>BSBN01000252.1:25193791-28145082 GCA_027924645.1 Cunninghamia lanceolata
GGCTTAGCATTCGTGGCTTTGATAATGTTGGTAGACAATCCCTAGGTGCCGTAACTTTACCCGTAAAGGTTGGACCCGTGACATTATCTAGTCTTTTTCATGTCAGGCCTGGTTCGATTTCATATAATATGATTCTCGGTAGATCGTGGATCCATGCCATGGGGGTAGTTCTGTCTACCCTTCATCGATCAATAAAGTTCATTTATGAAAACAAGATCCACACCATTGAAGCCGATCTTGAACTGAATAATTGTTTACATATTAAAATGCAAAAACAAGTTAACAATCATACGAGTCTAAACAACTTATAAGTTGATTCAACAATACCTCTTGCTATAGATAATGTTGTGCAATACTCTAAACCATCAAATGCACTTTTTCGTGATGATTGGGGTTCATTATATTTTACTCCTTCCTTTCCAAAGGAATATAAACTTAATCCCGACACATCAAAAGTCACATCAATCTCATCCAACCAATCCTTAGAAACACCTAAGAAACCCAAAGTCTCTTTGGTAGAAAACAAAGACAATACTCTTACTTATACTACATATTATGAGACCTACGAGGTCTCATCATCTTCTAAAGAGATGGACTCTCTCTATGGTCGTGGATTTCAAATTTTGTACAGAAATTACGACTACGTAGGCAATGGTTGTGGTGTAAATCAACAAGGAATCAGAGTACCTTTACAAGTTGCTGGAATTAACTACATAGCCAGTATTGGATAACGTTCTTTGAAGCCCACCAAAGCTTATCGTCATCCTAAACTTAATGGTAATACAATATTAGCAAATACGATATATCCTATTGTTTGCTAGGAAATATCCTATTGAATCATGTAAGTATTTCTCCCTCCTTTACCCACACTCGATGTAGCACCTATTCTAGTTGCTCTCAAGGGTGGCATCCTCCTAGATATATATGTCGTTAGCATTGTGTTGTGTTCCCCTATGTTATGTTATATGTTGTTTAGGTCTCTTTGGATGACCCTTGATACTCTTGTAAGGTCAAGGATACAACGGGACCACCTCTGTCGTAACATTCTTCTATTTTTATCTCAATTCTTCTATATTCCTCTCTCCTCTTTTTTAATGTTACGTGTTGTGCCTCAGAGGCATAACGTTGTAGAGGGTGTTTTGGGGGCATCCTCCTACGCAGTTTTCCTAAGGCACTTTGTCTCCTCTCCCATTTTTGTTGTTTCCTTTCTTCCATGGCTCTACTAGTTGGTGGATGAGGAAAACAAACAAATACTGATAAGGACCATGTGTCCCTTCAACAAGTAAGCAAAAATGGACCTAGTCGATATATGAAGACGGGGTTGATATATATATCTGACGCTTGACTAGTAGAATCACTCTGTGTGATATATCATGTTGTTATATCTCTTATAATAAACCTTTGCAATACATCTGCTTCTATGCACTTTGGATGGTTTTGTATCTCACCTTGTTGTTACACTCAGTTCTGATATACCTATAGTATAAGCCTAACAATTATACTCAGTTCTGAACCTGCAAGTGTAGCGTTGGTCTTTGATGTGATCTAATATATGATTTATGCATAGCTTTCATGATTTGATTTGGTTATTATCTTAGAGTAAGATGTTCTAACCTTATCTTAGCAATCTTAATATCAATGTGTTTGTGGGAACATTAGGTGATCGTGGCACATGCCAACTTTTGGGGGCATGGGCTTTGTGAGAGCTCTTGTTCCCTTGCGTGTTTTCATTATACCTTAATGTGCTTGATACCAGCAAGTGGTATCAATTGCCTTAAGGTGGGGGCATATATAATTGTATTTGTATAATTATTTTGACACTGACGAAGCGTGTTTGAAAGCTGTCACAACGAGGCGGGATGGTGTATCTCTTGAGCTAGTGCACATCCTTATTAAAATTCAAGCAAGAAAGCCCTCATCACGAGGCTCATGTATTCCATGTGTCTTCCTTATGTGTTTGTTGTGTCTTCCCCCAAGTGTGGTCTAAAGGCTCATAGCGATGAGCTCCCTCCACACTTGGGTTTTTGTTTGGCGTGTCTTTCTCTTGGTGTGGTCTAAAGGCGCATAGCGATGAGCTCCCTCCACACTTTGGGTTTTGTTTAGCGTGTTTTCGGCGGTCTAAAGGCACGTAGCGATGAGCTCCCTCCGCCTCCTAGTTTAGGATTTGTTTTAGTTGATTAAATCAATTTTTTCTTTGTGTATTGCGTGACTGCTCTCATGTATTCTTTGTGTATTGCGTGCTTCCACTGTATTCTCCATGTTTTGCGTGCTTCTTACTATCTTCATTGTGTCTTGCGTGTCATCCATGTGTTTTCTAGTGGTTACTTGAGATTGGGGGCTAGAAATAGTCCTCCAACCTTTGGGTATGCCTTAGCTCTATGTGCTTGATGTGTTTGATAAGTTTGATGTTCTTCGACTGTACTTTAATGCATGTATAGAATCGTAAGATTATACATACATTAAAGTGGGGGCTAAATGTTATGGAGTAAAAAGTATCCTCATGCCTTTTTACCCCCTAGTTTAGCTCTTATGTCCCCATGTTTACACTTTACATGCTTAATACTTATCCTGGAGCAATTTCCCCCGAAACCCATGTCAAATGGGACTTAGGGGCCTAATCTAAATGCTTAATCAATACCCAAATTGGCCTTGGGACTTGGGTGCCCGTGCCCAAGTCCAGGCTAATTTGCCGGGACCTAAATTTAAATGTGTCGGCATAGGACCTTTAAAAAGGTTTCCCTCTGTCGGCTTTTTCAATTTGAAATACGAATGTTAGCAGGAAAGCATATATAAGTGAGTTTATGTCTTCATTTTACACCTAGATAGATAATGCAAACTTGTGATATTGAGCTAAGGGATTTCAAGGCATTCCTTATGTTGCAGAGCAAAATTGTGTTGTTATCGTGTTTGTTTGTTACAGATTTGGCTTCATCAATCTATCTCCTCATGATTTAAAGGGTCTTCATCTCCATGAGGGCTTCACCTCTAAGGTGACATCTATTTGTGCTTCAATCATTTTATTTCATCATTGCTTTGGCCTTTGCCCTCCCTTGGGCACACACTCTATCTAACAACAGTGTTGGAAGACTTGAATGTCACTCTGGGGCTTGACCGAGGCAAGCTCCTAAACACCACAACCCCCAAATCCCTCTCTTTGTGATTGCAGGTTATAGGTGCGGGATTTAGAGAAGAGTATGTATAAATAAGCAATTCAGAGAATAAGGATTTAGGATCTGGAGAAAAGTTGTTGTAATCCTACCCTACTGGACTAGGGCGCCCGCTCCGTAGTCCTCCTAACAGGATTTATCCTTAACTCAAGAGCTAAACATCATCTGACACTGCTCACTATTCCAGATCTATAGAAATATATCCCTATCAGACTTGGTGGCCACCTCGTAGTCCACAAAGTCTTCAACTCTAAAAATCCACTTTCTGGTAAGTTTCTGATCCTTCCTAAGTGTCTTCCTGTCTGGTGATCTGTAACAGTTTATTCGTCTGTACCTGATTTCATTATAATTAGGGTTTTAGGTTTATTCACATTAGGGTTTGACAAATCTTTTAGTCTAATCAATCTTTCCATATTGTTATTGAGTACACCAACTTGTAGATGAGTCCTCTTCATCTATAGTGACTTGGATCGGTTGTTGTCCTTGAGTGTTAGTGTGAAAGGAGGTTTGATTTGATAGATCTTAACACTATTCATCATCTTCCCACTTTTCATACATAATAGTTTCTTGACATTGTGGAGGTCCATTGGTAGGGCATTTGCTTTCTTTTCTCCTATTTCTATTGGACAATCATTCTAGAGGTGGCCTTCTCTACCGCAATAGGAATACCAGAGATCAGGTCTCTGTGGACTGATTTCACGTTTCATGAGTTCTTGTCTTAGCCGTAACTGGTCCATTTCTAGCTATAATTTTTCCATCTTTCTATTTTATTTTTCCCTTTCTGTTCTTCTCCAGGACTGACCCTCTATCCGACATGCTAACGGAACTAGTTCGAAATATGAACCAAAACTTCAGTCGTCCAAGGCCATTCTCAGTTCTAAAATTATGTCTGAAAGGAACCATTCACTCTTCTATTTATCATTTAGAGGCTTGTCTAGCCTCCAGACTACTTATTTGAATCTCTTGTCAAATTCTAAGATGGATTCTTCATCTCTTTGGGATAATTCCCTTAGTTTGTTCACCCCTTCTGTCGGGAGTTTCAGACTATCAAAAATTTCTAGGAAATCTTGCTTTATTTTGTCCCATGATTTATTGTTCTGGGGATATGCTTTTCGGTACCATTTCAATTGTTCCTCCCTTAATGAACTAATAAAATCAAATAGCTTTATAATGTTCCTTTGCTCATTCCGGCTTTGCCATATGGTTTCTAGTAAGAAGATATGTTCCGCCGCATTGCTAGTATCTCTTTCAAAGACGGGCATTTTCTTTATTGTGGCCATGTCTTCTTCTGATGACTCTTCTTTTGGGCTTGTCATACCACTTCTTTGGTTGCTAAATATGGAGCTGTATTCAGTATCACTCCCTGTGTTTTGTCCTTCTATACTTCCCCACTCGGTCAATTGATCATTTCTGTTTGACGTCCCAATTTACTGTATAGGTTGTCCACAATTTAGGCTTCTTGTCTTCTTCGTCTGTCTCTATGTGTGTTATGTCTAGCTTAAGAGGTGAATCTTGGTCCGGGGGTTGTGATTGTTCCTCGTGCCTTTCTAATTGCATCTTCTCATCGACAATCAAATTTAGTTTATTTTTAACTAATGACCCCTCAGGATTGGATTCCACCACTTCTCTTTGCTTGGTTGCGGTCTCTTTGGATTCTAATGTTTGTCCTTCCTTTCTTCTATTTTCAGCTGCACCTCTATGGCGCACTCAACAACATCCCTCTCAATGCGCTCTCCTCGTTTCCTTAGGATTTCTTCTACCATTCTTCCCTCCCGTTCCATTTCTCTTTCTTTTTTGATGATTCACGTATCTCTCTTCCCTTTCTAGTTTTTCCTTTTCTCATATATGTCTCTTGGTTTAGGTATTCTTCCTTCTATATCATGGCCTCGAATGGATTTTCAAATGGTCACATCTTTTCAAGGATCTCTAAGATCCTTCCCCCTTCCCATTCGTCATCCCCTAATGGCCTACCCCCCTCTCACAGAGGTAGTCTTTAGGGTTTGACAAAATTTTTATCTATCAGTTTCCTTACTCCCTTTTGGTTCTTAACTCCTTTCCTGTTCTCTCCAGGGTCTCGGAAATAGAATCAATGTTGGCAAGAGATATAGGGCAGTACAGTCTGGAGAATTGTATCTTGATACTTCTTGAGTAGTCTATTTATACCCCGGAAGACAGTTAAGGAACTAGCCTAACCGGTAGGAATCCATTCCATCTAAACACATCACAATATACACATAAAAGGCAAAAGATCCTCATTCATGATACAAAACTTTCCTTATAACTCCTATATATATATATATCAGAAGTACAATAGGTATAAATGGGCAGGTCTAATCTTTGCTCCGGTATGAATTGGTATTATAACATATATCTCCTATTCTTCTATCCTTATTCTATATCCTTTTTATCTATTACATTTGGTATATGTGTGTGTGTGTGTGTGTGTGTGTGTGTGTGTGTGTGTGTGTGTGTGTGTGTTCCCGGAGTGACATGTCTCTTGGTTTGCACCTCATGTCTTTTCCAGTATTGAGGTATGTCTTTCGGTATTCTTTGGTATCCCTTGTTCTAGTATTTGACCTTTTAACAACCACATTGTTTTTCAAACTTTCAAACTTATTTTATTCCATGCATTTGTTATCCAACACCACCGTTTTTAGGATTATTATTCTTCTACTGGATCTTTACTAACTATTGATCTTTATTAACGTCCTTCCTTTTTGAAGATTTATATTTTAAATGTAACTAAAAAATGTTTACTATACATTACAAAAAAAAAAAAAACACCATTACCATTGCCTTGCATTGCAATATAAATATAACCTTTTTTTCCTATATTTTATTCCAAAAGGTATTTTTTACATTACTCATAACCTTTCGACAAATTTGTTGCGCATAAACTTCGTGCAACTGCTAGTAGATAAAAACTATAAAATCATGTTGTTTCAAGAGAAAATACAAAATTCATGTGTTGACGAGGCAAGCTCTTTGTTTGTTGGCTTGATGTTGAGCCTATTAATCTGTTGAAGAACTTTTGTTTAATACGAGTACTAGTGTATTGTTTGCATGAGTTGTGGACGGGCTATTCTTAAACATCATCCACTTCAATAGTCAAATGTCAATTTTGGCCAATAAAAATAGAACAAATATTTACTACTTTTTGTTATGGATGAGATGTAAAATTGCTATTGAGTGTTTGACCATTGAATTGGATGATGTTTAAGTAGAGAGTTGTGGATGTTTATAAAGTTAAATAGGGGTTTTTTAACTATCCTTTGTATGTTATTATATATTAAATTTTGTTTTGAAAAAATAATTCCGTTGGTTTTTATTTTTCCTTTAAAGGCATTCTACCACATTTATGTACAGGGAGAGTTGGATGCTGAGAGAGGTGCCTATGTCTTGTATATTATGGAAATGAGCTGATTTTGGCCATGGTATAGTCTCACATATCTCTTCTAGAGTAAGGAGCTGAGCCTGCATCCTCTTCAACTGTTCAAGTCAAATTAATTTAGTCTCATCTCATTGCCTTCAAACCAGACAACTTCATTTTATTTTATAGACTTAAAATTAATTTAGCTGCATCTCATTGCCTTCAAATCAGACAACTTTCATTTCATTTTATAGACTTGAATTGCTTTGTGAGAATATGTGCTGTCAACTGGCTAGTTTTGTTGTTCAGGAGCTGTAGTAATGTATAGATATATCTATCTTTCTCTCAAAATTTGAGGCAAGGGGAGTCTATTATGAGATTATTCAAACTAGATGCCAAGATTGACATTCATCCCAATGATGGAGAGATTAGAGCTAAATTGAACCGATGGGTGTCTCAAATGTAGGTATACTTAAGTTTACATTGGTGGCTTTCATTCACACTAACAAATCTCTTTGACAAGGTTGAAACCTGTGCAGGATCTTATCTGATATGAGATCTATGAAATATTTGGAGGTTGAAAAAGTGACACTAATGGCCAAGCAGATTGAGTTCAAAATGCTATTAAGAAAACACTTCCACCCAATTTGCCATGAAGAGGATAGAGTGATGCAATGACATCATTTAAAGCAAGAGCATGGACAAAGTGTTCAAACATACACAAGTGAGTTAAGGAAGAGAGTAATTCAACTTGGGAAATACATTATGTTCCATGAAGTTATAATGAAGTATGTTGGAGAATTGTTGGGTCACCTACAAAGAGCATTTCTAATGGCCAAGCCCCAAAACATAAACAAGACATGTGCCCAAGCATAATACCTTGAGGTAGATAAGAAAGGGATCTTTTCTTAAAACAACAAGGGTGGAGAATAACAACATACTTGTAAGAAGAGCTAAGATGGTAAGGGTAAAGAGAATGGTACTATCGCGGCTAAAACAAATGGTAAAGGTAAGAGTGAATCTCATTGTAGTTATTGGTAGGGCAAACTGCACCACTATTTGCACAAGATAAGTAGAGACAAATTCACCGTAAGACCAATATGGTACCTCTAATTCACATACAACACATCCAAGAGACATCTCAAGGGAGAGACATGTCTCTTTATGTATTTATGTACATGTATATAAGTTAGAGATAGAAAGAGATAGGGGACAAACATAAGGAGACACAAAGAAATTGTAGAAGAATCTACCCAAGCATATTTGATGTGTATATCTATGCTTGTGATAAAGAATGTATATTATATAAGAATATTTGATATAAATATGAGCATACATATTTTATGATGCATATAAATATGCAATATTGTTTAAATCTTTTGTGGTAAAGAATACAGCCAAGGAAGAGTATTAATGTTAGTTATTGAGATGTGCGGTAACACCCACTAGGTCCTATCCTATGAGAGGGGTTAGGTATCTAGGGGGCGATAAATGGAATGGGGGCGAGACAGTCTTGAAAAGGTGAGATCCCTAAAAGTAGGTCTAGGTCCTACCTTGTGAGAAGGGTTAGGCACCTAGGGGGTGATAAATGGAATGTGGGGTGTAGAACATGCAATTGCTAAGGTAGGTCTAGAGTGAGCCATTAAGGATTAATGAAAATATAATAAAAAATATCTATAGCAAAAGGATACAACAAAAGATTGAGATAATTTTTTGAAGAGATTAAAATAGCTTATGAGATGTACATGGAAAAAAGAAGGTTGAAACAAACCAAATTAACACAAGTAAGATACTGTAGGAGAATGGAGAAGGCCAGAGAACTTTAATTGAACACACCAGAAGGGTTGTTGCTAAAAGTGATGAGAATGTGCCACAAAGGGACAACTAATTACTATGCCACTCAATAATAACAAAACATTTGAACAAATAACTATTCGCATAAAAAGAGTAGAAGAAAATATGACTGGATTAGTAGATGACATAAGATACTATTGAATTTAAGGAATCATTATAAAAAGGGATTCAAAGTAATAGTGTCCAGTAAGAGCATAGAAGTAGTAGTGCTCTACAAGATGAATTCTTGACTCTAGAGTGTAGAAGAAAGGATGCTCCACAAATTGAATTTTTATCAAGAAATTTATATTTTGAACCAACTCTATCTAACATTAGGGTCACAATTAATAAATAATTTGAGGGATTATTAACCCCAATTTCAAAACTAAAATCTCTAAAGTTGAGCAAAGAATATCTAGATAACCTTGTAAGTACAAGTTTACAATTACAAAAAGAAGAGATGTTGGAAAACTTATAATTTCAAGAAAGGAATGCAAAAAAAAGAAGATTTAAGTGAATAGTGCAATCAGTTAGCCATTGATACAATAGAAATAATTGAAGAAGGATGGGAGAGTCCCATATTAATAAACAAAATGTCATTAACTAATGGTAAATTATTAAAAGCTACATCTCCCAAAATAAAATGATTGTAGAGCTGAACCCCAGACCAAGAGTCACCCCTCATGTCAAATAAGACAACAATATTAGAAGAAGAGACATAGAGAATCCTTGCTGAGGCTATATAGAGCGAGAACAAGAAGAGAGTGTGAAAGATTTTGAAGAAATATTAGGTAGTTACTATTTTGAAGTTAAATTATTTAGAGAAAAAGGCAGAGAAAAGAAATTAGTCAACTAGCAAAAGGATAAAACTAGTCAAAGGAGACTTGAGGAAAGAGAGAAGGAAAATAGAGTAGGAGATAAATTAGATAGAAGGACAAGTCCTAAAACACAAAAGGACAAGTCAAAAACACCTTTCACTCCAACACAAATGGTTGCAAATAGGATTAAACTCCTTGTGTTTGGTAAAAATACTAAGGATGCAAGTGAACATCTATTCATCTTGGAATCCCATTAGAGTAAGGAGAAAATAGATGATGACCAAACAAGATTAAATGAATTCATAGAAACACTAAGAGAGGAAACTCTAAAGTGGTATATCAAGGTATGCGCCAAACATGATAAGGAATGGGAAGAAATAAGTCAATTATTTCTAGTATATTTTTATTCTCCAAATGCTCTTACTGAGAGTGTGAACAAAATGTAGGAGATGATACAAGGAAATATGAATAGGTGAAGCAATAAGATAAAAAATTTAAGTGTAGTTCATAAATTGGAAGAATTGTTAACCAAAAAATAGAGGATAAAACGATTTACATCTGGTTGAAACTACAAATTAGAGTTGTGGTAGATGGGAAATAATTTACTACTTATAATGAATCAGTAGAAATAACAACCATAATAGAAGGTTAATCCTGGAGAAACGAATTTGGTGAAAGTGAAGAAGTTAAGCAATTAAAACTAGAACTGGAGAAATTAAAATTACAATAGGGAATTTTAGAAAAAAAGGTAGGAAAAATGAAACTTCTCCCTTACCAAGAATTGACATCATCTGGTGTACCTATTGTAGTAGAGAAGGACACCTAAGAAATGAATGCCCAATGGTTGAAGGAGCAAAGCGTGTTGTTGGACTAATAGTAAATTGTTACTACAATATATATAAAGTGGAATAGATATCTAACAAATGATTGCCCCATGCTAGGTGAAGGGTATAAGACATTGGTTAGAGGAATGAGTAGGGAAGAATCTTCCCTAGACAGAGGCATGGCTAGATCACAAGGATTGGCCACAACAACATTAAATGGCTAGACAACTCATACTTACTAGGAACTGGAATGGAGGAGAAACCAAAGACAAATCAACAATGTGAACTATGTAGTACTCCAAATACAAAATGGAGAACCTTCTAGAAGCTATAACAATGCCTACTCATAAGGATACTATAGAGGAGACTATTGCAACAACAATTACAAAGGAACTAATACTATAAGGCAATGGAAAGATAATACATATGCCATTTAATGAGAGCATGAAAGGTGTATATGTAGAAGAAATCCACTTAGAAAATACAAAAGAGAGCGAGGATGAATACACTAAAGCCTTATACACAATTGGTGCTATACCAAGGAAGGAATGGGATGGGGAACCCAATTCTGAAGGAGAGATATTTTTGAAATATTGAGAACTCCTTAATAGATACAGATGAAGCGGTAGAAGCATGGGCATGACAAGAACCATAAACACATAAGAAGAGGATCCTAGGCTTTGGGAGAATCTTTATGGCCAAAAAAGTTCATAGAACAACACAATTAAATACCACAAATCAAGTGACCCCACCACAAGTTAAAAGACTAAACTGCATTTAAAGAGGGATATCACATGTTATATTACCCCACTACTCTAGAGGAGGAGATTTTTTACAATATCTTCAAGCAATGGATCATACATTCACAAATGGAAAAATTATATTAGAATCCCTTGTTCCAAGTGCCACAAGTTTGTGGAAGACTCATAAAGACAACATACCTAGTTGGAAAGCATTGACAATCTTGATTAAGAACATATATCTAAAAGAAACAAATACTAATGGAATTACTAAGTATGATGGAAATAAGAACAAATTTGATTGCATAGAAATTTGTGAATATGTATGGAATGAAATAGGGTAGACTAATGAGAGGTTAAAAGCACAACTCTTCTACTGGAGATGAATACCTATCATAAGATCTTAGTATATCCATCAAGAGCTAAGTTCAGAGAGACAGAACATTGGGATATAATCAAGATGGATTTGCACAAAACTTTTGAATTTTGGGATCCAAATCCTTAGATACATAATGTGCTCCAACAGATTAAAGAAGTCATAAATTTATTAGAAGAAAAAACCAAACAAAAATATGGAAAATAAAAGATACAATATCGACATAATACACTTGAATGACTACTACAAATGTTACAAAGGATTTGTTATTTAGTAAAGCAAGGGAACAAGATCCTTTTGAAGAAGAGGAAGGTCCTAAGAATTTAAATATTCAAATAGGAGAGGATGAGAAAGAAATAATAGACAAACATGGAGACAAAAGTGAACACTACTAGCAACCATTAAAAATTAAAGAAAATAAATTAGCTCAAAATGGGGAGCCCAAAATGGCTAAAATTGTTGATTACTGGACAAAGGAAATATTAGCGAAAATTACAAAGATATTGAAAGAATATGATGATTTTTTCCAAGGACCTACACAAAATTGAAGGGAATAAAAGAAGAAGCAAGAGTAATGAAGATACAACTCAAGAAAAATACAAAACCACATAAACAACGACCCTACTGATTGAATCCAAATTTGAAAGTTAAGATGAAAATTGAGATAGATAAAATACTGGTGGCCACTAGTATAATTAAACCAACAAAGGATGCTGATTGGTAAGTGATATGATAGTACAAAATAAGAAAACATGGGACATAAGGATATGTTTAGATTTTAAAGAACTTAACAAGGCTTGCGAACATGATTCTTTTCCAACACCATTTATAGAGGAAATATTAGAAAATGTTACTGGAAGAGAGGTTTACACATTTATAGACGGGCTTTTTGGTTACCATAAAGTAAATATATGTGAATAAGATCAATCTAAAACTACTCTTGCAATATAATGGGGATCATATATATACACAGTTAAAAAATGCAATTATAGTCCTCAACAAAATTATGGTAAATGCATTTAGGTATCTCATACATGATTTAATGGAAGTATATCTTGATGATTGGATAGTATATGAGATGATTAAAAACTATATCTAGGAACTAAGGTTGATGTTTGAGAGATTCGACAGACTTAGAATTATACAAAATTTAAATAAATGCCTTTTTGCAACTCCATTTGACACTCTTCTAGGGCACATTATTTGCAAAAACTAAATGATGGTAGACCCACTTAAATAGCTATTATTCTAAATCTACGACCCCCAAAAATTATAACAGAGACAAAGACATGTTTGGGTTATACTGGTTACCATTGAAAATTCATCAAAAACTATGTCAAAATCTTGGGACCCATTAAGGAAACTAGAGAAAAAGAACAATAGGACACACGTGAGGGTATATCTAAGGACACAATTTAGGAACCAAAAAAAAAAAGTATTATTGGCTAGAATTTGGTGGGTAACACTATTCCAATATGCAAACACCTATTGTGGCACATGAGATATTTGTCAATGAATAAGCAAACTAACTGTAAGGGACTAAATGCCATTACAACTGGTATTAGCCATGACATCATTCAAAAAGTGGGCTATTGACTTTATCAAACCTATAAATCCCCCTATCCAGAAGTCTAAGGCATGTTTCATCATAACCAAAATAGAATCCTTAACAAGATAGGTAGAAGTGGAACTGATAAGAGATTGCACTACAAAGATAGTAGTTAAATTCATCTATGGAAACATCATTACAAGATTTGGGTGCCATCTAAATATTACTACCAATCAAGAGAAACATTTTATCAAGCATACTATTTAGGAACTCTTGGATACATTCATGATAAGTCATAGTAAAAGCACACCATACCACCCTCAAGCCAATGGGGAGAGATAATCATTTAATAAGATCTCAGGGAAAGCACTAAAAAAAGTTTGTAATGAAGATAAATCTAATTGGGATACAAATATACTAGTAGTACTTTGGGCCTACTGCACAATGTATAAACAATTAACAAAGTATTACTCATTCTAATTAATTTATGGACTAGATGTAGAATTACTTGTTCAACACATATTGCACAACTTGCGAACCACCATTACTACAAGAATAAACAAGGAAGATTCTTTTAAGCACAAATTAGAGGAGTTGGAAAAATTGAGTGAAAACTAATTACTTGAAGCCTACAATCGAACACAAGAAAACACAAAAATAGGCATGGCACGACCGAAATATAAGAAACAAACAATTCCAAATGTAGGACCTAGTATTACTATATGATAATAAATTTAAGAAACTAGGTAAGTTAAAGATATGTTGGCTAGGACCCTACTACATAAACCACATATAACCAACCAATGTGGTGCAACTTAAAAAACTAAACAATGAAATTATTGAAGGATATGTCAATGGAGCATGATTAAAACATTAGTGCAAACTAGATTAAAGCAAGGGATTGGAGGATGTTGTAACCTATGTACTATATTATTATAAAAACATGTAGAAACATATGTTATCATGCCAAAAAGACAATACACATGGTCAATAGTCAAATATGTCAGAAGAGATGCCACCAACATCAAAGGATCTGAAAAGCTATAAAAGGAGAACAAGGGTTAGATCAAATGCACAAAGCAAACTACAAAACACATACGTCATTGTGAAAGAGCATAGCAACTAGGGTTTGTTGATTGAGAGTGACTAATAATAAAAAAACAAGATCAACTATGGTAGGAACATCTACTCCATAATTGATTGCTGCCAAAGACTTTGATAGACCAATGTATAAGCCCTTCCCATCGAAAGTAATGAAAAATAATTCAGAAGGTACTTTTTCAAACATTTGGGAGGAGTCATGTATGCATAGGATGTCTGCAAGTACAACCATGTCAAGCTCACAGAAATGGACCATAGAAAATTTGTAGAGGAGAAAAAAAACTAAGGAGCATAGTAGATGGTGCATTATCCACACCATCTACTAATATTGGGCAACTAAAATTAGATATTTGGGAGACTTTTTGAATTTTTACAATGACTACAAATGGATCTTACTAGTTTTGAGCAGAATTCATGGAGAATATATGTAAAGCCTACCTCATTACAAAGGATTTTATCCATCAAGTAACCAAATTGTGGAGTAAATGTGATAGACCTAAGAAAGTGGATAATAAAGTTACAATGACACTCATTGGAGCAACATTCGATGACTAGTTTCTTACCATCCACAAAATTTAGGATTCTGGCATTAAATATGCTACAAAATGCATAGCCTACAAAATTTTCCATACAGGAAGAGAAGATTCCATGCTTGCAACATGCATCTATACAACATATGAAATGGTGACCAATGACAAAGAACACGACTTACATGAAACCCTAAAAGAGCAGCTAATGGACAATTTGGAGAAAAGGAAGAAAAGCCACAATGATTTTAGGTACAACTGACTTATCATTTTCTTAGCCCTCTATTTACTAATTGAATTACCAAAACTTTTCCCATGTGTGTGGAGATTAGACTCAACAATAGTGGAACAAATCAAAGAAAACATGGATGGTTTTCCAAACAAAACCATTTGTCAATATGGGTACAAATGTCTATTTCACAAATTCTATAAGAACATGCAAGAGTGTGATAAAATAAGAACATAGTATTCGTGGTTGAAAAATATTTCATTCACCTAGAAGTAGTGGAATCATGCACCTTCTTAGTACTGCCACTATCCTATGAGGCATTAGATGACCTATGCCAAACAAACCCAACTTCTATTATCACATCCAAAGGGTACAAACACAAAAATATTTAGAACATAGAGAGAGCACATCAATAAGAAGGCAAACATAGATGTTGTGGAGAAGTATAGATAGACAAAGAAGAAAATAGATAAATAAACTAAGGCAAAACATGATCCTCCTCCTCCAATAATTAAGGATGTCTCAAAATAGAGGCCACACAAAAAAACATATCATAAGAATCTCATCATGTGCACACAAAGAGAGTTTGCACAATAAGTTCAACAAGTGTGGCATACAATTACTATTAGAATATTTGAGTGATTAAAGAAATTATTTATAAGCATTTAGAAGAGTTTGCATACTAGTGCAATTAATTAATTTTCATGGCAATACAATTTTTTTAAAATATATTGTTATCCATCGAGTAACTAAATTGTGGAATAAATGCAACTAAAGACCTAAGAAAGTGGATAATAAAGTTACAATAGCACTCATTGGAGCAACATTCAGTGACTAGTTTTTTACCATCCACAAAATTTAGGATCATGACATTAGATATGCTACGAAATGCATAGCCTACAAAATTTTCCATACAGAAAGACAAGATTCCATGCCTGCAACATGCATCTATACAACATATGAAATGGTAACCAATGACAAAGAATACGACTTACGTGAAACCCTAAAAGAGTAGATAATGGACAATTTGGAGAAAAGGAAGAAAAGGCACTGTTATTTTAGGTACATCTCACTTATCATTTTCTTAGTCCTCTATTTCCTAAGGGAATTACCCAAAATTTTCCCATGTGTGTGGAGATCAGACTCAACACTAGTGGAACAAATCAAAGAAAACATGGAGAGTTTTTTGACAAAACCATTTGTCAATATGGGTACGAATGTCTATTTCACAAATTCTAGAAGAACATGCAAGAGTGTGACAAAATTAGAAAATGACGTAGTATTCATGGTCAACAAATATTTCATTCAACTATAAGTAGTAGAATTGTTCACCTTCTTGGTATTGTCACTACCCTATGAGGCATCAAATGACCTACTGTAGAACAAACACAACTTCTATTATCACATCCAAAGAATATAAACACAAAAAGATTTAGAACATAGATAGAGCACATTAATAAGAAGGCAAACACAAATGTTGTGGAGAAGTATACAGAGAAAAAGGAGAAAATAGATAAACAAACTAAGGCAAAACATGATCCTCCTCCTCCAATAATTAAGGAAGTTTCAAAAATAGAGGCCACACAAAAAACCATATCATAACAATCTCATCATGTGCACACAAAGAGAGTTTGCGCAATAAGTTCAATAAGTATGACATAAAATTACTATTAGAAAATTGAGTGATTAAAGAAATTGTTTATAAACATTTAGAAGAGTTCGCATACTTGTGCAATTAATTAATTTTCATGGAAATACAATTTTTTTAAAATATATTGTTATCCATCGAGTAACTAAATTGTGAAATAAATGCGATAGACCTAAGAAAGTGGATAATAAAGTTACAATGGCACTCATTGGAGAAACATTCAATGACTGGTTTCTTACCATCCACAAAATTTAGGATCATGACATTAGATATGCTACGAAATGCATAGCCTACCAAATTTTCTGTACGGAAAGAGAAGATTCCATGCCTACAACATGCATCTATACAACATATGAAATGGTAACCAATGACAAAGAATACGACTTACGTGAAACCCTAAAATAGTAGATAATGGATAATTTGGAGAAAAGGAAGAAAAGCCACCGTGATTTTAGGTACATCTCACTTATCATTTGCTTAGTCCTCTATTTCCTAAGGGAATTACCCAAAATTTTCCCATGTGTGTGGAGATCAGACTTAACAATAGTGGAACAAATCAAAGAAAACATGGAGAGTTTTTTTGACAAAACCATTTGTCAATATGGGTACGAATGTCTATTTCATAAATTCTATAAGAACACGCAAGAGTGTGACAAAATTAGAAAATGACGTAGTATTCGTAGTCAAAAAATATTTCATTCACCTATAAGTAGTAGAGTCATTCACCTTATTGGTACTGCCACTGCCCTATGAGGCATCAAATGACCTACTATAGAACAAACACAACTTCTATTATCACATCCAAAGAATATAAACACAAAAAGATTTAGAACATAGAGAGAGTACATCAATAAGAAGGCAAACACAAATGTTGTGGAGAAGTATACATAGAAAAAGGAGAAAATAGATAAACAAACTAAGGCAAAACATGATCCTCCTCCTCCAATAATTAAGGAAATTTCAAAAATAGAGGCCACAAAAAAAACCATATCATAACAATCTCATCATGTGCACACAAAGAGAGTTTGCACAATAAGTTCAATAAGTATGGCATAAAATTACTATTAGAAAATTGAGTGATTAAATAAATTATTTATAAACATTTAGAAGAGTTCACATGCTCATGCAATTAATTAATTTTCATGGCAATACAATTTTAAAAAAATATATTGTTATCCATCGAGTAACTAAATTGTGGAATAAATGCGATAGACCTAAGAAAGTGGATAATAAAGTTACAATGACACTCATTGGAGCAACATTCAATGGCTGGTTTCTTACCATCCACAAAATTTAGGATCATGGCATTAGATATGCTACAAAATGCATAGCCTACAAAATTTCTCATATGGATAGAGAAGATTCTATGCCTGCAACATTCATCTATACAACATATGAAATGGTAACCAATGGAAAAGAATACGAGTTATGTGAAACCCTAAAAGAGTAGCTAATGGACAATTTGGAGAAAAGGAAGAAAAGTCACCGTGATTTTAGGTACAACTCACTTATCATTTGCTTAGCCCTCTATTTCCTAATGGAATTACTAGAAAATTTCCCATGTGTGTGGAGATCAAACTCAACAATAGTGGAACAAATCAAAGAAAACATGGAGAGTTTTTCTAACAAAACCATTTGTCAATATGGGTACGAATGTCTATTTCACAAATTCTAGAAGAACATGCAAGAGTGTGACAAAATTAGAAAATGACGTAGTATTCATGGTCAACAAATATTTCATTCACCTAGAAGTAATTGAATTGTTCACCTTCTTGGTACTGCCACTACCCTATAAGGCATCAGATTCATGACTTATTGTAGAACAAACCCAACTTCTATTATCACACCCAAAGAATACAAACACAAAAAGATTTAGAATATAGAGAGATTACATCAATAAGAAGGCAAACATAAATGTTGTGGAGAAGTATAAATAGAAAAAGGAGAAAATAGATAAATAAACTAAGGCAAAACATGATCCTTCTCCTCCAATAATTAAGGACATTTCAAAAATAGAGGGCACACAAAAAACCATATCATAAGAATCTCATCATGTGCACACAAAGAGAGTTTGCACAATAAGTTCAACAAGTATGGCATAAAATTACTATTAGAAAATTTGAGTGATTAAATAAATTATTTAGAAGCATTTAGAAGAGTTCGCATGCTCATGCAATTAATTAATTTTCATGGCAATACAATTTTTTTAAAATATATTGTTATCCATCGAGTAACTAAATTGTGGAATAAATGCGATAGACCTAAGAAAGTGGATAATAAAGTTACAGTGGCACTCATTGGAGCAACATTCAATGATTGGTTTCTTACCATCCACAAAATTTAGGATAATGTCATTAGATATGCTACAAAATGCACAGCCTACAAAATTTTCCATATGAAAAAAGAAGATTCCATGCCTGCAACATGCATCTATACAACATATGAAATGGTAACGAATGACAAAGAATACAACTTACGTGAAACCCTCAAAGAGTAGCTAAAGGACAATTTGGAGAAAAGGAAGAAAAACCACCACGATTTTAGGTACAACTCACTTATCATTTTCTTAGCCCTCTATTTCCTAAGGGAATTACTAGAAATTTTCCCATGTGTGTGGAGATCAGACTCAACAATGGTGGAACAAATCAAAGAAAACATGGAGAGTTTTTTTGACAAAACCATTTGTCAATATGGGTAAGAATGTCTATTTCACAAATTCTAGAAGAACATGCAAGAGTGTGACAAAATTAGAAAATGACGTAGTATTCATGGTCAACAAATAGTTCATTCACCTAGAAGTAGTAGAATTGTTCACCTTCTTGGTATTGCCACTACCCTATGAGGAATCAGATGACCTACTATAGAACAAACCCAACTTCTATTATCACATCCAAAGAATACAAACAAAAAAATATTTAGAACATAGATAGAGTACATCAATAAGAAGGCAAACACAAATGTTGTGGAGAAGTATACATAGAAAAAAGAGAAAATAGATAAATAAACTAAGGCAAAACATGATCCTTCTCCTCCAATAATTAAGGACGTTTCAAAAATAGAAGCCACACAAAAAACCATATCATAACAATCTCATCATGTGCACACAAAGAGAGTTTGCACAATAAGTTCAACAAGTATGGCATAAAATTACTATTAGAAAATTTGAGTGATTAAAGAAATTATTTATAAGCATTTAGAAGAGTTCGCATGCTCGTGCAATTAATTAATTTTCATGGCAATATATATATTTTAAAAATATATTGTTATCCATCGAGTAACTAAATTGTGGAATAAATGCGATAGACCTAAAAAAGTGGATAGTAAAGTTACAATGGTACTCATTAGAGAAACATTCAATGATTGGTTTCTTACCATCCACAAAATTTACAAAATGCATAGCCTACAAAATTTTCCATACGGAAAGAGAAGATTCCATCCCTGCAACATGCATCTATACAACATATGAAATGGTAACCAATGACAAAAAATATGACTTAAGTGAAACCCTAAAATAGTAGCTAATGGACAATTTGGAGAAAAGGAAGAAAAGCCACCGTGATTTTAGGTACAACTCACTTATCCTCAATTTCCTAAGGGAATTACTAGAAATTTTCCCATGTGTGTGGAGATAAGACTCAACAATAGTGGAACAAATCAAAGAAAACATGGAGAGTTTTTCTAACAAAACCATTTGTCAATATGGGTATGAATGTCTATTTCATAAATTCTAGAAGAACATGCAAGAGTGTGACAAAATTAGAAAATGACGTAGTATTCATGGTCAACAAATATTTCATTCACCTAGAAGTAATAGAATCGTTCACCTTCTTGGTACTGCCACTACCCTATAAGGCATCAGATTCATGACCTACTGTAGAACAAACCCAACTTCTATTATCACATCCAAAGAATACAAACACAAAAAGATTTAGAATATAGAGAGAGTACATCAATAAGAAGGCAAACACAAATGTTGTGGAGAAGTATACATAGAAAAAAGAGAAAATAGATAAATAAACTAAGGCAAAACACGATCCTTCTCCTCCAATAATTAAGGACTTTTCAAAAATAGAGGCCACACAAAAAACCATATCATAACAATCTCATCATGTGCACACAAAGAGAGTTTGCACAATAAGTTCAACAAGTATGGCATAAAATTACTATTAGAAAATTTGAGTGATTAAAAAAATTATTTATAAGCATTTAGAAGAGTTTGCATGCTCGTGCAATTAATTAATTTTCATGGCAATACAATTTTTTAAAAATATATTGTTATCCATCGAGTAACTAAATTGTGGAATAAATGGGATAGACCTAAGAAAGTGGATAATAAAGTTACAATGGTGCTCATTGGAGCAACATTCAATGATTGGTTTCTTACCATCCACAAAATTTAGGATCATGTCATTAGATATGCTACAAAATGCACAGCCTACAAAATTTTCCATACGAAAAGAGAAGATTCCATGCCCACAACATGCATCTATACAACATATGAAATGGTAACCAATGACAAAGAATACAACTTATGTGAAACCCTAAAAGAGTAGCTAATGGACAATTTGGAGAAAAGGAAGAAAAGCCATCGTGATTTTAGGTACAACTCACTTATCATTTGCTTAGCCCTCTATTTCCTAAGGGAATTACCAGAAATTTTCCCATGTGTGTAGAGATCAGACTCAACAATGGAGGAACAAATCAAAGAAAACATGGAGAGTTTTTCTGACAAAACCATTTGTCAATATGGGTACGAATGTCTTTTTCACAAATTCTATAAGAACATGCAAGAGTGTGATAAAATTAGAAAATGACGTAGTATTCATGGTCAACAAATAGTTCATTCACATAGAAGTAGTAGAATCATTCACCGTCTTGGTACTGCCACTACCCTATGAGGCATCAAATGACCACTATAGAATAAACCCAACTTCTATTATCACATCCAAATAATACAAACACAAAATGATTTAGAACATAGAGAGAATACATCAATAAGAAGGCAAACACAAATGTTGTGGAGAAGTATACATAGAAAAAGGAGAAAATAGATAAATAAACTAAGGAAAAACATGATCCTTCTCCTCCAATAATTAAGGACGTTTCAAAAATAGAGGCGCCACAAAAAACCATATCATAACAATCTCATCATGTGCACACAAAGAGAGTTTGCACAATAAGTTCAACAAGTATGGCATAAAATTACTATTAGAAAATTTGAGTGATTAAAGAAATTATTTATAAGCATTTAGAAGAGTTTGCATGCTCGTGCAATTAATTAATTTTCATGGCAATATTTTTTTTAAAAATATATTGTTATCCATTGAGTAACTAAATTGTGGAATAAATGTGATATACCTAAGAAAGTGGATAGTAAAGTTACAATGACACTCATTGGAGCAACATTCAATGATTGGTTTCTTACCATCCACAAAATTTAGGATCATTGCATTAGATATGCTACAAAATGCATAGCCTACAAAATTTTCCATACGAAAAGAGAAGATTCCATCCCTGCAACGTGCATCTATACAACATATGAAATGGTAACCAATGACAAAAAATATGACTTACGTGAAACCCTAAAAGAGTAGCTAATGGACAATTTGGAGAAAATGAAGAAAAGCCACCATGATTTTAGGTACAACTCATCATTTGCTTATCCCTCTATTTCCTAAGGGAATTACTAGAAACTTTCCCATGTGTGTGGAGATCAGACTCAACAATAGTGGATGAATTAAAGAAAACATGGAGAGTTTTTTCTAAAAAAACCATTTGTCAATATGGGTACGAATGTCTATTTCATGAATTCTATAAGAACATGCAAGAGTGTGACACAATTAGAAAATGACGTAGTATTCATGGTCAACAAATATTTCATTGTTGGTTTAAAAACATTCAATAAACCATGATTATAAACCTTGCTCTAAGTCTTTGAATGTCATTATTTCAACATCTATAGCTGATAGCACATGCATGACAAAAATTGGCAAGAGACATCTTATGCTTTCCTGCTCTGCAATTGCTTTCCCGCTCCTTTTGATTTTGAATTTTTCCATGGCTGCAGGGGACCCGGGGGCCCCCCCTGCCCCTCATGTTCCCTCCCCTTCAGTTCAGGGTAGCCCTGGGCCAGGTTCGAGAGGTGATATTGTCCCCGTGACACAGGACAAACTTCAAGACCTCTTTGATCACGTGACTTTTGATAAGGCTCTATGTTCCTCTGGCCATGTACTGTAGGACAAGGTGTCGAGTTCCAGGGCCTCGAAAAATGCCCTTTTAGGGGAGGTTTTTGAGTCTCTAAGGGCTTTCCCTCAACTTCATGAATTTGTGGATGGTTCTGCGATCAAGCTCCTAGAAATTACCATGGAAAGAATAGTCTAGACTATGGAGAATACTTTGGTGGGGAAGTTTTTTTCCTTCAGACCTAATATCAATTTGGTTAGGAAATGGGTGACTACCAAATGGAAGGTGAAAGGTAGTGTGATCATTAGTGCTATGGCTGGAGGGACATTTCTCTTCAAATTCACAACTAGAGATGATCTTTCCTTTGTCTTAGATGGGGGTCTCTAGATGTATGGAAAACATAGTCTTTCTCTTTGCAAATGGAAACCGAGCTTTGATGTTGCTGCTGATCTCAACAAAACTGCTCTTGTTTGGTTCAGACTCCCGAGCCTCCCATTGGAGTATTGGGATGAGGAGATTTTCATTTGGATAGCCAATTCCTTTGGCCATTTCATTGTGCTTGATAGCACCACCAAGAACAAATCTAGGTTAGTTTTTGCTAGATTCTGCGTTAGTGTTGATATCAACAAAGTTCTTCCTAATAACATTACAATGGAATCTAAGTTTCTGCAATGGGTCCAACCCATTATTTATGAAAACTCCACCACCTTTTGCCAAAAATGCAACAAGAAGGACATTTGGTCTCCCCAGTGTGGTGCAGGAGCACCAAGGAGAACCAAAAGACTCATATCTTGTTTGGATGATTCACTTTGTTTGTTGATTTCATAAGGTCTTGAAGACCATTCTCATCCATGTAATAAGGACTATGTCCAAATATCTATCCTCATATTGCTGAGGCAGTCACATGTGTAAAGCCTTCTTAAGGCATGTAGGGACAATACTCATGATTGTAAGCCTTGTTAAGGCATGTCAAGAAGTCTAAAATGATGTCAAGGGGTCTAATGCCTTGTTTAAGGCCTAATTACATTGTAGATCTATTTTGAAGGCATTGTTATGCCTAAACAAGTCACTGCAGTCCAAACTAAGACAGTTGCAGAGACAATTTGGTGGTTATCAGACCTTCCATCAACCTTAACTGTCTTCAAAACCAATTCAAACTGGTTGGCAGGCTTCTTAAAGCTCTGCCTTATTCATTGTAAGGGAGAGAAGTCGTGAAGAAGCATTTGTGAGGAAGAAATCAATAAGAAACAACAAGTTCTACCCGAGTTTTACTGTTTCCTTGTTGTTGTTGCACGTACCCTGTCTGTGTACAGATGAGTGGTGGTAGTTGGGTGTGTTGGAATGGAAGCTTGGTGAGTTACCTTCCAAATTTATATGTTTTGAGTTCTTGACATTTCTCTAGAGTAGTTTAATCCTCTATTTTGGGCAGGAACCTGTTATTGTTAGGATTTCATTGATGAGACTTAGCAAAACCATGTGTTAAGTGTTTGATAGAAGCAACAGTAGTATGGATTTTGATGATAGTCGATTCTAACAGCAAATGAAGACTAAATTCCATGGTTTTGGGAGGTCACTGACATGTCTAAGTGATCAAGAGAGTTATAAGCCCCCATCCAAGGGTACTTGCTTCACAAATTAGGCCTAATTGGGCTCTAAAACACTAGGAGGGGCTATTGGTTGAAGCATACCATCCAAAACAACCCAAACCCATTCTTAGATATGTGATAGAGGGTCATAATGGGTATCCTCTAATTGTCTAAGATTTGCATTTGAAGGTTTGTGCCAAGAGTTATTAGGACTGTTGTCATTTTGGAGGGCTACAAGCCATTTCTTAAGTTTGTGAAGGAAGTGCTACCCAGAAGTCTAATCTGCCTTAGCCAATGGATGGAATGGGTCCCCTAACATCCCAAACCAACCTTTCCATGATGATCCATGAGTTTCTTTCTATTGTTCCCACTTTTGTGTAAAGACCTTTGATTTTGGGCTTTTGGGTGTAGTAGAACCTTGTCTTTCTTGTCTATCTTCTCCTATCCAATTTGCCTCTACATCACAGTGCAAAGCTAAAAAGGTCCCTTTGGATCCAAAGATCGAAGCCATTGGGGGTGAGGAGGAGTACCCCTTTAAGGAAGATATGGTGAACATCATCATGTCCCCTCAAAAAGGATTTGGTGAGACTGGTTTGGATGAGAACTTGAGTTCCCTTTCTAAGGGGACTCCATTGGTGGGGGACATGAGTCACGAAGAGCCTGTGACATGCCTCTCCCAGGCATGTTCTGGTCTCCCCAAGGAGGGGGATATGACTCTTGAACAGGGTTGTGGGCTAGAAGAGGGTGAATTTCACCAAGGGGATATCCCCAGCAAAGAAGTTCATGAAGTGAATGAGGAGGTGGCCAAGAATGTCATGGATGGTAATTCAATCTTTAAAAGAATCGAAAGTCCACAAAGAATGAAAGGCAACAATAGTGTGGTTCAGGGGTTTCTGTCTCCAGGTAGTAAAACCCTCAATCTAACCCTGGGGGCAAGCTCCAACATCACTGACTCTGAAGGATGGACCACTACTAAGAAAAAAGGAAAAGGTCATAACAAGAAGACTATTGATGTGGGGGTGGACACTAAATCTGGTCAGCCCTCATAGAGGGAGACTAGGTAGAAAGTGATTAATAAGGATATCGCTATGGGAAGACAGAGAACCTTGGAGATCGACTCCAAGAAGGCCCCAAATAAATGAGAATCCTCTCTTGGAACATCAGGGGACTTAACAGCCCCCTCAAGCAGTTTTTAGTCAAGAGCTGTATCTATGACCATAAAGTTGACATTCTTTTGCTCTAAGAAGTCAAGATGAAGAGTGAAGGTTTCCAATCCATTGCTATGAATATTTGGCCCAATGCTAATTACTGTATTAGTGATGCCTCTGGATCCTCTGGAGGTATTGTCACTATGTGGAATAATAAGGCTGTTAAAGGGAGCCTTATAGAAAAAAGTAAAATTTGTCTTGCTGTCAAAATTGAGTCTAACAACAACTCTTGGAACCCTTTTAATATCTATGCTCCTAACCAAAGGAACCCCAGAAGAGATTTATGGGACCATCTATCCTCCCTTATTTCTAAAGACTGTACTGGATGTTGGATGTTGGCCAGGGACTTTAATACCCCCCTCTTCCCTTTGGAAAAATGTGGTGGTATACTTGATTACACTGACAACATGGTGGACTTGGCAGAATTCATTAACAAAGAAGGACTCATGGATATTTATATTCAAGGACACTATTTTACATGGTCAAACTAGAGAAAGGGAAGGAATTTGATTCAAGTCAAATTGGATAGGGTTTAGGTTTCCTCGTGTTGGGATTTCATCAGCACTTCCACTTTGGAGGCCCTTCCTAGGACTACTTCGGACCATAATCCTCCTACTTTCTTGGAGAGATAAGGATATTAAAGGACCGTACCCCTTTAGGTTCGAAATTATGTGGACCCAACATTCTGAGTTTATGAATAAACTGGCTACTTGTTGGAATGTTGTTGTTCAGGGTACTCCCATGTACAAGTTGGCCCAAAAGCTATTCATGGTCAAGAATAAGGTTAAAGGGTGGAATAGGTTCACCTTTGGAAATATTTTTGATAAGAAAAAGAGGATCTCTGCTAAACTGGCTACTATCCAAAAGCAGATGGGAGGATGGTGACACTTTAGAAGATACAGCTAAGGAAGAAGAAACTTTAAGAAAGGAATGGAAAGAAATGCTTAAGAAGGAGGAAATCTACTGGAAGCAGAAATCAAGGGTGCAATGGCTTAGAGAGGGGGACAAGAATACTTCCTTTTTTCATCAATCTACTATGAGACACAGGAAAAGAAATAGTATCGTTAAACTAATGGATGATAAGGGTATTATGGTAGAGACAGACTTCCAAGTGGGACAAGTTGTTTCTTCTTATTTCCAGAGCTTCCTGGTTGCCCAGGAATGTAGAGTCAATCAGGAGCTTATTGACATCATTCCTACTTTCATCAATGAAGAGGATATTGCTCAGCTTGGTAAACCGGTCTCTGAGGAGGAGGTCTACTATTGTCTTTTCTCTATGGGTGCTTTCAAGGCCCTGGAGCCGGATGGATTCCCTCCTGTGTTTTTTCAGGAATACTGGGATATTGTGGGTAAGGATGTCACAAAGGCGGCTAGGGACTTCTTCAAGATAGGTAAGCTGCTCAAGCAACTCAATCATACCTTTATTGCAATTGTTCCAAAAAAATCAGACCCTTTGTGCATGGGGGACTTCAGACCCATCAGTCTTTGTAACATTATCTACAAGATATTTTCTAAAATCTTAGTTTTCAAACTTCAACCTATTCCTTACAGACTTATCAACAATAGTCAAAAGGGGTTTGTGCTAGGTAGACAAATTATAGATGCAGCCATTTCTACTCATGAATATATTCACTCCATGGAAAGAAGCAAATTGTCTGGAATGGCCTTCAAGCTTGACATTTCAAAAGCTTATGATAGAGTGGCCTGGGCATTTCTATTCAAAGTATTGGAACAAATGGGCTTCCAAGGAAAATTTATGTAGCTTATAAAAGTGTGTGTCACCTCTGTTAGGTATTCTATCCTTGTTAATGGTATCCCTAGGGGCTTCTTTGATGTGGGTAGGGGCTTAAGGCAAGGAGACCCTTTGTCCCCTACCTTTTCATTCTTATGGCCGGAGTCCTAAGCAGAATTTTCCTCAACTTACTAAACTCTAGGGAGATAAGGGGCATTTATCCTGCTTCAACAACACACCTGATGGCTATTCAACAGTTTGTGGATGATACCATCCTATTAGGGTCAGCCTCAGTGGTTGAGGCTAGGAAATGGAAACAAGTTCTACAGGATTATGCTACTTCAGCTGGTTAGTGTATCAATCATGAAAAAAGTTAGGTGTATTTCTTCAATACTCCATTGGAGCTTCAACAGAAGATATTGGGGATTCTTGGCTGCTCTAGTGGTGTGCTTCCTGGTACTTACTTGGGCCTCCCCTTAACGGTTAAGGATGTTACTCCTGACTATTGGAACACCACCCTAGAAAGGATCCAAAAGAAACTGACAGGGTGGAAAGGCAAAGTGTTAAGCCAAGAAGGCAATTACCAACTTCTAGAGGCCTCTCTTCAAGGTATTCCTGTGTACTTTCTATCCCTTTAAAAAATTCCCAAGTATATTGCTGAGAAGTTTGAAAGAATCCAAAGGAACTTCATATGGAGTGGGATGGAAGATAAAAAGAGACTGGCTTTGGTCAGCTGGGATAAGGTGTGCTGGCCTAAGCTCCAAGGGGGTTTGGGGATAAGAAAGATCAATCTACTTAATAAAGCCCTTATTACTAAAATTGGATGGAATCTCTTAAATGGAGAAAAAGATTGGGGTCGTATCATGAGAGCCAAGTACTTTGGAAATCTAATTCCTGAGGACTTCTTACATTCCTTTGGCCTCCTCAAAGGTTCTATCGTCTAGAACAAAGTGATAAAGTTTAGATATGTGCTTCTGTAGGGCACCAAGTGGAAGTTGGGAGATGGTAGAACTATAAGATTTTGGGAGGACAACTGGTACAAAGATGCTCCACTAAATAGGCTTCAGAATATCGAAGGTTTGGTCAATCTAGCTGTCTATCTCTTTGGCAGGTTGGCTTGTGATTATTTTCTTCCTAGTAGAGGTGGGTGGAAATAACTGTCAGATTGTTGTCAGGGCCAGGTTGACCTAATCCAGAAGGCTGATGAGGTCCAACTTTCCCTCAGAGATTGCAGAATTCCCATTTTCCCTTAGAAAGATAGAATGTTGTGGGCTAGGGATAGGACTGGGAATTTTACTGTGAAATCTACATATAACCTGTTTATGTCTCAGAATGGGGATAACCTATGGAGGAAGGTTTGGAATCACAATCTTATACCCAAAATCAACCATTTTTGGTGGTTGGTGATGCAAAATAAAATCCTAACCATAGATAACCTTTGGATAAGAGGATTCCAAATCCCAATAGGTGTGCTCTCTACTTCAAGGATGAATAAACTATCTCTCATCTCCTCCTACACTGTGATTTTTCTTGGGAGGTCTCGAGTGTGACTATGCAAAAATTGTTAGACTTAGGGCATACAACTGAGAGGGGAGGTGAATCAGTTGTGCAAAACTTTCTCCAATTTACACACTTAAATCCTTTTAGTGATTAGCAGTATATTAAACATGAAACATAATGCATTCAAATTAAAAGCAAAAACTCATCAACACATGAGACACCAAGATTTTGACGTGGAAAACCCAGTTAAGGGAAAAACCACAGGGTGATTAACCCAAGAATGTATTCTCTGTTAGAAGAATAGAAAGAACAAAATAGCACATGCCAATTAGGGCTCACTACCGGAGCACACTGCTCACAAGAGGCTCACTACTTACAAAAGACACACTGTCCACAAAGAAATAAGTATCACATACATGAACTGGAGAATAACATCTTCACCATGCTTGAATTAGTTCCATTAAGCTCAATACTTCTGCTCTGCCTTTCACTCTCTTCTTCGCTACCACTCGCTCATCTCAACAAAGACACATTTCAAAATGACTTCACAATCCCTTATTTATACAAGGCATCGACTTAGGAACAATCATCTAAGTCGGCAAACACCTATAAGAACATCCGCAAGATGTGTAATACATCTGGTCAGCCAGTCTCAAGAAGAACACCAATATCCAGTGGTTATTATTCAAGTGCAAACTCTAACTTCAATGCGGACCACCAACATGAACTAGACATGATCCAACGATCATCATAACCTTCCCTGAATCACCAAGAACATCTGCACTTCATCATCCTACTGGAATTCTTCTCTCCTTCATCTAGAGCTTTAAGAACATAGTATGTCATCACTGTCACAAATGAATAGGCTTTTTCGGACCTTCAAACCACGAACCAATCTAGTTGATACTTCATAGGGACGTCCTCAACACTCCCTCAAATCTGCAGAATGGGATAATAAATTTCTGGATCTCACCGGACCTATCTGTGACACTCTATCACCTTTGAACACTTGCCAGAACTAGTTCTACTTGAGCAACCATAACTTCTTTAGATCTTCATGTGGACCTCTGAAAACTTGACTGGAGCATCTCAAGACTTATATCTACAAACCCTTTAAACCGTATCCTCTGATCCTCAACCTATTGAGGACTTTTACCTTCTTGTCATCACTATTCTTCACTGTTCCTGATTGAGACTAATTTTCTCAATATCCTCAGCACACAGCTCATCTAATCCTTCTCATTAATGCAACATGAATATGTTGACATCAATGACAACACCGGTTAGGCCCATACTTGCAACAATCTCCCCCTTTGTCATTGATGGCAACATATGATATGAAAAACCATCAAGACAAGAACTTCTCCTTGCTGTCACAACTCCCCCTAATAGCAACAACTATTCACATGTCTTCTCTTCCTTTATTGCTCCCCCTTTGATCAACAACCACTTGTTTTTCACATGTCTTCTCTCCCCCTTTGATATCAATGGAAAAGGGCTCATACTTGCAACTCCATTACTTCATAACATACCAGTTGCTACCCCTGAGTAGCAGCTCCCTATCATCAATCCGGATCACAAGATATGATTGTGATATCCTACCAAATTGATGCACATCAGTGCATCCTAGTTCATCACCGGAGGGGCAATAACCCCTAACTTCTCCCTGAGATACTCAAAAGAGTCCTTGGGAAGAGGTTTAGTAAAGATATCTACAATCTGATCCTTAGAGGGCACATACTCCAATCTGACTTCATCCTTGTTCACTTGCTCTCTCAGAAAGTGAAACTTGATAGATATATGCTTAGTCTTAGAATGCAACACCGGATTCTTAGAAATATTTATTGCACTTGAATTATCACAGAAAATTGTGATAGGCTCCTCATATTCTACTTTAATATCTCTTAGCATCTGCTTCATCCACAAAACTTGAGTGCAACTACCTACTACTGCAATGTATTATGCTTCAGTTGTAGACAGGGATATTGCCTCTTGTTTCTTTCTTAGCCAAGAAACCAATCTTTTTCCCAAAAAGAATGCTCCACCACTGGTACTCTTCCTGTCATCCACATCTCCTGCCCAATCTGCATCTGTATATGCATGAAGAGAAAAATTATGATCTCTAGGATACCACAGGCCATACTCAACTGTTCCTTTTAGGTACCTAAAAATTCTTTTGATTGCCATGACATGAGATTCTCTGGGATCAACCTGGAATCTCGCAACAAGACCAACAACCTAAATTATATCTGGTCTAGTTTGAGTGAGATATAATAATCCTCCAATCACTGATCTATACTTTGTCTGATCTGCCTTAGGGGAGTCATCATCTTTGCTCAACTTACATCCGGTTGCCATGGGAGTATTCATTGGCTTTGAATCTTCCATTCCAAATTTCCTCAACAATTCTTTCACATATTTGGTCTGAGAAATAAAGATTCCTTTCTTTGTTTGAGTAATTTGCAGACCCAAGAAGAAATTTATTTCACCGAGCATTGACATCTCAAACTCATTTTTCATTTGATTTGCAAAGGTTTTACACATACTGTCTCTTCCTCCAAAGATGATATCATCTACAAATACTTCAACAATCAAGATGTTTTCATGGTCAATTTTGAAATATAAGTTACTATCAGCAATACCTTTGTTGAAACTAATCTTTAAAAGATGTTTGTCCAATCTTTCATACCATGCTCTTGGGGCTTGCTTTAGTCCATACAGTGCCTTCTTTAATTTACAGACCATATCACCATGCTCAGATAATTGAAATCCATCCGGTTGTTCAATGTACACTTCTTCTTCTAAGTCACCATTCAGGAAGGCAGATTTGACATCCATCTGATACAACTTGAAATCCTTGAAGGTAGCAAATGCAAGAAATAATCTGACTACTTCAATTCTTGCCACCGGAGCAAAGGTTTCTTCAAAATCAATTCCTTCTATTTGAGAGTAGCCTTTGCAGACCAATCTGGCTTTATTTTTTATTACTTCACCAACTTCATTTAGTTTGTTCTGGAAGACCCATTTGGTTCCAATCACATTCTTGTTTCTAGGTTTGGGAACAAGATGCCAAGTGTGATTTTTCTCAATTTGCATCAACTCTTCCTCCATTGCTTTGGTCCAATTTTCATCATTGCAGGCTTCATTTATTGTCTTAGGTTCAATCTTTGAAATCAGACAATATTCATCTGAATTTTGAGCAATTTTCCTTCTAGTTTGCACACCTTTGCTTTTGTCACCTATGATCTGATCTTCAGAGTGGTTCAGTCTTACATACCTTGGAACTTTGGGAGTTTCTTGCACTTCTGCTTCTTGATTAGGCTCATTCAGACCTATCTCTTCTTCCTAATTCACCGGATTAGTCTGAATCTGACTTTCAGAAGAGGATTGAGCTCCTTGAACTAGAACACCATTCTGATCATCTTCATCATATTCATAAAACCTTGAGGGTTTCTCTATTCCCCCATCAACCTTTACATTTGTGCTTTCTATCATCTTTCTTAGTCTCTTGTTATAACACCGGTATGCTTTGCTTTGAGTAGAGTAACCCAAGAATATTCCTTCATCACTTCTAGCATCAAACTTACTAAATCTTCATCTCTTTTAATGTAACATTTGCTACCAAAGACTCTGAAATATCTTACAGTAGGAGTAATGCCAAACCAGATTTCATAAGGGGTCTTACCGGTATTGCTTCTGATTTGAACTCGATTAATAGTATAGACTGCAGTGCTGACAGCTTCTCTCCAATAGATCTGAGGAACATTTGCTTCCATCATCATGGTCCTAGATGATTCCTAGATGGTCCAGTTCTTTCTCTCGACTACTCCATTCTGCTGTGGAGTCCTCGGAGCAAACAACTGTCTCTTAATTCCATGTTTCTCACAGAATTCTATGAACTCACCGGATGTGAATTCTCCACCTCTATCAGACCTCAGACATTTCAACTTTATTCCTATTTCATTCTCTACCATAGCCTTGAATATTTTGAATTTCTCAAGAGCTTCTGATTTCTCCTTTAGAAAGGTTACCCACATCATCCGGGAATAGTCATCTATTAGCAGCATGAAGTATCTATCACCTTGAATACTTCTGGTTCTTGCCGGACCACAAAGATCAGTGTGAACTAAGTCCAATAATCCGGTAGAAGACAGTTCCTTGCTTTTGAATTTGACTCTGCTCAGCTTACCCAACTAACATTCCTTACACAAGCTATTAGTAGGTTTCACCAATTTTGGAAGATCTCTTACAGCCTGAGTATTGCTTATCTTGATGATATTATCAAAATTCACATGACACATCCTTCTATGCCATAACCAACTCTGATCAACTTGAACAAATAAGTAGCTTTTACTAGTACCAACCAAGTGGAAGATATTACCTTTAGTTTGAGCACCAGATGCAATCTCTATTCCGGATCTTTCAAAGATTTTGCATTTTCCATCTTTGAATCGGAGATCATAGCCTTTGTCCATCAACTGTCCAACACTGAGAAGATTGTGCTTCAAACCTTCAACATACAGTACATTACCGGTTTTGTTTCTTCCATCAAAAGAAATAGTTCCTCTTCCTCTGATTCTACTAGCAGAATTATCACCAAACTTCACCACTCCTCCTTCATACCTTTCCAAATCTATGAACTTATTTTTGTCACCTGTCATGTGGTGAGAGCAACCACTGTTAATGACCCAATCATTCTTTTCTTCAACTTGGGCAACCAGAGCTCTTTCTACAACTTTATGATTGATAGATATAGAGGATATTGGTTCTTCTTCCTTGATGGCAAGTAACACCCATTCACTTCTAGATTTGTTTCCTGTCTCTGATTCATCATCTGTTACTCCTTCATTATCATCTTCTTCATGAACATAGTAACAATTCTTATGGAACCTTGATCTGTTAGGATTTGGCTTTGAAAATCTTTCCGGACATCTTGAGGTAAAATGATCAATCTTATTGCAATTAAAACACTTAAAAGGCAATTTTCCTTCATACTTACTGGATCCTCTTGGTAGTCTCTTTGCAATGAGGGCTTCAAGTTGAGCAGTTTCTACTTCTTCTTCCAGGTCTTTTCTTGCTTTTTCATACCATGACAGTTTCCTTGATGAGTTCTCTCCAGGATCAAATCCTTGTTTACCTTTCACAGAGGCACTGGCTTTGAATGCAGATTCAGTCTTGGGGGGATAATCTCCAAACTCGGTCATTTCAAAAGCAACCAGTTTGCCAGCCAATTGTTCTCTTGTGACAGTTGTATGGGCTCTGGATTCATCAATGACAGCAACCTTGATTTTGTAAGAGGCAGGAAGGGATCTGCAAATTTTACCAACAATCTCATTTTCATCCAAGACTCCACCAACATTTCTAATTCCACAAACCAGGGCATTCACTCTTGGCATAAAAGTGGTAATATTTTCATCATCTCTCATCTTCAGTTTTTTAAATTTCCCTTTTAGACTTTGTAACCTTGCACATTTAACATACTGGACTCCTTCATGCAAAAGTTCCAGTTTAATCCAAATCTCATAGGCAGTTGGTAGGTCAATAACATTTGAGAGCTCTGAGTCAGTTAATGCGCTTAGAAGAGCCTCTTTGGTCTACAGATTATTTTCAGCATTTGTGATTTCATTTAGGGTTGTCAAACCACCCTATGGAGGTACATATGTTTTTGTGACCATGGACTAGTACGCCATTCCCATACACTGCAAGTGACATTTCATGCGACCTTTCCAAAGAGCAAAGTTGGTTCCATCAAACTTCGGACTATCCTTCTTGTATGACGACATCCTGGATCTCCTGAAGCAGTTAAGCTCCTTTTAGAGGAACTTAGCTCTGATACCAATTGTTAGACTTAGGGCATACAACTGAGAGGGGGGTGAATCAGTTGTGCAAAACTTTCTCCAATTTACACACTTAAATCCTTTTAGTGATTAGCAGTATATTAAACATGAAACATAATGCATTCAAATTAAAAGCAGAAACTCATCAACACATGAGACACCAAGATTTTGACGTGAAAAACCCGGTTAAGGGAAAAACCACAGGGTGATTAACCCAAGAATGTATTCTCTGTTAGAAGAATAGAAAGAACAAAATGGCACATGCCAATTAGGGCTCACTGCTTGAGCACACTGCTCACAAGAGGTTCACTGCCTACAAAAGACACATTGTCCACAAAGAAATAAGTATCACATACATGAACTGGAGAATAGCATCTTCACCATGCTTGAATCAGTTCCATTAAGCTCAATACTTCTGTTCTACCTTTCGCTCTCTTCTTCGCTACCACTCGCTCATCTCAACAAAGACACAATTCAAAATGACTTCACAATCCCTTATTTATACAAGGCATTGACTTAGGAACAATCATCTAAGTTGGCAAACACCTATAAGAACATCCGCAAGACGTGTAATACATCCGGTTGGCCAGTCTCAAGAAGAACACCAATATCCGGTGGTTATTCTTCAAGTGCAAACTCTAACTTCAATGCGGACCACCAACATGAACTAGACATGATCCAACAATCATCATAACCTACCCTGAATCACCAAGAACATCCGCACTTCATCATCCTACTGGAATTCTTCTCTCCTTCATCCAGAGCTTCAAGAACACAGTCTGTCATCACTATCACAAATGAATAGGCTCTTTCAGACCTTCAAACCATGAACCAATCTAGTTGATACTTCACAGGGACGTCCTCAACACTCCCTCAAATCTGCAGAACGGGATAATGAATTTCCAGATCTCACCGGACCTATTTGTGACAATCTGTCACCTCTGAACACTTGCCGGAACCGATTCTACTTGAGCAACCATGACTTCTTCAGATCTTCATGCGGACCTCTGAAAACTTGATTGGAGCATCTCAAGACTTATATCTACAAACACTTTAAACCGCATCCTCTGATCCTCAACCTATTGAGGACTTTTACCTTCTTATCATCACTGTTCTTCACTGTTCCTGATTGAGACTAATTTTCTCAATATCCTCAGCACACAGCTCATCTAATCCTTCTCATTAATGCAACATGAGTATGTTGACATCAATGACAGCACCGGTTAGGCCCATACTTGCAACAAAAATTGGGAATCTCATAGTGCCTTTGGAAAGAAATCTGGGCCCAGATCCCACCCATCCTAACATGGGGCCTTTGGAAAGAAAGGAACAATAGGCTATTTAGGAAAAAATACAAAGATCCTAAGGAGGTTTTTTGTTTGGTTTTCAAGATCCTACAGGAAAACCTCTCTAACAACACTTTGAAAGCTACTGAACTCCCTCCCACTAGCTTGGAAGCTAATATCGTTACTCAGTGGAGCATTTCGGCCAATATATGCAAGGTGGATGATTCTAGGAGAAGAGCTCGTGCTAACACTAAATGGTCCCCCAGGATGGTTGGTCTAAGCTCAACTTCGATGGTGCTACTAAAGGTTACCCTGGGTTGGCTAGCGAGGGAGGAATTCTAAGATCTGACAAGGGTACTCTCATTGCGGCCTTTTCTGGGGGGCTTGGCGAGAACACTAATAATGTTGCTGAGGCCATGGCCCTCCTTTGGGGCCTCAGAGTTGCTCTTGCCAACCTTGTGGTTGAAGGTGACTCTAAGCTCATCATTGATGTTGTTAAAGACAAAGCTAGGGTTGGTTGGCAAGTTGAAGACATTATCCAAGATATTAAAACGTTGTTGTTAAGCTTTGAAGGTATTAAAGTGGTCCATATCTATAGGGAGGGAAATTAGATTGCAGACCTCATGGCTAACATAGGAATCAATCTCTACCCTTTTAGATGTTGGAGGAATATCTCAAATCTTCCCCCGAACATGAGAAATAGCATTCAGAAGGAGGCTTCTACCTAACTTCATATGGTTAAAATCACTCTCCTTTTTTCTATTGTTAGTGCTATTATGTCATTCCCTCATTACTTGGAGTGGCATGTAAAGGATGACATCACGTTCAAGATAATTCACTTCTCTCGATCGAGCTAGTTCATAGAGTTCCACGTGGACTATTGCCAACTCAGGGACCCTAAAATGTCATCACCTTGCTGGCATCCTGGGTAGTTTCATTCTTTGCTGGCAGTGTTGGATGCTGCGAGTTTGCACGAGCTGCATTATGACAGAAATTATGTCCCAAATGCAATTGGGAAGTTGAAGGACATTTTTGGGAGTTCGAGTTGTGTCGATTGCATTATATTTTATGAGTTTCATTTCACTTCTAGATTATTCAAAGGCAACCTGCACCTTGCTAAATTCTGTAGATGCATTCCTCATTGTTGGTTTGGAAAGTTCAGAGAGATGGGAGGTGTCAAAGTTCGTACGGAGCCGATGTCTTGTGGAGAGTTTAAGGCAGACTCTCAGGTTTGGAGCATTGCTTATGAAGGGGGGGGTTACTCTATTCCTTGAGTGCTTGAATGGTTTTGATGAGAGCTTGTCTGTTCATTTTGCTATGTCTTGGGACAAGGACAAAAGGGTGCATGTTGGTGGTGTGCAATTTGTGGTTTCTGAGGAGTCCATAGCCAATGCCATGGGGTTGCAACGCCAGGGTAAAATATTGAAAAAGTAACGAAGGTCCAAGACCCGGAGGGGTTGAAACTTTTATTTAGGGAAGGTGAGAAGCAAGTCAGATTGTAAGGTGGCTTCAAGCGCAAGAGCCTAGTAAACCCTTGGGACCATGTTTTCTACCTTATTATGAATTTTTTTACTTTTGAAGGTCACTATAGATGTTTTTACCATTACCATTTCACCTTATTAAATCATTTCAGACACAAAATCGTGGTAAATTTCTCCTTCTATTTGATCTCAAGCCTTGAATCTACTGTTAAGTTGACTAGGAAAACCCGGGAGGGTAATCCGGCAGTGGGGCTTGTTCCCCTGCACCAAGGTCTAATTTTCTGCCTGTACCACTTTCATTTGGCCCTTTGTCCTATTAAACCTCTTAAAGCTAGCCTTGTGGAGGAAAATGTTAATGAAGATTTTGATGACAATATCCCGCTTAGCGTCAAGTATGGCAGCCCTACCAAAAATAAAGCTCTGGTTCTTGCTGATATTGACCCCAAAATTCCTATTGCGCCCCCTAACTCTCTTGCTATTCCTGAGTCTATCCCCCTCAAGATGAAGGACTCTCATTTCCCTAGGGCCCATCATTTGGGCCAAGTCCCTGTGGTCACTGATTCTGGGGGTGTGGATGGGTCCCAAGGCCAAACCTGTAAAGAAGCTGCTGAAGGTCTTTACAGGCTAAGAAATTGCCCTTCACCCTCTGGATGTAAGAAACACAAAGGATTGCAAACCCACACCAGCTCTGGAAAAGGGGAGAAGAAGAAAAACACAAAAAGTGAAGTGGGAATGAGGGATGTGGGGCCAGAGAATGAGAGAGGCCAGGAGAAACCTCATGAGCAGAAAGAGGAGGATAATGTTAATGTCAAGAAGAAGGTTGTGGGCAAGGACAATACTGTGAGAAGACCTAGCATTCACAAGTCAACTAGGCTGGCTGGGGAGAAGCCCCAGGCTATAAAAATTGTTGATTATTCTTCTGCTTTTGATCATGATGATCCTGAGAGCAAGATGAAAATCAAGGAAGTTAAGACTACTCCTGTGCAGGACCAAGAGGGAGCGAGCCACTTTGACTCTATTAATAATTTATTCTATGATACTGAATAGGATGATGTTGAAATCCTAGAGACTCCCAAGAAGGAGGTGGAAAGTGCCAAAGTGAGTGCTTCAAACAGGAAGCTTGTTCAGTAGCTTGATTCCTGACTCTCGGCTATGGATGGGAAGTTCAAGGTGTTAGCGACCGTTTGTTTGAAGGTCATTCACAGGGCGGCCACTTCTTTTACTATTTTGTAGGAAGATAACATTGCTAGAAAGAAGGAAAAGAACATGAACAAGGAGGAGCTCCTCAAGTTCCTGAAAGATGATTGGAAAGATCTATTTAATTAGTTATTTCTTATGCTCTATTTTCTGGACTTTGTCTCTTTTTGATCTTGTTATGAACTATTGCTTCTAGTCAGCTGTTTCTCTACTGTTTGTGGCCTTGGGCTTATTTTTCTGCCCTTTGGGGGTTTTTGTTATCGTGACCTGCACCCGTGTTTGTAGCTTATCAATATCAAAAACAAATATTTCATTCACCTATAAGTAGTAGAATCGTTCAACTTATTGGTACTGCCACTACCCTATGAGGCATTAAATGACCTACTGTAGAACAAACACAACTTCTATTATCACATCCAAAGAATATAAACACAAAAAGATTTAGAACATGGAGAGAGTACATCAATAAGAAGGCAAACACAAATGTTGTGGAGAAGTATACATAGAAAAAGGAGAAAATAGATAAATAAACTAAGGCAAAACATGATCCTCCTCCAATAATTAAGGATGTCTCAAAAATAGAGGCCACACAACAAACCATATCATAACAATCTCATCATGTGCACATGTTGATGTTGGTGCAAAGAGAGTTTGCACAATAAGTTCAACAAGTATGACATAAAATTACTATTAGAAAATTTCAACGATTAAAGCAATTATTTATAAGCATTTAGAAGAGTTTTCATGCCCGTGCAATTAATTAATTTTCATGGCAATACAATTTGTTAAAAATATATACAAAAATAAATCAACTAAAGTTTTTTCTTAGAGTAAATCGATTGCAAACCAAACAATCTATAAATACCAAAATATCTTTAAAAGATTTTTTTGAAATAGGAAACTATAAATAGATTTTAGCTAATAATAAAATCTATTGATATAAGACAATGTAGAAAAATATCTATCAATAACATCACTAAATATTAGTAGCTAAAAATAACTAGTCAGAGACATCCATTAGCTTTTGAAGTGTTGTAGATTCCTACTTCTAAAACTTCTAGAATCTAGAAATGATCCACTTTATTTATAATTCTTTTGGAAACTCAATTGAGCTTATTTGGATAACCTAGATCCCTATCATGTCTTCACTTTAATAATTAATTTTCTAATGAGAAATTGTCCATTTCCCCCATACTAACATGTTTGGATATACCAATGTGTTTGTCCATGTTATCTTTATTGAACTCTTGTTGTCCTCTAAGATTTTTTTGACCAACTTGTGAAATTCAATGCTCACTTTTCTAACACAATTTTTTACCATCTATTCAACATAAAAGGAGTATAAGATAAAGTATATGAAAGAAAAAATATCTTGCTTGTTTACTGTAGGATGGAGAAATTATTTATTGTTAATTCTAGGAGCTCAACGATGAAATTATTTAGTTCTATCCATTCAAATATATGTCCATCCTTTGCATCCTTAATAATCTTAGTCTTTATTAATTATTTTGCATGCAATGACATTAATTTGTTAATATGCACCAATAGTCTTCATAAAGAGATATATCATCAAACATATTATGCTCTATCTTTAAGATATCTATAAGGTCAGAAATCACCTACTTTATAATCTCCACCTTATGTTCTTATTCCCATTTTAGTGACCACTTCTGAAGTGGTATTATAGGGTCACTCTCCTTGATTTTCAACCTTTCACCTAATTCTATACCAATTTATATAGACCCATAGACCTTGTTTCATTTCTACATCCTATTCTAAAAATTTTAGGACTAAATTCAAATGCAAGAAAAAGTCATCAAAATGCTAGAGCCCTAGGACAAAAGTCATGTAGATGCTAGAGCCCCAATTAACTCTATTTAAATCCAAATATTGGGTCCTAAAATCCTAAACTCTAATCTCATTTCAAATAGTTGAATTGAATCCATTTTAACATAAAAACCATAATTTTCTCATTTTGAACAAAACTTGCAATTCACATCTACTAGAAAAAAGCTCAACTAATTTTTCTTTTGCATCTTCATATACAACAAGCTAATGAGATTTGGAATCCCATAGCTAAAGAAAACCTTACATGTTTTATCCCATTTGCCATTCTCCATCCTTTTTTGTATTCTTCCATTATCTTTCCTTAGTCTCCTTTATTCCTTTTCTATCATATTTCCTAATCTCCCCTTTATAGCTTCCCAAATGTTACTATTTCTTGTCAACAACTTTTCCCTTAGGATTGCACACACCCAAATATTCCTATCTTGTCACTTAGTGGAGGTTTAAATAGACCATCTAGGGGATTGACTGATGCAATCTCTCATATATTCACCTTTTTTTGTCCCTCAAATTATATCTTGTATCATAGAAAATTTATGATAATTGTAAGACATTTGGGGGTGCATTCAAGACCTAAAAAGGCAAAGTAAGATCTCCCAAAAATTTAAAAACCATAGAAAACAAATGGATCTATCACCCAACTATATTTTATCCCTAGGATAAAGTGCATATTGTAGAAATATCTACCCTAATGCTCCAAGAGGTGTAATTTATCTTGCATCACATTTTGGAGAGCTATAATACCCTATTTTAACATTGGTTCCTATAGGAGTACCCTACCCTAGCACTCAAGCCCTAGATACAATATTTTGGAGGTCCTTAGCATCCCTACCTAGCAATAGTTACTGCTATGATGCCTAGGACTAGCCCTACAGTCTATACTAGTGCCCAGGTTGGTTTAACTTGTCCCAAACACCTCACAAGCATCTACAAATTTTCCAAAGTTTCTTCTCCTATAACCTACTTCAATTCTTCTTCAATCTTCATCAGTAAATTATACACACAAGGATATTTTCTCTCTCCCTTTCCTCATTCTGCTTACAATTAGTCATTCTCAACTCTAGTGTTAGTTTACTCTAATGAATAATCTAAAAATACTTTGTTGTGTTTTTATACATCAGTATTATAATTCAAATTGGATAGAGTAGATTAATACAGAAATAATTAAAACTCTAGGTTAGATAAACACATTAAAACACCAATCTAACATTTAGGATTCCAATTTGTATCTTTCATTTGGTGAACTAGACATCTTATCCACCAAAATATGATTTGTAGAGCCCAAACCAACAACATATCCCTTTCCAAAAACATTTTCTTTTCACATTATTTCTAACCCTAACCTTGTTTCTTCAACTTTATTATATTCCTTCTATTCCTTTCCTCTATCTTCCCCAACCCTCTCTTATCCACGTAGTTCTAACCTCTCCTAACCAACTCTTTGCATGCTTAAATTCTGATTTTTCAATCTTAGACCAAAAAACCACCTATTTATAAAATATTTATTTTTTGCACATTTCCACACTCCTTTCCTTAATACTTTTCCCTTCATATTCACCAACCCCTAGAGTACACTTCTCATGACTTCTTTTCATTTGTCATCCTTCATTACATTTTCACATATTTGACAACATTTATTCACTCCTTCCAAAACCCTAATCACACTTTACATACTTGTTTCTTACACATCCTATTTATTTTTTCCCTTTCTCTAAATTATCCCAACACTTCCATACCTTCTTCCGAGACCTAACTTCCCTATCCCCACCTCTAGTTCCTTTCCTAGCCTAGTCTTCCTACCGATTTAGCTTGTCACAACACTTATCCCATCACCCAACACCTTCTTCAACCCTATTACTCCATAGAGCTTCCACTTATACCTTTCAACAGCTACTTACTCAAGACCTATTTCCTTTCTTACAACACTAAACCACCCTCTCTAACACCTTTCCCTTTTATCCCTACCTTCACAACACCCTCTTAAACTTTCAAAACACTCCTTTTATTTCCACAAACATTAAACTCACCCTCTCTACCACCCTTTTGTACCTCTCCCATCTTCACAACACTCCTTTCCACTTTCCCAACACTTGTTTCCACATTCCCCAAACCTTATTTTTCCTATTCTCTAACTACTATATATATTATAATGCCTCTAGTGTTCGTGCCTTGTCATCTGTTGAATTTTGTTTTGGATCTGCTACTGATATTAGAGTCGATCTTTTATTGTGCCATTGAGGTATTTTTGATGGGGTTTTGTATTGGCATCTATATGTTGTCTATGGATGTATATGTTGTGATTTTATATGTTAGACCTTTAAGTGTTACCATTCCATTGTTTATATATATATATATATATATATATATATATATATATATATATATATATATATATATATATATATGTTGTGCATATGTGTTTATTGTACATGTATTAGTATTATGGGTTATTATCAATTATTGTGTCTTTATGATTATGATTGATGATTCATGTTATATGTGATGCTTAGTTGGTTTGTATGATGTGATGCCACATTGTGTGTTTATGCTTTGCTTCGACTATTATATATGAGAATTTACATCTGATGTTTGACCTAAGTGTGCAGGTACAAGGTTATTCCTCAATGATGGGTATTAATGATACATTCTTATTGGGTTAAAATCTATGTTAACCTTTATCTCACTCAGTTTGAGTATAAGATGGATCTTGTGTATCCCTATATAAACTTGGATCCAAATCGGTGGTGATTTCGAGATCTGTATGTTGTGAAGACTCGTAAAGTGTGTGGAAGTCCTTTGCATGTGTCTAATTTGAGCTAGCACTTTTCATTTAAAATTATCCTAAAATGCATACTTCTAGTATTTGATAGGAAGAATCTATGGCATTTTATTATTCCTTGTGAAAAGAAAAAATATAATGAAATTAATTGCCTTAGGGGATTAAAATAAATTGTGTGAAGAAAATAGATTCATTTTATAAATGGGAAGTATATTTTTTATTAGATAAAAGGGTTAACATGGGACCCTACCCTTACAAAAGCCAGATGGCTAAGGAAAAATGGGTCCCTACAAGGGGACCACATGAGATAGCCAAAAGACAAACAAACAACAAAATAACCTGTAGACTAATAACACACTAACAACACACAAATAGTAGCACAACAACAACATAGAAAGCCAATGCCAACAGTAAGCCACCATGAATAGGAGCTAATGGTAAGGAGAGTGGCCTAGGCCTTGGAGATTGAGCGTTACTTCTCATTCTTCTAAAATTTGACATAGAGTGTCCATGAGGGAATCACCATCACCACTAGACTCATTGGCATCAACATTCTTCTTCTTATTTGCTTTGGCCCTATTCAACTCCTCAAGAAATTTCATGCTTGAAGTAGTACATTCCAAGCATTGTTTATTCAAATTCAACATATTGGTAACTGACCCCTCCAACTCTCTCACTTTCCTTTTCAATGAGACCATTTTGTTTTGTAAAACATTTATCATTTTGTGGTTGAAGTAGCCTGTGGTGTAGGCATAATGTTTATTGTTAATCTTCTTGAACTTGTTCTTCCTATTATCACTATCAACAACATTGGTTGGGTTCTCCTCCCACTTCTCAAGGGTATTTTTCTCCTCCTTCTGCTTCAGATGGAGATGCTTCATAGATAACTTGTCTTTTATTGGCATAGTCTCTTCCTTCTCTTCAACAAAAGCAACTGAGTCTTTCTTGGTTTCCATCCCACTTTGAATAGGGGAGTGTCCTCTAGTACTCATACTATCTCCAAAGTTTGAGGCCACCTTCTCAAGTTCTATAGGTACATATAGATCATCCTCCTCCCCATCCCTTGAATCCACTCTATTGACCTCATCCTCAGGGGGATTTGTTTTAGATATGGGATGATGAGTAGCAAGGAAATAATATTTTTTAGCCCCATCAGTATTCTCCCCAGTTCTATTTTTAGCTTCTTCTCTTATTAGACTATCCACAACCAAATTTGTTTTATGTTTACCTTTTCTATCATTGCCACCCTTCCCCATAAAGTGAGTAGAAGGGCCAAAGCTTGTGTCAAGGTCTTGCACTTGACTCTCAGTTGCAGCTTCAGCATGGGTACCCTCGGTAGCCTTAGGTGTCTTCACATTGACTCTAGGGAGAATGCTTTTTATAGTTGTCTTTCCCAAGTTGAGACTTAGGGTTGTTGGAGGAAGACAAAATCCCAAGCACAAGCTTGGGAGAATTCTTAAAGCAAGTCTTATTTCTACCCTTCCCAATAGGGTTAGGAAAATTCTCAATAAGCGAGTGGCTACCACCAAGGTCTGGGGAGTTATTTAGGTAGTAGTGGTAGAGGCAATAGATGGAGCCCTAATATAGAGGCACACTCACCTTGTTAATAAAGGTTTCAATAGAAGATAATGAGTAAAACATAAAGCTAATGCACATATTACAGAAAAGATGCCATAATAGAGGAAAGTGATAGGTGTGAATGTATTTAAAATTCCCTTCAAGGGTAATGTACTGAATTCAGTAGACTCATCTCATTCTAGGGGGGAGATCCTCTCACTTGAACCTATTTTGATGTTTGTTGAGCTATTCTTCCTTTGTGAGGAAGGAATTGATGAAATAATTCATCTTGATTTTTCCCATTCTTTTCACTTTCATGTCGTTGATACCCAAGCCTGTAGCATCACCAATCAATCCTTCAATGACTTTAAAGTTGACACTACCAATTTTCACCTTGCCATCATTTCCAATTTTGTACAAATTGGATAAAAAGGGTGAGGTTAAAGCCTACCATAAATTCAAAGTTAGGCACAACACCCCCCTTACTGAAGATGGTGCAAAGCTCTTGATTATGTTTGATGTCTACACAAGAGGAGGGTTCAACACTCACTCTATCTCCTCCCATGGTAAACGTAACAACAAGAACAACATCAATAACCAGGATTGACCCAGAAGTAGTATGAGAAATGAAGGAATCATAAAAATAAATAATGATCTCAACATATTTCATAAAAGGAAGGACAATCATAATCTGCATATCACCACCGCCATGTATCATCATTTATACATTCTTATCATTGAGAAAAATAATTATTTTTTTTAACTACCACCACCTTGAAGCATGAGACCAGGGCAAATATCGGTATGATTGTTCCCTAATAGTATTTTAACTTTTTCCTTAAGATGAGAGTTCTTAAGCTTAACTTTTAGAGTAATAATGACCTTGACATATAAGGGAAAGATCTTCCTATTATCCCACATATACAGAGATATGGAAATTAGCAAAGCATGGTGATTAAGGTACTTAGGAACCTTGAAAAGACCATCAGTCACTCAAAGGAGCATCAACATGACTAAGACTAGGTCAGACATCCAATCCAGATGGATTTTCCAAATCATTAAGAAACAACTCATGCACACTTTCTAGGATGGTAGACACTGATTTCCAACACCTACAATTCTCATGTCTTAAGACTTCATTAGCAAGTCCATTAGCCACTTTGTTGCCCTCTCTATATACATGCACAACAAAGAAGAGTAAAAAGTTTTTAGTCAAATATCTGATGTCATAAATGAAATTCCCTATCTTCCATCAAGGCTTAGAGTTACCATTAATGATGTCAATTATTAATTTATAATCTCCCTCTAGAACACGTTTTCTTAAACTAATCTAGGAAGCAAGGTGAAGACCCTAGCAAGCCACTACCACCTCCACTTCATTTTTAGTTTTAAACCTGAGGCTTCCAACATAGGCAAAAATTAACTCACCTTTGTCATTTCTTATTACCCCTCCCCCACTAGTATTCTCATGATAAAATAAGATGATAAAACTAAAGTTCATAAAACTAAAGTTCATTGAATGGGAAGAATGATGAGAGGAGAGGTGGAAAATAATAAAATAGGGAAAAATTGGTGGGACCTAATTAAAGGGATATTGGAAAGGAAAAGGAAAACTATGAAAGCTACGAAAAGGATTTAACTAGCTAGGAGCTGGTAGATATATAATATATAGGTCAGAGAGAGAGAGAGACAGAGACAAAGAGTTGCTTGGGGTTAGCGGTCAGGGTTTAGGGGCATTATTAATTTAGCGTTTATGAGTTTAGCATTGCTCAAGTTTAGGGTTTAGAGTTTACTACTAGGCTTTAGGGTTTATGATTTAGGGGCGTTATTAATTTAGGGTTTAGAGTTTATGGTTTAGGGGTTAAGGTTTAGAGGTTTAGGTTTAGTGTTTAGAGAGATTAGAGGACCAATAGGGAGATATAGAGAGTGAGGGACATGGCCAGAGACATAGGGAGAGATATTGAGAGGTAGATGAATGATAGAGATAGGACTAGATAGGGAGATTATAGGGAGATAGAGGTTTAGGGTTGCTTGGGTTTAGTGTTTAGGGTTTAGGGGTTTGCGGTTTAGGATTTAGGGGTTTAGGGTTTCTCAGGTTTAGGGTTTATGGCGAGTCAGGGCCGGGTTAGGGCTTAGGGGAATTATTCAGGGTTTATGGTTTAGGGGTTAGGGGTTAGGGGTTAGGGTTATTAGGGGCATTATTCAGGGTTTACAGATCTTCAAGGATGATCTAGATAGTGTGGCTATACACATTGCTACACATGTTGGTGACTAGTTAGACACATGGAACATCAACAACCACATGTTATGCTTCCATACACATGTGCCACCTAATGACATTTGTATTGTAAAACATGATCATATAATTGGCACTGTATGTGTCTGATGACACATGGTCATGATGTCCATGTATGCCACATGCCACAATTATCTACTAGTTGGCACCATACAAGTTTGAGTACATTTATTCTCATCCCATCCATATAAGAAATGCACCATACAATATGTTGGATATTTGTCAACATCTACATGTAGAATAACTGATGGTATTCTTGAACAAATGCCTACTTTGTACATTTTGTAGAGTAGAAGTGAGGTATATATAACAAAATTTCATCTTACCTCTATGTATATTTCCTTTATTCATTTTGAATAGAAGTGACATATATGTAATTAGAACCCTTCTATATTTGAATGTGTTTTGGTTTACATATCTATTTTTCTTTATGTATTCTATGATCTTATTACATTAATAGATAATATAGGATTGTCCCTCAGTTCACCTTGGGATCGAATTAGATGAAATAACATCTGAAGTTGACTGTAAATTAACAACATGGTGAGCATTTTGTTGATTTTGCTTATTTTCACCCTTTTGAAAACTGAATTTTCCTATTGAAATTTTGAAGGATGTAGAGATCGATATTTAAGTGCATTAGACTTAAGAATTTGATAGTGTATCAAATTCATCATTAGGAATTTGATAGTGTATCTTTGTTGACAAAGTTTGAAATCCAATAACATAATCATGATTGAACTCATTAATTTGATCCTTGTTTGATGCTCTCCTATTCCTAATTCAATCTATCTTAATAGTGAAGGAAAATAAATACACGGGCAACCCATAGAGAAATTTGTCATCAATTTTGTTCCTTAAAATTGTCTCATGATATGGTGAAGGAAAAAATTACCAAAGATAAATTGTGATCATTATTCATTGACTCAAAAACTAATGCACTGTTAGAAATGTAGACACCTAAATCTTACCATGGCCTAACATCATACCAGATCTATCCCACATCTCCTCTTACAATATTAATTAAATAAATCATATTTATTTAACTAACCACTTTTATAATTCCTCCTAATATCAGTTTAATAAGTCACACTATTTAATTAATAAATCTAACTGTTCTTCTGACATTAATTAAATATTAACCCTTCCTCTAAAGTCTCATCCTAATTAAATAAATCCACATTTATTTAATTAAATCAATCACCCCCAACATTCCCCCACAACTAAATAAATACATATATATCATCGCCATTGTGAAACAATCTAGACTATTTTTTGACTATATGAGTGTTTTTTATTACCGTTGTCCCGCAGTTTAATTGATTATATTTTGCGGTTATGCAGGAACAAGAGGAATGAAATATGGCACATACCGCATTCCCGCAGAGCATAAAAGAATAGTTTGTGCTTGGCAGTAGGAAGCGGTTGATATGAAGAAGCTACCGCTACCCCGTGGACGGTTCATATCATGCTTGCGGTTTGGCGGTGTTCATCTCACGCTTGCGGCTAGCGGTGTTAGTCTCTTCCCGCGGTCCTGCAGAGGTTTGAAAAGTAACCAGCGGCATTGCGGTAATAACACTTACCGCGTCCCTGCAAGGGTTTCAACTGAGGCCCGCGGTAGAGCGGAAAGAGGAGAATGTAATGGGTTTTCACCCCGCTGTCCCGCGACGGTCATTAATAACATTTGTTGTTGGGCGGTAAACAGAAGTGTAGTGGTAATAATTTCCCACAGTCCCGCAGGGGTCAATCTAAGCATTTGCGGTCTGGTGGTAAACGATGAAATAGAAGTGTAGTGGTTGTAAGCCATTGCTATCCCGCGATGGGCATTCATAACATTTACAGGTGGGTGGTAAACAGAAGGAGATCAGGTAATAATCTCTCGCAGTCCCACATGGGGTAATCTAAGCATTTGCGGTCTGGTGGTAAAGGATGAAATAGAAGTGTAGTGGCTGTAAGCCCCCACTATCCCGCAGCCGGTCTGGGTGAGCCTTGTGGTGATGCGGTAAAAGAAATAAATGACAAGCACATTTAATGTGGGGTCACGGTTATCGAGAATTGCTATCAAATTTTGAGAAAGGAATTGAATGCTAAGATTTCATGATCTCGTGGCACAAACCAACGTAATGGTGATATGATGAACTCCTTGGCTAAATAAGATTCAATAATTTCTTGGCATTTGCTCATTTCAGAGAATTCAGACGTAACTTGGAGAAGGCGCAACTCAGCTCAGTGTGTTTTTTGCAAACTGCAATTGACTGGGTAAGTTCATTCCTGCACTCTCTGATTAGAAGTTGGCATATATTTTGCTCTATTTTTCAGTTACTGGGGTTCTTGTAATTACATCTTTTGTTAATATAAAATTTCTCTTTTTAAAAAAGGTTGGGGCTAAGCTTTTCTGTTATACTGTTCTTTTATTCCTATGTCTACCTACATTAATTGGCCATGTCAAGTTCATTTTCTCTTTCACTTTGTTTTTCAGTTGCTGGTATAGTAAGTTGAATTTTGAAAAACCCTAGCGTGTTCAAGTCATTAAACAGGTCTGTGTTTGCCAGTAAAGGTGATGAGCCTGTAGTTCCCAAGAAAAGACCACTTCAACAATCTCTGCTAGAAGTATTGCCTCGGTCCATAGACAAGGGTCCAAAGAAGTTGTTCATAGACGTAGCAGAAGGGTGTCGGGATGCTACAATCCCTATCTCTAGATGGGATTTGTTTTGGTATTTTTATGCAAAAAGGGATGGCGAGGGACCAATGGGAAATCTATGGAAATTAGATTTGGAAAAGTTGGTGGTGCCCGCTGTATTTGTGGATGTGGAATTGATTAGGGAACTAGGACAATTTTACCATCCTGCCACTAAAACAATTAGAATGCCAAATGGATTGCCATTGGTGACAGTAGACAGGAATGCAATTGTTGACTATTTTATGTTGAACAAGAAAGCTCTCACTCAAGTGGATTTGCAGAGATTTGAACGACATTACACAAGCCTGAGGAAAACACTTAGGAGAGATGAATTGCCAATATATATGAGAAGGGGGGCTAGCAACAAAAAAATTAAGATTCCATCAAATGCTATTGAGCCTTTCCCTGTGGAAATTTTTTTTGTATATTTCAAGAGAACCTATTTTGCACTGTGCCAAGTCTTGGGAATTGATGCACAAGGAAGAATGCCAACTAGCCTAATGATGATGGCTATGAAAATACAACATCCAGAGGTGAATGCTGAATACAACTTTGCATCTCATATTGAAAAAAAACTGCATGAAGGATTCTTATGTGTGAAGGAGAACAAGCAACCCTTAGATTTCAAATTCTATTCTTTATTGTGTCACTTGATTCTGTATCAGAACAAAGGAAGATGATCAAGCAAAATGGATTTGAGTATGGTTGATGAGAAAGGACAAAGATTGCCAACTCAGTTTTGGTGTTATAAGTGGGATTCTTGTTGCCAGAATAGTGACTACATTGTATTTCATGATTTGTTTGTTGTCAAGATATTGAATACTCTTGGTATCTTGTTTCCTAGGTTGACTAAGGAAGTCAGGGTAATGCTAAGGCCGCTTGCACATAGACCAGAGCAGGGCCACAAACATAATTTTGCTGATTGGTTTTTTATGCCAGATCATACTATAATTAGAGTGTATGGTTGCCCCTAGCCACCTCACATATTGCCAAAATTTGTATCAGACATAATTGTATTCATGGAGTTTATGTGGCAAATGATGTGGATGGAAAAGGAGGTAATGAAAAGACAAAAGAAAGGTACATTTCTACCTGATGCTACAATTGTTGGTGATTGGTCTATTGGCTCTGACACTCTTGAAAATTTGCAAGCCTTTTTAAAGGCAAAATATTCTTTGAACTTGGGTATCAAGAAGAATTGTGACCCTGAGGGTCATATGAATCTTGTGAGACAATCAATTCTGACTAAAATGGTCGTATCCCATCATGTCCTATTTGATGAGGATGTGATAAGAAATCTTGTCACTTTAGATGAGGTCTACAATAGGAATAGAAAATGGGATATCTTGAAAAAAAATGAAGATGAAAAGAAAAAGCAGAATCCGCTATTTCTTGGATTCTTTGTTGAAGAAAAAGACCCTCTAAAGAGAATTGATGCAATCATTGATAATTTTGAAAGTATTTATGATAAATCTGAGAAGCAGACTACTAAGGCTACTAAACTTCTAGTGAAAAGGTCTGCAGGGATTTAGATTCATGAGTGTACTCTTGATGTTATGTCAGTGCAAGATCCACAGGTTCCAGAATCACCACCAGTAAAGAAGTAGAGGACAAAAGAGGTATCTCCACTTGTCCCCTATGAAATGACTGAAGAGGTGGGGATACTGATGAGGTGGCTAACATCTTGAGGCACATGGGAGATGAGCAAGAGGTTGATCAGCCATTGGTTGGTCAACCCATTGATTTACATAAGCCTGAGGCTAGGAAGGGTGAGCAAACCCAAGATGAACCAGAGTTGGAGGAGGATGAAAGTATTATAGCATCCATGAGGTTCATAGAAGATGACGACTTCATCAAAACTCCAGAGTTTAAGGTTTTTTGGCTAAAAATGAAAATGAAAGAATATAATGAAAAAGTTGCAATAAATAAAATGGGTGCGAATGAAACACAACTTGATCAAATCATTACACAAACTTTCAAAGAATTGAAAGTAGATGAAATTGATGTGAGTCCAGAGGAGGCAAGACAAATGGTGTTGAAAAGTAATATGCTCATCATCCCTGGCCTTGAATTGAAAAAGGTATTTTTGCTTGACCAAGTTAGAAGTCAGGATGATCCACAACTTGTTTCAGAATTTGATTATGAAGATGGCATAAGTGGATGTGGTTTTAATCCAAAGATAGATATCCTTGCAATCTGGACTACTCAGAAGAATACAAGCAAACCAAGATTGCTTGATATTGTTCAAGAAATGAGGGGTACAGCTGTGGTAAAGACTTTACAAGATACGTTAGCAACAGAAGCAGCTGCTCTCAATGTTCATACTGCTATGTTTACTCAAGCTGTTGTGAATAGGTTAGAACAAAGGCTAACAGATTATGAGCAAACTCAGAAAGTAATGAATGATGAAGTAAACAAATTATATTTTGAAAATGTGAAATTAAAGAAACAATTACAAGTTGTGAATTCTTCTCAAGGTCAAGCCATTGTATCCCATCAACCCCCTATGCCACAAACAACCAATGATGTCATAATGTCTACTGAAGAATTTAATGCAACAAGATTGAAATTTGAAAAGGAAATTGAAAGTTTGAATAAACAAAATGAAATGACAAATAATGAGGCAAAGATGAAAGTTTTTGAAATTTTTGAGAAAATTTTGGAGCATAGAGTAAAATTGGTTGTGGATAAGCTTGGGAGGGTGCATGATTGCTACTCTTCTTTATCTCAGGCCATTGAGCAATTGAAGATAAACTTTTCTAATTTGGATTTGTTTTTTAAAAAATGGCAACCCTATCATCACAATTTGGTTACGATGTGCTTAGTAGTGCAAGGGAATCTTGATGCCCCTATAGCTTTGAAGCCCACTAAGAAAATAGTCAAAATGATCATTGATGATTATCGGTATGTGAATGGGGAAAGCCAAAAGATGCAAGAAAAGGTTGATTCTTTTACTACGTTCAAACATAAATTTATTCCTTTCATACTGACAGAAGAAGAGAAAATCAAAAGTCTTGACACATGGAAGATGGAATTCGGCCAAACAATATTCCAAGAAATGGATCATTTGAAGAAGGATGGAGATGTCAGCATTCTCAGTTTCAACATGATATTAGATCGAGTAATTGCGTTGGATGCTGGGTATGCAAAATTTGTGATGGATGTCAAATCTTTGCTTGATAGAAGATGGAAAGATCACCAGGAGAACTTGCTTCAGATTCTGGCTTACCAATGGCCTGGTGATTTTACAATATATAAATGGGAGGAGAAATATCTTAGAGATGAATCATCAGCAGCACAGGTTCAGGAGCAGAGGAGCAATGATCCTTATGATGGCGTTAAATAGCAACACCACATATTGAACACTCTCTTTTTTTCTCTTGATGTTTTCTTCATGTTTTCAAAATGTATTCAAATATATTTGAAAATCTAAATTGGACATATAAAAGACAAATATTGTACTATCAAGGGTTAGGAATACAAAGAGCCATTTTGAATGTGAAAGGTCTAAAGCTTGTTACTTCCTTTATAAAAGGAAACCAAGACCTCATGGCTCAGAATCTATCTGGGATTTTGATTTTTTGAAAGACATTGCACTGCCTGTACTTTGAAGTAAATCAATATAAAAGTTACTATTCTCTGGTGGTCAACTTTTGGTTCTCATTTATTTGTTGAATTGGATTGCTAATAATTTATTTGGTTGTCTCCAATTTACTTTTTCTTTGTTATTCAAATCAAAAGAGACCCTTGCATTCACATTACAAAAGAGGATAGGTGATATTTATCAAACTAAAATTATAAAGTAATAAGTTATATCTCAAAAGATGTTTATATTATTTAAAAATGAAGGATATTCTACTGTAGAACATTTTGACACCTTTAATATGATTTTGAGTCAAATAGGTTCAATAAATGTTAAAATTGATGAGGAAGACAAATGTATCTTCTCACTTTTTTCTTTACCCAAAAATTAGGAGAACATAATGCTTGTTATAAATGGTAGTGTTGCAAAGGTGACTATGGAATCCTTTATTGTTACAATGCTCAATGGAGATATGAGGAGAAATTTCAATGATGAAGGTTCTAAGGATGCCTTGCATGTTCCGCAAAGGCCCAAGGACAAAAGTGGATCTAAAGGGGATCAGTCCAAGTCAAGAGGAAAATCTAGAATCCCTAGGAAGATAAGAGTAAAGTTTTGGAAATATGGAAAAAGAGCACAAGTGAAGAAGGAATGCAAAAATATAGTTAATCACTTCCACAATCTCATGATCATTATTATATTAGAAAATCCTAGTTTTCATTCTTTTTTCATAATGCATTAGTTAATCACACACTTCACATTTGACATCATGCTAAAAAGATCAAATAAGTTTGGTATTTCTTCTCAAGTATTTCATTTCTCTATCTTAATTACTTAATATCTCAATATTTTATTTTATTACTTAATATTATGATCATGATGTCTTTATTAAAAGTGTTGAAAATGAATAGAAACATGAGATCGTTGATAAATTGAAATATATGTGCAATCAATTAGCTAATATAGATGATAATATGTCCACTTCATTTTTCATTGATGGTCTTACTCAAGTACTTATCACAAGATAACATGGCATAGATACAATTAAGGATATATATGAAAAATAATTAAAGATAAACAAACTCATCATGTGGCATGCACCGGTCTTTCTCTTTTGAAAATCATTCCCTTGTATATATTTTCAAAATCCAAATTTGTTTTTCTGTTTAGGAATAGGGTTTAAAGATTTATAGAAAACATTAATCCAAATCATATGCCAGATTGGGTTAAGTGAAGTGGATGATTTAATTCACAAAATTACATAAGCTCCTTAATCTATTCTGAAGTCATTAGCAAACTTGAAAATAAATTGTCTTTGGTGAAACAAGGTAATGCCCACTATTTAAGGAACTTGATGAGCTTATCCTTTGACCTATATCACTTTATACTTCCATCACATAAGGATTATCCATTAACAAGTTATGAAGAACATCAATCAATCCATTTAATTAACATTATTGCCAACAATTCATACCAAAAATTGAACAATTTAAGGATATTGCAATAGGTAATTTGTCAACAATTGAACAATCCATTTAATTAACATTATTGCCAACAATTTAATCATCCTTTTTTTAAAATGGATTGCAAATAATTCTAAAAATTTAGAAGTCTTGGTCATTAACATTATTACCTGCTACAATGTCATCCGGTGTATCATTATCAATGTTTATATGTTCTTTCAAGTATTTAATATTATCATCATCCTCATCTTGACCTGCATCATCTTCATCATTAATGAAATCTGACTGTAGACCATCTATATTGTTACCAGATGTATTTGGATCATCATTTTGTATACCATCCATATTGTTGTCTTCCATAACCTCATCCAGATCTTGATTGTTGTCTTCTTGTGCTTGAACATAACCATCTTCAACATCATCATGGATGTCAATTTCTTCGATGTTATCTAATCCCTCTCTCTCATTTTGTTGGCCATCATTGTTTTTCTCAGTATCCACTAATGCATTGTCAAATACATGCCTTAATCTTGGATCATATTGTATGACAAATATCCATTTCAGGTCCAAAATATCTTCATAGAAAAATACCTGCATATGAACGACATACATATATTAGACGTATAGTATAACAATTTTATTGATTAATAAACACATGTATATATTCACAATAAACTATGAATTAATAGATTAATGATCACTACCGCTTCTTGTTTGAGTTAAAGAAATACCTGCTCACAATGAATTGGTAGAACATAAGGCTCCTTATCCTCCGGTAGGAAACATGAGGAATCTATAGAAAACAATCCACTATGGGTATCATGTCTTCGTGTCCTCTCAAATGCTTCATACCATCTACACTTAAAAATACAACATTTAAAAGAGCGGTAATCCAACTCAATAATTTCTTGTATTTTCCCAACATATTGTAGATTCCCTTCAATTATATTCTTATCTTTTGAGCTTGATCAACTGGATTGCTTGAAGTCAACCATGATGCCACAATCGAAGGATCGTCTCTTTACATCTACACTTTCTACATGATAATGTCGACCATATGCCCACATTGCTGGATATTTCCTCACCTGTGAAAGACCATTTATTTCAATGAAAACAAATATAATGACAAATATTAAAATAGTTAATAGTGTCAAAACTATAAGGAAACAACATTTTGTAAAATTCCAACTGTACCTTTCTTTCACATCCTCTAGACATGTTGATTTCATCTTCTATTATGTTTGAATCTATACCTGCATCTTCTATTTGATTTTGAATTTGTTTAGTAACCCATTCTAGTGTGCAATATTTGCTCCATTCCCCAAGAAGATCAGTGGGAAGTGGAGTATTCCTTGGGTTCGATCTCTTAAAATGTCTCCTTTACTGTACCTTTCTTTCACATCCTCTAGACATGTTGATTTCATCTTCTGTTATGTTTGAATCTATACCTGCATCTTCTATTTGATTTTGAATTTGTTTAGTAACCCATTATAGTGTGCAATATTTTCCCCATTCCCCAAGCAGATCAGTGGGAAGTGGAGTATTCCTTGGGTTCGATCTCTTAAAATGTCTCCTTGTTTCTAACACTTCTTCTCTCTTTTTATCATATAGATCAATCCATTTGTTCATAAAGTGCATGTGATACATAATGAACTTGTCGAGTATAGCACTTTCGTCTACACCTATTACATGTCAACATGTTTATTTCAAACTCCAAATGTCATGTTGTTAATTTGACAAATAAATTACAGAGTAAATTAATAATTGCAAGAAAAAAAACCACACTGGTCATGAATTTACTTACTAATTTCTACTTGAACACCATTAGATTGTTGTTTTTCTCCATCAATAATATCTGATGCTCGTTCTTCATCCCAGAAGCGTGGCCCATCTTCAGAATCCTTACCAAGGAATTCACACAGGAAGAAAAATGCTTCATTCAATACATACCCTTTAGCCATGCAACCCTCTGGATGTGCCTTTTGTCGGACATATCTTTTTAGAGTTTTCATATACCTCTCAAAGAAAAACATCCACCTCATTGATACGACACCCGCCAATTCAATGTCATCGACTATGTGTATAACTAAATGGACTTGTAGGTCCATGAAACTTGTAGGGAGCTCCTTCTCAAATACACATACAATTTTTGCAATTTCCTTCTTCCATTTTGGCACTTCACATTCGTGGATCGCCTTGGAGGTCACCCACCTAATATAAGAATAGTAAATTAGTATGAACCTTTAGTCAAAAATTAAAATGCAATATAATATCTCTATGTCTCTCACACATGAACATTTCATATAACCACATACCTTGTAAATGTTGACAATCGACTTATGGCATTCCTTAAGTCAACTGTAAGATAGGAATCCCCCCTAATTGCCAATGACATGATATGCTATCAAACACATTTTTTTTTTATTGCAGGAATCAAGTAGCCCCCTATAAACTGCAGTGTGCCTGGTAAACTTTTTTCACGTGACCGGTGACGCTAGCATGACACGCCCTCTGGTACCACAGGGACGGGGGGAGACTGGACCTCGTGACCTTTACCGCAGTGGAATTTTTTAGCCAATCAAGCCAGGGCCCCCGCCCCATGCTATCAAACACATTTATGAAAAGGTCAGTAATTTTTTCTCACACAACAAAATATCAAAATATATTTAGTACTTAATCAATGTTACCAGTAAATGTTAAATGATGATATATAATACCTTCATAAAATTATGAAAATCATGTGTTTTAAATCCTGTGATATGTCCATCAACTGTAAAAGCTTTAGCCAATGATGACCCATAGCCAGTAGGTGTCCTTATTGAACGAATGACATTTTTTAGTTGGTCTAGCTCTTTTTTTTTCAAAATCCATGGAGCTTCTGCATATGTTTCATTTTCCCTGTTTGGCCACAAATGTTTTCTATCAATTTTGGTACGCGAAAGAGCAATATCTCTCCTCGAAGACAAGGTGTCCTTCTCTTTGCTTGATATATGTCAAAATATAGAATTTGGGACATTTTTGAAGATGTGCATAGGATCTAATAGGTGAGATATTAATAGATCCTTCTAGTAAGGGAGCTCATAAAATATGGATTTCCTTTTCATTCCTTCTAGCATATTAACTACAACTTGTTCTGGTTCTTCAATTGAATCACCCTAATAAAAAAATCCTCCCAACCTTTCAATTCAGTATCTATTTTCAAATCCTCCAATCACCTGGACCCATAATCATGTGAGGGCCTCTATTTTCAATTTTTCCATCAAATTGATTTTTCAGGGGATTTCTAAACTTATGATCTAGTGGTAGAAAAACCCTGTTGTTTGCGTAAATAAATTTATGTAGATCTTTAGAATACCACCCTTGAAATTGTTCTGCACATCTTGGACATGCAAATATCCCTTTTGTTTGAAGCCCTGCAATTCAATAAGTAATGTTAATAGCATCAAAAAATAGTATAAAACTAAGTATGAAAGTTGGGATGAAAATAAATTATGAGTGTAAATACATAAATATTTTATCTTACTAGAACAAACACCAAGTCCTGGGAAATCATGAATAGTCCAACATAGCACACCGTACAACATGAAGGACCTATTTGATGGGGGACGTGATATGTCATACATTCTTATTCCTTTCCATAGCAGTTGCATCTCATCAATAAAAGGCATAAGATAAACATCCATGTTTTTAACTTGATGTTTTCCTGGAACAATGAGAGTCAACATAAGGTGCTCCTTTCTAACACTCATCCATGAGGGAATATCGGAGCCAAACACTATAATTTGAGCTCAAGAAAGAGAATCAGCACACTCCATCAATTGCAAGACCAAACCTAATACTACGGGGTTCATCTTTGAATTTTCTTGGCCATTTTTCCTCTATGTGTTTCATTGCTTTGGAGTCGGTTGGAATTCACACGAATCCATTTTTACTCCTATTCTTTGCATGCAAGTCCATCAATTGTGCAAGTGACTTGCAACGAAACATTCGTTGAAGTCTAGGTATAATTGGCATGTGACGTAAAACCTTCTTTGGAACTGTAGGACCTTGTACATCTGTAAGATATCTCTTCTCTTTGCGTACAGGGCATTCTACCTTGTTTTGATATTCATCTTTGTATAAAATGCAATCATTTTTACATGAATGAATTTTCTTATATTCAATCCCCAACTCAACCAAAAATAGATGCGCCTCTCTGCAAGTTGATGGCAACACATTCTCTTCAGGGAATATTTTAGTTTTTAGTGCCCTGTAAGATTGCCATAGATTAAATCAATTGAATGTTTGACCTATGATGAACATGTTTGATATGTCAATCTATACTAGGACTGTCTATATACAATATATGGTTTTAAAATCCCCTTAAAGAAATATAAATAAAGTTAATGAATGTTTATGAATTCTGTACACCAATTGACAATTGCAAAGTAAGAAATAGATTTCAACTCACTTCAGTAGGGTAGTGAATCCTTTGTTTGACCAACCATAGTGACTTGATTTCTAATAATATTAATGTGCATGCCAGTATTGAGGTTCTACTTGCACCCAACTTGAACACAGGTGTCTTTGCTGCTTGCTTGATGGAGTCTTTCAGGTTGTTATCATCAACATTATGTTGGTGGTAATTACCCCTGCTATCATCGTTACTGTCAACCATATGATCATTATTGTCATCATTGTTTTCATCCCCAAAGAAATCTGTAAGCATTTCATTCAATCCTTCTTCATGCACTACATTTTCACTATCATGATCATCATCATTAAGCCTAGGTGGCATGTCATCAGTGTATGCGGATCTCATCAGCTCTTCAAATTTCCCAGATGGTAGTATTCTCTTCAATAATGCTCTTTTTTCCCTGGTATTGTTTAAAGGATTGTTTGGATCATCCCATTCAAATCTTAATAACCCAGTTGGATCTTGGGTATTAGTAGGTGTTCCATCAACATCTTCTACCTATCAACAAACACAAGCATTATTTAATGTTTGGCAACAATTGGATACATAATAAATGTATCAATTTCAAATAAATATAATCAAATATGGCTTAACAAATAAAAATATAAATTGTATGAACATATATACATCGATTGAATAATGGAACATTATTTTATAGACTACTTTTTTTATACAATAATTTAAATAAAACACAATTTTGACAACATAGTTTATAAAACATCAGTCCACACTCATTTATTATTCTTTGGTTTTCTACCCTTAAGAACATCCTTAGGGAGACCTTGTTCTTCCCTTTTCTTTCGCACAGGAGTGTGTTTTAAGAAGGGGTAATCAATCAATAACTCATCCCCAATGGTAAGGTCCATAATAGCCTCAACCATTATCAATCTATCAACCTCTCTTTCCATATCTCCATCTTTATCATTTATAACCTCAACAAATTAACAATTCGGTCTTATAGTAGGGTCCCTTCCCTTACTACTATTTATAAATCCTACAATATTTTTGTGTGTGTATGCACTCCCATCTATTTACATAAGACGACCTCTATTCATTTCTTTTCCACTTTCCAAATGGAGATGATGTGTATACATATTCAAATTTAGACCATATGCTGACATGCTAGGCTTATATTCTACTAGCCTTCTCCATTCACCACTGTAATATGATGGACCATAATATGGCATTAATCTCCTAGTGGTTTGTTCTGAATTGTTTCTATGTTTAGATCCCACATGTACATTTTGAACAATAAAGAGGCCTAAATTCACTCCATGAATATTGGAGGGTCGTATCATGTAGTTGTATCCCTAAAATTGAAACACCTCATACACTCTAGGTAGTTGTTGATCACTAGGCCAAGCGCAATATAGTCGACGATCAAATGTATCTTTGTAAATTGATCTCAAACTCAGGGGCAAGTCATCATCTCCATCACATTCATTCTCATAGGGTATGTAGTCCACCTTCCCCTTGTCTTTAAGCAAATTATGCATCTTTAAACCGGGTCTTGTTCTATTGCTTGTTTTCATCAATTCCTCATCTTCCGAACTGGTATATTGGCACATATTTTTGTTAGATGTATATGTTAGACCTAGGGCACACAACTGAGAGGGGGGGTGAATCAGTTGTCCAAAACTTTCTCCCAATTACACACTTAAATCCTTTTAGTAATTAGCAGTCTATTAATCATGAAACATAATGAACTTGAATCAAAAAGCAGAAACACATCAACACATAAGACACCAAGATTTTGATGTGGAAAACCCGGTTAAGGGAAAAACCACGAGGTGATTAACCCAAGATTGTATTCTCTGTTAGAAGAATAGAAAGAACAAAATGGCACATGCCAATTAGGGCTCACTGCCCGAGCACATTGCTCACAAGAGGCTCACTGCCTACAAGAGACACACTATCTACAAAGAAATAAGTATCACATACATGAACTGGAGAATAACATCTTCACCATGCTTGAATTAGTTCCATTTAAGCTCAATACTTCTACTCTGCCTTTCTCTCCCCTCCTTGCTACCACACTCATCTCTACAAGGACAACTTTGAAATGACTTCGCAACCCCTTATTTATACAAGACATCAACTTAGGAATAATCATCTAAGTAGGCAAACATCTACCAGGACATCCACAAGATGTGTAACTTATCCGGTCAGCCAGTCTCAGGAAGAACACCATCATCCAGAGGTTTTTCTTCAATAGCAAGCTCCAACTCCAATGCAGACCACTAACACACGCTGGACACAATCCAAAGTCCTTCACAAGGTTGCTTGAATCACCAAGAACATCTGCACTTCATCTGCATACTGAAATCCTTCTCTCTTTCATCCAGAGCCTCAAGAACACAGTTTGTCACCACTGTCACCAAAGAATGGATACTTCCAGACCTTCAATTCCTGAACCAATCAAGTTGACACATCACAAGGACTTCCTCAACACTGTCTCAAATCCGCAGAGCAGGAAATTGTACTTTCAGATCTCACCGGACCTATCTGTGTCACTTTGTTACCTCTGAACACCTACTAGAACTGGTTTTACTTAAGCGGCCACAACTTCTTCATAGCTTCATGCAGACCTCTGAAATCTCTACTGGATCACCTCAAGACGCATATCTACGAACCCTTTAATCCACATCCTCTGATCCTCTTCATATCTTGGACTTTTGCCTTATTGTCATTACTGATCTTCATTGTTCCTGATTAAGACTAATTTTCTCAATATCCTCAGCACACAGCTCATCTAATCCTTATCATTAATATAACAGGAGTATGTTGACATCAATGACAACACATGTTAGGCCCATACTTGCAACAATCTCCCCCTTTGTCATTGATGGCAACATATGATGTGAAAAATTATTTTGACCATCAAGACAAGAACTTATCCTCACTGTCACAACTCCCCCTATCAACAACAACCATTCACATGTCTTCTCTCCTTTTACTGCTCCCCCTTTGATCAGCAACCACTTATTTTTCACATGTCTTCTCTCCCCCTTTGACATCAATGGCAAAGGGCACATACTTGAAATTCCAACACTTTAGAATCATATATGCTGCTCCCCCTGAGTAGCAGCTCCCCATCAATCCAGATCACAAGATATGACTGTGATATCTACTGGACTGATGCACCTCAGTGCACCTTAGTTCATCACCAGAGGGGCAATAACCCCTAACTTCTCCCTGAGATACTCAAAAGAGTCCTTAGGTAGAGGTTTAGTAAAGATGTCTGCAATTTGATCCTTGGAAGGCACAAACTCGAATCTGACTTCATTCTTGTTCACTTGCTCTCTCAAAAAGTGAAACTTGATGGATATGTGTTTAGTCTTTGAATGCAACACCGGATTCTTAGATATATTTATAGCACTTGAATTATCACAGAAGATCGTGATAGGTTCTTCATACTCTACTTTGATATCTCTTGGCATCTACTTCATCCATAAAACTTGAGTGCAACTACCTGCTGCTGCAATATATTCTGCTTCAGTTGTAGATAGAGATATTGCCTCTTGTTTCTTGCTTAGCCAAGAAACCAATCTCTTCCCCAAAAAGAATGCTCCACCACTGGTACTCTTCCGGTCATCCACATCTCCTGCCCAATCCGCATCAGTATATGCAGGAAGAGAGAAATCATGATCTCTAGGATACCACAGACCATACTCAACTATCCCTTTTAGATATCTAAAAATCCTCTTGATTGCCATGACATGAGATTCTCTAGGATCAGCCTAAAATCTAGCAACAAGACCAACAGCCTGCATAATGTCTGGTCTAGTTTGAGTAAGATACAACATTCCTCCAATCATTGACTTGTACTTTTTCTAATTAGCCTTAGGAGAATCATTATCTTTGCTCAATTTACATCCGGTTGCCATGGGAGTATTCATAGGTTTTGAGTCTTCCATCCCAAATTTCTTCAACAATTCTTTCACATATTTGGTTTAAGAAATGAAGATTCCTTTCTTTGTTTGAGTGATTTGTAGACCCAAGAAGAAATTCATTTCACCAAGCATGGACATCTCAAATTCACTTTTCATTTGATTTGCAAAAGTTTTACACATACTATCTCTTCCTCCAAAAATGATATCATCAACAAACACTTCAACAATCAAGATGTTTTCATGATCAATTTTGAAATACAAATTATTGTCAGCAGTACCCTTGTTGAAACCAATCTTCAAAAGGTGCTTATCCAATCTTTCATACTAGGCTTTTGGGGCTTGCTTCAGTCCATACAGTGCTTTCTTCAACTTGCAGACCATATCATCATTATCAGACAATTGAAATCCATCCGGTTGCTCAATGTATACTTCTTCTTCCAAGTCACCATTTAGGAAGTCAAACTTGACATCCATCTAATATACCTTGAAATCCTTGAAAGCAACAAAAGCAAGAAATAATCTGACTGCTTCAATTCTTGCCACTAGAGCAAAAGTTTCTTCAAAATCAACTCCTTCTATTTGAGAGTAACCCTTGCAGACCAATCTGGCTTTATTTCTGATTACTTCACCAACTTCATTTAGTTTGTTCCGGAAGACCCATTTGGTTCCAATCACATTTTTGTTTCTAGGTCTGGGAACAAGATCCCAAGTGTGATTTTTCTCAATTTACATCAACTCTTCCTCCATTGCTTTAGTCCAGTTTTCATCATTGCAAGCTTCATTCACTGTCTTAGGTTTAATTTTTGAAATCAGACAATACTCATCTAAGTTTTGAGCAATTTTCCTTCTTGTTTGTACACCTTTGCTTTTATCACCTATGATCTGATCTTCAGAGTGATTTAGTCTTACATACCTAAGCACTTTGGGAGTTACTTGCATTTCTTCTTCTTGATTAGGCTCATCAAAACTTATCTCTTCTTCCTGATTTACCAGATCAATCTGGATTTGAATCTCAGAAGAGGCTTGGGCTCCTTGAGTCAGAACACCATTCTGATCATCTTCATCATATTCATAGAATCTTGAGGGTTTTTCAATTCCTTCATCAACCTTCACATTTGTACTTTCTATCATTTTTCTCAGTCTCTTGTTATAACACCAGTATGCTTTGCTTTGAGTAGAGTAACCCAAGAATATTCGTTCATCACTTCTAGCATCAAACTTTCCTAGATCTTCATCTCTTTTAATGTAACATTTGCTACCAAAAACTCTGAAATACCTTACAGTAGGAGTGATACCAAACCAAAGTTCATAAGGAGTCTTACCGGTATTGCTTCTGATTTGAACTCGATTGAGAGTATAGACTACAGTGCTGACAGCTTCTCTCCAATAGATATGAGGAACATTTGCTTCCATCATCATGGTCCTAGATGCTTCTTGGATGGTCCGGTTCTTTCTCTCTACTACTCCATTCTGCTGTGGAGTCCTAGGAGCATACAACTGTCTCTTTATTCCATGTTTCTCATAGAACTCTATGAACTCACCAGATGTGAATTCTCCACCTCTATCAGACCTCAGACACTTCAATTTTAATCTTGTTTCATTTTCTACCATAGCCTTGAATATTTTGAATTTCTCAAGAGCTTCTAATTTTTCTTTTAGAAAGGTTACCCACATCATCCGGGAATAGTCATCAATTAGTAGCATGAAGTATCTATCACCTTGAATACTCCTGATTCTTTCCGGACCACAAAGATCAATATGAACTAAGTCTAATAATTTGATAGAAGACAGTTCCTTACTTTTGAATGTGACTCTGCTCAGCTTACCCAACTGACATTCTTTGCACAAGCTGTTAGAAGGTTTCACCAATTTTGGAAGATCTCTTACAGCCTGAGTATTACTTATCTTAATGATATTATCAAAATTCACATGACACATCCTCCTATGCCACAACCAACTTTGATCAATTTGAACAAACAAGCAACTTTTACCAGTACCAACCAAGTGAAATATATTACCTTTAGTTTGAGTACCGGATGTAATCTTTGTTCTGGAACTTTCAAAGATCTTGCATTTTCTCAATATCCTCAGCACACAGCTCATCCAATCCTTATCATTAATGTAACATGAGTATGTTGACATCAATGACAACAGATGTTAGGCCCATACTTGCAACAGTTACATCTGATAAATGATCATTGCCCTCTAGGATGGAAGTTGGTGATCCAAGAAAATTTAAACCAACAACTTTATCCTTCAAGTATCCATTAAGAAAAAAATTAGTTATTTAAATAATATAAAACAATGTGTAAAGGAAGTAGTCATGTTATTTATATCAATTTGGAAAATTCCTTACCACAATTCCTATTAGATTTGAATCGATTGTAGGAGGCATACTACCGACTGGAAGCTCATCATATATGTAATGTCTTTGTACAATCACTCGTTTGAATTGTTTCTTTCCACGACATACAAAATATCCACAAATAACAATTTTCTCAAAGTATTCATCCCGTGTACCATAGTCCCGACCAACCTCTTGTTCAGTGCAATCATTTGTTGTGTCTGCAGGATCCATTGTCATATCCTCTTCCACCCACTGTCGTCTACGTGATTTAACAGTTTTAGGTCCACATCCACGTACATACATTTTTTGTTTTCTAGTTGAATGCTCAGGCTTTGCATTTGTTCTAATCTCCATCTAAAATAATCAACAACATGCATTAATTTATGTCAAGATTGGATAATACATTATAAATTTCAATAGTACTGTGAAAAAAATGGACGTATCACAAAATGCCATCAGCTCATTACTTCCTAAGGAAATTGGATTTAAGTACCTAATTTCCCACTTCATCCGTTGTGTCCTCATTTGATATGACACGATCTGTTGCCATGGCCTCGTCTAGCCCCTATAATACACAACATAGTAAATAATGTTTAGTACACCAATTATATCATTTCAACGAATATGCTATCCAACACAAAACCTCACTTTAGTCATATTTGACATATTGATATCATGTTTTGGCCATCCTAATTTTTAAACTTTTCTCTTGATCATAGAATCACATTTAATCACCATTCCTGTGCATTTTCAACCAATAAGTTTGACCTCAGAGGCCTCATGGACAGAAAAATGACTTTATCTCCTCTATGTTGTAGCATTTGTGAATTCATAAATACCTTCCTCCTTTGGTTGAGTCTGCTTTCTCTTCTTACCTCTATTGTATTTGTAGATTCTGTTGTCATATCTATTTCCACCCACTTTCCTCTCTGCGATTTAGTAGTTCTACGTCGTCCACGTCCTCTCTCCATGGCCTCCTCTGGATACTGTAATACACAACAATGACAATAGTCACATAACAGCTGTGCACCAAGAGAATATTCTTGAATTTATCTTGTTAATACACTCACTTTTCATTAAGATGCACTATGAAAAACAAAATAGGACATTGCAACATTTTGCTCTTCAGAAAAAGTTTACATGTGGAATCTTCACAACTAGAGCTCAAATCTTATGATTACAAGATGACTACAAATTCACATCAAAAAGAGATTTATTTCATATTGACTCTCCTTTTTCTTTTATGGGTCATTTTAAGGTAATCTATATCTCTCCAAGTGGCCATAAAACCCTCAAAACTATCATAGAACCCTCAAAACAGTCTCAAAGAGTCTTTGGCACTAAAATTTTAAATTCTTGATGGAGGGAAGGATAATTTGGATGTTAATTTTGAAATCACATCGTTAGATCTTTGTTAGGTTAATCCTAGCCATTGGATATTCTTTAATTATAGGGACTTTATGTTATATTTCACCATTACCTTCCACTCCAAAATTAATGGTTTCCTTTGAAAAGAAAACCCTCCATTAGCTATCATAACCCCAAATATCTGTTGAAGTGAACTTAAACATTATGTGCAATTGTCATTGCTCATATTAAGTACCTACCTCCCTTCTTAGTGGTCCCACATGTGTGATGTATGTGAATGAGTCATATGGTACTTGTGCTAAATGTTTAAAGTTTGAATTTTGCTTATATTGTTGGAAAAAGGCCCAAAAAGACCTTTGATTTTTGAGTTTTATACTCTATAACATGCATCTCCTTGATCTTTTCATCTAATCTATGACATGTTGTCTTTGCATTTCAATGAGATCAATTCTTGAAAAATGATAATCTAGAGGTTAAGGAGACAAGTTGATACCTTACGTAAGTTGTCATGTTCTTGAAACCTTATCACTATAAAGAGGAGATATCTAGAGAGTAATGTCACAAGGACATAACCAAGGCATGCACTATCATGAGCCATAGGGACAATTTACTACACCATCCAAAACTCCATTTGAACTAGCTACTATCAATAATTCACATTATTGGGGACTGTCATGAAGAAAACACCATGAATAGGACTGTCATAGTCAAAGTGGAGAGGATTGTCTAGTCATTGTATGACTGTCATAATAGCTAGTTGGTTAGTTACCATGCATCAACCTAAAATAGGTTAATGAGAACATAGAAATGAAAATCACAATACCATAAGCACACTCCATAAGCTACCACTACAATCCCAATATCATGTCATCATGATAGTAAGAGAAGAGTTGTTTGTTTTTTCCAAAGCCATATCACTTGCATAAGGATTGTCACCAGCCAGCTGTGTAAGGCCGTGAAAGAGTGAATCATTATTGAGCTAATCATAAGAGAAGCATGATGTCAAAATGCTATCATGGAAACAAGATATAGTTACTTATTATAAGGACAATCCAAATTTGGTGAGGTTACTTTTTTATCAACTTCCAATCAAAATACATCATTTTGCACTGATTGGTGCTAAATTAGGCGCACTTTGCGCTGCCTTTTGCGCCCAAAATGATTACATTTAGGCCTAAAAGTTGGCGCTAAAGTTGGTGGTAACAGCTCCGACTACTAGATCAAAAAAAAATTAAAAAATTGCCACCTACGCATACCCCAAAACAAAAACAAAAAAAAAACTTTATTGTTTTTTGGTGTTCATTTTTTGTTTGCAAATCAAGTGTTTGGGTTTTGTGTTCACCTTTATTTGGGTTTCTCCATAAAATCAAAAACAAAAAATAAATATTTCCTGCTTGAATGAGAAATTGGATAATTATAGGAGAAAGACGCTATGTGAATTAGAGAAGAAAAACGTCGCGTGAATTAGAGGAGAAAAAAATAGAAAAAATGTCGCGCGAAGAGAGAAGAAAAAGGGAAAAACAAGAAAGTAGATGAGAAATTTGATTTAGTTTGTGACACCATAGGTAAGGTTACAATTACAATAAGAATTCTTTCCCAAATATATTTTTGTTTCAATTAAATGGAGAGGATTGTGAAGAAAGGGTTGTGAATATTGTTTTGTTTACAGGCAAATCATTCAAGTCTCATGTGGTTGCAAAGGAGGAGGGTAAAATTGTAGACATTACATTATTTCCTCTACATCCGAGAGCAGTGAACACATTTTTCAAACCCCAATGCCCAGGTTCATGTATCATTACCATAAATCCTTCCTAAAAAAGTAGTCAAGTGCTTTAAGACAAGTCTATTGTGAGCAAACTAAAATTAGGGATTTTGAGACGAGGGTGAGCAAACTAAAACAGAGGTTGGTCGAAACAATACGAGGAGATAGGGCTTTTGAGACGAGGGTGAGAAAACTAAAATTAGGCCCAGAACTATAGATTCCCTCCCAAGGCACCAATTGATTCATAGGAAAACAGCTTCATGATTTGCTCTACAAAGTAAAGATTAAAAACCTTGAGGAATAAAGAAAAACTAGATGAAAACTTTCATACTTGGCAGTGTGTACTTTATTTGCCTCCATAGACTGAACGAAAATAATTTGCCCTAGGTCACCTCAAAATGTCAAGCAATAGAGGGAAGAGAGAAAAGGGAATAGACTCTGGCCACAATGAGGTAATTCATTGTCAATTTATATATTTGTAAATGTTCCCATTGTTTCTTTGATTTTTAGTTTTTAGTTTTTTATTTGTAATTTTAAAAGAAGAAATTTATTTTATATATATATATATATAGGAACATGAGACTGACAAAGATAAAGAGGCATTGGCTTCCATATTAGGGGTAGAGGTAGTGAACAAATTGGATGGTGTGGACTTGACAATGCTTGCTAGATACATAGAAAAATGATCTGGTAAAGCCCCTGAAACATTACAACCAAATCAACAGTGTCAAAGGGAATCAATTGATTCCCCAACCAATCATGGATCGAGCAAAAGATCCAGGAAGAAATCAATAACAATAATCTCTAAGAATGTGGAACAGGGAACAGAGGCTTCCAATGTCCCACCCACTCTTGGGACACAGACTTCTTCGACCACCATGCCATGTTTTGCATCTTGCATTGGTACCTTCGATACCAAGATAGAATACGATGTGGTTTCAGGGGAAGTCCGAATGACAAATGCTAGAAAAATATTTGTGAATAGGTTGAAGGAATCATGCCTTCAATGGTTCAAAGACCATCTACATTTGCCATTCTCAAAGATACCCATGCACATGCAAAAAATAGTTATCCAAGACATGGAGACTGAATTTGGCACAAGTTGGTCTGTAAAGAAGATAAAGCTACGAATGTCTCAAAACTACAAAAGATTTTGGTGCAACCAAACAAAGAAAAAAAAACTCCCTCTCGAGCAAAGGCTCAAAAAAAGGCCAATTGATGTAAGTTTGAAAGTATGGAAAGAGCTTGTAAAAGCATATGAGAAGTTTGATGTACGAAGGAAGTTTGGTGAGGAGAGTACGCAAGTATTTGAATTTGCTCATAAGATTATATCAAATTTATTAAACGATTTTTAAATTTTATTTGTGCATAGTTAAATTGAATTAGTATATGTTTCAGGACAAGGCCTCCAAGGCTAGGCTTGACAAACTTCGTGGCACGCATCAGAGTGGCCAGAAAGGTTTATAGGCCTTGATCTGTACATTTGTAAGTATATTTAATAAGTTAAATGATATTTTTTTATTTCCTAGGAAAAAGTAAATGATTGCATATTAATTAGTTTAACTAGTCCATGTGCCATGTTTTGATAGGAGGAGAAATATGGCCGGCATCCAAGCCAATTTGAAAAAGAAATGTTACAAAGCAAAAAGTGGACCGATTTTGTAATCTAGATGGAGAACGAGGTATCAATAATTGACTTTCAATAACTTAGTTGGATATTGTTGTGTTAATATGTCAATTTGAATTTCTTGTGTTGAGTTGTTTATTGATGCGTATGATGAGTTCTAAAGTACTTCTCTGTTGGCCCTAGCGCCCTTAAATGTAAGATTTCTATTAGATGACAAATGATTACTCTTATATCTTTGGGGACCCTTCTTGGTTCCATTAGGATCATAATGAGTATACTAGTCTTGTGCTTGCTTACAAAAAGTGGTTGCAATTAACCTAATCTTGTGGTCATTATCCACAACATTTTGTGTGTGCCATGCTATCTCATATGCTTAAGTTTAACAGGATAATAATGAACAGAAAACCCTTCTTTGTCTACCTCCAACTAATGGACTTGTTGGAACCTAAAATTTCCTACCATTTTTTGCAAAAATTTTAGGTTCTCGTGATGAAAAATCTGACTGCAGCACTCAGAAATGCACTTGTACAATATACTCCAGTGGCCTACTTTGAAGGGTTATAATTTGAAGCTTATTCATTTTTATGCCAAACCACTTGGTAGGCATACTTATCTGTCATATGTGAGTGTACATGCTTGATTTCAGCTTCCCATGATTAGATTGGACAAGGTTTTGCAGTGCCAAGTTAAAGGGTTCTGGTGGTACCCACCTAGGGTTAGGGTTTTAAGTCGAGTCTGCAAGCCTATATTTTTATTCCTTTAAAACCCTTAAGGCCTTAAGTTTTCTTGTCCTTTGGCCTCTTGTACTTTATCTTTTAAAACTGCATTGACTTCTTGTATTAAAGGGCAATTGTCTTGAGGTCTTCTTAGAGGAGTGATATGTGACTAGGGTATGAAGACTAGAACTTTTTATGTAATCTTAAGCCCTCCTTTTGGATTTGTTGGAAGCCTTCTTCACTGATACATAAGGACTATCAAGACTCCTATGATAGTGCATTAAAGAGGCATTGAAATCACGAAGGAGATAAATGTTATTAGGCCATTACCCAATGTAGAAGGGATTGTCATAAAGAGCATGACAATGTTACCTTGTCATAGTCACAAAGGGGATAGCCTTTGTGGTGGTAATTAAAGTCACTAAGTTTACATCCACCTTCCTAGGATCTACAGAAATGCCTGAAGTTGAATATGCCTATTTTAAAGATCTTGCCATGAGTATTTTCCATGTTTTTACAAATGGAGACCTCCCCAATCCTCATCTCAAGTTTCAAATGCACAATGAAATGATAGAGGACAGTCATAACTGTCATAATAGTACATTAGCATTTTTTGTCTCAAGGTGGCCCTTGAGACTGCCAAGAGGATGGATATAGAGCTGGGATTATGGTTTTTGTTTAAAAGCCTTGTGTCATTGACCTAATATTTATTTGTGGCAAGGATCCCAATAGTCTAAAGATTACAAATTGTTGTCAAGAAAGGACTGTCATAGTTAAGTGTGGTATAGTGATATAAGTTCATCTTGGTTGAGTATTGTATAAATCTCAAGCTATTTAGAATGCATGGGGTATTAGGGTGTGGTATCACTATATAGGTAACCATCAAGTGATTTCTTCAACCCAATCTTGGCCTATATAGTACCTGTTAATTTCTTATAACCCAGTTACAGATTAATTGCACAATAAATTCACAGAATAGAACCTCTATTTGATTTATAACAATCAATACTCTAGGTTAGTTAATAGCTAATAATAGCAGAAGCAAAAAATAACAAGAAGCCATACACAAAGAGACAATAACACAGATATAACTAGAAAACCCCAATATGGGGAAAAACCTGCAAATGTTGGATCTTCTATTCAACCTCAACAACAAACTTTCCACACATAATACAATTATTTGTTGCTATAGCAATCTTACATATATAGCCCTACTGATGTAAGAGAAAAGAAACTTTCCTTACATAACTTGGCTTTCCTTACACATAAAATCACTCTTGGTGTTATCTCCACCTCACAACTCAAGAAACATTCTATTAATAAAAAAGAAATCATGCTGTTGCTAAATATCCAACTCGAGTTGCCCTTAAACAACTTCCACCCTCCACACGGGCCCACCTTCCGAGATACAAAAAATCAACACTCCCTCTTAGCGAGGAAGGTGTTCTGCACAATAGCCAGCTTATCCCTGAAGTATACAAACTTACACTTCATCAAGGGCTTGGTCAGGATATCTGCTATCTGTTTGTCAGTAGGAATGTACTAGAGCTTCACTGTCCCCTTCTCCACACAATATCTGATGAAGTGGTACTTGATCTCAATGTGCTTTGACTTGTCATGAAACACTGGATTCTCAGAGAGTTTGATACAACTTTGATTTTCACAGTAAATGACTATAGGATCTAGCTCCTAATCAAAGAGTCCAACTAGAAGTTTTCAAATCTAGATAGCCTCACATGTAGCCATACTGGCTGCCATATACTCAGCCTCTGCAGAACTCAATGCAACTGACTTTTGTTTCCTGCTGTACCAAGAGACTGCTCCTGATTCCAAACTGAAACTGCACCTTGAAGTGCTCTTCCAATTAGCTGTACTGTCTGCCCAATCTGCATTGGTGAACCCCTCAAGCTTCACTCCATTTTGTTGAACATACTTCAGCCCATAATCAATTGTGCCTGAAAGATACCTCAAAACATGTTTCGCAGCTATCCAGTGCACACGTTTAGGTTCCACCATAAATTGACTAAGTGAGTTCACTGCAAAAACAATGTTTGGCCTAGTGTTGACCAGATACAAAAGAGAGCCTATCAACTGTCTGTATAAAATTAGGTCCACTGCCTCTGATCTGGAAGCATCAATCTTCTTCCAGTTGGTCACAAGTGGCGTGGACATGGGCTTACAGTCCTCCATCCTAAATCGCTTCAGGATATCAATTATGTACTTCCCTTGTCCAAGGAAGATCTATCCCTCTTTCTACCACAACTCCAATCCTAGAAAGTAGTGCATCAACCCCAAGTCCTTCATCTCAAACTCTCCCGCAAGATCCCGCTTGTAGTGGGCTATGAGCTCATCTAACCCTGTGAGAAATAGGTCATCAACATACAACACCAATATGAGAAGTTCATCCTTCACTTGAACATAATACAGGTTCGGATCTGCCTCACTCTTGATGAAGCCCACGCTCTACAAGTATTTGTCAATACGTGAATACCATGCCCTGGGAGCCTTCTTGAGCCCATACAACGCTCTTCTCAACTTGCATACATGAGAATCCCTCCCATGTGCTTCAAATCCTTCTGGTTGTTCTATGTAAATCTCTTCCTCAATCTCTCCGTTGAGGAAGGTCATCTTTACATCCATCTGGGGAATCCTCCAATCCATCTATGCTGCTATAGAAATGATAGCTCTTATGGATGAGTACCTGGCTATTGGAGCAAAAGTCTCATCGTAGTCGACTCCTTCCTTTTGAGAAAACCCCTTAGCCACAAACCGGGCTTTGAATTTTTCCACACTACCATCTACAACATGCTTAATCTTATACAGCCATCTCGAGCCCACCACAGACTTACCTTCTGGCTGAGGTACTACCTCCCACAAGCTATTCTTCATGATGGAAGAATACTCTTCCACCATGGCATCCCTCCATACTTGGTGCTTGGACGCCTCCTGAAAGCTGGAAGGCTCCTCTTTAATTAATTCACTCATAAGTGCCACATAATCAAAATAACGTTTGGGAGCTTTTCTCTGTCTGACTAAATTCTGTGGGTCACCAACATACTCCTGGGCCTCTCTCAGTGTCTTCTCAGCCGCTCTGTTTCTCTTCTTCTCAGTAATAGGAATCTGAGGTTGAGGAATTATTTGTTCCTCTTTTTGATCAACTTGCTCGGCCTGCTTGCTCTACTCTCCAGCTTGCGGGACTAAAGTTTGAGGGATTTGTTCTGCCTCAATCGTAGGTGATTGCTTCTCCTCATTCATCAAACTGCTAGACTTTTAAAGAGCCCTCTCTTCCTTAAACTTCACATTTCTGCGAACTACTATTTTCTTGAGGGCAGGAATGAAAACTCTATAGGCCTTAGAAGTTTCACTGTACCCAACAAGGATACCCTTCTCTACAGTTGGTTCCAATTTGGTTCTCTTCTCCACATGAATGTGACAATACACAAGGCATCCAAAGATGCGAATGTGCCCCAGATTTGGTTTCTTAGCAGTGAACGCCTCTTCTGGAGTCAATTTGCCCAACACTTTGTGAGGGCTCCTATTCTGCAAATACACAGCTGTATTGCAAGCTTCTACCCATAAGAACCAAGGTAGATCCTAATCATGAAGCATGGCCTTGGCTGCTCTAACTATAGCCCTATTTTTCCGTTCAGCAACCCCATTCTACTGAGGGTTGTACGGAACCGTCAACTCTTTCTTCATACCTTCCTGAGTACAGAAATCTTTGAAGGCATTCAAGGTATACTCGCCTCCATTATCAGACCTTAGTATCTTGATCTTCCTCCCCGTTTGGTTCTCCACAAGAGCCTTAAACTCTTTGAACCTACTGAAGACCTCATCTTTGTTCTTCAAAAAATATATCCACGTCTTCCTGGAGAAGTTATCAATGAAAGTAACATAATACTCATACCCATTCAAGGATACTGTTGACATGGGCCCACACACATCTGAGTGTACAAGATCCAAAATCCCTTTGGATCTAGTCTCACTGCTTGGAAAACTGGTCTTGGCATATTTCCCAAGAGCACAACCCTTGCACACTTCATGGTTTTCTGTCTTCATCTCAGGCAGCCCTGTCACTATTTCCTTGAGCACATTAAGTGCTCCATGGTGAAGAGGAGCCATCCTCTTGTGCCATAATTCTCCTAGTCCTCTACAGCTTCTTACTAATGCATGTGTTGGCTCAAACTGTAACCGAAACAAGCTTCCATGCCTGACTCTAATCACTTTTTCAACCTTGGAATCCTTGGGATGAATATAGACTTTGCCCCTTTCAAAGGTTATGATGTAACCCTTGTCCTCCAAGGTAGAAACCGAGATTAAATTCTTCGTCATGCCAGGGACATACAACACATCCTCCACCAAGGGTTTGCCAGACTCCCTCTGAAACTTGACAGTGCCAATACCAGTTGCATGGTACTTGGCATTGTCTCCAAGCTCAATATAGAAATCCAACTTCTTCTCCTCCAACGTGGTGAAGCATTCTCTGACTCCCATCATGTGGCAAGAAGCCCCACTGTCAATATACCATACCTTGTTGGCAATTGAACTTGAGAGACAGGTAATGAGTGAAAACTCATTCTCAAATCGTGATGCAAACTCGTCCACCTCTGCTGTGGCAGCAACTTGCTTCTTTTGCCTGTCCTTATTTGTCTTATTCAGACATTGACTAGCAAAGTGACCCATCTGATGGCAACAAAAACATTTTATCTTGCTCAGATCTTTCTTCTTCCCATTTTTGGAAGAACCTTTTGTTTGCCCTTTATTAGAATTTTGCTTGCCCTTGCTTGCAAGAGAAAGATTTTCTTTGTCTTGAACCTTCTTTGTCTGATCTCCTCGATGAGCACCTTCACGGATCTCCTCCTGAACAAAATCATCCCAAAGCCTTGCCCAATCAGGTAGCTGATCTCTGCTGACAACACACTTGACAAACACTTCCTAGTGCTTTGAAAAACCGTTCAAGGCTATATGCACCAACTCATCTTCAACAATCGTCTCTTTAACAGCAGCTAGCTCATCCCTGACCTGTGTCGGCTTGGACAAGTAAGAGGTCATGCTCTCGCTTTTAGACATCTTGGTGTTATGCAATTTGTCCTTCAGCATCATCTTACGACTCTGATAGTCACTCTGATAAATTTTTGTGAGCGAATTCCACATCTCCTTGGCGGTGTCTTTCCCCAATAGATGAGGAATTAAATGATCTCTTACCTCGTCCAGGATAATCCTCTGAGCCTTGACTTCCTTGACTTCATGAGAATCTAGGGCAACAGGATCATTTGTTGCTGGTGTCACCTTTGTACTAGCATAGATCCACAACCTGTTCTCCTTGAGAACGGATGTAATCTGAACCTTCCACTGTAAGAAGTTAGACACACCCTCAAGTCTGTCCTCATATCGAACACTCGTTGCCATAGCCACAAAAGAAACTAGAGATGAAGATCTAAATTTTTTTTTCTTGAAATCTGCGTCACAAATCTTGGCTTTGTATTCAAAGTTTAGAGCTCTGATACCATGTTAATTTCTTATAACCTAGTTACAGATTAATTGCACAATAAATTCACATAATAGAACCTCTATCTGATTTATAGCAATCAATACTCTGGGTTAATTAACAGCTAATAATAGTGGAAGCAAAAAATAACAAGAAGCCATACACAAAGAGAAAATAACACAAATATAACCAGGAAACCCCAATATGGGGAAAAACCTGCAAATGTTGGATCTTCTATTTAGCCTCAACAACAAACTCTCCACACATAATACAATTACTTGTTGCTACATCAATCTTACATATATAGCCCTACTGATGTAAGAGAAAAGAAACTTTCCTTACATAACTTGGCTTTCCTTACACATAAAATCACTCTTGGTGTTATCTCCACCTCACAACTCAAGAAACATTCTATTAATAAAAAAGAAATCATGTTGTTGCTAAATATCCAACTTGAGTGCCCTTAAGCAACTTCCGCCCTCCACACGGGCCCACCTTCTGAGCTACAAAAAATCAGCAGTACCTAGTGTGAAGAGCAAGATAGTGTTTTCCAAGAACCTTCTTATGGTCACAAATGAGGGCAGTCTTAGCTATTGTAACCATAGTTGGAATCTCTTGTTGTTACCATAACATATGTGACCTAAAACCTTGACTCTGAGTATGAGTTGTTTGAAAGCCAAATTCCACAACCTTTGCCACCATCCTCCCTGCCTGTGTCAAAATGGGAGCTTTGGAATAGGGTATGGACATCCATCAATACATAAAGGATAGAGGAATTTTGTCAGATGTTGTAGTTGCAACTACCCTGTTAAACATGTATGCAAAATGTGGAAGCATAGACAAGGCACGTGAACTGTTTGACAAAATGCCTCAAAGAAATGTGGTCTCATGGACTGCAATGACTGCAGGATATGCACAAAATGGATTTGTTGAAAAGGCTTCAGAAATTTTAAAGCAAATGCAATTGGCTAGTGTAAAGTCAAATTCCACAACCTTTGCCACCATCCTCCCTGCCTATGTCAAAATGGCAGCTTTGGAATAGGGTATGGACATCCATCAATACATAAAGGATAGAGGAATTTTGTCAGATGTTGTAGCTGCAACTGCCCTGTTAGACATGTATGCAAAATGTGGAAGCATAGACAAGGCACGTGAATTTTTTGACATAATACCTCAAAGAAATGTGGTCTCATGGACTGCAATGACTGCAGGATATGCACAAAATGGATTTGTTGAAAAGGCTTCAAAAATTTTAAAGCAAATGCAATTGGCTGGTGTAAAGGCAAATTCCACAACCTTTGCCACCATCCTCCTTGCCTATGTCAAAATGGGTCCTTTGGAATAGGGTATGGGCATCCATCAATACATAAAGGATAGAGGAATTTTGTCAGATGTTGTAGTTACAACTGCCCTATTAGACATGTATGCAAAATGTGGAAGCATAGACAAGGCACGTGAACTGTTTGACAGAATGCCTCAAAGAAATGTGGTCTCATGGACTGCAATGATTGCGGAATATGCACAAAATGGATTTGTTGAAAAGGCTTCAGAAATTTTAAAGCAAATGCAATTGGCTGGTGTAAAGCCAAATTCCAAAACCTTTGCCACCATCCTCCCTGCCTATGTCAAAATGGGAGCTTTGGACCAAGCAATTTGTGACACTTAAGGTTATGTAATAGAATTTACAGTTGATAGTTAAATTTATAACAAAAATTTTTATGATCTTTACTAACGTTTATTAGAATTGTTGAATGTTTTACATCATTGGAATGCCATATTAGATGTAAATTTTTTGAAATTTTATTATGGTATGTGCACTTTGATATAATGTAATATGATTATGGTTTAGTTTCATATGTTGTAATATTAGATATATAACAGAAAAAAAAAATTATTGCGTGAAATAAATAATAACTTTTCATTTTAAATGTTTTTTTTTTGCAGAACACGGGTCTTCCAGAAGATCAAGATGATCCTCATGATAGAGATCCAGATTATGTTGGTTCTGGTATAGATCACATGGCAGAGGATGATGGTGATGCAGATACAGAAGACATCGAGGCCGATGACGATGATGACGATGACGATGATGATCATGATGACAACGATGATGATCATGATGATGATGATCACGATGGTGATGATGATGATGAGGTAGTTGCTCATAGTAGCCAGTGACATTCATGATCATATAGACTGCATCATGGATCATTGTTGATATATCATTATGATGCCTCTTTTCATGGTCACTATCATATGTATCATTTTCACGGCCTGCAGTTCCATATTAATGAGTTGTATCATCAATTTATGTATCATTTTGACTTATATCATTTGGACATGTATCATCTTGACTTGTATCATTTTGAGTTACATAATTTATCATTTTTACTTATATCATTTGTACATGTATTATTTTGACATGTTATTGATCTACTGGCATATTTGACTTTCACTTGTTTTAGTTATATATGATGATGATCTTATTAATATTGACTTGTCAATTTATATATATTGAAAGTGGTCGATGATTTTTGGATGGATATTTATTATGTATGATGATTTTAATTTACTGCTCAGGATGGATGTTGTCAAATTCAATTAAATTATAGATATTTGACTCACTTGTTTTAATTATAGATGATGATCATGTTATAATAATTATCTTGTTATTTAATCATATGATTTAAATAATTAAATTACTTACTCTATAATCATATGAGTTATTTAAGAGGCATGATATATTTAACTAATTAAATTGAAATAAAACATATTAAATTAATAAATGTAAGCAAAACAAGAAGCATTTTTAGAAGCAAAAAAGGAAGCAACAATGGAAGCCAAACTAGAAGTAAACCAAAAGCAATCTTGGAAGCAAAACTTGGTGTTATCTAGGAAGCAAAAATAGAAGCAATTCGGGTAGCAAACAAAGAAGTAATAATGAAAGCAATTTTAGAAGCAACAAAAGATGCAATAATAGTATCCATATTATAAGCAACAAAAGACATAAAAATGGAAGCAAAATTGGAACCAACAAGCGATGTTATATTGGAAGCAAACCAGAAGCAAAGCCGACCACAAAATTGGAAGCCAAACTGGAAGTAAAACCAGAAGCAAAACCAGAAGCAAAATTAGAAGTGAAATTGGAAGCAAAATAGGAAGCCAAATTGGAAGCAAAATCAGAAGCAAACTTGGAAGAAAAATTAGAAGCAAAACTGGAAGCAAAACCAAAAGCAAAATTGGAAGCAAACCTAGAAGCAAAATTGGAAGCAAAACTGGAAGGAAAACCGGAAGCAAAACCAAAAGCCAAATTGGAAGCAAAATCAGAAGCCAACTTGGAAACAAAACCAGAAGCAACAGTGGAAGCAAAATTGGAAGCAATAGTGGAAGCAAAACTGGAAGCAACATTGGAAGTAAAATCAGAAGCAAAATTGGAAGCAAAACCGGAAGCAAACTTGGAAGCAACACAAGAAGCAAAACCAGAAGCAAAATTAGAAGCCAAACTGGAAGCAACAAAATCTGGCACTAAATCTGGCATTAAACCTGACACTAACATTCGACGCTAAACCTAGCGCTAAAGTGAGATGTAATTGGGCGCCGAGTTTGGCATCGGTAAAAGTGTCCAATTCATGGACTCAAATACACTAAAATCCAGTGCTAGTTACATGTTTTGTTGTAGTGAATCCCTAATAATTCTAGATTCCTACTAAGAAGGTAGGCATGTAGGTCTTTTGATAGATGTAATCTCCATATTAAGGTAGGCATGTAGGTCTTTTGATAGATGCAATCTCCATATTAAGGTAGGTATGTAGGTCTTTTGATAGATGTAATCTCTATACTCTTTGTTATAGCTCTACTGATAAACTGGAAAATGCTTTCTTCACTTTGAGATATGTCCCTGAAGATCCTATTGTTCCTCTCTTTCCAAATACCCCAAGCAACATGCAAGGGGATGACTGATCTCCAAATTTACTTAATGACAGGATGGATAAACAAAGGGTACCAACTAGCCCTAAAGGCATCTAATGAATCTGAGAAAACCCAATTGAGATCAAATTTCTTGAATAATTCCCCCCATAACTTACTAGTGAAATTATAATGAAGAAGAAAATAGACAATATATTCTTCATAGGCATAGCACAACACACATCTATTAGGAAAGGAGAACCCTCTCTGTTGAAGATTATTAAAGGTTAGGATTTTCTCATGTGCAACAATCCACCAAAAAAAGTTGATCTTAAGAATAAGTTTACTATTCCAAACTCTTGTCCAATTCTTCTCAGGAATAAGAGAGTCAAGTTGGAGGCAATATCTAGTAGTAATATAATAATTACCAATGGGGTTAGGGGCCCAAAAGGAGACATAATTATGCTAAAATTATGGAAGTCAAAGTGTTAAGCAGGGATTGTAGTTTAGAAACAAATCAATAGCATGGACACTGACTGCAAGCTCCTACATGTTCCTCCATTTGATTATGGACCCTTCCCTAGTCAAATACCCTTCCACAACATTACCAAATCTATTAGAAAGCGTCCTTATAATTTGTTGGAAATGAGGGAAAGAGGAAACGAGGTGTGCTTCAACCAACAATCCTCCTAGAACCTGATGAGATCGCCCTTTCCCAAATTCCACCGAATTCCTTTTTCTAGAGGGCCTCTAACTTTGATCATATTGTTCCATATAAGATATCCTTTCGACACTCTTTCAATAACATAGAGTAACTTAACATCCCCTTCCTAAAATTAATTAGTGTAGACACTTGAAATTAATCATTAAATTATAACTGAATTCATACTATATCTATTTCTCAACTAATTATTTAGGTTATCCCTCATCTAATTAATTCTATTCAATTATCCTATCTTAATGTTAACTGATATTATAACGTTAATTAATTGAATAAATTATTTTATTTAATTAACTAGGCTAAATCCACATCACCATTTCCTCTAATTAAAATTTCACTAATCGACATTATCGACATTAATCAACTTTTCATCTTAGCCCACCATTCAACCTTTTAATCCCTACTCTCCATTTCACACATGTGACTCATGTGATTCTCACACATGTGTGAGAAAATGCACTTGTCACATTCACTCTTCCCTATGTCTCTCACACATGTGTGAGAAGATCACTTGTCATAATCACATTTGTAAGAAGTCTCATCACACATCCCCATGTTTCCTCTCACACATGTGTGAGAGCTTGCACAAGATCCTAAAATGTACCTTTTCAATCCTCACCATTCACTTTATACAAGACCATTCTCTACTCTTGATATCACCTTGATTCAAGGACCATCTTTATTCTCCAATCCTATCATGCCACTTGGTGGCCTCTCAACAATCCTCAACCATTGATCTTTCAAATCGATCTCATCCATCCAATCCTCATCCCAAAAATCTATAAATGCAACTCCCCTCAAGTCATTTCTAAGCAAGTTTGGAATACAAAGGCATGTTGCTAGGATTCAAGCAACCAACATATATCCTCATCAACACAAATCCATTGGAGCAGATCTGTTTCTAAACCTTATTTATTAATTATGATATTTTATTGAGAATAATTAATTAACTACTTTGTTTCAAAATAATTATTTAGATGATTTAATATTGTTTTCAAAAGAAAATCATTCATTGTCATTTTAGGCTTTTATATTTACATATTTTATAAAGAATTCTTTTATTCTATGCCACTTGCAATAATTGGTAGTTATGTAATTCAAGAGAGAATCTTAGTAATTAAATTATGTTTTAAAATTATTCTAATCTACTTTTCGTTTATAAGAAAATGGGTGTCCAGATTGGCATATGAAGAGTCATGTTGTTCGGTTTTAAAAGATCAAGAAATATATGAGGTGAGAAAAGAAATATACATTCAAAAATGTTATATATATTGATATGATAGGGAATAAAAGGGATGGCTCTATTTTTTTGAGAAGAAAAGATTTGGGGAAAAATGGATGTGAGCTGGGAAATTTTGGTGAAGATTGGATAGCAGTATAATTCTGGGTATGCACCGAGTTATGGAATTGATTTGTTGTTTGAAATAAATTTATGTTATATGCAAGCTTTATGTTATTTTGTGAATTCTCTTCTGTATATTATGTTCTTTTTTAAAAATTCCTTAGGGATCACTTTCTTGAAGCCAATCTCCAATCATATATCAGGATGTTGATTCAACCAGTCTGAAAATTCTAAACCCTAGTCAGTTGCGTCGGCAGTAACTTTATGTTTACAAACTGGGTTTCTCTAAAATTTTTATATAAGGTACGCCACCCATTTATTGAAATGATATCCAAAAATCAGCCATACCCAGTTTGTCGTTATGGAGATATGTAATGTTTAGTGACCATCTATTTCTTACCCATTCCGTCTATGTTAAAACAATCTGTTGCGTCACCAATAACTCTATATTTTTGAACTGGGTTTCTCTGAAATTTTTATATAAGGTGCGCCATTTATTATGTAAATCATATCCAAAAATTATCATTACCCAGTTTGTTAATTTGGAGATGTGTATCAATTAGTGATGGCCATTTCTACGCCCTCTTTGCTACTGCTATTAAATCTGCAAATCCTTGACTCTTTCCCTCTAAAACCTAACATATCCCTAATGCTTGAATTCTTCTCAGGACAATAGATGATCATATTTATTTTCTCCTAAAATTCTTTATTATAGGTCTTTTGATATGTTTGTCATTTTGATAATTGAATGAAAGTATATTAATTGGTTAAGTAATATTTAAGTAAATGATTAGTTAGGAAGAATATGCTTTCTTAGAGTAATGAATCTCTTTTCTTATATGCTTTCTTAGTTAAAATTAGAAATGTGGTTAGAAAATGATTTACGATCTTAGATCTTAGTTCTTGGTGAAAAAAATCATGTTTCAGTCATTATAGATTTGGGATAACCTAAATGATTGATTTCTATGTTATGTAAAGAATATATGTGTTGGCTTTAAATGGAAGAACCCGTTATTAAACAATATACTTGTGTTGTTTCAATAGAATTAGGTGAGGTAATTTGATGACATTTATTGGAAATAGAAGAAGTTTGAATCCTTTCCTTAATTGTGTGAGATTGGCTGAGTGATGAATGATGTTTATGACTAGTTAAAGACTTGTCTTCCGAATTGGTGAATTACCATGAAAGATCATTGTAGATGGCTTCATAAATGATGTATGAGTGTATTCGTGATGAGTAGAATACTTCTTGAGAAGAAATATGTTTTTTTTTCACATGTTGCAACCTTCTTACGATCTCGCATGCATCTTAGGAAGTTGAGTAAAAAACATTGTCTATTTTCTGCATTCTGTATGATGTGTTGAGATAGAGAATGATTGGAATGTTTTTGTTGTTGTTATAACTTCCTTATTTTACCCCTGTAGGGATTACTCATAAATATAAATATTGCGTGTACTCTCTAGAACTTGAAAGATACTCTAGAAAATATTATGTTATGCATTAGATTCCTTATGAGTTATTGTATCTAAGTCAACCTTATGGTTGCAAGACTAGTTGCTTCGAACTACGAAGTCTCTACGCTGCACGTATGTAGGCAAGGCCATCATGAGCCCCTGAGACATTCGGTCTGGCCCTTAGGGCTGGTAGACTCATCATCTTGTGCAATGATATCTAATATGTTTATTTATTGATTTTGCGGTACTAATGTTTACATTTAGTTTGCAAATCCAGGACTGTTACTTGTGCAGGGTACTGGTGCATAAGAAAGTATTTTCCCACTTTACGAATGGATGATCATATGGCATTTATTGTAAATGTGTATAATTGTATAAGAAATGTTTGTATCTTAAATTTTCATTTACAATGAATGATTAAAACTTATGTTTAATATGTATTTTATTAAGTTAGAATAAATGAATTTCCTCCTGTCATCATATTTCATTTATTATTTCCTACTAAATTAATTTATTATTGTTATTTATTGATATTTTCATGGGTAGGCATTAAAACATCATGACATCAAGTGGAAGGTAAAGCTTTGCTTATGTTTACATTGTCTTGTTTATCTTCCATTTTATTCTCTAATCCAAGTTGAAGGTGAGCTAGTTGTCACATTTGTATTCCAAGTTAAAACTTACCTTCTTCACTTAATTTTCATAATATCCACCCAATCTTTGTTGTCCTTCATGAAGGGCCAACCAATTTTGGCCAATAACACTGTTGATCTTTTGAATTTTCTTGATACCAAGCCCTCCATTGCCCTTTGGTTTACAACCTATGTCCCAGTTGATCAAAGCTAAATGTTCCTCTCTTCCATTCCTGTTCAATGGAAATTTTTCTAGATTTTATTGATTCTTCCCACCATATATTTCAGGATCTTAAATAGGGAGAGATAGTAAATAGGAATACTCTTAAGTGAAGCCTTAAGGAGTTGGAATTTTCTATCTTGACTGAGAAGTTTCCCTTTCCAGTCTGAATTTTTTTTCTATATTCTTTCCACAACACTGTTCCAATACTGGGGTTTGAGTTTCTTCACAGACAACAGGAGGGATAGATAAGTTGCTAGAAAAAGAGCAATTTCACACTCAAGGATACCGACTATCTAGATTTGCAATTTCTTTAGGGTGTTGGAAAAGTATAGTGAACTCTTAGTGTACTTGATCTACTACCCAAAGTCAACCACATAATCCATCAAAAAACATTTCCACTTAGTGGCTTCTTGCATAGAATACTTACCAAAGAGAATGGTGTCGTCGATGAATTTTTGATGTGAAGAAGGAGACACCAACGAAGAAAGTCTAAATTCGGTGATAGCACATGCAACTACCATCTTGGAAATGTTCCTCCCTAAAGCCTTAGCTAGGATAATGAAGATATATAGAGAGATGGGGTCCCCTTGCCTCAACCCTCTATTGTTGCTAAAAAACCCCTAGGTTACCCATTAATGAGGACATAAAACTTGGTTGTAGTAACACAAGCCTTAATCATCTACATCAACTTACCTTGAAACCCAAATTTCCTTAAGACCTCAAATAATAATGGGAAGTATGTTAATTAAAAGCTTTTGGGGAAATATTATATTATGGTGATTTCAATTCATTAGTTTTATTTAAATAAAGGTCAAGTATTGTTATTTAAAAAAAAATGAATTTCAACAAGACACATTTCAAATATCTTGTTAAGTGGGAAAGGAAGGAAAATAGAAAAAAGGGGTTTAGTGAATTTTAGATAGAAGGAAAAAGAAAATGGCTTTTTTTCCTCATTCTTGTTTTTGCTAAAAAATCTCTCTCAATTCTTCTCCCTCTTGGAAAAGAAAATTCTTCCATTCGAAAGGAAGGATAGATTGGTAGATTGCTTGGAAAAATATTACTTGGTAGTGTGCTTGGATTTAAGAAGATAATTTTCTTCCATTATGTATGTTATTCATTGAAAGGTATTTTCCCCCTTTGTGTGTTTAATTTAAAAATTTGAATCTTGAATGAATTATTCCACTGCCATGTCCACACTAGGTGGTGCATATGGCCTCTAGGTTGTAGGTATTAATTTGGTTCAAAGATTGCATGTGTAAATTACATGTTTAAACTGTAGGGTTTTAAATTTGAAAATTCCATTTTAGAGCCATTACTATGGCAATTTTTTTAATTTCTCTCTCCCCAAATTTGTTGGAAATTATTGATGTTGGGTAGACTAAGAATAGAAGGGCAGTTTTAATTTTTATAAATTTCTTCCAAATCAAAATATGGGAAAATTTAAGATTGCATGGAACATCATTATTGAAGGTGGGAGGAATTTATGGTTTTGCATGTTTGGAAATAAAATTGTAAAAATTACATTTTAAGACTTATTTGACTAAGTTATTTTGTGGAAAGTCTCCAATGTTAATTGGCATTGTCCATATTTTAGTGTCATGTTGTGATGTTACCACATTGAATTTTGTGACACGTCCAATTCATGTAATTAGAGCAGTAGACTTTCTAGGATTAAGGTATAGGGTAGGTAGGTGTGGCTCTCACCATTTTCCATAGTTCAAAGTGACCAGTTGGATGAGGATGCTGGAGAGTTTTAAACCAAGTGAAAATTAATCTCTTTGGGAAATTAAAATATAACAATTGAAGATTTCTATACCATGACTTAATGCCTTAAGAGGGTTCGGTATTGATCGTGTATGACATGTCACAACTCTTGGGAGTTGATGAATGTCAGTGAGTATCTTCATAAAGGAAGTGCTACTCCTCATAACTCTACATGACCATTATACTACTGCCTTGACACTCCTTGCCTGACTTCTAAGATCCTCATCCTTCTCCTTCTGTCAAATTATACATTCAACGTGGTTGTGATCATGTTATTGATACTTATGTGATTATTGAATTTAGAGTACTCATGTGATATAGCACTAAATTATCTATGTTGATTGGTATGTGTTACCATGCTCCTTTGTATTGTGTGAGTATGTTTATACCTATGCGACTGCCTCTTAGTTTAATGGGATGGGCCTGAGGATACCACATGATTGGGTGGTATTTTACCACCATTGGGGACTACATGGACCTTTGAGTTACTTGGATTGCATGCTACGAGCCTTCCCTTATTAACGACACCATGAGTTTGTAGTAGTTGTATTTCCTTATTTTCATTTCAGTTCTTTAATTACTTTAAGGTTTTGAAAGTGGAATATACCTTATACCTAATATATTGGGAATCATGTACTTCAGGAGGTTCTTGTGTGGCCAAGTTAGATCCCACAACCCCTTGAATGTACCCTCAAGACCATTTGTAAATAGATCAAAAATCAAGGAAGATACACCTTGTAAAGTAGAGAAAATATACTTTTTTATTGCCTTAGACCTTTTCTACATTCTATCTTACACATTAGAGATGTAGTCTGAATTGTATTGCAAAATGGGGTTGCCAATCTGAGTTACCTATTGTAGTCAATCCCTAAACCAAGAATTGTCATAGGAACATAGTTCAGAAACACAATGCACATCACATAGTGTAAATTGCATCTAGCTTCCAAAGTCTGAGGTAGTAGGTGGTCTGGAATTCAGGAGTCAACTGCACTCTACATTGTGTAGGTTGTCAATGTCTTCTAAAGTTTAAAGTGTCACAAAGTATATAATTTAGTTTCCACTTGCACTTTGAAGACATGTAGATTGATAGTGAGTTTTCAAGTCTGATGTGTTGCTAGTTAGGAGTCTAGAACTTGATTACACTTTATAGATGTGCAAACTACAAGAGGTTTCCAAAGTCTAAATATCCTCTTATCTCAAGAACTAGAGTTCATTTGCACATTGTAGCATGTAAACTAAAGAAGTTCTTTGGAGTTTAAAGTATTGTCATAACATATTATATGTTGACTTACTTATTTAATTATGGGCTTTTATTATTTTTGCACCAAAAATAAATTTTATTGATTATTATATTACTAACTATATTGGTAACCTTATTGATAGGACATGTACCTCAATCTATGTCTTAAAATTATGGTACAAATGCTATCACATGGATGGAGTAATATTTAAACAACTATCATCTATAGCTATTTAATCAAAAGTTGACTACAAAGTCGCTATAAAAGAATCAATGTGCTTAGAAGATTATTTGAAATGATTTTCATATGGGTGCTATTACAGGTCCCACTTTATTATATGATAAAGCTATTTACTCTTACTCAAGACTCCTATTTCTAGGAATAAAGCACATTTGAAGTTCATGGGCACTACCTTCAAAGGAAAGTCCTTCCATCCTAATATTATTCTTCAGTTCTATAAGATTGATTATCAAATGGCAGATATACTATTTCAAGAAGATTTGGGCTAGGCTCCCAGTAATCATAAAAAATTATATATGTAATATAGCATCAAACCTATGTGCAGTACCAAATTTTCTAAATTCAAATCAATGCTTGGCCATCTAGGGGGAGTGTGCATGTCAATAGCACCTCTAGATGTAAGACCTAAGGCATAAAATAAGACCTTAGGCATTTTAACGCCTCAAGATGTAAGGAGTTGTCATTGAGGGGGAGTGTGCATTACATTGACGCCTCTAGATGTAAGACCTAAGGCATAAAATAAGACCTTAGGCATTTTAACACTTGGAGATTTGAGGGGGAGTGTGCATGACATTGGCATCTCTAGATGTAAGACCCAAGGCATAAAATAAGACCTTAGGCATTTTAACACCTTGGATGTAAGACCTAAAAGGAATTAAAAAGAGAGAGACCTTTTGGCATTATACATATGGCTAAATCCTTGGATGTAAGACCTAACATACATAACATAAGACCTCTAGGCATTGTATGTAAGTCCTATGGGCATATTGAAAAATTCTTCTCTCTATAAATCTTCCACTTGTAAGAGCATTGTATTATATAAGACCTACGGGCACTATGTAATGAACCCGAGGGAGGTCGATTTGAGGAGTTCTGAGCTCTAATAGAAATATTTATAAGACCTCGTATATAGCATCTTTTAAGAACATTGAGATTATAAATTATGACAAGATGATCTTCGTGTAGTCCGGAATACATGATCCTCATTTTGGCATATATTTGTGTCCCTACTTATCACTGTTAAAGAATTGGCATGTGATGCCCCCTATTAACATTAAGGGGGAGTGTTAGAACATAATGTTATTAGGGGTCATACCCTTATAACATTTATATAATGTTCTAATATAAGGTTATAAAACCTTATGTTATAAAGCATATACCATTTAATAAATAAGTATATACCATTTAATAAATAATAATCCAATAACTATTAGATTATTAATTATTTACAAATGGTTGCTTTGAATGGGTGTGACTATTACCTCTTTTGGTATTATTCCACCCCTTCTCCTTTATATAAGGAGGTTCACTCTCAATTGAGATTATGTGAATTTGAAGTTTATAGTGAATTATATTGCTATGCACATGAGGTATTATTGGCCATGTGGAAGTATGTAGAGGAGTATATCCCCAGGTTCAGTCTATTCTTTAATAGACTATATTTTGTAAGTGTTTTAATAAAATGATGCTTTATGGGGTTTTTTACCTGAAAGGGTTTTCCCCATGTATATCTTGTGTAATGTGTTATATCTATGCTTGTATAATTCTCATTTATATTTATTTTATATCTTGTTCATAATGATCAGTATCCTAAGATCCTAATTTCTAACAAAAACAAAACAACATTAAATTTTATTTGGGTGATGCAAGATTGGTCTTACACCTCTGGATGCTCATGCATCACAATAACTATCATGTAAAAGCGTGCAATCATCATAAAGCTCATCACTAGGACCATAATCATAGATAGGTAATCCCAAAACATCAAGCATGTCATTAAGCTCCTTAAAGAAATATGTAGCAAGAGAGACATGTGTAGGAGAACCTATAGATGAAAGATGAGAATAAACATGAGATGTGGAGGGAATATACTCACCAGTTACAACATCACATGAAATAATATCCCCATATGTATTATGAAAAAGTAGGGTTAGGTCTAAATCATCATATATTGTGCGAGGTGTATAATCATCATGGATCATGTGGAAAAATGAAGAAAATGCCTCTAAAATGGATGAAAAAGTGCTAAAAAGATCAATGAAAGATGAAAATGAGATACATGGTGAACCAAAGCATGCATAGTGTACAAAGCATAGTTTCACAAGCCTCCAGGAACCTTGTGCACACTTCAATAACATACTACACCAACACACACTTTAGTAGCATTATGTGCCAACACACAAGCTCTAATAGTGTTACATGCACCTTACACATAAGCCTTGATGTCGTCATGTGCCACCACACATGACCTAACACATCTTAACACACCACCTAGAGGTCATTGTACAGCATAATGAATGATCTTGTACATGTGGCATCCACGTAATGTTTCTCTTTAGACCATTAAATCACAGTGTTAACTATCAAGAACTCAACTACCAAGTAATTGGAAGGCCAAGTGGTTTGGGACACGAATCATTTCATCTTATCATTATATGTTGTAACTATATTATGTACAAATAGACATTTATTTCTATATTGGAGAATAAATAGAGGAATAGTCTAGGAAAACCAATTTGATGTGTTTATCTCTTTTGGTAATGAGAATTCTCATTCTCAACATTGCTATCTATAATATCCATCAAGTATCTTATTTATTTGTGTTTTGAATAGAAGTGGCATCTTATTGTTAATAATATTGTGCTCTCCTTTTGAATGTGTATTGGATAACTTTGATTTTTATTTTCTTTTGCATATTTTATAATATTATCTTTCATTGAGATTGAATTATCCCTCAAATCTCCTAGGATCTAGATTATTGGTACCAAAGTAGTGATTAACACATGCCCATACAAATGCACACACTACAACATAAGGAGGGTGGCCCACTTGATTCAACTCATGATCATTCAGATGAATTCCACAACAAGAGTTAAATGGCCAATTCATAGAAGTGAACATCGGAAGCATCTTTAGATGTTTGGAGTAATAGACACAACACCAAAAGCACTTTGGATAGTTCTATAAAGTCACGTGCCAACTTTGACTGGTTCCATAATATTTTCCATACATGCATGTTATTATGTAACACCAAATCCCTTTTAGAGTGCAATTAAATCTAGATATTGTAATGTTTGAAGGCAAGATCAAGCCCACAATATTGGATAATTGGGTTAGGCAGCTAGAAGCATATTTCTTTGTCAACAATTTTATTGATGTAGCAAAATTTTATTTTGCAACATTAAATATGTCTATTTAAGTGTCCCGTTGGTGGAAAATACTCAACACAACATGAAATGGATCACAATCCAATTTGGACATGGAATTCCTTTGTCAACACTTTGTAGGAGGAATACTACCCCCTCAAACACTATGAGGATGAGTACATGAAGTTCCAATTATTATGCTAGCATAAGGACCAAACCCTATAAGAGTACACAAATGAGTTTTATGATTATTATGTGTGCTTGCATGAGAACAACCTATAGAAATAAAAAGTGATCAAGTACATCAATGGGATATCACCTTATGATCATGCTAAAACGGAGTTCTTGACTTCAAACACATTGGGGCAAGTAATTTGCAATCCATCCAAATTTGAAACCAAGGCCAAGCTCAAGCAAAATCTTTTTGCCTACAAGAACAAGTTGATGTATGATTCAACTCCAAATCCATTTGCATAGAAGTAGAAACCCCTTACACAGAAACAATAACAAAATTCAAAATCATCTGCTCTGCACCAAATACCAAAGCATCAACATTATCTACACTGGTAAGCAAGGACAAGGGAAAGAAGAAGTAGCAAGGTGACAAATGGTGCCATCATCATCACTCTAATTCCCATAGTGATGTTGAATGCCACACACGTCAATCTCTAATTGCACAAACCACATGATATCCCATGCAAGCCAAGGAAACTAATCAAGAGGTGTAATAATGTCATAACAATTGACACTTTAGAGGATCATAACCATATCTTCTATGTGAAGTGTTGGGTCAAAATACAAATAGTGCATGTCATCGTGAACAACACCAAACAAAAGAACACCATCACATAAGACGTGCATTCAATAACTTAGGTCCTTCCATTGAAGTGAACCCAAGACCATATTCTTTGGGATGGTTGTAGCAATGTAAAGACATTTAAGTAAAATGCCAATATACTTTCAAGTATGTAATTAAACCCATGCAAGGAACAATCACTTGTGACATTGTGCCACCAGAAGTCTACAACATACTACTTGGGATGCCATATGTGCATGATTGAGATGGTATTTATGAAGTGAAGCCACAATGATGGATAATACATGTCAACAACCCTTACTTTAATCTTCATGAGTCTTCACCAAAGAACAAGATAGCTTTGATCTCTACCAAATAATGTCATGAGATGATTTACCACATGTAGAAGTTTGTGCATCTCATGGTCCACCTAGAGGCACCTGCAAAGGAAAGTAAGTGTGCATTAACAACATGCAAGGTTACATAAACACCATCATAACAACTTGACAATGTGTTGTAATAGTATGAATCTATATCTTTAAAGAGTGCAAAGACCTTACCACACATTGTATGGTACAACACCTGATTGATTTGGTTCTTGGATCCTCTATTTAGAATATCCCTTTGTATTGCATATCTATTTGCGAGAATGATTAAGTTTAACACCAAATTTGGGAGCCGATTGATCAAGGCAAGATAAAATCAAACTCTTCCCCCATAGCAACCCAATAGTCCTTAAATGCTAAAAATGATGGCACTTGGCACCTTTGCATTTACGATAACATGCTAAACAATATCATTTTGAAAAATATGTATTCCCTACTGTGCATTGATGTTATTCTAGACTAGTTCCACAGTGCATAATACTTCACTCAGATCAACCTCAAGTTAGGATATCATCAGGCACTAGTTCATATTGAAGACATTTGAAAAATAATATTCGAAACCAAGGAAGGATTGTACAAATGAATAGTGATGCCTTTTAGCCTGACTAAGGCACTAATGACATTCATGTTCTTGATGAATGACATCATGCAACCCTTCACCAACTCATTTTGATCATCTAGTTAGATGACATCCTCATCTTTAATAATACATGGGAGGAATGTGTGGATCATGTCTCATACATTATGGACAATCTATGCCAACATAATTTATAGGCCAACTTCAGCAAGTATACATTGGCACAAAGAAATTTAGTATCTAGAATTTAACATTGATAGCATAGGCATCCATGTAGACCTAGAGAAAATTAAGGCAATTCAAGATTGGCCAACTCCACACATCACCAAATTGCATAGATTTCTTAGACTCACAAAATTATAGCATACTTTTGTCCTTGTATTCTCACACATCTCTTAGTTGCTTAACCAAATCTTGTGCACCAAGTTAACATTTGTTTGGATAGATATACAACAAAGTGCCTTCAAAGAGCTAAAAAAATACCTCTACGCAACACCTATTTTGGCAATGCCTAACATTGCACACCCCTTTTAGATTTAAGACTAATGCATCTAACTATGTACTCGACCCAGGGATCACACAACACGGGTATTTGGTCACTGTAATGTCCCCATTTTTTAAGTGATCACCTAGTGATGACCTAATTGGTAAGTTTTCACACTTGGCTAATTTTGTAGGGCAAATTGAGTATGGGAGATGACTTGGCATATTTTTATGGTATTTTTGATGTAGTCATCATTAATAAAATAAATTTCCCTAATGTTGAGCGGCCCATTTGGAGGATAGAAAATAGAAGAAAGTGTGGAAATTGCCTATGGAAAAATGAAGGATAATTTATGATATTTTTGCTTGAAGAGAACGACATGATTTGAGGTCAATTCATGATGCATCGTATGCCAAAGAGGTTCACTCTTCTCAGAGAAGAGAATAAAAGAACATAAAGAAAATACTCCTTTTATGGGTTGGCCAGGATGTGAAGGAAAAGACAAAACATCATAAGTGAGTGCCTCGGAGAGGGTCGACCTAGGAGGAAGGAGAAAATAACAAAAAAAAGACAAATCTTTAATTTGTGTTTTGAGCGGCCATCTTGTCTTGAAGAGGTCAACCTAGGAGAGGGCATAAAAAAAGAAATAAAATATGCTCACAAAAGGAGGTCAGCGAGCTTGAGGAGAAAATATAATTCATGTATAAATATAAGATCATTCAAGGTATTTCTAGCATCATATCTTTCATTCATACTTTTCATGGAGTTTATCTCTTTTGTTGCAACATATTGTTGCACTTGAATCCAAAGATGAAAATCCTTGTGATTCATGGTGAATTATACGAAAACCTAATTCATCTTGTGGAGGTTTTACAATGGAAGCCTACTTGCACTTCATTGGAGATCTAAGGAGGGTTTGAATAGATTTGCATATTCATATTTTTGGATTAGATTGGAGCAATAGGTTTTGTGGCCTTTGTGCATCATTTGACACTAGGGTTAACCCTAACCTTGAGTGCCACCATTGGGAGAAGGACAAATTTGGTTGTGAAGGGCGATTTGGAGATTTGGAAGCTAATTTCATCATTGTTAGGGTTTCCCAAACCTTAAAACATTGTAGTAGTCCAAGCACTACCTTGTGGAAGATTTTGGAGCATCATTCTTCATCGTTTGCATGTGATTTGTCATTCTTGCCTAGCTGATGTAATTCACCCAGCTAGGGTTTGTATTGGAGCATCTTGTTCACCATATTTTGATATGTACAAACCTAATTATAGGTTTGATTTGTAATAGAAGAGATTTGACTTGTATTTAGGCATGTTTGGCCTATGTATTTGGATGTAATTGCATTTCCAAAGTTTTGGTTTGTACCAGCAGAGTTTAATTCAAAAAATTAGATTTATTGTTGTCATTTTGGTTGCCCTACATTGTGTATTTCATGGTGTAATTCATGCCCACGATGAATGTCAACTTGTAGTATCATTTGTTATTATAATTTGTCATGTTTGGAGATATTTATGCTAGCTGGAACAATTTATTTAAGAGTAGAAAATTAGATTAGAATTCTAGGGTTTTAGCAGAAAACTAAAAGAGCAGAAAATTAGGACAAAAATCAGAAAAATAAAATTTAGAATTTAGGGCAGATCCCATTAGGGATATTACAGTGGTATTTGATCTTTGATCTTGCTAGGTTGAAGGGTTCTATATTGGTGTTTTGTATTGGTGATCATCTAATGTTGATGTATGACTTTTGAAGATAGAAAATACATCACATACCAGAGAAGGCAGCGAGTTGTTGATACAGGTTTTGGAGAAGAAGTCAACATGGATGATAGAAGCAACAAGGAACTTGGCATGAGGGATATCTTCAATGACATTTCAAGGAGTGAAAGAGATCTCATGCTACTCATGTCTGGATACATGGAGCATAATTTGGGTGCTAATGAAGATTCAGGAAGTGATGGCAACGCTCATATACCTACCATCTTGGACCAGCCAAGAACCCCAGAAAATATACAACAAGAGGCCACAAAAATCATTGATGAATACTAGGGTTTACCCGATGATTTCAAGAATGCAACTCCTTTTGATGTTCATTTGAGAATAAATGAGAATGGGAATCCGGGAAAGAAAGATCTATATGACTATAACAGAAATTTGAGAAGAGAAAAAGAAAAATCAAAAGTTGTCATTGAGAAAAAAGAAAAGAAGATAGAAAGGAAAGAAGACTTACTTCCGTGTGATTTGCAGCCTACAAATGATCATGAGGAAGGTAAAAATCAGTCAACAAGCCTAGAAGTTTGGACTCCAAGCCGCACATGTGGAAGCCCTAAAGAGGATGAAGCCATGTTCACAAGTTCACTTCAGCCATGTGAGGATTTGGACAAAGAAGAATCACCTCTTGCATCTACAAGTGGAGAACACCTAAGTCTTCATGGTGATCACGGTTGAAGGGTATGTTGTCCCAGAGTTTGCCAAACCAGCAATGATTGATTAGTTGTGTGGAGGTATAAATTCTATTAATGTTCCATTACTTGAGCATAACATTGCTTCACCATCTTTACATCATATTGGCAAGGAATCAATTTGTACCTTGGGTGACTTTAAAGAAGATGTTGTCCATACATATGAAGGCAATTCAGAAATTTTGTTGGGTAATGAACAAAGAGACTTTGATAAGATTGATTTAGCATTGTAATAGTTGAAGGTGTTGAAAATGAAGGTAGAACTGCTACTATCAACTTTAAAATTTTGTATATGCAAAGTTGAAATTAAGATTAATCTGTAACAATTAATGAATAATTATTTTGCACATTCAATCCAATGTAGAAGAGAAGAGAAAAGAAGAGAAGAAGCTTGCAAAATATTTATGTGGAGAAACCCTTTTGGGAAAAACTTCACACTCAAAGATGTTTCCTGCTTGTATTAAATCTCTTTGGAAAAAATTACATTCAATATTGAAATTTCTCTAAGTCCTTGATGCACTTCACAAAAACTTCTTCAATCTTCAAACCTGTAAAAAACTTCAAAAAAGCTTCTTGCTTTTTTCTTCAAAAGTTTCTTCAATAAAAAAACTTCTTGCTTTTTTCTTTTAAGTAAAAAATGCTTCTTGCTTTTTTCTTCCAAGTCTTTTTACAAAAAACTTTTGCTTTTTTCTTCTAAGTCTTTTTTCCTCAAATTAACTCTTTGGAAAATGTATGGGGTTTTCAATTAAATCAAAAACCCTCTTTTAATTCAAAAGCTTGAAACTGAAATTATAATAAATTACAATTGATAACATAGCTTCCAAAGCTCATGCAAAAATCAAGCTCACTTAAATTGAGAAGATTGAACTCAAACAAAAGTTAACTGCCCCTTCATGATGTGTGCACACAAGTATGCCAAAATTAGCTTTGCCAACATCAAACATATTTCCAAATAAAAGCAACAACTGAAATTCCCAAGATTGGGTGCTCAAGTTAGCCCAATCTATTTTAGTCAACTGAAGTGATCAACCAATACCAATTCTCATGCAACAACTTACACAATTGATGTCCCCAATGTTATTCTGAATTACCTTGTTCTGTACATGCAAGTGACATGCAAACACCGGATTCAACATGCAACTGATACCCATTACCTGAAACACTAAGATGTACCATCATGCAACTTTCTAGAGTTGGAGTGTTCTGCAAGTAATATCTTAAAATAGACATGCAACTGACATGCAAACATTTTCAATAACATGCAACTGATACCCTTTTTTGAATCACTGAGATGTACCATCCTACAAGTTTCTGGAGTTGGAGTGTTTTGCAAGTAAACTCACAAAACTGACATACAACTACATGCAAGGTCATATAACTGACATGCAAGAACATGCAAGGCCATACAAGTCCATAGGAATGACATGCAACAATATGCAAGTAACATGCAAGTGACATGCAACAACATGCAAGGCCATACAAGTCCATAGGAGTGACATGCAACAACATGCAAGTCCATATGAGCAACATGCAACAACGTGCATCAACATGTAAGTAACATGCAACAACATGCAACAATATGCAAGTACATGCAAGCTACATGTAAAAACATGCAAGTCCATGTAAATTATTCTGACCACATGCAAGCAATATCCAAATCATGCATCTCTAACACTGTAGTTAACTTCAACATTATATCCATGCAAGGTGTCTCAACATTATCCACTCATGTACATAAAAAAGCACAACTTCAAGTCTAAATATAAGTCCTCATCAAAAAGAGACACCCAAGTTTAACTCCCACTTACTAGGAGTTATCAAACTCTCAAAATAAACTTAGGAGAAGTCAACAAAGTCTTCATGGCCCCCACTCTAAAAAAGGATGCCCAAGTTTGAACTTATCAATTAAGAATTGATTGCAAAAGTCAAAGTGATAATTAATAAATAATTAATCTCTCAAAGTCCTTATGTGTTGGGGAACACATTCCAAGAACTTTGGAGACACATGAATTGGTTAGGATTGCAAGTTAATGGCAACTTATCCCAACATTCTCCCACTTGACATTATACATTGCAATAACTCTAAATGATAATGTCAAGTGGGAGAATGTTGGGATAAGTTGCCATTAACTTGCAATCCTAACCAATTCACGTGTCTCCAAAGTTCTTGGAATGTGTTCCCCAACACATAAGGACTTTGAGAGATTAATTATTTATTAATTATCACTTTGACTTTGGCAATCAATTCTTAATTGATAAGTTTAAACTTGGGCATCCTTTTTTAGAGTGGGGGCCATGAAGACTCTGTTGACTTCTCCTAAGTCTATTTTGAGAGTTTGATAACTCTTAGCAGGGCTTAAATTTGATAGTTGTATACCTGTTTTTAATGATTTTAATTGTAAAATACAATAAAAATAAATATTTGACTATATTAACATACATGCAATTTATTTTAAAAACTATAAAAAAAACAATCAATATGAAAATATGATTGTATATGTATATGTATATATATATTCTTTTTATTTTTAGGAACTTCTATTATTTAAAAAAATCCCAAATTTTTAGATTTATTTTTTTATAGAATATATTCATTCTAAATTATATATATTCTTTTTATTTTAAATTTTTAATAGGAACCTTCTATTATTTTAAAAAAATTCCCTTAGATTTGTTTTTTATAAAATATTTTATTTCATTCTAGGCTTTTCCAGCACAACTTTCTAGGCTTTTTTGTTGCACATCAAAAATAGTGAAATAGAAAGAATTGGAAATAGCGATATTAAATTATTAATATGTCCAATATCCATATGCAAGTTACTTTTTAAAATATATTATATATCTGTGATTCTGCCCTTTATTTAGAATTTGGAACCATGCTTTCAAAATAAGCTTAAGCTTTAGACCCAATCAATTCCAACACAGCCCGAAGAGAACAAAATCTTACCAGATTTCAACTAACTAGAGGTAAGATTTCAATTCTATCATTGAGTGTTTCCTACTTAAACAACCATTTATGGATTGGTTGTCTGTATGTTGGACAACCATTTGTGGTTGTATCTCTTTGGGTTGTGTTGGTATAACGGTGTTCTGGTGTGTTTTCAGTCATGTCTATATTCTTCAGCTCATATGAGAAAGAGTAGATGTACCTGGAGTGTAAGCATGAAGCATATACTGCTCTAATGTTGTTCAATCTATACCCAATTGGGCTTACATGTTAGTCTATTTGTAATCTTTTATTAAGCTTAATACAATATAAAAAAACTCAACAGTAGAATGCTAACGAGGAAAAAGCGATCAGATAAGTGACTGAATAACAAAGGTCAAAATAAATTTGAAATGTTGTAGAAATAAATAGGTAGACCAAATAGAATGAAGGAAGACCAAGGCAAGTAGGAAGAAATCGGTATAAATAAAGGATGGAGAATATAAACCAAGTTCACCGGATTCTCTAGAATCATTCCTTTAGTCTAATTTTTAAGAATCCTTGACAACATCCAAAGCAAGGGATAATTAATATAAGGATATTGAAATCCCAAAAGGGAGGAATGTTGAAGAAAAATGTTAGTAATATAGCCATTAAATAATGTGTTGATGCAATATAGCCTAATATAAAATTTGACTTGCATTATTAAAAAATGACTATCATGTGAAAGGCAATAATGGAGACTAAACTGTAAGAAAAAAATTCCTTGACAGCCAAGGTGGACTGTCAAATTTAAGCCCTAACTCCTAGTAAGTGGGAGTTAAACTTGGGCGTCCCTTTTTGATGGGGACTTATATTTAGACTTGGAGTTGTGTTTTTTTATGTACATGAGTGGATAATATTGAGACACCTTGCATGGATATAATGTTGGAGTTAACTACAATGTTAGAGATGCATGATTTGAATATTGCTTGCATGTAAGTTGCATGTTTATTTTAAGATATTACTTGCAAAACACTCCAACTCTAGAAATTTGCAGGATGGTACATCTTAGTGTTTCAGGTAATGGGTATCAGTTGCATGTTGAATCCGGTATTTGCATGTCACTTGCATGTACAAAACAAGGTAATTTAGAATAACATCAGGGACATCAATTGTGTAAGTTGTTGCATGAGAATTGGTGTGGGTTGATCACTTCAGTTGACTAAAATAGATTCTAGGGTAACTTGAGCACCCAATCTTGGGACTTTCAGTTGTTGCTTTTTATTTAGAAATATGTTTGATGTTGGCAAAGCTAATTTTGGCATACTTGTGTGCACACATCATGAAGGGACAATTAACTCAAAGTTTGGACTTTGTTTGAGTTTAGTCTTCTCAATTTAAATGAGCTTGATTTTTGCATGAGCTTTGGAAGCTATGTTATCAATTGTAATTTATTATAATTTGAGTTTCAAGCTTTTGAATTAAGAAACTTTTGAATTAAAAGAGGGTTTTTGATTTAATTGAAAACCCCATACATTTTCCAAAGAGTTGATTTTGAGGAAAAAAGACTTAGAAGAAAAAAGCAGGAAGTTTTTTTGACTTAGAAGAAAAAAGCAAGAAGTTTTTTTTATTGAAAAAGCTTTTGAAGAAAAAAGCAAGAAGGTTTTTTGAAGTTTTTTACAGGTTTGAAGATTGAAGAAGTTTTTGTGAAGTGCATCAAGGATTTAGAAATTTCAGTATTGAATGTAATCTTTTCCAAAGGGATTTAATAGAAGCAGGAAACATCTTTGAGTGTGGAGTTTTTTCTCGAAAAGGTTTCTCCGCGTAAATATTTTGCAAGCTTCTTCTCTTCCATTCTCTTCTCTTCTACATTGGATTGAATGTGCAAAACAATTGTTCATTAATTGTTACAGATTAATCTTAATTTTAGCTTTGCATATACAAAATTTTAAAATTAATCTAAGATTAATCTGTAACAATTAATGAACAATTGTTTTGCACATTCAATCCAATGTAGAAGAGAAGAGAATAGAAGATAAGAAGTTTGCAAAATATTTACGTGGAGAAACCCTTTCAAGAAAAAACTCCACACTCAAAGATGTTTCCTACTTGTATTAAATTTCTTTGGAAAAGATTACATTCAATACTGAAATTTCTCTAAGTCCTTGATGCACTTCACAAAAACTTCTTCAATCTTCAAACCCATAAAAAACTTCAAAAAAACTTCTTGCTTTTTTCTTCTAAGTCAAAAAAGCTTCTTTCTTTTTTCTTCTAAGTTTTTTTACAAAAAACTTTTGCTTTTTTCTTCTAAGTCTTTTTTCCTCAAAATCAACTCTCTAGAAAATGTATGGGGTTTTCAATTAAATAAAAAACCCTCCTTTAATTCAAAAGCTTCTCAATTCAAAAGCTTGAAACTCAAATTATAATAATTACAATTGATAACATAGCTTCCAAAGTTCATGCAAAAATCAAGCTCACTTAAATTGAGAAGACTAAACTCAAACTAAGTCCAAACTTTGAGTTAACTACCCCTTCATGATGTGTGCACACAAGTATGCCAAAATTAGCTTTGCCAACATCAAACATATTTCCAAATAAAAGCAACAACTGAAAGTCCCAAGATTGGGTGCTCAAGTTAGCCCAATCTATTTCAGTCAATTGAAGTGATCAACCCACACCAATTCTCATGCAACAACTTACACAATTGATGTCCCCAATGTTATTCTGAATTACCTTGTTCTGTACATGCAAGTGACATGCAAACACCAGATTCAACATGCAACTGATACCCATTTCCTGAATCACTGAGATGTACCATCCTGCAAGTTTATGGAGTTGGAGTGTTCTACAAGTAAACTCACAAAACTGACATGCAACTACATGCAAGGTCATATAACTAACATGCAAGAACATGCAAGGTCATACAAGTCCATATGAATGACATGCAACAACATGCAAGGTCATACAAGTCCATAGGAATGACATGCAACAACATGCAAGTCCATATGAGCAACTTATCCCAACTGAAGGATCACTTTATGGTTAAGGAAGTCATAGTTGTGCATACACTTTCTAGACCAACCACTGAGGAAAAGCATGATGCAAATGATTCTAATTACTATTATGATGGTGATCCCTTGATTGAACATGATGTTGACCTAGCTTCCAAACATGGATATTATGGGAAAGATGTCATGGAGAGCTGGTTGTGGGATGTATGATTATGAAAATAAATCAGAAATTTTATATGAAGATGTTAGGTCCCATGAGTCACATCATTTGGAAGGTCAATTGAAGGTATGATTGTTGCAGCCCTAACTCATTTTGATAATACTCATAAGATGATGGCAGATTATTATTGGAAGGCTCAAGGGAGACACAAAGGCTTTGAAGGAGAACTATCTCTTGCAGACTTATAGGTACTCAAGGAGGCTTTGGTTGTAATGAAGTCAAATTACCTACACCTACTTTCAGATATAGATCATCTCCTCAAGCTTGATGAGATATATTTTGATGCATTGAGAAGAAAAGAAGATCAAGTTGATGAGCTTTGTTTGGAGTTGAGCTTGGCACATTCTTCATCATCATCCATGGCATAAATTCAGTCATCTATGACAGCCACATCCAACGAAAAACAATCCTATACAAAGAATGGATCCCATTGTGAAGTCTTGAGGATGGAAGAGACATGTACACATGAAGATATAACTTGGAGCCATGGGACAAAAGTTATGTCAAGTGATACGCTTCATGTTTAGTTTGAGACATCTCTTGAACCAGTACTTGTTGATGATCATCCACTCATGGAAGGAGAGGTGATTAAGACCTATGAAGACATCACACAAAAGTATGAGGTAAGGACTGATTTTCTGACTTGCAACAACAATCCCTTATCTTCACATAATCATGCCATGACAACCAAGAGGATGGAGGTTCAGATCATCCTTGAGGCATGTGATTTTTAGTTGGAGATACCTATTGGGTCAGCACTTGATGAAGAGCCTACAACAAAGGAAGAAGAGGTGCTTGAGGTTCTTGAGGACACTACACCAAGATATGAGACAAGTTTTTATTTTATGATTTGGAACAACAATCCCTTACCTTTACATAATCATGAGATAGTGGCCATTACACATGAGGATGATAGTGGGAAGACTTCTTCTATTATTGACACTCAAGATTTGAGGGTTGAACATGAGCCACGTGCTGTGGATCCAAGCCACGATAGATCATATTTTGTACACCATGGCATAGAAGAGGTAAAGAAGACTCAAAGCATGTGCAATGAGAGGGATGAGCCTCTTATGATGGATAAGCAGGAGGAGCACTCAAATTTGCATGGACTTGATAAGAGGTATGATTCAGAAATTTTAGTTTGTGCAAGTAGTTTAATTCATGAGGATAAAGAGTTACACCTTTTTGAGAGCCCATTTAAGGCTCAAGTGATGATTATGGATGAGGTAGTTTAGCACACACTTTGTGGACCAACCAATGGTATGCATGCATATGTAGATGAAGACATTTGTGGTTCAGTGTTGGTTGAGAATCTAACTACCTTTGGAGAGCTCGAGGAGTCTACTTGTGTTGAGATGCAAAATTATCATGATGATGAATCCTTGATGGAGTATGCAGTTGTCCTAGCTTTAAGACTTGAGACATGTATTATGGAGACATTTGATTTTGATTGGTATGTGTTGGGAGGTATTGAGTTTCAACTAGATAGAGATGAGCATTAGGGTGGAAATTTCCCAACCCTAATTCGTTGGTCTTTGGCTCATACTTTGTTTTTAGATGGTTGTCCTACCTTGCTAATCATGAAATTCCCAGGATGTACATTGGTGGCAATAGTTGTTTGGAGGGAATGGAGAGCTTGCGATAGCTACCACAATGTTGTGGGCTTGCATAAGGTTGAGACTCGATCATCATATGATCTTGGATACAATATTTTCATCATCATAGGTATGATTTTTAGTTTGTTTGATGTTGTTCTGATCTATATCAGCAGCTTAGGATGGAGTGGCATGCTTTTCTATGCACATATGATGGATATTTTTCACATCCATATGATATCATATCAGTTTAGATGGATGGTTGATGATGATTTCTTGATGAAAGACATCTATCTCCTCACTTTCAGCTGGAATGGTAGGATGATTTGGGATCCAAGTATTGGTATGTTTTGTACACCATTTCAGATGGGTCTTGATGATTTGCTTCACAACTCTTGGCATAGTGTTGTTTGTATCAGTGTGGAGTAGCGGAAGATTTGGCACAGGTGGGCATGTTTTAGAGGTCATATCCTTCTTCACTTGTTGATAGACATGAATCTCTTCAGGGCTTTGGTTTTGTATAGTGTTTCATCTTTGACATACTTAGTACTCATGGATAGTGGAGCCTTTGGAGGAATGGAGTTGTTGGCACTTGTGGTTGATGGTTTTTCATTCTTATTCCTATAGCTACACAAGCAAAGCACATGGAGGAGGAGCAGGATTTCTAAATATGGGGAATGGAGTTGGATTGAGTTCGAGTGTGTATGGCTGGTTGTACTTCATTGCTGGCCTCCAGAACTCACTTTGCATATCATTCTTCATATTCTTCTTGGGTGATACAACCACAAGTTGAGGAGTAGAGTGATCACAAGACATTTGGTTGGATGGATATACTTGTCACTTGATAGTATTTTGCAGGATACATGTTTGCAATTGCTTGTGGGCAAGCAATTGTGGGAAGGGAGGATTGTAATGTCCCCATTTTGGAGTGATCACCTAGTGATGACCTAATTGGCAAGTTTTCACACTTGGCTAATTTTGTAGGGCAAATTAAGTATGAGAGATGACTTGACATATTTTTATGGTATTTTTTATGTAGTCATCATTAATAAAATAAATTTCCCTAATGTGGAATGACCCATTTGGAGGATGGAAAATAGAAGAAAGTGTGGAAATTACCTATAAAAAAATAAAGGATAATTTATGATATTTTCCCTTGAAAAGAACGTCATGATTTGAGGTTAATTCATGATGCATCATATACCGAAGAGGTTCACTCTTCTTAGAGAAGAGAATAAAAGAACATAAAGAAAATACTCCTTTTATGGGTCAACCAAGATGTGAAGGAAAAGACAAAAGATCATAAGTGAGCGCCTAGGAGAGGGTCGGCCTAGGAGGAAGGAGAAAATAACAAAGAAAGACAAATCTCTAATTTGTGTTTTGAGCGGTCATCTTGTCTTGAAGAGGTCAGCCTAGGAGAAGGCATAAAAAAGAAATAAAATATGATCACAAAGGGAGGTCAGCCAGTCTAAGGAGAAAAGTTAATTCATGTATAAATATAAGGTCATTCAAGGCATTTCTAGCATCATATCTTTCATTCATACTTTTCATGGATTTTATCTCCTTGGCTGTAACATATTGTTAGGCTTGAATCCAAGGATGAAAACCCTTGTGATTCATGGTGAATTAGACTAAAACCTAATTCATCTTGTGGAGGTTTCATAATGGAATCCTACTTGCACTTCATTGGAGATCTAAGGGGGGTTTGAGCAGATTTGCATATTCAAATTTTTGGATCATATTGGATCAGCAAGTTTTGTGGCCTTTGTACATCTTTCGACACTAGGGTTTAATCCTAACCTTGAGTGCCACCATTGGGAGAAGGGCAAATTCAGTTGTGAAGGGTGATTTGGAGATTTTGAGGCTAATTCCATCATTGTTAGGGTTTCCCAAACCCTAAAACATTGTAGCAGTCCAAGCGCCACCTTGTGGAAGATTTTGGAGCATCATTCTTCATCATTTGCACGTGATTTGTCATTCTTTCCTAGCTGATGTAATTCACCCAACTAGGGTTTGTATTGAAGCATCTTGTTCACCATATTTTGGTATGCACAAACCTAATTATAGGTCTGATTTGTAATAGTAGAGATCTAACTTGTATTTAGGCATGTTTGGCCTATGTATTTGGATGTAATTGCATTTCCAGAATTTTAGTTTGTGGTAGCAGAGTTTAATTCAGAAAATCAAACTTATTGTTGTCATTTTGGTTGCCCTACATTGTGTATTTCATGGTGTAATTCATGCCCATGAAGAATATCAACTTGTGGTATCATTTATTATTATAATTTGCTATATTTAGATATATTTATGCTAGTTGGAACAATTTATTTAAGAGCAGAAAATTAGATCAAAATTCTAGGGTTTCAACAGAAAACTAAGAGTAGAAAACTAGGGCAAAAATTAGAAAAATAAAATTCAAAATTTAGGGCAGATCCCATTGGGGATATTACAGTCACCTACCACTCAAAGACATTCAACAACATGGTTTAGCATTACTTACATAAAATAATTTTACACTATTTTCTAGATATCAAGCAATGACACCACTATGTTTTGGGTTAGCAATCCATTATTCATTTTGATCTTAAGATACCTCAATTTCTACACACACAAAGCAAGTTGGAGAATGCACGCCACATGAAATAGATGACATGTTTACAATAGTTCCATGTGAAGATAAAACACAAAAAGGGGAAAGATAGTAAGGCAACATATTTCCTTAGTTGATAGCTAGTTCACACACTTATCACAATGCTGGACTCATGTCTTCTCTAACTAGAGACTATACTTGGCAGATCTAGATTTCATGGAGACCTATGATGCACTTATACAAGGCAAACAAGTAAAACTTGCAAATTTCATCTATCCAACAAGATTCTTTTCAAGCCTCAACGTCTCTATGTTTTAGAAGGTGCACCTCACAAATAACTCTGAGGCACACTATGCCAAAATAAATGAATACTTTGAAGTTATGAAGATAATGGAAACAATATAATAACATTTCTATTGGCCTAATATGCATAAAGATATTGAGCATCATATAGGTTCTTGCACTCCTTATTACATTAGCAAGTACACGAATAGGAAGATAGAGATTTACACACTTCTAACAGTATTGCAAAGGCCTTGGGAATCTATCAACATGAATTTCATGAACATGCTCTCTATCATGAGGCACTAGAATGACTACATGTTTTTTATAAAAGATTTTTTAAGATGGCTATTGTGGTTTCATGTAAGAAAAGCATCACAATACAAGAGATCACGTGCCTCTTCTTCAATCATGTTTGGATGCATTTTAGGCTACCAACATCCATTATTTCTAATTGTGACCTAAGAATTTTTAGTGCATTCTAGAAATACTTATGGGAGATACTAGATATACAATTAGATCAATATACAACCTTTCATACATAGCTAGACAGCCAAATAGAGGTGATTAACTACACACTATTCCATCTTTTACACATCTATAGTCTTGCACATTTGTGCACTTGGTATGACAACCTACTCTTCATCTAACATGCCCACAACAAAGCTATACATAGTTCTACATGACATAGTCCTTTCTAGGCATGTCTTGGGTTTTAGAAAATGACACCCTTAGACATATCCTATGTCACACCACCTATTGCAGAGTTACAAACACATGAATGGGAAACAAATAAAGTATAAAAGTTCATAACACATTTAGAGTGCTTATTAATAGGGAAAATATATTCTCTCATGCCAGTAGTAGAAGTATAGAGAGCACCATGACATGCACTACATACCTTACTCATTCAATGTTAGTGGCAAAATCTGGCTACATCTTTATAAGGAGCACTTCAAGGGTCTACACTAGAAGATGAAGCCTTTGTGCTATGGTCCATACACCATTTTGTGTGCAACTAGTGAGAACACTTTTTTTCTCGATCTTCTACAATACTTGGGTTTGCATCGAGTATTCAATGTTAGCCATACTTTCCTCTTCTTGACCCAATGTACCCCCAACATCCTTTCAACTTGGATCCTAAGTACCTATGCATAGTTGTTTGAGATGATATCATACAAATGACCATAATGCATACTTACCAAGTTTAACGTCATCTATTCATAGTGGCTAAGGTAGGGAATATATGTGGGTCAAGCAATGTGGTATGATATTCAACAACTCTGTGTTTAGTTTCCATAGCTCACCAAAGATGTGATGGGGGTGATCACTTCTCAAGAAATTGTGGCTGATCATATTATGGAAAGCCTCGAGTAACCTTGTACATGTCTTAACTCCATATTTTACCAATGCACACACTTTAATATCACTCTACACTAGCATGCAAGCTCCAATAGTGTTAAGTGTGCCCTAGGTGTAAGCTTGATCATCATTGTGTGTCAACATGCATGATCCAACACATATTTGCACAATACTTGGAGATCATCACACAAACCAAAAATCCTATACATTTCTCCTTAGCCCATTGGATTGGAATGTGAACTGCTAAGTAGATAAAAGGCCAAGTAGTTTGGGACATGAATTTTTTCTTCTCATTTTGTTTTAAGTACCTATATTATTCATATATACGCTTGATCCTTCGTGTTGGAGGATATATATAGAGGAATAGTTGAGGCAAAGCAGTTTGATGTGTTTACCCCTTTTTGGTCATGGGACTCCTCATTTTCAACCTTGTTATATGTAACATCCATTATATCCTATTCATTTATGTTTTGAATAGAAGTAACATGTTATTTTTAAAAGTATTCTATTTTCTTTTCAAATGTGTATCATATAACTTGGATTTATGTTTTCCTTTCCATATTCTATAATCTTGTCTTTCACTAAGATAGGATTGTCCCTTGGATCTCTTAGGATTCAGATCACATAGAGCATGGAGCACCCTCTATGTGGTAGAAAGAGTCAATGGCCTCAAAGATTCATGGGTAAGATGCAATAAAAATGGAAAACACATTAGGAACCTTGATATAAGAATGGACATAGGTCAAGGATAGGAGTTGAGTACAAGCCATAATGAAGGACCTAATGATGGAGCACAATCAAAGGGTTGGAGGGTAGGCATAAAAAAGGGAGTAAACAATTCAATCCTAAACCCTAATCAAAATAGAACAATGAAGCATAAGTGAGGATGGATTCAAACCCTAATTAAATTTAAAATTATAAATACCAAGTTTAAAAATTAGAGAATAAAGGTCAAAACCCTAGGGAAAAATCCTAGAGGGATTTGAATGTCAAGTTCACCATTTTATCTAAGGAAATAAAATATCCCTACTTAAATATATAGGATAAGTAAATGCAATTAGTAATAATCAATAAATATACGTGGATAAAGAGCTATGTTAGAACATATACTTGACTAAATATGAAAAAGAATAAAATAACAAGAATAAATGTGTACCTTGATATTGATGAAAATGAGATAAGTTTGATTCTAATAGGTGGCTACTACCCAAAATTTGATGTCCTATTGAGACAAACAAACTAGGAAATTTTTTACTTGTGAGTTATGTGACTCTGAGCAAACCTAGGCCACTTTTGCATTGTGGAAGTGATCTCTATGCCCATGGATATGATCTCTAACTCACAAAAATGACCTTTGACCATGGATTTGACCTAGACATCTGTAAACCTTTAGTATTTGCAAACAAAGATTCACCTTGGGTGTCTAGAATCACAATAAAAACTAGTGGTGTTGATGAAACCTTTTGGAGCTTACTTTTATAAGTGTTATAATCTGATATGTTAGGTCATGATAAATATCAAATGTCTTATTTTTTTCAAATTTTTCTTTCTATGGTCTTAAATCAATTTGTGATTGCATTAAAGTTCAGTTTAAGTAAGGGAATAATCATTATGTTCACATGAATAGAATAATGCAAGCCACAACACATAAATTTAGCATTGGTATCAAATAGAACATACATTATTTGATTAATACTAAGATTCAAATCAACATATTACATAATTCTGCCTTAAACATCTATTTCCAAAATATAAATTCATCACGCTCTTTAAGTCAAAAAATCACCCATGATGGTGTGAATGATAACATATACTAATAATAGAATCAACACTAAAACAAATGTGTAGAATGAGAGCAACAATAAGGGAAATAACGAAAGGTTAGTTATTAAGCCAAGCCGGAAAATATCAACTCTTAAAGGCTTCTCTCCAAGGTATCCTGGTTAGAACTTTTTGTCCCTATTTAAAATCCCCAAATATGTTGCGGAGAAATTTGAGAGAATTTAGAGGAACTTCCTATGGACTAGTATGGAGGAAAAAAAAGGATGGCCTTGGTTAGTTGGGACAAAGTGTGCAGACCCAAACTTCAAGGGGCCTTGGGAATTAGAAAGATAAACTTGATCAATAAAGCCCTCCTTGCCAAAATTGGATGGAATTTGTTGAGTGGGTGCAAGGATTGGGGAAATTTTATGAGAGCGAAGTACTTAACCAATTTAATATTAGAAGACTTTCCAAATGCCACAGGATTACCCCGGGGTTCTGTTATTTGGAACAATGTGTTAAAAAGCAGGACCTTGCTATTGAAGGGCATAAAATGGAGATTGGGAGATGGAAGAACTATCAGATTCTAGGAGGACAGTTGGCTTCATGGGACCCTGTTAAGAAAGATCCAAAATATTCAAGGATTGGTTAACAAGGTTGTCACTTTCTTTGGGAAGCTCACCACTGATTATCTCCTTCCTGGCAGAAGCGGATGGAAACAGTTGTCAGATTGTTGTCAAGACTAGAACGAACTTAGACAGATTGCTGATGAGGTGCAACTCTACCTTAGAGATTGTAGGATCCCTATCTTCCCCCAGGAAGACAAATTGTTGTGGGTTATGGATAAGACTAGGATCTTTTCAGTCAGATATGCCTATAAACTTCTTATGGATCTAAATGGGGACATGGACTTGTGGAGGAAAGTTTGGAACCACAATCTCATTACTAAAGTTAATCATTTCTGGTGGCTTGCTATTCAGAATAGAATATTAACTATGGATAACCTCCTATTGAGAGGATTTCAAATCCCCAATCGATGTGCTCTATGCATGAAGGATGAGGAAACTGTGCTCCACCTGCTGCTGCATTGTGACTACTTTGGGGAGGTCTGGAGTCTTGCCATGCAAAACCTAGGTGCTTCTTGTTGCATGAATGCTAACCTCCCTACTTTTATAAAATGTTGGAAGTCTCCCTTCATTCACCATGTATGCAAAGAAATCAAGGACCAGGTTCCCCCTATCTTGGCTCGGGGTCTTTGGAAAGAACAGAATAATAGGTTGTTCAGGGATATGTACAAATCTCCCCAGGAGGTTTTTTGTATGATTGCCAAACTTCTGCAGGAGAACATCTCCAACAACACTTTGAAAGCTGCAGAACTTCCTCCCACTAATGTTGAAGTTAATATTATAATCCAGTGGAGTATTCTGGATAACATTTGTAGATTGGATGATTCTAAAAGAAAAGCTAGGGCCAACACCAAGTGGGCCCCTCTTGCTCCTAGTTCGACCAAGCTCAACTTTGATGGAGCTGCTAAAGGGAACCCTGGTTTGGCTAGTGGAGGGGGAATTCTCATATTAGCCAAGGGAGATTTTGTTGCAGCTTATGATGGTGGTCTTGGTGAAAGCACTAATAATGTGGTCGAAGCTATGGCACTCTTATGGGGTCTTAAAGTGGCCCTAGCCATTGGAGTTAAAAATCTGGTTATTGAAGGGAATTCCAAACTAATTGTGGATACTGTCAAAGGCAAAGCTAGAGTTGGATGGCAGGTTGAGGATATAATCCAGGACATCAAATCTCTTCTCCTCAACTTGGAAGGACGGGAGGCCAATCATATCTACAGAGAGGGCAACCAAACTACGGATGCCTTAGCCAATATAGGGAATAATCTCTATCCCATTATATGTTGGAGGAGTATTTTAAATATTCCTAGCAACATTAGAAGCAATATCCAAAAGGAGGCCCATCTTTGTATATAATTTCTGGCCAAGACTTACAATCACCTTAGCCTTTCTTGTGATTTCATGTTATACATTCGATTTATGGGGTGGCATGAAAAGGTCCTTGTAATCACGGTGACGATGACGTATGCTACGCAAGTAAGTTACAACTAAGCAAGGCCCCTATGTAGTTGCCTAGTTGGCACAAGGAGTCATTTTAGATACCGATGGCTCAACTAGTTTTTGAAAGTCTGCACGAGTTGTATTACACTGGCAATAATGTTTCGATCGTGGATGGGGATTTGAAGGAAATCTTGGGATTTTGAGCAACTTTGAGTGTAGTAACAATAATGATCAACATATAATTAATTCTAGACAGTTCAGTGAAGATTCTCATTCCTATAAGTCATTTTTACCTGCATTTTTCATTGCTAGCTTGAGAAGTGCAGAGCCATGGGAGGTGATAAAGTTAGAACGGAGCTGACCTCCTATGTTGAGTTCAAAGTTGATTCTATGATGTGGAGCATCTACTACGAAGGTGGAATAACGCCCTTTCTGGAATGTTTGAATGGTTTCAATTGGAAGCTCTCGATACAGTTCTCCATGTCATGGAATGAAGACCATAGGGTGCATGTGGGTGGGGTTCAATTTGAAGTATTAAAAGATTCCATTGCTAAAGCCACATGACTGAGATGCGAGGGTAATCGTCTAAAAAATAGACCAAGGTGCAGGATCTGGAGGGTTTGAAGTTCTTCCGTGAAGGGGAGAAACTAGTTAGAATGCAAGGAGGGTTCGAACGTGAGAGCTTGGTCAACCCTTGGGATCGTGTCTGTTATCTCTTAATGAAGTTCATCACTCTTGAAGGTCGCTATAGGTGCTTTTACCATTACCACTTTTCCCTCCTTAATCATTTTCCTCATAAGGTTTTAGTGAACTTCCCTTTCTATTTTCTCTCTTCCTTAGAGTCCTCTGTCATGCTAACCAAGAAAGCCCGTGAGAACAACCCTGAGGTGGCGGCGGTCCCTTTGCATCAAGGGTTAATCCTAAGGCTTTATCACTTTCACCTCGCTTTATGCCCTGCTAAGCCGATTAGAGCTTGCCTTATAGAGGACACTAAGGAGGAGTACCTTGAGGATCATATCTCGCTTAGTGTTAAATTCGGTAGCCCTAGCAAAAATAAAGCTTTTAGCCTTGCTGACAAAGACCCTCTTTTTTCTCCTGGGCCCTCCTAGAATCCTATTGAGATCCCTAATCTTGGTCCCTCCATAAAGAAAACCCTCAAGTTCACCCCCTCTGGGCGGGGCCTAGCTGACTCGATTTCAGGGGGTGCCGCTGGGTCCCATGGACAAGCCCAGAAGGCTGTGGCCAAGGGCCTTAGCGGATTGAAGCATGAACCTTCTTCAGTGGGAGGTAAAAAGCGTAAAGGTAGCCAAGTTGATCAACCCTTCACCAGGAAGGGAAGCAAAAAGAAGGGAAAGAAAGGTGATGGGGTGTGAAGAATGTTGAGCAGGTTATGGAAGAGGGGATGGATAAATCCCATGAGCAGGAAGAAACTATTATGGCCAAGGTAAAGGAGGCTACTGAGGGCAAAAGTAATACTGCTAGGAGACCAAGTATTCATAGATCTAGTAGACTTGCTGGGGGGAAGACCCTTGTTTTAAAAATTGTGGACTATTCCTCGAACTCTGACCATGAGGATCCAGAAGTGGAAATTGAGATTAAGGTTGTGAAGTCAACTTCTGAGCAGGAGGGTGCGAGTCATTTCGACTCGACGAACAACTCCTACTATGATATTGACCAGGAGGATGTGGAAATTCTTGAAAGCCCAGAGAAAGAGGTTGATAGTGCCAGGGAAGGAGATACCAATTATCAGCTTAAGCATGAATTAAGTGAAGTTAAAACTAAGCTATTTGCTATGGAGAGCAAAGTCAAGGTGCTGGCATATGTGTGCCTAAAGGTGATTCACAAGGCGGCGACTACTTTTACTATTCTTCAGGGTGACTACCATGACTAGGTTATCAAATATGCGAAGACTGTGAACAAGGAGGAGCTGATGGAGTTCCTGAAAGAAGATTGGAATGTGTTGTTTAATTAGTTATTGCTTTAGGTTCTGTTTCTAGACTTGGTTCTTTTTCTATACTATTATGTTTATTGGCTGTTAGTTAGCTGTTTTTGTGTTGTTTGTGGCTGCTAGCCAGTTTTGCTGCCCGTGGGGTTGTTGTTATAGGGATTTGCACCCTCATTTGCAGCTTACTAATATAAAAAACAATAAGGGAAATAACATATCAACATAAGTAAACATGGCTATGTGTCTCATCTACAATTTGTACCAACAAAACATGGTGAACAAATTGCAATACACATATTATATTAGATCTCAATATAATGTTTTAACTATATGGTCTTATAAGTAATAAAATCATAAAGCATGTACAATCAAAATGATAATGCCATTTCATTAGTTTTCAATTTTACAGCACACCACATGAGTATCACTACTGATGTCAACGTTATGGCACTGTTCTACCAACCACAAAGACAACATGGCTCCCTTGTGCACCACCCAAACTAGGTGGCACCCTACCCTTCATAGATGGAGTTATGCAAAAGAACCACATAGGGAGAAAATTGAGGAAACTAATGCATGAGAATTCATGATTGATATACATGTCAAAATATAATACCTTGGCCAAGGATTTCAATAAAGTTACATACATACCACTCATCTCCCATAAATGGATAGATACCATTAAATAGAGGCACTTCCTAAGATGTAAGACCTCTACACAAATGTATGACACTTACATATAATGTACCTATAAAAAATAGTGGCACATGCTCACCAACCATTTGGAGATGACAAATAAGTCTCTGAAATATAATAACTAAATTCATGAACTTTCTTATGGGATAATATGAAACAACCTAGCTAAATGGGAGTGAGTTGGAAACATTAGAGGAAATATGGGTCTCATAGAACCTCTACCTACTCTTTGTCGACAACTCAACCTTATACAAACTAAGTGCATAGGCACAAATAAACAAATCTCTCTCAGTCTAGCAATCAAGTACATAGAAAATTATGTATTCAAATTTATTTCAAGGAAAAAAACATCTCATTTCATATTAAATCTCAATTGGTGGGTATGCCACCCTTTCTAAGGTCATATCCTTGGACACTTTGATTATGGTAGCCACCCACTAGCTTAACCAATTTTGTCAATGTTGATGTATATAACTATAATTCCCATTTGTATATATAACCATGTTCATTTACTCATTCATTTCCTTTATCTAGTAAAGGTACTATTCGCTAAATCATATTAGACTACTTTCATAATTCCCAAGGAACATTTTAATAAGTTAAACATGCTATAGACTATGAAAAGATACTTTAAGACTCAAGTATATACATGCAATTCACCAAATCTCATTGATGACACAGATGGTACATACTCTTAGAGCAAGAACAACTACTAAAGCATGATCACATGTGTCCTATTCAAGGATTGATGTTCTTGTAACCCAAATTTAAAATAGGATTACTAATAGCAGACACTAAGATAATTTCAAATTCAATTAGCACATCAAGGTCTACCCAAACTATTTCATTTTAGGCATCAGAGTTCTTCCAAAAAAACTAGTGTCACTTTTCGAGTTAGCTACTTATGCAATCAATGAGGTCCCTTGTGGACATGCCATAGTTCTTTCAAGAAATTACAACCTTTTAAGTCACAATCATACTAATGCATATATGAAGAACGATATGGTTGCTTTGTTACCATTATAGCCCAAACATGATGCAACAAGTATAGTCCAAGGAAGAGTCCAACAACTATTCATGCAAACGTGGAAAAGTCAATCCTTTTCTTACATTACTTTTTTATGCAATGGATTATTAGCATATACTAGTATTGGATATTTAAATGAAGTTATAAACCCCACTATGGTATAAGTCATCAAGGTCTATCACACCCTTAGACTAACTACCCCTATTGAGGAGAGTTAGTTTTCAATACATGATTGGGTACAATAGTAAACAAGAGTTCAACAATGTTACCATAGGGTAGGGTCAATTAAGTTTTTGAGTACATTCAATATATGCCAACTCATTTAGAGATTCCTCACTCTCAAACACTATAATGTAATAGTATACAAGTTCTGAATGGTCATGATCCTCTAAAGTGTATCTCAACCCTATTGAGTCTACGAAATGAGCTTCTTCACATGGGATTTAGTTTTATGGAAGCACTTTCTCACTCCTGGTGACATCAAGACATAAACCTTAATAATTGTTCATAAGAATGTTGATACCATCCACATGTATAAGTCTTCATAGGGACATGATACAAATAATTATTATCACACAACTCAACTAAATGAACATAAAAATCATTTGCATAAATGAACTATGAGAATGTATAATGTGAAAGTATAGCGAGATATACATTGAATATATAATGAGTCTATGTAGTGAGATCTTCACCTATGGATCAAACCATTAAATACCTACAAATCTCTATTTCTTAGGGATGCAAACCCTAGTCTTATCCCGGTCATGTTCATTCATAACAAGCAAGTTTCCATGTTTACATATCTTAACCCATTCGTAGGTGATAAAGATCAACATGGCCTTGTTTACTATCAAACTACAAACAATGGGGAATACAAAATAACACTACTATAATCTTAGCACTCTCCATCTATATGTTAACTAAGATGCCATTAAAGGATCTTGCTTATACCTTGTTAATCTTAGCTTGCTTCTTCCTTATTTCACAACAACAAAAATCTTTAAAAATGTTATTTCTTGAGCTCCCAAAATGAAAAAGTGATAATTCATAATACTCCCTTTCCAATAAACCCCCTCTTCTTCTTCTATTTCCTTCAAGCTCATAAATGAATCACCACTCGAATGTTCAGGGTAGCATTCAATATATTTTTCATGATCTAGATTCTAAAGCATAGTGGACAAAGTTCCATGGTGCCCTATGAGAGTTAAGAGTGGATGGATGTAGTGATAGAGGTCACATCTCCATCTCCCAAATGAATACAAAGCATAAATCCCTATTTTTTAGGGTCTTTGAATAATATTCCATTTTGAACACTTTAAACTTTCCAACATTTGTTTTCTTTCTTTTTTTGACATAGTCAAACATAGTATAGATTAAGTCGCAGGAAGTAGGGTTTACAATATAGCATAGTTTAGATTTAGAAATAGATTTATTTCAACATACAACATTTCCTAAGGTTACACTTACTAATATATAACATAACTATATGGTAACTTGAGTAGTGGCATACTCATACATATACACTTATTATTTTTAATACCACTTAAGCATAGCAATCTCAACTAAATCAACACCATGTAGTCCATACAAGACATCCAACACTTGACCAAAATTGGTTGTCGACATCAACTAGGTAACGATGACTTAATGATTGACTAAGCAACTAGAGACCAAGCGAATGAAGCCTAACAATTTGATTCATACCACATTGGTTACCTTATTTTTCCCTTTGCAATATCTAAGCATGATGTCATCCTACCCAATAATATTCTCCCTCTAGTCAGGGACATTGTACCTCACAAACACAACTAACCAAATGATATAGTTAGTAAATTGTCATAAACCATTAAACCAATTTATAGTAATAAACTAGTTGTAACTTAATTAGGAATTAAACCAATTCGAATATGTCATGGTACAAAATAAATTAGATTACTTGCAAACTTAATATAAAAAATTAATCATAAACAATTTTTTTTTGGCACATTATTGATACAATATTCCAATACACAATGTCCAAAATTCATTAAATGACCTAATCACATCAAAATATTAATTAGTAATAAATTGAGGTACTGCATTAAGGATCTTCTCCTTAGTCACACCCTTGGATTCAATTTAATAGTTTTTGATAAAGTTGTAAGACATCACACATCAGTGCAAATATTAATGATATGACTGTGATAGTGGGTGGATCTTGATACTTGAACAATATATAAAAAGAGTGATTAATAACCTAGTGTAAGAACTAGGCTTTCAGAATTTGTTGACAAATAGATGATATAATCGGAATAGCTAATGAAGAGTAGTGCTATGATAGCGGCAAGAGTGATTTGGAAAGGCAAAATGTTGAAGCGAGTGATTCTAAATAGGGGTGATAATTGATGCTAAGTGACAATGCAATAATAACGTAGGGGTGATGTCCTTTTATACATGACCTAGACACACTATTTGAAAGTTTTGACATGGGAGTCAGTGCACAACAACTAGTTGAAACTGAGTTGGCTTGGATCTGATGTGAAATTTAAATTTTAAACACGAGGGTCAAATTTGTGCACTTTTAGCCTTTGATTTACACCACTTTGCATGGATGTCTTAAGTACATAAAAAATAATAATTTGAAAATAAAAAATTGTCTAACAAGAGTTAAGTTTTATTTTGAAGAGTAGTTGGAAATTGGGGTCATTAATGCCATGGTCCCACAACATAAGTGGATTTTCTGCTTAAATTTGAGCAACATGAGTGGTCCCATGCAAATATTAAATTATGCATACAAGATAATTTAGAATCTTTCCCTATTGTAGTGGAGCAACCACATTTTAAAGGGGAGGTGAAATTATGCAGCAACTACATAATAAAAATTATGCCACGTGGTTACATATATTTCCTTCCCTCTTTTTTAAAATTTTCCTCCAAATCATATCTCCTAAATTTTGTATATTAATAAATAGTTTTTATTAATAGTTTATTTTTAAAAAATTCATATAATAAATTGCTACAATTTAAGATAACTATTTAAAACAAGTAGAAAAATAAAATATTCACGAGATCACTAGCTCCACAAATAAGTCCTTAAAAAGTTGCGCAGAGCCAAAATAAGCTCATCAACCTTATAGGATCCTGCCCTGAGAACGCCAAACAGTGAAAATCATGTGTTAGTTCAATGTACTAAAGTCACCCACATAAAATGATGGATAGGACCTTTTCACCCTTACAAATAATAATGCTGCAATGTAGCATAGCACAATATGCTACAACTATTGTTTGAAATAATTTATGCACACTCCCGTCTACGTATTTTTCTTTGCATCGTGGATAGTCGCATAAAACCCCGTCACAGTAAGCATGCTTTCATGACATTAAGTGGTTTTTGGACAGAGAATAGAGAATTAGAGAATTGAGAATAGAGATAACAATGAATGAAGAAGAAGGGGAACGGGGAGATGCAATGAGCAGAATCTTTATTGGGGGGTTGGGAACTTCAGTTACAGGTGATGACCTGGAGAGGATCTTTTCTTCATTTGGTCGAATCCATGGCTTGGACATCATTCGAACAAATGATCGCAGCTTTGCTTATGTGAATCTTCAACCAGCCGACGAGAAGTCTCTCGCCAAACTTTTCAGCTTGGTAGGCTTTCGTGAATGCTTATTCTTCCTTTAGTTTCTTTCTTTTCTGCTTCCCTGATATTTTGTGCTGCTTGTAAAGCGAATATGTCTTTTCATGAACCAATATTTGCAAAACGGAGTAGAGAAGTGCGAACCTTCTTTTTGCTTGCTATTAATGCATTCATCTTAATGAAATTTAGTAATTTGGAATAATGTGATATTTTTGTTTTTCTAGAAGACGTATGAGCTATAAATCTCTTATACCCAAGTTTTGGAAATTAAAAACAATAGTATGGGATTGGGCAGACCTGTATCATTTCAATGCTGGATAGTGGAGCGAATTAGGAAGCCGCACTGTTTGTAATTAGGGCAGGCTGGGTATTTTATTCCCTGGATATCACATAAAAGGCAATACAAAAGGGTACATTAATTTATGATTTGGGCATATCTACCCTGCCCTAAAGTTCAGTACAGGGGATATGCATTTGTAAACTTACAAAATAAGTATTGGAAGAAGCCAAGCCATACCCCGAACTACAAAGGCACTGGAAGCTTAAAAGGTAGAGCACCCAAGTATGCCAATTATAGTTATGAGAAGGTCCTAGGTTCATGTCTTAGCTAGTCCCAGATTAGGACACTAAGCCCAAAAGTGTAGATTGAGTTGGGGTCTGGAAGAAAGCAAGTCACACCCTGAACCACAAAGGGATTGTTAGCTCAAGTGGTAGATTACCCCAGCATGGTGAGCATACTTATGGGAAACTCCAAGGTTTGTATTCTAGCTGGTCCATGGAAAATAAAAACATTAGTTTTATACAAGTGGTGTTTCTACAGTGCATCAAATTATATGATATGGCAATGTAGTTTAGAGTTGATAGACTTTGTCCAAAAGACTGAGATTTTTTCAATAAATTAAGATTTAATTGGGAAAAAATTAGATTTTCAAAAAAGGCAAAAAAATGCAAAAAAAGAGAGAAAAACCTGCTGTTTTTTAAATTTAAAGGTATTTCACTAGCATAGAGATATAGAGAGAAAATAAAATCGAAAGTTTAGCCCATGAATTGTGGAAGATAGATTTTCTCATTAATGTTCATATCATTGATCACATTGCATTGCACAATCATAGTGCATAAATAATAACTAGATGCTAATATTTTTCAAATTTTCAATTACATCATTGATCACATTGCATTGCACAATGCATATTACATAGTGCATAAATAATAACTAGATGCTAATATTTTTCAAATTTTCAATTACAATCTTTTGTACAAAGTTGATTGACAAACTAAGTACAACGTTTCAAAAAATTAGACGTAGCCAATGACTTTTGCTGCTACGAAGATAGCTACACTAGAGGGCTGCAAGTCTTGATGAAGATCTTGGGGTCAGAGCCTCTCCTGTTGTTCAACCATCTCACTATCAAGATAGGCCTCTGTTAGGATATCAAAATCATCAGGATCGAGAAGGACATCATCATTTGCAATCCACTCAGAATCTGGATCAATTTCGTTGAGGTCAAGTCGTTGGTCTTTCTCAATGATACTTGATTTTTTCCATATAGAAATTAGATTTGGCAAGTGAAAGTGAAACAAAAACAATGATTGCAATTTATAATTACAAGTGCAAGTATTTCAAAACTCTAACCTTGAGCTTTCTTTAGCTTTAGGAGGAGGTTGTGGTGAACAAACACTAGGTCATTCATCCGTTGTTGCGTTAGATGGTTGTGTTTCTTGGAATGTATGTTTTCAAAAACACTCCAAGTATGCTCACAAGCAAATGAATTGCATGATTGGCTTGAAATGTACATCACCATCCATTGAAGATTTTTGGCTTCTTGGCCACAAAAATCCCACCATTGCACCAAAAAACACAAATTATTTCAAGATGATATCATGTAAGATCTACTGAAAGCTTAACACATTTAATGTGCATGTTTGCAATATAGAGAGATTGTCAAAAGTTTATGGAGTCTACTTGGTTTGAAGGTCTTCTTGCCTTGCATGATAGACATACTTGAGAAAAAAGCCCTTGCTTGCTTTTGTATATTGGCATCTCTTCCAAAATTGCATCCAACGTTGTTGGGGTAGGGAACATTTTCTCCATGCACATGAGTAGGCCTTGTGTGACCTTAGCATCATCTTTGAATGAGAGGCTATAGAACAATGACAAATTTAGATAGTATCCAGCGACATGGAGAGGGGAGTGCATCTGTCAATCCCATCTCCTATAATTATGTCCCATAATGGCATGTATGTGTCCTTGTTATTTTCTATCCTATCCTTCATCACCTCCTTGGCCCTATCCATGGCCTCATACAAATAGCCCATGGGGGATTTCTCCCCATCCACTAGTCTCAAAACTTTTACTTGAGTCTTTAAAAATTCAACCACCTGTTCTATTGCATCCCAAAAATTTGCAAAAAAAATGTACTCTGCCACTGTTCTACTATCCATTTGATTGGTGGAGCCAGACTCCATCCACTCATTTGAAACAAACATTCGTTTCAAATTTATTTTTTGTTAGCAAAGAGTCTGCGATGCAAGGAAGTGTGTAGCAAATCTTGTCACCCCTAGTCAAACTAGCTCCTTGCCCTATGTGAAGGAGCACCATCATACACAACACCCTTGTGTGATTGTAGATGAACTTGGCAATATTGTGAGCCTTTTGCAATACCTCAACCCATTCAAGTTTTTCAATGTCCTTTAGGGTTAGATCAAGGTAGTGTGCCGCACACCGGTAAAAACATAGAGGGATACTTGTCCATTAGGAATCTCCCAATAGCAACACAAGTAGTAGCATTGTCTATAATAAAATGAACCACATTTGGTGGCCCTACATCCATGACCACCTCGTTAAACAACTCGAACAATGTAGCTGTAGATTTGATCCTATTTGATGCATCCATGGATTTAAAAAAAGTGTACTAATATCACAAGAGACAAGGAAGTTGATGAGAGTTTGGTTCTTTCTATTCGTCCGTTTGACATTATGGCGCATCTGGTCTTTGTCCACTCTAATCGATGTTCATTAACAATATACTCAACATCTTGTACTGCATCATTGAGCATATCAACCGTCAATGTCTTGTAAGACGGGGCTTTGAACCCAAGATCTACAGCAGCAATAGCATCCACCATACCTTGCTAGTATGGAGACTTGGCAACATGGAACGACAGGCTAGAGTAGAACCAAAACTTGCCTTCTTTGCCTGTTCATGGACGTTCTTCCTCCATCCTATACTCTCCAAAGTGGTTTGTGATCTTGGTGAAGTACAAGGTGCAAAGAAAGAATCCCAAGCATAATTTTAATAGACCGAGACTCTAATTGCTACTTTTTAGACAATCTATGTTGCATTTTTTTTTGTTGATTAAAGAGCACCATGTTAACAGAGGTAAAAAGGGTGTTCCAAAAATGGCTAGCAGCTAGCTGGTGTTAGGGCAGCTATAAGGATAACTAAAAGAAAACTATCCTCTAATAGTAATTGAAAAAGCTAGTAAAACAACAAAGTGGGCACTTAGACTAGGAGCTAGACAAACTTAACATGCAAACTACACTAAACAAATAATGCAAACTACACTAAACAAATAACAATCTCTCATTTAACAGATTAAGCTTTTAAAAACTAGAGATGACAGTATGTATGAGAAGAAGCGGATGCATCTTTAGTATGTATTTCATATAAGTGGATACATCTCTAATATGAGAGATGGGTAAGGAGAAGAAGATGTTTCCCATGTCCGTTGTGCCAAGAGACACCCATCTGATTACGTTTACATTTTTTTGGTAACAAGAAGGCTATTCTGTGATTATCTATGGTTTTCTAAATTGTGCAACATAGCAAATTGTTCATCCCAAAGCATAAATATAAGTTGAACTTTCACATGCTTCCATTTTTAGGGTTTTGCATTTTTTGCAGTGAAAAAAGAAAAGGATAGTAAAAACAAAAACAAGTCTCAGTATGTTAAAAAAAATTGGGTTTTTCATTTTTTAAAATATGTTTCATAAACTTTTTTGTTTGTTATCTGTATAAATTATAATTTTATAAATTTATATAATGTGATTTAATAGGCCTCTCCTAGATTATTAAGCTTATTCAGTTGGGTTAGTGTTCAACACCAAGTCTTGGGCCCATTTTGCAGCAGGATTGTATTTCTCTTTGTCATGTAACCCATGGTCTGATGGAGATGGAAGTAACTTAATATTATAGGCTGATTTTTCAACCTAATTCATGATTTTTGATAAGCAACAGTCAAAATGTAAATGTGAATGTAAACGGTTGCTGAAAAGGTCTGTGATCAACTTATTCTTTCTGATAAGCAGTGGCGAAAATGTGAATGTAGATATATGCAAATGCATTGTCTGTTGCCATAGTTGAAACTTGAAGTCGCAGTGAAATGTCAAAGACCAGGTAACTGCAAGGTAAAATGCCCTAATCATGTCGTCTGAAATATGCCTTGGAAATGCAAGAAAAACATCACAATATTCTTTCAAACGCGTGAATATAATGCTTGAAAAAACCTAATGAAAAATCACAGGTAAGTGAAAAAAGCTAAATGAGCTAGGGCTCCATGATGAATGGTTCATAAGGTACACCACTTGATGAAGGTTTTGCAAATGGGGTAGCAAGCTATGTGGGCTTGATTGTGGGGGAAACTCTATGGTTAAGCGTGTTTGAACCAGAGTAGTATTGGGATGGGTGACCTCTTGTTAAATTCTAGTGCTTTGCCCTTGTGAGCATCAACTAGATGCAATGAGTGCCAAGTGGACCATTCATGCTCATGAGAGATAGTTTTTGTGATTGACTACTTATAAAATATGGGTCAATGTATATTGATTTGAAAGTTTGAAACCATGCAGCTGATTCCCCAAAATCATATGAAGCAACAAGAGTATCGGGGTAGATTTATCCATTTGGTATTGCACTATTCCATCTGCACATATGTTTTAAAAAATGAGAAACGGGAAACAAGGCAATGACACCTTGATGGAAAAAGGCTGTTGGATAAGGTTGCACGTAAGAGATGATTTGGAAATGGTTCTTTATGCAAACATAATATTCCGATGATTTTTTTCACATTATCTAATTTTTAGCAGTCATGCAGGAAACATAATGGACACGTGAAATTAACAGAACAATACTGTTACATATTTTTCAATTTTAAACAAGGAGCAGCTTCTTTTTGCATCAAAAACTTATGGATTGATGCATGCTACAAAAATATGGTTCAATTAGTGCAGCTCTGTATACAGTTTTTACTAGTGTTTATTGTCTCTTATCAATTAAATTCAATCAGTATTGTCAGTCTGTTCTGTTTTTTAATTCTCCAAATCCGATTCTTAGAATCCAAGCTAAACTTTGGACATGAGTTGCTTCACCTTGCTATGCTATTTTGCAATTTCTTATAATAAATTTACAACCCTGATGTCACAATTTTTAGTGAGGCCTCTCAAACTAATACCATATATGTTGTATCTCATCAAGGCATTCAATGTGATAATGCATGGTTTTTTCCCCTCTGATGGATAGCTCAGCCGTTCGAAAATTTAACATTGTTGAAGCTAATTTCTGTAGGTCATCTTCTTAAATATTAGCGCCATTGTTAGAGTGGAGTGATTGGAGCTTGTCTTATATTAATAATTTTTTGGATTGATCCATCGAGTTTCAATACAATATTCAGTGGCAAGTAAGCAATTTTCAACATATGTTTATGTCTTCTTTTAAGTGGCTGTGCATGCCTCAGTGAGGTACAATGGCCCAGCTTCTGCTGGGCACAGTGGGGTTGCAGCCTTGGGATATGGTCTCCAATGGGCCCCAAAATAAAGCCATTGTGATTCCAGTTGCAATTATGTTTCACAACGGCCAAGAAACAGCCCAGCCTGTTTGCAATGGCCCTTTCTCATTGCAGATAGGCTGTGGGCCTGGAAAATGTGAAATGGGCCTCTCCTGTTGTGTTTCTTGTTTCAGAGATATTTAATAAGGAATAATGGGGATTCAGGTGTAGATTCATTTCGTGCTTCTGCATTTAGATTCTTCCTGTTCACATGACCAGTTTAGCTGCTGCATTGTAATTTTCTCTGTAATTTCAAAATTTGTTCTAAGTAGCGTTGTTAGTTTCAATAACAATGATTTAGATGTAACTATTCTGATGGAAATGCAGTATAATGGATGCACATGGAAAGGTGGGCGTTTGAGACTGGAGAAAGCCAAAGAACATTACCTAGCTCGGTTGCATCGTGAATGGGCTACAGATGCTGCACAATCTGTAACTGATTTTGTTGATGCCAACACACCGGTAGAAGTGCAGGAGCAAACAAATATGACGCCAGAAAGGAATGGATTAAAGATCTTCTTTCCAAGACAGAAAAAGGTAATGCACAAAAATGTGTAGGTTCACTAGGCGATTAAAACGAAATTGATTATCAATTTCTTCTTTGAGAGGAACTGATTGGCAGAATTTGAGTCCATAAATATAAAGAAACTCACTTTTCTTGTTTTGTTATTAAATGAAAAGAATTCAAGTACCACTTCCATCTTGTTGCCTTAATGATTTCATCTACTGGACAAATTACCTTCAGTTCATAGAAACAAAAGGGCTCCATATATGTATACATATACCCAGCACAATTTGCCACTACATGTTCAAATTTCAGTCTTGATGATTAACTTCCTAATGCTGCAATAACATTGAATTAAACATACAAATCATTGAAATAAAACAGTGGAAATGAAGAACACCAAACATAATATTTACACGTGTAACCTGCTTCACATTCCTTCAGAAACTTACAAGCAACCTCCACAACTTATGTTACTCACAGCTGCATGGAACTAATACGCTGTACTGAGTTAATAAATTTCTATCTTGCCTCTACCTTTATACTATTTAGCTAAAAATGTAATCTTCCAATAAAGCGATCTTATTTCTCAAAAAGAAAGCGGAAGATAGCAACCTTATCTCACGTAGGAGACGACTTGGAAGATAAGTCTAAATCATTAGTGCTTTTGCACTTTATTAGACTTAATTAACTAGATAAAAGATTTCACTTTGATCACTGAAGTGAATTTCAAAATAGAATAACTCGAACACTTTTAACTCAAACTACATCCCACACGTTCACACTGAACATGTGCAGAAGTTCTGAACTGAGCTAAAAACTCAACACACTCTTAGCGAAGAAGGTTCAATTCTGCATCAGCTACCTGCTGATCCACTGCTTCCTAGAGGCCGGAAGACTCAATGATGGTACTCATCAATGTTATGTAGTTAGGAAACTTCTTCGGAGGCCTACTCTCTCTGAATGTGCTCCTAGGAGCTTCAATATACTCTTGAGCATCCCTCAATGTCTGTTCCAACCATCGAGGTCTCCTAACAGAAGAAGAAGGGCTTGAAGTTTCTCCCTCCTCACTTGAAGGCTGCTGTCCTGAATTGGAAGCAACTGAAATTTGTGAAGATTCACCCTTCGAAGCTTCCTACTCCTCATCTTCTGCTATTGGAATGAATTCCTGAGATTTTTTCGATGCAAAGTCTTCTTCAAACTTGACATCCCTATTGACTACACCTTTCCTGAACTCTGGAATGTAGACTCTGTAGGCCTTTGAAGTCTCATTGTACCCTACAAATAAACCTTTCTTGCTGGAAGGTTCCAATTTTGTTCTCTTCTTTATAGGGATATGGATATACATTGGACAACCAAAGATGCGGAAATGACTCACTTCTGGCTTGACACCACTAAATGCTTCCTCTATATCTTGTCTGCCAAAATCCTATGAGGACACCTGTTCTAGATGTAAACTGCTGTTAGACATGTTTCTGCCCAAAGAAACATAGGCAAGTTTAGGTCATGAATCATGGCCTTAGCAGCCCCTATGATTGACCAGTTCTTCCACTCTGCAACCCCATTCTGCTGCGGGTTGTTCGGAACTGTCAACTCCCTCTTTATTCTTGCTTGCAGAAACCTTCGAACTTCTTGGAGGTATACTCTTCCCCATTGTTCGATCTCGAGACTTTGATCTTCTTTCCTATCTGGTTTTCAACAAGAGCCTTGAACTCTTGAAACCTGCTCAAGACCTCATCCTTGGTCTTCAAGAAATAAATTCATGTCTTGCGAGAGAAGTCATCAATGAAGGAAACATAGTACACACTTCCTATAGTTGATCCAACTGACATTGGTCCACATACATCCGAATGCACTAAGTCTAAAATCCCTTTAGACCTATGCTCATTGCTTGGGAAAGTAGCCTTCGCAAACTTGCCAAGTGTGCATCTATTACAAACTCCCTGTTGTTTGATGTTGAACTTTGGAAGCTCTGTGACAATTTCTCTCAGAATAGGCAACGTTGCATGATGCAGATGCCCCATCCTCTTGTGCCATAAATCACACAAATTGTCATTGTTATGCACTAAGGTTGAAACTGGTTCACCTTGTAACCTATAAAGGTTGCCTTCTCTAAGCCCTACAACCTGTGTTGAAATTGGGATAGATCCCTTCAGTCTGATAAAGACTTGTTGATCCTTGAATTCAATTGCAAAGCCTTTATCCTCTATCACTGAAACTGAAAGCAAATTTTTCCTGAGCCCAGGAACAAACAATACATTGTCAAACTCCAAAGAGTTTCCTGACAGTAATCGAAAAGAAACTGTACCAACTCCTACTATTGAATACTTGGCATCATTACCAAGTTCGTCCTAAACTTCTAAGTCATGTTCTCTCAAGTTGGTAAACCATTGTCGAGCTGATGTCATATGACGAGAGGCCCCACTGTCCACATACCAGGCATCCTTTCACATTGTGCTGGTAGAGGCAAGAAGCCATTGAGAAATCTTTTTCAAATTTAGCAGCAAACTCATTATTCCAAGTATTTGCAAAGGCTGCAAATTCCTTTTGTTGCTACTTCTCTCGGTTCTTCTTCTTGTTTGGACACTGTGATGCATAATGACCAAACTTATGACAATGAAAACACTTGATTTTACTAAGTCTTTCTTCCTTGACTGCGAGGATGAATCCTCATCCTTTCCCTTTCCCTTGCTGTTCCCTTTTCCTTTATTTCCCTTTGTCTATCCATAGAGGGCTAAATTCTTGTCACCACCCTTTTTGTTGGCTCTTGACTCCATCCAAGTTTCCTCTTGGATAGGATCATCCCACAGTCGCTCAAATGAAGGAAGTTTTTCCTTGGCACAAATGCCTTGAACAAAAGCTTGCCATGAAGATGAGATCCCATTTAAAGCTATGTTCACTAGCTCCGCATCTTCCAATTTTTTTCCGACTACTGCAAGCTGGTCACGAAGCTGAGTGATCTTCATAAGGTAACTAGTGAATGTATCCAAACTAGACATCTCTATGGATCCGAAACTATTTCTCAAAATCATTTTCATGTTAATGTTCTCACTCTAGAAAAGACTGACTAGAGCGTCGAACATCTCCTTGGCTGTTTTCTTTTCTAACAAGTGTAGAATTAAATGATTCTTCACCACATCCAAGATCATTCGCTTGGCTTTAATTTCCTTCTTGTGAACTGCCAAATCCTGTGGATTTGTTTGCGGAGCCACTTATCCTTTACACTATCCCAGAGATCATTTTTCTCTAGAAGCAACGTCACCTTGACTTTCCATGGTAGGAAATTTATTGTGCCTACCAACCTGTCTTCGAATTGGAGACTAGGCGACACCATTATTTACCACAAAACAAACTCTTTCAAAGTTGGAAATAATGAAATTGCTCAAAAAATTTCGAAAAGAATTACCTTTTTCTGAAAACCTGTGGTTACGGAATGTAATGTGCTACCCTGATTTTTTTTCAAAATTACAATTCTAACAACAGCGTTAGCACATGAAATGCAACCAAATAAATGCCTCTGCACTTTTTGATCACCAAGTTTCCAAAATGGGCGAGGTGAGAGCATACAATGCTTCAACTGATCAAATAGATGCCTTGCAACAAAAAAACAATTACAACTTCCACTTATTCAGCGGGCATCCACTTATCCAGTGGGAATACACCACTTATTCAGTGGGAGAATGAACAAAGGAAAAACAAAGCACCTCCGCTTATTCAGCGGGAAAGCCAAATGAAATCAGAAAACTGTTATCCACACTGGCAGTCATACCATCGAAGGGTTACATATAAAGTTTGCAACATAAATAAATGATTACAATGTAAGAATAGGCTGCAACACAAACAAAGTTATTTTAGATAAACACCCCCAGCACTCATGAACGGTATGGCTTCTTGGAAGCAACCTGCACATTCCATTAGCATCATCAAAACTCAAAATAACTTCCTCACAACTGATTAAAACCAAGGAAAATCACTGTTTGTAAAGGTTGTGATCAGAATCAGCCTAGGCTCCTGCTGTATGGACGGCCCGAGAGAGTCAAATACTCACAAATGGTGCACAAAGGATATCAAAACCATCTCTAATCTCCCAACACTTGTCATGTCCCCGTCTCTGAAATGGTCACCATCTAGATTTTAGTTTGCGATTTTCAGTGGAATTCGAGATACTTGGAGAGGTTGGGCTTCATCACGAGTCACGTGGATGCTATCACTTCACTTTGGATGCTCTCTCATGTGTACATGGCTTAAGGGCGACTCATCATTGCAATGGAGATCATGAATGTACTTGTCGCTCATCAAAGACTTGTCACATACACCTCGGGCAAGGACAACCTTCTAATCATTGCATTCCACATGAATTATAATATTCCTTAACAAGGTAATTAATTATTCTCGTTCATAGCGCTTGAGAAAAGAGGGAATAATACAAATTTAAATTGTCTTGGCGCCTAGGTAAGAGAAGGATGGTTGGCCCTAGGATATGATGCCTAGGTCGGCCTCTTTTGAGGAGAAAATAATAAATAAAGGACAAAAAACTCCTAGGTTGGCCAGCATAGAGAAAAGGAGGAAAAGTGTATAAATACAAGCTGTGTTGTGGTATTTCAAGGCATCAATCAGCAATCATTCATTCAATTGTAGAGAGCAATCTCATTGAGAACTTGTGATGAAAACCTCAAGGCTCTTTGGAGGAATTAGATGAAAACCTGATTTCTCAACTTGTGGATTCCATCATGGGAATTCAAGCGAGCATCATAACATCAGAAGGGCAGATTTCTACCAGCTTTGAAGAAGCATTCTTGGTGGCACTTATCTCTAAGCTTGGGTGAATCCCCTGGAGGAGGAGCGACCAGCTTAGGAGAAGAGTTTGTGGCAGAACTGGGGCTGCAAGGTATTAGGGTTAAAGCAGATTTGTAACAGCAGAACAGACTTCATTATCCAGCCCTTACTGTGGCTTGTAATAGCAAGATATTGGTATGTAATTGTGAGCAATAAACCCTACTTCAAAGCTGGGCAGTTTCATAGTTTATTTATCATAATTTTTTGACCCAACTTTATACTTTTCCGCAGTCTATAGCAGCAGATTTCATATCTTACCAGCAGACTTCATATTATGTGTTCTTGATGTGAATCCCTATGTTTATGGTGTGCTTAATGGTGAAATATCAACTACATGTTTGGGCGAACCTATTGCTATGTTTTACATTGGTAGTTTAGCATAATTTGTGGTGAAAATCTATATTTGTTTCCAGTCTGATTTTCTGAGCAGAGTTAGGGTTAGGACAGAATTAGGGTTTCAGCAAAAATCAGAATTAGGGCTAAATATCCCAATGGGGATATGACAACACTGCACAATACATTCCTTGGCGCCGTCAATGAAGGTGATTACACCTCCAAAGACTGAGCGATCTGCATTAAAACTCACATGCCCTTCTAGCATGGTACGACTGGTCCTGTATGGTATGACATGCCAAAACAATCTCAAATCTGCATCAAACTCAATATATAATGTACTGAAATGAGTACCCACACATGGTAAATACTAAATATTATCCATTAACAAATCTACAAGATCATTTAGTGATCAAGCAAAATATGAATCACCCCAACATTGGTACGACCAAAAGTGTACGGCCTAGCAAGGAAAAACCACAAACTTCAGAAAAATCTACCAAAATCTACTCAAATCACTCCAAACATCGATCACAAGTTGATATTGCAGCAATCTTCAAACCAAAACTTCTAAAAAACATCATATTCCATTTCAGCTCTGTGTAAACTCTTGAATGAAGTCACTCCTTTCAGTTAGGGTGGATCTTTCACCACTGAAACTGAACTTCTTTGAGAGGGTTTTCATCCTCAAGAAGGTATAAAGAACTCATAGGTTCATTCCTGCAGCATAATAGTATAATCTCAAGCATAAAGAAGCAAAATGAGCTCTCATCTCCTTTATAAAGGCATGTTGGGAGTTGCACACAAAACTAATTATTTCTTGGAAAAATAATTTTTTTTCACTCCAACTAAAAATTTCACTTTTCCCAACTTAAGCGCTCACTTTTAAGTGCCTAAATAAAAAGAATATCTTTTCCTTTTTCCAATGAGCTATAACACATATGTACTTATTAATTATTTCCAACCTTTTAGAAAGGAGTGCCAAATAATTAATAAATAGCTCATTAAATCACCCACTTTTTATGGAAAATCCCAAACATCATCAAACTGCAAAATAAACTATACCATTTCCCTCCATGAAGTTTGGGATGAAGAATGCCGCCATCCGGGTGACATTCTAAAAATAGACTTCTCCAAGAAGTTTGGAGAACAATTCGGGAAGCCGAAAAAACTTCCGAAAGCTACACTACAATCCTAAAACACAATCGAGCTCAATGCCATCATCATAACCAAAAAAAAACAATTGAACCAATTCTCTTCACAAACAAGGAACCCCTTACCATACCACAGCCTATCGGAACTCCATGAAATAGGGCTATCGGGCCCACAACTGACTAGGCTTGAGAAGGGGACATTACACAGAAACCCTAGCTTGCTGCTAGTAAACCCTAGCTCAAATTTTCAAACCCTGTTGGTTTTAAAAAAACTTTCTGGTTTTAAAAATCCTAGCTGTTAAAAAATCTTGGTTCACTATTTGTAGTTTAGAAACCCTAGGTCAACCTCTGGCATTAGTCGTGGGTTTAAATCCTGCAATTAAAAAATTAAAAAAAAAGTGCAAAAAAAAATCTTCCTTTTTGGTTGTGATTTGCAAGAAAACGTCCCTTCTGGCAGCCACGATTTCTGCATAAACCCGTCGCGGATTTCTAATGCCTATGGGAAAAGAAAAAATGAGTCGCGATTTTACTTATAAATACCTGCAATTTTTTTTCTTTCTTTTTGGCTGATGCCTCCCCTTGACAAAACACATGATTTTTCCTTTCTTTCGACTTGTAATTTGTTAAAAAAAACTGTTCTATTTAAAAAAATCGCGATTTTTCACAAATAACACATGCGTGTTTTTATTACACAAAACCTGCACGATTTTATTAAACTAAATTTAGATAAATTCTATTTTAATGGTCAATCTTGTAGATAATGTTTATCTTCTCTGCTTTTTAGCTGTTGGCTATTTTTAGCCTTTGTAAATTCTTTATATACAGGTCTGCTGTATCTTGTATATTTGTTCATTTCCTTATCAATACATTTTACATTACATTTTGTAACATGGTATCAGAGCAATTCCCCTCTTGGTGCATGTCCGTACATCCGTACGATGTACGGGTCTGGCTTTAAGGCGTCAGCCTTTCTATTTGAGGACGCGATGTCTCTGTCTGATGGGCGTGGCCCTGTTTGATCTAAGTATTGTTTTTTTTTCCTGAAGCTCGTGATTTCTTTGCAGTTGTGGCTTTCCTGGCGGGATTCTATGCTTCATCCAGTCGCGTCTTTTAATCCCTTTGAAGGTTGCGGGAGCCGTTTTTGAGGTTCGTGCTTGATAACATTTCCCTATCGCGATTTCCATTAACTTGCGATTTCCCTGTTTGTGGGCACGCGTTTTTCCAGCGATTTGTTCTTTCGGTGATTTTCGTCACTAATAGTCACGACTTTCTGAGTCGTTATTTTCTGCTTGGTTTCTAGTTCGCGACTCACAAAAACAAGTGATTCTCTGCTCAAATTGCTGGTGGAGTTGTGTTTATGGCCACAGTTTCTCCTAGTCGCAATTTTTCATCGACGTTTCTGTGGGTGGACTACCTCTGATCGGGCCATTTCTTGCTAAATTGCGTTTTCCTTGTGGGCATTTCTTTCTGGGTTTCTTTGCGGAGGTTGCTGTTCATTTTTGTTTCCTTCTGGGTCGTTGTTCTTGTTTTTGGCACTAGCGGGAGTTTTTATCAAGCATTCCTTCGCAATCGCAGGGAGTTTTCATCTTTAGTCTTGGCGTATTCACTAAATCTAGTGATTTGTTTGCACACGGCGTCCATTTTTGGCGTGACTCGCTTAACACTAGCGATATTTGACCTCAGCCTCCGGTCAACTCTTTGACCCAAGTCATTTTACATCCCAGCCAACGCCCAATAGACATGATTTTTTTTCTTTTTGTCTCAAAATCCGTGTTTGGATTTCTGAGCCAGTTTTCTTCTCTCGAGAATTATGCTGTCTGTCCTTTGTCCATCCTCTGGTATCTCTTTTTTCGTGCCTCGAAAAGCGTGAGGATGGCACCTTTTGCTGAACACCCTGTGCAGAAAAAGTTTGTGGTCTATGCCTTTATGGCCAAGCGACTGCAGATCATGTCAAATCCTCTGCCTGGTACATTGATTTAGGTGCTTCCTGACATTTCACACATCGGCGAGACTGGTTCACAGAATATACGCCATTGAGAGATTCAGTCATCTTTGGAGGAGGCGAAGAGTATACTGTTGTCGGAAAGGGCAACATGCAAATTTAGTCTGGTGGGAGAAATTTAATATTTCTCGATGTCTACTTTGTCCTTGGCATGGAGCTGAACCTTCTCTTAGTCAGTCAAATTATGCGGCACTCTCCTCATCTGGATGTTGTTTTTAGCATGCACACATGCAACATAGTAGATCGTGAGACATGCACCACCGTTGCCCAAGGGCTTGAGAGTCATGGTCTGTATAGATTCATTGATTCTGGTGCTTCTCAGGAACACGCCTTGGCAGCCAGGAATACATCCATCAACAAACTCTGGCATCAACGTTATGGGCATCTCAACATGTACTATCTCTCTCAGCTAGCTCGAGAGGGTTTGGTTGGCGGTCTTCTGGAGATTCAGACTCTAATTCCTGGCATCTGTGACGCATGTCAGGTTGGCAAGCAATATCGTACTCCATTTCCAGATGGTGATAAATGGAGAGTGTCCAAGGTTTTGCAGTTGGTTCACGCTGATGTATGTGGACCAATGAGCACTCCTTCAGTTACTGGGTGCAGATATTTTTTTTTTATTTGTTGATGATCTTAGCAGAAAGATGTGGGTGTATTTCTTGAAAAAGAAATCAGATGTGCTTAGTACATTTCAGCAGTTCAAGGCCTTGGTGGAAAAAGAGTCAGGCTGTCCAATAGTCACTCTTCGCTCTGATAATGGGGGGGAGTTTTGTTCTTCTAACTTCACTCATTTCTGTGCTGCACATGGCATCAAACGCCAGCTAACTACACCTTACACACCTCAGCAGAATGGTGTCGTTGAGCGTCGCAATTGCACCATTACAGAGATGGCACGTTCTATGTTGGAGCATAGAAGTGTTCCCAAGAAGTTTTGGGCTGAAGCAGTCTACACTGCTGTCTATCTTTTGAACTGGTCTCCCACCTATGCCGTCAGGAAGATGACTCCTGAAGAACCCTGGTGTCATGTCCCCTCTTTAGCACTGTCTAGCAGAGACATGAGAGTTGACCTATCATCCGGGTTCCCGTAGGGCAGCGGAGTGGTTAGGGGACCTATCTAGAGGCAGTGTAGCTTGGTAGGGAGCTTTACAGGCCTTTCCAAACAGTTTGTGATAGTTTCCCATTTTTTAGGAAGGGTTCCTATTTTTTAGGGTTTGACCGAGAGTTGACCAGGAGGCATCAGGGGACCTCCAGGAGCTTTTTTGGACTTTTGGTCAAATTCCCTATTTTTTAGGAGGTATCCCTACATTTTAGGGAGGCACTGTCAGTTAGCATGACACGTGGCGACATCACCAGTGGCGTGGGCTACAGCAGTTCTCAGTTTAGGATGGCCAGGTGATGGAATTGGAATAATTATTGAATATTAAAGTGTGGCTTTAATATTTAATAAAAATAAAATAAATTAAAGTGATTAACATGTCACTTTATATTAATAAGTTATTAAAAGGACCCCCACCTAGTTGACACAATGTTGTGTTAAAAAGGTGGTCTTTTAATAATGAAGTTGGGCCCTCAACTTGGGCGCCCAACTTATGAGTCTTTATTAATAAAAGAATCTTTCAAAGATTCTTACTTTTGATGCCCTTTTGGAACCCTAAAGTGGACGCCCACTTTGGGAAAAGAATAAAGTGACTTTGAAGTGCTTTTTGGATCATCTTTTTTGCATATCTTTTGAAGCTTCATGGCAGCTCTGAACTCTGAGGAAGGGGGCAGCAGCATTCAGACTCTTGGGAACGAAAACTCTCAAGGATTTTGGTGAATTGGACGACAACCCAGTTCTTGTTTGTGGGAGGCCTACTCTGGGTCTTCATTTGTGCATCATTGGACGGATTCCAGGGCATTCTATTGCAGATCTAAGCTTGCAGCAGTTCCAAATCAGATTTATCTTTCAGATCCTTCATTCTCAGTTGCATGCATAGCCTCTTCTAGGCCAATACTGTTTTTGTATGCAAGTAGGGTTGCAAACCAGGCTTTCATTGAATATAAAATACAGATCTGATGGGTATGTGCCTCAAATTCTTAGTTGGTATCTTTCTATCATTTAATATTTATTTTTAGTCCATTTTTATTTGAGATTGCAGCTGTATGTATATCTATTTGCTATCTTGGCAAATACACATCTCAAGAAAACTGAAACCCCTTCTGCATCTCCTCTCTAGTCTGAAAGAAAACAAAAAAAAATTAATAAAAATCATAAAACAAATAAAATCACAAAAATAACACTTCATTTCAGCAAAGGGATCCATCAGGGATCTTTCACCTGGTCTGGATGTAAGCCTCCCATCAACCATTTGAAATTTTTTGGCTCCACTGCTCATGTTTGGATTCTAGATGCCAAGCGCACTAAGTTGGACTCCAAAAGTTAGAAGCTCATGTTCACTGGTTATAGTGAAAATCATAAGGCATACAAACTGATTGATGTAGACACTGATCGTCTCATATTCAATTGTGATGTAGTGGTTGATGAGACTACTCGACCCTTTCTGCTGTCTACTTCTCCTGTTCACAATGAGGATCAACCTTTGGAGGCTTTCGATTTGGGTGTTCACCTTCCTCTAGCTCCACATGATGGGAGGGTTCCTGTAGCTGTGCTAACAACTCAACCTCTTGTTCCACCACCTGCCCCTCCTCAGGATATTCTGGATCCTCCTGATCTTGTTCCCGCCCCTCTTGGTGATGATAATGCACTTGTTTTAGATGTTGGACCATCTACTCTTCGGCCTAAATGGTGGGCAAAAACAATTGGTGATCTTCATGATAATGAACTCATCGAGGGTAGATCTGCTTGGAAGAAGAGTAAGCAGCAAAATATTGTCAATTTTGCTCTCATGGCCAATCTTCACAGCATCTCAGAGCCTCAAACATATTCCGAGGCTAAAGGCAAACCTGAATGGGAAAAGGCTATGGCAGCTGAGCACCATAGTCTTCTAAAGAACAATACTTGGGTCCTTTTTGATCTTCCACCTGGGAAGAAGCCCATTGGATGCAAATGGGTGTACAAAGTCAAGTACAAGGCTGATGGAACCCTTGACAAGTATAAGGCTCGGTTGGTAGCCAAAGGGTTCTCACAGAAAGAAGGCATTGACTATGAGAAGACTTTTGCTCCTACAGCTAAAATGAGTACCATTCGGCTTGTCCTTGCTATGGCAGCCCAGTTTGGGTGGAAAGTCCATCAAATGGACGTCAAGAGTGCCTTCTTCAATGGAGATCTGCAGGAAGAAGTTTACATGATGCAACCTCCTGGCATCAAAGTTGCTGGTAAAGAACACCAGGTGTGCAAACTGGTGAAAGCTCTCTATGGCCTCAAACAGGCTCCACGGGCATGGTACATAAAGATTGATAAATACCTCGTGGATCATGGTTTTCAGTGGAGTCCTTCTGATTCCAATTTGTATGTTCAAGAGTATGCTGATGATAGTCTTTACATCGTTGTCTATGTCGATGATCTGATTATTACGGGCAACTCAGAGTAGTTGATTTAGGGGATCAAACATGATCTCAGTCAAACATTTGACATGATAGACTTGGAACTCTTGCATTATTGCCTAGGTATTGAGGTTTGGCAACACACTGATAGCATCTTCATCTCTCAGTCAAAGTATGCTAGAAGTCTGTTGGACAAATTCCGGATGACAGACTGCAAACCTGCTTCTACACCTATGGTGAAAGGGCTGAAACTCTCAACTTATTTAGACTCTCCTGTAGAGAATGAATCTGCATTCAGGCAATTAGTGGTCAGACTCATCTATCTTACTGCCACTAGACCTGATCTTAGTTTTGCAGTCAGCTACATCTCTCGCTTTGACAGCTCCTAAAGTTGAACATTGGGTTGCAGCAAAACGTGTGTTGAGATGTGCACGGCACTTCCGACTCTGGCATTCTGTATTGCAAGTGCAAAGATCCTCAGCTGATCGGTTTTACAGATTCAGATTGGGTAGGTTCTGTTGATGATAGAAAGTCTACCTCTGGTTATGTTTTCAGTTTGGGCACAGGTGTAGTCATATGGACCAGCAAGAAGTAGCAGGCAGTGGCTCTTTCCTCAACAGAAGGTGATTATAGGGGAGCTGATAAAGCAGCCTGTGAGGCAGTTTGGCTTCGACGGATGCTTTCAGACATGCAAATGTCTCCAGTAGGGCCTTCACCCTTGTATTGTGACAATCAAGGGTCCTGAAACTTGCCAAAAATTCTGTCTTCCATGAACGGACAAAACATGTTGATCTTCATTGTCACTTCATTCGCCAGCTTGTTGAAGACGGATCTGTTGTGTTGCAGTATGTTCCTACAGAGGACCAGACTGCCGATATTCTCACCAAGTCTCTGAGCCCGGATAAGTTTGTCAAATTTAGGGGGCGTCTTGGTGTAGTTGACCGATTGACCATTAAAGGAGGGTATTAAACTAAATTTAGATAAATTCTATTTTAATGGTCAATCTTGTAGATAATGTTTATCTTCTCTGCTTTTTAGCTGTTGGCTATTTTTAGGCTTTGTCAATTCTTTGTATATAGCTCCGTTGTATCTTGTATATTTGTTCATTTTCTTATCAATATATTTTACATTACATTTTGTAACATATTTGCCCCTACTATTGGGCACGATTTACCTTTACTCTGGCTGCGGAAATCACTTGAAAAACTTGACATGATTTTTCAATCAAAACAACCCGTGACTTTCACAAATAGGGTGCGATTTCAAATAAGAAATCGTGTTAAGATTTTCTTCACGAAAATCCTCCTTCAAGACTGCCCTAACAAGGCTCTGATACCATGTTTGAATTTCAATCTCGATGATTTACTTCCTAATGTTTCAATAACATTGAATTAGACATACAAATCATTGAAATCAAACAGCGGAAACGAAGAACAGTACACACAATATTTTACACCTATAACATACTTCACATCCTTCGGTCACTTATAAGCAACCTCCACAACTGATGTTATTTACATCTGCACGGAAATATTACACTGTACTGAGTTAATAAATTTCTATCTTGCCTCCACCTTTATACTATTTAGCTAAAAATTTTCCAATAAAGCGATCTTATCGCTCAAAAAGAAAGTGAAAGAAAGCAACCTTATCTCATGTAGGAGATGACTTGGAAGATAAGTCTAAATCATTAGTGATTTTGCACTTTATTAGACTTAATTAACTAAATAAAATATTTCACTTTAATCACTAAAGTGAATTACAAAATAGAATAACTCGAACACTATTAACTCGAACTACATCCTGCATGTTCACATTGAACATGTACAGAAGTTTTGAACCGAGTTAAAAACTCAACACTACTTACTTTTCATCACAGTACATATGTATGAATAACCACATATGACTCTCATATAAAAGTTTGCTACTATGGTCCCTATAAGTATGAATAACCACATATGACTCTCATCTAAGTATTGTATTAAGAGTATAATTCCTTTTGGAGAAAAGTATCACATTTTCAAACTGAAGTAATATCTTGATTATCTTTGCTTTGATATGTCTTTAAGATTTTATACTTCTATCTTCTATTATGCTCTCTATGATCTTATATAAATCCTCATAGTAAGTTTTGTACATGGTCCGATTCAAGGGGTATTATTCATTAGGCTTATACTCATGAAACATGCAAAATTTGACTCTATAACTAATAAAAGTGAGCTGACTTAACTAGTAATCAACTTGTTGAACAGTCCATCATATAAGCTTCAACTAATCCTTGGTCTTGATTATGGAACTTGGACACTTGACAAATTGCATTTTGTCTTGATACATTAATAAGTATAAGCAAGGTATAAAGCATGTTGATCTCAGAGAAATGCTAATTGTTAAAATAATTTGTTGCCAATGAAGGCTTCTTGGAGTGCATTTAGACAATTTGGTGATACACATTGCAACCCTATTTGTCATTTGCATTGGTTCATGTTGCACAATGCGAAGAGCCAAACTTCCAATGGAACTTGATCGGAAGAAAATTGAGGTAGTTGTAATTCAAAGAAAGATAATTACGTTTTGATCTACAAATTGTTAAAAATATAATGTTTTTAAGGCACAAAATCATCATTGAAAGTTGAAACAATGTGGACTTTAGGAGATGATTTGGTTAATTGATTTTATCCCTGTTCATGAATTTTTATTTTTTGATTATCGCCCCTGGCCACAAACTTAAGTGTTGTCTCCTAGTAAGTCCACACAACAGCTAGTGATAACCCCTTGTCATGTCCCCATTCTCGGCATGATCACACTTGAAATAAAATGTTTAGCCTATTCTTCACTTCCGTAGGCTAAAACACATGATAAGGAAGTGATATGGATTTTGGCGAGGTAAATTGCATTAGAACCATATTGGTGAGAGCTTCATCATAAGGGAGTTGTATTTTCCATTGGATATCCTCATTCTCAAGGGGGTAAGACCTATAATGAAGAAGCCAATTTATAAGGCCAAAATAAAGAGGGAAATGAAATCTTTAATTACATTTCCTCTAATCGACTATGATGGAATATAGACCCAAGCTAAACGAAGGGGATCAAAGACTTAAAGTGACTTGGAGGGAAACCAAATTCAAATTCAAATATTCCTAAGGCATTCGCATATCTCAAGATTCCAACGGCTCCATCAAGGGATCGGTTAGCATTTAAAACAAGGGTCCTATGATAAAAGGGTGGACATTGGATTATGTGAGGATTGATTGGCATAAGGTATCATTAGCCAATAATGAAGTAATCGGCCAAGGAACCATTGAAGGTTTAATTGCATTGAGAAGTGTCCCAACGGCTACAATGGAAGGGGTTGCTCAAGGAAGAAAGAAGGAGATCATGCATTCGCCAAGAAAAATCCCTTATGCATTCGCCAAGAAAAATCCTTTATGCATTCGCCAAAACATGTCATTCGGCTAAAGGAGGATCCGCCATGTGTTGATCCGCCCAAGGAAGATCATGGATCAACCTAATGCATTCGCCTAACCGCCCAAGACAAGGCAACATTCCCCAACGCCAAAGCCAAACGGCCATGAAGAAGTAAACGACTAGCAAAGAGGAAGAATAAATATGAGAATTCATCACATTGAGGAGCGTGTCTGGATTTGGTATGATTTCTTCATTTTGTAAGCTTGTGATTTCGATTCTCATGCTTTTCTTGCAAGGTGATGTGCCCTTGCACATAGGGTGATGACCCCCTATGCTTTATGAGGTGTTATTGTATCTAATTTCACCATTGATATTCAATTTGTAGGTATTAGGGATTATTGCAGGTATTGGACAAGCATTCTATCATAGTTACATCATTGGGAGGCATTGTAGGAGAGTTTGCATCAAGTATTTGCAAGATTTGGACAAGTTTCAGTTTCATATCACTCAGCAACAGTCATTGCAGCCACTTCCAAAGCTGCTACAGTCATACAAAGGGGCAGTACTCATTGCATAGTGGCACCACACTTCATTGTTGTCCCTTCTAGATTGATTGCTCAAGTTAAGAAGCCCATCGCTGGAGTATAGAAGAGGGTTTGGTGTCAAGTATAGTCCTATTCGCCTTGCTGATTGAAAACAGTGACAACAGGCCTTTGCAACAGTCATATACAGTCGGATTTCAATTACATTTAAGGGAGTAATAGATATCATAGAAGGCTGGGAACTATTCTGAATGATACCCTTTCAATTGAATTGTAATTTGGAAGTCATTTGTAATCACTTGGTAGTCTGATCTCATGTTTGAATGTGACTGTCATAAAAGACAGCGAACCATTGTTTGTAATTGCATCAATTGAACAAGGGATAAGGCAATTGAAGTTGGCATTCCATTGAGTATACGTGTATTTGTGTGTTTTCATTTGACTAAGCTAATTGTTGCAAGTATTCTTAGCTAAGTGTGGATGTATTTTCAGTTAAGCCCAATAAAGGACATTACACCCCTTAATATTAAATCTGTTAATTCTTCATAAGCTCCTCAAGCACTACTCTCACCCTTTGGTCCACTTTACCCTAGCTTGACTGGCCATTGTAGCAATTTTTTGCTATGGGCAAGGCAAATCTGGCCAAGCAGTCGGCAACCTTAATTATTTTCTTTTAGGCAATAGGTCACTATAGGCATAGCTGATCAGAAGGTTTTGTAGCAGATAGCATGCCTTTGACTAGTCTTCTAAGTTGCCAATTCTTCAAGGCAATAAGAGGTAGAACTCCTATCAAGGGTTTAGTTCTAACTTTAGAGGAAGAGGACAAAGTAGAGGCCGTGGTTTCTCAAGAGGTAAGAGGTAGATTTAATGCAGGAAGACCTCCAATTCAATGTTACTCTTGCAACAAATTTGGTCATATAGAGAGAGACTGTAGATTCAAGAATTCAAATGAAGGAAGAAAAGTGAACTATGCACAAGAATACACAAAGAATGCAAATGAACGTCCAAAGAAAGGTAAAGATGAAGATCCATCACACTACTCTCTTTCATGCAGTGAAGTTGAAAACACAAGTAATGAGATATGGTTTCTAGATTTAGGTTGTTCTAATCATATATATGACAAGTTGTAGAGAAGCATTATCAAAGATTGATGAAAATTTTAAAAGTGAAGTAAGATTGGGTGACAATAAAGTACTTGAAGTTTGTGGAAAAGGAAAATTGGATATAGACACTAGACAAGGAGAAGTAGAAGTTGCTGATGTATACCACCCACCAAATTAAGGCATAATTTGATGAGTGATGGTCAGCTAATTGAGAAAGGACTTAAACTTGTATTTGATGATAAAGTTTCTAATATATATGATAAGAGACAAAGAGGAAACATGATTGCTACTGCAAAAACGACAAAGAATCGAATGTTTCCATTGAGAATCAAATTTTTGTTATGTACTATTGAAGATGCAAGTTGGTTATGGCACCAAAGGTATGGACACCTTAATTTTTAAGGATTGTACATTTTGTATCAAAGAAATATGGTACATGGGTTACTGTAATGTTCCATTTTTGGCACATTGATTATTATGGGCATTTGTGCTTGTTCCTAGTCTTTTGGAGGCTATCCAACATGTTTGAGAAGAACTCCAATGTTATTGGAGTGGTCTTAGTTCAGTCTGCAGAACAGTTAATTGGGTTTTCCTTTTGTAAATAGATAATTTTGTCTTGGTTTTGAGCTCAGTTGATGTTCCGGGTAACATTGATGGTTTTTAAAGTTTGATCGGGCTTCTGGTTTGCTCTCCAAGATCCTTGGAAGAGTTTTCTATTTTTTGGAAAGTCACCCGGAAGACATCGTTGCACATCCCAAACCTTACAGAGCATATTGGTTCAGTTTATTTTGCTTTCGGAGGTCATTTGGGATTTTCCGCAAAATTTAATATTTAATGAGCTATTTTAATTATTATTTTCACTTAAGCTCCTAGGGGTGAAAATAATTAATAAAAATCTAAGTGTTATAGCGCGTTGGAACAAAGAAGAAAAGTTTTAAATCATAGATGCATCATTTTGGGGCCTTGAGAAGCAAATATTTCCTTTATTTTGACAAGGAGGTCTTTGGAGCTAAAAAGAGCTTTTAATTAAAAGTGGTGACTTTAAGTTGTGCACACATAATGAATTATTTTATATTGTTTGAGGAGAAATATGAAGGGATAAAGGAAATAATATTTTATTTCCCTCAAAAAGTTATAAAAAGAGGAGTTGGGCTCATTGTTTGGGTATGCTTGGATTTGTATTGTTACTCTGCTGGATTGAACCTGCATGTTCTTCCATATTCTCTTGAGGACGAAAACCCTCTTGTGGAATGCTCTTGAGGACGAAAACCCTCGAGGTTGGGTGTGGTTTCACTACAGGAATCACCATTGTGCTGAAGAAGAGATTTGAGCAAACTTATCCAGAGTTTGCCAGTGAGCTTTCATGGAGCTGAATATGTTTGAAGTTGCTAAGAGTTTTTGGATTAGAGTTCATTAAATATCATGGCAATCAGATGAGAATGAAGTTAGAAGCAGATTTTTTATGCCTTGTATAGTTTTAATGTCATATTGCTGGTCCGTACCATTATATTGCCGTACAGGCAGAAAAAGAGTTTTGCAAAAATAAAATTATTGAGAAGTTCTTTGTGTCTAAATCTTTTTGCACTATTAATATTTTCCTTAGGCGACCCCAATCTAATCATAGTGAGTGGTTGGGAAGCTTTGTTTATTTTTTTATGAGCAACCGTACTTCTGCTGGCCGTACAGCCTGGGAAATGCATAGTTTGTGAAGTGTTTTTGTTAACTGATCTTTAGTGCATGGGAAACATTGGATTTGTCTTGTATTAGCATAGTTTTTAGAGTGGGAAACAATATTGTTAAGTGTGGGCAGTTTCTTGGGAGTTTTCAGCAGTCCGTACTATGCTGGGAAGGTGCCGTACTAGTCTGGAAGAAGTCATTTTATAGTCTATCACTCTCTCTGTTGTGTTCAGTACATATAATTGATAGATCATTTAGGGACCGCTTGTTTTGTCAAACATTGGGTTTAGTCTTGTAATATTATACTTCCCTGGATGCCAATGGTCTGTGTAGAGAGCAGTTGATATATCATTTCAGGTTGCAGCAGTGACGGACAGCAAATAAATACTACATTATCATTCAGCTATTCAAGAAATCTGCAGGGTATGGTCATGCTATCTTCACAAGATTCTTAATAAGTCCAAACAAGACTTGATTTACATTGTATTTGATATCATTGTAATCTTTCTTGTGAATCACATTAAGGCCCCTGGATGGTTTACCGCCAGTGTGGAGGAAAGAACAATTAAACATATTGTAACCCCTGGATGGTTTTACCGCCAGTGTGGATAAATGAACTTTTCTTTATTGTTTCTACCCACTGCATAAGTGGAGTATTCCCACTGAATAAGTGGATGGCATTGTAATTTTCCTTTCTTGCTCTCATACCCACTAAAAGTGGTGAATCCCCACAACTTGTGGATGCCTGCATATGCAGATGAATGTTTACTTGTTTGCACAATGTTTTAATTTGTAAGCTAAAGCACATTATGCTCTCACCTTGCCCGAATTGGGATCTTGGTGATCAGAAGTGCGGAGGAGTTTAGTTGTGCTAACACTGTTTATCATTGTTCTATATTTTGGAAAAAATTTTGGGGTTGTATATTACAGTTACCAAAGATTCAAGCTAGAGGAAAGGAAGTGTGCAAGGAATGTGCACTTGGAAAACACCATAGGGACAGGCTTCTTAGAAGTGCATGGAGAGCAAATCAAACATTGGGGTTGTAAATATTAAAACAGAATGATATATATTATTTACAAGAGTGCAACGCTCTTAAATAGAGTACAAATAGATGTTTCTAAATATACAAAGGATAGATGTTTCTAAAATAGATTATAGCTAATCTATACAACATAATAGAAACAATCTAAATATGTTACAATAGATGACCATTAATATCTAAATTTATTTTAATACCCCCCCTTAATGGTCAATCTATCAACTAAACCAAGATGCCTCCTAAATGAAACAAGATTTGCAGGTTGCTTGACCATAAATACAAAGGCAGATTGAGGGCACAACACCCGAGCTAGAGTCAAAACCCTAGCACAAATCCCGAGATAGAAAAACTCGAGCACGAATTTTAAGGCACAAATCCCGATGTAATGACTCTTACCTGGGTCGCCCTAGAATTCACTTGTGGATTAGGTTTAGGGTTCCTTCTCTTTAAATGTTCTCTTGAAATAGCACCCTTATCATCATGTATATACAAGTCCATATTGGTACATGTTAGTTTTAATATCTAGTATCCAGCAATCCAACATAATCATACTTACAGATGGAAACACATATGTAAGAGGAGTCACTTAGCATGCCAGGGGAGGGGAATCATAAAATCTTAAGTAGCCTAAGGCCTACCACTGTCCTATTGCCCAATCCCTTATCTTGGGCCTATGGGGCATAATCCTATGTGGGAACCCTCACCCCTCCTTGACCCAACCCTTGCCTCGGGCCTGTGGGGTAGAATGCCCAACCCTTGGTTTGGGCTTGTGGGGTAGAAACCTGGGTGGGGTTATTAGGCAATCTACTTAAGTGATGATTCACCTCTCTTGACTGGATCATAATCAGAATGCAGTCAATTTCCAAATATGCAGCTATTATTGATTCATTCATATTTTGCCTCTATTATTCTATGAAGGAGTCAAACAGGAGTATATAATTCAGCATGAGATATACCAAAGTGCAGAAGTAAATATATCAAAATTTATGTCTGTAGTTCATTCATCATACCCTACAGATAAATGCAGTCTACTATTAGTTTTATATATATATATGTATACAGTTTCATGTGAGGGTATGTCAGAATGCAGAACCAAATTACTCAATATCTATATCCATATGTTCATCATATTCCTTCGAGCAATCATGTAATGCATTACAGTCTATAGTTCCAGCCTGAGTTTATTATAATTGGAAATGTGAGGAATGCAGACATCACTCACCATGAATGCCGATCATGCATCAGTCCTAAAAGAATAAACTATAATGTTCTACAGTCGATTCAGGACTACACAGTCCGCCAAGTCTAATGCCAAAAACCTATTTCCAGATTTGGTTCTATCACAGAAGCATATCTTCAAACACGTCAGAGATGATCTATACATTTCAATGAATAAAGACAGGGTACATGCAGCATCATTATGTTTGACGGAGGAAATTAAATATTAAACTGAGTGAGTAATCTCACCTGAGCCTCGAATCTCCCAGTCTATTCCCTCGTTCGGCATGCTGTCTAAACCATCGTTCTTGCCTTATTTATGGCGTCTCTCGTGACTTTTGCCAGGGGTGTGTCTCGTGCCTCTTTTTAATTCATTATGTTAAGGCATGTTTAGGGTGATTAAGTTGATTAGTTGATAAACAAAGATTTATTATTAAATCAATCATATTGTTTATTTAACATTGATCAAAACTAATTGGTTGTGCAACATAGGACTTCATAATGTTTTTTATATAAAAAAAATGTATTTTGAGAAATTAATTATGGCATTCTTCTTCGGGGTTATGACACCCGAGGAATCCGAAATTTATCAAAATGGCCGCCTGCCAAAAACAAATGTGCTGAGCACTGGTCCTTGGTCTTCACATGACTGAAGGCGGAAACTTTGAGCGCTAGGTTGAGAGCAAAAAAGCACGACTCAAAGAAGGTGCTTACAGATTGGCGAATCACAAAGGCCCACATCACTGCTACCAAACACCGAATCCGCCAAAGCTCAACCAATAGGAATGAAAGACGCCGAATGAAAGTCAATGCAAAAAAGGAATAACACTGCCAGTTGTGGCAACCACAAAACTGGAACCGACAGCCAGAAAAGCTACGAAACTCGCCTGTTGACAGAAGCGCCAACCACAGAACAAGATCCCACCAAAAAACGCGATCACAAAAGCAAGAATCACGAACCCTTATGCGACCAAAATAGAATGGAGTTCGGCGCTGTAAGCGTTGATGCTTGAGACTTCCGCCGACCACATCGATCTAACAAAGAAGTGACCAACAAAAGAGCTGCCGATGACACCTCGCGGGCTCTAAACGGCGACCAAGGTTTTGAAGCGGCCAAGGTAGATACACACAGGAATCAAAACCAACAGTGACCGAAAGGTAAAGAAAACCGCTGAAGTCTGCGTGCCAAGAAAAGGAAATCCGTCGCTAGTGAAAGAAGCAAAACCGCCTTTAGGAAACCTTGAGAACAGAGAAAAACGCCAAACAAAGACTGTGGCTAGACACAGAAAACGACGCCCAGACAGAGAATATTGCGACCTGGCCGACTAGAATCACTGAGAGCGACCTCAAAAACAAAAAGATGCGATCACAAATGAGGGACATGCGAACCAGAGTTTTGAGAAATCCTGCCAAAACAAAACGCAATTAAAATGCAAATCGCGCGATCTCCAGACACAGACGTGTTGTACCCAATCAAAATTTTTGCTTCATTAAGGCATTTTGAGCAAGTCTAGAAAATTTTTCGTCAAAAAGTCAAAAAAGCAAAATTTCTAAAAATAGAAATTTCTATTTTTAGAAAGTTTCTAAAAATAGACGTCAAATTAGGTTTTTTGGGTTTCTTGAGATACGGATGCTGGCAAAATTTTCTAAAAATAGAATCTTCAATTCAGGTGTCGTGCCTGATTCTGATTGGTCAATTTTGCTTCATGGTCAGCGTGCTCCAGACAAAATCTGCAAAAGGTCAAGTTTTCTCTACTGGGTCATTTCTGCTTTTTCAGAAGGCGAAGCATGAGCTCTAAAATCGTCAATGAAGGAAGTTCATCTGCCAAATCTCGTTTTCAAGTTTTCAACGCTGTTCCAACGACACATAACCGACGAACAGTCGTTGATTCGACGAAGAACGCAAAACGGGGCAGGGTCAATCCAGAGTGAGGAGAAAAGTTGAAAATCATGAAATTTGATTGAGTCTGGAGAATTCAGGTGCCCCTGGAGGCTAGGGGCGCCCAGTTGCACCAGTGTTAGATTTTTTTTGCGTTTTTCAAGAAAATGCGAGAAATGTCTCTGTCGGTCAGTTCCGGTGGGCGTAAAAGTAGTCATTTTGGTCATCAGGCTTGAAAAGTTGGAAATCACGTCCAATGTACCCAGGCTATCCAGTTCATTCGCCATCCAGTGGTAGTTGATTGACGAAATTGTCGAAATTGACATCAGGAAGCAGCTGTCAGAACGCAAAACGGAGCAAGTTGCAAACGAAGGTTGAAAATCATGAAATTGGCTAAGGTACAGAATCCTAGGCACCCCTGGAGGCTAGGGGCGCCCAACTTCTCATGCCTTAGAATTTTTTACGCCTTTTTCGAGAAACGTCAAAAATGCCTCCGTCAGCTCGTTTCCAGGGGGTTAAACTTGGTCAATCTCAGTCAAACATTGGTAAAAGCTGGGATTTCATCATAGATGTGTTCAAGCTATTCAAATCATCCCCTGTCCTGCCTCAGCAGTCATCCGGAAGACCGAAAACGAAGATCAGACAGGAGTTGTTGGCATGGAAATCGAGAAATGGCATGAAAATTGAAAAATACCAAAAATTTTTCTAAGGCACTGAAAGTCAGGCGCCCCTGGAGGCTAGGGGCGCCCAAATCCACCAGACTTGGAATATTTTCCGAGTTTTTTTGGAAAACGAAAATCTTCCTCCATCAGCTCGGTCTGGTTCATAGCAGGTCAGTTTGGCACATTTCCCGAGGCAGATAGAGAGTATAGTCAGCTTAGTTTTTATCAGGCCTGCCTATCTGCTAGATCGTCAGACTCAGTTTTGTCCCAGCAGACAGAAATTGACAGCCAAACAGGGATCCATAGCCACCGGAACACGCACGCAAATCGAAAAGTTGAAAAAGTTGAAATTTTTGGAAAAATGGTTAAGGCATGAAAAACCAAGCACCCCTGTAGGCTAGGGGCGCCCAAGTTCACCAGAGTTAGATTTTTCTGTGATTGACAGTGTTTTCCGATAGTCGTTTCCAGAACTTCGCTCGGTGACAGTTTCCAGAGGTCAAATTCGCAGTTGAATGTCAGATCGTCTGTTGGACGCTGGGGATGAAATCACAGTTGATAGGTCTTCAAGGTGTCGTGATCAGTCAGCGTTTTCAGTCAACAGTGACATTTTACCATCTTGTTGAAGTCAGAGATAGGCCATACTGGAGTCAGAACGAGTGTAGAAGTGTCGAAAACGAAGAAAATTGGCTAACACTTTTATCAACTCGCGTGTTCGATGACATCATCAAAAGAAGATATTTTTTGTCATCTCACACATGAAGCCATAGGCAGCTACAAAATAGGGATTCTTCCTATTCGAAGACATCCACTTGGATTTGTGCTTTAAAAGTTGCTTTCTTCATCGATGAGATCCAAGTTTTATTCTTTCACAAAGAAAGTTGCTTTTTCGCCTTAAAGATCTATAAAGACAAGCATTGGGCTTCTTTATTTCATTATCTTTTGCAGGTTGCATCCAGAGGAAGGATTTTTATTTTTTTTCAACGAGGATTCGAAGGCTCAAACGAAGTGCTTTTTCAGCGTTCTTCATAGTTTCGGGTTGAGGAAGCAGGGAGGCACGCTTTTTCAGGGTCCTTTTTTCTAGGGGATCGTTTTTCATAAATTGGACCGAAACTTTTTCAGTTTTCGTTGAGATGGGTCCATCTAGAATTTCATCCTCTTGAAGATTGGGAGTTTTGCTTTTTTTCAAGAATCTACTTTTTGCTGCTTTTTCGGGAAAGTCTCCGCTTTTTCAAAATCTGACAATCTGGGTTACTTGAAAATGGAATTGCCTACAAAACCCATGTGCCAGCTTTTTTGCTCACACTCTGCTTTTTTCTAAAAATTAGCAAGTAATTTTCAGCCATTTGTCCAAGATTTTTTTGACATAGGCGTGTTCACAGTCAATTTTCAAATCTTTCAGTATGCACTATGCAGTACTCTCCAACACAAATCAAGCCCAAGACGACATTGGTTCACGATTACCTGAGAACTTTCGAGACAGACTTGCATAAAGTACTTCCAGTGATCAATTTACATTCTTTGGAGGATACAGGAAATAATGCTATTAGGAATCTAGGACACTTTGGTTTGCTTGTAGCGGCATCCTTCCCCATCACAGTGCAAAGTATTGAATTTGTAATTGCTTGTATAATGCATTACAATTCGGTCACAAGAGAAATCCAATCAAGAGATGGACGTGTGCTCTGTAGTCTGAGGCCGAACGACATTGAGAAGTGTTTTTCAATACCAGTCTGGAGGGAAAACTTAACTGTTTCAATTGAAGAATGCAAGAGGGTTTGGAATAATGATAAAGAAAAGTACTGGAAAAAGATTGCTCAGAGGTGGTTGAAAGAGAAGCAGAATGTCATGCCAAAGAATGTTGGACGTGGAGAGTTCAAGGAGGAACATGCAATAATGATTACTCCACTGAGCCGAATCACAGGTCAAGCAGATGCTAACAAGTTCCAGCCTTGGATGTTTTATATCATGTCTCAGATTGTTGATGGAACCGAATTCTATAACTGGTCGGCACTCATCAGTGATAGTCTCCACTAACAAATACTTGATTTTCAAAGGGCTCATGAATTCCACATGATGTCATACCTTGTGTATTTGATGGCTTTTCAGGGTCAATTCAGAGGTTTGAATGTTGTTGGAACTCTGGGTATTTAGCATGTATATCACCATTTCCCGCAGTTAGAACTTTCTCAGGCTGAACGACATTACAGGCGGGTAAATGATGCATTCCTGATGCATGCAGTGCGAGATATGGATAATGAGTTGCATATACGGTTTTCAGCAGATGCTAGAATGGCAATGGCATAATGGGCTAATTGGTTTATCCAGTTTCCCACTTTTTCCTACGTCAGAGTATATGGCTTCTCAAGAGAGCCAGCCATGTTGCCGAGATATCTTTAAGAAGAAATAGCATTCATGGAATTTTTGAGGCAAGCCTATGAAGTTCATACATTTTTGCGTAGCAGACGCAAGACGGCTTTCAATTTTCCAATTGGGATGGGTATTTACAGATGCAGATCTAGAGTGGATGCCAAGGTAATTGGTAATGAATCATCCAAGTATGGTCTTAAATTTTTCGACAGGAGAACTTCATATGATCCTCGTGGTGTTTTTGCATCACATCTTGGTCAAAATTGTGCGCATACGCATGTAGTTGAAGACTTCTGGGCTAATTGTGCTGATGAGTTTGAAGTGCGAGAACGCAGTTACAGCAGGTTTACTCTTAAGCAGATGTCTGATATCTTGTCAGAAGATGTAGAGGGTTTGACAGAAAATGGTGAAGTTCTACTTCCCACGTATTTTAGAGACCAAGTTGAGCAACAACCGTTGCCACCAGTTAATTGGTCAACAAAAGAGAACACTTCCATTGAAGAAAGAACGAGTCGAGTTGTTAAAAACAGTTTGATATTCTTGAAGAATAAGCGGAAGGATGATATTTCGGTAGTAGAGCCGCCAGTTGTACAACCATTAGAACCTTCCACTTCCAAACCAAAACGAAGGGTTAAAGCTATGAGTGTTCTTCCAGAAGGAACAAAAATGGTTAAGTTAAAGAGGAAAAAGGATGAGTTTCCAGCTCATGTGCAGCAGGAATAATCAACAGTTGAATCAGAAGTTCCCGTTGAACCAACACTGCATGTTGAAGCATTACCTTCAGATCATGTCTCTCCACCTTCTTCACCGAGCACTTCTCCTATCCACATAGATTCAGAGCCAGATTCGCTGGTTCGTAACTCTGAAACACATATTGGTTCATTAGGAGCTGATGAGGTCAGAACCGAGTTTCCAAGAGAGGATGGCTCATCTTGGCTTGAAAATATTCTGGGAAGGAAGAGGAGAAAGCCTTCATATCAGTTGGATTTAACAGAGCTTAAAAGCGTCTACCAAGACACGCCAGACAAGAAACTGAAGAAGCAGGTTCGCATTGAAAAGAATGCGGATGGAGAAATGATTCTTGAAACTGCAACGCCACCGAAAGATAAAAGTGCTGATGATATTGAGGTTGATAGACTTCAAGGTTGTCAAGGCTAACCTTGGTAGGAGTATCCGACATACAGATGTAAATCTCTTCTAGGTTGCAGCGGATAATCTGAAAGAGAGGGTGTTGAAAGATGGAGAAGACAAAGCAGCTCTCAAAGCTGAAGTTAGGCAGCTGCGGCAGTATATTTCTAACCTTTTCCATGGCGCATCACAGGCTGATTTATTGCTTCCGCCGAATCTTGAATCACTAGCCGATCAGCGGCAGTTCAGTCAGTTGGTCCTCTATGGGAGGCACTTGAATAATTGGGTGGAAGAATTTGTGACTACAGGAAGAGTTGTACTTTCAGAGTTTTATCAATTAAAGTATAACGCTCATGATTTGCATCAAGGCATTCAGGGGTTACAGCAGACTATGGCTGAAAATAGACCGGTGTTTGAGATCATTATCTCTAACTTGAAGATAGCACATGATTCTGTTGAAGATAAGAAGACAGTTTCTACTTGGAAAGCGCAATATCTTTTCACGGTAAAAACTTATGACAGTATAATTTCAGAGTTAACATAATGGAAAGAAAAGGTAGTAAATGTTCTCAAGTTTGTGAGATTTTTTGTTTCTCAGATCCTGTGTTCGTATGAAAAAGATGGTACCCTGTATGATCTCAGGGAAGTGCAAGTAGAGTTCCAGACTCTCGTCCGCGGCAATTTTAATGATGATATCAGTGCTGGCAAGATGGGTCGTTTTGCCGCAATGACAGTGAAGTTTGACAAGGCTGTGGGCGAAGTTCATGAATTTCTTCAGATGGTTGCCAACGGTGAAGAAATGTTAGAGAATCAGAATATCATTCTAGAGAGTATCAGTGTTCTTGACAAAGATGCGGTCACTCGCTTTTTAGAAGATATTGTTTCCCAGAATATCAATGGATGACATCACCAAAAAGCAAGAATGTTGATAAGGATGTGATTCAAAAGAAAGCAGCTTTAAATTAGATGCTTTTTGTTTTAAAGCATTTGCTTTCATCCTAAGCTCATCCATTCTATTTTTAGAAAGAAATCACTTTGTAATAGTTGGAATTTTCTTTGCTTTAAGCAAATTGCTTTAAAGCATTTGTTAGTTGTATCTTTGTCTTAGAATAGAAATAAAGCTTGCGAGTTGGCAAGTTAGGGTTAATCAAGGAGATTTTAGGGTTCCCTACTCCTTTGATTTTAGTATAAATAAGGGCAGCCTTGCCCATTGTAATGGAGCTACTTTTGTGATAGCAAATTTGTTGTGCCTATTCTAGCCTGCAGATTTTGTTATTCCAAGTGTTTGTTCACTCTATGTAATCTGTTCTCCAGTGTTTGATCGCTTGTTGTATCCTTGCCTTTTGCTACAGTATTGCTGTCCTGGAGTTGTATCAACTTTGTGATGTTGAAATAGAAATCTCATGCCTGCCTTTGCTTCGATATTCTATCTTAGATCATCAAGTTTTGTTGTCAGATGTGTGGCTTCTGTAACTTTTATTTCAGCTTTCATCATTAAAGTACTATGAGTCTTTTGATGCAAATCTGGGAGAAATTTACTTTTGTGTTAAAACAATCATTCCTTGTCCACTTTTAATCCCTTTGCTCTAAATTTACTTGGGAGATTAAAAGCGTCATTAGTTTAAGCCTAGTTGTAGTAGAAGTTTTAAAAAAGGAAAAAACCTCTTCTACAATGTTTAGAGTTTTATAACCTTGTGCTCGCAGCTAAGAATCAAAAAGAAGATAGGCGAAGTTTAATTTATTTATCTTTTTAGCAAACATCAGCGAAAAGGGAGCTCCCCCTTCCAATAGGAGAGCAGTTTATCTGTGCATAGCTGTCCGTTTCTAACTCGCATTCCAGAGGTGCGAATTGAAACGCCAACAAGACGTAAAGGGAAGATCGTCGCTTGCAGAGAGAAACCAAGGAAACCCATGAAGCAGCTGTTAGAAGTTGCGAACAAAATGCGACCTAGTTTAAATCCGCGCCTACAAAAGGCAAAAAAAGTCCGCCAACAGAAAACGATGATCAAACTCTGCAAAAAAAACGCGATTCAAGATGCCCTGGAAACCAGCGAGCATACAGAAACCATCAAAAATCGAAAATCCAGAAGTGCCAAAGGCCGTACGAACAAGTACGGCACTGTACGATGGTATGGGTTTTATAGAATGGCGCTGAAATTTTTGATGGTTTGAAAAAAAATTCAAATTTTTTTTTTTTCCACTCAAGCTGGCTCTGATACCATGTAAATATTAAAATAGGATGATATATATTATTTACAAGAGCACAACGCTCTTAAATAGAGTACAAACAGATATTTCTAAATATACAAAGGATAGATGTTTCTAAAATAGATATTAGCTAATCTATACAACATAATAGAAACAACCTAAATATGTTACAATAGATGACCATTAATATAAACTATCTAAATTTATTTTAATAGGGGCTTATTCATTCTGATTTGTGTGGCCCTATGTTCAAGGCAAGCATAGTTAGGAAGCACGACATGATTACATTTATTGATATTTTACTAGATACATATGGATTTGTTTTTTGAAGAATAAGAGTGATGCTTTTGAAGCATTTAAAATGTTTAAAGCTATGGTAGAAAAAGAAGTGGAAGATACATAAACTGTTTAAGAATAGATAGAGGAGGCAAATCTTGTTTAGAAGACTTTAATGAATTTTGTGCAAGGAATGCAATCAAGAGATAGTTCATAACACCTTATGCATAACAATACAATGGAGTGGCAAAAAGAAAGAATAGAACAATAATAGAATTGGCAAGAAGCATGCTGGAAGCAAAGAGTATGAACATGATGTTTTGAGTTGAAGTAGTTAACACTGGTATTTATATCATGAATAGTGATAGGTCAAAATGGAGGTAGATGTATGAGATAGATTTAATATAAAAGAAATAAAATTCAGTTCGATCCTTGTGTCAATCCGGGGGCATAAACTAATGAAAGACATAGTGGCTATTTGTGCAAGCGCTGCAGATAGTGAGGTGAGTATGAATGAAGTGCAACTATTTCAACAAAGAATTTGTGAACATTAAAATTATTCCCTAGTAATTGTTTAAAAACTGCTACAGGTGTTGTAAACAACTATAAACTACTACAAAAACTGTTCAGGCTGCTACAGGGACTGTGAGCAGAATACAAGATTGTAAACAACTACAACCATACACAAGTGACCAGTACTGTAACTTTAGTAAAAACAAAGATTACTAACAATTCTTAACAAAAGCTGAAATAATTAAAAGACTTTAATAGTTGATTACTTTGGAAACTCTGCTGATTACACAAGACAAATAATCAGTACAAAATATTCTGTTTATATTATAAAAAGTAAATCATAAAATGTAATGTTTTACCAGCCACAAAATGAAAACAAACACACATGAAATAGTAAAAATATCACTGGCATTTCTTGAGAGTGGGCCCTTCTTCTCAATCCACGCGGTGGTTGTAAAGCTGTTAAGTACTTCTCAGAACAAGAGTTGTTATATTATGATGTGTTTCAGAAAAATATTACATTATCTCCTTCTCTCACGCCATTTCTTATGCATTTATATAAGAAATGGGGAAATAACAATTTTACTAATTTTAAATGGCTCACGGTATAGAACATCGCCACAAAACTATCTTACAAATGAGAAGATCATGGAAACAAATATTTGCTTGATATGGCCGAGTTTGGTAAGCCACAACAAATCCTTGAAAATAGTTGTCTTATGATATAATTCTATCATTGCTGATATTTGATTTTTGTCATTTAACCAATTGTAGATTGTTGGCATGTGTAACAGTCACGTGGATATCAACAATTTTCCTTTATTTTTTACCACCCATATTTGCAACTTCCTTGCTTGGCGTTAATGCTTCTTCAGGAGCTATTATTAGCAATAGCTATAGATATATAATGACAACAATTATTAGTAAATACAATCAAATATTTATTTTCTCTTATTTTACCTAAAAACTTAATTAAATATCTCTTATTTCGATTTAATGAAAGGTATGATATGATATGAAAATGGAGCACAAATGTGGTCATTATGGTATAGGAAAAAGGCTATAATATGGAATAAATGAGACATAAATGAACCTCAACAAATAGGAGCCCAACTATTGCAGTAAGAAATATGACATTGTATGAAGTTTGGTATGGGAGAAAGCCCAACTATTGCAGTAAGAAATATGACATCGTATGAAGTTTGGTATGGGAGAAAGCCTACAGTGGCACACTTGAAAGTATTTGGTTGTTTAGCTTATGTTCACATAGATGATGAGGAAAGAAAGAAATTGGATCCAAAGAGTGAAGCATGCATATTTACAGGTTATAATGTAGAAAGCAAAGCCTACAAGTTTTATTTCCCTCAAGGTGGGAAGGGCATTATTTCAAGAGATGCTATATTTGTTGGAGGAGGAAGCTATGCAGAAAATTTGAAGAAATAAAAAGAAACAATAAGTCAAGGAAAAGTTTGGGATCAAGAAGAAAAAATTGAAAGTTCAAGATCTACATCAAGTTCAAGCAATGTTGTTACACAAAGGAGGAAATTCAAACTCATTCTCCCAAATCTAATGTTAGAGCAGAATTTTGAAAGAAGATTAACAAGTCAAATTAGAGAAAGCAATGAAGATGATGAATTTGTTAATTATGCATTCTATTCAAATATTGAGATGAAACCTACTAAAGCAATGGAAAAGAGATTAGTGCTATTGAAAGAAACAAAACTTAGGAGCTTGTAAAGCTATCAAAAGACAAAGAAGTGATAGGACTAAATGGGTTTACAAGACAAAGTACAAGAGTGATGATACCATTGAAAGATACAAAGCTCGATTGGTTGCAAAATGCTATGCTCAAAAGTATTATATAGATTATGAAGAGACCTATGCACTTGTTCCAAGGCATGACACTATAAGATTGATATTATCATTAGCAACACATAAATGATGGTAAGTACACCAATTAGATGTGAAGAGTGCATTTTTCAATGGATACATTGAAGAGGAAGTATATGTGGATCAGTTACAAGGATTTGAAGGAGGCAAAGAAGGATATGTTTATGGGTTGAAGAAAGTGCTCTATGATTTGAAACAAGCATCAAGAGCATGGTATTCAAGAATTGATACATGGTTCTTAGCAAATGGATATGTGAGAAGCAAGAATGAGCCTACACTATATTTCAAGTGTAAGTGTCATATTATTATGCCGAGAGGCGTTATACAGTCACAGCGGGGTGGGGATGAGAGCACTCATTTTTTCTGCCTAAATTTATAAAAAAAAATTAAAATACCTAAAAGGAAATAAAAAATAAAACTTAAGAAAATCGAAGAAAAAAAACCAAAAAAGAAATTAAAAAGTGTTGAAGGAGAAAAAGCTAGAACCAAAAAAGAAATTGGAAAAAATAAAAACTAAAAACTAAAAAAGAAATTGGAAAAAATAAAAAATTAAAACCAAAAAAGAAATTGGAAACTGATGGAAGGAGAAAAAGTTGGAGAAAATCACGAAAACTATGGAACCAAAAAAGAACAAAAAGAAATTAAAATTTTTTAAAAATAAAAACCAAAAAAAGTGAGAAAATCAAAATAATTATAAAAAAGATATCCCTCGGTGTACTTTAGATATATTTTTTTAAATATAAATATACTAGTAGTATATACTAGTTGTATTTAGTTATGTTTTGGTTTTGGTTGGTGAGGTTGTTATCCTCTCGACAGTTGTAGTAGTTGGCAACGGTTGGCCATCCAGAGCAACTGTCGACCTCTTTTATATACTTGGCATATCATTGTATTGGGGAGATATTGATATATCGATGACATTGCATGAGCAATTCAGAGATAATATACATATCAGTTTTGTTGTGAGTTCATAATGAATGTATTGTTATGATGCTGTTCTACTTTCAATCCATACACGTTCTGTTTACTCTGTATATTCCTATCTAGACCCAATAGGCAGTAAACATTTTGGTGTTGTTGCCTATTCGGAGTTGGGTTGAGTAGTCAGTGACGGGTTGAGTTGTCGATGACGGATGGCGACATAATGGGTCAGCGAATCGAAGAACGACAACCTAATGAACGGACATAAGAGGAAAATGATTGAGAAGACAACTTGACTCAAGATCTCGTACATTTGCAGGACGTGTCCATAAGGGAGCACATACAAAATGAAGCCCATTTGAGAGAAATACTAGAAGCCTAAATCTGGGATAATTTGGCGGTGAACGACGAAGTCGACAACCTTCTCATCTGACTTCTGAGGCTCTTGGTGAGACACTATCTAATCTTGCAGGACGTACGAGAGGAACGAGAAAGGAAGCAACGTCGTCAACAAATACTACAACGGTACAAGGAAGAGGAGTGCAACACTGACTGGCATTGGACGCCGAACAATTAGTGCCCTTATATCCAAACAAGTACAGACGACCACAAAGTGGTCAGGAAACATGAAGGTCATTGAGAATACAAGAACAAAGGGAAGGAAGAAGGAGATTGAAAAGAATCACTGGAGAAACAAAAGAGTTATTACTTGATGCAGAGCATCTAGGACAGTAGTAGCATGATCATAACTTCACATGTAGAGATCTCTCAAGACAGCCTTCAACACCATCTCCAACTTACTCTTAACACACACACAATATGAAGGAGGACTCCAAGACACCTTCCAAGATGTCAACTCCATCTAACATCCCTTCAACTCCTCTATACAGGGCTGCAGGACAGCAATCTCACAGACTAACATGGCATTGCTGTTCCATTGGAATAACAGTCACACAACCACCTTGGGATGGCCTCCCTCAACACAAACACATTCTCATTGCCACTTACCAATCCTACAACATGCATTCAACATAATGCCTTCCTTTGCAAAGTAATAACATGTCAAAAATACCTTGTTGCTGCTGTCCTCCTTCAGGCTTCCACATAAGACTTCTACAGAGTCATTCCTTATGCCCAAACTCATCTACACCATTCCCCTGCCTCCACATTCCTCACAAGGCCTTTCCATCCTTAACATACAACTCATTCCTCTGACCAGGGCAAGAAAGATCAAAGGAATGAGGAGAAACTCATCAAGTTGCACAGAAGAAACTCTAGATCAGATTTTAGGACAGTTTGCAAAGAAACCCTGATTACTCTCTTCTAGAGCAGTGTCAAAAGCCCAAATTAAGTTCAAATGATAGGTGATTCAACAACCTATCCAACCATCACAAACACCCTTCACCCACAGGCCGTACAAGTACAGATTTCGCAGGAAAACAACAAATTTAAGGAAGTGACAGCAATTCTGAAAAAAAACAGTTTTTGGGAAATCGACCATATCTCCCACCTAGATCATCATCAAGATCCCAAACTAGTCTCAAATTAAAGGTACTGCAAAGTACTTTCCATCCATCACAAGTTTTGGCAATACCAAATCCGTACAATCGCGGGTACTATAGCAAAAACAGTGAAAAAAACAGAAAAAAACAGAAAAAACAGTTTTTGGTAAAACAGAGATTCCTCCCTTCAAATTCAACATTAAGACCTCCAATAAGCTTTGAATCAAAGCTGCTTCAGTCCCCTTTCATCCCATTCCAAATTCATGCCAAGGCTCTTCCGTACAGGTACGGATTTATGAGAAATAGTGAAGGAAAAAACAGAAAAAACAGTAAAAGGCAGAAAAACAGTGTCTTTTTCTTATATTTCTCAAATCTCTTGAATGAATCTGTACAATACAACCTCCCTTGGCTTAAAACAAGCCTCAACAATGCTTGAAAAACGTTTTGCATTCTAAAACCATCGATTTCTCTTGTCTTCTTTCTGATTTGTAACTGCTGTTTTTTTAAAAGATCAAAAAGGAAACTGTCTTTTTGGACAGCAAGGACTGTTTTTGATAAATAATGCTTTGTTTAACTTTTGGTATGGTTATATCACACTTACTAACCTAAGACATGCCTTTTAAAGGCTTACAACATTTAAATGACTCCCTAAATAAACATTTAAACTTAAATGACTATTGCACTACCTATGCAATATGACTGTCCTAACTAGGACTTGCAACAAGACAAAAGTAGAGTCTATCTATTTGGACATAGTCCATTACAAGAATGGCATTCGAGCCTTAGACAAAATTGAAGATGGTCTTATAGACCTTATTTAACCAAACAACCCCTTGTAAATCTAAACAAAACCTTGAAGTCTATGATGCTCCTGCACCATTACCCGAGAGCGAGAGCCCACCAAGGGGACGAAGCAAAAGTAGAAGTGTTAGCCGGAGGAGAAGAAAGTTCCTGACGTACAACAAAACACAAATGCGTGACAATATACAAACAAGGAGTGGGAGGAATTAGCAAGGCAAATACCACTCTCGGACGAGACACAAGAAGACCTTGTTGACTAGGCGGGCAACTCAATCATACGATTCTCATCAACCAACGAGTGGGAAGACCAATCATGGCAAGACTCACTCTCAGAGACACATGAAGACAATACTCGACACGTTGAAGAGTTGTGCATCGGTGAGTGTCATGTCCCCTCTTTAGCGCTGTCTAGCAGAGACATGAGAGTTGACCTATCATCCGGGTTCCCGTAGGTCAGCAGCGTGGTTAGGGGACCTATCCAGAGGCAGTGTAGCTTGGCACAGAGCTTTACAGGCCTTTCCAGTCAGTTTTTGACAGTTTCCTATTTTTTAGGAAGGGTTCCTATTTTTTAGGGTTTGACCGAGAGTTGACCAGGAGGCATCAGGGGACCTCCAGGAGCATTTTTGGAGTTTTGGTCAAATTCCTATTTTTTAGGAGGTATCCCTACATTTTAGGGAGGCACTGTCAGTTGGCATGACACGTGGCGACATCACCAGTGGCGTGGGCTACAGAAGTTCTCAGTTCAGGATGGCCAGGTGATGGATTTGGAATAATTATTGAATATTAAAGTGTGGCTTTAATATTTAATAAAAATAAATAAAATAAAGTGAATAACATGTCACTTTATATTAATAAGTTATTAAAAAGTCCCCCACCTAGTTGACACAACGTTGTGTTTAAAAAGTGGGCTTTTAATAATGAAGTTGGGCCCTCAACTTGGGCGCCCAACTTGGGAAGACTTCATTAATAAAAGGATCTTTTAAAGATTCTTAATTTTGATCCCTTTTGGAACCCTAAAGTGGACGCCCACTTTGGGAAGTGCATAAAGTGACTTTGAAGTGCTATTTGGATCCATCTTTTGCATATCTTTTGAAGCTTCATGGCAGCTCTGAACTCTGTGGAAGGGGGCAGCAGCATTCAGACTCTTGGGAACGAAAACTCTCAAGGATTTTGGTGAATTGGACGATAACCCAGTTCTTGTTTGTGGGAGGCCTACTCTGGGTCTTCATTTGTGCATCATTGGACAGATTCCAGGGCATGTTATTGCAGATCTAAGCTTGCAGCAGTGCTAAATCAGCTTTATTCTTCAGATCCTTCATTCTCAGTTGCATGTATAGCCTCTTCTAGGCCAATATTGCCTTTGTATGCAAGTAGGGTTGCAAACCAGGCTTCCATTGAATATTAAAATACAGATCTGATGGGTATGTGCCTCAATTTCTCATGTGTTATCTTTCTATCAGTTATTATTTATTTTTAGTCCATTTTATTTGAGATTGCAGCTGTATGTATTTCTATTTGCCATCTTGGCAAATACACATCTCAAGAAAACTGAAACCCCTTCTGCATCTCCTCTCTAGTCTGAAAGAAAACAAAAAAAAAAAATAATAAAAAAATCATAAAACAAATTAAATCACAAAAAAACAGCACTTCATTTCAGCAACAGCACTTCATTTCAGCAAAGGGATCCATCAGGGATCTTTCAGTGGTATCAGAGCCTTTGACCTGCCAGCCTGTGGGGTTTAGAGATTTGCTTTCTATGCATACAGACAGGTATTACACACGCAGGACAGCCCAAAACGAGCTTGGGATTGGTACAGCAGAGGAACCAGTAATGGCTGAAGAACAGAGAAATGCCAGGAGAGATCAGGATGAGGAAGAGAGAGAGATGATGAGAACCCTCATCAACACTCAACCTAGGATTGCTCAGACCCTTGACAGGATACAGGATGCCTTGGAACGATTGGAGTTAGATAGAGGCAGACGGAGCAGATCAGTATCAGTGGCGGGAAGCCAGCATAGTCACAGGTCACACGCATCAGCTAGGAGTTCCCATCATTCCCCTAGGCGTGGACAGGCCAGGGATAGACCCTTACTTCCTCAGTTTGCACCAGGTGAACGGCCAGCACAGATAGAGCCACCAGAGGTGGAATTTCAGGACTCAGTCATGGCGGCTACAGCTGAGTGGCGAGCCTTACCCCCTGAGGTCCGGGATGTCTTTCCTTTTCCACAGTATTGTGCACAGCGCAGAGATTCTACCAGGTTTAGAGGAGACCGAGGCACTAGACCACAGCAGCAGAACTATGACCTCAGTAGAGCTACTGGGAAGATCACGTTGGCTACATATGATGGTACGGGTAGTACGAGTGCACGTGCTTGGGTGCACAAGCTGGACATATATTTATCCTTGAGACCCATGCCTGAGCGTGAGGCTATCCAGTTTGCTGTCTTACATTTAGATGGGGTTGCCTATGATTGGTGGCATCATGGACTGGTTACCCAGGATCATGCCTTGATTCATTCCTATGCAGAGTTCACTGAACGACTCATTACCCGGTTTGACCGTAAGGACACAGAACTCTACTATAGGGAGTTGGCACATCTTAGACAAACAGGACATGCTGAAGCTTATGTTAATGAGTTCCAGCGTATTGCAGTTATGGTACCTGATATGCCCCAGAGGCGTAACGTGATGTTATTCATTGAGGGGTTACAGGATAGGCTTAAGGGATTGGTACGTGCCTTCCAGCCGGCCACTCTTAAGGATGCCATTGATGTGACCTTGAGATTGGACACCACTCCCACTTATTAGTCGGATAAGAGGCCATTCAGGGAATCACGGCCTTTTCAGAAGGCCAATACTCCACAGTTCAGAGATGGACAGTCAGCTAGACCTCCTAGGATGGATCAGGAGTCACGGAATGATTTGAGGAGGAAGAAATTATGCTTCTCCTGCAAGGAGCCTTGGGAGCCCGGACATCGCTGTATGGGTAAGGGCAGAGTTCACTTGGTTGAGGTCACATCTGAGCTTGGGGATGAGGAGATACCAGACACCGACATTGAGGACAGCCCTGAGGAGGTTATTCAGGAGCGACCCCAGCTAGAGATAGACATCCCTGATTCATCGGCGGCAGCCAAAGTGACTATGGCTACCCTATCCAGTTATCCCAGGTTCCATGCCTTTCGGTTAAAAGGAACCTTACAGGGACAGCGAGTCATGAGTTTGGTTGACACAGGAGCCACGCACAATTTTATTGATCAGAAATTGGTGGAGAGGCGTGGATTACAGTCTGAGGTGTTCGAGGGTTTTGGAGTTAAGGTTGCAGATGGTGCAGTGTTGGGTTGTACTCGGAGGATCTCACAGCTCAGCATTCAGATGGGTGATTTTACTTTGACGGATGACTTTTATATCCTACCCTTAGAGGATTATGATGTGATTTTTGGGTATGCAGTGGTTACAGGGTATTGGGAGATATATTATTGATCACCACCGCATGCAGTTAGAGTTCCTATCTGGCGGGAAGAAGGTGATCTTGAGGGCAGCCTCTGACGGTGGACCCAAGGAGGTATCTTCTCGCAGGATGGAGTCTATTATCAGACATGATGATGTGCTCTGGGCCACACGTTGTTTTGTGAAATCCAAGACACCCACTCCTCAGGATGCTAGAGCATTTCATGTTGACATACAGACAGTGATGGATCGGCATGGCCGAGTATTTGGTGACATACCTCCTGGTGTACCCCCGGATAGAGGGTTTGAGCATGGGATAGAGATGGAGGATGGAGCTAAGCCAGTGATCACCACCCCGTATCGTCATCCTAGAGCATACAAGGATGAGATTGAGAAGACTATTCATGAGCTGTTAGATATGGGTTTCATTCGCCCCAGTTCTAGCCCCTTTGCTTCTTCTGTAGTATTGGTTAAGAAGAAGGATGGGACCCTACGGATGTGTATAGATTACAGGGCCTTGAACAAGAAGACAATCAAGAACAGATAACCCTATTCCGCGCATTGATGAGTTGTTGGACGAGCTTCATGGAGCCATCTATTTCTCTAAGATTGATCTTCGTTCAGGCTATCATCAGATTCGTGTACGAGCAGAGGATGTACACAAGACCGCCTTCCGTTGTCACTATGGGCATTATGAGTTTCTGGTGATGCCTTTTGGCCTTACCAATGCTCCAGCCACCTTCCAGTCATGTATGAACCATCTCTTCAACAAGCAGTTGAGGAAATCAGTTCTAGTGTTCTTTGACGATATTCTGATCTACAGTCGTACTTGGGAGGACCATCTCAGACATGTTGAGGAGGTACTTAGCATCATGGAGAGTCAGTCTCTATTTGCTAAGTTGTCCAAATGTGAGTTTGGACTTAGAGAGGTCCTATATCTAGGTCATGTGATTAGTGCTGATGGGGTGAAGGTGCACGAGGAGAAGATTCAGGCAATTAGAGATTGGCCACACCCTCGGAACATTACTGAGTTACGGGGTTTCCTTGGTCTATGTGCTTATTACGGGCGATTTGTGAGGGGTTTCTCTCAGTTGGCAGCTCCCTTGACAGACCTCACAAAGAAAGGGGCTTTTAGATGGACAGAGTAGGCACAGGGAGTCTTTGACAGGCTCAAGGAGGTTATGAGTACTTGCCCAGTTTTAGCACTTCCCGACTTCTCGCAGCCCTTTGTACTTGAGTGTGATGCTTCCGGTTTGGGCATAGGAGCGGTTTTGATGCAGAACCGACACCCCATTGCTTTTGAGAGTCGGAAGCTGCGGGATAATGAGAGGTTGTATTCTACATATGATAAGGAAATGTTGGCTATTATGCACGCATTAGCCAAGTTCAGACAGTATCTTGTTGGCAGCAAATTCGTGGTAAGAACAGACCACAACAGTCTGAAATATTTCCTTGATCAGACAGAGCTCAATGATCGTCAGCAAAAATGGGTGAGCAAGATTCAGGCTTATGATTTTGACATCGAATTCATAAAGGGGAAGAATAATACTGTGGCTGATGCACTTTCTAGAAAACCATCACTTGCTGCCCTATGTTCACTGAGCGAGGTTTCAGCAGATTGGAAGGCTCAACTTTTAGTTGAGTACTCCAAAAATCAGCATGCTTGTGAGGTCATGGATGGTTTGGTGTTGGATGATAGGTACACTGTGGTAGATGAAGTCATCTACTACAAGGGCAGGGTGTATCTGGTTCCTGGTTCTCAGTTGAAGGAACAAATTATGCATGCTTATCATGATACTCCGACAGCAGGGCACCCAGGTTATGGTAAGACCTACAGGGCGGTTCGAGAGAGATTCTCTTGGAAGGGTCTCAAAGCTGATATCTTACGTCATGTTCGTGAGTGTTTGACGTGCCAGCAGAATAAGTCTGAGCATACTTTCCCTGCTGGTTTATTACAGCCGTTACCTATACCGGAGCAGAAGTGGTCAGGGATCTCCATGGATTTCATTACAGGTCTTCCTCGGGTGCAGGGGAAAGACTGTATCTATGTTGTAGTAGACAGGTTGACTAAATACGCCCACTTCTTTCCTATTGCAGCTGATTTCACAGCATCTCAGGTGGCGGAGTTATTTTTCAGAGAGATATTCAGGCTCCACGGTCTTCCCAAGACCATAGTGAGTGACAGGGATAGTAGGTTCATGAGTTCTTTCTGGCAAGAACTTTTCAGGCTCACAGGTACGGAGTTGACACCCAGTACCAGCTACCACCCACAGACAGATGGGCAGACCGAGATTGTTAATAAGTGGGTTGAGGGGTATTTGCGCAGCTATGTGTCAGGACAGCAGAAGGCATGGGTGCGTTGGCTATATCTAGGAGAGTATTGCTATAATACTACACACCACATGTCTATTGCTATGACACCTTTTAGAGCCCTCTATGGTTACGAGGCATTATCTTTTGTTGATTTGGCTGTAAGTGACAGCAGGGTGCCCTTGGCACAGGATTGGTTACAGGAGAACCAGGACATCATGAGATCTCTCAGGGAGAATCTTCAGCAGGCACAGAATCAGCAGAAGGTCTACGCTGATCGGCATAGGACTGAGAGAGTATTTGAGGTGGATGACATGGTTTTCCTGCGGTTGCAGCCTTACCGACAGAGTACCCTTAAAGGGGGTGGAGCTGAGAAGCTCAAGCCTCGCTTCTACGGACCATATCGGATTCTCAGACGTGTGGGAGAGGTTGCTTATGAGATTGAGTTACCCCCTGAGAGTCGGATTCATAATGTGTTCCATGTATCTTGCCTGAAAAAGGCACTGGGGCAACATATTGTAGCATCACCCGATTTACCTCCCTTGGATGAGGAAGGTAAGCTGACTCTGGTTCCTGAGGAGATCTTGGAGGAGAGGGAACGACGGCTGAGAAGTAGGGTGATTCGGGAGTACTTGATTCGTTGGAGGGGACTCCCTATAGAGGACGCCACTTGGGAGGGAGAGTCCATTTTACAGCATCCGACCTTGCAGTTGCTTGTGGGCAAGCATCTTCGAGAGGGGTGGACTGTCATGTCCCCTCTTTAGCACTGTCTAGCAGAGACATGAGAGTTGACCTATCATCCGGGTTCCCGTAGGTCAGCAGCGTGGTTAGGGGACCTATCCAGAGGCAGTGTAGCTTGGCACAGAGCTTTACAGGCCTTTCCAGTCAGTTTTTGACAGTTTCCTATTTTTTAGGAAGGGTTCCTATTTTTTAGGGTTTGACCGAGAGTTGACCAGGAGGCATCAGGGGACCTCCAGGAGCATTTTTGGAGTTTTGGTCAAATTCCTATTTTTTAGGAGGTATCCCTACATTTTAGGGAGGCACTGTCAGTTGGCATGACACGTGGCAACATCACCAGTGGCGTGGGCTACAGAAGTTCTCAGTTCAGGATGGCCAGGTGATGGATTTGGAATAATTATTGAATATTAAAGTGTGGCTTTAATATTTAATAAAAATAAATAAAATAAAGTGAATAACATGTCACTTTATATTAATAAGTTATTAAAAAGTCCCCCACCTAGTTGACACAACGTTGTGTTTAAAAAGTGGGCTTTTAATAATGAAGTTGGGCCCTCAACTTGGGCGCCCAACTTGGGAAGACTTCATTAATAAAAGGATCTTTTAAAGATTCTTAATTTTGATCCCTTTTGGAACCCTAAAGTGGACGCCCACTTTGGGAAGTGCATAAAGTGACTTTGAAGTGCTATTTGGATCCATCTTTTGCATATCTTTTGAAGCTTCATGGCAGCTCTGAACTCTGTGGAAGGGGGCAGCAGCATTCAGACTCTTGGGAACGAAAACTCTCAAGGATTTTGGTGAATTGGACGATAACCCAGTTCTTGTTTGTGGGAGGCCTACTCTGGGTCTTCATTTGTGCATCATTGGACAGATTCCAGGGCATGTTATTGCAGATCTAAGCTTGCAGCAGTGCTAAATCAGCTTTATTCTTCAGATCCTTCATTCTCAGTTGCATGTATAGCCTCTTCTAGGCCAATATTGCCTTTGTATGCAAGTAGGGTTGCAAACCAGGCTTCCATTGAATATTAAAATACAGATCTGATGGGTATGTGCCTCAATTTCTCATGTGTTATCTTTCTATCAGTTATTATTTATTTTTAGTCCATTTTATTTGAGATTGCAGCTGTATGTATTTCTATTTGCCATCTTGGCAAATACACATCTCAAGAAAACTGAAACCCCTTCTGCATCTCCTCTCTAGTCTGAAAGAAAACAAAAAAAAAAAAAATAAAAAAATCATAAAACAAATTAAATCACAAAAAAACAGCACTTCATTTCAGCAACAGCACTTCATTTCAGCAAAGGGATCCATCAGGGATCTTTCAGTGAGTGAGAGCCTACAACTCCGGGACTAGAGGAGCACAGGAAAGACCCTGTAGGCAACAAGAGCGTGCGATTTGTTGATGAAGGAGTGAAGGACACCTGTGTGGACGAGAGTGCGCGGAAAGCACTTGGACGTATGGGTCAAGACTCTTTGACCAGAAACCAAACACTAAAGTTGCACCAAAGAGGAAAAATGGTGACTTCGCCTGTCAATCTGAGTGTAGAGAGGCAAAAGCTCCCAAAGTTTTTGGGGAATGGATCAAAGGATCCAATGAGACATTGTAAAACATGTGAAACTATATGGGTGGCCAACGGACAGGACGATAGGTCCTATTGGCTGCGGTCATTCCTAGCAACCCTTAGGGGTATAGCTATTGATTGGTATATTGAATTGGAGACAAGTTCAAAAATCAGTTGGGATACGTTGAGAAAGGCATTCCAAGAGGAGTTCAAACTCTTGAGAGACGATAATGAAATCGTTGCTGAAATATATAATACAAAACAAGGCAAGCATGAAAACATAAGAGCCTATAATCGTAGGCTAAAAGAGATTTTGGTGAAATTGGAGAAGGAACCTGTAGATGGCTTGAAGAAGTGTTGGTTTATTGAGGGTTTGATTCGGGCTCGCTGAGGAAAAAGATGAAGATCATACCACCTTCGTCGTATGCCGATGCTTACAATCAAGCGATGGACATTGAGAGTGAAGATAAAATGTTGGCCCGAGGGAAGGACGACGACGACGAAAGTTCGTACGATAGTGGCGATGAAACAAAAACCGTACAAGCACTCCAGAAGGACATGATGAGGATGATGAAGGAACTAAAAACAAAAAGGTGATCACCAAGGACAAAGAACTGTGGTGTACGGAGTGCAATGGCAAAGGGCATGTCAAGGCAAGTTGTCCGAGGAAAATGTTTTGTGACATTTGCGAAGTGCTGGGACACCCTATCAAAGAATGCTCGTACAATCTGAAGACGAGGAGCACCCAAGTGCTCTTTACCCAAGGCGAACAATCTACCCCACCAACTACACCGTTGAAGCAACAAAACATCAACAATGCATCGCCAGGCAGATATTGGAACCAGAGAGGAAATAATAGATTCAATAACAACAGTGGGGGGAGAAGTCACATACAGTATGATGCAAAAGGGCAACCGATGATCCAATGTCGACAATGTAGTGAATGGGGACACTTCGCCCGAGAATGCCAGAGCAATCAAAATCAAAACAATACGGGCAAGCTTTGTAAATGGTGTGGACCGTGCGATTATGACGATAACGACTGCCCTAAACAGAAAGGCAACATTGACCTGATCAACATACAAGGAGAAGAAGTCTTCGTCGTCACCCGTGCGCAAGCAAAGAAAGCCGTCTACCCTGACCCCGTTACGGAGAAAGAGAGGCTTCGGGAAGCCAAAGTAGAGGTCGAACAGGCAATGGCAAAATAACGAAGAAATTCAAATAGAAAAGTCAATGCCTCTAATCGATCGGAGTTGGACAACAATATCGCCAGTCAAGTGCTGCAAACCACCATACCTATAAAAATGGCCGATCTGTTACAAAGCATGCCACAGTTAAGGGTAGCCATATCTAATGTGGTTGACCAGACGATATCTAATGTTACAGGTCAGGAACGGATGTACGAGAAGGATGCAAATGAAGATGTCATAGTGAAACCACCACCGAGTGGAAAGCAAATTGTTGACCCAATGCTGCTAGCGATCAATGTGGGGAAGAAGCTGACCGTCGTCCACATGGAGATTCTCAGGAGAACTCTAACAAACACAATCATCGATGGAGGTTTGGGAGTCAATGTACTACTCGAAGACACATGGAGAAACTTGGGGAAGCCAACCTTGTGGCCGTCGACCTTCTAGTTGGTAGGTGTCGTCCAACATGGAATTAAGGCTCGTAGAGTGCTAATGGGACAAAGGGTGAAAATTGGCACTCAACACTTCTTGCTAAATTTTGTTGTTATCACCGTACATAAGGTGTACGATGCACTCCTTGGACGAGGGTGGTTGGTAGTAGCGAAGGCCGATCACAACTGGAAGAACACCCTGTCGATTGAAAATAAAGGGAGGAAATTTATTATCGACTTGAAGAACCAAGCCGTGAGTGAACAAATGGCTTCCTCCGATTCTGAGTCGGATGCAGGCGAGGCATTGACGAAAGAAAGAGGACCCATGGAGCTAGATGAGGAAGGAGTATTGGAGTTATAGTGATGCTCTGAAGATGAAACAAGTTCACTTAGTAGATTATTCAATTGGCAGATGGAAGAATATGAAGTGTTCCAACCATCATGCAACCTGATAGAAATCAATGAGATTGAGGAGAATCCCTTGTCAGAGACGAGTCGATCATCAGAGACAAATTGACCATCGGAGACAAGTCGACTATCAGAGACAAGCCAAGAAGTAAGTCGTACGCTAGGTAGAGTGCCAGAGGTGAATCACACATTTCTTGAGGAAGAAGAAGATCCTACCATAGAGGCCAAACCTACATTTCTGGTAGCATATGAAGAGTACAAAGAGGGTGATGCCGAAGTAGATGATACACCTGCGCATAAATTTGAACCAGAAAAGGTGATCAAATATGAGGAGCCATCGACAAGTAAGTTGAATCTAGGAGGTGAAACTAATCAAAAGGTGATTTTAGTAGGTGACGATTGGAACCCAATAGTAAAAAATGCTGCATTTAAAGTCTTTCTGGAGTACAAGGACGTATTTGCCTGGACATATAAAGATTTGAAGGAATACCTCCGGAATTGTGTACACAAAATTCCTCTCATTCTAGGTGCACAACTAGTCAGAAAGAGACCGTATCGAATGAACAAGAATTATGCCGCCAAAATACAAGAAGAGATTGAAAAATGTTAGAAGCCGACATCATATTCAAAGTGTAGACCAGTGAATGGGTATCCCCTATCATCATATCAATCAAGAAGGAAGGAGGGCAAATTCGGATATGTGTGGACTTCAGATGCGTAGATGCAGTTACAATAAAGGATCCATTTCCTATCCCCTTCACGAATTCAATCCTAGAGGAGGTAGCCGATCAGGAAATGTATTCATTCATGGATGGATTCTTCGGGTACAACCAAATCAGCATTGCCGAAGAAGACAAATTGAAGACGACATTTGTGGTGGAAGACGGGGTGTACGAATACAACCGGATGCTGTTCGGCCTATGTAATGCGCCAGCCACATTTTAGAGGATAATCCTCCACATATTTGAAGATTGGAATGAACAAGAAAAGGCATTCGATGAGTTGAAGACACGCCTTGTCATATTGTCATGTCTCTTGATGAGCACATTCCAATTGAAGATTGGAATGACATTAGTGTTGCAGCTATCATGAGCAGATTTACAGATGTTCCCTTCTTGACAGAAACATGAATATTGAACAAGAAATCATGATTAAACAACGAAGATTATAAGACATCACTTCTTTCATATAGATGGATTCCACTAGGTGTTGATTGAAGAGAATCGATGGTAAAGAATGTTTAATATTGTTTGCAAAAGAAATCCATTAAGAATCCCACATCAACAAGAATAAGACAAAGAAACGAATAAAGATAATAGAGACATTATTACATCGACGGCATTCAATCAAAGGCCATGAATCGTGGAATTTAGCTAAGGTCATTACCAAGCAGGATCGTGGAATTCATCATTGTCATTATTGAGTGCTCATCTGAGTTGAAACAGACATGAGGCGCCAGCATTGAAGGAATCGCAGGTATTGGAAGAGGTCGTAGGAATCATATCTGAGAATCGTGATATTCGCATGGAGAGCGTCATCACTTAATACCATTGTAAATATCATTCTAGCTGAAGAAATACGATTTGAAATAAGCATAGAATAAGACAAGTGCTTACGTGGGGATAAGACAAACAACAACAAAAGGCAAAGAAAAGCGATCATATGTTAAAAGCAAACCATGACTTATCTAAGAGGCCAGGGTTATAGTTAGTTAATAATAACTAAAAGACAGCGATGCTCCATAAGGGACGCAACCCACTACACTATGATAAAGAATATAAAGAGTGGATCGTGGCCATTGTCTCTGCATCATCAGCACGATAGCATCTACAAGAAATAAATAAGCATCTCAGAAGTTCAATTCAATTTATCTCTGCAGATCCAGCTATCTTTCCACTCAGCCATCCATTAATCAATACCTATAGATTGGAATCAAATATATATCTCTTTGGGCAATCAGCCATTAAGAACAACAAAGATATCATATCAGCAGATAGCATTGAAAATACAGTTTATTGGTATCCATTATTGAGCAGTGCAGTAACGGCATATAAAAGGTACGTTCATAATTCAAATTCTATTGATTTCCTTAGAATATGTGACAGATGCATAATGATCTAATAGTATCGACGGAATTAGTATTCATAGCATGTAATGTGCAAGATATGGTATATATAATGTGAATGAAATATGTCTAGAAGGTATATCAGACTTATGATAATAGAATGAATGTAAAGGTAAATATTATTGTCATAACATGGATAGGAAATAATTTAGATAGTATAAAGGATTATTATGTAAGATTTAAGAATGAGAAATGTGATTATAAACATAGCTGAAATAGAATAAATGGAATAGATGTTAAGATAGGAATAATTCAGAAAATATATATAATATTGTAATGAATGAAGAATAAGTTCATAGCTGAAATAGATAAATCAAATGCATAGATATGGTAAAATAGAATGACTTACCATATGGATACATTATGGATATAATATAAACAATTATGGCAAGTGTGATGCCAATCGAATGGAAGATAAATGAGATAGTATGGAATGGTACTATCTCGTGATCCATGAGGATCATGAGGTAGTAATAACAAGAGAATATGGCAATAATAAGAATAAATAGTACGAAAATAGATCCATGATATACTCGGAGCTGACAATTGGACTTGTCCTTTAACCCCTCTATCACCATTCAAGTAGGATGTAAGTTAAGGAAGGGCGGTATATGGGACCTAGGCGACCCTCAACTGGATGAAGAATGCCGGGTGTGCGTGAAGTCCCTTGAGCCAAGAGATAAGGAACACCGGGTGTGTGTGAAGCTCTTGGGCCTAAGGTATAACTTGCATAGTTATGTATAATGTGCCCTATGGTAGGTGACCCTCAATTGGACGAGGAATGCTGTGTGTAGCATGAAGTCCCTTGAGCCAAATGGCGAGGAACACCGGGTGTAGTGTGAAGCCTTTGGGCCTCCGTATGGGATGGTTAAACTAGTGCCTTAACGAAGTCATACTCACATAGGGTGGTGACGTAGAGTTGGTTAACGTTCGAGTCTAGGTGATGTCCCTCCTGAGATATATCATGGACAAGCTATATGAGAAAGCAATGTGAATGTGAAATGCATTTAAGAAATCGAAATTATTATAGTTTATGACTATGAGGTTACTAACCCTAAATGGCAAAATGAAAGTATATGAATTTTGATATTGATATTGATAAGTGTTCATTGACCTCAATGGTAATATATTGAAATATAAGGAGAATTGAATACTAATGTTCTCTTTTACTAAGTTGAAATTGTGCAAGGTTGTGAAATTTTTTTGGCTTACTAGAAGGGGACATTACACATCCCCGAAATTGTAATACTAAAATATGAGGCATTAAAATACAGATGAAGTAGAGGTATTAATAATATTATTATTATAATGCATATTTGAAATTGAGTATCGTTATTAATAATCTATGATTAAAAGAAGCAAAGATATTCTATTATTTATAAATATTAATAAAATAAAGGATATTATAAGCAATTGTTATATATATATATATATATAAACAATTATATAGATATAGATAACAAATATTACAATTATAAGAGATTTCATATAAGACCTTGTCTTATCTAAATATTATAATTCAAATATATTTTATACTTAAATATTAATAAGTATATAAATATTTAAATATAATCTCATATAAAGCTTATACAAGATTAGAAAGGCAACGCTTTGTTACCATGTTTTATGTTTATATTAATAATACATGAAGACCGATAATAAACCAAGTTACATGTTATTAAATAAATTTGATGAGTAAAAAGCTCCATATAAGATAAAAGATGACTGTGTAATTATTTAGCAAGATACAGCAACTATTAAAGGCTGCGATTATCACTAATACCATATAATATGATCTGTTTATTTAAAGAGACAAATATTAGTAAAAGGAGCGATCAGTTGTCATATAACAAGGTAAGCAATTAATAACATAGTATTAGATAATGCAGCGATACCATTCATATGATGGTGTGTTTCCAACGATTAGCAGCAACAATGAATATACAATGTAACTTAACTAATAAGCGATTCACATAAGGTGCGAATCACAGTTTGTATATGTGCAGCGATTTGCATTGTGATTAGAAACAACATTGAAGTCAAAGGCAGCGAATGGCATAAGGTATGATTTAGTTTAGAAACAATTATCTTCAAACAACGATCATGCCTATTGAGAACAGCGATTGTTATGAAGGGGCATCACCCTTCATAGGGATGCCTCCTTTCATAAGGGATACAAGGAATAATATCTGAATACATATATATAGGGGGAGAAAAGGAATATAAAATAATACATTTGAGGGAATAAAATATATATTACAATTTCTGATATTTCTTTACAGAGATAACAGCAAGGAGTATATTTGAGAGCAGACCTAAGAGGATTGTGAGTTCATATAATTGTGGTAGAGTGTTTATATAGGATGTCTAAATCTGACTAATAGTTTATGCATATCATCATCAATAGTTCATGCACATGATCATTTATGTCACCTTCATAATTCATTATGGATTGCTGATATGATTGTTTGCAACTACGAGTTTGATTAGTTTATTATGCATTAATGTGGATTCTTGTATGAGTGTTATGGTTGCTATGATAAAAGGAATGTGGGGTAAGAGGGGTACGGCGATGGGGCACTCTTCTAGGTACGCCACCCTTAGAGGGGGGATTGGATAATCCCATTGGGGCCAAGGGGGTATAAAGGGTACTGCCCTTGGGCTTAGAAGAGATGGCTTCCGGGGCACCCTTTTGTGATCTTATTCTCCAATCATAGACATGCAAATTCAAAGGAACCAATCATAGAGAAAGGGAAAGGAAATGACAAGATGAGGGGGAACAGGATAACGGATAGCTCATTAGGTAGACCACCTCATATGGATGGCATGGGCCACATGAGGCCAAGGGGGATGGTATATCCGCTTTTGGGCCTAGGGTAGAGGATCCGAGACACCCCATCGAAGTCATACTCCTCAACTCTCTTATGGTTGAGTCTCCTAGATAGTTAGGGTTAGTTGGATTAATAATGCCATTATGAGTTTGTTAATCATGTCAACTTGATTGTGAGAAATATTATTGTAAGTATTTTCTAATTTGTTTTGTAGGACATCTTCTAATCCATTGTTTGGGGAGTTGATAATTAGGGTAAAATTAGTATTGTTCCTAGACATTACACGCCCGATCAGTTCACCGATTTTAGCCTATCCGAACTGGGACAAGGAGTTCCATGTACATGTTGATGCTTCGAATTTTGCAATAGGAGCCACCTTGGCGCAAGTGGGGCCTCAAGGGCTCGACCACCCAGTATTCTTCGCTAGTCAACTACTCTCGAATGTTGAACGCAACTATAGCACGATTGAGAGGGAAGCACTTGGGATAGTCTACTCAGTCCAGAAGTTCAAACATTATCTGCTGGCAACGTTGTTTACCTTCTATGTCGACCACCAGGCACTTATGTATTTGGTGAACAAGCCAATCATACAAGGTCGAATAAGCAGATGGTTTCTCTTGCTTTAGGAGCTCACATTCACCATCATTGTACGAACAAGTCGGGAGAACCACCTGAAGGAGTGAACAAGGACTTTCCCGATGCCCATCTGTTTCGGATAGCAGCCCTACCTCCTTGGTATGAAAAGATTGGTGAATACTTGTTGACATCAACTTTTTCTGAAGACATGTCGACCAGTGAAAGAAGAAAGTTGGCTCTCAAAAGTAAAACATTTCAACTAGTGAATGGACTCCTATATAAAATGGGGCTTGACCAAATTTTGAGGAGATGCGTAATGGAAGAGGAAATAAAAGGGGTGTTGTAGGAAGCCCGTGAAGGACTCACTGGTGGACACATGGGATCTGATGCCATTGCTAGGAAGGTTTTGTTGGCCGGATTGTGGTAGCCAACACTTTACAACGATGCTCGAGAATGGGTAGTGGGATGCGATACTTGTCAGAGAGTTGACAAACCACTAAAGAGGGAGTATATGCCACTTTCGCCTTCGCAACCACAAGAGTTATTCAAGCGTTGGGGATTGGATTTTATAGGTCCATTGAAGGCAAGTAAGCTGCATAGGTGTCGATACATAGAGGTGGCGATGGAGTATTGACTAAGTGGGCCGAAGCCAGACCACTTGAAGATAACATGGCTGTAAGCACTGCAAGGTTCATTTATGAGTAGATAGTCACAAGGTATGGTATTCCAATTCAGATAATTAGTGATCGGGGAGGTCATTTTGTGAACCATGTAATTAGATTGATGACAAGTGAGTTCAAAATATTTCACACCTTGTCAAGCCTCTACTATCCTAGAGGCAATGGTCAGGCAGAATCGACAAATAAAGTGTTAGTATCCGTCATCCACAAGTCATGTGGCATAGAGGGATCGGATTGGGAGGAGAAGTTGCCATCGATATTGTGGGCCTATCGTACGACCTACAAGGTGACGAAAGGCCATACTCCATTCCAATTGATGTACGGACAAGAGGTGGTAGTTCCAGTAGAGTATATGGTACCGAGCTTGCGCATTGCAATCGACAACTGCTTGGGTGACAAGGAAAGCTGCAATATCCCAAATGGGGATCTGCCCTAAAATTCTGATTTCTGAATTCTGCTCAAAACCCTAATTTCTGAATTTCTGATTTTAATTTTCAGACTTGATAAAGTACTTATGACAGCCAATATAGAATAGCAAACACGCCAAATATTATGCCCAAATGATTCACCCAATATCAGAGATGAATTACAACATGAAATACACTAGTTATGAGCAATAAATGCACACAACAAGTTTGGAAATCTGAGTACAACTCTGCTGTTATAAATTAGAAATGTAGAAGTCTGAAGTACATCAATGCATGGCCAAAAACATGACAAACAAGCCCAGAAAACTCTGCTGTTCCAAATCAGATTAAACCTTAGGGTTTATACATACCAATTCATGACAAAATGAACAATAAATGGTGAAATCGCTCTCCTAGAATGTGGTGCCAAGTTTAGGGCTTGAAACCCTAGTGCAAATGAACACAAAAACACCAAATATGATGCTCCAAATCAGCTAAGGTTTGCTGCTTCAAAATGTGAAATGACTCCACAACAACCTAGTGAACTCCTCCAAGTAGTGGCGCTTCAATTTAGGGCGAAAACCCTAATGCAATGATGACATCAAGCACCAAGAATGCTGCTCCAAGATGGCGAATCAGACCTGCTCCAATGCTGATATGAAAATAGACACAAAACCATGAAGAAATCGCCTTAAAATGCCAATTCGCCCTTCACCAAGCCAAATCGCTCCTCTCCTAAAGGTGGCGCTCCAAACTAGGGTTAAAACCCTAAGTCAAATGATGCATAAGCCACGGATCTGCTGCTCTAATTCTGATCTACAAATCTGATTATGAAATTTCTGCTCCTCTTCTCCACGAATCTCCAATGAAGTGCAAATAGGTTCCCATCACGAAACCTCCATAAAGATGAATTAGGTTTTCGTCCAATTCACCTAGATTCGTAAGGGTTTTTCGTCCTTGGAATGATGTGCAACAAGTTGCAGCCAAATATGAGAAAATGATATATTCAATGATGATCAATTGACCACAAATAATCCTCTATTTATACATGATTCCACCTTCTTCACAAGCTGGCCGACCAAGGCAAAATTATATTTTATTATTTTCCTCTCAAGGATGGCCAACCTCCCTTAGACAAGATTGGCGCTCAAATAAAACAAATTAAAGATTTGTATTTTGGCATTAACTTCTCCTTCCTCCTAGGCCGACCCATAAAGGAGTATTTCTCCATATTTCTTTATTCCCTTCTCAAAGAGAGCGAATCTCTTTGGCAATATCATTACATCTTGAATTGACCTCAAAACATGTCGTCCACTTCAATGGAAAATATTATAAATTATCCCTTAATTTTTCATAGGCACTTTCCACACTTTCCATCCTCCAAGATGGTTTGCTCTACATGAGGACAAATTATTTCATTGATGATGACCATATAAAAAATATCATAAAAATATGCCAAGTCACCCCCTATACTCAAATTGCCCTACAAAATTATCGAAGTGTGAAAATTGACTCGTTAGGTCATCCTTAGTGATCACTCCGAAAAAAAGGGACATTGCAAAAGTCTAGAAGAGAGATTGTTCCAATTAAACAAACTTGATGAACGGAGGATTTTGGCACAATGGGTGACGGAGGTAATGCAAAGACGACGGAAATACTGGCATGACAAACATCTTTGGAGAATGAACTTCCGGCAAGGATAGTTAGCCCTTAAGTACAACGGTCGTAACGAGATTAAACACAACAAGTTCAAGGTGCAATGGTTAGAGCTGTTCCAAGTACGGGAAGTACTAGAAAACAGGTCCATAAAGCTTGAGAACCTCGATGGCACCCCAATCAAGGACGCAGTAAATGGGTTGAAGCTTAAGATCTACAAACAATGACAAGAAGCAATATCCATAAACTTCATGGAGTGTAGAAATGGAGGTGAAATGCAGCGGGAAGTTGGCAATAAATTGGAATATGAGCTAGGCGAGGTTGTTTTCCACGGAGTAAAAGAACGTCCAGTGCAAAGGGACTTGTTGTGACCAAATCACACATCGCCCCATTGCAAATGGGGACCCCCTTTTTTTTTGAATTCCAGTAATTTGCATTAAGATTTTGATGATGTCTTTCGTTTGTTTCATGATGAAGTCAGTAGTGTTTGAGTCTTAGAGCCCCTTGATGACCTGATCCTGATGTTTGAGACCCTGAAAATGACTAAGTCTGGTATCCTGATCCTGAAGATCCTGAAAATTGGCTAAGTCTGAAATCTGGTGGATCCTCAAAAATCTAGAATCTGCATGTTAAATTTGGTGGATCTGAGACCTATCTCAAACATCCTGAAAGATATATTGAAAAATATTTAAAGTATAAGAAATTCAATCTCTCAACTTATACTTAAATATATTTTTCAATATACCTTACCTTGGCGACTTGCATTTTTGGGCGCGAATTTCCTCTAGTACTTGGGCGCATTTTCCCACCTCTGCCAACTTACATCAGCGCCTAGAGGAAGATCAACTTCCAAACGCTTCAAGATAGGGCGCCTTGATTGAAATTGGCATAAGAGACCTTAAACATCAAAATGTTGGACAAAGGAATGATTCAGGACTTTAGGCGCCCATTGCATGTTCAGAGGATCAGAAGAATTGCGCCCAAGGTTGAAGGAATGAGTCTTGGCGCCATTTCTTGTTACTCCTGCCAGTTCTAGGCGCCTTGATGTGAAGTAAGATTTGAACTAATGATAGATTGCGCCTTAGGTTGAAGTGGTATGGTTATGGCGCCTTGAAGCCTAAGTGAATAATTTTGGGCGCCTTGGTAAAGCAACTTGAGATACTAGGCGCTCTTCTTTAGTGAGTGAATCATTCTAGGCGCCTTGATGTGAGATGAAGAGCGCCTAGAAAAGAATACACTCCACATTAGTCATATGTGAGCGCCTTAGCATGAGGAGGTCTAAATGTTGTCTTGATCCAAAATTGAAAGAGAATCAACTATCTTCCTTTAAGCGCCTTTTCCAACTAGCACACTCCAGATCAATCATGAATGAGCGCCTAGATTAAGATTGAATCCAAGGACATTCAAGTTTGAACGTTTAGTGAATGAAGTGTTGGAAATTTTGAGAAGTGGCGCCTTAACATAGAGATGTTCAAACTAACCCAAAGTTGCGCCTTAGCATGAAAGAGCATGATATGTTTAAGCTAACTCCTATCATGATGTTTGAGATCCTGAAAATGACTAAGTCTGGTAGCCTGAAATCCTGAAACACTGAAAAATTGGTTAAGTCTGAAATCTGGTGGATCCTCCAAATTCTATAATCTGCATGTTAAATCCAGTGGATCTGAGACCTATCTCAAACATCCTGAAAGGTATATTGAAAAATATTTAAAGTATAAGTAACTTATACTTAAATATATTTTTCAATATACCTTATGCTCTGGGACTACTATTTCTAGGCGCAAATTTGCTCTGAAAGACCTTAGGCTCGTTTTCTCACTTGCAGACACTCAAAAAGTGCGCCTTGATGGGAGGAGAGGTCCAAGTCAATTGTGGATGGCGCCCAATTTGCACTAACTAGAATTGGCGCCCACTTTAGTCCATATTACCTCATTCTAGCGCCCTGGAAGAATCATCATCAAGTTGGCGCCTTAAAAGGAGAAGTCATCTTGAAGTAGGCGCCTTGGAATAAAGTTCATGAAATAGGCGCCTTGAAGGAATTGCTCAATCAAGACATTGAAGTTGGGCGCTTGGAGTATAAAATCATTCTAAGACATGATTGATCACTTAGAAGTATAAAATTGCAAGTATGAAGCTTCAAAGGGTTGGGCGCTACTTTCACCAAAAGCACATCATTTTGGCGCCTAAGGGAGGAGTTTGCATTTAAAGGCACCTTTTGGATGAACCTTATAGAGGTTGACTTCTTTTAAACATTACAATTGCTAGAAAATCATTTGAAATTATGAATTTGGGACTAAATTGATGTTAGGCGTTTTTTGCTCCTCTTTTTACCTGTATTTGCGCCTAAGCTTGAAAAGGGATTATTACATGTTTAAAGTTATTCCTATCTTATGTAGTGATTAATATATTGTTTACCTTGTCTTGTAGGAGCATCAATAAATCTCAGGAGTCGTTCAAGGAGTCACCTTTGAGCAAGCGCCTAGAGTCACCTTTAGTCGAGGAGTAAAGCTAAGAAGTTGTCAATGCAAGAAAGAAGCATCATCATCATGTACTCTTCAAGATCATCATTTAGTTGCATCCTTGAAGGAAGGGGTGTTGGTGAAGCCAAGAAGTCATCAAGGACAAGTATCTGGGTAATCTTCAAGTTGCAGAGGAAACACCTTTCCAAAAGATCACATCAAGTTCAAGTATACTTCATCAATGGCATCATGTTCGAAGACTTTCATCCATCCAAGCTTCATGTCAAGTTCTACAAGCTTCAAGTCAAATTCTTACAATCTTCAAAGTCTCCTTGAGAGGTCATCTATTTCACATCCAAAGAAGGTGTTATTATCTACACTCCAAAGGGTCAATTCAAAGGTCATCATGAAGGATTATTTCATCAAGTCTTCTACATCAAGCAAAGATATTCATCCATCATACTTCAAGCTCCATTCAACCTTCAAGTCCAAGAGAGACTTCTACTCCATGTCATCAATGAAGCATCATCATTTACTTTACTTCAAGTCTTCAGAAGCTACAAAGAAGATTCACATCAACCTGCCTACAAGAAGAAGAAAGAATCATGAAGTTAATCAAGTGAAGCAACAAGTATCATACATCCAGTCTACAAGAAGAATGAACAAGGCAAGATCTACAAGATGTATTCCTAAACATACAAGTTCAAGCAATCACATTGAATACATCACACAAAGATGATACAATTTTCAAAGTATGCTGAGTTGGCATCTATGTGGCGAGAACACATCATTCAGTTTTGATTAGCCGCATTATTTAATGCATTCAATGTATCATTTAATAAAAGAAGTCAAAGGGATTCCTATGTGGAAGATATTTTAAATGCTTTTGCCTTACCTTATCACATTGGAAATTGTGCCTTCATTGCCTCTCTCTTTTGTGCTAAAAATAGCAAATTGTTGTAACTACCTCTGAGGTGGCATGATCTAGACCCTTGGCTATCAAAATGATCTTAGCCATTCATTGTAATTTGGGCTTCTATATAAAGGCCTTGTTGCCTCATTTGTAATTCAGTAGATCATTAATAGTAGTAGACTAGAGATTAGATTTTAGGAGTAGAATAGGAGACTCTCGAAATTCTCTGAGAGGGCTTGAAATTGTTGTAAATATTTTCAAGATTAATGCAAAAGACATTGGAGTTCGCTTGGTGTTTAAGTGTTATCTTGTGAAGTAACATGGTTTCTAGTATCTTGAGTTGAATGAAGAGATGTTTCAAATAGATTAGAAGTTCTTTGTTGTAATGTTTGTTGTATTGAATATTTGATCAACTCCTAGCTCATGGTTTTAACATTCATCGCTGGTGAATTGTTGTGTAAAGCTAGTCTGAGCTTATTTGTTTAAGTTCGGTTGTGGATGCTTGTCTGAGCTGCGCCATTTGATGGGTGCTTGTATAAGTCTTCATGATTTGAAAACCATTCGCGTAACCTTAGGAGATTGCACCAGCTTCATGTAGTTGTAAGCACCCTTGGCGAAGTGAAGTTAGGTTAAATCAGGAGTTTGTCTGTTCAATACCTCATCATTACTTCATTGACTTTAGATTAGTTTTCCTAAACCCTCACCTTTTTACTTTTCTTCATTATTGAAACCTTGTACATATGTCATCCACACTGAAGGAGGAACAAGCTAGTGAATGAAGAAGAATCTGCGTAAGTCCCTTTGTGTTTACCAGCAAAATCATACTTAGTCACTCAGTTGTCTCTTACAAAATCAAAAGAAAGGAACCTTGGAGTCATCTTGTTTGATCACATAGTTCAGCATTCGAGAGGCTTTGCTCAAGAGGGAGTTGGATACTTTGTATTTCACTCTAATTGTTGACTTGTCCAAAAACAAACATCAACAGGACTTAAACGAAAGAATTGACGGAGTGGCCTTCCCGAGCACACATTTGGACAAGGTCACTGGATTTTTGGGCCAAGAGTACGATCGATGATAATCTATGATTACTGGAGACTCTATTCACCCTACACGGGCATGAGAGAAGGAATGGTCGAGGATAACAACTTTGACCCCTGGGCCCACCGAGAAGATCAAAGTTCTGAAGAGGATGAGTGGGATGAATGGATAAATGAAACTAACAAGGTACGAGACAAATTTGAATTCTTGTCGCCAAAAGAAGAAGTGGTCCCAACACGAACAAGTTACCTAGCTGAGAGTATATTCATAGTGGAACGATCGGGCTATTATGATGCATTGCGAGAATTCATTGAAAAAGATTTGCTAGAGGGAGCATCCCGAAGTACACCTCTACCAAAGCCAAGGATGTGGCGAGCAGTGTATACTCTGTGGAAATTGATAGTCGACGACAAATCAGTGACATGGCTCCATGAACCCGAAGGGTGGAATCTAATCGACAGAAGAACGTTACATAAAGGTATGCAGGAAGATTGCCTTGTCGATAAAAAATTTAAGTTAGAACCACTGGAGAGATGTGGTGCAAATGATTGTCTCAGAGAGGCATACGTGAAGTGTATATTCCATCACGTCACGGAGATTGAACAACTGAGTGACGGAAATGGAGTACGGCAACGCTTGACGACGGTGAACAACCACAAAGGAAGTTTAATAAACATGGCAAAAGAATTAGACGACAAGAGCATGAAGTAACTAAATGACCCCAATGGTTAGAGAACACTCAAAGACAAGTCACACTAATGGGGCGGAAATGAGCATACTAGACGACGAAAAGGTAAAGTGGGAAAAATTGTGGGAAAAAGTGGACCTTGGGGAAATGAAAAATACTCACCGGTGGAAAGAAAAATAGAGTAAAAATTGAAAAAAATAAAAATAATAAAAAAAATCAAAAATCAAAAAAATAGAAAAATGACATTGAAGAATCGGGATTAAAAAAAATAATAATAAAAAAAAACAAAAAAGAAAAAGAAATGATGTCGTACGACCCCACCCCCTCACTGTATGATTAGAAGATGCTGCAGTTGACACAAGACCCATGCCAATCGACCATGCTTAGTAGTCGACCCTCTTTCGTTGTACGATTAAGAAGGTTGCTCTGTTTATCATTCAATCGACCCTATACGCTACTTAATCGACCCCAGGCCTACATCACTTGTACAATCAACCGTACAAGTAAGGCTATAAGTCGACTTCCAGAAGCATACTAAAGAGCATATTAAATCGAAGCTACCTCTACACACTGCAATAGACCCCATCACAAAGAAAAAAATATATAAGTCGATCAAACACCTAAGGCTATCAAACAAAAGGAAGGAGGGATCTATTGACAATACCCAAAAGTTGATGTCGTGTGGTCTACACTTGCAAGGAGGTTCTTGATGATACTAAACGCCACAATTTCCAAGCACAAGCCGTACACTGGAAGTTTCGGCCCAGACATTCACCTTACCTACCGTACATAGGGTATGATATTCTTCATTATGCAATAATTGAGAGTTGAACAAAACACATTCCCTGAGCCGGCCAGACTTCTAGAGGGCCGTAATTACCTGAAGAACAAAGACACCAGACAAATTGCAGTCGCTTTTCATCCCTAGGCCGTACATCTTGTTTCGGCCGTACAAACAAATTGGGGTAAGAATAAATTCTATCATACATTTTCTAGCAAGAAGCAGTTGAAAAACCGTTGGGATAGAAAACCAGTGAGGTGCTGAAATTTATTCCAGCAGTTGGGAATAGTCAGAAAAAAATTATTGCAGCAATCAGGAGAATATTGGAATAAGTCGGGAGCACATTTTGCAGTAGTCAGAAGCTTCTCATAGTAGTCGGTAAGAATTTTTTTACAATAGTTGGGACAGCAATAGTCGGGAGAAATTTTTGCAATAGTCGGGGAGAAATGGCAGCGAAAGATATTACTCAGGAAACCCCAGGAAAATTTAGGCCAAAAATATTGAAAGATTTAGAGAAAAAGAAGAAACTCGTGTAGCCAACCACGAAGGAAAAACCTACAGTAGACACCATCAGTTGGGAAAGCCTGACGGCGAGTGAGTGCCGCACATGGTGGCACAAGCATCCAGGCAACCATCCATTGAAGGAGGCCCTCATAGACTCTTGAGTGAACAAGGTAATCCTAGCACCAATATTTAATTTCAGGGAGTTCGAACCATTTCTGAAGAGTATGCTTGCACACTATAATCGGTTGGAAAATGAAACAAAAGTCTAGTACATGTAGACTAGTGTAATAGTCACGTTTAAACCCGAGGACTTCACAAGGGTTTTTGGCATTCCCAGTTGGGGAATAGATGTGACAAAACCTCCACCAAAAATCACACAACGGGGCAAAGAAGCATACATTGATAGGCTGTGTAAACCTGACATTTCAAAGGAAGCCAGAGCAAGGATATGGGGGAAAGGGAACTGAGGGATTAGGAAAGATGACTTAGCCAGTGACAAGTGGAGGTGTATTATGGATGTGATCAGAAGTAAGTTAATTGGGGCTACGAGATCCTCAGATATTGCAATATGGATGGCGGACTACATGGTAGGGCTGCAGGAGAGCACGATATACAACTGGGCAACAGTATTAGCCCACCACATTCAGGAGTTCATGTTGATGAAACACAAGACTTTTATATGACACATCACTTGATTGGACTCTTTTTGGATGCGATACATAGACAGGTGCCATCTCTGGAGGGTGGCCAATTCCAGCTCGACCCTAATTATGATCCAGCCCTGCCAACAGTCTTCATGTGGACAACGTTGGGTGTATCATTGGAACCAAAGTCTGCAAGTCAGTAAAGGAAATATCCAACAATGGATACATCGTTAGAAGATGAGGGGGATAGTCTAGACAAGGAAGAGGGAGAGGATACCATTGAGGTGTCTTCCTCAACCTCAGCCACCCTCGAGATACCACAGATAGGATACACACTTTCCAGGCAACCATACATTGAAGGAGGCCCTCATAGACTCCCGAGTGAACAAGGTAATCCTAGCACCAATATTTAATTTCAGGGAGTTCGAACCATTTCTGAAGAGTATGCTTGCACACTATAATCGGTTGGAAAATGAAACAAAAGTCTAGTACATGTAGACTAGTGTAATAGTCACGTTTAAACCCGAGGACTTCACAAGGGTTTTTGGCATTCCCAGTTGGGGAATAGATGTCACAAAACCTCCACCAAAAATCACACAACGGGGCAAAGAAGCATACATTGATAGGCTGTGTAAACCTGACATTTCAAAGGAAGCCAGAGCAAGGATATGGGGGAAAGGGAACTGAGGGATTAGGAAAGACGACTTAGCCAGTGACAAGTGGAGGTGTATTATGGATGTGATCAGAAGTAAGTTAATTGGGGCTACGAGATCCTCAGATATTGCAATATGGATGGCGGACTACATGGTAGGGCTGCGGGAGAGCACGATATACAACTGGGCAACAGTATTAGCCCACCACATTCAGGAGTTCATGTTGATGAAACACAAGACTTTTATATGACACATCACTTGATTGGACTCTTTTTGGATGCGATACATAGACAGGTGCCATCTCTGGAGGGTGGCCAATTCCAGCTCGACCCTAATTATGATCCAGCCCTGCCAACAGTCTTCATGTGGACAACGCTGGGTGTATCATCGGAACCAAAGTCTGCAAGTCAGTAAAGGAAATATCCAACAATGGATACATCGTTAGAAGATGAGGGGGATAGTCTAGACAAGGAAGAGGGAGAGGATACCATTGAGGTGTCTTCCTCAACCTCAGCCACCCTCGAGATACCACGGATAGGATACACACTTTCGAGACACCACAGATAGGATACATGCTTCCAGAGGGGGTTCAACTAGCAATTCCTGAGGAGAGTCAACCAGTAGGTGGGGAAGGGACAATGACACTAGTTGCTCAGCCTCAGCCACTACAGGATAGCCCTACGCCTACTACCCGCACCAGGTGGTCACTCGAGCATGACTGTGCACATATGGATGCTTGGATCAGTACATTGGGAGCTACTCTTTGTCCAAAGGACTTTCCTCCTTTGAGTCTCGCTCGGGATGCAGTACTTGTGGTTCAACTGACTACAGATATACATGGTGATCAGGGCCTCGTAGTTGTCCCCTCTAGGGATGAGGGGAAGTTTCCAGTTGCAGTGGACCTATCCCTCTAGGCGGCATCCACTAGTCATGAGTAGGAGTCTTCATCCTCCATACCCCAAAGCTCGGAAGGGTTGAACGTAAGGTTGTGTAAATCCAATCCTGAGGATCCATTTGGCACAATGGTGAGGTATGTGTAGGATCTCGAGACCTTAGGTGCCCTTATCAGTAATGTGGCGGAGATTGCACGTGTGCTAGATAGCACTCATTCCCCCTTGGTCTTCCAGGAGGCACAATGCATAGAGCGATTTGTAATGGAGGAGTGTGACATAGAGTTCACACGTATTTTCAGGGAGAAGGTGTGGCCAGAGAAAGAAACTCCAGAAATGCAAAAGCTTGGCAGCCTAGGAGGAATGTGCCTTTTTTTGGGGGTAGGGATAGTGAGGTACTAGCTGCCCTGTAACATTGAGCAGCATTTTAGAGCATTGTTCTATGTGAGGGAAGAGGGGTCCACAAAAGCTACGACTAAGATTGATGAGGCCTATAGGGTGTTGCATGAGCACAAAACTATCTATGAAGATCAACTTAATTGGTCTAAAGAATAGGTGGCCCAACAAATTGCATTGACTCAAATAGAAAAGAACAAAGCAGAGGCCACACAGAAGGAATTAGCAACTAAGGAGCAAGAGTTGGCAACACTAGGACAAGCCATGGCTGACCTCTCCAATACCCATGAGCAAATGAAGAAACAATTGGCGGAAGCTATTTAGATGGTTAAGGAAGCTTGGGAGAGGGAGCGAAAGGTAGCTCATTACTTCAAACAACGTACATAAGAAGTCTGCCAATTGCGTACCTTGGTCTCCCAGCAGCTGACATCATTAGCTCCATCAACACCTACTCCACTAGGGACGTCTACTTCCCCTCTACCTACTTCTCAATAGTGTTAGCTTATGGGTTTTTTGTAGTCCTAGTGGAAGACGACTAAAACTTTTGGGGGGGATAATGTAAGTGTCATATTATACTAGTTGTATTTAGTTATGTTTTGGTTTTGGTCGGTGAGGTTGTTATCCTCCCGACAGTTGTAGTAGTTGGTGACGGTTGGCCATCTAGAGCAACCGTCGGCCTCTTTTATATACTTGGCATATCATTGTTTTGGGGAGATATTGATCTATTGATGACATTGTATGAGCAATTCAGAGATAATATACATATCAGTTCTGTTGTGAGTTTGTAATGAATGAATCGTTATGATGCTGTTCTACTTTCAATTCATGCACATTCTGTTTACTCTGTATATTCCTATTCAGACCCAATAGGCGGTAAACATCAAGGAAGGTAATGAAACGATTTATGTATGTCTATATGTTGAGGACTTAATCTATGCAGGAAGGTCAAATAGAATGGAGAAATAATTCAAAGAGGCAATGATGAAAGAATTTGAAATGACTGATTTAGGACTTATGCAATATTTTTTTGGCATGGAGGTACACCAATCTCACAGTAAGATCTTTATTTGTCAAGCTACATATGTGCAAGATATGTTGAAGAAGTTTAATATTCTAGATTGTAAAGGAGTTGATGCACCAGTGGCACTTGTAGAAAAATTGATGTAGGAAGATGGATCACCAAAAATGGATGAAAGGAAATACAAAAGTATGGTTGGAAGTTTAATGTATTTGACAGTTACAAGGCTGGATATCATGTTTACAGTATCACTGATTTCAAGGTATATGAGGGAACCTACAAAAAGACATTTACAAGTAGCAAAAGAATATTAAGGTATGTGAAAGGAACAAAGGATCATGAAATCAATTATTATTCAGTTAAAGATTCAAAGTTGTTTGGTTATTCAGATTCAGATTGGCCAAGATCATCAGATGATTGAAAGAGCACATCAAGACATTGTTTTACATTAAGAAGTAAATTGATTACATGGAGTTCAAAGAAGCAAAATACAGTTGCATTAACAACAGCGTTTACACAAGTAGTTTGATTAAGAAGAGTTTTGGAAGATCTAGAAGAACAAAAAAATTCTACAGTAATATTTTGTGACAATGGTGGAGCAATACAATTAAGGAAGAATCTAGTATATTATATAAGGACAAAATACATAGAACTGAAGCACCGTTATGTAAGAGAGTTGGTACAGGACAAGGAAGTTGAAATTTAGTTTTGTAGGTTAGAGGAAAAGTTGGTAGACATCATGACTAAAGGACTAGGGAAGATAATACATTTAGAATTGAAGACAAAGTTGTAGATATAGGGATTTGAGATTAAGGGGGAGAATGTTGGAAAATATGATGTCAAAAAGGCACAACCTAAATAGCCGCAGCAAAACGCCACAACATAATACCTATTTTAAGGTAAAATCAGAAAAGTAGAACACAAAAAAAGGAGGATGCCAAACGCAGCAGAAAAGTAGCGAAATTTCAGTTTTCTGTAAGCTCAGTATGATGCTGAAGCAAAACAGGAGATTGAATATTATGTTGATTTGATAATGAAAAGAGAAAATTGTTCCAAAGGTTTTTTGAAAGGCTTTAAGATTTTGTGGATAAAATCTATTATTTTATGTTTACGATCTCTTGAGGTTTCAGTACTGCCCTTGTTCCATGCGAAATTTCCTAACACTAAAATAGTTTGTCATTCTATCAAGAAGCATGGTCTACTATTTTAGAGGCAGCCCTATGTTTTTTTACCTAAACCCTCATTATGGTTTAAAATTAACTTCTAAAAGAAATCTAATCAAAGTAAAATTTTTTAAAAATTGAAGTACCCTGACCGTAACTATATACCATAAGTGTTCAGTTTGCCTTTGCTCTGTATTTTTTGTCTCTAAGTGTAAAAATGATCCAGAAAAAGATATATATAAAAAATCAAAACCACTTTTTGAAAAACTCGGGAAATGGCAAGGCAAATGCAGCGGGTCCTGATTACTTAGGGTTAAATGCAGGTTTTTCGAGTGTAATGCTACTATGATATCAATTTGTAATATAATAATTTGTTCTTCATTTTTCAGATAATATTTAATTTTAAACTTTACATTTAATTTTTTTTCCTTTTTTTGCACATCATGTAGGTTGTTGAGACAGGATGTGTCTCACACAATTTGATGTGACTTGTGGAGGTCAAATGTGCCTTAAGCAACATGGTCATCAGTGACTTTTGGGCTGTTTAGAATGCAATCAAACACTGTTAAAGTCCAAGAGTTCAAAGGATTAATCCTTGATGATGACTGGTAGGTGAGGTTGAGTGCCTTGTTAGTAGTTTATAACTCATTGTCTAAATGATCTGATTTGCAGATATAGACAAGTCCAATGTGGGCAATAGTTATCTTTGTGTTGTTTGGAGGCAGTTAAACTTAAAGAAATCACAAAAGGTCAGAAGATATATTTTTGATGATGTTTGAGATTTTCGAGCCTATTCTATCGATGATCCAATTTGCTGATACAAATGAGTCCACCTTGGGCAATATTCATATTGGAACCAACTCTAGTGGAAAAAACTGGGATCATAAATGCAAAAGAGCAAGATATCAAAGAACATTTTACAATGAAGCGAAGAGCATTGTCATGAACATGTGGAACGAAAGGACCACCTCGCTCCATCTCCTAGCATATGTTGTAAATGCCAGATCTTATTGTGCTGACATAGTTGACTTACTGGGCAGGCGACCATGCTACAGAATCATTGAAGTTCCAGATGGATTTAAGAAAGCACTCAAAAAAATATTGACAAATCTGGAATTATCATCTACGGTCTTCTCAGAGCTCATGAAATTTGTATTTGGAGATTATAATATGGGGGAGATTGAGGCTCTTCATGACAGAAAATAAATGATAAATCTACTTTTATGGTGGTTCTATCTTTCAAAAGATGCCACATACATGCAGCCTGTTGCCATTTCAATGGTATCACAGGTATGTGATGGCATTTGATAGTTCTAAAATCGAAATTTTGTTCTATTTCCTACTTTTTTTTTGGTCTATGGCAGTTTTTATTTTTACTGTACTAATTTAAATTTCTAAATCGTAATAAACTTCCCTCTTCCCCCAAGTGTCCAGTTGTTCATCAGTTGTGAGAGGAATTAGAGAATATACTTCTTTATGCATTTGGTTAAACACAATTGAACTGGAGTGAGGAAGGAGAGGACTTAGTGTTTGTACATTCCAACTGTGCCTCTTAATGTACAAGACCAATGATTACCAACGAGTTCTATCCATGCATTGGGACACTCATTCAGAGTTGCCTGACTTGGATGTGTCCTTCACTACATCTTCTGGTCAGTCGAGTATAACATCAGGGAGTGGTAGAGGCATTGCTGAAGGAGTTCCATACAGCTCCAATGTTATTGGAGAGCCTGAGGACCTCAATGATGCAGAGCATCAAATTAGGATTCCATCTGATAATATGTACTACTAGATTGTAGGCTGTTAGGGATTCGAGCAAAAGAGCAAGATCCCAAAGAACAATTTTAATAAAGAGAAGAGCATTGTCATGAAGAGGTGGAATTAAACGATCATCCTATTGCACTCCTTGCATATGTTGTAAATGCCAGATATTATCATGCTGGTATGGTTGACTTTCTGGACAGGCAGCCACCCTACAGGGCTGTTGAAGTTTCAGATGGATATAAGAAAGTACTAAAAAAAGTTAACAAATATGGAAATATCATCTAGGTTCTGTTCAGAGCTCATGAAATGGGTTTTTGGAGATCATCATGTGGAGGAGATTGAGGCTCTTTATGACAGGAACCTAAAACTGCGTTTATGGTGGTCCTATCATGGAAAAGATGCCACATGCATGCAGCCTGTTTCTATTTCAGTGGTATTATAGGATGTGATAGCATTTGATAATTCTAAAATCAAAATTGGTTCTATTTCCAACTTTTTTTTGGCTATAGCAGTTTTATTTTTTACAGGACTAGTTTAACATTTCTAAATTCTACAAACCTTCCTCCCACAGGTCTGCAATTGTTCATCAACTGGGGGTAATTGGAGTACATACTCTTTTATACATTTGGTTAAAGCCGTTAAACACAATTTACTTGGAGGAAAGGTGGAGGACTTGGTGTTCGTAAATTCCAACTTGTGCCTCTGACATTCACGATCAATGATTACCAGCAAGGTCCATCCACGCTTTTGGGATGCTCACTCAGAATTGCCTGACAAATGTGTCCTCCGCCACACCTTCAATGATGCAAAGTGTCAAATTAGAATTCCATCTTGATAGAGTGATAATATATTAATATGTACTACTAGATTTTCAACTGTTAGGGATCCATTCAATGAAGTATAATATAAATTTTTATCACCTAATCTTATGATTTGAAGCGTTAAATTTATATAAATAGCTTTGACTATTTTGAAATTTACAAATTTATCATGTTTCAATCATTTCTTGCAAAAAAAACTGTAATTTTTATATATTTTTGTATGGATTTATCTGTGCCTTATAGTGTCTAGGGGTTCCCCCAAAATTGGCTTTCGTTCGCATGTACTGTTTATAAGCATGAATAAAAACTAGAAATATATTTTGATTAAGCTCTCTCTGATTGTTTATTCTATTGTATCATAATTCTTAGTAAATACTGGTCAGAAAGTTTTGCCAGGACGACAAACTGTACTAATAATATTATAAATAATTCCTTTGTATTATAGATTTTTGACCAACTGCATTTATTAATAGTGTTGACCTTTGGAAGTTTAAAGACTTCAACAATTCATTTATATATACATTCTTTTGAGTAAGACTTTTTAAAAATATTATCACGACAATGATTCTGTACGGTATGTATTTATTATCTGATACTATTAAATATTTTAATTTTTTTTTTCTTATTCAGATATTTTTGGAGTGACTTCAAAGTTGTGAACAGATTTGGTATTTCCATTGGTTTTGATTTATGGATGGGCAGGTTGATGCCTGTGTTTTCATGTCAATATGAAGAAAAATTTACTTCATTATACTTGGATTATTTTGTTGCTTATATGGTTGATGGTTGTATGATGTGAGCAGGTCAAGGTTTTGCCAAGAAAGGGAACAGGAAAGCATAAATACAGTTTTCAGCGAGTTGAAAGTGTGCCAGTGACTCAACTCCTGCTCTGTGGCTGTGATGAGCACAAAATGCATATTGAACAAGATGGAAATAATGAAATTGATGTAGACATGAATAATGCTATGCCTGAAACACAAGGTGTAACTGAGAAAGAACTAAATATTATGAAGAAGGTTATGGAGGAGCTGATTGGGAATGAAGAGCAAATGCAGACTTCAACAGAACTTGGCAATAAGACTGAGGTAGGACATGCTTACACTCCTGCAAAGTGGGCACGAGGCAAAGTGAGAATAGGCATGGAAAGGTTTGATGACGAGGATGATACTGAAGGGGTAAGTGATGGTGAAGCTGTATTCAGAAGTGCAGATGCACTTGCTGCAACTATAAAAGTTAAAGAAAACTCCAGAGAGAAGGAATTGGAGAATCTAGAGGCATTCAAAGACAAATCGAAGTTAGTCATCAAGGCATGCTATATTTGCCCTCCTTGCTCTTCCTACCTTTCTGAAAATTTCTTGTAGTACTTTTATTATACTTTTTTCAGTCTAGTTATGGGGTTCATTGAGCATGTGAGTGTTGATTGGAGTATGATTGTTTCTGGATTTATATTTTAAATTAGATCTTTAGGTGACCATGGTCATGCTATGTTTACAACAACAAAGAGTGTAACTCATGCTACTTACAATTTTTCAAAATGTTATTTGACATGACTCACTTGTGAGATCTAGTTTTGAAAGACTTACTTTTTCTGCTTATCCTTTTTTCTCCTCTAGATTAAGAGCTGCCTTCTGAAGTTCCAGATCAAAAAGGACTCTGCCCTTTTTATTTCCTTGTAGTATGATGTTTGTTTCTTTAATTACATGGCAGAGGTTTTTAATATTTTATTTGTTTCAAAGCTGTTTGTTATGACAAGAATGTTCAATAGAATGTATTTTTCTGAGCCATTGCTCAGTACTCTATGGAAAATTTCCCATGCAACTGGCGGCCAATGATTGACAATCAATGTCCTTTTGGTGAGCGTGCCAAAAGTTATTAATGAAACACTAATGCGTGAAAAGGTAATAAGCAATAATTGTTGATGGCTCACACTAGTATTAATTTGTTAAACTAGGATTTTTTTTAAAATAAAAAACTGTAAGAACCCCTACCAATTCTGTTCTGATTTTTGCCCTGCTGTTCTGATTTGGTTTTTGAGTGTTTTGGTTTGTGTTTTTGTTGTTTCAATGCATGTAGGGTTTTGCAATGATACAGTAATGAAATTGAAACATAATAGCATTGAAATTACACAAAATAGATGACTGAAAATGATTGGATCAGATAGTAAAACTATTTCAAATTAAAGATATGAAATAGGTTTCTTTATTGACATATCTGAATGATGTTCCTTGCCAATTACATTCATGAAATGAAGGCTGATTACAAACAGTCCAATCTGATTATAAAATCAGACTTGTGAAAGCATACAAATATGACCCAATGATCCACAATTCAACCTCAATCATGCAATGATGTCATCCTCCAACTGTAGCAGTCAACAATGATGAGATCCAATGGCAAAGATTTGTCCAAACCCTGATTTCAGACCTACAGAAGTCTGATTACAAATCTGATCACAAAAATCTGCCAAATGATGCCCTAGAATATGGCGATTGAGCCTCCAAAGGCTAGTGCTCCTCCATGGGTGAGATCACTAGGGTTTAGTATGCAAAAGTATGATCAATAACACCTTCAAACCCTCAATTTCTCAGTCTGATATGAAATTGCAGCAGTTTGATATAAATTTGTGAACACAAGAAGTTGAAATCCTTCACCAATGAAGCCACCAAATGATAACAAATCAATGCCAAACCCTAGCCATGCATGTAGAAGATGAAAATATGCCTTATTATCCTTCAAATCTGAATTATTATGCCTTCAATCTGCAAACACACTTCAAACCCTAGCTGATTACAAATAGATAGGTCTAGTTTTCTTTCTAGTATTTTATTCACATTCAAAACTCCCAAAAGGTAATTTGTATAGTGTGCATAAGTAGCAATTTAATTTATTGTTTTTAGACTTTAGGCTAAGTTGCTGGTCCTAGTACGGGTACAGATATGGGGTTCGGGTATGCAGATACGGCAATTTGTTTTTTGGCCCGAGTATGGTATGACAATACACACACACACACACATATATACATACATACATACATTCATATATCTATGTATACATAGATAGATACATACATACATATTGATATATCTATGTATACATAGATACATAGATACATACATATATAATATATTAAAAAATTCAAAATTATAAATTATAAAAACATTGATACTCATAGTTGCCAAAAAAAAAAAAAATTTAAATACCTCAACTTGCCAAAATGGAAATATTCAAATTCATAATTCAGTGATTTGTCAAATGTCAATACACAATGAAATTCAAAATTACAATCATTATCAATATTCAATATTCTTCATGTGTGTTTTGGCCTTTTGTGTTTGTGAAATGATGAAAAAAGTTGTTATACTCACTTTAGGGTGAATTTGTGTTTTTAGAGGGTTTTTTTAAAGTTTGGGTTTTTTTAAAGTTGCGGGTCCCTCTGGGTTCTCCTCGGTTATGCTTGGGTTCTCCCAAGGTACTGCCTGGGCACCTCGGGTTCCCAGGCAGTACCTTGGGAGAACCTAGAGAAGAACTGGCCTAGGACCAGTACCTAGATCAGACCCATACCGGTATGGAGGGTGTTCTTGAGGAACCCGATAACATAGACTTTAGGAGTAGATTAGATAAGAGAGCTTCCTTTGCAAACAAGAGGATTTCCTCACACACTGTTCCTTTTTGTGTTGTCATGAAAGTGAAAAGTGACAAATTACAATGCTAACAACTTGTATATGTCCTTGCTGATTGTTGTATTAATAACCCACTTTTTTGGATAGAGATGATGGTCATCTAAAGAGTCCTCGAAGGGAGAAATACTGTCAATGGAAATGTTGATAGACTAGAGAAGCAAGCTAGTCTTTGAATAGCATCAATGTTGTCATTCAGTGATAGTTAAGAAAACAACCCACATTGAAGAAATAAGGGCTAAAACATGGTATCTCTCCTGGCCTAAAGAAATATTTCACATAAACCCAATTATATGGAGATAGAAAGCGAGCTTGAAGTTGCTCCCAGGACAAAGAAGCTAGGCACTAATCTGGACAATGCACAGAGGGTCTATCCATTTGCAATGGCTGATGAGCTGGAGCATGGTCCACACCTTTTCAATATGTGCCTAGTTAATAGGTCCTAAGCTCAATCCATAATTTTTGGACCCAAAAAACAATATGGATTTAATGGTAGCATCCAAGAAGTTGTAATGTCCCCATTTCCGGCATGATCACCTAGCGAAGAGAGAGCTTATTCACCATTCCTGTAGGCTAATTCATTTGGTAAGGGAATGACAGTGTTGAAGCTTGGAGGATGGAAAGTCAAATTTTATAGCTTCAACTATTTTTCCTTGGCAAAACAAAGTTGGGAGATGACTTTATAAATTTTTATAATATTTTTGGAAAAGTCAAAATTAATTAAATAATTTGCCAAGAGGAAAAGCGACCCACTTGGAGAAGAGAAAATTGAAGAAAAATAAGGAAAAATAAGACAAATAACAATTAAAATAATATTTTATTAATTAAAATATTATATTTTATTCCATAAAGTGGCCGCACAAGGGTGAAGAGGAAAAATAATAAAATATTATTATTTTATTATCTCCTTGTTGGCTGCCCAACTTGAGAAAAATAAAAGGAAAATTAAAATAAAATATATTTCTTTGGAGGTGGACTTCAAAATGAAATAAAATGGATTGCCACTGGGCGCCCAAGTGAAGGATTAGAAAAGATGGAGTTTGGAGGTCATTTCATCATGTTATGCTATTGTCATTTGATAATTTGGAGAGTTTCTCTTAGCTGCAACTTCGTTTCAGCAAGCTTCTAAGGACGAAAACCCTTAGAATTCGTGGTTTGGACGAAAGCCCATCCCACATTGAGAGATGGATCCATTCGAGATTCATTATTGAGCATTGCAGGTTTCTTTTACATTTTGGAGCTTCAACCAGCTAGGATTTGAAAGGAGATTGTCATATCAGCTAGGGTTTGAAGTTTAATTGCAGGTTGAGGACAATTTGTTGCAGATCTGAAGGTTTATTTGGCATATTCTCATCAACAATTGCATGGCTAGGGATTGGAGGTGAAGCGCCTTGTCTGGGAGGGCCATTTGGTGATTGGCATCATCCATTGGTATGTAGATTTGTGTTTCAGACCTCTGCAAATTCATAACAAGTTGCAGATCGGAGAGTTTGGTGTCAACTTTTGATGTTGCATTGACATATTTCTCATCTAGGAGTCCATCGCTCCATTCCTAGACTTAGCCGCCACCTTTTGGAGGAGTCTAGGGTTTGTTTTGGCAAGGATTGTGCAATCAGATTTGTCATCAGCATCTGCAGATCAGAAAATCAGTGATAGAACATCGACATATTATTCATTTCATCTTTGGTTATCTTCCTAACCTAGGCGCCCATCAATGGGAGTCATCGCCTCATCTTAGAGAGGGTTTTTTGGTCATTGAGGATCACATTTGTATTCATCATCAGATCTGATTTATGATCAGTCATGACTGTTATGTAATCAGCCACCTTTTTATGTATGTGATTGGCATGATATCATCATCCAGGTATGTTGTTGATGTAATATCTTTCAAATCTTCAATTTGAAACTATCTATTTTATTTTCAGTCATCTATATTGTGTGATTTCTATGCAAAAATGTTTCTATATTGTTGTCACATCATGGCAAAACCCTTTATGCATTGAAACATTCAAAAACCCAATCAAAATCAAACAAAACCTAAATCAGAAAATCAGACCAGCAATCAGAAAAATAGGGCAGAATTGGTATGGGTTTTTACAGTGGTATCAGAGCCTAGATTTTGCCATCATGGAGGGTTTTGATTGTTCATATGCAACCACTTGAAGTTGGTCCACATAGGTATCACTACTACTGTAGAAGAACAGGTCAGCAGGATAATCAAGAAGAAGAGAATCCATCTGTAGGTACACGACAGGAAATGGAGAGGTAGAAGTGGAAGTCCTAGGAGACATGATCAACAAAACATGGACGACTTCTTGCACTCTTTTGCCCAACAACAACAACAAATGTTTCAAGCTTTTCAACAACAATTAATCACAACTATTGGATAGTTGAGGGTAGATCAGCCTAATCCAAGAGAGGACACCAGTGCAGGGAATAAAAATACAAGTAGAACAACTACTAATGCAGGTAGAAAATCACTATTGTTTTAGATATGCCCCTCCGTCCTACATTCGTGCAAAGAAGAGAAGAAGAATCATTTGAAGAGGACGAAGAAGAGACTCACATAATCAATGATGTGATGGTTGCCTATGATGAGTAGCGTACACTTCCAGCAGAAGTTAGGACTGCACTCACTTTGAATCAATTTATGAATCAACGAAAGGATAAAAAGAAAGTTAAGCATGAGAGAAGATCTAAGAAGCAACATAAGGAGTACAAAGATGCTTTGAACAAGGTTCCTCTTCCTAACTTTGATGGTAGTGGTAAGAGTACAGCTCATGCTTGGGTACACAAATTGGACACATTCTTGAGACTTAAGCCTATGCCAGAAGAAGATGCAATTCAATTTGCAACTATGCATCTAGAGGGAGAAGCTTATGATTGGTGGCATCATGGACTTGTAACACAAAACCATGCAATGATTCATTCTTATGAAGAGTTTACAAATAAACTCATTGCTAGGTTTGACAGGAAAGATGTAGAGGTCTATTACGAGGATTTGGCACAGATGAAATAGATCGGGCATGTGGATTCTTACATCAATGAGTTCCAAAAGGTTCCTGTTATGGTCCCTAATATGATAGAAAAGAGAGTGGTAATGTTGTTCATTGAAGGATTGAATGATAAGTTGAAGGGTTTAGTGAAGGCTTATAAGCCTAGTACACTTGATGATGCTATTCAGCTTGCACTTGACCTTGATACTACTCCTCCATCATTTCAGCCACAAAAGAAAAGCTTTAAAGGCTCTACTTCAAATCAGAAAAAGTTCAATCAGCCTAGATACACACCTCCTAGGATGGACAATGAAGTGAAGAATGAATTAAGGAGGAAGAAACTTTGCTTTTCTTGTAAGGAGCCTTGGGAACCAGGACATAGATGCCTTGGGAAAGGCAAGGCACATCTCATAGAGGTCACTTCCGATGTGGAGAACGAGGTTATTGAGGATACTAGTTCAGATAGTGATGCAGATCATACGGAGCAACCGCCTCAGTTAGAGCTTGAGCCTAGCACTACAGATGATACAGAACATGTTACTATTGCATCCATTTCAGGAGTGTCTAGATATCATCCCTTTCGGTTGAGAGGAGTCCTTAAGGGATAGCGAGTCACTTGTTTTATTGATAATGGAGCTACTCACAACTTCATTGACAAGGGTCTAGTTGTGAAGAGGGGACTACAGGCTGAGGATTTTGCAGGATTTAGTGTGACCGTTGCAGATGGCTTTATTATGAGTTGCACCAAAAAGGTTTAGATGGGTGACTACACATTGACTGATGATTTCTATGTGGTAGGACTTGGTGACATTGACATTGTTTTGGGAGTTCAGTGGTTACAATCACTTGGTAGATACATACAAGATTTCCAAAAGATGGAGCTTGAGTTCATGTCCGATGGGAAGAAGATTGTGTTGAGAGCACTTTCAGATGGAGGACCTAGGGTTGTTTCAGCGAGGAGGATGGAGTCATTGTTTAGGCATGATGACGTTGCATGGTAGCCCAATGTTTTGTATCTTCTAAATCTTCTTCCAGTAATCAACAGTATCATGTAGACATTCAGTCAGTGCTTGATAAGCACAGTGTGGTGTTTGGAGACATTCCTCCTGGTAGGCTACTAGATCGTGGATTCGAACATGCCATTGAGCTAGAGGAGGGCTCCAAGCCTATTATCACTACACGTTATCGTCATTCGCGACATTTCAAGGAGGAGATTGAGAAGACAATTAAGGAGTTATTTGACATGGGACACATTCGGCCTAGTTCCAGTCCCTTTGCTTCTTTAGTTGTTCTGGTGAAGAAGGATGGCACGGTGAGGATGTGCATTGATTATAGAGCCTTGAATAAGAAGACAATCAAGAACAGGTATCCCATTCCTAGGATCGATGAGTTGCTTGATGAGTTACATGGGGTAGTGTACTCCAAGATTGATCTTTGTTCAGGGTATCATTAGATTTGTGTCTGTGATGAAGATATACACAAGACAACATTTTGATGTCATTATGGACACTATGAGTTCTTGGTTATGTCATTTGGTCTTACTAATGCTCCTACTACATTTTAGTCATGCATGAATCACATCTTTCGTAAGCAGTTGTGTAAGTTTGTATTGGTATTCTTTCATGACATTTTGATTTATAGTAAGACATGGGAGGATCATCTTCAGCATCTTGATGAGGTGTTGAGTATTATGGAGGCACAATCATTGTATGCTAAGGCTTCCAAATGTGAGTTTGGGATGACCGAGATTCTCTACTTGGGACATGTGATTGGAGTTGATGGAGTCAGAGTTCACCAGGAGAAGATATAGGCTATCCTAGATTGGCCACCACTAAAGAACATTTCATATTTGAGAGGTTTCTTTGGACTATGCAGTTATTACAGGAGGTTTTTAAGGGGTTTTCGTAGTTGGAAGCACCACTTACAGATCTCACTAAGAAAGGGGCATTCGGATAGACGAATGAGGCACAGGCTACAATCGAGAAATTCAAGGAGGTGATGAGTTCTTGTCCTGTATTGGCACTACTAGATTTTACTCAGCCCTTTGTGTTAGAGTGTGATGCATCGGGTCACGGCATTGGTGCGGTTTTGATGCAGAATAGACATCCCATTGCATATGAGAGCCAAAAATTGAGGGATGCGGAGAGACTCTATTCCACCTATAACAAGGAGATGCTTGCCATCATGCATGCGTTGGCAAAGTTTCGACAATACTTGGTGGGTGCGAAATTTGTGGTGATGACGGACCACAATAGCTTGAAATACTTCTTAGAGCAAAAAGATTTGAATGAGCGGCAACAAAAATGGGTGTATAAGATCCATGCCTATGATTTTGACATTGAGTATGTGAAGGGCAAGAAGAATATTGTTGTTGATGCACTTTCCAGGAGATCTACTCTTTTGCTCTATGACTGAGATTTTAGCTGATTGGAAATCTCAACTTTTAGTTGAGTATTCCAAGAACACATTTGCATGCGAGCATGGATGGTATGATTCAGGATGATAGATATAAGGTGATGGATGATGTGATTTATTATAAGGATAGGATTTATTTGGTACCCGAATCTAAATTGAAGCAGAAGATTATGAGAGCTATCTATGACACTCCATTAGCAGGGCATCCAGGATTCTTCAAAACCTACAGGTAGATTAGAGAGAGATTCTCATGGAAGGGTCTCAAGGATGATGTCTTGCAGCATGTTAGAGAGTGTATGGCTTGTCAGCAGAACAAGTCAGAGCATACTTTCTCAGCAGGTTTGTTTCAGCCATTGCCTATTCCAGAGCAGAAGTGGGAGAATATTTTGATGGATTTCATCATTGGTCTACCGAGAGTCCAAGGCAGGGATTGCATATTTGTGGTAGTTGACAGGTTGACCAAATATGCACACTTCTTTGCAATACCATTAGATTATTCAGCATTGCAGGTTGTAGAGTTATTCTTTAGAGAGGTTTAGGTTGCATGGACCCCCTAAGACCTTTGTTAGTGATTGGGACAACAGGTTTTTCAGTGTGTTTTGGCAGGGACTATTCCAATTAGCTGGTACAGAGTTGACATCGAGCACTAGTTACCACCCTCAGACAAATGGCCAGACAGAGATTGTCAATAAGTGGGCTGAGGGATATCTTCGCAATTATATTACGGGGCAGTAGTGTGCTTGGATTAGGTGGTTACATTTGGGCGAGTATTGTTATAATACCACCTATCACATGTCGATTGGCATGTCACCATTTAGGGCCTTGTATGGTTATGATGCTTTGTTTTTCTTAGACTTGGCCTTTGATGATAGTAGAGCTCCTAGAGCTAAGGAGTTGATGCAAGATAGTCAGGATATCCTTAAGGCACTTAAGGATAATACTCAGTAGATCCAGAATCAACAGAAGATGTATGCTGATAGACACAGGGTAGAGAGGACTTTTGAAGTTGGTGATTTGGTATTTTTGCGTCTTTAGCCATATAGACAGTCTACATTGAAGAGGAGTGGTGCAAAAAATCTAAAACCCAGGTTCTATGGTCCCTACAGGATTGTGAGGAGAGTTGGAGAGATATCATATGAGCTTGAGTTGCCAGCAAATAGCAAGATTCATAATGTTTTTCATGTGTCATGCCTCAAGAAGGCACTTGGACAACATGTTTCTTCTCCAGATCTTCCACTTCTTGATGAAGAGGGTAGTTTGATATTGGTTCTTGACAGTATCTTGGATATGAGGGAGCGGCAGTTGAGAAATAGGGTGATCTGTGAGTATTTGGTGAGATGGAGAGACTTGCCATTGGAGGATGCGACTTGGGAAGGAGAGCAGATTTTACAGCATCCAGATTTGCGATTGCTTGAAGGCAAGCAATCCTGGGAAGGGAGGACTGTAATGTCCCCATTTCCGACATGATCACCTAGCGAGGAGAGAGATAGCCTATTCACCATTCCCATAGGCTAATTCATTTGTTAAGGGAATGACAGTGTTGAAGCTTGGAGGATGGAAAGTCAAATTTTATAGCTTCAACTATATTTCCTTAGCAAAACGAAGTTGGGAGATGACTTTATATATTTTTATAATATTTTTGGAAAAGTCAAAATTAATTAAATAATTTGCCAAGAGGAAAAGCGACCCACTTGGAGAAGAGAAAATTGGAAAAAAATAAGGAAAAATGGAAAATAAGACAAATGACAATTAAAATAATATTTTATTAATTAAAATATTATATTTTATTCCATAAAGTGGCCGCACAAGGTTGAAGAGGAAAAATAATAAAATATTATTATTTTATTATCTCCTTGTTGGCTGCCCAACTTGAGAAAAATAAAAGGAAAATTAAAATAAAATATATTTCTTTGGAGGTGGACTTCAAAATGAAATAAAATGGATTGCAATTGGGCACCCCAGTGAAGGATTATAAAAGATGGAGTTTGGAGGTCATTTTCATCATGTTATGCTATTGTCATTTGATAATTTGGAGAGTTTCTCTTGGCAACTTCGTTTCAACAAGCTTCTAAGGACGAAAACTCTTAGAATTTGTGGTTTAGACCATAGATGCAAGACTCGCCCGTTAACTCGCCGAGTTTTGAAAAACTCGTGAGTTTTTCCAAGTCGTGAGTACTTCATGCAAAAACTCGCCAAAAAAAAACTAGAACTCGCGAGTTTTTGGAGAGTTTTTCACAAAAACTCGCGAGTCCGTGCAAAAAACTCGGCCTGTGTGAAAAGTGCGATTTGGACGGCGTTTAAAGGTATTTTGTGACTTATTTTTGGTCATTCTACTTGCTCCAAATGAGAAAAAAACCCCTCCCAAGCATTTTACACCTATTTGCAGCAATTTGGCGTCGATCAAATAAGATTTGAGGCGGATTCGAATCGAATTTGAAAGGCAAATCAGATTTCCAGGTAGGTTTTTGTTTTTTTCTTTCTCTTTCTTTTTTTGAAATTTTTTCTTCATTTTTGAAGCATCTAAGTTTAAAAAACATCATGAATGTAGTATAAATGGATTTGTATTGATCCAAACAAGATTTATATTCATAAAAACAAGATTCATCACTGTTTTGTTTGCATTTTTTCATTTTTTTTCATTTTTCTTCATTCTTCTTATTTCAATCCAATTTTTTTTGTTTAAGTCTTAGATTGGTTTGCAGTTTTAGTAATTTAGAGTAATTTTTTTATTTCTTCATTGTTTTCATATTTTTTCCAAACCCTAGTTAATTTTCTTTTTGTTGAATCCATTTTTTTTGGAACAAAATGTTTAACTTTAGAATTTTACGTTAGTTTAAATTTAATCTATCAAGTAGAAATCTAATTTAGGTTGTTTTTTAATTTTCTATTAAAAAACTAACAACTTGTGCTTTCTCTTTGTATGTGCAGGTTAATTTATAATGGCAGATAGAGATGCTTCTATATTCGGTTCAGCCTCAGGCCCTGTTGCATCATCATCATTTGTAGGCAAACGTCCTCTAGGAGCTAGAGATCCTGCGTGGAAATATGCCTATCTAGGACCGTACCCTGGCTCAGTTTTTTGCATCCAATGCGAAAACGTATACCGTGGAGGCATTAACCGCCTCAAATACCATCTTGCAGGCATTAGTCGTCGTGATGCGAAGGCTTGTACTAAACCACGTAAGAAATAAAAAGACAAATGAATGCCATACTTGCAGCCGCAGAAGAAAGAAAATTACAAAGGGAGAAGGCAAAGGCAGCCATGCAAGCATCCATAGCTTCTTCTCAAGGTGCTCCAGTCAACCTTGAGTCGGATGATGATGCACTTTAGGGTATAGTGGGCTCTCTTCATGGTCCACGTAACCGAAGGCAACCCACCACCACTGCGAGCCCTTCATCTACTTCCAGTAGAGCACCAGGATCAGCACCTACACGCACAGTAGATAGTTTTTTTGTGCCTAGAAACACACCTGGATCACAAACTTCCTTAGAGGCAACTGGGTGGAATAAGGAGGTGCATGACCATGCATACATTGCTTGTACCGATTTTTGGTATTTCAACAACATCCCTTTCAATGTGGCAAATTCTCCTTATTGGCATAATTTGGTTATGCATAATTTGGTTACTGCACTGACGGTTGCAGGAAAGGGCTTCAAGGCACCTTCTCGCACAGAATTGAGTGGGAGGTTGGTTAATTTAATCTTTTAGGTTTTAAGTTTTTGATAAATTTATGTTCTTTATTTATAGAAATTTATGATGAATTTAAGCTATTTTTTGTTTACAAACAAAATTTGTGTACTTAATTTCACTTTGTACTTGTAGGTTGCTTACAAATGCAAGAGATAGGGCAAGGGTAGTGGTGGAAAACCAAAGAACTGAATGGAAAAAATATGGCTGCTCTATTCTTTCCGATGGGTGGACGGATGGTAAAAACCGCACCATCATTAATTTTTTGGTAGCTTGCAAGAATGAAATGGTGTTCTTGAAATCAGTGGATGCCTCCAACATAGTGAAAAATGCAGAAAATTTGGCTAAAATGTTGGAGCAAGTTTGCATGGAGGTTGGGATTGAAAATGTTGTGCAAATAATTACTGACAATGCAGCAGCATATGTGGCAGCTGGTAGAATCCTCCAAGAGAGACACCACACAATTTTTTGGACACCTTGTGCAGCACATGTCCTTGACCTTGTTTTGGAGGACATAGGCAAGCTTGATTGGGTCACACCGATTGTAGAGGATGCAAGGAGGATCACAAAATTTATCTACAATCACCCTTGGGTTCTTCACATGATGAGGGATTACACCCAAGGGAAAGAGTTGGTGAGATCTGGTGTGACAAGGTTTGCAACGGTTTTTTTAATGTTGCAAAGCATTCTTGGTGCATTGGGGGCTTTGAAACAAATGTTTGTGTGCCCAAAATGGACAGAATCATCTTATGCGAAGAAGCCAGAAGGAGACAAGGTTGCATGCATTATCTTCGACAAAGTATTTGTAGAAAGAGCTACAGAGATTGTGAAGGTAACTTCAAAACTTCGAATTTAAATTCAAATTGAATATTTATTTATTTTTAATGTTTTTCATTGTAAATTAGTACCTTTAATCTTTTTGCATTTTTATATTGTAGGTGTTGGAGCCCTTGGTTAGAGTCCTCCGCTTGGTAGATGGGGATAAAACCCCAATGGGGTATCTTTATGAGGCCATGGATAGGGCCAAGGAAGCTATAAGAACTTATTATAAGGGGGACAGTCTCAAATTTGATCCCATATGGGAGATTATTGATAGGAGGTGGAACAATCAACTCCACCAACCCATCCATGCAGCAGGGTACTTTTTGAACCCCCGTTTCTTCCATTCAGGCAGCTTCTCAGATCCTACTGGAGAGGTTATGGAGGGCCTCACTTCTTGCATTCAGAGGATGACACCCCAGGCTGAGGTGGCAGACCTCATTGTTGATGAATTGCAAGCTTATAGGGAAAGAAGGGGTAGGCTCTTTTCTTCAGACCTGGCTACACGAGCAATAAACAATCAGTCACCAGGTATAAAATTCAAATTTACAAGTTACAAACTTACAAGTTACAACTATTGATAATCTGATATTTAATATGTTTTGAACTTTTCACTTTCCTTTCTAAGTTTCTAACTCTTCAATATTTTTTTTGTAGAGGTTTGGTGGACAAATTGGGGTGGAAATACCCCAAATCTCCAGAGATTTGCCCTCCGTGTCTTATGCCAACCATGTAGTTCATCCAATTGTGAGCGCAACTGGAGCTTATTTTAGGCCATCCACACAAAGAAGAGGAACAAGCTAGCTCAGAAACGCCTCAATGACCTTGTCTATGTGCAATATAATCTTCGGCTGCGCACAAGAAGGGTAGAGGTAATATCAGATGATCCAATTGATTTGGATGAGATAGATCCTTACAGTGATTGGACAGGGCAGGATGAGGAACCTTCATTGTTTTCTGAGGATGAGATCTATGATTTGGAGAGACAGGCAATGGAGGAGGGGGCTGCCGTTGGAATCGATGGATTGGGATTCTCATTGGATGACATTGAGGATGAGGAGGATGAGGAGGCATTGCCACCAGGACCACTACCAGCATCTACATCCAGGATGGAGGTTGAGCCACGGTTTGTCATGCCGAGGAGGGAGGAGCCACATCAGATTCCTAGGACTAGACCTAGTTCTACCACTCCCCTAGTTTTCAGTAGACTTGGGAAGGGGAAGAGGAAGATGTAGTATTTTACTATTTAGTATTTACTTTCAGTTTTACAAAAACAATTTGCTATTTCCATTTTGTTTCAGACTATCAGTATCAGCGCATTCCTCATGAGGATGCCATTTTGTACCCAATTTACTTTGAAATCAATCAAATACAACTAGACTCAGCTTGTTTCTCATTTATTGACTTGTTGGATGCATCTAATCATTGAATTTTGCAAAAAAAATGTGTTTTTAATGAAATTTAAACAATTTTTTAAGTTGTCGAGTTTTTTGCCGAGTTTTTGCGAGTTTTTTGCCGAGTTTTTGCCGAGTCGAATTTTTCGGGCTTGGCGGGTTTTTGCTTTTGGCAAGTTTTTCAACTATGGTTTAGACAAAATCCCATCCCACATTGAGAGATGGATCCATTTGGGATTCATTTTTGAGCATAACTGCAAGTTTCTTTTGCATTTTGGAGCTTCAACCAGCTAGGGTTTGAAAGGAGATTGTCATATCAGCTAGGGTTTGAAGTTTAATTGCAGGTTGAGGACAATTTGTTGCAGATCTGAAGGTTTGTCTGACATATTCTCATCAACAATTGCATGGCTAGGGGGTTGGAGGTGAAGCACCTTGTCTTGGAGGGCAATTTGGTGATTGGCATCATCCATTGGTATGCAGATTTGTGTTTCAGACCTCTGCAAATTCATAACAAGTTGCAGATCGGAGGGTTTGGTGTCAACTTTTGATGTTGCATTGACATATTTTTCATCTTGGAGTCCATCGCTCCATTCCTAGACCTAGCCGCCACCTTTTGGAGGAGTCTAGGGTTGGTTTTGGCAAGGATTGTGCAATCAGATTTGTCATCAGCATCTACAGATCAGAAATTCAGTGATAGAACAGCGGCATATCATTCATTTCATCTTTGGTTATCTTGCTAACCTAGGCGGCCATCAGTGGGAGTCATCACCGCATCTTGGAGAGGGTTTTTTGGTCATTGAGGATCACATTTGTATTCATCATCAGATCTGATTTATGATCAGTCATGACTGTTATGTAATCAGCTTCCTTTTTATGTATGTGATTGGCATGATATCATCATCCAGGTATGTTGTTGATGTAACATCTTTCAAATCTTCAATTTGAAACTATCTATTTCATTTTCAGTCATCTCTATTATTGTTGTCACATTATGGCAAAACCCTTTATACATTGAAACATTCAAAAACCCAATCAAAATCAAACGAAACCTAAATCAGAAAATCAGACCAGCAATCAGAAAAACAGGGCAGAATTGGTAAGGGTTTTTACAGAAGCACATCTTTGTAGTTATATTTTGGAAATGAGAGTCATGTGCTTGAGGAGGTTGACTCATTGCATGAGGACAATTGGGTCTTTTGAAGGGGTCAAATCATTTTGGATGCAGTTGTTTGAGAAGGACAAGGATATCCTAATTTGAAAACTTCATAATTAAAACCTGATGAAGGAAATTATGGAATTAAGAAGTGCTCATGTTGATGTGAAATAATAGAAATGATTAATAATTAAGCTTGTTACTGATCTTTTTGAAAAGTTTGATGAGCACGTTGATGTTTGGGATTGCAGAATTGATATTATGAATAAAGGTAAATGTAGTGTTTTAGGTCATGGCCAAATGAGAGACACAAATTGGTGTATGACACCTCGCTTGTGTAAGCCTGCAAAGGATTGTTTTTCTATTTACATTATATATTGTTGATGCTATGAATAACACTATTGCACACGCCTTGTTAGAATCTCATGGGATGATTTAGATAGAAAGAACAAATATTATTATATTTGAGCAATTGCAAGAGGATACTGTGGGAGGATCCACTTCTTTACCAGAAGATGGTATTGACTCTTCAAGTGCAAATGATGTAGGAGGATTTAGTTCTTCCATTGATGATGCTGCTTCCGCTTTATCTGATGATGGTGCTTTGCCTGATATATCTTTACAGGATGAAGTTTTGGTTGTCACTGATGCGAAGTTAACTATTGGCAGTGGTGACTTTGAGAAGCTCCCAAATGACATCGATAACAAATTGCTTTGGTTCCAGATTCGCCGCCCCCGTCCCCCCCAGAAAAATAAGCCACTTGTTGTTCTAGCCACTAAGTTTACTTATGTTGAATTGGAGCAGAGAGATCTGCTATGAAGCAGAAAACCAGATGTTTTGATGGCAAATGAGCTTGTGAAAACCCAGGATTTTTGTAGTCTCTCTTCTTACAGGGGTATGAAGGAAGAGGCCTTGTGATTTGTCTGAGTTAATATCTCCTCCTTCTGATGTAGATTGGTAATTGATGAAGATGCTTGAGATGAGGAAATTCAAGACAATTAATGTGGAGAGAAGCAGGATCTCACCTACAAACTAGAAATGGGTGAATCCTATAAACTATAGTTACTAAATCCTGTTTGGTCTGTATTTTTTGGACCAGCCAGATATGTCTGATTCAGTCTGGATTTTTCAATTGCTATAGAGTTTTTATCATTTTTTTTTTGAAAATTCCACACTTCTGATTTTTTTTGACCTCCTTAATGAATCAAATATTTCGAACCTTGTAACTCTATAAACCATTCTAGTGATTTTGTGACTTGGCTGTTGCTAGAATTATGGTGAAGGATTCACTCATTATAATAAAGAGGTATGGGAGAAGGAATCTCCTTGCTTGAGATCTCGGATGTTACTTGCCTACTATTCCATTGACTGATACTGAGAAGATCAGAGTAGTAACACAATATTTTGCTTAATGGATAAAATCGTTGCAAAAACCATAGTCCTACATGGCTCCTAAGGGCCAATGTGGTGAAAAGCTTTTGAGACGTCTAATGTTATCAGGAGAACCAATCTTTTATTATGCTGCAATGAATGAAGAATATCTTGAACAGCTATGATGCTGTCAGTAATTTGTCACCTTTGGTGAACCTGGTGAAAGTTCACTATCATCTCACAGAGTAGAGGCCGAGGCTAGTGCGTGATGATGTTTGAGATTATATTGTATACTACATCACATAAGGAAATGACCTAAAAAGCTTCTAATGTATTTGCTTCAGCCTTCTCTGATATGAGAACCAATGTGGTTATATGGAGACACCATGATAGTTTTTTGCTTTTTCTTGATTTGTCTACAACTTCCAACAGGTCCAACTTATTTCCTCCCAAAAATATAAAGTATCTGCAGAAGCCACGTGCTGAGAGCTTTATCTCTTGCAAAGGAGGCGACTGCCTCATTTGACGCCTTCATAATCAGGGCTGTGGGATTTCTTTTTGTCGTCTGCCATTATCACTGATGGCATGAGTGCTACCAACATTTCTTGAACTGCAGATAAATCTACAGTAGGTTCAGTGAGCAGGTCGTGAAAGTGAACAGAGATTGAAGATATAATGTTCTCTATGTTTAGAACTATACTGCCATGAGCCATCAGCAATCGTTAACCAGTGGACACTGTTTAATTACTTCCTCTCATGACTGATTTTTGCTGCCACATATGATACCTCCTTTTGAAGATGAGCAAGTTCACCAGTTAACTGGTTTTTCTTCTGCTTCTTTCAGGGAGCAAAAGAAAAATACTTGGTTTGTGATTGCAAGGATTGCAATTACTTATTGCTAATATTATTCAATTGAAAGATATTTCCTAAAACCTCTTTAATTCTTTGTTTGGTTAGACATAGTTTTCCAACAAAAATTGCAATTACTTATTGATAATATTATTCATTTGAAAGATATTTCCAAAAACCTCTTTAATTCTTTGTTTGGTTAGACATAGTTTTCCATCAAAACAATACATTGCATGCCCTTGAATATCCCTTCCTTTTCCACACCATTCATGGCTATCTTTTTATTGGTGATGATGCATCTACAAGTTTTCGAAACAAAAACTGTGGATGTTGTATCCAATATCTGCCGAGAATGTCCATCACAATGGCCCAATGGTCAGGGAGGATTTTAGTATTAATTAGAAAATGACTAATATCTTTGCCATGCACCTAGGCCTCTTTCCCCTTAGCACCTTGTGAATAAGCCTTTGGGTAAAATCCTCACATATGAGGGAATTTTAATGAATTAAAGCCTTCAACTTTTGAGTTTGATCGAGATTTAGGCTGACCTCTCTTCTTATCTGCTGTTGATTTCACAACTTGAATTTTCCAGGAAAATTGTGAATTTGTGACTTTGTGATGTCCCGATAATAAGGTGTTATTTAAAATAAAGATTTAAACATCACGATAAACGATGAAATTGCCCTCTTACAATATGGTGTCTGTAATATTCCTTCCATCGTTAATTTGAATGATAATTGTATATATAATATTAAATGATATTATTATATAAACATTTCTTATATAATATATTTATTTATAAATAATAAATATAAATACTGTCATGCCTCCGTAGTTATAATTCAAATTATGAAGTATTGAAATACAATAAATATCAAAAGAACAACAATAAAATTACAATTTTATTGTTATTATAATCATCATAGATAATGTTATGATTATAAATTAAGAATAGTAATAATCAATATTCAAAGAAAGTAAATAATATAATATTAATATAGATATAAGTATTCAATTATGAATATTAATATAAATATAAGTAATTAAATAAATGTTATTGTAAGTATTACAAGGTATGACCAATCCACAAAGAGCGCTGGAAAGGAGGTCAGCGATTCCTAAAAAGGAATCATTAAGGCAGCGGACAGGCTAATAAGGGGTGCGATCATAGAAACAATCTCAACTTTCCCAAGAGGCACTATGGTTGGGAGGTATAAGGGGGAGTTCATGAGGAAAGGCAAGGGTATCGAAGACAATAAATACTTGATCATTTTCTGAAGTTTAAGTCTGCAGAAATAAGCAGAAAAACCACTGAACAGGCAAGGCAATATAATAATAAAAAGAGAGCAGCAGTCTTGGTATAAATTAATATGAATAATCTTGATGCTTATTATTTTGATAGTAGTTAATATTAATAATCATGATGTTAATGTATTATTGTAATAATAATCATGAGGCTAATGTATTATTGAATAGTTAATATGAATAATCATGATGCTTAGGTATTATGCTTATGCATTATGTTTGGATTAATATGTTAATATGAAAACTTATATGAATGGTTTCTATGATGGAGGAAATGTGGTGCAAGAGGGGAACGGTGATGGGGCACTCTTCTAGGTACACCACCCCTCGAGGGGGGATTGATAAATCCCATTGGGGCCAAGGGGGTACAAGGGGTACCGCCCTTGGGCTTAGAAGAGATGGCTTTCGGGGCAACCTTTTGTGATCTCATTCTCCTATCATAGACATGCAAGTTCAAGAGAACCAATCATAGAGAAAGGAAAAGGAAATGACAAGACGAGGGGGAACGGAATAACGGATGCCTCATTAGGGACACCACCTCATATGGATGGCATGCGCCACATGAGGCCAAGGGGGATGGTATATCCGCTCTTGGGCCTAGGGTAGAGGATTCGGGACACCCCATCAAAGTCACACTCCTCAACTCTCTTATGGTTGATTCTCTTAGATAGTTAGGGTTAGTTGGATTAATAATGTCATTATGAATTTGTCAATCATGTTGACTTGACTATGAGAAATATTATTGTAAGTATTTTCTAACTTGTTTGCAGGAATTAAATCAAGCCAAGGTACTCTCTAAACCTTTGTTTGCTTGGAAATTGATAATTTAGGGAAAAATTAGTATTGTTCCTATAAGGGACATTACAGACTTCCAAGAGTTAGCCAATCATTCATACTTGAAATTACTTTCTACTTTATTTCACTAAGAATTTGAAGGTGAACTCCCCTGCTAGCTCTACAAAGGACTAGGGAGATGTCACTGCCAATTTTTGCAGATTCTAGAAGATAGCTGTTTCTCTTGTCTTATTTGTGGGATCCATGCTAATGCTCGCAGTAGGTTTCCATTGTATAACGGCTAGCTTGGCCATGTTGCTTCTTGACATTCTTGTTTCCTGAATAAGAACAAAATCAGCTTTACTGGATCTAGTATTATCTCTAAGAAAACTGCATTTGTTCTCTGAATTAATTCCACTTATATTCCAAGAGAGTAGTTTCATGATGAGATCCTAGTTTTGATGTGATCTAAAAGATTTTATGTGGGATTTGATCTCTTCCCATGTTTTATTAGGTTAGCCGAAGTAGCTGAATCTTTTCCTTATCTGTTAAATTAATGAATGAAGCTGTATCTTAAGTAGAAGATCTCTATATTTTTTCTGTCTTCTTAGGAGCTATAGAAGAACATTTTCCAGCAGAGGGCCTTTTTGTTTATCTTTGTGAATTTCTGGGGGCCTGCAGATATATACTATTGGTTTCTCCTCAGGTTTTTTATTAGAACCAGATTGTAGTATTTCTAATGAAAAACTAACAATTTCTTTTCCTTTTCCTGCTGCAAGAGTCACTTATGTTGTAACCAATTTATCACCTGAAGAATCCAAAGCATTTAAAGAATCTGAAAGCTCAAGACTTGTATATGCTTGTTGGGTACTTGATTTTATAGCATAACCTCTACTTGACTACTGACTTAAACTGGGATCTCACTTGAGTATTTGCCTGATTATTCTTAGGTGTTGCTGGTGTCTGCTCTTGCCTTACCTTTGATGATGAATCTTGGACTACATTGTTCTTGGTTGCAGATGGATCCTGAGCTATCTTAGCCTTCTGATATGGGACAAAGTGTTACCAAGTGGTTGTGCTGACTGCAGAGTCTGCTCCTGAATAGTTTGTTTGCATAATTTACCCCCAACTCAATCAAGATATTCTCTGTTATAGAGGTTTTTCTAGGTCCACATACAGATTCTGGCCTAATTGAGAACTCCTGGCTGCATAGTGAGTTTGTAGGCAGCTTTTTATTCACCTGTAGCATTGTCAATTCTTTCATTGTTAGTCAATCTGGTTGCAATCTTGGTTTTGCCATTTTTCCTGTAACTCACTTGTTGGCCAGAATGTTTAAGGTACAATCTCCTTGGTGAACATTAGCTTTGTGTTTTTCACCTTTCTAGAACGTCAGGATGAATAAGGGTACCTTTTCAGAATTTGAGTGAAATTTGAAAATTGAGTGCTTGTTCCATTTCCCTTTAGAAAATTACATTGGTTGTATATAATAATATATTGTATCGTTCAGAGATTCAATTGCTTTCATAGTTTTAAATGTCATAATTTTTTTCCAAAATGGAATCTTAATCATGTCCATGTGGCTAGAAAAGATTACCCAACAATTAAAGAAACATGTTGTTTTGCAATAAAAAAATAAAAAAATACAAGTAATACATTATGTATTTTCAGTCTTGAGTCTCGACTCTCCATATGTCCTGATTTATCTCTTCCAATTTTACAGGATTCAGGGGATGAAAAAAGCTTATCCAGAGGATTGACAGAAAATATGGCAAGCAAAAATGCACATGAGCCACCATCTACCAAAGCTAAATTTCGTGTGGCAAAGCTGGGGCAAAAGAATCTCAAACGAGAAATTCATAGTGGAGTCCATAATAATATGAAATCTTCCCCCACAGAAGGCAATGACGGAAAACCTGGCGTTCTTAAACTAAACGAGAGCAAAAGGTTGAAAGTTGAAGATGGTGTGTGCAGTTCAATCCAGCACAATGAGACAAGGAACAACTTAAGCATTGACATTGGACAAGAAATCAGTGGCAGCACCAGCTCGAAGGGTCATGACAATGGCACTGTAACTGAAGTGCAAGATGGCAGTTGTTCTAGGGTACAAAAGACTTCTTGGAAAGATTTGGTTGGTGAGACTGGCAGAGTTTCTTTTTCACTTTCTAGCATTATTGGAGGTGCTGGTTCTTCTCCATATTTGGTGAAAGATAGAGAGAGCAAAACTCTTGGAGCTCTTGAGAATTCTCCAAAGCACGCTCGTCAAGAAATAAGCAGAGATCTTCCAGATAGGAGTGGAAAGAATGTGATACAGAAAGGACACAAGAGCTCAAATGACAAGGGTTCACACTCATTCTTGAAAGATAGAGAGAGCAAAACTCTTGGAGCTCTTGAGAATTCTCCAAAGCACGCTCGTCAAGAAATAAGCAGAGATCTTCCAGATAGGAGTGGAAAGAATGTGATACAGAAAGGACACAAGGGTGCTGGTTCTTCTCCATATTTGGTGAAAGATAGAGAGAGCAAAACTCTTGGAGCTCTTGAGAATTATCCAAAGCACGCTCGTCAAGAAATAAGCAGAGATCTTCCAGATAGGAGTGGAAAGAATGTGATACAGAAAGGACACAAGAGCTCAAATGACAAGGGTTCACACTCATTCTTGAGCGGGCTAGTTGTGAAAGCCGAGGATTCTGAGTCACAGAAATCTGAACCAATTGCTGAGATGAAAAATGAACATGATACAATAAAAGAGCAGGAGGTGCCTAAGGATAATTTTACAGAAAAAAAAGTGGAGGATAAAAATTGCTATGCTCAAGTGGATAAGGATTTACATTTGTCTGGACAAGAGACAGATTCTTCTGCATTGTGCATGTTCATGAGGTCTGAAAATGCAGAAGCTGAATGGCTCAAATCCAAAGCAGCTGTTCAACGCTATGCCAAGTTCCGCAAGAAAATAGCACCCAAAAGTATAAAGAAATGAGTGGCTCCTGCAGTAAGGTTTTGATATCTCGATGTGTATGCAAATTACTCCTTAAATAATGAGAAATATCTGAATGTTCCCACTTATAAACCATATCCACATAATTGAAATCTGTGGTAAAGCATAATGTTTGTGAGAAGTAACTCTCTTTGTTATTCAATTTAAGTTCTTTTATTATAATAAACCCTTGAGCAAATTTCTAAATCAATCCTTTCATAGTCACAGAATGGTTTTGTCTGTAATCAATGTAGTTTATCAATTATTTATGGTATATTCTAATAATTGAATATGAAATGGTGACAATCAGGTGAGGGCTTATAATTGGTAAAATGTTACATGCTATCAGGTAGAATGATAGTGAGTGTTATCAAACTAGGGATAAGTTGAATAAGTCAACAATTATGGGCCATATTACAAAGAGATCACATCTCTTGGAGATTTTTGGTGAATGGAACTATTAACTTTATAGGCCTTGAAGCCTAACTTGGATTCGGTCTAATCTGAATACTACGTTTGTGTTCCCCACCATGGAGAATTGGGATTGACCCAGCTCAAACATGTGAAATCCTAGGAAATACTTCGCAAATTAAATTAGGATTCTCTATATGGTATCTATATTGTCTATTTTAGGGATCTGTGATTATGAATATGCTATTAGAGCCTCATTTTAAATTGAATATTTTGAGTACTGTGGAGCAGATACTGTCTATATTTGTCTAGTTTTCATTGGTGAAGTCTGTATTTGTCTTTGTTGCATTTTATCTGGTATTATTGGCCAGAGTAATATTTGTCACTATTTATCTGATACACATATCTCCATGTCAATTAGGCAGGGGATTGTTGCAACAACAAGCAACTATTCTTCTGTTAGGGGGATAAGTGATAAAGCAGACAAAAGGGAAAACACATGATGACATTCACCTTTACTTGGGATCCTCAAGCTGAACTTTGATGGGGCTTACTGGATAACTCAGGCGTTGCCAGGGTTGGATGTCTACTTAGGGACCAAAACGGGATTTTCCTGCTTGAAGGATCTTTCCATGTCCCAAAAGTACAAATAATGAAGTGGAAGCATTGGCACTCCTAGGAAAACTGAAAATGGTTGTCAACTTTGGCATCAAAAAGCTCATTGTCAAGGGGGGCTCATCACCATACTGGCCATTCAGAAAACCAAAACACCCTAGCTGGAAGCTCGAAAGCATCTTGAACAAAGCAAGAGCTTTAATCACGAGTTTCTAGGACATCTTTTAATCATTGATTCCAGGAATGCAACCATCCAGATGACCTTTAGCCAATGCTGGTGTTGAATAGAATCCAATCTAGTCTTCAATCGGGTCATTGGTGGAGGACTGGGTTGGCCTAACCCAATTAGTCATCCAGGAGTGCCTAGCTCTCTAAAACCCAAACTACCAAAAAAGAGGAAGGAATTTATAGAACAAGGGCAGTGACTGTTCCTGCTGTAATATTGTTGGAGAAATTATATGTAAAAATTGTTTTGTAAAGCATTTGAAAGATTCACTTAAATTAATCTGTAGTCTTAACTTTGCACTGATAGAAACTATGCAAAATGTGAAAGCATAGAGAAGGCATACAAATCATTTCAAAATATTACCTCTATGGTTACATGGATTGTAATGATTGTTGGACATGCACATATTTGGGCTTCTTAATAAATTCTTGGACTTTTTTCTTGAAACTGCAAATGGCACATACAAAAACAAACTCTGCAATCTTTGCCAACATCCTAACAGCATGGAATAGTATGATGTGCACGAAATGGGCTTGATAAAAAATCTTAGTCTTATTAACAATTGTAATTGTCAGGTGTAAAGCTAACTCAACAACCTCAGGCAATACAGGCTCTGCTTGTGCCCGAATGAAAACTATGGAACAGAATCTGGAGATCGATTGAATAATAATTGAAAATTCATTTGTGTAGTTATGACTGCATTGATAGACACACTTGCAAAATGTAGAAGCATAGAGAAGGTACACAAATGGTTATAATTCTTTTCCCTAACCGATCCTTTGGAATATGTTGTTGCAAATGCTCAAAATCACTACCCACTGCAGAATTTTTAGTCATTCAGTACACGATGGCTGAAGGTAGCAGTTGCTACACATTCAGTGCTAGGTGATTGAAAATTGCATTTGATGGGGTTGTCTTCCCAAGTCCTCCAGCTGCACAAATCATCACAGTATATGAGAAAATGAAATGCACCTTTATCAGGATACTTTCCCTGGGAAGTATGAGAAAGTCAACATCCAATTCAAAATTCTGATTACATCTGCTGATGTCAGATTTGGATATATGTGATACAGTTGGGTTTGAAGATACCGCAAATCTGAAGAGTTCTCTGGAGAGAAAAACATATTCTAACATAATTTTATCAATAACATGCAGCCTACCCCTGATTCTGCTGAATCTTGAGTTTGAAAGAGTTTGAGGGCAAAGACCCACGCTGGATGCTCTAGAATTTTTGCCGGCCTGTCTGTTTATGTGATGCATGTTGCAATTGCTTTTCTGGTAAATGTTTTTCATGTTTGCTCTCTAACAATTATTCTATTGGCTTTCTAGTTTGACAATTTTCTCTTTTGTTTTCCCAATATTACTAATTTCCAACCACATGGTTAAGCCTCCATTTGGATCCGGTCGGAAAAACATCCCAAATGCCCATATCATATAAGAATTTGCTTTTAAAATTTATATTTTAATATTTCATTGCCCATTTTGGGTTTGTGGTATAGTCTAAGAGGTCTAGTTGATTCATGTGTAAAAACTGGCTCTAGTTAAGAAATAGGAAAATTTTTGTTTAGTTGATGTTGAGTGATTTTGGGTAAGATGGTAGGTCATTAGATCAGAGACCAGGAAATCCGTTTGTCTGGTCAATGACATTTAAGTACCATAATTACAGAGGAAAAGCAGGAAGTCTTACAAATTCACAGGTTTCGGAGACAAGGTCTTCTATAGCTGGCTGAAGTGTATCAGACCTTCTGTCTAGCCACATTAGTAGTTCAATCTCCGTCATTCTAGGAAGTACTCTGTGTATAGCATGATGACATTCAATACTGTCTTGTTGTCCAATACCTGCCTTTTCTTTTCTTTGTCTCTGACAGGTATGGTTTCCAGAAAATTGCATATTAACCCCTCTTATTAAAAGGTGTGATAGTGCATCCTCCTCTTCCAGCCTGTCACACATATGTTGTTCTCCTCCATTAAAGAGGCCATGTATTGTCTCACTAACTCAAAAAAACAGAGGTTTATATTGAGCAGAGGCTAATGGTTCAATACAAGCAAATATAAGCATCAAATTCAACATAAAAAAAAAATCGAAGTAACAATTTTGTTGAAGAAAAATCCTACAGAGGTCTACCTTTAATAAATAGTGTGAATTCCAGGACAAACTCTTGAAGCCCCCTGTAGGGCATAACTCTGAAAGCCCTTGACAACCCTGTTTCATCAGGAAGACTGTCACACTGCCATAAAAAATCCATGGAAAAAAAAAAGGAAAAGAAGTATTCTCTGACAGGTCGTCTTACAAGAATTTAGAGGGATGCATCAAAGGACTACAGAACGTGGTTGCATTCCCTTGATTCTGAACACCCCATAGAAGATAATACATGATTGGGCATGCTGTGTGTTGGGACCCAAAATAGCTGCAACCCTAAACCCTAAAACATTCCTAAATCACATAGGCCAGGGATGATTGTTCTAGGTGATAGGAAAAGGTTCATCAACAAGTTTAGGGCAATTTTGGCCAACTAACAGGAGTGGGGTAGGCTCCTCTACACTTTGAGCTCAGCTTAGATTCCGGAGGGATATTCCAAGGGGTATACTTGAACAGTTATTGGCTTCAAACACTAGATGAACAACTAAAAATGAAAGAACAACCAAACTCAACTCGTCTTTTAGGCCCCAAAGACTATCACTAGACTTAAAACAATTGGTTGTCACTAATAACCCTTATATAGCTAATGAAAAGGCACTCCCATTGACAATGGAAAGTGCAGGTATGCTTGTTTGCAAGACATACAAACTAACTACTTGCTTCACACATGATAAGTTTGTTTTGATTTTTTAAGAGTGTGGGTGATCAAATACTTCAGATCGGTGCCTAATATATTGGGTTACAAAGTCAACAGTTCAGCAGAAGGAAGAAAACGACGAAAGAAATGAAACATGCACTATCTAGATACCCAGATGCAAGCAAAGATAGCTATCAAAGAAGAACATACTTGGTAATCCTTTGCAACATATAATCATTCTTCTATAACCATAAAATAGATCATTACACAGTGTAATGTTTTAAGAATTTGTCTAATTCATCTAATAAACGGTTACAGTCATACCATGAAGTGTGGCAAGAGGAAACTTAGCTAAACTTAGGCTTTCCTTGAAACATTACAGAAGGAGAAATTCATACAATGATAACTGGAATCAATCTGAAAAACCTTTCATAACCTGTGTTTTATCTGCTGGAGAACTGTCACTTTTCTACTCTTTGAAACCCTAGAGAGCTTTGCACTTAGTTGCTTGAAAAATGGTAAAGATGAGCAACCCTTGAAAAGAATTTCAATTCTCCTTTTATATCATTTGCAACTCGGAACTGATCTTGGAATGGGAAGGAAAATCCTACCAACACCACCAACTACATTAATAACACCATTTTCAACCACCCACTTTGTATTGATAGCGATCCAAAGAGTTGGTGGTGTGTTTCTGCGTGTTTCTGGGCTTTCCCAGGCCCTTGGCGGGTGTCGGGTCAGCGGGAGGACTTGGAATTTTTGGACCTTACTTTGGTCTCGAAGTCCCAAAATGCACCTTGGGCCCGATATCCACTTTGGTTCCGAAATCCCGAAATGACCAAAAGTGTCGAAAATCAAAGTTGAAAGTTTTACCTGATATTCCATGAAAAACTTAGCCCTTTCCTAAAAAAATCATTTGAAAACTCAAAATTTTGCACCTCCAAAATCGCCTTGTAAGTTCAGGGGGTCCGAGAAGATTTTGCACCAGGACCAAAAGTCCCATAGGGCCCCAAAGTCCCGCCGGAACCTTATCACTATGCCGCGGGGGTCGAGAGAAAACAGGGACCAGATCCACGGGAGGTTTTAGGACTTTTGGACCTTATGGAAAAAGTCCAAAAATCCGCTTTGGTCCCAAAAGCCCGAAATCTCCTTAGAGCCCGAAATTGCCTCATGATAGTATATTTTAAAATATATTTGAAGTATAAGTTATACTTTGAAATATTTTAAAATATACTGTCAGGATGTTTGAGATAGGTTTCAGATCCATAGGAGTTAAAATGCAGATTCTAGAATTTGGAGGATCCCCCATATTTCAGACTTAGCCAAATTTTCAGGGTTTTCAGGGTTTCAGACTTTAGCCAAAATCAGGGGTTCAACAACATGCACTAGGGTAAAAGCACAGGGACCACTTAGGAAAATTTGAGGAATTTGACAAGATTTTGCAATTTGAGGCATGGAAAATGCGAGTCCCAACACTGTTTAAATAAATGCCATTGAAGGTATGAGTTTTGTCTTGTAAAAAACTCCCACTAAAATCATTCGCAGGATATATCCGTCTCAAGAACTCTCTTCTATGATGCAGCTAGCATGCAAATTTTGGTGAATCCAGTAGATAGTGTAGAGGCCAAATTGTGGCAAGTCGAGTGTTTTAACTGTCAATTTTGATGACAAATAATGTTGGAGGCTAATTGTGAATTCAAAGTGTTGTAGAAGACAATATTGATGACATTGGCAACTCTGCATATCAGTAACGATTTACTGCAAATAGATGATAAATAATCCTACGATGTGGCAATAAGAAACTAAATTTATTTATGGAAAGCCTCACTACTCTTAAAATTTACTGATATTAAAAATTCATGCAGGGAATAAGAGTTGTATTAATCTTTTCAATTTTGAATCACCAATGAACCATGTTATAAATGACTATTTTTGAATTATGTTGTGAAAAAAGGTAAGTTTTAACATTAATAATAGAAGTTATTCAGTGAGATCATGGCTTTTGCATGCAGATTTGAATTCCTTATGGATTTTGGAGAAAATCGAAAATTGTTCTAAGAGGATAGGATTTGGTGGAACTTTCTTCACAAAAGATTGTCTCTATAGGAGATCTAGGGATTCTTAAGGAATCCCTACCCAGACACAGCATAACTCATATAATTGTATTTTTGGAATCCTTGGAAAAAATTGTTAGGGTACCATGTTTTGTTTATTGAATTATTTTTTAATTTCGAACTCAATAATTGCCTTTCATGTAGTGAGTGCTTAGGTGGTAAAAGGGCAGCAATAGGTTGCGTTGGAATGTTGCATAACCTATGGAAAAGATGTCTCTTCATTTATTCCAAATTGGTGCAACACAATATCTGACAATAGAGTTGAATTGGGAAATCATAGACAATGACTATGGTAAGGGAGTTTTATGATGTTTGAAACGTATTATTATGTGTGAATTGATGATTAAAATTAATCTTACACCAGTTCATTGTGTATGTTTATAGTCTAGGATATCGACAACATGACAATGTATGCCAACAACCTCATAATTGGGTCAACTGATTTAGATGTTGTGAGTTATCTCACACTTGTTGATGGCTTGGTTGCATGTTTGTACACAATTGGAAAGACGACATTAGTCATTGGCATGAAGTTCAAAGTTGTTTATAATCAAATGTTAGGCTTAGCAGTTATTCTATCTGGTCAATTCAAGTCATTGCATGAGGATGCAATTATGTTTTATGAGTGTTACTTCTATGTAGAATTGAAATTAGAGGGTGATGGTGAACATATATAGAGAGTATTTTGGACAATTCTTTTTAGTAATGTCCAAATCCTGTTGATAGTATAGCGTTGATTGTGAATGCAATGATGTTGATTCTACTTCATTCTAACGTTCAATGTTAAAGGTACATCTTGTTTGTCATTGTAATTGGGATGATATTGTGTTTTATTTGGCCATGATGATAGTGAACTCTGATTTTCAATTTTTACTTGCATCCAAGTCTTTCAATACAAACTATAACATTTGAACATTTATATATTAATTCCAGGTGTTATTTATTTTGGCAATGTTTTTGACTTTGGATTGAATATTCATTTAGCACATTGTGAATGATAGTAAACTTTTTTTTTCCGCTTCTACCATTGTCTTCGTCAAGTCATCTATGAACAAAATAAATGTTGATGTCCAACAATGGATTTGTTTTGTTCAACTCTAAATGCTTTTTGGGAGTCAAGTTTGATTTCATAATTCATTTCTATTTGATCTTTGCACCTTCACATTAAAGACAACTGGAAATAGATGATGTAACATGAGGTTCAACACCCAAGCAAGGGTCAGTTTGCTACAATGACCTTTCTTGGGAGACGTATCAAGTTCAACAATAGACAAATTTCATAGAGTTGAAGCTGACAGAGTATAAGATTTTATAGAGGGAGAAAGTCTGAGACAATCATTACCTAATCAAAATCCGTGTGAGTCACAAGAACAAGAACACCCTCATGGGCCTGCCATCAAATTCAGATTTGACTCTTGTTTGGACTACACGATGCAAGATGAATTGTTAGTATGTGTTATCTTCAATAAGTTTCATTTATACTTGTGATTGCCACAAGACTATAGGAAAGCAAATGCTACACCCTTCAAGCAAGATGTTTGTTGAAATACTAAATGAATATCAATACATCTTAAAATAATACTTTATGAAAATGTTAAATAAATCTCTTAAAGTGAGATGTTTATGACTGTTTTTGATAAGATAAAACTAGGAAGGGCCTGGACCCATTTACACGAAGCTACCAAATAGGTTAGAGAAATGAGTCTTACGAGAAATGAGACTACAATTCAAAGTAACAGCCAAGACAAAATAGAGCCGACCAGACAGACCAGCAAAAAACCAAAAGACCAGCAAAGAGACAGTTGGAACCCAACACAAGATCAACAGTTACATAGCAGTGAGTTTTTTCAGACCACTAATGGCCTGCCACCCGCGATTAAGGAAACCAATCTTATCATTAAAGGATACCTCTTCTGGGCTGTTATCAATAACACTGGCTTTACCTTTCTCCTCCAAACTCTTAGCTCTAGTCTTGTTGGCAGGACCTTCCTAAGTTGCAGTGGTCTTGTTGTCTAGATGCTTGGCTTTTCTTGTCTCAAGTTTAGACTGGAAAACATACAGAATAGTGGCTGAGTTTTTAACTATTTCCTTGCTGAAGGCTATGATCTCCGCCATGTTCTTTTTGATGGTTTCTTGATTCTTCTTCATCTCATCAATGTCATGTTCAATAGTTTCCCATTTATCAAAAGTGGCAGATAACTTTTCAACCTCCACCCAGATGTCTTCAGCCACCTCCTCACTGTTCAAGTTGTCTTTGTAGATGTCCTTTTCCAGTTGCTGGATTTTTAGCTTAGCAGTGAGCAGCTGAGACAACTGCCACTTCATAACATCATTATGAAGATTCAGGGACTTTTGAAGATTGCTCACCTTAGCCTCCAAGGTGCTACAAGAGGTACAAGGAAGGTTTGTCATGTCCCTATAATGATTTATAATTGAATCGTTTATTTAAATAATAAGTTAGCCTTATATAAACTAAATATATAATATATTTATTTAAAATATATTATTAATATGTATTAGTTAATAAATAATATTATTAATTTAATATAATATAAATACTATAAAATATATATATATATATATATATATATATATATATATATATATATATATATATTATAAATATAAAGATTTTAATATAATATTTATGTGATTAATTAATAAGATATATTATTATATATAAAAATAAATATTATGAAGAGTCTTACCCATTAAAGCTAGAAAGTAAAGTAATTTGGAATAAGGCAAAGTAATACGGTTAAACAAAAGGTTAAATTCAAAATAAAATCATATAAAGATAAATAAGACAAACATTATCTCACCATATTATATGCTTGTGAATAAAATAACATAAAAGAGCTCCCATACTTAATAACAAATGTATTTATTTATACTATATCTATTATATAAATAATGTACTTTAAAAAGATTAAGGGGAGACCGAAGGAGGATATTTATAAGTGCAGCAATTAAGTTGGTTGACACCAACGATCACATTAATAAATAATATATTATAAATATATCTAATAATATAAATACAAATATTATTATTATTATCTTATATTGTAATATAAATATAAATAATATAATATAAATCATATATCATTTAATAATATAAAATAAATAATATATCATTTATTATAATGATATAATATAAATACAAATAATATAACCGAATATCTTTTAACCTATCCTCTTATGATAAGGGAGTTACGTATGGTTAGAACTAGTATTACCACAAAAGGGAATTAATATAAAGTTATAAAAATTATAAGAAGGTAAGTATGTCTTTTACCACCAAGCATAATAAGAGACGTGCCTCTTCGAACATATCTCTTGAAAGAGAAATAAATAAAGGTTGCGAGATAAAAGGAAAACATCATTGAAAGAAGAAGACACTCCATAGGAAATACTTCCGCACCAACAAAGGAATATCAGAGTAAAACAGTGTTAGTTTACTATGCAAGTAGAATCTAATGGATTAATGAATTATTTACTAATGATTATTTCCTTTAGCAAATTCCTATATTAATAATCTAATTTAGATATTATTGTTGTTTATCATTAAATAAGTTTCTAAATAAATGTGAATGATGCATAATTTTATATGCTGAATTAATATATGATTAGATATATTGAATCAATATGTTATATGAATAATTGTATGAGTGTTATATGATGGAGGAATGTGGTACAAGAGGGGAACGGTGATGGGGCATCCTTCTAAGTACACCACCCCTTGAGGGGGGATTAATAAATCCCATTGGGGCCAAGGGGGTATAAAAGATACCGCTCTTGGGCTTAGAAGAGATAGCTTTCGGGGCACCCTTTGTGATTTCATCTCTTATCATAAACACTCAATTTCAAGGACCCAATTATAGAGAAAGAAAAGGGGAAGGATAGAAAAAAGGGGAATGGAACAACGGATGCCTCATTAGGTATACCACCTCATATGGATGGCATGCGCCACATGAGGCCAAGAGGGATGGTATATCCACTCTTGGGCTTTGGGTAGAGGATCCGGGACACCCTATCAAAGCCATCCTCCTTAATTCTCTTATGATTGAGTTTCTTGAATAACTAGATTTTATTTATTTAGATATGTTAATTGAAATAAGAAGCCATTATTGTAAATTTGCTCTAACACGTTTTGCAGGATATCTTAATTTCTAGAGTGGAAAGTGAGAATTAGAACAACATTTTATATACTAGGAATTTGGGGACATTACAAGGTTACCTTGCTTAGCTTGAGTCGGAGGGGAAGGACCATGGCGGGATTCCATAGGCAAAATTGAGGCCGACAACGAGGGATCAGCAGGGGAAGGAGAGGGCCCAACAATATGAGAGGACATAGCATGACCAGGCTCAGGGCAAATAGGGGAGGCCTATTTGGCATGAATATTGCTAAACAGAGAGGGGTCAGCCTGAGAAGGGCTGGAGGGAATGACATTTCTCTTGGTCGGGTTCAAAGTTTTCTTTCCTTCATATCTTGGATGGATAATGTGGGAAGAATTACCATGCATAGTCACATAGGGGTCATGGGTAGGGACCGATTTAGAGGGGTTTAGACCGCACATCGATACACAGAGATCTTGGGTAGGGACCGACACAAGAGGGAAGATGTTTATGACTGTTAAAAGAATGTCTGAGAAACCTTTGGCTAAAAAGGAAAGTGTTATTTCTCATTTGAAAATTTGAGCTTTAAGGAATCCCAACATGGCACAAAATGTTCAATTTGTTATATCCACCTCTTTAGTGACTTTGTGTATTGCTGTCAATTTTGAATTTAAGATGAATTTCAACTTGAATAGTGATGTAATTGTTGATATTCAATAATGATGCAATTCAATTTTAATCTATTTATAGTACCGTGTTGATTTATTGGATGATAAATGTTTTTGACAAACTTTGTGTTTGTAGGTCCAAAAGTTGATCAGAACTGGTGTGGGTTGGGTGGTGACATAGGTTGAGGATTACATGTCAACACCACCGAAATCCAATGTCGAATTGATTACAGACTGCCACATCCACCTCACCTTGTGATTGTAATGTTTTGTTATGTGGTCTATAGATATTGTTTCATTGTCTCACTAGTTTGCTATGGGTTTCATGTGCTCATTGTTTGATTTGTGTTGGTTTTTCCTTCTCATTATGTCTACACAAGTGTTTTGCGATGAAGTGTTGTTGTTGTTGGTTGATTGGATTCTATTGTGGGACTTGTGGCTTAGTCATCCCCATTGCTCATCATAGTATAGTCTTTTCTAAGGTTAAGTTGAAAGTTTAAATTTTAAGTGTTTAAATTGATGTTTTATGCCACCATGGACTTGCATGAGTAATTAAAAGCTTTTTATTTTCATTTAATAAGCCCTTGGATGAGCTGTGATGGCAGTTATTGCTTGGTGGTGGTGTTTTGACCACCACTTGACTATGGGTCAAGGAGTTAACTTGGAGTTAGGGCTAAGAAGTTGTAATTTCAGTTACTTTTCTTCTTGTTTGTACTTTTGTTTTAGGGCATGATTGCAGAGCATGGCAAAGCCCTACCAAAAATTTGGAAGAAAATGTATGCGGAGGCATGCAATTTGGAAAAATGCTCAATTCTCCTTGAATTACATGATGAGGTAGTTGTTGGCATCTCAAGGGTACTCTTATGAGAGGGCTTTTTTTGCAAGGGGATCACAACGAGGGTTTATTCTTCTTACAATTTGGGCACAATAAAGAAGGGTTGACTTATTGGTTGGAGTTTGGAATATGGTTAATATGTATTTTGTGGTTGCATTATTTGTGTATCAATACCTTGGGAAGCACTCTTATGGTGAATAACATTTTCCCTTAGGATTAATATTTGTATGATTCAATGTAAATGAAATATGATAAGTCTATTTTAGCATTAAGGGATGCATATAAGACTTGTAGGGCTCGTTGTATGGATTGCTTGTTTGTGAATCTTACTAGGTTAATCATAGGGCTTGTTGCATTGTCATTCTTGGGGGTATTGGTCTGACTGTGTGTGTGTGTGTGTGTGTTCTTAGAGGCATTATGTGGATTTTATGATGATATTATGAGTTAGAGTTGCTTGTTTTCACCATATGTTGGATATTCGTGTGAAGCCATCAACTTGTGATTTCAAATAGTTGTCTTGTTGATCAAGTTGGTTTCTAAGAGGACTACAATGAGTGTTTGGTGGACTGTGTTATATTTATGGACTTTGGTAAGTTTTACAAGATTGTGTTGATACACTATTATCTATGATGAGGTTATAGAAGATTGTGATGAATCATATAAAGTTTTTGATGAGATATGGGTTTGACTATGCTATGCAAGACTATGGTAGGTTAGGAATTATTGTTGTAAATTTCTATTACATATTAGGGTATATAATTTTTGTGATGAGATATGGGTTTGACTATTCTATGCAAGACTATGGTAGGGTAAGAATTACTGTTGTGAATTGCTATTACATATGAGGGTTATAGCTATAAGATAAACCTAAATAGCCATGTGATGGTCAATAGGGAGATTGTGAAGGGTTTTGGGTTATGTGATGGTTAAAATTTGTCTACTGGACTTTATGGATAATCTAATGTTGATTTTGAATGGCTTTTCTGATGACTATAATGGTTCACATATATAATCAAGGTACTTGTATAAATAATTTAGAATGTTATATTTGACATATATTTCAAGGTCTAGATACAAGAGATAACATTGTGATTGCATAAACTCTTCTCTTTTGACTTTGGTAAGTAGGAATCTCATCCCTCCTTTATGTGGTTAGAGGGATGGATATTATAGGTTGATTATTACCTAGAGATAATGGTTTGATTGTTATTAAGTTTCACTTATTATTGAGGGTTTTGTTAAAAATAGATAATGTCTATCTATGATGCGAGTTTGTACTTGAGTAATACCAAACATACACACCCTACATTTTAGTTGTAATTGACTTGGTTTCATTATATACTAGTTGCAAGGTGATCAATGGTCTGTATGACATCTTGCAAGGAGCCTATAGTAAGTAGTAAATTGATTGCCACTATGATGCAAGGTTGTATGCAAGTAAGACTCAAGTGTGGATATTGTTGTGTTAATTGTTCTTATCCAAGTCATTTATGGTATGTCAATGTGATAGTTGTCTTCACACTTGTATTGGATTCAAACAATGCGCTAATTCAATCCTACAACTAAAGGATAGGTGGATAGAACCACCATGTATGGGCTCATCTTGCCCAACTCCCACCCAATCATGAAGACTTGTTGAAGTTTGCATAGCATTTGTGAGATGAACTTAATAGATTTTATTAGATTACACCATCCCTACCACCTTGGAATGATAGTTTTTTAAATATAATATTATAGGGGTTCTATAGGGGGTCCACCCCTACTATTCAAAGTATAACATATATAAAACACTACATCAACAACCATTACTGGTGCAACTGTGGAAATACATAAGCAAATACATCATATATTGAACCCTATATAGAGAAAAACTATAGATATAGAATCTGATAGCATAACCAACCCAAGCTAAAGAGACAAAAAAAAGTTGGGCACTACAAAAGAAAATAAGCACTAGACCCTAAAAATAAACAAGACAAAAGGAATCATGTACCTTGTTCACATAACAACTCTGATTACTCATTCTCTATTCCTCCTCATCTTTCCATGCCATCACTCTTGGAATAAATTTCTAGTGTTCTAAAGCTCCAGTGAAGACCCTCATGCTAGAGACATTTAGCAACTCCATCAACAACGCTATAGTAGTAATAACTTTCTCTAAGCCATGGATTTTTATTCCCTTCAATATCTCTGCATGCCTAAGGGCCCTTATAATCTTGTCATCTTCTAGCACTGGCATAGTATATCCACTTATCAATTACAAGGTCCCTTGATGATGAGACACAGTCATATTTTTCATGACTATATTAATCTCTTTGCAATAAGCATCTAGAGCACATACATGCTCCATTAATGCCAAAACCCTCAAGTGCATTAGTCTGAGGTTTATATCTTCAAACCCATCAAACAATTTCTTATGCCTCTCCCTTTTCGAGGATCCCAACATATTATCCACCACATTATTCTACATCTCCAAATCCATAGGAAGCAACAAATCAACTAGACTCTCTCCTGCCTCTCCATTACTAATCACTCCCCTAATTTTGAGCAAAATTTCCTCCCTAATGGATTCCCACGTCCTTACATAGCCATTATTGTGTAAGCCATCAACCCCTAACATTGTTGTCAACCCTTTGAATTGCAACTAAAAATATTTTTAAGGCGATAGTCTGAGACACTCCCCTATTGCCTTTGGTCCTTGCCATGCACAAAGCCCACCATTCTCCACTTCCTCACAAATAGATAAAATGCAACAAACCCAAAACTTAGAACACAAAACAAATGCCACATGCCATTATAACAACTTTTCACCACCATCACTCCTTATATCTGTTTCTGTCATATTGCAACTAAAATAAACATGAGAAGAATAAATTTAATAAATCATACATTTGAAAGAGGCACCTATCACAATATCTGCATTACCATACCGCCTTATAATAAATGTATCTATCGAACCTATGGGGTAAGATCTAAAAGGAGATCTTTTAGCTTACCCCATTCATTAATATCAATGCTCTTTACTGATGCATAAGAATTTTGAGATACCTCAATATTGACTAAATAATATACATCCACATTTTTCTCTCTACATGTATGAACAAAGTTTATGTATGTGAATTTACCTAGCATAGGTAGGACTTTCTCCAAGTATACTCAGCTTCTAGTTGGGGCAATATTTCGTTTTGACCGCTTCAATCACAATTTTTTAATCTCTTTCCACTTCTATCTAATGATATCCTACAACATATGCCACCTTTAACCCTACCATAAAGGCCTCCCATTCTACCTCATTATTTGTCTTTTTGCCAAGATGCCTCAAACCTACCATCTTCATTTCTCTTTACATATCATGAAGGATGAATCTTACTCCTAGTACACCTAGATTCCCTTTTAAGGCCCAATCAAAATTCAATTTGATTTCTAGTGTAGGGGGTTTCCATTTATCCTTTCTTGATTTAGAAGTAACTGAGTTGGAGGGTTCTGATTATTTCTTATGATTATTATGTTCACTACTATCTGTTATCCTTTGAATGGGAGGAGCATGAGATATACAATTGAAGCCCCATTTCTTAACCATGCTTATCTCATAGCTTGAAAGTTTGTCCTTGTTTCTAATTATATTGCTTTCAAAAAATTCTTTTATTACTGTCATTATCTTAAGCCAACACTATTTCTCAACAAGTCATTGTCTCTAAAGAACCTCCTATTTCTTTCCAACCAGCTCCCCCAAAAAACACATAATACAAATACTTGCTAAAGAACTTGTAGATTCTTTGTGCCTTTGGGCCAGTTGCATAAAAAATGTTTCACCATCTCAGGTAGTATCCATTCAATATTTAGCAACATGAAAATATTAGACCAAATATCAAAAGCATAGTTACAGGGAGGAGGAGATGATCTACTGACTCAGAATCCTACTCACATAAAGGATAGTAGGAAGGATCAAATAGTTGACACTTCATCAAGTTATCATAAGTTAATGTTTTACTCCTCACTGCCAACCAAGCAAAATTATTGCATTTTGGGAGAGTTGATATGCTCCAAATTGCCTCATATGGCTAGTCTAATATCACATACTCCATTGACTTCAAAGCATTATAACCCAATTTAACATCATAGCTACCCCTAGAGTTCCCTATTTAGCATAGAGTATCCTCCCGTTCCAACATTGGTATTCAGATAGGCTTTAGATATTCAGATAAAGCAGTACACTGATGTGTCAAAGGTTGAAACTTGCAAAGTTCATCCATTTCCACTCCTTGACCCCATTATTTTAAAGATTCATCCCAATAATTCTTCTTTAGATACCAACTACTATTCCATACATATTCGAGTTTATACTATGTTTAGATGACTAATCAAGGAGGCCTTTTGTGCACGAGTCCTCCCAAAGCTAAGGTTTAGCACCATTATCTAAATTCCAAGACAACCTACCTACTATAACATCTCTAGACGATACTATTAGCTTCCAAAGTGCCGACCCACTCTGAATTTCCTCCTTTGTGAACAAAGTGAGGGGGAATGCCTCATTCAAATATATTTTTTCTAAGAATAAGTTGGATTCCATAAGAAACTTCCAATTCAATTTAGCACCTAATACCTTGTTTTGCAACAACAAATCTTTTAGACCTACTCCACCATTTTCTTTCAAATTGCAAATCGTGATCCATTTATAAGGGGAATTTTTTTCTCCTCTCCCAGCCCTTGCCACAAGAAATTCTTACATATATGTATAATGTTGTTATTAATCCCTATGGGCAAGGAAAAAATAGAAAGAAGGTATATGAGAATGGCTTGTATCACTATTTTTATCTTGAGCAATCTTCCTGCCATACTAAGCCATTTAGCACTCCACAATGATAATTTAGATTGGATCTTATCTAACACTCCTTTCCACAACTATTGTTTATCCTACTAGAAAATAGGGGAATCCCCAAATAAGTGCAAGGAAGAATATCAACATTGATTCCAAAACTTTCACTCCTTTTTTTGAATTATTACACTTGTATTGAAGAAGAATATCTTGGACTTAGAAGAATTTATGCATTGGATAGATGATTTCTCATATTCTTGCAAGATATGCTTGAAGGCCTTGGCTTCTCGCACTGAAGATGCTCCAAATAGAGAGGTATTGTCAACAAATTAAAGATGGGATATAACCTCTTCATTTGGGGAGCATGATAGACCTAAGATGTTTCCTTGGTTGCAAGTTGCCTTGATTTTCCTTCCTAGAGCTTCCATCAAATGTATAATGAAAAGGTAGGGGGCAAGAGGATCACCTTATTGAATGACAGGAGTATGAGAAAATAATCCTTCCACCTTACCATTCACCAACACTGAGAACTAAGCTTTAGTAACACAACTCAATATCCATTTTTGTCAAAGCCAAACTTTTGTAGCACTTGTGTGCTAGAAAGCCCCATTTTAGCCTATCATATGCTCTAACTATATCCAAATTGATCACCATAGTCAAATCCTTCGATCACATTAGAGAATGAGCCACTTCATGAGATACAATTATACAATCTAAAATCTATCTCCTTGCCGTAAAACTAGATTATTCTTGAAAAATAATAGTTTACATCACCCCCTTCATTCTAGTTGCCATGGCTTTAGAAAATATTTTATTAATAGTGTTATATAGAGCTATCAGCCTATAATCTAAAAAGGAGGATACGTTTTTAACTTTAGGAATAATGACTTAGAGATTAGTTTTAAAATATTTCAAGACCCATCCACATAGGATGGATTCATTCAATGCTTCCACTATATCTTTTCCTACAATCTCCCAATACTCTTGAAAAAAACCTACAGGTAACCCATCCAACCCTGGTGCACCATCTCAGTTTAAACCCATCACTACCTCTTGAGCTTCTTCTAGTGTAAAAGGAGAAATGAAAAATTGTTTATCTTGGATTTGGGATGAGTAAGCATCTCTAAAGGGAGATTACCTTCCATGCTATTTTCTTGCAATAAGTTTGAAAAATACATAATAGCTTCCTAGCTAATATCCTCTGAAAAATTTATTATTGTTCTAAATATCCCTTTGTTTTATTTCCTAGCCTAGGTAGGTAACAACATAGTAATATTTCATATTTCAATCTTGAAGGCCTTTCTTTTGAATGGTTTCACATAACAAGTCTAGCTCCATCCACACTTAAGATTTTTCTACAAATATATTACCAAAAACATTCCTATTTCAATCCTTTGAATTTAGTTTTATGCTCTTAATCTTCAATGACACCTTGTGAATCATCGAGGTTCTATCCTCCCCACTCTCCTTCCACCACTTAAACATTAAGGAATATAGCTCTGGATGTTCCATCCACATGAATTTGAACTTGAACATGTCGCTTGACGAGATTTATTTTCTTCTTCCACTTCCATCCATATGGGAAAATGATCTGATCCTACTATGGGCAGAACTACTGAGGAAGATTTCCATCCCTTCATAATCCACTGTAGAGATAGAACCTATCTATCCTTTTTGCAATGTAGAAGAATCCTTTCTTCATATTATTCCAATTGTTAAAGCCTTACTTCGAAAGAAAATCAAATAGATTACATTCTCACACAAAGGCAATTAAATCCTAAGATAATTTGGATAAAGTCTTAGTACCTCCAGTCGTATCTTCAATTGAGATCTCCAATTATATACGAAATAGTACCCAAGGAAGCAATTTTTAATTTAAGCTTCTCCCATAGCCTTTTTCCTTATTAGAGAATTCAATCCATATACATTAAAAATATCTAGCTATATTTTCTTGGAAAGCATGCAAGAAGCACATAATCCAACATCTACCATGTTCCAATAGATTTTAAGTTATTACATTTGGATTACAAAGAAAACCCAAATCCGAGAAGCACCTTCTATTGCCACCATTGCACTTGAGCAATTTTTCCATAGCTTACTTTCCATATCTACAAATAATTCCTTCAAATATTTTGTCTCTTGTAGAATAATAATATATGCTTTCCTGTTCATCAAAAGTTGCATAAATAGGAAATGTTTGTTAGGTGCATTCATGCCCCTAACATTCCATGATAAAACTTTCATCTCTTCAAAGGAGGACCTCTTGTTCTCCTCTTTGAATTTACCAGAAGCTCCTCTATAGTGTCTTAAGCCCTTGCCCTAATTTCTTCTTAAGTCTCCTCTCTTAAATTTTTTACATCTGATTTTCTTCCCTTTCTCTTCTTTTCACTTGGGGGAAGAGGCACAACCTACTAAGATAATTTTGAAATAGTTGTTGTTCTTAGAAAGACCTATCCACTACTTCTTCTAATGACAAATACTCTTCTAGTCCTACACTCTCTTGAGCTATTGCCAATCTCCTTTTTCCTCTCCTCTTTAGATCATTCATTACCCCCTTTAGATCTTGAGGCTTGCTCCATATAATATTGTTCCTTAAAAGAGTGTCAATTAGGAGGCAAAGGATTTTTTGAGAAAAATCAATCATGATGTCTAGCTTTCATGAATTTCTTCCTTAGCTCCAAGAGAATTTAATCTTCCAACTTGCCAAGGGATACTTTACCTCTCTATGTTTCCTATTTCTCTAATATTATTTAGCTATATGCCCTATTATGTGACACTTATAACACCTAAAGGGCACATATTCATAATAAAGCTCTTGCATAAACTAGGCATCTTCTAATTTTATTAAAATGTATTTAGGTAGTAGCAACTTCATATCCCTCAAAAGATGAATTCTTGCATACATAGTTTTAGTCTTTTCCAATATAGAAGAATCAACTTCCATTACCTTGCCTATGCTCACCACAATCTTAGATAGAAATTCCCCACTTCAATATTCCAATGGAAGTCCTAGAGTCTTACCCAAACTGACTCATTTTGAGAGAGTATAGAGGCACTTGAGAACCCTAGTTTTGATTCTTCTACCTTTATCTGTAAGTTATTATGAATCCACACCTATTTCTCTAGAACTGCTTGTTGAAGATCCTCAATGTCGTCGGAAGCATGAAGTAGCATTTGGGGAGCATAAATTATTTTTCTTCAAAGTTCCATTTCCATCTCTCCCAATCTAATACTTCTTTCAACAACCATTTATCAGCATTTCTAATAATCCCCCATGATAGAAAGGGACTCGCATTCCTCTACACTAAAGAGGATCCATAATAACTTTTGGAGATATAACTACTATCCCAACTTACCTTAGTAATGGAGACACATATGTTGGAGTACATGACAGCACAGAGAGGGGGGTGAATTAGTGTTGTATAATCTTTCAAATCTTTTTGCACCTTTTAATTTACAAGATAAAGAATAAAAGAGACATCAATAATATATCAAATACATATGCACAAGAATGATGATGAATAGTGTGAATAGGACCTTAGGAGCAAAACATTAGGATACACACACATAGAGGCAAACAACATGGACCAAAACACAAGTTTTTCATGAGTGGAAAACCCTCATAGGGATGAAAAACCACTCTAAACTTCCTCATTGACTTTGTTGACACTCATTTTGGCAAAGGGGTTGATTTGTCATGATCAGGAGGTTTCTTCATTTGAAGCCTTTATCTTCTTGCCCATTTTTTCTAAGTGTTGGACCTCCTCAGCATTTTTCAACTGCAGCATCATGTTTTCCTGAGGAGGAGGTCATCATCATCATCTTGCCTTCGTTGGTCTGCATCATCATGTTCTTCGTCGACTGGGTTTTTCATCGTCATCATCATATTCAGTCATCGGGTGATGTTTGGTTTTTATCATGATGATGCTGCCGAGCTACAGTGCACCCGCATCTGCTTGCGAGGGTGATGTTTCAAAGTCTCCGGTGATCTTCCATTTATCACCTTGCGTGAGCATGATGATGATGTTGCTTATTCTTTGAATTGCTCGACCTAACTTGTTTTTTCCTAAGGGTCGTGTTCATCATCATCATATTTCCAGTTATCATCCCGCTGCTTGTGGAGGTCATCATATTTTCTGCCTTCATGATATTTCGCTGGGGTGATATTTTTATCATCGGGTGATCTTGGTTAACATCATCCTGATGATGTTGTTGAAGAGTTGTAATTGCGACCCGATATTCACTAGGGTCATCATATTTTGGAACGTCAGGATGATCTTAGTCAATATCATCCTGATGATGTTGTATCACTTCTTGTTCTTTGTTTCTCATCCTGATGATGCTGACGTCATCCGTATATCAGGGTGATATTTTTCTTTCTGCCTATCTGCATCATGATATTCGCGAAGGAGGGGGTGATATTTTCATATCACCCGGATACATGTTTGTTCGAACATCATGATGATGTTGATATCAAGGAGATATCCGCCTGCTGGTTTCGCGTGTTATCTATTGAGGGTGATCTTTTCAAGCAGCATCATCATATTCAGTTTTCGCCCCGATCTTATAGAGGAGCTACAGTGCAACCTGATATTTGAACGTCAGGAGGATATTTCCAAATATCCGGTTGTCTTCCGAATATCATGATGATGTAAATATGATGATGACGTCATCAAGGTCCGCGGGGGTCATATTTCTAACAACTGATCATCTTGAAGAGACCTCCTGATATTTGCAAACATGATGATGACGTCGTCCGGATGTGAGGAGGTGCGCAGTAGGCGGATATGATGATGACGTCAGCAGGATATGATGATGACGTCATCAGGATGTTCATCGGCCAGACTTTTGTTATAAGCTCAGCAGGAGGATGTTCCTCCGAAGGATCAGGTTGTGCCGATTATCATGAAGGGTATATTTCAAATATCATGATGACGTCAGGGTGATATTTCGAACAACAGGATATCATGCTGCTGGAAGATGATGATGATGAAGTCTATACTAGTGTCGTCAGGAGCAAAAGTACCGACATGATATATGCTCATGACCTAGTATATAAAGTGTTATTGAGGTCATCGCGGGGTGCATGTGGGATAATGTTATCCTGCATATTCAAAATATCATGATGATGAGTCTCGGCGGGAAAAGCTTGCGATGGTCTGTATGATGATTTTCCCAAGGCCGCGGGTTGGTGCGCCATTAATGGCGATTGTTGCAGAGGTATGGGCGATGGCGTGGGTCGATCTTGTACCCGACTGGAGGTGTCAATCAGCGGGCAGGCGCGCAGGGCTCGAGAAATCTTCCTGTCTCCTCCCCTACCTGCTGCATTCAAGTTTGGGCGCCAATCCGGTTGTGTTTGAGCGCCATTTTCATGATACTGTGTATCTGGCGAAATTTTGGTCAACATTGTAATTAATTGCTGAGCACCTACCTGGCTGTTATAAGCAGGTTGTGTTGTTCATTTGTGGTTGTTGAAAGTTGATGATTTTGGCTCTGTAATGCATAACAAGCTGATCTGGTTGCTCTGTACAGCTTACCTGTGAGTTTATGTATCTCCTGTTGTTTGTTTTTGGCATGAACCCACTGATTTCATGATTAAATTTATATGAGAAATGCTGTTTGGCATGTGTTGTGTTAATTCTGTCTCCAGTATTGCATGTATTCTTCTTCTGAATCTGGATGTTTGGTAATGTTTAGATTCTAGAGCATAGAATTCCTATGTTGACTGTCTGACCTTTCAACTTCTACTCAAGGGGTAGATTAAACTGTTTTCAGGTTGAACATTGGGAGGGATATACTGCAGTAGGGATACCATAAGTAGAGATAACCTAGCACTTTGTATTGGGAGATGCCTGTAAGGCAGGTATCACACAGATCCCCTTGAAATCCAGTTTTAGTTGTTTATGCTGATCATTCACAGGTGTATGTCTATTGACTCCAGGCCCTGGATAGGCACCAATCATGCTTTGCTTTGTGTTATAACCATATCCAGCTTTGCATCCACACTTAAACTCCAAAGCAAAATCTAAAACCGACATTAGGACATTAGAGTTAGTTTTAGGAACCTCAGTCCTCTGTCTACAACTGCAAATAGGCCCAAAGCTAGCCCCTTTGCCCTTATCTTTCAGTTTTGGTCTACTTACAGGAGGACTATCTGCTTTCTGTCAACATCCCAGCCTTGCATGCATATCCTCATGGATGTTGAGTAGGGAATACCCCCCTAGGTCTTGTAGAGCCTGAAGAAGAAGAGGAGATAAAATATAGAGTCTATCTCCTATACTGTTGACCCCCTGGCCCAGAGCTCCTGTTGATCACTGATGGCTACCTTGTAGGGATATCTGGGAATAAGCATCCAGTCTGGGAAAAAGTCAACAGAAATTGGCGACTCCGCTGGGGAGTGAGAAGTAAAAGACTATCTAATCATCTCCAGTGATATATATGTGACCCATCTGAGTCAGCAATAGTAATCTACTCCACTGGGGAGTCTTGTGAAAGAACCCTGGTTTTCAGAAGAAAACAGTTCCTAGCAATAGGTGGCGACTCCGAAGTAATCTCCCAACCGGTCAAAGTAAATTTATATGCAGGGGAGAAGATCCCAACAAAATCCTCTATTTGAAGAGTTACCATTAACAAAAAGAATGATGTATAGAAGAAAGGGAACTCTCTCAGCTAGTCATGAGAGCTCCCCCAGAAAAAGTGATGAGGTACAAGATAACCCTAGGCCATCAGGACAGCATGCTCCTTATTTTTCAATTGCAGAAGCTGATATCCAAGGTGCATATGAGAGGCAACAGGGTGGTAGTATGAGAATGAGGTCAGAGGTGTTCCAAGAACGCCCTTTTCTAGACCCAAGTGAGAGGTTTGAAGAGGCAGAGTCTCTGAGGGATGATGAGGATGATGACCAGAATGGCATGAGACCATCTACCTCCAGACCTAAGGATGAACAATTAACTGAAGAAATCAAAAGCCTAAGAGCAGAATTAGAATACCTACAAGCCATGAAAATCAGAGATGATATACAGCAGAAAGTGCAAGCCTTGAGAACTGCCCAGAATAATTCAGTTCCTACTCTAGAGAATGCAAATATGCAAAGACATCAGCAAAGATATGAAATGCAGCATCAGCATCATGATGACAGACAATATGTGAATGATGCTAGGATACCACTAAACAATGCAGGAAACCAAAATGCAAATAGAAATGTTAATGTTAATCAGCCAAACAGACAGCCTATGCAACTAGATAGATTCAGGCAGCTGGTGTTTGATGGTATTCCTGGGTATCCTAACCCCATTGATAAGCATCTGAGGCTGCAAGTGCCTAAGTTTTCAGGAAACAATACAGTGTCAGGAGAAGATCATCTAAAGGCCTTCCAAAATGTCATGGACAATTTTGAGGTTGAGCATGAGGATGTTTTCATGAAGTCATTCATGCAATCCTTAATAGATGAGGCAAGAGAATGGTACAGGAATCTCCCTGACCGGAGTATTTCATCATGGGATGATTTTAAGAGGATATTCAAGGAGCAGTATGGTGATAAAACTGACCCTAGCTTCTTTGTAAATGAGTTCACCAGCATCACCAAAGGGTTAAATGAGCAGGTTGCAGACTTTAATGCAAGATTTACTAAAGTGTTGAACAAATTGCCACATCATATGAGGCCAAATGAACCAATGTGCATAATTTTGTACATCAATGCCTTTGATGCAAAGACGGCATATGGACTGAGAGATAAAGGTCCTGCCACTCTCAGGGATGCTTTCAGGATTGCAGTAAATATTGAAAACAATAGGAAAGCATCAGGCAAGACAAATAGAAGGGATGGTGTAAAAATTCTGCAGAATCCAAATAAGCCTCAGAACACTCAAGGTAGTACATCTGCTCCTGAAGATAAGATAGACAAACTGGCAAATGTTGTTAAGGACCTGAGCTATAGATTAGCTAGAAGTGAAAAAGGGATGGGTCCTGATAGGCAAGTCTATCAAAGACAGGAAAAGAGGCCATCATTACATGATATGCCTTATAACACCAATTGGCATGATGGTAAGCCTGTATATCCACGTAACAACACAAGTCAGAGGGCTCAACATGCCAAGGAAACTCCTGATCCCCTGAAGAAAACTATAAATATTGCTGATGATGCTCCGTGGTGTATAATCTGTCAGATGCCACATTCACAGTCACAGTGCATGATTGCCCATTCTTTGTATGATAATGCTACATCTTGTAATGAGTGCAATGAGCCACATCATGTGCAGGATGATGATGTTAACATGATGTCCATAGGTAATGGATATACTCTATATGGTGCTGATGAGAAGACAGATGATCAGGTTCAGGCCTGCCAACAGTCCCCATATGATGAAGATCATGAGGATAATTATGTGTATGCTCAGAACTCACACAATTTTCTGAGTAGCTTACACCGACCTTCTGATGAGGAAATCAGAGCCTTCACAGCTGCAGCAGTTGCTCAGGTCAAGAGCAACTACAATCTCAGAGGTAAAAATCAGGTTGGCAGCCCACATCAGCCAGAAGATATTTCTGCAGGTCAGCAGATGCATGGTCATAAAGGAACTGAACCACAAAAAAGGCAGTGGGTAAATAACAAGCAGAACTTTAGATACAGAACAGGTCATGATTTCCAAGGACCAGAAAACAAAACCCCTCAGGCTGAAGATCAAAGTAGAGGTTCCCAAGACAGGAATGATGATCAGGGAACTATGAGAATGAAAGCTAAGTCAGCTCAGGATAAAAGCAAGATTGTGGAGCAAGCTACAACTGCTGTACAAAACTATGCTCCATTTGATATAGCCCAGATCCTCTCTCAGGTGAAGATCTCTGTTCCACTTATGGAACTCATGAAAGTGGAAGAGATCAAGAATAGAACAATATCCCTAATCTCAGGGGTACCTTTTCAAGTTAAGCAAAATGATCAGACCCAGGGTGAGAAACAGGTCATGTGCAATGAAGAAGATGAGACTCCTGAAGTCTATTTAGGAATGACCATGACAAAATGTCCTTCACAGGTGGAACCATTTTATGTTTCCCTGGTTATAAATGGTAAAATAATTAGAAATTGTATGCTTGACTCTGGAGCATCTACAAATGTCATGCCTTTGGCTATCATGCAACAAACTGGATTAAAAATTGGCAAGGCATGTGGAAAATGCTATGCAATGGATGCCAGAGAGGTACCAGTTATTGGAATCATGAAGGATGTGGATTTCAAACTGGCAGCATTTCCTGAAAAGAAATATAAGATGAATATAACAGTGGTTGACATCAAGCCACAGTATGGTATGCTGCTGTCAAGAAGATGGGCAACACTAATAGGTGGAAGTATGCAGCTGGACCTATCATATGCCATGATTCCAATGAATGGCAGGGATGTCAAGTTAATCAGAGAGCAGAGATCATCAGAGACAGTGGAAGACCAAGAAGCAAATGAACAGGTATGCTTTGTGGACACTGACTGTGATAACTTCAGGGTTGTCTCAGATGATACAGAGGATGAAAAGAAAAATGCCTGTGTTGGAGAGCTAGATCAGCAAGGGTTATGGACCATGTTTTTTGATGGAGCTTGTGCAAAAGAAGGTTCTGGAGCTGGAGTTGTCTTCCTGTCTCCAACTGGTAAGCTCCTCAAATCCTCTTTCTTGCTGAGGTTTGATTGCACAAACAATATTGCAGAATATGAGGCTTTACTTTTAGGCCTGAATATTGCTCTCAAACATGGAATTAAAATGTTAAGAGTATTTGGAGACTCTGAGCTGATTGTATCCCAAATCAGAAATAAGTATGCTGCAAAGAATAAAAGACTGAAGCAATACAAGCATGCTGTTTGGGATACTATTGAACTTTTTGATGCATTTTCAATTGGCTGGGTAGAAAGGTCAAAAAATGTTATGGCTGATTTCTTAGCCAATGTTGCAATAAGGCCAGATGACATCACTCTGTCAGGTGTCACAGATGTAGAAGTTAAAATTAGGCCTGCCATACCAGAAAACATATGCAGTTGGCAAGTTTTTAATGATGATAGGGATTTGCTGAAATTTTTGCACTGCATAGATGAGTATGAGAACCAACAAATTGATTTCCAAGCTTTTGTAGAAACTGTAGATGGAAAAGAGACTCTTGTAGGGAAGGAGATCATCCAGTTGAAGACTAACAAGATCCCTAGAGGGTTAGTGGCTTTGGAAAGAGCCTTTGACAGTAGAGACAAAATGGTCACAAAGACATCCCCCACAAATAAGGAGGATTTAGAAGAAATAAATTTGGGGACATCTCAGGCCCCTCAGAAAGTATATATTGGCAAACAGCTCAAACCACACATAAGAAGTATGCTGATTGCATTGCTAAAAAGGTATAAACATGTTTTTGCTTGGTCATATGAGGACCTAAAAGCTTGTAGAGAAGACTTATTCCAGCATGAGATCCCACTGAAGCCTGAAGCTAAGCCATTTAGACAGAGGCAAAGGCCTATAAATCCTACCTTAGCTCCCAAGATGCAGGATGAACTCAGAAGGCTCAGGGATGCTGGAATAATTGTGCCCATCAGACATTCAACTTGGGTGTCTAACCTTGTCCCAGTCAGGAAAAAGAATGGTGATATTAGGCTTTGTGTGGATTTCAGGAACTTGAATGTATCCTCTTTAAAGGATAACTATCCATTGCCTAATATGGAAGCTATGTTGCAGAGGGTGACTGGTTGTGAACTCCTATCCATGATGGATGGATTTTCAGGATATAACCAGGTGAAGGTAAAAGAATCAGAACAGTATAAGACTGCCTTTACCACTCCATGGGGAACATATGTGTATGTTAGAATGCCATTTGGACTAACAAATGCAGGTGCTACATTTCAAAGAGCAATGGATGTTGCTTTTGCAGGGCTGATTGATTCAATCCTGGCAGTATATCAGGATGACCTGACTGCCTACTCAAAGAAAGAGGAGCAGCACTGTTTGCATCTGGAGCAGATTTTTATAAGAGCACTAGAATATGGTATTTCTTTAAACCCAAAGAAGTGTGCCTTTGGAGTAGTTGAAGGAAAACTTCTGGGACACATTGTTTCCAAAGATGGAGTCAGGATAGATCCAGAGAGAGTGGCAGCCATTGACAGGATCCAAATGCCAAAAACTGTGAAAGGAGTTCAGTCCTTCTTTGGACAGGTAAACTTTGTCAGAAGATTTGTTCCCAACTTTGCAGAGATCACAAGGAACATTTCCAAGATGATGAAGAAGGATGCAACTGTCAACTGGGAAAGGGAAGCAACAGAATCATTTCAGAATATCAAAGAGGCAATAAAGATGGCCCCTGTTCTTAAATCTCCTGATTTTTCTAGGCCATTCCAGGTGTTCTCATTTGCTTCCTTTCATACTGTAGCTGCATGTTTGTTACAGAAAAATGAAGATGGTTTTGAACAGCCCATTGCTTTCTTCAGTATGTCCCTGCAGGCCTCTGAGTTGAAATATGACATTATGGAGAAGCAGGCATATGCACTTGTTAGAGCCATTAAAAGTTTCAGACCATACTTGGTAGGGTCACATATAATTGCATATGTACCTCATGCTGCAGTCAAAGACATATTCACTCAGCAGGAGGTGACTGGAAGAAGGTGCAGATGGATAAACAAACTGCAGGAATTCAACATAGACATACAAGTTACTAAGTTGATAAGGGGACAAGGATTAGCCAAGATGATGGCACAGTCAAACTTGGAAGCATGCCAAGTTAATGCAGTCCAAGATGAGAATGTAAGTGCATCAGGATCTGAATGGTACAAGGATATTGTCTATTATTTGCAAAATCTGAATTGTCCCTCCCATTTCAGTGACAATCAAAAGAGGACTCTGAAGCTACATGCAATCAGGTATGTTGTTGTTCAAGGTGAGCTGTACTGGAAAAATCCTGATGGTGTGCTGCTGAGATGTGTGGATAAGAATATGGCTAACAATATTTTGATTGACATGCATAAAGGATTATGTGGTGGCCATTATACTGCCCAAACAACAGCTCATAAAATTCTGAGGGCAGGATATTGGTGGCCCACTCTCTTTTCAGATGCACAGAGGTTAGTAAGAAAATGTGACCCTTGCCAGAGATTCTCAGGAAAGCTGAAATATCATGGTGCTTTACCCCTCAGAACTGCACCTGTGGATGCTCCATTCCAGCAATGGGGAATTGATTTTATAGGGGAAATTGCAGACAAATCAAGTGGGGGACACAGTTGGATTTTGGTGGCAACTGACTACTTTACCAAATGGATTGAGGCCATTCCAACTAAAAGAGCTACAAGTAAGGTGGTGACAGACTTCATACTAGAGAACATCATCATCAGGTTTGGAGTACCATCTAAAATAATCACTGATAATGCTATGTGCTTCAGATCAGGTGAGTTTGTTGATTTTTGCAACAGGTATGGGATAAGCCTGTCATATACATCACCATATCACCCACAAGGAAATGGTCAAGCAGAATCAAGCAATAGGAGCATCATGAAAATTGTCAAGAGGATACTGGACAAGAACAAGAGAGCTTGGGACTCAAAGTTGAATTTAGCAGTATGGGCTGATAGAGTGACTGTGAAAAGGGCTATTGGGAAGTCACCTTTTGAGCTGGTATATGGTGCATCAGCTAGACTGCCCATAAACAATCTCCTACCAGTTTACAGATTCATTCAAGAGTATGATGAGGACATTGAAGATCCCATGACAGAAAGGGTGAATCAGCTGGTTGCATTGGATGAAGACAGAAGGAGAGCCCACCAGATCAATCTCAAAAGACAACAAGGGATGAAATATCAGTTTGACAGGAGAACTACAAAAAGGAAGTTTCAAGTTAATGATCTGGTGCTCATTTGGAATGCTAAAGATCAGGAAAAGGGTAAACATGGCAAATTTCAGCCCTTATGGATGGGCCCATATCAGGTTTGCAATACTCATGGGGAGGATTCTTATTTCCTCCAGGCCCTAGATGGTGAAATTCTGGAATTGCCTGTGCATGGCCAATTCCTTAAGTTCTATTTTACATGAATATCTGGTTGCTGTGCACATTTGTAAAATATGTATGTAGTGTAAATGCCTTGTACAGCTCGCGTTTTTTGGCTTTTTGTCAGGTCTGCCCGGAGATCTGGTTCTCGCCGCAGGTTTTCACCTGCACGTCCCCATTCGGAGCCACTATTGACACTCATTTTGGCAAAGGGGTTGATTTGTCATGATCAGGAGGTTTCTTCATTTGAAGCCTTTATCTTCTTGCCCATTTTTTCTAAGTGTTGGACCTCCTCAGCATTTTTCAACTGCAGCATCATGTTTTCCTGAGGAGGAGGTCATCATCATCATCTTGCCTTCGTTGGTCTGCATCATCATGTTCTTCGTCGACTGGGTTTTTCATCGTCATCATCATATTCAGTCATCGGGTGATGTTTGGTTTTTATCATGATGATGCTGCCGAGCTACAGTGCACCCGCATCTGCTTGCGAGGGTGATGTTTCAAAGTCTCCGGTGATCTTCCATTTATCACCTTGCGTGAGCATGATGATGATGTTGCTTATTCTTTGAATTGCTCGACCTAACTTGTTTTTTCCTAAGGGTCGTGTTCATCATCATCATATTTCCAGTTATCATCCTGCTGCTTGTGGAGGTCATCATATTTTCTGCCTTCATGATATTTCGCTGGGGTGATATTTTTATCATCGGGTGATCTTGGTTAACATCATCCTGATGATGTTGTTGAAGAGTTGTAATTGCGACCCGATATTCACTAGGGTCATCATATTTTGGAACGTCAGGATGATCTTAGTCAATATCATCCTGATGATGTTGTATCACTTCTTGTTCTTTGTTTCTCATCCTGATGATGCTGACGTCATCCGTATATCAGGGTGATATTTTTCTTTCTGCCTATCTGCATCATGATATTCGCGAAGGAGGGGGTGATATTTTCATATCACCCGGATACATGTTTGTTCGAACATCATGATGATGTTGATATCAAGGAGATATCCGCCTGCTGGTTTCGCGTGTTATCTATTGAGGGTGATCTTTTCAAGCAGCATCATCATATTCAGTTTTCGCCCCGATCTTATAGAGGAGCTACAGTGCAACCTGATATTTGAACGTCAGGAGGATATTTCCAAATATCCGGTTGTCTTCCGAATATCATGATGATGTAAATATGATGATGACGTCATCAAGGTCCGCGGGGGTCATATTTCTAACAACTGATCATCTTGAAGAGACCTCCTGATATTTGCAAACATGATGATGACGTCGTCCGGATGTGAGGAGGTGCGCAGTAGGCGGATATGATGATGACGTCAGCAGGATATGATGATGACATCATCAGGATGTTCATCGGCCAGACTTTTGTTATAAGCTCAGCAGGAGGATGTTCCTCCGAAGGATCAGGTTGTGCCGATTATCATGAAGGGTATATTTCAAATATCATGATGACGTCAGGGTGATATTTCGAACAACAGGATATCATGCTGCTGGAAGATGATGATGATGAAGTCTATACTAGTGTCGTCAGGAGCAAAAGTACCGACATGATATATGCTCATGACCTAGTATATAAAGTGTTATTGAGGTCATCGCGGGGTGCATGTGGGATAATGTTATCCTGCATATTCAAAATATCATGATGATGAGTCTCGGCGGGAAAAGCTTGCGATGGTCTGTATGATGATTTTCCCAAGGCCGCGGGTTGGTGCGCCATTAATGGCGATTGTTGCAGAGGTATGGGCGATGGCGTGGGTCGATCTTGTACCCGACTGGAGGTGTCAATCAGCGGGCAGGCGCGCAGGGCTCGAGAAATCTTCCTGTCTCCTCCCCTACCTGCTGCATTCAAGTTTGGGCGCCAATCCGGTTGTGTTTGAGCGCCATTTTCATGATACTGTGTATCTGGCGAAATTTTGGTCAACATTGTAATTAATTGCTGAGCACCTACCTGGCTGTTATAAGCAGGTTGTGTTGTTCATTTGTGGTTGTTGAAAGTTGATGATTTTGGCTCTGTAATGCATAACAAGCTGATCTGGTTGCTCTGTACAGCTTACCTGTGAGTTTATGTATCTCCTGTTGTTTGTTTTTGGCATGAACCCACTGATTTCATGATTAAATTTATATGAGAAATGCTGTTTGGCATGTGTTGTGTTAATTCTGTCTCCAGTATTGCATGTATTCTTCTTCTGAATCTGGATGTTTGGTAATGTTTAGATTCTAGAGCATAGAATTCCTATGTTGACTGTCTGACCTTTCAACTTCTACTCAAGGGGTAGATTAAACTGTTTTCAGGTTGAACATTGGGAGGGATATACTGCAGTAGGGATACCATAAGTAGAGATAACCTAGCACTTTGTATTGGGAGATGCCTGTAAGGCAGGTATCACACAGATCCCCTTGAAATCCAGTTTTAGTTGTTTATGCTGATCATTCACAGGTGTATGTCTATTGACTCCAGGCCCTGGATAGGCACCAATCATGCTTTGCTTTGTGTTATAACCATATCCAGCTTTGCATCCACACTTAAACTCCAAAGAAAAATCTAAAACCGACATTAGGACATTAGAGTTAGTTTTAGGAACCTCAGTCCTCTGTCTACAACTGCAAATAGGCCCAAAGCTAGCCCCTTTGCCCTTATCTTTCAGTTTTGGTCTACTTACAGGAGGACTATCTGCTTTCTGTCAACATCCCAGCCTTGCATGCATATCCTCATGGATGTTGAGTAGGGAATACCCCCCTAGGTCTTGCAGAGCCTGAAGAAGAAGAGGAGATAAAATATAGAGTCTATCTCCTATACTGTTGACCCCCTGGCCCAGAGCTCCTGTTGATCACTGATGGCTACCTTGTAGGGATATCTGGGAATAAGCATCCAGTCTGGGAAAAAGTCAACAGACTTAATCATGAAAATCACAAGTTACAGAGCCTCACTGGCTGATGAATGCCTCACTGACAACAAATAGGTCTTACTGACCATGCAAGCCTCACTGGCTACAATATACCTCATTGGGAAATTGGTGTCTCACTGACACAATGTGCAATCACCTTGGATACAAACCAAAACAACTCAGGGGGTTACCTTGATTCACTTTGGTACAAAAACCTTATCTCTCCTTTCCTTTTACTTGTCAAAATTCTTTTCAATTATAACATGATCAAGCTATGCTCTGGTACACAACCATCTCTGCAATTAGCTGCATATTGTCTTCATCCTATGTATATGTCACCTGTAAAAACATCTCATTTATCTCTCAATTCTCAAACCAAATATTCACCTGATTCATTTACATTTACTCTTCAAAACACCTCTCCAAAAATATGTCTTCAATGCTACATATCTCAACACCTCTAAATCTAAATCACAATGAATCTGCAATCTCATTATAAATGAAATGACCTTTCATTTCCTCTTCTCTTTGCATATCCATTTTCCCTTTTCAAACAATAAAAATCTAAAATAGCCTCCACCACCTGCAAATAAAAGTCTTCAATAATATATTAAATTAGATTGCCCTGACAGGAAATAATATCATTATCCATCTTCGAATCCACTTCTCAAAAACCTTCTGTATGAAGATAAGAAAATAAAACAAAAAGTCCATAATCATCATTCAAAAAGAATAATATCTCCACAAAGAAATTTTCCCTCTTTAAAAAATAAATTCCTCCTTTTTCTTCAATGAATATTTCTCTGTCATAATAAAATTCCATCTGTCCACCTGCATAAAAAATTTCCATCTGTGTTGAGTTGATAATCTGCATGCATTTCAATTTCTTCATAAAAGCCTTCATTTACAAAAATCAATTAAATCTCCACTAAATCTTTTCCCAAAAAGAAAGAATAAAAAAAACTCCTCCTTTGTCTCTTCAATATGCACGAGAGTGGACAATAAAATTAGGAGGAATCTCCTTAAAAAAATTCTTTAAAAATTCCAAAATAAACTATCTTTTTGTAGGGCTAAAAATAGCCTTAAAAAGCAAGATAACCGCAGTCTTAAGATGTTTGACAGCCTTCTACACGTCAAACTTCATGCACGGGGGAGAGGAGTCAAAGTTTAAATTACAACCATCGATCTTTAAATACGCGCCCTGGAAGATTTAATTATAAACCATAGATTTTCTTTTTGGCACTCATGTGCTCAAAGGAGGTGACTGGAGATGTTGGTAAAGAAAGGTGAAGAGGCCGGTGGGAGTACGTTCTAAGACCCCTTCAACATGTGAACATTAGTGGATGTGACTTAGGATAGTAAGTCAATAAAGAATTAAAAGAAAAGTGCAAGACTTGTATGACGGTCAAGTTAGGTTATAATGTATGCTTTAGGGTTTAGTATAACAACTAGATTTTAGAGTGTTAGAACTCTAATTCCACTATAATTCTGATCTACTTTGAGACTGCAACAATGAACATGATCCCTCTGATAACCCAAGAACATCCTAAGACAAACATAAAGTGTCTTTGCATGTATGACCATGTGTCTCTACACATGAGTAGCCTGCTAAGTAAAACTCTTTGATCATCTATACAAATGACATTGAAGTATCAAATACTTTGAACACCTCTTCATTGAAGAACACCAAAATAATACATGTCTTCAATGTATGAAACAGAATGCTAATCACCTTATCATGTGACTTTTTGAAGATCTTTGGAGCATGAATGCATCATGCATGTGAACTATTCTTGAATGAAAACATCATGAACCCTGATGAAGACATAATCCAACACAAGAAAATTTACAAACAAATACATTATCTTAATTGATAATCTTGATTGAGTGAACAACACTATCTCATATCAACACCATGAATCTATGTGAATGCACATCCTTATCTTGAAGTAGAAGCATGATGATCTTGACCTTATAAACTCTTGTTTGGGATCCTTTGACTTCAAAAACTAAAAACTCCTGGATAAAAGGCCTCTGATATCACCATGTCCTGAGAGACTGCATCACATGTCAAGTCTTGCATGAGTGATAACTTCATTCTCTTTGACTGCAACAAGTTAAACTTGTGATCATGAACACATTATCAACATGAAGAGGTCATGAAGACTAAGGCATGCATAATGATGAGCACACTGAAGCATGGCATTAAGCAACATATCAACTTTGAGTATCATGTCAACTTTCTTCAAGTCAAAACTCATGAACATCATAACATGAAGCATGGTGAGTGAACTGAAGCATTGTCATTAAACCAGCTGACACAAACAATGACAAGACAAATCTTATAAAACATGAGAGATGACAACAACCAAACCTTGCCTTTTATGAACACTTGAAACTGATGATATATAAAATTCACACACTTCTAGCATTAATGACAAACAACTCAACACCATTTTGACATCAATGACAATCAATCTCCATCAACATATTCTCTGATAGAAACATTGCTCCCTTGTGCCAAATTTGGTTGTTCCTTTTGTTTGCTTGAGGGTTCCTTCTTGTCACTTCATGATACAACTTCAAAATCTTTTCTTGTATCCTTTTCTACCATTGTGTTGTTGAAGGATGAACATTTAGAGTCCTCCAGGGTCTTTCCTTCCCAAAAACATTGAGATTGCCATTTATAATTCTTTTGACAAGTACTCATTTCTTTTCTCCCATTCCACATTGCCTCTCTATCTTAGAATGATGTTTGTACTTGCACTATAATTGTATTTGTAATCAAGGTGATGATGTTACTCACATGTGTTGTCCATTATCTATATCCTAAATTTGATTAAATGGTAGTGTGATGTAGTCATAGATGTAAACATTTCAATGGTTAATTTTGAGATACAATTACAAAGTATTTGACATCAAATTGATATGAACTTTGGTTGATAGTTTATCATTTAATGTAATAGGGTTGCACCTCAATTTGTATATCAATTTTTGCTAAAGTGAAAAAAAGAATTTAAATGAAATTTATAATATGGAATTCAGAAATTATAGAGGATCAATAGTTTTTACGTACTTTTCTGTCTCATGACAAGATTCAAATTTATTCTTATTATTATGTGAGAAAGGAAATAAAATTTTATTGTAATGTTTGAGTACAAAGTCATTATGTTACAAGTTGTATTTTTATTTCAATACTATGAACTCTAAGATGCCTTATTTAATCTATTTTGAGGATACTATGTTAAAGAAGTAATGCACACTAATCATGAGACATTCCTTGAATGAAATGGAAAGTTAACTTGAGACATGGGCTCGTAGGTTAGGTGAAGTCTTCTTGGTCAAACTAAATGTTGATACTTAATATCGAATAATGCTAATCAAGTACAAAACAACATTAGATGATATCTAAAGATGAGTTAGTAAATAATGTAGGGTGTATCCTTCCTCCAACAATTGCTTCCACAAAACCAAGTTAAACAAATATTTTTGGATTTGGAGGCCTTTACATTTAGTATCAAATAAAAGATTATTTCTTCACGAACTTGTAACATTAGGGCAAAAAATGATGAGAATAAGATTAGGAACTCAAGGTGGAAGGGGAAGATAACGAGGTCATGGGTTTGCTCCAAGGAGTTATGGGATTACTTAAGCATATTTAGGCCCATCTTGAGGCCTAATAATCTCACATAAATTAATTAGGTAGGAACCAAAATAATAATAAAAAATAGGAACATGGAGACTGTTGGATCTCAAAGTTGTAGACTCCTAAAACCCTAAAGATAAATCATACCCAAGCCCCAAGAGATGCCAAATCATGATAGATGACTTGTTTCTTATGGTTAGCTTGGGATAACAATGGACCAAGTCATCAGGAAGGGTAAATTATTCTTCTTATTTAGGCTCTACTAGGCCAAGGGGGTGTTCCTTGAGGTTTTCCTTTTAGTACAATTAAAGAGTAATGATGAAACATGGGATTTTGAGGCGACCTATACCCAATGCACATGTAGACTCCAATTAATTATCACTAAGTAACTATATGCTAGTTTGTTGTTGCCAATACTTCAAACCTCTATTAATTAGATATACAACTATTTAAGAGATCTAAGATGTACCCTTCTCAACCCCTAAAGATATTCAATCTTAAACTTCAATTTCATACATGGATGAATTAAGAACAATAATGCATATCTCATTCAAGATAATGTTTAGGAGGCCTTTGAGTGATTTTATTGTTAAATCAATGGGGATATGCAACACCAAAGAATAAATAACACTAAGGTTATGAAAGATTTATACTTTGTTTAGTAAGTGTGATGGTGAGATGATAGATTGAACATATATAAGATGGGTGCCTTGATCCTATATAGGCAATAGAGTTAGGATCTCAAGACCAATAGACAAAGTGCATGCAATCTAGGAGAACATTACCTAGAAGAAGATGACCAAAAGGACTATGCTTTACAAACACACATACAAGCTAGGCTCTATATGTGCAAGCTAAAAAGCAAAAGAAACCACAACACAACTAATTGAATATACCTGAATAATCCATAAGAAGACATGTTGTCATATTTTTCCTAGGTCAAAATAACCTAAAAATTCCTCCTTCCATCAGAGAGATCTGACCTGTGAAAGCCTAAATGGAAGGAAGATCCCATAAAAATCCCAAACTTCTAAGTGTTTTGTCTTTTATTTTGCCTTAGTCGACAAAATTCTGGTTTGGCGAACCTTTAGTTCTTCAATTCGCCAATTCGCCAGTTTGCCAACTAAGGAGAACAAAGAAAGGAAGCGACTAAGGATGAGATAAAGGTGAAGGAAAGCAAAGATTTTTCCTTTGTCAAAAACTTAAGGTTTGGCGAACCTCAAGTTCGTCGGTCGGCAAGTTCGCTGATCAACAACTTTGCCAACAAAGGAAAGGAAAAGACAAGCCAAAAGTGGTTCATGGAAATGAAGATTCATCGACAGGGCAAAAGGTAAAACAAAAAGCTAAGGAAAAGGGTCATCATCGATGAATTGGTAAAAGGGAGAACTCACCAGCAGGTTGATGGTTTCTCAAATTTGTTGATAAGGCAATTGATCAATAGAGATAACCAAAGATAGAAGAAGGCCAAAGACATGGTCAGTTTGTGAAAGGTGAATTTCTCCGATAAGGCAAGAAGTAACAAGGAGAGTCAAGTTCATGAATGGGGAAGTTTGTTGATAAGGAAAAATGGAAGATGAAGCGGTGAAGGAAGAAATAGTTCTCAAAATGAAGATTTTCTCGATAAGGCAAAAGTAAAGTCAACCAAGTTTGTAAAAGTGAAAATTTGCCGATAAGGTGAAAAGGAAGAAAGAAAAGGACAAATCCTTAGCCAAGGAAGTAGTTCGCGAAAAGAGATTTTCACCGACTGAAGAAAAAAGAAAAAGGTAGAGGAAGCTCAGTTCGTGAAAGAGAGATTTTGCTGATAAGGAAAAATAAAGGTCAGAATAAGAGTAAATGGGAAATTAATGTAAAATTAAAAGCATGAAACATAATGTAGTGCTTTAGAATATTTTAAAGTGTTGTAAAAGCTTGAAGTATACAATTCTTTGTTGTTGCAGAAGGGATTTAATACCTGAAGTACAAATATTGCAGAAAAGCTAGAATCAGGTAGTTGAAACAATTAATCCTTCAATGTGATTGTACAAGAAGGGACAAAATGGACTTTGCTGGTGCATGAAAGGATTTCATACCTTCCTTCCTGAATGTGCTTGACAACCCTGCATGTGGGCAACCTTCCTCTACAGGGTTTCAGACCTGACAGGGGATGGCTGCTGTCCCCTTTCTGCAGATCTTTTGACAACACTACTAGGCTGAAATTGAATGTAGCATGGGCATGTGCAGGGTTAGTTGACTAATTTTTAGCGCCTACTGCTACAGAATAAATAAAAATGCTATATATATGTTGGTTCCCAAAATTGCAGCTTGCTAATCCTAAGGGTATGCCAGGTCCTATGGTTAGACTAACAAGGTTTTAGCCAACGAAATAGAGTTAACCAATGTGGTGTAGAACTCCCTACTCTTCAGGTTATGCTAGACCTAGGCGGGTGTACCTTCAATAGTTTAAGTAGATTTAAGGATTATGTATGCTTTGATTATAGTAATCTATTTCTTAATGGCATATGAATGCGAAATAGATACAAGAGTAATAGCTAAAAAGATTATGACTTTAGAATGAGTGTGATCAGTGCTTATTCCTATTGGGCTAATGGGGTCAAGATTTATGTGATAGTTGGATTTATCTACTTGGCTTAACTCTAACTACTTGGCACTTTGGATGTTTATACTTTGTATAAACGTGCAAAATTGTTGGTTATCAGGCTCTTCTTATAAATCCCATTAATATCTTTCCGAGTTACTGTGATTGTCTGAAAGGGTTTTAATTCTAGATTGAAGGAAACCAATTAAGATGATTTGTTTAAAGGATTTTAATTCTGGGCAGAAACCAATAAACATAAATCACTTAAAAGGAGTTTAATTCTCTTCTCTTAGAAACCAATCAAAAAAATCACACAGAGGCAGCAAATGTGTTTTGACAAATTAAATGTATGCTCGAAACACTTAATTTGAATAACAAGAAAAGACCAATATGGAGACAACCAAATAACTCGTAAGAATTAATATCAACAAAGTAGTTGAACACCAGAGATTGAGCCGCTGATTAAACTTTCTTTCCCATTATATTTCTTCAAAATTTATAAAGGTTTTTATGCATTCTGTTCTATGAGCGTAACTGAAAATGTAATAATATATTGTATATCTAATCTCTTTTAAACTTGGCCTTGGTTTCCCTTATATACGAGAAGCAAACAAGCTTCGGGCCAAAACAAGGTGACTTTTCATAACTTACATCTCTTCAGATAACTAATGATTGTTCTAAAACATAATTAAGAAATAAACAAAGAAAGAAATCTGGGCATCCACAATAATCATGATTTGAGTCCGTTAATCATCATAGAGGACCCATGACCGTTGGCCTGGCAAGGTTCTCCTCTCCAATGATGCAATATCTGATGAACATGCTTTGCCCACTATCATTTTAGATGCAATTTTTATTGTTTCTCCTCTATGCTTAACCTTTGAATCTAATATCGCAAAAAATCTTGAATTAGCATTTGGAAAAATTTCACTTCAAGTTTATCATGAGGGTCAAAGGATTCTCCATATTTTCTAGCTTCTTTAGCTTCTTTCTTAATCATTGTCTTCCATTTTTGAATCAACTGAGGATGTAGACATGGCTGGTGCAAAGCTTTTTTGACCCCTTATGTTGCTTGAGAGATGAACAAGTTAATTTTAGAAAGATGATCAACATATTCTTGAGAAGCATAAGTATCTATGGTAGATATTATTTCTTTCATAACAAATTCCAGAGTAAAAATTTGTTCTAACTATATATGAATGTTATCCATCACCCTCGCTTCATCATTAACCTTATCGAGAGCCACTGGTAACAACTGAGCCAACTCATGTTTCCAAATGCTTTGTTCTTTTAGATTGCCTTCATCATCGAAGAAACTGGGAAAAGTCATATCTAAAGGTTGATCAAAATCACCAAGATCCTCTGTTAATACAGTGTTAAACTTTTCATGCATGTTGATCAGCTCATCATAATTCCTAAACACCTGTATATCAACATCTCCCTTAGCAATCAACTCCTCCTTCTTTTCCAACATCCTGAGATGTAGTCTTTTATGCTCTTGGTAGGAAATATGTGTTCTATTATGCACCGCCCATACCCTATCAGCATTCCCCAACTTCTTCTCGAATCTTTTCTCAATTAATTCTGAGGCCATTTTATATTTGACAAATTTTATTTCTGTTTCCAACTGGTCACCATGTTTCTAAATTTTTTTAGCTTTAATCTTCCAATAAGCAGTCTTAGCTCTAGCCTCTACCACCTTCTTATCAACTTCCAACCATGCTGAATAGCTGCTTGAAGAGGATGACAGTTTATCTCTGCAGCTAGCAATTTCTTGTCTCAATCTTTCATTCTTTGTCATATATATTTTGTTAGTCTTTACTAGCCTCTCAATTTGGGCCTTTGCAGTTTCCATGGGATCAATGTCCTCAACTTGTTGTATCAAAAGATGGCCAAATGTCTTATTTGGGTCATCAATAACTAGAGGCTTTTTATTTGATGGGTACAATGCCCATATCAACAAGGTTGCATTATCTAGATCATAGCCTGATCCAGAGCGTATTCTGTCTACTCCTTCAATTCTTAACTACACCTTTTTGTCTTGATTTCTTCAAAAACTGTCAAATACAATAGCAAAGGTCATATCCCACCCAGAGACTAGCATGACTCCTACCTCTTCTAATAATGCTCTTCCTTTCTCTAGGGTTATAGTCTCCATTTCTTTGTCAATCTCTGCCTGCAGTTCCTTCAAGGCCTCAACTTCTGATTAAGGGGTGACATTCTTTATCCTTTCCCTAGTCTGTTTGCCCTTGTATTCATACAAGAAGGCCTTAAACTCAGGGGTTTTGACAAAATCATTATCAGAAACAAACTTTTTGTTTGCATCGTCTTATATCATCTAAGAGTTCATCTGGGGCTTAATCCATTGTGACAACTTCTCTTTCAACAAGGGGGTTCATATTTTTCAATACAGACTAGAATGCATGTACACCTTCATCCCCACTTTCAACATCTTCTTACTCTGCAGTACTGGTGTCCACAGAGAAACTAATGTCTGGTGTAGGTTGAGGGGAAATATGGCAAATGGAGTTTCGTACTTAGCTTGTGTTTCTCTGATGTTCCTATTTCTCTTTTCAAAAACCTAAGGGGGAACATCCCTAGTCAATTATACTTCATGTGCAACCAATGTATCTATCCTCTCAATAGCATCATCAATCTCAAGAAAAATTCCTTTATATGTGGGATTATTGGCTATCCTCCAAGCCTTTGCTAGCATTATTCTATGATACTTATTTCTTTTCTCAAATGCACAATTCTCATCAACATTTTTGATCAAATCATCATCCACAAAGAGTATATGATGATACCCTTTTAATTTTTTACTAATTTTCACCTCATTTACGAAATATTCTAGGTCAAACTTCTCCCTTGCATTTCCTTTAGACATTCTATAATGCTCTAACTTTTTATCAACTGACTCATAACCTTTTTTAGAAACAACAATGAAATCTCCAAAACATAATGTTCCAGGCATCAATGACTGCTTATTATAACTTTTGAGATACATAAAATCAGAATAGGCTAATTGCCTCACAATTTCCAAATAGGCAATTCTATTTGGACAGGTCTTTGGCAGCAAAAATGGTGCTCCCTCATATCCATAGATCCTAATTTTTGTGCAGTCACTATAAGCATACCAATAACCCTAGTTGTGATTGTTCTTTCCACTTTCACCCTTATCCTTAGGTCTCAAGAACTTTTGCACTTCTGGTGACAGGTTGTAATCACATGGATGATTCAATAGATTATACAAAGGCTTCACAAAGTACTCTTCAAAATACAAATAGTGTGATCTCTCACATCTACTATCCCAAATAGCTGTCCACATTTGTATAGGCCCGATGTTGCCATCCTTATCTAGGTCTCTTATTCTCAAACATTCATCCCACATGCAAATATTCTGTCCCTCATATAAAATGAGATGCATGAACAAAGAATAATGCATGAATTTAACACCTCCACTTCTATTTTTTACAACAACCAAGTCATTGTGAAGATCATTAGCAAGATATTCAACATAGTCAAGAGGCCGGGCATCCTAGCTCTGCACATCAATTGTGAGGACCATTGGTGCTACCTCCATAAATGTGGTGGCATCCAAGCCAAGTACTTGAAAAATAGAATAGTAGGTGTATTGATAGTACTCCTCAAACAAATCCATAGAATATGGGGGATCTTGCAACCCTGAGAACACTCTGAGCCGATTCCCTTCATCTCAAGGCCTGTGTAATGGCAATCTACATCATTTATAACTCGTGCTCAGATTATAGTATTCATCTAAGAGATCTCTAATCCTGAATCTCATATCAAAACTAGTGTCTAATTGAAACACCATGGATATATAATTCTTGGTGACAGGAATGAAGGCAAATCTATCTCTCAATTCAATCATACGAGCCTGGGTATTGTATTTATCTACCAATTCTTTGAGCAATTCCACATTGATGAACACATTGGGCACTACCAATTTTCCCAATTTTAGTCTCCACGGGTTGGAGACAGGTTTGTGCTTGTGCATTTTTCTATAATGATATAGAAACAAATCATACCCCCCTTATTGGGGTCCATGTGTCACCCACTTGTTTGTTTCTATCCTCCAATTTCTCAGCTTGGGGGTTTAATTGTGCATTTCTTCTAGACCTTTGTCCAGAACCTAGGAACTGATCTATTAAATCTTGATTTAGATGCCTCTCTTCTAGTTTTTGTGTCTTGCCTTTAGGGTTCTCAATCACATTTTCCATGATATGAACTTTGTAAAAGAAAAAAACCCTACTTCTGTGCTTATAATTTGAACCAGTTAATGTACTCTGCAATTTTAGCTCGAGCTTAGAGTACTTACTTGGATGATATCTTCTCTGGTTCTAGAGTTGCTATCCTTAGCTACGCCCTACCTTCGTTTTCCTCGGTTGCTTAATGGTTTCACAATTTTCTTAGAATTTGATTTCAATGCACTTGAATTTGGTTCATTAATGACAAATTTTATGTCATTGAAGGGACAATTAATTTTTTGAATATGGGTCGTTTGATCACTGCCAAATTGTCTTGTCAATACTTCATCATGATGACCAATTTGTGATCTTACCGATATTTCCCCCTTTCCCCAATGTCCTTTTACTGGTTAATTCTTTTATTCCCCTCGTGATTTTGGAGTGACCCCAAATGGTCTCATACCAATATCACAACATCCTCTCGAAACCCTCTTTGTGGGCAGTCTCTTCAATATCTTCTTATTTCTTCGATGTGTTCACGAGTTCATTGCACTATGGTAACAAATTTTATTGAAGGGACCAATATTTGGGTTTCCCCGATATGGATCCATCCCTTTGACGTTTAATTATTTAATATATCTTTCCCTTTTCGGAGGGACTGTGAATCACCTCACTCCGACATCCCAGAGTCATTTCAAAAACCTTTATTGTTACCTTTGTATCGAATCCATCATTTTATCTATGGGACAAATTCCCTTGTCCCATCGATGGCTATATTTCCCTTCGATGTTTATTTTGTAGGCTTTGGAATATCGGTATATCAGAGGGACTTATGTAATCTCTTATTCACATGATACTCTTCCTTCGATGATGTTAAAATATATCACATATTCATGCATATTGGTTCATCGAAGAGACTCATGAACTAGTCATTCCGACATAGTGAAGTCTCTCCAAAGTCAAATATTTCTTTCGGTTTATGGAAGGGAACATGTGACATGTTGTGCCAATGTATATCAATCTCCTCGATGAACTTTTTGGTGCTTTAGTGATATCGAAGGGACTCTTAAATCATCACTTTGATACTCTGTAGTCTCTTCAACTCTTCAAGTGTGTAAGTCTAGTTTTTTCCCCTCGATCTCTCATTGTTGCTCTGATATATTAATGAGTCACATTATAGTTATAAAATGTTTATGTCCCTCGATGGTTTATTTATTGGGTTATCGAAGAGACCCTAAGCATTTTCTCCTTGACTTGTAGCGATGTCTTCGAAAACAACTTTAATTGGATATCGAAGGGACTGTAAAATGAGTTTCCTCGATGTGGTATTTTCTCATCGATATCATTCATATTGCTTCTTCGTTAGGATGGCTCTTACCGATATAGTAGAGTCTCTTCAATATAATATTTTCATATAGGGTAAGGGTGACAAAATGTGAACTTATTAGGGTAATGGCTTATAGGTCAGATAAATGGAGTGTTTTGGATGAGAAAATTCTAAAATGATACGTTTAGGTGATTGGATTATGGTGGGAAAAATGGATTTTTTACTAAAAATTTTAGGCTAATTTTTAGTTCTAACAATATATATGAAAGAAAGAGGTTTTGTCTATTAACTGTTCTTCTGGGTCATCATGTGGGTGGAGGAGTTTATTGCATATCACATGCCTTGTAATGCAATTGCAAGAACCAAATAGAATTTGATATATTGTGTCTGTATCTAGGCCTTTAATGTCTTCTAGTATGGTTCACCAATGAATGTAATTGATTATTTTGTGTCATTTCCTTCTGCAACAAATTGCTCTACTTCTATAATGACTTTCTAGCCTTCATGATTAATACAGACTGTTATTTTACCTCTCTCTTAAATTTTATACTTGTTCATTTGTGAATTATACGGTAGTATTGTGGGCAAAATGGTCCCTTTCTTAGCTCTAATTTTCTAACTGAACCTCTGTATAACTTGTACAAGTCTGTGTAAGCTTTCTTCAGTCTTGAGGTCATCATTGTGTTAATTCAGACATAGTTAAACACATTTACAAATTTGGTGCATCACCCCCCATTTTAATTCCAGTATTTTCTTCCACTTGTCCTTATGAGAAACATTAGATTTAGCTTCATTCTCTGAGCCTTAAGCTTAGAAAGAGGAACCAACCCTCTTTGGAGGTTTGGTCTCAAATGTAAGGTCCCACACCTTGAGACCAATCCCATGTTACTCTAAAATTGTTGGAACTATCAAAGCTTCAAAAAAAGGGTGCAATTTTAGGTGATAACAATTTTTGACATGCCCGGTGGGACCCTCTGCTCTGAGTGAGAGATGAAATAAGAATTTTGGTGCTGTTCTCAATTTATTTTCTACAGTGGAAGCATTCGACAAAGCATCTGGCACTCTGCTAGTCCAATATTCAGAATCAATTCAACATTTCATGTTCGGAGTGCAGACCTGATCTTCTTCCAGAGGTAATTTTCATTCATAGAACTATCATTTACTGATTCAAGAAGAAGTAGACTATTTAGGTCCCCTATGAGGGAAAATAGGAGTGTTGTTCCATCTCCTTCAAGAACCTGATCTACACCCTCCAATTAGGTTCCAATATTCGAGAAAGAGCTTGGATATACCTAGAATTAATTTAAGTATGCTCAGTATGGCCATAAACCTTCCCTCTGTTGCCTTCAATGGAGGAATCCCTCTTGGCCTAGCCCAATATGATGATATGACCACCTCAGCTCTAAAAGCAATTCCATTCTTCACTGGTGACTGGTGAAAACTCCACCACTCCTGGTGAGCATATTTAGGACATTGCTAGTGTGTTCTATCCATAATGTCACTGCAACTAATGTGGTTGTGAGGCTTTTGGCTTCTTCCTTCAAAGGGAAAGCCCCTTAGTGGTATAGAAGTTTGCCAGCCAATTCCATTCACAATTGGGATGGTTTGGGAAGTAGATTGTGCCAACACTTTGAAGATAAGAGTGATCATTTATCTATGATGGAGCAGCTAGCTACAATCAAAAGAGCCCCCCATGAATATATGGTGGATTTCAACTACAGATTCTAGAAGACATGGGATAGGATCCCATTATTGGTGAACCCCTCCCTAAATACTGCATTTATTTATTATTTGAAATCTTTGAATCCTAACATTGCTGTCATGATTCAGTCTATGCAAGGAATTGTGTTACTAGACGCATATGACACAACCATAAGGGAAGAGAATTGTCTAATTTAGGCTAGGAAAATGCTCCAAGGCCACTAATGCCCTTATTTTTAGAGGCTCCTATCATTCAACCCGTTGTGGCTCCAATTCCTATGACAACCAGCCTTGCTACTCCTCTAATTACACCTTCATTTGAACAATAAGAGGATAAAGATGCTATAATAAGAAGATTGAGCAATGAATTGGTGTTGGCAAGGAGACATAATGTACAACCTAGCAGGCCATATCAACCATTCAATCAAAATTATCATCAAAACAGGCCGCCATACCAATGTAATATGCAGAGGCTAAATTAACCTAGTTACATTAGGCCACTAAATGCTGTCCATCCTAATACTGTAGGCACATCCAAGCCTCTGGTGCCCATACAAAATAATTTGGCTCAGGATAACGATTGGTGCTACCCCTGTAATCAGCCACATGATCAGAATTTGTGCCAAGGCAACCCTTTTAGTCAGGCTTTGACAGTGCAAAGACAACCAGTCCTTTCAGAGCAGTAGGTCAATTGCAGTCAAGAGATGGTAGGAGGGCAAGAACAAATGCAAAACAATTCCACCTTGATGAATTGGACACAAGATGATTTTTGTGGTGTTAATCAAAGCACAGGCCTAATAGCTTACAATACAAGAGCCAAGAGGAGGGCGACTAAAGATGCAATGATCCCCACAGCTACTCACGCCTCCACCTCTCATGCATCCACACCTAATGCATCCCTAGAAAATGCAGTAAAAGAAAGAGTGCCAGGGATGCCTTTAGCCCAAGCAGATTGTTCTTCTGGGTGGGTGAATTCAGTGCCACAACAACCCTAGGCCAACCGACAAGCAAAGTTTAACTCTACCGTTGCCAAAACATCCTAGAAGGTTGGTCAAATCCCCTTCAACATCGTCAATTAGATGAAAAAGACCAACCTAAGCATCACTATGTGGGATGCCCTATTAATCCCATCACAGAGGGATTTGTTGCAAGAAGCTTTGGCAAGCTTCAATCAACCTGCCGTAGAGACAAAAAAAGAAAAGGTCGCTGTCCTAGCAAGCCTGTGCCAATCAAAAGAGGAAGTAAGCACAAGCAAAACTAGTAAGCCCCCCTCCATTCTATGTTTCCCTAATTATTGGTGATAAAGTGTTGCACAATTGCATGATAGAATCTGGGGAGGGTAGTTCTTTTATGCCTAAAAATATAGCTGATAAGTTAGACATTGAATATGAATCTGTGAATAAGGGGGTAGTGCAACTAGATGGTAATGCTGTTAAGACAGTAGGTGTGATTAAGGATTTGAAGCTCACTCTACATGCATGCCCTGGCTACTCTATTTCACAATACATCTCAGTCATTGACCTCCCTGCATAATTTAGCATATGCCTATCTAGGGTTTTCACTAGTAAAATAGGTGGGTACCTATCTTCTGATTGGTCCCACATGTTATTTAGAACAAGATATGGATCTAAAGTGACCATCAAGGCCGAGCCTATTGATAATGACCACATAGAGCCTTACTCCCCTAACCCTACCAATATGAGTTGCACAATCCATGACCTAGGGGAGGATGACTGCAATATGCATGAAGCTACAACACTAGTGGAAGAGATTCCTGATATATTTCTTAATGAGTGGGAAAACTATTTTTAGTCTGATACTCTTGATCATAGAGAAGACAAAGGGATGAGTACTTATTGTATTCCTGAAGAGGACTCCATCCTCCCTAATCTTGAGAAGCCAACAACAAATCTGAGTGGGGTATGATAGTTATATTTTGATGACTCTAAAAGAAAAAATAGAGAAGGTGTTGGGGTCGTACTAATTTCACCCCAGAAAGAAGGTTATTTATCTTCTTTCATATTATAGTTCAGTTGTACTAATAATGTGGCTGAATATGAGGCCTTAATTCATGGTATACAACTGGCACAGAAGAGAGGAATAAATTTTTTAAAAAGCATTTGGTGATAGTGAGCTTGTTGTCCACCAAATCAGATCACACAGTGATTCAAAGAATGACTTGCTCAAGTCATATAAACATAGAGTCTAGGACCTGATTGAAGACTTTGATGCCTTCAATATCCAAGAAGTGCCAAGAAAGAGAAACAAAGATGCTAATAGGCTGGCTATAGTTGGTGCCCAATTTGACATTCCCCAGAATGTCAAACAAAACTCAGATTAGTGTGTAAATATCGTGGTACAGCCTGCTATGCCTGATAACGTATCAAGATGGCAAGTATTTGAGAATGACCAACAAATTATAAATTTCTTGCAAGATGAGGCAGAGTTTGCTACCAAGAATTAGTCCATATTGCAAGAATAGTATGGTGACTAGGTAATCCAGATGAAGACCTACAAACTACCCAAAGGATCGGTCACTTTGGAGAACATATTTGGTGCTGATGATCAACCCAAAAAGGAGAAAATGAACATGATAGTCAAGAAAGAAGATTATGAAGAGGTGGAGATTGCACAGGGCAGATTTCTAAAACATGGCAAGGTATGTGATCAAGCTGAAAGGCAAGGTTTTGTTGAACTTTGTAATGAATTTGATGACTTAATTGCCTAGGATTATAGGGATCTAAAATGCTATGACCCTGGTTTAATCCAACATACCATTGATCTAGATCCTAATGTAACGCCTGTCCATTCAATCCTAAAATAGAGCCATTAATGAGAAAAGAGCTATCCAAACTCATAGAGGCTAAAATTATTTATCTGATTAAACATTCCTCTTGGGTGGCTAACCTTGTTCTAGTTAGAAAAAAGAATGGGGAAATCAAATTGTGTGTTGACTTTAGAGACCTGAACAAGACCTCCCTCAAAGACCATTATCCATTGCCTTCCATGGAGCAAATACTCCAAACAATAGTAGGAGATGAAATGTTTTCACTCCTAGATGGCTACTCAGGCTATAACTAGATTCTTGTAAAATAATTACACTAGTACAAGACAACCTTTACCACCAAATGGGGTACTTAAGCTTATCAGAAAATGCCATTTGGGTTGACTAATGTTGGGGAAACCTTCCAAAGAGTAATGGATTTGGCCTTCAAAGGCCTAATCAATGATATTATTTAGTGTATCTTGATGATTTGACTATGTATTCCAAGCATGTAGTTGACCACCAGGGTCATTTGAAAAAAGTCTTTGAAAGATGCAGAAAATATGTGATATTATTGAATCCAAAGAAATGTGTGTTTGCTATCCCAAAAGGCAAATTGTTGGGACATGTGGTCTCAAAAGAAGGGCTGGCTATTGATCCAAAAAGAACTAATGCCATTTTGGATCTTCTCCTTCCCAGTCACAAGAAAGGCTTGCAAAGCTTCCTGGGTAAAATCAAAATTGTGAGGAGGTTCATACCTAATTTTGCTTCAATAGAAAAGCCCCTCACCACCATGCTTAAGAAGAATGTTGCCTTCACATGGTCAAAAGAAGGTAGGGACAGTTTCAAAGTTGTCAAACAAGCCATTGCACAGGCTCCCATGTTGATAAACCCCAACTATGAGAAGGATTTTATCCTTTATGCATTTGGAGGCAAAGAGGGCATATCAGTAGTTTTAACATAGCAGAATGAAGAGAAATTGGAGCAACCAATTGCTTTCTTTAGCCAACCGTTCAAAGAATATGAGCTGAAGTATGATTTTGTTGAAAAAAAGTGTTTGTTGTGGTGAAAGTACTCAAAAAGTTTAGGCATATGCTTTCAAACAACAAGATACAGTTGATGGTGAACCACCCTGGCGTTAAAGAATTCCTTTTAAGCAGAGAGATCAATGAGAAGAGAGCTGGGTGGATCACGAAGATAATGGAGTATGATGTAAACATCAATGTCACCAAGCTAGTGCGCAACAAAGGCCTATGTGAACAGATGGTCATGGAATTCGAAGCCAAAGATGATGTTGTATGTGTCCTTGGGTAGGTGCAGCCGCGTGATCCTAATGCTCCAATTGACTAGTACCATGATATGGTCACATTTCTACAGTCGGGTAGATGCCTGGATGGACTCGATCAATCTAAAAGGAGGTATTTTAGGCTCTAGTCTATTCCTTATGTTCTTGTTGATGGTGTCTTGTTTAGGAAAGACATCAATGGGGTTCTTCTTAGATGCATTGCATAAGATTAGACCTCTAAGGTGCTAGAAGAATTTCATAATGGCTCTGTTGGCGGCCATTATTCTCCAAGAATAACTGCTATCAAAATTTTGAGGGCTGGTTATTACTGGTCCAATTTGTTTAGAGATGCCCATAGATGAGTAAGAAGCTACAAAGAATGTGCATTATTTGTAGGAAAACAAAGGTTGGCTACTCTTCCCCTGCACCCAAATCAGACCGATCAGCCATTTGCTCAATGGGTACTAGACTTCATTGGGATGATTAATCCACCTTCTAGTCCTAGCCAAAAGTGGATTTTAGTAGCCATTGATTATTTTACCAGGTGGACAGAGGTGGTTGCATTGAAGGAAACCACAGAGCCCTCCATTTTAGACTTCCTTGAGGGAATAGTTACTAAGTTTGGTGTTCCATTCACCATTATTTCTGACAATGCCAACACTAAAATCAGTGAATGAGCACTTAACTATTGAATTTACTTGAATACATCATCTAATTACTACCCCCAAGGGAATGGCCTGGCTACGTCCACAAATAAGAACTTGATTAGGATAATCAAAAGAACAATGGATGATAATCAAAGAGCTTGGCATTCCAAGTTGAAGACAACTCTCTGGGCTAATAGAATTACCCCTAAGAGGGCCATTGGCAATTCACCCTTCATGTTGGTATATGAAACGGAAGCAAGGCTTCCATTATCACTTGACTTGCCTTCCTTTGAGCTGGCCCAACAGCTGGAATTGTTGGAAAATGATGTGATGATAGTCAGACGTACTGAGCTAATGGAGCTTAAAGAAAAAAGGGATGCTGCTATGAAGACCCTTGAAGCCCACCAAGATCAAGTCAAGAGGACTTTTGATAGAAAATTAATTGATAGAGTCTTCCAAGAGGGAGATTTGGTGCCAAAATGGGATGAAGACATAGCTAAGGTTGGGAGGCATTCCAAATTTGATGCCTTATGGAGTGGCCCTTACATCATCACTAGTTGCAATCAAGCTAATGCCTTTCAACTCTCCAAGTTGACTGATGAATCACTTCTAATCCTGAAAAATGGGATTCATCTCAAGTCATACTTTTGAGTCTGTTCTTGGGATCCTTATATGTATTTAGAGTAGGTCTATTTCTGTTTTAGGTTTCCTTTCCTCTAAGTGCTTTTACATAGGTAGCTTCCTCATTAGGAGATTATTTGCCTTGTTTTTTTGTTTTATTTTCTAGAGGTAGTTTTTAGTTTGTCTGGTCATGTTGCTGCAGTTTCTTTTGACCCTATGTCCAATGAATTGTATAAGGCAACTGGATCCCTATGTTTAGCTAGAAAACACCCTTGCATAGTTGCTAAAATGTTGTCATATTTTGTCTAGGTTAAAATAGCCTAAAAATTCCTCCTTCCATTAGAGAGATCCGACCTAAGAAAGCCTAAATGGAAGGAAGCTCCCAGAAAAATCCCAAAATTCTAAGTTATTTGTCTTTTATTTTTCCTTAGTCAATAAAATTTTGGTTTGGTGAACCTTTGGTTCGACGGTTCGCTGGTTCACCGATTTGCTGGTTTGTCGACTAAGGAGAACAAAGAAAGGAAGTGGCTAAGGTTGAGATAAAGGTGAAGGAAAGCAAAGATTTTACCTTTGTTGGCAAACTTAAGGTTTGGTGAACCTTAAGTTTGTCGGTTAACAAGTTCCCCGATCGGCAACTTTCCCAACAAAGGAAAGGAAAAGGAAAGACAAAAGTGGTTCATGGAAATGAAGATTCACTGGAAGGGGGAAAGGTAAAACAAAAGGCTAAGGAAAAGGGCCATCATCGGCGAATCGGTAAAAGGGAGAACTCACCAGTAGGTTCATCATTTGTCAAATTCATCGATAAGGTGATTGACCAATAGAGAGAACCAAAGACAGAAGAAGGTTAAAGACATGGTTAGTTTGCGAAAGGTGAATTTTGTCGATAAGGCGAGAAGTAACAAGGAGAGTCAAGTAAAGATAGCCAAGTTCGTAAAATTGAAAATTCGTCGATAAGGTGAAAAGGAAGAAAGAAAAGGACAAATCCTTGGCGAAGGATGTAGTTCCTGAAAAGAGATTTTCACAGACTGAAGAAAAAAGCACAAGGCAGAGGAAGCTCAGTTCATGAAAGAGAGATTTCGCCGATAAGGAAAAATAAAGGTCAGAATAAGAGTAAAGGTGAAATTAATGTAAAATTAAAAGCATGAAACATAATGCAGTGCTTTAGAATATTTTAAAAAAATTTAAAATATTTTAAAGTGTTGTAAAAGCTTGAAGTACAAAATTCTCTGCTGTTGCAGAAGGGATTTAATACCTAAAGTACAAATATTGGAGAAAATCCACAATCAGGTAGTTGAAACAGTTAATCCTTCAATGTGATTGCACAAGAAGGGACAAAATGGACTTTACTGGTGCATGAAAGGATTTTAGACCTTCCTTCCTAAATGCACCTGACAACCTTGCATGTGGGAAATCTTCCTCTCCAAGGTTTTAGACCTGACAAGGCATGGCCGCTGTCCCCTTTCTGCAGATCTTCTGACAACACTAGTGGGTTGAAATTGAATGCAGCGTGGGCATGTGCAGGGTTAGTTGACTAATTTTCAATGCTTACTACTATAGAATAGATAAAAAATGCTATATATACATGAAATAAAGAGGTTTTGGCTGTTAGTTGTTCTTCTGGGTCATCACGTGGGTGGAGGAGTTTATTGGAGATCACATGCCTTGTAATGCAATTGCAAGAACCAGTAGAATTTGATGTATTGTGTCTGCATCTAGGCCTTTTAATGTCTTCTAGTATGGTTCATCAATGAATGTAATTGATTATTTTATGTCATTTCCTTTTGCAATAAATTGCTCTACTTCTGTAATGGATTTCTAGCCTTCATGATTAATATAAATTGTTATTTTACCTCTCTTACATTTTATACTGTGTTCATTTATGAATTATATGCTAGTATTGTGGGCAAAATGGTCCCTTAGCTGTAATTCTCTAACCGAACCTCTATATAACTTGTATGAGTTTGTGTAAGCTTTCTTTAGTCTTGAGGTCATCGTTGTGTTAATTTAGACACAATTAAACACATTTACAAATTTGGTGCATCACCCCCCATTTTAATTCCAATATTTTCTTCCACTTGTCTTTGTGAGTAGCATTAGATTTAGCTTCATTCTCTGAGTCTTAAGCTCAGAAAGAGGAGCTGGTCTTCTCCGGGGGTTTGGTCTCAACTACAAGGTTCCACACCTTGAGACCAATCCCATGTTACTCTGAAATTGTTGGAACTGTCAAAGCTTCAACAAAATGGTGTAATTTCAGGTGATAACAAGACACATAGATCTCTTGTATTATTTTGAGAAGATGCTTTACAAAGGATTTGCAAGGATTTTACAATTCTCTAATTGATTAACTAATAAAAAACAATGCACAAACTAGAAAATGTGGTTAGGAGAACACACAAGATTCTCAAAAGCTAATATATTACTCATGGAGAAATTCAAGTAGCTAACAAACTGCGTAATGCCCACCCTAGCATTTCCCTAGTGTGCTTTTTGATTCATATGTTATATGTTCTATTGTGTGTGTATCAATGTATTATGTGATTATTATGCTTTGATCCATTGCACTGAACTTGTCGATGAGGTCTATTTTATCGTCGAGGGGTTCTAAGGGTGTATTTTGGATGACCATCGAGGTGTTTCCGATGGGGTTTTGCATTGACATTTGGCTTTCAACTCTACATTATGGGATGCATACATTGTGTTTGTGTATGTTAGATTATTGCAACTTGCTTCAACTTCACTATTTTCACTATACCTATTATAGTTGTGATTGTTATAGTATTCCCACATTGTGAAATATTTTTGTTTATGCATCATGTTCCTGGATCATGCTAGTCATAGATGATTATAGTGGATGTGATTATTTTATATCATGCATGCTTATATACCACATTGGAGTGGATTATGTTGCTTCAGCTATTATATGTGGAGCAGGTATGCCTGATGGTTGACTTGAGTGTGTAGCTAATTACATGTGTTAACTAATGTGGAAAATGTGGAGAATGTTGACATGGGACGATAATCCATCTCGCTCTTATCCTTGTGTTGTGGAAACCCGTAACGTGTGCTTGAATTCATTTACATGTGTTTCCTTAGCATTCTTGCAATTTATTTTAAATTATTTTGAAAAACATGTTTTTTATGTTTTTAGAGTATTTTAATGATTTAAATTGAAAATTATTATTTCTACCTTAGTGAAAATGTTTATTGCATCATATTATACTAGAGGAATAAATTTGAGTGGTTTTAGTTTATTTCTGAAATTTGATATTTTTTTGTCAAAAAGGTAGATTGCATTAATTTGGAAAATGAAATTCCTGATATGGCATGTTTGGACTTTTTAGAATGAGATTGAGTTAAAAGGTAATTAACTATTTGGAATAGTTGAATTCAGTTGATTAACTATTTTCTTATTAATTTAAGTGATTTGTTTGAGCGTATTTAGTGAAATTGGAAAAAGAAATGAAATTAGGGTTTTTGTATAAAAGAAAAAAAGAGTTATTTTTCATAATTTTCATTCTCTATTTTTGCTCTCTCTCAAACCCTCTTCTAAAAAGAATGGAAGGAATTTATCCATGGATGAAAAAGAAGGATTGCTTGCTTGCTTGAATGGATTTTTGTGTAGTTGTTGCTCGGAGAAAGATTGCTTGCTAAAGCCTCTTGGATTCTTGGATTTCAATGCATGGTTGAAAGGTAATCTTCTTGTGTAATTAATTTATGCTTGCTCTTCCTTTGCCATGCCACTTCAAGTAGTTTTCTCATGGCTGCATTTAAATTGGAATTGAATTGTAGGAGAATGTAGAAGTTATGTAATATAATTTGCATATGTTTTATGTTTTGGAAACATGGAAAAACAAACAAAACCCTGTCAATTTTTTTGTAGAATCACCCACGTGGATTTTATTTGATACTTGGAATGTTGTTCACCATAGCTATAATGGGTAGTTCACCATATTTCTATACACATTGAAACATAGGAGTTAGAAAAATGTCTAAGGTTCCAAAAGAAGCTTTAATGGTGGATTTAGGGCCTTATGGTTATTTGTGCATTGTGAAAATATAAAATTTACATTTTAGGCATTTCCTTGATGAATCGTTAGGTGGGATGAGTTGTCTCCTTGATGTATGCATGTTTTACATCTTTTAAACATATGTTGTGATTTTGTGACCTTGATTTCTGTGTCATGCCCAATTAGTCAAATTAGTGCATTTGACGTGTAGGAAGAGGTCTAGAGGTAGGAGAGGAGTGGCTTTCACCGTGCACCACAATCTTGAAGTGGTTGTAGGAACTAGAAAGTGAGAGTTTAAACAAGATTAACAATAAACACATTAGGTAAAATAAAAACTAATAATAAGATCATCTACACCAAACAACATCTCAAGGTGATACAATGCCCTATTTTACTATGAGGAGGTAGTGCCCTCATTTATGCTACGAGGAGGTTTATGCCCTCGTATTGACACTCTTGGTCCTAGCCTACTAGGTCTCTCTTCCTTTTCTTACCGTCAGAGTTATACTCAATGTGTGTTGTGACCCTAGCATTTGCATGTGCATTGTGATGCCTGATTCATGCTTGAATGTGTATTTGATGGTTTGTGAATTATGCCTTGTTTGGCATGCATTGAAGGTGTGATTGTTTCTCTTATGCTTGAATGTTGTGATGTCATTCTATTGTGCTTATTGGCAAGTGTGCCACATGTTATGTGTATGCATTGTATGGTAGTTGTACCATGTGTTCTTTATATGCATCGGATTGGCGATTGTGCCATGTGTGTTGTGTGCATTGATTGGCGTGTATGCCATATGTTGTTATGTATAACCTAGATTGTGTGAGATGTTCTTAGCAGGGTTTTCATGATTGCCTTCTCCATAGCTCAAGGGTTTCCTAGAGTTACATAAACAACTATTGCGCTCAACGATGGCAATATGGTTGGGAGGCGAGCAACATTTCCCCATTGGTCCTTCGTGATGATCTTCAAGTGCTGGATGGATTCCTTGTTCTATTTTGTAGGTTGATTATGTTGTGCTTCGTGCCTTGTTAGACCTTGGAGAGTGTGATAGATTTTGGTGTATTTATGAACTTCTATTATTTCATTATTGATTTTTGTAACCTTTGTAAAGTAGGTCTTTTGAGACCTTTGTAATAAGATGTTATTGATGATATGGGATGATTTATGATGTTGGGATGATTTATCTATGTTTAGGATGAAGCCCTTCGAATATTGTAATTATTGGATGTAATCTTGTATTTTCCCACACCTCAGTTTGTGAGGACGTTGGCTTGATTTGATAGATTTTCACATGTTAGAATCTTGCTATGTTAGCATGTTTAGATGCATTTATTCGATGTTGTATTTGATGTTTATGGCTATGTTAGTGTTGGATTGTATTCTTCCCACATAGGTGGTGATGATCTTATTATCACTTTTGGCATGGATCGACATTGGTGTCGAACTTGCATAGCATTTTGTAACGCTTTTGTCCCTTTTGTCATGTGGGCATTATGGGTTCATCACCTTATTGTTTTGGTCAAAATGAACCCTATTTGATGGTAAATCATGTTTTGAGTCATTAGAGGAACTTTGGGTAAGTTCTGGGTTGAACTACATTATTCAGGGCAATTTTGGGATTTTCTGGGTTTTAGGCCCTATTTTTAGCAGGACTACAGTGCCTAGCACTAAAGTCCAATGGACCACAATGCCTAGAACTAGTGTCCTAAGGACCACAACACCCAACACTGAAGTCCTGGGCAGTGGGCTCCTCTTCTGGGGTCCGTACACTGCTAGGAAGCCCTGTTATGTCTGTTCAACTCTCTCATGTAGATTGTTGATGAAAGTTGTACTTTTGCGCTCTAGAATCAATCCATGTATAAGTTCTCTTGATGTGTTTGTAAACTTGATTGGTTTCCCTCTATTGAATTGGGAAGTGTGCCTTTGCACGAGATCAACTAGTGACCATTCCATTTGGTTAAGGACTTGTACCTCCTAGTTGATCCATCTCGTGGGTGAGTGTTACCCTTGTGTTGGGATGTTCTCTTGAGTTGTCATGGAATGGATTGAGGTAAATGGTACCCCCATCCTATTCTATGTGTTCATGAGGGAGCGAGGTCATGGGCGTGTATCTGACCCTCATCATGGAGTGAGCTCCACCCCTCGCTTGGTCATCATGGTGAGTTGTCACACGATGGGTGTAGTCTTCCACTTGTGCCACCTTGCATAGTGCAATGGTGATGTCTTCTTTAGTGTTGTGGTCCTTGTTGTGACACCTTGTGTGCATGAAGAGCAATTTCATTTCCCACTAAACCTAATGCAACTAAGGCATTCAGATAACCTAATGGATGTCACCATCCTTAAATCAAGCAGTCCAATAGGTGAAGAGATGCTACATTTAATTATTAACCCATGGACATGTTTCTTGAAATGATGTCAATACTATATGTACATCTAGGGAATACTGGGTACCTAGTTGTGTATAGTGCTAGTAAACAAACTTAAAGTAATGCTGAATTGAAATCCAAGGAATACTTGAAAGGAAATCATAGACATAGAAAGTAAATTGCTATAGGAATATAAAAGCATAACAACTTATAAACTGAATCATACCTAATCAATAACTAAAAACTAGTTCACAGTCTATTCTAAGATTTCCAAATGTACTTACATAAGAAAGAAACTAATAGGGAGCAACCTAACTGCAAGTGGGCCCTTTCTTGGGTTGACTTCTCCCTTCACAATTTAAATATTAAATTAACACATTCACTTCCAATCTTTTTTTAAAACTAGAACATGACAAGATACAAATGAAAGGATAGATATCTCTATTGCTGAAATAAGACTGAATACAAAAATCTTGAGAAAAACTACATGCTAGATATCTGGAAAGAAATAGATATATAGATGCTAACTATGGTTCAACTATTAATTAAATAACTATAATAACTAATCCACTCCCTTCATAGAAGGAGAAGAATCCTTATTTTTGTAGAGTTACAAATAAACTAGGAAGCATAAGATTTTATTAACTAGAAAGAGAATTCTAACTAGAATACTTAAAATGGAACCAACATGTCCCCAAAAGCATAGAAATAGTTATCTCATTCACACATCCTCTCTTAAAGAGTTATTATCTCGTCATGACGCTCCCCTTTATATTTTCTTAGTCTTTTGAAGAGAGTAGGTCGCTACAGGTTAGTTGTGCAATAAATGCATGCCCTACTGCAAGAATCAACCTTTGGTTGCATGAACTCCTGTAGGTGTGACTATAGAACCTTCTGCACTTTGGCTGCAGGATGCCATGGTGCAGTCACGACTGAAGGGTCCAAAGAATGAATTGTCCAAACCATGCAGCTAGAGTAAACACAACGGAAACAACTCAAGTACAGAATGCAATGGAAGATTCATATACTTAATATATCAAAGAATTACAATGCTCATATGCCAGCAACATGCAAACTACAATCAAAGGGCTCACATGCCTTCTTTTCGGGCTACAATAGATATGCAAGGTATGGCATTGAAGCACCTTCTGGAAAGAAAATCCCACTCTAAATCACATTCTAAAACTACTGACTTCCTAATGCATCTAGGAGATCTATATATATCATCGTCAAGCTCATAGAATCCTCCATGTCAGCCACAAGAGGTTCCAAACTCCAATGAAAGATGTACCATGTAGAAACAAGTAGGTTGACCTACGACATATGATATTGCTCCGTAAATGAATGAAACTTGGTGCAGACCTCAAGGAAGGTCTATCTAGTCCTTATGTGTCATGTATGATGTTCCATTAGGCTCCTCAAGTCACGAAAGTGCTCCACAAACCTTCTCCTTCAACTGACTGCCCGGATACTCTATTCTATGAAAGCTAATGATCTTTTGCTAGTGATAAATTTTAGGAAACAAATTCAAATTACTTGAAATCTTGATATGATGTAGATGACACTATGTAGATACTAAGTCCTACTCCGCGAGGTCCAGTATGAAGATGCAGTAAAATGTGGTAGAAAATGTTGAAACTGCAAATGACTAAACTGAACTAGAAATGAAAGAAAAGAATGCAAATTGTAGACACCCAAAATTGTCCATGTCATAACATTACCTGACATTGTAAAAAATCTTGTAATATTTTATCCCAGGTCATTACATTATCCCATTTATCCCACTTACATTATCCCACTTGATCACCTTTCTAATCAATTAAATAAACCTCTTTATTTAATTAATCCCTCTTCACATGTGCCACAAACAATTCAAATTAAATATTAAATCAAATCCCTCATTATGACATGTGTCACATGACTACAACTCTTCTCATGCATACATAATTTAAATAATTTTATTATTTAAATTGTGAGATTCCCATCACATCCTATTTTTAGCCCTACGTATTTGTGTGTCATAGGCATCTTTTCCTCCAAAACAAATAAAAGAATCCCACTTATTCCCTCACATCCTAATTTTAGCTTCATGTCATAACCCACTTAATGTGTGTCATAGGCACTAAAATCAACTTTTAATCCTAGCCATACACATCACATAATTGACTTTTAATCTTGGCCATCGAATCATATCAGTGTTTGCCTATAAATCTAGCCTCACACAAGCCATTTGGGATCCATCTTCTTCCAATATCCGTACTCTGCCAAAATTCTTCCAATCTTCTCATCTATCTATCTATCTTCTTCTATCATCTTTCATCTCAACATTATGCTGTGAAAATGAGCAATCAACATCCAATCTAAATCGATCAATCAATCTTTCAATCATGCATGCATCATTTGAGATCTCTGAGGTATTCAAAAGGTTTAGATTGAGGTAATGCATGTTATTGTTTTATCTTTTGCATTTTGTCCAAATTTTTCGTATACATTTCTGGCACGCACGATGGGACTCACTTCTCCTAATTAAATCTTATATTTTTTGCAAGTTTTTGTAGTAAAAATTTGTGTGCTTTTTAACCCTCATTTGTAAAAGTTTGCATGTGATCTACTACAAGTGATCTCCTGGGCTAAATATGACTACCCCATCGCGTCTGGGAGGCCGTGCTTTCTAACTATAAATTTGCTAGGGTTTAATCACTATAATTTTTTTTAAAATTGGCACCCGTACTATACAGATCTGTACGGGCATCTTTCACTGATTGTTGCCTTCTGTGGATCAAGGTTGCAGGCTTGGATTGCAAGTTTGATAAGATTTTGGGGAACTGTTTGAAGCTACTAGTTTGCAGGTCCTCTGGTCGAAATCCCTTTTTATTTGTGGTCGCTGCCTTTACACTCTACTCGCAGTCCTAAAACACTTCAAAACACCCTTAGTCGCAGCCATTTTATCATTCGCCACTTGATACAAAGCAAGGTATCAAAACCAAACTTACTCAAACAACTATTTACCAAAGCCCTTATACCTCAGTGACTTTCTTCATAATCTTTCACTATGCCTTGTAGGACAACAAAGGGGGTATTTTTGACATAATTTGAAGGAAGCAACTCAAACCCATGAAATAAAAACTATTTTGGGTACCCATTATCCTCTTACACAACATACTTCAAATGTAGATGGAGTTGTTTTGTAACACAAGGGTCAAAAATGACTATTCTACTTCTTGACTAGACTTAAGGTGGTGCAACAATTCATGTTTTTTGGTCATAAATTTCAAACCAAACTGATCTCCAAGAAAGAAGACTTGTTTTAGATACCCATTTGGCAATTATTTAACATATCTCAAAATCAGGGTAGGTTATTTTGTACGGAGATGCTCAAATTTGGACTGTTCTCACTCAAATTAGGCCTACTAGGGTTTCAGACCTGTTTGTAGTAAAATAGACATAACTCCCTCAAAACACAATGAAATTGAGTGAAACAAAAAGAAGTAGAAAGTAGATTCAATTATATTTCATTTCCAATTAGTCTCATGTCATGAAATGACCATACAGGTCCATACCATTCACCAGAACAGAGAAAAATGTTTCAAAAATGCAAAAAATAGAGATGTTTTATTACTCCAACTTCAAGATTTTCAACAATCACCATCTCCAACCACCTCTCCCTCTTTTGTTCAAACTTACAAAGCCTTTTTAAGGAATTTCAAACTATTCCCAAATGGTTACAACCAACTTTTCAAGTTCTAACTATTCAACTTCCCTCATTTACAACTTATGACTCTTCATATTCCATGTTTTTGCAACTTTTGACAACTTGTGCAACTAGACACTTCCACACACCTAGCGACCTAATATGGACTCCAACACACATAACATGGTCTTAAATAACATTATTACATGGAAAAACATCAAACCAAGCCAAAATATTAACTTACACCTACTAGGCCTAAGGTGCTCCTGCACCACCACTCCTGTTATACCTTGTTGCCACCAAAGCAAATCCCTGTCACCACCTTCTAAAATCCCACTGCTGCCTTCGAATCTACTTCACATCGCTCAGTCACAATACTCCTCTGCCTTCGCTCATATCCCTACCACCCACCATTTCTGTGACCATCACCTTATCTCTTAAACCATCGGGTATTTACTACAGTTGAAACCTTGCAACTTGGTCAAAGTTTTGAATTCCAAACATCACTTTCAAATGTTTCATCACCCACATTAAAACTACCTCCCAACCACCAGTCTAAGCATTTAAACTATCGACTGACACCCTCAACACACCAAGTCACCACCTATGGGCACAGTCGTTGCTCACTGAAACGAAGTCACCTACCCCATAACCCTAGCTCCGCTTTCATCGGCATTGAAAACCTTCAATCAATATTCAAAACATTAAGGTCGATGTTAACAAGTCTAAGGTCATAGTTATAGCCTTTAGGTCGCGTTTATTGTCTTAAATGTCATAGTCTTAGGTTTGAAGTCATAGTTTTAAACTTGCTCGTCGTAGTCCTAAACTCACAGGTCGAAGTCTAATTTCATCAATGGTCGAAGTCTTAGTTTTTGGTTGGTCATTTAGGTTATATCACTAACATTTAGGGTCTTGTATTAGGCTCTAGGGTTTTCTAATAGTTTCTAACATCTGTCTTTTTTAACCACAAGCCATAAAGCCACTAACCACCACAAAGTTGACTGCAAGATAGCTTTATGCACATGTGACCACATTAGGTCAACAAGTCAAATTGTACGGTCAACCCAGTCAACTTGTCAACCCTATTTTCTTCACATGCCATAAGGGGGTATCTTTTTCTTTTCACTATAACAAGAGCATACAGTATCAAAATTGCGCAAAAGAGGACTCGTTGGAAAGCTGACAGGACAAAATTCGTAGTTGTACAACTTTTATCATGTGAATATATCATTTTCCAGTCATTTTTCATAGTCAAAGACAAACTTTCTTTCAAACTTCAATCGAACATATCTTGAGCAAAATTGATCCTTTTTCAGTGATTTTTTTAAAGTGCATAGAATTTCGTGTACTTTCTATTTTTTCTATCTATGTAGCTTGTATCAGATCATTTTAATCAAATTTTTTCATATTTCATCCCTTTCACATAGCTTTCTTCCATACAAGTTTACTTTTTTCTTTTTCAATTTTGTGGCTTGTAGGTGAATCAAAGGAGCTAGAGCAGCGTTTGGATCAGTCAAAATAGTAATTGGGAAAGAGAAAACAATCAGATGCACACATTCCATCTTTCATCTCTAATCATTGCTTGTCAACACACCTCGATTTGGGCTCTAAAACAAATCTTGTCTTCAATCACACATCAAAAATTAGGTCTAAAACAAACAACTGTCTTCCAACACATTTGACTTGGGGATCTAAAAAGAACAAGTGTTTGAACTGTTTGCCACACATTTCATTTCTAAGGTTCAATTAACAACTGTGAGTGTGAATTAAGTGACAGCTCACTTGGTTTTCTTTTGTTTACCCTATCTTAGGAGGCCTACTTGGAGACACCACTCCAAGGGACGACCTCAACTGAGGTTGAATTGAAAGACACCCTCATTGGGAGTTTTACATCTTGTCACTCTTGGCTAAGCCCCGAAGAACTTTATACCTTTTGGAAGTGAAGGTGAAGGGTGGGTTACCCCTTTCTCCCAGCTGTGTGGTAAGATTTTTCTTTCAAATCATCCTTAGTCAACCTCGTACAACCTAGCTTAAGACCTAATTGGCCATACATCACCTGACTAATCATTAGGGCTTGTTGTTGTGTTTTCAAGTGTTTGCTTAATCATAACATCTAATCTTGAAAGGAAAATTGAACATTGTGTCTGATGTGTGTGTTCATGCATTTACATGTGAAATTTTGTTTTTGATACTGCCCAAGTCAAACTTTCAATAAACAATTGCCACATCATCCAAATCATCCAATCTTGTCATTCCATATCATATCCTAATCATCATCATCATCTTTTTAATCCAATCAACATCATGCCAACATTAGAAGACCTAGCACCCCAACTCCAAGACCTCCTCCAATCACTTTATCAAGCACCACAACCCTTAGGCCAACAAACTATACAAAGGCTCCAAGGCATCATCCAACAAATTCAACCACAAGAAAATAAATCACCTCAAATGCAACATCATATAGCCCAAGCCCAACACCTCATAGACACATGCCAAACCCAACAAGCACATCATCCTCTATCTATTCATTATCAACAACCAATGTCACCTTAACCTTACATGTCAACACCCCCCTCAACTCCATACCAATCTAATTCATCCACCTATCATGTCAATGCCATATCAACCTACCAATGTTCACCCCAAGATTATCCACTTCCTCATTCCAACCTTCCAACACACCACCCAACCCATCCACAAGGCAACTAAGTATCCTTACAAGACGCACATGCAAGTCCAAGTGGCCCTTTGTACATAAATCAAGTGAGTCCAAGTTATCCTATGGAAGATCTAATTACCTTTGACGAGGGAGATACCAATCTAGCCAATCCATCCTATGAGTCACCTTCAATATCCAATCACATGCCAACATATGAGCCAACTAGTCCTATCCTAACACCTTCATGTGATCCTAATCCTAGTCCATTGGTCCATCAACCTTCATCACCTTCATCCCCATGTTCCATTAACCCTTCATTAAAGGATCCCTTAGAGATGACCCTACACCAATTGGTCCAAGCAAATTTGATTGAGGTACCACTGATAACACCCTTTGAAGAAATCCACTTTAAACCCCATTGGTATAACGATGATGAATATTGTGCATACCATAGGTGTAAGGGCCATCCCATATCCACTTGTACACAATTTAAAATATTGGTCAAGAACCTAGAAAATTGTGGTCAAATTGTGTTAGATAAAACCAATCCATCTAATCCCCTTATCCTTTCATCTAGCCCAGGTCCTAGCCCATCTAATCTCATTATCCATCTCACAAGCCCTAATCCAATTAGCCTTCCACCTAATCCCAATCATAAGCCTTTAGCTTCCATAACCCATCCACCTACAAAGGATGTGATTCAAGGACTACTAGTAAGGAATAAACCATCCCCATGTCAAGCACCCATTGATGAGCCTATCAAAGAACCTTTGAATGCCATGTCCACTTCTTCAACCCCATCATGTGATCCACAACCCCTCAAGCCTACTAAAATTTTTTCTCCCATGAGTCCATCATGCCCTCATGTTGTTGACCAAGAACCTATCCAAGAGTCATCCCCTTCCATTCAAGAGCTATGTCAAGAGTATTATCCAACGCATGTGGAAACATCAAGCCCTTGTTTAAATCAAGATTAAAATATCTCTAAGTTTAACTCATCCATGACTTATATATTGCCTATGGTCAAGGTATTAGCTATGATCATGACCCTATTCATGAGAAAATCTATCCCATTCATAGATAAATTAATTCTATCTATGCTCACATTTGTGATCAAGATTCTATAAATGATCATGAAAATCACGATGAACCTCTTAACCAAATTTTATGCATTTCATGATCAAAAGCTTATCACTCCACCTACCCATGATCCCAAAACATCCACTTGTCATGATGAGACACATGCCTCCCAAGAATACATAAGCATAGAAGATCAAACAAATACCTTGGATCCTAATGACCATAATCAAGATCCTAATGATCCTTCCACATCCACAATCAACCCTATTCCAAATCCACCATCATATCCACTGGGTCTATCCACCTTCATTCATGAATGTTCTTCCTTAGCAAAGCAACAACCATTATCGACTACTTCACCTTCTCCATCCAATAAGGAAATCGTGTCTAGTTCCCAAAGCACATCAAGTCCTATAGTCCATCGCATCCTTCAAAACATGAACTATCATGGTAAAGGTTTAGGCCTTCATGAACAAGGTATTTTGGAGCCAATCCATGTCAAGGCCCCTCCACGCTCATTTGGCCTTGGATACTCACCCCAAGGACAAAAATTTAAAGATGTTGGTACTTCCTCCATGCATCCTAAGTCCACTTTCCATCCCAAATCCCATACATCCTATCATACCCCTAAAACATATGTTGCCATTCCTCCACTATCCTACAAATCACAAACTCATGTGACCATACACCTTCCACCATCCACTTTACCTCCACTTCTTCCAACTCCTAATTTCCCTCCATCCACTATACCTCCATTGCTTCCAACACCTAATAATCCTATCATTCAATCCCCTTATCCATTTACCCATAAACCCTCTAAAAATCCTAATCATGACCAACAAATGCACACATTGTCTAAACATGAAGCTTCCACTCATTCCACTCATTCCACCAAACCCATGGGATTCCAATATAAAAATTTGGATGCCTTTACACATAAAGTCAAAAATGCTAAAGGTCCTAATGCCTTAGCATACAATTACAAAAAATCAAAGTCAAGTACATCCAAAAAGCAATCTAAGCCCATACCTCCAAAAGAAAAGTCTAAAACTAAAATGGTATGGGTCCCTAAGCAAAAAGAAAGAAAGTCAAATGAGGCATCCACATATCAAAAATCCCAACCATCCACTTCCACCTCATATTCCCACTCCATTCAAAAGTTGCAAATTCCTAAATGGTGCAGGAGCACCTACCTGACAGCTGGCCTCCATGAGGCAGTTAGTTTGTTATAGGTCTTGTTAATGTTTCCAAGAAGGTCTTATAAGACCAATGCTTGTAATAAGGTCATGTTGACCATACTTTACTATTTTTAGATAGTTTGTTATGACAGCTGTTATGCTGTATGTCCGGTTGGATCCTCCCAGCCGCTTGGAGTCAGGTCGGTAGTACTCGCAGGAGATCCTATTTATGTATTAGGATCGGTTGGTTTTAGAGATAGATGTTGAGAAGCTAGATTGCAGGGAGTGAGACAGAGTGAGACAGAATACTGTATTTGCATCTTTTGAAATCAAATAAAGAGATCCTGTTTGTGTCCATTCTCTGTTTTGGATTCCTTTGTGTAATCGAGTTGCTATTCTGGTGGTTGCATGGATTCACTGATCCATTCCACCGGTTGATTCGTCGAATCGGTGGAATGGCTATGTACAGTAGTTTAGGATGTAGTTTGCCTTTTCTGTTTGTTTGCATGCATGTTTGCAGGATCGCAGTCGAGAGGTGTTGAGAACCCTAGCATGGGTATGTGCTAGGTCGTGCTGGTTGTTAGAGTCTGGAAAGTTGTCCAGGAAGCGGATCGGGTCACCCCAGGAGGTTCGGCGGATTGAAAATTCGCTAAGGTTGGAAAATCCATCGCAACGGCATCATCAGGATATTTCTGTGTATATCCTGCGGTTACTTCGGGCGTCATCTAAGTAGATGGAGGTGAGCATGATGCAATCGGTTGCATAAGGTGAATGCGTTTCGGGGTGATCATCATCAGGTGTTGCCGAGGAGGAGTGTATCGGCATAAGGTAGAAGATCGGGTTGATAAAACCATCGCAGGCCGATAATGTTATGTTTGGCCGACAGCAAGATATTGGAGGAGCTGCATGTGACGTCATCGTCATCAGGATAATCGTCATCAGGATATCGGGGTGATGTAAGCATTGAAGGAACGGTGCATGAGGTTGTCGTCATCAGGATATATGGGAGGAACCGGATGTTTTATATCCTGCTGATGAACATGATGTTGAACATCATGATGCTGCAGATAGTGGTTGGCGGTAAGATGAACAGTGAACATCAGGAGGATGTTTGCGCTTGCCGAATGTGATGATGCTGCCGATAGTTGAATATGATGATGCTGCTGACAGGCGAAGGGTCGAAGGTTTGTCTGCAGGAGGATATCGGTTGGCAAGAGAAAATATGATGATGCTGACAATGTTAATAGAAAATATGATGATGATGATGGGTTGTCGACATACATGCTGTATGTCAAGGTTTTAGTGTGGATGCCTCTGCATCATAGTGGTATCAGAGCTCAGCAAAAGGTCTGGACTGTTGTGTGTTGATTCTATCACCGAAAGGGCAGAGGTAGAGTTGATTCTGTAACTGAAAGGACAAAGGTAGAGGAGTGAGAGGTTGACAAAATGCCTCTGAAAGGTAATGGTACTGCAAGGGAATTGCAGGAGATGAAGGAAAAACATGCCAGAGAGATGAGGAAGATGAAGGAGCTTGCTGAAGCACTTCAAGCCAGGCTTGTAGCCCTGGAAAAGAACAAAAAGAGGGAAGTGGAAGACAGTGAGTCTGAAGAAGACGAAGATGCTGTTGAAGAGTATGAAGAGGTAGCTGAAGATCTGGATGCTGAAGACCAGAGATTTGCAAAACTGTTAAAGGCAGTGCAGAGTGATAAACCTAAGGTAAAGGTTGATGTTTCCAAGTATAATGGAAGTCTGAATGAAGATGAGTTACTAGATTGGATTGCTGCACTTGATAATCACTTTGAATGTGAAGATGTTGCTGAGGATCAGAAGGTAAAGATTGCAAAGACCAAGTTAGGAGGTCATGCTTTGGTATGGTGGGATTATGTACAATCCGAGAGAAGGAAACAAGGGAAGTCAAAGATCACTTCATGGGATAAAATGGTAGCAAGGATAAAAGGTAAATTCTTGCCCAAGGATTATGAAATTCAGATGTTTAAGAAGCTACAATTTTTAAGGCAGAAGGAAATGGATGTGAAGGCATATACTGAGGAGTTTTATAAGTTGAGTATGAGATCTGGTCATCATGAGAATGAGGTAGAAAAGGTGGCTAGGTACTTGGCTGGCTTAAGATTGAACATACAGGATGAGTTAATTTTAGCTAACCCTAAGAGTGTGGAAGATTGTTACCAAATGGCAATCAGGATTGAAGAAAAGATGAATAGGGGACAAGATAAGTCCATGAGAGGAAGAGGCAGCAATATGAGGGGAAGAGGATCAGCCCCTACAACAAGGCAAACCAATGAGGGTCAAGAAGACACTGGTAAAGGACAGGGACAGTCTGATTTCAGAGGTGGATGGAAAGGTAATAGAGGCAGATTTGGAAGTGGTAGAGGTTCTACTACATTTTCAGGAAAGTGTTACACCTGTGGTGAGTTTGGTCATCCATTTTTCAAATGTCCAGAAAGCAAAGGTTCATCATCCAGAAATGTTAGAACGAATGACAAGAGCGTACAACTTGTGCAAGAAGAGAAAGTAGAGCAAAGTGTGCAAAGTTCAAACACTTATCAAGGAGATAGAGTTCCTGACAATTATGGATATCCTGAGGAGGGAGAAGCATTGATGCTAAGGAGAACTAGTTTGCAGGCATCAAAGGATATGATGCAACGAAGAGCTCTTTTCAAGACCACATGCAAGAGCAAAGGTAAGGTATGTAAGGTTGTCATTGATACTGGTTCAACAGACAACATGGTATCTCAGGAAATGGTGAATAAACTAAATTTGGAAAGGATTCCACACCAACACCCTTACAAGGCATCTTGGGTGAGTGATAGTCAATCACTTTTTGTCTATGAACAGGCATATGTTGATTTTCAGATTGGAGCATATCATGATAGAGTTTTGTGTGACATTTTGCCCATGGAATGTTGTCACCTACTGTTGGGTAGACCATGGCAATTTGATAGGAGAGTACTGTATGATGGGTATGCTAATACCTACACCATCAAGAAAGATGGGAAGACTATTATGTTGATGCCATTGCAGGAAGATGCTGCAGCACAGGGGGCAGCCAAAATCATTTTAGTGGGAAAGAAGGAATTTGTGCAGAAGCCTATAGGAGCAGGCATAAAGGCAGTTGCAGACACTGCAGGGAAAGAAGTTGTTAAGGACAACAGGTTGAAGAAAGTTTTCGTTTTGACTGACAGAGGTCAGCAGCAGGTTCAGAGACAGGTTTGCAAACAGCAACCAGTTGAGAGGAATGACAAGGATGTTGTCATCGTTGGGACTATTGTTTGTCCTATAAGAGTTGAAAGGAAGATAGGATTGAACATTTCAGAAGTTCAAGAGGCAGTTCAGACAGAGGTTCTGGTCAGACGACCTGACAAACACAAGGTATGTGAGAGAAGGGCCTACATTGACAGGCATGAGGATTTACTTGCAAGAAAGCAAGTTACAGTTCAGAAATCTTGGAGCAGCCAAGAGCCAGCAGAGGACAAAGCTGGAACAGGTCAAGACACTGCAAAGGCAAAGTGTAAAGGTGGAGGACTTCCACAACCTAACTCATGGGACATGAGTTCTTTTCTATTGGGGAGTATGGTGCAGGAGCACCTACCTGACAACTGGCCTCCATGAGGCAGTTAGTTTGTTATAGGTCTTGTTAATGTTTCCAAGAAGGTCTTATAAGACCAATGCTTGTAATAAGGTCATGTTGACCATACTTTACTATTTTTAGATAGTTTGTTATGACAGCTGTTATGCTGTATGTCCGGTTGGATCCTCCCAGCCGCTTGGAAGCTCCCAGCTGCTTGGAGTCAGGTCGGTAGTACTCGTAGGAGATCCTATTTATGTATTAGGATCGGTTGGTTTTAGAGATAGATGTTGAGAAGCTAGATTGCAGGGAGTGAGACAGAGTGAGACAGAATACTGTATTTGCATCTTTTGAAATCAAATAAAGAGATCCTGTTTGTGTCCATTCTATGTTTTGGATTCCTTTGTGTAATCGAGTTGCTATTCTGGTGGTTGCATGGATTCACTGATCCATTTCACCGGTTGATTCGTCGAATCGATGGAATGGCTATGTACAATAGTATAGGATGTAGTTTGCCTTTTCTGTTTGTTTGCATGCATGTTTGCAGGATCGCAGTCGAGAGGTGTTGAGAACCCTAGCATGGGTATGTGCTAGGTCGTGCTAGTTGTTAGAGTCTGGAAAGTTGTCTAGGAAGCGGATCGGGTCACCCCAGGAGGTTCGGCGGATTGAAAATTCGCTAAGGTTGGAAAATCCATCGCAACGGCATCATCAGGATATTTCTGTGTATATCCTGCGGTTACTTCGTGCGTCATCCGAGTAGATGGAGGTGAGCATGATGCAATCGGTTGCATAAGGTGAATGCGTTTCGGGGTGATCATCATCAGGTGTTGCCGAGGAGGAGCGTATCGGCATAAGGTAGAAGATCGGGTTGATAAAACCATCGCGGGCCGATAATGTTATGTTTGGCCGACAGCAGGATATTGGAGGAGCTGCATGTGACGTCATCGTCATCAGGATAATCGTCATCAGGATATCGGGGTGACGTAAGCATCGAAGGAACGGTGCATGAGGTTGTCGTCATTAGGATATATGGGAGGAACCGGATGTTTTATATCCTGCTGATGAACATGATGTTGAACATCATGATGCTGCAGATAGTGGTTGGCGGTAAGATGAACAGTGAACATCAGGAGGATGTTTGCGCTTGCCGAATGTGATGATGCTGCCGATAGTCGAATATGATGATGCTGCTGACAGGCGAAGGGTCAAAGGTTTGTCTGCAGGAGGATATCGGTCGGCAAGAGAAAATATGATGATGCTGACAATGTTAACAGAAAATATGATGATGATGATGGGTTGTCGACATACATGCTGTATGTCAAGGTTTTAGTGTGGATGCCTCTGCATCACTAAATCCCACAAGCAAAGAAAAAATTGTAAAAATACTAAGTCTATGTGGGTACCTAAAGCACTTTGTCAACCATCTCCTAAGCAAACATCTCCATTGCTTCCTACACCACCTTCCCACCAAAAGCTTAACTATTTATCACGGTGTGTGCAACCGTTGGTCATGGTTCCCTTCCATTCTGCAACATTCCCACATACCTCCATCTCCCCATCCTTCAACTACTATCCTACATATCTTCCCTATCTTATTCCTATGGTTCATGCTTTTACATAAACCTTTCATCCATTCTTTTGCATAAGTCCTATATAATCCACATCATAATCCATTATCTTCCCTATATAATCCACATCATAATCCATTATCTTCCTTCCATGATCCACATCATAATCCATTATCTACCTACTCCATCTACCTCTTTCATGTAATCCCTTACCAACATCTATGAGCACATTTGACATGATCCATGCGACAACATCCATCTAGTGGGACTATCACCTTTCACAGAACTATGCACTTGTGTCCCCTTATCCTTCTCCTATTCAAAAAATTAAAAAAAAAAATAAAAAAGTAAAGAGAAATCCCTTCTTCCAACCGTGAAAACCTGGTACCTGGCAAATAGGCATCATATGTAAGTTGATCTTCTATGTCACCTACACTTGGGGGCACCTTGTCTCATCCACCATATCATTTTCAGCCTATCTTACCATACCATTTCCTACCATCCTTATCCACTACCTACATACCCATCCTATTGAGTCCATTCATCCTCCCTTCCTCTTTTGATCTTGATGAAGATATAAGGGTAAAAACAAAAAATGTTGAAACATGTTTTTTGGGTCTCCCTTGACATACCTCCTCCTTTCCAATCCAATCTTATCATCATCATATTGTCCTAAGCATTGTCATGAAAAATCCTAAGCATATTGTCTAGAACAGGGCATGTTATTCTGATGCGACATAGTTGTTTGAGATCACATCCTTTCTCTTATGCATACATCCATCCACTATAGCCTATCTTTTATTTATCCATCCTTTTATCATGAGCCTTCCATCCCATCTACTATCACCCATCCTTTTATCCATCCATCTTACCTACCTCCTTGCACCTAGACTTGGTTTTCCCTTGTCATTGGTATCTAGCACAAAGGCTATCGAAATTGTCATCCAATGCTATCCCCAAAACATGTCAAAATCCAAAAAAAAAATCAAAATATTCCAAAATCCAAAAAAAGCAAAACATTTCAAAAATCTAAAAAAATCACATGTCAAAATCCAAAAAAATCAAATATTCCCAAAAATACAAAAAAAAAACAATTTTTTTTTCAAAAATCTAAAAAAAAATCATAAAAAGTCTTGAAAAAATACAAAAAATCAAAACATTCCAAAAAATCCAAAAAAAATCAAAATATTCCAAAATCCAAAAAAAAATCAAAACATGTCAAAATCCACAAAAAAAAATCAAAACATGTCAAAATCCAAAAAAAAATCAAAACATTTCCAAAATCCAAAAAAAATCAAAATATTTCCAAAATCCAAAAAAAATCAAAACATTCCAAAAATGCAAAAAAATCAAAACGTTTCCAAAATCCAAAAAAAATCAATATATTTCTAAAATCCAAAAAAAAATCAAATCATTCCAAAAACCGAAAAAAACCAAAGCATTCCCAAAAATCCAAAAAAATCAAAACATCCCAAAAATCCAAAAAAATTAAATATTCCCAAAAATTCAAAATAATCAAAAACATTCCAAAAATCCAAAAACATCAAAACATTTCAAAATCCAAAAAATCAAACATTTCAAAAAATACAAAAAAATCAAATATCGAACGAAAAATACAAGCAATAAGATCAATCATCACCAAACAATCCATCACATCAAATCCAATCAAAATAAATCTAATCAAATCATCAAATCAAATCAAGCCAATCTATCAATCAATATCACATCAATCTAATCCATATCATCTGATCAATCACATCATATATCATCAAACATCCAATCAATCCCAATCAATCCATAACCTGATCAATCCATCCACCTTCATAATCACCACCAATAAAACACAAATCATAACTACATCTTACCTCTATCGTTAAATGCCTTGATCCCGTGGATACAGGGTATGTAGGCAATCTGGGATACGAAGGAAGTACCTAGATTCAGGCATAGGTGATACTCCTCTTTCCATCTTTCATCCTTCTTCTAATCTTCACCAATCATCATCTTTATCCATCTCATTTCTTCTATCATCTATCGCCCAATGGAGAAGAGTTATGGTCATCAATCATCACTTCATTCCAATCAAATCACTTCCTCAAATCATCAATCCATCACTTCTTCTAATTAATCAAATCCATTCTTCTAACCAATCAAATCCATTCTTCTAATCAATCCAATCATTATCATCAAATCAAATCATTTCTTCATCAATTCAATCAATCAAATCAATCCTTAAAACCATACCAACCAAGTTAATCAATCTTGCCAAATTATCCAATTGTATCAATGGTCTTGATCCTAGCCTTGTCATAAACCCAATCAATTAATCAATCATCCTTATGTTGATCTAGGGATATATCGTTCCCTGCAATGACAACACTATCATCATCATCAACCAATCAATTAATCATTGGTTTATAGCTTGACAGGGGCAATACCTTGTTTGTTTTTGTATCATTTGTGCATGCATGCTTGCTTGCTTGTGTGTGTTATCATTTTTATCTTGCATTCGCATCAAATCTGAATCACTCCAAGCTAATATTCGTATCTTGTACCTAGACAAGGTTGTATTATGTTGGGGCACGAGACACATCGTCACCTTGGTCCTTATACCTTGGTGCATAACGTCTAGTGCTATATCAAACAACGTGGTTGCTCACTTTCATTGCAGCATAATGCATCATTCATTTCTTCTATCCATTCCCTTATTTTTCTTTCTTGACCAATCTATTTCATTTCGAGAGCCTACCCATGTTTGTTCAACCCGCCTATCCTCTTGAGGGGGAATCCTCATCCTATCTTTCCATCATCATCTTATCTTCACATTCCTCATCCTATATTTTCATCATCATCCTATCTTTGCACCATCCCATCCTTTTCCTCTATCCATTTCCGTAGCTTCTTTGAAATGATGTTATTCAACATAAATCTCATCATCTCAAACATCATCTCAAAGAGGGGCAAAATGTAGACACCCAAAATTGTCCATGTCATAACATTACCTGACCTTGTAAAACATCTTGTAATATTTTATCCTAGGTCATTACATTATCCCATTTATCCCACTTACATTATCCCACTTGATCACCTTTCTAATTAATTAAATAAACCTCTTTATTTAATTAATCCCTCGTCACATGTCCCACAAATAATTCAAATTAAATATTAAATCAAATCCCTCATTATGACATGTGTCACATGACTACAACTCTTCTCATGCACACATAATTTAAATAATTTTATTATTTAAATTATGAGATTCCCCTCACATCATATTTTTAGCCTCACTTATTTGTGAATCACAGTCATCTTTTCCTCCAAAATAAATAAAGGAATCCCACTTATTCCCTCACATCCTAATTTTAGCCTCATGTCATAACCCACTTAATGTGTGTCATAGGCACTAAAATCAACTTTTAATCTTAGCCATACACATCACATAATTAACTTTTAATCTTGGCCATCGAATCATATCAGTGTTTGCCTATAAATCTAGCCTCACACAAGCCATTTGAGATCCATCTTCTTCCAGTATCCTCACTCTGCCAAAATTCTTCCAATCTTCTCATCTATCTATCTATCTTCTTCTATCATATTTCATCTCAATGTTATGCTGCAAAAATGAGCAATCAACATCCAATCTAAATTGATCAATCAATCTTTCAATCATGCATGCATCGTTCGAGATCTCTGAGGTATTCAAAAGGTTTGGATTGAGGTAATGCATGTTATTGTTTAATCTTTGTCATTTTGTCCAAATTTTTCGTATACACAAATATTCTTATTTTTTGGTTGATGCAAGATTGCTCTGCAACCTGGGATGCTCTGCATCATTGTAGGAACTCTGTGGCATGACTTCATGATGGCGATCTTGGATGTTGCATGAAGAGTTAGTCCCAAAAGTATCTAACCATAAAGATTATTACAAACATACTTACTCACATTGCATATGAAAAATAACCATTTCAACTACACAACATCCATCAAACATTATATAATTAATATAGTGCTTTAATCAAAGTATAGTATCAAGTCTTAGCCATAATAAGATAAAAGTATCAATAGAAGGTATTTGGAAATTGGTAAAGAGGATATAAAAAGACGTAATTATGGGGCTCATCACACCCCCAACTTACAGGTTTGTTTGTCCTCAAGCAGACAAGGAACTAAGAAAATCAAACACTAAGGCCTAGAGTTAAGCATGAGTGCAATCCCCCTAAAGTCATGTGGATTGAGATGTCCTTCCTTCTCCTTCATAAAGAATCCTCTTTGAGCCTCTATGAGCTCCCACCTACTATTTTCATCTTCTGCTCTATATGGTCATCTGCCAGTTCAGTGGGGAATAAGATACCATAGAAGAGGTAGATGAAAGGTTAGTGGCAACAATACTAGCCCCATTGCTTTGGAGAAATTGATGTACTTCTGACCCCTACTCACTGCTGCATGGAAATTATACAAATAATGTGGTTCCTTTTGCTTCAATTCTATTGTTAATTCTTGCCACATAATTTTACAACTATCAAATGCAACATTTCCTTTTTCACTAAGTAATTCCTAGTAAGCTACATAAATGGTCCTCTGATCTCTAAGGAGATTAGTATCCACACTTGGAATCTTCTGCAAAACAAACCATTCATCATTAATCTCACTGGGATCCTTCATCTCTGTCTTGATTACCAAAGCCATTGATTTTTATCTTTCCTAATAAATTATCATCTGCACTCCCCTATCATACTCATTTCTGATGAAAGAAGTGAGGGCTTTGATTTGTATATCCCCTGGGTAAAGAATGGTGTTCTAGTACAAGTCATAAGGAACAACTAAATCATGCAAATAAACTTCACAAAGTTGATCTTGTAATTTTGGGCAGGATGTCCTGAAGATCCAGAAATTTTTTTGTGCAATGTCTAACAGTAATGGGAGGTTACTCACAAGTTGTGTAAACTAAAAAATGAGAAATTTCTCTCTAAAAAACAATCTGTATACTCTAGAAGGGGTCTACATTGCATGATCTGACTAGTGAGTTATGCCATCTTTTCTATTCTTTGCTTCAATTCATCAATTTATTTTTCTTTTCCTTTCATCTTTTCTACAAACATTTTTCCCCATTTCCTCCTCTTCATCCCACTTCTTTTTCATCATTCTTTTTTCTTTATCCCTCCTCCATAACAAATACTTAATTAGAATACCATCCGTTTGTGTTGCTTCATGATGGCTAGAAGGACCAACTGAAGTGGAAGGAGTGTTATGCCCTATAGCCAATAATGTTTCTTTTTCATTTACCTCTACTTCTTCATTCATTTCTTCCATAACCACCTCAACTAACCTGTGCAATTCATTGCTGCCCTACTCTTTTGCCCTCAATTCTGCTTGCAACTTCTAATTAGCAATTACTTGCTCTTCCAACTGTTTGCTCAATAAACTTATTTTTCAGAGGGCAGCTTGGATTTCCCCTTCATCCTCTATTTCCATATCAATAGGGACCATCCGCTGACCTTTATTATGCTCAATGAATTCAAAAGAAGATGAAGTAGAATATCCTGCAAGGTCAAAATCCAGAGTGCTTGACACATTTTGTTTATCCCTATAAACAAACATGTCTTCTCTTTTAGAATCAGTGTCAGTTTCTAATAATACCACTTTGGTTTTGGAGTTACAAGTTTGATTTGTGCCCTCTTTGTTTTAAGGCGGTGTGAACGCCTGGGCTTTTGAGTTGGCAGAGGTTTAATTGTTTTGGCTTTCTTTTTACTTACTTTTGGCAAAGAAGGGGATAACTTATGTTTCCTTTTTGACCTAGTAGTAGAAGAGGGTAATGGTTGCTCATGGATAGATAGAATATCTTTAGAAAAAGGTACTTGCTCTTCACATGTAGGTGAAATAGGTTCTAATGTAGTTTCAGTCATAGGAGATGAAGTTTCAACTGCAGTAGATGGAGTCCCAGGTTTAGGAGATGAAGTTACATGCACAAGGGTTCCTATAGGATTAGATACACATACATGCTGTAGGGCTCTCTAAGAGTGTTACAGGGTCAGAGGTTGACACTGCATGCCCTCTAGAAGAGGCTGCATGCTTAGCAGCTGATGTTTCATTTTCTTCAGATAGTGCTTCATGATCACAGGACGTGGATGCATGTTCAACAAAATGTGTTTCTTATACTTCTCCCAAAATTTCTCCCTTTTCTTCATGTACTTCCTCTACTTGTTGCACCCTATTTATTTTCATTCTAAGCCTCCAACCAAGTGGCCCTACATTAAGAATTTCTCTTATATGACGCAAGCCCAAAAATACCTCCCATGACACATGAGGAAACCAGTTACTTGGAAACTAGTCACTCAAACCCTTTTTCACTAACAATTGAATAAGTGCATGGTGAGACAATGCAGTAGTAGTCCCTTTCTAATATTCACTTCCTATTGTCTTTAACAAATTAAACAAAAAATTTGGAACATTGACATTTCTCCCATGTCATAGATGGTTTAAGAACTTAAAATGTACAACATGGAGATAAGATTGCCTACCTTCGCAGGTTAAGTATTTGATGATGTATGTAGCTACTTGTGCTCATTGTGGGTTGAGTGACAGGCACTAAGTCCCCTATGAAGTGACTTCAAGATGCTCACCATCCTCAAAAAAATCATTCTTGGCCGTCGTTGCATCACCTTGTTGAATGTACAAGACAATTGAGAGGGGAGGTTGAATCAGTTGTTACTTAAAATCTCAAATCCCTCATACACACTCAGATCCACATTAATCCAGTTAACTCTTAAACTTGTTATAATGATTAAGAATGAATAACAAATAACAAAAACTGAAACATAACAACACGTGGAAAACCTAAGAAGGGAAAAACCACGGTGAGGTAGCTCACAATATAAAGTAGTAACAACATTGAATTACAAAAGGCTCACTACTAGAGGGCTCACTACCCAGAAGAAAGGCTAACTGCCCAGATGAAAGGCTCACTACCAAAGTTTGAATTGTTATAATTGCATCTAACACATGCAAAGAGTACAGTTCTAATGAAGCTCAATATTAACCACAACATCAACATCATCTTTGCAGCATCACTGAATAATAGTAGACACCTTTTGCTCATTGAATCCAATAGTCTAACACATGAAGACTTGTACTACACCACACATTCATCCACTCTATTATTCACATTATATCCTTCATGTGCTCACACATGATCACAATCCCTTGACACTTATTTATACTGTCTTCAACCTTGGGAGCATTCTCCAAGATTGGCACATTAGCTCAACCTAGAAGATTCAAATTAGGTCTGGACCTAAACATTCCCATGGTGGAAAGGAATGAAGGAAAACCACAACATATCTTAGCTTGGACCTAAATTCATCCAAGCATGCCACTCCACGCTACTACAATCAACAAAGCAAATCTACATTCAGTATAAACACCCAAGGTCAGCCAAACCTGTGTTAACACAATGAACTCTTAAGTACACACTTATTAAACCCAAAACCAACTCATGGACCACATACAAGGCTTTAACACAATCTAGAGTATTCCACAAACATCCTGAAACTTCCTGAGATGCAACAAATTCCTCCGCAACAACTTTCACTTGTCGCACAACCTTATCTTGTTTACCTAGCAAACTTAAATGTCTCTGTCATACACTGTAACTCGATAAGTCCTCTGTTAGATTTAGGGCACACAACTGAGAGGGGAGTGGTGAATCAGTTGTGCCAGAACTTTCTCCAATTTACACACTTAAAACTTCTTGGTGATTAGCAGTATATTAAACATGAAACATAATGCATTCAAATCAAAAGCAGAAACTCAACAACACATGAGACACCAAGATTTTGACGTGGAAAACCCGGTTAAGGGAAAAACCACAGGGTGATTAACCCAAGAATGTATTCTCTGTTAGAAGAATAGAAAGAACAAATGGCACATGCCAATTAGGGCTCACTGCTCGAGCACACTGCTCACAAGAGGCTCACTACCTACAAGAGACACACTGTCTACAAAGAAATAAGTATCACATACATGAACTGGAGAATAACATCTTCACTATGCTTGAATCAGTTCCATTAAAGCCCAAAAACTTTTGCTTTACCTTTCGCTCTCTTCTTTGCTACCACACACTCATCTCCACAAGACACTCCTTGGAATGACTTCACAATCCTTTATTTATACAAGGCATCGACTTAGGAACACTCATCTAAGTCGGCAAACACTTATAGATCCTGCGGAAGATGTGTAATACCTCCGGTCGGCCAGTCACAGGAAGAACACCAACATCCACTAGTTATTCATCAAATCCAAACTCTAACTTCAATGCGGACTGCCAACATGAACTAGACATGATCCAAAGATCACCACAGCCTTTCCTGAGCCACCAAGAACATCCGCACTTTATCAACTTACTGGAATTATTCTCTCCTTCATTCAGAGCTTCAAGAACACAGTCTGTCATCACTGTCACAAATGAACAGGCTCTTCCAGACCTTCAAACCACGAGCCAATCTAGTTGACACTTCTCAAGGACTTCCTCAATACTCCCTCCAATCCGCAGAATGGGATGATGCACTTCAAGAGCTCAGCGGACCTATCTGTGACACCCTGTCACCTCTGAACACCTACCGGAACCGGTTCTACTTGAGCAGCCATAACTTCTTCAGATCTTCATGAGAACCTCTAAAAACTTGACTGGAGAATCTCAAGACTTATATCTACAAACCCTTTAAACCGCATCCTCTGATCCTCAACCTATTGTGGACTTTCACCTTCTTGTCATCACTGTTCTTCACTGTTCCTGATTGAGACTAATTTTCTCAATATCCTCAGCACATAACTCATCCAATCCTTCTCATTAATGCAACATGAGTATGTTGACATCAATGACAACACCTGTTGGGCCCATACTTGCAACAATCTCCCCCTTTGTCATTGATGGCAACATATGATGTGAAAAACCATCAAGACAAGAACTTCTCCTTACTGTCACAACTCCCCCTACCAGCAACAACCATTCGCATGTCTTTTCTTTCTTTACTGCTCCCCCTTTGATTAGAAATCACTTGTTTTTCACATGTCTTCTCTCCCCCTTTGACATCAATGGAAAAGGGCTCATACTTGCAACTCCAACACATCAGAATCATACCAGTTGCTCCCCCTGAGTAGCAACTCCCCATCACCAATCCGAATTACAAGATATGACTGTGATATCCACCAGACTGATGCACATCAGTGCATCCTAGTTCATCACCAGAGGGGCAATAACCCCTAACTTCTCTTGGAGATACTCAAAAGAATCCTTGGGAAGAGGTTTAGTAAAGATATCTGCAATCTGATCCTTTGAGGGCACAAACTCCAATCTGACTTCATCCTTGTTCACTTGCTCTCTTAGAAAGTGAAATTTGATAGATATATGCTTAGTCTTAGAATGCAACACTGGATTCTTAGAAATGTTTATTGCACTTGAATTATCACAGAAGATTGTGATAGGCTCCTCATACTATACTTTGATGTCTCTTAGCATCTGCTTCATCCACAAAACTTGAGTGCAACTACCTACTGCAGCAATGTATTCTGCTTCAGTTGTAGACAGAGATATTGCCTCTTGTTTCTTACTTAGCCAAGAAACCAATATCTTTCCCAAAAAGAATGCTCCACCACTGGTACTCTTCCGGTCATCCACATCTCCTACCTAATCTGCATCTGTATATGCATGAAGAGAGAAATCATGATCTCTAGGATACCGTAACCCATACTTAACTGTCCCTTTTAGATATCTAAAAATCCTTTTGATTGCCATGACATGAGATTCTCTGGGATCAACCTGGAATATAGCCACAAGACCAACATCCTGTATTATATCTGGTCTAGTTTGAGTGAGATACAACAATCCACCAATCATTGATCTATACTTTTTCTGGTCTACCTTAGGAGAGTCATCATCTTTGCTCAACTTGAATCCGGTTTCCATGGGAGTATTCATTGGCTTTGAATCTTCCATTCCAAATTTCCTCAACAATTCTTTCACATATTTGGTCTGAGAGATAAAGATTCCTTTCTTTGTTTGAGTAATTTGCAGACCCAAGAAGAAATTCATTTCACCAAGCATAGACATCTCAAACTCACTTTTCATTTGATTTGCAAAAGTTTTACACATACTATCTCTTCCTCCAAAGATGATATCATCAACAAACACTTCAACAATCAAGATGTTTTCATGATCAATTTTGAAATATAAGTTACTGTCAGCAGTACCTTTGTTGAAACTAATCTTCAAAAGATGCTTGTCCAATCTTTCATACCAGGCTCTTGGGGCTTGCTTCAATCCATACAGTGCCTTCTTCAACTTGCAGACCATATCACCATGATTAGACAATTGAAATCCATCTGGTTGCTCAATGTATACTTCTTCTTCCAAGTCACCATTTAGGAAGGCAGACTTGACATCCATCTGATATACTTTGAAATCCTTGAAGGTAGCATAGGCAAGAAATAATCTGACTGCTTCAATTCTTGCCACTAGAGCAAAAGTTTCTTCAAAATCAATTCCTTCTATTTTAGAGTAGCCCTTGCAGACCAATCTGGCTTTATTTCTGATTACTTCACCACTTTCATTTAGTTTGTTCCGGAAGACCCATTTGGTTCCAATCACATTCTTGTCTCTAGGTCTAGGAATAAGATCCCAAGTGTGATTTTTCTCAATTTGCATCAGCTCTTCTTCCATTGCTTTGGTTTGGTTTTCATCATTGCAAGCTTCATTTACTGTCTTAGGTTCTATCTTTGAAATCAGACAATACTCATCTAAGTTTTGAGCAATTCTTCTTCTTGTTTGCACACCTTTGCTTTTATCACCTATGATCTGATCCTTAGAGTGGTTCAGCCTTACATACCTGGGAACTTTGGGAGTTTCCTACACTTCTAATTCTTGATCAGGCTCATTATGATTCATCTCTTCTTCTTGAATTACCGGATCTGTTTGATTCTGAGTACCAGAAGGGGTTTGGGCTCCTTAAATCAGAACACCATTATGATCATCATCATCATATTCATAAAACCTTGAAGGTTTCTCAATTCCTTCATCAACCTTCACATTTGTACTTTCTATCATCTTTCTTAGTCTCTTATTGTAACATTGGTATGCTTTGCTTTGAGTGGAGTAACCCAAGAAAATTCCTTCATCACTTCTAGCATCAAACTTTCCTAGATCTTCATCTCTTTTAATGCAACATTTGCTACCAAAAACTCTGAAATACTTTACAGTAGGAGTGATGCCAAACCAAAGTTCATAAGGAGTCTTACCGGTATTGCTTCTGATTTGAACTCGATTGAGTGTATAGACTGCAGTGCTGACAGCTTCTCTCCAAAACATTTGAGGAACATTTGCTTCCATCATCATTGTCCTGGATGCTTCTTGGATGGTTCAGTTCTTTCTCTCTACTACTCCATTCTGCTGTGGAGTCCTAGGAGCAGACAACTGTCTCTTATGCCATGCTTCTCACAAAAATCTATGAACTTACCGGATGTGAATTCACCACCTCTATTAGACCTTAGACATTTTAGTTTCAATCCAGTTTGATTCTCTACCATAGCCTTGAAGATTTTGAACTTCTCAAAAGCTTCTGATTTCTCTTTCAGAAAGGTAACCCACATCATCCGGGAGTGGTCATCAATCAGTAACATGAAATATCTGTCACCTTGCATACTCTTGATTCTTGTCGGACCACATAGATCAGTATGAACTAATTCGAATAATCCGGTGGAGGATTGATCCTTGCTTTTGAATGAGACTCTACTCTGTTTCCCCAGCTGACATTCCTTGCACAAGCTGTTAGTAGGTTTCACCAATTTTGGAAGATCTCTTACAGCCTGAGTATTGCTTATCTTGATGATAATATCAAAATTCACATGACACATCCTTCTATGCCATAACCAACTCTGATCAACTTGAACAAATAAGAAACTTTTACCAGTACCAACCAAGTGGAAGATATTACCTTTAGTTTGAGCATCGGATGCAATCTCTGTTCTGGAACTTTCAAAGATTTTACATTTTCCATCCTTGAACCAGAGATCATAGCCTTTGTCCACCAACTGTCCAACACTGAGAAGATTGTGCTTCAAGCCTTCAACATATAGAACATTACCAGTTTTGTTTCTTCCATCAAAAGAAATAGTTCCTCTTCCTCTGATTCTACCAGCATAATTATCACCAAACTTCACCACTCCTCCTTCATACCTTTCCAAATCTATGAACTTATTTTTGTCACCTATCATATGGTGAGAGCAACCACTGTTAATGACCCAATCATCCTTTTCTTCAACTTGGGCAGCTAGAGCTCTTTCTACAACTTTATGATTGACAGATACAGAGGATATTGGTTCTTCTTCCTTGATGGCCATGAACACCCAATCACTTCTGGATTTGTTTCCTGTCTCTGATTCATCATCTGTTACTCCTTCATTATCATCTTCTTCATGAACATAGTAACAATTCTTTTGGAACCTTGATCTGTTAGGATTTGGCTTTGAAAATCTTTCCGAACATCTTGAGGCAAAATGACCAATCTTATTGCAGTTAAAACACTTGAAAGGCAATTTTCCTTCATACTTACCGGATCCTCTTGGTAGTCTCTTTGCAATGAGTGCTTCAAGTTGAGCAGTTTCTACTTCTTCTTCTTCCAGGTCTTTTCTTACTTTTTCATACCATGACAGTTTCCTTGATGAGTTCTCTCCTGGATCAAATCTTTGTTTACCTTTCATAGAGGCACTGGCTTTGAATGCAGATTCAGTCTTGGGGGGATCATCTCCAAACTTGGTCATTTCAAATGCAGCCAGTTTGCCAGCCAATTGGTCTCTTGTGATAGTTGTATGGGCTCTGAATTCATCAATGGCAACAACCTTGATTCTGTAAGAGGTAGGAAGGGATCTGAGGATTTTCCCAACAATCTCATTTTCATCCAAGACTCCACCAACATTTCTGATTCCACAAACTAGCTCATTTACTCTTGGCATAAAAGTAGTAATATTTTCATCATCTCTCATCTTCAGCCTTTCAAATTTCCCTTTTAGACTCTGTAACCTTGCACATTTTACATACTGGTCTCCTTCATGCAAAAGTTCTAGTTTATTCCAAATCTCAAAAGCAGTTGGCAGGTCAATAACATTTGAGAGCTCTGAGTCAGATAAAGCACTTAGAAGAGCCTCTTTGGTCTGTATATTGTTTTCAGCATATGTGAGTTCATTTAGGGTTTTTAGACCACCCTATGGAGGTACATATGCCTTTGTAACCATGGACCAGTAAGCCATTCCCCTACACTGCAAGTGACATTTCATGCGACCTTTCCAAAGAGCAAAGTTGGTTCCATCAAACTTTGAACTATCCTTCTTGTAGGATGACATCCTGGATCTCCTCAAGCGGTTAAGCTCCTTTTAGAGGTACTTGGCTCTGATACCAATTGTTAGATTTAGGGCACACAACTGAGAGGGGGGGTGAATCAGTTGTGCTAGAACTTTCTCCAATTTACACACTTAAAACTTCTTGGTGATTAGCAGTATATTAAACATGAAACATAATGCATTCAAATCAAAAGCAGAAACTCAACAACACGTGAGACACCAAGATTTTGACGTGGAAAACCCGGTTAAGGGAAAAACCACAGGGTGATTAGCCCAAGAATGTATTCTCTGTTAGAAGAATAGAAAGAACAAATGGCACATGCCAATTAGGGCTCACTGCCCAAGCACACTGCTCACAAGAGGCTCATTGCCTACAAGAGACACACTGTCTACAAAGAAATAAGTATCACATACATGAACTGGAGAGTAGCATCTTCACTATGCTTGAATCAGTTCCATTAAAGCCCAAAAACTTCTGCTATGCCTTTCGCTCTCTTCTTTGCTACCACACACTCATCTCCGCAAGACACTCCTTGGAATGACTTCACAATCCTTTATTTATACAAGGCATCGACTTAGGAACACTCATCTAAGTCGGCAAACACTTATAGATCCTGTGAAGACGTGTAATACATCTGGTCGGCCAATCACAGGAAGAACACCAACATCTGGTGGTTATTCATCAAATCCAAACTCTAACTTCAATGCAGACCGCCAACATGAACTAGACCACCAAGAACATCCGCACTTTATCAGCTTACTGGAATTCTTCTCTCCTTCATCCGGAGCTTCAAGAACACAATCTGTCATCACTGTCACAAATGAACAGGCTCTTCTGGACCTTCAAACCATGAGCCAATCTAGTTGACACTTCTCAAGGACTTCCTCAATACTCCCTCCAATCCATAGAATGGGATGATGCACTTCCGGAGCTCACCAGACCTATCTGTGACACCCTGTCACCTCTAAACACCTGCCGGAACCAGTTCTACTTGAGCAGCCATAACTTTTTTAGATCTTTATGCAGACCTCTAAAAACTTGATTGGAGAATCTCAAGACTTATATCTACAAAACCTTTAAACCGCATCCTCTGATCCTTAACCTATTGTGGACTTTCACCTTCTTGTCATCACCGTTCTTCACTGTTCCTGATTAAGACTAATTTTCTCAATATCCTCAGCACACAGCTCATCCAATCCTTCTCATTAATGCAACATGAGTATGTTGACATCAATGACAACACCTGTTGGGCCCATACTTGCAACATCCTCTTCATGAGCACCAAATCATGAACAACCTTGACTAGAGAAAGATAGGAATGTTATAAGACATTTCTCCCAGACACCTTTGTAACATTTAGAAACATAGTCCACACACTGGTGAACACAATTTCCTCTGCACAATGAACTGGAGCACCAAATTTGGAATATAACATCTCTGAACATCTCTTATCAACATATCCAAACTGCAAAGATAGATTTTCAACATAGAAGAAATGTGGAGCAAAACTAGAACACTACTTTGTTAAGCCAAACAGTCTCTTCAACATTCTATTTTCTTTATTAATCAAATTTTCTCAAAAGCACTTGGAAACCACCCATCAAAAACATATTCCCAACATATTCAACACTTCTTCAAAGAAATTAAATCATATTCAACAAAGCAACTCAACCAAACACCTCATACACTTACAACAACTTCAACTTTGCTCAACCAGTTGACACCAATGACAACACAAGCTTGTTGACATCAATGACAACATCGATAGAACATACTTGCAACAATCTCCCCCTTTGTCATTGATGGCAACACGTAATGTGAAAAACCATCAAGACACAACTCTGCACCAAACTTTTTTTCTTTCTTACTCTCCCCCTTTCTTTCACACATCTTACTCTCTCTCCTTGACTACTGACTCTTTTCTTTTTTATATTGCTCTCTCCCCCTTTGACATCAATGGCAAAGGGGGACACACCTTTTCTTTCACTCTTACCAGATCACAAAATATTTTCTTTCACTACTCTAAATACTCCCCCTTAGGAGTACACACCAAACTATATCAACTCTTACTCCCCTTGTTTGCAACAATCATCATGACCACTACCTACTCCCCCTGAGAGGTAGACTCCAACATCAGTTTAGAATAAGGAATGAATCTTGAAATCCACTAGACTAATGCATCTCCTTATGCATCTAGTTCAAATAAGGAGGGTCAATAACCCCTAACTTCTCCCAAAGATACTCAAATGTATCCTTAGGAAGAGCCTTGGTGAATATGTCAGCAACCTGATCCTTTGTGGGCACATACTCAAGCTTTACTTCATTCTCTGTAACCTTCTCTCTCAGAAAGTGATACCTGATTAAGATATGTTTTGTCCTTGAGTGCATCACGGGATTCTTTGAAATGTTAATAGCACTAGTATTATCACAGAAGATAGGAATTAGCTCATCAAATACAACACTGATATCCTTCAGAGTTTGCTTCATCCAAAACACTTGTGTTCAACAAGATGCTGTTGCAATGTATTCTTCCCCTGCAATAGATAAGGATACTGAATCCTACTTCTTACTTAGCCATGACACCACTCTATCTCCAAGAAAGAATGTACCACCACTAGTACTTTTCCTGTCATCTACACAACCAACCCAATCTGCATCTGTGTAGGCACTCAGAGAAAAGTCATTATCCTTTAGATACCACAAGCCATGATCCAGAGTGCCCTTTAATATTTGAATATCCTCTTCATTGCTGCAATATGTGACTCTCTGAGATCTTCTTGAAATCTAGCCACAAGACAAACTGCATGCATAATATCCAGTCTAGTAGCTATTAAGTATAACAATCCTTCAATCATTGACCTATACCTACTCTGATCAGCCTTAGGAGATTCATCATTCTTTCTTAAGTTGCAACCAGTTGTCATAGGGGTACATACTGGTTTAGAGTCTTCCATTCCAAACTTATTTAACAATTCCTTGACATACTTTGATTGTGAAATGAAAATATCTTTATCTGTCTAATTGATCTATAGCCCAAGGAAGAATTTCATTTCTCCACACATTGACATCTCAAATTTTTTTTGCATCTCATCTACAAACTCTTACACATACCTTAATTTCCTCCAAAGATTATATCATCTACATACACTTCCACAATTAGAATTTGATCTTCTCCTACTTTGATGTACAAGTTACTATCTGTGGTGCCTTTATTGAATCCTTGTTGTAATAATTATCTATCTAACCTTGCATACCAGGCTCTGGGGGCTTGCTTCAATCCATACAATGCCTTTTTCAACCTAAAGACCATGTCAGGTTTGTCTGATAACTGAAATCCATTCAGTTGTTCTATGTATACTTCTTCTTCCAACTCACCATTCAAGAAAGCAGACTTCACATCCATTTGATATACTTTGAAATCCTTATGTGTTGCAAAATCTAAAAACATCCTAATGGCCTCCATTCTTGCCACCGGAGCATAAATTTCCTCATAGTTTATCCCTTCTACTTGTGAGTAACCTTTACACACAAGCCTTGCCTTGTTTCTTACCACTTCTCCATTCTCATTCAGTTTGTTCTGGAATACCCACTTAGTTCCAATCACATTCTTGTTTGCTGGTCTTGCGACAAGTTCCCAAGTCTGATTCTTTTCAGTCTGTATTATTTCTTCTTCCATAGTCTTGATTCAATACTCATCCTTGCATACTTCAATCATTGTTTTAGGTTCAACTTTAGAGAGTAAACACAGATTTATCTATTCTTCAATATCTTTCCTTCTTGTCAACACACCTTTGTTCTTATCACCAATGATTTGATCTTAAGAATGATGCTTCTACACATACTTGGGAGTTTTAGGATTCTTATCCAGAGCTTATTCTTCTTTAGTCTATACTTCCTTCTCATCAACATTTTCTTCTTCTCTACAAGAGGACTCATCTAGATCTAATTCATATCCATTAAATTCTAAACTCTTTTGTAGATCTTCATCAACTTTGACATTTGCACTCTCAAAAATCCTTCTTAACCTCTTGTTGTAGCACTGGTAAGCTTTGCTTTTAGTAGAATACCCAATGAAGGTACCTTCATCAGATCTTTCATCAAACTTTCCTAAGTTTTCTTCATCCCTTCTAATATAACATTTTCTTCCAAACACTTTGAAGTACTTAACAATAGGAATTCTTCTATACCACAACTCATAAGGAGTCTTAGTACTATTTGCCTTTGCTTGCACTCTGTTCAGTTTGGAAACAACAGTATGAATTGCTTCTCTCCAATAAACCTCCAGTAGGTTTGCTTCTTTTATAATTGTTCTTGCAGCTTCTTGAACATTCTTGTTCTTTCTTTCAACCACTCCATTTTACTAAGGAGTCCTAGGGGTAGATAAGTGTCCCTTTATTCCATTATTCTCACAAAATAGTTAAATTCATTGGAGGTGAACTCTCCACCTCTGCCAAACCTCAAACATTTAATTGTCATATCCATTTCTTTCTCAACCATGGCTTTGAATGCTTTGAACTTATCAAGGGCTTCAGGCTTTTCTTTGAGAAAAGTAACCCATGTCATCCTAGAATAATCATCAATCAATAGCATGAAATACATATCACCTTGAAAACTACTTACCTTGGTAGGGCCACAAAGATCTGTATGCACCAATTCCAACAATTTGGTAGAAGACTAATCCTTGAATTTGAAACTTCTTCTTGCTTGCTTTCAAATTTGACATTCCTTACAGACAACATTGATGGGCTTTGTAATCTTTGACAAATCTCTCATAGCTTGGACTGAAATTACCCTTACCAGGATATCAAAATTGATGTGACAGTCTCCTGTGCCATAGCCAACTCTCACTGATCCTAGTCATGAAGCAATAACCATCACCACCTTTGAGTTGATAAAAATTTCCTTCTGTCCTCTTTCCAACAGCTATCACAACTCCAGAATATTTTCTAACCTCACATCCATCATCCTCAAACACAAGATTGTATCCTTTGCTACACATTTGTCCAACACTCGAGGTTATGCTTTAAAGCCTTAACATAAAGAACATCATCAATATTATGTTTGCCATCAAAACTAATTGAGCCTCTTCCACATATCTTAGCAGTTGTATCATCACCAAATCTAACTAGTCCTCCATCATATTTTTCAAGTTTAACAAACTTACTCTTATCACCAGTCATATGATTTAAGCATCCACTGTCAATGACATAATGGTTCTTTTCCTATGCAATATGAAAAGCAGATATCATAGTGCTTTCAGCATTAAGACCTACTTTCGAAGACTTTTCCTTCACACATTTCCCAAAGTTAGTAGAAATAGTATCATCTCTTAAAGCTATGAACGTACATTCATTATCCTCATTATTCTCATAATCAGACTCATCATCAGATATACTTGTATCTTCTCTAACATAGTAGCTTTTGTTACGTACTCTACTTTTGTTCTCCCTATTCTTGCTCCTCAAAATTTTTTCTAGACATCTTGAAGAATAATGACCTATCTTGCCACAACTGAAGCACTTGAAAGGCAAATTACCACTGTACTTACCAGTACCCAATTTCATTCTTCTCGCAAAATTAGCTTACAAATCATCTAGATCCTCCTGATCTGATTCCACCATCTTCTTAGAATTGCCAGCCTTGAAGGCAGTCTCAATCTTTGTACTACTTGTACCAAATTCTCTTATTTCAAAAGTAGTTAAGGTGCCAAGCAATTGATCTTTGGTAAACTAATTCAGGTTTTGTAATTCTTCAATGGCATAAACCTTATGACTATAAGATTTAGGAAGAGTTCTAAGTACCTTCAATATCACTTCTTTTTCATCCAGCTTTCCTCTAAGACCTTTGATGTCATTGACAACTTCATCCACCCTCTGTAAGTAGCTTGTAATGTTTTCATCTTCAGACATTTGCATGGTTTCAAACATGAGCTTTAAATTTTGCATTTTAGCTTGCTTGACCTTATCATTTCCTTCATGAATACTTTCTAACTTTTTCTAGATTTCATTAGCTCTTTTTAGATCTATAACTTTCACCAATTCAGAATTAGAAATACCACTTAAAAGAGCATACCTTGCTTTACCATTGGTTTCAAAGGCCTTGATCCCATTTGCAGTACTTGGACCATTTTCTGATATTGTGTATTCAGTTTCAACAGCCTTCAAGATCTCATATCCAAGAGAAATTAGATAACCTTCCATCCTTATTTTCTAGAATGTATAATCTGTTCCATTGAACTAGTGAACATCCTTCTTGTGCGCCATCCCAGATCTACCTTAAGCAATTAAGCTCTCTTCCAAGGAAACTTGCTCTAATACCAATTGTTGAATGCATAAGACAACTGAGAGTGGGGGGTGAATCAATTGTTACTTAAAATCTCAAAGCTCTCATACACACTCAGATCCACATTAATCCAATTAACTCTTAAACTTGTTCTAATGATTAATCATGAATACAAAATAATAGATACTGGAACATAACAACACCATACACAAGACAACACTAGATTTTACGTAGAAAACCCAAGAAGGGAAAAACCACAGTGAGGATTAGCTCACAATATAAAGTAGTAACAACACTAAATTACAAAAGGCTCGCTACCCAGATGGATCACTACTTAGAAGAAGGCTCACTGCCTAGATGAAAGGCTCATTGCCAAAGTTTGAACTGTTATAATTGCATCTAACACATGCAAGGAGTATAGTTCCAATGAAGCTCAATATTCACCACAACATCAACATCATCTCCATAGCATCACTGAAGAATAGTAGACACCTTCTTCTCACTGCATCTAGTAGTCTAACACATGAAGACTTGTACTGCACCACACATTCATCCACTCTGTTATTCGCATTATATCCCTCACACATGCACACATGATCACGATCACTTGACACTTATTTATACTATCTTTAACCTTGAGAGCATTCTCCAAGGTCGGCAAATCACCTCAACCTAGAAGATTCAAATTAGGCCTGGACTTAAACATTTCCACAGTGGAAAGTAATGAAGGAAAACCACAACACATCTTATCTTGGACCTAAATTCATCCAAGCATGCCACTCCAAGCTACTACAATCACCAAAGCAACTCCGCATTCAGTATAAACACCCAAGGTTGGCCAAACTTGTGTTAACACAATGAACTCTTAAGTACACACTTCCCCAAACCCAAAACCAACTCCCAGACCACATGCAAGGCTTTAACACAATCTAGAGTATTCCAAAACATCCTAAAACTTCTTGAGATCCAACAAATTCCTCTGCAACAACTTTCACTTGCTGCACAACCTTATCCTGTTTACCCAACAAACTCAAATGTCTCTGTCATACACTGCAACTCAATAAGTCCTCTTCTAGAGCACCAAATCACAAACAACCTTGATTGGAGAAAGATAAGAACATTATAAGTACACATCTAGAACCACAAGACCAAAAGCCATTTTGCGAAGAAATGCAGAGAAAAGACATTTCTCCCAGACACCTCTGCAACACTCAGAAAGACAATCCACACACTGGTGAACACAACTTCCTCTGCACAACAAACCAGAGCACCAAATTTGGAATTTAACATCTCTAAACATCTTTTATCAACATATCCAAACAACAAAGATAGATTTTTAACATAGAAGAAATGCGGAGCAAAACTAGAACACTACTTTGTTAAGCCAAACAATCTCTTCAACACTTTGTTTTCTTTATTAATCAAATTTTCTCAAAAGCGCTTGGAAACCACCCATCAGAAACATATTCCTAACATATTCAACACTTCTGCAAAGCAATCAAATAATCTTAAACAAAGCAACTCAACCAAAAACATCATACACTTACAACAACCTCAACTCTACTCAAACAGTTGACACCAATGACAACACAAGCTTGTTGACATCAATGACAACACTGATAGTAGATACTTGCAACACACCTCTCTATGGAAAATTCTCCCCAGCTACTGGTAGACTTGTTATCTTTACTATGGTTGCTTCTGAAGCATCCACACTCAACCCTTTAACTATTGTTCATCCATCATTCCAAGTACTTGCAAATTTTGCAGCTATATCCTCATCATACCCATCAAGTCTTTGGAAATAAGTAAACCATCTAGCATATTGGAATATGGCTAGAGATTCAACATCATTCACTAGAACTGTGTGATCTGTGGGCTCTCTTCTTACTAAATCAGCCTCCATTCTTCATGTCAACCTTAGTCAATTTCCCAGTAGCTCAAAGACAGACATAATTGTCATTCACTCAATTATGTAGAGGGTTTTACAAATGGGTAATCTTAAATTGCAATGTGGTTTGGCTTTTCAAACTTAGAATACTATGGGTTTGTTGCTAGATAATCACAACAAATGCAACAATTTGAATATTAAGTTTAAATGATGCTGCATGCTCGAACATTCATGTCACATGATGTTGCATGCATACGAACATTTGCAACTCACTAGGTGATGATGTTGGCAAGAAAAGGGTCATACAATATGATCTGGCTTGATACATGTCAGTTACTGGTTGACAAATAAGCATAAATAGTAGTTGACAAGACTACTACAACCCCCAATTAAGTATAGAACGTGTCCTCACGGCTGACTAGGTTTGAAATGATAGGAAACAACAAGGTGACATGGCTTGGTTACATGAAATAATAAAACAAATTATTAATTATTATGTTATAATAAATGTTGCATAGATAAAAATAATTATAATTCAATGTGAATTGAGTGAAAGTAGTTACAATACCTTGTACCACGTGCTGTAATAATGTGTTGATGGTTACTGGTGATGGCAGAGATATCGGTAGGTTGGTGAGCATGCTTCTTATTGATGATGATGGTGGATGGATGTGACAGGTGTGACATGTTTGTTAGTGCACACGTACATGTGTATTAAATGCGATGGTGGTGGTATATGTGGCGGGAAAATTGCAGTGTGAGACTACAAGAAGCGGTCAAGGTTTGTTGACAAGATTCCTAAGGAAATGTTACTACAAGAGTCTAGATGAAGGAACAAACGATACTGCTTCAAGAAAGTAGTTGGACAAGCTGCAGGATGGAATTGGAAGATTATGTAGAAGGATAGGTAGGTGGACTACAAATTGTGGGTGCTGATGCTACAGGAAAGAATGCATGTTGCTACAGGAAAACATGTATAAAATGCCATAGGCGATAGGGAATGATGTTGCATGGTGCAACAGGGGATGTTGCAGGAAAAGCAACTGACAAAAAGTGATGGAAAAGAAGGTGTGCAAGTAAACTTGCATTATTAGGGAATAATTGACAACGCCCAAAGGGTTTTGACTGTCAATTTTTTTTTTTATGTGTGCATAGTGAAGTTAAACTTGAGAGATGACATGGTCTAAGCAGTAAGGCTCATTCATTGTCTGATGTTGTGTTGGTGTTATCTCCATATGATTGTCTTGTGCTATCTATTGCATGAATTAATCTTTGTCAAGTGGATTTTTATAGAGCTTTAGGTGATGGCCATTGACCATCAGAGAGAATTTGATAGGATCAATGGCGATTAACTTAACTGCCCCATTTGGAAACACTTTAGCTATGTCATAGGGACCTAACCATCATGTTTGTATTTTCCCGTTGTGATCCTTATAGCGAGTCATATAGAAGTGCCCAATCAGTGGGCTGAAATGCTCGTCTTTATAAACTTATCATGCCACTTGATTTGTTGCTTTTGCATAATTTTTGTATGATGAAAAGTTGCTTTCCTAAATTCATCTAAGGCATTTAGCTGAGTTATCCTTTCTTGTTGTGCCACTAAAATATCTATTCCCAATTCCAATGTTGTCCTTAGGGCTCGATGTTCAAATTCAATAAGCAAAACTGTTGGTTTCCCATACCAACTCATAAGATGTAAATATTGTGGTAGTCTTCCATGTTGTTCTATAGGCCCAAATTGCTTCAAGAAGGTGGTTCACCCAATCTTTCCTATGCAAAGCTATAGTTTTGGTTAGAATGGCCTTAATTTTTTCTATTGGTGACCTCTACTTGTCCATTGGACTATTGATGGTAAGGTGTAGATTTCTTGTGACGAAGTGTATATTCTTTGACAAGTGCAACAATCAACTCAGAAGTGAACTGTGGTCCTTGGTTAGTAACAATCTCCTTACGTACTCCATATCTGGTGAATATTTTCTCATAAAGGAATTCTGCCACCTTTTCATCTCAAGCATGTGTCAGAGTCTTAACTTCTACCCATTTTGTCAGGTAGTCAGTGCAAACTAGAATGTTCTTTATTATTTGACTTTGGATCAATGGGTCCTATAAAGTCTAGCCCCATTTGTCAAAAGGTTCTTGCACTAGTTGAGGCTGCAAGAGCATTTCATCTGTCTTAGTTGATCTCCCCATTCTTTGACAATGGTCACATCTTCTAGTGTAGACTACTGCATCCTTATGCAATGTTGGCCAATAATACCCAGTCTTCAAAATCTTGAATGTTATTTGCTTTGCTGCAAAGTGCCCTCCACAAAGTTCATCACGGTAGGCTTTCAAAATATCATAAATCTCATCTTCTCTAATACATCTTCTCATGATGTTATTAGGTCCAGTGTAGAATAGATATCTCGCAATCCATGACTATGGAAGGCTCTTTTCTACCAGTTGTTTCTTTTCTCTTGGTAAGAAGTGAGGTGGCTTTTCTCCTACAACTAAATAGTTAGCAATATATGCATACCAAGGGAACTGCACAATCAAGGTTGTAGACACTTAAAATTATCCATGTCTTGCAACATCACCTTGTCAATACATTAGTAGAGACATCATAGGACATTTTTTCCTAATCCCATTTATCCCACTAATCAATTAATTAAATAAATCCTATTTATTTAATTAATTTCCCTCTCCCACTTTCCAACTAATTCAAATAAAATATTTGAATTAGTCCTCACCTTTCACCACAATTCAACACATGTCCCATATTACATTTTTTATTTAATGCCTTCACATGTCCAACTAATTTAAATAATTTTATTATTTGAATTAGGTCAACCCTACACTTGTCACATGACTGCAACTCCTCATGGAGTAGGAAACCCTTATCAATCTCAATCATCCACATCATTCAAATCAACTTTCAATCATAGCCCTTCATTCAAATCACTCATTTCCTATCAATCAAGCCTCACCCAAGCCATTTGGGGGATCCATTCTGCAAGTAACCTCATGCTGTCGAATTTCCTCTAGAATCTCTCTTTATTCATCTTCCATCCTAGTGTTATGTTGCTGAAATAGTGAGCAATCAACATTTATCCTTCGATATTTTGCATTCCTATGTAAGATTGAGGAGAGAAATGGAGGAGATCCAAGCTTAGCATAGGGATTTGATTTAGTTTTCTTTCATGCTTTGATTTCTATGTTATCTTGTACTCCATTGTGCTGATAGGGTTTAATGATTGTTGTTTGTGATTCATAGCTCTAATTTTTTCCCCCTAATATATTTGGTGAACATGACGTGAATCTAACATTTTTTGTCAAGTTTTGGTGATTGACTTTTGTAGGTTTCTTCCTAGCCTGAAACTGACCTCACCGTTGTGTCCGGGAGGTCTCGTAGGTGAAAAATGGCATAAAACTCAACCTATTTTGCCCACTATGAATTTTTTGAAAATTTTTGAATTTTTTTTAGTTCATAGTCTGTACTGTATGAATCCATACTATACAAACCCATTGTATGGCCTGCTCACATCTATGTTTCTATCGCTACTCTCTGTTCTTATTTTCAATGGCAAACAATCTTCGGTCATTCTCTATAGTTCACTTTTTGTAAGTATTTTACTGTGCAGGTTAAAGTCCCATTCACCACTACCTGGTTTGCTCTGCCCACCATACATCTCTGTCAAAAAACCCTAACCCTCATCACTAGTATCTTCTCGCCTGCTATTACTGTCGCAACCACTATTTCTCCCAATCTCTACTTGGAATGTCCTCCCAAAACCCTATTGACTCCCACGGATAGTCTATCGCCAACTCCGCTGGTTTTTTAACCCTTATCCCTCCACTCCAATCTTTGCTGACAGTCTTCCCAATGCCATGTCATCTTCTTCAAAAAACCCTAACCTTAAACTCCATTTTGTCGCCTCCCATTCAAACTCCCCGCTCGCTGCTTTAAACACTTAAATGTTGGTGATAGGGCTTTAAGCCCTCTTCAACTATGGGCTTCAGTCACTTTAGTGACCATGGGTTGGGTTGTTAGCCCCCTCTCCTCTTCTCTTTTTTAATTTTTTTTGTTCTCTTTTGGCCCCTGGTCATATGGATGACCAGGGGCGCCACTCCATGTAAACCACCTGCTAACTGCTAGGTGCTAACCACCCAATCTGACTACAGACATTAACTATTCCATGTGACCAGGTCTACATCTGACTGGTAGCAGTTAATACTAAATAGCTAGGCATGTCCCTTTCATTCGCAAGCCCTAAATAGGGCCCTTTTTTCTTTTGGCCATAACTTCTGCATACGGAGGCAAAATTTCATGAAACTTGTGGCATTGCAAAGCTAATTCTCCCAACTACACTATGGTGAAGGTTTCATCAGGTGATTGTGTCATTTTCAGCAATTTTTTTCAGTCAAAGTCAACTCTCTTTTGTAACTTGAAATGAGCATATCTCTTGCAAAATTTATCCATCTTTCACGAATTTTTTTTCAAACTACATAAAATTTTGTCTAGTTTCTATTCATGCTATCCATTCAGTTATATTTGTTCATCTTAATCAAATTTCATCAGATTCTTCATTTTTCACATAATGCATTCCTTTGTGAGTTTACTTGTTCTATCTTATTTTTTGTGGCTTTTAGGGGATCATAAGGAGCTATAGCAACATTTACATCAGTCACAGTAGTAGATTGGAAAGCAATTTTCTAGGTGCATTCATTCTATTCTTTCATCTCTCATTCAATCAAATCATCTTGCTTGTCTCACACTTCAATTTGGGCATTAAAACAAATCATTGTTTGCCTTCACACTTGGATTTTAGGCTCTAAAACAAATTCTTGTCTTCATTCACACATCAAAATTGGGCTTAAAATGAACCATTCTCTTCCTTCACACATATTTGGGTTTAGATTAAAATGAACAAGTGCTTGCATTGCTTGGTGAACTTGAGTGAGATTAAAGGTGTGTATGCTCTTCTCATGTGCTTCGTGTGATCTTGAGAATAAAAAACACCTTTCATTCATTCACTTTCACACCACACATTGCATTTCTAAGGGGAATTTACATTGTGATTGTGAATCTAGTGTGCATGTGTATGCCCTCTCCTCGCACCACAAGGTGATCTTAGAGATCAAAAACACCCACTAGATTTTCTTTTGTCACCCTTCCTAGGAGGCTTGCTTGGAGACACACCACTCTAAGGCATGACCTCAACTCTAGTGTTCCGGTAGAGTCTAAATAGTGAGGTGTGAATCGAAAGACACCCTCTTGGAATTTGAAATAGTGTCATTCAAGCTAAGCCCCCAAGAACTTTATACCTTGGGGAATTGAAGGTGAAGGGTGGGTTACCCCTTTCTCCCAACTGTTTGGCATTATTTCGCTTTCATTTCACATAATTGGGCCTCTGTACTTTGAGTATATTTGGGACATTCTTAGTCAAACTTGTGCATCCTAGAGTAAGACCTATTTGACCACACCTACTTGACTAATCCTAGGATTGTTGATGTGTCTTCAAGTGCTTGCTTAATCATCACATTAATCAATTTTCAAAGTCAAACTTGCTTATGTGTCTTGCATGTGTGATTCATGTGTGTACATGTGAAATCATTTGTTTGCAAATTGCTAAATCAAGCTATAAACACAAACACATAAATACATCATCTAAAGATTCTTGCCAACACATTAATTCTAAGATAAGTCATCCTAATCACCTCATCCCTAATCATATCCTAATCATTACACATCATCTAATCATCATCATTCTACATCATCTTAATCACCTCATCCCTAATCATACCCTAATCACATCTTATCTATCCTAATCATTCCACATCATCATCCTAGTTCTAGTCCACTTGTCAAAATGGTCCTGATCCTTAGCAAGCTTATACCCAATCTAAATCCCAAACTCATACTTTGAGGAAGCCCTCCCTCTTGTTCTAATAATGAGACAATTTCAAAACCCAAGCTCATACTTTGAGGAGGCCATCCCTCTAGTTCTAATGATGAGTCAAATCCAAGACCTAAACTAATACTCCGATGGGGCCCTCCTCCTAGTTTTAATGATCATGGGAACCTTGTAAATAATGATGCATACCTTGAAGAACAAGCTAACATGCAAAGAATTAAACACATGGGCAATTCCACGCTAACACTAGAGAACAAGGTTTTAGCACCCCACCTACAATCCATCATCCAAGAACTCCACCAACTAGAACAACCCCTAGACCAACAAATCATACAACAACTATACGACACCATCCAACCACTTCGAAAAAATCAATCACATATAATACAACTCCTAGTTAAAATCTAACAATTCATAGCCGCTTGTCAATGCCAAATACAACCACAACATCAACAAATTCCACCTCAATCCTATGTGTCACCCCCTCCACTTCATACCAATCTAATCCATCCTCCTATCATGTCAATCCTACATGAACCTATCAATTCATTCCACAACAAGGTCTTGAGAGTGTAAACTACCCTTTGTAACAAGATCAAGTGTCTTCAAGCCCTCATGTTACCTTTGACAAGGGGAACACCACTCTAGCTTGTAGGACCTCTAGGTATATTCTATCACCATCCAATCAAATTCCCATCCTAAAACCTACTAGTCCTATACCAACACCACCATGTTCTCCTCATCCTAATCCATTGGTCCCTCCACCTTCTAATCCATCAAACCCTTCGTTACCCTCACCATCATCTAATCCTCCATCAACTCCACACCCTAAATTCAAACATTACAAAAGTAAACCTATGGAGTTATCCAAAGCCACCCATCCATTACATCATTCATCTACCCATACACCTACACAAGATGTGATCCAATGGCTACTAACAAGGAGTCAACCATGTTACCAAATTCCTATCCTCGAGCCTACAAAAGAGTCTTCCAATACCATGTCCAATCCTACAACCCCATCATCTAATTGACAACTCTTTGAACCTATTGAAGAGTCTCCTCCATGAGTCCAAGTCAAAATCTATTGTACCCTCATGTAGTTGACCATCTAAAATATATTGAGCCTCTCCAAGAGTCTCCCACATCCAATTCCATTCAAGAAAGTCAGGATCCATGTGAAGAGTCCAATCCCTAGCATGTGGAAACATCAAGCCCTCATTCTAATCAAGATCAAATCACTTTCATCCAACCCATCCACTACATTTATCTTTTCCATGATCAAGATATTATCCATGATGAAGAATCTATCCATGAGCAAATTGATCCTATCCATAACCCCACAACTATCCATGAAAGTCTTGTTGACATACTTGAGCACTCACCCCGCTTCATGGCCTTCTTTCAAAGTAAAGAAACTTCTCCCTCATCCCATGATCCGATAACTTCGTGGACTTCCCATGATGAGATACTTGGCTCCCAAGAAAACATAGATGATCAAACCAATACCTTGGATCTTAGCGAACACAATGATAATCAAGATCCTAATGATCCTTCATCATCATCCACTATCGACCCCATTTCAAGTCCACCATTATATCCTATTGGACTTACCACCTTTATCCATGAATGTTCCTCCTTAGGAAAGCAAAAACCATTATCCTCCATCTCACCTTCTCCACCCAATAATTAACTCAAGTCTAGTTCCCAAAACATACATAGTCCCATTGTCCATCGCATACTCCAAAACATGAATTATCAAGGCAAAGGCTTAGGCTTTCATGAACAAGGAATTTTGGAGCCTATCCATGTCAAAGTCCCTCCATGCTCATATGACCTTGGATATACATCCCATGGAAAACAATCTAAAGATGTTGGTACTTCCTCCATTCCTCCTAAGTTCACCACTTTCCATCATAAGCCCTATCATATACCCAAAACATATGTTGCCATTCCACCTCTATTATCCTACAAGTGTCAAAAGCATGTGACCATAAACCTTCCACCATCCACTTTACCTCCACTACTTCCAACTCATAATTTCCCTCCATCCACTTTACCTCCACTTCTCCCATCACCTAATGTCCCCATCTTCCAATCCCCTTATCCATTCATCCGTAAGTCCTCTAAAAATCCTAATCATGATCAACAAATGCACACATCATTTAAGCATGAAGCTTCCACCAAACCCATGGGATTCAAAAAACAAATTTGGATGCCTCCTTCCATAAAGACAAAAATCCTAAATATACTCATGCCTTAGAGCACAAATGCCGTCTATCAAAGCCAAATCCATCCAAAAGGCTATCTAAGCCCATACCTCTAAAAGAAAAGTCCAAAACTAAAATGGTTTGGGTACCTAAGAGAAAAGAAAGCAAGTCAAATGAAACATCCACATCTCAAAAATCCCAACAATCCCATTCCATTCAAAGATTTCAAATTCCTTCATCCCACAAGAAAAAAAAAATCATAAAAATCCTAAGTCTATGTGGGTACCTAAATCACTAAATCAACCATCCCCTAAGCAAACATGTCCATTGCTTCATACATCTCCACATCAAAAGTTTCAATATTTAACACAGTGTTTACAACCATTGGTCTTGGTTCCATTCCATTCCACAACATTCCCACATACCTCCATCCCCTCATCTTTCATCCATTATCCTACATATCTTCCCTATCACTTCCATATGGTCCATGATTTTGGATAAACCTTTCATCCATCCTTGTGCGTGAATCCACCCATAATCCAAATCAAAATCCAATATCCTTCCATACATACTCCACATCATAATCCACTATCCTTCCATGCATGAACCTTTCATGATCCACTATATACCTAATCCGTCTCCCTCTCAAGCAATCCCTTACCAACATCTATGAGCATAATGACACCTGACATGGTCCATGCAGCGAAATTCATCTCTAATGGGACTATCACCTTTCATGGAACTAGACACTTGAGTCCCTCCTTTCCATGTCCACCTATCCCATTCAAAAATCAAAAGAAAAGAAAATAAAAGAAAAAATCAAAATAGTAAAGAGAAATCCCTTCATCCAATGGTGAAAACCACCCTTGGTGGCGCCTTGGATAAGTACCATGATGAATACCTGGCAAATAGGTGTCATGTGTAGCTTGATCTTCTATTTCACTTACACTTGGGGGCACATTGTCTCATCCATCCATCCCATCCTATCCTACCATCCTTATCCATTACACCCATCTACATATACATATCATATTGAGTCCATTCATCCTCCCTTCTTCCTTTTGAACTTGATAAAGACATGGGGGCAAAATGTTGACACATGTTGTGGATATCCCTTGATATACCTCATCCCTTTCAAACCAATCCTATTATCATCCTATCGTCATAAGCTTTGTCATGTCAAATCCTAAGTATTACACCAAGAATGGGGCATGTTACTCTTATGCGACATAGTCTTTGGAGATCACATCCTTGCTCTCCTATGCATACATCCATTCAATCCACTATTTGCCTATCCTTTTTACCCATCCCTTTATCATGAGTCTTCCATCTTACGTCCTATCGCCCACCCTTTTGTCCATTCATCCAATCTTACATTCCTCTTTGCACCTAGACTTGGTTTTCCCTTGTCATTGGTATTTAGCACAAAGGCTACCCAAATTATCATCTAATGCCATCCCAAAACATGTCAAAAATACCAAAAAAATAAAAAATTTCAATAATCCAAAAAAATCAAAACTTTTCAAAAATCCAAAAAAATTAAATATTCCCAAAAATACAAAAAAAAAACATTCAAAACACTAAAAAATCAGAACATTCAAAATCCAAAAAAATCAAAACATTTCAAAAATACAAAAAAAAATCCCAAAAGACAAAAAAAAATCAAATATCCAACAAAAATCCAAGCAATAAAATCAATCCACTTCACCAAATCCAATCATCAAATCAATTCTTTCAATCAATCAACCAAATCAATTCTTCAAACCAATCCAATTCCTCAATTCCCCAATTCATCAAATCAAATCACTCAAAATCAAATCAATTTCTCAATCAATTAATCAATTAATCAATTCTTCCAATCCTCAACATCAAATCAATTACTCCTTCAATTCATTAAACCAAATCAATTCCTCAAATCAATCACATCACTTCTTCAAATCAAATCAATCCAATCATTCAAATAAATTCAATCAAATAAATCAATTCATCAAATCATATCAACCCAAAAAGTCCAGGCAATAAACTAAAATACAAGTCATATCAATCCATACCAATCAACTCAATCAATCTTATCAAATTATCCAATCACATCAATAGTCTTAATCCTAATCTTGACGTAAACCAAATCAATCAATCAATCATTAATCAAATCCTGGTGTTGATTCGCATGGCCAACAACACTAGTGTCAATCTATCATATTAATTGTCTTATATAGGATGTTGCATTATCAAAACCATACTAGGTGTCTTATACGACATGTTTCATTTCCTAAAACCAGACATCATCAATCAATCAATCAATCGTCATTGGTTTACAACTTGACAGGGGAAATACCTTGTTTATTTTTGAATCATTTGTGCATACTTGCTTTCTTGCTTGTGTGTGTGTTATCATTTTCATCTTGCATTTGAATTGCATCCGTATCATTCTAGCTAATATTCATATCTTGTGTATGTTGGAATAGCTTTTTGCACTATCCTTTGCATCTAAGGTCATATCATACCTTTTGTGCATTAGGACTTTAATGCTTTAAATTTACTTCCTCATACATTAGATAAGATTGTACTATGCTGGGTGCACAAGACACATCGTCACCTTGGTCCTTATACCTTGGTGCATAACGTCTAGTGCTATATCAAACTTCATGGTTGCTCACCTTCATTGTAGCACAACACATCATCTATTTCTTCCATTCATTCCCTTATCTTTCTTCCTTGACCAATCCCTTTCATTTCGAGAGCCTACCCATAATTGTCCAACCTGCTTATCCTCTCGAGGGGGCATCATCATCCTATCCTTTTCATATATCCATACCTTAGCTTCTTTGAAATGATGTTCCTTCTCTTAGTCGCAACATTCACAACATCATCTCAAAGAGGGGTAAAATGTAGACACTTAAAATTGTCCATGTCTTGCAACGTCACCTTGTCGATACATTACTAGAGACATCATATGACATTTTGTCCTAATCCCACTCCTAATTCCATTTATCCCACTAATCAATTAATTAAATAAATCCTATTTATTTAATTAATTTCCCTCTCCCACTTTCCAACTAATTCAAATAAAATATTTGAATTAGTCTCACCTTTCACCACAATCTAACACATGTCCCATACTACATTTTTCATTTAATGCCTTCACATGTCCAACTAATTTAAATAATTCTATTATTTGAATTAGGTCAACCCTACACTTGTCACATGACTACAACTCCTCATGGAGTGGGAAACCCTATTCAATCTCAACCATCCACATTGTTCAAATCAACTTTCAATCATAGCCCTTCATTCAAATCACTCATTTCCTATAAATCAAGCCTCACCCAAGCCATTTGGGGGTTCCATTCTGCAAGTAGCCTCATGCTGTCGAATTTCCTCTAGAATCTCTCTTCACTCATCTTCCATCCTAGTGTTATGTTGCTGAAATAGTGAGCAATCAACATTCATCCTTCGATATGTTGCATTCCTATGCAAGATTGAGAAGAGCAATGGAGGAGAGCCAAGCTTAGCATAGGGATTTGATTTAGTTTGCTTTTATGCTTTGATTTCTATGTTATCTTGTACTCCATTGTGTTGTTAGGGTTTAACGATTGTTGTTTGTGATTCATAGCTCTGATTTTTTCCCCCTAATACAAAGGCAAACAAATGTTCATCCAGAAATGAGTAATAAATAATGGATTCCTCTACATTACATGTTAATCTAGAAAGAAAATATTCTACAAAATTTACTTTTCTTGGTTTATCAATAATTGTTATATCAAATTCTTGAAGTAGCAACAACCACCTAACCAATCTACCACTAACTATAGGTTTGTTCATTAAGTACCTAATTGTTGCATGGTTAGTGTGGACAAAGATAGGATAACTTGTTATATAATGCCTAAATTTATTAATTGCATAGACCACAACCAAGAGCTCTTTCTTAGTGATAGTATAATTTAACTCTGCTACTTGGAGGTTTTTACTAATAAAATAGATGCCATATTCTATAGAACTATCCTTTTGTCCTAAAATAGTCCCTACAACATAATAAGAGGCATCAATGTGGATGTGGAAAGGTAGTGCCCAATTTGGTCCTCTTAGCACAAGTGCAGTGACCAAGGAATCTTTTAATGATTGAATTATTTTGACATGCATGTGTCCAATTGAATTCATCATCTTTTGTAAGTAGAGTAAATAAAGGTGCAATTGTTTTGTTGAAATCCTTTATAAATCTATGGTAGTAACCTACATGGCCAAGGAAACTTCTGACATCTTTTTGTTTCTGGGGTATGGGTAGATTAGAAATGACTTCTATCTTAGCTAGGTCTACCTAAATACCCACCTGTGAAACATAATGCCCTAAAACTATTCCCTCGTCCATCATCATACATCATTTTTCATTACTGAGGGAAAGATTATGATCTTGACAGTGCTGCAAGATTTTTTCTAGATTCGCTAAAGCTTCAGTGTAACTATTACCATGAGTTGTAAAGTCATCCATTAATGGGTCTACTCCATAATTGTTTTGTAATATATATGCAATCATATTGTCCTCATCCTCATTGACTAATAATGGGCTTTTCGCTATCATCATTAGCGTTTGAATGGAGCACTGGTCATTGTCTTTTAGGTTTGGCCATATAGATTGGTTCATATTAGAGAAAGGATAACCCAGAGGGTACAAGACTAGTTTTTTTGTGACATTGTCATTGGGTATGATCATGTTGCCTAACCTACATCCAATAAATGCATCTACAGTCGCTAACTATGGTTGCCCTAGGATAAGTGGGTAACCTCCTAGCGTAGCCTTTGGTTGCAGGCTCATGAAATCAATAAGGTATTCCCAAGAATCTAGTGTGATAACCAAATCCTTTATTACTCCCTTTGGTTTAACTGTTGACCTATCTACTAGCTATAGGACGGTGGGTGTTGGCCTTAAGTTCAACAATTGCAAATGTGCCATTGTTTCTTTAGTCATCACATTAATGGTTGCCCCTAGATCAATCAGTGTATTTTTTATGAGTGTGCCGTTAATATGCAAATCTACACAGGGCTTCCAAGGTCTACATATTTTGGGACCACCACATGACCTAACATAATGTTAGCAAGTTGTCCATTTACTTGGACAGTTTGGGGGTCTTTGCATCTCCTTCCTGACACTTTTATACAGAGTTCTTTTACTGTATTGTTATAAAGGGGTATGTCCTTAATAGCTTGGAACAATGGAATCTTTATACAAACATTCTTTAATTGGCCCAAAAAACCAAATTTAGGTTTCAACACTTGTTTTTGTATGGCTAACCTCTTAGGAAATGGGGGTATGTTAGTTTGTGTCTTTGCTTGTGGAGTTAATTTCTCAGGATGGGTATGTTGGTTATTGATAGGTACATTGGTATTACCATTATTTTCTTCATTTGAGAGTTCGGTGATGAGCGGTGAAGTTGGTTCATCTAACATTCTTCCTAAACACAATTGCACATTACTAACTTCAACCGCATAGGTTGAATATTACAGAGGTTTGTTAGAATAAGCCCATTGGATAGGCTTATTAATTAGATTAGGTGCGGGTTGAGCAGGTAGTTGTGCTTCCTTAGGTGGAGTGGGTGCAGTTGTAGCAGTGTTTGGCATTAATGCTAGCTATTGTGGTATAATATGTGGTGGCCACAAGTAATCTGCATTAGGGTTTTGCCATTGCCAGTTTCCTTGCCATTGCTGGGACCATGGGTTTTGTGATGTCTGCCATTTCTGGTTTTATGGTTGAGGATTATAAGGTTGTTCTAGCCATGCTTGTTGTGGGTTCCATCTAGGTTGTGGCATATTTTTCCAAGGTTGGGTTTGCATGTTCTATGGTGTGTTATACCAACTAGGAAAATTTGAGGAAGAATTAGGAAATGATGTATTATTAGATAGAGGGTCTTGAGGCATACCTTGTCTATGTTGCCATGGTTTGTGCTAGGCCAAGTAGAATACTTGACCTTGGTCATCTTCTAGTTCTCAACATTCTTCTTTCTCCCTCTTATCTTTAGTGATGTTGGCTAGCTTTTTGCATTTACAGTTAACTCTTTTCTGCCTATAATGAGGGTAGTATTCTGTTAATGCTACATTCACTTCTTCTTGTTTCTTCTTTATATGTAGGGTATCCAATTGAGTAGCTAAGTGGCTAATGATGTCCTGCTTCATGTTTGTTAGTAGGTTACTGAGTTCTACCCGAGAGACTCCTGCAACAATCTTGGTGGTTGATAAATCCCTAAGGCCACATGTTTTCTTCATGGTAGACCTTGAATAATTTATGTAGATCTCACAGACTTGATCAAAGATAAGATGAGAAACATCTCCTCCTATCAAGTCCAGGGTGTCCATGCAGTCCTCATTTACCCCTCTTAAGAACACCAATTTTTGAGTTTTTGGAGTAAGTCTGTTCTATCTTGATTTCTATAGGCAAAACATAAATCTTTCCACATAATCTTCAAGAGGCTCATCTTCTTTTTGTGATAGCCTGAAGATGCCATCTCCTCTCATGTTACTGCCTTTGCAGTAATCTTGGTACTTCTTAAGAAACTTCTCTTTTATTGTTCTCTAGTCTGCAACAACATCTCTTCCCAATCCCATGAACCATCGTAAGGCAACATCCTTGAGAGTTGCTAGAAAGAGTTTTAATTTGTGAGCATATGTTGTGTATTCATAGCTACAGCAAAGAACGTCAAACTCGAACAAGAAGGTATCAAAATATTCAGTGATCAAACCATGAAAATTTGCCATTGCTGAAGGAGGTATGTTTTTCATGGCGGCTGCCCATTCTTAGTTAGCAATGGGAAATGCAAATGTAACCGGTTATGTCAAATTCTCCACTTCTTCTTTTGCCATTGCATTATGGAACAAAGATGCTAAATCATCTAGGTCTACAACATCTTTAGTTACGATAGTTGTTGTAGCTTCTTCATTTGTATAAGTATTTGTCGTCTCAATGAGATTCCAATCTATCAAAAGAAATCTCCCTAAGGAATCTCTTATTCTCTATATGCAATCAAAATCAAGCTAGTAATTGCTCTCCTATGCAATATTAGTTTGATGTTTCTATTTTTGATTGGATAAATTACTCCTAACTACTTAAAATGAAATTTGTATACAAGAAAACATGGAAAGTTGATAAGAACCCAAAAATTTAATAGCTTGACACCATCCCCAAAAATGATACCAAAAATGAAGAGCAATTTCATTTCCCACAAAACCTAATGCAACTAAGGCATGCATATAACTTGATGGATGTCACCATCCATAAATCAAGAAGTCCAACAAGTGAAGAGATGCTACATTTAATTATCAACTCAGGGATGTGTTTCTTGAAATGATGTTGGTACTATATGTACTGCTGCAGAATATTGGGTACCTAGTTGTGTATAGTGCTAGTAAACAAACTTAAAGAAATGCTGATTTGAATCCAAGGAATACTTGAAAGGAAATCACAAATACATAAAGTAAATTGTTGTAGGAATACAAATAACAACTTATAAACTAAATCATACATCTAATCAATAACTAAAAACTAGTTCACAATCTATTCTAAGATTTCCAAATCTACTTACATAAGAAAGAAACTAACAGGGAGGAACCTAACCACAAGTGGGCCCTTCCTTGGGTTGACTTCTTCCTTCACAATTTAAATATTAAATTAACATATTCACTTCCAATCTTTGTTTAAAACCAAAATAGGACAAGATGCAAATGAAATGATAGATATCTCTATTGCTGAAATCAAACTAAATACAAAAATCCTGAGAAAATCCGTGTGCTAGATATTTGGAAAGAAACAGATATATAAACGCTAACTATAGTTCAATTATTAATTAAATAACTATAAAAACTGATCCACTCTCCTTCATAGAAGGAGAGGATTCCTTATTTTTGTAGAGTTACAAATAAACTAGGAAGCATGAGCTTTTATTAACTAGAAAGAGAATTCTAACTAGAATACTTAAAATGGAACCAACATGTCCCCAAAAGCATGAAAATACTTATCTCATTCACACATCCTCTCTTAAAGAGTTATTATCTCATCATTATGTTCCCCTTTATCTTGTCTTGGTCTTCTGAAGAGAGTAGGTTGCTACAGGTCAGCTGTGTAATAAATGTGTCCTGCTGTAGGAATCAACCTTTGGTTGCATGAACTCCTATAGGTGCGACTGTAGAACCTTCCGCCCTTCAGCTGTAGGAACTCTGTGGCATGAATTCATGATGGTGATCTTGGATGATGCATGAAGAGTTAGTCCCAAAAGTATCTAACCATAAATATTATTTCAAACTATTACACCCCATGTGTTTCTATCTACTTACTATTTACCTAGATTGGTTAATTTGTTTGGTAAGTGAGTGATTATGGATTTCTGCATCTATATATGTGTTTTTATCCATTTACTATAGATTGGATATTTTGTAAAAATTGAAGTAATTATGAATCTTTGCATCTATGTGTGTTATCTATCTTGAATGCAATATGATGAGAAAAAGAATACTACAATGTCTTGTATTAAATGTGGTTATTGTTAATTAATGATGATATTTTGATCAGCTAACTACTGTGGCGATGATCTAAGTGGATGTAGGAATATGTTGCTTCTCCGGAAGGGAGGGGAAGTATCACTCAGGAGGACTTGGTCTGGTAACCTTAGTAAAACCTATGTTGAGCAATCACACACTCACAACGCTATCTTGACCTATGTTATGTTGAGTCAGAATGGGTAGTGGTAAGTAATCTATGTTATAAATCTTGATTGCATTTTGGATGATCATGTGAGAACTATAATTTAATTTTGCATGTTGATAAGTTTACGGTTGCATAGACAAGGTTTATTGTGAAACAATTTTATACTATGCATGCGTTTATGTGGTTGTCGTTCATATCACCAATGTATGTGTGGATTCCATTCATTTGTGTCGTCAGTATGTGGGACATGAGTTTATTTGGTTTTGAGTGAAGTCGAGATATATATATATATATATATATAGTTATTTATGATTTGCGAGATTTATCATCCCTTTGTTGTATATGCATGTTATGATATTTTGTCTATAAAGTTGCTATGGCAATAAATAAATTTACGAATAATATGTTATAAGTAATTTTTGTGATTTATGAAATATTTTTATATATAATATTATATTATACTTCTATGTTTTTTTAAAAATATATAATTATAATACTTTGGAAAAATGATATTGTTTTATTAAATATTATCCATTTATTGAATATATATAAAATTATATATTATTTTTATAGTTTATAAAAAGTTAAAAGTCACGTATCCTTAAAAAGGGAAGGAACTTTATTAAAAGTTATAAAGTTTTTTAAAAAATAGAGGAGTAGTTAGTAAGCACTTGGTGGGGAAGTTTTAATATTATTAAAACAATAATTATAGCTTATGGTTATAAAGTTAAAGGTATGATTTAAGGCATGTTTAAAAGGCATGTTAAGTGCTCCACATAAGGCCCATGGCCTAAGGCTTAGGGGGAATAACCACCGTCGCCACCGATGCATGTGGATAGTTGTTTGGAGGAGGTAGTGGGTAATACCACTTACCACATATAAATTTTACCTTCTTGCAAGCGCTTAGGGTGGAAAATAATATGCTTCACCTTGGTGAATTTTATGACAAACTCTTTTATTTTTGGAAAGTTAGAAATGAACTAATTTTAGATTTTGTAAGCATGTCCTCATAGTGTCAACATTTTTTGAGTTGGTTAAGCATGTCGTCATTATATCGACATTTTTGAATTGGTTGCAGTATAAAAGGAGGTACTCTCCCTCATTTTTATTCGCACATTTTTCTAATCAAGAGCCTTCTCTTTTCAAATTTGAGTTTTGCGTTAGTAACGAAAGTTTGTCGTTTTGCTTTCGTAAATTGTTTAATTTGGAGGAGCAATCTAGAGTATTGGAAGGACGTAAGCAAAAGATTCTTTGATCCATTTGGAGCTATATTCTCACGCATAGGGATTTATTTCTCCTTCTCTATGTTTTTCTTGTTTTCACAACAATATGTGTTGTATTATTTTTTAAGTGATTACATTGTTGAATTATCGATGTGAATGTCTATTGATTGTATAATAGCATTTATATTTATATATATCTAAGTGAAAATTGTGTTGTGAAAGTAAAATTAATCTCAGCAATAGAGATTTGTGTCTATATGGGACTTTATGTATATTTATCAGTTTGAGTATGAATAGTTGATTGTATAAGGGGAAAGACAGTAAACTGTAATTTGCAAGTAGAGTTATTTCGACATAGGTGTCATGATGAAACTTGGGATAGGTTAACCTTGGGATATGTGATCCATGGAGGAGGTAGATAACCTAGAAGAGAGTTTGATGTAATTGTTCATTGGGGATATTCCTGGGATTTGTTGATCCATGGGAAAGGGAATATCCTATGTGTAGAGAATGATAAATTTGTTAAGTGGGGTTATTCCTAAGATTTGTTGATCCATGGGTAAGGGAATAACTTTTGTATAGAGATTGTTGTCTTTCCCAATCGAGATAGAAGGGTGGGTGAATATGAGACAAGAAAACTTTGGCCAAAGTGGTGTAAATTGCCAACATTTACACTGTCTAGGTTCATTGTGATCCAGGTTTGCATTTCTAGTAGGGATTTCATATTTTGATGGTTGTAGCCATAGTATGATAGTACTAGTTAATGTAGGACACAACACCTTGCTCAAATTAGGCCTATTTTATTTGGGGTTACCATACCAATCCCTTCATCGGAGGGTAGGGCTGTTTACCAGTTTGGTAAATGTGCGGGGGACCACAGTTAGTCCATGGTTGGAGGTAAATCACTTGAGTGATGCTTCCCCTCATGTAGTTGGTGGCTAGGAATAATGAAGATAGACAAGTATACAATCATGTATCTCTATTTATCATTTAAGCTCTTGAAGCTTGTATGTATATTATGAAAAAGTTGTAAAGATGAATATTCAATTCTTTTATTGAGGAAGTAAAATTTGATTTATGCAATGGGAGTTTGGAATATGTTTCAAATGTGCATTTAATCGAAGGAATATAAGGAAAATTTTTATTGCTTCTGCTATCAGTATCTTGATCTATTTACTTTCTAAGTTAAACTTGGTAAATCTTAGTTGGTAGAACAAGTGTCATGTTACACGTGGTATCAGAGCTAACCAAGTTCAGCTCTGGAACCTATGTGATCACTATGCTATGAGAGTCTAAAGTTGAAACTAGTTTTATGCAAGAATGGCATAGTAGACTAACCAAGAAAATTATCAGAAGGACTATTATCCAACATTTATCAAGTTAGTGGTTAAGAGTAAACCAACTAAGGAATTAAGGAATCCATGAGTCAATTTAACTCTATTGAGGATATAGAACAGAAAGATTCCAAGACTTGGATTAAAAAGGTAAAACCTTCATTAAATGTTATTAGACTAAGAGCTCAGGAAGAATAGTTTCTATATGAATTCAAGATCACTTTTATATCTCAAGAACTTAAGGATGGGAAGATCCTAAAATAATCAACCAGGTGCAGAAGCAACTGAGTTTGGAAAATTTAAGAACTTGTATCAAAGATACATAGATAATTAGGGTTCTTGTCTAAACCCTAATGGATTGAAATGAGTCAAGAGAGATAAAAGGATCAATAAAGGACAAATAGTGATGTATTCGCATAAAATGCTTAGAAAAATAGTACAAGACTTGGAAATGCTTTTTGATTACTAAAGATTCATGAGAAAACCTATTGCCATATACAAAGAATTATACAAAATCAGAAGAGAATAAGAGTTCATGAAGCCTATTTGGAAAAAGTGTCAATGTGTAGTTGAGGACGTAAATGAAGAGGATCCTCTCGGACGATATTTTGATGAATAAAGATTGGGATTAGTATCATTCTTTTGTTAAGAGACTGTATAAAGTTGCAAGATAATTTGTAGCAGTTGCAAGGAGAAATTATTAGTTATTTTCATAGCATTTTTGGACAAAAAGTTGAGAGCTATGTAATATGTCTCTTGCTGGAGATAGAAAGAATAATTACAATGAAGAATGAGATCATCACTGAGATATTTAGACCAGTTTGATTAACTAAACTATTCCGGGAGATAGGGAATAGAGTTTTGTAAAAAAAAAAGAAGTGTGTGTTACAACTAAAATTTGTGTGTGTCGTTGTATCACCATCTTTGAATATCATCTATGTGATGAATGATAGATTTTCCACAATGAAAGGGTGGATGTGTTTTAATCTTTTGATTTTGAGTATAGTCTTAAAGGACTTATTTATTTATTGTGCTAGTAGCATGGTCTCTAAACCATTCTATTTTTTTGGAAAAATTGAGTGTAATACAACAATCTACTCCCTTGTTAGTGACTTAGTCAGTTACGCAGTGCATAGTCAGTGTATCTTTTGATTTTTGACACTTCTTGAATTTTTGGAGAAATTCCTTTTTAAATACTTGCAAGAATTTTTCATCATTTTATTCCTTTATTCTAGGATGGTCTAGCCACAAAATTTTGAAGGTTATTTATTTATGACCAGTTGGTCAAAAATTTGATTTATTGAGTTTAATCTTTTGACCTATTGTTGAAAATGAAATTGCTTATACTTTGACATTGATTTAAATTATTGAGGTGGCTATACTAGAATATTTTTGGTTGTTCGCCTCTATCATGTCTTTGATGGGCCTTTGATGGATTGTATAAGGGAGAAAATTGTAGAAAATGCACTTGGTATATTCCTAACTCTACAGATTTTAGAAACCTTGTGAGGTAGGAAATTCTTTTTAATCATAATCGGGTCATCTAGGAGTAACTAAATTCCTAGTTGATGAGAAATCTCTTTATTTCTGAAAGAGAATGAAGAGTGATAGCAAGTTGTCTTGAATGTGAGAGAGCTAAGGATGATTAAAAATACCCTGTAGGGAATTGGTATCTATACGATGTTCCAAGAAGTAGAAATGACAAATCATTAGCTTGAACTTTGTAAAGTCTTTAGTGCTAGAAGCTTAGCTTTTTTTTATAACTCGACTTATCACTCTGAGTGAGGCTGTCAACTTTAACCGTCTACTTTTGGTCTCTCCAACCAAATCAGAAGCCTTACCACTTTCTCAGGATATGTCCTCTGAGTACAGTGTGTTCTCCACCATGTTGTTTAGGAATCCTCATGTTCCTCCTTTGGCAGAAGTAATTGTAATTCCTTTAAGCAATGATTTAGAGGAATATGATCCATGAAATTTTGTATCTAAGAATAAAGTTGAGGGTTATTAACCATTCAAGGATAATCATGGACTAGAATCTAAGGGATATATTCCACTCAGTTGTAGCTGAGAGGGTATTCAAAATCCTTTTGATATAAAGGGAAGAAAAGTGTTTTATCAAAAGCTTATGTATATGAAATCTTTCTTGGGAAAAAAATTGAATAAAGAATGGGAGATTCTATTTGGAAATGTTAAATGTTTTTTTTAGAACATTGGATAACATTCGTAGAATTTAAATCTTTATGGAAACCCACAGGGTGAACTATCTTGTTAAGATGGTTAGAACAAGAATTAACTTTGTGGGGAAGCGAAGAAGTATGATAAGGAGTTGAGAGTATGGGTACTAAGTTAGATCAAATCCTTGCAATGTTGATAGAAACAAGAGAGAGTCAGAGGATTAGAGCAAGGAAAGGTTAAAGCAGAAAAGAAGTACCTAACAAGGAAAAGTTTCCAGTAATGAATGAAGGAGAAAATTCTCAATCTAGTAAACACGGGGAATGAAGGATCTCAATCTCAATCAGGTTCTAAAAGGATTAAGAAGAGGAGAATGGCAAAAGAATTATTCCAAGACATGAGAAAATTTATTCCTCTAAAGTTCGAAGGTAATACCAGATGCCTCAAGTGAAGGTTTGGGTGGAGTGTTAAATCAGAAAGGGCGAGTCATAGCCTATGAATTAAGGAAGTAAAAATCTTATGAATAAAATTATGCTTCGTATGATTTGGACTTAGAAGCAGTTGTTCATGTATTACAGATGTGGATACACTATCTGTTGGGAAAACCTTTGAATTGAAAACAGACCATCATGGTTTAAAGTATTTATTTAGTCAACCTAATCTAGATGCAAGGCAAAGGAGGTGGTTAGAACTGATATCGGATTAATATTTCAACATTAACTATGTCAAGGGAAATAAGAATAGAGTTGCTAATGCTTTAAGTTGAGGAAGGAATATATCTTTATTGGTAACTATCCAAACTAACTTTAGAAGCTAAGCATTGAAAGGATCTAAGAGTGATGAGTTCTATGAACAAGTTAAGCCAGTACTCATGGATAATTTGCAAGATAAGAGGTATGAAGGTTTTTGCTTTGAACCCAATGGGTTATTGAGGAATAAAGGAAGAATTTATGTACCTAATTATGGTGAATTAAGGAATTGGGTATGGAAGGAAGTTCATAATACACCATATCTCAGGACATCCTGGTGTCACTAAGATGTTAGCAGATGTTAACCCGTTATATTTCTGAAAGAAAATGAAAAGGATGCCACAAGATTTGTGGCAAGTTGTTTAAAATGTTAAAGAATAAAGGTAACACCTTTTATATCAGAGAATTTATCTGGTGGAGCATAGTGTTAGATCACAAAATTGTGCAGGAAGTGTTTAGATTACATAGAGTTCTTGAGGAGAATATCTCAGATAGAGATGCACATGTGACAATGGTTGAACTATGAGAGTTAACCAGGTTTTGGAAGAATTGTTTGAATATATTGTATGGATCAACATTATAAGTGGAAAGAATATCCACCACTGGTAGGTTTTGATTATAAAAATTCCTATCTTCTGCTTGAAACATTGGACAGAAGAAGATGTTGAACTCCTATAAGCTGAGTAAGCTAGAAGATAGGATTAGCATTAGTCCATAAATGTTGTCAAAAATGGATGAACAGATCATGTTGATCAGAAAAGATTAGTGGAAAACTATTATGGAATAGAAAAAAGTTACGTTGATTCAAAGTGTATACTGAGACAATTCTTGAGTAGAGAGTAAAAGTTTTATTGAGGGTCCAACCCCAGAAAAAGTTTCATTATGTTTGGAATGTATTCCAAACAAGCTCCTAGATGTAAAGATCTCTTCGAAGTTCTCGAAGTTAACAAATCCATTGATTGCAGAATCATTCTGATAATAGCTATTGCTAGGAGGACAATGCTCTTAATGATTCAAATTTGATATATTTATATATTTAACTGATGATTATTATACTCATAGAATGTATACAAGTACATAAACCAGGTATGGTTTTGATCAAGCATTTGAAATGCTTGAAGTTCGCAAGCTCTGCTTGCATAATAGAAAGGTTATGTAGTATAAGATCCAATGGGATTAGTATGTAGAATATTCTACCACTTTGGAAGATTATCCTAAGATAAAGCAGAAGTTTCCACAAGTTATTCTAGATTTTGAAAGTACTTGAAATACAATATGTTTTGTGATATGATACTCTTTATGTTGTTATGATAATACTTGATACTTCAAAATCATTAGGGACGATGATTCACAAGGGGGGAGTATGTTACACCCCATGTGTTTCTATCTACTTACTATTTACCTAGATTGGTTAATTTGTTTGGTAAGTGAGTGATTATGGATTTTTGCATCTATATATGTGTTTTTATCCATTTACTATAGATTGAATATTTTGTGAAAATTGAAGTAATTATGAATCTTTGTATCTATGTGTGTTATCTATCTTGAATGCAATATGATGAGAAAAATAATAATGCAATGTCTTGTATTAAATGTGGTTATTGTTAATTAATGATGATATTTTGATCAACTAGCTACTGTGGTGATGATCTAAGTGGATGTAGGGACAGGTTGCTCCTCCGGAAGGGAGGGGAAGTATCACTCAGGAGAAGGACTTGGTTTGGTAACCTTAGTAAAACCTATTTTGAGCAATCACACACTCACAACCCTATCTTGACTTATGTTATGTTGAGTCAGAATGGGTAGTGGTAAGTAATCTATGTTATGAATCTTGATTGCATTTTGGATGATCATATGAGAACTGTAATTTAATTTTGCATGTTAATAAGTTTACGATTGCATAGACAAGGTTTATCGTGAAACAATTTTATATTATGCATGCGTTTATGTAGTTGTCATTCATGTCACCAATGTATGTGTGGATTCCATTCATTTGTGTCGTCAGTATGTGGGACATGAGTTTATTTGGTCTTGAGTGAAGTCGACATATATATATATATATTTATGATTTGCGAGATTTATTATCCCTTTGCTGTATATGCATGTTATGATATTTTGTCTATAAAGTTGCTATGGCAATAAATAAATTTACGAATAATATGTTATAAGTAATTTTTGTGATTTATGAAATATTTTTATATATAATATTATTATTATACTCCTATGTTTTTTTAAAAATATATAATTATAATACTTTGGAAAAATGATATTATTTTATTAAATATTATCCATTTATTGAATATATATAAAATTATATAATATTTTTATAGTTTATAAAAAGTTAAAAGTCACGTATCCTTAAAAAGGGAAGGAACTTTATTAAAAGTTATAAAGTTTTTTAAAAAAATAGAGTAGTTAGTAAGCGCTTGGTGGGGAAGTTTTAATATTATTAAAACAATAATTATAGCTTATGGTTATAAAGTTAAAGGTATGATTTTAAGGCATGTTTAAAAGACATGTTAATCGCTCCACATATGGCCCACGGCCTAAGACTTAGGGGGAATAACCACCGTCGGCCCCAATGCACGTGGATAGCCGTTTGGAGGAGGTAGTGAGTAATACCACTTACCTCATATAAATTTTACCTTCTTGCAAGTGCTTAGGGTGGAAAATAATATGCTTCACCTTGGTGAATTTTATGACAAACTCTTTTATTTTTGGAAAGTTAGAAATGAACTAATTTTAGATTTTGTAAGCATGTCCTCATAGTGTCAACATTTTTTGAGTTGGTCAAGCATGTCGTCATTATATCGACATTTTTGAATTGGTTGCAGTATAAAAGGAGGTACTCTCCCTCATTTTTATTTGCACCTTTTTCTAATCAAGAGCCTTCTCTTTTCAAATTTGAGTTTTACGCTAGTATCGAAAGTTTGTCGTTTTGCTTTTGTAAATTGTTTAATTTGGAGGAGCAATCTAGAGTATTGAAAAGATGTAAGCAAAAGAGTCTTTGATCCATTTGGAGCTATATTCTCAGGCATGGGGGTTTATTTCTCCTTCTCTATGTTTTTCTTGTTTTCACAACAATATGTGTTGTATTATTTTTTTAAGTGATTGCATTGTTGAATTATCGATGTGAATGTCTATTGATTGTATAATAGCATTTATATTTATATATATCTAAGTGAAAATTTTGTTGTGAAAGTAAAATTAATCTCAGCAATAGAGATTTGTGTCTATATGGGACTTTATGTATATTTATTAGTTTGAGTATGAATAGTTGATTATATAAGGGGAAATACAGTAAACTGTAATTTGCAAGTAGATTTATTTCGACATAGGTGTCATGATGAAACTTGGGATAGGTTAACCTTGGGATATGTGATCCATGGAGGAGGTAGTTAACCTAGAATAGAGTTTGATGTAATTGTTCATCGGGGATATTCCTGGGATTTGTTGATCCATGGGAAAGGGAATATCCTATGTGTAGAGAATGATACATTTGTTAAGTGGGGTTATTCCTGGGATTTGTTGATCTATGGGTAAGGGAATAAATTTTGTATAGAGATTGTTGTCTTTCCCAATCGAGATAGAAGGGTGGGTGAATATCAGATAAGAAAACTTTGGCCAAAATGGTGTAAATTGCCAACGTTTACACTGTCTAGGTTCACTGTGATCCAGGTTTGCATTTCTAGTAGGGATTTCATATTTTGATGGTTGTAGCCACAGTATGATAGTGCTAGTTAATGTAAGACACAACACCTTGTTCAAATTAGGCCTATTTTATTTGGGGTTACCATACCACTCCCTTTGTCAAAGGGTAGAGCCATTTACCAGTTTGGTAAATGTGCAGGGGACCACAGTTAGTCCATGGTTGGAGGTAAATCACTTGAGTGATGCTTCCCCTCATGCAGTTGGTGGCTGAGAATAATGAAGACATACAAGTATACAATCATGTATCTCTATTTATCAGTTAAACTCTTGAAGCTTGTATGTATATTATGAAAAAGTTGTAAAGATGAATATTCAATTCTTTTATTGAGGAAATAAATTTTGATTTATGCAATGGGAATTTGGAATACGTTTCAAATGTGTATTTAATCGAAGGAATATAAGGAAAATTTTTATTTCTTCTGCTATCTGTATCTTGATCTATTTACTTTCTAAGTTAAACTTGGTAAATCTTAGTTGGTAGAACAATTGTCATGTTACACAAACATACTTATTCACTCACATTGCCTATGAAAAATAACCATTTTAACTACACAACAACCATCAAACATTATATAATTAATATAGTGCTTTAATCAAAGTATAGTATCAAGTCTTAGCCATAATAAGATAAAAGTATTAGTAGAAGGTACTTGGAAACTAGTAAAGAGGAGATAAAAAGAGGCAAATATGGGGCTCATCAGTGCATGTGAGTGCAATGCATCATGTAAATGTCACACTTGCAAATGCAAAAAATTTGTTGGTTCAGTGTTTGTTCAGATAAGGCCCTTGGTGAAAACTTGGGGCATTATGTAATTTGCTGCCTCAAGTTTTTTTTCAGATTTAAACAACTATAACAATAGTACATTAGAACAAATTATGCAACCAAATATTCACCTCCACACTTTCTGATCACCAAGTTCCCAAGATGGGTGAGTTGAGAGCATATAGTGCTTCAACTAATCAGTCTAATGCCTTGCAAATAAAACCAAATTACAAGCATTCACTTATTTAGTGGGCATCCACTTATTCAGTAGGAGAATAGAAAAGGAAAGAATAAGCACATCCTCTTATTCAGTGGGAAAGCCAAAAAAGAACAAGATATCATTATCCACATTGGCGGTTAAACCATCTAGGGGTTACAATGTGTTTGCATCATAATGAAAGATTACAATGAAATGAACAAGTTGCAAAACTAGGTTCAATACCCATGATGTGTATAAAGTCACAACAACAATCAGTTAGAGCACATGAAACTCTATGAAATGAAGAATGAAGAATACAAATTGATCATAGAATTCACTATGAATATACCACAAGAGGAAGCATGGAGGAAAGTACTGTCTGCTAACTTCTTGTTATTAGTGTCGCTGATTGTAGGTTTGTAGCACTCTATGGCAGCCATGCATAACCCTCGTAACATGCTCTAACACTTCACATTCCACCCTCAATCCTTCAAACATGACTACTTCCATCCTAGACACCACCACATGAAGGATAATTAATGCTCAAACTAGGGTGATTCTTCTTGTGTGTTCACACACCCAAGTAGAGGCCGGTATGGCCTTGCCATATGTACCACCTATCAAACTACTATGAAATCTACAACAAACCACTAACAATGGGTCTAAAATAAGCTTTCCAACATGGCAAAAATTATCTAGTCACATTCCAATCAATGCAAACATTGTACACTTCAAAAAATCAGATTGCCCTCATGCCATGGTACAACCCAGAACTGTACAACTAGCAAGGGATAATCAACAATCTTCATAAAAAACACAAAACATCAACTCAAAACCCACACCAAAAACCACCAAAATAGAAAATAATCACTTCAAATACAATAACTCTTAGAAAACATCAAATTCCATGATCATCTCTGTGCAACTCCTGAAATGAAGTCACCTCTTCAGCTAGGGTGGATATTTCACTATTGAAACTAAATTTCTTCGAGAGGGTTTTTATCCTCAAGAAGGGAAGAAGATCTCACAGGTCCATTCCTACATCATAACAGTATAAACTCAAGCATAAAGAGAAAAATGAACTCTCAACTCTCTTATATAGGCACTTTTGGAGTTACACACAAAATGAATTATTTCTTGGGAAAAATAAAAAATTTCACTCTAACTCCAATATTTTACTCTTTTCCCAACACAAGTGCTCACTTTAATGTGCCTATTAAAAATAATGTCATTTCCTCATTCCAATGAGCTATTACAAAATGCACTTAATAATTATTTCCAACATAGAATTAAGTACGAAATAATTAACTAATAACTCATTAAATCACCCACTTTTATGGAAAATCCTAAACATCAACAAACTACAAAATAAACTATACCATCATACTCCATGAAGTTTGGGATGAATAATGATGCCTTCCGAGTGACTTTCTAAAAATAAATGGCTTCTCCAAGAAGTTTGGAGAACAATCCAGGAAGCTGAAAAAACTTTTGAAAGTTTTATTGCAATCCTAAAACACCATCAAGCTCAATGTCAGCATCAGAAACCCACAAAAATAACTGAACCAATGATCTTCACGAAAGGAACCCCCTACCATACCACATAGCCTATCAGGACTCCAGGAAATAAACTATTAGGCCCACAACTGACTATGCTTGAGAAGGGGACATTACACATTACACTATGCATTACATACATTCCTTTAAGAATTACATAAATAAAATTAAACAAAGGGGATAAAACCCAATTTATTACATTCAAAACTAGTCCTAGATCTTTTTAGAGATACAAGACAACAATTTCCAACCTCTATCTCTCTCTGTTCTATAATATGATCACTAACCAACTAGATTCCATTTTCAAACTATATAGATATAATCTTGTTTAGTGTCTTCAACAACTTCATGGATGCATGTAGGATACTTAGTTATGTCAAATAGACATTAGATTATCCAAATGGTCAGCACACACAAGCAAGGGAAAAGTACATCACAATCAGAAATAAAACATGTATTGGATCACCCAAAATTTATAATAAATGCATTAGGAGGCCATGCTCTCATTACTATAGAGGGACAAAAAATAAGCCAACAACATGTAGAAGCCTTAGTACTAAGAAAAGGACCATCAAGAGCATGTATGAAAGTCAAATCTCAGAATAAATGAGCCACTAGGTTGAGGAGAAAACATTAGGGAATAAGAAACCCTTGCATTTGCGCTGCACATGGCTCAAGACAATCTACAATACATTTCCATGCCTCTACGAGTCTTCAATGTATGTGCACATTTCTTTAAAGTGTAGAAGAAGGTATAGAGATCTTCAATTATATCATAGTTAATGCATACAAGATTATTGTTGGAAAAAGGTGTCTCAACCTTGCATTCCTAATGTTCATTTTTAATATTGACTATTTCATCTTTTGTGTATTTGGTCTTCTTGTGGGAGAGTTGGCATCCAATTTGGAGGTGACATGGAATTTGTCTTTAGTGGATTTCATCCTCACATGAGGAGGTAGGCATCCCACTTTGAGGTGGAATTATTTGTCCATGTGTCATCATCTTGTGGATTGTAAGATCATTATGAGAAGAGTTACATATGACAGATTCTTATGACGTGTAATACCATGTAAGAGGGAGGTTACATTGTAATCTTGACCAACATTATGCCAAGATTGGACATTTCTCATGGAGTATCTTTGAATCGGTAGAATAAGGAAAAATTGGGGCACCCAAGTTTGGGTGGTCAAATATGACAATTTATGACATTGTAATATTGTAAGAGAATATTCTAAAAATAGTATGGAGGAATTTTTACCAAGGAGGGCATTGGAATTTGGAGTCTTGGTTTGTGCTCCATAACTCCTATAGTATTTCTAATGGTTTTCTAAAACCTTTTGTTGTTTCCAATTTTAATTCTTGCTTATTTATTGGTGCTTAGAGTTGTAGTTTGTATAGGTTAATTTGTAGGTACCATAATGCTACTGAAATCACTCTAGATTTGAATGTTGGTGATACTCTTGTAAAGGATTTCTATCTTAGTGTATTGTAACCATGTTGTTTACTAAATAATACATTCAATTGCTTTGAATAGTGGGGTTTTTCTCCCAATAGGGTTTTCCCCACATTCACCTTGTGTTATTGTATATTTTTTATATGTTTTATATGTGTTTCTTCTTTCTATAATTGTAAAGATCTAAAATTTGCACAATAATCTCCTCAAAATTGTAGTGTAGGAAGCATTTCCGCATACCCTGTTTCCTTTCATGCACTAGCAATGAAACATAGTCATGCATCCACCTAAAGTTGGAGCATACCACAAAGGGAAACAATAAGGGTGTGATATTGATCTACAAAGAAGTTCCTGAGTAGAGTTTATTTGTAAACAAGTATAGTAGCATTGGTTGTTATGTGACAAGATACAATGAGTTTTAGATGTTGTGGCATAGTATGGAGAACTATCTATATGTAGTGTTGTTGTAGTAGCAAATGCAAGTCATTTGGAGGAGAAATCACAACCACATATTGAACTAAGTGTTAATGGAAGCATGAATAGTTATGCAAGAGTACATGTGGCAATAACAAGGAGCGTTGTTATGTTCTAGAGGATGTTTTGAGGAACCACAAATAGATTGGAACAGTCAGAAAGCTATCTTTTCTACTACAAGCTTAATGTTTGTTGTCATGGTTGTACATGAAGATATGTTCACATTGGAAGAGTATAGTAAACAACTATTTGACTATTGGTGTGTAATGGTAGCTTATCATCTACAGTGATTATCCACATGGAGACATCATAATTGGTAGTATGTGCAGAATGTTGACATCATGGTAAGATCAAGGTATAATTATGTGACATTTGGTAGCCCATGAGGTGGTTATACAATTAGATAGTTGGTATTCCATGATGATGCCTATATATATCTACTTGTGTGAATGTGTTGATGTTGGTTGGAGGGGTTAGTTGTATTATTAGTCAAGAGTGGTCTATGTGAATATAGACACATAATAGTTTGGTTGAAAGTTGATATAATGTGAATATGACTACAAAAGAAAGGTATGTTTCAAGCTAGTAGATTGAGACTCTATAAAGAAACATCTTGTATTGAATCTTTATATTCTAAATAATATAATTAAGATAGTCCTTTAGTGGTGGGTTTTCCCATAAGGGTTTACCACATAGTCCTTGAGTCTCTTGTCTTTCTTGTGGTTTGCATACTATTCCATGTACTTTGTTGACAATAAAATATAGGCCTAAGGTCTAGATTAATTATGTCATATTGTTAACCCCAAGGTGATGGAATAAGAAGGAAACTAGAATAGATTTGATAGATAAACATATAAACAATAGAATATTAAGAAATAATCTTACACATTCATACACATCATAAGAATATTCTATTCATATACTCATATCTTATGTTCCTTATACAATGCACATTGTAGACCACAAGCATAGTTATACCCATCACATATGCTTAGGTGATCCTCCTATCCATATTACAAATATATATTTTCTTCTCTTCTCTTCTATTTCTTCCCTTGTTTCACTCTCACCTTGCAATATAGTTGGATGCTCATATAGCCTTTAGATATGTAGAGACATTTCCCTCTATAGATATTTGTGTCTCATCATCTCTCAAGAGGTACCACACATCATCAGATGTTGCTGTAATTTCCTTCTAGAAGCATGTGGTGACTGCAACTTGTTTTGTTCTATTTCTAATTCCTTGTCTACAAACACTCTCTTATGACCTAAACCATTGTTGTTTCCTCAAGATAACCTACCTCTACTCAAAAAGATATTTTATTATCTCCAAAATATTTGCTAAATCGGTTCTATGATATCAAAATCTATTCCAAAACTTTGGCAACATGTTAAGATCCTTGTTTGGGGTAACAAATGCTTATAGGTGTTCTTGATTTTCTCATAGGAGTTTTCCCAAGTCACAATAGTTTGTTGAAATCATTGTAACCATATTGAGATGTCAATGTAAGATATTTCTTTAGAGATCAAGGTAGTAGGTTCTGCCAAAATAGGAGCCATTTGCTTAATACCCTGGAGAAGTTTTAATAACAAGGAAAGATAGATGTGTACTTCTAACCCTAACTCCTTCATTTGTGCAATTAATTGTATTCTTTGTTCATTCATTTGGGTATGTTTTGACTAAAATTTTCTTAATTGTTGGCATTGTGAACCATCTAAGTCACCCATGGTGTTGTAGTTCCCTAATAGTTGTAGAAGTTGGGTCTCCATGTTATCTATTTGAATATTTTGTGACATGGTGATTTGTGGCCAATTCATGCAATATTAATACAATATAGATATAGCATTACAAGTATCTTCCAACTTATTAACTTGTTTGTCTAAATTGTTTCAACCATTCATCTATTTTTGTTGTATTTAACCTAGCTTCTCTGTCTCATAATTAGTGAATATTTGGTCTTGTAGTTTTTATTTTATTGCTCCCAATCAATAATCTATCCTATTAGGCTTTGTGATGCACAAGCATCCAGTGGTGTAAGGAAAATATTGCATCACCCAAAAAAAATGATGATACCCATTTGCTTGAATAATGATTCAGAACCCTCAAAATTTTCAAAAAGGCTAAGAATACCAGAACTTACTATTTTTAGTAAACCTATATTATAGGAGTGGTTGGGATTGAAATTTTCCCCAAAGATTCAGAATAGTCAAATAAACATTCTTGATAAATTTTAGTCCAAGATCATGTCTGGATTGCAAGTTATTAAAATTTTTCTTTTTGAGGTTTTCGAAAAAAAATTCATAATCAAATTTAAATCACTTAGACATCCCTAAATGGCTTGAAAGTTTTTATAACTGGTGAAGCGAGTTATATCTTGATAGATCTCTTCATGAGCTTTCCAACACATCAAACAGTTTTTCAATTAGACACCTGATTCAAAAGTTATGGCTCCTGGAAGTTGTGCTACCTAGTTTCTCAATTTTAAAATTTTAAAATTATTTCTTGGGTGAGAAAAATAGGACAATCGGATTCATTTTGGTGCCCAAATGTGAGTTACATATTTCAAAGCAATCTGACATTGGGGAAATTACACTAAGTGGTACTGATGTGTATTTATAACCTATTTTCCAGAGGTAGTAGAGGGGAAGTTATTGGCAAGTCATGTTCATGTGAATAAGGAGGTTAAGAGATATCAAAAGGCTCTGTAAGTAAAATATTCCTATTGTAAGACAACCCATATTGTTGTAATAAGCAGGCATATGACCCTAAAAATCATATTTCAAATTTGTAGCCTTTTACAGGCAAGTTTAATGAAGAAATTCTTAAACAGTTGCAGTTTACTTCACTAATCTTTCTTGAGATCTTGTTCTTGTCTATTTGAAATCTATAAATTGTTTTTGTATGTGTTCTGGGTGGAGTCCACCCTCATCATGTGGTATCAAAGCAAGGGTTCCTAATTATGTAGATAGATCACCGACCGTGAGGTAGTTTACACTAGGACCTGAGGTTGTAGGTTTATTCTAGAGATGAAAATGCCTCCACAAAGAAACCATGGTGAGAGAAATGCTTTGAAAAAAGATGGTTTTAGATCCCTACAGAGGCAAATCGATGCATTGCAAGAGGAGCTACGAAGAGGGTTTGAGCCAAGAATAAGAGAAGAAAGAGAAGATGAAGCTAAAGAAGAAGAGTTATTTGAGGAAGAACAAGATGATGTAGGAGATTTTGCGCAAGTTAGGTTGTTGAGGGCCATTTCAAATATTGGAAAGAGGCCTAGGATTGAAGTTTCTACCTATTCTAGGGATTTGAATCCAGAAGAGCTTATTGATTGGATAAATGATATGGAGGAATATTTTGAGTATGAAGATGTGGAGGATCCAGAATGGGTCAAGTTTGCAAAAATAAAGTTGAAGGGCCATGCTAGTATTTGGTGGAAGGAGGTCCAATTAGAGAGAAATAGAAAAGGAAAAGGAAAGATTACTAGATGGGATCAGATGGTGGACAAAATAAAAAAGCAATTCATTCTTATGGACTATGAGTTAGATTTGTTTTAGAAGATGCAAGGATTGAAGCAAGGTAACAAGTCTGTTAAGGAGTACACAAAGGAGTTTTATAAGATTATCATCAGGACAGGCCATGCAGAGGCCAACAAGGAGAAGGTAGCCCATTATATTAATTGGTTGAGGCCAAGTATTCAAGAGGAGCTAAGCCTAGTTAGAATGACCACCATAGAAGATGCATACTAGTTTTCCTTGAAGGTGGAAAGGGAGTTGAATAAATAATTTGAAAGACAACAAAGAGGAAGAGGTCATGGTAGAAGGACTAGTGGAAGATCCTATGGAGGCTGAAATGAAGATCAAAAGAAAAGTGAAGAAGCAGGTACCAGTCAAAATAAAAAAGGAGATATGCGTACCATCCTCATGACCAAAATAATGGTGAGAAAAGAGGAAGAGGAAGAGGAAGACCTGGGCAAGGACCTGGAAGAGGAGGTTTTAGAGGAACTTGTCTCCAATGTGGAGAAGAGGAACATTGAGCCTATGAGTGTCCCCAACATCAACGAAGGACAAATATAAGACTTGAAGGTGATGCATGAGTTGTACACGTAGATGAAGTGTTGGAATTAGCCTAGACAACTGAGAGGGGGGGTGAATCAGTTGTCCCAAATCTTTAACTCTTGTAGCTATTTCTTTAGCACACAAAATTGATTAATTATGTAAACATTTAAAGCATGAATCATCAACACATGAGAAGAAACAAATGAACACAGAACACCCAGATTTTTACATGGAAACCCGGTTAAGGGAAAACCACGGTGGGGGTTAACCCACAAAGATTTTGTACCCTGTTAAAAGTACTTTAGAAAAATAGAAGGCACATGCCTTTGGGCGCATTGTCCAGACCTCACTGCTCAAAAAGAGGCTCACTACCTACAAGTAATTTATGTTTAACACATAAAGAACTAACTGATAATTAGCATCTTTTCATGCCTGGTTCAGTTTCATTGAATGCTCACAAAACTTCTGCTTTTGTCTCCAAATTATTCTTCATTGACTCTTCACTCTACACTGCTCTCAGTCCTTTTTTTCTCTGCTCTACTTCTAATCCTTTATTTGGATTTAATTCATTTCACTCAAGGATGATTTTCAACAACTCTTCAACAAGTATTTATACGCTTCATCAACCTTGGAATGAACAACAAGGTCGGCTAAACTTGATACAGATCAATGCACTGTCAACCAAACACAACTGAGACTTGAATCTTCCTCTATAAACATGTCATGCTCCATAGAATGCTCTTAGATCATCCACAACACGCTAGAATTATCCAGTCGGCCAAGACTGGGAAGAACATCAACACCGAAAAGGAAAATATTCAAAAATGAGCTCAAACTTGAATGCGGACCTCCAACACAAAAGCTACATGATCTAAAGATCTCCACAAGCACATTGAATTCAACATAAACATCCGCACTCCTAAAAATCATCAGAATCACTTGCATCTTCATCCAAAACCTCAAGAACACTATCTGCCATAACTGTCACACTAAAAAGATTGCTTGCGGACTTCCCAATCATAACTACTTGAATGGATGATGTACACTAACTTCCAAAACATGTTTCTAGGTCCACATATCGTCATTCTACATTACCAGAGCAATCTGGACCTCTTTCCTGTCACTCTGTCTCTCTTGAATAATGCAGGAACCAGTTTTACTCATATGGCCATAACTTCTTCAGATCTTAATGCGAACCTCTCAAATCTTAACTAGAGCTTCTTTAGACAAACCTCTATATAGCCATATGGTCCACATACATTGATCTCCATTAATTTTTTCAATATCGTCAACAATCCGGTCTTCTATACAGGCAACCAAATAGGATACAATTGACACCAATGGCAACAAGGATATGTTGACATCAATGACAACATTGCTTAGGCACATATTTGCAACATGAAGATGCAGAGTTTGAGCATTCTAAAGATGTTGAAAGGGGAGAAACCCTAGTTGTCAGAAGAACCTTTTTAAATGAGGAGAAAGAACTAGATCAGAGGAAGAGTTTAATCTGAACAAGGTGCAAGTGTGAAGGTAAGTGTTGTGATATTATTATTGATAGTGGACGCACTGATAATCTTGTCTCAGAGGAGATGGTTAACAAGTTGAAGTTGACAAGAAGAAGGCATCCATTTCCATACCAGATTGCATGGTTGCAGAAGTACCATAGAGCTTTGGTCAATGATCAATGTTTAGTCAAGTTCAAGATTGGAGACTACCATGATGAGGTGATGTGTGACATCATACAGCTAGATGCATGTCAATGCTATTGGGAAGGTCGTGGCAGTATGATAGGTGTGCTATCCATGATGGCCATGCAAACACCTACTCCTTGACAAAGGATGGAGTTTGTCATAAGTTGAGTCCCTTGAAGGAGGTGGAAGAAAAGGTATGTAGTACTACCAGAATTTTCTTGGTAGATGGTAGGAAATTTTTGGATGGTACGAAGCATGAGTATCATTACTTTGCATTGATTCCTAAGATCAACCAAGAGAAATGTGAAGATGTACTAGAAGAAGTCTCAGATTTGTTGGAAGAATTTCAGGACATTGTCTCTGATAATGTACCAGAAGGTTTACCACCAGTAAGGAAGATAAGTCACCAATTGGATTTGATACCAGGAACTAGTTTACCAAATAAGGTAGCCCATAGAATGAATCATGCAAAGAATGAAGATCTGAATAGACAAGTTCACAAGTTGTTAAGGAAAGGACTGATAAGAGAGAGCCTATGTCCATGTGTGGTACTTGCAGTACTAGAACCAAATAAAGATGGAGAGTGGAGAATGTGTACATTTTCCTGAGTCATCAACAAAATTAAAATCAAGTACAGATTCTCATTGCTAAGGATGGATGATATTATGGATTGCTTGAGTGGAGCCAAGTACTTTACGTAGATTGATCTAAAGAGTGGATATCACTAGATCCAAATCAGAGAAGGAGATGAATGGAAGACCACCTTCAAGACTAAGGAGGGCCTGTATGAATGGTTAGTCATGCCATTTGGGCTAACCAATGCACCGAGCACATTTATGTGGCTCATGAATAAGGTTGGTGCAGGAGCACCTACCTGACGGCTGGCCTCCATGAGGCAGTTAGTTTGTTTTGAGTCTTGTTAATGTTTCCAAGAAGGTCTGATAAGACCAAATGCATGTAATAAGGTCATGTTGACCATGCTTTGCTATTTTTAGATAGTTTGTTAGGACAGTTGTCATGCTGTAGGTCCGGTTGGATCTCCCAGCCGCCTGGAGAGATTTCCCAGCCGCTTGGAGTCGAGTGGTAGTACTCGCAAGAGATCCTATATATGCATGAGGATCGGTTGGTATTGCATAGATCGATCATCGAGCTAGGTTGCACAGAGTGAGACAGAGAGAGAGACTGATCATTGTATTGCATCTTTTGAAATCAAATAAGAGATCCTGTTGTGTTCATTTTCTATTTGATCTCCATCGTGTAATCAATCTGCTGTTTTGGTGGTTTCATGGATTTGCTGATCCATTCCACCGGTTGATTCGTCGAATCGGTGGAATGGCCATGTACAGTAGGGTAGGATTTAGTTTGCATTTTGTGTTTGTTCATGTGCATGTTTGCAGGATCGCGGTCAAGAGGTGTTGAAGACCCTAGCATGGGTATGTGCTAGGTCGAGCTGATAGTTAGAGTTTGGAAGATCACCCTGAAAGTGGATCGGGTCATCCCAGGAGGTTCGGCGGATCAAATTTCGCTAAGGTTGGAAAATTCGTTACAACGGCATCATCAGGATATTTCTATGTATATCCTGCAGTTACTTCAGGCACCATCCGAGTAGAGGGAGGTGAGCATGATGCAGTCGATTGCATGAAGTGAATGTGCGTTGGGGTGATCATCATCAGGTGTTGCCGAGGAGGAGCGCATCGGCATAAGGTAGAAGATTAGGTTGATCGCGGGCCGAAAAAGTTAAAGTTTGGCCGACAGCAGGATATTGAAGGAGCTGCATGTGACGTCATCGTCATCAGGATAATTGTCATCAGGATATCGGGGTGATGTAAGCATCGAAGGGACGGTGCGTGGAGTTGAGGGTCATCATCAAGATATATGGGAGGAACCGGATGTTCTATATCCTGCTGATTAACATGATGTTGAACATCATGATGCTGAAGATAGTGAAGATAGAGGTTGTCGGTAAGATGAATAGTGAACGTCAGGAGGATGTTCGCACTTGCCGAATATGATGATGCTGCCGATAATCGGATATGATGATGCTGCTGACATGCGAAAGGGCGAAGGCTTGTCTGCAGGAGGATATCGGTCGGCAGAGTAAATATGATGATGCTGACAGTGTTAAGGGAAATATGATGATGATGATGAAGGGTTGCGAACATCCATGCTGTATGTTAAGGTTATAGTGTGGATGACTCTGCATCATAGTGGTATCAGAGCTCAGCAAAAGGTCTGGGCTGTTGTGTGTTGATTCTGTCACCGAAAGGGCAGAGGTAGAGTTGATTCTGTCACCGAAAGGACAGAGGTAGAGGAGTGAGAGGTTGAAAAAATGCCTTCGAAAGGTAGTGGTACTACAAGGGAATTACAGGAGATGAAGGAAAAACATGCCAGAGAGATGAGGAAGATGAAGGAGCTTGCTGAAGCACTTCAAGCCAGGCTTGTAGCCCTGGAAAAGAACAAAAAGAGAGAAGTGGAGGACAGTGAGTCTGAAGAAGATGAAGATGCTGTTGAAGAGTATGAAGAGGTAGCTGAAGATCTGGATGCTGAAGACCAGAGACTTGCAAAACTGTTAAAGGCAGTGCAGAGTGATAAACCTAAGGTAAAGGTTGATGTTTCCAAGTATAATGGAAGTTTGCATGAAGCTGAGTTACTGGATTGGATTGCTGCACTTGATAATCACTTTGAATGTGAAGATGTTGCTGAGGATCAGAAGGTAAAGATTGCAAAGACCAAGTTAGGAGGTCATGCTTTGGTATGGTGGGATTATGTACAATCCGAGAGAAGGAAACAAGGGAAGTCAAAGATCACTTCATGGGATAAGATGGTAGCAAGGATCAAAGGAAAATTCTTGCCAAGGGATTATGAAATTCAGATGTTTAAGAAGCTGCAATTTTTAAGGCGGAAGGAAATGGATGTGAAGGCATATACTGAGGAGTTTTATAAGTTGAGTATGAGATCTGGTCATCATGAGAATGAGGTAGAAAAGGTGGCTAGGTACTTGGCTGGTTTGAGATTGAACATACAGGATGAGTTAGTTTTAGCTAACCCTAAGAATGTGGAGGATTGTTACCAAATGGCAATTAGGATTGAAGAAAAGGTGAATAGAGGACAAGATAAGTCCATGAGAGGAAGAGGCAGCAATATGAGGGGAAGAGGATCAGCCCCTACACAAAGGCAAACCAATGAGGGACAAGAAGATACTGGTAAAGGACAGGGACAGTCTGATTTCAGAGGTGGATGGAAAGATAATAGAGGAAGATTTGGAGGTGGTAGAGGTTCTACTACATTTTCAGGAAAATGTTACACCTGTGGTGAGTTTGGTCATCCATTTTTCAAATGTCCAGAAAGCAAAGGTTCATCATCCAGAAATGATAGAACAAATGACAAGAGAGTACAACTTGTGCAAGAAGAGAAAGTAGAGCAAAGTGTGCAGAGTTCAAACACTTATCAAACAGATAGGGAGCCTGACAATTATGCATATCCTGAGGATGGAGAAGCATTGATGCTAAGGAGAATTAGTTTGCAGGCATCAAAGGATATGATGCAAAGAAGAGCTCTTTTCAAGACCACATGCAAGAGCAAAGGTAAAGTATGTAAGGTTGTCATTGATACTGGTTCAACAGACAACATGGTATCTCAGGAAATGGTGGATAAACTGAATTTGGAAAGGATTCCACATCAACACCCTTACAAGGCATCTTGGGTGAGTGATAGTCAATCACTTTTTGTCTATGAACAGGCATATGTGGATTTTCAGATTGGAGCATATCATGATAGAGTTTTGTGTGACATTTTGCCCATGGAATGTTGTCACCTACTGTTGGGTAGACCATGGCAATTTGATAGAAGGGTACTGTATGATGGGTATGCTAATACCTACACCATCAAGAAAGATGGGAAGACTATTATGTTGATGCCATTACAGGAAGCAGCTGCAGCACAGGGGGCAGCCAAAATCATTTTAATGGGAAAGAAGGAATTTGTGCAGATGCCTATAGGAGCAGGCATAAAGGCAGTTGAAGACACTGCAGGGAAAGGAGTTGTTAAGGACAACAGGTTAAAGAAAGTTACAGTTTTGACTGACAGAGGTCAGCAGCAGGTGCAGAAACAGGTTTGCAAACCGCAACCAGTTGAGAGGAATGACAAGGATGTTGTCATAGTTGGGACTATTGTTTGTCCTATAAAGGTTGAAAGAAAGACAGAGTTGAACATTGCAGAAGTTCAAGAGGCAGTTTAGACAGAGGTTCTGGTCAGACAACCTGACAAACACAAGGTGTGTAAGAGAAGGGCCTACATTGACAGGCATGAGGATTTACTTGCAAGAAGGCAAGTTACAGTTCAGAAGTCTTGGAGCAGCCAAGAGCCAGCAAAGGACAAAGCTGGAACAGGTCAGAACACTGACATGACAAAGTGTAAAGGTGGAGGACTTCCACAACTAAACTCATGGGACATGAGTTCTTTTCTATTGGGGAGTATGGTGTAGGAGCACCTACCTGACAGCTGGCCTCCATGAGGCAGTTAGTTTGTTTTGAGTCTTGTTAATGTTTCCAAGAAGGTCTGATAAGACCAAATGCATGTAATAAGGTCATGTTGACCATGCTTTGCTATTTTTAGATAGTTTGTTAGGACAGTTGTCATGCTGTAGGTCCGGTTGGATCTCCCAGCCGCCTGGAGAGATTTCCCAGCCGCTTGGAGTCGAGTGGTAGTACTCACAAGAGATCCTATATATGCATGAGGATCGGTTGGTATTGCATAGATCGATCATCAAGCTAGGTTGCACAGAGTGAGACAGAGAGAGAGACTGATCATTGTATTGCATCTTTTGAAATCAAATAAGAGATCCTGTTGTGTTCATTTTCTATTTGATCTCCATCGTGTAATCAATCTGCTGTTTTGGTGGTTTCATGGATTTGCTGATCCATTCCACCGGTTGATTTGTCGAATCGGTGGAATGGCCATGTACAGTAGGGTAGGATTTAGTTTGCATTTTGTGTTTGTTCATGTGCATGTTTGCAGGATCGCGGTCAAGAGGTGTTGAAGACCCTAGCATGGGTATGTGCTAGGTCGAGCTGATAGTTAGAGTTTGGAAGATCACCCTGAAAGTGGATCGGGTCATCCCAGGAGGTTTGGCGGATCGAATTTCGCTAAGGTTGGAAAATTCGTTACAACGGCATCATAAGGATATTTCTGTGTATATCCTGCAGTTACTTCGGGCGCCATCCGAGTAGAGGGAGGTGAGCATGATGCAGTCGATTGCATGAAGTGAATGTGCGTTGGGGTGATCATCATCAGGTGTTGCCGAGGAGGAGCGCATCGGCATAAGGTAGAAGATCAGGTTGATCGCGAGCCGAAAAAGTTAAAGTTTGGCCGACAGCAGGATATTGAAGGAGCTGCATGTGACGTCATCGTCATCAGGATAATCGTCATCAGGATATCGGGGTGACGTAAGCATCGAAGGGACGGTGCGTGGAGTTGAGGGTCATCATCAGGATATATGGGAGGAACCGGATGTTCTATATCCTGCTGATTAACATGATGTTGAACATCATGATGCTGAAGATAGTGAAGATAGAGGTTGTTGGTAAGATGAACAGTGAACGTCAGGAGGATGTTTGCGCTTGCCGAATATGATGATGCTGCCGATAGTTGGATATGATGATGCTGCTGACATGCGAAAGGGCGAAGGCTTGTCTGCAGGAGGATATCGGTCGGCAGAGTAAATATGATGATGCTGACAGTGTTAAGGGAAATATGATGATGATGATGAAGGGTTGCGGACATCCATGCTGTATGTTAAGGTTATAGTGTGGATGACTCTGCATCATAGGTACTAAAAGAGTTTTTGGGTACATTTGTCATTATTTATTTAGATGATATTTTGATTTTCAGTAAGACTTTGGAGGAGCACTTGATGCATGTTCAAAAAGTTTTTGAGAAGCTGAGGGAAGAAAAGTTGATGATTAATTTGAAGAAGTGTAGTTTCCTGAAGAATGAGTTGGTTTACCTAGGATTTGTTATCTCAGTTGAGGGTCTTAAAATGGATCCATAGAAGGTGAGGGCTATAATTGGATGGCCTACCCCAAGGAGTGCTATGGAGGTACGATCTTTTCATGGTTTGACAAGTGTTTATAGAAAATTTATCAAGAATTTTAGTAGCATTTGTGCACCCTTAACTGAGATAATGAGAGGGGATAGAAGAGAGTTTACATGGACTACAAGAGCAGCCAAGATTTTTGATACATTGAAGAAGAAAGTCACAGAACAACCTATTTTGGTACTCCTAGATTTCAATAAGGTATTTCAAGTAGATTGTGATGCTAGTGGCAGTGCTATAGGAGTTGTTTTGATTCAAGAAGGTAAGTCCATTGCCTATTTTATTAAGAAGCTTAATGATGCCAAGAAGAAGTATTCTATTTATGGCCAGGAGTTTTATGTTATAGTTTAGGCTTTGAAGAAATGGAGACATTATTTGTTTACAAAAGATTTTGTTTTATATACTGATCATCAGGCTTGCAGTATCTTAATAATCAAGGAAGGTTAAATTAGAGACACTTAAAATGGGTTGTTTTTACACAGTTATACTTTTGTTTTGAAGCATAGGAGTGGGAAGTCCAATAGAATTACAGATGCCTTAAGCAGAAGGCAAATTTTATTGACAGAGATGAAGATAGAGGTTGTTGGGTTCAATGAACTCAAAAATTTGTACCCTGAAGACCCAGACTTTGTAGAGGCCTAGAAGGTTGGTTTGGAGTCAATTACCTTGGATAGGACAAGATGGTTGGATTATATAATCCAATATGGTATGTTGTTTAGAGGAATCTAGTTGTGTATTCCAAGGAGTTCCATGAGAGAGAACCTGATTAAGGAGAAACATATTGGAGGGTTGGTAGGACACTTTGATCAAGATAAGACCATTTCTCTTGTTAGTGAGAATTATTATTGGCCACAGTTGCATTAGGATGTGAAGAAAATTGTGCAAACTTGTAGAGTATGTGAGATGGCCAAAGGAGTGAGTCAGAATACTGGGCTATATCAGCCCTTACCTGTACCAGAGGGACCATGGGAGGATATCCACATGGACTTTGTTCTTGGTTTACCGAGGACATAGAGAGGACATGATTCAATATTTGTGGTGGTTGACAGATTTTCAAAGATGGCACATTTCATTCCATGTCAGAAAATGAGTGATGCTATTCACATTGCAGACTTGTTCTTTCAGAGGTGGTTAGACTATATGGTCTACCAAGGAGTATAGTTTCAGATAGAGATACCAAGTTTGTTGGGTATTTCTGGAGGACCTTATGGAAGAAGTTGAAGACTGAGTTGAAGTTTAGTTTTACACATCATCTGTAGACTGATGGACATACAAAGGTAGTGAATCAAAGTTTGGGTAACTTGTTGAGATGCTTAATAGGAGATAAGCCCAAGGGATGGGATTTAATATTACCACAGGCAGAGTTTGCTTATAACAATTCTATCAACATGAGTACTAGTAAATCCCCATTCCAAATTGTATATGGAAGTAGTCCAAGAAATGCTTTTGAGTTGAGAAAGGTAGACAGAGGAGATAAGAGTAGTGCTGAGGCTGAAGACTTTACAAAGCACCTAATTAGCTTGCATGAAGAGGTACAATAAAATATTAATAAAATGAATTCTCAGTACAAGGCTAAGGTAGATCAGAAGCAAAAGTTTAAAAAATTCAAGGTTGGTGATGAAGTCATGGTTCACCTAAGGAAAGAAAGGTTCCCAATGGGAACATATAATAAGTTGAAAATGTAGAAATTTGGACCATACAGGATCCTGAAGAAGCATGACTCAGGAAATGCATATGAGGTAGATTTGTTGAGTGGAATCAACATTTCTCCTATGTTCAACATTGTTGATTTAATAGAGTATCATGAAGGTGGCACAAAGGATGGAACAATAGAGGAAAAATGGAGTATCCCGACATCTACTTCAAAGGAGAAGATAGAAGAAATCTTGGATAGTCATGTGAGAAGAAGTACTTGGAACATGCAACATGAAGAATATTTGGTGAAGTGGAAAGGAAGGCCTGTCGAAGAATCATCCTAGTTGTCTAAGGCAGAGGTTGACCATTTGGGTTTTCTGAACATAGAAGATGTGATGAGGTCACTTCTCAAATTACCCTGGGTGCTTGATGCAAGAGCATCCAGTGGTGTAATGGAAATCTTGCATCACCCAAAAAAATGATGATTTGTTTTTTGTTATTTTTATTTTTTGTGTTTTCTGATACCCATTTTCTTGAATAATGATTCATAACCTTCAAAGTTTCCAAAAAGGCAAAGAATACTAGAACTTACTATTTTTAGTAACCCTATATCAAAGGAGCAATTGGGTCTAAAATTTTCCCCAAAGCTTTGGAATAGTCAAATAAACATTCTTGGTAAATTTCAGCCCAAGATGATGTCTGGATTGCAATATATTAAAGTTTCCATTTTTGAGGTTTTCGAAAAATTTTTGGAATCAAATTTGAACCACTTAGACATCCCTAAATAGCATAAAAGTTGTCATAACTAGAAAAGATAGTTATAGATTTATATATCTCTTCACTAGATTTCCAACGCATCAAACGATTTGTTAATCGGACACTCAGTTCAAAAGTTATGGCTCCCAGAAGTTGTGCTACCTAGTTTCTCAATTTTAAAATTTGAAAATTATTTCTTGGGTGGGAAAAAGGGGATAGTATAGTTGGGTTCATTTTGGCACCCAAATGGGAGTTAAACATTTCAAAGCAAGCTAACATTAGGGAAATTACACTAAGTGGTACTGATGTGTATTTATAGCCTATTTTCCAGAGGTAGTCAAGGGGAAGTTATTGGCAAGTCTTGTTCATGTGAATAAGGAGGTCAGGAGATATCAAAAGGCTCTGTAAGTCAAATATTCCTATTTTAAGACAACCCATATTACTATAATAAGTGGGCATATGATGCTAAATTTTTTATTTCAGATTTGTAGCCTTTTACAGACAAGTTTAATGAAGAAATTATGAAATAGTTGCAGTTTACTTAACTAATCTTTCTTGAGATCTTGTTCTTGTCTATTTGAAATCTATAAATTATTGTTGTATGTGTTCTGGGTGGAGTCCACCCTCATCACTTTGTATCACTCCTTTCAATTGTGTTTTCACATCTATAGAGGAATCAATTTAAAGTTGTGGTTGGTTCTATTGTATTAACTTGACCACCTTCTCCATGCTTTCTTTTGAGGTGACATATTTGTTCATCAAGTCTTGTTTTGTAATGCTTCACTCAGTTTTAATTGTTGTAATGGTGAAATTTGAGTGGTCAATGTATGACCTTGTAGGGGTACTAAGGAATATGTCTAGGCTCATGGTCATTGTTAACTTATTTGTGTTCCTTTGACCCAAATAGTCATTAGAAGTGTCTTTGGGATGTTTTGAAATCTTAAGCGTATGCTTTTGTGTCTTGTTCTAGAGGTCTTGGGAAGGTTTTCCTAGTGGCTTGGGTGTATCATGTGTCTTTTTTCTATCATGGGAATTGAAAAATACTTTGTAAGGTCCAAAAATCAACTTTAAAGCCTCCAAAAACATGCACTTTAGAGTCAGTGCTTATTGGAAATCACCTTAACCTTGCCAAAATCTCATACATGCTTTAGAGGGAAATTTCATTTTTAAAATAAGATTCATGGTTTAGAAAACTCAACAAAGGATCTTTGAGTTGAGGTTAGGTTTCTTTAGGTTTGAGTCTTTGTCTCTAGGATTATGTCTCTTCTAGGGTTTTTCTTTGACATTTTCTACAGGTTCATGCATTTGAGGGCCAAAGACTATGGCCAAGAATTCAAAGACAACATGAGCATTAGAGAATAAGATACAAGGATACATAGAGGTGGCCTTATCCTTGTTCATGGCATGAAAGGAGATTATAAAGAAACTACTATTGTTATATGGAGCCTAATCAGACTCGGAGGTTATATTTACCCCACTTTTATCAGCGCAGTTTCCCCCCAAATTCCTACGGGGTCAAGGGGCAACACCTCTTGCGGGGGTTTGGGGGAAGTGCCCCCAAGATAGGGTCAAGGGGTAGCACCCCTTGTGAGGTCCAGGGGTAGTGCCCCTGGCGTGCTCCTTGTCGCGACACAGGATGGGGTTGAGGGGCAGCGCCCCCGTGGGGGCTCAGGGGCAACGTCCCCGAAACCTCACATGATTTTTTATTATTTTATTAAGGCATTAGGAGTTATTTTTATTGTCTGACATAAAAAAACCTATTTTGTAACTGACAAAAGTCGTGATAAAAATGGCTAAGGGTTAGGGTTTTCTGTTGATGTTTTGTAGCGGTATTGAGTTGTAAAGATTGCTGGTTGTAATCGGTTTGATTTACTGGATAATAATATTGGACTCTCTATTGGTGGATGTAGCCCAAGTTTGGGTGAACCACGTTAAAACTTGTCTCTCACTGTTACTACTTCTATGTATTTTCATTCCTCTGTTTAATCTTTATTTGCATTTAATTGATATCTTCTACCGTCTAACCCTAACAAGTGGTATTAGAGCAGGTTGTGTTCGATAATCATCTGTAGGAAGGTCTCATAGTTGAGTGGGAGTCTCACGATTGAGTGGGAGCAATGGTGGATGAGGGTAAATTGAAGGTAGCCAAATTAAATGGACAGAACTATCAGTTATGGAAGATGCAGATGGAGGATTATCTCTATCAAAAGGATTTATGGAGGCTGTTGGAAGGAGTATCCAAGAAACCGGCTGGAATGATGGATGAGGATTGGGAACTTTTGGACAGAAAGGCACTGGGAACCATTTGGTTGTGCCTGGCACCATCGGTGGCATTCAATATAACGGAAGCAAAGACAACAAGTGAACTGATGAAAGCTTTTGCTAAATTATATGAAAAACCCTCAGCCTCAAATAATGTATTTCTCATGAAGTGTTTCTTTAATCTAAAAATGATTGAAGGTGGATCTATGAAAAATCATTTAAATGAGTTTAATATGATTACCAGTCAGTTAACTTCTGTAAAAGTGAAATTTGATGAAGAGGTGAGGGCTCTCTTGGTTTTATGTTCTTTTCCAGAAAGCTGGAATAACTTGGTAATGGCTGTAAGTAATTCTATCTCTGGTTCAAATACTTTGAAATTTGATGATGTCATTGGTGTTATCCTTAGCAAGGAAATGCAATGGAAAAGCTCAGGAGGGTCCACATCAGGTAGTGTTTTGAATGCATAAAGTAGGGGCAGATCAAAGGAGAGAGAAAAAGGTTCTGGAGGTCAAGGGAAGTCATGAGGAAAATCAAAGGATAAGAGATCCCAAACCAGAGGATAGAAGGATTGCTGGTACTATGGGAAACCAGGTCATCTAAAGAAAGATTGCTGGTCTCAAAAGAATAAAGAAGGAGACAAACAAGAAGGCAATAAGGAGGCAAATATGGTAAGTAATAAATCTGAAGATGATGCTTTGATTCTTTCCCTAGATAATGTTGGTGATTCATGGGTTTTAGATTCAAGGGCCTCATTTCATGCTACGTCCCTTAGAAGTTATTTTCTTGATTGTGTCCAAGGGGATTTTGGGCTGGTTTATTTGGGAGATAACAAACCTGTCAGATTGTTGGAAAGGGAAGAATTAAGATTAAGTTGTAGAATGGGAATCATTGGCTACTACAAGAGGTAAGGCATGTTCCAAGGTTCAGTAGGAATTTAATTTCAGCAGGGTAGCTAGCTAAACAAGGTTGCATTGTTACATTTACTGATAAAAATTGGAAGGTTTCAAAAGTTGCCTTAATAGTAGCAAAAGGTGTGAAAGTAGGCACCTTATATCTTTGTATAGGTCATACTGTTCCTTCTACTTTACCTGTTGCAGAGAAAAAACAAACAGGTTCATGAATAGTTGCTACAGGTTTGTAGGAAGAGACTGAAACAATTGTTGCAAGTTCTAAGACAATGCTATGGCATAATAGACTTGGGCATAAGAGTGAAAAAGGTATGAAAGTACTTCATTCTAAGAAAGTTTTACCAGGTTTGAAATGTATTAATATGGATTTCTATGAAAGTTGTGTGTATGGAAAATAAAAGAGAGTCAGTTTTCTCAAGGATGGGAAGCAAAAGAAAGATGAAAAGTTGGAGCTTGTGCATACAGATGTATGGGGACCAACTTAGGTATCTTCTCTTGGTGGCTATCAGTATTATATTACATTCATAGATGATGCAACTAGGAAGGTATGGATTTATTTCCTTAGGCAGAAATCTGATGTATTTGAAACATTTAAGAAATGGAGAAGCTTGGTTGAGAATGAGATGGGTAAAAGATTAAAATGTCTTAGATCTGATAATGATGGTGAGTATTGCAACAAAGAATTTGAGGATTATTATTCCTTTAATGGAATTCGTAGGCAGAAAATGGTTCCAGGGACTCCACAGGAAAATGGAGTGGCTGAACGCATGAATAGGACAATAATGGAGCGTGCAAGGACCATAAGATTGCATGTTGGGCTGCCTTTAAACATGTGGGCAAAGGCTATCAACACTGCTGTATATTTAATTAATAGAGGTCCTTCAGTTCCTTTGGGCTGTGGTATTCCAGAGGAAGCATGGATAGGTAAGAAGGTGAGTTATTCTTTTCTCAAAACCTTTGGATGTGAAGCATTTGTACATGTAGATTCTAAAAATAGAACCAAGTTGGATGCAAAATCAAAAAAATGTACCTTCGTTGGTTATGGCATTGATGAATTTGGTTATAGGCTTTGCGATTTTGAAAATTAGAAAATTGTGAGAAGCAGGGATGTTGTATTCAATGAGAAAGTGTTATACAAAGATCAGTTGCAACAACATGAGAAGAAAGAAAAGGATTATGTGGTGTTGGATGATACTCCAACTAGTGAGTTCCTCATGCTTTGCAACAACAACCAGAAATACCACAAATTCTAGTGAATGTTAGATGGTCAACAAGGCTAAGTAGACCTCCTGAAAGGTTTTCTCCCTCTTTGTATTCTATTTTGTTAACAGATGCTGGTGAACCAAAAGGGTATGATGAAGCTATGTAGGTGGATACAAAGGTTCAATGGGAGCTTGCAATGAAAGAAGAAATGGACTCTTTGCTGAAAAATTAGGCTTGGGAATTATGTAAGTTACCTGCAGGTAAAAAGGCTTTACCAAACAAATGGTTTTATAGGATGAAAGAGGAAGATGGAGGTAAGAAAAGATTTAAACCCAGGTTAGTTGTAAAAGGATTTGCACAGAAAAAGGGCATTGATTTTGATGAGATATTTTCTCCGGTTGTCAAGATGACTTCTATTCGTACTATTTTGAGTATTGTGGCTACTGAGGATTTGCATTTGGAATAGCTAGATGTGAAAACTGCCTTTCTCCATGGTGATTTGGAGGAGGAGATATACATGGAACAACCCCAAGGATTTGAGGTCAAAGGTAAGGAGAAACTGGTGTGTAGATTGAAGAAGAGTTTGTATGGCCTGAAACAAGCACCTCGACAATGGTACTTGAAATTTGATAGTTTTATGGTTGAGCAAGGCTACAACTGGTGTAATTTTGACCATTGTGTTTATTTTAAGAGGTTGGATAATGACAGCTACATTATTTTATGTTTATATGTTGATGACATGCTTGTAGCAAGGTCTAACATGGATCACATAAGAGAGTTAAACCAGCAGTTAGCACAGTCATTTGCTATGAAGGATTTGGGGGCAGCAAAACAAATCCTTGGTATGAAAATTTGCAGAGATAGGAAGAACAAAAAATTGACTCTATATCAAGTTGATTATGTTGAAAAGGTTTTGCAGAGATTCCATATGGAGAATGCAAAAGCTGTCAACACACCTTTGCCTAGTCATTTGAAATTGACTAAGGAGATGTGTCTTAAGACACCAGAGGAGGATGAAAAAATGTCCATGGTACCATATGCTTCAACTGTAGGAAGTTTAATGTACGCCATGGTATGTACGAGACCAGATATTGCACATGTTGTAGGAGTCGTAAGAAGGTATATGAGTCATCTCGGATTGAAGCATTGGAATGCAGTAAAATGGATTCTTAGATATTTGAGAGGTACATCCAATAAACACTTATGTTTTGGGGGCTCTAATACTGATTTATCAGGTTATGTAGACTCAGATTTGGCAAGGGATATTGATACCAGGCAGAGTACTACAGGTTATGTCTTTACTATAGGTGGGACATCGGTGAGTTGGATCTCACAGTTACAAAAGGTGGTTGCTTTATCCACCACAGAGGTAGAGTATGTAGTTGCAATAGAGACAAGCAAGGAGATGATATGGTTGCAATCTTTCATGGAAGAATTGGGCAAACAATAGGCTAACAGTTATTTGTTTATAGATAGTCAGAGTGCCATACATCTTGCAAAGAATTCTTCCTTACATTCAAAGACCAAACACATACAGTTGAGGTATCACTTCATTCAGTCGGTGTTAGATGATGGGCAGTTAAGGATGGAAAAGATACATATAGATGAAAATCCAATGGATATGTTTACAAAGGCAGTGACAAGGGAGAAGCTGAGATCTTCTTCAACTTCAGTTGGTCTTCAAGACTAAAAACAAAATTAGAACAACAGAGTCTAGGGTACTTATTTCCAGTGGGAGCTACAGGGTCAGTGGTGTTATGATCAGTCACCAAGTGGGAGATGATATGGTGTGGAGTCTGATCGGTCTCCAAGTGGGAGATTGTTGTTATATGGAGCCTAATCAGACTCGGAGGTTATATTTACCCCACTTTTATCAACGTGGTTTCCCCCCAAATTCCTACGGGGTCAAGGGGCAGTGCCCCTTATGGGGTCTAGGGGTTAGGGTTTTTTGTTGATGTATTGTAGCATTTTGCAGCGGTATTGAGTTGCAAAGATTGTTGGTTGTAATTGGATTGATTTACTAGATAATAATATTGGACTCTCTGTTGGTGGATGTAGCCCGAGTTTGGGTGAACCATGTTAAAACTTGTCTCTCACTGTTATTACTTTTGTGTATTTTCATTCATCTATTTAATATTTATTTGCATTTAATTGATATCTTCTGCTGTCTAACCGTAACAACCACATGCATATAAAGGATTGTTAGATGATAGAAAGATAGAAGCCTATGAGTTTATAAGAACATGTGAAATCAGAGGCCAATACACTAAATGTTACTATGACAGCATCCAAAAGTCTTCAAAACATCAGGTAGTCACTGTAGGCAATCACTCACTAGTGCTTTGTTTTGGCTAGACATGTTTTCTCTTGCAGGAAGCCTATTGTTGAATCAATAGAAATAGCATTCTCGAACCAAGAAGTCTGAAGATGCCATCATCAAGTTTTAATGAAATATTTGAGGAGTTTTGAGTTAGTAAAGAGTCTTGTTAAAGGGAGCCTTGATAAATATAGATGCATGAGCAAAGAGGTGGGGTAATACACAATTGAAGGGTCCAAAACAATATATGTAGAGGAAGTCTATCTCTCTCAAAAAGGTCTAAAACAATCACCAAGATAGAAGTATGATAGAGATTCAAGATAGAGAACAAGGTCAACAGAGTTGGAAATGGACTCTATGATTGTTTTATGGGTTTCGAACAATGCAAGATGAATACATAGTGCAGAGGGATTATGCCTGTCAAATACAAAAGGAAGGATGGATTAGGTTTACAATTAGTAGGGCCAACTCCAAGGACCCTTCATCACTGTCAGTTCTTAAGTTATTCTCTGATATTCAAGATAGTCCATAGACCTTATGAAGATATACATGCACTTTAGGTGCCATTGTAGTGAAAAGAAAATGGTGTTATCTCTTTTGAATTTTTCAAACTTTATCTTAAAACTTATATCAAAATATGGAGGATAGTTAGTAGCAAAAGAAGAATGTGAAGCACAAATGCTTAGGCATGAATTTAAAAGGTCTATATGTGAAAGTGTATATGAAGGACAACTGCTGGAGCTACAAGACACTTGAAATGGACAGGTTGCAATCCAGGTCTATGATTGCCAATATAAAAAAGAAATGGAGAATGTTAAGGAGTTATCTGAAACTAAGTTGATGAACAAGAGCTTTGAAATTATGAACCTTGCTGGACAATTAAAGGAAAATGAGCAAGAGTGTGAGAGTCTATGGGCTCAAATATCCAACAATCATGTGATTGATGCATAGATTGAAAATAATTTGAGTACCACAAAGGTAACAATGGAAAGCCAGTATACTAGATTGAAACACAAATATAAACATTGATAGAGTAGAGTTTATTCTTGATAAAGGATGGACAAGAGACCTATACTAAAAAGAAATTTAAAGGGACAGTGACATGAAAGCAAAGGTTTGAAACAGCATGGGAAGACCAAAATACAGTCAGTAGTCATAGTCATATGATAACAAATAGACAAAAGAGCAACATGACAGCAGTCATGAGCACAAGAAATAGCATGACATTTGACTCATGAAGGTGTCAAGAGGACAGTAGGATAGATACTCAGATAGTGTCCCTTGAAGTCAACAGTGGTGTCATTATTCTTGCAGTTCAGTAGGGGCATCTCATGAACTTGGGTTGTGCTACTAATCACCCAAGTTTTGCCATGATTTTCTCATAGTTTTTACCAAGGCAAATGAAGCACCACATTGTATTGACACAGTTCAAGTGTTCATGGTCCTAGAATGCTATGAAACAATGAGTCTAGAGTGAATGGTCTATTCAATCCATGAAGGATTGAGTCATTAGTAAGACTTGAAAAAGGGTTTGTAGCAGTAAAGATTGTGAATGCAATGTAGAGTTGTAGATATGGTAGAGTTTTTCAAAGTTGTGTATGACCTTGAGATTTCATGAAGCTTGTATAAGACTATAAAATAGTGATAAGGTTCACCTGAGACCATCTAACAGAGTACAAACCCTCCTTAATCCTTGCACAAGTTGATGAAGATACTTGTAGACCTATGTTTAGACATTGAAATTGCATACTTGTGTTTAGACATTGAAATAGTTGGAAAGTAGACTTTGGTTATCAAGAAAAACTATGAAAGTATCTAGGATTGGGCAAGCCTATTTAAAAGCTCCCACAATTTGTAAAAAGGAATTTTGTTAGCAACCCAAGGTTGTCTAGTGTTCTTAAAGCCTATTAAGAGTCTTTAGGATTATTGAACCCTAAAAGTGGTCTCTCAAGAAGTTTTAGCGGTCCTATACACCTTGTCCAATCATGCATGATAGATAAAAGGACTGAGACAATAAGGTTAGAATAAATAGATAGAGGCACCTGTAGACTAAAAGAAAGAAAAAGGTGTGCAGAACCTAGATAGTGTAGACAGTAAGGAGGAGTCCTCAAAGATATGAATAGAGAAAAAGGTCTAATCATTGTCATATAGTGGAGATGCAGGTTTTGAAGATTGTTTGAAGTAAGAAAGAGGGTAGCAAACATTGAAAAAATAATCATCTTTGACTCTCATGATGACAACAGTTATAAGAGAAAGCATAGAGGACAGTCACAATAGTAATAGGTGCAGTCCAAATTAGAAGAGGATAGTCATGGTATATAGAAGATAGAAAGGACAAATGGATAAAGGGATTGTAGTGTAGGGATAGTCATATCTTAGACAGAGGTTTGTCACCATTTGAATTTCTTGCTATGGTATTGTGGAAGGATACAAATATTGCATTGTTAGTTGGGACAGTTAGCTAACAGATTTTAGCATGATTATGAGACAAAAACTATCCATAGGTATAGTGTGCAAAAGTAAAGAAAGACAACGTATACATGGGTGTATATTGGTTAAAATTGCTATGAATAGAATTTGAGAAACATATCCAATGAAGAAATCACATGACCAAGTGGGAAGAGATAGTAATAAACACTTAAGATGATGTGATAGTGCTCTAACTAATGGAAAAAAGGTAATGATACAGTGCTGGGTAGAAGATAGTACTCTAACCAAGAAAAATGACCACTAATGCAAGGCATTAAGGTTTGTAAGACAGTCATGTGAAAAAAGAAAAAATAGAAGTATGCAGGCCTGTCTAACAGTTATAAATAGGTCTGAAATTATTATCAAAGGTCCTTTGTCTTAAAAAGAGTGTGAAGGGATCAGTAAAGTGTCAAGATTGGACCAAAAGGGGCAGAAGGACTAAATAGTGAATACAAAGAAGTTTCAAGAAGACAGTGAAATCAAGAAGCAAAGTATTGTGAGCTTTTGATTATCAATAAAGAAAGATGACTGTGTGTTAGAGGACTATGTATGGTTTTAAGACTTTTAGGGGGTCAACAAAGAAGAAAAGATAGTGGACAATGAAGGAAAGGATAATAGTTAGGCTCGAATAAGGAGCACAAGAATGTAAAAGAAGGACTAGGACCTATTCCAATGCCCTCCAAAAATTCATGATGGCATCTAAATGCAAGGAACACATGCCCTATAAGCATGTATGACAGTTGAGTGAGAGGAGATAGTCATGCAAGCATATAGGAGGATGAGGAGTAAGTATAGGGGTAGTTGGAAGGGTATTAAAATTAGTTTGACAACTAGCCAAGCATCTAGGGATAGTTGGGTGACTTGGACATCAAGTTGAGAACATCTAGGAGCAGTTTCACTTTTCAAGGATGCACATCTCAACCATGTCAACTTTTCATGCAACTGGATCATTTCAAGGAGCTGAAGAAGTCAAGCAACTAATTTTTGAAGAACAAGTCAAACTTGAAGTCACTTGGGCATTCAAAGTTGGTTAGCAAATTTTTATGCCTTGTGGCTTAGTCTTTTCTAGTTCCTATATTCTCTCTAATGTTTGTGATGAAATATGGGACACTTAGGCTTCCTTTTTCAACAGTTCTTTCATTTTTTTGAGCTCTAGAATCAAAAAACAACATATTGTAACTCAAGTTTTTAGTTGTACAATAGCACATTGTAATACTTTTAGAGCAATACGAGTTAGTTTTTAGATTTATTCATCTATGAGGATACTATTTTCTCAATAAAGATTCAATATTTTACCTTCTCAACTTCTGTTGTACATGTGTATCGATAAATGATTGATGAATGTTTCTATGATATTGAATGCATGTCGTGAAACATATGTCTCATTTGATACTTTGACATCAGAAAATACATGTCTTGCATAGGTCATGAGTTGTGTAATGTTGTAAAATAGTTTTAGTTTGTGAAAATTTCAATCCTTTTCCTCCTAAAATTGTCAAGCATCAAACCTTCTAATGAAATACTGATATGCAAACATGAAATGAGTTTGAGTTGTGTCAAGAATATCAGGTCTTTGAACAAATTGTGTTTCAAACAACTACAGTTAAGTCTCAAATTTTGGTGCATCACCTCCATCTATAGTAGGTTTACTTTGTCATTTTCTTCCCCTTTTCATCATCAAACAATAGTAGCACAATTAGTTTTAGGTGAAGCACCAAGGGAACCGGCCCTCTCTAGAAGTTGATCTCGACCTATCTGATCCCACACTCAATGAGATCATCCCATTGTTACCCTAGGACTTTTACCTCCTAAGTTTAGCTCCTGGGTCCCTTAGATTTAATCATACATGTTAAAAATGAATCCTGGAGCAAAATCCCCTGAAACCCATGACAAATGGGACTTATGGGACACTCTTGAGCTTAAGCAAGTCCCAAAATAGGACCCTAGACAAGGGCACCCATGCCCTAGTTGAGACCTATTTTGTCAGGACCTAAATTTTAAATGTTGTCAAAGTGATCGTTAAAAGGTTTCCCTTTGTCAGCCTATTCAATTTGAATTATGAATGTTTAGCGAGAATGCACATATAAACATGTTTAGGACTTCATTTTAACTAGAGATGGATAATGCAAACTTGTGATATTGTACTAAGGATATTCAAGGCCTTCATTGTGTTGCAAAGCAGTATTGTGTTGTGTTTGTACTTGTGTGTTGCAGATTTGTCTTCATCAATCCATCTCCTCATGGCGTGAAAGATCTTCATCTTCCCATGAGAGCTACGCCTACTAAGGTGATATCTACTATGTGTTTCAATTAATTTATCATACATTTTCTTTTGCCTCTATCCACCAAGGACACACATTCTCTATCTAACAACGGTGTTGGAAGGCTTGAATGCCATTTCAGGGCTTAACTGAGGCAAGCTCCTAAACACCACAATGTCCAACCCCTCTCTTGTGATTGCAGTTGATAGGTGTCAGATCTTGGGGAGAGGAGTTGTAGGAGACCAAAGCAGAGTAGGAAGATTCCAAATATGAAGAAAACAACATAAAAGATCCCTAATTGGACAAGGGTGCCCGCTATTTTGTCCCTCATTTTTGTAGTGTCAGGAATCTCTGAGAAGGTTACAGTCTGAAGCAAATTTTATCCCGAAGCCCTTAGAAAAAGCACTACATTGGATAAGGGAACTCGCTCTTTTTTCCCTAAAGTTTCCACCTTGTGAAACATAAAATCTTGTATGTATTTAATCTACATTTAGTGTCTTCCTGTGTGAGAATTTGTTGGGTTTCGTTTGTTTGTTTACAATTTTGCGTAATTAGGGTTTTGATCATAATCGAACTAAGGTTTAACAAATTAATCAACAAATTCCAAATTTCCTTATCATTCCAAGTGACACCAAACCTGTAGTTGAGTCCTCTTGCAAAAGTTGTGATTCATCTCGGTTTAATGTCCTTGAATGTATGTAGTGAAAGGAGGATCTAATTAACTATCAACCCCTCGTTTTCCTACATTACACCCATGTTGCACAAAGTAGTTGCATTTTCTCAAGCTCAACAAGGTGCATACTTTAGTGACAATAGTTTTTGGCATGCCTAGTGGACAGATTAGACTATTACAGTCCATGAGTTCTCTTTCATTGTTGATATTTGGTGTGTATATCAGTAGTATCAACCTTTGGAGGCAATGTTTCACACACCTGGTGACACTACAAGTTTAAATCTATAGGCATAAGTAGTACAATTGCTTAAAGAATACCAAGGATCATCTTTGGTGATTTTCATGCCTTTTTCCTTTGTGGGGAGCCTTCAAAACCACTCGGTGGTCTGCTAGTATGAATTATTTCCTAAAAAATAGACCTAGTTTTTCTTTCTTTAATGAATATTTCATGAAATCCCAGCTCATTTCAAAGTTCTAACATGCCAATTTATCAAGAGAGATGTGTTCCTTCAACCTTTCCTTATCAAAACATAGTTTGTGAGCATTTATATCAGCCATATCAGATTGAAAACAATGTTGGTTTCATCCCAAACAGCCATGTAACAGTAGGATACCAGCATGCACATCATACTTTCCTCCCTCCCATCCATGCTTAGCCTTCTTGGTAGCCTATCCATACCTACAATCAGTCCTAAGAAGACTATTTGTCTCATAACTAGCATGCCTATTCTCCTAGCCAGCTTCAAGATGATGACAACATGAGCATTAGAGATATCATGCTAAACCTTCAAATACAGTTCAATGCTATTAAAAATGAGCAGGAGTATAGTTGGTAGCAGGAAGAGCTTACATATCAAGCTTATTTGCACCAGCAGGAGAAGGAGATACAAGCAAGGTATGAGGAAGTTTTTCTGGCTAAACAAATTGTGGCCAAAGAAGAACAACTAAAGCAACTGATGGCTCAAATGCAAAGGTATGAAATCCAACCATCCCCTTGCATTCCTAGTTTCAGTTCAACTTATCCTACAAACCAAAGTGAACCTATGAAAGAGCCTCAAACTCCTCTACAATGGCAGCCTTCTTAGAGAAAGCATCCTGATTTAAAAATACCAAACCTTGTTAAGGCCATTCCTCTCATACCAATCCAAAATCAGGAAGAGGAAAAGGTTGTAGAATCTAAGCCAATCAAAATTCCAAGTTTTAGGAGTGTTTCTTCAAACCAATAGCCAATTCCTAACTAAGAGCAGTCCATAATGCTTCATATTCATCTTAGAAATGAACATGTTAATGTTACTTCATCTGTTGAACCCTTTTGCCCTCTCACCATCTCCCTTCTCAAAGGAGGACCCATTGTATGGAGAGAAAATGAAAGCTATATAGGTGAAGAGGAGAATATTCTCAGTGAAGATGATGAAAAAATAACTATTTGTAGCCCTTTTTGTGTCACTAAATCAAAAAAATTAGACTTCCTGAAAGAGGATGATGAGCATGATCAACTGGAACAACAGTTTGAAAGGCAAGTAAGATGTATTGAACATGAATTTTTGACTGATTTATTTGATGAGATCCCATTTCTGTTGGAAATGAAGAAAATGTATCAAAGTATATGTCAGCAAATCTAAGTCAGCTAGGACAACAAGATAGCAAGCAAGAAGGGGGTGGTGAAGATGAAGAGTCTACCTCTTGTTTTGATCAACTACATTCTTTTGTTGACAAGGATGAGGAGAGCATGCCAATCCTCACCTTAGAAACTGATTTGGAGCAGTGAGAAGACAATAGAGCACATGATAGGTTGTTGGTTCATGAAGACAAGAATGAGGATGAAGTCTCAATCCATATGGAAGAACAAAAAGATAGTCTAGTTTTGGAGGTTAGTAAGATTGTCTTGCATGAAGATGAGTATCAACTTGGACAAGAAAACAAATCTAAATCCATCCCTCAAAATCATGATATTAATGCTTTATCAAACCCTCAGGTATGTCTTCTTTTACAAAAGAGTAAGAAAGATGTTGAAGAAGACTCTTTTTGGGATGAACTAAAAGTTTTTTGTTCAAATTTGGATACCAAACCAACATCTTTTTATAAAGAAGTTCATGAACAACATGAACAAAATGAGGAATTTAGTTTTTCAAAGGACTTTAATCAGAAGAATGATAGGGTAGCAAAGTATAAACATGAAACCAACACTATTTTTTCAAGCTTTGGCTTGACAAGAGGTTGTCCTATTAGGCATCTAGCTCAGCTGAAGGTTAACAAGGAAGTTTTCCCACATGGCATACATGATCCAAACACAAGATTGACCATCACACAATGCAAGATCAGCTTACTTGTCCACCTCAAAGCAGCTGCATTTTTAGTCAAAAAAAGTGGGTATGTAATTTTGTTTTCCTTCTTGAGGAGGCATTACAACAGCTTGTTGAATGCTCATTTTTTCTTCACCCCTTGTTGGTTCTTTACAAACATGAAAAGTATTCTTAGTTGATCAAGAAAGGAAGCTATTTTGTGGAACCAGTTAATGGATTTGTTTAGATAGCTTGTTTCATTTGTTTAGTTTAGGTTAGTATAGGTCATTTAAGTGTTTTATTTCCTCCAATTGTAGATGCACAAGTAGATGTCTTTTAGATAGGTTTTGTGTTTGTCTTGTGTTTTGTCTTGTTTGAAAGGTACTAACAACTATTTATTAGGTCTGATATCAGTTTGTTTTGAGTCTTTCTTGACTCTATCACCCAATGGATATGCTTAAGGCTACTGGTTTTTGATGCTTAGAAAGCAAGCATTTCATAGAGGTCACCAAAAATGTTAACTTATTTGTGTTCCTTAGACCCAAATAGTCATTAGAAGTTTCTTTGGGATGTTTTGAAATCTTAAGCATATGGTTTTGTGTCTTGTTCTAGAGGTCTTGATAAGGTTTGCCTAGTGTCTTGGGTGTATCATGTGTCTTGTTTCTATCTTGGGAATAGAAAAATGCTTTATAAGGTCTAGAAATCAACTTTAAAGCCTCCAAAAACATGCACTTTAGAATCAGCACTTATTAGAAATCACCTTAACCTTGCCAAAGTCTTGTACATGCTTTAGAGGGAAATTTCATTTTTGAAAATAAGATTCATGGTTTAGCAAACTTAGTATAGAGGATCTTTGAGTTGAGGTTAGGTTTCTTTAGGTTTGAGCCTTTGTCTCTATGGTTACGTCTCTTCTAGGGTTTTTCTTTGACATGTTCTATAGGTTCATGCATTTGTGGGCCAAAGACTATGACCAAGAATCCAAAGACAACATGAGCATTAGAGAACAAGATATAAGGATACATAGAGGTGGCCTTCTCCTTGTTCATGGTGTGGAAGGAGATTATAAAGAAACCGCATGCATACAGAGGATTGTCATGAAGAAAGATAAAAGCCTATGAGTTTATAAGAACAGGTGAAATCAGAGGCCAATACACTAAATGTTACTGTGACAACATCCAAAAGTCTTCAAAACATTAGGTAGTCATTGTAGGCAATCACTTACTGGTGCTTTGTTTTGGCAAGATGGGTTTTCTCTTGCAGGAAGCTACTTATTGAATCAATAGATATAGCATGCTTAAACCAAGAAGTCTAAAGATGCCATCATCAAGTTTTTACGAAAGACTTGAGGAGTTTTGAGTCAGTAAAGATTCTTTTTAAAGGGAGCCTTGATAAATATAAATGCACGAGCAAAGAGGTTGGGCAATACACAGTTGAAGGGTCCAAAATAGTATATGTAGAGGAAGTCTATCTCTCTCAAAGAGGTCTGAAATAGTCACCAAGACAAAAGTATGACAGAGATTCAAGATAGAGAACAAGATGAATAGGGTTTGAAACAGTCTCTATGATTGTTTTAGGGGTTTCAAATAATGCAAGATGAATACATAGTGCAGAGGGATTGTGCCTGTCAAATACAAAAGGAAGGAGGGATCATGTTTACCATTAGTAGGGCCAACTCCAAGGACCCTTCATCACTATAATTTCTCAAGTTATTCTCTGATATTCAAAACAATCCATAGACCTTATGAAGATCTACATGCACTTTAGGTGCCATTGTAGTGAAAAAAAAATGGTGTTATCTCTTTTGAATCTTTCAAACTTCATCTTAAAACTTACATCAAAATATGGAGGACAGTTAATAGTAAAAGAAGAATGTGAAGCACAGATGCTTAGGCATGAATTTGAAAGGTCTATATGTGAAAGTGTATACGAAGGACAACTACTAGAGCTACAAGACACTTGAAACAAATAGGTTGTAGTCCACGTCTATGATTGCCAATATAAAAAAGAAATGGAGAATGTTAAGGAGTTATCTGAAACTAAGTTGATGAACAAGAGCTTTGAAATTATGAACCTTGCTGGAAAATTAAAGGAAAATGAGTAGGAGTGTGAGAGTCTACAGGCTCAAATATCCAACAATCATGTGATTGATGCATAGATTGAAAATAATTTTAGTACCACAAAGGTAACAATGGAAAGCCAGTACATACTAGATTGAAACACAGATATAAACATTGATAGAGAAGATTTTATTCTTGAATTTAAAGGATGGATAGGAAACCTATACTAAAAACACATTTAAAGGGACAGTGACATGAAAGTAGAAGTCTGAAACAACATGGGAAGACCAAAATGCAGTTAGCAATCATAGTCATATGAAAACAAACAGACAAAAGAGCAGCATGAAAACCATCATGAACACAAGAAACAAAATGACAGTTGACTCATGAAGGTGTCAAGAGGGCAGTAGGGCCGATAGTCAGGTAGTGTCCCTTGAAGTCAATAGTGGTGTCATTATTCTTGTAGTTCAATAGGGGCATCTCATGAACTTGGGTTGTGCTACTGATCATCCAAGTTTTGTCATGTTTTGCTCATGGTTTTTACCAAGGCAAATGAAGCACCACATTGTATTGACAGAGTTCAAGTGTTCATGGTCCTATAATTCTATGAAACCATGAGTACAGAGTGCATGGTCTATTCAATCCATGAAGGATCAAGTCATTAGTAATAAGACTTGAACATGGGTGTGTAGTAGTAAAGACTGTGCATGCAATGTAGAGTTGTAGATATGGTAGAGGTTTTCAAAGATTTGTACGACCCTAAGATTTCATGAACCTTGTATAAGCCTGTAAAAATAGTGATAAGGTTCACCTGAGACCATCTAACATACTACAGACTCTCCTTAATCCCTGAACAAGTTGATGAAGATACTTGCAGACCTGTGTTTAGGCATTAAAATAGTTGGAAAGTAGACTTTGATTATCAAGAAAAAATATGAAAGTATCTAGGACTGGGCAAGCCTATTTTAAAATCTCCCACAGTTTGTACAAAGGAATTTTTTTAACAGCCCAAGGTTGTCTAGTGTTCTTAAAGCATGTTAAGAGTCTTTAGGATTATTGAACCCTAAAAGTGGTCTCTCAAGAAGTTTTAGAGGTCTTGTAAACTTTGTCAAATCATGCATGATATATAAAGGGACTGAGACAATGAGATTAGAATAAATAGATAGAGGCACCTGCAGACTGATAGAAAGAAAAAATGTGTGCAGTACCTAGATAGTGTAGACAGTGAGGAGTCCTCAAAGCTATGAACAAAGAAAAAGGTCTGGTCACTATCATATAAAGTAGATGCAAGTTTTGAACAAAGTTTGAAGTAAAAAAGAGGGCAACAAACATTGGAAAAATAGTCATCCTTGACTCTCATGATGACAATGGTTATAAGAGCAAGCATAGAGGACAATCACAATAGTGACAAGTGCAGTTCAAATTAGAATAGAACAGTCATGGTAAACAAAAAATAGAAAGGACAAATGGATGAAGGGACTGCAGTGTAGGGACAATCATATATGAGATAGAGGTTTGTCACCATTAGAAGTGCTTGCCATGGTATTATGGAAGGATACAAAGAATGCAGTGTTAGTTGGGACAGTTAGCTAATAGACTTTAGCATGATTATGAGACAAAAACTATCCATAGAGATAGTGTGTAGATGTAAAGAAAGACAACGTATACATGGGTATATGTTTGTTAAGACATCTATGAACAGAATGTGAGAAACATAGCCAAGGAAGAGATCACATGACCAAGTGGGCAAAGATAGTAATAAACACTTAAGATGATGTGATAGTGTTCTAACTAATGGAAAAGAGAAAATGATATAGTGTTGGACAAAAGATGGCACTTTAACCTAGGAAAATGACCACTAGTCCAAGGCATTAAGGTTTGTAAGACAGTCATGTGAAAAAGGAAAAAAATTAAGTATGCAGTCATGTCTAATAGCTATAAATAGGTCTAAAATTATTATCAAAGGTCCTTTGTCTTAAAAAGAGTGTGAAGGGAACAATCAAGTACCAAGATTAGACCAAAAGGGGTAGAAGGATTGAACAGTGAATACAAAGAAGTTTTAAGAAGACAATAAAATCAAGAAGAAAAGTATTATGAGCTTTTGTTGATCAATAAAGAAAGATGACTGTGTGTTAGAGGACTATGTATGGTTTCAAGACTTTTAGGGGGTCAACAAAGAAGAAAATATAGTGGACAGTGAAGGAAAGGATAATAGTTAGACTAGAAAAAGGAGCACAAGAATGTAAAAGAAGGACTAAGACCTTTTCCAATGCCCTCCAAAAAGTCAAGATGGCATCAAAATGAAAGGAACACATGCCCTATAAGCATGTTATGATAGTTGAGTGAGAGGAGACAATCATGCAAGCATATAGGAGGATGAGGAGTAAGTATAGGTGTAGTTGGAAGGGTATTAAAATTAGTTTGACAACTAGCCAAGCATCTAGGGATAGTTGGGTGACTTGGATAGCAAGTTGAGAACATCTAGGAGCAGTTCCACTTTTCAAGGATGCACATCCCAACCACGTCCACTTTTTATGTAGCTAGAGCATTTCAAGGAGCTGAAGAAGTCAAGCAACTAATTTTTGAAGAACAAGTCAAACTTGAAGTCACTTGGGCGTCCAAAGTTGGTTAGCTAATTTTTATGCCTTGTAACTTAGTCTTTTCTAGTTCCTATATTCTCTCCAATGTTTGTGATGAGATATAGGACCCTTAGGCTTCCTTTTTTAGTTATTCTTTCATGTTTTTGATCTCTAGAAGCAAAAAATAGCATATTGTAACTTAAGTTTTCTATTGTACAACAACACATTGTAATACTTTTAGAGCAATACAAGTTAGTTTTCAAACTTATTCAGCTGTAAGGATACCTTTTTTCTCAATAAAGATTTAATATTTTACCTTCTCAACTTCTGTTGTACATGTGTATGGATTAATGGTTGATGAATGTTTCTGTGATATTGAATGCATGTCCTTAAACATATGTCTCATTTGATACTTTGACATCAGAGAATACATGTCTTGCGTAGGTCATGAGTTGTGTAATGATGTAAAATAGTCTTAGTTTGTGAAAATTTCAATCCTTTTCCTTCTAAAACTATCAAGCATCAAACCTTCTAATGAAATGTTGATACGCAGACATGAAATGAATCTTAATTGTGTTAAGAATATCAGGTCTTTGAACAAATTATGTGTCAAATAGCTACAGTTAAGTCTCAAATTTGGGTGCATCACCTCCATCTATAGTAGGTTTACTTTATGTCATTTTCTTCCCTTTTTCATCAGCAAACAACAGTAGCTCAATTAGTTTTAGGTGAAGCACCAAGGGAACCAACCCTCTCTAGAGGTTGATCTCAACCTATATGAACCCACACTCAGTGAGATCATCCCATGTTGCACAAAGTAGTTGAGTTTTGTCAAGCTCAACAAGGTGCATACTTTAGTGACAATAGTTATTACTTAAGTTTCTTGTTTTTGTCAAGCCATATATTCCTTTATTTTAGTTATCGAGTCACTAACTAGTTGTTTTGCTAGAGTGACCATATGTTTTATAAAATCTTTTGTCTCCTCTATTTCTCTTTCCTTTTCCACCCATTCTACCTATTCTCCCATATTTCTTGTTAAAGACTACCCCCAGTCTTAGTATCATTTTTTCTAATGGTTTTTTAGGTTGTACTATCTTGTCATTCATTCCTTTCTGTTCCTAACTTTCTATTAAAATTTCTTCTTCTATGGTTGTCTATTGTAGAGTATCCTTTGTATGTAATAAAGATGGCATCCTTGGGCTCCTCTTGTAGTTTCTTGGTCTAAATGACTATTTTGTAGGCATGTTGAGCTACTATAACTACCTCTTCATATAACTTCTATTTTAGTTTATTATTTTATAGATTCATTGCCAAAGCATCCACCAGTGTTTGGTTCTTAGCTCATGATCTTAAAGAGCTTATACTTGGATTTTATTTTTGGTGAGAGGTTTAGGTCAATGGCTACCTCCTCCATTTATTTTCTTTTAAGGGAGATGTTTATCTTACAAGCCTCTTCCCTTTGTCTACCCACCTAATTTCGTAGTATTGTCCTTAGTTCAATAGGAAATCCTTGAGTGATTTAATCTACTAGCTATGGGCTAGTAGATATGAATCCCAACAATAATTGAACTATGATTTTTTTGTTGGTTGTGGTGGTAGAGGGATATGTTTTGGCTACTTCAAGTGGTCTCCTAGCTATAGAAAGAAACTTTAGTAATTTTGGCTATCTAAAATGGTCTCTTGTGTTTTCCCCTTTTCATCTACCACTTAGTTCCTCATCATTCTCTTCTGTGGTATATCCACTAGAGGGGTCTTAAATGATTATTCATCCCCTTTCCATGTGCTAGCATATTGCACCAAACCCTTGTATGTTTTTTTTCACTTTGCTTTCCTTTGTTTTTGTTTTACCTCCTTTTTCTTTTCAGAGCTCATCTACAATAGAGATTTTGTGATTTCCTCCAATGATGTCTTTACTAGTGAAGGGGTGGCTTTGATTTGGATTTTCTTCTCTTTTGGTTGTTTCCTTTTTTTACCTTCTTTTCATACTATGTTGTTTCTTTTTACAATTGTTCTTATGATAGTTGTTTTTTCTACAAATTTCTATTTTTGTGGTGGGGTACTCCCATTGGAAGATTGTAAGTGTTTAGATCTCCTTTTTCCAAGTTCTATCCCCTATTGAATTCTTTGGTTTTTAGTGATATCAAGAAATTTTGGAGGATCTTGTTTCGCCTTAGCTTCGTTTATGCTCTCTTGTCAATTTTTTCCTAGGCATCCTTCTTTGCCTTTTTATCAATGTACTCTTTCCATGTACCAAATATTTCTATGGTTGCATATCGAGGATGGGAGAAAAGTTGCATTGTACTCTCCAAAAGTTGATCACTTGCTTTATATGGAAGAGGTGGCACTAAGAAAGTGCAAGGATCCATGACTTCTAGATGAATGTAATATTTGTCTATGATGGAGACCATGCCATTTTTAAACTTTTGTGCCACTTTATAGCTCAATCTTTCCCTTTCTTGCATTCTTTCTTGGAATCTTGAAAAGAATGACTCAACCATATCTATAAATTGTTGCATCTAAGAACCCATCTATATTCTCCTTGATTTGATTTGCAATGAAGGGTTCTGACTTCCATGTGCATTTGCTAATCCTAGGCAATTCTCTTAGAAAGTATAGTGCTATCCAAATTATTAATGATCCATAGCTAAATTTGTGGTGGATTTTCTTTCTTTTCTCCAAGTCATCCATTAGTTTCTCCCTTAGGATTTTTGTAAAGATCATATTCTTTTCCATTGGTGACCATTTCATACATGGGATGGATATAAGTCACTAGGGTAGAATCCTCTTTTCTAGCATGAAAAATCTTGTAAGAAACATGCATTTGGTGGCATACCTTACACCAAGGTCATAGATTTTGCTTACAGTGAGGAATCACTCGTCGAATGTCACTAATGTGAATGTTGTGATAGATTCACTATCTACTTTCTTAGGCTTTTCTACTTTGTCACACATAGCCCTATTACCCTTTTTATTACCTTTTTGATAATGAGAAATGGTCTATCTATGTATAGGAATTATTCTTGGATGCAACTCAAACCTAACCAAATCCATTTATGGTCATTGCTAAAATTTGGGAAATTTTCCTAAATATCTAGTTTGAGATTCCCAATATTCTTTTTTGCACCAATGATTCCCCTATCATAGGATTTCTAAGAGCTTGAACTTTTTTCCCAAATTTTGCATGGTTGATCTGTATTAGTTTAACATGATATATTTACAAACATCTTCAATGTATATGACACCAATGAGAATGTTTGAGAATACCCCTTCCAGGTCATTTTCCATGGCCTTCCATGGAAATGGTTTATAGATTGGTCCCTTAATATCCTTGGTGTTAATGATTTGTGGTGTTGATGGGCCTTCCATGGCTTGATTTTCCTAGACTATGTTCCTTTGTTCTTCAAACTTCTATTGTCAAGCTTGTTGCTTAGCTTCTACACAAATCACTTATGCACTTCCTTGCTTTGGTGAGTTTTGCACTACTCTTTTCTCCTTTTGTAGTTTTTTACCATCTTGTTGATGTCATGACTTAAGTCATTGTCATTTGACTCTTTGATTTCCTTTGATTTCTTTTTAATAGTTAACTTAGTTTACACACCAAGTATCAGTTATAATAAACTATGTTACATAATGTACAATGTATCCTTAGTCTTTTTAAATTTATGGTTAAATCTCCTTCGTAGCAAGGTTTCAATTAAGATCCATTAACATACTCATCTAATAATTCATTTATCAACATTTTTAATTTTACCACTTTGGTTGCTTGTATATTGTCTATGTTAGACTTAGGGCACACAACTAAGAGGGGGGGTGAATCAGTTGTGCAAAAATTTCTTTCAATTAAACACTTAATTCCTCTTTACAATTTAGCAGTATAATAATAAATCAATCATGGAAACACAATGCAACAAATTAAGAGTAGAAACACATCAACACATGAGACACCAAGATTTTGACATGGAAAACCTGGTTAAGGGAAAAACCACAGGGTGATTAACCCAAGATTGTATTCTCTGTTAGAAGAATAGACAGAACAAAATGGCACATGCCAATTAGGGCTCACTGCCTGAGCACACTGCTCACAAGAGGCTCACTGCCTACAGGAGACACACTGTCTACAAAGAAATAAGTATCACCTACTTGAACTGGAAAAATAGCATCTTCACCATGCTTGAATCAGTTCCATTTAATCCCAATACTCCTGCTCTGCCTTTCGCTCTCCTCCTTTCTACCACACACTCATCACCACAAGAACAACTTTGAAATGACTTCGTAACCCCTTATTTATACAAGACATCAACTTAGGAATAATCATCTAAGTCGGCAAACATCTACCAGAACATCCACAAGAAGTGTAACTTATTCGATCGGCCAATCTCAGGAAGAATATCATCATCCAGAGGTTATTCTTCAATATCAAGCTCCAACTCTAATGCGGACCACTAACACATGCTCGACATAATCCAAAGTCCTTCACAAGGTTTCCTAAATCACCAAGAACATTCGCACTTCATCTGCATACTGAAATCCTTCTCTCTTTCATCTAGAGCCTTAAGAACATAGTCTGTCACCACTGTCACCAAAGAATGGATACTTTCAGACCTTCCATTCATGAACCAATCAAGTTGACACATCACAAGGACTTCCTTAATACTCCCTCAAATCCACAGAGCAGGAAACTGTACTTCCAGATCTCACCGGACCTGTCTATGTCACTCTGTTACCTCTGAACAGTACCAGAACTGATTTTACTTGAGTGGCCACAACTTCTTCATATCTTCATGCAAACCTCTAAAATCTCTACTAGATCACCTCAAGACACATATCTAAAAACCCTTTAATCCGTATCCTCTGATCCTCTTCCTATCTTGGACTTTTGCCTTATTGTCATTACTAATCTTCACTGTTCTTGATTGAGACTAATTTTCTCAATATCCTAAGCACACAGCTCATCCAATCTTTATCATTAATGTAACAGGAGTATGTTGACATCAATGACAACAAAGGTTAGGCCCATACTTGTAACAATCTCCTCCTTTGTCATTGATGGCAACATATGATGTGAAAAACTGTTTTGACCATCAAGACAAGAACTTCTTCTTACTGTCACAGCTCCCCCTATCAGCAACAACCATTCACATGTCTTCTCTCCCTTTACTGCTCCCCCTTTGATCAACAACCACTTGTTTTTCACATCTCTTCTCTCCCCCTTTGACATCAATGGCAAAGGGCACATACTTGCAATTCCAACACTTCAAAATCATACCTACTGCTCCCCCTGAGTAGCAGCTCCTCATCAATCTGGATCATAAGATATGACTATGATATCCACCAAACTGATGCACCTCAGTGCACCTTAGTTCATCACCGGAGGGACAATAACCCCTAACTTCTACCTGAGATACTCAAAAGAGTCCTTAGGTAGAGGTTTAGTAAAGATATCTGCAATCTGATCCTTGGAAGGCACAAACTCCAATCTAACTTCATTCTTGTTCACTTGCTCTATCAAAAAGTGAAACTTGATGGATATGTGTTTAGTCTTTGAATGCAGCACTGGATTCTTAGATATATTTATAGCACTTGAATTATCACAGAAGATTGTGATAGGTTCTTCATACTCCACTTTGATACGTCTTAGCATCTGCTTCATCCATAAAACTTGAGTGCAACTACCTACTGCTGCAATATATTCTGCTTCAGTTGTAGATAGAGATATTGCCTCTTGTTTCTTGCTTAGCCAAGAAACCAATCTCTTCCCCAAAAAGAATGCTCCACCACTGGTACTTTTTCGATCATCCACATCTCCTGCCCAATCTGCATCAGTATATGCATGAAGAGAGAAATCATGATCTCTAGGATACCACAGACCATACTCGACTATCCCTTTTAGATATCTAAAAATCCTCTTGATTGCCATGACATGAGATTCTCTAGGATCAGCCTGAAATCTAGCAACAATACCAACAACTTGCATAATGTCTAGTCTAGTTTGAGTAAGATACAACAGTCCTCCAATCATTGACCTGTACTTTGTCTGATCAACCTTAGGAGAATCATCATCTTTGCTCAATTTGCATCCGGTTGCCATGGGAGTATTCATTAGTTTTGAGTCTTCCATCCCAAATTTCTTCAACAATTCTTTCACATATTTGGTTTGAGAAATGAAGATTCCTTTCTTTGTTTGAGTGATTTACAGACCCAAGAAGAAATTCATTTCACCAAGCATGGACATCTCAAATTCACTTTTCATTTGATTTGCAAAAGTTTTACACATACTATCTCTTCCTCTAAAAATGATATCATCAACAAACACTTCAACAATCAAGATGTTTTCATGATCAATTTTGAAATACAAGTTACTGTCAGCAGTACCTTTGTTGAAACCAATCTTCAAAAGGTGCTTATCCAATCTTTCATACCAGGCTCTTGGGGCTTGCTTCAGTCCATATAGTGCTTTCTTCAATTTGCAAACCATATCATCATGATCAGACAATTGAAATCCATCCGGTTTCTCAATGTATACTTCTTCCAAGTCACCATTTAGGAAGGCAGACTTGACATCCATCTGATATACCTTGAAATCCTTGAAAGCAGCAAAAGCAAGAAATAATCTGACTGCTTCAATTCTTGCCACCGGAGCAAAAGTTTCTTCAAAATCAACTCCTTCTATTTGAGAGTAACCCTTACAGACCAATCTGGCTTTATTTCTGATTACTTCACCAACTTCATTTAGTTTGTTCCAGAAGACCCATTTGGTTCCAATCACATTTTTGTTTCTAGGTCTGGGAACAAGATCCCAAGTGTGATTTTTCTCAATTTGCATCAACTCTTCCTCCATTGCTTTAGTCCAGTTTTCATCATTGCAAGCTTCATTCACTGTCTTAGGTTCAATTTTTGAAATCAGACAATACTCATCTGAGTTTTGAGCAATTTTCTTTCTTGTTTGTACACCTTTACTTTTATTACCTATGAACTGATCTTTAGAGTGATTCAGTCTTACATACCTAGGCACTTTGGGAGTTATTTGCATTTCTGCTTCTTGATCAGGCTCATTCAAACTTATCTCTTCTCCCTGATTTATGGGATCAATCTGGATCTAAATCTTAGAAGAGGCTTGGGCTCCTTGAGTCAGAACACCATTCTGATCATCTTCATCATATTCATAGAATCTTGAGGGTTTTTCAATTCCTTCATCAACCTTCACATTTGTACTTTCTATCATCTTTCTCAATCTCTTGTTATAACACTGGTATGCTTTTCTTTGAGTAGAGTAACCCAAGAATATTCCTTCATCACTTCTAGCATCAAACTTTCCTACATCTTCATCTCTTTTGATGTAACATTTGCTACCAAAGACTCTAAAATACCTCACAGTAGGAGTGATGCCAAGCCAAAGTTCATAAGGAGTATTACCGGTATTCTTTCTAATTTGAACTCGATTGAGAGTATAGACTACAGTGCTGACAACTTCTCTCTAATAGATCTGAGGAACATTTGCTTCCATCATCATTGTCCTAGGTGCTTCCTGGATGGTTCAGTTCTTTCTCTCAACTACTCCATTCTGCTGTGGGGTCCTAGGAGTAGACAACTGTCTCTTGATTCCATGCTTCTCATAGAACTCTATGAACTCACCGGATGTGAATTCTCCACCTCTATCAGACCTTAGACACTTCAATTTTAATCTGGTTTCATTCTCTACCATAGCCTTGAATATTTTAAATTTCTCAAGAGCTTCTGATTTCTCTTTTAGAAAGGTTACCCACATCATCTGAGAATAGTCATCAATTAGTAGCATGAAGTATCTATCACCTTGAATAGTCCTGATTCTTGCCGGACCACAAAGATCAGTATGAACTAAGTCCAATAATCCGGTAGAAGACAGTTCCTTACTTTTGAATGTGACTCTGCTTAGCTTACCCAACTGACATTCTTTGCACAAGCTATTAGAAGGTTTCACCAATTTTGGAAGATCTCTTACAGCCTGAGTATTGCTTATCTTGATGATATTATCAAAATTCACGACACATCCTCCTATGCCACAACCAACTCTGATCAATTTGAACAAATAAGAAACTTTTACCAGTACCAACCAAGTGAAATATATTACCTTTAGTTTGAGTACCAGATGCAATCTTTGTTCCGAAACTTTCAAAGATCTTGCATTTTCTATTCTTGAACTGGAGATCATAGCCTTTGTCCACCAACTATCCAACACTAAGAAGATTGTGCTTCAAACCTTCAACATACAACACATTACCAGTTTTGTTCCTTCCATCAAGAGAAATAATTCTTCTACCTCTGATTCTACCAGCAGAATTATCACCAAACTTTACCACTCCTTCATACCTTTCCAAATCTATGAACTTATTTTTGTCACCTGTCATATGGTGAGAGCAACCACTGTCAATGACCCAATCATCCTTTTCTTCAACTTGGGCAGCCAGAGCTCTTTCCACAGTCTTATGATTGACAGATATAGAGGACATTGGATCTTCTTCCTTGATGGCAATGAACACCCATTCATTTCCGGATTTGTTTCCTATCTCTGATTCATCATCTGTTACTCCTTCATTATCATCATCTTCATGTACATAATAACAGTTCTTTTGGAACCTTGGCTTGTTAGGGTTTTGCCTTGAAAACCTTTCTGGACACCTTGAGGCAAAATGACCAATCTTATTGTAGTTAAAACACTTAAAAGGTAATTTTCCTTCATACTTATCGGATCCTCTTGGTAGCCTCTTTGCAATAAGGGCTTCAAGTTGAGCAGTTTCTACTTCTTCTTCCTCTAGATCTTTTCTTGCTTTTTCATACCATGATAGCTTCCTTAATGAATTCTCTCTCGGATCAAACCTTCGTTTACCTTTAACAGAGGTATTGGCTTTGAATGCAGATTCAGTCTTGGGGGGGTCATCTCCAAACTCTGTCATTTCAAATGCAGCCAATTTTTCAGCCAATTGATCTCTTGTGACAGTTGTATGGGCTCTGAATTCTTCAATGGCAGTAGCCTTGATTTTGTAAGAAGCAGGAAGGGATCTGAGAACTTTGCCAACAATCTCATCTTCATCCAAGACTCCACCAACATTTCTAATTCCACAAACAAGCTCATTTACTCTTGGCATAAAAGTAGTGATGTTTTCAACTTCTCTCATCTTCAGATTTTTGAATTTTCCTTTTAGACTTTGTAACCTTGCACTTTTGACATACTTGTCTCCTTCATGCAGAAGTTCTAGTTTTTGCCAGATCTCAAAAGCAGTTGGTAGGTCAATAACATTTGAGAGCTCTGTATCAGATAATGCGCTTAGAAGAGCCTCTATAGTCCGCAAGTTGTTTTTAGCATCTGTGATTTCATTTTGGGTTTTCGGACCACCCTGTGGAGGTACATACTGTGTTGTAACCATGGTCCAGTACGCCACTCCCATACATCTCAAGTGACATTTCATGCAACCTTTCCAGAGATTAAAATTGGTTCCATCAAACTTCAGACTATCCTTCTTGTAAGACGACATCCTAGATCTCCTCAAGCGGTTAAGCTCTTTTAGAGGAACTTAGCTCTGATACCAATTGTTAGACTTAGGGCACACAACTGAGAGGGGGGTGAATCAGTTGTGCAAAACTTTCTTTCAATTAAACACTTAATACCTCTTTGCAATTTAGCAGTATAATAATAAATCAATCATGGAAACACAATGCAACAAATTAAGAGCAAAAACACATCAACACATGAGACACCAAGATTTTGACGTGGAAAACCCGGTGAAGGGAAAACCCAAGGGGTGATTAACCTAAGATTGTATTCTCTATTAGAAGAATAGAAAGAACAAAATGGCACATGCCAATTAGGGCTCACTACCCGAGCACATTGCTCACAAGAGGCTCACTGCCTACAGGAGACACACTGCCTACAAAGAAATAAGTATCACCTACTTGAACTAGAAAAATAGCATCTTCACCATGCTTGAATCAGTTCCATTTAAGCCCAATACTTATGCTTTGCCTTTCGCTCTCCTCCTTGCTACCACACACTCATCACCACAAGAACAAGTTTGAAATAACTTCACAACCCCTTATTTATACAAGACATCAACTTAGGAATAATTATCTAAGTCGGCAAACATCTACCAGAACATCCACAAGAAGTGTAACTTATCCGATCAGCCAATCTCAGGAAGAACATCATCATCCGGAGGTTATTCTTCAATAGCGAGCTCCAACTCCAATGCAGACCACTAACACATGTTGGACACAATCCAAAGTCCTTCACAAGGTTTCCTGAATCACCAAGAACATCCACACTTCATTTGCATACTGAAATCCTTCTCTCTTTCATTTGGAGCCTGAAGAACATAGTCTGTCACCACTATCACCAAAGAATGGATACTTTCGGACCTTCCATTTATGAATCAATTGAGTTGACACATCACAAGGACTTCCTTAATACTCCCTCAAATCCGCAGAGCAGGAAACTATACTTCCGGATCTCACTAGACCTGTCTGTGTCACTCTGTTACCTCTGAACACCTACCGGAACCAGTTTTACTTGAGCGGCCACAACTTCTTCATATCTTCATGTGGACCTCTGAAATCTCTACTGGATCACCTCAAGACACATATCTACAAACCCTTTAATCTGCATCCTCTGATCCTCTTCCTATCTTAGACTTTTGCCTTATTGTCATTACTGATCTTCATTGTTCCTGATTGAGACTAATTTTCTCAATATCCTCAGCACACAGCTCATCCAATCCTTATCATTAATGTAACAGGAGTATGTTGACATCAATGACAACACAGGTTAGGCCCATACTTGCAACAGTCTATGTGGTAAGGTCTCAACCACCACATCTTGATTTTGCCTAGTTTCTTGAACTTACTACCATTTAATAATATTGTATCTCCTAGTTCCAATTTCTTAGTCTTAATATTGTGGTCATGCCATACAATTTGTTTTCTCTTTTCCTATGTTTGATTATATGTTGTTAATCAATTCTCACTTAGCTTCTTCAACTCTATTAACCTTTCTTTGAGAGATTCTTCTTCATTCAATCTTGTAGTTATTGTCAATCGATTATGATTTTGATATAGAGTACATGAAAGGGAAAAAGAATGTAGTTTTCGATGCACTTTCCAAGATGTCTACTCTATGCTTCATTTCTATTATTTCTACTGATTAGAAGGCTACTATCATGAAAAAATATATTAAAAATGTATTTTCTACTAATCTCCTTGATAGGATAGTGAAATATGATGGTATACATTGACAAATGGTCTAATCCTCTACAAGAACAAAATTTTCTTAGTTCCAGAATCAAGGATGAAGAAGAAAGTTTTGAGAGCTTTACATGATACACCATTAGCAGGGCATCTAGGATATTACAAAACATATAGATAGGTCAAGGATAGATTTAAATGGATGGGACTAAAGGAGGATGTCCTTAAGCATATCAAAGTGTAAACACCTAAAAATGACCATGTCATCACATCACTTGCATTTTATCAAATTTGTCTAATCACCTACATTTCAACGTTAATTAAATAATCTAATTATTTAATTAATTTCATCAAATTCTTCCAAATCACATATTTTCAATATTAATTGAATAAATTCTATTTATTTAATTAATTTAATCAAAATCAACTTTATTCTTCCAAAATTAAATAATTTTTATTATTTAATTAATTTATTATCTTCTTCTAAAATTCAAATCCATGTCAATTGAATAAATTAATTATTTAATTAATTTATCATCAAAATCCTCTTATCTATAATTAAATAATTAAATAATTTTTATTATTTAATTAAATCAATTGTTCTTCCAAATTTAAATAAATCATTCAAATTTATTTAAATTATCTCAATCTCTAAAAATAAAATATAATCAAATATTTTATTTATTCCTCTATCATGCACAAACAATTAAATAAATTTTATTTATTTAATTTTCTCAATTATCTTCTAAATCTTCTAAAAATAAATCTTGTTCATCATGCACATAAAATTAAATAATTTATTATTTAATTTATCTCAAATCATGCAAAAAGTAAATTACAAGTTGAGTTAATTGACTTAATCAATCTTATTTTTATCAACAACTCTTAAATTAGAAGAAAAAGTATACTAATTTATGAAATCAAATCCTATCTTTATCAAAAAGTAATTAACTCAAACAAAAATAACTTTTTGTGTGACACATGTCGTGTGCACATTCATCATAAATTCTAGATTTATCTCAACCCTTGATTTCATGGAATTATTTCATTCGTTGATCAACCTTTATTGAAACCTATATAAACCCCCCTCATCTCCATAACAAATCCTCTTTGATCATTTATTCTCAGGCATTCTAGCGCTTGGAGCATTCATCGCATCGTTGAGCACCTTGAGCACTTTGAACACAAACACAATCTACATCTGCTTGTTGCAAACATGGTTTCACAATTCAAAGAGCAATCCACATTCGACCAAAAGATTCAAATAATTTAGGTGATAGCTTCTTTGTTCATAATTTGATTTGGTTATTGCTTAGATAGATCTTTTGATGTTATGGGTAATTGAGTTGTTATTATCATTCAACCTCTCGATTTTTCCTATACACATTTTGGCATGCTTGGTGGGATGCACTAACCTTGCTTTTTTTTAGAAAAAAAGTTGATTTTTTGGAAGCTAGGTACGGAAAAGCGCAATCACAATGCAGAAAATCTGAAGATCCTTGTTCACTAGTTTGAGAGAATAGGCGTTGAGCATTCAGACGGTGTAACCTTAGCTCAAAAGATTTATGAGTTTTGTCGAAACCATTGAAATCCTATCTGGGTATCTCTTACTTTTTGCAGAAAGTGCACAGATTTTGAGAAAAACATATCACAAATATGTGTCCCTATTTTTAGCCCATGCTTGTTTTTTTTTAATTTTTTCAAAGCAATTTCATGAAATCAGGCATATCTGTGTAACCTTAGCTCAAAAGATTTCTAGGTTTTGTTGGCAACATCAATTTCTATCTGGGTATCTTCTATTTTTTGTAGAAAGTTCACAAATTTCAAGGAAAAAAATCACAAATCCGTGTCCCTATTTTTAGCCCATGTTTGTTTTTTTTTTTTGCTTTTTCAGAGCAGTTTTGCGAAATTGGGCATTTCTTTTGCATACAGAATCAAATTTTTATGAAACCAGTGGCATTGGAAAGCTGCTTCTCCCAACTTTTCTGTGGTGAAAGAATTTTTAGGTAGTTTTATCATATTTATCAGGTACACTTAGTCAAAGTCAACCCTTCTTTGTAAACTTCAAATTATCATAACTTGTGCAAAATTTATTCAATTTTCACGATTTTTTTTTGAAATTGCATAGAATTTTGTATAGAATCTGACAATAATATCCAATTTGCTGTACCTAATCATTATTATCAAATTTTTTTTAGATTGCTTATTTTTCACCTAATAAGTTAAACACTTTTGGTTCAATTGCTATTGCTAATCACTTGGTTTTTGTGGAACTAATCCAACTTATTGCAGCTTCTTATCACTCAAACAGAGCAAATAGGTTTTCTAACACATCTTTGTAGGATAAGCATTGAAGAATTGCAATCTCTTTTATCACACTAAGTCTTAGGAACAAATTGCTTTCTTAAGGGACAACTGAACAATCATCTGTGCAATCTAAGTCTTAGGAACAAATTGTTTTCTTAAGGGACAATTGAACAAACATCTTCTTTGCAATCTAAGTCTTAGGAACAAATGGATTTCTTAAGGGACAATTGAACAATCATCTTTGCAATTTAAGTCTTAGGAACATATTGCTTTCTTAAGGGACAAAACATCTTTTGCAATCTAAGTCTTAGGAACAAATTGCTTTCTTAAGGGATAATTGAACAAATCATCTTTTTGTAATCTAAGTCTTAGGAACATATTTCTTTCTTAAGGGACAATGGACATGAATGCAAAAACACTTCAATTTTCTAAGGGACAATGGACATGAATGTCAAACACTTCAATTTCATAAGGGACAACTGACAACTACAACCGTGTGTGTGACTATTCTAGTTGCACCTTATTTTTTTATAACGGGGTCCAATTGAACCTTTGTTTAACGTGCTTGATCTTACTTTTCAGTTATTCCTTTAGAAGTGCCTGATTTTGGATTGCGCTTCATCCAAAAGGGATGACCCTAAGTGGAGTTTTCCTTTGAACTACTATATAAGAGGGATAAGGTAAAAACCAAGTCCTAACCAGTGTCAGCCTTACCTTGTGGTGCCAAATCGAAAAGAAGTGTACTAGCACTTTGTGGAAATGATTTTCACATTATGAGAAGTGTTTGATACTCTTAGAAGGATTGGTCAAAGCTTTTAGTAGCTTGTCACATTGCTCATAAGGCATTGGTCCCTCAAAGCTACTAAGAACCAATCTAGATAGTGACTACCTGTTTCACCTCTAAACATTGCGGTAATCATTAGTGCATGGGGAATCGATTCAAGCCCCCAAGATACTCACCATTGCCTCCCTTGAGAAGAGATAGTATTCCCTCGGCCATAAAGCTCTTGTGACCTACTTGATCTTTTTGAGGGGAGGGTGAAATATCCCTACCTATCATCTCTCGTAAAGATACAAATGCACGACACCTATATGGAATGACATTTGGTCGACGGAGAATTAAGTTGTGAGCTAATCTACCGCAATGAAACCATGTCTCTAGGGATAAAAATTGCTTGAATTGTTTGCAATTGTCTTATACTCGTGGACACATTAGGTTTTTTTTGTGAGCCTTGAACATACACTATCTGTTGTGTTAGTCCTCTTTGGTACTTTATTTGATGTATTTTCTCTTGCCAAAAGAAATTCAATCAAATCAAACCCAAATCAATCAAAATTTGCCTTATAAACATCATTGACACTACTTCATCACTTTTGGTATAACAGTAGCTCGCCTTTGGTAACACAGTCCCGCACTTTTGGTATAACAGTCCAGCGCCTTTGGTCCAAAAAACTATGTTTTCAAAACTATCTCAGCGAAATCCCAGCAAAATCTCAAACATATTGTCCTAATGCATCCCATGGCAACCACTAGACTCCAACAATCTATGAAGGTTAAACAAGTTGCCCCAAGTAAGCACAAATCACCTCCTCATACACCTCAACCAAGCCAATCCAACATGACTCCAAAGAGTACTCCAAAAACACCAATGGAAAGACCAACCAACTTTCAAAATAATCTGCCACATGACCAACCAAATAATCCTCAAGAAGGTAATGTCCCTTTGGTAGATGTAACTCAATTCACTACCAGCATGCCTCATGATTTTGCTACACCCGGTTATACCATGGTTCAAGTCCCATCTCAAGAAAAGTGACAATTTGAAGAAGGTCAATCCTCTCAAGAAGATAGACAAGACATTGATGAAATCATGCAAGATCTTAGAGCCATAGCCGCATTTGACAAAATCCTTAGTGAGAACCAAGATCATTTCTTTCACTTATTAGTAGATCAAGGATCCAAATTACCTCAAGATTTTGATCTATCCAATCTTAAAGAGAAAAACAAAACCCATAACACTATAGCTGATGTCCAAACTATGTCAACCATGACCACTCCCATACCCGAACAAAGCTCACAAGGGAGAATGCCTACACCATTTTTCGCTCAATATGAGAATCCTCTTTATTAAAATCCAACAGCAGAAAGACCCATATCACCGCTCATGACTCCTATGGAGATCTACAAATACTAACAAGAGACTCTCCAACGTCATGCAAAACTAGCCAAACAAGCCGCTCTAGCTCAATCAAACATACAACAACCTCCTATCATATCCCAAACACCCACATCAAACGTAAATGCAACATTGGCTACCCCATCACGAGATGGTTTCCCACCAAATTATAACCCAGGAAACACTTATGTAGTCATCCAACAAGGGTCTCAACAAACACCACCCTCAACATCATCAACCCTCTGTATCATTAACCCAAACAATGTTATGCAACCCTAACCATCACAAAACATCAACACAAACTATGTCCCTCCACCACAACATTCTTCTACACTCAATCATACCTATCCCCATCTTAATCAACCCCAACCATCACAAAACCCATCTACCTATGTCCCTCCACCACAACGATCATCTACACTAAACTTTTTCAACACATATCTCAATCAACCTCCACCATCACAAAACCTATCTACCTATGTCCCTCCACCACAACGATCTTCCACTCTCAACCTAACCCACACCTATCTCAACCCTTAAAACTCTCAAAACTAAAATTCATATGGCTATACTCCACCATCACAACCAAACCCAACAAACTTTAGCTTTCCTCCATAGAATTCTTTTGTCACACCACCTTCAAAATACCAACGACAAAACTCTTATCTACAACCATCGTAAAGCCTACATTCTTACCTAGCACCACACCCACCTCGCCAAAATCAAAAACACCCAAAACCAACCCAATCCAAACCCAACATACAACACATACGACCCCAACCAATCATACGACCCTTATAACATCAATGCCCATGGCTTCCACTACAATCTTCCATATGGGCAACAACAACCACCTCTAGGACAATAGATGTTTCCAACCCCTCCCACAACTATGGAGCTAAAACTTGCTGAGGTTCAACAACAATTATTTGATTTTACATTAGGTCACACCAAGAAAACCTTCTCTTTGGAAGAATTTTGTCCTTATCCATTTGATTGGTCATTACCCGTGATCCCTTTTCCTCACAACTTCACTATTCCCAAATTTGATAAATACAAAGGAAAAGGAGACCCAAAAGACCATCTTAGAGAATTCTATCTCACTTGCTTCAAGGTCTCACATAATGACACATATCTTATGTGCCTCTTTCCTCACAGTCTTGGAGGTCAAGCTATAGAATGGTTCTCACACCTACCCACAGGTATCAAATCTTTTAATGAGCTTGCAGAGAAATTTTCCACCCATTTCTCCTACAACATAGAACATGAGGTCTCTATGACCAACCTATGCAACAATAAATAGAAAAATGGGGAAACTCTCATCTCCTTCCTTCAAAGATGGAGACAAATGGCTAGCAAATTCCCATTCAAGATACCTGAAAAATAGCCTGTTAGCATATTTGTGCAGAACCTTAACCAAGAATTGGGTTTCCATTTGCAAATACTTAGTGCTACAATCTTCGAAAAAATCACCTACAAAGGCATCAACATTGAAAAATCCCTCATTGCTAAAGGCGTGGTAAAAATCTTCAAAGAAACTAAAGACAATGCTCCTTAACAACAAACAAATGATAAGCCCAAGTTTTGGAACAAAAATAAAAATGTGGTCAATGATGGTGTGGTAGATTCCAAACATGTCCAAACACTGCAAACACCCCTTCATCTTTCATCAAAACCAAGTCAACCTCCACCTCAACAAAACCAACAACAACAAAGACAACCAAACCAAAACCAACAACAATGAAAACAAGAGCAACCTCAACAAGATTACCCTCCACGACGACAATTCACTCCCTTGGGAGAGCCTATAGAGTCTGTTCTATAGAAACTTTTACACAATGGACTCATCACCTTACCAGATGCTCCCCCATATGGCGAACCTATTTACAAAACCACATGGTACAAAGATAATGAATATTATGAGTACCATAGGACCAAAGGACACAGAACCATATCATGCATGAAACTCAAGCATGTGATCCAAAACCTTATCGAAAGAAAACAAATCACTTTTGATGATGAACCACCAACTCAGAACACCAATAAAGACCTCAACATGTACAAGGAGCCATTCCCTAACCATGGTCAAGGTCAAAATCCTAACAAAGGTAAAGGTGTTAACAAAGCTTCAACTTCCTATGACTCTATTGTGGGTCGTTTGGAAGAAAGTTGTGTATCTACCCTTACTATCAATGGCAAATCTACGGATTGTGCAATTACAACTCATCATGGTCATGTCACCCTTCATGGTCCTACACCAAGTCTCCCAACTCAATCTTATTACAATCTTGTCAAGCATCTAGGGAAGACCCCTACACAGATCTCTATTTTGGACCTTCTACGGTCATTACCCGCACATAAAGTTGTACTAGAAAAAGCCCTACAAGAGTCTTCAGTTCCTAATGACATATCGGTCGTAGATTTCCAAGCTATTATACGTAACATTGCCTCACCCTACAATGTGGTCTTCTTTGAAAAAGACCTCCAATCTCATGATCCATGTCACAATGATGCCCTTCAAATTGAAGTCTTCATCCATAAATGCAAGATCAAATGCATACTTATAGATGGTGGTGTCGATCTCAATATTTGTTCTCTAAAGTTACTCAAAAAATTGGGATACTCTGAGGATCATGTCAACATTGATCAAAGTATTACAATCAAGGGGTATGATGATGTTAAATATCATTCAAAATGTGTTATCCACTTACCTATACAAGTAGGCCTCGTCATGCTTGAAACTAGGTGCCAAGTTCTTGACATTGAGCTACCTTATAACATTATCTTAGGATGCTCATGGATCCATGCCATGAAAGTTGTTCCCTCCACGTACCATCAGTCTCTCAAGTTCCCATTCAATGGTACGGAGATCACTATCCCCGGAGATCCTAATCCCTTTGAATTCTGTCGTGTCTTGCAAGGTAGTTATAAGAATTCCAACCAAGTGCCAAATAATGACAAAGCCCATGAATCCCCATTGTATGTCGATTCTAAAAATTTGACAAAAGCCTCTCTAACTAAACCTAATCCTCATCCTATTCCTGAAATCAAATCTCACATCCGTGATATAGGCTTTGGAGAATATGATATCTCAAAATCTTGTTGTGTAGGGAGGATGCCCTTATCTCCTAAATCCTACGGCCAACCACCCATAGACAAAGCAACTAAAAAAGTAGCTATTCCTCCCCCAACATCTCTAACCCAACTCCAAGATGGAAAATTATTAACAGAGGAAACTATTGAAGACATCTCATCTTGGCTCTACAAGGAGAAAGAACTAGTCACCATTCTAGTCAAACAATATGGCAATGGCCTACGAATTGTGAAGAACATGGGCTACAAAGGCAAAGGTGGTGTTGGGAAAAATAATCAAGGTAAAATGGAACCCATTATTGTGAAGAAGAAACTAGACAAGAAGGGGTTAGGATTTGGTAGGAAGGTACCACGTGCCTTGAACATCGAGGGTATTCTTGACGAGGTAGCACAAACTTCTCTCACAAATTTGACATCTAAAGAGGATATCATCGATGACTCTTACCTCCATATGACTGACCTATTCATTGAATCATGTGTATTTATGCTATCATCCATATCCCTAACATCCACCACCAACACCCAGATTGTAACACTTGTCTACCCTGAACTTATCGATTGGGACCAACAAGGGGCCCCCATTCTAGATGTATTTCAGAATGATGAAGCTATTGCAGAGTTTATGGGACTCCGGGATAGTATCCCTCTTGGTAATCACAAAGTTGGTTTTGTAATGGAACTAAATAAAACTACTTATTTTGGTGAGAATGCCAAATCCTCTAGTCGCAAAAGTAAAAATAAAGAAAGATCTCTAGGTGAAAACCACACTGTGGCACCTTCCAATCACAAAACAGTAAAAACAAAGAACATATCCAAAGGTGAAAACCCAATTGTGGCACCTGAGGATGGAGGATTTGACCTTTCCCTACCATATAAGTATCAAGATAAATTGACTCTCCTAGTGGAAGATTCTACAGAGATAAATCTTGGCACAGAGCAAAATCCTAAGACCACAGTCCTTGCAGCATCACTATCAGAACAAGAGCACAAAAATCTTGCCAACTTCTTCTTAAAAAGAACCATCAACTTTGCATGGACCTATGCTGATATGCCAAGGTTGGACCCTTCACTAGTAGTTCACTATCTCACAGTTGATTCAAAAGCTAAACCAATCAAGCAAAAGCTAAGAAAGTTGCATCCACATATCACTCTCTTGGTGAAAGTTGAAATACAGAAATTACTAGATGCCAAATTCATCAAGCCAATTGATTATCCAGAATGGGTCTCCAACATTGTACTGGTTGCTAAACCAAATGGGGGCATCCACATGTGTTTTGACTTCAGAGATATTAACAAAGCATGTCCCAAAGATGACTTCCCACTACCAAACATTGATCTCATAGTAGACTTGACTGCTGGTCATGAAATGCTTTCTCTAATGGATGGATTTTCTGGCTACAATCAGATAATGATAGCGGAAGAAGATCAACATAAAACTACTTTCACTTGTCCTTGGGATACCTATTGTTGGTGCGTCATGCCATTTGGTCTTAAAAACGCAGGGGCAACCTATCAAAGAGCAACGACAGTGATATTCCATGATCTCTTTCATCACATCATGGAGGACTATGTTGATAATATACTAGCAAAGTCTTCTAGGGCGGATCACATATAGGTTCTAGGACAAATCTTTGACAGACTCAAAAGATATCAAGACAGACTCAATCCAAAGAAGTGTATCTTCAGGGTAACATCAGGAAAACTATTGGGATACATTGTATCTCACAGAGGCATTGAAGTAGATCCAGCAAAAGTCAAAGCTATAGTGGAAATGCCTCCACCAAATAATCTGAAAGCATTAAGGAGCCTTCAAGGAAGTTTACAATCCATTGACGTTTTATCTCGTAGCTAGCGGATAAATGTCAACCATTTCAAGACTTTCTTTGAAAGGATGTCTCATTTCGATGGGATGATAAGTGTCAAGTAGCATTTGATCAGCTCAAAGTATATCTAGCTACACCTCATGTCTTAGTACCACCAGTAGCCACTAGGCCTTTGATCTTGTACATCTCAACTACAACTGCATCCCTAGGGGCTCTTCTAGCACATGATAAGTCAGGAAAAGAGCATGAAATCTATTATATCAGTCAAACCTTGGTGGGTTATGAACTCAATTATTCACCTATGGAAAGAGCTTGTTTAGCTTTAGTGTTCACTTCCCAAAAGTTGCGGCATTACATGCTAAACCAACACACAAATCTAATAGCCAAAATTGATCCATTAAAGTATCTCCTAGCAAAATCAGCTCTCACAGGCAGACTAGCTAAATGGGTCATGATCCTTAGTGAGTTTAACATTGAGTGTGGATCATAAAGTAATCAAGGGACAAGCCCTAGTAGATCAACTAGTAGAAGCACCTATGACAAATGTACATCCTATGGTATATGACTTTCTAGATGAAAATCTCTTCACTCTTTCTACCTCAGTAATGTGGAAGTTGTATTTTGATGGTTCCTACACACAACATGGATTAGGGACCGGTATCCTTTTTATCACACCACAAAATGACTATATCCCAAAGTCATATCGGCTCACATTTCCTTGCACCAACAACATAGTCGAGTATGAAGCACTCCTCATAGCTCTCAATACAGTAGTTCAATGGGACATTAAAGAACTACAGGTATATGGAGACTCACAGCTAGTCATTCGACAAGTCACTAATGAGTGTCAAACAAAAGATGAAAAGTTGGTCCCTTACAAGCAATTAGTGGATGCCTACAAACCACACTTTTCTAGCATCACATTTGAGCAAATTCCAAGAGAGCATAATAAAGCTACAGATTCTATGGCTTCTGTAGGGTCACTTATAGACATGTCTGCAAACACATAGAAGTGTGAATTCTTGAGAGCAATTGTTGATACCAGTCATTGATGTTCCAACTACTGAAATCATCTGTGAACGTATTGGTCCCAATTCCCCATGGTACGAAGATATCTATGAATATCTTAAACACGGAACCTTTCCCTTTGAGCTATCTACAACCCAATGCAAAACCTTTGTCCGTCGATCCTCCTGTTACACTATTCTAGGTGATACACTATATCATCAGAGTCTCGATGGTATCCTCTTACGATGTCTTAACGTGGAAGAAGCTGATGCTACCTTACAAGACATACACGAAGGTGTTTGTGGTGCACATTCTACTGGTCCTAATCTAGCTAAGAAGATACTCCACACAGGGTATTACTGGCCTACAATAGAACAAGATGCTTTACAGTTTTCTAAGAAGTGTTTACAATGCTAGTAGCATGGAGATTTGATTCATGCACCAGCTCATGAACTACAACCTGTGACTACTCCATGGCCTTTTTCATAGTGGGGTCTCAACTTCATAGGACAAATCCACCCATCCTCATTCAATGGCCACAAATTTATCATTACCGCCATTGAGTACATCACAAAATGGGTCGAAGCCATTCTCATGACATATATCACCGGTAAGAAAATAGCCAAGTTTATCCTTAACTACCTCATTTGCCGGTATGGTATCCCCCAAGCCATTGTCACTGATAATGGGAAACCATTCAAAAATCAATATATCCGTGCCTTGTGCACCTAATACAATATCCAACATCGCTTTTCAACTCCCTACCATCTGCAAAGTAATGGCCAAACCAAGACTTCCAACAAAACCATTCTCAAAATCCTCAAGAAAATGGTCAATGAAGTTGGTTGTGATTGGCACCTGCAACTCAATCCCGCCCTATGGGCCTATTGCACTAGTATCAAAACACCAACTGGTGCCACACCCTATGCCTTAGTCTATGGCTCTGAAGCCATTCTACCTATAGAGGTCGAGATCCCATCGCTTACAATATCCATGTAGAACCTGATTGATGGAGAGGAGTATCGCACTTCCATATTAGTTGAGCTAGAACTACTAGATGAGAGGCGCCTTGCAGTGTTTAATAATCTCCATGTATATCAAAACCGCCTCCGGCGTAACTATAACAATAAGATCAAAGAAAGACGGTTTCAAGTTGGTGATCTTGTCTTAAAAGAAAATCAAAGAAATCAAGTAGATCGAGCAAAGAAGGGCAAGTTTGAGCCTAATTGGTTAGGACCCTTTATTATCATAGCAGCATATGGATTAGGGGCTTATACTTTAGCAACACCTGAAGTCATTCCTCTAGATGAGCCACTCAACAGTGTTCATCTCAAGAAGTTTTATGTCTGATCCTTAGAGTATCCAAATATAATAATCCGTCCTATGGTGAAAACCTGGTAAACAGATGTCTTGGATAAGTACCATAGTAAAAACCTAGCAAACATTCACTATGTGTAGAGTCGGCACCCATCATCTATCGAGTCTTGTTCATTCTATTTTCATAATAAACTTTTTCCATCCATCCATAATAAAATCATTGACCTTGTTTGCATTTCCATCACCTTATCTAAAATAGCTTAGAAATTTGTCACTGTTCATCATCATCATCCCATGTCAGTTATCACTTGGCTTACATTAGATATCCTATGTCAAATTATCGATGTCTTCCTCTACCAGAATGGGAGCAACTCTTTCCTTAACCTAGGTCTAGGAATGGATCCTTGTTCATGGTTCACAAAAGCACAAATGATGCAGAGCCTACAGCGGAAACGTTTAAAACAGCAAAACATATCGAACCATCGAAGTGGTTGAACCATTTGTACTCCTTGAATCTCCAAGTTCATTTAACCATTGAACCATTTTCACTTTGTTGAACTGGTGAACCAAATGAACCGAATGAACTTTATGAATCCGTTGAACCCATGAACCCGTTGAACTGTTGAACCGGTTCAACCGATGGTTCAACCATATTACTATCGGCCTACTCGAAATTTATTCCACCGATGCCCTTGTCACTTCGATGACCCTTCAACTTAGCATATACATGATATGACTTGCTATTTCTGGTTCTTCTCACCATTATTACTAGTCATTCCTTGCATATTACAAAATGCACATTCGCTCATGCAACAGCGATATACTTTTGCAGGATACTCACAAAATGGTTCTCGTATACAAATGTGATATATACATGAATTGCTTCTTCTCATACATTAGTGATATACATAGTGCTTGTATGTTCAGTGAACAACATGAACTCAACCCGATATGAACTCTTATGCATACATCACTTCACAGGATACACACAGAATGCTTCCTCATACAAATGTAGTATTTACACAAACTATTTCGACATACAAATGTAGTATACTCACAAAATGCATATTTGTTGATACAACACAAGATTCCCACCGTTAATTGTTTCTGTCACTTGTAACTGAACACACTACATAGAAATCACAAAACCCTACCAAACAGAAAGAAATCTAACAACACGGAGGTCATTCCGCTGATTTCGAAGAAATCTTAACCAGTGGAATGACTCCAAACTACGTTCCCATAATTAGACCCAAAAACAAAATTTCTTTGATTCCTCAGAAATTATACATACAATCTGTTCTTCCTCTCTACTCTCTCTATCTCTATTTCTCTACGAATATAGACTCAGCTATTTAATGACTCACATCTTGGCAGTTACACATGGTGGAAATGAACCACCACTACCGAACAGTTACATTTCTTGTTTGGTTACAATTCTTTAATGACAACTTAATGACACGTATACAGTCTCCCAATATGGCTCAAAGGCCTTACAATATAACATTTGCATAGAATCTTCCAGATTCCTAGTGTTTTGAAGTGCTCCTGCACCAACAAACACTTCAAACACTTCAAACCTTCTAATACAAACGTGTTGGCGTTTCAATTCGCACCTCTGGTATGCGATTTGGAAACAGACAACTATGCATAGATAAACTGCTCCCCTATTGGAAGGGGGAGTTTCCTTTCTTGCTGATGTTCACTGAAAAGATAACTTGAATGAAACTTTGCCTATCTTCTTTTTGATTCTCAGCTATGAGCACAAGGTTATAAAACTCTAAACGCTGCAGAAGAGGTTTTTTCCTTTTTTATAAAACTTCTACTACAACTAGCATAGACTAATGACGCTTTCAACCTCCTGAGTAAATTCATAGCAAAGGAAGTTGAAAGTGAACGAGGAATGATTGTTAACACAAAAACTTAAGCAATTTTCTTCTAGATTAACATCACAAGACTAAAAGTACTTTAATGATGAAAGCTGAAAATGAAAGCTGCAGAAGCTACACATCTGACGACGATAACTTAATGAATCGATATAGAATATCAGAGCAAAGTAGGCATGAGACTTCTATTCAATATCACAAAGTTTAATACAACTCTAGGACAACAATACTACAGCAAAAGGTAGGCATACAGTAAGCGATCAAACACTGGAGAACAATGAACACAAATGAACAAACACCTGGAATAACAATGTTTGCAGGCTAGAATAGGCACAACAAATTTGCTATCACAAAAGTCATTACAAACAATGAACACAGATTGAACAAACACTTGGAATAACAACGTTTGCAGGCTAGAATAGGCATAGCAAAATATGTTATCACCAAAGTCATTACAAACAATGAACACAGATTGAACAAACACTTGGAATAACAATGTTTGCAGGCTAGAATAGGCACAACAAAATATGTTATCACCAAAGTCATTACAAACAATGAACACAGATTGAACAAACACTTGGAATAACAATGTTTGCAGGCTAGAATAGGCATAGTAAAATATGTTATCACCAAAGTCATTCCCTTACAATGGCCAAGGATGCCCTTATTTATACTAAAATCAAAGGAGTAGGGAACCCTAAAATCTCCTTGATTAACCCTAACTTGCCAACTCGCAAGCTTTATTACTATTCTAAGACAAAGATACAATAAACAAATGCTTTAAAGCAATCTGCTTTAAAGCAAAGAAGATTCCAACTATCACAAGGTGATTTCTTTCTAAATATAGGATGGATGAGCTTAGGATGAAAGCACATGCTTTAAAACAAAAAGCATATGTTTTAAAGCTGCTTTCTTTTGAAATGCATCCTCATCAACATTCTTGCTTTTTGGTGATGTCATCCGTTGATATTCTTTTGTTGATTTCTTCAAAAAAGCTGATTTTGAGCAAAAAAAGCTGGCACATGGGTTTTGTAGGCAATTCTGTTTTGAAGCAACCCAAATCGTCGAATTTTGAAAAAGCAGAGATTTTCTCGAAAAAGCGGGAAAAAAGCATTTTCCCGAAAAAAAGCACAACTCCCAATCTTCAAGAGGATGATAATCTAGATGGACCCATCTCGATGAAAACTGAAAAAGCTCCGGTCGGATTTCTAAAAAATGATCTCCTTGAAACAAGGACCCTGAAAAAGCAAGCCTCTCTTCTTCCTCAACCCGAATCTATGAAGAAAACTGAAAAAGCACCTGGTTTGGGTCTTCGAATCTTCATTGAAAGAAAAATAAAATCTTTCCTCTAGATGCCACCTGCAAAAGATAATGAAATAAAGAAGCCAAAATCTTGTCTTCATAAATCTTTTGGTCAAAAAAGCAGCTTTGCTTGTGTGGGAAGAAAACTTCATCCTCATCCATGAAGAAAGCATCTTTTAAAGCATAAATCCAAGTGGATGTCTTCGAATAGGAAGAATCCCTATTTTGTAGGAGCCTATGGCTTCATGTGCAAGATGACAAAAAATATCTTCTTTGATGATGTCATCGAATGCCGAGTTGAAAGAAGTGCTAACAAAATTTTCTTTATTTTTGACACTTCAACACTCGTTTTGACTCAAATATGGCCTGTCTCCGACTTTGACAAGGTGGAAAAATGTCATCATGAACTGAAAAAGCTAACTGATCCTAACATTTTGGAGATCGATCAACTGAAATTCCATCCCCTGCCTCCGTTCGACGATCTGACATCGTTTGACCAAGTTTGACCTCCCCGAAATTGCCAACGGGTGAAGATTGGTAACAAGGCATGTTGGAAAACATTGAAAACATGAAAATATTCTAACACTGCTCAAGATGGGCGCCCCAACACTTAGCCATTTTTTCAGTTTTTTCAACTTCTTCAATTTCTTGGTTTGCATGCACATTCCGGAGGCACAAGACCCCTGTTTGGCTGTCGATTTCTATCAACTGGGATGAAAATGAATCTGATGATCTGGCAAATATGAAAGCCTGATGAAAACTAAGCTAATTGTACCTTCCATTTGCCTCAAAAAATGTGCCAAACTGATCAACACTGAACCAGAGCGAGCTGACGGAAGGAGATTTGCATTTTTTGAGAAAAACATGAAAAATAATCTAACACTGGAGAGTATGGGGCCCCAAGCCTCCAAGGGCACCTAGTTTGTCAACACTTAGCCATTTTTCAAAAATTGTCAATTTTGTACCTTTTCTCAATTTCTGTGCCGATAGCTCCTGTTCGATCTTCGATTTTAGTCATTCTGACGACTGTCGAGGCAGGACAGAGGGTGATTTGAGTAGTCTGAACATATCTATGATGAAATCTTGGCTTTGACTGACTTTTGACCAAGTTTGACCAAGTTTGACCAACCGGAAAGGAGCTGACGGAAGCATTTTTTACGTTTCTCAAAAAACGTGAAAAAAAACCTAACACAGGAGAGGATGGGTGCCCCAAGCCTCTTGGGGCACCCAGTTTCACCAGACTTAGCCATTTTTGTGATTTTCCAACTTTTCCATTCACCTTGGATCCATCTTGCATCGTTTTGCGTGCATCATCGAGTCGATGGCCGTTTGTTGGTTTTGCGTCATTGAAACAGCGTTGGAAACTTGTCGAAGAGATTTGGCAGGTGAACTTTTCTATGTTGATGACTTTCGAGCTCATGCTTCACCTTGTGAAAAAGCAAAAATGACCCAGTAGAGAAAAATTGGTCGTTTGAAGATTTCGTCTGAACCGTGCCGATCGTGAAGGAAAATCAACCAATGAGAATCAAGTGCGACACCTGATTTGGAGATTCTATTTTTAGAAAATTTTGCCAACATCCATATCTCAAGAAACCTAGAAAACCTAACTCGACGTCTATTTTTAGAAATTTCTAAAAATAGAAATTTCTATTTTTAGAAATTTTGCTTTTTTGATTTTTTGACAAAAAATTTTCTAGACTTGTTTCAAAATGCCTTAATGAAGCAAAAAATTTGGTTGGGTACAACAATTGGCTTTGTTTGGGGATCATGGCGGATACTTACGGCATAGGAGAACCAAGAATCTCTAGACTTTTGCAAGTTGGACCAATGCCTTATCAGTTGGGCAATAGAGTCAGGTTACATTCCTAATCACCTAGAACAAGACTTTTTCCTACATCACCTAAGACCGGACTTCCTAAAATCACCTAGGGAGTTGGAACTTCAGAACACAACAGGAAACACAATTGTCACATTATGGAAAGGGGAAAAACATTATGACATAATGGTCACATCACAGAAAGGGGAAACACATTACGAGAACAAAAAGTGTTTCACGTGCTCTTTCTCCTGAGCGAGGATGAGAAGAGATTAGGACTGTCACATGAAACCGTCAATCGACTCAGAAAAGTAAGAACCATCTCTCTTTAGCTGTGAAGATTGCCTTGGTAGCACAAAACTTTTCTTTCTCTGCAACATCCTCTCAAAGAGCCATGATTCAGGAGGGTATTCACGTTTGGGCCATGAGAAGTTCCTGAGAAACTGATTGATATGCCAGGGATCAGGTGGAGCATCTTCCTCCAATGCAAGCAACCTCTGCAATAGGTGGAGATACAGAACTTCTTTTTAAAGATATATAGGAAAGTCTTGTGGCCAAAGTACATCTGTGGGAATGGTCATCACCACATATTGAATATGAGTTTCATTTATATCTTGTACACACGCAACCTTGTATTCAGTCAATGCATCATCTTCTGGAAAAGGTGCAAGCTGCTCATACACGACTCTCATCACTGATTCTTGGCTTATAGGATCCACAACCGTCATCACCCATTTTTCAAGTGTTATAGGGGCTTCTTCATCGGTTGTGTTTTCGTCCATCCACTCTCCAAAATCTGATGAATTATCAAGATCTGAATGCTCAAACTCTTGAACATCTTCACCTGACATCTCACTTTCCCATTCATTACCTAGAATCTCGTCATCCTCTGTAGAGTACTCTTCTTCAATGCGGATATCCATCATCACTTCTTCTTCAGCATTCATGTATCTTTCTTAATTTGTAAAAGGAGTAGAATCAAAGACAGCTTCATCTGAGTCATATGTTTTATCTTCTTCTTGATCAATCTCACACATGGCATATCTCACAAGACATTTGTCAATAATCTCTGATTTTTCAATATCATCCTCTTTAGTGACCAAAACTGAATATTCCATGAATTGCTCTTCTCCATCAACCTCTTCATTTGTTGCATTCCACACTGGTTGCATAGTATAGGTGAAGTCTTTTTCTTGTACAGGTTCGTAGATGGATTCAACATCATCCTCTTCACTAGTATGTATAAAACATTCTCGAGATGCAGGTGAAGATGGGCTAAACTGTAAAAGAAAATTTACAGTATCCTCTACTGAAGAATCACTCTCCAAGTGATGTAGAAAACTGTCGAGATCTAATGATGAATCTTCCATATGATCTCCATTTTTGAGAAATTCCTCCAATGATGAATCATCTTCAAAATGAAGAAGATCTTGTTCTTGCTCCAATTGCAACGTTTCTTTGATCTCTTCTTTGGATATATCTGACACAGGTTCTTCAAACCAACCTTCAAAAGATGAGAAGAACAAATCAGATTCGTCATTGCTCTCTACAACATATTTGATCTCTTCCTTGTAATTTTGCTCTTGTGAAGATTGTTGCACTTCTTCTTCAAAGAAAGTTTGCAAATTGCACATTTCTTTCGATACTTCCTCTGATTCGTCAACCACATAGACAACCTCTTGATTCTTTTTAGTTATATCAGACAACATAACATATGTACCATAATCCGTTTCTTGATATAGCACTTGTGCTTGAGGATCCTGAGATTTCACCACCGCAAACCATGACTTGGTTTCTGGTTCCAATTTGAAATTACCTTTCTTTAAAGGAATGGTCGCAGATGACCAATCCAATTGTATTTCTCCTCCAAGATCTTTGCAGAAACTTCTACTTAGCAACATCCCATAGCTAGCTAGAATGTCAGCTACCAAGATAGTCATCATTATTTTCTTCTCTGGGCAAGCTGCTAATCGTACCTGAGCATCCTTCAATTGTCCAACCAATGGCACTGATTTAGACTCAAGCGAATAACACTTGTCATATGTTTTGGTGCACGAGAGTCCCAAAGCATTCATTACCTGCAAAGGCATGATGTTGTCTAAGGCTCCTGAATCAATGATACAATTGCTCAATTTATAACCTCCTATATATAGAGAAATATAGAAGGGCTTTGGCTTCTCTCCTACCAGAACAGAAGATTCTAGCAATGTGGGCTGCACAACAGTATCTTTCTTGACATACTTGACTATTCTATCCAGTTGATCTAGATGGTCTTGAAGATATTCCAGTTGAGAAATCTGCACCTTTGTCTTCATCATGGAATCTACTATATCAAAATTTGTTGAAGATGAATTTTGAGTAGTTTGAACACTTTCACGTGATGGCTGAGCATTGGAAGTGGAAGCCACTTCCTTTTCCTTTTCTTTTGGTCTTTGTCTATCCTCTCCTTCCTTCTGTGCTTTAAAATGTTTAGTACATGTAAACACAGGAGTTGAAATATTTTCATGATTCATTGCAAGAGAATATTGACGAAAATCGTCTTGTTCTTCCTTCATTATAACGGGTTTGTTCTGGAAGTATCCCGTGGTAGAGTCGCCATTGAAGTTGTCCGTCTGTGGTAAGACAACATTCACACTTGGGGAAGGAACAATGTTTGAAATAGGTGTAGCATCAGCATATCCCATGATTTGATTCATCCTTAAATTTTCAGGACACATGGCTCCAGTATGTGCATCAGTCTCATGAAAGGAACAAAACACTGCATTTTGAGTAGCATCAACTGCTTGCCTTGGTGGTGGTGCTGGCAACCTGGGCCTATAGTTATTGAAAGGCTAAAAATTGTTCCTCTTAGGCTGATATGGTCGCTGAGGTTGATACTGTTGCTATGGTTGGTATTGTTGTTGTGATGACTGATACGGCTGTTGCGCGGGTTGCCCCTGAGTAGGCAACTGTCTCTTCATGATAGTCACTTCGTTTGCTACCTTATGTAGTAGTGGATCTACAGAACTCTGAACTAGAGGCCTGATTGAATCCATTTTCATCTTGCCAAAGGTAATCATGTCATCCTCTAACTTGATGGCATTTTCTTGTGCATTGGATAATTCTGTTTCATTAGCCGATCTCCAAAAGAAGGCTATCTCAGAAGGAAGAGCGTTAATGAAACTGCTCAACAGAATTTGTGGAGATGGATTAAGAGTATGAGAAAGACATGTAACTAGGTGATTAAACCTTGCCACAAACTCCCTCATTAGTTCATTGTTTTCCATCTTTGAATTTGAGAGTTGGGCGAACAATCTATGACCATCTTCGGCAGGCTTGAACCTTGCCAAGAATTTCTCGCTCATAGTTGCCCAACTTGTAATGATTCCTGGTTCTAGATGATTGAACCAATCGGCAGCATTTCCTGTGAGAGTCTCAACGAAGAGGCGCACGGCAACATCTTCATGTGATACATGCAAAACAGCGCAAGCTGTTGTGAATGCAGAGATGTGTTCATCAGGATGTTGAGTTCCATCGCCATGGAACTGAGGAAAGTGCTTCCTGACCCCTTTGGTAAATCATGATGTGCTTGTAGGGCCAAAGGTCCAATGTTATTACCCCAAGGCAATGGTGGCAGTCGCCTTTGATTTGGATCATTGTGATTGTTGTTATTTGCATCACCCATTGCTCTAGGTTGGATTACTGGTTCTTCTTGTAATTCTTCCTGCTTGACTTCAAGAACTATCTAAATTTCTTGAGCTATGTTGGATGCTTCTCCAACTTTTGCAAAATCAAGATCTTGAAAGAAATAATCTGTAGCACTACCTTTTCCTTTTCTTGAATAAACCCTGTGAGCCAGGATTATCTATTGCCACGCGGGAGGTGGTAGTACAGGTCTTCCTGCTACAAGATCTGCTTTGTGTTCTTCGTCAAGGATAGTAGCTACATTTCTCCACTGATCAGGACTTTCCTTTTGCACAAATATGAAACTTCTAAGGTTGCTAATGATGTCCGTTTGCTCTCCTTCCACTCATACAAGATTTGGTTGAATAACAGGTGGTGTAAGATTTGGTTTGTTGAACTGGAGCAGAAGGATGCCAGAGAGTCATTACCATGTCATAAGCCTAAGCTTGCTTGAAGTTTATGCCTCGTGCCCCACGGTGGGCACCAGAAAATTGTTGCCGTTTCAATTCGCACCTCTGGTATGTGATTTGGAAACGGACAGCTATGCATAGATAAACTGCGCTCCTATTAGAAGGGGGAGTTCCCTTTCTTGCTGATGTTCACTGAAAAGATAACTTGAATGAAACTTCGCCTATCTTCTTTTTGATTCTCAGCTGCAAGCACAAGGTTATAAAACTCTAAACGCTGTAGAAGAGGTTTTTTTTTCCTTTTTTATAAAACTTCTACTACAACTAGCATAGACTAATGACGCTTTCAACCTCCTGAGTAAATTCAGAGCAAAGGGAGTTGAAAGTGAATGGGGAATGATTGTTAACACAAAAACTCAAGCAGTTTTCCTCCAAATTTACACCACAAGACTAAAAGTACTTTAATGGTGAAAGCTAAAAAAGAAAGCCACAGAAGCTACACATCTGACGACGAAAACTTGATGAATCGATATAGAATATCAGAGCAAAGTAGGCATGAGACTTCTATTCAATATCACAAAGTTTAATACAACTCCAGGACAGCAATACTGCAGCAAAAGGTAGGCATACACTAAGCGATCAAACACTGGAGAACAATGAACACAAATGAACAAACACCTGGAATAACAATGTTTGTAGGCTAGAATAGGCACAGCAAATTTCCTATCACAAAAGTCATTACAAACAATGAACACAGATTGAACAAACACTTGGAATAATAATGTTTGTAGGCTAGAATAGGCACAACAAAATATGTTATCACCAAAGTCATTACAAACAATGAACACAGATTGAACAAACACTTGGAATAACAATGTTTGCAGGCTAGAATAGGCACAACAAAATATGTTATCACCAAAGTCATTACAAAAAATGAACACAGATTGAACAAACACTTGGAATAACAATGTTTGCAGGCTAGAATAGGCACAGCAAAATATGTTATCACCAAAGTCATTCCCTTACAATGGCCAAGGATGCCCTTATTTATACTAAAATCAAAGGAGTAGGGAACCCTAAAATCTCCTTGATTAACCCTAACTTGCCAACTCGCAAGCTTTATTACTATTCTAAGACAAAGATACAATAAACAAATGCTTTAAAGCAATCTGCTTTAAAGCAAAGAAGATTCCAACTATCACAAGGTGATTTCTTTCTAAATATAGGATGGATGAGCTTAGGATAAAAGCACATGCTTTAAAACAAAAAGCATATGTTTTAAAGCTGCTTTCTTTTGAAATGCATCCTCATCAACATTCTTGCTTTTTGGTGATGTCATCCTTTGATATTCTTTTGCTGATTTCTTCTAAAAAAGCTGATTCTAAGCAAAAAAAGCTGGTACATGGGTTTTGTAGGTAATTCTATTTTGAAGCAACCCAGATCGTCAAATTTTGAAAAAGCAGAGATTTTCTCGAAAAAGCGGGAAAAAAGCATTTTCCCGAAAAAAAGCACAACTCCCAATCTTCAAGAGGATGATAATCTGGATGGACCCATCTCGACGAAAACTGAAAAAGCTCTGGTCGGATTTCTAAAAAATGATCTCCTTGAAACAAGGACCCTGAAAAAGCAAGCCTCTCTTCTTCCTCAACCCGAATCTATGAAGAAAACTGAAAAAGCACCTGGTTTGGGTCTTCGAATCTTCGTTGAAAGAAAAATAAAATCTTTCCTCTGGATGCAACCTGCAAAAGATAATGAAATAAAGAAGCCAAAATCTTGTCTTCATAAATCTTTTGGTCGAAAAAGCAGCTTTACTTGTGTGGGAAGAAAACTTCATCCTCATCCATGAAGAAAGCATCTTTTAAAGCATAAATCCAAGTGGATGTCTTCGAATAGGAAGAATCCCTATTTTGTAGGAGCCTATGGCATCATGTGCAAGATGACAAAAAATATCTTCTTTGATGATGTCATCGAATGCGTGAGTTGAAAGAAGTGCTAACAAAATTTTCTTTATTTTCGACACTTCAACACTCGTTTTGGCTCAAATATGGCCTGTCTCTGACTTTGACAAGGTGGAAAAATGTCATCATGAACTGAAAAAGCTAACTGATCCTGACATTTTGGAGATTGATCAACTGAGATTCCATCCCCTGCCTCCGTTCGACGATCTGACATCATTTGACCAAGTTTGACCTCCCTAAAACTGCCAACGGGCGAAGATTGGTAACAAGGCATGTTGGAAAACACTGAAAACATGAAAATATTCTAACACTGCTCAAGATGGGCGCCCCAACACTTAGCCATTTTTTCAATTTTTTTAACTTCTTCAATTTCTTGGTTTGCATGCGCGTTCGGGAGGCACAAGACCCCTGTTTGGCTGTCAATTTCTATCAACTGGGATGAAAATGAGTCTGATGATCTAGAAAATATGAAAGCCTGATGAAAACTGAGCTGATTGTACCTTCTGTTTGCCTCGAAAAACATGCCAAACTGATCAACACTGAACCGGAGCGGGCTGACGGAAGGAGATTTGCGTTTTTCAAGAAAAACATGAAAAATAACTAACACTAGAGAGTATGGGTGCCCCAAGCCTCCAGGGGCGCCCAGTTTGTCAACACTTAGCCATTTTTTCAAAAATTGTCAATTTTGTACCTTTTCTCGATTTCTGTGCCGACAGCTCCTGTTCGATCTTCGATTTTGGTCGTTCTGATGACTGTCGAGGTAGGACGGAGGGTGATCTGAGTATTCTGAACATATCTATGATGAAATCCTAGCTTTGACTAACTTTTGACCAAGTTTGACCAAGTTTGACCAACTGGAAAGGAGCTGACGGAAACATTTTCGACGTTTCTCCAAAAATGTGAAAAAAAACTAACACAGGAGAGGATGGGTGCCCCAAGCCTCTTGGGGTGCCCAGTTTCACCAAACTTAGCCATTTTTGTGATTTTCCAACTTTTCCATTCACCTTGGATCCATCTTGCATCATTTTGCGTGCATCATCGAGTCGACGGCCGTTTGTTGGTTTTGCGTCGTTGAAACAGTGTTGGAAACTTGTCCAAGAGATTTGGCAGGTGAACTTTTCTGTGTTGATGACTTTCGAGCTCATGCTTCACCTTGTGAAAAAGCAAAAATGACCCAGTAGAGAAAAATTGGTCGTTTGAAGATTCTGTCCGAACCGTGCCGATCTGAAGGAAAATTAACCAATGAGAATCGAGTGCGACACCTGATTTGGAGATTCTATTTTTAGAAACTTTCTATTTTTAGAAAATTTTGCCAACATCCATATCTCAAGAAACCCAGAAAACCTAACTCGACGTCTATTTTTAGAAATTTTGCTTTTTTGACTTTTTGACGAAAAATTTTCTAGACTTGTTTCAAAATGCCTTAATGAAGCAAAAAATTTGGTTGGGTACAACAAAACGAAAACACAAACACATCAAACCAAACCAATCAACCGTATCAATTGTCTTATATAGATTGTTACACGGTCAAAACTAGACCAAGCATCTTATACAAGGTGTTTCATTTCTAAAACCAGACACCTTCATCCTTGTGTTGATCTAGGGATATATCGCTCCCCACAATGACAACACTTTTCCTACATAAGGTACCTTGATCCCATGGATATGGGTATGTAGGTAGTCTGACATATGAAGGAAGTATCTAGTACTTAGGTACATAAGATCTCATCATTTCACCAACCCAAGCTCAAACACCTCGACCCACTCATCACTCTACCCAGAACTACATATTATCATTTTTTTCATCTTTCATCGTAATGTGCCTTGATCCTGTGGATACAAGGTATGTAGGCAATCTAGAATACGAAGAAAGTATCCAGTACTCAGGCACATACGATTCATTATTCTTCACCCACCTCAATCCATTAACATGTCATCTTTCTAGTCTTCCATTTATCCAAATCCATTCACCTCAACTTGACTAACTCAAGCAACAAAACAACAAACAAATGCATCCTTTCAAAGCAAAAGTCCTTACACAAACCTGAAGCAAAGAAATTTACTTACAGAGCCATATGTTGTCCTACATATCAATTGCAAACATCTGCTACATCAATCAATCTAAAAACAAGCAACAGATCAACAAACTTATCTTATACAGGTTGTTCCATGATCGAAACCAGATTAGGCGTCTTATATGACATGTTGCATTTCCTAAAACCAGACATTATCCTTTCAACAGATAACACCCTTTAACAGACACATCATTCCTACAAAAAGGTTGTTATCTATCCTATCCAATCTATCCTAAGCAACCTCTTTGGCAAGAGAATATGTTGACTGTATGTTTACTTTGTAAGTCAGTCAATTTGGTTTTTGGTTTATCTTTTGTTCCTCTTCCATTACCTATTCAAGACTACCTTGATTTATCTATATCTTGGTATGTTGCGATGCAGTACGGATTGGAGGCATAGTCATTGCTTTTGTGTGTCGTGTTTGAGGAATGATCTTTAGTATCTTTCTTAGCAGTATATTTATCTTGTGTGAGTGATACAACCTAGCATCTTACATATTAATATGCTTCTTGAATTTATGTATTGAAGTTTATTTTATGTTTAAGACTATGGCTCATTCACATGTCCAACAAGGTTATATTATGTCTAAGGGATCTAAGTTCAAACCGCTTGCTTGCAGAGTCAATGTCCATGCACTCGGATATCACGACACCTTGGTCATTTATACCTTGGTGGCAAACTATCCATGTGCTATATCAAAACAAGGATTGCTCCTTATAAACATTTGTGAAATTGTTGCAACAAGCTTATCCATTTAACCATCCATTTATCCATGACATCATATAGATTTTCAAGCAAAGATTGATCAATAGTCCTTATATCATGATTCTATTCTGTCTCCACTTTCTTCTATCCAACCTCGTCTATATTTAACTCAATCTTCTAGTCGAGCGTCAACCCAGTCCTTCTGTCGCTTCCCTATCTTTCCTCTCGAGGGGGCATCCTACACCAGCTACACAGAGGCAGCTAGCTACACTGGGGCATCAAAATTGTATCATGTCTTCAATAATCATTTTCTTTGAAGCAACGCTATAAACAACATTGCATCAAAGAGGGGCAAAATGTAGACACCCAAAAATGACCATGTCATCACATCACTTGAATTTCATCAAATCTGTCTAATCACCTGCATTTCAACGTTAATTAAATAATCTAAATATTTAATTAATTTCATCAAATTCTTCCAAATCACATATTTTCAACACTAATTAAATAAATTCTATTTATTTAATTAATTTAATAAAAATCAACTTTATTCTTCCAAAATTAAATATTTTTTTTATTTAATTAAATCATTATCTTCTTCCAAAATTCAAATCCATGTCAATTGAATAAATTCATTATTTAATTAATTTATCATCAAAATCCTCTTATCTACAACTAAATAATTTTCATTATTTAATTAAATCAATTATTCTTCCAAATTTAAATAAATCATTCAAATTTATTTAAATTATCTAAATCTCTAAAAATAAAATATAATCAAATATTTTATTTATTCCTCTATCATGCACAAACAATTAAATAAATTTTATTTATTTAATTTCCTCAATTATCTTCCAAATCTTCTAAAAATAAATCTTGTTCATCATGCACACAAAATTAAATAATTTATTATTTAATTTATCTCAAATCATGCAAAAAGTAAATTACAAGTTGAGTTAATTGACTTAATCAATCTTGTTTTTATCAACAACTCTTAAATTAGAAGAAAAAATATTCTAATTTATGAAATCAAATCCTATCTTTATCAAAAAGCAATTAACTCAAACAAAAATAACTTTTTGTGACACATGTCGTGTGCACATTCATCATGAATTTTAGATTTATCTCAACCCTTGATTTCATGGAATTATTTCATCCGTTGATTGATCTTGATTGAAACCTATATAACCCCCCTATCTCCATAACAAATCCTCTTCGATCATTTATTCTCAAGCATTCTAGTGCTTGGAGCATTCATCGCATTGTTGAGCACCCTGAGCACTTTGAGCACAAACACAATCTACATCCGCTTGTTGCAAACATGGTTTCACAATTCAAAGAGCAATCCACATTCGGCCAAGAGATCCAAACAATCTAGGTGATAGCTTCTTTGTTCGTAATTTGATTTATTCATTGATTTGGTTATTGCTTAGATAGATCTTTTGATATTATGGGTTATTATCATTTCTTTTGATCTTATCATTCAACCTCTCAATTTTTCCTTTACACACAAATAATGCATAACCTATCAACAAAATAAAGTGGAGCATGCCTTTCCTATAGGATTGCTACAACCATTACCTATTCCAAATCAAAAGTGGCAAAGCATATTCATGGACTTTATTATAATCCTCCCCAAGGTACATGGTATAGATTGTATTTATGTTATTGTGGATAGGATAAATAATTATGCATACTTCTTTGTTATTTCTTTAGAATTCAAAGCTCTTGAAGTGGCTAATTTGTTTTTTTCAAATAAGTGATTAGGCTACATGTATTGTCTAAAACTATTGTCAATAATAGAGATAGTAGGTTTCTCAGTTCTTTTTTGCAGGAGTTGTTTCATTTGAATAGTATAGAACTTACTCCTAGCACAAGTTATCATCCTAAAATAGATGACAACTAGAAATAGTGAATGAATGGGTTGAGGGGTATTTGAGGAACTATGTTTTATATCAACAATCTACTTGGGTTAAGTGGTTGCATTTGGGATAAAATTACTACAACATTTCCTACCACATCCATTAGTATGTCTCCATTTATGGAATTATAGGGATTATGATGCATTAATCTTTGTTTATTTAGTGTTCATAGATAGTAAAGTACCAGTAGCTAGTGACTTGGTTAAGCATAGCCAAGACGTATTGAGATCACCCAAAGATCACCTCTAGCAAGCTCAGAGTCAAAAAGAGTTCTATGTAGATTAGAACTGCATAGAGAGATCATTTAAGGTCAGAGACATGGTTTTTCTAAGATTACAACCATACAGGAAATATTCCATCAAAAGAAGTGGGGTTGAAAAGCTCAAACCTCACTTCTATGAACCTTACAAGATCATGACAAAAATTGGTGGCATTGCTTATGAGTTGGATTTACCAGAGGATAGCATGATCCATAATGTTTTCCATGTGTCTTACCTCAAAAACGCACTTGGACAACATGTCACACCTTCATTGGATTTTCCACCCTTGGATGATGAGGGGAAGATCATTTTGGTACTTGATGTTATTGAGACCAGGGTGAAGAAATTGAGAAATATAAACATTACAGAGTATTTGGTTCATTGTAAGAATCTACATGTAGAAGATGCTACATGGAAAGGACCAAAGTTTTTGGAGCATCCAAAATTGCATTGCATAATGATAAGCAATTTTGGGAAGGGTGGACTTGTAATGTCCCCTTTCTAATAATTTAATTTGGGGACCCAAAATCCTATTCCATATATCCCATGGGCTTAGGGAAAGTGAAGGAAATAATTTCAATTTAATACTTTTTTTTTTAGTTTTTCTATGTTTTTCGTAAATTGCATTTTTGGAGGTTTTCAAAGCATTTCTAGGGCCCAATTTTTCTATAAAACCTTTAGGATTTTTATTTTACAGCATAGGTCTTCTAGAGATCTTTTTAATGCACCAAAGAAGTTTGATTTTTTCCTGCCAGGCTAAGAGTTAGGACCTCACCCAGTTGCGGTACCTAAAATAAATATTTTTTGCATCTTATTTAATTTTGTAGCTAGTATGTCCTTGTCTAGATGTCCATTTGAACTTCCAATGAGGCATGGGATTCCTCATAGGCCTTGTGTAACTCTCGCTAATTTTAGCATATTAATTTAACAAGCTTTATGGAGGAGTTAGTGTTTATTTTTGGCTATGTATCAAATGGAGGTTATGACTTATCTTTTGGTGGGATTTTTGAGGGAGAATATTAAGAATAATATTAATTATTATTTGTTGGAAAAGAGGGGTGTTGGAATTTAGATGCCCAAGTTGGGTCTTCAGCATCTATAAAATGCAAGCAATTTCTTCATTTCAACATCTCATTTTTATCATACCAAAAATCTACCAAAATTGTGTTACAAGTATGGGCCTAACTGGTGTTGTCATTGATGTCAACATACTCCTGTTGAATTGATGATAAGGATTGGATGAGCTGTGTGCTAAGGATATTGAGAAAATTAGTCCTAATTAGGAACAGAGAAGAACAGTGAAGATAGTAAGATAAAGATCCTAGGTAAGATGAAGATCAAAGGATGTGCTTCAAAGGGTTTGTAGATATGTGTCTTAAGATGATCCAAGAAAGATTTCAGAGGTCTGCATGAAGATCTGAAGATGTTATAGCCACTTCAGTAAAACCAATTCTGGCAGATGTTTAGAGGCGACAGAGTGTCACAGATAGGTCCGGTAAGATCCAGAAATGCAATATCTTGTTCTACAGATTTGGTGGAGTATTTAGGAAGTTAATATGAATTGACAACTCAATTGGTTCGTGGTCTAGAGATCTGAAAGCATCTATTCCAGTATGACAGTGATGATAGACTGTGTTCTTGAGGTTCCAGATGAAGGAGAGAATGATTTCAGTAAGCAGAAGTAGTGTGGATGTTCCTGGTGATTTAGGCAAGTTTGTGGAGGTCTTTGGATTGTGTCCAGTTTGTGTTGGTGGCCCACATCAAAGATTGAGCTCGTAATTGAAGAATTACTTCTGGATGATGATGTTCTTCCTAAGTCTAGCCAACTGGATGAGTTACACATCCTGTGTATGATCTTGGAGATGTTCTGTGAACAATGGTGTGTTCCTAAGGAAAATTGAAGTCTCAGATCTGTGTGGCCGACGGTGTGTTGATCCACATGAAGTCTTTTTATAATTAGTTATGTTGTATTTTTGCATTTGCTCTGTAATGTACACCGACTTGGATGATTATCCCTAAGTCGATGTCCTGTATAAATAAGGAGTTGTAAAGTCATTTTAAATGTATGTATGGGGAGATAAGAGCGTGGTAGAGAAGTGTGAAAAGCAGAGTAGAAGTATTGGGCTTAAATGGAACTAACTCAAGCATGGTGAAGATGCTACTCTTCAGTTCAAGTATGTAATACTTATTATTCTATAGACAGTGTGTCTCCCGTAGGCAGTGGGCCTCTTGTGAGTAGTGTGCTCGGGCAGTGAGCCCTAATTGGCATGTGCCATTTTGTTCTTCTTATTCTTCTAACAGAGAATACAATCTTGGGTTAGTCACCCTGTGGTTTTTCCCTTAACCGGGTTTTCCACGTCAAAATCTTGGTGTCATATGTGTTAATATGTTTCTACTCTTGAATGATTGCATTATGTTTCCATGATTAATTTATGATTATGCTGCTGAATTAACAAGAAGGATTTAAGTAACCAATAAGTAGAGAAAGTCTTGAAACAACTGATTCACCTCCCCTCTTAGTTGTTTACCTTGAATCTAACAATTGGTATCAAAGCTAAGTTCCTCTAAAAGAAGCTCAACCACTTGAGGAAGATCTAGGATGTCTTCCTATAAGAAGGATTTCCCGAGGTTTGATGGAACCAATTTCACTCTTTGGAAAAGTCGCATGGAATGCCACTTACAATGTATGGGAATGCAATATTGGATCATGGATTCAAGGAAGTATGTTCCTCCACAGAATGGTCCGAGTACCATAGATGAAATCAGAGATGCTGAAAACAATCTGCGGACTAAAGGAGCCCTTCTAAGTGCCTTATCTAATTCAGAGCTGACAAATGTTATTGATCTAAAAATTGCATATGAGATTTGGCAAAAACTAGAACTTCTACATGAAGGAGATAAGTATGTTAAATGTGCCAATCTATAGAGTCTGAAAGGAAAATTTGAAAACTTGAAGATGAGAGAAGATGGAAATATGCCAAGAGTAAATGAGCTTGTTTGTGGCATTAGATGTGCTAGTGGAATCTTGGATGAAGATGAGATTGTTGGCAAAGTTCTCATACCCCTTCCTGATTCTTACAAATATAAGGTTGCTGCTATTGAAGAATTCAGATCCTTTTCAGGTATCACAAGAGATCAATTGGTTGGTAAACTAGCTACATTTGAACTAACCGAGTTTGGAGATGCCCCCCCCAAGACTGAATCTGCATTCAAAGCTAGTGCCTCTGTAAAAGGTAAACAAAAGTTTGATCCAGGAGAGAACTCTTCAAAGAAACTATCATGGTATGAAAAGGCAAGAAAAGACCTGGAAGAAGATGAAACATAAGCTTCTCAACTTGAAGCCCTTATTGCAAAAAGACTACCAAGAGGATCCGGTAAGTATGAAGGGAAATTTCCTTTTAAATGTTTTAACTGCAATAAGATTGGTCATTTTGCCTCAAGTGTCCGAAAAGATTTTCAAAGCCAAATCCTAACAGATCAAGGTTCCAAAAGAAATGTTACTATCTTCATGAAGATGATGATGATGAAGGAGTAATAGGTGATGAATTAGAAATAGGAAACAAATCCGGAAGTGATTGAGTGTTTATTGCCATCAAGGAAGAAGATCCAATGCCCTCTGAATCTATCAATCTTAAAATTGTAGAAAGAGCTTTGGCTACCCAAGTTGAAGAAAAGGATGATTGGGTCATTAACAGTGGATGCTCACATCATATGATAGGTGACAAAAATAAGTTCATAGATTTGGAAAGGTATGAAGGAGGAGTGGTAAAATTTGGTGATAATTTTGCTGGCAGAATCAGAGGTAGAGGAACTATTTCTTTTGATGGAAAGAACAAAACTAGTAATGTACTGTATGTTGAAGGCCTGAAGCACAATCTTCTCAGTGTTGGACAATTGGTGGACAAAGGCTATGATCTCTGATTCAAAAATAGAAAATGCAAGATCTTTGAAAGTTCTGGAACAGAGATTGCATCTAGTACTCAAACTAAAGGTAATATCTTCCACTTGGTTGGTACTGGTAAAAGTTGCTTATTTATTCAAATTGATTAGAGTTGGTTGTGGCATAGAAGAATGTGTCATGTGAATTTTGATAATATCATCAAGATAAGCAACACTCAGGTTGTAAGAGATCTTCCAAGACTGGTGAAACCTACTAATAGTTTGTGCAAAGAATGTCAATTGGGTAAGCAGAGCAGAATCTCATTCAAAAGTAAAGAACAGTCTTCTACCAGATTATTAGACTTAGTTCACACTGATCTATGTGGTCTGGCAAGAATCAGGAGTGTGCAAGGTGATAGATACTTCATGTTATTAATTGATGATCACTCCCAGATGATGTGGGTAACTTTTCTAAAAGAGAAATCTGAGGCCCTTGAGAAATTCAAAATATTCAAGGCTATGGTAGAAAATGAAACCAGATTGAACATAAAATGTCTAAGGTCTGACAAAGGTGGAGAATTCACATCCAGTGAGTTTATAGAATTCTGTGAGAAACATGGGATAAAAAGATAGTTGTCTGCTCCAAGGACACCACAGTAGAAAAAAGTAGTGGAGAGAAAGAACCGGACCATCCAGGAGACATCTAGAACCATGCTAATGGAAGCAAATGTTCTTCAGATCTATTGGAGAGAAGCTATAAGCACTGCAGTCTACACTCTTAATCGAGTTCAAATCAGAAGTAATACTGGTAAGACTCCTTATGAACTCTGGTTTGGCATCACTCCCACTGTGAAGTATTTCAGAGTCTTTGGTAGCAAATGTTACATTAAAAGAGACGAAGATCTAGGCAAATTTGGTGCTAGAAGTGATGAAGGAATATTCTTGGGTTATTCTACTCAAAGAAAAGCATATCGGTGTTATAACAAGAGATTGAGAAAGATTATAAAAAGTACAAATGTGAAGGTTGATGAAGGTGTTGAAAAACCCTCAAGGTTTTATGAATATGATGAAGATGATCATAGTGATGTTTTGATCCAAGGAGTCCAAGCCCCTTCTAAGATTCAGATTCAAACTGATCTGATGAATCAGGAAGAAGAGACAGGTTTGAATGAACCTGTGCAAGAAATAGAAGTGCAAGTAAGTCCCAAAATTCCCAAGTATGTAAAACTAAATCACTTTGAAGACCAGATCATAGGTGATAAAAGCAAAGGTGTTCAAACAAGAAGAAGGATTGCTTAGGATTCAGAAGAGTATTGTCTGATTTCAAAGATTGAACCTAAGACAGTGAATGAAGCATGCAATGATGAAAACTAGACTAAATCAATGGAGGAAGAGCTGATGCAAATTGAGAAAAATCACACTTGGGATCTTGTTCCCAGACCTAAAAACAAGAATGTGATTGGAACCAACTGGGTCTTTCAGAATAAACTGAATGAAGATGGTGAAGTAGTCAAAAACAAAGCCAGATTGGTCTGCAAGGGTTACTCCCAAGTAGAAGGAGTTGATTTTAAAGAAGCTTTTGCTCCGATGGCAAGAATTGAAGCAGTCAGATTATTTCTTGCTTTTGCTGCCTTCAAGGATTTCAAAGTATATCAGATGGATGTCAAGTCTGCCTTCCTGAATGGTGATTTGGAAGAAAAAGTTTACATTGAGAAACCAAATGGATTTCAATTATCTGATCATGGTGATATGGTCTGCAAGTTGAAGAAAGCACTGTATGGACTCAAGCAATCCCCAAGAGCCTAGTATGAAAGATTAGATAAGCATCTTTTGAAGATTGGTTTCAACAAAGGTACTACTGACAACAATTTGTACTTCAAAATTGATCATGAAAATATCTTGATTGTTGATGATATCATTTTTGGAGGAAGAGATAGCATGTGCAAAACTTTTGCAAATTAAATGAAAAGTGAATTTGAGATGTCTATGTTTGGGGAAATGAATTTCTTCTTGGGTCTACAAATCACTCAAACAAAGAAAGGAATCTTCATTTCACAGACCAAATATGTGAAAGAATTGTTGAAAAAGTTTGGGATGGAAGACTCAAAACCAATGAGTACTCCCATGGCAACAGGATGTAAGTTGACCAAAGATGATGACTCTCCTAAGGATGATCAGAAAAAGTATAGGTCATTGATTGGAGGACTATTGTATCTTACTCAAACTAGACCCGACATTATGAACGTTGTTGGTCTTGTTGCTAGATTCCAAGCTGATCCTAGAGAAACTCATGTCATGGCAATCAAGAGGATTCTCAGATATCTAAAAGGGATAGTTGAGTATGGTTTATGGTATCCTAGAGGTCATGATTTCTCATTTCATGCATATACAAATACAGATTGGACAGGAGATGTGGATGACCGGAAGAGTACCAGTGATGGAGCATTCTTTTTAGGGAAAAGTATGGTTTCTTGGTTGAGCAAGAAACAAGAAGCAATATCTCTATCCACTACAGAAACAGAATATATTGCAGCAACAGGTAGTTGCACTCAAGTATTGTGGATGAAGCAAATGCTAAGAGATATCAGAGTGGAGTATGAAGAACCTATCACAATCTTTTGTGATAATTCAAGTGCAATTAACATATTAAAAAATCTGGTGTTGCATTCAAAGACTAAACATATATCCATCAAGTTTCACTTTTTGAGAGAACAAGTGAACAAGAATGAAGTCAGATTGGAGTTTGTGCCTTCCAAGGATCAGATTGCGGATATTTTTACTAAACCTCTACCTAAGGACTCTTTTGAGTATCTCAGGGAGAAGTTAGAGGTTATTACCCCTCCAGTTCTGAATTAAGTAGCACTGGTATGCATCAGTCCGGTGGATCTCACAGTCACATCTTGTGGTTTGAATTGATGATGGGAAGCTGCTACTCAGGGGGAGGAGCTGGTATGATGCAAGTATGTGCCCTTTGCCATTGATGTCAAAGGGGGAGAGAAGACATGTGAAAAACAAGTAATTGCTGATCAAAGGGGGAGCAGGAAAGGAAGAGAAGACATGTGAATGGTTGTTATTGATAGGGGGAGTTGTGTCGGTGAGGAGAGGTTCTTGTCTTGATGATTAAAATAATTTTTCACATCATATGTTGCCATCAATGACAAAGGGGGAGATTGTTGCAAGTATGGGCCTAACCAATGTTGATTGATGTCAACATACTCCTGTTGCATTGATGATAAGGATTGGATGAGCTGTGTCTTAAGATGATCTAGGAAAGATTTTAGAGGTCCGCATGAAGATCTGAAGATGTTATGGCCACTTAAGTAAAACTAGTTCTAGCATATGTTCAGAGGTGATAGAGTGTCACAGACAGGTCCGGTAAGATCCAAAAATGCAATATCTTGTCCTGTGGATTTGGTGGAGTATTTAGGAAGTCAATATGAATTGACAACTCAATTGGTTTGTGGTCTAGAGATCCGCAAGCATCTATTCTATTATGACAATGATGACAAACTGTGTTCTTGAAGTTCTGAATGAAGGAGAGAATGATTTTAGTAAGCAGAAGTAGTGTGGATGTTCCTGGTGATTCAAGTAAGTTTGTGGAGGTCTTTGGATTGTGTCCAGTTCGTGTTGGTGGTCTGCATCGAAGATTGAACTTGTAATTGAAGAATTACTTCCGGATGATGATATTCTTCCTAAGTCTGGCTGACCGGATGAGTTACACATCTTGTGTATGATCTTGGAGATGTTCTGTGAAGAATGATGTGTTCCTAAGGAAAATTGAAGTCTCAGATCTGTGTGGCCAACAGTGTGTTGATCTGCATGAAGTCTTTTTATAATAAGTTATGTTGTATTTTTGCATTTGCTCTGTAATGTACGCTGACTTGGATGATTATCCCTAAGTCGATGTCCTGTATAAATAAGGAGTTGTAAAGTCATTTTAAATGTATGTATGGGGAGATAAGAGTATGGTAGAGAAGTGTGAAAAGTAGAGAAGTATTGGGCTTAAATGGAACTGACTCAAGCATGGTGAAGATGATCCTCTTCAGTTTAAGTATGTAATACTTATTATTCTGTAGACAGTGTGTCTCCCATAGGCAGTGGGCCTCTTGTGAGTAGTGTGCTCAGGTGGTGAGCACTAATTGGCATGTGTCATTTTGTTCTTCCTATTCCTCTAACAGAGAATATAATATTGGGTTAGTCACCTCGTGGTTTTTCCCTTAACCAAGTTTTCTACATCAAAATCTTGGTGTCATATGTGTGAATATGTTTCTACTCTTGAATGATTGCATTATGTTTCCATGATTAATTTATGATTATGCTGCTGAATTAACAAGAAGGATTTAAGTAACCATTAAGTAGACAAAGTCTTGAAACAACTGATTCACCCCCCCCTCTCAGTTGTTTACCTTGAATCTAACAAATTATTTGAGCATTTGTGTTCATTCATCAATTTGAGGACAAACCTCTTAGATGTTGAAGCCAAAGGATGAAATCCCTTTGGTTTCTTGAGGGAAATTGTTAAGGCCAATCATGGCCTCATGAACTTCCTTGAGAAAGTAACCTTTTTCCTTTGAATACCCCTTTTTCATGCTAAAATTAACGTTTGTATGAATATTATTAGTTATTTTGGGGTGATCCCACAATAGTGTGTCCCACTTGTGGTACATCTTGATTTTTTCCCGAAATCACATATATTTTAGAAAAATTAATGATTTAAGCCTAGAGAGGTTACATATAAGGGGGTTTATTGAATGGGGTTAGATCAAACCTCCTTGGATAGAACCCCCCAAGCTTAAATCAAACCCCCGACAAAGTCTTATTTGCACCTATCAAAATGTTGACAAAAAAGCAACTTTTCTTCACATTTTGCAAGATCAAATGAAGTCATTTGGAAATGCCATTTCATAAGTATGTAGCCATTACTATTAACTTTACAAAAATTATAGTATGTATTTTTTTTCCTTAATATTATATATTTAAATTTTTTATAATGAATGTAGGTCCACTATGAAAAATAATGAACTCTATTCAAGATATTAGGAAAAATAACAAACATTGTTAGAAAAATCTCAAAGTTTTCACTGTACTCCACTTAGATGTCCTTGTTTTAATGAAAAAAGGAAAAAATAATTTTGATATATAGGCTAAGAGAAATGTGTTACAGCATCTGAAATTTTTGCTAGTATTAATTCAAAAATCAATAAGAAATTATTTAATAAAAAATTACTAAAATTATCCATGCACTATGCATTGGAGTTAATAATTTAAATACAAAAAATCATGGATTTTTTTTTTGTAGTAAAAGTCATGCGTTATGGAATAATGTCACTCAACAAAAATAATTTTTAAAAAATTGATTGAAAAATAAAAATAAATAATGATATAAATAATTCTTAATGTTTTAAAAAATTATATCTTTTGTCTACATAGAAAATTCTACAACTCATTAGTTTACATCATCCTTCAATTCTTGATTGTTTGTTCCCTATAATTAACACTATGCATAGGTAAAATTGAGCTTAGGATAAAACAAAACAATTAAAGTAAACTCAATCCTATAATACCAAAAGATCTATCTAAGCAATAACCAAATCAATGAATAATGCAATAAATAATCAAAAGCTATCACCTAGATTGTATTGATCTCTTGGTCAAACGTGGATTGCTCTATCAATTGCAAAACCATGTTTGCAACAAGCGAGTGTAGATAATGATAAGTGCTCAAAAGGTCGATAAGTTCTCAACGATGCATGATAAAATCTCAAAGCGTTGTAGGGAGGCAAAAGCTTAAATGATCAAAGAGTGCTCAAAAGATGAAAGATTGAAGAGTGCTCAAAAGCTGAATGATCGAAGAGAATTTTTTATGAGATGAAGGGGGTATATATAGGATTCAAGGAATGATCGATCAATGGTTGAAATAAATCAATAGAATGAATGGTTGAGATAAATTAAGAGCTCATGATGAACATGCACACGACATGTGTCACTCCAAAAAGGTATTTTTATTGAATTAATTGCTTTTTGATAAAATACATGATAAAGATAGAATTAATTTCATAAATTAGAATGTTTTTTTTCTAATTTATGAGTTGATGATAAAAATAATAATAATTAAAGCCAATTAACTCAACTTTAGATTTGTTGTTTTTGAAGTTCTAAAAGTCAGATTGATTGTGCACATAGATGAAAAATAATATTTTTAGAGGAATTGGAAGATAATTGGGAATTAAATAAATAAATTCATTTAATTGATTGTGCATGATTTGAAGAAAAGATAAGATATGAGAATTTAAATAAATTAAACAAATAAATTGATTTAATTTATTTTGCATGATAGAGGAATATAAATAAAATATTAATTTTATTTATTTTTAGAGGATAATAGACAACTTAAATAAATTTGAATAATTTATTTAAATTTGGAAGAATAACTGACTAATTAAATAATTAAAAATTATTTAATTATGGATAAGAGGAATTTAATGATAAATTAATTAAATAACTAATTTATTTAATTAATGTAGATTTGAAGATTAAAAGAGGAAATTAATTAAATTAATTAAATAAATAGAATTTATTCAATTAATGTTTGAATTTAGAGAAAATAGAAGAAATTGATGAATTTGATGAAATTAATTAAATAATTAGATTATTCAATTAATGTTAAATGCAAGTGATTTAGGAGGAATTGATGTATGCAAGTGTTTTGGGTGAAGGGTCATTTTAGGTGTCTATATTTTTCCCCTCTTTGAGATGGGGTTGCAAAGTAACATCATTTCAAATAAATTTAAAACATAGTGCTTGATTTGATAGAAGAAGATGGATTTAGAAGAATATTGATTGGATTAGAGATAGTGATGCTCCAGTCACTCAAAGCGAGGGTGACAAGGAAAGATAATGGTAAGTTAATAAATAAGATGAATGGTGATGATGATGATTATTCAAAAACAAACAAGGCATTGCCCCTGTCAAGTTGTAAACCAATGATTAATTGTTGATGATTGATAAGGATAGTGTTATCATTGTGGGGAACGATGTATCCCTAGATCAACACAAGGATGTGGGAACGATATATCCCATTGATGATGGATTGATGATAATGTCTGGTTTCAGGAAATGAAACATGTCATATAAGATGCCTGGTCTGATTTCGACAATGCAACATCTTGTATAAGATAATTGATTGATGATTGATTGATAATGTCTGGTTTCTGAAATGAGACACCTCGTATAAGATGCATGGTCTGGTTTCGAGAGTGCGACAACCTGTATAAGACTGATGATATGATAGATGTGTGATTGATTGATTTGGTTTACAACAAGATTAGGGTCAAGACCAAAGGATGTGATTGGATAATGTGGATAGATTGATTAGCTATATTGGATAAGATGAGGTATATCGATAAGATAAATGATGATGATGATGATGCCCCCTTGAGAGGAAAGTTGGGTTCAAAGAACACAAGTGTGCTCTCGAAATGAAAGAAGAGATGAAGATGAAAAGTTAGATGAAAGAATGATGAAAGATAAATGGAAAAATTAATAGAATAATTGATATCATAGAATAAAAAAATGATGATTGATCGATCATCATGAAAGCTATAGATTTTATTAGGATGTATGGGTGAGATTGATGGGATGAAGTGTTTTGAGAATGTTTAGGTGAAATGATGATAACTTATGTACCTGAGTACTGGATACTTCCTTCATATTCCATACTGCCTACATACCCATATCCATGGGATCAAGGTACCTTAAGATTGAGAAGATGATGATATGCAGTTCTAGTAGCGTGATGGGATGGGGTGATGTTGCGACGGTTACGTGAATATTTATAGAGCAATCCTTATTTTGATATAGCATATGGATGTTATGCACCAGGGTATAGAAGACCAAGGTTTTATAGAGCAATCCTTATTTTGATATAGCATATGGATGTTATGCACCAGGGTATAGAAGACCAAGGTGACAATGTATCCAATGCATAGGACGTTGACTCTGCAAACAAACGGTTTGAACTTATTTCTAGACTAGACATAATAGAACCTTGTTGGAGATGTGCATGGAAATAGTCTTAGTGTAGAATAATCTTAATACACATAAGGCCTTTACAGAACCATAGATACAAAAGATATTGATATACAAGATGCTAATTCTGACACAAACAAGATACATAGTAGCCGTAGTAAGATGATAAGAACATCCCACAAACATAGCATATGAAAGAAATGACTATGTCCTAATCCATACTGCATCTCAACATACCAAGATATAGATAAATCAAGGCAGTCTTGACTAGGTATTAGAAAGGAACAAAAGATAAACCAAAAAGAAAATTGACTGACTAATAAAGTAAAAATACAGCTGACATATTCTCTTGCCAAAGAGGTTGCTCAAGGTAGATTGGTAGATGAAGCCTTATCGTAGGAAAGATATATCCGTTAAAGGATGTTGATCTGATCGAGGGTAAATGGATTGATGTAGCAGATGTGGCAAGTGGTATGTAGGATAGCATATGGCTTCATGAGTAGTCATTTTGTTTCGGGTTGGGTAAGTACTTTAGCTTTCAAAGGATGCATAGTTCATTCTCTGCTTGAGTTAGTCAAGTCAAGGTAGATGGATGGATTGTGATAAGGTAGAAGACAAGAAAGAGGGAAGTGTTAATGGATTGGGATTAAGAATGATGTTTTATGATTGTTTTGGGAATGTTTTGATTTTTTTGAATTTTTCTATTTTTCTATTTTTTTGATATTTTGGATTTTTGAAGTTTATGATGGTTGGAATTTGAAAGGTTTTGGGATGACATTGGATTGAATTTGGATAGCCTTAAGTACTAGATACCAATGACAAGGGAAAACTAGTTCTAGATGCAAGGAGGAAGATGGGATTAGATAAGTGGAGAAAAGGATAGGAGAGAGTAAATGGGATGGATGAGGCAGTGTAAGACGGATGGAAGAATTCAGGATGTGATTACCAAAGACTATATTGCATAGGAATAACGTGCCCCATTCTAGGTATAATGCTTAGGATTTTGCATGACAAAGCTTATGATAGGATTGATTGGAATGGGTGGAAAGAATGAGATATATCAAGAGATTTTTCAAAGCATGTTTCAACATTTTTACCTCTATCTTTATCAAGATCAAAAAGGAGGAAAGCAAGATGGATTGGATCAGGGGATAATTATGCAGATATAATGGATAAGGAAGATATAATAGGAAGGATAGGTAGAAGGAATGAGATGTTGGGTAGATGAGACAAAATTCCCCCAAGTGTAAGGTACTTAGACAATCAATCTACACATGACGCCTGTTTGTCTGGTTTTCATCATGGTACTTATCCAAGGCACCTGTTTGCCAAGTTTTCACCATTGGACAAATGGATTTCTCTTTACTATTTTGATTTATTTTTTTTCTTACTTTTGACTTTTGACTTATTTGGATGGGATATAGGATGAGGACTCAAGAATCTATTTCCAATAGCAAGATAGTATGTTAGCATTTTAATTGGTGTTTGCACATGGACTATATCAGGTAGCATTACACGCATGGATGTTGGTAGATGTGGGAAGATGCAAATGGAATGGATGGTGGATTATGAAATGGATGATGGGTGAAGATGGAAGGATAAATGGATGATGGAGCAAAAGCATGGACCATAGAGGTATGATGGGGAAAATATGGAGGATAAGGGATGGAAGATGGGTGGATGGAAGTATGTGGAAATGTCATGGAATGATGGGGAACCAAGACCGTGATAGATTTTGAAGCCTTTGACTAGGAAGAAGATTGGAGAGTAATGGGAATCGAGATAGGGGATTTTGGAATCGTCGATTTAGGATTTTAGGAACCCAAATAGACTTAGGATTTGCAGGAATTTTTAATGGGGAATGGGAATTTCAGAATTTGGGGATAGATTGAGATATGGATACTTCTTTTGGGGTAATTGGTTGTTGCTTGGGGACCCACACCATTTTCATTTTTGCTTGGAGGTGTGTGGGTGTATGCAACGTAGGATTTGTTAATGGGGAACAAGATTTTGGGAATTTGGGGATAGATTGAGATCTGGATGCTTCCTTTTGGGTAATTGCTTGTTACTTAGGGACCCACACCATTTTCATTTTTTCTTTGAGGTGTGTGGGTGTATGCAGCTTTTGAGATGGATTTGGCTTTGCATTTATGTATTGATGCCCTATGGCATGATATTCTTGAGGCTTTTGCGGATATTCTACTATATATGTGGAAGCATCCAAATTTTTATTTTGGAATCTCATGGAGTTTGTGACAGCTTCATATTTGGTCGATGTGTGCATTCGTTGGCCATGATTAGGAATGGTAGGGGATATAAGGGGACAGGATGTGTGGATGGAAGAATGAGTATACTAATGGATGAAGGGATTAGGGGATGGAAGGATAGGAATATTAGGAGTTGGAAGGAGTGGAGGAAGAGTGGATGGAGGGAGATGTATGGTCACATGCTTTTGTGAATGGTATGATGATGGAGGAAGGATGGTGACATATGAGTGAGAGGTGCGATAAGGTACACCGGGATATGGAGTGGAAGAAGTAGCTGGAGGAGGCGTGGAGGTTGCACCAACATCATTGGATTGCTTTTATTGGGATGAAAAACCAAGACCATGTGCTCGAGGATGGATTGTGACATGGAGGAGCTCTAAGATACCTTGTTCATGAAGGCCTAAACCTTTGTCTTGATAGTTCATGTTTTGGAACATACGGTATGTAATGGGATGTTTGTTTTGGAAACAAGACGCAAGTCCATTATGAGATGGAGAAGGTGAAGTGGTGGATAGTGGTTGTTGTTCTCCTAAGGAAGAACATTCATGGATGAAGGTGGTAAGACCAAGAGGATAGGATAATGGATTTGGAATGGGATCGATGGGAGATGGTGGAGGATCAACATGAGATAATGGAAGATCCACAAGAGACAATGTGGGATCATGCAATGGATGACACGGGATGCTTGGATCTTGACTAACATTATGCTTAGTAGGAGATGAAGGGATAGGATCCAAGTGACTTGTTTGATTATTGATGCTTTCTTGGGGACCAAGTGTCTCATCAAGGGAATTGGATTTTGTTGGATCATGGATAGGGCTAGATGGATAATGTATAGGAGTAGAGTGGATAACTTGTTCATGGATATTTGTGGGATCATGGATAGGATCAAGTTACTCATGGATAGGCTCATGATCTTGGACAATATTTTGATCATAGAAAGTATAAAGGTTATGGATGGGTTGGATGGAGTTGCTTTGTCCTAGATTTAGATAAAGGGTTGATGTTTCCACATGCTTTAGATTATACTCTTGACATAGCTCTTGTTTTTCTTGAATCGAGGTAGAAGTGGGAGACGCTTGGATAGGCTTGATAGGCTCTTGATGGTCAACAACATGGAAGTACAATGGATCTAAACTTGGACTCATGGTGGAAGACTCTTTAGTAGGATTGACAAGTTGTAGACTATATGATGTATTTGGAGGACTATACATGTTGTTTGAAGGCTCTTGGATAAGCTTGATAGGCTCTTGGATAAGTGTTTGATGACACAGAGATGGTTGATTCCTTGCTAATAGTCATTGGATCACATCCTTCATAAGAGTATGGATGGATGAGAAATATAACAGATGGATGATAATGGTGGATGGTGTTGTAGGCTTAGGATTAGGATTTTCATTGGATGGAGGGATAATGGGATTGGATGGATTGGGATTGGACTTGGATGGTTTTATCAAGGCTAACTCAAGCAATTGTGCTTGGACCAATTGTTGTAGAGTGACCTCCCAATAATCATTTTTGGAAGATTGGAGACACATGGGAATGAAGGTAATGAAGGGCTTGATGGGTTAGAAGGTTGAGGGACCAATGGACTATGATGGGGATTACATGGTGGTGTGGGGATAAGATTAGTAGGCTCTTGTATGGGTATTTGATTGGATGACGATGTGGGATACCCATAGGATGCAAAAGCTAGAGTGGTGTTCCTCTTGTCAACGGTATCATAAGGACTTAAGGACACTTGATTTTGGTGCAAAGGAAGACTTGCATGTTTTTGTTGTGAAAAAACTTGATAGCCTTGTGTATGGGTTTGATGATGAGTTGAAATGTTGGAATAAGGAGTTGTATGATCATGGGGTGGGTGCTTCATTTGACTTGATTTCTTTTTGCTTAGGGACCCAAACCATTTTATTTTTGGACTTTTCTTGTGAAAGTAAGGGTTTGGGTAGCCTTTTGGATAGATTTTGCTTGGACTCTTTGCCTTGATAAGATGAATGATTTGATGATGAGTTGAAATGTTAGAATAAGGAGTTGTTTGAGCTTGGGGTGGATCGTGTTGAGATTTACAAATCTCCATAGGAGTAAGGAGAGGTTTGAGTGGTTTTTCTCCCATGAGTTTTTTATTGGGTATACCCTCTTGTGAAGATTATTCAAGGAATGGTGTAGATATGGTAGACATTGTTTGGATGGGGTTTTCTTGCGGTCTACCCATAGCGTTGAGGGCATCTTGAAAAGGGTCTTTCTCTTTCATATTAGATGCGTCAAAGTCACAAGGAAATTTGGCTCTATCTTGAGCAAGCAAATGAAAGTAGTGATCTTGATTATCGTGAATGAGTTTGCCAAAAGATGCCATGATTTTGGGATCTTGCATGATGTCTTCTAGATCTTGAATCCATTCTTCATGAGAGGATTGACCTTCTTGAAAGTGTCCCTCTTCTTGAGAAGGTTTTTGACCAATAGTATATCCTTTTTTAAGGAAATCATGAGAATACATTCCTGTGTCAAAGTGAGATGCATCTATCAAAGAGGTATTACCCTCTTGAGGATTGTTTTGGATGTTACTTTGAATTTCAAGTTGGGGATTATGAAATGGGATGTTTTGATGATCTTGTTGAGGGGGATTAGGATTTTGATGTTGTTGAAGAGGGATGAGGTATGTTTTTTGATTTTGTGGTGGTTGAAGTGGAGGAAGATATGTGGTATTTATTTTTTGAGAGTATTGGTGTGGAAAGTGTTGATGTTGTTGTTGGGACTAAATGTGTTGATTTTGGATATATTGATGTTGTTGTTGGGGTTGAATGTGTTGATGTTGATATTGGTTAACATTGGAAGAAGTGTGATAGGTTGATGTAGAATTGACATGATATGTGGGTAGGCTAGATTGGTATGATGATGGAGGTGACACATGGGATTACGGTGTAATTGGTTGATAATGAATGGATAGAAGATGATGTGCTTGTTGGGATTGTGATTGACAAATGTCTATGAAGTGTTGGACTTGGTCTATGAGGTGTTGTATTTGAGGTGATTGGATTTGTTGAAGTTGAGGTTGTTGGATGAAGGCTTGTAGTCGTTGAATGATTCGTGTGTCTAGGGGTTGTGGTTCTTGGTAAATTGCTTAGAGAAGGTCTTGGAATTGAGGTACTAGGTCTTCTAATGTTGGCATGGTGTCACACATGTGTTTAAGGATTAAGACCCTCTTGGCAAGTTCTTGACTAGGATTATGATGATGATGTGGTGTGAGTTTGTTTTTGACAAAGTTGGGAGGAAATGGATATGATATGGATAGAAAGAGGATGGGGAGATCAAATTGGATGGATTGGGATGACAATTTTATATTGACCAAAGGCGTATCAAGAAAGCCCAAAAGGTGAGCTTTCTATAACAGTGTGTTTTTCAAGGTTAAAATTGATAGATTTTGGTTAGATTTTGATAGGATTGCTTTGACAAGAGAACAAACATAGTATAAGACAATTTGAAAACAAATCAAGCACTTTTTACCACTAAAGACATGGATTCATTGCAGTACATCAGCTCACAACTTGAAATCTCCATCGAATCAAATGTCATCACACTAAAAAGTAGCTGCATACATTTGCGTCTTTGTGAGAGGACAGGTAGGGGTATCTCACCCTTTCCCGTGGAAAGCTATGTGTAGCTTATGCTATGTCAGGGATTACTGTCTCATCTCAAGGGAGGCAATGGTGAGTAATCTTGAGGGCTTGTATCAATTCCCCTTGCACTAAAAATTACCGCAACATTTGGAGGTGAATCAGGTAGTCTCTAGCTAGGGGGTTCTTAGTTGCTTTGAGGGACCAACGCCTTGCAAGCATGCAGCAAGCTACTAAAAGCTTTGACCAATCCTACTAAGAGTATCATATACCTCACACAATACAAAAATTGTTTTCACAAAGTGTTGGTATGCCTCTTTTCGATTTGGCACTATAAGGGGGTGATCCCACAATAGTGGGTTACACTTTTTGGCCAAAGTTGACATTCAAATGAACATTTTAAAAAAAAATCTTCACTTTTAGACACCTATAGTTGCTAAACCGTGAGGAATTTGAAGATAATGTAAACTAATGATTTGTCACATTTTGTCTGTAGATTCTAAATATATATATTTTAAATTTTTTTGGAATCAAATTATATTTCCTTTTCCATCTCCTTCAATTACTAGTTTCTAACAGTAAACAACATTTTTAAAGAGTGACGTGTACACTGTAAAACATAACTTTTTTTTCTATGAAGGATAAAATTCTATTTTTTTCAAATTTAGATTTTTAACTACGATATCTAGAGGATGCATTTGGTTTCATAATGTTTTATTGAATATTTTTCTTTTAATTAACTTTTGAAGTCAAACCAATTACAATTTAGACATAGGTGTACTGTGTAAAGCATAATTTTTTTGTATGTATCAGAATTCATTTTTTTTTGTTGGAATAAGGAAATCAATACCTAGAGGACACGTATTTTTTAGAATTTTTTTCCTATTTTTTCGTATGTATGATTCAGAGACCTTGATGTTGATTAAAAAACCTACATTCATAAGAAATAAAAAATAAATATAACAATCAAATTAAATATATTTAAAATTATACTTTTTGGGAAGCTTATAATAAGGACTACATACTTACAAAACATAAAATTTTAAATGAATTCATTTGATCTCCCAAAAGGTAAATCAAAAGTGGTTTTTTATCAGCATTGTGATAGGTGTAGAGGAGACTCCATGACAGGTATGGTTTAAAACTAGCGGGGTTCTATCCAAGGGGCTTTGATCTAAGGGGGTTTGATCAAACCCTATTCAATTACAATCCTTTAAATGGAACCTTTCAAGGCTTAAATCATTATATTTTATAAAAACATGTGATTTCAGCAAAAATTAGGATGTCCCAGAAAGTGTAACCCATTATTGTGGCAACACCCAAGGCAAAGCTGATGCTGGTTAAGACTTGGCTTTCGCATTATCCAATTTCTATAACAGTTCAAAGGAATTTTCTTAGGGTAGTCCCTTTTGGATGAAGCACAATCCAAAAGTAGGCCCTTCTAAAGGATAAACTGAAAGTAAATGATAGATGAGTCTGGTTTTTTTATCACCCAAGATGTTGCAAGGGGAGAGCATATACCTATCACCTTACAAACATGGAAAACAGTTGTTCATTTATCATATTTAGTAAGAAAATAACTAGGCACAACTACTTAACCACACAAGATTGCAAGCGATAGATGTTAATTGTCCCTTAAGAAATTGAAGTGTTTCTAAGACTTAGATTACAAAAATGATAGATGTCAATTGTCCCTTAAGAAAATCAATTATTCCTAAGACTTAGATTGCAAAATATAGATGTCAATTATCCCTCAAGAAAATTAGATGTTTCTAAGACTTAGTGAGAAAGATTGCAAATCTTCAACATTCATCCTGCAAAGATATGTTAAAAAACTTATTTGCTCTGTTTGATTGATAAGAGGTTGCAACAAGTTGGATTAGTTCCATAAAACTCAATAGGTAGCAAAAAGAAATTGAACCAAAAGTGCATAAATGTTTATCTGATGCAGATGTGGATGTTTGTGCAATTCCTTATGTCCTCCTGGATTCCACCAAAACAAGAAAAAAACAAACTTGCAAGCCAACTTGTTAGGTGAAAAAATAAGCAATCTGAAAAAAATCTAATAATAATGATTAAGTACAACAGATTGGATGTTATGATCAGATTCTACATGAAATTCTATGTAATTTCAAAAAAATTACAAAATTTGAATAAATTGTGCACTAGTTATAACCGTTTGAAGTTTGTAAAGAAGGGTTGACTTTGAATGAGTGTATCTAAAAAATTAATAAAATTACATAAATATTATTTCACCATAGAACCATTAGAAGAACTAGCTTTCCATCACCGTTGGTTTTGTGAAAATCTGACTCCGTATGTAAAAGATATGCCCGATTTCGTGAAATTGCTCTAAAAAGCAAAAAAAACAACCATAGGCTAAAAATAGGGATGCAAATTTGCGATCTATTTTTCTTAAAATTTGTGTGTTTTCTACAAAAAAATAAGACAAACTCAAATAGATTTTGATGTTGCCGACAAAACCCAGAAATCTTTTGAGCTAAGGTTACATAGATATGCTTGATTTCACGAAATTGCTCTGAAAAAGCAAAAAAAACAAGCATAGGCTAAAAATAGTGATGCATATTTGTGATCTATTTGTCTCAAAGTCCATGTGCTTTTTGCAAAACACAAGAATACCCAGATAGGATTTTGATGGTGCCGACAAAACCCATAAATCTTTTGAGTTAAGGTTACACCGTTTGAATGCTCAACGCCTATTCTTTCAAACTAGTGAATAAGGATCTTCATATATGTGTTGCGATTGTGCTCTTCCGTACCTAGCTTTAAAAAATTATTTTTTTCTAGATAAAAGCAAGGTTAGTGGGTCCCACTGAGCGTGCCAGAATGTGTATAGGTAAAATCGAGCTTAGGATAAATCAAAACAATGAAAGTAAACTCAATCCTATAACATCAAAAGATCTATCTAAGCAATAAACAAATCAATGAATAATGCAATAAATAATCAAAAAATATCACCTAGATTGTATTGATCTCTTGGTCGAATGTGGATTGCTCTATCAATTGTGAAACCATGTTTGCAACAAGTGAGTGTAGATAAGTGCTCAAAAGGTCGATAAGTGCTCAACGATGCGTGATAAAAGCTCAAAGCATTGTAGGGAGGCAAAAGCTTAAATGATCGAAAAGTGCTCAAAAGATGAAAGATCGAAGAGTGCTCAAAAGATGAATGATTGAAGAGGATTTTTTATGAGATGAGGGAGGTATATATAGGATTCAAGGAACAATCGATCAATGGTTGAAATAAATCAATAGAATGAATGGTTGAGATAAATTAAGAGCTCATGATGAACGTGCACACGACATGTGTCACTCCAAAAAGGTATTTTTATTGAATTAATTGTTTTTTGATAAAAGACATGATAAAGATAGAATTGATTTCATAAATTAGAATATTTTTTTTCTAATTTATGAGTTGATGATAAAAATAATAATAATTAAAGCTAATTAACTCAACTTTAGATTTGCTTTTTTGAAGTTCTAAAAATAAGATTGATTGTGCACATAGATGAAAAATGATATTTTTATAGGAATTGGAAGATAATTGGGAATTAAATAAATAAATTCATTTAATTGATTGTGCATGATTTGAAGAAAAGATAAGATATGAGAATTTAAATAAATTAAACAAATAAATTGATTTAATTTATTTTGCATGATAGAGGAATATAAATAAAATATTTATTTTATTTATTTTAAAGGATAATAGACAACTTAAATAAATTTGAATAATTTATTTAAATTTGGAAGAATAATTGACTAATTAAATAATTAAAAATTATTTAATTATGTATAAGAGGAATTTAATGATGAATTAATTAAATAACTAATTTATTTAATTAATGTAGATTTGAAGATTAAAAGAGGAAATTAATTAAATAAATAGAATTTATTCAATTAATGTTTGAATTTAGGGAAAATAGAGGAAATTTATGAATTTGACGAAATTAATTAAATAATTAGATTATTCAATTAATGTTAAATGCAAGTGATTTAGGAGGAATTGTTGTATGCAAGTGTTTTGGGAGAAGGGTCATTTTTAGGTGTCTACAAACACAATTGGAAAAATGCTAAAAAATATTGATTTTGATCATCCCACATAGGCCAAAAAGTGGGATACACAATTGTGTTGTCACTCTTTAAAGTAAAATTAAATGCATATTTTGGTTTAGCATTTATGGCCCAATGGCTTCGAAATGTTAATGATGTGTTTGTATGAAGACATGTTTTTAGTTAAGTAGGGTACTTTGGTGAATCTTGAAGGAGTAAGTAACTAGCTCTAGGACCTTCCAGAGGTGTCTAGCTATGGGGAAAGTGGGATCATAACTTCAACACCTTCAAACTCTTAGGAGAGAGAACATTCAGCAAATATAACTCTGGATTGGTCATGCCTTGTCCTCCTACATGCAACAGTCATATGATCTTATCGCATGTCATCCTTCCATGCATTGATCATAAGAAATAACTTTGAGAAGTACACTCCTAGTGGGATTTGTCTTGTGAAAATTGTCTTCCTCCTTTATGTTAAAAACACTTTTTTGTATTAATTGTTTAACAGACTTATGTATTTAATTTTGTATTAATTGGGACAACATGTTACATGTGTTTACATGATGCTAGTATGTAGGAGTTTTTATAGGGATAAAATAAATATAGAGTTAGAATGAAATAGTAGTTAAGAAATTATCAGGTTAGCTTTCTCCATGTAGAGTTGGTTATTTTCATTACAGACTTAAAGTAAAATTTGATGATATATCCTTTTTTATCATTATGAATACAAATAATTATGCATATGTCCATGTGCATTTTTAAGTGGTGAATGTGATTAGATGAGAAGTGTTCCATCCTCCAGAGAAGCTAGCCACTTAGTTGGAGAAGGATGAATGTGTTGTAGATAAGTGTTTTGATGTTATTACATGTACATATTGAGTTTTTACCCTATTTGTGCTTTGCATCTTGTTTACCTGTAGGTCTTCTTTCATTATGTTAGTCATTGTGCGTGTGAAAGTGTTCTTTGTTTTGGTTCATTATAAAAATTCAGAAAATTAGAAAAAAAAAAGAGTAGTGGTAGTGTTACTTGCTTTAGCTTGTTTTCAAATCCCAAAAAAGCACAAAGAAAATCATAAAAGCTTCCTTTTAGTAGTTGTAGTTTCCATTTCAGCTTGAGCATTGAGTTGTTAAGTTAGTTTACTTCCAATCAACTTTCATTTTCAACACTTTATTTTCAAGTAATTTTTATTCAAAGCATAAGCATTTACTTTTTGTAGTTCAACTTCAATTAGTTCTTTGAAATTAATTATAATTCAGTTTAATCATTTCATTTAAATTTAGTTGATTGGTTAGGGTTATGTGTGTATGTGTGTGTGAATTTCACTTTGAGAAGAGTAGAATGACTTTTAGGAGAGGATTCCTAACTACCCTTATTCAGATAGCCTATGGACACCACCCAAGTTGACAAAGATGATTATCTATTAAAGTATGAGATTCAATGACATCTCGTCAACAATCACACATAGAGGTTGTAATCTATATTTCAAAGTGTTGGCGTTTCAATTCACACCTCTAGTATGCGATTTGGAAATGGACAGCTATGCACAGATAAACTGCTCTCCTATTGGAAGGGGGAGTTCCCTTTCTTGCTGATGTTCGCTGAAAAGATAAATTAAGTGAAACCTCGCCTATCTTCTTTTTGATTCTCAGCTGCAGAGCACAAGGTTATAAAACTCTAAACGCTGCAGAAGAGGTTTTTTCCTTTTTAATAAAACTTCTACTACAACTAGCATAGACTAATGATGCTTTCAACCTCCTGAGTAAATTCAGAGCAAAGGAAGTTGAAAGTGAACGAGGAATGATTGTTAACACAAAAACTCAAGTAGTTTTCCTCCAGATTTACACCACAAGACTAAAAGTACTTTAATGATGAAAGCTGAAAATGAAAGCTACGGAAGCTACACATCTAATGACGAAAACTTGATGAATCGACATAGAATATTAGAGCAAAGTAGGCATGAGATTTCTATTCAATATCACAAAGTTTAATACAACTCCAGGACAGCAATACTGCAGCAAAAGGTAGGCATACAGTAAGCGATCAAACACTAGAGAACGATGAACACAAAGTGAATAGACACTTGGAATAACAAGATCTGCAGGCTAGAATAGGCACAGCAAAATATGTTATCACAACTACCATTACAAACAATGGGCCAGGATGCCCTTATTTATACTAAAATCAAAGGAGTAGGGAACCCTAAAATCTCCTTGATTAACCCTAACTTGCCAACTCGCAAGCTTTATTACTATTCTAAGACAAAGATACAATAAACAAATGCTTTAAAGCAATCTGCTTTAAAGCAAAAAGATTCCTTCTATCACAAGGTGATTTCTTTCTAAATATAGAATGGATGAGCTTAGGATGAAAGCACATGCTTTAAAACAAAAAGCTTATGTTTTAAAGCTGCTTTATTTTGAAATGCATCCTCATCAACATTCTAGCTTTTTGGTGATGTCATCCGTTGATTTGCTGATTTCTTCTAAAAAGTAGATTCTGAGTGAAAAAAGCTGGCACATGGGTTTTGTAGATAATTCCGTTTCTAAGCAAACCCAGATTGTCAGATTTTGAAAAAGTAGGAAAAAAGCAATTTCCTGAAAAAAAAGCACAACTCCCAATCTTCAAGAGAATGATAATCTGGATGGACCCATCTCGATGAAAACTGAAAAAGCTTTGGTCGGATTTCTGAAAAATCATCTCCTTGAAACAAGGACCCTGAAAAAGCAAGCCTCTCTTCTTCCTCAACCCAAATCTATGAAGAAAACTAAAAAAGCACCTGGTTTGGGTCTTCGAATCTTCGTTGAAAGAAAAATAAAATCTTTCCTCTGGATGCAACCTACAAAAGATAATGAAATAAAGAAGTCCAAAGCTTGTCTTTATAAATCTTTGGTTGAAAAAGCAGCTTTACTTGTGTGAGAAGAAAACTTCATCCTCATTCAAGAAGAAAGCATCTTTTAAAGCATAAATCCAAGTGGATGTCTTCGAATAGGAAGAATCCCTATTTTGTAGGAGCCTATGGCTTCATGTGCAAGATGACAAAAAATATCTTCTTTGATGATGTCATCGAATGCACGAGTTGGAAGAAGTGTTAACAAAATTTTCTTAATTTTTGACACTTCAACACTCGTTTTGACTCAAATATGGCCTGTCTCCAACTTTGACAAGGTGGGAAAATGTTGATCATGAACTGAAAAAGCTAACTGATCTTGACATTTTGGAGATTGATCAGCTGAGATTCCATCCCCTGTCTCCATTTGACGATCTGACATCGTTTGACTAAGTTTGACCTCCCTGAAACTGCCAACGGGCGAAGATTGGTAACAAGGCATGTCGGAAAACACTGAAAACACAAAAATATTCTAACACTGCTCAAGATGGGTGCCCCAAGCCTCTTGGGGTGCCCAATTTCCCAACACTTAGCCATTTTTTTAGTTTTTTCAACTTTTTCAATTTCTTGGTTTGCGTGCGCATTCTGGAGGCACAGGACCCCTGTTTGGCTGTCGATTTCTAACAACTAGGATGCAAATGAGTCTGATGATCTGGCAAATATGCAAGCCTGATGAAAATTGAGTTGATTGTACCTTCTGTTTGCCTCGAAAAATGTGCCAAACTGATCAACACTGAACCGGAGCGGGTTGATGGAAGGAGATTCATGTTTTTCAAGAAAAACATGAAAAATAATCTAACACTGGAGAGTTTGGGTGCCCCAAGCCTCCTGGGGTGCCCAGTTTGTCAACACTTAGCCATTTTTTCAAAAAATTTCAATTTTGTACCTTTTCTCGATTTCCATGCCGACAGCTCCTGTTCGATCTTCAATTTTGGTCGTTTTGGCGACTGTCGAGGCAGGACGGAGGGTGATCTAAGTAGTCTAAATATATCTATGATGAAAATCTAGCTTTGACTAACTTTTGACCAAGTTTGAGCAAGTTTGACCAACCAGAAAAGAGCTGACAGAAGCATTTTTGACGTTTCTCGAAAAACATGAAAAAAAACTAACACAGGAGAGGATGGGTGCCCCAAGCCTCCTGGGGTGCCCAGTTTCACCAGACTTAGCCATTTTTGTGATTTGCCAACTTTTCCATTCACCTTAGATCCATCTTGCATCGTCGAGTCGACGGTCGTTTGTCAATTTTACGTCGTTGAAACAATGTTGGAAACTCGTCGAAGAGATTTGGTAGGTGAACTTTTCTGTGTTGATGACTTTCAAGCTCATGCTTCACCTTGTGAAAAAGCAAAAATGACCCAGTAGAGAAAACTTGGTCGTTTGAAGATTTCGTCTGAACTGTGCCGATCGTGGAGCAAAATCGACCAATGAGAATTGAGCACAACACCTGATTTGGAGATTCTATTTTTAGAAACTTTCTATTTTTAGAAAGTTTTGCCAACATCCATATCTCAAGAAACCCAGAAAACCTAACTCGACGTCTATTTTTAGAAATTTCTAAAAATAGAAATTTCTATTTTTAGAAATTTTGCTTTTTTGACTTTTTGACGAAAAATTTTCTAGACTTGTTTCAAAATGCCTTAATGAAGCAAAAAATTTTGTTGGGTACAACAATTGGCTCTGTCTAGGGACCATGGCGGATACTTACGGCATAGGAGAACCAAGAATCTCTGGGTTTTTACAAGTTGGACCAGTGCCTTATCCATTGGGCAATAGAGTCAGGTTACATTCCTAATCACCTAGAACAAGACTTTTTCCTACATCACCTAAGACAGGACTTCATAAAATCACCTAGGGAGTTGGAACTTCAGAACACACAAGGAACACAACTGTCACATTACAGAAAGGGGAAAAACATTACGACATAACGGTCACATCACAGAAAGGGGAAACACATTACGAGAACAAAAAGTGTTTCACGCGCTCTTTTTCCTGAGCGAGGATGAGAAGAGATTAGGACTGTCACATGAAACCATCAATCGACTTCGAAAAGTAAGAACCATCTCTCTTTAGCTGTGAAGATTGCCTTGGTAGCACAAAACTTTTCTTTCTCTGCAACGTCCTCTCAAAGAGCCATGATTCAGGAGGGTATTCACGTTTAGGCCATGAGAAGTTCCTGAGAAATTGATTGATATGCCAGGGATCAGGAGGAGCATCTTCCTCCAATGCAAGCAACCTCTGTAACAGGTGAAGATACAAAACTTCCTTCTGAAGATATACAGGAAAGTCTTGTGGCCAAAGTACATTTGTGGGAATGGTCATCACCACATATTGAATATGAGTTTCATTTATATCTTGTACACACACAACTTTGTATTCAGTCAATGCATCATCTTCTGGAAAAGGTGCAAGTTGCTCATACACAACTCTCATCATCGACTCTTGGCTCATAGGATCCACAACCGTCGTTGCCCATTTTTCAAGTGCTACAAGGGCTTCTTCATCAGTTGTGTTTTCATCCATCCACTCTCCAAAATCTGATGAGTCATCGAGATCTGAATGCTTAAACTCTTGAACATCTTCACTTGTTAGCTCACTTTCCCATTCATTACCTGGAATCTTGTTATCCTCTGTAGAGCAATCTTCTTCAATGCAGATATCCATCATCACTTCATCTTTAGTATTCATGTATCTTTCTTCTTCTGTAAGGTAAGTGGAATCAAAGACAGCTTCATCTGAGTCATATGGTTCCTCTTCTTCTTCTTGATCAATCTCACACACGGCGTATCTCACAAGACATTTGTCAAGAATCTCTGATTCTTCAATATCGTCTTCTTTAGTGACCAAAACTGAATATTCCATGAACTCCTCTTCTCCATCAACCTCTTCATATGTTGCATTCCACACTGGTTGCATAGTATCGGTGAAGTCTTTTTCTTGTACGGGTTCATAGATGGATTCAACATTGTCCTCTTCACTAGTATGTATGAAAGATTCTCGAGATGCAGGCGAAGATGGGCTATATTATAAAGAAACATCTGCAGTATCTTCCATTGAAGAATCACTTTCCCACTGATGTTGAAAACAATTTAGATCTGATAATGAAACTTCCATATGATCTCCAGTTCTGAAAAATTCTTCCAGGAAGAAATCATCTTCAAAAAGAAGGTTATGCTCTTGCTCCACTTGCAAAACTTCTTTGGTTTCTCCCTTGGATATATCTAACACAGGTTCTTCAAACTAGCCTTCGAAAGACAAGAAAAATAAACTTGATTCATCATTATTTTTCTTTTGAGAAGATTGTTGTTCTTCTTCTTCCTGAAAGAAAGTTTGTAAATTGTATATTTCTTCAGATTCTTTTTCTGATTCGTCAACCACATGGACAACCTCCTGATTTTGTTCGGTTATTTCAGACAGCATAACATATGTACCAGAACCTGTTTCTTGATATAACACAAGTTCAGGGATAACCTTCAAAAGTTTAGCATCATTTTCTTCATTAGTGTGTATGAAAGCTTCTTGAGACAAAGATGAAGACGGGCTGAACTGTAAAGAAAATTTACAGTATCCTCTACTAAAGAATCACTCTCTAAGTGATGTAGAAAGCTATCAAGATCCAATGATGAATCTTCTATATGATCTCCATTTTTGAGAAATTCCTCTAATGATGAATCATCTTCAAAATGAAGAAGATCATGTTCTTTCTCCAATTGCAACATTCCTTTGGTCTCGTCTCCTTTGAATGTATCTGACACAGGTTCTTCAAACCAACCTTCAAAAGATGAGAAGAACAAATTGGATTCTTCATTGCTCTCTGCAACATATTTGATCTCTTCCTTGTAATTTTGCTCTTGTGAATATTGTTGCACTTCTTCTTCTTTAGGGAAAGTATGCAAGTTGTGCACTTCTTCAGGTTCTTCCTCTGATTTGTCAACCACATAGACAATCTCTTGATTCTTTTTAGTTATATCAGACAACATAACATATGCACCAAAATCCGTTTCTTGATATAGCACTTGTGCTTGAGGATCTTGAGATTTCACCACTGCGAACCATGACTTGGTTTCTGGGTCCATATTGAAATTACCTTTCTTTAAAGGAATGGTCGCAGATGACCAATCCAATTGTATTTCTCCTTCAAGATCTTTGCAGAAACTTCTAATTAGCAGCATCCCATAGCTGGCTGGAATGTCAGCTACCAAGATAGTCATCATTATTTTCTTCTCTGGGCAAGCCACTAATCAAACTTGAGCATCCTTCAATTGTCCAACTAATGGCACTGATTTAGATTCAAGAGAATAACACTTGTCATGTGTTTTGGTGCACGAGAGTCCCAAAGCTTTCATTACCTGCAAAGGCATGACATTGTTTGAGGCTTTTGAATCAATGATACAATTGCTCAATTTATAACCTCCTATATACAGAGAAATATAGAAGGGCTTTGGCTTCTCTCCTGTCAGAACAGAAGATTCTAGCAATGTGGGCTGCACGACAGTATCTTTCTTGACATACTTGACTATTCTATCCAGCTGATCTAGATGGTCTTGAAGATATTCCAGCTGAGAAATCTGCACCTTTGTCTTCATCATAGAATCTACTATATCAAAATTTGTTGAAGATGAATTTTGAGCAGTCTGAATATTTTCACGTGATGGCTGAGCATTGGAAGTGGAAGCCACTTCCTTCTCCTTTTCTTTTGGTCTTTTTCTATCCTCTCCTTCCTTCTGTGCTTTAAAATGTTGAGTACGTGTAAACACAGGAGTTGAAAGATTTTCATGATTCATTGCAAGAGAATATTGACGAAAAGTGTCTTGTTCTTCCTTCATTATAACAGGTTCATTCTGGAAGTATCCTGTGGTAGAGTCGCCATCGAAGTTGTCCGTCTGTGGTAAGACAACATTCGCACTTGGGGAAGGAACAATGTTTGAAATAGGTGCAGCATCAGCATATCCCATGATTTGATTCATCCTTAAATTTTCAGGACACGTGGCTCCAGTATGTGCATCAGTCTCATGAAAGGAACAAAACACTACATTTTGAGCAGCATCAACTGCTTGCCTTGGTGGTGGTGCTGGCAACCTGGGCCTATAGTTATTAAAAGGCTGAAAATTGTTCCTCTTAGGTTGATATGGTTGCTAAGGTTGGTACTGTTGCTATGGTTGGTATGGTTGTTGCGCGGGTTGCCCCTGAGTAGGCAACTGTCTCTTCATGATAGTCACTTCGTTTGCTACCTTATGTAGCAGTGGATCTGCAGAACTTTGAACTAGAGGCCTGATTGAATCCATTTTCATCTTTCCAGAGGTAATCATGTCGTCCTCTAACTTGATGGCATTTTCTTGTGCGTTGGATAATTCTATTTCATTAGCTGATCTCAAAAAGAAGGCTATCTCAGAAGGAAGAGCGTTAATGAAACTGCTCAACAGAATCTGCGGAGATGGATTAAGAGTATGAGAAAGACGTGTAACTAGGTGATTAAACCTTGCCACAAACTCCCTCATTGGTTCATTGTTTTCCATCTTTGAATTTGAGAGTTGGGTGAACAATCTGTGACCATCTTCAACAGGCTTGAACCTTGCCAAGAATTTCTCGCTCATAGTAGCCCAACTTGTAATGATTCCTGGTTCCAGATGATTGAACCAATCGGCAGCATTTCCCGTGAGAGTCTCAACGAAGAGACGCACAACAACATCTTCATGTGATACATGCAAAACAGTGCAAGCTATTGTGAATGCAGAGATGTGTCCATCAGGATGTTGGGTTCCATCGCCATGGAACTGAGGAAAGTGCTTCCTTGACCCCTTTGGTAAATCATGATGTGCTTGTAGGGCCAAAGGTCCAATGTTATTACCCCAAGGCAATGGTGGCGGTCACCTTTGATTTGGATCATTGTGATTGTTGTTATTTGCATCACCCATTGCTCTAGGCTGGATTACTGGTTCTTCTTGTAATTCTTCCTGCTTGACTTCAGGAACTATCTGAATTTCTTGAGCTATGTTGGATGCTTCTCCAACTTTTGTAGAATCAAGATCTTGAAAGAAAGGATCCGTAGCACCGCCTTTTCCTTTTCTTGAATAAACCCTGTGAGCCAGGATTATCTATTGCCACGCGAGAAGTGGTAGTACTGGTCTCCTTGCTACAAGATCTGCTTTGTGTTCTTCTTCATCAAGGATAGCAGCCACGTTTCTCCACTGATCAGGACTTTCCTTTTGTGCAAATATGAAACTTCTAAGGCTGCTAATGATGTCTATTTGCTCTCCTTCCACTCGTACAAGATTTGGTTGAATAGTAGGTGGTGTAAGATTTGGTTGTTGAACTAGAGCAGAAGGATGCCAGAGAGTCATTCCCCTGACATAAGCCTAAGCTTTCTTGAAGTTTTATGCCTCGTGCCCCACGCTGGGTGCCAGAAAACTGTTAGTGTTTCAATTCACACCTCTGGTATGCGATTTGGAAACGGACAGCTATGCACAAATAAACTGCTTTCCTATTGGAAGGGGGAGTTCCCTTTCTTGCTAATGTTCACTGAAAAGATAAATTAAGTGAAACCTCACCTATCTTCTTTTTGATTCTCAGCTACAGAGCACAAGGTTATAAAACTCTAAACGCTGCAGAAGAGGTTTTTTCCTTTTTAATAAAACTTCTACTACAACTAGCATAAACTAATGACGCTTTCAACCTCCTGAGTAAATTCAGAGCAAAGGAAGTTGAAAGTGAACAAGGAATGATTGTTAACACAAAAACTCAAGTCGTTTTCCTCCAGATTTACACCACAAGACTAAAAGTACTTTAATGATGAAAGCTGAAAATGAAAGCTACGGAAGCTACACATCTAATGACGAAAACTTGATGAATCGATATAGAATATCAGAGCAAAGTAGGCATGAGACTTCTATTCAATATCACAAAGTTTAATACAACTCCAGGACAGCAATACTGCAGCAAAAGGTAGGCATACAGTAAGCGATCAAACACTGGAGAACGATGAACACAAAGTGAATAGACACTTGGAATAACAAGATCTGCAGGCTAGAATAGGCACAGCAAATTATGTTATCACAACTACCATTACAAACAATGGGCAAGGATGCCCTTATTTATACTAAAATCAAAGGAGTAGGGAACCCTAAAATCTCCTTGATTAACCCTAACTTGCCAACTCGCAAGCTTTATTACTATTCTAAGATAAAGATACAATAAACAAATGCTTTAAAGCAATCTGCTTTAAAGCAAAAAGATTCTTTCTATCACAAGGTGATTTCTTTCTAAATATAGAATGGATGAGCTTAGGATGAAAGCACATGCTTTAAAACAAAAAGCTTATGTTTTAAAGCTACTTTATTTTGAAATGCATCCTCATCAACATTCTAGCTTTTTGGTGATGTCATCCGTTGATTTGTTGATTTCTTCTAAAAAGCAGATTCTGAGCAAAAAAAGTTAGCACATGGGTTTTGTAGATAATTCCGTTTCTAAGCAACCCAGATTGTCGAATTTTGAAAAAGTAGGAAAAAAGTAGTTTCCTGAAAAAAAAAACACAACTCCCAATCTTCAAGAGGATGATAATCTGGATGGACCCATCTCGATGAAAACTAAAAAAGCTCTAGTCGGATTTCTGAAAAATCATCTCCTTGAAACAAGGACCCTGAAAAAGCAAGCCTCTCTTCTTCCTCAACCCGAATCTATGAAGAAAACTGAAAAAGCACCTAGTTTGGGTCTTCGAATCTTCGTTGAAAGAAAAATAAAATCTTTCCTCTGGATGCAACCTGCAAAAGATAATGAAATAAAGAAGCCCAAAGCTTGTCTTTATAAATCTTTGGTCGAAAAAGCAACTTTACTTGTGTGAGAAGAAAACTTCATCCTCATTCAAGAAGAAAGCATCTTTTAAAGCATAAATCCAAGTGGATGTCTTCGAATAGGAAGAATCCTTATTTTGTAGGAGCCTATGGCTTCATGTGCAAGATGACAAAAAATATCTTCTTTGATGATGTCATCGAATGCGCGAGTTGGAAGAAGTGTTAACAAAATTTTCTTCATTTTCGACACTTCAACACTCGTTTTGACTCAAATATGGCCTGTCTCTGACTTTGACAAGGCGGGAAAATGTTGATCATGAACTAAAAAAGCTAACTGATCCTGACATTTTGGAGATTGATCAGTTGAGATTCCATCCCCTGTCTCCGTTCAACGATCAGACATCGTTTGACCAAGTTTGACCTCCCCGAAACTGCCAACGGGCGAAGATTGGTAACAAGGCATGTCGGAAAACACTGAAAACACAAAAATATTCTAACACTACTCAAGATGGGCGCCCCAAGCCTCCTGGGGTGCCCAGTTTCCCAACACTTAGCCATTTTTTTAGTTTTTTCAACTTTTCAATTTATTGGTTTGCGTGCATGTTCCAGAGGCACAGGACCCCTGTTTGGCTGTCGATTTCTAACAACTAGGATGAAAATGAGTTTGATGATCTGGCAAATATGCAAGCCTGATGAAAATTGAGCTGATTGTACCTTCTATTTGCCTCAAAAAATGTGCCAAACTAATCAACACTGAATCGGAGCGGGCTGACGGAAGGAGATTCATGTTTTTCGAGAAAAACATGAAAAATAATCTAATACTAGAGAGTTTGGGCACCCCAAGCCTCCTGGGGCGCCCAGTTTGTCAACACTTAGCCATTTTTTCAAAAAATTTCAATTTTGTACCTTTCTCGATTTCCGTGCCGACAGCTCCTGTTTGATCTTCGATTTCAGTCGTTTTGGTGATTGTCAAGGCGGGACGGAGGGTGATCTGAGTAGTCTAAACATATCTATGATGAAAACCTGGCTTTGACTGACTTTTGACCAAGTTTGACCAATCGGAAAAGAGCTGACGGAAGCATTTTCGACGTTTCTCGAAAAACGTGAAAAAAAAACTAACACAGGAGAGGATGGGAGCCCCAAGCCTCTTGGGGCACCCAGTTTCACCAGACTTAACCATTTTTGTGATTTTCCAACTTTTCCATTCACCTTGGATCCATCTTGCATCGTTTTGCGTGCATCATCGAGTCGACGGTTGTTTGTCAGTTTTGCGTCGTTGAAACAGCGTTGGAAACTCGTCGAAGAGATTTGGCAGGTGAACTTTTCTGTGTTGATGACTTTCGAGCTCATGCTTCACCTTGTGAAAAAGCAAAAATGACCCAGTAGAGAAAACTTGGTCGTTTGAAGATTTCCTCTGAACCGTGCCGATCGTGGAGCAAAATCGACCAATGAGAATCGAGCATGACACCTGATTTGGAGATTCTATTTTTAGAAACTTTTTATTTTTAGAAAGTTTTGCCAACATCCATATCTCAAGAAACCCAGAAAACCTAACTTGATGTCTATTTTTAGAAATTTTTCTTTTTTGACTTTTTGACGAAAAATTTTCTAGACTTGTTTCAAAATGCCTTAATGAAGCAAAAAATTTGGTTGGGTACAACACAAAGATTGTTTGGATTCTAACATAGTTTCAATAGTTTGTTTGTATAATTTATGTAGAAAATTAGATTTTGGTTGCTAAATAGTACATGGACCAAGAAAATAGGGAAAAAGCGATAGTGATCAAACAGGTAGTGGAAGAACTTGATTGCATTCATGAAGAGTTTGATCTATTATATTGCCCCAAGAAATCAAAATTTAATGGGAGTTTGGATCAACAGGGCAATTGATTTGAGTTTGGAGTTGAGAATAATCTTCAGTTTGTTGATAATTCATTATTTGATGTGGATGCTAATATGACTTTTGATAATCCACTCTTCAAGTTGGATGATGGAGACTTTACCGATTCTAGTGATCAAATTGGAATTGATCACAGGATTTGGGACCTAGGTGTAGTTTCTAGTAGTGAGGTGTTGAGACAGGATTGGAGTTGTGAGCCAAATTTTAGTGATGTTATTGATGTCTGCTTTCCAATCATCTTACAAAGGACTTCAGTTCATGGCACGCAGATGAGTTGGATTGTCATATTAGACCAGCAGTTAAGTACTTTATAGTTGAGGTTGTTTGGTAGAGGCGATTTAATTATAAGAGAAAACTTATCAATTTTTTCATGCTTACATCTCCTACATTTTTGGGGGTATTTCATATTATTATCTATTGCCCTTGCATTTTCATGTTGATCATGATGACATCATTTTATGAGCAAATGGTTTTTGAGCTTTGGTGGGCTTTAGGGCAGCTGGTTGTGAGAGTTTTTCTGGACACAGTTTAGTTTTTCTTTGTTTCCACTTCAGTGATTGATGGTCACTATAGATATTTCATGGTGTTGATATGTATATCTTCAGATAATGCTTGGTTGATTATAGTGGGTTGGGTGTGTTGGTGTGTTTGGAATTGCCCCTTTGACACTTGGAGATTAAGTGTCAATGATGTTAAAAGTTTATGACCACAAAGGCATTTCTAGGATAGTTGATTTCAGAGTTGGTTTTGTTGGCATATCCTATACCAACCACTTGTTAGGGATTGATCGATCTCACTTTTGGGACATCACGAGGAGAGATGATGAGGTTTATGTTTTATGGTTCAGCAGATTATCTTTCTTGTTACTCTGGATCATGTCAAGTACAGGGATTGCAGTTATGGATCTCACTGAGATGCCTTGGTAGGAGATGTTTCATGGTATAGATTTCAGCCCTTTTAGTTATTTCAATTTGGGTTTTGATGATGGATATATTATTGGGTCATAGGAGAGAGGAGTGTGGTTTTGGCACGATGAGTTTATAACTATAATCAGAGTGGTGTAGCGTCAGCATAGTGGGTTCTTTCTAAGATTGATGTGGGACCTTGGGATCATAGATGGTTGTAGCTCGGTTCAGTTGATGTTTATGTGTTGTGTAGGCATTGCTTGAGGGCAAACAATCTTTACGGAGGGACTGTAATGTCCCCATTTTTAGTTTCTCTTGCATTGCAATTGGCACTGACCTTGTGGATGTGTGTCAACATTATCAAAGGAGTTATTTGATGATTCCATTAAGCTCGGGTGATCTAGAGGACTCATATGCCACTTCCCAGGGTGATTTTTGGCTTTGGGTGTGCTCTCCAAAAATCTTGGAGAGGGCATCTATTTGTAGTAAGTTGCCCGATTGGCTCCGTTTATCATTATTCTTCATCAAGATCACTCCAGTACAATTAGTTTTCAATACTGGTGCATTTCGGTAGTTTCTGCAAAATGGGTGTATTAATGGCTTTATTTTAATTATTTTACTAAGGTCACTAAATATTATTTAAAATATTTTAAAAGCACCTTAGTGTTATAGTTTGTCAGAATCAAAATGAAAATTTTTAAATCATGGACACATAATATTAGGACCTTGCAAATCAAATATTATCATTATTTTAATAAAAAGGGTCTTTTGGAGTAAAAAAGGAGCTTTTAATTAAAAAGTGAATTAAAAAATAAAAGCTTCTAGAAAGGTCGGTGGGAAAAAAGTATAAAAGGAGGTTGTGAGAGCTCATTTGGGATATTCAAAGTTTATTTATTTCTCTTTGGAGATTTGGAGATTTGTGCCTGTGGCCAAAACTCTTACCAACAGGACAAAAACCCCAATGGTTTCTTGAAGCCGATGATGAAAACCCTCTATCTTCCATTGGGCAGTTCCATCCAGGGATCGACATGGTGCTGCAAAGATTTTGAATTGAGGATGAAAACCCTCATTTCTAATTTAGAGGTGGATCCAGACAAGGTTTGTATTTGTGCTTAAAAGATTTATAAGTTTCGTAGATGTTGGGATGTTGAAAGATATAATTTTATAGGGTTTGAAATATTTTCTTTGTCTTTTATAGGGTTTGAAATATTTTCTTTGTCAGAGATTTATTTGATAAATTTGTAAGATCTACTCTACAAATACAAATTTATATTTTATGTGAAGATTTTGTTGAAGAGTTTTTGCAGTGTGTGGAGATGAAAGTGTTTCATATTAAATAGAAGATATTTATTAATGAGAGGGTTTGCATCCTAACCGTACTAGTGCGCACTCTAAATGATGGTCGTACAAGCCCAAATAGTGATACGATTCATTAGAGGGAGTTTTAATTAAATGATATGCTTGTTGAAGTGGAATGTGGGGCCCATAATACCTAGGCACACTCATTAGAAGTTGATTTCAATATTCTTGAGCACTCTTAAGACTTGCATGAGCTTCTTGGGACCTCACATGAGGAAAGGGAAATGAGGCACTACCTCAAATAAATATGTTTGGATAATTTGGTGTTAGTTGTTCCTTATTGGCATGTTTTGAAATGATTTCTAGGAGGTATAAGGGGTTCATTTATAGTTCGACACTTCCATCTAGCAATATGCAGATCTGAAGATTTATTACAGTTGCTCCAACATTGACTGGAAGTCACCTTAGTCAACAAATTTGTTTCTACAAGCTTCCCAGTGTCATGTGAGGTTAGAAATTATGTATCTGAGTCAATTGTAATCCTAATTTCTTTAATAACAACAAGCTATGATAATTTTGTACACAAACCTTAGTATAATGGAAGATTGTTGACTATTTGCCAAGTGCTTATGCTATGTCTTTGAGTTGTAATGCAATAATGAGTGATAATATGCTCTAAAATCATATGCCAAAATTGTTCTATCTGAAAATAGACTGAAAATACCATTTGGTAAGCAAAATATAAAATGTTTGACAAAATGCCAATAGAGGTTAAATCAAAAATTTGGTGAGATTTTGGGTTAAATTTGGGGTGGAACATTACAGTGGTATCAGAGCTGATGATCTTGCTAGCCTATTTGGAAACCTAACATCTTGTTGTAGATCCTCATATGTGAATAGAATTTTAGTTGTTGAAAGTATATGTTCAATAGAGTTGAAATCATGGCATCTTTCAGTGAAGAAAATTTGTGTGAAAGACTTTTCAATGTAGGGATAAAACTTGAATCTTTGTGATGTTCAAAAGATATTCTTCTCAACATTTTGGAAGAGGTAGAGGATTGTTTGCACATGGTGGATCAGTCACCTTCTCAGGTAATACGAGCAGTGATGATTCCTGTAGTGACTTCCTTGGGTAAGCAAAGGTTGTTGAGACACATAAATAATGATGTGATATCACTTGTTGCCACTTGCATTAGTGAAATTATAAGAATTTTAGCTCCTAAAGCACCCTACAATGATGACTTAATGAGGGAGATATTACAGCTGATTATTGAAAACTTTCATGGGATGAGTGATACCAAAAGCCCCTATTTTGAAAAGAGGGCTAAGATTTTAGAAATTATGGCTAAGATCAGGTCATGTGTCATTTTGCTTGATCTCAAGTGTAATGATTTAATTCTCCAAATGTTTCAATGCTTGTTTGCCAAAATAAGAAAACATTATGTAGACAATGTTAAAGCAGCCATGCTAATTATCTTGTGCTTGATTTTAAATGAGGATGATGATATCACCAAAAAGTTGCAATATGACTTGTTGGCCATTTGGAGGAAGGAGCTTAATGTCTCACTTATAGCTCATGAGTTCTCAAAAAGGATAGTGGAGCTAAAAATTGAGAAGTTTAAAAACTAGTTGACTGAAGAGGAATTGATTTCATTGGGTTTACAGGTTACAGGATCTCCCAAGAAAGCAAGAACCAAATGAGAAGAGAGCAACGTTGCTTCACATGTTAGGAGGCTTGGACACCTGATCACATATGTGGGATCAATAAAGAAAATGAATTGTTGAAAAGTGGTGTTGAGGAGAAAGAAACAATTGAGGCTATAGAGCTTGAAGAAAATGCCTTATCTCAAGAGGTATGTATGACAGAGCCCCAAAATGACTCCATTGAAGCGCATGCATCAACATATGTTGAGGATATATTTAATGAAGATGATAAAACAACAACCTTGATTTTAGGTTCAGAATTATCTAGTGATATCTTTGAGACCATTGACCTTCTTGATGACACTAGTACTAATGATTGGATAGCTGAGATCACTAATGTACCTTCAGAAGAAGAGCATGTTGAGGGTAATCATGATGATGTCTTCAAATCAGTTAATGATGATGATCCTTTATCTCATCTCAGTAATGATAACTTAGGTGTCTTTTGGTTTGACTTCCTAACCAAGCCTATGAAGAGGGATGCTTATGATGATTTCCATACTAGTGAGTTGGAGAGTGCCTTTTTCAGAGAGAACCACTCTTGAGGAGCACAGTGAACATTTTTTCTTTGAACAAAGCAATCAACCCTTTAGCACATGGGATCTGGGTGCGTTGGCACCTAAGTATGATTAGGATCCTGTATGGGATGAATTTTATTTTGATCATGATGATGTTCTAATCTTAGAGCACAATGAATGCCATAAGGATGCTATTGAAGAAGCTAATTTTGAAAAGTTTGATGATGATCCTAAATACAAATATGATTTATTAATGCATGGAGCTGATTCTAAGCAAAGGCTTAGTGAACTTGTTGAGTTAGATCCTCATCCTTATGTTGAGAATTTTCATCAAGATGGTGAAGGAGAGGGACATGAGTCTTGTGACAGCCATAGAGACATTGATGACAAGTATGCAAGTTTTGATTTTGGCATGCAACATAATAGCAGTTCACCATCCTTACATGCTCACAATTAGAAAACTCAATTCTTGGTGTCAACTGAAAATGAAGTACAAGTTTTATCTAGACTAGATGGCACACATAGACATGTAGCGAACTTAATTCAAAACATACCAAGGGGTCATCATGAGCAGATAGTTTCCCTTGCTGATTTGCATAAGGTTAAGAGCACTATGGAGGAAGTGAAATCAACCTACCTACACATGATCCATGACAGAGATATGGCTACCAATATTGTAGATGAGGCTTTGATTTTGTATAGGGAAACTGAGGCTAAGGTAGATGAGCTTACATTTGAGCTTAGTGAAACTAAGGATTCCTTGAAGAATGTACAAATGTCTCTCCTAGAAGCAAAAAATCAAATTTTGGTTGTTGACCAATACAGGGAACAAGAAAACAGGGAAAAAGCAATAGTGATCAAACAGGTAGTGGAAGAACTTGACTACATTCATTAGGAGTTTGATCTATTATATTGCCCCAAGAAATTAGAAAATGGGAGTTTAGATCAGCAAGAGGATTGGTTTGAGTTTGGAGTTGAGAATAATCTTTAGTTTGTTGATAATTCATTATTTGATGTGGATGCTGATATGACTTTTGATAATCCATTCTTTGAGTTGGATGATAGAGACTTTACCTATTCTAGTGATGAGATTGGAATTGATCACAGGATTTGGGACCCAGTTGTGGTTTCCAACAGTGAGGTGTTGAGACAGTATTGGAGTTGTTAGCCAAATTTCAGTGATGTTAATGATGTTTGATTTCCAATCAACTTACACAGGACTTCAGTTCATGGCATGCAGATGAGTTGGATTGTCGTCTTAGACTAGCAGTTAAGTACTTTAAAGTTGAGGTTATTTGGTAGAGGTGATTTGGTTATAAGAGAAATCTTATCAGCTTTTTTCATGCTTAGATCTATGTTTTTGGGAGTATTTCATATTAATATCTATTACCCTTGTATTTTCATGTTGATCATGATGACATCATTTTATGAGCAAATGGTTTTTGAGCTTTGGCAAGCTTTAGGGTAGCTAGTTGTGAGAGTTTTTCCAGACACAGTTCAATTATTTCTTATTTTCACTTTGGTGAGTGATGGTCACTGCAAATATTTCATGGTGTTGGTATGTATATCTTTAGATAATGCTTGGTCGATTGTAGTGGTTTGGTGTGGTGGTGTGTTTGGAATCACCCCTTTGACACTTGGAGATTAAGTGTCAATGATGTGTTAACAGTTTATGACCATAGAGGCATTTCCAAGATAGCTGATTTCAGAGTTAGTTTTGTTGGCATATCCTATACCAGCCACTTGTTAGGGATTGATCTGTCTCACTCGTGGGACATCATAAAGAGAGATGATGAGGTTTATATTTTATGGTTGAGTAGGTTATCTTTCATGTTACTTAGGATTGTGTCAAGTACAGGGATTGCAGTTATGGATCTCACTGAGATGCCTGGGTAGGAGATGTTTCATTGTATAGATTTTAGCTGTTTCAAGTATTTCAATTTGGGTTTTGATGATGGATATATTATTGGGTCACAGGAGAGAGGAGTGTGGTTTTGATACGATGAGTTTATAGCTATAATCAAAGTGGCGCAACGTCAGCATAGTGGGTTCTTTCTAATATTGATGTGGGATCCTAGGATCACAGGTGGTTGTAGCTTAGTTCAATCTAATGTTTCTGGTGTTGTGCAGGCATTGCTTGAGGGCAAGCAATCTTTGGGGAGAGAGGACTGTAATGTCCTAATTTTTGGGTTCTCTTGCATTGGATTTGACACTGACCTTGTGGATGTGTGTCAATATTATCAAAAGAGTTATTTGATGATTCCATTGAGCTCAAGTGGTCTGGAGGACTCATATGCCACTTTTCAGGGTAATTTGTAGCTTTGGGTGTGCTCTTGAAAACTCTTGGAGAGCGCATCTATTTATAGTAAGTTGCCCGGTTGGCTCCATTTATCATTATTCTTCATTGAGATCACTCCAGTGCAGTCAATTTTCAATACTTATGCATTCTGGTAGTTTCCGCAAAATGGGTGTATTAATGGCTTTATTTTAATTATTTTACTAAGGTCGCTAAATATTATCTAAAATATTGTAAAAGCATCTTAGTGTTATAGCTCGTCGGAACCAGAATGAAAAGTTTTAAATCATGGACACATAATATTGGGACCTTGTGAATCAAATATTATCATTATTTTGATAAAAAGGTCTTTTGGAGCTAAAATGGAACTTTTAATTAAAAAGTGAATTAGAAAATAAAAGCTTCTGGAAAGGTCAGTGGGAAAAATAAATAAAAGGAGGTTGTGAGAGCTCGTTTGGGATATTCAGAATTTGTTTATTTCTCTTTGGAGATTTGGATATTTGTGCCTGTGGCCAAAACTCTTAGCAGCGGGATGAAAACCCCAATGGTTTCTTGAAGCTGAGGATGAAAATCTCTATCTTCCATTGAGCAGTTCCATCCAGGGATCGACATAGTGCTGCAAAGATTTTGAAATGAGGATGAAAACCCTCAATTCTAATTTAGAGGCGGATCTAGGCAGGGTTCGTATTTGTGCTTAAGAGATTTATAGGTTTCATAAATGTTGGGGCTGAAAGATATACTTTTTATAGGGTTTGAAGTATTTGCTTGGCTAGAGATTTATTTGATAAATTTGTAAGATTTTCTCTGCAAATATGAATATTTTATTGAATAGTTTGTGCAGTGTGTGGAGATGAAAATGTTTCAGATTAAATAGAAGATATTTATTAATGAGAGGGTTTACACCCTAACCATACCAGTGTGCACTCTAAATGATGGTCATACAAGCCCAAATAGTGATATGAACCATTAGAGGGAGTTTTAATTAAATGATATACTTGTTGAAGTGGAACGTGGGGCCCATAATACCTAGGCACACCTATTGGAAGTTGATTTCAATATTCTTGAGCACTCTTAAGACTTGTATGAGCTTCTTGGGACCTCATGTGAGGAAAGGGAAATGTGGCGCTACCTCAAATAAATTTGTTTGGATAATTTGGTGCTGGTTGCTCCTTTAAAAAAAGGGGGTGTAAAAATTTATTGATCAACAAAAGAAAGCTTACAAAATGAAAGGCCCTAGGCCCACAAAGAACCCACAGGAGTTCACCAGGAGCCAGAAGAAAGCCACCTACCTATTTTTGTCCTTAGTAATTAATGTTTCTAAAACCAAAGTATACTCTGGTAACAAAAGATCCCAATCCCCAACATCCCATCTCTCCAGGTGCTCAGAGGCCCATTTGGCTAGACAATCCACCACCCTATTCCACTCACGAGGAATAAGAAAGCCACCTACCTATTTTTGTCCTTACTAATTAATGTTTCTAAAACCAGAGTATACTCTGGTAACAAAAGATCCCAATCCCCAACATCCCATCTCTCTAGGTGCTCAGAGGCCCATTTGGCTAGACAATCCACCACCCTATTCCACTCACGAGGAATATGGTGAAAGGAAACATAGCCCAAAGAACAACAAAGATCCAAAATCTACTTAACCACAATGGCCAACTACCAATTAACTCCATCCACCCTCTACTCTAGTAGCATATCCACCACAATCTATGAATCAGATTCATAGATGATTTTTTCCAACCAAGGGAGCATCCCCGTTCAACAGCACTAAGAATCGCAAGGGCTTCCATAAACTTGTTAGTATGAGAGCATTTATAAGTTGAGAAGAAAAACACCACATCCCCCACACTATCCCTACCAACACCCCCAATCCTCGCATGTCCAGGATTCCCTCTAGAGGACCCGTCAATATTAACCTTCAGAATCCCTTGGGGGGAGGTGACCACTGACCTTCCCACCAAAAGTTTTGTTTGACCTGTTGAGGTCATCTACCAACAGAGAGACCCAAACCACTGTCAACCAAATTCAAGTTCCTAATAATAGCCAAATCATTAGGATCCACATTGACCGAGAGATCACACTTTGTTGAAATGGTCTCCTGGATTCTACTACATATCTTTTGCCATAACTAAATTACTCCCAACCTCACATCCTCAAAAATCATCCTATTCTTTTCCAATCAAAGGTGACAAATAATAAAAGTTAGCCCAATAGTCCAAACAGTCTGGAGAAATGAGGTCTAAGTAGGAGGCCTACCCAAACTTTCCCAGAATTCAACCAAGGAATTGGCATGAACATTGTTGATTGTCAGGAACACTAAGAGGGGGGTGAATCAGTGTTCTATAAATCTTTTCTTCAACTTTTACTTTTAACTATTTCAAAAGAATAATCAAAAAGAAGAAAAATATATGGCTGAAAGTATCTACAAAACCCTGACACATAACACCAAGATTTTACATGGAAAACCCAAAAAGGGAAAAACCATAGAGAGGATTAGCTCTCAAATATATATTGCAATCTTTACAAAAATGATGTTCAAGCTTGGTTACTCCATAGGCCTAGAACATGTTGGCTTACAGCCATGAAGTACAACTAAGTTTAGCAGGCTCACTGCCTCAACCCTAAACCTAGCAAGATTACAATAAGGGTTGTTAAACCCTGAGGGCTATTAAACCCTACTAGAGGCTCACTGTCGGCTTTCTTCCTTGATGACAAAAACATGCTCCCAATCAGATCACACGTGATAACTAAATACTGCTTAAGCATCTGCCACTATGCCAGGGTGCGGTCATTTAACAACTATATTTTGAATCCCAAGTCTTCATCGCTGCTGATCCTTTAACTCTGCTCCACTATTCGTATCTTCGCACAACACACATATACTTCCACACACCCTTCAACTGAAGATCATCGACTTTATATATCCGCATCATGATTTACTCCATAATCAGGTTGGCATCCAAGAAGTGAAACATGTACATAAAAAGATGTACCTTATCGCTCAATCCAATGCACTATGTGACGCACAGACCCAAATATTTTCCCAAACGTGTTCATATAGGTCTGCTCTAATCATTCAATTACTTACATGGATCTTTCACACGCTAACCTTTCTCTGCATCATGATTTATCTCACCAGTCAGCATATTCCTTCATCTGCTAACTTACAACTTCTACTGCTGATCACAAAACACTTCCAAAATCATGTCAAGGACTCTTTACACATTCCCAATCTTACTCTTAGAACTGCAAGGCATCATATAATCTTGCAGAGAAATGCAGACCATTAGAACTTAGACTCTATCTCTGTCAAGCTCTGTCAAACACTGTGCTGATACTTAACATCTTGTAGCTATCCTTCCAGTGAACTTCAAATCTCCTAAATTTGGAATAAGACACTTCATATAAGTGTTTACAACACCTCAAAACTGTATAATGAAATACTTGTCTACGGAGGAATGCAGACCACTGCACTAGACCCTGTTCACTGTTCCTGCTATACCTTTGCTTGCCCAGACTTAGACATTTCTTCAAGATGACTTCCAGAGAGGATCAGGACTTAATCTCTGAGGTATAACACTATCAAACACAAACTAACATCATACCTAAACCACATTACTGGATCATTATTTGTGGAGGCATACTGTCCAGTTTACATTCCTCTACTCTACATACTTCCCATACTTAGCTATTTTATGTCAACTGGACCTGGAATCTCATATGTTCTTCTAGAGATATCTCTTCCTATCATGGTGATAGGATCTCTGAGCCTTGTTACCATCAATGACAACATATAAATCCATACCGGAGTAGTGTCTCTTGCCAACAATCTCACCCTTTGGTATTGATGGCAACACTTAGTGAAAAATGTTTGACTACTTCCACTTAGATGATTATCCATTTTTCAGTGATCTACTTCTCCCCTTTGACATCAATGGCAAAGGGTGTGATTCCAAAATTTCAAAATTTTATATACTCTGCCGCATATTTACAAGCACAATCTTCATCTTAATTTGTGTTTGAAGGCAAAATGTCACTATAGATAGTCTTTATTAGGGCTATCTCTCCATTCCATCTATTTCTTGCACTTCCTAGAATTGGGATGTGGCCATTCATCAAAAATACTAGCTTTTCTACCTTCTGGAGATCTGATGGTGTGTCAATTAGTGCTTGAGATTTCATGGCCTCATCTGCCAAATTGGTAATGGAATCAATCTTAAGACTTATCAGTCCTTTCAGCTTGCACAACCTGTCTTTGATTTCTCCCTTTTTCTTCATCGAAGTATTTAGATCATTATGGATATTTGTAACTTGTGTTTCTTTGGCATTTATCGACTCGACTATTGGATTAAATGTCTCAGAGATATTTAGTAGTTTAAGTTCCAAGTCTTTGATTTTATCTTCTAGTTCCTTTGTGATCTTTGGCCAGGATAAACAAAATTTGTATATTTTTCCGGCTTCTTCAATGACACTTTGTATGTTCTTAATTTCATTATCTAACAGAACTTTGTCTCGATCTATCATGCTCTTCAATTCAACCAATCTTCTATCATCAATTTCTTTCCTTACTTTTATTTCTATAGATTTTTCAAAAGATTCAAAATGTACACTTATAGAATTTAATAGCTTCTTAAGATGGTCAGTAGGAGATAATGAGATATCCCTTTGAAATGATGGCAGCAGCTTTTCCAAGATAGTGGATGCTTTGTTGATCAATTTGTTATCTTGACCATGTGATTGTAACAACTCTTCTTGTGCCTTGGCCTGAACCACAGATACTAGTTTGAACTTTTGGAAAGGTGACAATGAGGCCAAGTTGATTGGACCTTGAGGGAGTTCAAATTCTTTTGCAATTTTTTGCCTATCAGAGACATCCGCAGTGTCTCTTGCCCTTTCTGATATTTCTCCTTGACTTTGATTTGGATGGTCTATGTCCATAATTTTTTGTTGATCTGTGTTTTGCTCCAGAGTAGGGCTCTTCCTTTATTCCTTAAATTCTTCTCCTTCAGCCTATTGTTCAAAAGGTGAATCAATTTCAATTTCACCTTGATCTGCCATATACATTGTATTAGTGTTGGGGACTTGATCTCTATGTTATTGTCCTTGATTTTGGCTTATCTCCGACAGAGATATGTCTTCATCTTTTGTTTTCTTACTGTCGTAGATGATGGAGATATTATGTTTCTTTAGTATGTCCAAAATAATTTCCTCTGTTTCCTTGACAACCTTGTCAACTTCTCCTGACATCAATGCATTCATTCTTTTCTTTGACCTGAACTCATTGTTAAGTGCCTTGGAGATTTTTCTTTTCTCTTCTGGAGTGATATCCGGACATAAGGTTATCAACATGTGTTCTCTGAGCTAAACATCTTTAGTGATATCAGTTTCCTTCTTGACTAATAGAAGACTACCCAAGGTATCTGGGAGATCAACAATGATCTCAATGAGAGCTCTATTGTATATGTTCAGATACTCTACAATAGCTTCTTCCAAAATCCTCTTGTCAGCATCATTATAGTCATCATAAAACTTAGCCACAGGTTTCAAGTTACCATCAACAGTAACAGACTTTAATACATCTTCAATCTTTAGTGTTGCATGAGACTCATCTTCTTCCTATCTTTTTCTGGGTGTCATCCTTTCTGATGACTTCTCCTTGCTACTTATGGATGCTTTAGTAGCATCAATTTTCATTATCTTTGCCTCCTTATCTAATTCTGTATCCTCTTCATCAACAGTTATGCTTGCATGCATTCACTTGGCTTTAGTCTTCATTCTTTTGGATCTGGTGGTAGGAGTTTCCACATTTGCCGATGGTGTGGAACCAGAGAGAGTAGTGAGGCTTCAGTAGAAGTGGAAGCTCTAGTTTTCTTTTTACCTTCTCTGGCTCTTCTTTCAAAGATCCAACTGAATCACCTTTTCTCTTTTCTTCTGCTTCCTGATGGCTTGTGCCTTTTCCCTTGCCTTTTCCACTTCTTCTTTTGTAAAGCCAACTTTTATAGCGATTCCATCTGCTACTTTCCTCATTTTCTTAGAGATTTCAGGTTTTCTAACTTCAACATGAATTTTGGCATGCAATTCATCATAAGTCCCAAATCTTTCTTCCTTGGGATCTCTGGGATTGCTCAACATATATTCAGCATAGTTTTCCAGTACAACTCCATCTACCTCATATCCCATAGGCATAACCCAGACTGTTCTGGGCTCAACAGCCTCCATCAAACACTAATCTTTTGTCACAATGAAGCAAATTGTATCCTTGTATTTTTCAACAACTATTTTGGGAATTCTTTCTCTGGCTTGCATTGATCTTTGGAAATTCTTAAAATAGCCCCATAGGGCTGCATTTTGTGCATCAATGGTGCCTATGCTACTTAACAAATTTCTAATTTGAACTGCGACAGGTTTGTCACTGGTCCAGAATAGGTTCTTCATACTAAGCAACTCTTGCATAAAATAGAAAAATAGACACATGATCAGTGTGCCAAATTTAAAGGGGTATTTATCTTCTTTTGTCTTCTTTAGATTTTCCATTACTTGTTGCTAGAGTAATTCATAGATGTCATAATCAGCATTTTCCTTAATCATTTGATAGGTTGTGTAAATGGCCGTGCCTAAAACAGAGTTCTCTCGGTTGGTAAAATAAACTTTGTATCCCAATATCATTGAGGCAAATTTCACAGCATGATCCTCAATGTCATTTATTGTCAAGGCTCTCTTATCAAACTTTGCTCTGGTAGCCATAATTACTGTATCATTCTTCATGGCTTTCAAAAGAGGTACTAGTCCAGTAGAGCATAATCTAGTAACCACCCTAATAACATCTTTTGTAATCTTGAAGGGTCTTTCAAGCCATATGAATTCATCATGAATCCTGCTTAACACATATCGGACCCATTTGTCTTCCATGAATGTTGGAAACTCCACGTACTAAATAAATTTATTTTCTTCTAATGCCATGTATTCATCTTTCAATTCAAGTTTTTCATTGCTCAAGTGTTTTGTGTAGAGATTAGTAAACTTGCTATCACTAAATTCCTCTAGGGCAACATGAATATATGCCCTAACATCTTTTTCATGCATGACTCCATAAGGAACACTTGAGAATACACCCATCTTGTCAACTTTAGTTGATTTGAATGGGTGTTTTTTGAATTTTGGTCGTGCTCGCTCAGTAATATCAATAACTTGTGGTGATGCTATTTCAAAATTTTAACAGATTCATAAGAAGGTTCTGAACGAAATTACCTTGTACTACTGAATTAGGGTTTCCTTTTTTCTAAAATTCCCCAAGCCCTTCAATTCTTGATTGTTGTAGCTCAAGGTCTGATCCAATCTCTCTAAATACGTGATGGCTTTGAGTGCAAAATGACTTTGAATATCAAACAAGTCCCCTTTTATCCTCTGCATGGCTTGACCTAGTCGTCATAAATGCTTATTTCCAAAAAGCTACCAAAACCTTTCACTGTAGAACACAGTCGATTGGGATTGCTCTGCAATATGTCGCATTGACTCTTTTTGTTCCAGTTTTTCTTCTAATAGATGTGCCACATGATATTCCATGATACATCTTCGTGTTGGATTCTAGCACCAAATTTCTAGCTAGGAGATTTGAATTTTCTACACTGCTCCCCCTTAGCCAAAGCTCTCAATTTACTTCTCAGAGGAGGTATCTACACCAGATACTAGTGTGGATTGTTCCCTAACTTCAATTTCTCCTTTCTTGATCCATACCTTAATCATTTCTTTCTTGGTTTCAACCAGATCAACTTTTTCTTTTCCCTTGTCATTTCTCTGCTCTATTTTCCTTTTTTCAAAATAATGATTTCTCTTCTCATTCCTGCTTCTGGAAATCCTTGCAACATGTCCAAATTTGTTGCAATTGTGGAACACCACATTCTTTTGACCTTGATTCCTTTCATTGATTGAATTTAATCTGCATTGATTAGCCATATGTCCAAATCTATTGCATGCAAAACACTTTCCATTGAATAATTGACTGTTCCTTGTATTTTGAAAGTTAGTTCTCACTGAACTTCTACATTCATTTGATCTGTGTCCAAATTTATAGCATGCATTACACCTAATAGAATTTTGACTTACTTTACTTCTTCATACAATAGCTCTATGACCAATTTTCTTGCAATTGAAACATTGACCAGAGAATAATGGAGTCTTTTGATTCATTCTGCTCCTACATTGAGTAGCCCTATGACCAAACTTATTGCATGAATTACAATAACCATTGAAAGATGGGTACCTTTGAGAATTCAGTTGTCTGACCAGAGGTCTTCTAGGTCTTCTTTGATTTCTGAACTGGAATCCTTTGTTTTGCCTTTACTCGGTGCTTATTTGACCAGAGTTTGAACTTTCTCCTTTCTCAAATCCTAAGCCATGTTTGTCATCAGCATTCTTCTGGCTAGCAATCATTTCATCAAGCTTGGCAATACTTATCTTGAATTTTTCTTCAAAGCTTCTGGCCTTTTCTAGATCTATTTTTAAACTTATAATCTCTTTTTCAAGTTTTGTACAGTCTTCTGATCTATTCTTCACAATCAAATTTAGATCATCTTCTGCTCTTGTTCTTTCTATAACTTCTACTTTCAAATTATTTAGGGCTTCATTTGCTGATAGCGGTTGGTCACTGACTTCTTGTATTTGTCTTTGAATTTCTTGACTTGCTCTTTCATATTTAAGATGCATTCATCTGCTTGTTACAAGTTTTCTTTCATATCCCTGACTTCTGCTTCAGAGTTTTCAAGATCCATAAGAGTTGCTTCTAGTTGATTGTACCTTTCATAATTTCCATACCTTCTTGCTGCCATGATCACACTATCCCAAATCTTCCTCAATTTGTTAAACTTCTTCCGAGGAACCTTTCTCTGATACCAATTGTTGATTGTTAGGAACACTAAGAGGGGGGGTGAATCAGTGTTCTATAAATTTTTTCTTCAACTTTTACTTTTAACTATTTCAAAAGAATAATCAAACAGAAGAAAAATATATGGTTAAACAGTATCCACAAAAGCATGACACATAACACCAAGATTTTACGTGGAAAACCCAAAAAGGGAAAAACCATGGAGAGGATTAACTCTCAAATATATATTGCAATCTTTACAAAAATGATGTTCAGGCTTGGTCACTCCATGGGCCTAGAACATGTTGGCTTACAACCATGAAGTACAAATAAGTTTAGCACGCTCACTGCCTCAACCCTAAACCTAGAAAGATTACAATAAGGGTTGTTAAACCCTATTGGAGGCTCACTATCGGCTTACTGCCTTGATGACAAAAACATGCTCCCAATCAGATCACACGTGATAACTAAATACTGCTTAAGCATCTGCCACTATGCCAGGGTGCAGTCATTTAACAACTATATTCTAAATCCCAAGTCTTCATCGTTGTTGATCCTTTAACTCTACTCCACTATTCGCATCTTTGCACAACACACATATACTTCCACACACCCTTCAACTGAAGATCATCACCTTTATATATCTGCATCATGATTTACTCCATAATCAGGTCGACATCTAAGAAGTGAAATGTGTACATAAAAAGATGCACCTTGTCACTCAATCCAATGCACTATGTGACGTGCGTACCCAAATCTTTTCCCAAACGTGTTCATACATAGATCTTTCATACACTAACCTTTCTCTGCATCATGATTTATCTCACCAGTCAACCTGTTCCTTCATCTGCTAAGTTACAACTTCTACTGCTGATTACAAAACACTTCCAAAATCATGTCAAGGACTCTTTACACATTCCCAATCTTACTCTTAGAACCACAAGGCATCATATAATCTTCCGGAGAAATGCGGACCATCAGAACTCAAACTTTGTCTCTGTTAAGCTCTGTCAAACACTGTGTCGATACTTAACATCTTGTAGCTATCCTTCCGGTGAACTTTAGATCTCCTAACTCTAAAATAAGACACTTCATATAAGTGTTTACAACACCTCAAAACTACATAACGAAATACTTATCTGTGGAGGAATGCGGACCACTGCACTAGACCCTGTTCACTATTCCTACTATACCTTTGCTTGCCTAGACTTAAACATTTCTTCAAGATGACTTCCAGAGAGGATCAGGACTTAATCTCTGAGTCATGACACTATCAAACACCAACTAACATCATACATAAACCTCATTACTAGATCATTATCTGCGGAGGCATACTGTCCATCTTACTATCCTCTACTCTGCATACTTCCCATACTTAGCCATTTTCTGTCAACCAGACCTGGAATCTCATATGTTCTTCCAGAGATATCTCTTCCTGTCATGGTGATAGGATCTCTAAGCCTTGTTTCCATCAATGACAACATACAAATCCATACCGGAGCAGTGTCTCTTGCCAAAAATGCAACCATGATTCCACACCCCCACCAAAGGATCCAAAGCTCCTGAGAGAAAGGACACTGGAAGAAGAGGTGTGAGACACATTCTTTAGAGTTGTGCCAAAGAACACAGACAAAAGGGCCCTAAAAACTATGCTTCCTCGAGTTCTCCCAAGTAAGGCATCTATTTTGAACAACCAGCCAGACAAAGAAATTACACTTGGGCCATGAAAATAAATTCCAAACCCCTTTCCACCAAGGAACCCCAACCTGCCTATACAACTTTTTGTCCAACTCCAAGTAGCTCAAGGCAACTAAAAATTTTCCTTTCAGATCTAGACCCTATGCTAGAACATCCCTCCCTTTAATAGAGTTACACATTCTTCCAACCAAGATTCTAGCAAGCACCTGTCGATCCTCCTCACTACCCCTAGGTGGCCACTCATGAGGATCCTTCCAGCACATTACTTCCACCTGTCCTAACACCTGAATAGTCTTAAAATCCACCACCCTACTCCACCTGGCTTCAAGCAAACAGTTGCATAGAGTAAGCAAATGAGGGTACATAGTTAAAATTGAGGGGTGGCCATCCCAAGAATCAAACCAAAAAAGAGCCTCAGAACCACCATTACAAATCTAGAAAAGGCCATCCTTAATCAGCTTTGCCCCTCTTGAGGTGATGCAGAGCGCACAGAGGAAGCGTCAAAAACTTAACAAAAGACTGTATATAATTTTGTCGACTTGCGATCACCAGTTTCCTTCACCGTTGCTGTCGATCGCCTCTTGCATCCAACACAATGTATATGCGCAATGTATATTTTCAATATACATTCAAGAGATGCATTCTCTACATACATTCAGAATATGCATTCAGAAATTGACCGTTGACCTTCCTTGTATCTCACCTGATGTAATTTCATGACATACACACAAACATACAACTGCGATATACACACATAAAGTATATCTGGTGAAACAACACAAATCTTACACCGATGCATTGGGTTACTCCAACTACCCTTCAGGTAGACTACTGCTTCCGACTTAGCTCTTCTTGTTTTTCTGGCTAGACAACCATCGTCTGGGCCTTCTTCGACGGTTATTGTTCTGTCGAAGACAAACTCTGCAATGCAGACACTCTCTGCCTTCGCCGAATCCTAGCACATGGAGATGCTAGGCTCGATCAGCACATCCCACACTCAATCTGACACTAAACATAAACAAAAACAAAAAGAACACTAACTGTACAAATAGACCCATTCCACTAATTTCAAAGAAATCTCGTCAGTGGAATGGCTCAGTAACCCATCCGAATGACAAAATGGAACTAACTACAGTGACATGGTGAAAGAACACAAACAAAATTGGATCTTTTATTTATCTTGGGAACTTCTGCACTGAAAACAATTCTTCTATCTTCTTACTGTTATTCTACCACAAATCACACCCAATTCGTATATTACTCCTCTTCTTCTGTTCACTGAACTGTTTATACATGTTCTTGTTCTTGATAGTTTGCATCGGTGGGAATGCCAACCGTTCTGCAACTGTCAACCTATTCAGTTACAATGTGTTTGCTCTTCCACTACCAGACCCTACGACTTGTCCTATTCCACTCAGACTCACACGTGGCACTAGGCCTTACAATTGATCACATGGACCTTATACAACTCCAAAACATCAAAAGAACATGAAATTAATTAAGGTATCTAGGTGCCCCTGCACCATGAGGGTATCCCAAATCATAGATCCCTTTCCCACAAGGCTATATCTAGGCACATTAGAGGGGTCCACCCCCCGAAGGAACTTGTGAGTGAGAATATGAACCCAGTCTTGATCCTGGCATCTACACCATCTCTAATACAACTTAGCAGCTAAGGTTTGGTCGTTCAGCCCTGCAGGATTAAGCCCAAGTCCTCCTTCCTACTTCAGCCTACAAACAGAATCCCACTTAACCAGACTTCACTTCGAAAAGGACAAATTACCTACCCAAAGAAATTGTCAGTCAAGGGCATCGAAATCATTAATGAAGCTTGAGGGAGCATCCTACACAACACATCTGTAAATAGGGAGGGCTTGAACCATTGACTTCAAAAGTGTCACATGTCTAGCCGATGAGAGCTATCTATAAGTCCAATGACTAACTCTCTTGTGGAACTTGTCCAAAATATCTTGCCATATCTCCCTATGTTGAGGCCCCATGACAATGGGAATCCCAAGATACATCAAAGGAAGAGAACCAATCTGAAAATGAAGAAGCCAAGCAATCCTACTTTGGATAAGCTGAGTAGTATTGAAGAAAATGATGGAAGACTTATCCTCATTAATCTTTTGTCCAGAGGTAGCCAAATAGTTATCCAAAGTTTTCCTTAAATTCATAGCTTCATTAATATTGGTCAAGCCCATCAAGGCAATATCATCCACAAACTGAAGATGGGAGTGAGGAGGCAAACTATGACTCTAAATCCATCCTTGAATTACTCCTTGTCTAACCTGAGTCTTGAGACATCTACCCAATCCTTTTGCCATTAAAATGAACAAATAGGGAGACAAGGGATCTCCTTGATGAAGGCCTCTCGAAGCTCCAAATAACTCAGAAGGCTCCCCATTGATAAGGACTGAAAAAGAAGTAGATGTCACACAACTCATCATCTAAGCCACCCACTCCCTACCAAATCCAAAATCCAAAAGAACTTTCTGCAAGAAGGCCCATTTAACCCTATCATAAGCTTTTACCATATCGAGCTTGATGAACATGGATTTTTCCTTTGAGTTCACTATGGAATGAATGACCTCAGTAGCTATCACAACCCCATAAATAATATGTCTACTAGCCACAAATCCCCCTTGTTTCTCTAAAATCAATGAGCTAAGCCAGGGCTTGAGCCTTTTTGCAATCCGTTTAGTAATAGTTTTGTAGATCACATTGTAGAGAGCAATGGGTCTAAATTGGTCCAGACAATTAACACCTTCATTTTTTTGGTTAAGCACCAGAAAAGTGGAATTCAAGGTCCTTAACATTTGCTTATTTCTTTGAGATTCCTGCACCACATCTAAAAGATCCAACTTGATGATTTCCCAAAACTGCTGGAAGAATTCTATAGTAAAACCGTCAAGGCCCGGAGCTTTACCTTTCTTCATTTGGAACACCGCCATATCCATTTCCCATAGTGAGATGGGAAGCATGAGGGTTGCATTCATCTCATTAGAAACAAGTAAGGGAATACAGTCAAGAATATGAATTTCATATTCTCTAGCAGGAGGAGAATCTTCCGTAAATAGAGATGAAAAGAACCAGAAAGCCTCACTAGAAATCTCACCCATAGAAGAGAGTTGAGTTCCCTCCAGAGACACAAGAGAGGTGATGAGATTACAGCTCCTTCTAGCTTTGACTGAGTTGTGGAAAAAGGTAGTATTCCTATCACCTTCCTGTAGCCAATCAATACGGGATTTTTGCTTCTAGAAAATCTCCTCCCGCAACTCCCATTCCTCCAGCTCCTTAGCTGCTATAGTCTCCCCCCTACTCAAATCTTTAGAGAGGCCTTGATCTCAAATTTGATAGGTGATGATGTCTAAATAGGCCTAAGCTGCCAATTTATTGTGGTGCAGATTGTCGAATCACTGCCTATTCCACTTCTTGAGCCTATATTTCACATACATATCTTTGCCATGAGTAGACTTCCCTTTGTGCCACCAATCACCCATTAAGTCTTGGAGAGAAGGGTCTCTCAACCAGATGAGTTGAAATTTAAAAGAAGGATTCCTCGAAGCACTAAAGCAAACTGCTGAAAATTTAATTGGTCAGTGGTCTGAACCCTTCCAATCCAAAATCTCTGAGGTGGTATTCCATCTATCTCCAATCTAATAGAAAGAGACTAAGAATCTATCCAATCACTCAGAAATAGCACCTTCACCACATATTTTGTTGCTCTAGGTGAAGATACCATTACTAGTCTTCACATCAATCAAATGCAGAAGCTCAATGTTATCCCTTAGGAGATAAGTATAAGGGTCGAGCCTAGTAGTGCCACCTCTTTTTTCTTCCAAGAAATTAATAGCATTAAAGTCACCTACTACAATCCAAGGAAGCAGGGGAGCAAGTGATCGTACATACTGAACATGAGACCAAAGTTGTGATTTACCCAACAAATTAGCAAGAGCATAGACATTAGTGAAAAGATAGGTTTCACCAAAGTCTAAGCTGGAAGCAACCAAAGAAATAGAAGAATGGATTGAGATCCACCAAAGAGGAACAACCTTCCATAGATTCTAGAAATAGGCCACACCACCAGAACTTCCATGAGCCCCTACACACTGACACAAACCCCGCACCCATATACTGGGAGCTTTATTCAACAAAGCATCCACAGTTTAACTTAGTTTTGTGAAGAAAGACAATATCAGGAGAATGAGTACCAATCATCTCACAAATAGCCTTTTGTATAGGGACGATATTCATACCCCTTACATTCCAAGAGATAACTATCATTTATGAGGCTGGGAGAAATGAGAGTTAATGGTCTTCACCAACCCAACATCCACAAGATTCTCCCCAAGAAGTTTAACCTTTTGTGGTCCTTTTTATGACCCACCTTGGTTGGTTTCTCTGGAGGCCCCTTCTTAAGGGTTTTTGGCTGAAGACCCAAAGTACACATGGATCCACTACCTTTACCCAAGTCCAAAGCCTCCTTCACCTATGAAGGAACTGGATCAGCTAAATCGCCCACATCTTTTATAACTAGAGCCCTATCTAATTCAAGACCAGGCAGCAGTCAAGGAGATAAATTTGAAACCAACAGGCCCTCCTGCACATCCACTTAAGGCAAATCACGAGTATCCATTTCTCTATCCTCTAGCAATATTGCTCCCATGGAGCCAACCCCATATGACAACTCCACCAGAACTCCCTCCTCCTTAACTAAGTCCCCCAGAGCATCAAACTAGTTAAAGACCCCATTAGATTGCTTGTCCTTGAGGGTTCTCTTCAGACCTCTCCTCCTATTATGGGACTTAACTAGAATAAATCTATCCTTATCAACAACCCCTTCCACTAATGGAGCCTTCTCTTTATCCTTCTTAAGGTTAGAATCTGAAGAAACATTAGTTGCAATTGACGCCTGAGAGAGTCAGGGGCATTTTCTTTCCAAATGTCCATACTCATGACAAACCCAACATCTGAAAGGAAGGGTTTCATAATCAAGCTAGTGGATCCAAGGAAAATTTTCACAGAATTTGGTAAAGGATTATTTAAATCAATTTCCACACAAGTATGGGCAAAAGAGATTACCTTTCAGTCCAAAGTTTGTTGTGCCGAGCCAAATGGCTTGCCTAGCAATAGAGCAATCATATGTAGAATGTCGGTCCTCCAAAACTCATGAGGAAGCCTTAGAAGACAAACCCAAACATAAACCTTTGTAGGAAACTCCTCAGCCGAGTTGATCCCCACATGCCAGGGTTTCATAAAAAGCCCAACCTGATTGAAGAAATAGGGACCTCCTTCAAAATCCCTATTTTTGTCTGCCATGCACGAAAACACAACCAAGAAGTAGTTATTCTCAGCCATCATTAATTTCAGATCCCCCTCAGCGTTCCAAATTCTCTGAGTCTAAGATTCTAACACTAGTAGCGAAAGACAGAGACCCAAAAACTTACAAATAAGAGCATGATTGCCCAGATACTCCACATCTTCTAAGACCAAGTCTGGCTAGATCATCAGGACAGGACGCTCATGACTTCTCTCTAGACATCCATTAACTTTTTTGAGCCTAGGAAGTCCACTCCCAGACGTAGAGCCTGTGCCAGCTGGTACCTTCCCTAAGTGCTCCAAAGACCTTGCATGTAAAGAGGGATATGGATCTACCATGTCCATGTCTTCAGAGTTCTCTAAAATGGAGGCTACATTGCCTTTGTCCATCTCAAGACCTAGCCAGAAAAAGGAAAAAACAAAAGCTCCAAAAATGGGGATCCACAATCCCCAAACCCCCAAATGCAAGAGCCAGAAAAAAGAGATAATAGGGATCTTCATGCAGCCAGAGAGAAGCCCTCCACGCAAACATAAGAGGGTAAAATGCAATAGATACAAGAATGAAAAGCCACAAAGGCTCCACACAGAGAAGTGCCCCCACCCCAGGCACCAACTGAAAAGCTCCCACCTTGATCTCCCCAGCGTAGAGAAGTAGCATAGACAAAAGGCACAGCTAGGGTTTCCCCTAGCATGCACTACAAAATCCCCAGGTCGTCGATACCATCCGATAAACTTATATATCTTTGGTGTTGGTTGCTCCTTATTGTCATGTTTTGAAATGATTTTTAGGATGTATAAGGGGTTGATTTATAGTTCAACACTTCCATCCAGCAATATGCAGATCTGAAGATTTATTACAACTACTCCAACATTGACTGGAAGTCATCTTACTTAACAAATTTGTGTCTATGGGCTTCCCAACGTCATGTGAGGCTAGAAATTGTGTAACTAAGTCAATTGTAATCCTGATTTCTTTAATAACAGCAAGCTATGATAATTTTGTACACAAATCTTAGCATAGTGGAAGATTGTTGATTGTTTGACAAATGTTCATGCTATGTCTTTGAGTTGTAATAAAATATTGAATGATAATGCTCTAAAATCATATGACAAAATTGTTCTATCTAAAAACACACCGAAAATACTATTTGGTAAGTAAAATACAAAATGTTTGACAAAATTCCAGTAGAGGTTAAATCAAAGATTTGGTGAGATTTTGGGTCAAAATTTAGGGTGGAACATTACATGTACTTTGGTGAATCTTGAAGGAGTAAGTAACTAGCTCTGGGACCTTCCAAAGGTGTCTAGCTATGGGGAAAGTGGGATCATAACTTCAACACCTTCAAACTCTTAGGAGAGAGCAAATTCGGCAAATAGAACTCTGGATTGGTCATGCCTTGTCCTCATGTAGACAACAGTCATGTGATCTTATCACATGTCATCCCTCCATGCATTGATCATAAGAAATAACTCTAAGAAGTACACTCCTAATGGGATTAGTCTTGTGAAAATTGTCTTCCTCCTTTTATGTTAAAAACACTTTTTTGTATTAATTGTTTAACAAACTTATGTATTTAATTTTCAATTGAGTTTCAGTTGAATTGGTATAACATGTTGCATTTGTTTGCATGATGCTAGTCTGTAGGAGTTTTTATAGGGATAAAATAAATATAGAGTTAGAGAGTGAAATAGTAGTTAAGAAATTATCCAGTTATCTTTCTCCATGCAGAGTTGGTTATTTTCATTACAGACTTGAAGTAAAATTTGATGATATATCCTTTTGTATCACTATGAATACAAATAATTATTCATATGTCCATGTGCATTTTAAGTGGTGAATGTGATTAGATGAGAAGTGTTTCATTCTCCAGAGAAGCTAGCCACTCAGTTGGAGAAGGATGAATGTGTTGTTGATAAGTGTTTTGATGTTATTACATGCATGTGTTGAATTATTCCCCTATTTGTGTTTTGCATCTTGTTTACCTGTAGGTCTTCTTTCATGATGTTAACCATTATGTGTGTGAAAGTGTTCTTTGTTTTGGTTCATTATAAAAATTTAGAAAATAACAAAAAGAGTAGTGGTAGTGTTACTTGATTTAGTTTGTTTTTAAATCCCAAAAAAGAACAAAAAGAATCATAAAATCTTCCTTTCAGTAGTTGTAGTTTCCATTTCAACTTGAGCATTGAGTTGTTAAGTTAGTTTACTTCCAATCAATTTTCATTTTCAACACTTTATTTTCAAGTAATTTTTATTCAAAGCATAAGCATTTATTTTTTGTAGTTCAACTTCAATTAGTTCTTTGAAATTAATTTTAATTTAGTTTAATCATTTCCTTTAAATTTAGTTGATTGGTTAGGGGTGTGTGTGTGTGTGAATTTCACTTTGAGAAGAGTAGAATGACTTCTAGGAGAGGATTCCTAGCTACCCTTATTCAGATAGCCTCCGGACACCACCTAGGTTGACAAAGATGATTATCTATTAAAGTATGAGATTCAATGACATCTCGTCAACAATCTCACATAGAGGTTGTAATCTATATTTCAAATATTGTTTGGATTCCAACATAGTTTTCAATAGTTTGTTTGTATAATTTATGGAGGAAGGAGCTCCAACATATAGATTTTTGTTTGCAAATCGAAATATCATTTCTTATTTTTATTTATGATGACATTTTTATACATTATATCAATGTAAATTATCTCCAGTGTTTTGGTGAAGTTTGTTTTATGTGTACAAACATTGAGTGTTTCTATGACATAGTTTATTGTAAAATCAACACTTTATGTTATAATCTTTAACATGTAAATTAGATGGAGGTTATTCAAGTGCATTTCATGTTATATTTTTGGTGTATATTTTAGATCTAATATTAGTTGCAAAAATATATGATTGGGTCGTTTGCAATTTCCCTTATTTTTCTTACACTTTATGTTGGAGCATCAAGCGATTAGAAATTTGTCAAAAATAATTCATTGAATTATTCCCACTTTTTATCATGCTTAGGGTATTCTTTGATGTACCACCTTCTAGATTCATCTATGAGGGTTTCCATGAATTCATATATCTTATTCTGGTCATCATCAATGCAGATTCTACTCTAATGAGTGTAGTATCGTAAAATGTGTACACTAGCATTTTACACTTAGTTTAGCACCTGGATGGACCTAAATTGTTGCCTTTGTTAATCAGGACTTATTTTAACACCTTTTTTAGCTTAAAATGATAAAATCTTGATCTCGATGAATAAACCCAATGGAATCAACTTAGGACTAGACTAAGCCCACTATATTTGGCACTCCCCGAAGTTTGTGGGCTAAAGGTCTAGGGCACCCAAGTGTTGGTAGGTGGCAACTGATCAGGAAAGTACTGTACACTAGCCATGTATCCGAGAAGTAGGGGTTTAGAGACGACATAAAAAATCCTATTTTTTGTGACCGACATAAGAAAACCCTATTTTTGTAACCGACAAAAAGGCTTGATAAAAAGCAGCTAAGGGTTAGGGTTTTTGATATATTGTATTGTAGCATTTGCAACGGTATTGAGTTGCAGGGATTGCTGGTTGTAATCAGTTTGATTTACTGGATAATAATAGTGGACTCTCTGTTTGGTGGATGTAGCCCAAGTTTGGGTGAACCACATTAAAACTTGTCTCTCGTTGTTATTAATTCTGTGTATTTCCATTTCTCTGTTTAATCTTTATTTTCATTTAATTGATATCTTCTGCCAGCTAACCCTAACACCAACCACCCTAGTCCCAGTTGGGACCTTTAGCCCCACTTGGGACCTTTAGCCCCACTTGTGTAGTGTCAGCTTAGGACACTTCTTTAGTTTGTATTTGTTAGCCTAATTGTGTTTTTTTGTCGTGAGGGAGAATGCATATTTAAATGAGTGTTGTAGTTCATTTCATACACTAGAGGACACCTAGAAGATTAATGTGAAGTTTGCTCTCATATTGTGTTCTATGCTAAAGTGTTCTTCATGTTTGAAGTGGGATCTACTTGTGGACGCTATTGAAGTTTGTTTGTAGGCTTTGAAGGAAGTTTGAAGCCCTCTTCATCACTCTCCTTTTTTGGTGTAGGATCTTGAGTCATCTTCATCAACTAAGGTCATATATTTTGTGGTTATCATCATTATCATTCATTATCTATCATATTATTATAAATCTGGCCTCTACCCTCCTAGGGCACACACTCTTGGTCTAATCATTGTTTTAGTGAAGGTGGGAACACCAACACCTGGTTTGACTGAGGCAAGCCCTTATACACAACACAACCTTTTCCTCTTTCCTTGTGTGCAGGTCAGAGAAATAGGTTTGTGAAGCTGATTTTCAAGGAGGCAGAGCAGACAGGTGTAGGTCTGGTGATATCTAAGATTCTAAAAAACCCTAGAATAGGCCTAGGGTGCCCAAGAACCCTAGTCCTAGGAATTTATACTATAAAATTAAGGCTTTGAATCTTCCTTTGATCTCTATTGTGCTTTCTATTTGTTGATATTTGCTTTCAACAATTAATTATTGTATGATCTTCATCTTCTAGGGTTTGATCATTTGTCTTAGCTTGCTTGCCTGACCTTGGTTGAACTTAGTTAATCTATCTATATACAACAAAGGGAAGAACCCCTATAGTTTGGCTCTCCTTATTGGGTAGAATCCAAGCTTAGTCTGTGTCCTAATGTTTGTAGAAGATGGTTTTGACCTAGTTTAACTCCTTAAGCTAGATCACTATTTTCTACACTACATCTTGGTGAACACGTAGTTTATTGCACCTTTCACATCCTTCTTTTTTCAGATCTGAGTTGTTTATAACTCTAGATCTGATTGGGGGTGAGTTCATTAATCATTTTTCATTCATACATAGTTAAATTTTACATAGTTTCAAAACTAGGGTTTGTGAAAACCTTGCATTTATAGAAAATCTTTCTAGTTTTGAACCTAGGGTTTGTAGACTTGTGAGTTGTTTTAGATATTGTGGCATTGATTACTTTGTTTAGATCATTTGAATTTGTTGTACCTTGTCATTCTTTCTATTCAAAACATTCTTGCATCCTTGTATTTGAAATTTTGAAAAAGAAAAGCTTCATTCTAGATTTGAAAAGAGCATAGTTGTTACTTTTTTTTGCATTTGGAAAGGATATATCATCATAGAATAATTTAATTTTCTGATTTTTGCATCAGATCTAATTGGAATTATAGTAATTATTCATTTCATATTGTTTCATTGTGCATTTGAATCATCTTTATTGCTAGAAATTGTCAAAAAAGTTGCATTTGTGAAACCTAGTTAATGTTGTATTCTAGGGTTTATGATTGATAGTTTAATTTCAGATTTTGATGCTGTCATTTGCATTCCAAATATGATTTTGAATTTTTCTACAACATTACAACTATCATCTTGCATTGAAAATTGAAGATAGGAACAATTTTGAATTGTTGCATTTTTGAAAAGGCATTGAAATTTGGGTCTGATTTAAGCATTAGCATTGTTGATACTTAAGTGGATTTGAGTAGAGTTGAATTTGATCAAGGGTATATTATTGCTTCACTTAAACAAAAATTGAAATTATTCTCTTGCTTCATTCATTTCTTCTATTGGTGCATCTTATGTGTTACTAAAGTTTATAGACGCTTTATGAGCTTTGTGACCCAGTGCCCTGATTCTAATGTTCTTGTGTGAAGAAGTCATCGAATTATGGGTTCTAATGCCTTGCATAACGATGATACCAATACATCAAAACCCCAAATTCCTAGTCCTATCACACAAGAAGGTCCATCAGTTCTTCCTAGCATTCCTACTTCGCATCTTCTTGAAGCATCAAATTTCCATGAATCCATCAACATTAACGACCTTGTGGCTCATGTTCCTGAAGCTCAAATTCAGAGATTAGACACAGAGTTGGCTAATTTCCAAAAAAATTTAAGCACAAAACACATAGCTAAGAAGGATATCCCTATTTTTGAGAGTCTATGAATTCTTCTACTCAAAGGTCAAGAAGGATTGGAATTCTTGCGTGGCCTTGTGCATATAGTACATAACAATATTCTATCTGCATCTAGTTGCAATTAAATCATCACCAATGTCACTTCTTCTAATCAATTAGGGACTCAATTGTCAACACCCATACCTACACACCTAATTCCTACTGATACTTCTACTATTATCACCACTACTACATAGTTGAGTAATAGTGCTACCACATGTGTTGGGTTATCTATTGGGAATCTTGTTCTCCATTATAGTACCATTCCATGTAGTTACACATTGAATGTTACTCTGCCTACATCTAAACCTCCTATCACATTCCAAAAGGCTACCCATACACCATCACCTAGTCCTTCATTCCAATCTCTACCTGATTCAACTTCAAACCTTGTCATAAACCAACTGTTGAAAAATATGACCTCTATCCAACAACAATTGGCTAACATGAGTAATAGTCCACCTAGGCCTAGTATGACAACACATTATATCTGTAGCCCTTTGTCATATTTCATCCTAAGAACTCCTATGCCTGAGAAGTTTGAGACTCCTCTATTTGAGAAATATAATGGGAAGGAATACCCTAACAACCATGTGGCATCTTTTACCGCTATGTGTAGTGATTTCTTCTTTGAGGATACAATCTTAGCAAAACTCTTTCCTAGGTCACTCAAGGACACAACCTTGGATTGGTTTTGCTCCCTACCTCCTAATTCTACAACTTCTTTTTCACAATTAGTTAACAAGTTCCTCGAGCATTTTCAAGTGAACATTGGACCTCAAGTCTCTTTGACAAACTTGGTTCATTTCAAACAAGGAACAAAAGAGAAAATAATAGATTTTATGGGCCATTATCAAGCCCTCTTCACACAAAACCAATATTCTATTCTAGATACTGATGTGCAAAGGATATTTATAAGAAACTTCCAACCTCACATCCATGATAAGATATTGTTGATGCAATATGATTCATTCACTCATCTTTTCATGGCTCTTCATGATTATCAAATTTTAGTTCTAGTCAGTATGAGCATAATCCCTCATCGGCTATAGTTGGTCAATCCAAAGCCTCTCATAATCATTCTTTCAAAACACAAAACAAAAAATTCATCAAGATAAATGAAATTTCAGTGAATAACATAAGAAAACATGTGGTGGGAGTGTCATCTCCTACTTCCACCCCTTACAAGTTGAAACCAAAAACAAGAAACTTTACTCCATTATTAGATTCTCTCTATGCTATCATGACACAACTTTTGTAAAGTAATCTCATCAACCTTCCACCTATTAGACCCCTCAATCTAAGTAAGATGCAATCATCTTCCTTTGATGTGAAGGCCTTTTGTCAATTTCACCGCTCTATTGGCCATGACACTGAAAGATGTATGCATCTTAAACATTAAGTTCAAGACCACATCGACTCAAATGTCATCCAAGTTGCTGGTGTGAATGACAAAGGGAATAAATAGGTGGCAGCTCCTAATCAAAATATTCAAATATATACTGATCCTTTACCTCATCATGAGTCTAATGTTGTTGATATTTGCATGGTGGATGCTTGCCCTCACAAAGAGCGAGTGGATTTGGAGCTTGTTATTTCTTTTACTCCACATGATGCTACTATCAAAGCTCCTGATGGGCCTCTTTATATTATTATTCAAATCAATGATAAACCTATTTGGGGTGCTATGATCGATCCTATATGCATGTTGAATGTAGTAACTAAAGAGTTTATGGACATGCATGTTTACATCGAGATGCATATGATGTATCAGAGATGGCTATTAAAGCACATGATGGGTCTATCCTTCCATCTCTTGGTGCCTTAACTCTTGAAGTTAAGGTTGGGCCAAGAGCTTTTATGTTCATTTTGTCATCATTCATACATAAAAACTATTTCATATGAATTTTGGCTACCCATGGCTTTGCTCCATGAAGGTGGTCCCCTATATGGTTCACAAGTGGTTAAAATTTCCATTCGAGGGACAGGTGTATGTTTTACATCACAATCAGTACAGAACTATTGCTCACAATGGACATTTTACACTTCATTACTTCTAGCCACAACCAATTGGAGTCACTCAAGCTAGAGAGGATATATTCTTCTTATCATATCAAAAGTTCAAAGCAAAGAAAATAGTAGAGTTATCACTTAGTAATATTCCTCCTTGTGATGTTCTTGAACCTCCTTGATCTTCTAAGGCTACAACAGTAGTTCCTCCTGTCCCACAAGTAGTGAATGAAGCTAAACCCGAATCAAAGGTTCTTCCCCATCACCAAGCATCTAGTAGATATGTCAAGGTTCCCCCTCCGCCATCCCTTCAAGGAAAATGAGGCAGCCTTTGTGTGCAAAACAGACCTCCTCGCAATCACAATGTTATTTTTGTAACACCTACCTCCACAGAGACAAGTGGAAAGCAATCGGTTGCGCATATTTTATTTCCTAAGGTTTCTCAACCATCTGAGGATGCTCCTATACTTCCACCTGTTACATAGATGAGAAGGAAGAACAACCTGCATTGAGGAACCCTTCTCCTATAGTCTCCCAGCCTTTGGTGGTTCCTCTTGTTTCTTCTAATGTTCCTAAAGAAAAAGAAGAAAAGGAACCCACGTTGGAAGACACTACAGTTCCCCTCACAAACATCATGAATAAATCTAAGCAAAATAAGATCATGAGAGAAAGAAAGAAGTATCGTCGTTCTATGGCTCACCTTACTACAGGAGAGGAGAATCTCCCTCCTCGCAAGTGTTTATCACTGATGGATGCCAAAGAGACAGGTACTACTATTATGTCTCCTATAGAGAAAGAAGAAGCTTTGCAAGCTATTGTGGATCCTATTGTACTATATTCCAATAGCGAGATTGAAGATAATATAGGTATGGATCTTATTCCTTATACTTCACGTGATATAGTTCCTCTTGTATCTTGTCCACCTTTCCAAATGGATGATGAGAAAGATTGGGAGGAGGATGATTTGATTTAGGTTGACTTGCAAGTGAGGTACCTTTTATTTGTAGGTTATGAGTACATGCACGATTGTTTTCCCCCATGATGTGTTGCTTGATATTTTATTTGTGTTATTGTTGTTTTCTCTCTTTGGATGATGTTTGACACTCTTGTAGGTGCAAGGATATAGAGAGACCGAAATCCATCGTGACATTCTCTATATTTGTATCATCATTCTTCTATATGTCATAATTTGTATTGTTGTTGTGTCCTTTGGAGACAATGCATAGCGTATGATGTTTCGGTATTCTCCCTTGTTGACCCTTGAGGGATGTTTATTTTTTATTTCGTGTGATACCTCTTCCTTTGTCTTCATAGTTTTACTAGCTAGTAGATGATGATAGTTCCATATATATGTAGTCTTGAGAATTCTCCTATTATACAACCATTTCTATACTGATGCCAGTTAAGTAGATCCTTTTGTGTTATTCCTTAGTATAACTTATTGCTTCTTTTATGTTTTGATTTATGTGGCACCTTGTTTCTATGCTCAACATCATACCATGACTATACAAGCCATTGTGTATCATGTCTGTAGCATTGCCTCAGTATGCCTTTTGTGGGGACAACCACTTTGTACTTTGTAGTTTTTTGGAAACACATATCTTATGGGCATGCACTTTCGGAAAGCTCTCATGCTTGTTTTGTGATTTTTTCTACATTAAAGTGATTGCTCCCTAATAGGAGTTTGCAATCACTTTAAGGTGGGGGCATGCATCATGCTATGATCTCTTTTGGTTGCATATTTACTTCTTGGCATGGAACTCACCTAGTGATTCGGTAGTCCTCACTAGCCTGTGAGGTTTTCTCTTTCGTCCATGAGCCACCTAGTGCAACATAGTTGGCTAGCTTGTGTGTTTCATGTGACTTGTCATGGTCATCTAGTAATTTGACGTTCCTTACTAGTGTGTTATCCACCATGGCACTTCTTTTTCACATGACCCCTAGCGACAAAGAAACCTAGTGTTAGAATCATGTGCCTTGTATGTTTACTCCTGTGTGTGTTCTTATGATTGTTTCCTTTATGCATTATGTTTTAACTTGTGTTTTATGTGTCTTCATCATGTTTTCCATGTGTTCTCTATGTAACCATTATGTCTTATGTGTATGTTTCATGTCAAGCATGTATGCATTGTGTTTGACATGTATTATCTTTGTGCCTTCTGCATGTATTCTTATGTATGCTTTTAATACTCCATGTATGTGTGAGTTATGTTGCAATGTCTTGTGTGTTTGAAATCTCTTTTCTTATGTGTTTGCAACCTTAGGATCCTAAGTTTGGGGGCTACTTGTAGTCTACAACTTGACAGAATTCTTTGGGCTTCTATGTTTATGTGTTTTGTCCATCCTTTAGTATGAGTTCAAACATAAGTTTGTACCCACACTAAAGTGGGGGCTAAATGTAGTGCCGTAATATGTGTACACTAGCATTTTACACTTAGTTTAGCACCTGACTAGACCTAAATTGTTTCCTTTGTTCATCAAGACCTATTTTAACACCTTTTTGAGTTTAAAATGATAAAATCTTGATCTTGATGAATAAACCCGATGGAATCAACTTAGGACTAGACTAAGTTCACTATATTTGGCACTCCCCAAAGTTTGTGGGCTAAAGGTCTAGGACGCCCAAGTACCCTATGTTGGCAAGAGACACTATATGGATTCATGGTTGTTGTCATTGATGGCAACAAAGGTCATCCCACATATCCGCAAGTCATAATGTGTCTCTACCGGAAGTCAGAATAAAGATTGTTGTGGTCCGGTGAACAAGAACAGAGCATGTGGCAAGGTCTGACAGATTGATCCGGATCTCTCAGAGGAAGTGTCTTGGTGTAGTGCGGATTTGGGGAAGTCAAGAGGACTACCTTGAGTGGTATATTCCAAGGATTTAGCCTCCGGTGATGGACAAGGAAAAAGATATGAATAGTTGAGTACCGGATTCCTGAGACACAGTCAAAACAAAGGAAGAACTGACTGACAGAGTATCAGACTACTTTCCGGATGTGTTACTGTTGATGATAAAAGTTGTGAAGGCATGAATCATGTTTGGCCGACATGATTAATGATATCTACTAGTATATGCTTGATCCGCATTGCTTGGTGAGCAAGGATTCAGCCGACAGAACAAAGTTTGTAAGAAACTAGACTGTTCCGGATGCCGACTAGAAAGGTGATGAAATTACCTGTGCGGATATATATAGAGGATGGATTTAGTTGTGAAGAGTGTGAAGTAATTAATAAATATGCGAATAAGTCCAGAACAGAGCAGAAGTAGCAAAAAGGATCTGGTATGTGAAAGATAGCAGAATAAAGAACAGAGGAAAGATGAAGTGCAGCAGATCAGTGTACTGAGCCTAACCGGAACTGAACTCCAGCATATGCAGATGCTTCCAATCAGTTCAAGACTGTGATTCTTATCACTTTGTAGATAGTGTGTCTTCTTGTAGGCAGTGGGCCTCTTGTGAGCAGTGTGCTCGGGCAGTGAGCCCTAATTGGCAAGTGCCATTTTTGTAATCTCCTATTCTTCTAACAGAGAATAATTTTGGGTTAATCACCCCGTGGTTTTCTCCCTTAACAGGGTTTCCACGTCAAAAATACTGTGTTATGTGTTTCTTATTTCATGGTAATGTTTTTGTGTTTGATTCAATGCTGCATCAATTAATAAGAAAGTTCAATAAGGGAAATAATTAGGATAACTGATTCACCCCCCCTCTCAGTTATCAACAATTGGTATCAGAGCTAAGTTCCTCCTAATAGAGCCTAACAGCTTGAGGAAGATCTGGGAGTTCAAATGGATGCATATGGTTTAAGGGAGCAACTCAAGACTGCTCTTGAGGATCTTGAACAGTCAAATTCTGAAGTCAATGAATTAAAGGAAAGACTCAAACAGGCTGATGAATTCATGAGAGAATTAAAAGACAAATTAAGTCTCTCTATGAAAAAGAGAAAGGAGCTGCTCCAACAGTTGGCAAGACAAAGTGAAGAAAGCAATACAAATGAAGAATTGACTGAGCAAACCAAGTTATGTGAAAAGTTATCAAAAGAAGTCATTATGTTAAGACATGAAATGGAATCAGGAACTATAAAGTTTACTCAAGAGATTGAAGAAAAAAGAAAGGCTGAAGACAATCTAAGACAATCTCTTAAAGAAAAATCAGAAGAATGCCACCAGATGGACAGGATTATCAGACATCTTGAATCTGATCTTGAAGATGCCAAAGATAATGAAGAAAAACTTGAGGATCAAATTGCCTCTCTCAAAAGAGACCTTCAAACAGCAAATGAATATAAAGAGAAATTCAAGATAAGTTCTGCTCAACTTGAAGTTCTTCTTGGAAGTCAAAAGAGGACAGATGACAAGTATGGTTTGGGATATGAGAAAGGAGAAAGCTCCGGATCTGGTTAGAAGAATCTTGGATCAGAAAATCCAAGGAGCAGGCCTAGAAGACCTCCGGTAAGACAGCCAAATGCTCAAAGATATCCATCCTTCAATGGATACTGCCACAGCTGCAACCACTTTGGTCACAAAGCTAATCAGTGCAGAATGAGAATGAATCAGATTAATTCATCCTTCTCCGGACAGTGCTTCAACTGCAAAAGGTATGGACACAAATCCCATGAATGCAGAATTATGCAAGTAAACAAATCATTCAAAGGTAGATGCTTTACATGCAATAGAGTAGGTCATATGGCTAATCAATGCAGATCAAGAGGATATCAGTCAAATATGCAAAGAAATGTTATTTGCCAAATCTGCAATAGGTCCGGTCATAATGCTAAAGTCTGCAGAAACAAGTATCAGGACAAAAGAGGTCCGGTGTATAATCAGAATCAAGACAAGGGTAAACAAAAGATGAATGCGGATGAAGTTAGGAATCAGATGAGCAAGATTTGGGTGAAGAAAAGTTCAGAGAATGTAGAGGTTGGATCCGCACCAGACTCTGGTGCTGATATTTCTTCCAGAAATTAAAAAGTGAGCTCAGGCTCAGGGGGAGACTCAAAGAAAATCCTGTTCCCCCAGCCAAACAAGTGGTGCCGAATGTGGCACAAGATGCGGATTAAAGGGTTTGCAGATATGAGTCTTGAGATGCTTCAGTCAAGTTTTCAGAGGTCCGCATGGAGTCATGAAGAAGCTGTGATCGATCAAATAAGACCTGTTCAGGGAGATGCTCCGGTATGACAAAGGATTACAAAAGGGTTCGGAGAGATCCGGAAGTGCACTATCTTGTTCTGCGGATTGGACAGAGTGTTTGGGATGTTCTTGTAATATGTTACTTCGATTTATTCATGATTAAAAGATCCGGATGATATTCACAGATCAGGACTAATCCGGGATACTCCAAGCTATCCAGACAAGGCAAACCGGAATAATGTAGGTGAAGCATTTATTGCAGACAGATATTAGGGTTCGCGGAGCAATATAAGGGATTTCTCAAAAGTCATTTGCTCATTCTGCACTCAAGAAGAAGCGAATAGTGGAGCTCTGCAACAAGATTCATCAAGCACACCAAGGATCTCCTGCCGAAGTCATTGCAGAAAGAAATCAATCCAATCACTCCGTGCAAATCGAAGGCGCATAAGGTATTCTCCATTTTTCATTACCTCACTGCAAATCTTTGAAGAATGGCTACTCCAAACATAGTTAAGATCTCTGATAGACCTCGCCCCTCATTCAAGAAACATCCTTACAAATCATTGGAGGTAGATCCACTAGGAGCCTTCTCTAGTGTTCCTCATGGTGTATTGCATACGGAAGATATTAGGGTTTACATCCATGCGAATCTTGAAGACTTTGGAGAATCAAAACTAATGGATATCTATCACAAACAATTGATAGATGACTCCTTTGAGATCAAACCTCAGTATAAAGCCATCCAGGACAAACACTTTGCACAGTGCATTCATTTCCCCTGTTTTGAAGAAGATGAATGGGTCCGGTATGTACTAAGTAGAGTACATGACAACTTCCTATGGTTGAACAAGCCCTTCAAGATCACCAAGGACGCAATTAGGGCTATAACTGGTCTGCACTCATCCGGTGGATTACCTGTTCTCAAATCTGTCAAAAATCAGACAGTCAGTGATGCAACCGGATCCAAGTTTGACAAGAGAGCTATGACAGTTGATGATATCATTGAACCGGATGTCAAATTTGCAGCTATAATAATTGGTTACAAAATCTATCACTCCAGTAGGGAAAATTCAGTACCGGGAACTGCAATCTACACAGCCTATCAGATGTTAAAGGAGAATGCAGACTATGACTTGTGCGAGCTTCTAGTAAACCAACTCTTTGAAAATCTGCAGAAGATTAAGAAGGACAAGAAAAACTCCTTCAAATATGGCAATCTGATCCTTTGTCTCTTCTTTTACTACATGAATGAGCTTCCCGGATCCAGTGGATGGATATGGCAGAATGAAAGACCGGTTGCCATTCAAATCAGAGACTATTTGCATGGACTTGGGGATGCAAAAGCAAGAAATACAGCTCTATGGGGTTACTTCAAGAACTTCCAAAGCATGATGCATGCAAGAGAAAGAATACCCCAATCCCTTGTTGAAAAATACAAAGACACAGTATGCTTCATGGTAGAAACAGATCAGTGTCTGATGGAGGCAGTGGAGCCAAGGACTGTCTGTATCATGCCTATGGGGTATGAAGTGGATGAACAGATAGTAGAGCTGCATGTTCAACACATGCTAAGCCAGCCCAAAGATCCTAAGGCAGAAAGGTTTGGAACCTTTGAGGAACTGAGTGTAAAGTTACATGTAGAACTCAGGGAACCGGAGATAAAGAGGAAGGTAAGAAAAGAAGTTGAGCATATTGCTCAAGGCCTAGGCATCTCAAAAGAGGCACTTGATGCCAGCCAGGAAAAGAGGAGGAAGGCTGAGGAAGAAGAGAAAAGTAAAGAAAGTGTTCTGGTTGAAACTCCCACCCGGACCAGATCATCAAAAAGATCTGCACCTCCCTCAACCAAAAGTTCAAAACCGGAAGTCCAGGCATCCGGTAAAAGATCCAAGACAAAAGCCACAAGGGCTTATAAAAGCCAAAAGGATGAAGAGGAAACAGAGTCAGATGAGGGAGTAAAAGAAATAAAGAAGCAGAAGAAGAAAGGATCCGGTAAACCCTCCTCAGGACAAGACAAGGATGAAATGGCAGAGGTATCTGCTGAAAAGCCCACTCTGTCTCTAGAGAATGTAATCAAGTCGGTCACGGTGGATGGAAACCTTCAACCAATGACTGAATCTTATGATGACTTCAGTGAGGCTGACCAAAAGACTCTGCAGGAAGCCACAGTCAAATATCTGAACATATATAATAAGGCTTTCATTGAGATCATATCTCTTATTCCTAAAAGCCTAGAAAAGGAATTGGAAGTAAGAAAGAACAATGCTCATGCAAAAGACCTTGAGATCCGGGAGCAGATAGCTATTCAGCTATATCCTCAAATTGATCCCAAGACAATGAACATAATCTTCAAGGACTGCAAAGATGAGTTCAGAAGTAAAGCCAGGATGAATCAACTCATGCTTGGTGAGACTGACAAAGTGGCCCAAGAGACAGAAGAGATCCTCCGGAAGGCCTTCAAAAGGTTCAATCTTCCTGTTGTAGAGGACTTAGGTACAGAAACAGCTGAGGACTTCGAACCCTCTGCTCCAGAAGAAGTGGCCTATGAACAAGCTAGCATCTCTCCTCCGGTTTCCCCTACAGTCTTCGGATCCAAAGAAGAAGAGAAATTACAGGAGAAGGAAGCAGTGGTGAAAGACAAAGAGGTTGACAGTTCCAAGACTGCAGAAGAAAAGAAACATCTGTCTCCGACAAGAGACACTGCACAAACTGTTCAACAATTTTTGAGCAAAGAAACTTTAGAGATTGATGAACCGGAGCTTCTAAAAGGCCCATTCGACTTTGACTCTCTCTCTCCGGTACAAACAATGAAGATAGCTTCATTTGCAAATGCCAAGGCAAATGAAAAACTCCTGAAGTCTCATATGGAAGACTGTGAGTTGATAGAGGCTGCTTCTGGAGTACTTGTAAAGATTATGCCATCAATCCAGATAGATCCGACAGCCTCCTCTTCCGGTAATCTAAAAACCTTAGTCAGCAGTGTTGATACACATTTTGATTCTCTAGAAAAATCAGCTGAAGAAAAGGTCCGGAAGGAATTTTTGGATAAAAGATTTTCAGAGGTATTAGAATTAATCTCTAAAGATAGGAAGATTGTGAGCATTGGAATAAAGAGCTTAGAGAATGCTCTTAAGGATGGCGGTGACATCTACAAATTTTGTATATCCTGGCCAAAGGCAACAGCAGCAATTGATAAGAAAATAAAAGAGGAACAGGACAAGCTACAAAGCTTATCTCAAAGTTTTGATCCTCTCTCTTCCTCCATAATAAATCAAGAATGTCAGACTATTGCAGTCTTGAATGAAATAAAGAATCTTGAGAAGGAAAGGAAGAATATCACTAACCGGATGGGAGAACTTAGAAGGATTATAATCCCTAAGTTGGAAACTATGCATGAGGCCATCAGTGATGCTCAGACCACCACCCAAACAAAAGATCCGACAGATCTCAAGCGGGCAGAAGCTTTTGCATTTTTGTTGAGTGGTCACATTTCAATTTTGGACAGAATGAAGCAAAGTTGGGCTACAGAAATGATCCAATTGCAGACATCCTTTGCAGACATTCTTCAGTATATGTGAGTATGTAAATATGCGGCTATGTATAGAAAATTTTTAAAAATTTTGGTGTGCGGACCCCACCCTTTGCCATTGATGTCAAAGGGGGAGTGAGGAGCAGTGAAAAATGAGGAATCCAACTAAGGGGGAGTTCCAGAAATTGTATATAAAGATAGAGCATCAGCAAAGGGGGAGCATAGTGAAAACACTTAGTCATTTTTCACTAAGTGTTGCCATCAATGCCAAAGGGGGAGATTGTTGGCAAGAGACACTATATGGATTCATGGTTGTTGTCATTGATGGCAACAAAGGTCATCCCACATATCCGCAAGTCATAATGTGTCTCTACCGGAAGTCAGAATAAAGATTGTTGTGGTCCGGTGAACAAGAACAGAGCATGTGGCAAGGTCCGACAGATTGATCCGGATCTCTCAGAGGAAGTGTCTTGGTGCAGTGCGGATTTGGGGAAGTCAAGAGGACTACCTTGAGTGGTATATTCCAAGGATTTAGCCTCCGGTGATGGACAAGGAAAAAGATATGAATAGTTGAGTACCGGATTCCTGAGACACAGTCAAAACAGAGGAAGAACTGACTGACAGAGTATCAGACTACTTTCCGGATGTGTTACTGTTGATGATAAAAGTTGTGAAGGCATGAATCATGTTTGGCCGACATGATTAATGATATCTACTAGTATATGCTTGATCCGCATTGCTTGGTGAGCAAGGATTCAGCCGACAGAACAAAGTTTGTAAGAAACTAGACTATTCCGGATGCCGACTAGAAAGGTGATGAAATTACCTGTGCGGATATATATAGAGGATGGATTTAGTTGTGAAGAGTGTGAAGTAATTAATAAATATGCGAATAAGTCCAGAACAAAGCAGAAGTAGCAAAAAGGATCCGGTATGTGAAAGATAGCAGAATAAAGAACAGAGGAAAGATGAAGTGCAGCAGATCAGTGTACTGAGCCTAACCGGAACTGAACTCCAGCATATGCAGATGCTTCCAATCAGTTCAAGACTGTGATTCTTATCACTTTGTAGACAGTGTGTCTTCTTGTAGGCAGTGGGCCTCTTGTGAGCAGTGTGCTCGGGCAGTGAGCCCTAATTGGCAAGTGCCATTTTTGTAATCTCCTATTCTTCTAACAGAGAATAATTTTGGGTTAATCACCCCGTGGTTTTCTCCCTTAACAGGGTTTCCACGTCAAAAATACTGTGTTATGTGTTTCTTATTTCATGGTAATGTTTTTGTGTTTGATTCAATGCTGCATCAATTAATAAGAAAGTTCAATAAGGGAAATAATTAGGATAACTGATTCACCCCCCCCCCTCTCAGTTATCAACACCCTAGTCCCAGTTGGGACCTTTAGCCCCACCTGTGTAGTGTTGGCATAGGACACTTCTTTAGTTTATATTTGTCGGCCTAATTGTGTTTTGTTTGTCGTAAGTGAGCAGGAATGCATATTTAAATGAGTGTTGTAGTTCATTTCATACACTAGAGGACACCTAGAAGATTAATGTGAAGTTTTCTCTCATATTGTGTTCTATCCTAAAGTTTTCTTCATGTTTGAAGTGTTATCTACTTGTGGATGCTATTGAAGTTTGTTTTCAAGCTTTGAAGGAAGTTTGAAGCCCTCTTCATCACTCTCCTTTGTTGGTGTAGGATCTTGAGTCATCTTCATCAACTAAGGTCATATCTTTTGTGGTTCTCATCATTATCTATTATATTATTACAGATCTAGCCTTTTCCCTCTTAGGGCATGCACTCTTGGGTCTAATCATTGTTGTAGTGGAGGTGGGAACACTAAAATAGGGTTTGAGTGAGGCAAGCCCTTATACACAGCACAACATTTTCCTCTTTCCTTGTGTGCAGGTCAAAGAAACAAGTTTCTAGAGCTGATTTCTGGGAAGAAGGCAGAGTAGCCAGCTGCAAGTCTGGTGATATCCAAGATTCTACAAAACCATAGAAAAGGCCTAGGGCACCCAAACACCCTGGTCCTGGGCATTTCTGTTATAAAATCCAAGTTTTGAATCTTCCTCTAATCTTTGTTTTACTTTTTGTTTGTTGAGATTCACTTCTGACAGTTAATTATAGTCTGATCTTCATCTTCTAGGTTTGATCATTTGTCTTATCTTGCTTGCCTGACCTTGGTTGATCCATCTATATACAACAAAAGGGTAGAACCCCTGTAGTTTGGCTCTCCTTCTTGGGTAGAAGCCAAGATTGGTTCATGTCTGAATGTTTTTAGAAGAGGATTTTGACCTAGTTTAACTCCTTAGGATAGATCACTCTTTTCTACACTACAATGAGATTCCAAGATAAATAGATGTTTGTAAGCATCTTTAGTGTCTTTTCCAAATATTGGAAACTAATCTTATTTCTGGCCATATTTGTAGGAGTTGATGGTGTTTTTGATTTATCTTTCTATGATGTATGGATTGTCCTACCTCTTGATTCATTATTTGTTCTTGGTTCTCATTTTCTTTTTCCTTTAAGTTTCTTCTACCCGATTCCACTCTTTTGTTGCTTTACTAATCCCATTTCCCTACATTTATCTCTCAGCAATTGAATGTCAAAGAAATCACTACGCAATATCTCTTCAAAATCTTTTACACAATTACTTATTTCTCTCGCTTCCTCTATCCTAAGCAAGGATTCGCTATGTATGTCTTCTTTATAGACTTTTCTTGTCTTATATGGCACAAGGGATGACTCTTGGTCTAGGGGTTCATATCCTCATAGTGTCTCTTCAATTTGGAGGATGTATCTTTTGGTAACTCTTCATTTGTTAATTTGTTATCTTTATTAGCACCTAAGTTATCTTATTTCTCAGTATTGGGTTGGTTTTCTCCGAACAATTCTAGGGTTTCCATGGCAAATTCAAATTTTTTACTAATATTTCTTATCATCTCCTTATCTCTTTCGTCATCTTTACTTGATAATAATTTCTTAATTTTTTCCCTTCTTTGTATCCCATTGTACCTACTTGCTTTGGTATTCCAATGGTCATTTCAAAGGTTTAGTGTGTTCCTTTTGGAGGTTGGGGTTACTAAATCCTTAAAACCATTGAATATTTTTATGATCATAGGTTAGAACCAATTAGAATATTCATCAACAAGCAACCCTTGCATTCTTCCTCATATATAGGCTAAGCACCACTACTTCTAAGCCTCTACATTTTCACCTCATCTATAGTGTCTTTCATCCAAGGTTGTAAGTCATTCATACTTGTTGGTTCCTCATATTCTTTTTAACTATTTCATCACTTTGGTTATATTCTATTTTGTGGTTCTAATTAAGATTATGAACTGCTCTAGTTCTTCAATATTTGTGACTGTCATGTCCATTAAGCATCCTCCTACCTTTGTTCTATGGGTTTCTTCATCTACAACTCTCTTGGCATGCTCTACAAATGCCTCTCTCATCTTTTCTATCCCTTTTTGGTACCTTTCATTTCTTTCCTAGGTCTATTTAGCCCTTCTTTCATCTTCTCTCTTTTTCTCAACCATGATAATCTTCTAGCTTTCTTCCAATCCCATCTCAATTTCAGCAACAAGTTCTCTTACTTTGTTGTTACCTCCCTTTACCATAAAATTCTTGATTATTTTCTTCTGTCCATCCCAAATGTCTGACTATATTTGTCTCCATTGTCACATCCTTTTGGATCTCCCCCATTCCATCATAACCCCTAGGTTCCTAACCCCTCACCAAGGGTTAGCACCTAGAATGTGCTACTACACATCTCAATTACTATAATAAATACCATTAATACTCCTTTCCCTAGTAATATTCTTTACCACAAACTTCTTTCCTTATTTCTATAGTTTTTTTCATACCGTAAGCATAGATATATCCATCACATATGCTTAGATGATACTCCTATCTATATTATAGTTATATATTTTCTTCTCTTCTCTTTTATTTCTCCCCTTGTCACACTCTCAACTTGTGGTATATTTGGATTCACATATAGCTTCGAGATATGCAGAGACATGTCCATCAATATATCTTTGTGTATCATCATCCCTCAAGAGGTACTTAGTGCACACCATCAGATGTTGTTGTAATGTCCTTGAGGCCTGCAATGATTGGAACTTGTTATGTTTTATTTCTAGTTCCCTCTCAAGTCCAACATACTTCATTCCCACTTCAAACCTGGTTTGAACCTGCTTAGGTCATGGATTTCGTCAACCTAGGGGGGGGCCTACTCCCCCTTTGGGCCCCTTGATTGAACAGACTATAGTAAGTACTGCCTCAAGAAGTCCTTCAGAGCATGAGATTCCAGCCTTGGATTTAGGTCCTAATGCCTGGAAAAATGCCCTTCTCAGTGAGGACAAATGAAACAGAGAGGACTATGTTGTTCATGTGCTATCAGAGTCAAAGAAAGGAATGGACCTACAAATCCCGAACCTCATGATGGAAAAGATAGTCTCGTCCATGGAGCTATCTTTGGTTGGAAAGTTTTATTCTCTAAGAACAAATATAGACATGGTCCATATGTGGGTATCTAGTAGATGGCACCTGAAGGGTAGCATTTTGACCAGTGCTATGGTAGGAGGTCTCTTCCTATTCAAGTTCACTGCCAAGGAGGATCTTATTGCAATTCTGGTTAGAGGTCCTTGGTTGTATGGTAAACACAGCCTATGTTTGGGCCACTGGAAACCTAGATTCAATGCAGCGATAGAACTAAACAAATCTGCCCTGATTTGGGTAAGGCTACCCGAACTGCCGCTGGAGTATTTGGATGAGGAGATCTTCACCTAGATTGCTAACTCCTTTGGCAGATTCATAGCACTAGACAACACTACTCAAAACAAATTGAGGTTAGTGTTTACCTATTTTTGTGTCAATGTAGATATTCATAAAACTTTCCCTACTTCAATCAACATAAAATCTAAATATAAAAACTGGGAGCAGCAATTGGCTTATGAAAATGCTACTACATTCTGACAAAACTATTCTAGAAAAGGCCATCTGATCATAGAATGTAAATCTCTAAAGACCCAAAAACCTAAGGAAGTGAGGGAAGAGGAATTAGAAACTGAGGAGTATCCCTTCAAAGAGGATATCTTAAACATCATAAGATTCCCACTTAAATCTATAGAACCAGAAAGATCTAAAGAGAAGGCCACTCTAGGGCTTGAACAACAGATTGAAGATCTTTTGATCACCTAGCCAGAGGACCCTTCTATGAGGATAGAAGATAAATAAAAGGGGGAGATCCAAGATTACTCTCCCAAAAGAAATATCCCTCAAAATGTGGAAGCTACTATAGGTGAGCAAAGATAAACACCTAAGAAAAAGTCTTTCTTTCAAAGCTCTCCTGCTACCACAGGAGGAGAAGGGAAGGGGAGGGGAAAAGGGTGGAGTTGTCTTCACCTAGAGATTTAACCCCTAGGGTAGGACCAAATACCATGTGGAGCAACTAGGAAGGATGGGTAACACCCAAGAGAAAAGGCAAAGGCCACATGAAAAAGTTGGTAGATGTGTGAATAGATGGAAAATCTGGAAGACCTTCACAAAGGGAAACTAGACAGAGGGAATCAGCAAAGGAAATAGCTAAAGGGAGACAAAGTACCCTAGAGACTCATTCTAGGAGAGTTTGTAAATGAAGATTCTCTCTTAGAATATAAGGGGACTGAATAGTCCTCAAAAGCAGTTTTTAGTCAAAAACTGCATCTATGAAAACAAGTTGGATATTCTCCACCTCTAAGAAGTCAAAATGTCTGAAGAAAGTTTCAAAGAAATTTCCTTTAAGTTATGGCCCACTGGAGATTAATTCATCAGCCCCTCCTTTGGAGCCTCTGGAGGTCTGGTTACTATGTGGAATAAACACCATCTAATTGGTACTTATTGCTCCCATAGTAGGAATAACCCTGAAGTGAAGTTCACCCTTAATAAAAAAGTTTGGAGACTTATAAACATTTATGTGCCCAACTCTAGGAATGCCAGGAAGGAGATTTGGGAAGAGTTAGCCCCTAGATTGAATGAAAAGAAAGGAGCCAATTGGATGCTAGCTAGGGATTTCAATACTCCCATGTTCCCCTCAAAAAAATCGGGGGGAATTATGGACTACTCGAACAACATGGCTAACCTTGTTGACTTTCTCAATCTTACTGGTCTAATGGACATAGATGTTAATGATCAACACTACACCTATACCAATAGGAGGATGGGAGACCAACTGATTCAGGTGAAACTTGATAGATTTTTTATATCTTCATATTGGGACATCATTCAGTACTCTAAATTGACAACTCTGCCTCGTACTATTTCTTATCACAAACCTTTATTGTTCACCTAGTGGGAAGGAACCCCCAAAGGCCCTCTCTCTTTTAGATATGAGATAATGTGGGATTCTCACCCAGACTTCAAAGATTTCATTCCTAGCTGGTGGAGCATCACGATCCAAGGTTCCCCTATGTTTAGGCTATCCCAAAAACTCTTGCATGTCAAATAGAAAGTCAAAGGCTGGAAAACATTATGCTTTGGTAATGTTATGATTCAAAAGAAACACATCTTAGTCAGTCTGATGGATATTCAAAACAAAATGGCCATGGGAGATAGGAGTGAGTCCAGTTTCAACCAGGAAAATTCTTTGCACAAAGATTAGAGGGAGTTGATGAAAAGGGAAGAAATATTCTAGAAGAAAAAATCAAGGGTCCAATGGTTGACTGAAAGGGACAGGAACACTTCCTTCTTCCACCAATTGACTATGAGGCATAGGAGAAGGAACAAGATTACTAAGCTCCTAGATGAGAACAATAGAGAGGCCAACTCAAAAGAGGAGATAGGTCAGCTTGCTTCAAATTACTTTAGAAACTTCATCTCCAAATAGACTGATAATTCTCACCCAGATATGGTTGAGAAGTTGTTGGACAGTATCCCATCTCTGCTCACTAATGAGGACAATTGTTCTTTACTGAAGCCAATTATTAAAGAGAAGGTCAGGGATGTTGTCTTCTCCATGGGAGCATTAAAAGCCCCTGACCCCGATGGTTTCCCTCCTACTTTCTTCTAGGACTTTTGGGACATGTGGGGTTTGATGTCATGGCAGCTGTTAGAGACTTCTTTAGAATGGGTAAGATCCTCAAATAGATCAACAATACTTTTATTGCCCTAGTCCCCAAGAAATAGAATCCTAAGACTATGGTTGATTATCACCCCATCAGTCTTTGCAATACCATCTATAAGATCATTTCAAAGACCTTGGTGTTTAGATTACAACCCCTCTTAAATGGCCTCATAATTGGTTGTCAGAAGGGTTTTATCCTTGGAAGACAAATTATTGATGTTGCCATCTCTACCCGTGAGCTAATCCACTCCATGGACAGAAGTAATATCCCAAGCATGGCTTTTAAACTAGATATTTCAAAAGCCTATGATAGAATTTCCTAGGATTTCATGTTCAAAGTTCTAAGGAAGTTTGGGTTCCAGGACAACATCATCAAACTTATAAAAGAAAGTGTGACCATAGTTAAGTATTTGGTGTTGGTTAATGGTATCCCCCAAGGGTTTTACAATCCTGGAAGAGGGATTAGACAGGGGGATCCTTTATCCCCCTATTTGTTCATTATCATGGCTGAGGTGTTGGGGAGGAACATCTTGAACCTTCTAAGAAGCCAAGACCTGAAATGTGTTAGAGTTGCTTCTACTATGGACCCTTCAACTATCCAGCAATTTGTGGATGACACTATGTTGTTTGGGGTTGCCTCGGTGGTGAAAGCTAAAAAGTGGAAATAAATAATTAACATCTATGCCATGGCCTCAAGGCAATGCATTAATTATGATAAGAGCAAGATTTTCTTCTTCAACACTAACAAGGACCTTCAGCAGAAGATTAAAACCATTCTCAATTGTAATCAGGCTACCTTGCCATCTACCTATCTTGGCCTCCCCCTCACTATCAAGGAAGTGACCCCCTTATACTGGAATTCTATTATGGAGAGAATCTAAAATAAGTTGGAAGGATGGAAGGGTAAGCTGCTTAGTCAAGCCAGTAAGTACCAGCTCTTGAAGGCTTCTCTCTAAGGTATTCCCACCTACTTTCTCAACTTGTTTAAAATGCCTAGATACATTGCTGAAAAAATTGAAAAAATCCAGAGAACTTTCCTTTGGACGGGAGTAGAAGAGAATAAGAGGATCTCTCTCATCAGTGGGGACAAATTCTGCCTCCCTAACTTTTAGGGGGGACTGGGCATCAGAAAGTGTCATGTCCCACTATACGATTGCCTTCTCAAAATTTGGTCAGTCCAAATGATAATTATGTATATATTGTTATACAAATATATTGTATTTATAAATAATAAATATTATATTATTATATAAGTCATAATAATAATATAACATATGATATATATTACATAAATATAAATATATCTATAACTATAAATAAAGGTATAAATATTAATATAAATATGAATCATTAAATTATAATAAATATTACTAAATAAATATAAGTCAATTGTTATGAGGAAAGCATTGTTACCAAACAACGAACAAACCTTAGAAAGTAATGTAACCTTTGTTAACTAAAACTTAGGTCAATGATTATCATGACATCGCTTATATATATATTAAGGATAACGATTGTCCAAAGTAGCAATGACTCCTATAAGGAATAGTGAACATTTATTAATCATCCAATGTAATGACAACGTTAGTATATGATATGTGAATTATGACATGTAGAAGAATCGAACACATAAACCAAATGAGGCAAATCAATAAAAACACTTAATGATTAAGGAGTTGATGGTTAGTAAGGAAAAGACTAACATTTATAAAATGGTATTATGAGGAGTGGCGACTCTTGCATGAAAGGACACCGATATAAGGTATAAAGATCAGGGGAATAATCAACCAACTAATAGGGAATCAACATCATCAATTTACAAAACTCATTAAGACCGCAACAGTCACAATATAATATGGATCAGATAGCAAGAAATTCATGTCACTCACAATACATCCACTCAGCACTAAATACATCTGCATTGACCTCGTTCAGAATATCAAAAATTACTCCTCTACAGCACATTAACCATTTCAATACAAGAAGAATATTTTAGACAAAAACCAAGAAACCATAATACAGATTTTTGTCATACATATTGGAGCAGCATCAAATAAGAAATATCAGTCTCTTGACCAGCAATATAGCACAAGGTATAATTCATGCATCCTAAATGAATGTTATTTCAGCAATATATATATCTAATCATGTATGAATATAAATGGTTGTCAAGTGTCATAAGATAATCTATAAGGAATGATGGACAAGTCCAATTCCTATGAATAAGAATATTTGCACAAGAAGCATTAATGCTATGATCCATGGGATCACTAGAAACAAGAAGACAAAGACCTTAATGGTATGATTTCTAACCTTACTCATGATATACAAGGGATGAGTGCAGAGTTGCCTCATCATTAATTTTAGCTGTCACCCTACAAGAACGTGTAGATTGTTAGGGAAGGGCGATTTAGTAATCTAGCACCTAGGTGAATCTCAAGTGGGTGAAGTATCGCCGACTGTTAGCGTGAAGCCCCTTGACCCAAGTGGTGAAGTATCGCTGGCTATTAGCGTGAAGCCCTTGGGCCTATGGTTGCATAGATAATTATTATTATTGTTGTTAAAATGGCTTACACGGTAGGTGACTCTTAAGTGGGTGAAGTATCGCCAGTTGTTAGCGTGAAGCCCCTTGAGCCAAGTGGTGAAGTATTGCCAGGTGTAGCATGAAGTCCTTGGGCCTATGGCAGTGGGATCTTATTATCTAGTGCCCTAACAAGTAGTTGACCATCTCTATAGGGTTATTGATTAGATTAGATTAATGATCAGGCATGAGGAATAACACTCCCAAAGTATATAATGAGATCTCAATAGAGTAAAGAATGAGGAAAATATACATTGGATATATGTACTTGTTCATTATTATTGATTATATTCATGATGTTACTAACCCTAATTAATTATATTTGTTTTATTATTGATCTATTAATTACTAATGTTCTCTTTAATAAGCTATACTTGTGTGTAAGGTGAAGAAATCTAGAACTTCCTAAGAGGGGACATTACAAGTGGTAGCAGAGCAATCATCTTGCCATCCTATGTATACTATGTGTGCCTTACATGTATTCAAGTGTATACTTTGTGATTTATGTGTATTCAAGTGTATTCAAAGGTTTACTTTGTGACTAAAGTGTATGCTTTGTAACATATGTTCATATGAATACTTTGTGTATTATGTATATTCGTGTGTATGCTTCATACTCATATGTATACTTGATGACCTTGGGATGGTGGACGGGTCCACGGTGTAGTATGGGATGCACTGAATCCCCTTCCAAATTGTCCAACAGTATACTTCATTCAAGTGGACTTGTATTCGAGTGTATACTCTATGACTTTGTAATTGTATTCGAGTGTGTACTCTATGACTTGACTATGTATTCGAGTGCATACTCTATGACTTTGTATTTGTATTTGAGTGTATACTCTATGATTGTATTTGTATTTGAGTGTATACTCTATGACTTTGTATTTAGGTGTATACTCTATGATTGTATTTGTATACTCTATGACTTTGTATTTGAGTGTATACTCTATGATTGTATTTGTATTTGAGTGTATGCTCTATGACTTGTATTTAGGTTTATACTCTATGATTGTATTTCTATACTCTATGACTTCACATTTGAGTGTATACTCTATGATTATACTTGTATTTGAGTGTATTCTCTATGACTTTGTATTTAGATGTATACTCTATGATTGTATTTGTATACTCTATGACTTTGTATTTGAGTGTATACTCTATGATTGTACTTGCATTTGAGTGTATGCTCTATGACTTTTTATTTAGGTGTATACTCTATGATTGTATTTGTATACTCTATGACTTTGGATTTGAATGTATACTCTATGATTGTACTTGTATTTGAGTGTATGCTCTATGACTTTGTATTTAGGTGTATACTTGATGAATGTATTTGTATACTCTATGACTTTGTATTTGAGTGTATACTTTATGATTGTATTTGTATTTTGATTGTATGGTCTATGACTTTGTATTTAGGTGTATACTCTATGATTATATTTGTATACTCTGACTTTGAGTGTATACTCTATGATTGTATTTGTATACTCTGACTTTGAGTGTATACTCTATGATTGTACTTGTATTTGAGTGTATGCTCTATGACTTTGTATTTAGGTGTATACTCTATGACTTGTATTTGTATTTAAGTGTATACTCTATGACTTGTATTTGTATTTGAGTGTATACTCTATGACTTGTGTATTCAATTGTAAACTTTATGACTTTGTGTATTGTTGATGATGATTATTAGTCATAACAACATGCATAAAAATTTGTACATCAAACCTTTATTATCTTGTAAAGTACGATTAGCTTAGGATAAGTTGATGACTCCAAGTCTCCGTTGATCAGGTCATGATCGTCTAACGTTACTCAAAGGTTGATGTGACATGTTGTTTTCTATTTCAAGGGGTCTTGCATTTGTCTTGATGATCAGTATTGTTCTGTTTCCTGTAAATTTACTCCACAGAGAGGTTATTTCTATTCTATTTCCAAAGATAACGATGTATTTGCAAGTTTGATCAATTCTTCTGATTATTGATCATCATGAACCTGTTCTTTCTTCTAAATAGTATATTTATTCAAATGATGTGTATGTAAGTGGATATTTGCATGTATCTCTTGGATATTTGTATGGATTTGTATGATATTTGTCAATTTAACATGCTTTTACTCTAAATATGTTATGTATTTCCAATTATCTACGAGATATCAGCATATTTCATGTTATTTGCTTTTAATTCTCTATTATTTGCAATTATGGTGATGAATTGTTATGAAATTGAAATAAATTTCAAAGAATGCTTCTAATTTTAGTGAATCTTTAGCCATTGAACCACATACATACAAGATACATTCATGAGGAGAAGAAATCAAACCATATTGTCACCAAGATGTTCCACAGCTAGATATGGATGATGCTAACTTCAAAGGATAAGGAATGAAATCAACACATATAGACTGATAAGCACTCCAAGGGACGCAACTAATCAATGCATGTATTTAAAATTCAAGCACAGATTACTCAAAATTTATGATGATTTGTAATCAAATTGTCTTCTCTTTCATTCAGTATGCATAACATGTACATTTACAACAACTTTGAAATGAGTCCTGATATTTCAGCAATCAAATTTCAATTAAGTTTTCAAATCTTCAAAATATGGCACCCCTACACCTTTTGTAGAATAAGGTGAGGGAGCAGTTACAAATGACCTACGGTTAGGATTTGTCAATTAAGATCTATGGTCAATAACAACTCTTGACTCAGTCAACCTTTCCTCGTGGCATAGGTTGCCAGCTGGCAACCATCTGGATGACTCATTACCTTATGAATGCCTTATGCATATGTCTTCTTTGTGATGCATCTTCAATCATTCTTCTGGCTCTTCCTCTTTATCTTCTTCTTGTTCTTCATCATGATCACCATCTTCATTACTTCCTGTATCGTTGTCACCTTGATGAACATCATCCTGCATATGGATCTTCATTGTCGTCCTGATATTCTCATAGGCTTGTACTATTTTATCTACCTCCCCGCCATCTTGGCTTTTGGCTTTCGTTATGGCATGCTTATGAGACTAGAATTTAGCTTTGATCACATCCAGCTTACCCTTTCTACCCTTCAAAGTCTCATTGTAAGTCTCCACCCTGACCTTTATTCTCATGATTTTATTCATCACCTCTTCTGTCAGGTGGGTGAGGGGGTCATCTACCACCGGCTGGAAATTATCATGCAGTGCCTTGATGGCAAAGTCTGTGTCTTGGTTTTCAATCTTTCCCTCTACTTTCCCTTCCAAAGCTTCTAGGATCTCTGCTTCATATGCCATTATGTTGTGCAGCTTTATACTTGTATCCCTGAGCTTGCCACTACATTTCTTCAGGATATCACATTCAAACCTAATATCTTCATACCATACATCTATTAGAAGGCAGTGTTATTATTCAACACTTGATTGTTTATTAGAATTTGAGGATCAATCCTCTTCATCTCACTCAAAGAAGTTAGGTCCTTTTTCTAATTAGAATGACCATCTCCCTATTTCATTTTGCATTTTATCTACTTTTCTCTTCAAACTGCTTAAAGAATTCCACCTCTGTAAGGAGGTTCTCAAAACTTCCTCAGCTCCTGTGAGGGCTGATAGCATCCACATTTCCATGATCATGGCTTCGTGCTTCATGAGGTCCAACTTGTTGATCTCCTCCTAAGATATGACAGTCAATGAGACTGCTGAATCAACTGGTGTATTACTAGGGTTAATCAACCCCTTTATATATGAATGCAGCTATGCAATGTGCTCTTTATGCTGTTTATTTTTCTCTTTCTCCTTCTTTACCCTTTGGGTCAAAGAATCAATGATGTCCTTCCCTTCCTGACCCTCTTGGTCTTCATTAGCAAAACCCAAATCAACAGTTGTGATTTGAAACTCTTCAAGGGCGATCTTGCCCTTCTCTTTCTCTACAGTGGGAAGTGCTACTTGGGCTATCCTTCTACCTATAACAGGATCTCTTCTAATAGCCGATGTCAATCTGGCTTTCCTCTTGGGCTTCATTATTGTCTCTACAAACAGGGTAGAAACATCAAATTCTTGAATTTCAGACTCTCCTTCCATACCTGTTTCTTTCTCCAGCCACTAAGGTATTTCATCTCCGAATCCCTAACGTCCTTTGTCATCATCATGTCTGCCATGATCTCCAATATCTATTTCTATTATGGGTGGAGAAAGTGACCTCCTAGTTTCTTCCTCATGGAGTTCCTCATGAGGGGTATCTTGTTGCATATCTTCTTGCTGAGGGGTCTCTTTCTGTGGGGGAGGATCATGTGGAATGTCCACATGATGATCTTGTGCCTGATCCTACACTCCCTCTTTCTGAGTTTCATCTACTTTAGTATTTTCCTCATCTTGAGGCATATTAACATATGTGGTTGTCTGTGTGTTTGGGTCTGGTGCATCACCCTGATCTTGGGTGACATTTTGTTCCATACCTGATGCACCGATGTCTTGTGTCTTAAGGTCCTCATGGCCTGATTTATCTTTTTCTCCTGTATCTCCTTGAGTCTAGGCAGCATCATCCCCTGATGTACCTTTATCACCCCCACCTTTCTGTTGGACTTCTACTATCTTTGGCTCAGCGGGTATCTCATGCCGTTGCTGGCCCATATCCGGAGCATTGCTTTCTTCTTCTGCCTACTTGGCTACTTTAACTTTCTCTGTTACATCAAGTGCACCTGCTTTGTCTTTGGGGAACACATCCTCCCTGTGTGTCAAATCTATAACTATAGGGCTAGTCACCTGATCAACCAACTTGTCAAGCCTGATTTGTTGGACTGCCCTTTCTGGGCTACTTTCTTTTTCTTCCTGAGCCGTTTGCATCACCTCCTTCAATACTGCCATCTGTGCTAATGGGGTCCCATGTGGAGTCATGCGGGTACTAGAGGTGAGAGTCTCCATCTTTTGAGAGGCTACATTTTGTACTACCTCATCGTCTGATAAGTCAACAGTGTCCTCCAGAGAGAAAGGACCACCCTGACCTGCATTGGAAGCCTCTTTTGCTTGTTCTTCTGCTCTCTTAGTCTTAAACTTGATTATGGTGGGAAGCGGCACATCATGCTGCAGCTCCTTCCTAAATACTTCACCACCAGCTCATCTTAATACAATGGGATCAGCCCTCATATCACCCCGCATAGATGTTCTCTACTTCTTGGGTGGTGATGTTAGCGGTATCGCCTTTCTCTTCTTACTGACCACCATAGGGTCATCACCTGCAGGCTCTTTTTCTACCTATACTTCCTCAAAAGAGATATCCTCTTCTACATCCTGTTGTGAGGTTTGGCCTTCTTCTTGTACTTCAGCAGTTTCTACAGCTGGCCTCAGGAGTCTTTGGTTAATCCATCAAAGGCGGTGCAAATGATGCGGATGCTTGTCTTGATGTTGATGCATCTACAGCTGGTATGGCAACCCTTTCAATTATCACCCCTTTAGGCCCATCTTCAATTTTCTTTCCTCTAGGGGGACCTTTCCTCTATTTCTGGGTAGGTAGCCTTTCTCCATTGGACTTTCTCTTCTCATTGAGGAAGTCATCATACTCCTCATCAGTTAATTCTTGTCTTTTCTTCTTGGCATCTACAGTAAGGGCTACACCCCTTTTCTTCAATCTATTTATCTGTTCATCTACCCAAGTTTGGGTTAACTGCAGCACCCCACCTGTAAACTGATCCGAGGAAATATCCTCTAGCTGTGTTAGATTAGGGACTGAGATGGTGTCATTGTAAACCTTCTTATCTTCATATTCATTTGACATCATTTTTCCATCATCCTTCTTCAGTTGTGCTGGCACTGGGATGCAGTCATATGTCCTTATCTGATTCAAGGTGAGCCTCTAGTATTTTCTTCTTCTCACCTCAACTTCATCCTCACAATCTGTCCAGAAAGCCTCCAGATGGTTCTGATGAATAGGCTTTCCTGTTATTTTATGCATCCTGCCATAGGGGTCGTAAGATCTAGCCAATGGAAATTGTTGTAGATACATCATTTTCAGGCCTCCTATTACATGCTCTATGCTCTGTGAATCTGAGCACATATACCAGCCCATAGACACTGGAAATAGTAATGGAGGCATCTTCTTTTATGCTTTATATGCCTTCACTATGGTAGACACTTGTCTAAGAAACTCCATCAAGACCACCCCATCAGTAGGGTACCTGGGTAGCATAAGGGGTTGTTCTTCAAATCCTTCTATTCTTATATATGAGAAGGTGGCATACTGGATGAACCAGGCCCCATGTCTATAAACAACTTTCTGAGCCTCCGTGCTCAGTCTCTTGGTTCTGTCTTCCTCCACGGTTCTAACTAGATGCATAGAGAATGCATCATTCACCAATTTGTAATCTAGGAGGTAGTTCCTTCTCTGTAGTTGAGGATAATGATCCCATATGTGGGCATCATCCACATCACCACCAGTCTTCCCCACTGTAGTCAATGCATCAAAGGTTTCCTTGTAGGCACATGAGTACACAACATATGAGGTCATATGAAATGAGCATACCTGACCTCCCAGGTTCCTCATCTTTTCATCCAATGCATCACTGATGACCTTGGCCCATAATGGCTTGTTATCTGTATAAAGGACCATCTGGATGATTCCAAACATCTAATTCTTAAAATTTCTAGCATGAGGCATACCTGTCATCCTGCTAAGCAGGGCAATCATGTACTAGTACTCATCATCAAAATCAAATTTATACAAGTGTACGGGCAATTTAGCTGAGGCAGTGTAGGTGCTCCTCTTCGACCTCCATTGGTACATCCTCTTCCTTGCATTCTTCTTATTGTTATTATACTCTATCTCCAGTTTATGTAGATCTCTAGTTTATGTAGATCCACACTAACCACCTTCTTTCCAACTGGCAGGTTAAACGTAGAGGTGATGCCCTTATTTGAAAAATCGGCATATACTCTTCCATGCTTCTCCACCCGCCTGGTCTGAGGGTTATAGTTCCTGGCACATTCTACTACCAGTTCTGGGGTTTCCATGGCATAGGGGAATCTAGTTGCATGCCACATTCCTGATACATATATTGCATCCAGAAGGGTATTATCTTTATCATGATCTATTCTGGTTGACCATATTGCTAGATCTGTATCTCCTTGGTGAGTGTCTCCAATGATGCCATACTTGAATTGTACCCCTTCGGGCTGAACAAACATGGGTTTAAGAAATTCTAAATCAGACCTATTCCATCTGAGGTCTGCCATGGGTTCCTGCAATAAACATACCTTGTCTTACTTTACAACATCCATATGCATTCATACAATATTATATATCTCTATAGCATCATGCATACTCTATTTATCATCTTTACTACATCATGATGTGCATACTTACAGATTCAAACCACAAGAGAGAAACATACTACCTGAATGTGCAGAAAATGACAATAGGAGGGTTTTCAATTACTTACTTGATAACGCTTTCCTCTTGAGTTAGATGGGTGATTACAGAAAAGGGTCGCTGATGCAGAGGAAGAGAACAAACTCACTTCATACTGGCAAAGTTCATTACAAAGGATTTCAAATCCACAATCTTATCAAAAACCAAAGCTCTCCACATAGCACCATTTTGTTTTTCTACTTTCAAGCCCAAAACTAACTTCACAAGGCCTTCTCCTATCTTAGGAAAGTCAATTCAATAGGAACAAAACACATACCAAGGTTTGATCCACCATGCAAGCAACCAATTCACCATAGACTGTCAAACTTCTAGTAGCCCTGTTTTAAGGATTGTTAGAGCATAAATCCCACCATTGGACCCTTCTCAAGACTGTGATGCATGTTTTGAATACCCATTACCAAGTTTTAAAACATATCTAAAACTCAATGTATATTGTTTTGTAAGAAACTGTCCAAAAATGGACTGACAGCGAGCAAATCAGGGCTATTAGGCCTTGTCAACACAAGGGCTTATTGAAAGAGGACACTCCACGACTCCCCACACCTTGCATGTGCTTGGAACACTTCTCACAAGGTCTACACAAGCTTATTAATCCATCAAAGGTCCATTCCCATCAATACATTAACAAACTCTAAGTCCTATAACTCAAGACTGTCCTCAAGATTCTGTTTTCTGGACTGTATACAGAAAAATAGTCATAAAACTTGGATTTTCTCACATCAACCTTAGATACTTGGTCAGAGACCTCTAGAATATGGAAGTACATACTACCACAAGCATTTCCACCAAGGATCAATAACATGCAAAAGATAAAAATGAGGGAAACATAGATATCTGTCACTGTTTACCCTAACAGAGGGTTTTGACTGTTTTTACAAAAAATACAATATCTTATTTAAAACTCCACCAAAATGCATGGGACAAGAAGCAAATGGAAGGTGGTTGAAGGAACTCATACTTGCAATCCACTAAGCATGCATCCTTGCCCGTACAGGGCCGTACAGTACCAAGAAACAACAGATTTCTGAAGGAATACAATAAAAACAATGTTCTTTTATTCATTAGAACTTTCCAATCAACCACCCACGAGTTTACAAAGGTAAACAAGGCCTTTTAAAGGCATTACAATGACCTTTTAGTTTCCCACTGATTTGGGACGAACCAAGAGCCAAATGACTCTTCACATTCCAAGTTTCTTTTACATTGTTTTGAAAGATAACTTTCCTAATTTGCAAATGAAGACAAACCTAGAACATTTAACCTTCCTAATGACTTCATCCTCTAAAATATGACATAATTTATCTTATTACAATATTGAACCATTCAAATTTAATCCAACTCCTATGGAAGTCTCAATTTGTCAAGGTGCTCCTGCACCAGTCGCAAATGCTAATGATCACCCGTTCCGTTACGCTGCAAGCTCTAGTCCATTTATAGGTAGCTTGTATGAGGGTTTGACTTCTCTGCTCTGTAATTTCTCATTTTTTTGCAAGGTAAATGAAAATAACCTTGGAAAGATACATTTAAACGCATCCGTAGGGTGAATTAGGGTAAAACTGAGTCAGGATGGCTTAATCCGTTGATCTTCTGCAGAGAATCCATGGATGATGCCAAGCATTTGAATTGTATTCGTAGTTGGCAGGAACCTATCTACCGCATTTGTGTGCATTTAATGTCAGGAAACAGGGGGAGGTGATCTTTGAAAGATCAGGTGATATTCAAAATATGACCCCCTGTGGATAAAATGACCCCTTGCCTTTGAGCGGCAAAACTAATGCAAAGGAATCAGGTGATGTGGTCAACGTTGACCACATGTAAATCAGGTCATGAATTTAAGATCAAGGGATGTTCAAAATATGACCCTCGTAACAAAAATGACCCCTCTAGAAAAGATCAGGGTGATGTCAGCATGTTGATAACCTTGTTTAAGCATTATGTTGTAATGACATCACCATCATGTTATTGAATATGGTGGTTATCGGATATATACCTCTGTGAGGTAAAATGGAATGATGACATCATCATCATGGTGATTTCCTTTGTTCGTTGGGTTTTGATGATGTCATCGTCATATTGGCATAGGGTGATATTTTGCGAAGAGGGTGATATTCGTAAGATGATGGAGATTAAAAAATATGACCCCCGCAAATATGACGAAGTCATTTGACGAGTAGATATTGGCTACTATGCAAAATTGACGTCCAGACTTCGTAGACCAAGAGATTATCAGGTGATAAACTTATATTGGGGTGATCTTTTATAATGTGACTGATGTTTGAAATATGACCCCCCTTCCTCGGAATATCAGGTTTGACTGAAACTTTGACTTAACATAACTTTCTTCCCTTAGAGAATTGCAGGGTGATTTAAAAGGCAAACCTACTTGGAATTTCGTATACTTTCCAACCATGAGGTTAATGATATGAAATACTAACTTTGACAAATGACCTCATCATAGTGACCTATCTACCCCCTGCAGGGCTACCTACATGACTTAATTTTACCAGACCGCCCAAAGCAGAAAAACAACAAGCCAAAGCAGTAAAAAAAGTTGGTCCCTATTTTGTCAAGTCAAAATGGGGCGTGTTGTGTAACCACACAACATGTATTCAAGTGTATACTCCATAACTTTGTGTGTTCAAATGTAGACTACATTATTTATGTGTGTACTCCATGACTTATGTATGTTCAAATGCACACTTCATGACTTACTTGTATTCATGTGTATACTTCATATTCGTGTGTATAGGTGTGTGTTACATGTATGCTTCATGCCTTATGTATTGCGTGTGTATGCTATGTGTTTCATGTATTACATGCATACACTTGTGTATTACAACTATGTTCATGCTTCATGCTTTGTATACTTGTGTATCATGTATTAATTGTATAAGCTTTGTATATGCTTCATGTATTACGTGTATTTATGCTTTGAGTTTCATATATATTTGTGTGCATATACTTCAACATGGATCTTCTCTCTAATGTTGTTCTCTATTTGGAGTATCAAACCAAAGAGCCTCTTTCATCATGATACAGACAAATATAATTTTGATCTCTCATCATTAACACAACCATGGTTCACATTTGCAAGACTATTATGTCCTTTGTTTTCAATGTTAAGAGTTTACAAACTATACATAGCTACACTATAATAGCTAAGATAGTTTAACCATTATCACCCACAAATTTAGTTCTTACAAATCCTAGTCTAGATATAATAGTCAAAAAATGTTATGCCTTGACTCTAAAATGTAAGTTCTAGGTTCACTTTTCACTAGGAGTTGCCCTACTACAATTACGTCCATCTTTTCATTGGACTGATACAATATAGTGTCCTCAACCTGACTATGATGTAGAGTTCTAGCACTATACTATGTCTTTATAATAGACTATGTTCAATCAGTTCATGGTAATGTATTTACCCCTAAGTATCTAAGGTAAAATACAATTAATAAGGTACTCTACTACTACCCTTATGTCTTATTAGGCATAGCCTTCAATTACAAATGATAACAAATATCAATTACTCTAGCATTCCACATTCAAATATTTCTGTCACAATTCATCATGTCACTTTGTTTCTATCTCACACTCATATTCAAAATTCAATATATAGGTATAAAAAATCACCACCAATTTTCCCATGCAAGTTTTTGTTGTTCCTTGTACACACACCCCATTTCGCCAATGGGGACCCCCTTCTTTCAAATTTTGGCTTAGAGTGTTAGCCTAGCTGGTTGGTTCCTAAAGTGTTCCTATGGATGATCAAAATCGCATTTTTCACAATTGAAGGCATGAAGGTTACTTAGATTCTCTGAAATTGTTAAGTCAAGTACTATTCTCCATCAAAACCAAGTCTGATGTCCCTTTTGCACTAAAAACATTATCTGCTAACCTTTGCGCTAGATTCTCACTCTACTGACCTTAGCGCCATAATCATAAGTCACTGACCTAGTGTCAAAATCCTCATCCATTGAATTAGCACTAAATTTGTTTGTCTCTAACCTAGCACTAAATCTTCCTATCCCTGACTCGCGCTAAAATGCCACTTTCCTTACTTAAGTCAAAGGATGCCTAAACTCGTGCAAGAGTCAAACACCCCCTAAAGTCATGCAAGTCCAAAGAGCCTCAAATCGACGCAAAACCTAAAAGTCATTTTTCTACATATTATGCGCCAAATCTGCAATCGTATCATGGCATTAATGGCAGCTATTAACAAGGGATATAAGGGTTTTTTGTGAACTTTGAACCCACTTTGATGTACAAGAAAACCATTTGAGAGCTCTGCGATTTCATTAATGACGAGAGGAAAATTTGGAGCGAAGGTGAATTTGATCTTGGGCACGTTTGGATGATTTTCTGCCTCTGCAACAGCATTTAGAACCAGGTAGGGAACTTCCCTTTTGTTGCAAATATGTGCCTAATAGATGTTGTCATTGATGTCAACATATTCTTGTTGCCATTGGTGTCAACTGTATCCTATTTTGTTGCCTATTTAGAAGACTGGAATATTGAGAAAATTAATAAGGATCAATCTATACGGACCATATGGCTAAGTAGAGGATTGTCTTAAGAAGCTCCAATTCAGATTTGAAGGGTTCACATGAAGATTTGAAGAAGTTATGGCCATCTGAGTAGAACTAGTTTTACAGTATTCAGAAAAGACAGAGTGATAGGAAAGAGGTCCGGATTGTTTCAGAAATGTAAAATGATGATCTACAGATCTAGAGGCATGTATGGGAGGTAAGTGTGTATCATCAACTCAAGTGGTTCATGGTTTGGAGGTTCACAAGCAATCTTTATAGTGTGACAGTCATGACAGATAGTGTTCTTGAGGTACCGGGTGAAGATGCAAGTGATTTTGACAATTTGGAGTAGTGTGGACATTATTGTTGAATTCAATGTGCTTGTGGAAGTCTCTGGATTGTGTGCCTGCGGTGTTGGAGATCCGCATTGAAGATTGAGCTCATTGTTGAAGAATTCTTCCTTTATGTTGTTGTTCTTCCCAGTCCTGGCTGACCAGATGATTCAAGCATGTTGCAGATGATCTAAGAATAATTCTATGGAGAGTGGCGTGCTGATCGAGGAAGATTTGAGTCCTAGTCATGTTTGGCCGATAGCTTTGTGATTTGCATTAAGTCATATGTTTGGAGTGCCGACCTTGATGTTTATTCCAAGGTTGATGAAGCATATAAAGGAGTGTAGTTGAGTCATGGAAAATCATCCTTGTGCAAATTCATAAAATCCCAAGAAAGGATCAGAGGCAGAGTAGAGAAAAGGAGCAGAGGAGCAAGAACAGTAAAGGATAAAGTGATAGTAAAGAAGTATTTAGAAGAAGAGTAGAAGTTTTATGAGCACTCAATGAGATTGAACCAGGCATGAAGTAGATGCTATTTCTTAGTTAATTCCTTCTATACTAAAAATAAATTATGTAGGCAATGAGCCGCTCTTTTGAGTAGTGAGCTCTAGGCAGTGCGCCCAAAGGCATGTGCCTTCTATTTTTTCTAAAGTACTTTTAATAGGGTACAAATCTTTATGGGTTAACCCCCACCATGGTTTTTCCCTTAACCAGGTTTCCACGCCAAAATCTTGGTGTCAAGTGTGTTGCTTATGTTTCTGCTCATATGTTGTTGATCCATGCTTTAATGTTTACATCATTAATCTGATAGTAAGTTAATAAAGAAGGTTAAAAGCAGAAAAAATTTATTTTGTGTGACAACTGATTCACCCCCCCTCTCAATTGTCTAGTCTAATTCCAACAATTGGTATCAGAGCCAGATCCTCTAAAAGAAGCTGACTGCTTGAGGAGATCCAGGATGTCGACCTACAAGAAGGATAGTTTGAGATTTGATGGAACAAATTAATCTATTTGGAAGAGTCACATGGAGTGCCATTTGCACTGCATGGGTGATGCTTATTAGGTGATAACCAATGATGAGTATAAACCTCTAGAGAAATGTCCTTCAACTCCAGATCAACTCAAAGATGTTGAAAATAACCTTCGAGCAAAAGAAGCCTTGTTGAGTGCCCTAACTGATTTAGAAATGACAAATGTCCTTGGACTAAAAACTGCTCATGAAATCTAGAAGAAGTTGGAGAATTTGTATGAAGGCAATGAATATGTCAAATGTGCCAAGCTACAAAGTTTGAGAGGAAAATTTGAAAATCTGAGGATGAGTGAAGATGAAAACATCACAATCTACATGCAAAAGATAAATGAACTTGTGTGTGGTATCAGGTGTGCTGGTGGAACTTTGTAAGAATCAGAGATTGTTGCAAAAGTGCTCAAATCTTTACCTAATTCATACAAACATAAGGTTGCTGCTATAGAGGAAATTAGAATTGTCTCAGAAGTTACAAGAGATCGGCTGGTTGGCAAAATTTCAGCTTTTGAATCAAGTGAGTTTGGTGATTCTCTTCCTAAGTTTGAATCTACATTTAAGGCCAGTGTATATGGAAAATAAAGATATGATCTGAGTGAAGGATCTTGAAGATGATGAAATTGAGACTGCAAATCTTGAAGCTCTTATTGCCAAAAGAATGCCAAGAGGATCTGGTAAGTATGAAGGAAAGTTGGCACTCAAATGTTTTGCTTGTAATAAGATTGGTCATTTTGCCTCAAGATGTTCAGAGAGGTTTTGAAAACCAAACCCTAACAGATATAAAAGTTAGAAGAAATGCTACTATGTCCAAGAAGTTAGAGAAGGAGTCACAGATGATGAATCTGATCATGGAGGTTCCACTAAAAATGATTGGGTGTTCATTGGTATCAAAGAAGAAGATCTGGTGTCTACTGAATCTACTAGTTGTGCAAATGTGGAAAGTGCCTTGGCTGCTCAGGTTGTTGAAAAGGATGAATGGGTAATTGATAGTGGATGTTCTCATCATATGACTGGTGATAAAAGTAAGTTTGTAAGCTTTGAAAAATATGAAGGTGGGCTTGTGAAATTTGGAGATAATTCAGCTGGTAGAATCTGTGGCAGAGGATCCATCTCTTTTGATGGTAAGAATAACACCAATGATGTTTTGTATGTGGAAGGACTAAAGCATAATCTTCTCAGTGTTGGACAATTAGTTGACAAGGGTTATGATCTTCAATTCAAGAATGGAAAATGCAGAACCTTTGAAATCTCCGTAACTAAAATTGCATCCGGTACTCAAACTAGAGGTAACATCTTTCATTTAAGTAGTTCTGGGAAAAGTTTTTTGATTTCTTAGATAGATCAGAGTTGGTTATGGTATAGGAGGATGTGTCATGTGAATTTTGATAACATTGTCAAGATAAGTTATATTTAGGCTGTAAGAGATCTGCCAAAACTTGTGAAAACTGATTTCATGTGTAGGGAATGTCAATTGGGTAAACAAAACAAAATTTCATTCAAAAGTAAAGAACAATTTTCAAGTGAATGGTTGGAACTTGTGCATACTGATATGTGTGGTCCTGCTAGAATTAGGAGTGTGCAAGGAGACAGATATTTTATGTTACTAATTGATGATTACTCCCAGATGATGTGGGTAACCTTCTTAAAAGAAAAATTAGAATCTCTTGACAAATTCAAAATGTTCAAGGTTATGGTGGAGAATGAGATTGGTGGAAAGATAAAGTGTCTGAGATCCGACAGAGGTGGAGAATTTACCTCCAATGAGTTTGATTCATTCTGTGAAAAGCATGGAATAAAAAGACAGTTATCTGTTCCTAGGACTCCACAGCAAAATGGAGTACTGGAAAGGAAAAACTAGACCATTCAAGAAGCTGCCAAGACCATGATGATGGAAACAAATGTTCCTCAAGTCTATTGGAGAGAAGCTATGAGTACTGCTATCTATACTCTTAACCAGGTGCAAATCAAAGGCAATTCTGGTAAGACTCCTTATGAACTATGGTTTGGTTATCCTCCTACTGTGAGATATTTTAGAGTTTTTGGTAGCAAATGCTATATCAAAAGAGATGAGGATCTAGGCAAGTTTGAAGCAAGAAGTGATGAAGGAATATTTCTAGGTTACTCTACTCAAAGCAAGGCATACCGGTGCTTTAACAAAAGATTGAAAAAGATTGTCGAAAGTGCAAATGTTAGAGTTGATGAAAGCAAAGAAGGTCATTCCAGGTCTTGTGGATATGATTTGGAAGATCAAGATGAAAGTCAAAATCAAGGAAGGCAAGTTCAGACCCAGATTTAGATCCAGATTGATCTGAAAATCCAATAACTCAAGAGGATAGTGTAGAAGTTGAGGAACAAGCTCAAGAAAAAGAAGTTCAAGCAAATTTCAAAACCCCCAGGTATGTAAGGATGAATCATCCTGATGATCAAATCATAGGAGATAAAAATAGAGGTGTTCGAACTAGGAGAAGAATAGTGCAGAAGTTGAGGAACAAGCTCAAGAAAAAGAAGTTCAAGCAAATTTCAAAACCCCCAAGTATGTAAGGATGAATCATCCTAAAGATCAAATCATAGGAGATAAAAATAGAGGTGTTTGAACTAGGAGAAGAATTGTTGAAGATCAAGAAGAGATTTGTCTGAATTTAATGATTGAACAAAAAATAGTAAGTGAAGCCTACAAAGATGAAAACTGGGTAAACACAATGGAAGAAGAATTAATGCAAATTGAAAAGAATCACACTTGGGATCTTGTTTCTAGACATTAGGACAAAAATGTGATTGGAACTAAATGGGTCTTCCTGAGGTATTTGTTGATGATATCATTTTTGGTGGAAATGAGAGTATGTGCAAAACATATACTAATTAGATGCAAAGTGAATTTGAGATGTCCATGTTCGGTGAGATGAATTTCTTCTTAGGTCTGCAAATCACTCAATTAGATAAAGGTATCTTGATATCTCAGTCTAAGTATGTGAGAGAACTATTGAAGAAGTTTGGAATGGAAGATTCAAAGCCAGTAGGTACACCTATGGTAACTGGATGCAAGTTAAGTAAAGATGATAATTCATCTAAAGCAGATCAGAAAAGGTATAGATCAATGATTGGAGGATTGCTCTATCTGACTTAGACCAAACCTGATATCATGAATGCAGTTGGACTTGTTGCTAGATTTCAAGTTGATCCTAGAGAATCCCATGTTGTAGTAGTCAAGAGAATTTTTAGATATCTCAAAGGAACAATTGATTATGGATTATGGTATCCAAAGGATAATGACTTCACTCTTCATGCATATACAGATGCTGATTGGGCAGGAGATGTGGATGGCAGAAAAAGCACTAGTGGTGGTACATTCTTCTTGGGAAGTAGATTGGTTTCTTTGCTGAGCAAAAAGTAGGAGGCAATATCCCTATCTATAGCAGAAGTAGAATATATAGCAGCAGCAAACAATTGTACTCAAGTTCTGTGGATGAAGCAAATGCTGAAGGACATCAGAATTGTGTTTGAGGAGCCTGTCACAATCTTCTATGATAATTCAAGTGCAATAAGCATCTCAAAGAATCCAGTGTTGCATTCAAAGACAAAGCACATATCCATCAAGTTTCATTTCTTGAGAGAGAAGGTAAATGAGAATGAAGTCAAGTTGGAGTTTGTGTCTTCAAAGGATCAAATTGTGGATATTTTCACTAAGCCTCTTCCCAAGGATACTTTTGAGTATCTCAAAGAGAAGTTAGGGGTTATTACCCTTCCTAATTAGAATTAAGATGCACTAGAGTGCATCAGTCTGGTGGAATTCACAGTCACATCTTGTGATCCGGATTGATGTTAAGGAGGCACTACTCAAGGGGGTAGTCTGCATGTAATTTTTGAGTTTGGTCTGAAACAAAAGTAAAGAGAAAAGACTGCAACTATTTGCCCTTTTCCATTGATGTCAAAGGGGGATAGAAATTATGTGAAAAACTAGTTGCTAATGAAAGGGGGAGCAGTAAAGAAAGTGGTTGTAGAAGTGAAAAGAGAAAGGGGGAGAAGTTCTTGTCTTGATGGTTGAATCAGTTTTTCACATCATATGTTGTCATCAATGACAAAGGGGGAGATTGTTGGAAATATGTGCCTAATTGATGCAAGAGCATCCCTAGCTCAAGAGCAATCTTGCATCAACCAAAAACATTTGCATTTCAATTTGTTTGCAGTTTAGTTTGTTTCTTTTCATTTTCCAGTTCAGTTTAGGCAGTTCAGTCAAAAGCAGATTATGCTTTTGGTCTGGCATTTCAGCACGGTTGCATTTCAGATCTTGTGGAGCTAAATTTAGTATCTACATTCATTCATCTACATCATACTCAGAATTCAGAGATCAGTATGTCAATACCAGAAAGTTATCGCTATCAGAAGTTGGTTGTTTCTCAGAGCAGAGCATCCTGATATTCACTGGCAACTAGCTAAAGGAGAAACTTGCGGAAGCATTTCCTGATATTCAAAGCCTAATGACACATCATTCAATGAGCTTTGGTTCATGGCTGACCTTCTGAGGAGATCCACACATCATTCCATTCATTTTCCTGAAGTGTCTATGCATTTAGGTCTGACCTATCTATGTGTACATGTTACATCTCTTCTTCAGAATTTGTGATCTTCCTTGGCCGACGCGGAGGAATCTATTGATCCAGATTAGATATATATTGATGTAATAGATCCTTAGGAAAGGCAGTTAGCAATTGATTCATAATTTTTAGTTTGGATTTTGTGCGAAGGAGCTTCAAAGCTTTATCTTGTACATGTATGTAATCAGGCCTTTGTGCCCTAGTTGTAAGCCCGCATGTTGCCGGCTGATCTCTATTTGAATTCTATGATATATTGAATGATTGAATCTGCATTTGCTTTATTTCTTTGAGTTGTTGCAATTGTGTTTACTCTTACTACATAGTTTGGATAGTTCATTATGTGAACCCTCCTACTGTGACTGTACCAAGTGGTATCAGAGTGAAAGTTTGAATCTTTGGGAGCGAATTGAATGAAGGTGGTGAAAGGATTTCATAAGATCTTGATGTGGATAGATCGCTGAATTGAGGCAGGTTACTTGTGTTGCAACCAATCACCGATTGTGAGGTAGATGTCACCTTGTAGCCTGATCGCCGAACCTGAGGCAGTTTACACTTGATCCTAGGAAGAATGCCGCCGAGAAGAGTTGCTTCTATTGGAACAATGGCTAGTAGAATAGATGAGATGATGGAGATAATGAAAACAATGTGAATTCAATTGGATGCTATTGAAGAAGATAGGCAAAGAGGATTGACACCAAGACCTAATATTGAAAGTGATGATGAAGAGGAATTTTAATTTGTTGAACAAGCTAGCGAAACCCTAGAAGGTGATGAAGAAGAAGAATTAGATCAAGTAAAGACGTTATGATCTATTTCAAAGATTGGAAAGAGACCTAGAGTTGATGTGTCAAACTATACTGGTAACCTGAACCCTGAAGAGTTGATTGACTGGATAAATGATATGGAAGAATACTTTGAATATGAAGAAATTGAAGATCCGGAGAAGGTGAAATTTTCAAAGACAAAGTTGAAAGGACATGCTACTATATGGTGGAAAGAAGTTTAGTTGGAAAGAAATAGAAGAGGAAAAGAAAAGATTACAAAATGGGATAGGATGGTGACAAAGTTGAAGAACCAATTTATACCTGTTGACTATGAGTTGGAGCTATTGAAAAGATTGCAAAACTTGAGGCAGAAGGAGAAATCTATGAAGGAGTACACTAAAGAATTTCATAAGATGATCATAAGAATAGGACATAGTGAAGCAAGCAAAGAGAAAGTGGCTAGATACATCAATGGACTAAGATTAAACATTCAAGAGGAACTAAGTTTGGTGAGGATGACATCTTTGGAAGAAGCATATCAGTTTGCCTTGAAAGTTGAAGAGAAAATGAATAAAGACATGATCAAAGACAGAGAGGCAGAGGAGGTAAATTTTAGAGAGGTAGGACTTATTCCGAAGGAGACAAATCACATCCGGAGTAGAACAAGTTTGACAGCCCGTTGAAGAGGGATGACAGAGATAGCAATGCTTACCAGAGAGATGACAAAAATTTTTACCAGAGAGGAAACCCTAGTGCATACCAAAATGAAGGATACAGGAGAGAAGGAAGAGGATTTGATAAGAAGACATTCAGAGGTACTTGTTTCAAGTGTGGAGGTGAAGGACATAGAGCATTTGAATGTAATCAGGGAATACAAGTAAGAGGACAGAAAATAGTGGAAGAGCAGCTTATGTTGAAGAAGAACCTGTTGAACTGAGTGATCCCTGTTCAGTTGGAAAACCTAAGAAAGGAGAATCATTGGTGATGAGGAGAGCACTATTTCAAATAGAGACAAATGAGGAACCACCGCAGAGGAAAAGTTTGTTCAGAACAAGATGCAAATCAGGAGGTAAGTGTTGTAAAGTTGTGATTGATAGTGGTAGTTCAGATAACCTAGTTTTAGAGGAGATGGTGACTAAGCTAAATTTGGAAAGATTGAAACACCCTAAGCCATATCAGATAGCATGGATTTAGGATGATCATAAGGTATTGGTGAGTGAACAATATTTGGTGAAATTTCATATTGGATCTTATCATGATGAAGTCTTGTGTGATATTATGCCTATGGATGTATGTCATATCTTGTTGGGTAGACCTTGGCAGTATGATAGAAAATCTATACATGATGGGAGAAAGAATACATACACTATCACAGCAAATGGGAAGAGAATTACTTTGATTCCTTTGGAGGACAACCCTAAAGATGTGGTATGTGGGAATGCTAGAATCTATTTGGCAGATGGAAGATAATTTATGAATGGTTTGAGACATGAGAATATGTGTTATACCTTGATTCCTAAGAAGCCTGAAGCATTGAAGAAAGAGACTGAAGAATCACAACTGGAGGAGATAAGGGAGTTGCTAACAGAGTATGAAGACATCATATCAGATAATGTGTCTGATGGATTGCCACCTATAAGGACTATTAGTCATCACATGGATCTTATACCAGGAGCAAGTTTACCTAATAAAGAAGCACACCGGATGACACCGGCAAAGAATGAAGAACTAAATAGACAGATACAAGAGTTGTTGAGGAAAGGTTTGATCAAAGAAAGTTTGAGTCCTTGTTCAGTACCTACAATTTTGGCACCTAAGAAAGATGGAGAATGGAGAATGTGTATTGATTCCAGAGAATAAACAAGATCATAGTTAAGTATAGATTTCCTTTGCCTAGAATGGATGATATCATGGATTGTTTGAGTGAAGTAAAATATTTTACAAAGATTGACTTGAAGAGTGGATACCATCATATCAGAATTAGAGAAGGTGATGAATGGAAGACTACTTTTAAGACAAGTGAAGGATTGTATGAGTGGTTAATGATGCATTTTGGATTGACAAATGCACCGAGTACTTTCATGAGGTTGATGAATGAAGTTTTGAAGAAATTCTTGGGTAAGTTTATGATTGTATACTTGGATGATATTCTGATTTTTAGTAAGACAAAAGAGGAACATTTGTGGCATATTAGACAAGTTTTGCAGAGGTTGAGAGAAGAGAAATTGCTAATAAACATCAAGAAGTATAGTTTCATGAAGGAAGAGTCGGTATATTTGGGATTTGTGATTTATGCAAAAGGATTGAAGATGGACCCTAAGAAAGTGAAAGCAATTGTTGAATGGCCTACACTAGAGAGCATTGGAGAGGTTAGATCATTTCATGGATTGGCTAGTTTCTACCAGAAGTTCATCAGAAATTTTAGTTCAGTTTGTAACCCTATGACAGAGACAATGAGACGTGACAGAAAGGATTTCAAGTCGACATCAGGAGCAGATAAAAGTTTTGAGTTGTTGAAGAAGAAGGTGACAAAACAACCTGTGTTGGTGTTACCTGATTTCAATAAGGTATTTCATGTTGATTGTGATGCTAGTGGAAATGCAATTGGAGCAGTGTTAGGTCAAGAAGTAGACCAGTAGCTTATTTCAGTGAGAAGTTGAATGATGCTAGAAGAAGATATTCAGTTTATGATCAAGAGTTCTATGCCATAATTCAAGCCTTGAAGAAGTGGAGACATTACTTGTTACCTAAGGAGTTTGTGTTGTATACAGATTATCAAGCTTTGCAATATTTGAATAGTCAAGGTAAGTTGAATCAGAGACATATGAGATGGGTAGAGTTCATGCACAGTTATACTTTTGTGTTGAAGCATAGGAGTGGAAAATCAAACAAAGTTGCTGATGCATTGAGTAGAAGAAGAAACTTGTTGACAAAGATGAGAGTTGAAGTGTTGGGTTTTGATGAATTGAATAGCATGTATGAGGGAGACACTGATTTTGTAGAACCTTGGAAATCATGTAAGGAACCTGTTGTGATAGATAGGAGTAAGTGGTTGGACTATTTCATTCAAGAAGATATGTTGTTCAAAGGAAGTCAGTTGTGCATACCTAGAAGTTCAATGAGAGATAATTTGATCAAGGAGAAGCATAGTGGCGGATTGGTAGGACATTTTGGCATTGATAAGAGAGTAGCTTTGGTGAGTGAAAATTACTTTTGGCCTCAGATACATAAGGATGTTCAGAGATTTGTGCAGAGTTGTAGAGTTTGTCAAGTTGCAAAAGGAAGTAGTCGAAATACTGGATTGTATAAACCTTTGACAATACTGGTGAAACCTTGGGAAGACATAAGCATGGATTTTGTAATGGGATTGCTGAAGACATAGAGAGGACATGATTCAATAATTGTAGTGGCCAACAAATTTTCAAAGATGGCTCATTTCATACCTTGTAAGAAGACAACTGATGCAGTACATGTAGCAGACCTATTTTTCAAGGAGATTGTGAGATTGCATGGATATTTTGTTGGATATTTTTGGAGGACACTTTGGAAGAAGATGAAGACAGATTTGAAGTTTAGTTCAACTTTTCATCCACAGACTAATGGAGAAACAAAGGTAGTGAATAGGAGTTTGGGAAACTTGTTGAGATATATGGTTGGAGAGAAGGCAGGAAGTTGGGATTTGATTCTTTCACAAGCAGAGTTTGCATACAATAATTTAGTAAATAGGAGCACCAAAAGAACACCTTTTGAGATTATGACCAAAGTGAATCCTAGAGGGGTAGCAGAACTAATAGATATCAGCATGGAAGAAAAGAAAAGTGCAGAAGCAGACGAATTTGTAGATCATATGAAGACAGTGCATAATAAGGTAAAGAAGCATTTGGAGGACATGAACAGTAAGTATAAGGAAAAGGCAGATGAGAAGAGAAGACATAAGGAATTTGAAGTTGGAGATGAAGTCATGGTGTACTTGAGAAAAGAAAGATTTCCAGTTGATACATATAACAAGTTGAAGATGAAGAAGTTTGGACCTTGTAGGATACTCAAGAAATTTGATTCAGGAAACACCAGAGACATTGGGTATATCACCTATTTTCAACATTACAAACCTATATCAGTATCATGAAGCAGAGTTCAGTGACAACATGAAAGAAGACTTGAAGAAGTAGTTACCACAACAAGCACCAGAGTAGATTGAAGACATTTTGGATAGCAGAGTTGGATGTAGCACTAGAGGAAGACAATACAAAGAATATCTTGTGAAGTGGAAAGGTAGACTGGAAGAAGATTCATCATGGATTTCTCAAGCTGCGGTGGACTGTCTTGGTTCTCCCCTAGCCCTAGCAAAGTGAGGGACTCACTTTTTCAATAACCCTGGATGTCTGATGCAGGAGCATCCCTAGTTCAAGTGCAATCTTGCATCAACCAAAAACATTTACATTTCAGTTTGTTTGCAGTTCAGTTTGTTTCTTTTCATTTTCCAATTTAGTTCAAGCAGTTCAGTCATAAGTATTTTCTGCTTTTGGTCTAGCATTTCACCACAGTTTCATTTTAAATCTTATGGAGCTATATTTAGTATCTACATCATACTCAGAATTTAGAGATCCGCATGTCAATACCGGAAAGTTATCGCTATCAGAAGTTGGTTGTTTCTCAGAGCAAAGCATCCTCATATTCACTGGCAACCAGCTGAAGGAGAAACTTGTAGAAGCATTTCCTGATCTCTGAAGCCTAATGACACATCATTCAATGATCTTTGGTTTGTGGTTGACCTTTCCAGGAGATCCACACATCATTCGATTCATTTTCTAGAAGTGTCTATGCATTTAGGTCCGACCTATCTATGTGTACACATTACACCTCTTCTTCAAAATTTGTGATCTTCATTGGCTGACGCAAAGGAATCTATTGATCCAGATTAGATATATATTGATGTAATAAATCCTTAGGAAAGGCAGTTAGCAATTGATTCATAATTCTTAGTTTGGATTTTGTGCGAAGGAGCTTCAAAGCTTTATCTTGCGCATGTATGTAATCAGACCTTTGTGCCCTAGTTGTAAGCCTGCATGTTGTCAATCGGTCTCTATTTGAATTCTATGATATATTGAATGACTAAATCTGCATTTGCTTTATTTCTTTGAGTTGTTGCTATTGTGTTTACTCTTGTTGCACGGTCTGGATAGTTCATTCTGTGAACCCTCCTACCGTGACTGCACCACTAATTGATGTTGTCATTGATGTCAACATATTCTTGTTGCCATTGGTGTCAACTATATCCTATTTTGCTATCTGTTTAGAAGACTAGAATATTAAGAAAATTAATAAGGATCAATGTATGCAGACCATATGGCTGAGTAGAGGATTGTCTTAAGAAGCTCCAGTTAAGATTTGAAGGGTTCGCATGAAGATTTGAAGAAGCTATGGCCATCTGAGTAGAACTAGTTTTATAGTATTCAGAAGAGACAGAGTAACAGGAAAGAGGTCCGGATTGTTTCAGAAATGTAAAATGATGATCTACGGATCTAGAGACATGTTTGGGAGGTAAGTGTGTATCATCAACTCAAGTGGTTTGTGGTTTGGAGGTCCGCAAGCAATCTTTCTAGTGTGACAGTCATGACAAACAGTGTTCTTGAGGTACTGGATGAAGATGCAAGTGATTCTGACAATTTGGAGTAGTGTGGACATTATTGTTGAATTCAATGTGCTTGTAAAAGTCTCTGGATCATGTGCCTATTGTGTTGGAGATCCGCATTGAAGATTGAGCTTGTTGTTGAAGAATTCTTCCTTGATGTTGTTGTTCTTCCCAATCCTAGCTGACTAGATGATTCAAGCGTGTTGCGGATGATGTAAGAATAATTCTATCAAGCATGGCGTGTTGATCAAGGAAGATTTGAATCCCAGTCATGTTTGGTCAACAACTTTGTGATTCGCATTAAGTCAGATGTTTGGAGTGCCAACCTTGATGTTTATTCCAAGGCTGATGAAGCATATAAAGGAGTGTAGTTGAGTCATGGAAAATCATCCTTGTGAGAATTCAAAAAATCCCAAGAAAGGATTAAAGGCAGAGCAAAGAAAAGGAGGAGCAAAAGAGCAAGAATAGTAAAGGATAAAGTGATAGTAAAGAAGTATTTGGAAGAAGAGAAGAAGTTTTATGAGCACTTAGTGAGACTGAACCAGGCATGAAGTAGATGCTATTTCTCAGTTAATTCCTTCTGTACTAAAAATAAATTCTATAGGCAATGAGCCTCTCTTTTGAGCAGTGAGCTCTAGGCAGTGCATCTGAAGTCATGTGCCTTCTATTTTTTCTAAAGTACTTTTAACAGGGTACAAATCTTTGTGGGTTAACCCCCACCATGGTTTTTCCATTAACCAGGTTTCCACGTCAAAATCTTGGTGTCAAGTGTGTTGCTTATGTTTCTGCTCATATGTTGTTGATCAATGCTTTAATGTTTACATCATTAATCTAATAGTGAGTTAATAAAGAAGGTTAAAAGCAGAAAAAAATTATTTTGTGTGACAACTAATTCAACCCCCCTCTCAGTTGTCTGGTCTAATTCCAACACCTTTTACTATTTTGGGTTTTGAGGTTTGTTTCCAATTCAAGTATTGGTCTTAGATAGGGTTTTGCACATAAATTGAAGCTTTGGGTCTGTAATTTCATCCATTGAAATAACATTTGAGTTTTGATAAGAGGGGTTCTTACTATGTAAATGATTAAGTTGATTGACAAACCCTCCATTTTAAAGACCCTAGGGCATGATAAGTAGCAATACAAAATGGTGAAATCTTATTCTATCAAAATGTATGTCCCCGCACCCGGTAAATCATTCACAAATTCACCGAAACCCCTTGAAGATTTGATATACTTTTTTCAACTGGTTCAATCTGCACTAAAAATCACACTAACTGACCCTTTTGAAATGATGAACAACCTTAGGTTAGTTAGCAATTGAATAATCCTTCACCAAACAGAAGTTTTAAACCCTTTGCGCTAGAATCAACCTTCGCAAACTTTGCGCTATGCCCTCGACCAACTCAAAAGTAAACCCAAGAAAGCAAGGTCAGTCTGTGACCTCCAAAATATCGTTGAAACCAAAATCTAACTTAGCACTAAAATCCTAAGTTGTCGATCTTGCACGAAAACATTTCTTCACCAACTTTAGTCGGTCACATCTAAAAATCACGTTGTTCGGTGGCAGTCCAAAGTCACGCTAAACTCAATATTTTAGTGTTTCATCTCTTGCACTAAAAATTGACCTTACTGACTCAATGTTGAAAAGTGTCTTCACTGACTTTGGTCGGCAAACCCCAAATCTCGCGCTAAGTCTGACATGACCAGAATCTGCGCCAAGTCTTATCCCCCTTTTTTAGTGTTGAATTCCAACCCGACCAACCTAGGGTGAAAGTATACCTCACCAACCTCCAAGGATTCATAAAAGTCAGTCATAGCCAAAACTTGTGCAAGGTCGGATGAACCTAAAACCCGCGCTAAGTCGAACAAAGCTAAAATCAGCACTTTAATCAAAAACAGGTCCGACACCCCTAAAATCCATGTAAACTGACCTCAGAGTTGTTCTTTCTTGAAATTTCTTAAGGCAAATGGGTCTGTTTGATTATAATGAATGTTGTAAAGGTGAAATTGAGATGTTTTGTATGGTTTTATTTGGTTTTTCAATCAATTTAGCATTTATTGCATAACTTAAAATAGGATTTTATATGATGTTTTAGTTATGTAATGAATTTTATTAAGTGGTGAAATTTGCAATTATGAATTTGGGCATCTAGAATATAGAAAATAACTTGAAGGATTGATTCATTGGGCAATAACTTGACTTAGGGATATAAGATGAGTGAAAACTTAGAAACCAGAGGCCTTCAAGATATCTTTAACTTATTAGGTCTAGTCATTGCCCGAGCCCAAAACATGAAGTACAAATTTAAAGGAATTCCTCCTGAATCAAAGATAGCCTCTACATGGCCAAACATAGGAGATATTGATGTAGAGGCACTTTGATAGGAGAAGGATAGAAAACTAGGTAAGGTTTTATTCACCCCAAAAGCCCAAAATCAAGGCCTTTACATAAAAGTGGGAATAGCAGAAAGGAACTCCTGGACCATCATGGAAAAGTTGATTTGGGGTATTAGGGGACCCATTCCACTCATTGATTAAGGCAGGCCACACTCAAGACCAACACTTCCTTCACAAACCCCAAAAATGGCTTGTAGCCCTAAAAAAAGAGAACAACCCTAATAACTTTTAACATAGACCCTTAAATACAAATCTCAAACAGATGGAAGATACCCAATATGGTCCCCTATCACATATCCAAAAATGGGTTTGGGTTGTTTTGGAAGGTATGTCTCAACCAATAGCCCCTCCTAGTGTTTTAGAGCCCCAAATAGGCCTAGTTTGTGAAGCAAGTACCCTTGGATGGAGGCTTAGAACTCTCTTGATCACTTAGACATGTTAGGGACCTCCCAAAACCATGGATTTTAGTCATCATTTTCTTTTATGGTTGACTATCATCAAAATTCATACTACTGTTGCTTCTATCAAACACTTAGCACATGGTTTTGCTAAGTCTAATCAATGAAATCCCATTAGTAACAGGTCTCTACCCAAAATACTCTTACAACACATTAAAACAGACAACCAAGAACTCATTCCACTGATCACAAAGTTTGGGAATCAATGGAATGGGGGAACATACTGAATCCTTGTCAGAACCCTAGTTAAGGGTTTCTCCGACCACCCTATAGAAAAAAGAGAAATACGAAGATATAAAGAAGTATCAAGGACTCAAAACATATGCATTTGGGAGGTGACTCACCAAGCTACCATTCCAACATAACCAATAGTCACCACTTGTCCGTACACGGTTGGGGTACAGGAAGCAACAACGAGGAAACAGTAAAACTTAGGCAGAACTTGTTATCTCTTATTGATTTCTTCACCAAACAGTGCTTCTCCTCCATACAATGGCATCTACAGAGTCTTATGAACCTCCCACGAGGCCAATGAAGTAGTTACAAGGAAGTTTGGTTGATGGAGTTGTGTAACATCCATTGGGTACTCTATTCTTCTAACTGTAATCAACTACTTCCTGTTTAGCAGAGTTACATTGGTTTAGGAGTTTGAACTATCTTCAAACAAGATTACAATGCAATTAGGCCTTAAACTAGACCTTAGACTCCTTGACATCATTTTGGACTTCTTGCCATGTCTTCACAAGGCTCACAAACATAAAGACTATCTCTATATGCCTTAAGAAGGCTTTATACATGTGACTACCTCAACAATATGAGGATAGATATTTGGAAGAGTCCTTATGGCATCATGATTACAACATAGGAAAATGGTATTTGTATACACCTAAAATTGGCATGACTCTACTTAAATAAATATTTTAAATATTTATTTCATCATTCACATTCTTCTATCAATAAATAAATAAATTTATTTATTTATCTAATTCATTTCCTCTCATTTAATTAAATAAACACATTTATTTAATTAATTAAATTCACATACATCACCTTCATTCTGCTAAATAATTAAATAATTTTAATTATTTAATTAAAACCTTTTTTTCTTCCAAATTTAAATAAAATGCAAATTTTATTTAAATAAAATCTAAATTATCCACTAAATAAAATATACTTTTATATTTTATTTTACTCTTCAAAAATATGCACAAAATAAAATATATTTCTATATTTTATTTATTCCTCTCAATTATCTACAAAATAATTAAATAAAATCTTTTTATTTAATTATGCATTCTTATCTTCAAAAATCATTCTTATCTTCTAAAAATACTTTCCTCTTGTCATACAAAGGCAAAAGCAGTTTTAAAGCATCTTTAAAGCAAACTTTCTCTTAAATTAGAAAAATAAATTCTAATTTAAGAAAATCAAATCTCATCCTCATCAAGAGAGGAGTTAACTTCACAAAGCTGCTTTTTGAATGACACATGTCTTTCTTCTATTTGTTGCACATTCCTCAATAGCCCTCCTCCGTTGATCTTTCCTTTTCTTCTAAACCATTGATCTTCTTCTACCCATCTCTATAAATACAACCTTTCTCTTCTTCATTTCATACCCATCGTTTGAGCAAACTTATGCTACAGAGATACAGGCACGCCTTTGGCACCCCCACTTCCTTTAGCATTTTCATCCAATCCACCATTAGTGTGTTTGAATCTCATCTTCAATCACACGAATATCTTAGCCATTCCATTCTTGTCACCTTCAACAAGCAAGGGAGCAATCGCTTCTGAGGGCTTCATCATCATCAAGGTCAAGAAGAGATAGGCGAACTATGGAAGAAGAAAGTAAAAGGTTGTAAGTATTGTTCTTTGCTTTTTTTTCATAAATCTTTTATCTTCAGATTTCATAGATGTATTAGGTTTATTATCATTAATTGATTAATCCATTTTCCCCTTCACATTTTGGTGCCCACTGTGGGGCCCTTGCCCCTCTAACTAATCAAAAACTAAGTTTTTCCAAGTGACAGGTCCGTATAGGTGACAAACAGAGTTCTGACAGAGGCTTCTGGCGCATCTGACTCCTAAAACGACGCATCTACCTCCCGAATCGGCGCATCTAAAACTTTGGTGCATCTGACCTCCCAAACGGCGCATATACCTTCAGCTTCGATGCATACAGTATTTTGGCGCATCTGACCTCTGCAACAGCGCATACAACCCCTGTTTCAGTGCCTGCGTTATAGTTGCGCATATACCCTGTCTTTCGGTGCATTTACTCTGTAAAACGCCGCATCTGTCAATATTGTGCATATGCCTCTTATTTTGGCGCATTTACCTTTTATCTTTGCACATTTTTAAAATGCCGCATGTGACCTCTATTTCTGCGCATCCAAATTGCAGTGTGGTGCATCTGATTTTGCTTTCTATTTTTAGGTTTTTTTTTTGATTTTGGGTGTTTGAGCTAACGGTCGTTTTTGCAGGGTTAGTGGCTGGATTAGATCATTTAGATGCTTTACCTAGTTCACTTAGACTAATTAAGAGAAAATTAACTAAGTGCATTGCATACAACTTCCACATAATTTCTAACTAGGATGGAAAGTAACTGAACCCATTGCTATCTTTTGCATTGTTGATTTGTTTCCTAGATTCAATCATTGCTATCTCAAACAAACGGGAAAATGAACATTGCTATGCTCTAAACACTTCCAAGTTAACAATCATGTGAGTGCACAAGTAGAGTAGCCCATTTAGTTTTTCTAATTTTAACTAGGTTGGATTAATCAATGTATTATGTGCTTGTGAATGACAATAGGCTTATGCTCTCCCCTTAACTGGGTGATCAAAGTGCCAGACTTGTCATTCGATTTGTTTCACCTTTAGGGGGGCCTACCCTTAGACGCAGTCTTGTCCAAGTGGGAATGACCCTGAGTGGTAATAGGCTAAAGCCAAGCCCTACCAAGCCACTTAAAATAAATTGTGCTTGAGGTGAAAACCTCCTGCAATGAGTGCTGTTGTGTTACACCGACGGCCAACCTCCCCCAAAACCCTCTAAGGCGTAACCCTTTGAGGCTGGGAGACTCCATAAAGGAGAGTAGTGTCGCCGCACGTGTAACCACTTGAACGGTTGCCCTGATTAAGAACTAATTGTTTAGCAAGCCAAAATCCCCTATTTGTTGATGCAAAGGGCGGAGTTCTTGAAGCGGCCTCAATTCATGTGACTCTTAGTAGAGGTAGCAGGGACAATCCTAAGGTTCGATGTGGGTACGAGCCTAAGGAAACCTAAATCTGGTATGCGTGAGAAGTGAGTGCCATGGAGGGGAGCCGGTGCTACCAGATTCTGAAGCTACACGCTTTGAGTAAGCACAACTAGAGGATTCAACAAATATTGTCATATCCAGCCTAGGGTGTACTTGTTTTGAGTCAAAATAGTCCAAAAAAATACAAAAAAAAAGAATATAAAAAGATAAAAATCATGAAAAACTTCTATGTGTTTATTGTGTTTTTGCCATAATTGAACATCAGACTATCCAGAAACACCAAGTTTTTCAAAAGCCAAAAATAGAAAAATCCTGAAAACATTCCAAAATCTTCCAAAATTCTGAGAAAACAAGACAAGAAGCCAGAGTTACGCATTTGCCCCGACTAGCGGCGCATTTGCCTCGACTGGCGGCACATTTGACATCTGTCATGGTGCATTCAAAACTTATATCAGAATTGTGCATTTGCCTCGACTAGTGGTGCATTTGCCTCGACTAGCGGCGCATTTGATTTCTGCCATGTCGCATCTGAAACTTTGCCAGTATTGCGCATCTGATCTGACTCTTGGCGCATGCACACTCTGTTGTGACGCATTTGAAACTACTGCGCATTTGAACTAGATAGCAATTTCTGTACTTCCAAGAACAAAAAAGAAAAATCTGTCAAAACTTTTCAAAAATCATTTTCAGACCTATCTCAGTTTTTCAAAATCTAATTAAGATCATGCAAATCAATCATATTCCTTCTTCTTCTTCCATATCATAACTACTTTTCTCATCCAAAATCTCACAAAATTCTTCCAAAAATCCAACAAAAGGTTAGAACCAAGTTATTCTAGATCACATCACATCTCAAACAAACCTAGTGAGTATCCATTATCAAGGATCACTTATCCTTTTTCTCTATTAGAACTCCACTAGGGGATTGTACAAACCTAAGTCAATATCAAGCATTCAAATTTCTATCATCCTCACTTTGACTATAGTTTTGTTCATCCACTTGTTTGACACAAAATTGATCTAAGAAGAACCTTACTCAAACCTTGTCTCATTCTATCACCTCTTGTGCGAAACTCTCAAACCTCATCCCATTCTCATCTCTAGTTACCTCTTGCATGGTCTTAAGAAGATTACAAAAACAAAAATAGATTGAAATAGTGGAGAGAAGTATCCCAAACAATCACAAAAGTGAGGAAGGAATTTCTATAGACGAGATCCTTCACACGCAGCATGACCCAAAATTCCAACGCCTATTAGAGGGGGTGCTTGCCCAAGACCCCACTAAATTCTTTTTACACCTAGCAAATCTAGGGGTCAAGCTCCCTAAGGACTATGATGTAGAGACTCTCAGAGAAACTGAAGGAAGTAGACACAAGGAAGAAACACCTTCAGAAAAAGGCAAAACAAACACTGATGCTACAGAGGCCCTAAGTCTAATAAACCAAAAATTTGAAGCTCTCCAACAACAAATTTCTGACATGAAAATGGGGGCATCGATTAAACACTACACCCTAGAGGATATTTCACCATATCCTTTCGATAGGTCCCTATTCATGATTCCTTTCCCCTCAAAATTTGAGGTGCCTAAGTTTGACAAATATCAATGAAAAGTTGATCCAAGGGACCATATCAGGGAATTCAATGCTGCTTGCCTTGAGGTCGCACACAACGACACTTACCTTATACGGCTATTTCCACGAAGCTTGGGAGGACAAGCCATGGAGTGGTTTTCTAGACTACCACCTGGCATTAAAACATTCAATGAACTTGTTGACAAATTTGTCACCCACTTCTCTTACAATATTGAGCATGACATCTCAATATTGGATCTTTGTAACACAAAACAGAAAGGTGGAGAATCTTTTGCCGCCTTCTTACAGAGATGGAGATAGCTAGCAAGCAAATGTCCCCACCAAATGCCAAAAAAATAGATGTTAGAAATGTTCGTGTACAACTTACAATCTGACATGAGCTATCAAATTCAAATCCAATGTCCTACTTCTTTTAGCAAGGTCATTGAGATGGGTCTCATCATTGAAAAAGCTCTAATTGCCAAGGGTCAAATCAAACTATACAAAGACACTCCTAGTACCAACACCAACACAGACAAACTGAGATTCTGAACGAAAAACAAGAATATTGTGAATGATGGGGTGGTGGATGCCAAGAATGTGGCACCTAAAGAACCAATTTTCAATTTATCAACGCCTCAAAATAACCCCCCACAAAGCAAACCAAGAAACAACGAATCTCGATTCACCAACTTTCAGCCTAGGAGAAAATTCACCCCTTTGGGAGAATCCTTGGAAACAGCCTTAGGGAAGATAATCGCCAACAAGATCATAACACTTCCACCGGCACAAAACTACAAACCAAAAGTCAAACCCCATTGGTGGAACGACAACGACTTCTGTGAATTTCACCAAAATAGGGGGCACAAGACTAACGACTGTATTGCGTTGAAACATACTGTCCAAGACTTGATAGAACAAAACAAAATATCAGTCAACAGACATACCTCTAACAATGATCATCAGGAATTCAAGGATCCTCTTCCTAACTATAGGCAAGGAGGACCTTCCAATAGAAACAACAGTGACTCTAACAACGCAAATTACACCAATGTCAACTTTGACTATGTTGTTAACCATATCTCAGAAGGTGATTCACACATCAATGTGATCACTATCAATAAGGATCCAGATTGCAATGTTACTACCCATAGTAACAGATTCACCCTTAGGGGAACCTCTGCCACACCATCTAATCAATACAGTATCATGGATCAACTCCACAAAATGCCTGCACACATCTCTATCTTGGAACTTCTGCATCTATCTCCTTCTCATAGGACCATACTTGACAAAGCCTTAGCGGAAGCCTCCATTCCCACGAACCTTGATGAAGAACAATTCCAAACCATGGTCGGTCATATTACCTCACCACATTCCCTATCATTCACTGAGAAGGATGATATGTCAATCACTCAAGCCCATAATGCCTCCCTTCATATTGAAGCTTTCATACACAAGAACAAGATCAAAAGAGTCCTAATCGATGGAGGGGCTAGTTTGAATATTTGCACATTGAAACTAATCCTTACATTGGGGTTTTCAGAAAAGGCTATAGATCCTAAAAGGAAAATCACCATAAAAGCCTATGATGAGGAGGAAAGAATGTCCAAAGGAATTGTTACCCTACCAATTAGAGTGGGCCCCATGGTAAAAGATGTAGCTTGTCAAGTCCTCGACATGGAGCTAGCGTACAACATTCTTCTTGGGCGACCATGGATACACACTCTAAAAGTAGTACCTTCAACATACCATCAATGTATCAAGTTCCCACATGAAGGTCAAGAGATCACCATCCAAGGTGACCCTAATCCCTATCAATACTGCAACTCCATTCACCCAAAACTCGAAGTTGTGATCCCCACCAACCGTGCTTCAACAGCCTCTTCATCTCATGTTGATCCGGCTTCACTTGCTTCCTCTTCACAAGCTCCGCAACCTAGTCTCAGACTCACAAATAAGGGCTTGGATGAATACATGATCTCTCAATCCCTCTGCTTGGCACAACTGCCCCTATTTCCTAGGTCCTATGGGAGACCTATCCTAAAGACACCAAAAGCAGAGAGAACTACAAAAGGACTGTTTGTAAAATTGGGAAGCCTAGAAGATGAGAGTGATGAAAAGGATGTCTTGCAATGGCTATACAAAGATGAAGGCAGTTCATCCACACAACATGACCATCCTACTATACAAACTGCACAATATGGTCAAGGTTTCCAAATGCTACAAAGAATGGGATATGAAGGACACGGTCCACTTGGTTCAAGAAAGGATGGCATCTCTAAGCCCATCCAACCTCATAGCCTGACAACCTGAGACACTATGGGGCTAGGATACACTGGAGCCTCAAGAACCAACAAAACAAACAAGAATAAAGGAAAACAACTAGAAACGTCTACTAACAATCTGGTTGAGCAAATTCAACAACTACAGATGAGTAGTGAGACTGATTCAAATGAGTATGAATGGGATAGCCTCTCTGAGCTATCGTGTGATGAAAAAGATATCAATGTTATCCACGAGTATGACCCAACCCATGCTAATGAGAGACAAGGTCCAAGGGCTAGACCGTTAGAGTCTGTTTTGCATAATAACGATAGTGACAATCATGAGGAAAGAATGAGGCCTCCCTTGATGGATCCACTAACAGAGGGTACCATCGCAGACTTTGTTCATGCTTTCAATAAATCTGTCCTAACCATTAACGTCGTCGAACCAGACCAACCTAATGATCCCTTACCTTTGGTGCACCCTGAACTTATCAAGTGGGACCTAGAATGCACTACCCCTGAGCTAGATACCTTTGAAAATGACGAAGCCATCATAGATTATCTTGAGCTTAGAGATCATATACCTGCAGGGGACCACAGAGCTAGCTATGCTATTGAACTCAATGAGAAGGCCTATTTTGGAGAGAGTGCCAAGCCTTTCAATCATAAAAATATCAAAATAAAAGAATGATCTAACGGTGAAAACCGCTCCGCGGCAGTGTTAGATCATCAAAATAGTAAAAATAAAGATGTATCCAATAGTGAAAACCTCTCTGAGGTGCCGAAGGATGGAAGGCTTGACCCTCTAACCAATCTTAAACATCAAGAGAGATCATCAATCTTGATAGAACTAGCAGAACCAATCAATGTCAGCACAGGGGATGAGCCTAGAATGATCCACATGGCAAAAGCTCTAACAGAACATGAAAAACTAGCATTTACTAATTTCTTCAAGAGAAAACAAATCAACTTTGCTTGGACGTATGTTGACATGCCAGGGCTAGATCCAAATCTTATCATGCATCATTTATCTTTAGCTCCAGGAGCTAAACCAGTCAAACAAAAACTCAGAAAGATGAATCCACATGTGGCCCTCATGGTAAAGGAAGAGCTAAAGAAACTGCTAGACGTCAGATTTATCAGGCCTATAGACTATCCTAAATGGGTCTTAAACATAGTACCAATGGCTAAATCAGATGGTAGAGTCCAAATATGAAATGATTTCAGGGACCTGAACAAAGCTTGTCTGAAAGATGACTTCCTCCTCCCAAACATAGACATGATTGTAGATCTCACGGTAGGGCACACTATGCTGTCACTCATGGATGGCTTCTCGGGATATAACCAGATAAAGATCACATCAGAAGACCAACACAAGACGGCATTTACATGTCCTTGGGGCACCTACTGTTGGTGTGTCATGCCATTTGGTCTAAAAATGCTGGTGCAACATATCAGAGAGCCATGACAACAATCTTCCATGACATGATGCACACTATAATGGAAGACTACGTCGACAACATTCTAGCAAAATCACTTACAAAAGAAGGCCATCTAGCAGTACTAGACAAGATCTTCAATGGGTTGGAATAGTTTAATGTGCATCTCAATCCAAAGAAGTGTGTGTTCGGGGTTACATCAGGCAAACTACTGAGATACATAGTGTCTGCAAATGGTATCGAAGTCAACCCAGCTAAGGTGAAGGCCATCATGGAGATGCCACCTCCTATGAATCTAACTCAACTAAGATCCCTACAGGGAAAATTGCAATCTATCAGAAGGTTCATCTCCCAATTGGCAGACAAGTGCCACCCATTTTCTCACCTTCTACACAAGAATGTCCCTTTCAAATGGAACGAGTCATGTGAATAGGCATTTCAGCAATTAAAGGAATATCTCATGAAACCACCGGTATTGATGCCACCAATTTAGGGCAAGCCTCTAATACTGTATATCTCAGCTATCGAAAGAGCATGTCTAGCGGTGGTCTTCGCCTCACAAAAATGGAGACATTACATGTTGTCACATTCTGTCAAACTGGTGGCAAAGATCGATCCACTCAAATACCTACTCAACAAAGTAGCTTTAACAGGTAGATTGTCCAAATGGGTCATGCTTCTCATCAAGTTCGATATCGAATATGTAGACAGGAAAGCAATAAAGGGGAAAGTACTAGCAGATCAACTGGCAGATGCACCTCTAATGGATGATAGCCCTCTGAGCTTTGAGTTTCCAGATGAATCTATCTTCCACATAAATACAGCAACCTGGAAAATGTACTTTGATGGCTCATACACCCAACATGGATCGGGGGCAGGTATCTTATTGATCACACCTAATGGCAATACAATCCCTAAATCATACAGATTAATGTTTCCCTACACTAACAACGTGGCAGAGTATGAAGCCCTAGTCATTGGTATCAAGCTAGCAGTTGAATGGAATATCAAAGAACTGCAAGTGTATGATGACTCACAGTTGGTCATAAATCAAGTGAATGACGACTACCAAACAAAAGATGAGAAACTAATCCCTAACAAGAGAATGGTAGACGACTTCAAAGAATACTTTGTCAAGATCTCTTTTGAGCAGATACCAAGGATTGAAAACAAAGTTGCAGACACTATGGCCACGATCGCCTCTCTCCTCAACATTCCAGAAAGTCAATCACGTTATGAGTTCTTGGTAGAGCCAGTGTCCTGTCCTGCATACGGCACCCCTGAGTCCCATATCATTTGCCACATTGTTGGAGCTAATTCCCCCCTCTATGGAAAGATATTTACCTATCTTAAAGAGAATACCCTCCCACCCAATCTCTCTAGTAACCAAAAGAGAACCTTCATCCGTCAGGCATCCCGGTATGCCATTGTCGCCAATACCTTATATCGCCGCAGTCTCGATGGTACTCTCCTTAGGTGTCTCGATAGTGAGGAATATCAAACCACCCTGAGTGAAATACATGACAATATACGCGGGACCCACTCTAGCGGCCCTACCCTAGCCAAGAAACTCATATGCATGGGGTATTACTGGCCAACTATGGAACAAGATTCCTATCATTTTGTAAAAAAGTGCAAGAAGTGCCAAATCCATGGGAACCTGATACATGCACCAGCACAGGAGCTACAACCATTAACGACTCCTTGGCCTTTCTGTCAGTGGGGACTCGACTTAGTGGGCAAGATCACCCTCCTTCCTCAAGCGGCCATAAATTCATAATCACTACCACAAAGTACTTCACGAAGTGGATTGAAGCTGTGCCCTTAGCCAACATCACAGGCAAGCAGATTGCCTCTTTTATCCTAAACTATATAATTTGTCGTTATGGTGTCCCTTCGTCCATTATCACGAATAATGGATGACCCTTCAAAAACCAAGATGTCAAGGAACTATGAGACAAATTCCATATCTAGCACCGCTTTTCAACCCCTTATTACCCACAATTCAATGGCCAAGCTGAGGCATCAAATAAAACCATTCTGAAAATACTCAAGAAGACTGTCAATGATGTCAGTCATGATTGGCATGTCCAACTGAATCCCGCACTATGGGCCTACTGCACAAGCATTCGCACACCCACAGGTGCAACACCATACTCCCTAGTCTATGGATCTGAAGCTATCTTGCCCATTGAAGTCGAGATCCCATCCTTACGAGTCTCATTAAAAGGCCTCATATTAGATGAAGAATACAGAGTAACCAGACTCCAAGAATTAGAGCTGCTCGAAGAGAGAAGGCAACAGGCCTTTAACCACCTAAAAGCATATCAGCAACGCATGTCTAGAAGCTACAATCACAGAGTAAAGCCCCGAATATTCCAAGTCGGTGACCTAGTCCTAAGAGAAAATCCTAGAAATCAGCAAGAGAGAGAAATGAAAGGAAAGTTTGAACCTAACTGGCTAGGTCCCTATGTCGTCATCACAACTTATGGATCAAGGGCATATCAATTGGCTACGTCTGAAGGTGAATTATTCAATGATCCTATCAACAGCGTGCACCTTCGCAAGTTCTATACCTAAAAACTCCAATGTAAGGGAGTCCTGAAAAAATCTTAAAAAATCTAAAAAGTGATCAAAAATAGAACAAAAAATCAAAAAAATGAGAAAATAACAAAAAAAATCATCCTATGGTGAAAACCTGGCAAACAGGCGCCTAGGATAGGTACATGGTGAAAACCTGGCAAACAAGCATCATGTGTACTTTTAGCTTCTTGTGCAAATAGAAGCAAGTGGTGAAAACCTGGTAAACAGGCGCTATCTGTGACAAACCACTTCCTCCATCTATTCCAACTTCATGTCTCTTGTGTCCCTCATACCGTTCATCTTGAACTAGTCCTTTGAACCATTGTCGAACTACGTCACCTCTGAGTTATCACATAGGCAAGGCCATTCTCAATGCGCCCCCGAGGCTCCACTCCCCTTATTTCCTATCCATTCCGTCCAGTGTCATTTGTCCTACTGTCCATGCCATTTCTGCATCTTCGCCATTGCCTAGGTCTTAGGTCCATCAGGTTTACCCCAAACTACGTTGCCTCTGCGTCGTCACATAGGCAAGGCCATTTAGCAATGAGCCCCCGACGCACTAGGTCAGTCCTTTAGGGCCCATCTCTCCGTGTTTGTCTGTCATCTTGCCCATCATAAATTGATCTTTTTCTAAACTGGGGGCAACTCCTTGACCTAGTTGCGGATTTGGATCCTTGAATGCCACTTTTCAAAGAGGATACCAATAAGGATTGCAATAGCTTTCACTAGACAAGCAAGCACAGCAAAAACAAGCTACCTAAACTAGAAGTCTTGACGCAAAACATCAACCTGTCCAAAATGAAGCAAGGTACCATACCAAAAACACTAAAACTGATTCTATATCAATTATGGCAAAAGACACATCTAATGCAAGAATGTTTTGTCAATAGGTTAATTTACAAGGTCTTGAATTTTTGTCATTATGTCTTCCTATGCTACTCAAGGATGCCAAAAGCTAGAGATGCTATGATGGGGGACATAATCATTTTCTTTGTCTGCTGCTTGTGGATTAAACTGTAGTAATGTGACGACTTTTGTCTAACGACATGATCAGCAAAAGATCATCGAGGACTCCGAGGTCTAAACATGAAAAGGGGCAATCCTTGTCTGTTGAAATGCAAGAAGTACTCAGGTCATCTAGATTCAAGTTTGACTAGATGCTTGTATCAACTTGCTATATCAAAATCCATGTAAAGAATACTCAGGTCATCTCGGTCTAATTATGCCTAGATGCTTGTATTTCCTTACAACATTTCAAAAAGGGAAAAGTTCCAAAAAGTGCCCAATGATGAAAGCAAAAACCTTGCAAAAATCTCAAGATGACAATCCACATCCATATCCATCTCATATCCAGCAAATCCATAGCATCCATGCAATTAATAAATCCTGCAGCATATCAAGTGCAAAATCCTCATTTCCTCCACCTCTTTTCTTCTACATATCTATCTCATCTCTGTGTTGATTGAGTACATTTGGACATATCAAAAACATAGCATAAGAACCATATCATATTGCATGAGATAGTCATTTACATGATTAAATCATTTGCATACATAATCAAGTGCATTAGATCATTTTCATACATTGCTAGGACATCAACAATACATTTGCATCCATATATCATATCAAAAGAATCAAAAACGTAAATAAAAGCATATAGAACTGCATAATCATATCCATACACATTTGCATTTACATATCAAATCATCCTAACATCCATCTAGTATGCATCACATATACAAATACAAATACATCACAAAATCGATTGCATCCATAGCATATAAATGTAAGAACACATGCATATAGACCACGAACAACTGCATCATCATATAATCATCAAAAACGTGTCCAAATGTACAACATATTGGAATCTCTAACCAATCTCTCATAGTCATATCATAAGTGTACACAAAACATAACAAATGGTGATACATGTCTCAGGGCAAAATAAGTACATATATCGGCTATCTCAGCCATCCATCAAAAATGTGTACAAATCTGATCAAAAATGGCACAACTATCCGGGTATGCCTAACCCTGCTATCGGGGAACACTGCTCCCTGCACTGGCCTCTCCTCTATCTCCCTCTATCTGCTGCGGGCCCCTCACTGAGCCTACGGACCGAGACCCACCTGCCCGCTAGAATGTCTCTAACTGGCTCCTAAAGCTAGGGGCACACTGATCCGCTGCCACTACCCCATGATATAACCCCCTATAGTACTGAGCTTGTGCCTGGGCTCTAGTAAGCTCACTCTGCACTTGGACCACCTGTGCCTGTGCCTGCTGCACCTATGAAACCAAAAAATTGGATGTCCCATCTGTGCCCATGGCCACCACAGCTGCATCTCTCTCTGCCCTCATAGCCCGCATGCTGGCTAAGGTTGCATCTCTCTCTCTAGTTAACTCTGATAACTGAGTCACATCTGACTCTCTTTGTGACTCTACTGCTCTCAAATGAGCCCTCAGCTACCTAACCTAGCTCTGTAGTGCAACCATAACCTGCTGATGTACATCAGGTTGTGGAGCCTGCTCTGCTTGTGCCACCTGCTGTGCTGGCACCTGTCCCCGTATCGGCTGTGCCACCTGTTGTGGCGGCGGCATCTATCTCTGTGCTACCTCTGGCTGAACTGGCACCTGGACCTGTACCTATCCCACAGCCTGCTGGCCCACAAGTCCCTCTTCAAACCTCTGCCTCTGTCTCGGTCTCCCATCATCTCCCTGATCTCTCCTCCTCTGTCCTCCCCTCCTCCTGTCGGCGGTACCCTCATCATCTGAATCGTCCTCGTCTATACGAGGAGCTAACTCTCCTGGCCCTGAATATCTCAGGAATGGGTGTGCCATGAACCACTCCTCGTAGTCTGGCGTCATGCCAGCGTCCACTATGTCCCTCCTCATAGGCCAAGCTGCGTAAGGAATCTATCGAAAGTCTATCAAGGCCTCCTCATATGATGCCACAGGACCCCACCTATACCTCTCTGCATGAGTCCTGCAAAAGCGCGCCTCCCCCTGTGGTCTACCCTGTACTAGGCCAAACTATCTCTGCACTCTGCTAACAATCTACCTCTCTAGAATGTACTGAGTCCTGCCAATGAGCCATCGCATCTGGAAATAATATAGAAGCTTATTCGTCTCATCATCCCACACTTCACAGTCTATGTAAGGGCACTAGATAACTGCATCCACACCATTAAAAGCATGTCTCCAGTACTCCAGCTTCCCCAGTTTGTGCTAGGAAATCACACCTGCATAGCCGTAACTATAAGGCTCACCCCTCTACCTGTGGAATACGTATATCGGCCGTGTGATAGCAATGTGCTCCCACAACCAAAACTGCAATAGCGACACACCCGCAGACAAACTGGCTCCTCTGTGATAAACCATCTGGTGCATGTCTCTATATAAGTGTGCAAGCACACACACACCCCATGCATACCGGGTCCCATCTGTGATCATGCTCTCCAGCACCCTCCCCCAGCCGATCGGGAAGCCGTGCGACCTCCTATCGGGGCATATCACACCACCGATCAGTCTAGCCACTATTCCTAGGAAGTAGTCATAGCAGTCATGCATGTCCTGCCATGAAATCTCCTCCCCCACCAACTCTGGGTCATCAAATACGTGTCTACACTCCTCCAAGCCATCGTCCCGCTGTGACTCATACTCAACCAGCTCTCCCTGAATCGGGAGGTGCAGAATCTGGTACACATCCTCAAGAGTAACCGCCATCTCCCATGTTGGTAGATGGAATGTACTATCCTCGCTGTGGAATCACTCTACCGCTGCCATCAACATAGCCCAGTTCGCGCGAACCTCAGGCATAAAGCAAACATAGTGCAGACCCATAGCGCCTAGAGCCTCGCGATCTATCTCAGTCAACATATACCACTGCAACAACGGCAATGGGAACTGCTCTCGTGACATAAGGACGTTCTGAACATCCTCCTACAAACCAAGCAAAGCATACCATCAACAAAATCCATATCCAAGCAAACCTACTCATAACAATCAAACTATTCTATCAATGACTTGACATATCAAATTAATCAAAACAGCATATCATCTCTCCACTAGATTCCCAGCAATCTCAGAGATCACTTATCAATTGACGCATCGATCAAGGTGCCAATTGGGTTAATTTCATTAAGTCATTTGATTTTTTAGTGCAAATGCACCAATCTAGGTAGCAGATGCGCTGATCCATATCACATGTGCCACTTCCCCGTGAATGAGTCAATCCAGAGCTTGTATGCGCCACTTCCCTGTGAATGCGCCAATCCAGAGCTTGTATGTGTCGTTCTGGCACATGCACCAATCCTTACGTCATATGTGTCGTTTCCCACCAAATGTGCCAATCCAGAGCTTAGATGCGCCAAACTAACAAATGCACCATAGTATACCTCAAATGCGCCACTTCACGACATATGCGCCACTTCGGAGGGCATATGCGCCAAACTACGGTTTGGCGCATTTGTCTAAGCATTTTTTCTTAGCCATTACTGAGCCTAATAATCAACTTTTAGCAAGTTTTGAAGAACTACATACCGGGGGTCCTGCCTCCGCTGGCCGATCGAACCGTCAGATCCGCTCAAACCGGTGCTCCTCACGCGGAATATCCATCTGTCTGGCTACCATGCTCTTCTAAGCTCTCTAGAGGACTAATCAACTATGGACAAGTGTACAAATGAATAGAACTTGTGGACCCAGCTCCTATATATAGCAAGTGAACCATATCAGACTGTATAACAACTATGGCTACTTCCCATGCCTGTTTCTCCCAAAACATATCTCATTTTTCTACATCCTAACCCGTTTTTCACCTTCTTCTTCGTGAGATTGTCCATCTCACGCCTTCTGCCTTCTTCCCGTCCAATCTCCCGAGGGGGCATCCTGTCGTTAAAATTGTACCAGGAGCAAATTGGGGCATGTATCACCGTCGAAAATTCTTTTTCTTCGAAACAACGTGATAAAACACATTGCATCAAAGAGGGGCAAAATGTATACACCTAAAATTGGCATGACTCTACTTAAATAAATATTTTAAATATTTATTTCATCATTCACATTCTTCTATAAATAAATAAATAAATTTATTTATTTATCTGATTCATTTCCTCTCATTTAATTAAATAAACACATTTATTTAATTAATTAAATTCACATACATCACCTTCATTCTGCTAAATAATTAAATAATTTTAATTATTTAATTAAAACCTTTTTTTCTTCCAAATTTAAATAAAATGCAAATTTTATTTAAATAAAATCTAAATTATCCACTAAATAAAATATACTTTTATATTTTATTTTACTATTCAAAAATATGCACAAAATAAAATATATTTCTATATTTTATTTATTCCTCTCAATTATCTACAAAATAATTAAATAAAATCATTTTATTTAATTATGCATTCTTATCTTCAAAAATCATTCTTATCTTCTAAAAATACTTTCCTCTTGTCATACAAAGGCAAAAGCAATTTTAAAACATCTTTAAAGCAAACTTTCTCTTAAATTAGAAAAATAAATTCTAATTTAAGAAAATCAAATCTCATCCTCATCAAGAGAGGATTTAACTTCACAAAGCTTCTTTTTGAATGACACATGTCTTTCTTCCATTTGTTGCACGTTCCTCAATAGCCCTCCTCTGTTGATCTTTCCTTTTCTTCTAAACCATTGATCTTCTTCTACCCATCTCTATAAATTCAACCTTTCTCTTCTTCATTTCATACCCATCGTTTGAGCAAACTTATGCTGCAGAGATACAGGCGCGCCTTTGGCACCCCCACTTCCTTTAGCATTTTCATCCAATCCACCATTAGTGTGTTTGAATCTCATCTTCAATCACACGAATATCTCAGCCATTCCATTCTTGTCACCTTCAACAAGCAAGGGATCAATTGCTTCTGAGGGCTTCATCATCATCAAGGTCAAGAAGAGATAGGCGAACTATGGAAGAAGAAAGGTAAAAGGTTGTAAGTATTGTTCTTTGCTTTATTTTAATAAATCTTTTATCTTCAAATTTCATTAATGTATTGGGTTTATTATCATTAATTAATTAATCTGTTTTCCCCTTCACAGCATTCATGACCTTATTGGAGCAACAAAACAAATGATCATCAAAACAAGACCTTAGTCTACTTGGTGCTCCTACACCAGATACATTTATACATTAGAAGAACTCACTTTTATCCACATGGTGTAATGGAGAAGTATGTCAGCAAGAGGATGTTTCATAGAGTGCATCCTGAGGATTACTGGGTTGATTGCATTAATGACTATGAGGTACTGAAAAGAGGTCATTCAAGAATGTCTCTGGACTTTATTAAAAGGTTCCATGTCATAGATGTCTCGAACCAACTAATAGATTATGATAATGTGGTAGATAAGGGACCTTGGGAGGATCAATACCAACATCCAGTACCACTTCCAAACTGGGCAAATGCTGAAGAGAGCTCCTTGGATGAAATAATGAAGGAACCTATAAGGCTGAGCAAGATGTGGGTTAGGACCCAAATTGCAGCCATGACTCAGAATGGGGTGCAATTAACTTATACAAAAGTAGATCCAAAAAAGGAATTAGATGGTGAAGAAGACCAACCTGTGGAAGTGCCAAATGTTGAAGAGCGGCCTCAAGAAACCCCCAAAGAAACAGATAGTGAAGAGCCATTAGCAGAGAGGGTAAAAGGAAAGAAAACTGTTCAAAAAGCACAGCAAAAGAATTCACCTCTAGCCAAGAGAACTAGAGCCGCACAAAGGAGATATATGCTAAGTGGGCCAGGTGAGGGTTCCAAGACCAAGAGACCAAGAACTAAAATAGCGAGAGTCCCTATCATTACTTCCACCACTATCCATGTTGTCTCTGACGCTCCATCTGCCCCAACTCAAGCTATCATTGTAACTACAGCATGTCCCTTAGCATTAGATTCAAGTATCCCAAACCTTTCCACTTCACTCATTTTAGTTGCTGCCACTTCTTCTACTCCACCATTAACATCCACTTCAACTACCTCCCTACCTCCCATTTCCTCTATCTCTCTTTCCACCTCATTCAATTTACCACCTCTCTCCACTATTCTTTCATCTTCCTTTTCTCTTCCTTCCTCCTCCATCCTTTCACCAATTATCATGCCTCCTTCTTTGGGTTTTGCATCATTTTCTAACTTGACTCATGTGAGCCTCCCTCCATTGCCATCTCATTCATTATCCTTGCTCCACAACTCTTTAATCCATTCAGTGCAAGACTCTACCTACTTAACTATGCCACAACTACCTGGAATTGAAAAGGTCTGTGCAGAGTTAGAACTACAAGAACAAGGGATGGAAAAGGAAGTATCTGAAGAACCCCTCTCTGAGCCTACAATCATTGAAATAGTCAAGATATCTGACAGTCCAATTGACAAGGGCACGTTAGAAAATTTTGAGTAGCTGGGAGATGGAGAAGAGAATAATGATAAAGAATCTGAACGTGAATTGGAAATCCTTGATAATCCACCAACTAAGAAAGATAGTCACACTAATGTCCCCAAGGATTCCTCCTCAACATCTCCAGATTGGCTACAATACCGGCTTGGAGCTAAAGAGCCATAGGTAGAAGTGATGAAACTATACTTGGATACAATCTTAGCCAGAGTAGAGAAGCCAAAGAAACAAAAGAAGGCTAAGATCCAATCCAGAATATACAAAGATGCCACTGGATCAAGGATTGCAGAGGTAGTTGTCCCACCTGTGAATATTGACAAATTAGAAGTCAGAGCAGAGGATTATACTATTACAACTGTCAACTTGGGACCAGCCTCCAAGGGAAAAAAGATTGATGAGTTTAAAGGTACAGTCTCCTCCATTTTGGAACAATTAGACAAAGATGAGCTCACAAAGAAAGAGTTGAAACAACAAAATGAAGAACTAAAGACTTGCATCCAATTTTTAATGAGGCCATTGAACTCTAAGGGAGAACCAAAATTAGCTCCGGCCCTGCTGTCAAAAGAAGAGCTGGCTAAATTTTATGATATCAAAACAGTTGTTGCAGGTACACAGGAGTAGTTTGACAAAGTGTACAGTGATGGTTGCAAAGCAATAACCTTTGCAACCATGCTACATCAAGACTTCCATCTATTAAGAGAAGAATGGGAGAAATTATATGAAGAATGTGATCCCTATGAAGAATATTATTCTCATATGTTTCCAAGAGTATAGGCAATAAGAAGATTGCCTATTTGTTGTGTGGTTACACAACACGCCCCATTTTGACTTGGCAAAACAAGGACCCAACTTTTTGGCTTTGCTTGTGTTTTCTGCTTGCTGGCGGTCTGGTAAAAGTATGTCATGCAGATAACCCTCTATAAGAGAATGTGGTAAGTCATCATCATGAGGTCAGTTTGTCAAAGTTCTTGTTTCATGACATCAACCTCATATTTGGAAACAGCATTGAAATTCATGCAGGTTTGCCTTTTACATCACGCTGATATTCCTTAGGATGTGAAAGTTATGAGTGGTCAAAATCCTGGTCAAACCTGATATTCACAAGGGGAGGATCATATTTCTTAATATCAGTCATCTTTCAAAAGATCACCCTAATCCTATTTATCACCCGATAAATCATTTGATTCGCAATATGCGGACGTCAAACTTAAGTGGTAGTGATACTTACCTGTGAACAGCATCATATATTTTGCGGGGACGATATTTCAAAACATCACTCGATATTCTAAATATCACCCTATATTTCAAATATCCCCCAGTCTCGAAATATCACCCTGAAGAAATTATCATGATGACATCATCTGATCCTGATAACAAAAGAAAATCAACATGATGATGATGTCATCATCATTTTACCTCGCGGAGGTATTTTTTATAACATCATCTTTTCACCAAAACATGATGATGACGTCATAGTGCTTCAGTGATAGACTCAGCCATTATCATGGTGACATCATCATGACATTCCGAGAAAGGTCACTTAAAGAACGCTTAGGGTCATTAGCCTTTTTAAAATATCACCAGATATTTTGAACATCACCCGATCTATATAACATGACCCGATGGTCTAAACATAACCCGATATGTTTTCCCGCCATGGTGCGGATGGTCATATTACGAGGGACGATCATATTTTAAATATCACCCAATATTTCAAAAGATCCTCCTCCTCGTCCCACCGCGTGAACATTGAATGCCCATTAATACTGTAGGTGCTTCCCGCCGACTGTCGCTGCGATGATCACACTTGGCAAGATTCTGCGTTTCCGTGCACAAAATTAATGATTAGGATTGATTCAGTCAGATTATGCCCTAATTGACCAGATGAATAGGTTTAAAGTGGATTTGTAATGTCATTATACATTTACCTTGTGAAGAATTAAGTGTTTACACAGAGCCAAGCGTCCAAACCATACTACGAGTCACTTGCGGAGGTACACATCCTGAACAAAGTGAAGAATGTGATTGCAATCAATCTCAAGGGTATTTCCATAAAATTGTCAACAGCATATTTCGAAGGATAAGCGCATCAGGTAAGTAGCAGATCCCTTCTACTGTGTTTTGTAGGCATATACGAGTAATATGAGGTTACTGGTTTGAAATTGTAAGTTCTACATATCATGATGAAGTAATGCTTGTAAACACTGCATGGAGGTCATAAAATGTAATATATGTATGCATGTATGAGATGAGATGCACAATTGTGAGACCAGTTTTTGTCATTGCAAGAATCCATGGCGGATAAGTGATTGATGAAGTCTGAGACAGAGTTCGCTAAACCGATGTTTGCACAACCTGAGGGGGTGCAATTCAAATATGGAATTATTAGGGATACACACCAAGGAAACACGAATCTAGCTGCATGGACAGATAGGATGCACAATCAGGAAGATAATCCTCTACTTGAGGCTGTTTTAGTGTCTGGAATAGGAAATGCCGCTGGATTTCCATACAGCATGGAGGCTCCTGAACTAGTTATAGAATGTGCCAGAAATTATAATTCACAGACAAGAAGAGTTGAGAAACACAGAAGGGTGTATGCGGACTTCTCCATAAAGAGCTTGTCCAGCATGTTTGGTTTGCCATTGGGCAAAGGTGTGGTCAGCATAAACCTGAAGAAGCTGGTAGTAGAGTATGAAGCTAATAGGAAGACTGCCAGGAAAATAATGTATGGTTGGAGAGCTAAGAATAGTGCATATCCAACTGCAGCCAAGCTCCCTGTCCATTTATACAAATATGATTTTGATGATGAATATCAGTTCATGATCGCCTTACTCAGTCGAGCTACAGGTCAGCCAACAGCTAGAAGTTTCAAGGACTGGATGTATGGGATCATCCTAATGTGTATATATACTGATAACAGGCCATTATGGGCCAAAATAATAAGTGATGCTATTGATGAGCAGCTGTCAAATCTGGGAGGTACAAATTGTGCATTTTATATGACCTTGTACTTGGTTTATGCATGTGCATACAAAGGCACATTCAATGCACTGACGACAGTAGGGAAGATTGGTGGCACCACCAATGATGCACATATCTGGGATCACTATCCCCAATTGCAAAGAGTGAACTATATCCAGGACTATAAGCTGGTGAATGATGCATTTTCAATGCATTTGGTAAGAACCATGGAAGAGGACAGAACAAAGAGACTGAGCATGGAAGCTCAGGAAGTCATCTATAGGCATGGAGCTTGGTATATACAGTTTGCAACATTCTCCTATATTAGGATTGAAGGATTTGCAGAACAGCCCCTCATGCTCCCAAGATATCCAACTGATGCAGTAGTGCTCATGGAGTTCATGAGGCAAGTTGTAACAATATTGGATGCTTACAAAGTCAACAACAAAATCCCACCAGTATTGTTTCTAGTGACAATGGGATATTACATGTGCCTAGATAGTGAAAATATTAAGAAAGCCATAGCTAGCTTGACAGTGATGAAGTTACAATTTTTCCCATTTGTAAGGTCATATGATCCTTATGGCAGGATGCAGAAAATCATGGGGCAGCCCATCCACAAGAGGCATCTTGAAGATTTTTGGGCAGACTGTGAGGATGAGGCTGAGGCAAGAAGAAGAAGATATCAAAGGTTAACCTTGAATCAAATCAGAACCTTTGGTTGCATCTCCATCCCAACGCAAATGAAGAAGGATGATGGAAAGATAATGGATGAAGAATATGAAGAGAAGATATACAATGATACCATATTAGCCACGGACCTTACAATGTAGGAGGACATCTCCTTGGATTCATTCACGGGCAGAATATTACAGCTAACTCAGGTTTGGGTTGATGAATAGGTAAACATACTGAAGAAAAAATGTGTGGTCCTTACCATAGATAACAAAAAGAAAGGACAAGAGCTCTCTGCTGATGAGTATGATGATTTCCTAAATGAGAAGAGGAAATCCAAAGGAGACAAGTTGCCCCCTCCATAGAAACAAAGTAAAAGACCTCCTAGAGGCAAGAAAGCAGAGGAAGAACCCAAAGGGGTTATTATAGAGAGAATAGTAGAGACTACTACACAGGTACCAGCATCAGGAGAAGCATCAACTTCAGGACATGCAGGACATGCTTCAGCACCAGCTGCACCTCCTCCAAGAGACGGACAGAAGTCCAAGAAAATTTAGAGGGCAGAGGTAGTAGTTATTGAGACCCATGAAGAGGGTCAGACCTCACAGAAACAAATAGAAGAAGATATCGCTATGGAAGAGGAGCTTGAGGAAGAAGAGGGCCCTTTATTGTTCAAAAGGAAAAGAAAGGTGCCTCAGGTGATAGCCCCCACACCGAAGAAAACAAGGACCTCCATGAGAGGTGAAATAAGACAATCCCCTATAATGTTGAAAGGGGTAGGTGATGAAGTATTCAATAAGGAATTGCAGCACAATGTTCCACTTTCCACCATTGTAAAGTTCAAGACTGAACTTGCAAAAGAGCAAATAAAGGAAACCTCTAGGATGATCCAAAGTGGCATTGTCTCATTGGATGAGACAGTAAACTTATCCGATGATGAGGTAGTGAAAGATGTGGCTTCGCAGAGGATGGAAACCCTTGATGTTAACACCCTAATCACTCCTCATGGAACTCCTTCCATGCAAACGATGTTAGAAGAAATGAAGCGAGTGGAGTCAGAGAAAGAAAAGAGCCCAGAGAAAATCGTAGAACAGATAGGGCTGGATACATTAATTAAACAGGTGACAAGTCCTGCAGTTGTAGATTTGACATATGTAGAAGATGTGAATCATCAGGATGTGGCAGGAACACCTGATAAAATAAAAAATATTGAAGAGCTGGAATAGAAAAAAGTGGAGAGCCAAGCTCTAGATATGGGTCAGTAGCAGCATGATACATCAGTTGAACCTGGGATAGTAGAGGTGAAAGATAGGAGAGAAGAAGAAAAGGATGCATCAGCTGATCCTACTCCTAACGCTCAAGAAATAGTCATCACAGGTGCAGAGAAAGATGTGATCAACGATCAAATAGAAACACCTAAGGAGGATGGAATAGTAATCACAGATATTAATATACCTCAGGAGGAGGAAATAAATAAGGTAGATGAAGTCAAAGTGGAGGAAATAAACGATAAGGATCATGGTGCACATGCAGATGATCAGCAAGATCAACCTCCAGATAAAGAAGATCCTCATCAGGAGGATATATCAAAGGATCCCCCTCATGATGAACATCGTGAGGAAGAGAAAAGAAGATCACCCTCCCCATCGAATATGGTGGTGGACACAAGAGATCAAAGTGATCATCAGGATGATGATACTGGAAACCAAGGACCCAAGGATCAAGTTCCTCAATGGTTAGAAACTGAAATTGGCATGGACTCAGGTATGCAAATGCCAAAGTTTGATGTGTCTACTTTGTTTTTGGAAAACTTGATAAAACCAAAGAGGAAGGCTAGAATGCCTTCGGCCATTAAAAGGGATCCTGCAACAGGAAGAAGAACTGCACAGATAGCACTCCCTACTGTAGATAAAGAGAAAGGTAAAATTACCTTAGATGAATTTCAAATTAGCACAATAGACTTAGGGTTTGCTAATGAAGACCAAGAGGGTCAAGAAGGCAAAGACATTATAGATTCTTTAATTCAAAAGGTTAAGAGAGAAAAGGAGAAAACTAAGCAACACAGAGCACATTGCTCAGTTGCATGCATATATAAGGAGGTTAACCAATCCTGAAGATAGTGCTACTGATCATGCAGTCCCATTGACTGCTATTTCCCAAGATGAGGTAAATAAGTTACATCTCATGAAACATGAGTAATCCATATTGAGAAAGTGGATGTACTCCACATTTGACATAGCAAAAGAAGTAGTAAAAGCCTCTTTGAAGAGGTGGAGTTCTCTTAGTGACTCCAAGAAGAAGGTAGATAAATTGCAAATGGAGACAGGGAAAAGGTCCTTCCAATTGGAAAAGATAAAGGATGTCCTAGGAGAAATAAAGAGGATCAATCCTTAGATACTTATACATAAGCAAGTATTGAATAATAACAATGCATTACTAATAGATATATGGTATAAAGACATCCAATTTGAATGTGATGTACTTAACAGATGTAACAATAAGTTGAGAGAGATCAGCATGAAGTTACATAATATGATGTCTTTTGAGGCAGAAATTCTAGAAACATTGGAAGGAAAAGTGGAAAGAAAGATAGAAAATCAAGACGAGGATTTTGCAATCCAAGCTCTACATAATAACTTCCAATTCGTTGTTGATGATCCACTAGGCCAAATGACAGAAGAAGTCATGGATAGATTGGTGAGGATCAAGGTGAAAATAGAAAATTATAATGAGACATTATATAACAGAAGGAATAAATTGGATAACATCTGAAATAAATACCAAGCACATCAATATGCCATTATCAAAGCAAAGACTCAAGATGGTGGAGAAATAGATCAAATAGTGCAGTTGTATGAAAATGTCAGGGTAGTCATGCAGGCTTATATACAGGGTCGAGGTCATCATGATGATGAGGATACAAAAAGCGATGCACCTGATGATGGAGTGCATGAATCCGATGAAGTGGATAAACATGCAGCATAAAGCAGATATCAGCATTTGACACTTAAGGAAAATAAGTATCTCAAATGGTTGCCAGCTGGCAACTTGTGCCACTTGATAGAGTTGACAAAGTCAAAGGGAATATTCATTGTAGATATTCATAGACAAATCTGGATCGTAGATCTTTTGTAATGGATTCCTCACCTTGTTCTATAAAAGGTGTAGGGATGCCTCTTTTGAAACATTTGAAACTTAATTGAAATTTGGTTGCTGAAGTATTCAGTACTCATTTCAAAGCTATTGTTTATGTACATGTCTTTTGCATACTTAATGAAAGAGAAGATCATTTTCGATTACAAATCTTCGTAAATCTTGTGTAATCCATGTCTGAATTCTAGATATGTGCTTTGATTTGTTGCGTCCCTTGGAGTGCTCATCATTTTGCATGTATTGTTTTCATTCATCATCCTCTGAAGTTTGCATCAACTGTATCTAGCTGTGGAACATCCTGGTGAACATATGGTTTGATTTCTTCTCCTAATGATAGTATCAAGTATGTATGTGGATCAATAGTTGAAGGTTCAACTTTAATTTGAAGTATTTCTTTCAATTTCTTTCAATTTCAGAGAGTTTCATCGTCACAATTGCAAATAATTGATAATCTTAATCAAATAGGACAAATATGCACACATCCTGTAGATAAATGAACATACTCAGCATATTTGAAGTTAAAGCATGTCACAATGACAAATATCATGCAAAGTCTTATATTTGAAGTATATCTTGAGTGGAATAACTATCTTTGCATCATCATTACAGGAAATAATATCTTACTAATGAGATCCATGTAAGGCCCCAAAATAGAAATAGCAACACACATCAACCTCTGAGTAACGTCAAAAGATTAAGACCTAATCAACGGAGACTTGAGATCATGAACTCCCTGAATTCATTGTATCTTTCAAGATGAATAAAGGTTAATGTGTACTTTTACTCTATGTTTGTTTGTAACTAACATCATGATCAAAATTCCAACGATTCAAGTGAGGTGAACACATTATAACATAGCATTCTAACTCTTTCTAACCATGAACATCATAATATTTCTGAATGATAAAATGTCCTCATGGTAACAATGCTAACTAAGGATCAGTAGTGTGCAAATGATTAATTATCCTCATCTTGAAAGGAAATTGAAAACATAAGTAACTGGTGTTAAACTACATAGTTGGAGATCATCCCTCATAGCCAACCTAGATAGAGCCTTGCTGCCAGCAGGCATTCATAGCCCCAGCAAGGTTATCTATACAATCTCCCTAAGTAGAGCCCCACTGCCAGCAAGCGTCTATAGCCCCGGTAGAGTTACTTTGATGGCCTAATTTTGTTATATATTTTGATTTTTCATTATTCATATTTCATATATCTGATATCATCTTGTAAGCTCAAAATGCAAGGTATAGTCACTTGTGGTTTTAGGTTGGAGATTACATTGGTAGCAAGGGAGTCCCTTTAGATTTTTCATTTAACACTTATACTTGTATTTTCAACAAACCCAAGGCTATTAGGTGAGTCATTGTGAAGAAATCACTTTGGTTAAAAAAGGTACCCTGATGACGAGATATCACAGACCTGATCATGATGACTTTCTCAAAATGAGTCACAACCTATATATAAATGTGTTCTCATCACTTGAATCTTAACAATTTTGTTATTTTCTGGGGTGATGAGCTACATCATCCTGACTAACCAAAATAGAACTCAACAAGCAAACAAAGCAAAAATAAAACAAAACACTGTAGAAACAACTATACAAAATATACATTATGATACACATGATTGACATGAAGCACTTAGGCTTGGAAATAATGTCTGAGGAACTGTCCATTAACTAGTAATGGAACATCCTCACCTGTCAAGTTCTTAAGCCTGAAAGTGTTGTCTCCTACTATTTCAGAAATTTGGAAGGGACCTATCCATAATTTGTCAAACTTACCATGGTCTCCTTTCCTCTCATGGGCTTTATCCCACATCAGGACTAAATCTGATATCCTGAAGGCTTTAACTTTGGCTCTTTTGTCAAACCAGCATTTGACAATAGCCTGATGTTTGGCAAATTGATCAATTGCCTGGCTTCTTTTCTCTTCCAAGTACATCAGTTGAAGCAACCTGACTTCTTGGTTATTGTCTATGCTTAGGTACTCTTGGGCAAACTGTAAGGTAGGAATCTTCAGATTAACAGGGAGGATTGGATCTACCCCATAGACTAAATGATAAGGTGAGTTTCCTAAAGCAGCCTTGTTTCTGGTTCTGTCTACCCATAAGGCATATTTCAGAAGTGTATTCCATTCCCTAGGGTTTTTGTCTACTAACTTCTTTATGATATTCAACAAATTTTTGTTGGTGGATTCTGCCAATCCATTTCCTTGGGTATAATAATTAGATGAAAACTTCAGTATAATTCCATAATCAAAGGCCCAACTTGACAATTTGGTTGAAGTAAAAGCAGAGCCATTATCACTTACCAGAGCATAGGGAACCCCATACCTGGTGATTATGTTACTTTCTAGAAATCTGATGACATCTTCTGCATTGCAAGTCTTGCTGCTAGTGGCTTCAGTCCACCTGGTACAATAGTCAGTAATTGTTAGTACATACCTATGACCTAATGATGATAGAGGATTAATAGGTCCTATGAAATCCATGCCCCATTGTGCAAATGGGTGCGCCTCCATCACTGGTTGCAAAGGTTGTGGAGCATATCTTTCTCTGTTAGTAACAACCTGACATACATGACAGCATTTAATGTGCTCAGCTGTGTCTCTGAAAATTGTAGGCCAATAATATCCTGCCCTGAGGATAGCATGTGTAGTGGCCAAGGATGAGCCATGCGTTGTTCCAAATTTGTCATGTAACTCTGATAAAACTTTGCTTGCCTCTGGCTTTTCTAAGCATCTCAAGTATATTCCTTCATAATTTTTCTTGAAAAGTACTCCTACTTTCATCATGTACTTCTGGGATTTTATCTTCAGGGCTCTTCTCTGTGAAGCCTGCAGTCTAGGACATCTTCCAGTAATCAGGATGTGCCTGATATCTGCATACCACTCTTCATTGTCTCTAGCATTGATAACATACTACTAACTTGTGATGTTTGGATCAATCTCTGATATCATTTGGCTTAAAGCCTGTCCTCTTACTAGTTTCATGGGTGTAATCTCCATGTCATATTCTTGTAAAACTGTGATCCACTTAGCCCTTTTTTCACCAGGCTCACTTTGCATTAGTAGCATCTTCACTGCTACATCTGGCACCACAGCAATCACCTTGCTTCTCAAGATATAATGCCTGAATTTCTTTACTACTCTAACCAAAGCAAGTGCCTACCTTTCAACATCTACATATCTTAGTTCAGCATCTTTGAAAGGGCAACTCATGAATGCAATCGGTTTCTCTTCCTTTTCCTCATTTCTCTGAGTTAGCACGGCTGCAGAGGTATGTTCTGAAGCAAATGAATAAATATAAAGTCTCTGGTATAGTCTGGACTAATGAGGATAGGAGCATCAGAAATAGCCTTCTTTATGTCTTCAAAGGCTACCTTGGCTTTAGATGTCCACTCAATCTTTGCATCCTTCTTCAGCATAGCATTTAAAGGTCTGACTATTTCTGCAAAGCCAGTGATGAATTTTCTGACAAAATTTATCTTACCAAAGTAAGATTTTAGTTCTTTTTTGCTTCCTGGAAGTTGTAATTTCATAAGGGAGTCCACCTTGTCAGGATCAATGATAATCCCATTTTCAGTTATTAGGTGGCCCAGCAACTTTCCTGTTGTCACCCCAAATATGCATTTCTTGGGGTTCAAGGATATCCCATACTCTTCACACTTTTTCAGTACATTTCTGAGATCTGTTACATGGTTTCCTCTTTCCTTGGAGAACACTGTGAGGTCATCCATGTAGATGACTATACATTTTCCTATTAAGCCTCTGAAGGCTATGTCCATCACTCGCTGGAACGTTGCTCCAGCATTTACCAGCCCAAATGGCATGCGTCTATAAGCAAATATCCCCCACTTTGTGGTGAAGGTAGTCTTTAGCCTATCAATCTTGTCAACCATGACCTGATTGTAACCTGAGAAGCCATCAAGGGAGGACATCATTTTAGCTCCATTAACAATCTGCAGAACTTCATCTAATGAGGGTAAAGGATAATTGTCCTTCTCTAATGCTCTATTCAGGTTCCTAAAGTCTACACACAGTCTGATGTCTCCATTCTTCTTTCTTACTAGCACTAGATTAGCCACCCAAGTGGAGTGCCTAATAGGAAATATAATCCTGGCATTCAGTAGCTTCTTGACTTCTTCAAAAATTATTGGTTCAAGCAAGGCATTGACTGGCCTTTGCTTCTGTCTGAAAGGTTTAGCAACTGGCTTGAGAGGTATAGTGTGAGTTATGATTGATGTGTCATATGTCTTCAACTCATCATAAGTCCATGCAATTACATGGATGTAGTCCTTAAGGGCCTGAGTTATTCCTTCTAACTCTTCTGGTGTGCAAACCTTACCAATCAAGACATTTCTCTTATCATCATCTTGTCCAATATTCACTTGTGAATATTGACCTCCATCAGTCCTGGGAAGATCTTTTTGCTTCAGCATATTATCCAAGTCAAAAGCTCTTTCTAACTCAATCATACCTTTGTGAATCCTATTGCTAGGCAACTCTAATATTTCATCTTCTTCCCAAACATGATCTTCCACATTGTTCTCATCTATGATCTGAGCATCAAATATGTCTCTGTTAGAGATGAAATCAAGGATATGCTGATCATCATCAAAAACCTAGAGGTTAGTAACATTATCAGGTACTGATGGTACTGATACCAGCTCTACTAAAAATCTCTTTAGGCCTGATATAGACAAGGGCTCTAATGTACTAGCAGCCTGTGCTAAGGCGTCCGCCCTATGGTTCTGTTCTCTTGGTACGTGGGTGATATTAAAGGCATCAAAGTCTTCAATCAAATCCCACACTTTGTGTCTATAGTTTGACAATTTCTTATAGTTGCAAGAGTAAATTCCTCTTACCTGTCTAACAACTAATTCTGAGTCTCCAAAGACATGCAGAATTCTTACCTTCTTCTTGAGAGCAAACAGTATCCCGTGAATCAGAGCTTCATACTTTGTCACATTGTTAGTGCAGGGGAACTGTAGTCTATAGGCAGCTAAGTAGGACTTTCCTGATGGATCAATGAGATCAATCCCTACTCCAGCCCTTGTTTGGACTTGGATCCATCAAATCTAAGGATCCAGGGTTTATCTTCAGCATGAGGGTTGGTTGTTCCTTCTCTTTTCTTTGCAGCTCTGGCAGCTGCTCCTCCTAATATCCACTTTAACTTAGGAATTTTAGCTTTCTCAGACTCCACCTTTTCTTTCTTCTGGGAATCTGATTCCTCCTTTTGTTTTCCATCATCAGGAGGATGATCTTTTGGATCAGGTACTGTATGTTTCTTTAAAACATGTAGGCACAGCGAACAGGTAGTTTTTGAGTGAGGTGCCTCATGTAACCTACACCATCCTTCAGTTAATGCATCCCGTGGATAATTCTTTTGCTCTACCATCTTCTTGATTTCTTCTGATAAAAACTCTTCGAATCTAGTCAAGTTACTACCACTGTCTTCATCAGACAGTTCATAATCTGACTCCATCAGGCAGTCACTCCCAGGGGTGATCTTTTCTTTCTTCTTAACATTTATCTGGTCATATACCAGAATTTCTTTTGTTCTCTGAATATGATCTTTGTCATGATCTGTCACCTTTTCAGTGGTTCCTACCGAAGCCAAATAAGAATCATTATCATCCTCATCACCAGATGTAGAACTTACCTCAGAATATGATGATGATGCCTCACTGCATGTCTACTCCAGCATCATCATATCTAAGCATGTTTCACAAGTTCTCTCTGAATGTGCTTCGTCATGTAATCTGCACCAACCATCAATCAGAATGTCATGAACAGGTATATTTAACAACTGACAATATTTTACCTGCTTGGACAGATGTATCTCAAAATTTCTGAAGCGATCTATTTCATTCTCATTCTCAAAATTACCATCATGTTCTATAGTAGGTATGTCTTCCTGATGATCATCATCATGATGATGATGAAAGTCAAGCATCAGGATCTCTTCTATCCTGATAGTCTGCGGTCTAATGGCATAAACTCTAGGTTCAACATTTACATACATGATCTCGTTTGTTTTATTATATTTGGTGATCATGTGTTTCATTCTAGGCTCAGCATCTATTCTTATCTGGTTTAGTATGCCTTTCCAAGGTAACCACATGTGACTGAAGTCAGTAGCCATATATCCATTGAGAGTTTTAGACTAGTCTCTACTGAGCAACATCCTGTATGTATCAGGTATATCTACTACCTGGATATTGATGTAATACTGAATCCTGGGATCAGATGCTAGCTGCATGTGGATATGAGTTAATTCACCTACCACACTTACTTCTGTTTTATCTAATTGTGTCACTTTCTTTAGGGATTTAGCAGGATGCAGCCCTAAAGCATTACATATTGACAGGGGCATGACATTTGTAGATGCACCTAAATCTACCAAACAGTTGTGTAGGTTTTTGCTAAACATCCTTATAGTGAGGAGAAAGGGTGGTGACTCACTTTTGTCCCTGTACAAGATCATGTGAGAGGTTTCTGCAGCTTGAACAGTAGCTGGCATTTTATGTTTGATAGTGTTATCTTTGACAGCATGATCCTTATTGTTAGGCTGACCTGGGGGATGACTATCCTCTCCAGGAGTAGGATCATCTAGTGACTTCATAAATGCTTTCTTAATTGCAGGAGTTTTCAACAACTCTGATAGAGATAGACTGATCTTTACCTTCTTCATCTCATCTGCTAGATATGTGACTAGTTTGTTAGACTCATGAGGTAGGGCAATAGCTTTTGACACTGTATTTTGTGCTGACAAATATTGTGCATTTACCTTTGGAAATCCTAGGTTATTACTTGCTTTGGGATAAGGAGGTGTGTTAAAATTGTTTGGAGGCAAGGAACTGGTTAATGGACCAGTAGGTCTGTTGGAGTTACTTCTCATATTATAATTGTGCTTGCCCTGACATTGTTGTTGGTAAGCATGCACCTCCTCATGTTCATTGGATGGCTCGTTCTCATCCTCAAAGGGGAAAACATAATTTGACTCAAAAGCCATGGCAGATTCTTCACATGCCTGGGTAAAATGCTGGTGGGATGACATAGTCTGCTGATGCTGATGATCAGTATAGCTCTCTAATACAAATGCAGAGTCATATCCACAAGGGACAATTTCATTTCCCTCCACCTGAGGTGGATTTCCAGAAGTATTAGACACCTCTGTCTAGAAAATGCTAGCAGCAATTCTAAATTGTGGACAGTCTAATTCTGCATGGGCATTTGTATTGTGTATTCTGCACCAATTGGTGAGGGCTACCTCAGCAAGATTGACTCTAGTAGTCTGTTTGGCTTCAGCAGGTGACTGACTGTCTAAAGGTGATGGTAAGAAACCATTATTTGGCCTGGAGTTCCATACTCTAGGTTGTCTACGAGGATTGTTGTTATTTCCACCACTATTGTTGAAATTATTGTTGTTGTACCCCCTATCAGGATAACTAGGTATGTCGTTGTTATAGCCTCTGTTTTGGTTAGGCTGAGAATAGAAGTTCTGGTTTCTCAGATGAGTGACCTCTGTAGTTAGTTTTCTTAGTTGAGCAGAGATTTCTTTGATTTCTTCTTTCTCCTCCTGAACTTTATCCACTACATTTTTAGTTTGAGGCTTGAAGAAAGAAGATCCAGTGTTATTGTTCTGATCTACACCTTGAGGTGTTGGTGTTTGTGCAGGATACTAAGGCACTTGGCCATTCCCATTAGGAGGAGGAGGCATGATACTCAATGGAGATATCTGCAGTGGTGTTGGCATTACTACTGGAGGCATCATAGCTCCATAATACTGTGGTTGGGGAGGATATTGTGTAGGATGTGTTGGATACATGCCAGGCAATGTAGGGAAAGCTATGTTCGGAGTAGGAGCAGGGACTAACTGCTAATTCACTTTGATAGCTTCTTGAAAAGCTCCTGTCAAAGTTGTGATTTCAGGATGTGTTCTCCTGATGAACATGGAAGTCAATGGATCCAAAGCTGAGTAATAGATACTCCTGGCAGCAGCATCTGCTACAGTATATGGGGCGACTAACTTGGATAGCATTTTCTGGAACCTAGCATTGAAATTGGCAATAGGTTCACCTTCAAACCTCTTGATTGTAGCAAATAGGTGATAGTTCATTGAAGGGTCAATAGGTACTTTGAACCTATCAGTGAAAGCTTTTTCTAAGATAGCCCATGATCCGACAGAACCCTGACCAAGACTAATAAACCAAGTATAAGCCTCTTCCCCTAAGGAAAAAGGAAATAATCTGCATACAACGTCCTGATGTTCTATTCTGGCCCGACAGCAGGCTTCTTTAAAGGTTCTGATATGATCATCCGCATCTTGATAAGGATGATATTTTGGACAAAGTTTGTCTGGATTCTTTGGTAACTCATGATATGCAGTAAAGGTCAAAGGTGACTCTGCTATAAAGAAAGACATCGCAATCAGAGGAGGTTGAGCCTGTGGTACAGTTGGCTGAGGTTGGACCTGGGGTTGAGGTTGAACAGGAGGTGTCACAAATATCCCAGAAGGTATTTGCAGACCAACAGGGGTTACAGGAGGAGGTTCTGGTGAAGCTCCTGATGCACTAGACCCTGGAGTGTGATGGATGTCTACAGTTCTAGGTTTGAAACCTCTAATAGGTAGTTCTTCAAAGATTCCACTAGATCTAGACCTGGTATTTATCCTGTGAGCCAAGATTTCTCAATTTTGAGGCAAATTGGCCGGAACTTTGTAAAGATCGGTAGGAATTCACTAGTAAAGGCTGTATTTATGGTTAAGATTGGAAATTGACCAAGTATTTACCGAATATTTGCAGCTGTACTGCAAATATGAGGTGATTCTTGGTTTGGCAACACTAGTAGGTTGATATCAGGTTTCTAAAGCAAGATACCTCAAAACTTGGACAAATTTACGTGAAATAAGACTGATCTTTGCAAATACATGCTGATCTACTGTAAAGATTGCAATATTTATGACTGATTTCAAAAACATTACACAGAATTAGTATACATTGACTCAGAACAGCAAATATTTTCGTCTAGCTTTAAAATTTAGCGGTGTCTGAGTGTTACCTTACAATCTCTATCATCACCTGAACTACTTCAATATGATCCTCGTTTTATGGATGGCCCTCCTTCTAGCACCAATTTATGTTGATCATGATGTTAGTCACAAACAAACATAGAATAAAAGTACACATTAACCTTTATTCATCTTGAAAGATACAATGAATTCAGGGAATTCATGATCTCAAGTTTCTGTTGATTAGGTCTTAATCTTCTGATGTTACTCAGAGGTTGATGTGTGTTGCAGTTTCCATTTTGGGGCCTTACATGGATCTCATCAGTAAGATATTGTTTCCTGTAATGATGATGCAAAGATAGTTATTCCACTCAAGATATACTTCAAATATTGTGTCTATCTTTAAGACTTTGCATGATATTTGTCATTGTGACATGCTTTAACTTCAAATATGCTGAGTATGTTCATTTATCTACCGGATGTCTGCATATTTGTCCTATTTTCTTAAGATTATCAATTATTTGCAATTGTGATGATGAAACTCTCTGAAATTGAAAGAAACTGAAAGAAATACTTCAAATTAAAGTTGAACCTTCAACTATTGATCCACATACATACTTGATACTATCATTAGGAGAAGAAATCAAACCATATGTTCACCAGGATGTTCCACAGCTAGATACAGTTGATGCAAACTTTAGAGGATGATGAATGAAAACAATACATGCAAAATGATGAGCACTCCAAGGGACGCAGCAAATCAAAGCACATATCCAGAATTCAGACACGGATTATTCAAGATTTACGATGATTTGTAATCGAAAATGATCTTCTCTTTCATTAAGTATGCAAAAGACATGTACATATACAATAGCTTTGAAATGAGTCCTGAATACTTCAGCAAACAAATTTCAATTAAGTTTCGAATGTTTCAAAAGAGGCATTCCTACACCTTTTATAGAACAAGGTGAGGAATCCATTACAAAAGATCTACGATCCAGATTTGTCTATGAATATCTACAGTGAATATTCCCTTTGACTTTTTCAACTCTATCAAGTGGCACAAGTTGCCAGCTGGCAACCATCTAAGATACTTATTTTCCTTAAGTGTCAAATGTTGATATCTGCTTTATGCTGCATTTTATCCACTTCATCGGATTCATGCGCTCCATCATCAGGTGCATCGCTTTTTGTATCCTCATCATCATGATGACCTCGACCCTATATATGAGCCTACATGACTACCCTGACATTTTCATACAACTACACTATTTGATCTATTTCTCCACCATCTTGAGTCTTTGCTTTGATAATCGCATGTTTATGTGCTTGGTATTTATTTCGGATGTTATCCAATTTATTCCTTCTATTGTATAATGTCTCATTATAATTTTCTATTTTCACCTTGATCCTCACCAGTCTATCCATGACTTCTTCTGTCATTTGACCTAGTGGATCATCAACAATGAATTGGAAGTTATTATGTAGAGCTTGGATTGCAAACTCCTTGTCTTGATTTTCTATCTTTCCTTCCACTTTTCCTTCCAATGTTTCCAAAATTTCTGCCTCAAAAGACATCATATTATGTAACTTCATGCTGATCTCTCTCAACTTATTGTTACATCTGTTAAGTACATCACCTTCAAATTGGATGTCTTTATACCATATATCTATCAGTAATGCATTGTTATTATTCAATACTTGCTTATGTATAAGTATCTAAGGATTGATCCTCTTTATTTCTCCCAGCACATCCTTTATCTTTTCCAATTGGAAGGACCTTTTCCCTGTCTCCATTTGCAATTTATCTACCTTCTTCTTGGAGTCACTAAGAGAACTCCACCTGTTCAAAGAGGCTTTTACTACTTCTTCTGCTATGTCAAATGTGGAGTACATCCACTTTCTCAATATGGATGACTCATGTTTCATGAGATCTAACTTATTTACCTCATCTTGGGAAATAGCAGTCAATGGGACCGCATGATCAGTAGCACTATCTTCAGGATTGGTTAACCTCCTTATATATGCATGCAACTGAGCAATGTGCTCTTTGTGTTGCTTAGTTTTCTCCTTTTCTCTCTTAACCTTTTGAATTAAAGAATCTATAATGTATTTGCCTTCTTGACCCTCTTGGTCTTCATTAGCAAACCCTAAGTCTACTGTGCTAATTTGAAATTCATCCAAGGTGATTTTACCTTTCTCTTTATCTACAGTAGGGAGTGTTATCTATGCAGTTCTTCTTCCTATTGCAGGATCCCTTTTAATGGCCGAAGTCATTCTAGCCTTCCTCTTTGGTTTTATCAAGTTTTCTGAAAACAAAGTAGACACATCAAACTCTGGCATTTGCATACCTGAGTCCATGCCAATTTCAGTTTCTAACCATTGAGGAACTTGATCCTTGGGTCCTTGGTTTCCAGTATCATCATCCTGATGATCACTTTGATCTCCTGTGTCCACCACCATATTCGATGGGGAGGGTGATCTTCTTTTCTCTTCCTCACGATGTTCATCATGAGGGGGATCCTTTGATATATCCTCCTGATGAGGATCTTCTTTCTCTGGAGGTTGATCTTGCTGATCATCTGCATGTGCACCATGATCCTTATCATTTATTTCCTCCACTCTGAATTCATCTACCTTATTTATTTCCTCCTCCTGAGGTATATTAATATCTGTGATTACTATTCCATACTCCTTAGGTGTTTCTATTTGATCTTTGATCACATCTTTCTCTGCACCTGTGATGACTGTTTCTTGAGTGTTAGGAGTAGGATCAGCTGATGCATCCTTTTCTTCTTCTCTCCTACTTTCGCCTCTACTATCCCAGGTTCAGCTGATGTATCATGCTGCTGCTGACCCATATCTGGAGCTTGGCTCTCCACTTTTTTCTATTCCAGCTCTTCAATATTTTTCATTTTATCAGGTGTTCCTGCCACATCCTGATGATTCACATCTTCTACATATGTCAAATCTACAACTACAGGACTTGTCACCTATTCAATTAATATATCCAGCCCTATCTGTTCTGCGATTTTCTCTAGGCTCTTTTCTTTCTCTGACTCCACTCACTTCATTTCTTCTAACACCGTTTGCATGGAAGGAGTTCCATGAGGAGTGATCAGGGTGTTAGTAGCAAGGGTTTCCATCCTCTGCGAAGCCACATCTTTCACTACCTCATCATCGGATAAGTCTACTGTCTCATCCAATGAGACAATGCCACTTTGGATCATCCTAGAGGTTTCCTTTATTTGCTCTTTTGCAAGTTCAGTCTTGAACTTTACAATGGTGGAAAGTGGAACATTGTGCTGCAATTCGTTATTGAATACTTCACCACCTATCCCTTTCAACATTGTAGGGGATTGTCTTATTTCACCTCTCATGGAGGTCCTTGTTTTCTTCGGTGTGGGGGCTATCACCTGAGGCACCTTTCTTTTCCTTTTGAACAATAAAGGGCCATCTTCTTCCTCAAGCTCCTCTTCCATAGGGATATCTTCTTCTATTTGTTTCTGTGAGGTCTGACCCTCTTCATGGGTCTCAGTAACTACTACCTCTGCCCTCTGAATTTTCTTGGACTTCTGTCCATCTCTTGGAGGAGGTGTAGCTGGTGCTGAAGCATGTCCTGCATGTCCTGAAGCTGATGCTTCTCCTGATGCTGGTGCCTGTGCAGTAGTCTCTACTATTCTCTCTATAATAACCCCTTTGGGTTCTTCCTCCGCTTTCTTGCCTCTAGGAGGTCTTTTACTTTGTTTCTGTGGAGGGGGCAACCTGTCTCCTTTGGATTTCCTCTTCTCATTCAGGAAGTCATCATACTCATCAGCAGAGAGCTCTTGTCCTTTCTTTTTGTTATCTATGGTAAGGACCACACCTTTTCTCTGCAGTATGTTTACCTAGTCATCAACCCAAACCTGAGTTAGCTGTAATATCCTGCCCGTGAATGAATCCAAGGAGATGTCCTCCTGCATTGTAAGGTCTTGGGCTGATATGGTATCATTATATATCTTCTTCTCTTCATATTCTTTAGCCATTATCTTTCCATCATCCTTCTTCATTTGCGTTGGGATGGAGATGCAACCAAAGGTTCTGATTTGATTCAAGGTTAACCTTTGATATCTTCTTCTTCTTGCCTCCACCTCATCCTCACAGTCTGCCCAAAAATCTTCAAGATGCCTCTTGTGGATGGGCTGCCCCATGATTTTCTGCATCCTACCATGAGGATCATATGACCTTACAAATGGGAAAAACTATAACTTCATCACTGTCAAGCTAGCTATGGCTTTCTTAATATTTTCACTATCTGGGCACATGTAATATCCCATTGTCACTGGAAACAATACTGGTGGGATTTTGTTGTTGACTTTGTAAGCATCCAATATTGTTACATCTTGCCTCATGAACTCCATGAGCACTACTGCATCAATTGGATATCTTGGGAGCATGAGGGGCTGTTCTGCAAATCCTTCAATCCTAATATAGGAGAATGTTGCAAACTGTATATACCAGGCTCCATGCCTGTAGATGACTTCCTGAGCTTCCATGCTCAATCTCTTTGTTCTGTCCTCTTCCATGGTTCTTACCAAATGCATTGAAAATGCATCATTCACTAGCTTATAGTCCTGGAGATAGTTCACTCTTTGTAATTGGGGATAGTGATCCCAGATATGTGCATCATTGGTGGTGCCACCAATATTCCCTACTGTCGTCAGTGCATTGAATGTGCCTTTGTATGCACATGCATAAACCAAGTACGAGGTCATATAAAATGGATAATCTATACCTCCCAGATTCGACAGCTGCTCATCAATAGCATCACTTATTATTTGGCCCATAATGGCCTGTTATCAGTATATATACACATTAGGATGATCCCATACATCCAGTCCTTGAAACTTCCAGCTGTTGGCTGACCTGTAGCTCAACTGAGTAAGGCGATCATGAACTAATATTCATCATCAAAATCATATTTGTATAAATGGACAGGGAGCTTGGCTGCAGCTGGATATGCACTATTCTTAGCTCTCCAACCATACATTATTTTCCTGGTAGCCTTTCTATTAGCTTCATACTCTACTACCAGCTTCTTCAGGTTTATGTTGACCACACCTTTTCCCAATGGCAAACCAAACATGGTGGACAGGCTCTTTATGGAGAAGTCCGCATACACCCTTCCGTGTTTCTCAACTCTTCTTGTCTGTGAATTATAATTTCTGGCACATTCTATAACCAGTTCAGGAGCCTCCATGTTGTACAAAAAACCAGCGGCATTTCCCATTCCGGACATTAAAATAGCCTCAAGCAGAGGATTATCTTCCTGATTGTGCATCCTGTCTGCCCATGCAGCCAGATCCGTGTTTCCTTGGTGTGTATCCCCAATAATTCCATATTTGAATTGCACCCCCTCAGGCTGTGCAAACATCAGTTTAGCGAACTCTGCCTCAGACTTCATCAATCGCTTATCCACCATGGATTCCTGCAATGACAAAAACTGGTCTCACAATTGTGCATCTCATCTCATACATGCATACATATATTACATTTTATGACCTCCATGCAGTGTTTACAAGCATTACTTCATCATGATATGCAGAACTTACAATTTCAAACCAGTAACCTCATATTACCCGTATATGCCTACAAAACACAGCAAAAGGGATCTGCTACTTACCTAACGCACTTATCCTTCGAATTATGTTGATGACAATTTTATGGAAATACCCTTGAGATTGATCGCAATCATGTTCTTCACTTTGTTCAGGATGTGTACCTCCGCAAGTGACTCTTAGCAGGGTTTGGACGCTCGGCTCTGTGTAAACACTTAATTCTTCGCAAGGTAAATGTATAATGACGTTACAAATCTGCTTTAAACCTATTCATCTGGTCAATTAGGGCATAATCTGACTGAATCAATCCTAATCGTTAATTTTGTGCACGGAAACGCAGAATCTTGCCAGGTGTGATCATCGCGGCAACAGTCAGCGGGAAGCACCTACCGTATTAATGGGCATTCAATGTTCGCGCAGCGGGACGAGGAGGAGGATCTTTTGAAATATCAGGTGATATTTAAAATATGATCGTCCCTCGTAATATGACCATCCGCACCATGGCGGGAAAACATATCGGGTTATGTTTAGACCATTGGGTCATGTTATATAGATCAAGTGATGTTCAAAATATCAGGTGATATTTTAAAACGGCTGATGACCCTAAGCGTTCTTTAAGTGACCTTTCTCATAATGTCATGATGACATCACCATGATAATGGATGAGTCTATCGCTGAAGCACAATGATGTCATCATCATGTTTTGGTGAAAAGATGATGTTATAAAAAATACCTCCATGAGGTAAAATGATGATGACATCATCATCATGTTGATTTTCTTTTGTTATCAGGATGAGATGATGTTATCATGATAATTTCTTCAGGGTGATATTTCGAGACCGGGGAATATTTGAAATATAGGGTGATATTTAGAATATCGGGTGATGTTTTGAAATATCATCCCCGCAAAATATATGATGTTGTTGACAGGTAAGTATCACTACCACTTAAGTTTGACGTCTGCATATCACGAATCAAATGATTTATCAGGTGATAAATAGGATCAGGGTGATCTTTTGAAAGATGACTGATATTAGGAAATATGATCCTCCCCCTTGTGAATATCAGGTTTGACCGAGATTTTGACCACTCATAACTTTCACATCCTAAGGAATATCAGGGTGATGTAAAAGGCAAACCTGCATGAATTTCAATGTTGTTTCCAAATATGAGGTTGATGTCATGAAACAAGAGCTTTGACAAACTAACCTCATGATGATGACTTACCACATCCTCTTATAGAGGGTTATCTGCATGACATACTTTTACCAGACCGCCAGCAAGCAGAAAACACAAGCAAAGCCAAAAAGTTGGGTCCCTATTTTGCCAAGTCAAAATGGGGCGTGTTGTGTAACCACACAACACTAGTAAAGTTCTGTTGTCTGAGAATATTTTTATGGCGGATAGCTTGTATAAGTAAGGAGAATGGTATCAGCAGATGAAGATGAAGAAGGAAGTTTTTGATAAGATTAAGGAGTCTCATAAGGAAGCAAATGCTTGACTACTTGCAGTCATCTATGAGATAAATGATACTTTGAAAGAATGTGTAGAGCCTGGCATTGATGATCTGGCTCCATTAGATGTCTAGTGTTGCAAGGACAGATTACACCAAGTCATTCATAGATAGTCTCCACTCAATATGGTGGGTAAACTTGAAAAGGTCAGTGATCTTCGAGCCTCTTTTGTTGCATTTCAGAAAAGCAGGAAATCAATGGAAGATGTATATACTCAGTACTACCGAGAACTTGAGAACCTCAAATTCAGAGTTGACCATGTTAAAGATCCAGAACTTGCAGACATAAATCCAGCATTAACAGCTTGGGTAGCTTACAGCAACAAAAAAGTAGAAGAAGACAAAATAGATTTAGAGGAGAATGGGTAAAATAATGGAATATCAAAAATTGAAATTGTAATCCCGTCACTTGTGACAAATGCTATATTTAGAAGGTCATGTGACACTTTTTTGTCTTTATTATGCTTTAAAAATTGACTTTTCCCTATATACAGCTCAATGGGTATTCAAAATGTCTAGATTCAATGTATTTAGGAGTTGTATTTTGTCTTTTTCCTACAAGACAAAGGGAAATCTGAGAATGGATAATAGTTGTCTATATGATGTAATCTGGACCGTCGATGTCGAGTTAGTCTCCACCCTCTATTCAAAAACTCAGTATGGCACCTCTTCTATATAAAGGGTCATTGTTCCTCTCATTATAACACAATCTTGATGTTAAATTGTTGACACTCTGCCATTTGAGATTAATACAAAGCAAGTTTTTGTAGCATTTCTAAGAATTTGTTTATTTGTATTATCTATTTGGTTTCAAGGTTTGCTTCATTATCTACAATTAATTAATCATGCTTTGTAATGTTATTTATTTATTAAAGGTATTTGATGAATGTTCTAAGTCCATACTTTTAGTTACTTGATGACTGTAAGTAGCTGTGTAAAGTTAGTATGGGCTAATCATTTTGTGCTAAGTTTAATTGCATTACATTAGTTAAATATTTAATGAATGCATGCAATCTAAAAATCTTAAGAATCCATAGAAGATAGCATCATTTTCTGTAGTGTTGTAGCAATTAATTAGCTTGGTTACTCAGGAAGTGGTTTTAAATTTAGAGCATTTGTCTACCATTAGTGAGTTGTGCATTGTGAATGTCACTTAGGATCCTTCTAAACCCTACTCCTTTTGCATTTTATTATTAATGAACTGTTAGTATTAGGTTTCTGCAGCATTTACATTGTCATATCAGCTGAAACAATATAAGGGTTTGACCTGTCAAATCTATCATATTGCATGTAACACCCCTTGTAGGCACAGCTAGAACATCCAACTGAGAAATTCCAAGCAAGCTAAGACCTAGCTATATTATCCTTGGAGTAGTCTTACTTAGGGTAAGATACTTTTCAAGAGGTGTGATGCCAGCAATCATACCTGCATTGGTGTGTGCTAAACCACCATCAACAGAATTGGCACTAGGAGGGCGACCAAGTTAAAATCCCCTCCATAAAATTAGCAAGTCTAGGGACCAGACAGAGACTCACCAGGTCCAGCTCAGCTAGAGAGGAGTTGCTGTCCCTGACAAAGTTTAGAAGAACCCGAAGAGATCAGGGAAAACCCAGAGCACCAAGGGATCAATCTATTCCAAGAAACCTAGTTGCAACCCCAATCAATCCTCCAATCATGGCTTTCTTCACTGATAATAACCAGTCCCCATTCCAATTCTGCGTTTACCATGATATGCCCAAAAACCCTGACAAGTTATGCTCTAAGTTTCACACCAATGATCCAGATAGAACTGCTGATGAGCACATTAAAATCTACTGAATCAAGGTGACTCACTAACAAATTAAAAGAATTTAAATGCTCTGCAACTGATTCACCTTCTCGCATTTTCATGGAAAACAATTTTTTTTTTAAATAAAGTTTATTTACCATACTCTTGGCTTGATAGATCTCACCCAACCATTTCCACAACTTGTATGCAGTCTCTTCCTTTGCGACATTCAATAGGACAGAGTCTGAAAGACACAACCGGATGGTTCCCCATGCCTTCTTATCCAGTCTGTCCCACTCATCTTGAGAGACATCATTGGGTTTCTTCTCTTTTTGAACAGCCAACCATTGGTTTCTTTCTTCCAACAAATCTTCTATTTTTAGCTTCCACAACTCATACCCCGTTCCATTGAACTTCTCAATGTCCAATCGAGAGGTTGATGCAACGGTGGATGCAGCCATAATAACAACACAAGATCTACAAAACAAACACAACCAAATCTCCCACTGCAGCTACAGCTTCCACACTACCACCCAAGAATCAAAGTTGGCCAGGCTCTGATACAAAATGTTAGAAATGAAAGCAACACTACTTCAATGGAAATCTAATTTGAATAAATTTCAGTAATCTTTTAAGTGTACATTAACAATGGAGATTGTAACAAAACATAAACCCACAATACATAAATATACCAAAAGCAAAATGAAGCACATAACACAAGTGTTTAACATGAAGAAAACCCTTTCGAGTAAAAAACTCCACCAAGAAAAGAGGCCAAGTTGTATTATCTTCACAAAAGGAGATTAAAAATACATTCACTTCCTTTGTCCTTCAACCTTCACTCCAGCAGAACTTGGGTACCTGTAAACTGTTATATACATCTCATCTACTATTCTATGGTTTATATAGAATTTACACAACCTCAAGACATTAAATGACTTCTTACAAGCCCATAACACTTGTCAAGAGTTAACAATACAATCTTGGGTGTCCATGGCCAAGAATACGCTCTTACGGGGTCATAAATGTTGTCATACATGCATCCTACACTTGGAAAAATGTGCCCATGCAAGCTTGAACGCCTTGGGGCTAAAAATAGCCACTTACAACATCTTATGACGCGTCATATGCTATTATTAGTGTCATAGATTCTTATGACAACTTATAGTGGTCATAGAATCTCTTACACTCTCTTACAGCATCTATGATGTGCGTCATAACACTAAAAATAGATTATTCCTCCACATGTGCACCCCACTTTGACCAATTACCATATACCATAGTAAATAACATCCTGTAACTACCGCCGGTAACTCTGGGACTTACCGTGCAGTAACTCCGTAATTACCGTGGACATTAAATAATTTTTACCACTGCCGGTGAAACTTGTACACCTTTATGGGTAATTACAAATAATAAATGGAATAAATACAATATTGGGATTTACAAGGTTAATGGCACCTTATCCCGACATTCTCCCACTTAACATTATACATTGTAAATCAACCCATAGGAAAAATAATCAAGCACTAGAAACAAGGCCCATGGCCTCTCTGCACCACACAAACTTCTTTGTGCTCATAGGCTTGGTCAATGAATCTGCAACATTCTCCTGATTGTCTATCTTCTTCAACTCAATCTCTCCATTTGCAACCAACTCTCAAACAAAGTGATACTAAACATCAACATGCTTAGTCCGAGCATGATACATGGGATTCTTGGCCAAACAGATACCACTTTGGCTATTACAACCAATCTGAATGATCCTGCAATCAAAACCAATACCTGTACACAGCCTCCTCAACCAAACTGACTCCTTAGAGACATGTGTAGCATCCATATACTTTGCTTCTCTGGTGGACAAAGAAACTGTGGGCTGCCTCTTACTCATCCAACTCACTGCACCTCCAAACAAAGTAAACACATAGCCACTAGTGGACCTTTGACTATCCAAGTCACCTACCCAATCTGCATCAACAAAACCCTTTATGTCCAAAGATTTATCAACACTATCAGTTCCAGAATAAACCAAACAATGATCAGGAGTACATGCAAGATATTTAAACACCATCTTTGCATAGTTCCAATGTTATCTACCAGGGTTAGACATAAATCTGATCAAAACTCCCACTGCTTGGGCACTATCTGGTCTAGTGCAAACCATTGCATACATCAAACTCCCTACAGCACTAGCATATGGCACATTAGACATATTCTCAAGATCATCCTCAGTCTTTGGACACATATTTAATGAAAGCTTAGTACCAATGGGTAAAGGAACTCTAACTGGATTACAGTCCTGCAAACTAAACCTCTGCAAAATAGTATTCACATACTTACTTTGTGACAACCAAAGCTTTCTGTTAACTCTGTCCCTTCTGATCTCCATTCCCAAAATATACCTTGCAGCACCAAGATCTTTCATCTCAAATGCACCTAAAAGTTGGGATTTAAGCTCACTGACCATACCCTTAGTATTGTTGAAAAACAACATGTCATCAACATACAAAGCAATAACCAGTATAGAATCATCAACACAATGAATGTAAACACAATGATCCTCCTCGATTCTAGCAAAACCCAATTTCAAAACAAATGAGTCAAACTTTTGATACCACATTCTAGGGAACTATATTAGACCATAAAGAGACCTCTTTAACCTGCAAACCCAATGTTCTTTTCCTTTTACCTCAAAACCTGTAGGCTGTTGCATATAAATTTCTTCTTCAAGATCTCCATGCAAGAACACAATCTTAAAATCCATTTGCTCAATCTCCCAATCATAAGCTACAGCAATGGATAAGAGAAATCTAATAGAAGTCAATTTAGCAACAGGAGAGAATATCTCACCAAAATCAACTCCCTCTCTCTGGGAGTAGCCCTTGGCTACCAGTCTAGCCTTGTACTTCTCCAATGACCCGTCTGCTACAAACTTCTTCTTAAAGACCCACTTACAACCTATGGCCTTTCTTCCTTTGGGAAAATGAACAAGATCCCAAGTGTTATTAAAGTCTAAAGCCATCATCTCCTTCTGCATGGCTAGCTGCCAAGACTTACTATCATCTACAGAAATAGCTTCCCTATAGGATCTAGGTTCATCGTTAGTACTCAATAAAGCATATACACAATGGAAATCTGGTGGGCTATACTTGTCAACTAGATTCTATTATCTTTTGGATCTCCTCAAGGCTGGAGTAAGAGACTCTACTCATTCTTCTGCATGATCATCTATATCGACTTCTTCTGTCACAACAGATTCATCTTCATCAGAACTACTTGAATCTTCTTCTTCTTCTTCACCCCCTAATCCATCATTCTGTTCTTCTTGAGGTGTATCTTGCTACTCTATATCAAAGTGCACCTTCTTTACCTTTTCATCTTTTTTCTTTTGGCTGCTCAAGTTCAGAAATAGCTCTATGTTCCCTAAAAATAGCATCTCTAGAAATGATAATCCTGCGGGTTAGTGGATTCCAAAGCTTATAACCTTTCACATTATCACCATATCCAATGAATGTACACTTTTTAGCCTTTGGATCTAACTTAGATCACTTTTCCTTAGGCACATGAACAAAAGCCTCACAGCCAAAGACCCCTAAATGTGAAACAGAAGGTTTCTTACCTGTCCACACTTCATAAGGTGTCAAATCAAGAGCCTTACAAGGAGATCTGTTTATCAAGTAGCAAGCAGTACACACAGCCTTTGCCCAAAATCATTTCTCCAACTGTGCATCACTAAGAATACTTCTGGCTCTTTCCATAATTGTTCGGTTCATCCTTTTTGCAACACCATTCTGCTATGGTGTATACGGAGTTGTCTTTTATCTTATTATACCTACATGCTTGCAAAACTCATCAAATTCCTTAGAGCAATATTCCCCTCCATTGTCAGATCTTAATATTTTTATCTTTAAACCTGATTGGTTCTCTACTAAGACTTTGAATTCCCTAAACTTAGTGAAAACTTCATATTTATGTTTCATAAAATAAATCCATGTAAATCTAGATACATCATCAATGAAGCTTACAAAATAACGAGATTTTCTGATAGATTCATTATCCATAGGTCCAAACACATCCGTATGAATAATTTCTAACTTCTCTTTTACTCTATTGCTTCCTGAAGGAAATAATTTTCTGTTTTGTTTACCAAACACACAATGCTCACAGAAATCAAAGTGCTCATTAGAATAAGAGAAACCATCCAACAAATTTTTATTCTTAATAGTTTTTAGTACATTATTGCTTGTGTGGCCCAATCTATGGTGCCACAATGTCATGTCCCTGCATTATGTATTATTCATTCAAATCAAAGATATGAATGATATTATAAATTGAATATATTTAAATAATATTTATTTAAAACAATTAAAAAATATTTTATTATTATATTTATAAATAACACATAAACAATAATAATATATTATAAATATATCTAATAATATAAATATAAATATTCTTATATTTATCTTATATTATAATATAAATATAAATAATATAATATAAATCATATATCATTTATTATGATATAAATGATATAATATAAATAATACAAAATAAATAATATATCATTTATTATAATGATATAACATAAATACAAATAATATAAATAAACTATGTTAAGGGAGTTACATATGGTTACCACAGGTCATAGAAGGGAATAACATAAACTAATAAAAATTATAAAAGGGTAAGTATGTCTTTTACCACCAGGTATAATAAATATCCCTTGAAAGGGAAATAAATAAAGAAAAGAAGATGGGCAATAAATAAATAATATCCCATAAATAAATATATTTAGATCCGCGTATATTTATATATATTTCTGAGTCATAACTAGAAAAGATTTCATAAATATATATAGGGAGGAATTATTCAAGTAAAAATAAATATAATAATAATAATATATAATAGTAAATATATATTTATTCATTGCATAATATAAGGGCATTCATATATGGAATCGGGCTATTGAGAAGATGCCGATCTCATAATAAGGAGCCCTTAACTAATACAAACAAATATCGAGTATCAAAGTTTAATAATATTTATTTATTAAGGGTGGTGACGGCTGGTGAATTGCACCCCTTCAAACTTATAAATATTAACGGGCCCATCTAACAAAAGAGGGGAAAGGAATAGAAAAAAAGAACGAGGAGAATAAATATCTACTGCATCCAAAAGGTACCTGCAGATCGTCTGAACAACAAGTAAGTATTTTAATATATTTAATTATTAAGATGTAATGTATCTATATATATGTGTGAAAAAATATATATATATACAATAATATTAATAACATATATAATAATACAATATAGAGATATAATTAATATTATAACAAATATTATAATATATAAATATTAAAGAATAGGCAAAAGAGAATAGAATCTAGTGAGCAGATTCAACAAGACAAGTAGCATAAAGAGGTATGTGCACTTTCCTTATTAATAGGTTAGGCAATATAAATGTTGTAGAAGAATAATATGAATATAAATGGACTGTCAAGTTAATTGATATAATTATGATGTTAATATAAATAAATGCACTTAACTTAGACAAAACTATGAATGTGCATAAACTAATATAATGAATAAATGTAATGATATATGATCAATATTAATATAAGGCATCTTGTGTTAAATGCCAATAAGAACAATTATAATATTTATTAAATCAAATAAAAAGATAAGTTGGTGGTATGCTTGGAGCTGACTCAGACTCTCCCTTTAACCCCTCTATCACCTCTAAGGTATGACGTAGTTGAAATAGTTTATTTTAGCCTAGGTATCTTTCGACTGGATGTAAGTCCCTCGACCAAGTGATGAGGAACCCCGTGTGTGGGTGAAATCCTTGGGCCTAGGAGAACTCGTAAGAGTTGCTCTACGGATGGTGACTCTCGTCTGGATGAGGTACTCCGTGTGTGATTGAAATCCCACGAGCCAAATGGTGAGGGACTCCGTGTGTGAGTGAAACCTTTGGGCCTCCGTAAGAGATGGAACTATTTCCTTAATGAAATCATACTTAGTGATCTAGAGCCGATTAACGCAAGAGTCTACCATAAGTCCCTCACAAGTCATATCACGAACCAATGATAACAATGAATAATGTGAATGTACTTATAAATTGAGAATGTTTTAATGCATGATGACGAAACAAATATATGAACCTAATATGAATATAATCTAATATGTTATAGTCTCAATGATTATATATTGAAATAAATGATAAGTAGATTACTAATGTTCTCTTTTACTAAGTTGAAATCGTGCAAGGTTGTCAAAATTTTTAGCTTATTAGGATGGGACATTACACACAACATACATGTATTTTTAGTAGTGGCCTCAGATACATAGGAGGCATTATAAACTGTAGTGGCTTCAAGCTTAAACAAGTTCCCAAATCTCTTCCCTTTTGCTACCACCAAGTTCCCTCTCACCAATCTGCAGCCATGCTTGTCAAATGTCACATGCATTCCCAAATCATTCAACTTCAAAACTGAAATCAGATTTCTAGCTAATCCAAGAACATGCAAAACACCAAGGAGGGTTTTAATCCTCCCATCACTGAAACACAACAATACCTTTCCTTTCCCGACAATCGGATATGTAGAGTTGTCACCAAGGTAGATATTACCTCCATCATATTCTTCATATGTGGAGAACCATTCCTTATGCGGGGTCATATGAAATGAGCATCCTGAGTCAACCAACCAGTGATCATTAGAAACAAGATTACATGCAGAAAGTAAAACTTCTTCACCTGCATTCGAGGACTTATCCAAAGCACTCTCCCACTATTTCTTGGGGTTTCTGCACTCCTTCACATGTCCCCTTTTACCATAGTTCCAACACTTAACTCTATTCTTTTTACTAGGAATCTTAGACTGGCCCTTGGACTTGTCCTTAGCCCCTTTCTAATCTCCTTTAGGTCCCCTTTCCTTAGACCTTCCCCTGACACTGAGAGCATCCCTTGAACTATCTGAACTCTTCTTCCTCAATTCCTATGACAGTAGCACTAAAACAAGAGCATCCAACTTCAGATCCGCAAGGTTAGCAGTGATAGCAAGGATAACATTCTCCCAAGACTCAGGTAAAGAACAAAGAAGTAAGATGCATTCATCTTCCTCACTAACCTCAATATCTACTGAATCAAGCTGACTCACTAACAAATTAAAAGAATTTAAATGCTCTGCAACTGATTCACCTTCTCGCATTTTCATGGAAAACAATTTTCTTTTTAAATAAAGTTTATTTACCATACTCTTAGCTTGATAGATCTCACCCAACCATTTCCACAACTTGTATGCAGTCTCTTCCTTCGCGACATTCAATAGGATAGAGTCTAAAAGACACAATTGGATGGTTCCCCGTACCTTCTTATCCAGTCTATCCCACTCATCTTGAGAGACATCATCAGGTTTCTTCTCTTTTTGAAAAGCCAACCATTAGTTTCTTTCTTCCAACAAATCTTCCATTTTCAGCTTCCACAACTCATACCCCGTTCCGTTGAACTTCTCAATGTCCAATCGAGAGGTTGATGCAACGGTGGATGCAGCCATAATAACAACACAAGATCTACAAAACAAACACAACCAAATCTCCCACTGCAACTACAGCTTCCACACTACCACCCAAGCATCAAAGTTGACTAGGCTCTGATACAAAATGTTAGCAATGAAAGCAACACTACTTCAATGGAAATCTGATTCGAATAAATTTCAGCAATCTTTTAAGTGTGCATTAACAATAGAGATTGTAACAAAATATAAACCCATAATACATAAATATACCAGAAGTAGAATGAAGCACATAACACAAGTGTTTAACGTGGAGAAAACCCTTTCAGGTAAAAAACTCCACCAAGAAAAGAGGCCAAGTTGTATTATCTTCACAAAAGGAGATTACAAATACATTCACTTCCTCTGTCCTTCAACCTTCACTCCCGCAGAACCTGGGTACCTGTAAACTGTTATATGCATCTCATCTACTATGCTATGGTTTATATAGAATTTACACAACCTCAAGACATTAAATGACTTCTTACAAGCACATAACACTTGTCAAGAGTTAACAATGCAATCTTCGGCGTCCATGGCCAAGAATAGGCTCTTACGGGGTCATAAATGTTGTCATACATGCATCCTAAACTTAGAAAAATGTGCCCATACAAGCTTGAACACCTTGGGGCAAAAAATAGCTACTTACAACATCTTATGACGCATCATATGCTATTATTAGTGTCATAGATTCTTATGACAACTTACAGTTGTCATAGATTCTTATGACAACTTATAGTTGTCATAGAATCTCTTACACTCTCTTACAGCATCTATGACGTGCGTCATAACACTAAAAATAGATTATTCCTCCACATGTGCACCCCAATTTGACCAATTACCATTTACCATAGTAAATAACATCCCATAACTACCGTCGGTAACTCCAAGACTTATCATACAGTAACTCCGTAATTACTGTGGACAGTAAATAATTTTTACCACTACCGGTGAAACTTGTACATCCCATATGGGTAATTACAAATTATAAATAATAAATGGAATAAATACAATATTGGGATTTACAAGGTTAATGGCACCTTATCCCAACATTCTCCCACTTGACATTATACATTGTAAATCAACTCATAGGAAAAATAATCAAGCACTAGAAACAAGGCCCATGGCCTCTCTGCACCACACAAACTTCTTTGTGCTCATAGGCTTGGTCAATGAATCTGCAACATTCTCCTGAGTGTCTATCTTCTTCAACCCAATCTCTCCATTTGCAACCAACTCTCGAACAAAGTGATACTAAACATCAACATGCTTAGTCTGAGCATGATACATGGCATTCTTGGCCAAACAAATAGCACTTTGGCTATCACAACCAATCTGAATGATCCTGCAATCAAAACCAATACCTATACACAGTCTCCTCAACCAAACTGCCTCTTTAGAGACATGTGTAGTAGCCATATACTCTGCTTCTTTGGTGGACAAAGAAACTGCGGGCTGCCTCTTACTCATCCAACTTACTGCACCTCCAAACAAAGTAAACACAGCCACTAGTGGACCTTCGACTATCCAAGTCACCTACCCAATCTGCATCAACAAAACCCTCTATGTCCAAAGATTTATCAGCACTATCAGTACTAGAATAAACTAAAAAATGATCAGGAGTACCTATAAGATATTTAAACACCCTCTTCGCATAGTTCCAATGTTGTCTACCAAGGTTAGACATAAATCTGATCAAAACTCCCACTGCTTGGGCAATATCTGGTCTAGTGCAAACCATTGCATACATCAAACTCCCTACAACACTAGCATATGGCACATTAGACATATCTTCAAGATCATCCTCAGTCTTTGGACACATATCTAATGAAATCTTAGTACCAATGGGTAAAGGAACTCTAACTAGATTACAATCCTGCAGACTAAACCTCTGCAAAATAGTATTCACATACTTACTTTGTGACAACCAAAACTTTCTGTTAACTCTGTCCCTCCTGATCTCCATTCCCAAAATATACCTTGCAGCACCAAGATCCTTCATCTCAAATGCACCTGAAAGTTGGGCTTTAAGCTCACTGACCATACCCTTAGTATTGTTGAAAAACAACTTGTCATCAACATACAAAGCAATAACTAGTATAAAATCATCAACACAATGAATGTAAACACAATGATCCTCCTCGCTTCTAACAAAACCCAATTTCAAAACAAATGAGTTAAATTTTTGATACCACATTTTGGGGGACTGTTTCAGACCATAAAGAGACCTCTTTAACCTGCAAACCCAATGTTCTTTTCCTTTTACCTCAAAACCTGTAGGTTGTTGCATATAAATTTCTTCTTCAAGATCTCCATGCAAGAATGCAGTCTTAACATCCATTTGCTCAATCTCCCAATCATAAGCTACAGCAATGGATAAGAGAAATCTAATAGAAGTTAATTTAGCAACATGAGAGAATATCTCACCAAAATCAACTCCCTCTCTCTAGGAGTGGTCCTTGGCTACCAGTCTAGCCTTGTACTTCTCCAATGACCCGTCTGCTCCAAACTTCTTCTTGAAGACCCACTTACAACCTATGGCCTTTCTTCCTTTGGGCAAACAAACAAGATCCTAGGTGTTATTAGATTCTAAAGCCATCATCTCCTCCTGCATGGCTAGCTGCCAAGACTCACTATCATCTGCAAAAATAGCTTCCCTGTAGGATCTAGGTTCATCGTTAGTACTCAATAAAGCATATACACAATGGAAATCTGGTGGGCTATACCTGTCAACTGGATTCCGTTGTCTTGTGGATCTCCTCAAGGGAGGAGTAAGAGACTACTCATTCTTATGCATGATCATCTATATCGACTTCTTCTGTCACAACAGATTCATCTTCATCAGAACTACTCAAATCTTCTTCTTCTTCACCCCCCAATCCATCATTCTGTTCTTCCTGAGGTGCATCTTGCTGCTCTAAATCAAAGTGCACCTTCTTTAACTTTTCATCTTTTTCTTTTGGCTGCTCAGGTTCAGAAATAGCTCTAAGTTCCCTGAAAATAACATCTCTAGAAAAGATAATCCTGCGGGTTAGTGGATTCCAAAGCTTATAACCTTTCACATTATCACCATATCCAATGAATGTACACTTTTTAGCCTTTGGATCTAACTTAGATCACTTTTCCCTAGGCACATGAACAAAAGCCTCATAGCCAAAGACCCCTAAATGTGAAACAGAAGGTTTCTTACCTGTCCACACTTCATAAGGTGTCAAATCAAGAGCCTTACAAGGAGATCTATTTATCAAGTAGCAAGCAGTACACACCGCCTCTGTCCAAAAGCATTTATCCAACTGTGCATCACTAAGCATACTTCTGGCTCTTTCCATAATTGTTCGGTTCATCCTTTCTGCAACACCATTCTGCTATGGTGTATACGGAGTTGTCTTTTATCTGATTATACCTGCATGCTTGCAAAACTCATCAAATTCCTTAGAGCAATATTCCCCTCCATTGTCAGATCTTAATATTTTTATCTTTAAACCTGATTGGTTCTCTACTAAGACTTTGAATTCCTTAAACTTAGAGAAAACTTTAGATTTATGTTTCATAAAATAAATCCATGTAAATTTGGATACATCATCAATGACGGTTACAAAATAATGAGATTTTCTGATAGATTCATCATCCACGGGTCCAAACACATCTGTATAAATAATTTCTAACTTCTCTTTTGCTCTATTACTTCCTGAAGGAAATGATTTTCTATTTTGTTTACCAAACACACAATGCTAATAGAAATCAAAGTGCTCATCAGAATAAGAGAAACCATCCAACAAATTTTTATTCTTAATAGTTTTTAGTAAATTATTGCTTGTGTGGCCCAATCTACTGTGCCACAACATACATGTATTTTCAATAGTGGCCTCAGATACATAGGAGGCATTATAAACTGTAGTGGCTTCAAGCTTAAACAAGTTCCCGAATCTCTTCCCTTTCGCTACCACCAAGTTCCCTCTCACCAATCTGCAGCCATGCTTGTCAAATGTCACATGCATTCCCAAATCATTCAACTTCAAAACTAAAATTAGATTTCTAGCTAATCCAGGAACACGCAAAACACTAGGGAGGGTTTTAATCCTCCCATCACTAAAACACAACAATACCTTTCCTTTCCCAACAATTGGATATGTAGAGTTGTCACCAAGGTAGATATTACCTCCATCATATTCTTCATATGTGGAGAACCATTCCTTATGTGGGGTCATATGAAACGAGCATCCTGAATCAACCAACCAATGATCATTAGAAACAAGATTACATGCAGAAAGTAAAACTTCTTCACCTGCAATCGAGGACTTATCGGAAGCACTCTCCTACTATTTCTTGGGGTTTCTGCACTCCTTCACATGTCCCCTTTTACCACAGTTCCAACACTTAACTTTATTCTTTTTACCTAGAGTCTTGGACTGGCCCTTGGACTTGTCCTTAGCCCCTTTCTGATCTCCTTTAGGTCCCCTTTCCTTAGACCTCCCCTGACACTGAGAGCATCCCCTGAACTATCTGAACTCTTCTTCCTCAATTCCTATGATAGTAGCACTGAAATAAGAGCATCCAACTTCAGATCCGCAAGGTTAGCAGTGATAGCAAGGATAACGTTCTCCTAAGACTCAGGTAAAGAACAAAGAAGTAAGATGCATTTATCTTCCTCACTAACCTCAACATCTACTGAATCAAGCTAACTCACTAACAAATTAAAAGAATTTAAATGCTCTACAACTGATTCACCTTCTCGCATTTTCACAAAAAACAATTTTCTTTTTAAATAAAGTTTATTTACCATACTCATGGCTTGATAGATCTCACCCAACCATTTCCATGACTTGTATGCAGTCTTTTCCTTCGCAACATTCAACAGGACAGAGTCTGAAATACACAACCGAATGGTTCCCCATGCCTTCTTATCCAGTCTATCCCACTCATCTTGAGAGACATCATCGGCTCTCTTCTCTTTTTGAACAGCCAACCATTGGTTTCTTTCTTTCAACAAATCTTCCATTTTCAGCTTCCACAACTCATACCCCATTCCGTTGAACTTCTCAATGTCTAATCAAGAGGTTGATGCAATGGTGGATGCAGCCATAATAACAACACAAGATCTGCAAAACAAACACAACCAAATCTCCCACTGCAGCTACAGCTTCCACACTACCACCCAAGAGTCAAAGTTGGCCAGGCTCTGATACCAAATGTTAGAAATGAAAGCAACACTACTTCAATGGAAATCTGATTCGAATAAATTTCAGCAATCTTTTAAGTGTGCATTAACAATGGAGATTGTAACAAAACATAAACCCACAATACATAAATATACCAGAAGCATAATGAAGCACATAACACAAGTGTTTAACATGGAGAAAACCCTTTCGGGTAAAAAACTCCACCAAGAAAAGAGGCCAAGTTGTATTATCTTCACAAAAGGAGATTAAAAATACATTCACTTCCTCTGTCCTTCAACCTTCACTCCGGCAGAACCTGGGTACCTGCAAACTGTTATATGCATCTCATCTACTATGCTATGGTTTATATAGAATTTACACAACCTCAAGATATTAAATGACTTCTTACAAGCCCATAACACTTGTCAAGAGTTAACAATATAATCTTGGGCGTCCATAGCCAAGAATAGGCACTTACAGGGTCATAAATGCTATCATACATGCATCCTAAACTTAGAAAAATGTGCCCATGCAAGTTTGAACACCTTGGGGCTAAAAATAGCCACTTACAGCATCTTATGACATGTCATATGCTATTAATAGTGTCAAATTCTTATGACAACTTACAGTGGTCATAGAATCTCTTACACTCTCTTACAGCATCTACGACGTGCGTCATAACACTAAAAAGAGATTATTCCTCCACATGTGCACCCCACTTTGACCAATTACCATATACCATAGTAAATAACATCCCATAACTACCGCTGGTAACTCCAGGACTTACCGTGTAGTAACTCTGTAATTACCGTCGACAGTAAATAATTTTTACTACTGCCGATGAAACTTGTACATCCCTTATGGGTAATTACAAATTACAAATAATAAATGGAATAAATACAATATTGGGATTTACAATGTTAATGGCACCTTATCCCAACAACAGAGTATGAATCCTTGGTGCAAGGACTACTGATGGCACTCTAGAAAAAGGTTAAAGTTATTCAAGTACTTGGTGACTCAGAATTGGTTGTCAAACAAGTGAGAAGGCAATACTCTTGCAATGATAAGAGGTTAAACAGATATAGGAACCGCATATGGCATTTGATTGAGTGCTTTGATGGCTTTCATATCTAGCTGATCCCACAAAGACAGAATCACGTTGTTGATGGCTTGGCTTAAATGGCTAGTTCACTGGAACCGCTGTCCATGTCAGGCCTGAAGATGTTCACTGTAGAGTTCATTTCAACTCCCTCAATACCTGATAACATCACAAATTTTTAGTTTTTTGAGGACGACAAACATATAATCTATTTTCTTACTTCATCAGATGTTTTTGTTACTCAAATAATAGATGAAGAAGAACTAGAGCCAACTAAAATGGACCTAGAAGGGGTCCTCAACTTGAAGACAAACACTATTCCCCGAGGGATGGTAGAACTAGAATGATTGTTTGATTCAGATAAGTTTGGAATCCATAAGAAATAGGGAGAATCCCCTGGTGCACAATGTGAACCTTATAATTTGGGGACATCTGAGGAAGTCAAAAATGTGTTTATTGGGAAAGCTAGCATAGATGAAGAAAGGATAGGTATTATTCATGCATTAAGGGACTACCATGAAGTCATAGCCTAGAGTTATGAGGATCTTAAGACGTGTGACACTTAGATCATAACTCATATGATACCCCTCAAGCTAGGGGCAAAACCTTTCAGGCAAAGGCAGCGACCAGTTAATGCTTTGCTGGAACCATTGATTTTCAAGGAAGTATAGAAATTGTTGTCTGTCAGAATTATATTTCCCGTCAGACATTCCACCTAGGTGGCAAATTTGGTACCAGTGCATAAGAAAAATAGAGAAATCAGGCTCTACATCGACTTCAAAAATCTGAATAGGGCTTCAGAAAAGGATAATTATCCACTGCCATCATTGGACGAAGTGCTGCAAATAGTTAACAGTTCACAAATGATGTCTTTTCTAGATGGTTATTCAGGTTACAACCAGGTAATGGTAGAATATGAGGATAGATTGAAGACATCCTTCACATGCAAGTGGGGAATCTATGCATACCATAGGATGCCTTTTGGGTTAATCAATGCGGGAGCTACATTTCAACGCGTGACAGACATATCCTTTAAAGGATTGGTTGGAAAATGCATCATTATTTATATGGACAATCTCACTGTGTTTTCAAAGAAAAGAGAATATCATGTGGCAGACCTAAGGCAAATCCTACAACGATGCAAAGATTATGGGATCTCAATTAATCTTAAGAAGTGTATCTTTGGAGTAACTAAAGGAAAGTTGCTGGGACATGTAATTTTTGAGAAAGGAATATCGATTGACCCTGATCAAGTCCAAGCAATTCTCAAGATACAGCCCCCAGCCAATAAGAAAGAACTGAAGTCATATTTTGGTAAGATCAACTTTGTTCGTAAGTCCATCATTGGGTTCGCTGAGATTGTTCGCCCGTTGAATGCTATGTTGAAACAAGACACTAAAATTGAATGGACCTCAGAAGCTAAGGCTGTATTTGTAGAAATCAAATAGGCAATAGCTAATGCCTTAGTATTGGTGAGTCTCGATTATATGTTACCATTCTGCATTTACTCCTTCGCCTCAGAACATACTTGCGCAGCGATGTTGACACATAAGAGAGTTGTTGATGATGAAAGACCAATTGCTTTTATGAGCACCCCATTGAAAGATGTAGAATTGAGATATCTAAATGTGGAGAAGCAAGCATATGCCTTAGTCAAGGCAGTGAAAAATTTTTGTCACTACATCTTGAGAAGTTAAGTGATTGTGATTATACCAAATGCAGCAGTCAAAGCATTGCTAATGTAGAGTGAACTGGGTGAACGACAAGGAAAATGGGTCATGATCCTACAAGAGTTTTATATGAAATATAGCCCATGAAATTGGTAAGAGGTCAGGCGTTAATGAAAACTATGGCTGAAAATGGCCCAAGCCTTGTTTCTCAACAATATATGTTAGAAGACATTTCCAAAGACAAGTGGTATGAAGACATTGTGTTCTATCTCCTCAATCAACATTGCCCACCACAACTAAATTCAGTCTAAAGGAAAGCACTTAAATTAAAGAGTAACAGCTTTATGATTAAGGGATCAAGGTTGTATAAGAAGAACCACAAAGGGATCTATCTAAGGTACCTAGATAAACCAGAGGTAGCACAAGTTCTGACAAGTTTCCATGAGAAGTTCAGAATAGGCCATGGTTCAGCTCTGTCGACTGCTAATCAGATTCTCCAGGTAGGGTATTACTAGCCCACTTTGTTCAAAGATGCACACACACATGTTAGAACTTGCCACACATGCCAAACTACTGCAACCAGAGAATAAAATGATGCTATGTCGTTACAACCGGTCGTGGAGGTACGACCATTCGCGCAATGGGGGCTCGACTTTATTGGTATGATCAACCCACCTTCCTCTGTAGGCCATAGGTATATTCTGACTGTACTAACTATTGTACCAAATGGTCTGAAGCTATAGCATGCAAATAATGTACCACGGAGGTTGTAATTGAATTTGTTGAAAAACATATCATTACCAGGTTTGGATGTCCTTTTTCTTTGGTTTGTGATAATGGCCCAACATTTTCCTGATTGGGCATTTGATTATGGGATTGTTTTGAAATTTTCATCTAATTATTACCCTCAAGGAAATGGAGTGGCTGAATCAACAAACAAAAATCTACTTGAGGTCATTAAGAAACTACTTGATAAAAATCCCAGAGACTGGCACACTCAACTTAGGTTTGCTTTATGGGCCAATAGAGTCAGACACAAAGCTGCATTAGGAACGTCACCTTATCACTTAGTTTATAGTACTAAGCCTATATTTCCCATTCATTTGAGGATTCCTATGCTACAATTCATGCAAGATTACCTTGAACCAAATGATCAGATGTCATCCCGCTTAGCTCAATTGCTGCACTTGGAAGAAAAACATGACACTGCCATAGAAAACTTTGCCAAACATCAGGGTGTAGTAAAACGATGGTTTGACAAAAGGGCTAAAGTCAAGGCCTTCTACATTTCTGACTTAGTTTTATATTGGGACAAAAACCATGAGAAGAAACGTGAACACGGTAAGTTTGACAGACTTTGGTTCGGCCCATATCAGATTTATGAGATCCTTGGTGATAATATGTATCGACTAAAGAGCCTTACTAGTGAGGAGCTCCCATTGCCTATCAATGGGTAGTTTCTAAAGCACTACTTCCAAGCCTAGGAGGCATCTCTACCTTCTTTTAGTGTACATAGTTAGGTTAATTGTCTGTTTTGGTTAGGTTAGGTTATTGTTAGATTAGTTTTTGATTTCCACTTCTTCCTTCTGTAGTTGTTAGGTGTTGGTTTTCGCTTAGATTAGTTGTTCTTTCCTACTTTGTTTTTGCCTGTTGCGTTTGCTTTATTGGGGATCTTCATTTCCTGAATGTGGTGGTAGTTGTGTAGACCTACAAATGGTCCTTTGTTGGGTAAATAATCTAGAATATTTCTTTGAGAAGCTGAAGTTTTTTTCTTAGGTCCTCCTATGGGTTCCACGGTTACACTTAGAGGGTATGATGTTTGTTCATAGGAAATGAATCATTAGTCGGTGCACTTGAAGTATTTTCTAGCCATATATCTTTTACACAATTTAAAATCCTGAAAGTACCTAAGTGAGTCTGGGTGATCTTACATTAAGTGAAAAATCTAAGGTCCACCTTTGCTGCCATCGGGGGTCCACACCTAGCTAGTTGAGTTATCAACGTAACTAGTGCCATCAAAAGCATGTGTTACAAAGGTAGCGATACTTAATTGTACCCTACCAAACCTGAGCTTAATGAAATCTCCAGAAATTATGAAAAGAAATGAAAATTAGAAAATCACAACCACACACTATAACTTAGCTAGGTGGACAATCAAGTAACCTCTACTGGGGCTATGGACGCCTGACCGCCAGTAGGGCTCTGCTTGAGTGGAATTCTGAGACAAATCCGTCAGGGCTATAGACTCTCACTAGCAGTGGGGCAATGTCCAGGTAGTTCATGAGGTGTGTACTAATCACCTAGCTTAATGTAAAGGATCTTAGATGAGCTTAATTGCTAAGGGATGGGAATTAACGCAATTGCACACACTCAGGTTTTTAGGATATGGATGGTTGCACCTGGTTATTGATTTCTGCTTCTTTGATAGGGTATCATGTCTTCTTGTTTAACATGTGGGAAACGCAGAGGTTCTGGGTTTGAAACTAAAGTTTATCCTCGAAATGCTCTGGAGTATTTCCCAACAAAGTCGCCATTTGTTGTGCCTCGCACACACGGCCCATTTCACCAATGGGGACCTCCTTCTTTTGAATTTTGGCTTAGAGTGTTAGCCTAGTTAGTTGGTTCCTAAAGTGTTCCTATGGATGATCAAAATTACATTTTTCATAATTGAAGGCATGAAGGTTACTTAGATTCTCCAAAATCATTAAGTCAAGTACTATTCTCCATCAAAACCAAGTCTAATGTCCCTTTTGCACTAAAAACATTATCTATTGACCTTTGCACTAGATTCTCACTCCACTGACCTTAGCGCCAGAATCATAAGTCACTGACCTAGTGTCAAAATCCTCATCCATTGACTTAGGGCTAAATTTGTTTGTCTCTGACCTAGCGCTAAATCTTCCTATCCCCAACTTGTGCTAAAATGCCACTTTCCTGACTTAAGTCAGAGGATGCCTAAACTCACACAGGAGTCGAACACCCCCTAAAGTCACGCAGGTCGAAAGAGCCTCAAATCGACACAAAACCTAAAAGTCATTTTTCTACATATTGTGTGTCGAATCTGCAATTGTACCATGGCATTAATGGCAACTATTAATGTGGGATAGAAGGGTTTTTTTGTGAACTTTGAACCCACTTTGACGCACAAGAAAACCATTTGAGAGCTCTGTGATTTCATTAACGATGAGAGGCAAATTTGGAGCGAAGGTGAATTTGATCTTGGCCACGTTTGGATGATTTTTTGCCTCTGCAACAGCATTTAGAACTAGGTAGGGAACTTCCCTTTTACTATTCTAGGTTTTGAGGTTTGTTTCCAATTGAAGTATCGGTCTCAGATAGGGTTTTGCACATAAATTGAAGCTTTGGGTTTATAATTTCATCTGTTGAAATAACATTTGAGTTCGATAAGAGGGGTTCTTGCTATGTAAATGATTGAGTTGATCGACAAACCCTCTATTTTAAAGACCCTAGGGTATGATAAGTAGCAATACAAAATAGTGAAATCTTATTGTATCAAAATGTATGTGCCCGCACTCAATAAACCATTCACAAATTCACTAAAACCCCTTGAAGATTTGATAGACTTTTTTCAACTGGTTCAATCCGCGCTAAAAATTGCACTACCCGACCCTTTTGAAATGATGAACAACCTTAGGTTAGTTAGCAATTAAATAATCCTTCACGAAACAGAAGTTTTAAACCATTTGTGCTAGAATCGACCTTCGCAGACTTTGTGCTAAAAGCGCCCCCGACCGACTCAAAAGTAAACCCAAGAAAGCAAGGTTTAGTCCACGACCTCCAAAAATCCTATTGAAACCAAAATCAAACTTAGCACTAAAATCCCAAGTTTCTGACCTTGTGCGAAAACATTTCTTCACTGACTTTAGTTAGTCACATCTAAAAATCACACTGGTCGGTGCCAGTCCAAAGTCACACTAAACTCAGTCTTTGAGTGTTTCATCTCTTGTGCTAAAAATTGACCTTACTGACTCAACGCTGAAAAGTGCCTTCACTGACTTTGGTCAGTAAACCCCAAATCTTGCACTAAGTTTGACATGACCAGAATCCGCGCCAAGTCTTATCCCCCATTTTTAGCGCTGAATTCCAACCCGACTGACCTGCGCTAAAAGTATACCTCACCAACCTCCAAGGATTCATAAAAGTTGGTCATAGCCAAAACCTACGCAGGGTCGGATGAACCTAAAACCCGCGCTAAGTCATAGCCAATATGATGCGTAAACTTGAAAAGGTTAGTGATCTTCAGGCCTCTTTTGTTGCATTTCAGAAAAGCAAGAAAGCAATGGAAGATGCATATACTCTATACTACTGGCAACTCGAGAACCTCATATTCAGAGCTGACTATGTTAAAGATCCAAAATCTACAGACATAAATCCAGCATTAACAACTTGGGTAGCTTATAGCAACAAAAAAGTAGAAGAAGACAAAATAGATTTAGAGGAGAATGAGTAAAATAATGGAATATCAAAAAATTGAAATTGTAATCCCATCACTTGTGACAAATGCTATATTTAGAAGGTCATGTGATGCTTTTTTGTCTTTATTATGCTTTAAATTTTGACTTTTGCCTATATACAGCTCAATGGGTATTCAAAATGTCTAGATTCAATGTATTTAGGAGTTGTATTTTGTCTTTTTCCTACAAGACAAAGGGAAATCTAGGAATGGATAATAGTTGTCTATATGATGTAATTTGGACCGTTGGTGTCGAGTTAATCTCCATTGTCTATTCAAAAACTCAGTATGGCACCTCTTCTATATAAAGGGCCATTGTTCCTCTCATTATAACACAGTCTTGATGTCGAATTGTTGACACTCTACCATTTGAGATTAATACAAAGCAAGTTTCTACATCATTTTTAAGAATTTGTTTATTTGTATTATCTATTTAGTTTCATGGTTTGCTTCATGATCTGCATTTAATTAATCGTGCTTTGCAATGTTATGTGTTTTTTAAAGGTATTTGATGAATGTTCTAAGTCCATACTTTTAGTTACTTACTGACTGTAAGTAGCTGTGTAAAGTTAGTCTGGGCTAATCATTTTGTGATAAGTTCAATTGCATTACATTAGTTAAATTACGCCATTAACTGGGTATTTAATGAATGCATGCAATCTAAAAATCTTAAGAATCTATAGAAGATAGCATCATTTTTTGTAGTGCTATAGCAATAGTTAGCTTGGTTACTCAGGAAGTGGTTTTAAATTCAGAGCATTTGTCTACCATTAGTGAGCTATGCATTGTGAATGTCACTTAGGATCCTCCTAAACCCTACTCCTTTTGCATTTTCTTATTAATGAACTGTTAGTGTTAGGTTTCTGTAGCATTTACATTGTCATATCAGCTGAAACAATATAAGGGTTTGACATGTCAAATCTATCATATTGCATGTAAGACCCTTGTAGGCACAGCTAGAACATCCAACTGAGAAATTCCAAGCAAGCTAAGACCTAGTTGTATTATCCTTGGAGTAGTCTTACTTAGGGTAAGATACTTTTCAAGAGAGTTGTGATACCAACAATCATACCTGCGTTGGTGTGTGCTAAAACCACCATCAACAGTTTTGTCTTACCACAATTGTATGTAGGGTTAATAAAAGATATCTCAAAAGTAAACATTAATTAAAATAGACACAATTGCCATTGTTGAGTTCCTATACATAATGAACATTATAATACAAACTCATTAATAGAATGAGATTTAACCAAACAGATTCTTTAACAGAGATTATATGTTCACAACCTTGAAAAATAGTATCTTACACACTTTCCTTCAAACTTGTACCATGACCCTCAACATCAATCTATGACACTTTACAACGACATGCTCTTCCTTATCACTAGTTTTATCAGAGTCTTCTCGAGTTCCCATAGTCATTGAGGTGGATTGAAGCATTAAACTTCTATGGTTGTTCTCATCTTTTTGATGGTATGGTTCTAAAAAAAGACAAAAAATGAGCCACTGTAGCAAAGCCATCTAAAATAAATATATGATTAATTTAGAGTCATCAAAATGTGTTAGTATTCTTAATGCACTTTTAAATGTCTTATGCTACTGGTTTAAGAACTTATCAACATATTATGTATCAAACACCACTCATTCATAAACTTGATGATCGATGAAAGCATATAATGATATCACACTACCGAATTGATGCTTCCTTCAGATTGGAATTTTCACAAAGTCTGGTTAAGAATTTGTTAGTGCACACATTTAATGTACATAAGGAAACCCCAAGATCATTCTACAACTTGCTTAAGTCTTACTTGAATTAGATTCATCTTTTTCATCAATATTGTTTCATTTCAAATCTCAAATCTTGGATTCCCAATGCTCCCAAATTCTTCTTTAAACATCGAAAAGGATTTCTTTTCTGTATAGATTATCTCAAACACATTGCTATTCAAAACCAAAAAGGGTTTACCAAAATTTTCTTGATTACAAATTTTCTCTTCATTACATCATATAATCAATTACTCCTCAAGAACATGACTCTTCTCAAACCTTAGGTTGATAATAAAGAAGTTTAAAATTATCAATCATCCAAACCCAAAACTGCTTGAGGACAAGCAAATCTTGAGTGGGGAGGACTGCCATGTCCCACTATACAATTGCTTTCTCAAAATTTGGTCAGTGCAAATGATAATTATGTATATATTGTTATACAAATATATTGTATTTATAAATAATAAATATAATATAAATATTATATTATTATATAAGTCATAATAATAATATAATATATGATATATATTACATAAATATAAATATATCTATAACTATAAATAAAGGTATAAATATTAATATGAATATGAATCATTAAATTATAATAAATATTACTAAATAAATATAAGTCAATTGTTATGAGGAAAGCGTTGTTACCAAACAGCGGACAAACCTTAGAAAGTAATGTAACCTTTGTTAACTAAAACTTAGGTCAACGATTATCATGACATCGCTTATATGTATATATAAAGGATAGCGATTGTCCAAACTAGCAATGACTCCTATAAGGAACAGTGAACATTTATTAATCGGCCAATTAATGACAACGTTAGTATATGAGATGCGAATAATGACATGTAGAAGAATTGAACACATAAACCAAATGAAGCAAATTAATAAAAACACTTAATGATTAAGGAGTCAATGGTTAGTAGGGAAAAGACTAACATTTATAAAATGGCATTATGAGGAGTGGTGACTCTTGCATGAAAGGACACCGATATAAGGTATAAAGATCGGGGGAATAATCAACCAATTAACAGGGAATCAACGTCATCAATTTACAATACTCATTAAAACTGCAGAAGTCACAATATAATATGGATCAAATAGAAAGCATTTCATGTCACTCACAATACATCCACTCAGCACTAAATACATCTGCATCAACCCCATTCAAAATATCAGAAATTACTCCTCTATAACACATTAACCATTTCAATACAAGAAGAATATAAAGACAGCAACCAAGCAACCATAATATAGATTTATGTCATACAGATTGGAGCAATATCAAACAAGAAATATCAATCTCTTGACCAATGATATAGCACAAGGTATAATTCATGCATCCTAAATGAATGTTATTTCAGCAATATATATATATATATCTAATCATGTATGAATAGAAATAGTTGTCAAGTGCCATAAGATGATCTATAAGGAATGATGGACAAGTCCAATTCCTATGAATAAGAATATATGCACAAGAAGCATTAATGCTATGATCCATGGGATCACTAGAAACAAGAAGACAAAGACCTTAATGGTATGATTTTTAACCTTACTCATGATATACAAGGGATGAGTGCAAAGTTGCATCATCGTTAATCTTAGCTATCACCCTACAAGAATGTGTAGATTGCTAGGAAAGGGTGGTTTAGTAATCTAGCACCTAGGTGACTCTCAAGTGGGTGAAGTATTGTCGGCTGTTAGCGTGAAGCCCCTTGAGCCAAGTTGTGAAGTATCGCCAGTTGTTAGTGTGAAGCCCTTGGGCCTATGGTTGCATAGATAATTATTGTTATTATTATTAAAATGGATTACATGGTAGGTGACTCTCAAGTGGGTGAAGTATCGCCAGCTGTTAGCATGAAGCCCCTTGACCCAAGTGGTGAAGTATTGCCAGTTGTAGCATGAAGCCCTTGGGCCTATGGCAGTGGGGTCTTGTTATCCAGCACCCATCTCTATGGGGTTATTGATTAGATTAGGTTAACGATCAAGCATGAGGAATAACACTCCCGAAGTATATCATGAGATCTCAATAGAGTAAAGAATGAGGAAAATCTACATTGGATATATGTACTTGTTCATTGTTATTGATTATGTTCATGATATTACTAACCCTAATTAATGATATTGGTTTTATTATTGATCTATTAATTACTAATGTTCTCTTTAAGAAGATATACTTGTGTGCAAGGTGAAGAAATCTAGAACTTCCTAAGAGGGGACATTATAGAAAGATCTAATTAATGAACAAAGCCCTACTGGCTAAGGTTGGGTGGTGCTTCATGAAGGAATAGAAAGACTGGGGAGAGATTATGAGAGCCAAGTATCTTCAAAATGAGGAGAGAGTTGGTTTCCTTGATCAAGAAGGCCTCCCCAAAGGGTCCATAATCTGGAACAAAATGTTAAAATCCATAAATCTCCTTTCTCAAGGGATGAAATAGAAGTTTGGTAATGGGGACAAGATCAAATTCTTGAAAGACACCTAGTTGCAAGACAAACCTTTAATAAATTAGGTCAATGACATTTTGATCTATAGAGCGAGCAGGTTCTTTAGGGAAAAGGTTATTAACTATGTTGATCATTTTCAAGGGAGGAGATAGTGGAAAAAAATTGTTGACTGCTAGCCAGACAATAATAACTAAGATCAGGTTGTCAGCTCCTTACATCTTATTTTCAACAATTTCAGAATTCCCATCTTCCCCAGACAGGATGAAATGTTATGGGTGCATGATAATCGAGGGCTCTTCTCTATTAAGACTGCTTACAATCTGTTGTCTAACAATGGTCTATGCAATAAGATCTGGCAGGCTATCTAGAACAGTCACTTGACTCCTAAAATCTGATGAAAGTAGATTGTCATTGATGTCAAAAAGGTGTTGATATTGGTAGGAGTTGTTCATATTATCAATATGTTGTTCATGGAGACCTCAAAGAAGATCTCAGGTGGTTCAAGATTGGTTTGTCATGGATCTCTGTTATCATTCTTCATGGTGACATAATGTATTTCACAATGTTGCTTTATTGTATTGTTTTCATCTCAAATCAGGAGAATACTGCCTTCATGGTAGTCTTGGGTTCTCAAAGTTGACAATGGAAACATCTTCATATATAATGTCAGGAAGTTTTTCATCTTGGAATGTTGAAATGAAGTTTGTGTTCAAAGAGGGTATTCATTTCATACTCGTGGCAGAAGGTTCAGGAGATGGTTCAAGTTATAATATGTGTCTTGGTGTCTAAAATGTGTGATGACAGAAGGAATGAGTGTTGTCAAGATGCCTTCATTATACCTTCATTAGTATGTCTTCTATATGCTTCATAACACATTCATTGTGTAGAAAAAGGTTGGCAAATGGCAGAGATTTAAGCTCTGTAATGAGGTGTTAAATTTAAGATACATGATGAAAGTTGACATAAGTGCTCAAAGTTGATATGTTACTTCATCATATTCAAGACTTCATGTTCTTTGAGTGAGTCTATGGTTGTTGACACATGCTTCATGGTTCTCTTAGTTAACACATGTTTGGTAGGTTAAAGGTAATGGTTATACTGACAGAGGTGATTGTTGATTATGATATCATTGGTTTCAATCTTGGCATAATAGTGATAGTATCATTGTTATTATCATGATCTGCTCAGCTTGCAATAACAATGAGCTTATTTAGTGTCTTGATATCATTGGCATTGAGAAAATTCTATCTCAAGATCTTTAAGTGCTTTGTTTAAAAGCTAATTTTAAATTTATTCTAACTGTCACTATTGATAAGCACTTTATAAAATAAAAGGAAGTTGACTTCCTATCAAAGGTCACTTCTACTTAAGTGACCTGGTAGAGGGTTTAAGACGATGGGGCAACCAGCCCCTTCACCCTACTAGACTGATCCTCCCGGTCTCCTTTTTGTGCGCTAAAAGAGAGCCATTAAAAGGCTAAGTTTAAATGTTTATTTGGTTCGAATTTTTTTGGAGCATCAAATTATTCTAAGGGGAGCCCGATACATTCTATAAAGAAGAGATGGTATTTGTTTTAAGTTTTGAATAGTTTTTTTTAAGGGGATCGTGACTAAGACATAAATGGCTTTTTCCTTAAGTTTAGTAATTTTTTTTGAACTCCTAGTTTTTTGCCTTTTAAAAGGCATCTCCATATGAGATCGAATAGCATGAAGTCTTAGAGTTTTTTTTTTAAGGATATTTTTCAAGGAATCTTTTTGGAATTTTAAAAGGCAGATTTCCTTCTATTTTTTTTAAGAATTCCTTCTATTTTTGAGGCATTAAAAGCAAAGAGAGGAGATTTATTTGATATATTTTTTTTTAGAAGGAATTTGTTTGAAGTAATTTGCACGCAGAGAAAATAATCAGAAAGAAGGAATATGAAGAGTTTTCATGAAGATAGTTTTTTGAGGAGAGATCATTATGAAACTTGAAGAATTTTTTTTTGATGATCCAAGATAATATTTTTTGTGAGGAAGATTAACAATATTTTATTGAAGAATTTTATTGAAGAAAATCAATGGTTATTTGCATGTGAATAAGCATTTTGAGAAAGATGTATAATGGAGAAGATTTGTCTTGTGAGAAGATGAAAGGTTTTGTATATTATGAGGTGAGGAATATGAAGGTTTTTGTAGAAGTTTTATATGATTTATTTTTGCAGGTTCCAGATTGAGTGTGTATGTGGAAAAACATACAGTAATGAAGACATTTTCTACAAGATATTTTTGAAAAGAAAACACAGATAAATCAGATATGTGTGTGAATTGAAGACATCTTTGAGAAGATACAGATGATTTTTGTAGGTATGAGATCATGTTTTGCAGGGGTAAATACAGAGAATGACAAGGTCATCAGATGTTTATTAGAGAGTCAAAATTGAGCTGAGAGAGTTGATGTGAGGACCATAATGTTGTGATGACGATCTCCTTGTACAACAAACTTTTAGATTGAATCACAATATGCAATTGATTGCATCAGGGGAATTTTTATGCAGAGACAATCAGGTGAATGAATTGTAAATTAATTGAACAGAGATAATGAGACTAGTATGCAAATTGGTTTGAGTGTGCTTAGAGATGACAGGTTATGAATGGTACAAATTAGATTGAGAAGCAATCATGTCTTGCACATTATATTGATGAGGACAATTGAATTGGTTAGTGAGACCTCTGTGTATGCTAGTGAGGCTTATAGGTCAGTGACACCTTACATTTGTCAGTGACACACATCTTGTAGCCAGTGAGGCTTGTATGGTCAGTGAGACCTATTTGTATATATTAGGGGTTGGTGCTCCTTGAAGTTGGTGCTTCTAAACATTGTAACTAGTGAGGTTTTTGCTTAAGCCAGTAAGGCAATTTTGAGAGGTTTTTCTACCCTAGGAGTGTTTTCCTCTCGTATAATCTTTTGTGTCTTGGTCTCATATCTTGTGTGTCTTCATGTGTTCATATATTTCATGCCTTCAATATTATAATTGTGCATATGTATGTTAATGTCTTTATCTCTCTTTATCCTCTAAGTCAAAAGGCGTAAAAATTGTAAAATTCATACAACACTAATTCACCCCCTCTCTCAATGTTGTCCTGGACTCCAACAATTGGTATCAGAGCCAAGTTCCCTTTTTGAAGTCTAATAGGCTCGGGTAGGTCCTGGTAGTGGAGTAAAATGGGTAAGAAGAATAGAATTAAGGTCTCAAAAAGAGAAAAGAAAGATGTTGATCAAAAGATGGTAAAACAAACCTCAGTTAAGCCTAGCAATGATTTGTTGCATATGTCACCCCTGATAATTGATACAAAGAACAGTCCAATAATTGAGAATTTTTATAAAAAGGAATAAATTATTGTGAATGATGGACAACAAGAATTAAATGAAAGAATTTTTTTTGTTGTTGAGATCAATGATGAAGAAACAGGCCTCTTTGTGGATGAAGTTGATTGTGAAGTTGATTTTGAAGGAGAGATTCTATGTGCCCTGGATACAATCAAGCAACTTAGTAAAGAAAACAGGAGATTAAAAGACCAGCTTAAACAAGAGAAAGAATTCAATGATAAAGTTGTTTTAGATCTTGAAGAGGCAAGAAATCTGGTTATGAACTTGAGAAGTCAAGTTGGTGAATCAGACAAATTAATTATCAATTTGAAGGTTGAGGTTGAAGAAGTTAAGAGGATAGCTGAAGTTACAAAGTTTGAGTTGGAAACTATGATAATTGAATGTCAAAATCTTGAAGGAGAGATAGTCTCTTTAAGAAAAGATCTTGAGGATGTTAAGAAGCAGTTGGAAAACAATTTGAAATTTGGAGAGAGCACAAGTAAGTTATATGAAATGTTGGGTAAACAAAAACTACATGGAGATACTACTGGACTTGGTTATGAAAAGAGTCAGTCCTCTAATGTTAGAGAGATTCCTAGAAGAAAAATTGATCAGCCTGCTGCTCCTAAAAGAAAAGTGAACAATCAAAGAAGAAGAATTGCTCCTATAAGACAAGCATACATGTACATGTATAACTATTCATTTAATGGTTATTGTTATACTTGTAATCATTTTGGGCATAAAGCAATTAATTTTAGAAAAAATCAATTTTCTTCAATAAGGAATGCTAATGTTGTGTGTTTCAAGTGTGATTCACTTGGTCACAAAGCTTATAGTTGCAGATTGTATAGAAGAATAGCTTCACCTAGTTTGAATGGATGGAAAAAGGAAAAGGTTGTAAAGGTTTGGAAGAAGAAAATTGAGCAAAAGAAAGAGCCTGTAAAAATCTGGAAGTAAAAACAATGCAAAGAGAAGATAAATTCTAAACTTGTACATCTTGCACAAGTTATTTCATCAGTTGCATAACTCATGGCATAATGTGAGGGGGAGTTGTTCATGTCCTATCAAGTATCCCCAAGAAGTTTTAGAAAAGAAATCATTTGATGCTTTGTTTTGTTTATTATGCTATTGGATTCATCTATGATTATGTTTGCTAAGATGCTTATCAAGTTCATAATGGTGTTCTTCAGTGTATGTCTATGATTCAAATGATCAGTGGATGATGTCATATTGCAGATAAGATGTTCAAGGGTTCAATGCACAAAAAGTTTGTTGATGTTGAGTGGTTTGAGATTAAGTTGTTCTGATGCTACAGTTCAATGAGCTTAAGATGTTTTCAAGGGGCTCTTATTAGATTTTAGCATATGTTGACTGAGGAGGATGAAAATGAAAAATTTAACTCATAACTCTAATCTATGCATTAGTTGTTGCAAAGTGTTGTTGCAAGAAGAACTTGATGGTGCAGATTAGTTGGTTGATGTCTCACATTTGATGAGCTGATTTGAATGATTCAGTTAAGAGTCGTCAGTTCTTGTTGATTGCAATATATATCAGATTTGACATTGTGTTGTGAAAAATGTCTTGTGCAGAAACAGGAGGATGGTATTCATCAAAATGGTCTTCATTCTTTATCATGCCAAGAAGTGTGTTCAAGAGTAAAGTGATTGCAGATTGTTACAAATTGATTGTAGTCATGAAAGTGTTGGCAAGGTCATCTCTTGAATGGTTGTCATTTAGTAATGAGAAGTCTTCATGTGGTTATCAGATTTTTTGCTTGTTAAACCTGCATTGTTGTTCATCATGAGTATTTTTGTGATTATGGTATCTTTGCATAAGGAGTCATTTTTATGATCATATATCATTCTTTATACTTTGGGAGATCTTGAGAGTATGTTAGGGTTGATGGTCATCTAATTCTTTGTTGAGTTGTTTCAGATGTGTTTTGTGACTAGTGTCTTGCATAAGAATTGGACCCTTCAAATGGTTTGGAGATAGTACCAAAAGAAGATGGAAGATGGTGCAACAGTGATGCTTTTCTTTGTCAGAGATTGGCAATGATATTTATGAGCAGTGATGTGTTTGTGCACTTCAACACAGGGGGAGCAAATAGATAATAGTCTTCGTCATTAGATGTCAAAAAGGGGGAGAAAGAAAAAGAGTATCAGATAGTTTTGCCATCAATGAAAAAGGGGGAGATTAATGAAAGTAGATTGTCATTGATGTCAAAAAGGTGTTGATATTGGTAGGAGTTGTTCATATTATCAGGATGTTGTTCATGGAGACCTCAAAGTAGATCTCAGGTGGTTCAGGATTGGTTTGTCATGGATCTCTATTATCATTCTTCATGGTGACATAATGTATTTCACAATGTTGCTTTATTGTATTGTTTTCATCTCAAATCAGGAGAATAATGCCTTCATGGTAGTCTTGGGTTCTCAAAGTTGACAATGGAAAAATATTCATATATAATGTCAGGAAGTTTTTCATCTTGGAATGTTGAAATGAAGTTTGTGTTCAAAGAGGGTATTCATTTCATACTCATGGCAGAAGGTTCAGGAGATGGTTCAAGTTATGATATGTGTCTTGGTGTCTAAAATGTGTGATGATAGGAGGAATGAGTGTTGTCAAGATGCCTTCAATATACCTTCATTAGGATGTCTTCTATGTGCTTCATGACACATTCATTGTGTAGCAGAATGTTGGCAGATGGCAGAGATTTAAGCTCTGTAATGAGGTGTTAAATTTAAGATACATGATGAAAGTTGACATAAGTGCTCAAAGTTGATATGTTACTTCATCATATTCAAGACTTCATGTTCTTTGAGTGAGTCTATGGTTGTTGACACATGCTTCATGGTTCTCTTATTTAACATGTGTTTGGTAGGTTAAAGGTAATGGTTATACTGACAGAGGTGATTGTTGATTATGATATCATTGGTTTCAGTCTTGGCATAACAGTGATAGTATCATTGTTATTATCATGATCTACTCAGTTTGCAATAACAGTGAGCTTATTTAGTGTCTTGATATCATTGGCATTGAGAAAATTCTATCTCAAGATCTTTAAGTGCTTTGTTTAAAAGCTAATTTTAAATTTATTCTAACTGTCACTATTGATAAGCACTTTATAAAATAAAAGGAAGTTGACTTCCTATCAAAGGTCACTGCTACTTAAGTGACCTGGTAGAGGGTTTAAGACCATGGGGCAACCGGCCCCTTCACCCTGTTAGACCGATCCTCCCAGTCTCCTTTTTGTGCGCTAAAAGAGAGCCATTAAAAGGCTAAGTTTAAATGTTTATTTGGTTCGAATCTTTTTGGAGCATCGAATTATTCTAAGGGGAGCTCGATACCTTCTATAAAGAAGAGATGGTATTTGTTTTAAGTTTTGAATAGTTTTTTTTAAGGGGATCATGATTAAGCCATAAATGGCTTTTTCCTTAAGTTTAGTATTTTTTTTTGAACTCCTAGTTTTTTTGCCTTTTAAAAGGCATCTCCATATCAGATCAAATAGCATGAAGTCTTAGATTTTTTTTTAAGGATATTTTTCAAGGAATCTTTTTGGAATTTTAAAAGGCAGATTTCCTTCTTTTTTTTTTTAAGAATTCCTTCTATTTTTGAGGCATTGAAAGAAAAGATAGGAGATTTATTTGATTTTTTTTTTAGAAGGAATTTGTTTGAAGGAATTTGTAGGCAGAGAAAATATATAGATTGAAGGAATATGAAAAGTTTTCATGAAGATCATTTTTGAGGAGAGATCATTATGAAACTTGAAGAATTTTTTTGGGTGATCCAAGATAATATTTTTTGTGAGGAAGATTAACAATATTTTATTGAAGAATTTTATTGAAGAAAATCAAAGGTTATTTGTAGGTGAATAGGCATTTTGAGAAAGATGTATAATGGAGAAGATTTGTCTTGTGAGAAGATGAAAGGTTTTGTATTTTATGAGGTGAGGAATATGAAGGTTTTTGTAGAAGTTTTATATGATTTATTTTTGCAGGTTCCAGATTGAGTGTGTGTGTGGAAAAACATACAGTAATGAAGACATTTTCTACATGATATTTTTGAAAAGAAAACACAAATAAATCAGATATGTGTGTGAATTGAAGACATCTTTGAGAAGATAAAAATGATTTTTGTAGGTATGAGATCATGTTTTGCAGGGGTAAATACAAAGAATGACAAGGTCATCAGATGTTTATTGGAGAGTGAAAATTGAGCTGAGAGAGTTGATGTGAGGACCATAATGTTGTGATGAAGACCTCCTTGTACAACAAACTTTTAGATTGAATCGCAGTATGCAATTGATTGCATCAGGTGGATTTTTATGCATTTTTATGCAGAGACAATCAGGTGAATTAATTGTGAATTAATTGAACAGAGATAATGAGACTAGTATGCAAATTGGCTTGAGTGTGCTCAAAGATGACAGGTTATGAATGCTGCAAATTAGATAGAGAAGCAATCATGTCTTGCACATTATTTTGATGAGGACAATTGAATTAGTCAGTGACCTTTGTGTATGCTAGTGCGGCTTATAGGTCAGTGAGACCTTATATTTGTCAGTGACACACATCTTGTAGCCAGTGAGCCTTGTATGGTCAGTGATACCTATTTGTATGTATTAGGGGTTGGTGCTCCTTGAAGTTGGTGCTTCTAAACATTGTAACCAGTGAGGTTTTTGCTTAAGCCAGTAAGGCAATTTTGAGAGGTTTTTCTACCCTATGAGGGTTTTCCTCTCGTATATCTTTTGTGTCTTGGTCTCATATCTTGTGTGTCTTCATGTGTTCATATATTTCATGCTTTTAATATTATAATTGTGCATATGTATGTTAATGTCTTTATCTCTCTTTATCCTCTAAGTCAAAAGGTGTAAAAATTGTAAAATTCACACAACACTGATTCACCCCCCCTCTCATGGACTCCAACAAAATCAACTTCTTCTGGTGGTGTACGGTACACTACAAAATCCTAACCATAGACAACCTTAAGAAAAGGGGCTTTCAGCTATCCGACAGGTGTGTGCTCTGCCACAAGGATAAAGAATCCATATCCCACTTGATACTCCAATATAGTTATAATAAAGATGTTTGGGATATGATATTGGGTAAGCTTGGTCTAGATTGGGTCATGAATGAAATCCTTATTGAATTTGTGGAGGGTTGGATAGCCCCCTTCAGAATCAGGGAGCTCTAGAGATAGATCCCTCCCCACTTAGGGTGGAGCATCTGGAAGGAGAGGAAAAATAGAATCTTTAGAGATTCTACCAAAATCCCTAAGGAGGTCTTTTTCTCTTTCCTCAAACTGGTGTCTAAAAACACCTCTAACAACAATTTGAACACTACTAAAAACCCCCCACCCCCTCAAAGCTGCATTTGGCTAAAATTTGAGGAATAACCTCAGACATATCTACTTTTGACAACTCCAAAAGGATTGTCTGTCAGAACACTATTTAGAAACCATCCCCACAAGATTGGGTTAAGTTAGATTTTGATGGTGCGGCTAAGAGCACGTCAATTATGGCAAAGCCTTGCTTTGGGGGCTTAAACTATTGCAAATATGTGCCTAATCACTGTTGTCATTGATGTCAACATATCCTTGTTGTCATTAGTGTCAACTGTATCTTATTCTATTACTTTTTTAGAAGACTTGTATGTTGAGGATATTGATAAAATTAGCCTCTCCGGAAGAAACAAGTGAGTTACATATCTCTTTGTCAAAGAGTGCAGTTCAAGTGAAGTAGATTGCTCCTCACTCCCGGTGAGATGAAGATCAGAGTCTACGGATTAAAGGGTTTGTAGAGGATTGTCTAAAGTTGCTCTAGTCAATATTTGAGAGGTCTGCATGGAGAATTTGTGAATTTATGGCCATCTGAGTAGAACACGGTTTTACAGTTGTTTAGAGGAGATAGAGTGACAGAAATTTTGTCTGGATTGCTCCGCATTGGAATATTATGGTCTACGGATCTAGAGGTATGTTTGGGATGTTGGTGTGTGTCCTCAACGCAAGTGGTTCGTGGTTTGGAGGTCTGCAAGCAATCTTTCTAGTGTGATAGTCATGACAGTTGGTGTTCTTAAGTTCCCAGATGAAGATGCAACTGTTTCTAGTGATTTGAGGTGGTGCGGTTTTTCTTGTTGATTTCATTGTGCTTGTGGTGGTCTCTGGATCGTGTACCTATTGTGTTGGTGGTCTGCATTAATGATTGAGCTCGTGGTTGAAGATTTATCCTTTAGTGTTGTTGTTCTTTCTAGTATTGGCCGACCAGATGCTTGGTGTGTCTTGCGGATGATCTAAGAGAAGTTTTATGGAGCGTGGTGTGATGTTTGAGGAAGATTTGAGTCCCAGTTATGTTTGGATGACAATGTAGTGGTTCGCATGTAGCATTTTAAGTCTCATGATTGTAATTTCTTGTAATACCTATCTTGGAGAATGTTCCAGATAGATGATTGTTTGGCAGACTTTGATGTTCATTCCAAAGTCGATGACATGTATAAATAAGTGTTGTGAAGTCGTGGAAATGTGTGGATGTGAGTGAAGATGCAGATGTAGCGAGGAAGTGAGTGGGGGCAGAGCAGAGGTGTTGTGTGCTTCAATGGAACTGAACCTTGCATGAAGAAGATGTTGATTCTCAGTTCAACCTTTCATTGTCAAACTTGTGAATATTCTTGTAGGCAGTGAGCCTCTTTTGAGTAGTGAGCTCTGGGTAGTTCACCCGAAGGCAAGTGCCTTCCCATTTTCTATTCTTTTAATAGAGAATAAATCTTGTGGGTTAACCTCCACCATGGTTTTTCCCCTAACCAAGTTTCCACTTAAAAATCTTGGTGTTATGTGTGTTGATTATGTTTATGCTCATGTGTTGTTCATTCATGCTTTCATGGTTATATCATTAATCTATTAATAAGTGGTAAAGAAGACTAAATGCAGCAAAAGATAAAAGTTTTGTGACAATTGATTCACCCCCCCTCTCAGTTGTCTACCCTAATTTCAACAATTGGTATCAGAGCCGATTCCTCTAAAAGAAGCTTGACTGCTTGAGGAGATCCAGGATGTCGACTTACAAGAAGGATAGTCTACGATTTAATGGAACAAATTACTCTCTTTAGAAGAGTTGCATGGAGTGCCATTTGCAATGCATGGGTGATGCTTATTGGTTGATAACAAAGGATGAGTATAAGCCCCCAGAGAAAGGTCCTTCAACTCCAGATGAACTCAAAGATGCTAAAAACAACATTCAGGCTAAAGAAGCATTGTTAAGTGCCCTGACTGATACAGAAATGACAAATGTCCCAGAATTGAAAACTACTCATGAAATCTCGAAGAAGTTGGAAACTATGTATGAAGGTGATGCATATGTCAAATGTGCTAAGTTACAGAGCCTAAAAGGTAGATACAAAAGTTTGAGGATGAGTGAAGATGAAAACATCACTTCTGACACGTAAAAGGTGAATGAACTTGTGTGCAGTATCAGGTGTGCTGGTAGAAAATTGGAAGAATCAGAGATTGTTGGCAAGGTGCTCAGATCCTTACCTGCTTCATACAAGCATAGAGTTGCTACTATTGAGGAGATCAGGACTGTGACAACTATTACAAGGGATCATTTGGTTGGCAAGATTTCAACATTTGAAATGAGTGGGTTTGGTGATTCCCTTCCTAAATCAGAATCTACTTTTAAGGCCAGTGTTTCTAGGAAGCAAAGATTTGATCCAGGTGAAAGTTCTTCATGAAGACTAACCAGATATGAGAAGACAAGGAAGGAACTTGAAGAAGATGAAATGGAGCTTGAAGAACTTGAAGCCCTTATTACCAAAAGATTACCAAGAGGATCTAGTAAGTATGAAGGAAAATTGTCTTTCAAATGTTTTGCTTGCAATAAGATTGGTCATTTTGCTTCAAGATGTCTAGAGAGGGTTTCAAAGCCAAACCCTAACAGACCTAGGTTTCAAAAGAAATGCTACTATGTCCAAGAAGCTGCTAATGAAGGAGTTACAGATGATGAATTTGATAAGGGAAGTACATCTAGAAATGAATGGGTGTTCATTGCTATCAAAGAAGAAGATCTAGTGCCTACTGAATCTACTAGTTGTGTGAATGTGGAAAGTGCCTTGGCTGCTCAGGTTGAAGAAAAGGATGGATGGATGATTGACAGCGGATGTTCTCATCAGATGATAGGTGATAAAAGTAAGTTTGTAAGTATGGAAAGATTGAAGGTGGAATTGTGAAGTTTGGAGACAATTCAACTGGCAGAATCCACGGCAGAGGATCCATCTCTTTTGATGGTAAGCACAACACTAATGATGTTTTGTATGTAGAAGGGTTGAAGCATAATCTTCTCAGTGTTGGACAGTTAGTTGACAAAGGATATGACCTCCAATTCAAGGATGGAAAATGTAGAATTTTGGAAAGCTTCAGAACTAAGATTGCATCTGGTACATAGACTAGAGGTAATATCTTTCATTTAAGTTGCACTATTAAAAGATGTTTGATTGCTCAGATTGATCAGAGTTGGTTATGGCATAGGAGAATGTGCCATGTAAACTTTGATAGCATTGTCAAGATAAGTACTACTCAAGCTATGAGAGATCTTCCAAAGCTTGTAAAACCTACTAATAACATGTGTAAGGAATGTCAGTTGGGCAAACAGAGCAGAACTACATTCAAAAGTAAAGAACAATCTTCAAGTGGGTTGTTGGAACTCGTGCACACTAATTTGTGTGGCCCTACCAGAGTTAGGAGTTTGCAAGGAGACAGATACTTTATGTTGCTGATTGATGATTACTCCCGGATGATGTGGGTCACTTTCTTGAAAGAGAAATTAGAGGCTCTTGACAAATTCAAGGTGTTCAAGGCTAGGGTGTAGAATGAGATTGGTGTGAAGGTAAAGTGTCTGAGATCTGACAGAGGTGGAGAGTTTACCTCCGGTGAGTTTAATGCATTTTGTGAAAACCATGGAATAAGAAGACAATTATCTACTCCTAGGACTCCTCAGTAGAATGGATTTGTGGAAAGGAAGAACTAGACTATTCAAGAGGCTTCTAGAACCATGATGATGGAGGCAAATGTTCCACATGTCTATTGGAGAGAGGTTGTGAGTACTGTTATCTACACTCTTAACCGGGTGTAGATCAAAGGTAATACTAGTAAAACACTTTATGAACTTTGGTTTGGTAATGCTCCTACTGTGAAATACTTCAGAGTTTTTGGTAGTAAATGCTATATCAAAAGAGATGAAGATCTAGGCAAGTTTGATGCAAGGTGTGATGAAGGAATATTTTTGAGTTATTCTAACCAAAGCAAGACATACTGGTGATTTAACAAGAGATTGAAAAGGATTGTTGAAATTGTTAATGTCAAGGTAGATGAAAGCATGGAGAGACCTTCCAAATTCTATGGATATGAATCACATGATGAAAATGAAAAGCAAGTTCAAGCTCAGACTCAGATTCAGATTGCTCTAGAAAATCCAGTGACTCAAGAAGCTAGTGAAATATTGAGGAACAAGTTCAAGAATTAGAAGTTCAAGAAAATCCCAAAACTCCCAGGTATGTAAGGTTGAATCATTCTGAAGATCAAATCATAGGAGATATAAATAAAGGTGTTCTAACTAGAAGAAAAATTGTTTAAGAACAAGTGGAGTATTGTTTAATTTCAAAGATTGAACCAAAATCAGTGAATGAAGCATGTAATGATGAAAGTTGGGCAAAAGCAATGGAAGAAGAATTAATGCAAATTGAAAAGAATCACACTTGGGATCTTGTTCCTAGACCTAAAGACAAAAATGTAATTGGAATTAAATGGGTCTTCTAGAATAAATTGAATGAAGATGGTGAAGTTGTGAGAAACAAAGCAAGATTGGTGTGCAAAGGATATTCTCAGGTAGAGGGAATTGATTTTGAAGAAACTTTTGCTCTAGTGGCAAGAATCGAAGCAGTCATATTTTTCTTATCTTTGCTTCTTACAAAGATTTCAAAGTTTACTAGATGGATGTCAAGTCAACATTCCTGAATGGAGAGTTGGAAGAAGAAATCTACATTTAGCAACCGAAAGGATTCCAGTTGTTTGATCAAGGAGATATGGTCTACAGATTGAAGAAAGCATTGTATGGACTTAAACAAGCCCCAAGAGCCTGGTATGCAAAATTAGATAAGTATCTACTAAAGTTAGGCTTTAGCAAAGGCACTGCTGATAGTAATCTTTATTTCAAAATTGATCATGAACACATCCTGATTGTTGAGGTATTTGTTGATGACATCATCTTTAGTGGTAATGAGAGCATGTGTAAAAAATTTGCTGATTAGATGAAAAGTGAATTTGAGATGTCCATGCTTGGTGAAATGAATTTCTTCTTAGGTCTGCAAATCATTCAGTCATAAAAAGGCATCTTCATATCTCAGTCTAAGTATGTGAAAGAGTTGTTGAAAAAGTTTGGAATGGAGGATTCAAAACCAGTGAGTACTCCTATGATAACCGGATGCAAGTTGAGTAAAGATGATGATTCCCCTAAGGTAGATCAAAAAAGGTATAGATCAATGATTGGAGGACTGCTTTAATTGACTCATACTAGACTTGATATTATGAATGCAGTTGGCCTTGTTGCTAGATTTCAAGTTGATCCTAGAGAAACTCATGTTGTAGCAGTCAAAAGAATTTTTAGATATCTGAAGGGAACATCTGATTATGGCTTATGGTATCCTAAGGGTGATGATTTCACTCTTCATGCATATACAGATGCTGATTGGGCAGGAGATGTGGACAACAAGAAGAGTACTAGTGGAGGTGCATTTTTCTTGGGAAAGAGATTGGTTTCTTGGTTGAGCAAAAAGCAGGAGGCAATATCTCTGTCTATTGTAGAGGTAGAGTATATAGCAGCAGCAAGTAATTGTACTCATGTTTTTTGTATGAAGAAAATGTTGAAGGATATCAAAGTTGTGTTTGAAAAGCCTGTTACAATCTTCTGTGATAATTCAAGTGCAATAAATATCTCAAAGAATCTAGTGTTGCATTCAAAGACAAAGCACATATCCATCAAGTTTCACTTTTTGAGAGAAAAGGTGAATGAAAATGAAGTCAGATTAGAGTTTGTTTCATCAAAAGATTAGATTGCAGATATCTTCACTAAGCCTCTACCTAAGGACACTTTTGAGTATCTTAGAGGGAAGCTAGGGGTGATTACCCCTCCTGTTCAGAACTAAGGTGCACTAGTGTGTATCAGTCTAGTGGAACTCACAGTCATATCTTGTGATCTAGATTAGTGTTAAGGGGATGCTACTTAGGGGGAGTAGCCAGTATGTTCTGAGCTTAGTATGGTTTTATCTAAGAAGCAAAAGAGGGAGAGATGATTGCAATATGTGCCCTTTGACATTGATGTCAAAAGGGGAGAGAAGTCATGTGAAAAACTTGAAAGTAAGTAGTTTCTGGTGAAAGGGGGAGCGGTGAAGAAAGTGATTGTAGATGTGATAAGAGAAAGGGGGAGAAGTTCTTGTCTTGATGGTTGAAACAGTTTTTCACATCATATGTTGCCATCAATGACAAAGGGGGAGATTGTTGCAAATATGTGCCTAATCAATGTTGTCATTGATGTCAACATATCCTTGTTGTCATTAGTGTCAACTATATCTTATTCTATTACTTGTTTATAAGACTTGTATGTTGAAGATATTGAGAAAATTAGCCTCTCTAAAAGAAATAAGTGAGTTACATGTCTCTCTGTCAGAGACAGTGAAGACAGTGCAATTCAAGTGAAGTAGATTGCTCCGCACTCCCAATGAGATGAAGATCAGAGTCTACGGATTAAAGGGTTTGTAAAGGATTGTCTAAAGTTGCTCCAGTCAAGATTTGAGAGGTTCGCATGGAGAATTTGTGAAGTTATGGCCATCTGAGTAGAACAGGGTTTTACAATTGTTCAAAGGAGATAGAGTGACAAAAATTTGGTCCAGATTGCTCTGGATTGGAATATTATGGTCTACAGATCTAGAGGTATGTTTGGGATGTTGGTGTGTGTCCTCAATGCAAGTGGTTTGTGGTTTGGAGGTCCGCAAGCAATCTTTCTAGTGTGACAGTCATGACAGTTAGTGTTCTTAAGTTCTTGAATGAAGATGCAAGTGTTTCGGGTGATTTGAGGTGGTGCGGTTGTTCTTGTTGATTTCATTGTGCTTGTGGTGGTCTCTGGATCGTGTACCTATTTTGTTGGTGGTCTGCATTAAGGTTTGAGCTCATGGTTGAATATTTCTCCTTGAGTGTTGTTCTTTCCAGTCTTGGCCAACCGGATGCTTGGTGTGTGTTGTAGATGATCTAAGAGAAGTTTTATGGAGTGTGGCATGATGTTCGAGGAAGATTTGAGTCCAAGTTATGTTTGGCTGACAGTTTAGTGGTTCGCATGTAGCATTTTAAGTCTCGTGATTGTAATTTCTTGTAATACCTATCTTGGAGAATGTTCCAGATAGATGATTGTTTGGCCGACTTTGATGTTCATTCCAAAGTCGATGACATGTATAAATAAGTGTTGTGAAGTCATGGAAATATGTGGATGTGAGAAAAGATGTGGATGTAGCGAGGAAGTGATTGGGGCCAAAGCAAAGGTGTTGTGTGCTTTAATGGAACTAAACCTTACATGAAGATGTTGTTTCTCAGTTCAACCTTTCATTGTCAAACTTGTGAATATTCTTGTAGGCAGTGAGCCTCTTTTGAGCAATGAGCTCTAGGCAATGCACCTGAAGGCAAGTGCCTTCCCATTTTCTATTCTTTTAATAGAGAATAAATCTTGTGGGTTAACCCCCACCATGGTTTTTCCCCTAACTGGGTTTCCACGTAAAAATATTGGTGTTATGTGTGTTGATTATGTTTCTACTCATGTGTTGTTGATTCATGCTTTCATGGTTATATCATTAATCTGTTAATAAGTGGTAAAGAAGATTAAATGCAGCAAAAGATAAAAGTTTTGTGACAGCTAATTCACCCCCCCTCTCAGTTGTCCGCCCTAATTTCAACATAAACTTGCCCTCACTTTGAGAATAGATAGAATTCAAATTGAAGGAGATTCAAAAATTATAATAGATGTTGTCTTGGGCAAGGCTGACACTGGCTAGAAGCTTAAAGACATCATTGGGGACATAAAAGGCCTATTGGTTGGATTCAAAGAAAAATAGATTGCTCACACCCTCAGAGAGGGCAACAAGGTGGCAGATAGTATGGCCAAACTTGGTTAAAACCTCACTAGTTGGAGGTGCTGGAGGAGTGTGGATAGCCTCCCTAAGCATGTACAAACTCTCCTCCTCAAGGAGTTGTAGAAACCCTCTTTTCTGTTTTTCATGCATTACGGGATTGAAATTTTGAATTCAAACTTGGGGCATATGCATTTTTGGTGCCATTGGGGGATGATAGGAGACAAGTCAACAGGATGACTAGGATGACTTAGCCTTTTAATCACGTGGAGAGGAAGATGATGAGGAGAAGATTTTTAACCCCGTGAAAGACTTATATTAATGATTTCAATGAACTCACCCATCATAATGTGTACATGGCATTAAGTTCATGTAGGATGAAATTATGGCATGGTGAGATCATTAGACAGTGGGGTGACGAAGAAGGTCTTCAATTTTGAGAATTGCATAGTTGGTTATCTGTCAAAAATAAGAACAAACTTTTACAACGTCTCATAGTTCACAACCTTGCAAATTTTACTCTCCACATTGCTAAGATTCAAATCAATGTTGCAATGGGGGGAGAGAGAGAAATAGAATGGAACTGGTCTCATTCAAAGAATTTAAGAGAAATGAAACTCTTTAGCATATATGTTGCAAGGGTGGAGTGGCTCCTTATCTCGAATGCTTACAGGGGCATGATGAGAATTTGTTGAAGCAATGTGCGGTTTCTTGGAACAATAGAAGGGTCCAGATTGGGGGAGTCAGGTTTGATATTTTAAAGGAGGTCATAGGCCTTGCTAAGGGCATGTCCATCGAGGGTTTGAAACAAAAATGACATAGTAAAATATCTGACCTTGAGAACATGGCCTTATTCTTGAAAAAGGGCGAGAAGCTCTACAACCTATAAGGTAGGTTTGATTGCAAAAGGCTACCCATACCTTTGGATGAGGTATGTTATATGGTGATGAAGTATTTTACTTTGAAAGGTAGGTTTAGATGCTTCTACCATTACCATTTTGTGCTCCTCATTCATTTTAGAAGAAATCAGTTGATTAGCTTCTCCTTCTACCTTCTCTCGTCTCTGGAGACTTTAGTCAAGGCTGTTACAGACTTGCATGCCCAGAACCCTAATAAGCCTATGATACCTCTGCACCAAGGGTTGATCTATCGCTTATACAAATTTCATTTGGCTTTATGTCCCCCTAAGTAGATTACAACTAGTCTGGTTGATAGTCCCCTTGCTGGTGCTTCTAAGCATACCAAAGGTAACCAGAGTCAAGGTGTGGTGATAAGTGAACTCACTCTTGAGAAACTGTTGGATAGTCCCATTGACCCTAGGGTTTCTACCTCCAAGAAAAACCTAGCTCTAAAACCAGTCCAATGAAAACCCCCAAATTAGTTATTCACCCCTTGGCCAGACAGAGGCTAGCATTGCTAAAAAATTGACAGTCTCAGCTCGAGTCTGAAGTCTACTAAAAGGAAGCTTGTTGTCGCTGATGACAAGGGTGATAATACTTAGAAGAAAGCCAAAGATGGTAAGGAGGACACTTGTAAGTTTGGGATTGTGGGTGAGTTACTTAGGAAAGAGGGGTCCAAGTTGGAGAAAGGTAAGGTGGGGGAAGTTTTAGGTGGTGATGATGAAGATAGTGAGGAGACTCAGGATGAGGGAAAAATTACTCCCCAAGGAAAAGTGAGAATGCCCACAACCAGAGGTCCAATAGACTCGCAGTGAATCCCACTCCCTCCCTTAAGGAGTAGGTGGCCTCCAATGACTCGAATAAGAATGAGGAAAACATTGACATCCAAGAAAACGTTGAAGAGAATTTTGATTCAGATTTCAGCGGCGCAATGGATGTAGAAGGCCCAAGCCTTTTCCTAGAGATGAACCTATCATATTCAGAGACTGAGACATCTGCCAAGTAGATGGAGGATACCTAGATCAATAGGGAAGGGGAAACTAGTTCCAAGGAGGTGTTTGTGATGGATGCAATGAATGCTAGAATCACAGAACTGGAGAAAAGTTTCAAAATCCTCACCTGATTTACTTCAAAAGTAATGCACTGCTCGACAACCACCCTGGCTGTCTTACAAGACCTAGAATTTAAAAAAAATGGCTTGGGTAAAAAGAAGTTGAAGCACTATGAAGAAATGTACCACTTCCTAATGGAAGACTTGGTGCAGTCATGGATGGAGGGTCCTAAGAAGGGACTGTCCAAACCATGCAGCTAGAGTAAACACAATGGAAACAACATAATAACATAATAAAATGGAAGATTCAAATGCTCAATATATCAGATATCACAATTCTTATATGTCGGCAGCATGTAGGCTACAATCAAAGGGCTCACATGCTTTCTTTCTAGGTTACAAGTATGAAAGATATGGCATTAAAGTGCCTTCTGGAAAGAATCTAACTATCTATCTTATCATATCAACTACTGACTTCATAATGCATATAGGATATATATATCATCTTCAATCTCACAGAATCCTACATATCAACCTTAAGAGATTTCAAACTCCAATGAGTGATGAAACGTGTAGAAAACAAGTAGGTTAGCCTACAACACATGGTATTGCTCCGCAAATGAAGGAAACATGGTGCAGACCTTGAGGGAGGTCTCCTTGTAGGATGTTCCATTAGGCTCCACAAGTCACAGAAGTGCTCCACAAACCTTTTGTTCTTAATTGACTGCATGAATGCTCTGTTGATAACTGAGAGGGGGGGGTGAATCAGTTATCCTAATTATTTCCCTTATTGAACTTTCCTCTTAATTGAAGCAGCATAAAATCAAACACAAAACATTAACCATGAAGTAAGAAACACATGACACAGTATTTTTGACGTGGAAACCCTGTTAAGGGAGAAAACCACGGGGTGATTAACCCAAGAATTATTCTCTGTTAGAAGAATAGGAAATTACAAAAATGGCACTTGCCAATTAGGGCTCACTGCCCGAGCACACTGCTCACAAGAGGCCCACTGCCTACAAGATGACACACTGTCTACAAAGTGATGATAATCACAGTCTTGAACTGATTGGAAGCATCTGCATATGCTGGAGTTCAGTTCCGGTTAGGCTCAGTACACTGATCTGCTGCACTTCATCTTTCCTCTGTTCTTTGTTCTGCTATCTTTCACATACCGGATCCTTTTTGCTACCTCTGCTCTTTCTCTGGACTTATTCGCATATCTCTCCACATCCACACTCACTTCATAACTAAATCCATCCTCTATATATATCCGCACAAGTAGTTTCATCACCTTTCTAGTCGGCATCCGGAACAGTCTAGTTTCTTACAAACTCTCATTCTGTCGGCTGAATCCTTCCTCACCAAGCAATGCGGATCAAGCATATACTTGTAGATATCATTAATCATGTCGGCCAAACATGATTCATGCCTTCACAACCTCTGTCATCAACAGTAACCCATCCGGAAAGTAGTCTGATACTCTGCCAGTCAGTTCTTCCTCTGTTTTCACTGTCTCTCAGGAATCCGGTACTCAACCATTCATATCTTTTTCCTTGTCCATCACCGGAGGCTAAATCCTTGGAATATACCACTCAAGGTAGTCCTCTTGACTTCCCCAAATCCGCACTGCACCAAGACACTTCCTCTGAGAGGTCCGGACCAATCTGTCGGACCTTGCCACATGCTCTGTTCTTCTTCACCGGACCACAACATTCTTTATTCTGACTTCCGGTAGAGACATATCATGTCTTGCGGATATGTGGGATGACCTTTGTTGCCATCAATGACAACAACCATGAATCCATATAGTGTCTCTTGCCAACATGCTCTGCTCTATGAAAGTTGATGATCTCCTGGTAACGATAACTTTCTGTAGACAAATCTAAATGTCTTGAAATCTTAGTATGATGTAGCTAACATGGCATAGAAGTTGATTCTTTCTCTGCGAGCTCTAATATGAAGATGTGGTAAAATGCAGTAGAAAATGTTGAACTACAAATCACTGAACTGCAACTGAAATGAAAATAAAAGAAAAAAAAAGCAAATATTTTTTGTTGATGCAAGATTTCTCTTGAACCTGGGATGCTCCTACATCAGACACCCAAGGTTGTTGAAAAAGTGAGTCCCTCACTTTGCTGGGGCTAGAGGAAAACCAAGGCGGTCTACCTCAGCCTAAGAAATCCATGATGAATCTTCTTCCAATCTTCCTTTCCATTTAACCAAATATTCTTTGTACTATTTGCCTCTGGTGTTGCATTCATCTCTACTATCCAAGATTTGCTCTATCTGCTCTGGTTGTTGTTGTGGTAATTGGTCTTTCAATTCATCTACAAGGTTGTCACTGGATTCTCCCTCATGATACTAATATAGATCTACAATGTTGAATATAGGTGATATACCAAATGTCTCCGGTAGCTCCACTTCATATGCATTCCCTAAATCAAACTTCTTAAGAATCTTACATGGTCCATTCTTCTTCATCTTCATCTTGTTGTATGTCCCCAATGGAAATCTCTCCTTTCCTAGATATATCATAACTTCATCTCCAACTGAAAATTATTTATGGCTCATGTTCTCATCTTCTTACTCCTTATACTTACTATTTATCTCCTCTAAATACTTGCTGACCTGATTATGTAGTGTCTCCATGTATCTTGCAAATTCTTCAATCTCTACGGTTCTCTTATTCTCCATACTGATGTCTCTCAGTTCTACAACTCCTCTAGGTTGTACCGTTGTCACAACTTCAAATGGTGCCTTCCATGTACTTCTATTCAATGAATCATTGTATGCAAACTTTACTTGCAGTAGAATTAGATCCCAATTTCCTACTTTGTCTCCTAATAAACCTCTCAATAAGTTACCCAAACTCCTATTTACCATTTTTTTTGTCCATCTGTCTCTGGGTGAAATGTTGAACTGAACTTTAGGTCTATCTTCATCTTCTTCCATAATTTCCTCCAAAAATATCCAATGAATCTTGTATCCTTGTCTGAAACTATACTCTTAGGTAATCCATGCAATCTCACAATTTCCTTGAAAAATAGGTCAACAACATGTACTGCATCATTTGTCTTCTTACAAGGAATGAAATGAGCCATCTTTGAAAATCTATCCACTACTACAAATATAGAATCATATCCCCTCTGTGTTCTTGGCAAACCCAATATGAAATCCATGCTTATATCTTCCCAAGGTCTCTCTGGTACTGTCAAAGGTTTGTACAATCTAGTATTTTGACTACTTCCTTTTGCAACTTGACAAATTCTACAACTCTGAACAATTTCCTTACATCCTTATATATCTAAGGCCAAAAATAATGTTCACTTACCAAAGTTATTGTCTTGTCAATTCCAAAATGTCTTGCCAATCCACCACTATGCTTCTCCTTGATCAAATTATCTCTCATTGAACTCCTCGGTATACACAACTAATTTCCTTTGAACAACATATCCTCTTGAATGAAATAGTCCAACCACTTACTTATATATATCACAACAAGTTCCTTACATGCTTTCCATGCTTCTACAAAATCAAGATCCTCTTCATACATATGCTTAAGTTCCTTAAATCCTAGTACTTCTACCCTCATCTCTATCAGTAAATTCCTTCTTCTGCTTAATGCATCTGCAACTTTGTTTGACTTCCCACTCCTATGCTACAATACAAATGTGTAACTATGCATGAACTCTACCCATCTCATATGTCTCTGATTCAACTTTCCTTGACTGTTCAAATACTGTAAAGCTTGATGGTTAGTGTACAATACAAATCCCTTTGGCAACAAGCAATGTCTCCACTTCCTCAAGGCTTGAATTATGGCATAGAACTCTTGATCATAAACTGAATATCTTTTCCTTGCATCATTCAACTTCTCACTGAAATATACTACTAGTCTTCCCTCTTGACTTAACATTGCTCCTATTGCATTTCCATTGGCATCACAATCAACTTGAAATACTTTGTCAAAATCTAGTAATGCTAACACTGGTTGCTCTATCACCTTCTACTTCAACAATTCAAAGCTCTTTTTTACTCCTAATGTACACTTAGAATCCTTTCTGTCACCCCACATTGTCTTTGTCATTGGTGTGCATACAGTACTGAAATTTCTGATGAACTTCCAGTAGAAACTTGCTAATCCATGAAATTATCTTACCTCTCCAATGTTCACAGGTGTTGGCCACTCAACTATTGCTCTTTCTTAGGGTCCATCTTTAATCCTTCTGCAAAAATCACAATTCCCAAATATACAAATTCTTCCTTCATGAAACTACATTTCTTGATGTTTATCAATAATTTCTCGTCTCTCAACCTCTGCAATACTTGTCTAATATGCCACAAATGTTCTTCCTTTGTCTTATTGAAAATCAAAATATCATCCAAGTATACAGTAACAAACTTATCCAAGAATTTCTTCAAAACTTCATTCATCAACCTCATGAAAGTACTTGGTGCATTAGTTAATCCAAAAGGCATCACTAACCACTCATACAATCCTTCATTTATCTTGAATGTAGTCTTCCACTCATCTCCTTCTCTGATCCTGATCCGATGGTATCCACTCTTCAAGTCTATCTTTGTGAAATATTTTGTTCTACTCAAATAGTCCATGATGTCATCCATCCTTGGAAATGGGAATCTATACTTAACAGTGATTTTATTGATTGCTCAAGTCTGTATACATCCTCCATTCTCCATCTTTATTTGGTGCTAGCACTGTAGGTATTGTACATGGGCTTAAACTTTCTCTAATCAATCATTTTCTCAACAGCTCATGTATCTGTCTATTCAGCTTTGCATTTTCTACTAGTGTCATCTAGTGTGCTTCTTTATTAGGCAAACTAGATCTAGGTATAAGGTCCATATGATGACTGATACTCTAGATTGGTGGTGATCCTTCATGCACATTATCTGATATAATATCTTGGTACTCTGTCAACAATTCAATTATCTCCTTCGGTGGTGATTCTTCTCTTTTTGTGGTGGTAGTCTCTACACTTAGGGTCCTGCACTTCTTAGGGATCAATGAAAAACACATAATCTCATGTCTCAATCCATCCAAAAATTTCCTTCCATCTACCAAACAGATTCTAGTATTCCCACATACTTCAATTTTCTCCTCTTCTTCCAAAGGTATCAAGATATGTCTCTTCCCATTTGATGTTATAGTATTAAGTATTTTTTCTCCCATCATGCATTGCCTTCCTATCATACTACCATGGTCTCCCCAACAATATATGACATACATCCATCGGCATAATATCACACAATACCTCATCAACATAAGATCCTATATGAAATTTAACCAAACATTGTTCACTTACTAGTACCATGTGTTCATCTTGAATCCATGCTATATTGTAGGGTTTCAGATGTTTCAATATCTCTAGATTCAGCTTTATCAACATCTCTTCTAAAACCAGATTATCTATACTTCCACTATCAATGATCACTTTACAACATTTACCTCCTGATTTGCATCTAGTTCGGAACAAACTTTTCCTTTGCGGTGGTTCCTTAGTTATCTCTAATTGAAATAGGGCTCTCCTCATGACTAATGATTCTCCTTTCTCTGGCTTTCCAACTAAACTAGGTGATCAAACAAGTTCTTCCTCCGCATACGCTGCTCTTGCATTGTTCACTGTCCTCTTGCTAGTACTTCCTTGATGACATTCAAATGCTTTGTGTCCTTCTCCTCCACACATAAAACAAGTTCCTCTAAATTATCTTTTGTCAAACCCTCTTTCATCTCTCCGGTATCCTTCATTGTGGTAGGGATTATGACTTCCTCTTTTGTTGCAGTAGAAATTTATGTCATCTCTCTGGTATGAATTATTATCTTTGTCCTCCTTCCGGTATGGGCTACTTTCCTTTTTTTGCTCCGCATAAGGCTTCTCTCCTCTGGAATTTGTTCTACCTCTTTGAAATTTTCCTCCTCTACCTCTCTATATTTTCTCATGCCTCTTATTCAACTTGTCTTCCACTTTCAATGCAAACTAATATGCTTCTTCTATTGTTGTCATCCTTACTAAACTTAGTTTGTATTGAATGTGCATCCTTAATCCATTTATGTACCTTGCCACTTTCTCTTTGTTTGCTTCACTATGTCCAGTCCTAATGATCATCTTATGAAATTCTTCAGTGTAGTCCTTCATGTTACATCCATAATTTTGGATTTGATTTTACTATTTACTTTTACATGAATAGAGGTGAATGTTATGGATAAATGATTAGACGTTATGATATAATGTCAGAGTAAATCGTTAAAATTTATTAAATATCAGTTCATATGATTAAGTATAATGCATGTGATTGAATGATTTAGAAATTTATGTTATGAGAATTAGATTTGTTACTCATAAGATTTATGAATGGACTGACGATGCACTGATCATGTTTTGGTGATTGCAAGTTGTATTTAGGAAAATGGGTTTTGATCACTCTCCGAGAAAAAGAGAGTATCTTCTAAGGAGAGGAGAATAGACATTTGGTTTTGAACCATTCATTTGTCATCTAAGTATAGCATACCTTCAATTAGTAAACCCTTGTCGATTGAGGTAAGTCATGTTTATTCCAGTGGTTTTAGTTTGTTGATCGACTCGACAAGTTGTCAATGTTGTTTAGTATCTTCTGATGTCTTGATAACAACAACCTTATTGTTTTGTGAGATTGACGTGATTTGTTTTTATACGTGAAGGGGATATGAACTCGACCCAATCACACTTTGTGTGTAAGTATTGCATCACATTATTATAATTCTTATTGATACTAATATCTATGCTTTATTTTAAATTATTATTACGTTATTATTCTTGAGAAGTTGGTTTAAGGTTGTTAGTCAGTTTTAAATGATAACAACCTTTGTTATAGAAAAAGGTATTCCTTCTTAACCAACCTAAGATATTTGTATGTCTTTATAAGAGTCATCATTTATTTTAGAGAGTGGTATTGAATACCCACGTCTCCCTCTCGTTGCATGCTTGAACCATGAGCATTAAGAGGCTTATTAAGAGGAGGTATTCACAATTGTGGAGAACCTTCCAATGACTTGTTAGTGGAGTCATAACATTTGTTATCATAGTGGAAGAATCCACGATCCAAAAGGAAAATGTTTTAACAAATTAGAGTGGAGTCTTAATGATAGACAGGCGTGGGTCGTTAGACAAGATAATGACTTATTAGTGGTGTGGTAGCTTTTGTGGAGAGTGGGAAGGGATAGCATGGTCATGGGGACAAAAAAATTTGTCATAGCTATCGGGAGGAAAGTGATAGAACATCAATCCTCATAGAGTCGATAGCAAAGATCCATATTGTTTCTTAGGAGAAGAATAGCATTGTCTGCGAAGAGAGAGCGGGACTGATAAATGTTTAGCCAAGAGGGATAAGAGCACGATCATCATAGCTAAGGAGAACAACAACAAGGAGTTTAAGTGCAAATCAACAAGAGTATACCGGCTGGTTCAATAGCTCATAGTCTAAATGTCACCAGTTTTGCATTTGTGAGGATTGCTCAGGTATGAGTTGACCATATTTCTCATGCTTTTCCTTTTAAAAAGCATGTTGTTTGAAACTCTTAGACAACAGTAGTTCTTTCTAAGAACGTAGGTATTTCTTCAGAAGTGCATGAAGTTGTGAGCTTTATAGACTGTAAGCTGATTGTTATCAGAAGCTTTATTTATATCAAAGAACTCTTAGGTGATACCACATAAATTACTCCTTCAGTTTGATATTTATAATCTCACCTTTGAGCAAATTCCTGAGTCAATGTTTGAATCTCTTTGAGCCTGACATCTTAGTGCATATTATGGCCGATATAATGAAGGCTAGTCCTATGATTTTGATGGTCAAAGATAGATAAGTCATAAAGTTTGTTGTGTAAACAATTTATATACATGTCTATATGTTTCTTTATACCATAGGTTTCTGTATTAAACAGTACATTTATGACAATGTAGAATTTGCATGTCTTGGAACACTATGAAAATAGTATTATTATGATTGTAAGGAACACTTTAGTTTTGAATGATAAGTAATATCATTAAGAGAATACTTTTCTTTTTAAAGGGTGCGGCAAGTGAGATGTTTCCCTACAACAAGCTTAGATGAAAACACTTGTATTTTATTGATTTGACATAAGCTTATTTTGTAAAAGAGAGAGAAACTTAGACATTGAATTTAAGTGGATAGAAAATGGAATTAGTCCATTGTCCTTTTGGAATCAACTAAACTTAGGCAAAGTTTAGACTTGAATTGAACCTTTGGCATTATTGTAACTAAGGTATACTCGTATATTTTAAACTAGTTAAGGTTTGTGGGATTTAAACGACCTCATAGTCAAAAGAAGATTAGAGGATAATCTCTTTCTTTTCATATTATTACTTTCTAGAATAAGTATATATGTTGTTCCACTATGATGGACTAGGGAAGACAAAACCCTAGTTTTGACCCAGAAGGGTTAAGATTATTTGATATACCCTTTTGGTTATAACTTGACTTAGCTATTTCTATATGGGTCGACACTGAAGGGTTGAGTACCCTAAATATTAATGTAATTTTATAACTAGTCAAAAGAAGATTTGTTTTTAGTCTGATATCCTTGGTAAAGAAACCTAATAGTTTGGTTACAAGTTGACTTAAGCTTTAAGTATCGATAAGTCATAGACCTTGGATATTGCAAGTATGCAAAGAGGTACTTTGGAGTGGATAGTTAATCCATAAAGTCTATTGTTACAAACAACAGAGTCATGAGAATAAAACTAAGTTGGGAAGACTAGAATTGAGTTAAATAAAACTCTATTGTTAAAACTAGTTGTCCAAGTCAAACTGCAGGATGTGACAGTATCCAAGTCAAGTTAGAGGTGGGTGAACATTATGACTACATTTATTTTAAATGTTTGTCCATATAGAACCTTTGGCCAAAGTAATACATGTCTCTACATGCATTTAGTCAGTTCACCATGTCCAGATTTCATAACCTGTCAGAATGATCATACTTAGCTAGAGGGTTATCTAGGGTTGTATGATCGATAGTGTTATGTAGGATACGACACTAGTACTTAGATCGCAAATAATTGTTGGTTACCTTATGTCTGTAATCTTTGTTAAGGGAAGGGCCACTTCCAGGAAGGAAGGTGTGCGGGGGACCACCGATCTATGGTTGGAGGTAAAGCACTTAGAAGATGCTCTCTCTCTCTAGCAGAAGACTTGCGATATGGATGTCAGAATTCTAGATGCAATGTATCTACTGGATATGAGACTTGTGTTTCATAAACTATGTACATTTTATCAAATATAGATTATTGTAAATGAAAAGATAGAATGTCTATTTTGTAAATTATATCATGTTGTATATTTCAGAAAGGAAATTATGATTATGTGATGTATCTTGATTCCTTAAGATTTATTTTATTTTCAAAAAAAAAAGTTAAATCTTTTTCACTTTATTTATTATTATATCATGGTAAATATTTGATTTTAGTCTTCTTGAAGAGTTAGTTGTTGCAAGTATGTGCTAACTGGTGTTGTCATTGATGTCAACATGTTTGTGTTGTCATTGGTGCCAATTGTATCTTCTTATATTGATGTTTGTTGATTGATTGAAGAACACTGTTGGAGTATTTTGCTCCACATTTTCTATGTATTGAAGACCAGAGTATGAGCTTTGGATATGATTTAGAGAAGTGTTTGAAGATTCTAAATCCAGAATTTGGTGGTCCAGATCACTGTGCATAAAAAGTTCTATTCACCAGTGTGAAGATTGTGCCTAGCAAGGTTTGCAGAATGACAGGGAGAAAATGTTTTGTTCTGCATTTCTCCGCAGATTGGATTTTGGCTTTGCGGTTCTAGACTTAAGCTAATAAGGTCCTTAGTCATCTTAATTCAAAAGGATTTGTCATTTGGTGCTCTAGAAGGCAAGTTAGTGACTAGCAGAGTTTGACAGTGTCTAATAAGAAGCAATCTGTGATATGTTCTTCAAGTGATATATGTTCTGTTCAAGTGAGATCTGTTGCGGTTGGATTTTTCAGCTACCAAGTGACTCTGTTCTATTTGTAGATGTCTCCAAAATGTGTTGAAGACATGTGATTGATCTGTAGGCTGCAAGGAAGATCTTGCAAGCATTTTTATATTGATATGTGCATAAGTTCTGGCTGACCTAGTTTGTCACACTTGTTGCGGAGGTGATTCATGGATTGTGAAAGTGTGTCCAAGCATGTGAGGATGTATTTGGGTCTAATCTAAGCCATGATGTGTTCATCCTTCATTCATTTACCCCACAAGTTTGTTTAGGTCTAGTCCTGATTTGATCTATGTATGTATGCCAACCTTGGAGAAAGTTCCAATGGTTGTAGAATGTAATGCCGACCTTGATGTTCATTCCAAGGTTGATGATAGGTATAAATGTATGTAATGAATTCATGTTTGAGGTGTGATAGAGTGAAGATGCGAAAATAAGTGCAAAGTGTAAAAGCAAAGCAGAGCAGAGGAGATATATTGCACTTCAATGGAACTGAACTCAGGCATGGTGTAGATGCTACTAAATCAATTCACCCTGTGTATAGGTAAAATCGAGAGGTTGAATAATAATCAAAGCTATGAAATAACAAACAACTCAATCCTATAACATAAAGAGATCGATCTAAGAAAATACCAATTTCAATGAATAATCAAATTAAAACAAGAAAGCCTTCACCTAGATTGTATAGTTCTCTTTGTTAGATGTGGATTGCTCGATAAATTGAGTACCCATGATGTTGCAACAAGCGGATTTAGATAGTGTAATCAAAGATTCGATGTAATGTGCTCAACAATATGTAGTATGCTCAAAGCGATGTAAGAATGCCTATAGCTCAAATGCATAAAAGATTGGAGAGGGTTTGTGATGAGATGAAGGGGATATATAGGATTCAATAAAGATCGATCAACGGTCCAGATAATTCAAGAGAATCAATGGATGAGATAAACTAGAATTCATGATGAATGTGCACCTGACATGTGTCACACAAAAAGATATTTTTATTGAGTTAACTGATTGATTTGGCTAAAAGACATGAAAAAGATATGATTAGATTTCATAAAAATAGAAATGCTTTTTCTAATTTATGAGTTGGTGATAAAAACAATAATGGTTAAGTCAATTAACTCAACTTTAGATTTGCTTTTTGCATGATTTGAGTAAAATTAAATAATAGATTATTTAATTTTGTGTGCATGATGAATAAGATTTATTTTTAGAAGAATTTAGAAGATAAACAAGGTGAATTAAATAAATGAATTTATTTAATTGTTTGTGCAAGATAGAAGAATAAAATATATTTGAAGATTTAAATAAATTAAACAAATAAATTGATTTAATTTATTTTGCATGATGAAGGATAAATAAAATATTTTATTTTATTTTATTTTTAGAAGAGAGATTCAATTTAAATAAATTTGAATGATTTATTTAAATTTGGAAGAATAATTGATTTAATTAAATAATTTAGAGATTATTTAATTATAGATAAGAGGATTATGATAAATTAATTAAATAATTAATTTATTCAATTGATGAAGATTTGAATTTTGAAAGACGATAATGATTTAATTAAATAATAAAATTATTTAATTTGGATGGATAAAGAGCAAATTTATTGAAATTAATTAAATAAAGAGGATTTATTTAAATAATGTTGACTATATGTGATTTAAAGGAAACTGATGATTTTGATGAAATTAATTAAATAATTAGATTATTTAATTAATGTTGAAATGCAGGTGATTTGGAAGAAATGATTAAAATGCAAGTGATACGATAAAATGGTCATTTTGGGTGTCTACATTTTGCCCCTCTTTGATGCAATGCAGTTTATAGCGTTGTTTCAAAGAAAATGATTGTTGAAGATATGATACAATTTTGATGCCCCAGTGTAGCTAGCTGCCCCAATGTGGACAGCATATGGCTCTGCAAGTAGGTTTCCTTGCTTCAGGTTAGTTAAGGACTTTTACTTTGAAAGGATGCGTAGTTTTTGTGCTGCTTGAGTTAATCAAGTCTAGGTGGTAGGATGAGTTGTGATAAATGGAAGACTAGAAAGATAGAATGTCAATGGATTGAGATGGATGAAGAATGATGAATCGTATGTGCCTGAGTATTGGATACGTCCTTCATATTCTAAACTGCCTACATACCCTGTATCCACGGGATCAAGGCACATTACGATGAAAGATGAAGATGATAATATGTAGTTCTAGGTAGAGTGATGAGCGAGTCAAGGTGTTTGAGCTTGGTTAGGTGAAATGATGATATCTTATGTACCTGAGTACTGGAAACTTCCTTCGTATTCCAGACTGCCTACATACCCATATCCATGGGATTAAGGTACCTTAAGATTGAGATGAGATGATATGTAGTTCTGGGATGTTTGATGATGTAGGATAGGATGAAGTGTTTTGGTTTTGGTGAGATGGTTGAAGTGTTTTTGTTTTGGTGAGATGGTTGATGAACCACGAACAAGGATCCATTCCTAGACCTAGGTTAAGGAAAGAGTTGCCCCCCATTCTAGTAGAGGTTTTATTATGGATGACCGCAATGACATGTGGATGAACTGATGATGGATGATAAGAAGATAGATAATTGACATAGGATGACATCAAGACATGGATAACTTTGACATAGGATGAACTAACGATGACATGGATAACTTTGACAAATGATAAACCGATGATGGATGAATTGACATAGGATGACGACAAGACATAGATAATTGACATAGGATAAACCGATGATGGATGAACTGACATAGGATGATGACAAGACATGGATAACTTTGACATAGGATGAACTAACGATGACATGGATAACTTTGATATTGACAAATTTCCAAGCTATTCGAGATAGGGAAATGGAAATGCAAAAGGTTAATGGTTTATTATGGATGGATGGATGAAGATTTATTATGGAATGGACATGGGATGAAAAAGACTTGATAGATGATGGATGCTGAATCTACACATAGTGCTTGTTTGCCAGGTTTTCACTATGGTACTTATCCAAGGCGTCTGTTTCCCAGGTTTTCACCAAAGGATGGATTTTTTTTTTATTTTATTTTTTTTATTTTTTTTGCTAAGGATAGTCTGAGGATTAGGCAAAGAACTTCTTGAGATGAACACTGTTGAGTGGTTCATCTAGAGGAATGCCTTCAGGTGTTGCTAAAGTATAAGCTCCTGATCCATATGTTGTTGTGATAACAAAGGGTCCTAACCAATTAGGCACAAACTTGCCCTTCTTTTCTCGATCGGCTTGATTTCTCTAATTTTCCTTTAAGACAAGATCACCAAATTGAAACCGTCTTTCCTTGTCTTCTTGTTGTAGTTGTGCTAGAGGTAGTTTTGATAGACATGGAGATGATTAAGCATTGCAAGGAGCCTCTCATCTAGTAGCTCTAGCTCAGCTAATCCAGAAGTGCGATACATTTCTTCGTCAATCAGGTGTTTTAGAGATACTCAAAGGGATGGGATCTCAACCTCTATGGGGAGGATGGCTTCAGAGCCATAGACTAGGGCATAATGTGTGGCACAAGTTGGTGTTCTGATACTAGTGCAATAGGCCCAAAGGGCAGGATTGAGTTGTAGGTGCCAATCATGACCAGCTTCATTGATCGTCTTTTTTAGGATTTTCAAAATGGTTTTGTTAGAAGCCTTAGCTTGGTCGTTACTCTGCTGATAGTAGGGAGTGGAAAAGTGATGTTGGATATTGTATTGGGTGCACAAGGCACGGACATCTTGATTCTTGAATGGTATCCCATTATCAGTGACAATGGATTGGGGGATACCGTATCGACAAATGAGGTAGTTAAGGATAAACTTGGCTATTTGCTTGCCGGTGATATAAGTCATGGGAATGGCTTTGACCCATGTCATGAAGTACTCAGTGGCGGTAAGGATAAACTTGTGGCCATTGGATGAAGATGGATGGATTTGTCCTACAAGTTCGAGACCCCATTGTGAAAAAGGCCATGGAGTTGTCACAGGTTGTAGTTCATGAGCTGGTGTGTAAATTATCAAATCTCCATGCTGCTGGTATTGTAGATACTTCTTAGCAAACTACATTGCATCTTATTCTACGGTAAGCTAGTAATACCCTATGCGGAGTATCTTCTTAGCGAGGTTAGGGCTGGTCGAATGTGCGCCACAGACATCTTCGTGTATGCATCGTAATGTAGCATCGTCTTCTTCTGCATCAAGACATCTTAAGAGGATACCATCGAAACTCTGGTGATATAGTTGTTATCACCTAGATTTGCACCCTTGCTGAGTTGTGAAACTGGGCAATCTGGAGAAACATGGGAATGATCTTGAAGTGTGGGACCTTGCGAACTGAGATCAGACCTCAGGAGAAGGCTGGCTTCCTAACTGGTTATCACCTAAAATCTACTAGATTTACAGAGGAAAAGGGAGAAGGAATACTTTTTTAAATGAAAAGATAAAACTGGAAAACTTGAAAATAAGGGTGATGCACCAGATTCATAATAAGAACCCCCACAGAACTGAGAAAATGCACAACACAACCAGCTATAGCAAATAGATATACATAGATTTAGATGACTCTAGCAGAGGTAAGAAACAAAATGGTTGAGAGGAACAAAACGTTGACAGAAAATCATTTGCAGATTCACACTAAACTAGAAAAAATTAGTAAAAGAGGTAAAATAACTTGCATATATTCAATAAGAAGGCATGGTTACAGTAGAGGAATGTTCTATTTGGAATTAGAAGCATAGATCTCCTAAATCTTCCAATGTCCAACCCTTTTTTACATCTCATTTTTATGCATATATAGCAATTTGCGTTTTGACCTAAGTCGGTTACAATCAATTTGTCCCATGGGCTATGTCAGAAAATATCTGCGTCTAAAGGGAGTGTTGACCTACAAGAATTCATGGCATAAAATATCTGGAATAGGGGCAGACGGAAGATATTTTGAATCTTTAATGTGAGCTGCTGAATCATCGACCTACACCCATAAATGCAACAAATATCTGCATCTGCATATGCCAAATTGGTCGCTAAAACGTCTAGTCGATCGAGCATGCAAATCCAGATCATAATTTGAAAGTGAGAAAAATCCCTCAAAAGCCCGCCAGATGAAAGTGGAGGCAAAAATAAGCACTTTTGCCTTTTAAAGCATGTTGAAATTCACTAGGATGAAGGAGATATCCACGGTCAAAGCTACGGTCAACTGCATCTTGCAATTGTATATCGCTTTGCATCTTGGCATTGTATATACAATTGCAACTGCACCTTTAGGTTCACTTGGTGCAACATACAAAGTCTCCTTCACTTTCACCTTTTGCATATTCAAGATTTGCATATGCGATTGCATGTGCCTTTGTATCTACTTTTGTATATGCCATGACACGTGTCATCACCTGATTTGCCACTGCGCTAAAACTAAGACCCATTACTGAACATTTGCATGCTTTATCGGTTGTCAAAAAAACCTTAAACTAAGTCACCGATGCACTAAGTCTCGCCGAAATCTTTTGTATGTGACCTTTTGTATATCTAATTGTATATGAGATACAATCGCATATACATACAATACGGAACTCAAAGGATTATCAACCATAATGGAACTTTAGAATAGGTTCGGCCTTGTATCCTTTCTTCTTTGTATATTGGCTTATACATGCACTTCAACATACAACTGCGGACCCCACCGCTGAGTTTGCCAATTTTAATTTCCCAGTCGGGTCCACCTTGTATATCCCTGTTGTATCTAACCCTTGTATATCACATATACAATGCGAAATATACAAACAAAATTGCATATAATCACTTGTACCTACAAACATTGGATCTGACCTTTGTATATTGGTGCAGGAGCACATTCTCTGTAGTGTAGGGTCATCTTTTCTTTTGTTTTCTCACAAGGCTCTTAAGCCATTTCATTTTGTAATAAGGGTCAATTTGGTCCCATGAATGTAATTGTGCAAGGCAAACAAGTGATTTGCTTGTATGAAGGGTAAACCAACGGCTAACTGATTTGAAAATCAGTTTGCACGGTTGGAGGGGATAACTGCTGTCTCTACATCTTCTTTAGAGGCAGGTTGTATGTCACACGGAGGGGAGAGAGAAGTGTGTATTACAACAAGTTCTTTTTGATAACTGAATAAAGAGAGTTCTGGGTATGATCTGTGTTGATTTTCTTGGTTGTTCTTAGTGATTTGATATCTGTATCCTGAGTTTGTAAATGGAACCCTAACCGGATGCTATCTGTCAATCCATAGTGACTCTGTAGTGTGCAGACGGTGTAAAACCCACAGTTCCACAGTGGCTGGTTCGTAACCTAGGAGTAGGGTTTTGATTCATACATGGAGGCCCTTTCCTCTGTCCACTGAAGCCCTGTATAGTATCAGTGTGATGGGGGAAAGACTTTTCACGTTTGTTGTTTTTGAATTCTTACCCTGGAAGCCAGCGAACTCAGTCAAGTTCGACTAGACATCGTCATGTGGCTAGTCAGGAAATTGATGTAAGGCGAATGGTGTCATTTGGGGACCAGATTGATACAAGTGATCAAGGGTTGATATATGAAGCAGCCAAATTCCATTGTTCTGTCGAAAGGAATCCGAGTTCGGCATCACAGAACAGTTGGGAGTCTATCGGCGTGAGATCAAGTGTCGGAATAGCTTTTTGAAGGACCACCGATAGACTATGTCTAACCGATGAAACTGACATCGGTGTGAAATACTCTCCGTCTTACCGAAGATTGGTATAGTGTCGGAGACACATACCATCGTTGTTCGCATCGGCGAGAGAAATGAAATCGGGCTAAGGAAAATACACTTAGCCGATGGTACAAGGTTTCACCGATCGGTGAGACATCCTCGGAGTGTCGCCGATAAAGAGTATCGGCGTGAGGAAGCACCGTCGGGAGAAGACTTGGAAGTCCCACCGATGAGCGAAGGTCATGCCGATAGTAGAAGACATATCGGTGTGAGAGTTATTATCGGGAGTTTAAGTAGAAGTCTGACCGAAACAAGAGGTCTTACCGACGATTAAGTTCAACGCAATGCACATCGGTAAGAGTTTGTATATCAGATAACTAAAAGAAAGTTATACCGATAGTATCGGTCTGGCTGATGTACCCGACAGTATCGGTGAGAACTTGGCCATCGGGACAAAAGAATAAGGAGCGGCCGATAGTTCATGTCTTTCCGATAGAGAAGACATCCTTGACTTCGGCGAAACACTGGAGGACCTCTTGCCGATAGGGAAGATATAGTCAAATCTTCATCCGCTTCTGCTGGCACTCTGCATCAAATTGGTATCAGAGCCAATATTCTGAATCACAGCCGTGTATGTCAGACGAAGAATTGGAGATAGAAACAGAGGCTAGCACAATGCCTCCCAAGACGATGAGTAAAGCAGCCATCCAGAAGATGGTGGAAGAAATGCTCGAAGAGAGACTGAAGGAAGAAAGATCCAAAGAGAAGGATGGAAGCACTTCTGAGTCAGAGGAGGATGAAGAAGGAGAAACTGGGGAAAATCCTCAAGGAGAAGGTATGACTGCTGATCAAAAGGCATTTCTGAACGCACTCAAGGGTCATGGAGATAGTGGTGATCCGAAAATGGATGTTCCCACGTTCAATGGGAAACTGGATGGAGATACTCTTGTGGATTGGATTGAAGCCATAAGTAATTACTTTGACTTCAAAGAGTATAGTGACAGTAAGAAAGTAAAGTTTGCAAAGACCAGACTGAGAGGTTCTGCATTGGTTTGGTGGAACTACACTCAATGTGAAAGGGAGAAGGTTGGAAAGAGTCCAATCACCAAGTGGAGCAGGATGGTGGCCATGCTGAGAGCCAAATTTCTACCATGTGATTATGATCTATAGACTATCAGAAAGTTTAATCATCTTAGGCAGAAAGATATGGACGTGGCTACATACACTGAAGAATTCCACAGATTGAGCATGAGAGCCAATCACAGAGAAGAAGAGAAAGAGATGGTGGCCAGATACCTAGATGGTCTGAGGTATAATATACAGGATGAGTTCAGTATGGTGGTTCCCAAGACTATGGATGAATGTTTTCAGTTAGCCTCTAGGGCAGAGGATAAACTGAAAAGGAGAGGTGATCAAAATAACAGAGGAAGAGGTGGCAGGAACAATAGAGGAAGAGGTAATTTTGGCAGAGGATAGCCAAACAAAGGTGAAAGTTCAAGTCAACAAGAATCATGTTCTGATATAGAACAAAAAGGTGGTGGTTTTGGAGGTTGGAGAAGACCTAATGGCAGAGGAAGAGGTGGTGGTGCAGGCAGAGGACGTGGAGTCTTCACTGGAAGATGTTACAATTGCAATCAAGTAGGCCACACTGCAAGTAAGTGCCCTGAGAAGGCATCTAGCTCTCATGATGGTGGGAGAAGGAACCAACTATTGCAGGAGGATGATTGTCAAAGTGTAAACTCACCAATTGGTAGTGCTGCACCAGTGCTTGAAGGAGAGAATATGATGATTAAGAGGACCCTCGTGAAGATGCCATTGAAGCAGGAGCCCCCACAAAGGAAGAATCTCTTTAGAACCCAAGGAATAGCATATGGTAAGCTCTGTAAAATCATTGTTGATTCAGGTTCTACTGAAAATGTAGTGTCTACTGAAATGGTAGAAAAGTGTAGACTGAAAAGATTACCCCATCTTAATCCTCACAAAATATCTTGGTTGAATAAGAATCAGAACTATTTGGTGGAAGAACAAACTTGGGTAGAGTTTGAACTAGGTGATCATAGGGATAAGGTGCTATGTGAAATTATTCCTATGGATGCTTGTCACCTTCTTCTTGGACGACCTTGGCAGTATGATGTGAAGGCACAGCATGATGGTGAAAAGAATACATATATGATCACCAAGAATGGTAAGAAGTTTCAGATGGATCCCTTACCAGAGTAGGTTGGAGAGAAGAGCAATGACAACAGTGTCATGTTAGTGAGTGGCAAAGAGTTCCTACAACTCATGAAGGAGGAGGATACCCAAGGGTATGCACTGATGATGAAGCCTGTATCCAATCAGCAAAGCAAACAGCAGAAGGAGATTCCATTGGAAGTGCAACAATTACTAGATAAGTACCAAGATCTTGTGGTAGAGGATACTCCTTAGTCCTTACCACCCATGAGGGACATAAGTCATCAGATTGACTTGATTCCTGGAGCCACATTACCCAATAAAGCTGCCTACAAGTTGACACCACAGCAGAATGAAGAAGTAGGTAGACAGATTCAAGAACTTTTGGAGAAAGGTTTGATTAGGAAAAGTCTTAGTCCATGTGCAGTCCCTAGTGTACTTGCTCCTAAGAAAGATGGCAAATGGAGATTATGCACTGATTCAAGGGCTATCAATAAGATCACCATAAGGTATAGATTTCCTATGCCAAGAATTGAGGATCTGTTGGACTATCTTGGTGGTTCATGTTACTATTCCAAGATTGATTTGAAATCTGGTTATCACTAGATCAGAATAAGGCAGGGAGATGAATGGAAGACTGCCTTCAAAACAAATGAAGGTCTCTATGAGTGGCTTGTCATGCCATTTGGACTCAGTAATGCTCCAAGCACATTCATGCGGTTGATGAATGAGGTACTTGTAGAATTTATTGGAAAATTTGTTATTGTTTATCTTGATGACATATTGATTTTCAGCAGGACCAAAGAAGAGCATGTGAAGCATCTTGGACAGGTGTTAAAGAAATTGCATGAGAGTAAGTTGATGATCAACTTGGATAAATGTGATTTTATGAAAACTGAACTAGTGTATCTTGGATTTGTGATTTCCAATGGCTGTTTGAAAATGGATCCTACAAAAGTTGAGGCTATTCTCAATTGGCCTACTCCTAAGACAGTAGGAGATGTAAGAAGTTTTCATGGTTTGGCAACTTTTTATAGGAAGTTCATTAAAGGGTTCAGTCACATAAGTGCTCCTATTCTCAATACCATCAAGGGTGGAGTGAATTGTAAATTTCAATGGACAAAACAAGCAGATGATAGTTTTGAACTGTTGAAACAGAAAGTGGCCGAGTTACCTACGTTGGTACTCCCTGATTTTGACAAAGTATTTGTTGTGGAATGTGATGCAAGCCAACAGGCTATAGGTGCTGTTCTTAGTCAGGAAGGACATCCAGTAGCATTCTTTTCAAAGAAGTTGAATGAGGCCAAACAGAGGTATTCTACCTATGACCTAGAGTTGTATGCAATGGTGCAAGCTCTGAAAAAATGAAGACATTATTTACTTCCAAAAGAGTTCATTGTTTTTACTGACAATCATGCTCTTAGTTTCCTAAATAGTCAAGAAAAGTTGAATCATAGGCACGTCAAGTGGATGGAACAATTGCAGGCCTATACCTTCACTATTAAGCATAAGAAAGGTGTTGCCAACAAAGTGGCAGATGCTTTGAGTAGAAGGATACTGGTCATACAGGAAGTACAAATGGAACATATGGGTCTAGAATGTCTGAATGAATTGTACAAGGATGATGCAGATTTCAAGGCTGCCTATGAAGTGTGTACAAGTTTGGCTAACACTTTTCATGGTGAGTATTCTGATTTTGTGCTGCAAGAAGGACTCCTATTTAAAGGTAGTTTGTTGTGTGTTCCTAAATGTTCAATGAGGGACAATATCATCAAGGAGAAGCACAATGGAGCCTTAGGAGGACATTTTGGGTTGGACAAGACTTTGGAACAAGTCACCAGGTTCTACTATTGGCCCAAGGTACAGACAGATGTGAGGAGATATGTTGCAAGTTGTACCATATGTCAAAAGGCCAAGGGTATGTCTTCTAATGCTGGTTTGTACCAACCACTGCCCATTCCCACCAGACCTTGGGAAAGCATTAGTATGGACTTTGTGCTTGGTCTTCCTAGGACAGCAAGGGGTGTAGACAGTGTTTTTGTCATTGTGGATAGATTCAGTAAGATGGCTCATTTTGTGCCATGCAAATGCACAAATGATGCATCTCATATTGCTGGTCTCTTTTTCAGAGAGGTGGTCAGAATTCATGGTTTACCCCTATCAATTGTTACTGATAGAGACTCCAGATTTGTTGGTCATTTTTGGAGGACCCTATGGAGAAAATTGGGCACATAGTTGTCTTTCTCATCAGCCTACCATCCCCAGACCGATGGTCAGATTGAGATTGTTAATAGGTCCTTGGGAAACCTTTTGAGATGCCTTACCAAACAGCATGGATTGGCATGGGATTTAGTGATCAGTCAAGCTGAATATGCTTATAATGATTCAAGAAACAGAAGTACTGGGAAAAGCCCTTTTGAAATAGTTTATGGTTTCCACCCAAGAGGACCACTTGAACTCAAAGACCTCCAAGGATGGGATAAAAGGAGTGCTCTAGGAGAAGACTTTGCTGCTACCATGAAAACAGTACATGATCAGGTCAAGCTTCAGTTGGAGAAAACTGTCTCCAAGTACAAGGATAGGGCAGATCTGAAGCGAAAGGAGGTACACTTCAAGGTAGGAGATTTGGTGATGGCCTACCTCAGAAAGGAAAGATTACCTAAGGGACAATCAACCAAATTGTTGATGAAGAAGATAGGACCTTGTAAGGTAGTGCATAAATTTGGTCCAAATGCATATGAGATCGAATTACCATCTGGCCTTGGTATCTCTCCCATTTTCAATGTTGCAGACCTGATCCCTTTTAGACCTCCATTACATGCTGAAGATGGCTCAGATGCTGTGATTGAAGATGAAGACTGGATCAGAGATTTACCTCCAAGTAAGCCTTTGCAATTGGAATGCATTTTGGATTCCAAAATTGTCAAGAAGACAAGAAAAGGGGTATACAAAGACTACTTGGTCAAGTGGCAGGATCTTCCTGATTCAGAGGCAACCTGGATGAGTGAAGCAGATATTCTAAAGCATGGGAAGACACTTCAGCAGTTAGCAACTCAAGGGACTTGAGTTTTTCCTGCAGGGGGAGTATGGTGCAGGAGCACATTCTCTGTAGTGCAGGGTCATCTTTTCTTTTGTTTTCTCATAAGGCTCTTAAGCCATTTCATTTTGTAATAAGGGTCAATTTGGTCCCATGAATGTAATTGTGCAAGGCAAACAAGTGATTTGCTTGTATGAAAGGTAAACCAACGGCTAACTGATTTGAAAATCAGTTTGCACGGTTGGAGGGGATAACTGCTGTCTCTACATCTTCTTTAGAGGCAGGTTGTATGTCACACGGAGGGGAGAGAGAAGTGTGTATTACAACAAGTTCTTTTTGATAACTGAATAAAGAGAGTTCTGGGTATGATCTGTGTTGATTTTCTTGGCTGTTCTTAGTGATTTGATATCTGTATCCTGAGTTTGTAAATGGAACCCTAACCGGATGCTATCTGTCAATCCATAGTGACTCTGTAGTGTGCAGACGGTGTAAAACCCACGGTTCCACAGTGGATGGTTCGTAACCTAGGAGTAGGGTTTTGATTCATACATGGAGGCCCTTTCCTCTGTCCACTGAAGCCCTGTATAGTATCAGTGTGATGGGGGAAAGACTTTTCACGTTTGTTGTTTTTGAATTCTTACCCTGGAAGCCAGCGAACTCAGTCAAGTTCGACTAGACATCATCATGTGGCTAGTCGGGAAATTGATGTAAGGCGAATGGTGTCATTTGGGGACCAGATTGATACAAGTGATCGAGGGTTGATATATGAAGCGGCCAAATTCCATTGTTCTGTCGAAAGGAATCCGAGTTTGGCGTCACAGAACAGTTGGGAGTCTATCGGCGTGAGATCAAGTGTCGGAATAGCTTTTTGAAGGACCACCGATAGACTACGTCTAACCGATGAAACTGACATCGGTGTGAAATACTCTCTGTCTTACCGAAGATTGGTATAGTGTCGGAGACACATACCATCGTTGTTTGCATCGGCGAGAGAAACAAAATCGGGCTAAGGAAAATACATTTAGCCGATGGTACAAGGTTTCACCGATCGGTGAGACATCCTCGGAGTGTCGCCAATAAAGAGTATCGGCGTGAGGAAGCACCGTCGGGAGAAGACTTGGAAGTCCCACCGATGAGCGAAGGTCATGCCGATAGTAGAAGACATATCGGTGTGAGAGTTATTATCGGGAGTTTAAGTAGAAGTCTGACCGAAACAAGAGGTCTTACCGACGATTAAGTTCAACGCAATGCACATCGGTAAGAGTTTGTATATCGGATAACTAAAAGAAAGTTATACCGATAGTATCGGTCTGGCCGATGTACCCGACAGTATCGGTGAGAACTTGGCCATTGGGACAAAAGAATAAGGAGCGGCCGATAGTTCATGTCTTTCCGATAGAGAAGACATCCTTGACTTCGGCGAAACACTGGAGGACCTCTTGCCGATAGGGAAGATATAGTCAAATCTTCATCCGCTTCTGCTGGCACTCTGCATCATATATGACCCTTGTAACTACAAACATACAATGCGAACATACATACAAAGATGCATACAATCGTATATGCCTTTATAAACCAAATTGCATATTCTTTCGGGTCCAGGATTGTATCTCAAAAATGTATATGCCCCTGTATATAGGATTTGTAAATGCAAAGATACAATCGCATATACATGCAATTGGTGGACCCCACCATTTGTATCTGACCCTTGTATGTTGCCTTAGCATCTTCCCTTGTATCTTTGTATTGTATATTGTCGATGTACATTCACCTTTGTATCTTGCATCTTACATATTAACTTGTATATGCGATTGTATATGAGATACAATCGCCCGATATACAAAAGCGGACCTCATATTTTGCATAAGCTCTTATATATTGCATTGTATATGCAATATACAAACGGAGATGCATACAACATAAATATACAATGAACCCGATGTACATTCACTTTTGCATCATGACCAAGATACAAGGAAAATTTTATCTGAGATAGAATTCGACCAAATGACAGAAAACCCCAGAACAAGGATGATGTCATCATCATATAGATGAAAAATGGCTAAGTATAAAACTGAGAAATCTCTGCAATAGAAAACAATTTGAGACAAAAGATTTCTGGGTTTTTCTGGGTTTTCTCCAAGGATTCTCTAAGCAAGCTTTTTGGGATTTTTGGCAAGGTAGAGCATGGATAATTGAAGGATTTAAGCTTTGTAGGGTCATTTTCTAAAAGATATTCAAGGAATATACAAGGCAAACTATTTAACTCTGGACAGAGGAAAATAGGTCAACAATAGTGTATCACCCAGAATGGTGTAATGGGAGGATGGATGGATAAAGGTTTTGCGTTAGGTTGTAGATAGCTCAGAGGGAAAGGTATCGTGTTTGAGGTATTCATAGATATCTTTGTACCATGGGGAATTGGGACTAACAAGTTCAAAGATGATTTCAGTAGTTGGAACATCAACGGCTAGTATCAACAATCGCTCGATCAAGAATTCACATTTCTGTGTGTTTGCAGGCATGTCTATAAGTGACCCCACAGAAGCCATAGAATCTGCAGCTTTGTTATGATCTCTTAGAATTTGTTCAAAAGTGATGCTAGAAAAGTGTGGTTTGTAGGCATCCACTAGTTGCTTGTAAGGGACCAGCTTTTCATCTTTTGTTTGATACTCATTTGTGACTTGTCGAAAGACTAGTTGTGAGTCTCCATATACCTATAGTTCTTTGATGTCCCATTAGATTGTTGTATGGAGACCTATGAGGAGTACTTCATACTTGACTATGTTATTGGTGTAAGGAAATGCAAGCCGATCTGACTTTGGGATATAGTCATTTTGAGGAGTGATAAAAAGGATGCCGGCCCCTGATCCATGTTGTGTGTAGGAACCATCAAAATACAACTTCCACACTACCGAGGTAGAGAGATTAAAGAGATTTTCATCCAAAAAGTCAGATACCATAGGATGTAAATCTATCATGGGTGCTTCTACTAGTTGATTTGCTAGGGCTTGTCCCTTGATTGCTTTACGATCCACATACTCAATGTCAAACTCACAAACGATCATGACCCATTTAGCTAGTCTACCCGTGAGGGCTGCTTTTGCTAGGAGATATTTTAATGGATCAATTTTGGCTATTAGATATGTGTGTTGGTTTAGCATGTAATGCTACAACTTTTAGGAAGCGAACACTAAGGCTAAACAAGCTCTTTCCATAGGTGAATAATTGAGTTCATAACCCACCAAGGTTCGACTAATATAATAGATTGCATGCTCTTTTCTTGACTCATCATGTTGTGCTAGAAGAGCCCCTAGGGCTACAATTTTGGTTGAGATATAAAAGATCAAAGGCCTATCAGCGACCGGTGGTACCAAGACAGGAGGTGTAGCTAGATATTCCTTGAGCTAATTAAATGTCGCTTGACACTTAGCATCCCATCGAAATGAGACATCCTTTCAAAGCAAGTGTTGGAATGGTTGACATTTATCTACTAGCTGTGAGATAAACCACCTAATGAATTGTAACCTTCCTTGAAGCCTCCTTAATGCTTTTAGATTCTTTGGTGGAGGCATCTCTACTATAGCCTTGACTTTCACTGGATCTACTTCAATGCCTCTGCAAGATACGATGTATCCCAACAATTTTCTTGAGGTTACCCCAAAGACACACTTCTTTTGATTGAGTCTTACTTGATATTTTTCGAGTCTGTCAAAGATTTATCCTAGAACCTGTATGTGATCTTCCCTAGAAGACTTTGCTAGTATATCATCAACATAGTCCTCCATGATGTGATGAAAGAGATCATGGAATATCATTGTCATTGCTCTTTGATAGGTTGCACCAGCGTTTTTAAGACCAAATGGCATGACGCACCAACAATAGGTACCCCAAGGACAAGTAAAAGTAGTTTTATGTTGATCTTCTTCTACTATCGTTATCTGATTATAGCCAGAAAATCCATCCATTAGAGAAAGCATTTCATGACCAGCGGTCAGGTCCACTATGAGATCAATGTTTGGCAATGGAAAGTCATCTTTGGGACATGCTTTGTTGAGATCTCTGAAGTTAGAATACATGTGGATGCCCCCATTTGGTTTAGCCACAGGAATAATGTTTGAGACCCATTCTGGATAATCAATAGGCTTGATAAATTTTGCATCTAGCAACTTCTATATTTCAACCTTCAGCAAGAGAGCGATCTGTGGGTGCATCTTTCTTAGTTTTTGTTTGACTGATTTAGCTTTTGGATGAACCGTGAGATAGTGAACTACTGGTGAAGGATCCAACCCTAGCATATCAGCATAGGTCCACGCAAAGTTGATGGTTCTCTATAAGAAGTTGGTAAGATTCTTGTACTCTTGTTCTAATAATGATGTTGCAAGGAATGTGGTCTTAGGATTTTGCTCTAAACCTAGATTTATCTTTGTAGAATCTTCCACTAGAAGAGCTAATTTCTTGATACTTAGATGGTAGGGGAAGGTCAAATCCTCCATCCTCAAGTGCCACAATTGGGTTTCACCTTCGGATATGCCCTTTATTTTGACTATTTTTTGATCAAGAGGTGCCACAGTGTGGTTTTCACCTAGAGATCTTTCTTTATTTTTATTTTTGCAACTGGAGGATTTGGCATTCTCACTAAAATAAGCAGTTTGATCTAGTTCCATTACAAAACTAGCTTTGTGATCACCAAGAGGGATACCATCCCGGAGTCCCATGAATTTTGCAAGAGCTTTGTCATTCTGAAAAACATTTAGAACGGGTGACCCTTGTTGGTCCCAATCGATCAGTTCAGGGTAGACAAGTGTTACAATCTGGGTGTTGGTTGTTGATGTGGAGGATACGGATGATAGCATAAATATGGAGGATTCAGTGAATAGTTCAATCATATGGAGGTAGGAGTCGTCGATGATATCTTCTTGAGACATTAAATCTATGAGAGAAGTTTGTGCCACCTTGTCGAGAATACACTCGATGTCCAAGGCGCGTGGTACCTTCCTACCGTATCCTAACCCCTTCTTGTCTAGCTTCTTTTTCACAACAAAGGGTTCTATGTCATTTTGATTATCTTTCCCAAGGCCACCTTTGCCTTTATAGCCCATGTTTTTGACAATTCTTAGGCCATTGCCATATTGTTTAACTGGTATGGTGACTGGTTCTCTCTCTTTGTAGAGCCAAGATGAGATGTCTTCAATGGTTTCCTCTGCCAATAATTTTCCCTCCTTGAAATGGGTTAGGGATGTTGGAGGGGGGATGGCTGCTTTCTTAGTCACTTTATCTATGGGCGGGTGGCTGTAGGATTTAGGGGATAAAGGTATCCGCCCTACACAACAAGATTTAGAGATATCATATTCACCAAAGCCTATATCACGGATGTGAGATTTGATTTCAGACAGAGGATTAGGATTAGGTTCAACTTCGGAGGGTTTTTTTAGATTTTTAGAGTCGACATACAATGGGGATTCATAGGCTTTGTCATTATTTGGCACTTGGTTGTTATTCTTATAATTGCCTTGCAAGGTATGACAGAATTCAAAGGGATGAGGGTCTCCTGGGATAGTGATCTCCATACCATTAAATGGGAACTTGAGAGACTGATGGTACATGGAGGGAACAGCTTTCATGGCATGGATCCATGGGCATCCTAAGATAATGTTATAAGCTAGCTCAATGTCAAGGACTTGGCACCTAGTATCAAGCATGACGGGGCCTACTTGTATAGGTAAGTGGATAACACCTTCTGAACGACGCTCAACATCATCATACCCCTTGATTGTAATGCTTTGATCAATGTTGACATGATCCTCAGAGTATCCCAATTGTTTAAGTAACTTTAGAGAACAGATATTGAGACCAGCACCACCATCTATAAGTATGCATTTGATCTTTCGTTTATGAATGAAAACTTCAATTGGAAGTACATCATTGTGACATGGATCATGGGATGGGAGGTCCTTTTCAGAAAAGACCATGTTGTAAGGTGAAGCAATGTTACCTATTATAGCTTGGAAATCCGTGACTGTTATGTTATCAGGAACAAAAGATTCTTGTAGGGCTTTTTCTAACATAGCTTTATGTGCAGGTGATGACCGTAGAAGGTCCAAAATAGAGATCTGTGCAAGGGTTTTCCCTAGATGTTCGACAAGATTGTAATTAGATTAGGTTGGGAGACTCGGTGTAGGCCCACGAAGGTTAACATGACCATGACGAGTTGTGACCGCGCAATCCGTAGATTTACCTTTGATAGTGAGGGTAGACACATGACTTTCTTCAAAAAAACCTACAATAGAGTCATAAGAAGTTGAAGCTTTATTTATGGCTTTACCTTTATCAGGATGTTGACCTTGACCATGGTTAGGGAATGGCTCCTTGTACATGTTAAGGTCTTTGTTGGTGTTCTGATTAGGAGGTGCATCAAAAGTGACTTTGCCTCTATCAATAAGGTTTTGGATCATGTGCTTGAGTTTCATGCATGATATGGTTATGTGTCCTTTGGTCCTATGGTATTCACAATATTCGTTGTCTTTGTACCATGTGGGTTTGAAAGTAGGTTTGTCATATGGGCAAGCTTCTGGTAGCGTGATGAGTCCATTTTGCACAAGTTTCTTTAGAACCAACTCTATAGGCTCTCCCAAGGGAGTGAACTTACGCCTTAGAGGTTAATCTTAGGGAGGTCACTCTTGTTGATGCTGTTGGTTTTGGTTTTATTGTCGTTGTTGTTGAGGTAGAGGTTGGTTTTGTTTGGATGAAATATTAAGGGGTGTTTGTAGTGTTTGAACATGTGTGGAATCCACCACACCATCATTGACCGCGTTTTTTTTTTTGTTCTAGAATTTGGGCTTATCATTTGATTGTTGTTGGGGAGAATTGCCTTTATTTTCTTTAAAGATTTTGACCACGCCTTTAGCGATGATGGCTTTTTTGATGTTGATGCCTTTATAGGTAATCTCGTCAAAGGTTGTAGCACTTAGTATTTGCAAATGGAAACCCAATTCTTGGTTAAGGTTCTGCACAAACATGCTAACAAGCTGTTTTTCAGGTATTTTAAATGGGAATTTGCTAGCCATGTGTCTCCATCTTTGAAGGAAGGAGATAAGAGTTTCCCTATTTTTCTGTTTGTTGTTACATAAGTTGGTCATAGATACCTCATGTTCTGTGTTGTACGAGAAATGGGCAGGAAATTTTTCTACAAGCTCTTTAAAAGTTTTAATACCTAAAGGTAGAGGCGAGAACCATTCTATAGCTTGACCTCCAAGACTACGAGGAAAGAGGTGCATGAGATATGTGTCATTATGCGCAACCTCTAAACAAGCAATATAGAATTCTCTAATGTGGTCTTTTGGGTATCCTTTTTCCTTGTATTTATCAAATTTGGGTATAGTGAACTTGGGAGGAAAAGGGATCATTTGCAATGACCGATCAAATGGATAAGGACAAACCTCCTCCAAGGAGAAGGTTTTTTTAGTGTGACCAAATGTTAAATCAGTGACTTGTTGTTGTACTTCGGCAAGTTTAAGCTCCATGGTTGTTGGGGGTGCTGGTAAAGTCTCCTGTTGCACTAGGGGTGGTTGTTGTTGCCCATAGGGAAGATTGTATTTGAAGCCATAGGAATTGAGGTTATATGGGTCGTATGATTGATTTGGGTCATATGTATTGTATGATGGATTTGGATTAGGCTAGTGTTGGTTGTTTTGAGGTTGCATTTGTGGAGGTGGTGATAGATAAGAATGTTGACTTTGTGATTGTTGTGAAGGGATGATAAAGGAGGTTTGTCGTTGATATTGTTGAGGAGGGGTGATGGATGGATTTTGTGGAGGAAAGTTGAATGTGTTTTGATTTGATTGTGATGGTGAAATATAGCCATAAGAAGATTAGATTTGAGAATGTTGAGGGTTATTGAGATAGGTGTTGGTGTGATTGAGTGTGGATGATCTTTGAAGTGGAGTGATATAGGTAGATGGGTTTTGAGATGGTTGGGGTTTATTGCGATAGGTATGGGTGAGATTAGTGTGGATGATCATTGTGGTGGAGTGATATAGTTTGTGTTGATGTTTTGGGAGTGTTGTGGGGGAGTGATAATGTTTGTGTTGATGTTTTGGGAATATTGTGGTGGTATGACATTGTTGGTGTTGATGTTTTGGGAATGTTGTGGGGGAGTGATATTGTTTATGTTGATGTTGTGGGAGTGTTGTACGGGAGTGATATTGTTTGGATTAGTGATACGGAGGGTCGATGACATTGGGGATGGTGTCACTTGTGACTCTTGTTGCATGGCTACATAAGTGCTTCCCAGATTGTAATTTGGGGGAAAATTATCTCGTGATGGAGTGACTAATGTGCCATGTGCATTTGATATGGGAATTTGTGATATGCTAGGAGGTTGTTATCAATTTTGTTTAGCTAGAGTGGCTTGTCATGCTAATTCTACTTGACAATGAAGGGTTTCTTTTTGTTGTTTATAAATCTCCATAGGAGTCAAGAGTGGTGATATTGGTCGATTTGGGTTTTGGTTTTGATAGAGGGGATTTTCATTTTGAGCATTGAAAGGCTTGGGCATTCCCTCTTGTGATACTTGTGTGGGTATGGGAGTGGATATGGTTGAAATAGTTTGGATAGCAGTTATAGCATCATGGGTATTATTTTTTCTCTTTTTAAGAGTAGATAGATCAAAGTCTTGGGGCAATTTAGCTCCTTGTTGAGGAAGTAAACGAAAGAAATGATCTTGATTTTCACTAAGGAGTTTGTCAAATGCTAGCATGGCTCTAGGATCTTGCATGATTTCATCAAGGTCTTGTCCATCTACTTGAGAGGATTGACCTTCTTGAAAGTTTTGCTCTTCTTGAGATGGGCCTTGACCAAGGGTATAACCATGCGGATTTGTATCGTTATGGGGTATTTTTGTGGGAGCATTAGGAGGATCTACCATAGCAATATTATCCTTGTCCTCATGAGGCCTGTTTTGAAACTTGGTTAGTATGCCAATTGGTGTGTGGGGAGTGCCTTTTTGAGACATGGTGGAATGATTTGGTTGAGGTGTATGAGGGGGTGATTTGTGTTTCTTTGGGGTAGTTTTCTTAGCCTTCATGGCTTTTTGGAGTCTAGTGGTTACCATAGGATGCACTAGGAGAATTTGTTTTGAGATTTTGATTGATTTTGAACTAGTTTGATAAGGTTGAGATTACTACGTTGGTGGATTTGAAGTGGGTTGATTGTTGAAGATTAGAAATTCTAGATCAATTACTGATAGGATAATGATTGTCATTCACAAAGGTAGACTAATGACCTCAATGAGCTAATAGTGTTAATGGCATAAACTAACTCAAAAGAAGTTGATTCTCTAAAGCTTGTAAAGACCAATAATAGATACTAGCTCGTCTTCCAAGACCTAAGAGATGTGATCACTCTCAAATCAAAGACAAACTAGGGGATTGATGTGATCTAGGATTTATGGTGAAGACCAAATTACTCAGCTAGACAAAGCATGGGTAAGGATTTAGGTTTGTTTGGTGAAATGTGTTCAATGATAGTAATCTCGAGGGGATTAATGGCTCGAAAAGTCCAAGTTTAAGCAATAATGAAGGATGAAATGGATTGAGGGGTTGATGGATTGAAAAGTCCAAGTTTAAGCAATAATGAGGGATGAAATGGACTGGGGTAGTTTGCTTAGCCTTCATGGATTTTTGGAGTCTAATGGTTAACATAGGATGCACTAGGACAATTTGTTTTGAGATTTTGATTGATTTTGGACTAGTTTCATAAGGTTGAGATTACTATGTTGGTGGATTTGAAGTGGGTTGATTGTTGAAGATTATAAATTCTAGATCAATTACTGATAGGATAATGATTACCGTTCACAAAGGTAGACTAATGACCTCAATGAAGGCTGATAGTGTTAATGGCATAAACTAACTCAAAAGAAGTTGATTCTCTAAATCTTGTAAAGACCAATAACAAATACTATCTCCTCTTCCAAGACCTAAGAGATGTGATCACTCTCAAATCAAAGACAAACTAGGGGATTGATGTGATCTAGGATTTATGGTGGAGACCAAATTACTCAGCTAGACAAAGTGTGTGTAAGGATTTAGGTCTGTTTGGTGAAATGTGTTCGATGATAGTAATCTCAAGGGGATCAATGGCTCGAAAAGTCCAAGTTTAAGCAATAATGAGGGATGAAATGGACTGAGGGGTTGATGGCATAGATCTAACAATAGTGTATGATGATGGCTCAGAGGTAGATATGATCAAAAAGTGTGATTTTGCTAAGATTTGGGCTAGATAGTTTGATAGACAGTTTACTGGACCAAAGGCACTGGACTATGTTACAAAGGCACTTGAATGTGTTACCAGAGGCACGTGACTATGTTTCAAAAGCACTTGACTGCTAATCAGAGGCATGTGACTATATGACCAAAAGCATTGGACTATGTTTCAGAAGCGCTTAGCTGTGTTACCAGAGGCACGGAGATGGTATCAGTGATGTTTGTAAGGCAAATTTTGATAGATTTTGGATTTGATTTGACAAGAGAAAACACATCAAACAAAGTGGCAAAGGACTGACACAAAAAATAGTGTATGTTTGAGGCTTACAAAAAAAAGCCCAATGTTTTAATAGGTATAAGACAAATGCAAACAATTCAAACACTTTTATCCCTAAAGACATGGGTTCGTTGTGGTAGTTCAACTCACAACTTAGTTCTTTGTCGACCAAATGTCATTCCATATAGGTATCGTACATTTGTGTCTTTGTGAGAGATGATAGGTAGGGATATCTCACCCTCCCCTCGAAAAGCCACAAGTAGGTCACAAGTAGCTTATGCTAGCCGAGGGAATACTATCTCTTCTCAAGGGAGTCAATGGTGAGTAATCTTGAGGGTTTATACCGATTTCCCTTGCACTGATGATTACCGCAACGTTCGGAGGTGAAACAGGTAGTCACTATCTAGATGGTTCTTAGTAGCTTTGAGGGACTAACGCCTTGCGAGCATGCGGTAAGCTACTAAAATCTTTGACCAATCCTACTAAGAGTATCATATACCTCCCACAATGCAAAAAATATTTTCACAAAGTGGTGGTACGCCTCTTTTCGATTTGGCACTGTAAGGCAAGGTTGACACTGGTTGGGACTTGGCTTTCACCTTATCCAACTTATATAGCGGTTCAAAGGAAAACTCCGCTTAGGGTCATCCCTTTTGGATGAAGCGCAATCCAAAAGTAGGCCCTTCTAAAGGATAAAATGAAAATGAAAGATAGATGAGTTGGTTTTTGATCTCCCAAGTTTTCACAAGGAAGAGCATATACCTATCACCTTCAAGCACAGCATACACATGTTCATTTATCCTATTTATAAGAAAAATAACTAGGTACAACTAGCTTAACCACTCTAGTTTGTTCAATTGTCCATTAAGAAAATAGTGGTTCCTAAGCTTTAGATTGTAAAAAGATGATCCATGTCCATTGTCCCTTAAAAAAGAAATTTGTTCTTAAGACTTAGATTGCAAAAGATGATTGTTCAATTGTCCCTTAAGAAAGCAATATGTTTCTAAGATTTAGTGTGATAGGTTTGCAATTCTTCAATGCTCGTCCTGCATGAACATATTAGGAAAAGCCATTTGCTCTGTTTGAGTAATAAGATGCTGTAAAAAGTTGATTAGTTCCACCAAAAACTCAATAGTTAGTAAAAAACAAATCAATTGACCAAAAGCACTTTACTAAGATTCAAAGGCATTGTATTGTGTTACTAAAAGTGCTTTACTATGCTGCAAAGGTGTGTTGATTCTGGTCAAAGGTGCCTCATTGTCGTGCAAAGGTGCGAAACTACAGACCAAAAGTGCCTTACTATTATACAAAAGTGCTTCACTATCACAGATCTGTAAAAAACAATATTTCGTTTAAAAAACTTAGATCGAGGGATGATTGTATGATTGAATGATGATCCAGGATGTTGATAAATGATAAGATCTATAGCCTGCAATAAGAACAAATCACAAGAAACTGTAAGATGATGGAATAGCTCACAAAACGCAAATACTCCTAAATAAATCAGATTAGGAAGGAACGTAAGATGATTGAAAGACAAATAAATTAGCTTGTCTAACAAGGAATGATCAATATGATGAGTTAAGAACCCTGCAATTCAAAAAAACAAGTAAGAAACACTAGGAAACCATAGGCGCTATGCTGTTGTGCAAAGACACTTGATTGTGTTACCAAAGGCGCTTTACTGCGCGCCAGAGGCACGTTACTATTGCCCGAAGGCACTTTGATACAGACCAAAGGCACTTCACTGTGTTGCAAAGGCACTTTTCTGTGTTCAATTGCGCTTTTCCATATTGTCTTCAAAAAAATCAAATTTTCTAAAGAAACACAACGATTAGTGGTCCCACCGGGCATGCCAGAATGAGTATAGGTAAAATTGAGAGGTTGAATAATAATCAATGCGGTGAAATAATAAACAACTCAATCCTATAACATAAAGAAATCAATCTAAGCAAATACTAATTTCAATGAATAATCGAATTAAAAAAAGAAAGCCTTCACCTAGATTGTTTAGTTCTCTTTGTTAGATGTGGATTGCTCGATAAATTGCATACCCATGGTGTTGCAACAAGCGAATTTAGATAGTGTGCTCAAAGATTCGATGTAATGTGCTCAAGAATACATAGTATGCTCAAAGAGCTGTAAGAATGCCTATAGCTCATATGCATAAAACATTGGAGAGCGTTTGTGATGAGATGAAGGGGCTATATATAGGATTCAATAAAGATCGATCAACGGTCCAGATAATTCAATAGAATCAATGGATGAGATAAATCTAGAATTCATGATGAATGTGCACCTGACATGTGTCACACAAAAAGATATTTTTATTGAGTTAACTGATTGATTTAGCTAAAAAACATGAAAAAGATATGACTAGATTTCATAAAAATAGAAATGTTTTTTCTAATTTACGAGTTGGTGATAAAAAACAATAATGATTAAGTCAATTAACTCAACTTTAGATTTACTTTTTGCATGATTTGAGTAAAATTAAATAATAAATTACTTAATTTTGTGTGCATGATGAATAAGATTTAATTTTTAGAAGAATTTAGAAGATAAACAAGGCAAATTAAATAAATAAATTTATTTAATTGTTTGTGCAAGATAGAAGAATAAAATAGATTTGAAGATTTAAATAAATTAAACAAATAAATTGATTTAATTTATTTTGCATGATGAAGGATAAATAAAATATTTTATTTTATTTTATTTTTAGAAGAGAGATTCAATTTAAATAAATTTGAATGATTTATTTAAATTTGGAAGAATAATTGATTTAATTATAGATAAGAGGATTATGATAAATTAATTAATTTATTTATTTATTCAATTGATGGATATTTGAATTTTGAAAGACGATAATGATTTAATTAAATAATAAAATTATTTAATTTGGATGGATAAAGAGGAAATTTATTGGAATTAATTAAATAAAGAGGATTTATTTAATTAATGTTGACAATATGTGATTTAGAGGAAATTGATGATTTTGATGAAATTAATTAAATAATTAGATTATTTAATTAATGTTGAAATGCAGGTGATTTGGAAGAAATGATTAAAATGCAAGTGATGCGATAAAATGGTCATTTTTGGGTGTCTACACACCCTTTGGCAGTGAGCCATTCTTCTGGACAGTGAGCCATTCTTCTGGGCAGTAAGCCCTTTGGCAATGAGCTACTTTTGATATTTGGTATTGTTATTACATTATATTGTGAGTTAACAATCACCGTGGTTTTTCTCTGTTTAGGGTTTTCCACATAAAAATTTGGCATTCATGTGTGTATGATGTTGATGTGTTCATGTTTTGATTATGCTATTCATGTTTAATGTTCATAATAGGTTAAGGAGATAGGATAAGTGAATGTGAAAGTGATTTTGGTTTAAAGAAGTTGAAGTTTTTGATACAACTGATTCAGGGTCCCCCCTCTCAGTTATCTTGTGTCTTTTAACAATTGGTATTAGAGTAAGGTTCCTTTGAAGAAAGCCTAATAGCTTAAGGTAGATCCATGATAGCACACAAGAAAGACATTCCTCAGTTTGATGGATCTGACTATGCCTACTGGAAGGTACAAATGTAAAGTTATCTTATTTATATTGGTTATCATGTTTGGGTAATGGTTAAGAATAAGTACACAGTACCTAAAGATGGTCCAGAGACTGAAGAAGAGGTTAAAGATTTTGAGTTTAATCACAAAGCCAAAAATGCTCTATTAGATGCCCTATCTAACACTGAAATGGCAAAAGTTGTGAATCTGGAAATTGCCTATGAGATTTGGGACAAATTAAAGCAAGTCTATGAAGGTGATGCATCTGTCAAGAAGGCCAAGTTGCAAAACTTGAAGACTACATATGAAACCATGCGAATGGCTGAAGATGAAAACATAACAAGTTACTTACAGAAGATTGATGAAGTTGTCAGCAGCATCAGGGGTCTAGGTGGAGAATTAAAGGATGAGGATGTTACAGAGAAGATACTCAGAACTCTTCCCAAATCTTATAGTCACAAGCTGGTATCTACCATTGAAGAGTTGCCTGATATGGGAAAGATTTCAAAAGATCAATTGCTTGGTAAACTGGCCACTTTTGAGATAAGAGAGTTTGGTACTACTGATGGCCCTGTGAAAACTGAGACTGCTTTCAAGGCAAAGGAAGAAACTAAGACTGCTATATCAGAGAAATATGTTGTGGAGTTAGATGATGAAGATTTTGCAGAGATTGAGGCAAAATTTGCAAGCAGAATAAAAAGGGGCAGTAGACACTACAACAAAAGAGGCAATTAGCGCCTAAAATAGCACCAAAATTTATTGCATTTGAGTTCATGAATTGGACACTTCTGTCGGCACAAAACTCGGCACCAAACTACATTTCACTTTGGTGTTGGATTTAGCGTCAGGTTTAGCACCGGGTTTAGTGCCAAGTTAAGCGTCGGGTTTAGCACCAGATTTTGTTGCTTCCAGTTTGGCTTCTGATTTTGCTTCTGGTTTTGCTTCTTGTGTTGCTTCTAGGTTTGCTTCCAAGTTTGCTTCTGGTTTTGCTTCCAGTTTTCCTTCCAATTTTGCTTCCAATTTTTCTTTCGGTTTTGCTTCCGGTTTTACTTCCAATTTTGGTTCCAATTTTGCTTCTGATATAAGGATGCTTGTTGCATCCAATTTTGCTTCTAGTTTTACTTCTAGGTTTACTTCCAATTTTGCTTCCACTTTTGCTTCCACTTTTTTTTCCAATTTTGCTTCTGGTTTTGCTTCCAGGTTTGCTTCCTGTTTTGCTTCCAATTTTGCTTTTGGTTTTGCTTCCGGTTTTACTTCTAGTTTTTCTTCCAATTTTGCTTCCGATTTTGCTTCCAGTTTTGCTTCCAATTTTGCTTCCATTTTTGTGTCTTTTGTTGCTTCTAATATGGCTTCTATTATTTCATCTTTTGTTGCTTCTAAAATTGCTTCCATTATTACTTCTTTGTTTGCTACTTGAATTGCTTATGTTTTTGCTTCCTAGAAACGCCAAGTTTTGATTCCAAGATTGCTTCTGGTTTGCTTCTAGTTTGGCTTCCATTGTTGCTTCCTTTTTTGCTTCTAAAAATGCTTCTTGTTTTGCTTACATTTATTAATTCAATATGTTTTATTTCAATTTAATTAGTTAAATATATCATGCTTCTTAAATAACTCATATGATTATAGAGTAAGTAATTTAATTATTTAACTTATATGATTAAATAACAAGATAATTATTATAACATGATCATAATCTATAATTAAAATAAGTGAGTCAAATATCTATAATTTAATTGAATTTGACAACATCCATCATGAGCAATAAATTAAAATCATCATAGGTAATAAATGTCCATCCAAAAATCATCGACCACTTTCAATATATATAAATTGACAAGTCAATATTGATAAGATCATCATCATATATAACTAAAACAAGTGAAAGTCAAATATGCCAGTAGATCAATAACATGTCAAAATGATACATGTCCAACAGTCGACATAAGTCAAAATGATACCTGTACAAATGATATAAGTAAAAAATGATAAATTATGTAACTCAAAATGATACAAGTCAAGATGATACATGTCCAAATGATATAAGTCAAAATGATACATAAATTTATTATACAACTCATTAATATGGTATTGCAGATCGTGAAAATGATACATATGATAGTACCCATGAAAAGAGGCATCATAACGACATATCAACAATGATCCATGATGCAGTCTATATGATCATAAATGTCACTGGCTACTACCAACAACTGCCTCATCATCATCATCACCATCGTGATCATCATTGTCATGATCATCATCATCGTCATCATCATCGACATCAGCTTCGGTGTCTTCTATATCTACGTCGTCATCATCCTCTACCATCTGGATCTATATAAGAGGATCATCTTGATCTTCTGGAAGACCCGTGTTCTACAAAAAAAAACATTTAAAATGAAAAGTTATTATTTATTTCATGCAATAATTTATTTTTTTGTTATATATTTAATATTACAACATAGGAAACGAAACCATAATCATATTACATCGTATCAAAGTGCACATACCATAATAAAATTTCAAAAAAGTTACAGCTAATATGTCATTCCAATAATGTAAAACATGCAACAATTCTAATAAACGTTAGTAAAGATCATAAAAAATTTGTTTTACATAACCTTAAGTGCCTCAAATTTCTTGTTCCATGTATGTTCTTTTTCACTATAAATCTAATAACCTGCATTAGACAAAAACATTAAAGAGCTTTTAAGTAGCAGTTGATTAAATTCTCTTACATGTCATTAAGGAATGCATAGTTTTTTTTCAATAATTATTTATCTTAAGGTTCATGAGTAACCTTAAGATAAAGGTCTATTTTGTTTGAAAAAAAATGAAGTTAGCAATATGTTATCCGGCCGATTTTAGAAAGAAAAAATGTTAGCCCTATTCCCACTCACAGGTCTTCAATGTGAGTCGGAATAGGGCAAATTTGGGGATTTAGAAAGAAAGATAAAGTTTAGGGTGTCTTCAAGATAGCCAACATGGGCAAGGAGGTCAACCATGCACACATAATGATCAATTGTAGGTGTAATGCAATAAGGGTTACAAATGTGATTAAAGTATGTACAGCTCTCATCCACTAAACCTGCATGGCTACATGCATGTAGAATACAAGCAAAGCTTACAATGTTAGGATATGTTCCAGAGTGCTTAATTAATTCAAAGATTTTGAGAGCATCCTTGCAAAATCCATTTTGTGCATATCCTACAATCATTGCATTCCATGAGATGACATCTCTTTGAGGAATTATGTCAAACAGTTCATGTTTTTTGTCTATGATTCCATAATTTGTGCATATTCTGCAATCATTGCAGTCCATGAGTCCACATTTCTTTGAGGCATTCTGTCAAACAGTTCATGTGCCTTGTCTATGCTTCCACATTTTGCATACATGTCTAACAAGGCAGTTACAACTACAACATCTGACAAAATTCCTCTATCCTTTATGTATTGATGAATGTCCATACCCTATTCCAAAGCTCCCATTTTGACACAAGCAGGGAGGATGCTGGCAAAGGTTGTGGAATTTGGCTTTACACCAGCCAATTGCATTTGCTTTAAAATTTCTAAAGCCTTTTCAACAAATCCATTTTGTGTATATCTTGCAATCATTGCAGTCCATGAGACCACATTTCTTTGAGGCATTCTGTCAAACAATTCACGTGCATTGTCTATGCTTCCACATTTTGCATACATGTCTAACCAGGTAGTTGCAACTACAACATCTGACAAAGGAGGACTTAAGCATTCATAAACCTGACCATGCCACCTTGTGTGGATTTGATGAATGGCTTGTAGCCATCAAATCCAATGAACTCTTAAATCATGTCTTCCTTATTCTGGACCAGCAATGTAGAGACAATCCTCTAAAATAGAAGAATATAATGTGGTCTTATTTTGTGTCTGCATTTGTATCATCATTACTGTCTCCTTTGGGACATTATTTTTTACCATCGAGGGATGGATGATTGAGACTAGTCAACACAGGCCTTATGGTTACCATCAATTCCATCTCTTTGGTATTGAAAACTATAGTTGAATTAATTCTATGATGGCAATGAGAGGATACAATGACTGCCCTAGATTTTTTGCAATGACAAAAATCCTATTTAACACTGAATTATGATTCATTCCCATAGTGGGATATTCTCAGAGGAGTTTCAAACAACTCATACTCATAGAGTCATGGTTTTAGGTCACATATGTTATGGTAAAAACAAGGGATTCCAACTATGGTTACAATAGCTAAGACTACCCTCATTTGTGACCATAACAAGGTTCTTGGACAACACTATCTTACTCTTCACACTGGGTACTATATAGTCCAAGATTGGGTTGAAGAAATCACTTGATGGTTACCTATATAGTGATACCACACCCTAATACCCCCCATGCATTCTAAATAGCTTGAGATTTATAAAAAACTCAACCAAGATGAAATTGTATCACTGTACCACACTTAACTATGACAGTCCCCTCTTGACAACAATTTGTAGTCTTTAGACTATTGGGATCCTTGCCACAAATAAATATTAGGCCAATGACACAAGGATTTTAAACAAAACCGTAATCCTAACTCTATATCCATCCCCTTGGCAGTCTCAAGGGCTACCTTGAGACAAAAAATGCTAATGTACTATTATGACAGTTATGATTGTCCTCCATTGTTTCATTGTGCATTTGAAATTTGAGATGAGGATTGGGGAGGTCTCCATTGGTATTTTGTCGTAGACAATTTGGGAATAGTAGACCCCCATCTTATCAATAGGAAAGATTATATAAATCTTGAATAAAACAAGAAAAACCTCATGACTGTCTTGCATGTTAGCAAATTGACTGTGACAATAGTAAGGTTAGTCAATAATTTCCACACCTTTATATTTAATATTCAGATCATTAGAGGGGTAAAAGCATGGAAAATACTCATGGCAAGATCTTTAAAATAGGCATATTCAACTTCAGGCATTTCTACAAACCCTAGGAAGGTGGATGTAAACTTAGTGACTATAATTACCACCACAAAGACTATCCCCTTTGTGACTATGACAAGGTAACATTGTCATGCTCTTTATGACAATCCCTTCTCCAATGGGTGATGACCTAATAACATTTATCTCCTTTGTGATTTCAATGCCTCTCTAATGCACTATCATAGGAGTCTTGACAGTCCTTATGTATCAGTGAAGAAGGCTTCCAACAAATCCAAAAGGAGGGCTTAAGATTACATACAAAGTCCTAGCCTGCATACCCTAGTCACATATCACCCCTCGAAGAAGACCTCAAGACTTTATGGGTTCCAAACATAACACAAACCCAGTCCTATATGACTATCACTACCCTAGGTCCCTCAAAATTCTTATAGCAACCTTCCCTTGGTTGGCAAGGGTCTTGAAACTCCATTGTCCCTGCTAGTCTAAACTTGGAATGGTCAATATAATGATTCTACTACAATGCATAGTTAGGGCTACACTAAGGAAGTCCTGCCTACCCTAAGGAATTCCTACCCACACCTAAACTATGATGTATCCGTGATCTTATCAAGCATGATCTTATGATAGTGTTTGGACTGAACCTGTATAGTTTTAGGGCATTCACACATCTCAGTTACAGTGTGGTGTGTGAGGAATTATTACTAAATGGTTACTACCATGCAGATAAACTATACACATATCTAAAGACTGTAATATGACATTATTATAATGGAATCCTAGGTTGGAATGAAAGCTAGGCCTCGGACCATTTTAAATTTATTCCTTGCAATAAAATCTGATATGAGAGCCATTGTGTCCTCAAATACCATTCCACCAACCTGTGGACCTACTGCAAGGTGTGCAACAAGTCTAAGAAGCAACAACATTCTTCTTTCTGTCATACTAAGAACCACAAAATAATGGATTTAAATCATGGAACATATATAATTGATACCTTTAATGCATCTTCCATGCAAGTGAGTTTAAAATTGAAGATTTGGGTGTAGGAAAGGGCTTCTGAATAAATGTTCATTAGAAAAGAAAGAAAACAAATAGTTTTGAAATGGAAAAAACAAAAATCACAAAATCTAAAGGTTTCCATATTCCTCTAAGCCCTTCTTTATCCACACATCTACTTGGAGTGCAACTTTGATCTTCCTTCAAATCACCCTAACTTCATAAGGAATCCAAAATGGGATTAGTCATAAGGAGGTAGGAAAACAAGGGTTTGATGTTCATTATTAGCCTGTCAAACTTAAGCATATGAGATAGCATGGCACACTAGAAGATTAGGTTAATTGCAACCACTTTTTGTAAGCAAGCACAAGACTAGTATACTCATTATGATCCTAATGGCACCAAGAATGATCTTGGTAAACTGCTAAGAGATTTCCTTCCCAATTTCAATTGCCCTAAGATGGTGCATCGTAATATTGTGGCACTAAAGGAAATAAGGCAACAATCGAGAGAGATTGTGTGTAGGTATGATCAACGCTCTAAGGAATTAGTGTTAAAGATTGACCCAACTATAAAATGTTGAAATTTAGAAGGAATGATTTATTGGTAGGCTAATTGCACATATCCAACATGAACTAGTTTAGCTCACTCTCCCTAATTAAAAAGTTGCCTTAAAAGTTGTGTTGAGATTATAAGAATTAGGGGAGCCCCCAACATATGATTCTACTACATGCCTAAAAGAACAAATGGAAAAATGGTCATGCAAATAACACAACTTGCAAGTGAAACTCCTAATCAATGTGGTTTATGATGAATAAAGTGCCACACTAAGGGGCATACAACTACAAACTATCTAGTGGTGGGAGCTCAAGCTATTAATGCCACATAGTTCCCTCTTGCTCAACACATACCTAATTGCACCATATGTCATGAGACTCATGAAATTGTCCACTACTGTAAAAGTGAAAGGATGTTCCTATCAATTACTAGTGCAAGGTTTGTCACACATCCACCCATGACACTACCACCTACAAAGTAGTACAAGTCCTCCACAAGGCAAGAGGAAAACAAAATTAAACACAACCACGCAACCCCAGTCACAAACACAATAGATGGTGTTGTGCTATTAGGAGCCATAATATATGGAGCATGGAGGAAATCAAGGAGGTCATGGTAGTGTATGCAATAGAGGAATATATTGCTACTAGTGTGAAGAACCTGGGCATACCTCGTGTAGTTGCACAAATTTTCCAATGTATACTTCTTATGATGTTGATCACAAGATAGAGGATTGCCCTACACTGTTGCAACTGTTGGAATATTCAATGATGTGCCTTTGATAAAGATATCAATGATGTGCCTTTGATAAGGGACTCATCATTTTAATAAGTTCTATCACCACCTAATGATTCAATAAAGGATCTATTGTCTATACATTAATTCAATATAAACAAATGTGTGGATGATCCAATGGCCTATTCACATAACTCGCATTTGTATATAAGTGATTGCCCTTACAGTTGTCGAGCTTTGTGGATTAAAATTATTGTGAAAAATATCCAAGGATTATTCTGTAAAGGTAAAAAGGTGCATTCATAATGAGAGTGACTGAAGTTCAATTCTCAACACTGCAATAAGGTAACTAGGAGTACATGTGCACATGTCCAGGATTGAAAATAATGGGACAACTGAGTGGGATCTAGGGCCAACAGAGAAGCACTTTAGAACTCATCCTACGCATCAATAAACAACTCAACACAAGAAATGCAAATTGACATATTAACACAACAATATCCAACTAAGTTATTGAAAGTCAACTATTGATAGCTCGTTCTCCATCTAGATTACAAAATCGGTCCACTTTTAGCTTTGTAACATTTCCTTTTCAAATTGGCTTAGATGCCAGCCATATTTCTCCTCTTGTCAAAACATGACACATGGACTAGTTAAACTAATTAATATGCAATCATTTATTTTTTCCTAGGAAATTAAAAAAATATCATTTAACATAATAAATATACTTACAAATGTACAGATCAAGGCCTATAAACCTTTCTGGCCACTGTTATGTGTGGCACGAAGTTTTTCAAGCCTAGCCTTGGAGGCCTTGTCCTGAAACATATACTAATTCAATTTAACTATGCACAAATAAAATTTAAAAATCATTTAATAAATTTGATATAATCTTATGAGCAAATTCAAATACCTGAGTACTCTCATCACTAGACTTCGTCCGTGCATCAAACTTCTCATATGCTTTTACAAGCTCTTTCCATACTTTCACACTTACATCAATTGGCCTTTTTTTGAGCCTTAGCTCGGGAGGGAGTTTTTTATCTTCTTTGTTTGGTTGCACTAAAATCTCTTGCAGTTTTGAGACATTTGTAGCTTTATCTTCTTTATAGACCAACCTGTGCCAAATTCAGTCTCCATGTCATGGATAACTACTTTTTCCAGGTGCATGGGTATCTTTGAGAATGGGAAATGTAGATGGTCTCTGAACCATTGAAGGCATGATTCCTTCAACCTATTCAAAAACATTTTTCACAGCATCTGTCATTCGGACTTCCCCTGAAACCACCTCGTATTCTATCTTGGTATCGTAGGTACCAATGCAAGATGTAAAACATGGCGTGGTGGTCGAAGAAGTTTGTGTCCCAGGAATGGCTGGGATATTGGAAGCCTCTACTCCCTATTCCAGATTCTTAGAGGTTACTATTATTGATTTCCTCCTAGATCTTTTGCCCGATCTAGGACTAGTTGGGGAATCAATTGACTCCCTTTGACACTGTTGATTTGGTTGCAATGTTTCAAGGGCTTTACTAGATTGTTTTTCTATGTATCTGGCAAGCATTGTCAAGTCCACACCATCCAATTTGTTCACTGCCTCTACCCCCAATATGGAAGCCAATGCCTCTTTATCTTTGTCAGTCTCATGTCCTTATATATATATTTCTTCTTTTAAATTTAGAAATAAAAAACTATAAAATAAAAATCAAAGAAACAATGGAAATATTTACAAATCTATAAATTGATAATGAATTACCTCATTGTGGCCAGAGTCTACTCCCTTTGCTCTCTTCCCTCTATTGCTTGACATTTTGAGGTGACCTAGGGCAAATTATTTTCGACCAGTCTGTGGAGGCAAACGAAGTACACACTGCCAAGTATGAAAGTTTTCATCTAGTTTTTATGTATTCCTCAAGGTTTTTGACCTTTACTTTGTAAAGAAAATTATGAAGTTGTTTTTCTCTGTAAGTTTTCTAAAAGAAAGTAATCTTATACATCAATTGAAATAAAGCTAGAGAGAAATTTTATCAACTAGTGGCAAAATGTGATTTCATCCATATCAAGATAGACAACAATTTCCTTTAAGAAAAGGTTGAGATATCTGATTCACACAGTTTAATCTTGAAGCACACATTTATAATATTATGGAATGTGGAAATTTGTCATCTATTATGAAAAGCCTTGCTCGGAATTATCTTCAACAGATGCCCTATGAATATTACAAGACCTGAATTTGTCAAAACAAATCTGGCATTTGATTGGAAAAAAGAGTAGATGAAAGAGAGGCGATGCCCTTACCTGGCACGAATAGAAGAAGAGCAGCATGAATTAAAAGGCTAAGATATCTGGAAGCAAAGGCTGTCATGGCTCGAACCCGGGACTTTTGAGATGTAAGAAAGTGAGTATGCGCTTTAGGAATGGAAAGGAAATTGGGGTTGGAATACAAGTCCCGCCATTGCCAAGGATTTGCCTAAAAGAAGGGCGAACACAAAAAACCCAAACGCTTGATCTCTGCATGCCAAACGCTCAATCTCCAAACACAAAATGAACACCAAAAATCAATAAAGTTTTGTTTTGTGTTTTTTTGTTTTGGGGTATGTGCAAGCAGGATTTTTTTTGATTCATTAGTCGGCGCTATAGTCGGCGCAGTTATCACCAACTTTTAGGCCTAAATGTAATCTTTTTGGGATACAAAAGGTGGCGCAAAGTGTGCCTAATTTAGCACTTATCAGTGCAAAATGATGTATTTTGCTTGGAAGTTGATATCACTATCTAATGGAATGCCAAATTTGGTTGCTTGTAGCAACCTCACCAAATTTGGATTGTCCTTATAATAAGTAACTATATCTTGTTTCCATGATAGCATTTTGACTTCATGCTTCTCTTATGATTAGCTCAATAATGACTTACTCTTTCATGACCTTACACAGATGGTTGGTGACAATCCTTATGCAAGTGATATGGCTTTGGAAAAACCAAACAACTTTTCTCTTACTATCATGACATGATATTGGGACTATATTGGCAGCTTATGGCAATGCTTATGGTATTGTGATTTTCATTTCTATGTTCTCATTAATCTATTTTAGGTTGAAGCATGGTAACTAACCCACTACATATTATGACAGTCATAAAATGACTAGACAATCCTCTCCACTTTGACTATGACAGTCCTATGCATGGGGTTTTCTTCATGACAGTCCCCAATAATGTGAATTATTGATAGTAGCTAGTTCAAATGGAGTTTTAGATGGTGTAGTAAGTTGTCCCTATGGCTCATGATAGTGTATGCCTTGGTTATGTCCTTGTGACATTACTCTCTAGATATATCCTCTTTATAGTGACAAGGTTTCAAGAACATGACAACTTGGGTAAGGTATCAATTTGTCTCTTTAACCTCTGGATTGTCATTTTTCAAGAACTGATCTCATTGAAATGCAAAGACAACATGTTGATTGATGACTAACTACATTGTTACTATGATAGTGACTTAACCTGGTCACAAGATTAATGAGACAATTTTATAGTAATAACTTTATGGATGCATACCTAGCTATCCTAGGTGTGCTATGACAATAATTTAATGTTGCTAGTGTTGCTTTTAAACCTCCTATGGTTGTTACCTATGCCTCATTGTATGACAACCTCTACAATGTTAATTATGATATTCATATGATGGTGAATATTGGACCTATGGTTTGGATGACCTAATAACATTTGTGATAGTCCTTTGGGGTTGTGATAGTCCTTTGGGGTTGTGATAGACCTTTTGGGTTGTAACAATACTTAGGACGATTGTCCATCAGCTATAACAAGGCATAATGATGGTCCTTGATATCATCCCCCTATAATGATAGTAATCCACCATATACCAACAATTATATAAGTTATAGCAATCCTAATGGTTGAAATATGATCTTTGATACCCCTATTAATAGTCAAGGCAAAATTTTAAGGTGGTTGCTATAATAGCATTTTTTAATAATAAATGATTACCTAACTTGTAATGTTAGCAATGCTTTTGCTTATTTTTGTTAGTCACAGTCCTATATCATATGGTGGCTGCCCTTTATTCCCATATCAGTCCATTGACTTGCTAATAAAGATTCTAAATCATTGTTAGTACAACATTAGGTGGTATTTGGATGATAGCAATGCTATGACAACCTTTGAATCCTCAAGATACCACTACAATAGTAGATCAACACTATGATGGTCCCTTGACTTATCATTTTGACACCAATTATTTTAGTTGGAGCCATGACCTTCCATCTAACATTTCAGAGTTGGATTTGGGATTAAGGACAACCTAAGATATGTGATAGGAGATTGACAACATTTTATCTAAGTCATGACAATCTTTGTTTATATTATGTGACTTCACTATAATATTGAGGCCTAGTTTAAGAGGCCCTGAACTATCTCCTTCACTATCTGACAACCTTCCATTTCCTCACATACCTGTGATAGTCCTATTTATACATCTAGTTATTCCTTAGATCTTGTCAATCCTTAAGGCATGATGACAACATCCCTAAATACCCCAACTACATCTCAGTCATATCAAAATTTCATTTTAATTTCACTTTCCTACCATGAATGCATACTCCTCCTTCATCCTTTGTGACATAGATCATAGGCTTGTTACATCAATGTCAAGGGCTCATAATTTCATCACCTAGGAAAGCATGTTACCAAGATTTGATGGATTGCCCATTAGGCAATCAAATCTTGGTACTCAAAGGATCTTTGCCTCTCTCTTACACCATGCCTTGTATCTTCTTAATTGTTACAAACCCTACAAGCAAAAAAAGGATCATTAAGTCTTTCAATATATCTATACATAAATTATAACATCAAACCCTCTACTAAAACTCCAAAATATCAAACCCTAGGTGACAAAACTCACATTTGAGGGAAAAAAAAACTAGAATAAATGTTGGATTTCATGGTAACTCAAAACTTCCCTCTCTCAAACTAATGACTTATTACATATATGGTTTGAAAGAATAGAAACCAGTCATAGATTAGATGAAAAGATCAAGGAGATTCATGTTATAGAGTATAAAACTCAAAAATCAAAGGTCTTTTGGGGTCTTTTTCCAACAATATGATAAAAAATCAAACTTTAAACATGTAGCGCAGGTACCATATGACTCATTCGCATACACCACACATTTGGGACCACTAAGAAGGGAGGTAGGTGCTTAATATGAGCAATGACAATTGCACATAATGTTTAAGTTCACTTCAACAGATGGTTGGGGTTATGATAGCTAATGGAGGGTTTTCTTTTCAAAGGAAACCATTAATTTTGGAGTGAAAGGTAATGGTAAAATATAACATAAAGTCCCTATAATTAAAGAATATCCAATGGCTAGGATTAACCTAACAAAGATCTAACGACGAGATTTCAAAATTAACATCCAAATCATCCTTCCCTCCATCAAGAATTTAAAATTTTGGTGCCAAAGACTCTTTGAGACTGTTTTGAGGGTTCTATGATAGTTTTGAGGGTTTTATGGCCACTTGGAGAGATATAGATAGCCTTAAAATGACCCATAAAAGAAAAAGGAGAGTCAAATATGAAATAAAATACTTTTTGATGTGAATTTGTAGTCATCCTGTAATCATAAGATTTGAGCTCTAGTTGTCAAGATTCTGCGTGTAAACTTTTTGTGAAGAGCGAAATGTTGCAATGTCTTATTTTATTTTTCATAGTGTGTCTTAATGAAAATTGAGTGTATTAACAAGATAATTTCAACAATATTCTCTTGGTGCATAGTTGTTATGTGACTATTGTCATTGTTGTGTATTACAAGATCCAGAGGAGGCCATGGAGAGAGGACCTGGACAGCGTAGAACTACTAAATCGTTGAGAAGAAAGTGGGTGGAAATAGATATGACAATAGAAGCTGCAGATACAATAGAGGTAAGAAGAGAAAGCAACCTCAACCAAAGGAGGAAGGTGTTTATGAATTCACAAATGCTACAACATAGAGGAGATAAAGTCATTTTTCTATCCATGAGGCTTCTAAGGTCAAACTTATTGGTTGAAAATGCACATGAATGGTGATTAAATGTGATTCTATGATCAAGGGAAAAGTTTGAAAATTAGGATGGCCAAAACATGATATCAATATGTCAAATATATGACTAAAGTGAGGTTTCGTGTTGGATAGCAGATTTGTTGAAATGATATAATTGGTGTACTAAACATTATTTACTATGTTGTGTATTATAGGGGCCAGACGAGGCCATGGCAATAGATCGTGTCATATCAAATGACGACACAATGGATGAAGCGAGACATCAGGTACTCAAATTTTGACTTAACTTAGGAAAAAATGATCTAATGGCATTTTGTGATACATCCATCTTTTTCACAGTATTATTGAAATTTATAATGTATTATCCAATCTTGACATAAATTAATGCATGTTGTTGATTATTTTAGATGGAGATTGGAGCAAATGCAGAGCCTGAGTGTTCAACTAGCAAAAGAAAAAGATATGTACGTGGACGTGGATCTAAAACTATTAAATCACGTAGAGGACAGTGGGTGGAAGAGGATATGACAATGGATCCTGCAGACACAACAAATGATTGCACTGAACAAGAGGTTGGTCAGGACTATAGTACATGTGATGAATACTTTGAGAAAATTGTTCTTTGTGGATGTTCTGTATGTCATGGAAAGAAACAATTCAAACAAGTGATTGTACAAAGACATTACATATAAGATGAGCTTCCAGTTGGTAGTATGCCTTGTACAATCAATTCAAATCCAATAGGAATTGTGGTAAGGAATTTTCCAATTTGATATAAATAACATGTATACTTTGTTTAAACATTGTTTTATATTATTTAAATAACTAATTTTTTTCTTAATAGATACTTGCAAGATAAAGTTCTTGGTTTAAAGTTTCCTAGATCACCAACTTCTAGCCTAGAGGGCAATGATCATTTATCAGATGATACATCTAACAAAAATATGTGCCAATATACCAGCTCGAAAGATGAGGAATTGATGAAAACAAGCAACAGAACAAGAACCAGTTTAAAGATGCATAATTTTCTTAAATACAAGGGGAAGGTGGACTACATACCCTATGAGAATGAATGTGATGGAGATGATGACTTGCCCCTGAGTTTGAGATCAATTTACAAAGAGACATTTGATCGTCAACTATATTGCGCTTGGCCTAGTGATCAATAACTACCTAGAGTGTACGAGGTGTTTCAATTTTGGGGATACAGCTACATGATATGACCCTCCAATATTCATGGAGTGAATCTAGGCCTCTTTATTGTCCAAAATGTACATGTGGGATCTAAACATAGAAACAATTCAGAACAAACCACTAGGAGATTAATGTCATATTATGGTCCATCATATTATAATGGTGAATGGAGAAGGCTAGTAGAATATAAGCCTAGCATGTTAGCATATGGTCTAAATTTGAATATGTATACACATCATCTCCAATTGGAAAGTGGAAAAGAAATGAATAGAGGTCATCTTATGTTTATAGATGGACATGCATACACACACAAAAATATTGCAGGATTTATAAATAGTAGTAAGGGAAGGGAACCTATTGTAAGACCGAATTGTCAATTTGTTAAGGTTATAAATGATAAAGATGGAGATATGGAAAGAGAGGTTGATAGACTGATAATGGTTGAGACTATTATGGACCTTACCATTGGGGATGAGTTATTGATTGATTACCCCTTCTTAAAATGCACTCCTGCGCAAAAGAAGAGGGAAGAACAAGGTCTCCCTAAGGATGTTCTTAAGGGCAGAAAACCAAAGAATAATAAATGAGTGTGGACTAATGTTTTATAAACTATGTTGTCAAAATTGTGTTTTATTTAAATTATTGTATAAAAAAGGTAGTCTATAAAATAATGTTCCATTATTCAATTGATGTAAATATGTTCATACAATTTATATTTTTATTTTTTAAGCCATATTTGATTATATTTCTTTGAAATTGATACATTTATGATTTATCCAATTGTTGCCAAACATTAAATAATGCTTGCGTTTGTTGATAGGTAGAAGATGTTGATGAAACACATAGTAATACCCAAGATCCAACTGGGTTATTAAGATTTGGACAGGATGATCCAAACCATCCTTTAAACAATACCAGGTTGAAAAGAGCAAGATTGAAGAGAATACTCCTAGCTAAGAAATTTGAAGAGCTGATGAGATCCGCATACACTGATGACATGCCACCTAGCCTTAATGATGATGATCATGATAGTGAAAATGCAGTGCATGAAGAAGGATTGAATGGAATGCTTACAAGTTTTTTTGGGGATGGAAACAATGATGACAATAATGATCATATGGTTGATAGTAACAATGATAGTGGGGTAATTACCACCAACGTAATGTTGATGATAACAACCTGAAAGACTCCATCAAGCAAGCAACGAAGACACCCGTGTTCAAATCGGGTGCAAGTAGAACCTCAAAACTGGCATGCACATTAATATTATTAGAAATCAAGTCACTATTTGGTTGGTTAGAGAAAGGATTCACTACCCCAAGAAGTGAGTTGAAATCTATTTCTTACTTTGCATTGTCAATTGGTGTACATAATTCGTAAACATTCATCAACTTCATTTATATTTATTTAAGGGGATTTTAAAACCATATATTGTATATAAATAGTCCTAGTATAGATTAACATATCAGACATGTTCATCATAAGTCAAACATTCAATTGATTTAATCTCTGGAAATCTTATAGCGCACTAAAAACTAAAATATTTCCTGAAGAGAATGAGTTGCCATCAACTTGCAAAGAGGCGCATCTGTTGTTGGTTGAGTTGGGGATTGAATATAAGCAAATTCATTCATGTAAAAATGATTACATTTTATATAGAGATGAATAATAAAACAAGGTAGAATTCCCTGTATGCAAAGAGAAGAGATATCATACAGATGTACAAGGTCCTAGAGTTCCAAAGAAGGTTTTATGTCACATGCCAATTATACCTAGACTTCAACGAATGTTTCATTGCAAGTCACTTGCACAATCGATGGACTCGCATGCAAAGAATAGGAGTAAAGATGGATTCATGCGAATTCTATCTGACTCCAAAGCAATGAAACACATAGAGGAAAAATGGCCAAGAAAATTCAAAGATGAACCCCGTAGTATCAGGTTGTTGGCAAGAGACATGTTGTGGCTTCATGAGTTTTGTCATTGATGGCAAAAAAGTCCATCCCACACATCCATAGGACATGGTATGACCATACCAGAAGCTAGACTGAAGTGTATCTTGGTCTGGTAAGCAAGAACAGAGCATGTAGCAAGGTTCGACAGTCAGGTCCGGATCTCTCAGAGGAAGTATCTCAGTAAAGTGCGGACTTGGGGAAGTCAAGAGGAGTACCATGACTAATATATTCCAGAGATTGAGCCTCCGGTGATGAAAGAGTGAAAAGATATGAACACCTAAGTGTTGGGTTCCTGTTTGGCAGAGTAGACTAAGGAAGAATTGACCGGCAGAGCTTCAAACCTTAATCCGAATGAGATATTGATGGTAATAAAGTTTCTTAAGGGATCATTCATGATTGTCCGACATGATTGATGACTTATATAAGCATCTCTTTGATACGCATCACTTGGTAAGCAAGGATTTAGCCGACAGACCAGAGTTTGGAAAAATATTGAGTATTCCAGATGCCGACTAGAAAGATGTTGAAATCCTTTTTGCAGATATATATACCAGATGGATTTTGATGAGAACGTGTGTGTGGTGTATTGTGAAGTATGAAGAAAAGCAGAGAGCAGAGTAGAAGCAGTAATACAGGTCCGGTATGTGACAAGATAGCAGCACTAAAGGAGAAGAAGAATGAAGTGGAGTAGATCAGTTTACTGAGCCTAACCGGAACTAAATTTCAGCATATGTGGATGCTTCTCATCAGTTCAAGTATCTTGTTACTCTCCTTATAACTTGTAGACAATGAGTCTTGTGTAGGCAGTGAGCCTCTTGTGAGCAGTGTGCTCGGGCAGTGAGCCCTAATTGGCAAGTGCCATTTGTACTACCTTATTCTTTTAACAGGGAATACAATCTTGGGTTAATCACCCCATGGTTTTTCCCTTAATAGGGTTTTCTACGTCAAAATCATTGTGTTATGTGTTTTGAGTTTATTTCTACTTTCATGGTTATGCATGCTTTTTAATATGATGTTGCACTAGTTATAAAAGAAGAACAGAAAGTTAAAATAATCAAGATAACTGATTCAACCCCCCCCCCTCTCAGTTATCAACACAGGTTTGGTCTTGCAATTGATGGAGTGTGCCCATTCTCTTTCCTAAGCTCAAATTATAGTGTTTGGCCAGTCAAGTTGATAGTATACAATATTCCACCATGGATGAGTGTTAGAAAAGAGCACCTTATGCTGACTTTCATTGTTCCAGGAAAACATCAAGTTAAAAACATGGATGTTTATCTTGCACCTTTTATTGATTAGATGCAACTACTATGGAAAGGCATAAGAATGTATGACATATCACATCCCCCATAAAATAGGTCCTTCATGTTGTATGGTGTGCTATGTTGGACTATTCATGATTTACCAAGACTTGGTGTTTGTTCTAGTAAGATAAAATATTTATGTATTTACACTCATAATTTATTTTCATCCCAACTTTCATACTTAGTTTTATACTATTTTTTTGACGTTATTAACATTACTTATTGAATTGCAGGGCTTCAAACAAAGGGGATATTTGCATGTCCAAGATGTGTAAAACAATTTCAAGGGTGGTATTCTAAAGATCTACATAAATTTATTTATGCAAACAACAGGGTTTTTCTACCACTAGATCATAAGTTTAGAAATCGCCTGAAGAATCAATTTGATGGAAAAGTTGAAAATAGAGGCCCTCCCATGATTATGGGTCCATGTGATTGGATTAAGAAGTATGAAGATGCTGAATTGAAAGCTTGGGAGGATGTTTTTGATCGGGGTGATTCAATTGAAGAACCAGAACAAGTTGTAGTTAATATGCCAGAAGGAATGAAAAGGAAATCCATATTTTATGAGCTCCCTTACTGGAAGGATCTATTAATATCTAACCTATTAGATCCTATGCACATCTTCAAAAATGTCCCACATTCTATATTTCAACATATATCAGGCAAAAAGGACACCTTGTCTTTGAGGAGAGATATTGCTCTTTCGCGTACCAAAATTGATAGAAAACATTTGTGGCCAAACAGGGAAAATGAAACATATGCAGAAGCTCCATGGATTTTGAAAAAAAAAGAAGAGCTAGACCAACTAAAAAATGCCATCCGTTCAATAAGGACACCTACTGGCTATGGGTCATCATTGGCTAAAGCTTTTACAGTTGATGGACATATCACAGGATTTAAAACACATGATTTTCATAATTTTATGAAGGTATTATATATATCATCATTTAACATTTACTGGTAACATTGATGAAGTACTAAATATATTTTGATATTTTGTTGTGTGAGAAAAAATTACTAATGACCTTTGCATAAATGTGTTTGATACAATATCATACTAAATTGGCAATTAGGGGAGATTCTTATCTTACAATTGACTTAAGGAATGCCATAAGTCGATTGTCAGCATTTACAAGGTATGTGGTTATATGAAATGTTCATGTGTGAGAGACATAGAGATATTATATTGCATTTTAATTTTTGACTAAAGGTTCATACTAATTTGCTATTCTTATATTAGGTGGGTGACCTCCAAGGAGATCCACAAATGTGAAGTGCCAAAATGGAAGAAGGAAATTGTAGAAATTGTATGTGTGTTTGAGAAGGAGTCCCTACAAGTTTCATGGACCTACAAGTCCATTTACTTATACACCTAGTCGATGACATTGAATTGGCGGGTGTCGTATCAATGAGGTGGATGTTTTTCTTTGAGAGGTATATGAAAACTATAAAAAGATATGACTGAAAAAAGGCACATCCAGAGGGTTGCATGGTTGAAGGGTATGTATTGAATGAAGCATTTTTCTTCCTGTGTGAATTCCTTGGTACAGATTTTGAAGATGGGCCACGCTTCTAGGATGAAGAATGAGCATTAGATATTATTGATGGAGAAAAACCACAATCTAATGGTGTTCAAGTAGAAATTAGTAAGTAAATTCATGATCAGTGTGGTTGTTTTTCTTGCAATCATTAATTTACTCTGTAATTTATTTGTCAAATTAACAGCATGACATTTGGAGTTTGAAATAAACATGTTGACATGTAATAGGTGTAGATGAAAGTGCTATACTCGACAAGTTCATTCTGTACCACATGGACTTTATGAACAAATGGATTGATCTGTATGATAAAAAGAGAGAAGAAGTGTTAGAAGCAAGGAGACAGATTAAGAGATTGAACCTAAGCATTACTCCACTTCCCACTGATCTCCTTGGGGAATGGGGCAAAGATTGCACACTAGAATGGGTTACTGAACAAATTCAAAATCAAATAGAAGATGCAGGTATAGATTCAAACATAACAGAAGATGAAATCAACATGTCTAGAGGATGTGAAAGAAAGGTACAGTTGGAATTTTACAAAATGTTGTTTCCTTACAGTTTTGACACTATTAACTATTTTAATAGTCATCATTATATTTGTTTTCACTGAAATAAATGGTCTTTCACAGGTGAGGAAATATCCAGCAATGTGGGCATATGGTCGACATTATCATGTAGAAAGTGTAGATGTAAAGAGACGATCCTTCAATTGTGGCATCATGGTTGACTTCAAGCAATCCTATTGATCAAGCTCAAAAGATAAGAATATAATTGAAGGAATCTACAATATGTTGGGAAAATACAAGAAATTATTGAGTTGGATTACCACTCTTTTAAATGTTGTATTTTTAAGTGTAGATGGTATGAAGCATTTGAGAGGACACAAAGACATGATACCCATAGTGGATTGTATTCTATAGATACCTCATGTTTCCTACCAAAGGATAAGGAGCCTTATGTTCTACCAATTCATTGTGAGCAGGTATTTCTTTAACTCAAACAAGAAGTGGTAGTGATCATTAATCTATTAATTCATAGTTTATTGTGAATATATACATGTGTTTATTAATCAATAAAATTGTTATACCATACGTCTAATATATGTATGTAATTCATGTGCAGGTATTTTTCTATGAAGATATTTTAGACCCGAAATGGATATTTGTCATACATTATGATCTAAGATTAAGGCATGTATTTGACGATGCATTAGTGGATACTGAGCAAAACAATGATGGCCAACAAAACGAGAGAGGGATTAGAGAACATCGAAGAAATTGACATCCATGATGATGTTGAGGATGGTTCTGTTCAGGCACAAGAAGACAACAATCGAGAGTTAGATGATGTTATGGAAGACAACAATATGGATGGTATAGAAAATGATGATCCAAATACATCAGGTAACAATATAGATGGTCTACAGTCAAATTTCAATGATGATGAAGATGATGTAGGTCAAGATGAGGATGATGATAATATTAAATACTTGAAAGAACATATGAACATTAACAATGATACACTAGATGACATTGTAGCAGATAATAATGTTAATGACCAAGACTTTTAAATTTTTAGAATTATTTGCAATCCATGTTTAAAAAAGGATGATTCTTATGGTCTAAACTTTGAAATGCTTCAGTAATATTATTTGTGTCAATACAAATTACCTATTGCAATATCCTTAAATTGTTTAATCTTTGGTATGAATTGTTGGCAAAAAAAATTAGGATTACTTCGATGCAATTTCCTTTTCATTGCTTTATATTTTGCTTGAATGTCAAGGTCTCAACCTAATCCTCATTTTGCACTAAGAAGAAACCTTAGGCTTAACTCTATAATGGCCTTGATTCATTGCGAGGAAGTTATGATTGAGGATTTGACGACTACTACATATTTTAATGGGGAAGATGTTTTTCATCATGATGCACATGTTGCACATATGGATAGGCAATACATGACTCTTACTACACAAATACTTATATCAAACCTTTACGAATTTGAGCAATAATGTTAATTATTCAAATTTGATTGATGTTCTTCATAACTTGTTAATGGATAATCCTTGTGTGATGGAAGTAATAAGTGATATAGGTCAAAGGATAAGCTCATCAAGTTCCTTAAATAGTGTGTCTCCTCCCCTTCCTTCGCAAGCCTCTTCATCTAGTGTGCCTCCTTCTACATCTTCTCTTGCATTAGCCATGCCACATATTTCTTCTCTTCTTTGTATTGCTTATCAATTTTTCATAGCTCCTATCATTGATCCTCTCATTGTACCTACTTCTTATATTGTACCTTCCACTCATCCCCTGATTGTGTTTACTTCTCACCCACTACTCATGTTCCCACTTCTAGTGTTGTCATTCCAACTTCATTCTTTGTCCCCCAATCAACCTACACTCCACATATTATCTCATGTTGCCACTTCCACTCCCATTTTAATCATAACTCCTAATGTTCATCCTTCCAAAATAGATGTCATCCTTAAAAGAATTGATGAGATGCAAAGTAAATTTGATGCATTACCCCTAGTAATCAAAGGATATCATAGGAGAAATCAAGCATAATCCACTTTCATTTGAGTTATTTCTTATCCATTTCTAGTTTGTTCGGTGGCCCCTAGTTTTGTAATGTATAGTGGTAAAGGGGACCTTATGACACAATTGGGAGTTTGTTTTGATTATGTTTATGATGATAAACTTTTTACAAATCTCTTCCCTAGAAACTAAAAGGATTATGCAATTGAATGGCTTTATTCTCATCCTCATAGTTCTATTCATTCCTTTAATGATTGGCCAATCCTTTTGTACATCACTTTAAGGTCAATATTAGTTTTGTTGGTACTCAAATTTGTAAATTATAAAACCCTATAGATATGCCAAATCTTATGATTAGGTTTATAATGTGAATTTGGCCAACTAACAGAATTGATCAGATTAATCAAAATTCTCTACACTTTAGGCTTTGTTCAAGCCTAGCTGGGTGTTACCTTGTTTCACCAATGATAATTTAATTTCAAGTTTGCTAGTGACTTCAGAACAGATTAAGGAGCTTATGTAATTTTGTCAATTAAATTATCCACTTCACTTAACCCAATCTGGCATATGATTTGGATTAATGGTTTCTATAAATCTTTAAACCCTACTCCTAAAACAGAAAAACAAAATTGGATTTTGAAAATATATACAAGGGAATGATTTTCAAAAGAGAATGATTGGTGCCTGCCTTTGGGTTACAAAGTTTTCACTCTAAGAATAATATGTGCTTCCCTTTTAGCCACAACTCAATTTGCTTGGCAATTCTAGGTATATGACTTGCATAGACATGCAAATATGTAAGTTATCAGGTTCTTCTTTAACAATTTGATTTAACTTTCCAAAGTTACTGTGATTCACCTATAGGATTTTAATCCTTGCTTGAAGGAGCCCAATAAACAAACCACACAAGAAACATCAAATGTGTTATGACAAATCCACAATATACTTGATAGGTTGATTTGAATAACAAAGAAAAAGTAAATTGGAGACAACCAGATAAATTATTAGCAATCCAATTCAACAAACAAATGAGAACCAAAAGTTGAGCACCAGAGAATAGCAGCGTTTATATTGATTTGCTTCAAAGTATAGGCAGTGCAATGTCTCTTTCAAAAAATCAAAATCCTAGATACATCCTGAGCCATAAGGTCTTGGTTTCCTTTTATAAAGGAAGCAACAAGCTTCAAACCTTTCACATTCAAAATGGCTCTTTGTATTCCTAACCCTTGATATTACAATATTTGCCTTTTATAAGTCTAATTTAGATTTTCAAATATATTTGAATACATTTTGAAAACATGAAGAAAACATAAAGAGACAAAAGGAGACCATTCAAGATGTGGTGGTGCTATTTAACGCCAGCATATGGCTCATTGCTCCTCTACACTTGAACCTGTAATGTTGATGATCCATCTCTAAGATATTTCTCCTCCCATTTATATATTGTAAAATCACCAGGCCATTGGTAATCCTGAATCTGAAGCAAGTTCTCCTAGTGATCTTTCCATCTTTTATCAAGCAAAGCTCTGACATCCATCACAAATTTGCCATACCCAGAATCCAAGGCAATTACTCGGTCCAGTATCATGTTGAAACTGAGAATGCTGACATCTCCATCCTTCTTCAAAAAATCCATAACTTGGAATATTGTTTGACCGAATTCCATCTTCCATGTGTCAAGACTTTTGATTTTCTCTTCTTCTATCAGTATGAAAGGAATAAATTTATGCTTGAACGTAGTAAAACATTCAACCTTTTCTTGCATCTTCTGGCTTTCCCCATTCACATACTGGTATTCATCAATGATCATTTGACCATTTGCTCAGTGGGCTTCAAAGCTGTAGGGGCATCAGGATTCCTTTGCACTACTAAGCACATCGTAACCAAAGTGTGATGATGGGGTTGCCATTTTTTATACAACAAATCCAAAATAGAAAAGTTTATCTTCAATTTCTCAATGGCCTGAGATAAACAAGAGTAGCAATCACGCACACTCCCATGCTTATCCACAACCAATTTTACTCTATGCTCCAAACTTTTCTCAAAAATTTCAAAAACTTTCATCTTTGCCTCATTATTTGTCATTTCATTTTGTTTATTCAAACTTTCAATTTCCTTTTCAAATTTCAATCTTAATGCATTAAATTCTTCAGTAGACACTGTGACATCACTGGTTATTTGTGGCACAGGGGGCTAATAGGGTATAATGGCTTGACCTTGAGAAGAATTTACAACTTGCAATTGTTTCTTTAATTTCACATTTTCAAAATACAATTTGTTTACTTCATCATTCATTACTTTCTAAGTTTGCTCATAATCTTGCAGCCTTTGTTCTAACTTCTTCACAATAGCATGAGTAAACATAGTAGTATGAACATTGAGAGCAACTGCTTTTGTTGCTGATGTATCTTAAAAAGTCTTTACCACAGTTGTACCCCTCATTTCTTGAACAATATCAAGCAATCTTGGTTTGCTTGTATTCTTCTGAGTAATCCAGATTACAAAGGTCTATGTCTTTAGATTAAAACCACATCCACTTATGCCATCTTCATAATCAAATTCTGAAACAAGTTGTGGATCATCCTGACTTCTAACTTGGTCAAACAAAAATACCTTTTTCAATTCAAGGCCAGGGATGATGAGCATATTACTTTTCAAGACCATTTGTCTTGCCTCCTTTGGACTCACATAAATTTCATCTACTTTCTAATCTTTGAAAGTTTGTGTAATGATTTGATCATGTTGTGCTTCCTCAGCACCAATTTTATTTATTGCCACTTTTTCATTATATTATTTCATTTTCATTTTCAGCCAAAAATCCTTAAACTCTGGAGTTTTGATGAAGTCGTCATCTTCTATGAACCTCATGGATGCTATAATCCTTTCATCCTCCTCCAACTCTGGTTCAGCCTGGGTTTGCTCACCCTTCCTAGCCTCAGGCTTATGTGCATCAGTGGGTTGACCAACCAATGGCTGATCAACCTCTTGCTCATCTCCCATGTGCCTCAAGATGTTAGCCACCTCATCAGTATCCCCCACCTCTTCTGTCATTTCATAGGGGACAAGTGGAGATACCTCTTCTGTCCTCTGCTTCTTTGCTGGTGGTGATTCTGGGACCTGTGGATCTTGCACTGACAAAACATCAGGAGCAGACTCATGAATCTTAATCCCTGCAGACCTTTTCATTGGAAGTTTAGTAGCCTTAGGAAGCTGCTTATCAGATTTACCATAAATACTTTCAAAATTATCAATGATTGTATCAATTCTCTTCAGAGGGTCTTTTTCTTCAACAAAGAAACCAAGAAATAGGGGATTCTACTTTTTCTTTTCATCTTCAATCTTTTTCAAGATATCCCATTTTCTCTTCCTATTGTATACCTCATCAAAAGTGACAAGATTTCTTATCACATCCTCATCAAACAAGACTTGATGGGATACTCCCATTTTAGTTAGAATTGATTGTCTCACAAGATTCATATGACCTTTAGGGTCACAATTCTTCTCGATGCCTAATTTCAAATAATATTTCGCCTTTAAAAAGGCTTGCAAATTTTCAACAGTGTCAGAGCCAATAGACCAATCACCAAAAATTGTAGCATCAAGTAGAAATGTACCTTTCTTTTGTCTTTTCATTACCTCCTTTTCCATCTACATCATTTGCCACATAAACTCCATGAATACAATTCTATCTGATACAAATTTTGGCAATATGTGAGGTGGCTGGGGACAACCATACACTCTAATTATAGTATGATCTGGCATAAAAAACTAATTAGCAAAATTATGTTTGTGGCCCTGCTTTGGTTTGTGTGCAAGCGGCCTCAGCATTACCATGACTTCCTTAGTCAACCTAGGAAACCAAATACCAAGAGAATTTAATATCTTGACAACAAACAAATCATGAAATACAATGTAGTTACTATTCCGGCAACAAGAATCCCACTTATAACACCAATACTGAGTCGGCAATCTTTGTCCTTTCTCATCAACCATACTCAGATCCATTTTTCTTGACCATCTCCCTCTATTCTGATACAAAATCAAGTGACACAATAAAGAATAGAATTTGAAATCTAAAGGTTGCTTGTTCTTCTTCACACACAAGAATCCTTCATGCAATTTTTTCTCAATATGAGATGCAAAGTCGTATTCACTCTTCACCTCTGGATGTTGTATTTTCATAGCCATCATCATTAAGCTAGTTGGCATTCTTCCTTGTGCATCCATTCCCAAGACCTGGCACAGTGCAAAATAGGTTCTCTTGAAATATAAAGCAAATTCTTCCATAGGGAAAGGCTCAATAGCATTTGATGGAATCTCAATTTTTCTGTTGTTGACCCCCCTTCTCATATATATTGGCAATTCATCTATCCTAAGTGTTTTCCTCAGGCTTGTGTAATTTCATTCACTTCTCTGCAAAATCCACTTGAGTGAAAGCTTGCATGTTCAACATAAAACAATCAACAATTACATTCCTGTGTACTGTCACCAATGGTAATCCATTCGGCATTCTAACTATTTTAGTGGCAGGATGGTAATATTGTGCTAATGCCCTAATCAATTCCACATCCACAAATACAGCGGGCATCACCAACTTTGCCAAATCTAATTTCCATGGATTTCCCATTGGTCCCTCACCATCCTTTTTTGTATAAAAATACAAAAACAAATCCCACTCGGAGATAGGGATTGTAGCATCCCGACACCCTTCTATTGTGTCTCTGAACATCTTCTTTGGACCTTGTCTATGGACTAAGGCAATACTTGAAAGGAAGCTAGGTGTGCGGAAATTGCTTCCTACACTAAACTAATGAGGGGAGGAGGGTGCAAATTTAATTTTATCCTTACTATTACAGCAATGTTAAACCCACTAATAGAGATATTGCAACAAACACATAAACAATAAAGTATGACAGAAGAAGAGAGACACAAGATATACGTGGGGAAAACCCTTATGGGTAAAAAACCCCACACTCCAAAACACAGCTCAAATGTATTACGTAAACAATGAAGGTTACAATACAACACAGAGCCAATGCTCTTGCAAGAGTCTTCGACACTCGTATCTGGAGATGATCCAGCAGCATAACAGTACTTGTAAAACCTAGAGTACATCACCTCCTCAAAGCACCTGTTTATATAGAATATACAAGGTAATTTTGGCTTTATCTTGGAATGGGTGTCCAACATGGCCTCATGGCCCAAAACCCACGCCTATGGACACTTGTCCAACCTTAGAGAGTGTTCCTGACACTTCTCAGGTCACACCATCCCAAAGAGGTCACCTATTCCCAAAATGGGTAATGACAGATGCTTCTACGACTCTTACAACCGTCATAGAATTTGTCATAGTTGTCATAACTTACAGCTGTAAGAGAATCTGTCATACACATGCTATAAATAGCATATTCTCTTACAACATGTAATAGTCCACCTTGGGGTGCCCAAAGATTCATTTTTCAAAGATGCTCTTTGACACATGTCTTCACCTATCATAGAATCTCCTATTTCCAACTCTTACATGTCATAACTTCGTCATAGGAATCTGTCATGACCATTACAGTCAATATTCCCTTACACAAAATCTAAGATGCCGACACATGAAAAAATATTCCTACCACTAAGTGGACCGCCTATCTCCTCATGTGAGGACAAAAATACATGTGGTCATATGCCATGTAGGATGACATCACCGTGCCAACTCCCATAATATGACAACATAGGATTTGCATCGAATTAATACAATAGGAAAATAATAAATAAATACAATGTAAAAATGAAAGGAATTACCAAGGTTGAGACACTTTAATTCCCAACATTCTCTGACTTGTCGAACACCTTGTAAGAGCTAATAGAATTAACGGGATTTAACTGCTATAAGCCGAGAGGCCCATAGACTATGAACACCATCTGAACTTCTTTGTGCCCACTGGCTTCGTCAATGCATCTGCAACATTCTTCAAAGTATCTACCTTCTCCAAATTTACCTTCCCATCCTCTACCATGTCTCACACGAAGTGAAACTATACATCAATATGCTTTGTTCTGGCATGGAAAGTTGGATTCTTCGCAAGGCAAATCGCACTCTGACTGTCACAACTTATCGTAATCTAACCTGCATCAACACCAATATCTGAACAAAATCTCTTAATCCAAATGGCTTCCTTGCAAGCATGAGTTGCAGCCATATACTCAGCTTCAGTACTGGACAAAGCAACCACAGGTTGTCACTTACTCATCCAACTAATTGCCCCACCAAACATAGTGAACACATAGGCACTGGTGGATCTCCTGCTGTCAATGTCACCTGCCCAATCAGAATCCACAAATCCATGAATACAAATTGAATGCAGAGGTCCTATAGAATTACCATGACAGCATATGGAATATTCAGAAGTACCCCTCAAATATCGAAACACTCACTTAACTGCATCCCAATGTACCTATCCAGGATTAGCCATAAATTGACTAAGGACTCCCACTTCTTGGGCAATGTCTGGTCTTGTACAGACCATGGCATACATCAAACTGCCAACAACACTAGCATAAGGTACTCTTCTCATGTCCTCCACCTCATTAAGATTTTGGACAATCACTAACATATAACTTTGTCCCCAATGCAACAGGAACACACAATGGTCTACAATCTACCATGCTGAACCCATCTAACACAGTCTTCACATACTTACTCTGGCTTAACCAAAGTTTTCTGTTTGCTCTGTCTCTTTTGATTTCCATTCCCAGAATGTACCTGGCTGCCACAAGATTTTTCATCTCAAACTGTGCTGACAACTGAGACTTCAAATCAGAAATCATATTTTTACCATTCCCAATCAACAACATATCGTCAACATACAATGCAATAATGAGGATGCGATCATTGTCAAAATTGCAATGCACACAATGATCAAATTTTGATCTCAAATAGCCAATCGACAACACAAAGGCATCGAACTTCAAGTACCACATCCTAGGAGACTACTTCAAACCATACAAAGACTTCTTAAGCTTGCAAACCAGATTTTCTTTACCTTTCTCTATGTAATGCTCTGGTTGTGACATGTAGATTTCTTCCTCCAAATCACCATGAAGGAAAGTTATCTTCACATCCATCTGTTCTACCTCTAAGTCATAAGCAGTTGCAAGAGATAATAGAAATCGAATGGATGTCTGCTTTGCAACGAGAGAAAAAATTTCACCATAATCAATTCCCTCCACTTGTGAATACCCCTTCGCAACCAATCTAGCCTTGTACTTTTCAACACTGCCATCTGCACCATTTTTAAACACCCATTTGCAACCAATGGGTTTCCATCCATTAGGCAAAGGCACCAGGTCCCATGTTTTGTTCTTTTCCAAAGAAGCCATCTCATCTTCCATGGCCTCCTTCCAGGAACCTGCATCTTTCATGCCCATAGCCTCTTTCACAATTCTAGGCTCATTAGTGTTAGTAAGTAAAGCAAAAGCACAACTAGAATCAAGTAATGAATAACCATACCTATCAGGTTGCTTTTTTGTTCCTGTAGACCTCCTCAATGTCTGAGGTTGAGGTTCTGCTTCTTCTTTTGAGCTTTCAGAGCTGCTAGAGTTCTCCTCATCATCAGGTCTCACACGGTCTATCTGTTCAGTTTTCTCAGGGGTAGAAGGAAACTGAACTGCATCCTCTTTCTTTACTATTTGTTCTGGCTGTAGAACAACGGAAGAAGGTGTTAGCTCTCTAAAGCTAACACTTCTGTTATAGAACACTTTTTCAGCCACAGGATCCCAAAGCTTGTATCCTTTCACACTAACACCATAGCCAATGAAAATACAATTAATAGCCTTGTTCTCCAATTTAGACCATTTCCCCCTAGGCACATGTGCATATGCCTCACAACCAAAAACACGAAGATGTCTAATTGAAGACTTCTTACCAGACCACACCTCCATCGATGTCTTACCAACAAGAGTTGATTTAGGAGATCTGTTTACCAAATAGCAAGCAATAGCTACAGCTTCAACCCAAAACTTTTGTTCGAGGCTTGCTCCACTAAGCATACTCCTAGCCTTCTCCATCAGTGTCATGTTCATCCTCTCTGTAACTCCATTTTCCTGAAGGGTATATGGAGTTGTCTTATGCCTTTTAATCCCTTTCTCTTTGCAGAACTTATCAAAATCTGTCGAACAAAACTCACCACTATTGTCAGTTCTCAAACACTTAATCTTTTTACTAGTCTGATTTTCAGCAAAGGCTTTAAACTCCTTAAACTGACTAAAGACTTCAGTCTTGCTTCTGATAAAACAAACCCATGTCCTTCTACTGTAATCATCTATGAAAGATACAAAATATATAGATTTTGAAATCGGAGGAACATCAACAGGACCAAACACATTAGAATGAATAAGATCCAATACACCAGAAGACTCGTGAGAACTAGAGTAAAACTGAACACGGTTTTACTTTCCATAAATACAATGTTCACAAAAGTCAAACTCGAGATTACAATCATTTAACCCCTCAATAAGGTTTTTATTTTTCAGGGTACACAGACCCTTCTCACCAATGTGGCCATATCTCAAATGCCATAACATAGTCTTTTCAGCAGGAAGTTTAATTTCCAAAGCATGTGCACTACCATCAGAACTAGTTACAACAGATTTCTTGACTGCTCATTCAGATGTTGGGGATGACGTGACTGCAGCTCTTTTCTTCAAGTTAGAAGAACTATTGCACTGTGAAGTGCATGCCTCCAGTTGAAACAGAGTACCTCTCCAAGTACCCTTCGCAAGCACCATAGATCCTCTAGTCATCTTGCATCCATCCTTTGAAAAGACAACTTGCACACCTGCATCATTCAACATACTTACAGAAAGCAGGTTCTGTGCAAGGCCTGGAATGTACATAACTCCAGTGATCCCCTTCACTCGTCCATTAGGGAATCAGATTAAGACTCTTCCATGACCAACAATCTTCAAATGAGAGTCGTCACCAGGTACACTCTTCCACCATCAAACTATTCATATTTCATGAACCAGCTTTGATGCAAGGTCATGTGGAATGATGCACCAAAATCAATCAACCACACATCATCAGATGCATGGGTGGCCAGGGTTGCGATGAAGGCATCACCATCATATTTAGACTTGTCAGAATCTGAATCTGGGGCTAATTTCTTTTTATTTTTCTTCTCTTCATTGCATTCCTTTCAGAAATATCCAGACTTGCCATAGTTCCAATAGAGAGCCTTGGACTTTCCAAGAGATTTGGATCTCCCACAGGATTTGTATCTGCCCTTCTCATCCTTCTTGTCTTTCTTCTTCCCTTTGTCTTTGGGTCTTCCACGAACCGCAAGAGCCTCTTTGGCTGATTTAGATGTCTTCCTCCACATTTCTTCAGATAACAACGAGCACACCACATCTTCCATCTTGAAGGTGGTAGTGGTGCTTTCGATAGCCATGACAAGATGATCCCACGAATCTGGCAAAGAACAAAGCAGGGTCATGCAACGATCCTCCTCCTCCATTTTCACACCCACAGATGTCAACTGTGCAACGATCATGTTGAAAGCATTCATGTGGTCTGCAACAGATCCTCCATCATCCATCTTTACAGAAAACAACTTCTTTTTCAGGAAAAGTTTGTTTACCAAGGACTTGTCCTGATAAACATCACCCAACTTCTTTCAAAGATCTTTCGTGCTCTTCTCCTCATGGACATTCAACAGGACAGAGTCAGCTAAATAGAGTCTTATGAGACCCTTAGCCTTCTAATCTTTGAGGTCCCAATTAGCTTGTGATATTGTTGTAGGTTTCACATCAGATATAGTTTCCCATAGGTCACAATCAACAAGTAGGTCCTCCATCTTGAGTTTCCACAACTTGAAATTAGTGCCATTGAATTTCTCAACTTCTAACCTTCCAGATGTGGTGACCATCTCCTTGCTACAACAAGATACAGTATTCTCTACACAACACTCCCACTCAACCTAAGATTATCTCAAAAAACCCCTACCCAACAGCTAAGACCAAAACTGGCCAAGCTCTGATACCAACTGAAAGGAAGCTAGGTGTGCAAAAATCGCTTCCTACACTAATCTAATGAGGGGAGAAGAGTGCAAATTCAATTTTATCCTTACTATTACAGTAATGTTAAACCCACTAACAAAGATATTGTAGCAAACACATAAACAAGAAAGTATGACAAAAGAAGAGAGACACAAGATATACGTGGGGAAAACCCTTATGGGTAAAAAACTCCACACTCCAAAACATAGCTCAAATGTATTACGTAAACAATGAAGGTTACAATACAACACAAAGCCAATGCTCTTGCAGGAGTCTTCGACACTCATATTTGGAGATGATTCGGCAGCATAACAGTACCTATAAAACCTATAGTACATCACCTCCTCAAAGCACCTGTTTATATAGAATATACAAGGTAATTTTGGCTCTATCTTGGAATGGGCGTCCAACATGGCCTCATGGCCCAAAACCCATGCCTATGGACACTGTCCAACCTTGTAGAATGTTTCTGACACTTGTCAGGTCACCCCATCCCAAAGAGGTCACTTATTCCCAAAATGAGTAATGACAGATGCTTCTACGACTCTTATAACCGTCATAGAATCTGTCATAGCTGTCATAACTTACAGCTATAAGAGAATCTATCATACACATGCTATAAATAGCATATTCTCTTACAACATGTCATAGTCCACCTTGGGGTGCCTAAAGATGCCTTTTTCAAAGATGTTCTTCGACACATGTCTTCACCTATCATAGAATCTCCTATTTCTAACTCTTAAATGTCATAACTTCGTCATAGGAATCTGTCATGACTGTTATGGTCAATATTCCCTTACACAACATCCAAGATTTCGACACATGGAAAAATATTCCTACCACTAAGTGGAACGCCTATCTCCTCATGTGAGGACAAAAATACATGTGATCATATGCCATGTAGGATGACACATCACCGTGCCAACTCCCACAATATGAAAACATAGGATTTGCATCAAATTAATACAATAGGCAAATAATAAATAAATACAATGTAAAAATGAAAGGAATTACCAAGGTTGAGACACCTTAATTCCCAACATTCTCCCACTTGTCAAACACCTTGTAGGAGCTAATAGAATTAACAGGATTTAATTGCTATAGGCCGAGAGGCCCATAGACTCCGAACACCATCTGAACTTCTCTATGCCCACTGGCTTCGTCAATGCATCTGCAACATTCTTCAAAGTATCTACCTTCTCCAAATTTACCTTCCCATCCTCTACCATGTCTTGTACGAAGTGAAACTATACATCAATATGCTTTGTTCTGGCATGGAAAGTTGGATTCTTCGCAAGGCAAATCACACTCTGACTGTCACAAGTTATCGTAATCTGACCTACATCAACACCAATATTTGAACACAATCTCTTAAGCCAAATGGCTTCCTTGCAAGTATGAGTTGCAGCCATATACTTAGCTTCAGTAGTAGACAAAGCAACCACAAGTTGTCACTTACATATCCAACTAATTGCCCCACCAAACATAGTGAAGACATGTGCACTGGTGGATCTCCTGCTGTCAATGTCACCTGCCCAATCATAATCCACAAATCCACAAATACAAATTGAATGCGGAGGTCCTGCAGCATTACAATGATAGCATATGGAATACTCAGAAGTACCCCTCAAATATCAGAACACTCGCTTAACTGCATCCTAATGTACCCGTCCAGGATTGTCCATAAATCGACTAAGGACTCCCACTGCTTGGGCAATGTCTGGTCTTGTACAAACCATGGCATACATCAAACTGCCAACAGCACTAGCATAAGGTACTTTGCTCATGTCCTCCACCTCACTAGGAGATTTTGGACAATCACTAACATATAACTTTGTCCCCAATGCAATAGGAACACACAATGGTCTACAATTTGCCATGCTAAACCTATCTAACACGGTCTTCACATACTTACTCTGGCTTAACCAAAGTTTTATGTTTGCTCTGTCTCTTCTGATTTCCATTCCTAAAATGTACCTGGCTACCCCAAGATTTTTCATCTCAACCTGTGCTGACAACTGAGACTTTAAATCAGAAATCATATTCTTAGCATTCCCAATCAACAGCATATTGTCAACATACAATGCAATAATGAGAATACGATCATTGTCAAACTTGTAATACACACAATGATCAGATTTTAATCTCAGATAGCTAATCGACAACACAAAGGCATCAAACTTCAAGTACCACATCCTAGGAGACTGCTTCAAACCATACAAAGACTTCTTAAGCTTGCAAATCAGATTTTCTTTACCTTTCTCTATGTAATGCTCTAGCTGTGACATATAGATTTCTTCCTCCAAATCACCATGAAGGAAAGTTGTCTTCACATCCATCTGTTCTACCTCTAAGTCATAAGTAGTTGCAAGAGATAACATAAATCGAATGGATGTCAGTTTCGCAACGGGAGAGAAAATTTCACCATAATCAATTCCCTCCACTTGTGAATACCCCTTTGCAACCAATCTAGCCTTGTACTTTTCAACACTGCCATCTGCACCAAATTTCTTTTTGAACACCCATTTGCAACCAACGGGTTTCCATCCATCAGGCAAAGGCACCAAGTCTCATGTTTTGTTCTTTCCAAAGAAGCCATCTCATCTTCCATGGCCTCCTTCTGGGAACCTGTATCTTTCATGCCCATAGCCTCTTTCATAGTTCTAGGCTCATCAGTGTTAGTAAGTAAAGCAAAAGCACAACTAGAATCAAGTAATGAATAACCAAACCTATCAGGTTGCTTTCTTGTTTGTGTAGACCTCCTTAATGTCTGAGGTTGAGGTTCTAGTTCTTCTTCTGAGCTTTCAGAGCTGCTAGAGCTCTCCTCATCATCAGGTCTCACAGGGTCTATCTATTCAGTCTTCTCAGGGGTAGAAGGAAACTGAACTGCATCCTCTTTCTTTACTATTTGTTCTAGCTGTAGAACAATGGAAGAAGGTGTTAGCTCTCTAAAGATAACACTTCTGCTATAGAACACTTTTTCAGCCACAACATCCCAAAGGTTGTATCCTTTCACACCGACACCATAGCCAATGAAAATACACTTAACATCCTTGTTCTCCAATTTAGACCGTTTCTCCCTAGGCACATGTGCATATGCCTCACAACCAAAAACACGAAGATGTCTAACTAAAGGCTTTTTATTAGACCATGGGTCCATAGGTGTCTTACCAACAAGAGCTGATGTAGGAGATCTGTTTACCAGTAGCAAGCAATGGGTATAGCTTCATCCCAAAACTTTTGTTTGAGGCTTGCTCCACTAAGCATACTCCTAGCCTTCTCCATCAATGTCCTATTCATCCTCTCTGCAACTCCATTTTGCTGCGGAGTATATGGAGTTGTCTTATGCCTTTCAATCCCTTGTTCTTTGTAGAACTTATCGAAATCTGCCTAACAAAACTCACCACCGTTGTCAGTTCTCAAACACTTAATCTTTTTATTAGTCTAATTTTCAGCAAAGGCTTTAAACTCCTTAAACCAGCTAAAGACTTCAGTCTTCCTTCTAATAAAACAAACCCATATCCTTCTACTATAATCATCTATGAAAGATACAAAATATACAGATTTTGAAATCGAAGGAACATTAATAGGACCAAACACATTAGAATGAATAAGATCCAATACACCAGAAGACTTGTGAGAACTAGAGTAAAACTGAACACGGTTTTGCTTTCCATAAATACAATGTTCGCAAAAGTCAAACTCGAGATTACAATCATTTAACCCCTTAATGAGGTTTTTATTTTTTAGGGTATGCAGACCCTTCTCACCAATTGGCCATATCTCAAATGCCATAACATAGTCTTTTCAACAGGAAGTTTAACTTCCAAAGCATGTGCACTACCATCAGAACTAGTTACAACAGATTTCTTCACTACTCGTTCAGATGGTGGGAATGTAGTGACTGTAGCTCTTTTCTTCGAGTCAGAAGAACTATTGCACTATGAAGTGCATGCCTCCAGCTGAAACAGAGTACCTCTCCAAGTACCCTTTGCAAGCACCATAGATCCTCTAGTCATCTTGCATCCATCCTTCGAAAAGACAACCTGCACACCTGCATCATTCAACATACTTACAAAAAATAGGTTCCGTGCAAGGCCTGGAATGTGCATAACTCCAGTGATCCCCTTCACTCGTCCATCAGGGAATTAGATTGAGACTCTTCCACGACCAACAATCTTCAAATGAGAGTCGTCACGCAGGTAAACTCTTCCACCATTGAACTCTTCATATTTCGTGAACCAGCTTCATTATGAGGTCATGTGGAATGATGCACCAGAATCAATCAACCACACATCATCAGACGTATGGGTGGATAGGGTTGCGATGAAGGCATCACCATCATCTTGTGACTTGTCAGAATTTGAATCTGGGGCTGATTTCTTTTTATTTTTCTTCTCTTCTTTGCATTCCTTTCAAAAATGCCCAGACTTGCCACAGTTCCAACAGAGATCCTTGGACTTTCCAAGAGATTTGGATCTCCCACGGGATTTGGATTTGCCCTTCTCATCTTTCTTGTCTTTCTTCTTCCCTTTGTCTTTGGGTCTTCCATGAACCACAAGAGCCTCTTTGGCTAATTCAGATGTCTTCCTTCGCATTTCTTTAGATAACAACGAGGACACCACATCTTCCATCTTGAAGGTGGTAGTGGTGCTTCCGACAAGATGATCCCACAAATCTGGCAAAGAACAAAGTAGGGTCATGCAATGATCCTCCTCCTCCATTTTAACACCCACAGATGTCAACTATGCAACGATCATGTTGAAAGCATTCATGTGGTCCGCAACAGATCCTCCATCTTCCATCTTCATAGCGAACAACTTCTTTTTCAGGAAAAGTTTGTTTACCAAGGACATGGCCTGATAAACATCACCCAACTTCTTCCAAAGATCTTTCATGCTCTTCTCCTTTGAGGTCCCAATCAGCTTGTGACATTGCTATAGGTTTCACACCGAATACAGTTTCCCATAGGTCACGATCAACAAGTAGGTCCTCCATCTTGAGTTTCCACAACTCAAATTTAGTGCCATTGAATTTCTCAACTTCTAACCTTCCGGATGTGGTTGCCATCTCCTTGCTGCAATAAGATACAGAATGCTCTGCACAACACTCCCACTCAGCCTAAGATTAGTTCAAAAAACCCCTACCCAACAGCTAAGACCAAAACTGGCCAGGCTCTAATACCAACTGAAAGGAAGATAGGTGTGCAGAAATCGCTTCCTACACTAATCTAATGAGGGGAGGAGAGTGCAAATTCAATTTTATCCTTACTATTAAAGCAATGTTAAATCCACTAACAAAGATATTGTAGCAAACACATAAACAAGAAAGTATGACAGAAGAAGAGCGACACAAAGTATATGTGGGGAAAACCCTTACGGGTAAAAAACCCCACACTCCAAAACACACCTCAAATGTATTACATAAACAATGAAGGTTACAATACAACACATAGCCAATGCTCTTGCAGGAGTTTTCGACACTCGTATCTGGAGATGATTTGACAGCATAACAGTACCTGTAAAACCTGTAGTACATCACCTCCTCAAAGCACCTGTTTATATAGAATATATAAGGCAATTTTGGTTCTATCTTGGAATGGGCGTCCAACATGGCCTCATGGCCCAAAACCCACGCCCATGGACACTTGTCCAACCTTGCAGAATGTTCCTAACACTTGTCAGGTCATCCCATCCCAAAGAGGTCGCCTATTTGCAAAATGGGTAATGACAGATGCTTCTACGACTCTTACTACCGTCATAGAATCTGTCATAGCTGTCATAACTTACAGCTGTAAGAGAATCTGTCATACACAAGATATAAATAGCATATTCTCTTACAACATGTCATAGTCCACCTTGGGGTGCCCAAAGATGCCTTTTTCAAAGATTCTCTTCGACACATGTCTTCACCTATCATAGAATCTCCTATTTCTGATTCTTACATGTCATAACTTCATCATAGGAATCTGTCATGACCGTTACGGTTAATATTCCCTTACACAACATCCAAGATGCTGACACATGGCAAAATATTCCTACCACTAAGTGGAACACCTATCTCCTCATGTGAGGACAAAAATACATGTGGTCATATGCCATGTAGGATGACACATCACCGTGCCAACTCCCACAATATGACAACATAGGATTTGCATCCAATTAATACAATTGGCAAATAATAAATAAATACAATGTAAAAATGAAAGGAATTACCAAGGTTGAGACATCTTAATTCCCAACAATACTTCTAGTAGAGATTGTTGAAGTCGTCTTTTCTTGGGAACTACAGGCTCATTACCTTTACTGGCAGACTCAGACCTCTTGGGTGCCATGTTTAATGACTTGAATCGGCTAGGGTTTTTCAAAATTCAACTTACTATACCAGCAATTAAAAAATAGAGTGAAATATATGCCAACTTCTAATCAGAGAATGCAGGAATGAACTTACTTGGTCAATTGCAGTTTGTAGGAAACACACTGAGCTGAGTTGCACCTTCCCCAAGTTACATCTGAATTCTCTGAAATGAGCAAATGCCAAGAAATCTTCAAATCTTCTTCAGCCAAGGAGTTCATCATATCACCATTACTCTGGTTCGTGCCATGAGATCATGAAATCTCAGCATTCAATTCCTTTCAAATATTAGCCATTGATTTGATTTGATCTAATGATTGGGTATGCATATCAAGATTTGACAGCAATTATCGATAACCACAACCCCGCATTGAATGTGCTTACCATTTATTTCTTTTACCTCATCACCGCAAGGCTCGCTCAGACCGGCTGCGGGATAGCGGGGGCTTACAGCCACTACACTTCTATTTCATTCTTTACCGCCAAACTGTAAATGCTTAGATTGACCCTTGCGGAACCGCAAAAAATTATTACCTGATGTCCTTCTGTTTACCACCCACTCGCAAATGTTATGAATGACCGTCACGGGACGGCGGGGCAAAAACCCATTACATTCTCCTCTTGCCGCTCTACTGCGGGCCTCGATTGAAACCCTTGCGGGGGCGCAATAAGTTATACCTCCTGATGTTATTATTGCAATGGTGCCGGTTACTTTTCAAACCTCCGCAGGACCACGGGAAGAGACTATCTACACCTGAACACCACCAAGCCGCAAGCGTGAGATGAACTGTCCATGGGGTAGCAGTAGCTTCTTCATATCAACCGCTTCCTACCGCTAAGCCGCAACCTATTCTTTTATGCTCTGCGGGAATGTGGTATGTGCTATATTTCATTCCTCTTATTCCTGCATAACAACAAAAGATATTCAATTAACCTACAGGATAATGGTAATAAACAAAAACACTCATATAGTGAAAAATAGTCAAGATTGTTTCACAATGGCCATGATATATATTCCAGAGAATGGATGTTAGATCATTTTGGCAAAAGTATAGGTTCCAAGATAGATTGAAGGAAAAGGAGAGCATCAAACTGAGTAGGATCAAGCAAATTCAGGGAGGTCCTAACAGGTTTAAAAGTTACAATTTTAGATTTAGTAGGATGTAAACAAGGATCAAATGAGTGCAATCATGATTGTGTTATTGGATTTCAAACTTTGTCAACAAAAATACACTATCAAATTCCTAATGATGAATTGCAAAGAATATTTGTTAAGGGCTTATTACCTACTATCCAAGCTGAGACAATGTACCTAAACAACTATTATTCTTCCATGGATTTGTGTGCAAATGTAAGAAACATTGAATTGAAACTGCTTAAGTCTAATGCACTTAAATATGGATCCCATCCTTCAAAATTTCAATAGGAAAAATTAATTTTCAAAAGGGTGAAAATAAGCAAGAAAGTCAACAAAATGCTCACCATGTTAATTTACAGTCAACTTCAAATATTATTTAATCTAATTCCCAAGGTGAACTGAGGGACAATCCTATATTATCTATTAATGTAATAAGATCATAGAATACATAAAGGAAAATAGATATGTAAACCAAAACACATTCAAATATAGAAGGGTTCTAACATACATGTCACTTCTATTCAAAATGAACAAAGGAAATATACAGAGAGGTAAGATGAAATTTTGTTATATCTCTTTTACTCTACAAAATGTACAAAGTAGGCATTTGTTCAAGAATACCATCAGTTATGCTCCATGTAGATATTGACAAGTATCCAACATGTATACTGCATTTCTTATATGGATGGGATGAGAAAAAATGTACTCAAACTTGTATGGTGCCAACTAGATCATTGTGGCATGTGGCGTACGTGGACATTACCATGTGTCAGACGTATACAGTGCCAATTATATGATCATGTTTTGTAGTACAAATGTCATTAGGTGGCACACATGTATGGAAGCATAACATGTGGTTGTTGATGTTCCATGTGTCTAACTAGACACCAACATGTGTAGAAATGTATATAGCCACACTATCTAGATCCTTGAAGATCCGTAAACCTTGAATAATGCCCCTAAACCCTAAACCCTAACCCCTAACCCCTAAACCATAAGCCCTAAATAATGCCCCTAACCCCTAACCCATAAACCCTAAACCTGAGCAACCCTAAATCCCTAAACCCCAAACCCCTAAACTCTAAATCCAATCAACTCTAAAGCTCTATCTCCATATCTCTCCCCTATCTCCCTATCTCTATCATCCCTCTACCTCTCAATCCTTCTCCCTATTTCTCTGGACATCTCGCTCACTCTTTATCTCCCTATCTCTCCTCTTCGTCTCCTCTATCTCTCCCGATCTATCTCCTCTCCCTAAATAATGCCCCTAAACCCTAAACCTGAGCAACCCTAAATCCATAAACCTCTCTCTCTCTCTAGCTTTCCTAGTTTTCCTTTTCCTTTCCAATTTCCCTTTAGATCCCACCAAATTTTCCCTATTTTACTATTTTCTACCTCTCCTCTCATCATTCTTCCCATCCAATGAACTTTAGTTTTATCTTGTTTCCATTTCATCTTGCCAATTTATATCCTCATCCCTCTTTTCATGTCCTAGTTTTCTTGTTTCCATTTGCTTTGTTGATGAGAGAGAGAGAGAGCCTTCTTTTGACATGCAACCGTAAACCCTAAACCCTAACTCCTAAAACATATATAAACCCTAAATAATTCCCCTATGCCCTGAGCCCTAAGCCCTAACCCCTAAACCCTAAACCTAAGAAACCCTAAACCCCTAAATCCTAAACCCCAAACCCCTAAATCCTAAACCCTAAACACTAAACCCAAGCAACTCTAAACCTCTATCTCCCTATCTCTATCATTCCTCTACCTCTCAATCTCTCTCCCTATGTCTCTAGCCATGTCTCTCACTCTCCATATCCCTATCTCTTCCTATGTCTCTGGCCATGTACCTCACTGTCTATATCTCCCTATTAGTCCTCTCTCTCTAAACCTCTAAACCCTAAATAATGCTCCTAAACCTTAACCCCTAAACCCTAAACCCCTATCTCCCTATCTCTATCATCCCTCTACCTCTCAATCCTTTTCCCTATATCTCTGGATATCTCTCTCACTCTCTATCTCCCTATCTCTCCCCTTTGTCTCCTCTATCTCTCCCTATCTGTCTCCTCTCTCTCTATCTATCTATCTCCAAACCTGAGCAACCCTAAATCAAAGAAACTCTAAACCTTTATCTCCCTATATCCCTATCTCTATCATCCCTCTACCTCTCAATCTCTCTCCCTACATGTCCCTAGCCATGTGCCTCACTCTCTATCTCCCTATCATTCCTCTCTCTCTATAAACCTTAAACCCTAAATCTCTAAACCTAAACCCCTAACCCCTAAACAATAAACCCTAAACCCTAAATAATGCCCCTAAACCCCTAACCCCTACCCCTAAACCCAAGTAACCCTAAACCTCTATCTCCCTATCTCTCCCCTTTCTCCCTATCGCCTTTGTCCCTCTACCTCTCAATCTCTCTCCCTATGTCTCTGGCCATGCCCCTCACTCTCTATCTCCCTATTGGTCCTCTATCTCTCTCTAAACCCTAAACCCTAAACCTCTAAACCTTAACCCCTAACACCAAAACCATAAACCCTAAACCCCAAATAATACTCCTAAACCCAAGTAACCATAAATTAGGCTCTAAATAAGGCACTAAATTAGGTGCTAAAGTAGGCACTAAATTAGGTGCTAATTTGTGCCTAATTTAGCACCTACTTGTTCTAATTGGGGCAAAAAAATGCCAAAAATAGTGCCATCCCGATAAATAGCACCGAGTTTTTAAAAAAATTGGAGAAAAATACATTAAAACAGTGGGTGGAAGCAAAAAATAGAGCAAAAAAGGGAGTTAATCACAGGGATTTGTTGTAGTGAGAGGAAAGTTCAAATGTAAGTTACCTTTCAAATGCTTCAATTGTGGTAAAATTGGTCATTATGCTTCAAGATATCCTGACAGAGCCTTGAAAATTAATGAAAGTAAAGGAAAGATGGTAAGAAAGAGTTACTATGTTAGAGATGATGATGGTGTAACTAATGAGGAATCTAATTCTGATGATGGCAATAGTAGTGAATGCTTGTGTATTGCACTTAGAGAAGAACATGTTTCTGCTAATCTTACAAGCTATGTGAAGGAAGAAAGTCCAGGAGAGTTGTCTGCATTTCATGCTGAAAAGGAAGATGAATGGATTATTGACAACGGATGTTCAAACCACATGACTGGAGACAAAAGTAAGTTTGTTAAGTTTGAAAAGTATGATGGAGGACTTGTTAGGTTTGGTGATGATACAACTGGTAAGATTTGTGGAAAAGGATCTATTACTTTTGATGGCAAGCATAATACAGATGATGTTCTTTATGTCAAGGGTCTAAAGCATAATCTACTAAGTGTTAGACAAATGTGTGACAAAGGGTATAATCTTGTGTTCAAGGACAATGGGTGTAAGATACATAATAGCTCTGGAACCCTAATTGCTACTCGTATGAAGACTCATGATAATGTTTATCACTTGAAAGGTGCTGAAAATTATTGTTTGTTGACTAAGATATGAAAGTTGGCTATGGCATAGGATAATGTGTCACATTATCTTCAATAATCTGTGAAAATAAGCACTATTCAAGTTGTAAGAGACCTGCCCAAGATTGTGAAGCTTGCCAATGCTATATGCAAAGAATGCCAATTTGGGAAGATGACAAAGACTACTTTTAGAAGTAAAGAACAATCTTCTACCGATTTGCTGGAGCTGGTGCATAAAGACCTGTGTGGTCCCACAAGAACAAGTTTGCAAGGTGAAAGGTATTTCATGCTTCTCATTGATGACTTTTCAAGAATGACTTGGGTTACTTTCCTTATAGAAAAGATAGAAGCTCTAGATAAGTTCAAGGTATTCAAAGCTATGGTTGAAAATGAATTGGATTTAAAAATCAAATACTTAAGATCTGACAGAGGTGGTGAGTTTACTTCAAATGATTTCAATGCCTTTTGTGAAGAACATGGAATAAAGAGACATTTGTCTGCTCCTCGGACTCCTCAACAAAATGGAGTGGTGGAAAGGAAGAATAGAACTATTCAAAAAGCAGCCAAAGAAATGATAAAGGAAGCAGACCTACAAGAAGTGTACTGGAAAGAAGCAATACATACTACTATCTACATTCAAAATAGAGTGCAAGTCAGAGCAGAAGAAACAGAGACACCCTACGAGCTGTGGTATGGTAGAACTCCTATTGTCAAATACTTCAAAGTTTTTGGAAGCAAATGTTACATCAGAAGAGATGAAGAATTAGGAAAGTTTGATGCTAGATGTGATGAAGGCATATTCCTTGGGTACTCTACTAAGAACAAGGCTTACCGGTGCTATAACAAAAGACTAAGAAAAATCATTGAAAGTGCAAATGTGAAGGTAGATGAAGATATCCAACTAGATGGATATGAGTCAGATGAACCTACTAATATAGAAAAGGTTGAAAAAGGCAATGAAAAGGAAGTTCAAATTGAAGAACAAGCTGCTCCAGAAGAAGAAGAAACTCAAGTTGAAGCTCCAGTAAGAACTCCTAAAACTCCAAGGTATGTGCAAAGAGATCATTTTGAAGATCAGATTATTGGTGACAAAAGGAAAGGTGTGATGACAAGAAGTAGGAATGCAGAGGAATAAGTAAATCTCTATCTACTTTCAAAAGTGAAACCTAAAACAATAAATGAAGCTAGCTGTGAGGCCGATTATTTTACCTTCCATATTTTGATCGTTATGCTATTTAGTAGATGACATTATCAGACCTTAGTGACTATGCTTCATTTTGTAGACTTGATTTGATCCACTGATTATGTTAGGACAATGATTTGACATATGCAATTCATTTTGATCATAGTGATGCTATTTGTGGAAATTGATTTACGAGTTTATATTTGATGATGTTTTGTGATGAGATTCTAGTTATTGATGTGATGTGGTCTAATTGACATGTGATTGGTTAATGCAGTTTAATTTGGATTTATGTATTGATGTTTATTGTTGTATTCGATTGTGTGAATTTAATTCCAGTTGCTTCAGCTATCACTTTTCATGACAGAACTAACACTTGATCGAGATGTGCAGGTTTTACATTCCCTAGCCACAGGAAATCAGAGGTAGGATTCACACTATGTTATCCCCTGTAAAACCGATCCATTCCCAAGAGGGATAAGGATCACGTTTGAATTTGAGTGTGAATTTATTGTGCTTGATTTAATTTAATTTATTTTGGCATTAGTACCCTTTTTTATTTAAAATTGATTAATAATAAGTGTTGTATAATTTTATTTGATTTATACCACTTGGTATTTATATTTTTTTTAGGCCATTTAAATGTGGATTTTTAACCCCTTCATGAACCCTAGGGTCCCAAAAGTTACCCGAAGTGGTCAACCATGAGTCTAGGGTCAACTTGGACTACCTAACACTAGTTTTGACTCACCTTAGGTCACCCTAAACCATGGTTGAGTAAAAGTGACGAATTTAGGAAAGAGGGAAGATGGGGGATGGGCCTTGCCTTGGGAAGGACTCATCTCCCATCCCAAAGTTTTGGGAATCATTCCCAAGGAAGACTTGGGAGGTCTCCAAGAGTCCTCCCAAACTCCCAAGTGAGTGGGAGCACCACTCAAGACCCTTGTCTTCTTGAGGTGTGAGTGGGAATCCAACTCACCATTTGTCCCCCTCCCACTTGTGTGGGAGCACTAGTGGAGGAAGTGGAGATGGAGGTGGAGTGAGAGGATGACAAGTGTCATCCTCATACCTTCTCACTCTTGCAAGTGGCTTTGGAGGAGGGAGGAGATGGTGACAAATGTCACCTTCTTATTCCCTCAAGGCCAAGTTGATGGCCTATAATAGCTCCTCTTGATGAGGAGTGGGGGTTCCTCTTCTTTTGGTTCTTCTTCTTCTTTTTTATTCTCTTTTCTTGCAAAGGGATGGTTCTTGCAATTTAGTTTTCTTGCTATTTTTGGAGGAATTGGGAGAAGGTTGGGGAAATTCTTGAAGTTGGAGAATTGGGAAGGCTTGGAGCTCTTCACCAAACTACTTCCATTATAAGGTCTTGTAAGGTAGGCTTCTTAACTTGTTATCTCAACTTTGCTTGTATAATGTGTGGTGTTTTAGTTTGTGGTTGTTTTGTTGTTTTGCATTGTGATGTTGGGATGGGTGTTATGGTGAGAGCACCTCCAATGGAGGTAATGCTCAACTTGTATGGGTAGGGGACAGGAACATCCTTGGGGGCTCTCCCACAGTTGTATTTGTGCCTTGAGGGCTTTTATTTGTGGAGGAGAATATTGAATGGCAAGAATGCCATGGAGATTTTATGTGATATTTGTGGAGGGTGGTGTTATGGAGATTTTTGGATTGAGGCCATGGGTTGTGCTGTATTGGATGGCAAGAGTGCCATGGAGTACTTGTGATTTGGAGGATGGTGTTGTTTTGATGATTTTGGCTTGAGGCCATGAGTAGAGATTTTTATCATTTGAGAGCCCTTTTAAGTTGAGGGGTCTATTCCCTACCCTCACCAAACTCATTGTTATGAGTTGAGTATTGTGTTAATCCTATGGGGTGTTTGTGCTTGGTGTGTGATTGTTGTTGTGGAATGAAACCCTGTGTGGAAACCCTACCTCCCTAGCTTGGGGGTGACCCACTTGCGGGTCTATGGTAGGGAGGAGAGCTTTTTGCAAGTGGCTGGAGTGTTTTCTTTGGTTGTGACTCTTACAGTTTTCTCTTGGAGCTTAATGTGGAGAATTGGTGGAGTTTTCTTGTTTAGGGAGAATGTTCATTTCTTATACTTGTAAAGAGTGGTCGGTCTCTTAAAATTTCTTTTGGGTTGATCTCCTTGAGGAGAGATCTTTCTCTCTAAAGTTGTAAAATTTGTAAATTTGGAAAGTTGAGAGTATATCCTCTCTTCCATGTTGTTAGTTGTGAAATTGCAGTTGTTTCATTTTATCATTTGTGTGAGAGAAAAAAAAAAAACTGTTTTAGAAAGGGTAATCTGATTGACTAAATGTTTGTACTCCTAATTGTAGAGTGTTGATTTGGATGTTGTTCTAATTTGATTTGTAACAATTATTTCATTACAAGTCTTGTGAAAATGATAAACTGTGTATTGTGAGTTGTTTGAAGTTGCAGTTTTGTTAATATTAAAATAGGTGAATTTCTTTTATATATTTGTAATCCCACATTTGATGCAAATGAAATCAATCTCTGGTTATTCTTTTAAGTAAATGCTTCTGTATTTAAACTGCACCGTTGAACTTGCAATTTAGAACAAAAAAAAATAGAATAAATGGATCTTGTAATTTCTCTATCTCTAAAATCTGAAAAGTTTTTGAAACTAAATTTGTAAGGAAATACAATTTAAATAATATTTTATTATGCTGCCCTACAACAATTATATATATATATATATATATATATATATATATATATATATATATATATTAACATTCTGAAATATATTTTATTTCTGTTTAATATGCTTGTGAAATATAAATATAAATATATATATATATATATATATATATTTTAAATGCTTATAACAAAAAAAAATGTGTTAATAATAAAATATTATTGAGAAGAACTTGGGCCGAAACCCTAATCGCTGGACACAAAACAAAGTGCTAAAGTTTTATTTCGTTTTAAAAAAAAACAACAAAAAAAAAATACAATGGGGGACTGTGGGCAGTGCTTATAGTCCCCGTTCCATAAGCAAAGAGTGGGGTGTGGGTGGGGGCTTCGCCTCCCCCACACCCCTCACTCCCACCAACACACACACACCCCCGATACCTCCGTGCTCCGTAGTCCCTGAAACTGCGCCCTCCTCTGCCTCGCGCCACCACCCATGCTACTCTCCGCCACCGCTGAACTCCCCCACACCCCTCCACACACATAGCACCCCCCCTCCGAAACCCCGACCTCCGCACCTCCTCCTCCCCACGCATAGTTCCGCCACTGTCTCGCCGCCCTTCACGGTCCCTTACACCCACACTCCCCATCTCCAACACCCCGCCCCCTGTACACTACTCTGCAAACCCCTCACGCCGAGTTCCCCACCACGGCCTTCCTCTCTCTTGCGCCCACACCTCTCCAAACTCCCCTCCAACGGCACCCATTTTCCGCCGCCTGCATTCCTCACCATCGTCGATAGCATCCGCCCCTTCCGTCGGCCTCCATCTCTCTTTAAACCTGCGGTTTAACAAAAAAAAAATGTTTTATCACATATCTTCTCATATACATCTTTACCCCCACCCCTTAAAACAAAACAAAAAAAGAAACCCTGGTTATTACCAGCATAATCTAGTCTATGTTAACCCTCTGGGTTTGAATGCTTACTCCATGGCTCCTCAAACCCTAGACCTGCACAAAGGAAGAAAACAAGACTTAGAGAAAATGAGAATGCTAGAAAAGATTTAGGGCAACCCAAAGAGAAAACAAGACAACAAGACAATGGAAAATAGAGATTAGGGCAAAATGAAATGTGAATGGGATTAGGGCAATTAGAGGAGGGAATATTAGAGATTGTTTTAGGTTTCATTTTAAACACTTAGAGTTTTAAGTAATTAGGATTTTGTGAGGATGAGGAATTTAAACTTTAAATTTTAATTTTATTCTAGCCTCTTTTTTCCCCTTTGGGATATTATGCTCCTTGGGAATTTTTATTTTACATTGAATTATATTTTGGAGTGGATTAACTTTGTAATTTTTGAATGTTGACTTGTGAGTTAAATTCGAATGGGAAGATATTAATTTCGAATAGAATAATGTTTACAATCTTTTTTTTTGTCTTGTGATTTGCATTTATATTTTCTTTCTTGTTGCATTTAATTTATTTAAACTGGGATGAATTTTCGCCTAAATTTATTATTGCGTTTATCGAAAACGCGTTATGCTGCTGAAATTATTCTAGATTCCTAGGTTTAAATTTATGCGATATTTATTTAATCTTTGATACTTTTCGATCCACCTATCCACTTCAATCGTGCCCCATCAGGTCATCGTAATTAATCACTTTTCAACTCAAGTTTAATTAAGGTTCGATGTTGAATTCATCTTCACCTAGGTACCAGTCTAACCCTAGACGCGACACACCACGTGTCGCTTACCACTAGACGGCCTTCACCAACACGGTTACGTCGACATGTCTATGCCGTTGCGTATAGCCACCGAGCGTGCAGACGTGTGTGAGGGGGTTTCTAGGGTTAGAAAGAAAAAAATTCGCGGCCCGTGTCGTGACCACACGGCGAATATGGTCGTGACACGGGTGTTTGTGCGTCGCGTCAGTGCGGGAGATGCGGGCGTGACACTAGCAATGATGAGCCTTGGGTCAAGGCAATGAAAGAAGAACTACTATAGATTGAGAAGAACAAGACTTGGGAACTTGTCCCCAGACCTACAAACAAGAATGTGATTAGAACAAAGTGGGTTTTCCAGAACAAACTGAATGAATTTGGATAAGTTGTGAGAAACGAGGCAAGACTTGTATGTAAAGGCTACTCCCAAGTTGAAGGAATTGATTATGAAGAGACCTATGTTGTGGTGGCAAGAATGGAAGCTATCAGATTGTTTTTGGCATTTGCAGCACACAAAGACTTCAAGGTATATTAGATGGATGTGAAATCTACCTTCCTGAATGGTGAGTTAGAAGAATAAGTCTACATAGAGCAACCGGATGGGTTCCAGTTATCAGACAAACCAGACATGGTTTGCAAGTTGAAGAAGACTTTGTATGGATTGAAGCAAGCTTCCAGAGCTTGGTATGCAAGACTAGATAAGTACCTATTGCATCAAGGTGTCAATAAAGGGTCCACAGACAGTAATTTGTATATCAAGGCAAGCAAAGATCAAATCATGATTGTTTAAGTCTATGTAGATGATATCATATTTGGTACAAATGAAGAGATGTGCAAGAATTTTGCAAATGAAATGCAAAAAGAGTTTGAGATGTCTGTGTGTGGTGAGATGAATTTCTTCCTTGGACTATAAATAAATCAAACAGACAAAGACATTTTCATTTCTCAATCAAAGTATGTCAGGGAATTGTTTAAGAAGTTTGGAATGGAAGACTCTAAACCGGTATGTACTCCTATGGTTACTGGTTGTAAACTAAGCAAGAATGATGAATCTTCTAAGGTTGATCAAAGTAAGTACAGATCAATGATTGGAGGACTGGTTTACCTAATTTCTACCAAACCAGATATCATGCATGTAGTATGCCTTGTGGCCAAATTTCAATCAGATCCCAGAGAATCACATGTGATTCTAGTAAAGAAGATATAAAGGTACTTGAAGGGCACTCTTGATCATGGCTTGTGGTACCCCAAGAACAATGATTTTCCCTTAAATGCCTATACAGATGTAGATTGGGTTGGATGTGCTAATGATAGGAAAAGAACAACTGGAGGTACATTCTTCCTTGGAGATAGGGAAGTATCCTGGCATAGCAAGAAACAAGAATCGGTCTCCTTGTCTATTGTAGAAGCAGAATACATTGCTGCAGTATCATGTTGCACTCAGGTGCTCTAGATGAAGCAGACCTTGAAGGATATAAAAGTCGAGTTTGATGGGCCAATTCCTATTCTTTGTGATAACACAAGTACCATAAAAATTTCAAGAATCCAGTGATGCATTCAAAGACAAAGCACATTCCAATCAAGTATCACATTTTGAGGGAGAAAGTTGCAGAGAATGAGGTAAAGCTTGAGTATGTTCCTACAAAAGATCAAGTTGCTAATATATTCACTAAGGCTCTTCCAAAAGACACATTTGAGTACCTTCGAGAGAAATTAAGGTTTATTGCCCCTCCTTTCTTGAACTAGATGCATAAGGAGGTGCATCAGTCCAGTGTGCTTCAAAGTACATTTCTTCTCTTGGACTAATGTTGGAGGCTACCTCTCAGGGGGAGCAGGTAGTGGTTTGAGATGATTGTTACATTCAGGGGGAGTAAAGAATAGTTTCAGACTGATCAGAGAAGTAGTGTGCAAGTATGTACAGTAGAAGAGATGTGATGCCCTTTGCCATTGATGTCAAAGGGGGAGAGAGATCATGTGAAAAACTCAGGGAGAGTAAGAGTGCAAAGGTGTAAAAAGAAAGGGGGAGTGCTGATAGAGAATTGTGCCTTGATGATAGAACATGTTTTTCACATCATATGTTGCCATCAATGACAAAGGGAGAGATTGCTGCAAGTATGTGGTAACCGGTGTTGTCATTGATGTCAACATGTTTCTGTTGTCATTGGTGCCAACTGTATCTTCTGATATTGATGTTTGTTGATTGATTGAAGAACATTGAGTATTTTGCTCCGCATTTTCTCTTTATTGAAGACTGGAGTATGAGCTTTGGATATGATTTAGAGAAGTGTTTGAAGATGCTAAATCTAGAATTTGGTGGTTTGGATCGATGTCCAGAAAATGTTCTATTCACCAGTGTGAAGACTATGCTTCGCAAGGTTTGCAAAATAATGGGGAGAAAGTGTTTTGCTCCGCATTTCTCCATAGATTGGATTTTGCATTTACGGTTCTGGACTTAAGCTAATAAGGTACTTAGTCATCTTCATTCAAAAGGATTTGTTATTTGGTGCTCCAGAAGGCAAGTTAGTGACTAGAAGAGTTTGACAGTGTCTGATAAGAAGCAGTTTGTGATATGTTCTTCAAGTGATATATGTTGTGTTCAATTGAGATCTATTGTGGTTGGATTTGTTAGCTACCAAGTGACTCTATGCTATTTGTAGATGTCTCCAGAATGTGTTGAAGACATGTGATTGGTCCGCAAGCTACAATGAAGATCTTGTAAGCATGTTTCTATGTGTTCTTGATATGTGCATAAGTTCTGGCCGACCTAGTTTATCACACTTGTTATGGAGGTGATTCATGGATTGTGGAAGTGTGTCCAAGCATGTGAGGATGTATTTGGGTCTGAGCTAAGCCATGATGTGTTCATCCTTCATTAATTTACCCCACAAATTTGTTTAGGTTTAGTCCTAATTTGATTTATGTGTGTATGCTAACCTTGGAGAAAGTTCCATGGTTGTAGAATGTAATCCTGACCTTGATGTTCATTCCAAGGTTGATGATAGGTATAAATGTATGTAATGAATTCATGTTTGAGGTGTGATAGTGCGAAGATGTGAAGATAAGTGTGAAGTGTAAAAGCAGAGCAGAGTAGAGGAGATATATTGCACTTCAATGGAACTGAACTCGGGCATGGTGTAGATGCTACTAAATCAGTTCACCCTTTGGCAGTGAGCCACCCCTGGCAGTAAGTCACCCCCGGCAGTGAGCCAAACTTTGGTAGTGAGCCACCCTTTGGTAGTGAGCCATTCTTCTGGGTAGTGAGCCCTAGGCAATAAGCCCTTTGGCAGTGAGCCACTTTTGATATTCGGTATTGTTATTACATTATATTGTGAGTTAACACTCACTGTGGTCTTTCCCTGTTTAGGGTTTTCCATGAAAAATTTGGTGTTCATGTGTGTATGATGTTGATGTGTTCATGTTTTGATTCTTCTATTCACATTTAATGTTCATAACAAATTAAGGAGATAGGATAAGTGAATGTGAAAGTGATTTTGGTTTAAAGAAGTTAAAGTTTTTGATACAACTGATTCACCCCCCCTCTCAGTTGTCTTGTGCCTTTCAACATTAGTATGTTACATATGGTATCAAAGCTACTAGGTTTAGCACTAGGGCTTATGAGTTCACTATGCTAACCTATTATCCAACATTATCAGTAGCTAATGTTTGGACTTCTTGTGCCAGCCAAGATGGTGCGACTCAAGATGACGTCTAGGAAGTCAATTATAAAAAATGAGCGCTACTTGAAAGCCAATAAAGAACGAGGGGCCATAGTTAAAACTATAAAAGGAACCAATTTTGACAATGTAATATGGCTTAGTGATATTGAAACTCTCATTAATACCATAACTCAAATTAAGTGAGTGAAGAAGGAAATTTTAGAGGCAGCTAAGATCGCAGCTAGGATCATAGCTTATTCACCCCCAGATGGCAAACCTATGATTAGGACAAACCCTCGTATACCTTCATCTTTTGAGATCATTATACTTATGTCTGATAGTGAATCATATGGATATACTCCACTCGATTATGACATTTGAGTCATTTTATGTATAAATAAGGATGTAGTTACTCCTGAATAAACTATAATAAAGATGATATTGTTTTGTACAAATTTGTTGTTTACTTTTGAGTTAATTATGATTTTGAATTAATGAGTCGTATTAAATTTAGAAAACTAATAGATAACTTAATATTCTCAAGTGTGAGAAAAATGACAACATGGTTCATACAAGAACAAACCAGGGTGAAAGTCAAGAAAAGAATAACCCTCCAGTTAATCCCATGGACAAGTCAGATCAAATCCTAGCTATGCTTATAGAAACCAAGGAGAGACTTGGTACCTTAGAAGAGAGGGTCAGAGATCAAGGGAATCCAAAAGGAGGAAATGAGATCTCTCATGGATTGAGCAATGAGAATCATCAAGAGCATAGTTCTAATAGTGAGAATCTTGAAAACCGTAGACCCTAGACAAAAGTGAAGGATAGGCTTGCTTTAGAATTGTCTAAAGATATGAAGAAAGTCACACCAACTAAGTTTGATGGAACAGTGACTGGAGATGCTGCTGAGACTTGGTTAACATTTATGGAAAAGTATTTTGAGATAAGAAATTATTCAGAAATAACCAAAGTAGTTTGGGGAGCCTATCAATTGGCAAGAGAAGCATCCACTTGGTGGATGAACAAGAAAATGGAATTAGGATTAAGTTCCTTAAGGGTAACTTGGGATGAGTTTGTTAAACTATTCTATAAAATGTGGTTGACACAACTTTTCTTTGACCAGAAGTTGACAGATTTTTAGAATCTTTATCAAGGAGACATGTCAGTAGTTGAATATGGAGAGAAGTTTACCCACCTTCTGAAGTACATACCTCAATATCAGAAGGATGAAAGATTCTAAATTAGGAAATTCATCATGGGTTTGAATTCTCAGATTGGTGGTGAAGTGGACGTGCATGGTCTTATGACAGTGGATAAAGTTTATGAGAAGGCCATCAAGCATGAGCAAAAGTTGAAGTCCATATCGTCTTATCGCAATAGGAATCGCAAGAGATTCAATAAGACTCCAACTTCCCAACCATCCAAGAGGAGGAATGATAAGAACTATGAAAATAGGAGAAATGGCAAAGGAACCCAGAAGTATAAGAGTGGGTCTGGTAATGAGAAAAAGAATGGTAATTTCAAGAGAAATGAAGATAATACTAGAAAGTAAGCTGAAAAGAGAGGACCTCCTAGAGGATGCTTTACTTGTGGAGGTGATCATTATGCCAATCAATGCCCAACCAAGAACTAGAGTGGTCAGCCAAGAGGTAATGCCTTACTTTCCCAGCAAGCAGCTTTCCAGCAAAGGATTCATACAACACTCGATAATCGCCAAGCGAAGTATCAGATCACTCCTATTGAGATGACAGGTACCTTGTTTGGAGTCCCAATCTCTATTTTGATTGATACTGGAGCAACTAAAAAATTAATATCTCCTAGAGTTTTGAATAAATTTCCTAGAAGAGATGGTTACATGGCTAAACCTTCGTCAGTCGATTATGCTAACCAATCTAAGGCTCATGTAGAGCAATGTTTGTTTGAGGCTGAGATTAATCTTTCTAGTTTTTCAACTGAGGTGAATTTATACGTAGATCCCTTAGGTTCCTATGATGTTATCTTAGGAATGAACTAGTTGTGGAAACATAGAGCCAAGGTCGACTATTTTTCAAAAATAGTTGAGTGTTTAGATGATGTGGGAAATAAGGTCTTTTTCCAAGGTATTCAAAGAGAGGTCAAGATTCGACCAATCTCTGCAAAGCAATTGAAAAGGGCTAGGTGAAAAGGGTGTCAACTCTTTGTAGTAAAAATGGAACAAACTAAGGAAAGTCTTCGAAAGCAAAGTGTGCCTTTTGAAGAAAGTTATCCTTTTCTTTGAGATTTCTAGAATGTTTTTCCAAAGGAACTTCCAAGACTACCACCCAAAAGAGTCTTTGATTTTGCAATCGACATTAAACCAGGATCTGAACCAATATCAAAATCACCTTACCATATGACTACTATGGAATTGATGCAATTAAAAGCCCAATTACAAGAATTGTTGGCAAAAGGATTGATTAGACCTAGTGTTTCACCATGGGGTGTAGTAGTTATCTTTGTCAAAAATAAAGATGGAACTTTGTGTCTGTGTATCGATTATGTATGCTCAATAAAGTAATGATAAAGAATAAGTATCCATTACTATGTATAGATTATCTTTTTGATCAAATGCGTCAAGCTTCTATGTTTTCAAAGATCAATTTGCGATCAGGATATCATCGGTTGAGATTAAAGGATGAGGATATCCATAAAATAGCTTTTAGAACAATATATGGGCACTATGAGTTTACAATGTTGCCATTTGGACTTACGAATGCCCTTGTCGCATTCATGAACCTGATGAACAATGTGTTTAGAGATTGCTTGGACAAGTCTGTTCTAGTCTTTTTGGATGATATTCTTATTTATTCTAAGAATGAAGAACATTTGCAACATTTGTGAGTAGTATTGCAATGGTTGAGAGAGCATAAGTTATATGGAAAACTTTATAAGTGTTCTTTCTTCCAAAAGGAAATTCAGTATCTAGGACACATAATTTCTGCTAAAGGAATTTTTGTAGACTCGGCAAAGATCAAAGCTATCCTAGATTGGCATGTATCTAAGATTGTGCATGAAGTGCGTAGCTTCATGGGATTGGCGGGATACTACAGAAAATATGTTCTGAATTTCTTAAAAAGTGCAAGTCTAATCACTTCATTGCAAAGGAAAGGGAAACGTTTTGATTGGTCAGACAAATGTCAAGAGAAATTTGATCAATTAAAAGAGAAATTGACAACAACACCAATTCTGAAAGTCCCCGATACCAAAGGTCAGTTTGAGGTAATAATTAATGCCTCAGGAGAAGGATTAGGGGGTGTGCTTATACAAGATGGGCAAGTGATAGCCTATGAGTCTAGAAAGCTAAAAGATTACGAACAAAATTATGCTCCACATGATCTAGAACTAGCAACTATTATGCATGCCTTGCAAGTATGGCATCACTATTTGTTAGGGAAAACTTTTGTGCTAAAGTCAAATCATCAAAGTCTCAAGTATATATTTTCTCAAGAAAATCCAAATGCTCGACAAAGAAGATGGTTAGAATTGATATTCGACTATGACTTTGAGATAAGTTATATCAAAGGAAAAGAGAACAGAGTAGCAGATGCTTTGAGTTGGCAGAGACATATTTCTTCAATTGTCTGTATTCATGCAAACTTTAAAGATTTAGTGTTGCAAAATTTATTAGGTGATGAATATTATGAGCAGGTCAAGCAAGCTCTAATGGTAGATCCTAAAGATTCAACATATGATGGGTTTCATTTTGAGTCTGATGGGGACTATTGAGATACAGAGGAAGAATGTATGTTCCTAATTTTGATGAACTAAGAAATCTTGTGTGGAAATAAGTTCATTCTGCACCGTACTTAGGACATCCATGAGTAACCAAACTTCTAGCTGATGTAAAACCTCTTTATTTCTAGAAAGAAATGAAGAATGATGTTGCAAGATTTGTAGCAAGTTGACTAGAATGCCAGAGAGTTAAGGCAGAACATCAGCATCTCGTGGGACTTTTGTATCCACATGATATACCAGAATAGAAGTGGCAAGTCATAAGTATGCATTTTTTTCAAGGTCTTCCAATGTCTAAAAATAAACATGATGTAATCTTAGTTGTGGTAGATAAACTCACAAAGGTAGCACATTTCATACCTAGAAATTTAACTGATGGAGCACCAGTTTTAGCTCGCAAATTTGTTCAAGAAGTGTATAGATTGCATGGAGTTTTTGAGAAGATTATCTCAGATAGAGATGCGTGTGTGATGTCAAGGCTTTGGCAAACCTTATTCTCAGTGCTAGGAACTCATCTTAATGTGAGTAAAACTTATCATCCTAAAATAGATGGTCAAACTAAGAGAGAAAACCAAGTTTTAGAGGATTTTTTACGAATGTACTGCATGGATCAGCCATATAAGTGGGAAGAGTATTTACCGCTTGTGGAATTTGCTTATAACAATTCCTAGCATTTTGCAATCAAGATGGCACCATTTGAAGCATTGTATGGAAGAAGATGCTAAACTCCTATAAGATGGGATAAGCTAGAAGATGGGATTAGCATTGGTCTAGAAATGCTAGTAGAAATGGAAGAAAAAATTAAGTTGATTAGAAAGAGATTGGCAGAAGCCAATGATAGATAGAAAAGTTATTTTGATGCCAAGTGAATACCAAGACAATTCTCTATTGGAGAGAAAGTCCTTTTGAGGGTCAAACCTCAGAAAAGTTCTATAAAATTTGGAAGGTCTTCCAAATTAGCTCCTCGTTACGTAGGACCCTTCGAAGTGCTCTAAGTGATCAATCCAGTTGCCTACAAAATTGTTCTACCACTAACCTTATCTATAATGCATAATGTTTTTCATGTTTCTTATTTGAAAAAGTATATTGTAGGAGATAACCACATTCTTAATTGGAATGCATTATAGATACATGACCTAGGAGTGGTCACAATCGAGCCTCTCAAAATGCTTGAAACACACAAGATCCACTTGTGTAATAGAGAGATTATGCAGTGCAAGGTTCAGTGGGACCAATATGCAGAGGATAGTGCTACATGGGAGGATTACCATGACTTCTATCAAAGATTTCCTCATTTGTTTCATGTTTTAAGCACTTAAACAAAAACTTGTTTTAAATTATGTTTTGATACATTGAATCATCGAGGATGATGAATCTTTAGGGGAGAGATATGTTACATCCCTAATTTTGGCTTTGATTTTACTATTTATTTTTACGTGAATATAGGTGAATGTTATGGATAAATGATTAGACATTATGATATAATGTCAGAGTAAATTATTAAAATTCATTAAATATCAGTTCATGTGATTAAATATAATGCATGTGATTGAATGATTCAGAAATTTATGTTATGAGAATTAGATTTGTTACTCATAAGATTTATGAATGGACTAACAATGCATTGATCACGTTTTGGTGATTGCAAGTTGTATTAAAAAAAATAGGTTTCGATCACTCTTCGAGAAAGTATCTTTTGAGGAGAAGAGAATAGACATTTGGTTTTGAACCATTCATTTGTCATTTGAGTATAGCATACCTTCAGTTAGTAAACCCTTGTCGATTGAGGTAAGTCATGTTTATTCCAGTGGTTTTAGTTTGTTGATCGACTCGACAAGTTGTCGATGTCATTTAGTATCTTTTGATGTTTCGATAACGACAACCTTGTCATTTTGTGAAATCAACGTGATTTACTTTTTTATGTGAAGGGGAAATGAACTTGACCCAATCACGCTTTGTGTGTAAGTATTACATCACATTATTATAATTCTTATTGATACTAATATATACACTTTATTTTAGATTATTATTACATTATTATTCTTGAGAAGTTGGTTTGAGGTTGTTAGTCGGTTTTAAATGATAACAACCTTTGTTATAGAAAAAGGTATTCCTTCTTAACCAACTCAAGAGCTTTGTATGTCTTTATAAGAGTTGTCGTTTATTTTAGAGAGTGCTATTGAATACCCATGTCTCCCTCTCGTTGCATGCTCGAACCATAAGCATTAAGAGGCTTATTAAGAGGAGGTATTCACAGTTGTGGAGAACCTTCCAACGACTTGTATGTGGACTCATAACATTTGTTATCATAGTGGAATAATCCACGATCCAAAAGGAAAATGTTTTAACAAATTAGAGTGGAGTCTTAATGATAGACATGCATGGGTTGTTAGATAAGATAACTACTTATTAGTGGTATGGTAGCTTTTGTGGAGAGAGGGAAGGGATATCATGGTCATGTGGGAGAAAAAGTTTTGTCATAGCTATAGGGAGGAGAGTGATAGAACATCGATCCTCACAGAGTCGATAGTAGAGAACTGTATTGTTTCTTAGGAGAAGAATAACATTGTCCATGAAAAGAGAGTGGGACTGATAAATGTTCAGTCGAGAGGCATAAGAGCTCGATCATCATAGCTAAGGAGAACAGTAGCAAGGAGTTTAAGCACAAGTCGACAAGAGTATACCGGCTGAGTCAATAGCTCATAGTCTAAACGTCACTAGTTTTGCATTTGTGAGGATTACTCAGGTATGAGACGAGCATATTTCTCATGTTTTTACTTTTAAAACTATGTTGTTTGAAACTCTTAATAAACAGTAGTTGTTTATGAGAACGCGGGTATTTTTTTAGAAGTGTTTGTGAGATTTATAGACTATAAGCCTAGTGTTATAGGAAGCTTTATTTATATCAAAGAACTCTTAGTCGATGCCACATAAATGTTGAAGGCACAACACAACTGAGGGGGGGTGAATCAGTTGTATCAAAACTTTAACCTTAATTAATCACTTTCACAATCACATTAACTAGCTTTAACCACTTAATCTGATATGAAGAATAAACATGAAAAGTAGAAACAAAACTTAAGCACACCAACACTATTCACACATGAACACCAAATTTTTACGTGGAAAACCCTTAGAAAGGGAAAAACCATGGTGAGTGTTAGCTCACAATATAATGTAGTAACAATACCGAATATCAAAGAGGTTCACTGCCAAGAGGGTTCACTGCCCAGGGCTCACCACCGAGGGCTCACTGCCGATGGGTGGCTCACTACCAAGGGGTGAACTGATATAGTAGCATCTACAGCATGCTTGAGTTTAGTTCCATTGAATCATAATGTATTTTTCTTGTTTTGTCTTTACAACACACACACCTTAACTTCACATCTTTTTCACATATTCACAACAATCACGACTTCATTACATGAATTTATACCTATCATCAACCTTGGAATGTACATCAAGGTTAGCATTACAATCTATGACCATTGGAACTTTCTCCAAGGTCAGCATACATACATAATTTCAAAATAGGACTGGACCTAAATAAACTTGCAGAGGAAAAGAACGAAGGATGAATACATCATGGCTTAGCTTGGACCCAAACACATATTCACATGCTTGTACATGCTTCTACAATCCATGAATTACCTCCACAACAAGTGTGACTCACCAGGTCGGCTAGAACAAGTATACAACATCAAGAATCACTAAGTCACACGCATCCAAGAGCTTCATTACAACTTGCAGATCAGACACACACCTTCAATGCATTGAGGGGACATCTATGAACACCATAGAATCATTTGGAAACCAAAAAGTCCAACCGCAACATATCTCAACTTACTTTTCTTGAAGATGGATCATAGACTGCTCTCAATCAGACACTGTCAAACTCTACTAATAAAAAACTTGCTTTCTGGAGCACCAAATCACAAACCTTTGGAATGAAGAAAGCTAAGGACCTTGTAATCTTAATTCTAGAACCGCAAGACCAAGGAACATATTACGGAGGAATGCGGAGAAAAATACTTCCTCCCTGTTACACTGCAAACTCTATCAAGCACACTCTTCAAACTGGTGAATAGAACTTTTGTTGCACAGTGGTCTAGACCACCAAATTCTGGATTTAGCATCTTCAAACACTTCTCTAGAACATATCCAAATCTCATACTCTGGTCTTCAATACTGAGGAAATGCAAAGCAAAACTTAGAGAGTTATTCTATAGGCCAAAATACTCTGCAACACACTATTTCCACTTGGAGAGCAAATTTTCTCAAAAGCACTTGGAAACTTAGTATCAAGAATATCTTCTCATCATCTTCAACACTTATATAAGATAATACATAGCAATAGACTCATCAAACAAGCATCAAAACAAGAGCACAGTTGACACCAATGACAACATAGATATGTTGACATCAATGACAACATCAGTTAGCGCATACTTGCAACAATCTCGCCCTTTGTCATTGATGACAACATATGATGTGAAAAACCATCAAGACAAGAATTTGCATTCATCCATCTCCCCCTTTCTCTTTACACATCTAAAACACTTTCTCCCCCTGAGTTTTTCACATGATTTCTCCCCCCTTTGACATCAATGGGAAAGGACATCATATTTCTTCTACTGCACATACTTGCATGCTTCTGCTCTGATCATCTGGAATTATTCTTTCACTCCCCTTTAATACAGTAATCAGCTCTTTACTCCCTCTAAAGGGTAGCCTCCTAAATTAGTCTAGAAAGAAATATTCTTTGAAGTACATTGGATTGATGGATCTCCTTATGCACCCAGTTCAATGAAGGAGGGGCAATAACCCCTAACCTTTCCTGGAGATACTCAAATGTGTCCTTTGGAAGAGCCTTGGTGAATATATTAGCTACTTGATCCTTTGTAGGCACATACTCAAGCTTCACTACATTCTCTGCAACTTTCTCTCTCAAAAAGTGATACTTTATTGAAATATGTTTTGTTTTTGAATGCATCACTAGGTTCTTTGAAAAGTTTATGGCACTTGTGTTATCACATAGAATAGTGATTGGCTCCTCATACTCAACTTTGATATCCTTCAAGGTTTGTTTCACCCACAACACCTGAGTGCAGCATATTACTGCAGCAATATATTCTACCTCTGCAATAGATAAGGAGACTGATACTTGTTTCTTGCTATGTCAAGACATTGCCCTATCTCCAAGGAAGAATACACCTCCACTTGTGCTTTTCCTTTCATCAACACAACCGTCCCAATCTGCATCTGTATAGGCACTTAGGGAGAAGTCATTATTCTTTGGATACCATAGAGCATGATCCAGAGTATCTTTCAAGTACCTAAAAATCCTTTTCACCGCCACAACATGTGATTCTCTAAGATCTGATTGAAATCTAGCCACAAGACAAACTGCATGCATGATATCCAGTCTGGTGGCAGTCAGATAAAGCAGTCCTCTAATCATTGACCTGTACTTGCTTTGATCAGCCTTAGGAGATTCATCATTTTTGCTCAACTTACATCTAGTAATCATAGGAGTGCTCACCGGTTTAGAGTCTTCCATTCCAAACTTTTTTAATAACTCTCTGAGATACTTTGATTGAGAAATGAAGATACCTTTGTTTGTCTAATTGATTTGCAATTCAAGGAAGAAATTCATCTCAAAACACATGCACATCTCAAACTCCTTTTGCATCTCATCTGCAAAATTCTTACACATTCCTTCATTTCCACCAAATATAATATCATCCACATAGACTTCAATAATCAGGATTTGATCTTTGCTTGCCTTGATATACAAATTGTTATCTATGGACCCTTTACTGAAACCCTATTGTAGTACATACTTATCCAGTCTTGCATACCAAGCTCTAGGAGCTTGTTTCAATCCATACAGAGCCTTCTTTAACTTGCACACCATATCTGGTTGGTCTGATAATTGGAATCCATCTAGTTGCTCTATGTATACCTCTTCTTCTAACTCACCATTCAGAAAGGCAGATTTCCCATCCATTTGATACACCTTGAAATCTTTATGTACAACAAAAGCCAAAAATAGTTTGATTGCTTCCAATCTAGCCATTGAAGAAAAAGTCTCCTCATAGTCTATCCCTTCCACTTGTGAGTAGCTTTTGCACACAAGTCTTGCTTTGTTTCTCACAACTTCTCCAACCTCATTTAGTTTGTTCTGGAAAACCCACTTTGTTCCAATCGCATTCTTGTTTGCAGGTCTAGGGACAAGTTCCTAAGTCTTGTTCTTCTCAATCTGCATTAATTCTTCTTCTATTGCCTTAACCCAATGTTCATCATTGCAAGCTTCATTTGCAATCTTAGGTTCTGCCTTTGAAAGTAAACAGAGATTTACTTGTTCTTTTGCAACTCTCTTCTTGTCAATACACCTTTCTTTTTATCACCTATAATTTGATCTTCAGAATGATCTCTTTGCACATACTTGGGAGTCTTTGGAATTCTTTCAAGAGCATCTTGAATTTCTACTTCTTCAGGAGCAACTTGTACTTCAGTCTGAACTTCCTTTTCTTTGCCTTTTTCTACCTTCTCTGTGACAACAGGTTCATCTGATTCATATCCATCCAATTGAAGATCTTCATCTACCTTTACATTTGCACTTTCAATGATCTTTTTCAGTCTTTTATTATAGCACCGATAAGCCTTGCTCTTGTTTGAGTAACCTAGGAATATGCCTTCATCACATCTAGCATCAAACTTCCCTAATTCTTCATCTCTTCTAATATAAAATTTGCTTCCAAAGACTTTGAAATATTTGACTGTAGGAGTCTTACCATACCACAGTTTATAAGGTGTCTTGGTCTCTTTTGCTCTGACTTGGACTCCATTCTAAATATAAACAACAATGTGTATTGTTTCTTTCCAGTACACTTCTGGTAGGTCTGCTTCCTTGATCATTATTCTAGCAGCTTCTTGAACAGTTCTATTCTTCCTTTCAACCGCTTCATTTTGTTGAAGAGTCCGAGGGCCAGATAAATGTCTCTTTATTCTATGTTCCTCACATAAATCATTGAACTCATTTGAAGTAAATTCACCTCCTCTGTCATACCTTAAGCACTTGATTTTTAGATCCAATTCATTTTCAACCATAGCTTTGAAAGTTTTGAACTTATCTAGGGCTTCTAATTTTTCTCTAAGGAAAGTAACCCAAGTCATTCTTGAATAATCATCAATAAGAAGCGTGAAATACCTATCACCTTGTAGACTTCTTACTCTTGTAGGACCACAAAGGTTTGTATGCACCAACTCCAGCAGACTGATAGAGAATTGTTCTTTGGTTTTGAAGGTGGTCTTTGTCATCTTCCCCAATTGACAATCTTTACATGTAACATTGGCAGGCTTCACAATCTTAGGTAGATCCCATACAATCTGAGTAGTACCTATTTTCACTAGATTATCAAAGTTGATGTGACCCATTCTCCTATGCCATAGCCAACTTTGATCTGTCTTAGCCAACAAACAACGGTTCTCATAGCCTTTCAACTGATAAACATTACCATGAGTCTTCTTACCAGCAACAATTATGGTTCTGGAGCTTTTTCTTATCTCACATCCTTTGTTCTTGAACACAAGATTATATCCTTTGTTGCACATTTGTCCAACACTTAGAAGGTTATGATTCAAGCCCTTGACATAAAGAGCATCATCTATATTATGCTTGCCATCAAAAGTAATTGATCCTTTTCCACAAATCTTACTAGTTGCATCATCACCAAACCTAACCATGCCTCCATCATATTTTTCAAACTTAACAAATTTACTTTTGTCTCCAGTCATGTGATTTGAACATCCACTGTCAATGATCCATTCATCCTCCTTTTTAGCATGAAATGCAGACAACTCTCCTGAACTTCCATCCTTCACACAGCTAGCAAGGTTAGCAGAAATAGGTTCTTCTCTAAATGCAATAAACAAGCATTCACTACTATTGCCATCATCAGAATTAGATTCATCATTAGTTACACCATCATCATATCTAACATAGTAACTCTTTCTTACCATCTTTCCATTACTTTCATTGAATTTCAAAGCTCTGTCAGGACATCTTGAAGCATAGTGACTGATTTTTCCACAATTGAAACATTTAAAGGGTAACTTACCTTTGAACTTTCCTTTGCTGCCTCTTTTTATTCTACTTGCAAATTTTGCCTCAAGTTGTACAAAATCTTCTTCATATGATTCCATAGCATACTTCTTTGATCTAGAAATCTTTTCTTCCTTGGCCTTGAAGGCAGTCTCAGTTTTCACAAGACCATCAATAGTACCAAATTCCCTTATTTCAAAGGCAATTAGTTTACCAAGCAATTGATCTTTTGTAAGTTTACCTGACTCAAGCAATTCTTCAATGGTAGATACCTTGTGACTATAGGACTTTGGAAGAGTTCTAAGTATTTTATCAATAACATCTTCATCTTCTAATTTTCCACCAAGGGCCTTGATGCTACTGACAACTTCATCAATCTTCTGTATGTAATTTGTTATGTTATCATCTTCAGACATTCGCATGGTTTCATACGTGGTCTTCAAATTCTACAACTTATCTTTCCTGACAGATGCATTACCTTCATAAACATTCTTCAGTTTCTTCCAAATTTCATGAGTAGTTGCAAGATCTGCAACTTTTGCCATTTCAACATTTGATAAAGCATTCAATAAAGCATTTTTAGCTTTGTGATTCAACTCAAACTCCTTGGTTTCTTCTTCAGTCTCTAGACCATCTTTAGGTATTTCATATTTGTTTTTGACTATCGTCCAAACACTGTAACCTATAGAAATAAGATAACTTTCCATGCGTACCTTCCAGTATGCGTTGTCAGATCCATCAAACTGTGGTGTGTCCTTTTTGTGTGCCATCTCGAATCTACCTCAAGTTGTTAGGCTTCTTCCAAGGAACCTTGCTCTGATACCAATTGTTGAAGGCACAACACAACTGAGAGGGGGGTGAATCAATTGTATGAAAACTTTAACCTTAATTGATCACTTTCACAATCACATTAACTTGCTTTAACCACTTAATCTGATATGAAGAATAAACATGAAAAGTAGAAACAAAACTTAAGCACATCAAAATTATTCACACATGAACACCAGATTTTTACATGGAAAACCCTTAGAAAGGGAAAAACTATGGTGAGTGTTAGCTCATAATACAATATAGTAACAATACCGAATATCAAAGAGGCTCACTGCCAAGAGGGCTCACTATCCATGGCTCACTGCCCAAAAGGTTGGCTCACTGCCAGTGGGTGGCTCACTACTAGTGGGTGGCTCATTGCCAAGGGGTGAACTGATATAGTAGCATCTACATCATGCTTGAGTTCAGTTCCATTGAAGCACAATGTATCTTTCCTGTTTTGCCTTTACAACACACACACACCTTAACTTCACATCTTTTTCACATATTCACAACAATCACGACTTCATTACATGTATTTATACCTATCATCAACCTTGGAATGTACATCAAGGTCAACATTACAATCTACGACCATTAGAACTTTCTCCAAGGTCGGCATACATACATAATTTCAAAATAGGACTAGACCTAAACAAACTTGTGGAGGAAAGAATGAAGGATGAATACATATGGCTTAGCTTGGACCCAAATACCTATTCACACACTTGTACATGCTTCTACAATCCATGAATTACCTCCGCAACAAGTGTGACTCATCAGGTCGACCAGAATAAGTATACAACATCAAGAATCACTATGTCACACACTTCCAAGAGCTTCATTACAGCTTGCGGATCAGACACACACCTTTAATGCATTGAGGGGGCATCTATGAACACCATATAATCATTTAGAAACCAAAAAATCCAACCACAATAGATCTCAACTTACTTTTCTTGAAGATGGATCACAGACTACTCTCAATCAGACACTATCAAACTCTGCTAATCAAAAACTTGCTTTCTGGAGCACCAAGTCACAAAACCTTTGGAATGAAGAAAGCTAAGGATCTTGTAAGCTTAATTCTAGAACCGCAAGACCAAGGAACATATTGCGGAGGAATGCAGAGCATAATACTTCCTCCTTGTCATGCTGCAAGCTCTGTCAGACATAGTCTTCAAACTGGTGAATAGAACTTTTGCTGCACAGCGATCCAGACCACCAAATTCTAGATTTAGCATCTTTAAACACTTCTCTAGAACATATCCAAATCTCATACTCTGGTCTTCAATACTGAGGAAATGTGGAGCAAAACTCAGACAGTTATTCTGCAAGCCAAAATACTCTACAACACACTGTTTCCACTTGGAGAGCAAATTTTCTCAAAAGCACTTGGAAACTTAGTATCAGGAATATCTTCTCATCATCTTTAGCACTTATATAAGACAATACACAACAACTGACTCATCACAAACAAGCATCAAAACAAGAGCACAGTTGACACCAATGATAACACAGATATGTTGACATCAATGACAACATCGGTTAGCACATACTTGCAACAATAAATTACTGCTCCATGTTGATATTTATAATCTTACCTTTGAGCAAATTCCTAAGTCAATGTTTGAATCTCTTTGCTCGGCCGACATCTTAGAGCATATTATGGCTGATATAATGAAGGCTAGTCCTATAATTTTGATGGTCAAAGTCATATAAGTCATAAAGTTTGATGTATAAACAATTTATATACATGTCTATATGTTTCTTTATACCGTAGGTTTCTATATTAAACAGTACATTTATGACAATGTAGAATTTGCATGTCTTGGGATACTATGAAAATAGTATTATTATGATTGTAAGGGACACTTTAATTTTGAATGATAAGTAATATCATTAAGAGAATACTTTTCTTTTTAAAGGGTGCGTCAAGTGAGATGTTTCCCTACAACAAGCTTAGATGAAAACACTTGTATTTTATTGATTCAACATAAGCTTATTTTATAAAGAGAGAGAAGCTTAGACATTGAATTTAAGTGGATAGCAAATGGAATTAGTCCATTGTCCTTTTGGAATCAACTAAACTTAGGCAAAGTTTAGACTTGAATTGAACCTTTGGCATTATTGTAACTGAGGTATACTCATATATTTTAAACTAGTTAAGGTTTGTGAGATTTAAACGACTTCGTAGTCGGAAGAAGATTAGAGGATAATCTCTTTCTTTTGATATTATTACTTTCTATAATAAGTATATTTTTTGTTCCATTATGATGGAATAGGGAAGACAAAACACTAGTTTTGACGCAGAAGGATTAAGATTATTTGATATACCCTTCTGGTTATAACTTGACTTAGTTATTTCTATATGGGTCGACAATGAAGGGTCGAGTATCATAAATGTTAATGTTTATTTTTTAACTTGTCGAAAGAAGATTTGTTTTTAGTCGACAGTGATATCCTTGGTAAAGAAACATAATAGTTTGGTTACAAGTCAACTTAAGCTTGAAGTATCGATAAGTCATAGACCTCAGCTATTGCAAGTATGCAAAGAGGTACTTTGGAGTGGATAGTTAATCCATAAAGTCTATTGTTACAAATGACAGAGTCATGAGAATCAAACTAAGTTAGGAAGACGAGAATTGAGTTAGATAAAACTCTATTGTTAAACCTAGTTAACCAAGTCAAACTACAGGATGTGATAGTATCCAAGTCAAGTTAGAGGTGGGTGAACACTACGACTATGTTTATTTTAAATGGTTGTTCATATAGAACCTTTGGCCAAAGTAATGCATACGTCTTTGCATGCATTTAGTCGATTCACCGTGTCTAGATTTCATAGCCTGTCAAAATGATCATACTTAGCTAGAGGATTGTCTAGGGTTGTATGATTGATAGCATTATGTAGGATACAACACCAGTACTCAGATGGCAAATAACCGTTGGTTACCTTATGTCTATACTCTTCGTGAAGGGTAGGGCCACTTCCAAGAAGGAAGCTGTGCGAGGGACTGCCGGTCTGTGGTTGGAGGTAAAGCACTCAGAAGATGCTCTCTCTCCCTAGTAGAAGACTCGCCGAGACTTGTGATATGGATGTCAGAATTCCAAATGCAGCGTATCTATTGGATATGAGACTTGTGTTTCATAGACTATGTAAATTTCATCAAATGCAGATTATTGTAAATGAAAAGACAAAATATCTATTTTGTAAATTATATCATGTTGTATATTTCAGAAAGGAAATTATGATTATGTGATGTATCTTGATTCCTTGATATTTATTTTATTTTCAAAAAAAAAGTTAAATCTTTTTCACTTTATTTATTATTATCTCATGGTAAATATTTGATTTTAGTCTTGTTGAAGAGTTAGTATGTTACACTTCACAGATTTCTCCTTTTTCCTTAGGTTTTGTAATCTCTTCAACAATTCCAACTCATAGTCAGCAAGTATGAACTGATTCTTCAACTTTGTCAGCATCCTATCCCATTTTATGATTTTCTCTTTTCCTATCCTATTCTTATCTAATTGAACTTCTTTCCACCAAATAGCAGCATGTCCTTTCAACTTAGCTTTTGCAAATCTTACTCTCTCCGGATCTTCAATTTCTTCATATTCAAAATATTCCTCCAAGTCATTTATCCAGTCAATCAATTCCTCATGGTTTGAATTTCTGTTATAGTTTGATAGTTCCATTCTAGGTCTCTTAGCCATCTTAGAAATAGCTTTCAACATCTTTACCTGATCTGATTATTCTTCCTATAGGGCTTCTTCATTTTGGTCAGCAGCTTGAAATTCATCATCATCGCCTTCATCTTCATGCCTAAGGTTTAGTCCTCTTCTTCTATCTTCTTCTACAACATCCAATATAACTTTCATTATCCTCATCATCTCTATCATCTCTTCCATTCTTCCAATAGCATTGGTCATAGCAGGCATCCTCCTTGGCGGCATCTCTTCCTAAGATCCTGTGTAAGTACCTCAATTCAGCGATCTGACTACAAGGTTGCAACTGCCTCACAATCGGCACTCTGTTGACAAACACAAGTAGACTACCTCAGGTCAGTGATCTGTTCACCACAATATCTTCCAAAATGACTTTACTCCCAAAGGATTCAAAACTTCACTCTAATACCACTTGGTGCAATCATGGATGGAGGGTCCTAAGAAGGGATTGCTGATTTGGGAATTTAGGGACCCAAATGGTCTTAGAATTTTTATGATTTTTGATGGGGAATGTGATTGTTAAGATTTGGGGATGGGGTGGGAGGTGGATGCTCCACTTGGTTTTGGTGCTTTTATTTAGGGACCCACACCATTTTATTTTTTCTTTTGGGGGTGTGGGCTTTTGTAGTCTTTTAGATGGATTTTTCTTGGATGTTGTGTATCAATGCCTTACAACATGATACTCTTTAGTCTTTTTCAGATTGTGTACTTTATGTGGGGAGGCATCCAAATTATTATTTTTAAATCCCATGGGGTGTTTGATAGCTTCATGTTTGGACTACGTTTGCATTCATTAATCTTGATTTGGGATTTTGGGGGGTCGAGATTTATGGACGGGGATATTGAGGATGGTCACATGCTTTTTGGATTGATGGATGAAATAAGATGGAGGAGGGATGGTGGCATATGATTTGGAGGTGCAATGAGGTGCACCGAGTTTAGGTTTGGATGAAGTAGATTTGGGAGGTGTGTGGGTGGTACCAACATGTTTGGATTGTTTTCCTTGGGATGTATAACCAAGGCCATGTGTGCACGAATGGATTTTGACATGGATGGGCTCCAAAATGTCATTTTTATGAAGGCCTAGGCCTTTACTATGATAGTTCATGTTTTGGAGCATACAATGTGCGATGAGATGTTTGTTATTTTGAAGACAAGACACAAGTCCATTATTAGATGGAGAGGGATGAGTGGTGGAAGAAAGTTGTTCCTCTCCTATGAGAGAAACACCATAGAGGAAGGTAGCAGGACCAAGACAATAGGATAGTGGATTTGGGATGGGGTCAATAGGCGACGGTGAAGGGTCGATGGAAGATGGTAAAGGAATGATGGGGGATGATGGGGGATCAATAGTAGATGGTGCGAGATCAAGAATAGGAATAGATGGGATGCTTGAATTGTGATTAGGAAGAGGGGTAGATGTTTCAACATTCTTTGGACTAGACTCTTGACATAACTGGGTTTGTGTGGATGGTGTGATGGGGGAGGAGCACGTAGCTTCAATTATTTGAATAGACTCCTTGGACGGGGTAGATGGAGGAGAGGGTGATACTTTAGATAGGGTGTGGGATATGATGGATGATGATTTGGTTTTGATGGGTGTGAGGTGGATGATAGGGTCATTGACGACACACTTGGGTGATTGAGGAGTGGGATGGCATGACTCCACAAGTTTGTTTTCATTATTTTTCTCAACACCCTTAGCAAGGAGTCCTCAAAGAAAGGATGATATAGATTTAGTAGGGGTTTTGGATGATGGAGTAGATGGTGGATTAGATAGTGGGGTAGATGGTGAGGTTGATGGGTAAGGAGATGGTGGATTTGGATATGATGGATTCAGATAAGGGGTTGGTGGATTTGGGTAGGTGGGATAAAGATAAGGAGGGGATGGATTTGGATAATTGGAATAAGGATAAGAAGGATGTGGATAAGGGGTGGAGTTGATGGGGATTTCATATGAGAATGGATGTTGAGGAATGGATGGAGGATAGAATGGATTTCCCTTGTCAAGGGTAGCATATGGATGACCATAGGATATGCATTGATGTGCGGGGGCATAGCTTGTTGTAGCCAATGCATGGTCGAAGGGTGCTTGCATGTTTATGGATGACCAAGGGTGGTTTATGGCAAGCTTACTTGTAATGATTTCATCAAGGATTTCGAATTTAGCTTGTTCAACAACATCATCATATGAAGTCATGATTGGATTTGGATTTAGGATGATGTGATGTAGGATGACTTGATGAAATGATTTGGATTCTGGATTAAAGGGGGATTTCAAATGATTTGGATTAACTGGGATTGGATGAATTGGGATTTGGATTGATCAAGGTCAATGATATATGACACTTGATGCTAGGATGGACTGGACTTGATTTGATTTGATTAGTCAAGGTCAATGATATATGACACTTGATTGGATTTGGATTGATTAGGGTTGATTTCGGATTAGGCCAAGGGCCCTTTGATGTTTGGATTGGGTAATTTTGGATTAGGCCAAAGGCCCTTGGGTAATGACTTGGATGATGATTTGGAGAGGCTTGAAAGAGGTTAAGTCCTTAACTAATTTTTGATTTCCAAAGGATGATTTTTGGATTAAGGATTGGAATTGAATTATGATGAAGGATGGGTAGAGGAATGAAGGATGGTTGGTTTAGATGAAGGATGAGTGGGTTGGATCAAGGATTGTCGTGAGTGGATTATGATGTGGATTAGGAAGGATAATGAATGAAGGATTAAGATCAATAATGGGATTAGGATTAGGGGGGATTGATGGATTAGATGATTAAGGATAATTGATGGGATCAGATTAGGATCGATGATAGGTTTGATTAGGGAGATGGGTTGGATTAAGATTAGGGATGGAATGGATTAGGATTGGATGATAAAGATGGATTGTGATTAAGGATAAAGTGGACTTGATTAAGCTCAAATAGTGGGATTAGATTAAGCTCAATTGATGGGATTAGATTAGGATAACGATGATGGATTAAGAAATGGATGTAGGATTAGAGGGATAGATGATTAGGATAAGATGGTTTAAGATAATGGATTGGATTAGATGGACGATAGAGAGTTAGGATTATGTGGATAAGGGATTTGGATTAAGATGACGAGGGAGTGATTAGGATTTGAATTAGGATGGAGATGGAGAGTTAGATTAGGAAAATGGATTGTGATGTGGCTTAAGAGGGATAATGAACGAACAATTAAGCTCAATAATGGGATTGGGATTCAGAGTGATTAATGGATGAGGTGATTAGGAAGGATAAGATGAGATCATTAGGCTATAATAAATGCAAGAAGTGATTTGGGAAAATGGATTAGGGAGTAATTAAGATGGGATAAAGATGGTGATGAAGACTTGGATTAGGATGAAAGTGATGTGATTAAGATAATGGAAAATGGATTAGGATATGGATTTGGGGATGATTAGAGGAAATGAATAATGTATAAATTATTGGATTAGAAGGTGATTAGAATGATAGAATGGGATTAAGCTCAAAGATGGGGATTAATTAAGTTCAAATGATGGGATTAGATTAGGATAATGATGATGGATTAAGAGAATGATTTAGATGATTAGGTTAATGAATAGGATGAAATTGGATGATTGGATGGGTGTTTAGGAGAAATTGGATTGAGATAATGTGGATTGGGGTGAGATTAGATTAGGATAATGTGGATTAAGAGGAAAATAGATTATTTGGATTTGGATTAGGAAAATGGAAGATTTGGATGAGGATTGAGATGGGTGACTAAGGGTGGCTTAGGTACTTGACCTTAGGTAACTTTGCAATAAAATAAAGACACATTCATGTACAATTCTAGCAAAGAATTTGAATTTGATTTATATTTAAGGGGATTCATAGGTTTTGATGATGAAGACATGCCAAACACACCAACAACCTAGATTAGTCAAATAGGTGTGATATATCTTGTGGATCTCATGAACCGTGGGTCAATCCCAACTCAAAATAGAGAAGCAATTCCCACCCCCATTAATACCATGACGCTATAACATGGATAGATAGGGAATATATGGTCATGTACCACCATATACCCCTTACCTTGGAGACTTTTGTATTGCCCAAAGTAGCCCCTATCTCAAGTATAACGGTACATGTGAGTGTCTTCCCCTCCTACTGCAGCGGTGCACCATAAGATATGATGGTCGAAGGTGTTGGAATCATTTGCCGTTGCGCCAAAAGCTCGAGCTGTCAACGCTCGCTACAAACACCAGACTTAACCTAGATCCACGGGAGGCTCACTGCCATATCACGAATCTCGAGGTCAGCGTTGAACGCCTCACTGACAAGGGGGCAACTCATTGCCAACAGAAGGGTCTTAAGCTAGGATGTACAGTCTTCTAGGGGATATCCTCGATACACTCAAGGTGTATGAGGCCTAAGTCTATGAAATGAGGGGTATGTCTAATGGCATGGTGCGATAGGGTAACCCACTCTCCTTCACTTTGCAAGGTATAAAGTTCTTGCAAGCTTTGCCCAAAACAACAAATTTCCCCCAATGGAAGAGTCTTTCGGTTCTCTTCCAAATTTGTATACCCCGTTGGAACACGAGGGTTGAGGTCATCCCATTGGTGATGAAATCCAAGGCAGGCCCCTTAGAAGAAGGAATCCAAGGTGTTTTTTTATCTCCAAGATTGCTAAATGGCGTGAGGAAAGTGCATACACACCAAGGACTTTGGGATGAACAAAGATAACAAAGATTGGATCAAATCAAGGTTTTTGATCTCCAAGATTGCCAAATGGTGTGAAGAGAGAGCATACACCTTGAAATGACCCCAAACAAAGCATACAAGTTCTTTTTAACCCCCAAAAGAAATGTGCCTAGATTTAGTGGAAAAAAGATGGATCCTTCAGTAAGCGAACCTACAACAACTTGTTAGTAGTTTAGATGATATAATCTTTGACCAACGATGTGCTACAAACAAGTGTATTAGATTAAAGTCATAAAATTTGAAAAAATGAAATATTAGATGGAATGATACAATAGATTAGATAAGGTATTCAGATTCCTTGTGAAATTTTAAGCCATTTAAAAAAAAAATCATCAAATTTCATTAAGTTTTGCAAAAGTTATGGGCATTTGAAGTTTTAAGGGTTATTTCATAGGCAAAAGCGTTGAACCAACAAACATAGGCACTAAAGGAAGAGACACAGATGCTAAAGGAGGCGTCCTAGGTGCTGATGCATGCAAGGGCACTAATCCCAAGGGTATGGGCACTAAAGCATGACATATAGGGGCTAAAAGGTTTGGTATAGGCACTAAAACATAGGGAAGATATACCTGAGTGCAGGGGCATTGAGCCTGCCTGCATAGGCTCTAATCTGGGGTGCACGTGCTGATTTGGGGGTGTAGACACTGATACAACATAGAGAGAATGGAGAACCTACAAATTGATGAAAAACCTACAAAACAAAGTGTTGGATCTGCACAACATGTTAGGAGTGTTAGGAAGGCAATCGAATGAATTAGAGCCTGTTAGATGTGAAAATCAAGACATGAAATCATGAGATGAAGCAAAAAAATCTAGGTAGTAATCCCTAAGGTATAGGTACCAACCCATGAAAACCCTACAAAAATAGAGCATTAGTAGACACAAGCGCCACAGGATGAGGTACAGGTGCTGACAGAAGGCTCGTGCGTGTTAATCCACAGTTGTAGACTCTCCTATAACCTGCACGACACCACTTGACAAGAAAACTCAAGAGATGGTTAGATTAGAAAGGTGGGTGTCCCACCGAGTGTGCTAGAATGTATAACATAGAAATTGAGCAAACAAAACAAGTTAAAAGACTAACCTATTTCACTCAAAATCTAATCTACCTCATATTGAGCAAAAAGAATGCAAAACAAAGAAGTTAAACACTTAACTGCATGCAAACCTTGATACTTGGATGTGCTCCTTGATAATGTTGATGTGGATGGTTACTCAAATGGGCAGCATAACCTTGCTTCTCATGGAGTCTTGGAGTGGAAATGACAACATTATGTTGCATGAAGAAGTTATATGATTTGTGAAGGGGTGAGCTCCAATTTATAGATTTTTGGAGGCTCAAATGGATGGATAGGATTGAATTTCAATATCAATGGATGAGGATGCTCGAGAGCTCTCGAGCAAGGAGAGCTTGACAAGTGTCATGATAGGATTGGATGAGATGAGATGTCCTTGGATCAAGGAGGAATGGATGGTCAAGATTGGGCTTTGGGAAGATTGAAGGGATGAGATTACCTCAGTAGATGGGAGGTATGGGTTGGATTTGATTAGAATTTTAAATTGAGGAGCATGGGTAGATGCCTAATTTAAAATTGGAGGAAAAAGGATGAGTTGGCTTAGATTTGAATTTTAAATTGGAAGCATGGGTACATGCCCAATTTAAAATTGGAGGAATAGGAGATAGAGGACAAAAGGACCCTTGTACATGGGTCCTTGACCATGCCTTTTGTAAGAAGGTCGTGTGGACATGTACGAGAAGCCCATGCCTTTGTACATTTGGGGGAATGGAGAGGATTTGACCAAGATTAAATTAGGGTTTAGCTTGTGCAAGTGGGGGATTAGGTTAGTTAATTAGGTTTTAGGAAAACCTAATCAAAAGTGTAGAAAATAGGAATTAAATAAATACAAATATTTATTTAATCCATAGGATGGGGTAAAGGGATATTAGATAAATTAAATTTATCTAATGTTTGGACTATAGAGAAAGGGGATAAATGATTAATAAATCATTTTGGCTAGGGCTAGGTATTAATGCAGGTATTGATATGGGTACAAATGAATAGTAGAAAATACATGAATAGTGATTTTAACAATAAAATATTATAAAATCACAAATTGAATGGAAATTGATCAATTAACCATCTAAACATGTGTTTATTCAATTAATTGTGGAAGAAATGATGATTTAGAGGTGTCTAGAGATGATTATAGATGGTATATGGATGAATAGGGCTAGTTAGGGATGAATAGGGATGTTTAGGGACGAGACGAAGAATGACCAATTTTAGGTGTCTACTAAAATATGATGTTTACTTTTGAGTATGTATGGTTTTAGTTTTGTTTTCATTTTTATGTTGATATTTATCTAGATATACTAGATTATACACCCACATATATTAACTATTCATTCATTTTTTTTGTAAGTTCTCTTCCTCTCTTTTCTAGGCTCCTCATTCTCCATACAATCTCTAAACCCTCTTCTATTTAATCTGACTTGGTCTGCAATTCACCATTTTTTCCTATATCTCTCTACATCCTGATGATGGATCACAAAGTGTGATCCAAAACATTGATGATAACAAACTTATACACTGTTAAATCTAGAAACACAATTGAACAATATGATGGACTATGGAAATATGATGTCTTTAATATTTTTGGTAGTTTTGGTTCCTAAGTTTCAACCAAATGTAGGGGTTACCAAAATTGATCCAACAACATTTTTGAACTTTTATGAACCTTATGATTCAATGTTTTCAAGTCTTGTTACAATGAAAAGGTCACCCTTCATTGGGTCCCCTATCATTAACTACATCACCATGTGACACTTTATGGTTTTCTATTTGCTCATAATGAGTGTCATGGTTGAATTGTTCTTTGTTGGCAGGAAAAGGGGAAGTATTGACTTCTTCCACAATGGGTAGGATGGGGAGAGACACGAAAGAGGAGGGATTGAGATGAGGGCTATCATGTGGGGGAAGGGGAGAGGGAGAAGATGACATACACTCAAATGTGAGATTGGAAGAAAAGAATAAGGACAAGGGCGAGGGTGGGAAGAGAGAGTATGTAAAGTTGGTCTAATAGGTGAAGATAGTGGGAGAAGGTATGCAACACAAGAATGTAATGAAAGGTGGTGGGATTTGCTATAAGTATGTTGGGAGGAAGGTTGGGGGTTTGTGGTTGTTTTTTGAATACAAATTTATAATTAGTAGTTGTGTTTTATGATGAAATTTGGAGTTGTGTAGCTATTAATTTTTTTACCTTTGTGTATTATTTTTGTGTGCTAAATGTCTAGAGTAGTCAAGAAGGTTGCAAGAAAGAACATTGGCTTTACCAAAAATGTAAATAAAAATAAATATCATATAAGAAAGAGTTTACTTTTAATTACTAAATATGCCTACTTTCCCTAATCATCTAATTTAAGCGTAAAATAAACCATCTAATGATTTTAAATTTTAGTTTAGACAAGTAAGCATGAGAGTTGAGGTTGAACTAACATGATATTAAAAGAAAGAGGACAAAGATAGAAAGCATGTCTAGATTTTCATTTAGATGAGTTTGTTGGAGGAAGACAAGAGGTGACTAAATTGTTGGGTTGAAGTTAGAATCTGTGTTCTTTCAAGAATATGTCAAGGACTAAAACAAGTGTGTCTATGTCCTTTGTGTGCACAAGTCTCCTACAACACACTAGCATCCTTGGTGATGTGCTAGTGCCCTACACTGTTGCAGTTGGGTTCTTTGCAACTATCGATGTGAAGTCTCGTGCTTGCCAACTCCTCCTTCACTTGCTATAGCACTTAACAATGTTGAAAAGGGAAAATTTGGTGCCTATGACACATTTAGGGGCCTGCTTCAGTTAGATCCCTAAACATGTTCGAATAAAAGTAGTTGAAGGAGTTTTGGTGTGTGGTGCTAGGTGTAAGTGTAGGAAACAATAGCTATGGAGGTAGGTGTGTGTAGCAATAGAAGATACTCTGGGTGTCTTAAAAATGGTGAAGTATGTGCTAGAAGAAGTGAAATGTGCTAGATGCTTTCCATTTTAATCCAACCACTTAAATAAGCACACATAGTGCCAATTTGATTAGTAGAGGTGAATTAGGGTTGAGACTATGTGAAAAAGGCAAACATTTTGATAGGAATTACAAGTGAAATGTGTAAACCATAGGTGAAAAAATAATGGTTTTGTTGTGTGAGGTGTATGTCCATTTACTCAAATGAAATGAAATGAAAGTTTTTTTAATGACGTCCATGAGACCAAAATAGTCTATCGGACCCACAATAACAGCAGACCACACAAAACGGAAGAACCAACAAGTGGCCTCTAGCTAAACCTGACTGCTGCTCTCAATCTCCTTGCTGATCGTCAATCTTCTTCTATGGATTCTCCCCAAATAATCATTGACTCTCACAATCTTTGTTTCAACAAACAAGGCCATTAAAGATACAACATTCATGATATCCTTGAATTTGAAATGAATGTCCTCGTATGCCTTGCACTCCATGATATAATGCCATTCCGTTTCCACTAACCTCGACGTACAAAGATGAAAAATCCTATCCGCCCACTCCTCTTTGGGTGTCTTCCATCTCCCTGTTTCACACCTAGGATGGTGTGAACAAATGGACACCTTTCGTCTCTACGATATTGTAAGATGTATTTTATTTCCTAGAAATATATAGTAGGCGTTCATTACGACGAATAGACACAGAGTAAAGATTTATATTTTCAATAAACAGAGTCAGTAGGATATATATTTCAGTCGGAGTTGCTTAAATTAAAGCTTTGAAATTCTATATATTTGGTGGTATCTTCGAAGGATCTGACTGTGTTCAGCATTGCTAAGCTCATTGTTATTTTTGTTGCATTTTTTTGAATTGGGCTCAGGCGCTGCTCTCCTACATTCAGACATTCTAGGCTGGATTGGCAACCTGTGATACAAGGTTAGATTTACATTTTGTACCTTCTCTATGTTCTGCTATTGGTCGTTTGATTTTCTGGCCTTTCTGGTTTGTTTCTCTTTGTGTGTTTCAAGCCTCATCAAGAAAACCTTTTCGTTTCTCCACTTGCTGCTCTGGCTGAGTATTTCAAAATCTTTTTTTTTTTATTATTGAAATTTAAGGCTCTGACGTATAGGAAAATAAAGCCTTGTATTTAAGGGGTTAAGCTTTTCTTTGACAGCAACTCAATTCGATTCCTCGTAACTACTTGTAAATTTTTTCTTACTGAAAAAAGCCCTGCAACAGCAATCATTAAGATATACTAAGGAACACCTGTTTTCATTTTCTGGTTGGGTTTGGTTGTCAGGTTTCTAAGTTTGTTTTTATGCTTTTCCTAGCATGTTACTGATATTCTTTTCTTCAAATCCTGGTTTTTAGAGTTCTGCAAATCATAAATTGCTTTAGGGCACTGCAAGGTCACAAGATAAAACGAGTTTCTTGTGTGCCGATTTTCCTTTTTCATACGTCCATTTTTACTATTCATCTTAGTATAGAGGGGGAAAAAACATATAGGCCAGGGAGCCGTGATCGCGAGCAGAAAGCTTTTTCGACCATTTGTTAGTAGTCAAGTTTTCATGTCTTGGTTAAATTTATGATTTTCAAGGACCATTTCCCCCTTGCTTGTGTGTGTCCAAAAGCTTCCATATCTCATTGATTTAACAAAGGGATCTGACAGTTCACGGTATTCTTCGTGACCTTGCACTTATTAAGCTTTACATTGTTATTTATGATGCTGTAATATTCTCTTCTGGCAATCGTATTTTATCACTGCACCTTGGATGCACAGTAACTTTCCTGGCCATTTGTCTGCCCTTGAAATCTAATGGCCAGTTTTCATTTTTACCCTCTTTCCATCACCTGGTTCTCAATCCTGTTTCAGAAATGTGAAAACATCCTTCCGTTGTTGATCTTGAATTGCATCTAATGGTTGTTAGGTGTTTTCACTTTGTTATTTGCAGGGGATTTAAACATTTTCTGACTCTAGGCTCTTGCTCTTGAGGTCGATCAAGCTCATCAAATCGATGATCTGAATATTTCAAAATCTTATGTCTTTTATTGAGAGATAGGCCTTCAATGCATAAATATTAAATAAAATAAAGCCTTATATTTTTATAGGTTAATGCTCTCTCTCCAGCATATAAATTCGTAACTACTGATGACACTTTTTGCACAATAGATTACTATAATGGCAAAGCTTTCAAGCCTTGTCAAGAACATCATTTTTTATGTTATACATATAGGTTGATGGTTTTTGTTGTTAAGTGTTATTTTACTCTTTCAAGTTTCTTTGCATGGAGGATATGTCTTTTAAGAGGTAAAAAGAGAGATGATGGAATGTATGGATTCAATAGATCAAACCCTCCTTTCATTCTAACATTCAAGGACAAAGACCGAGTCAAGCCACTACAAGATGGAAGAGAGCTCAACTATAGATCTTTGTGCTCTTGTTTGTCAAGGAAAGATAAGATTCAACCAAGCTTTTATCAAACCCTAGGTCAAGTATGAAGGAAACCCTAGTTCTAAGATAATCAACTTGAAACAGATGATCGACAATAGAAATCTGGAAACCAAAAGTATAGAGAAGATCAATAAGATATCGGAACCTGTCTCCTGAAAGCTGAGGTGTTGGAGGACAAATTCGGCAACTGCCCTAGTCTAGATGTCGGAATTTGCCGGAAGTCAGAATTGATGAAATGCTGCAGATGATACCTAAAACTTAGATCCAGAAGCTTGAGGTCCTGTGGTCTAGGGCGCCAACCGCCCAAGTCCAGTTAGAGGAATATTTCGGATCCCGAAACTATAATGTCTGCACTGCTTCCCTGTAGCTCCACTTTTCCCGAAACTTGTACCTATAACCTGCACACAAGATGACAAGAGAGGGGTTTGGGGGTTGTGGTGTTTAGGAGCTTGCCTTAGTCAAGCCCCAGATTAGCATTCAAGCTTTCCCAACACCGTTGTTAATGAGAAAGCGTGCTCTTGCAGAGCAGAGGATAAAGATAATCCAAATGATGAAATGATTCAAATGATTCAAATAGCAATTATGTCACCTTGGAGGTGAAGCCCTTGAGAAGATGAAAGCTCTTCAACTCACAGGGGGATGGATAATGAAGCCATATTTGCAAAAAATGCACAAATACCAACACAAATTTGCAACAAATACACAATGAATGCCTTGAATGCTCTTTGCTCCAATATCATAAGTTCACGTTATCCATCTAGGTGTAAAATGAAGTCATATACTCACTTATATATGCTTTCCCGCTAACATTTACGAATTTAAATCACAAGAGCCGACAAGGAGAAACATTTTGGAAGGGCCCAAGCTGACATACCAAAAGTTAGCCCCGACCAATTAGGAGAGACTTGGGCGGTTGGTGCCCAAGTCTAGGGTCCTAAATTGAGTTAGGGATAAGTTAAAATAGGTCCCAAAATGTCCTAGGGTGTCGGGAAGTTTCCTTTGGGATGATCAATTATAATGTAAAATAAAGTTTAAGGGAGCAAATAGGACCTAGGAGCTAAACTAGGAGGTAAAAAGGCATGTGGCCATTTTTTACTCCATAACAATGTCTTTCTATCCCTTCATACAAAGTAAGAGTGCTTTTGGATTAAATCGTGTCTATAAGATTGTTTGTTCCTGTGGGACTCCATAGATTGGAGAAACTGGATGCTCCATCAACACTAGAATCAAAGAACATAGTGTTGACATTAGGCACGATTGAATTTCAAAATTTGTGTTGGTGGAGCACTCCCACTCTACCAAACACCATTTGCCTTGAGGAGACCCAAGTTCTTGTCTAGGAACTTTTTTCAAGAGAAACCTCCAAGAAGCCATTTTTATTAGAAGTCACCCTATCAATCTCAACTGTGACGAGGGTTGGCATTTAAGCTCAGCTTGACATCCTTTACTGAACACCCTCCATTTGCACCCTCATCTGCCTTGATTGTTCTCCTCCTTCCCTACCTTCCTTCTCTCCTTTGCACTCTCTCCTTCTCGCTTCCCCTTCCCCTACCCCACCTTCCCAACCTTCTATTCATGCCCTGTTAGTTTTTGACCTTTTTTCTTTGCTATAATTTGACTTATCCTTTTATATCTTTCATCCCTTTTTTGTTCTATTATTTCTTTATAGAATATACTAACCATAGGGTGCTTATGCCTCTCTCTTACATTTATTGTTAATATCTGCCCAAACTTCTTTCAGTTTTTATAATATGTCTCTAATTTGATTTGCCTATATAATGTATGCCCTTATACTTTTCAATGTCATCTCTTATCGTTTGAATCTCTCTATCTCTCTCTCTCTCTCTCTCTCCCTCTCTCCTACCTATCATTAACACCCTTCCATATATGGCCCTAATATATGGTCTTCATAAGTTTCCTATCTTATTTCTTCCTATATTCTTGAACATTTTCCTTATTGATTTCTATCTTATTTCTACCTACATTATGATTTTCATTGTTTCCTATCTATATCTTCTTCTTCTTCCATTTATTTCTCTTTCTTTATTGAATTTGTTCTCCCATTCATCATTTTCTTCTTCAAGAAAGGACTCATTTGTGCCTATTCGTATTTACTTCCATTATCAAATTCGGATTTACTAAAACTAATTACTTGGTGCTTTTTTATACATTAATATGGGCATCAATTGTATTATTTTTTCCCTATATTAATTTGCCTATATTCTTACATATTTCTTACCTGTATGCCCTTACACTTCTCTATATTTTCTTTCCAGTTACTTGGGGAACTTGTGCAGAAAGAACCTAATCCCAATTGCAAACTCGTTGATCCTTTCAACTTTCTTGGGGGCAAGAGGAGGTGCCATATGCCCCACAAAGAAAGTGAAAATTTCCATGTTATCTCGGGTTACACCTTCCCTAAAAAGGGTTATTGCTTGTTTAGTTTCCTCACTCTTGAGAGTTGCAGCTGTATCGAACACCCCCCAGCAACCGCTCTTGGGCTTCTTGTTGAAGGAGGAGATCCCTTTAATAGCCGCATGTTGCAGATCAGGCACGACAATCTTCTTCTCAATTAGTTTGGTCAGTCCCTTGTGCCCCTGCGCAAGTGTGAACTCAGCGAGGAATTTCCCTAGCAGAAAATGATTGTGTACATGTTTTGTGATGGTGCTCGTGTTCAGGACCTGTCACAGAGCCCGCTTCGTCTCCTCATTTTGAACCAGGAAAATGCGACGGAGTTGAATGGTGAGATCATTCGAGTCGCAGGGGCAGTCCGCACCATCAACTTTCATGATCGCCATTTCTGTTATCGCATTTGTGCCTGTTGTAGATGCCCGATCAACATTTGAAGGAAGAGCTTGCCAAATTCCCAAGGCACCATCATCACCATCAGTCCTAAACCAGTGAAGAAATCTGCATAGGGATCGACTGTAGGAGCCGAAGGATTCCCTTGCAGATGGCTTTGCATGTTGTATGATATGCCTTGATCTTCTCTGATCATCTTTGTGCGAGGCGCCTTGTCTAGCCTTGAGTATCGTCCCCAAAACATGAGTGACCTTTGAGTTTCAAACCACCAACGTACCCCACACCTGTGGGTTGTCATTGAAAACCTCCGGTTCAATCTGATCACATGCAAAATTTGCGAGTTGGTCCGCGGCTCTATTAGCTTCTCAGAAACAATGCGTGAGTTTGAAGTCCTCGATCTCCTCTAAAATGGCCCAAATCGATTCCGCAATATTTCTAAGTTTCCAATTTGGAGATTTGTGACTTGCAATTGCATTAATGCAAATTTGCGAGTCACCCTCAATATCTAGCTTGGATATGTTCCTGTCTTTGCACACTTGAAGACTTGCCAGAAGGGCCCGAAACTCCACTTCATTGTTAGTTCTCGGCGTTAGTGTTTTCGACAATGCCCAAATCAATGTACCCCTTTCATCTCTGAGAATGCACTCCGCACCAAAAATCTCGGGGTTTTCTTGCCTCATATTTATCCTTATAGGTCTATAATTTATATCTACCTACATTATTAATTTCTTTGTTTTGTATCATTAGCTTCTTCTTTCTTATATCTTTATTATGTTTATTTGATCATGTTCACTTTGCATTTATATACTATCTAGATTATCATTGCACTCCTGTTTCAATTTTCTTTTCTTTATTTCATTCATACTTATTATTGGATAATATACATGATGTCTTTTTCCACATTAATTTATTTATTCATTTTTTGCCCCTTCCTCCTCCTTTCTCATCCTTTGGTTTGTGGTCCTTCTATCACCCCCCCATCCCCATCTCCTTTTAAGGGTCAATCCTGCAATCCAATTCACAATTCTCTTCTTCTTGATGATGGATCACTGTGTGTGATTCGAAACGCCGATGAAAAAAGATACATAGTTTAATCCAAAAGCACTCTTACTATCTTCATGACTGTGGAAAACTCATGCCTAAGAAAGAGATATTCCGTTACAAAGGAAAAATTGCATTCATGAGTCTCATTTTAATTTGTGGCCTTTGTAGGGCCTTGCCACAGAGCCTCGTTCCTAGTTTTGCAGAACTCTGAAAATCCACATTTCAATAAAAGAATATGAGAAACATGTGCCCATGTCAAGACCACCCCTGAGAAAAAGGATAATCTTTTTCTTGTCAACAACTAAATTTGTTGCCCCATAACTACTTGTGAAGAATTTTTTCAGAACAAATTCTTGTCATGGAAATAATTAGGATCTTTCAAGCCTTTTCAAGAACACCACTTTTCTCCATTTCTGTTGGTTTTGATTGTCACGGGCTTTTTTTTAGCTTTCTTTCCCTTTTGGGGTTGTGATCCGACACTGGTACATGTTTCTGACATTCTTTTCTTGCATGCAGGTTTTTAGAGTTCTGCGAAATTAGAATTAAGGCTCTGTACCGAGGCATTACAAAGTCATAAATTAAAACAAGGTTTGTGTGCAATTTTTCCATTGAGACACATTCTCTTCTTTCTTTTCATGTTTGTTTGAAGGGATAGAAAGGCATGCCCTCCATGCAAAGAAAATGCAAAATCCCACTTGATATCACAAACCATGAACCTATATATGTAGAGGAATAAATATCAGGTTACAACGATGTTGCAGTGACATAGACGGTGCTTGGTGAAAGAGCATATGTTTAGAGATCATTAACTGAAAAACAACATAGGTGATTTCCTTTTTGATATGTTTTAAGTGCTTCCATATTTTTGCCATACTTCTTCTTATCTCTGTGCGAATTATAGACTGCTCTTTAAATTGCTTAGAGAAAAATGATCCTTTGCAGTGAGATTCTTTGAGTTAGATTTGAATCCTAAGGATTTGTACATATTGCATTGCATGCATTAAATAGAAACATATTTCCACTGAATGTAACTTCATTTTTCGATTGTGGCACCTGGGGAGGAAACTGGCTTGTCGTGTGACAATTTCTGCATAAATTGTCATTCTAGATTGCTGAACATGTCTATTTTGTGTTTGGTCTAAACAAGAGGCGACATGTATTTTGAATTCAATCGATTGTCTCAATCACCTTCATTTCTCATCATGTTCCATGATCATAATCCCATCTATGGCCATTGCAAACCATTGTACTGTAAAAACTAACTGTTTATCAGCCTTTCCTTTCTGAGATACACTTGTCCAGTGCATGTACCAACCTTTCACTTTATTGTGAGCCCATATTGAGAGAGTTGCAACTTGCAACTATGTGGGCTTGACATATTGCCAACAAATACTTCGAGTTATCATGATATCCTGTTTGGACAAAGAACAATTTTGATGTTCTATCCTCAAGGCATTATTCAACACAGATTTTTTGCATTGTTATCTTCTCTAGGGATGAACAAGCATACTCTTTCTTACAAGAAAACACAGGAGAAAATGTTGTTAATAACACACCCACAATTGCAAATTGGAAAGCATCTGTTGTGAACATGGGATTACTTTATGAGGATGGTGGAATTTAAGGGAATGGATTTTTCCTCTTGTACTTGTGGCTTCTTGTATTTCTGGGTGTAACAATTTAGGTATGGTCCATGTAACAAAGCCATTGTCAAGGACCATAATGGGTCTAGTGGCTTGTATCCGATATAGAATATAATCTTCTCCCAAAGAAGTGCAGTGCATATAAATAATGAACCATTGACCACAAGAGTTTATTGTGAAACACAATTTCGTCATAGTGCTCAGCTTACAAGAGATTTGGGCATGGCGGTTAACATGCCATTGCACCTGTCCAAATGTAATGCCCCTCTAATTATGACTTTATTTTAATTACAGTACTTGTAGTAATTAGATTTAATTGATCATTTATGTTTTGCTATTTAGTATTTTTATATGTATGAGTTAGAATTAATATACAAATTATAATAAAGGATTAAATAGAAAAAGGTGTTTCTATTATGATCAATCCTGAAATTAGTCTAAGAGGGGTTCTTTTTCATTCTATGGTCCTGATTAATTGAAAAGAGAGCAAGAAAAGTGTTTTTCTTTTAATAGATGAGCTAAAATCAATGTTCTAAAAGGAGGAAAATATGTTATTGAGATAAATAGTAAATGATATTATTTTGGGTTAAAACCTTTATGGAAGGTAGATTTAAGCATTAAGAAACTCCAGTTAAGGTTCTAGAATTTTTCAAATTATCTGGATGGGTTAACTGTTTAGCTTAAATCTGACGGGCAGACTGTAGTGTTAATTCTGGCATGTGGCTGTCATCTGGTCATCATCCTTTTATAAAAGTAAGAAAAGACATTATTGAAATAAATAGTAAATGATATTATTTTGGGCTAAAATCTTTTTGGAAGGTAGATTTAAGCATAAGAAACTCCAGTTAAGGTTTTAGAAATTTTCAAATTTTCTGGATGGGCTAACCGTTTAGCTTAAATTTGACGGGAAGACTCTAGTGTTAATTCTGGCATGTGGCTGTCATCCGGTCATTTTCCTTTATAAATAGATCATGCTTGGAAATGGTTAAATTTAGATAGTTTTAATTAGAAAAAAGCTTGTCTATTCTGATTTAGCCAACCCAACTTAATTTAGAAAAGTGTAACTTACCTTCTTGAGGATTTTAAAAGCTTATAAGAGGTAGAGAAGGGAAATTAGATTATTCATTCATAGGTAAAAGGAAGTAGAGAACGAAGAGGAAGAAGAAAAATAATTAAAGGCAAATTCAGAAGACAAAGGAAAAGAAATTGAACAAGCAACACTCAATCAATTTACGTACTTCTTTGAATCAGGTTAGTGAACCTTTCTTCAAATCCAAGTATTGACTTTGATGATAATGGGTAAATTTTGATATTAGAGTTTAAATCAATGAGAAACATTAATTAGACTTGGAATTTGTGAATAAATGCGTGTAATTACTATTTAGTGAAGCTAACAATAAAAAATTGAAGTACCCCTTGTTTTTTGGGTCTCTGTTCTTGAGAATTTTGCTTAGTATTTTCCAAACAGACACAGAACATGCATTTTTCTATAAACCTGCAGTCTTTTACACTGCCGGACCGCGCCTTTTATAAAATTCATCACTCTGACTGTAGATTTTCCCTGATAACCCTCGGTCCCTTAGTGTCTTAGACCACAGATTTTTTTGATTACCTATGGTTCACTTTGTATGTTGTAAAGTCAAAATTTGTAACTTCCAGAATTGAGTGAATTGCTTGTTAGACAATGTTTATGTTATTTTATGATGTGTCTGATGCTTGTAATAGAGAATTGTATTGTGAAACATGTATTTGAATAAGAAAATTACATGGCCCTGATTTTCATCGTTTGATATGTAGGTAGTCTAGAATAATGAACCCGGGCCCTGCCTAATCTAATCCTAAATCTTAATTCTCAAATCTAAAACTGAAAATTAAAATGCAACTAGGGCACTAAGTTCTGAAAACTACCTTGGACAATATGAAAACCTTCAATGATAAGTACCAACTAGCGATGAATGTATGATAGCTAATTCTGACTGAATCTAGTCATTCTAAACAGTGTGGTCTTAATATCTTATCATATGAATTGCTTGTTAGAAAGAATAAAAGGAGTTAAATGATTTATTTACTTATAGAAAAGCATGAATTCAGAATATGAATGACTATGGAATGATTTATTTACTTTTAGAAATGCATGAATTCAGAATATGAATGACTGATGTTGTGAGTTGCTATGACTATTATTTGTGATACTGCTTATTGATATATAGATGGAATTATCAAAGAATGCTGCAACTATTAGTGATCATGTGATGCACTTTCTTATTATGTTATGTACCGTGTCTGCATCACTATGTATGTATGCATAAAAAAAAGTATTGTTAATTTGTGGAGAGTTAGTGATTCTTTGGGTTGGGTCACTACACCAAGTAACTAGTTTGTGGCAAAGTGCTGGCCATAAACATATGGCATCCTGTCATGTTGCTCCATATGTCTAAGCATCCCGCTCATAGGAAATCATGTAGAAAGAAAAACCATATACACAATGCGATAAAAAGACAATAGAAATCATACACACAATGAAACAACGACAATAGAAAATATTAAACAACAGATCCAAGATACTGTGACGCATGTTTGTGCTATTTGAAAATAGTAGCACTTCCAACATAATATGGCCCACTTCTTCCAGCCTGAGAAGGAAACATACTTTAACTTGATCAGAAGATTCGAGTCTATGGTCTAGAACAACATACGTGAAACTTAAACAACTTTCTTCCTAAATTCAAAACACCTGAGAATATTAGGCTAAATAAACCTTTTCCAGTTTTAACTATGCTTTCCAAACTGGAAGAGAGACTTGTTGCACGTAGAATTGCATTTGCCTGAGTAAGAAACTTCAGGTACAGGCGACATTGCTTCGGCTTAGCTAGCTCAATAATCAACGTGTCAACAAATATTGACACAATACACGAGGAATTTACATGGACCATAGATAAGAAGACAGCAGTCATTGTGACTCTTAAAAGGTTCCTGGAATATGAGAATTTCTATCAAGAGGGAAGTCTGTGTGCTAACATTATCACGAGGACATTAAAATAGACATGTTGTCGCAAATTGTATTCTATTCAAAATGTTAAAATAGATCTTAGTTGGCAATTCTTCATTCTTATTGCTGATACCTAAATCCCTGACACCGGAAATATGTCCCCTGAGATTGACTTGCATAATCATCACAGAGATCAGTTGTCCATTGATTCTGGGAATGAGAGACACTTTGATACATGGCTATATACACTTCAAATATATTTCTCACCTGCAAAACAATATGAAAAATATTACCCTGCCTGAATGGAATCGAGCTCTCTTATAATCTCTTAAGACAAACATGAAAAAGAAATGAAGTTCCCTACAATTTTCTTTGGTAATCCTTGGGACAAAGATATTCAAAAAGGTTTTTGTATGATAAATTTGCAAATGGGAGTTTCTTTATTCACATGAGTGCTTTGCATACATATAACTGACTTACTAATCAAGACAATATGGATAGTCATAGAACAAGTTGCGAGCAGCATGTGGATCAAGATTAGAAAGGGAGCTTAAAGGATGGAAACTCATGGCCAGGGATGTTAAATACAAACTGAATTTAGATGTACTGCTGAAATTAGATATTTAAAAAAAATAGCTCACCTAATTATTTGCAATGTCTTAAAAAAATATGTTTGTTATGATTTGCCAACTAGGTCCAACAACATTATTTGTAACTTTTTACTAGTGTTGACCACAGGAGCCATTGACAATTGCATTAAAGAAATTGTGTGAGACATTATTGGTGTGAATAGGGGTTTTTTCCTAACTAGTTTAGTATTTCCTAGTTAATTTCCCCTTGTGTGAGTAATTCATATTATTTAACTATTTATTAGTTAAATAATATTCACACATCACACATAATTCACATGTTAAGTTGACTTAGTGAGTCTACTAGATGTTTCTAGTTGTGTCTAGTTGTTGATAGTTGGCATCTTATCCTATAATTGTCATATGTCATAGGATTATGACACTTGTCACATGACTACAACATCCTACATTTCATCCTTGTCTTTATAAGCAAGGCATATCATGTACATCATAACAATCTTTTGCATTCATTGATATAATAGAATTATTCTCTCATTTGATCTCTCTTGTGCTTTCATGAAGTCCTAGATCTTGGGTGGCTCCAAGTATAGCCAACTCTAACAGACATGCTAAACAAAGTCTAAAATAAAAATCTCATTAAATTAATACATAATATGAAAATAGTTACTTTGTAAGAAAAGATCATGTCACTCGTACACATTACTATATGCATGGACTCATTGCACTAAAGCAGATGTCGTGAAATGATGGATCATTAGTCTTATGGGACATCCTTGATTACTTCTATGTTAACAAATTTCAGAACAGAGGGAAGCACATGATCATTGGTTATCATGAACAAAAGATGAGCATGTGTATGAAGAAAGCACCAATTCAGCCATTGTGCAGTTTGTCGACAGATATGTTGGATGTGATAATGCAAAGAACAAGAAAACATGATGTAGATATGATTTACCTCAGCCACCAATAAAGCAATCAATAATACTTGAGCCATGTCAGGAGAGTAACGAGTCTGGAATTGACAATTTGAAATGTATTTTCTTGTTTTAAGTCACAAATGTTCCCAGATGAGCATGGCATATATGAGAATGAGTATATTGCAACCGCAAAGAGCACACTTAAAAGACAGCACCACTTTTCCGGTGGAAAAATCCTTGTAGGCATGTATCAACATTTTTACAAAAAATATGCCATATTTGTGGTAGGCCAACATAGATGCACAGTTTGCCCTTGATGCATATGCTGCAGCATCCTATTATAGTTTTTGTATGAAAAATGAAATAAGAAATTTCAAACTCATTAAAGAGAATCCAAAGACAACACGAAGGGACAAACATTGATGCTATTCAATTTTCAAAGGATACACAAACTTGGAAATGCAGTGGTCAATTATCAGCACTGGTTGACTTAGCAAGTTATGCATATGGTTGTGTCATTTCCTTTGAATAGTAGCTCAAGAATTTGCATGTTCATAAATACATCTTGTCTTCAGTAGAGAACATTCATTCTAAAGTTTCCATTTGTTCTACAACAGGAGCCTGATCATTCTAAAGATGTGATGTGTCAATCTTTGAAATACTACTACCATGATGACCATCAGATTATATCTACGTTGCTAAGCTAGGTTACTGGTTCGTCCCCTGCAGGCCCTGGATCCAGTTCGGATTCCAGGTTGATCTGGGTGGGGGTTCTTGAAGGGGGCATTTTTTTACAGTGGATTCGTTCCGGATGAACTGGTGAGAATCTGTCAAGAACCCACACATTTTTTTTATTATTCCTTGCAAATCTCTCAAGAATTTGTGTGTGTGTGTGTGTTTTTAAACTTTGACTGTAACTCAAAGCTGTGCTTTGCATGTCGAATGCTGGCTATTCTCCAATATTCAAGCCACCCCTTGCCACAGAGATTTGGGTAGGGCACTGAACAGGGAAAGACAAAAATGTGGCAGCGGAATATAATCTGGCAGTGACGCAGATGCTGTATTGGAAGGGGTTCACCATCTTGCTGTAGAACTGTTGGCATTATATGGAATATAATCTTGCTGTATAACCTGTATAACCCTGTAAACCGTATTGGAAGAGAGACGAATATAATAAAAAAATTCACAGAAATCAGAAGGGGGGTTATATGGATTACAGAATATAATCTGGCAGTGCCGCAGATGCCAAGCTTTTCTATTAGTCTTCTCAGAGTCATTTCTCGTGTCACCTGCTTTAAAATAAAAAATATGCTTTTCCTTCATCTTTCATTACAGCAAATAAAATGGGTTCAGAATTTTTTTAATTTTACCCATTTCGTTGTTTTAACTTTCTTTGTTTCATAATTAAAGTGGGCATTATATTTTTAATTTTTAATTTCTTTAATGACAAAAGTCACATAATTATAGTGGGCATTATATTTTTTTGGTTTTTAATTTATTTAATAATATTCAAGTTTGACAAATTGATATTAAAGTAATATTTTTAATATTTATGGTAGTTTTTTTTTTTTTTTTATATATATATATATATATTTATTATTATTATCAGTGAACGCTTTTTGACTGGAGCTATGAACCGGTGAGGCCACAACACGAGGGTCCTCATCGCCAAGCATGAACACTTAGTAATTTGAACACATCCACATTAGAAGCCAACTATGGAAGACCAAGAGTCACAACTTAGAATTCCACTAATTATCGAAGACCAAGAGTCACAACTTAGAATTCTGCATTAGATGTCCCTATGGGGATTTGAATTTGGGTCTCCCAAACAAGAACCCAATGTTTCAACCAATTAAGCTCAACCCCTTGGATTGTTTTTATATGATGTTATGTGGTATTCTGAACTTAATTCTTGCTCTTAGGTTTTATATATATATTTATGATTTTTATATGTTTTTGTATGGACGAACCCAACTCCAAATTTTTTTTAGCCAAATTTGCAAACTGACCCCCTGAACCTGAACCCAAACTCGAATCCAAACCAGAACTGGGAACTTAGTTGCTAAGTTTGTTTCCAAATCCAAAAGAAATGAAAAGCCATTGCAAAAACACATATCACATGTTTGTTTTATTAATTACGACAGACGTGTATATTGAGAACTATTGTCGCCTACACTACTTGTTTGGTTCATGAGACAACATAGGTTTCTTAGATAAACACTTAAAGCAGCTTCCAAGTTCACTTCTTTACCAAATAAGGTGACATTGAAAGGCTCATTGCTTACACAGACTCCATCAAAGTCTTAGATCTACTATTGGACTTGAGTTCTGCCTTGTTTTTATCTCATTACTGAAGTAGAATCCTGCTGGATGCTCTAGACTGCAATCTTGCTTTGATAGTCTATACTTAATGAGTAGTGTTGTGACCAAATCACACATCGCCCCATTGCAAATGGGGACCCCCTTTTTTTGAGCTCCGATGCTTTGCATGACGTTCTGACGATGATGCCTTAGGTTCATTTCCTCTATCAATCCAATAAGAAGTCTTTCTCCTAAAAGATTTTTGTCATAACTGGAGGTCTCATCTGGAAAATGAAGAATCTTGATTGAATTCCATCCAAGTAATGACTAATGAGACCCTTCCTGATGTATGTTTGAGATCCTGAAATGACTAAGTCTGGTAGCCTGAAATCCTGAAAATCCTGAAAAATTGACTAAGTCTGAAATCTGGTGAATCCTCCAAATTCTAGATTTTGCATGTTAAATCCGGTGGATTTGAGATCTATCTCAAACATCCTGAAAGGTATATTGAAAAATATTTAAAGTATAAGTTGAGAGATTTAAGTATATTTTTCAATATACCTTTACCTCACGAACCCTGAAAAATGCCTAAGTTTCCAGAGGATTCAAAAAGCTGATCCAATGCGACGGGATATCAAAGTGGCGCAAAATCTTTATAAATCACGCCGCTTTCAAGCGGATTCCGAGTTGATGATCCCTTGCGCTTGAACAAATGCGCCCAAGGATAGAGGATAGAAGAGGATTCCGAACCCTCCAACCAATGCGCAAATTGCAAGAAGAATTCAACACCTTGAAGTGATGTGCCAAAATGAGTGGAATTTCAGAGGAATTCAACACCTTGAAGTAATGTGCTAATTCTAGAGGATCTTGAACACCTCAACCAATGCGAAAATCAAGAAGATTTTCAACACCTCAACCAATGCGACCTAAGGTGAAGGAGGAGTTTTGGTTAGAATTGTTACATTAAGGTTTTTTAGAGGAACTCGAAACCTTGAAGTAATGCGCCACTCACATAATGAGGCTAAATTTCAGTTTCAAGGCAAATTTCAAAGCGAACAACCAAATCTTGATCAAGTTTAAACACCTTTGTAAGAGGATTTCAAATCTTTAACCAATGCGAAATTCCAGAGGATTTCAAATCTTTAACCAATGCGCCATCTAGGGGAAAGTGAAGGCAAATTCAAGAAAACCTCAAAGAGGAATCCAAACACTTTCTCCAATGCGCCACTACTAAGACAGGCCTAATTCAAGTTTTAAGTGAATTTTCAAAGAGGATCTTAAAATCTCCAAGTGATGCGCTAGCCCTTAGAGACTTCAAACACTTGATCTATTGTATTAAGACAGCAAGAAGAGATCAAATCCCTTATCTAATGCACCAAAAGGGGGAGATGAGAGGAGGATTTCAAGAAGCTCAACCAATGCACCAAAAGGGGAGATGAAGGAGGATTTCAAAATCCTTATCTAATCCACCACATGTAGAAGGAAGATCTCTTGATCCTAATCCAGTGCGCTAGTCCAAGAAGAAGATCACAAACCCTCTATCTGCTGCGCCAAACTGAACAGGCTATGATCTAGAGGAAATCAAACCTTTGAACCGATGTGCCACTAGTGGAGGGTGGTCTAGTTTAAGATTTTTGAGGCCAAACAAGAAGAATTCATAACCCTCAACCGATGTGCCAGCCCTTAGAGGATATAAAAGTTTGATCCAAGGCATGTATTTCAAGAAGAACTTGAAATCTAGATCCAATACGCCTAAAGGAGGAGAAGAATTCAAGTTTGTAAGTGATGAGAAGAAGACTTTAAACCTTCAAACTGCTGCGCCAAAAGAGAAAGAGTTAGTTTTAAAGGTAAATTCAAGAGACTTTCAAGGAGAACTCAATTCCTTAACGCCAAGATGGGAGAGGTAGAATACAAGTATCAAAGTTCAGATTTCATGAAACAGTAAGAAGATCTAAAACTATCCATCTGCTGCGCCTAGATCAAAAGGACTGATAGAAGAAACTTCGAGCAAAAAAATCAAGATCCTATGCGAGGCCTTTTGGATGAAGTCAGATTTAAGGTTGTTGAAAGCATTTCAAGGAGATATCAAAAACCTGATCCAATGCGTCAAGGGTGATGAAGAGCATGAAGACTTGATTGAGGGGTATTCAAACGTGTAATCTAATGCGCCAAAAGTAAAGGAAAAGTTTAAGTTTTTCAAGGAAAAGATGAATTCCTGATCTCATACACCTTTTCAGCATATCCAAGTTGGAAGAAGTTGACTTAAAGTAAGTTTTTGTGAAGATTTCAAGAAGAAATTCAAACTTCAATCTGCTGCTCCAAGATATCCATATCTGCTGTATCAAGAAGGAAGAGTTTAAGGGTTTGAAGCTAGATTTAAAGACTCCATTCAATGTTCTACTTTCTATTTTGCTTTCACGTTTTGATTTTCTTTAGAGCTTAAGCAAATGATTCTTATGTATTTATGTTATAAAGCCGAAGGATTGATGTTGTTTCTTCCTCTATGTTGCAGAAGTGTGAATGATGAGTAGAGAAGCTAAAGTGTTGGAAGCACCTTCATGCTAGGAGTGAAGTCAACCAGTTGTCGTGTGGAGAAGACATCAAGTAGCTGCTCCACCATAAGGAAGGTGTTATCATCTACACTCCGAAGGGTCACTTCAAGATCATCTTCAAGGAATCATTTCATCAACTACATCATGATCATCAAGAGCAAGTGTTTGAATCACTTTCACCTTGCAGAGGGAACACCACTCCAAAGCATCATTCTAAGAGATCTACATCACTTCAAGAGGTAGCTGCTCCAAGACGTCACAGCAAGATATATCTCAAGTCCTCTTCATCAATGACATCATGAAAGATCATACTTCAAGTTTCAAGACTCATCAAGCTTCAAGTCTCTTTGAGAAGTCAGGAAGCACTTCATCCTCAAATCAAGCGAAGGGCATTCATCTATTCAAACTTCAAGTCCTTTCACCTTCAAGTCCAAGAGAGTCTTCTACTCTACATGAAGAAAGCCACATCATTATCATCATCATCTACTCCACATGAAGAAGCATCAAGGAAGATCATCAACTTACCTACAAGAAGAAGAAAGAATCATGAAATTAATCAAGTGAAGCAACAAGTATCATATATCCAGTCAACAAGAAGAATGAACAAGGCAAGATCTACAAAATGTATTCCCAAACATACAAGTTCAAGCAATTACATTGAATACATCACACAAAGATGATACAATTTTCAAGATATGCTGAAGGGGCACCTATGTGGCATCTACATCATCATCCAATCATGTTAGCCGCATTATTTTAAATGCATTAAATGTATCATTTAATGAAAGAAGCCAAAGGGATTCCTATGTGGAGGAATATTTTAAATGCCTTCGCCTTACCTTATCACATTGGAAAACGTGCCTTCATTGCCTCTCTCTTTTATGCTAAAAATAGCAAATTGTTGTAACTACCTGCAAGGTGGCACAATCTAGGCCCTTGGCTATCAAATTGATCTAAGTCATTCATTGTATTCTGGGCACTATATAAAGGCCTTGTTGCCTCATTTGTAAGATATAGATTTAGATTGTAGGTAAGTAGGAGTAGAATAGGAGAGACTCTCGAAAATTCTCTGAGAGAACTTGGAGATTGTTGTAAATATTTTCAAGATTAATGCAAAGAACATTGGAGTTCACTTGGTGTTTAAGTGTTGTCTTGCAAAATAACATGGTTTCTTGTACTTCAATGGAATGGAGAGATGTTTCAAGTAGATTAGCAGTAGATTAGAAGCTCTTTGATGTAATGTATGTTATATTGGATATTTGATCAACTCCTAGTTCATGCTTTTAACATTCATCGCTGATGAAGTGTTGTGTAAAGCTAGTCTGAGCCATATTTGTATAAGTTTGATTGTGGATGCTTGTTTGAGCTGCGCCGTCTTACGGGTGCTCATATGAACCTTCATGATTTGAAAACCTTTCGCGTAACCTTAGGAGATTGCACCAACTCCATGTAGTTGTAGGCATCCTTGGCGAAGTGGAGTTAGGTTGATTAGGAGTTTGTCTGTTTAATACATCAGCATTACCTCATTGACCTTAGATTAGTTTTCTAAACCCTCACCCTTTTCTATTTCTTTGTTATTGAGACCTTGTATACATATCATCCACACTGAAGGAGAGATAAGCTGAATGAAAGAAGAAAGATCTAGTGTAAGTCCCTTTGTGTTTAACAGCAAAATCATATTTAGTCACTGAGCTATCTCTTACCAAATCATCAGAAAGGAACCTTGGAGTCATCTTGTTTGATCACTTCGTTCAGCATTCGAGAGGCTTTGCTCAAGAGGGAGTCAGATACTTTGTATTTCACTCTAATTGTTGACTTGTCGAAAAACAAACATCAACAAGTAGGAACTTCAAATTTTGTGCCTTAATATTGTGATCTTTCAATTCACTAAAGTTCTAATAACATGCTTTCTCAGTTTTCTATATTACTTATCTTGTAATATTTTATTTGCTGAAATTTTAATCCTATTATTTTTCTATTTGCTCATCTCCTGATTGTTTTATTTCCGTTGACCTTCTATTTGACTTTTGTATTCACCAAAGTATTGATTTTCTGCTTTTAATTTTTTTTTTTCATGCTCGAGTGTTATGCTGTGTTCACTAAAGTTCTGTCCTTGCTAAAGTGTTGGTCTCATTAAAGTGTTGCATTTGACATTGTGAAACGATTATTCTTATTACAGGGACTAATATAGACACTCATATAAAATGTTATCTTCACTGAAGTGTTGTTTTTGCTGTTGTGCTGTATTTGCTAGCAAAAAGATCACTCTTAGTACTTACTCTCGGGACTAATATAGACGTTGATTCATGAATGCAATACATCTTGTAATCCAGATGTTAGTTTTGATTTCATCCTACAACAGAAAGGGTTCTCTCTCACTAGAGCCTTTATATTTGATAATGGTGATTGTCAATTTGATGCCATCTTGTTTCTTTTGTGTAACAAATTTACTTCTCTATAACTTAGTAAAGGATTGGTGGAGTATTTTACACAAATGCGCCACAAATGACAATTATGTAGTATCTTTAGAGTTTGACCTTAACGATGAGTTCTAATGCTGTTGTTTTAGAATTAATAGCATTGACGAATACTTAAAACACATTCAAGTTCCAAGATGTCATCCAACAATCTGGAAACAATTCCTCCTCCAATTAGGTTGTAACCTTTGATTTAGTAAATGATTTTCTCTAAAGCATGGAATCTTCTTGCTAGGTATGTATCTTTGGGCTTCAAATCCTCTTTTATGCACAGACAAGGAAAAAGTATGAATTGAATGCAACATTTTGTCATAATGGAATAAGTCATGCAAAGACCAAGTCTATGTTTCCAATGTTACATGAGCTATAGACATCACTAGCTGGCATAGTTATTTAGTTCAAGAAATGACTTTGTTGAAAGCATAGTTTGAAAACTCGGGCTCGGCGCATACTCGACGACTTAAAATTTTGACTCGGACTTGGGACTTGGCAAAAACTCGGCAAAACTTGGCAAAAGGAAAAAAACATAATTACAGTAGAAAAAATAGAATCTAATGCATTTAGATTTCCAAGCCTATTCTGATCATCAATTTGTCATAATTCAAAGATTACATATGTCATATGACCGATGAAATCAATAAATGCCATAGTTCCATGGAGTCTTAGAATAGGGAGACCAAGGGCTTGGATTTGGGGATAAGGGGACAGTGGTAGGTGGGGGTTTGGGGATGGAGCCCCTAGTGCAGTCGAGGGGCAATGCCCCTCTTAGGGGTCCGAGGGCAGAGCCCCTAGTGGGGTCGAGGGGCAGTGCCCCTCACGTTCCTTGCCATGGTACAAGGCGGGATCGAGGGGCGGAGCCCCTGCCACCAAGACCAAATTAAGGCATTTTGGACCACACGGTTCTTCATGGCGCAGCCATCTTTCATAATTTTATCACTATATTTTCATCTTTTCTCTAGCACAAAGTCCTCACTATTTCTAACCAAATATTGATTCTTCTATTCCCTTCTCTTAATGTATTTTGTCATGTGGATGCCAAAGATGTCTTCTACTGGGCGAATGAAGTCTAAAATGACCAAAAAAAACATGAAAAAACGCCAAAAAATTGCCGCAGATTTTTTATTTTGCTGTTTGGAGAGTACGACCCTGGGACTCATGAGTCTGAACCTAAGACTCAAAGAGTTTTTTCCAAAACTCAACCGAGTACTCGGCAAGACTCACCTAGAACTTGACTTGTGGTGTGGTGAGTAAAAAAGACTAGCGAGTCTGCCGAGTACTCGGCAAGTCCTCAAACTATGGTTGAAAGCACCACTGTTTGTATTGTTTCTCACTTTATGGGCTGGCTGCTATACTTATTGACTGAATATATTGAGTCTCTTGTAAAAAGGCTGTAGATCTAAATAAGTGATCTGTAATTAGTATAGAAATTCTACAACTAATTCATCAACACAAATCTCATCTATTCCTTATGACGACTTAGTTGATTGTCTGATTATTCCCTTATCTTAAGAAATTAGCAAATTTGTTCTTAGAAATGGGCTGTTTAAGTGCTCTAAATAAGAGAGATTACTTTATGCATGAATTACAATAGACACGAACTGAAAACATAACAAGGCAGAGCATAAACACAAGAGGATACCACGGACTCGCAGAGAACCCAGTGTGAGAAGAAACACCAGTAGAGTAATGCCTTTTGCCTTCTCTTGCTACTACTTTCCAATCTTAGAAGCTACTGCAATGCACACTCTCTATGTACTCAAATCCATAGATCACTTCCAACCTAGACCCTCTTAATCTCTACATGAAATAAGGGAAAGAAAGAAAGGAATGTGTTACCCCCCTTGAGTGTGTATTTATAAAAATTACAATGAGAAGAGGTTCAAACAAGAATCCCAAAAGCCACAGAACTGGAAGAGACACTGTTTTCAACAGTTCCTCTTCTCCTTTGCCCAATACTGGCAAAACTGTCACTTGCATTACAAAACTGCCATTACACTTAAAAGACCCTCTCAATCTCTACATGGAAGAATGAAGAAAGAAAGAAAGGAATGAATTACAATGCTCCCGAGTTTGTATTTATAAAAAATTCAAGAGGAGAGGCCCAAACAAGAATCCCAAAAGCCACAGCACTGGAAGAGACACTGTTTTCAACTGTTCCTCCTCTCCTTTGTTCAATACAGGCAATACCACTGCACAAATTAGTGCAAAACTGTCACTTGCACGACAAAACTACAATTACACTTTTAAAATTGCCATGACACTTTACACATGCCCAAGGCTTTTGATAGGTACAGTTGGGTTTTCATAAATCAAGCTGTGAGGGCTTTTGGGTTCAGTGACCCAATGGTTGCTTGGATAAACAACTGTATCCCAACTCCAGCATATACCATTTCTCTCAGTGTCAAGATTGGAGAGTCTTTCAGTTGTTTGTCATCACGGGGAAACCCTCAGTTAGCTCACAGCAGCAAAAATAGGCCAAGTTGCCTGGGTGCCTGCAACAGAAAGAGGATACCATTTCTCCAACTTTTCAGTTGGCAGATGATACATTTCTGCTGTCAATGCTCATTCTAAGGGAAGTCCAGAACTTTAAAAAGATGTTGGCTAGGTTGCAATCAGTGTTGGGACAGCAAACTAATATCAACAAGTTCAGCGTAATGTTTGCCAATATCCCAAATCTGTGAAATCAAGAAATTCTTGGGATTCTTGATCTCGCCTAAGTTAAACTCTCGACGATCTATTTGGGATTCTATCTACATAAGGTTTTTGCAAAAACAGTATAGGGTCCTCCAATTTCTAAATGAGGCTCAAAATTTCACAATGGATGAACAATTGGTTGTCTTTGGAGGGCAGAATTCAAAATGTTAAAAGGCAGATCTCTATCAGTTCCTGTTCACCTACTCATTTCTCATTCCCATGATTAGAGACATCTTGTTTCCACAGTCCATTGTTAATGTGTTGAAATGCTTCTAGAAAAAACTGTGTGAGCTTTTGTGAATCAATGTTTCGGATCAGAGTCCATAATCCATCAGCAGGAAGAGGAGGAATTTTAAAATTAGATTGCAGAACTAGTTACTTAAAAAGAGAGATGTAAGGGAAGAACAGAAACTAATAACCATGATGAGACAACTAAAAACATTAAAAAACTCAAAAAGGAAGAAAAGCAAATGGGAAAGGAGGATCAAAGGACCATTAAATTATAATACAACAAAATTAAAAATAAAAATAAAGCCCTTTGTGGAATGGCTCAGTAGAGGCCGTATGAAGACAAATTATAATACACCACGTAAATAATACAATTAGAGATTTATACAAGATAAGAAAGTATAAATAACAAAAATTGGAATGAAATAAAACAAAGAATAAATAAAACCTGAAAACAACAGGCTACTATTCCGAGGACCTATACTAGAAAAGAAGAATATATTATAGTTATTAAAATATAATGTTAAAGATAATGATTTCAATATATTAATAGCAATTAAATTCCTATTAATTATACTAATTATATTAATATTAGAAACATTAACGTTAATAATATTAGAACCATTAATTTTAATAATATTAATTGCATAATTATAATTAATGATATTAATATTGGTTAAATGATTAAGAAGTAAATTGGACGAATAAAGTTTAAGGAAAAATGAGTCTATTAATTATACTAAAAATTATTGTATTTTTATCAAATAGAATTAATATTAATTTAATAATAATAGATATAAAATTATAATTAATTATATTAACTACACTTATATTAATATTAATTATTAATTAAAATAATATTAAATAATAAATATTAGTATAAATTATACTAATTATATTAATATTAACAATAACTGTATTAATATTAATAATAATGATAATAATACCCTGATAAGGGAATGGCTTACGGGGCAATGATGGGCTGACAGAGTGTTCAAGCATGGAAAGGATAGAGTATGTCCCAAGAGTTGCGAGAAGTAATTACAATGTGATATGCTTCAAATTTGGTAGTGAATGTCATTATTGACATTACAAGTTTGGTGTTTGATGATAGGATAGGGAGATGGTGGTGTTATACGTTTTGTTTTGATTCTTGGGTGATTTCGTTGACAATTTTTGTGAGAGTGTAATTCTGATATAGGAGAATGGCTTTTGCTTCGAAGGCCGGGAAAGGAAAGAAAGGAGTGTTTGGTAAGGGTGGTAAGGCTGGCCCAGATGATAGAAAGCAAAAGGCAAGGGTGACTGGAGAAGAGACATTGGAAGACTTTGCAACAAATTTGGAAAGGGAGATTGTTAACCCGAATTTAAGGTTGTGGATGATGAGAATATGGGAACTCACAAAAGATATAGATGGTACTCCCAGTGTTGGGATTAGGGCTGTAGTAACAAGATTTCTCTTGGACCTTAATCAATCATTGGGTAGAAGGAACATATTGGATGCAACTCAGTCCCTAAGTTGCACCGCCTTGCTATCCTTGGTCGTGGGTAGGTACTTGCTTTACGATGATGTTAAGGGTATTGAAAACTAGGTTTAAGCTTTCTTCAACTACCATCTTGGGCATTTTCATGGGTTGAGCGAGAACATATGCCATCTGCACAAGGTAGTGATTGAATTGGAAAAAGGGTTAAAGATAAAGATATTTTTTGAAGCTGAGTTTAATGTCCTAGTGTGTTGTTGCAATGAAGACTTGGAGGTGAAAATTATCAAATTCTCCCATCCCGAGGACCTTGGTTGTAAGAAATGTAAGTGCCCCTTGGAGTAGGGGGAGGATCTGTGTAACTTGTCGTCTTGCTTCTTTTTCTTTTATGGACTGAATCTATTTATATGGATAGAATGCTAGATAGGCTTTGAAGTGTGAAGGAAGGACAATATAGTTTTGAAGGACTAATGGTGGTTTGCATAAACTATATGGATCAATATAATGCTATGTGTTTTGGTTAACTATCAGAATTGCGAATAATAGAATAGTTTATGGATATGTGAGAGGGTTTAGTATTTTTTGGTAATGGCTGGTAGAATCATAAATGAAAATGGGAATGTGATTCGATTCTATTAGTTAGTGGGAAAGGTTTTTTGTGTATATGATGAAATACAAATATAATCTTGATGGATTTGGTGAACCTTGCAGTTACGAGTTATTCGAGCTTTTAATGTTTTTTTTTGGTGGCTCTTGGGTGCCTAACCCGAGTATATTAGCCAAAAAAAATTAGTAATTATATATAATTATAATTATAGATATGATAATTAATATATAATACTAAAAAATATGATAAAAATAATAGAGATTAATTTTAATACTAATCACAATAATGATAATAAAATTAAAATAATAATTATAATTATAATTGTAATAATATTAATAATGATATTAGTTATAATAATATAATAATTGTATTAATATTGATAAATATAATTAGTATTGTATTAATATAATAGGATATTGATATTATATGAATATTAGTTATATAATTAATATATTATTATTTGTACTATTTCTCTTTTGTTTATCAATATAGCAAGGAGCAATCGCCAAGGTTGCATTTACCGATAAAATATATATATATATATATATATTATTTTTTTTGGCAAGCTGCTACCAAGGGGGTAGCTCCCTTTATATGAATATTTCAAAACGTCCCTTAGAGGGGTACAAGAAGTTTATAGAAATTAAGAGGATTGGAGGAAGAGCGATCCCCACTTCAATTCCTCCAACCGCTTAAGCTATTCTCCTGAAAGCAGGTTCGGGTGCTCTACCACAAACTTTTGAAACGAAGCAAATTTTCAAAGGACAATGCCTTCAAAAAACAGCTCTAGACACCTTTGCATATCCTTGTTTTCCTTCAATGTCTTGCAATCGAAAACTCCACCACAAGCTCGCTGAGTATGCTTCCTATCATAATTTGAAATTGCTGCTTGAGCTTTTTTCACCCAGGGCTCCTACAGGAAATAGCTGGTGGTCGTCTTCCCCATTAATGTTTTGCTCGTGAGATCCACATAGTAGCCCAGGAAATCACCCACTAGGACATGGTCGTGAATATGGCTGCTGGTGAGCCGTCGAACACCAATCACTTCCCTGATCCCAACTTCCATCTCTAGACTTCCGATGGAAAAAATTTGCCTCAGCTGTGCTGAGACTTCCTCTCCTTTGCATTCGCACTCTACGCCTTCAACCTTCACCTAGTTTGCCATCTTTGAGTAGTATCTTCGCTACAAGCTCCATATTTATCATAATCAACGCCCATCAAGAAAATTGATGCAATGTCTAGTGAAGTGTGATAATTATCTGCCATTACAACTGCCGTCGAAGGGAGCTTGAGCCATATCTGCATCCACAATTTGATTTAGGCCAGACCATCGGCACACTTGATTTGACACAATTAATTGCATAGATTGGTCACATCCATGGTTTGCTAGCAAATTTTCCGCTTTGTTCGATTCTCTGTAGACATGCCGTATTGTTTAATCCGTAAATTGGTTCATGAGGGAGATTATCATATCAAGTTTTCTCCATAACTTCCAATTAGTTGTGTTTCGTGCCTGCACTGCCTTAATACATAGCATCGAATCACCTTCGATGTCTATTTGGTCTATGTTTTTCTCTCTACAAAACTTAACCCCTTGGTACAAGGCTTCAAATTTGGTCTCATTATTGGTGATGATCGGCAACCATTTGGAGACTGCCCATTTGAGGATTCTCGTTTCATTTCTTATAATGTATCCACTGCCAGCGATCTTGGGATTGCCTCGCGAGGCCCCGTCAAAGTTCAATTTCATCCTATTACACGAAGGGGCTGATATAATTAACATATTATTATAAAGATATAATAATATAGAATCTAGATAAAATTAGGGGAAAGAACCAAAATAAAAAGCTAATAGAATGAAGAGGAAACTAGACTAAGAAGGTAAAATAAATAAGAACAAAAACAATAAGATCCAAGAAGGACCAAAAGCAAAAACTAATTGAGAATAGAGGACAAACCAAAAGGGGGGCTTGAAGGGAGAAAAAGGATAAGCAAGGAAGGAGGAGAGGTAAAACATAGAGGGCCAATGAGAAAGACAAAAACAAAATAGGGGGACAAAAAGAGAGGTTGAGAAGAAGACAAGGGAAGGAGGCCAAAGAGCTAAAGAATGGATAAGGGTGGAATTAAGGGAGAAAGGAGGAGCAAGGGGGAGGAGAGGAGAGAACGAGCCAAAGAGGAAAACAAGAGGAGGATGGGGAGAAAAGGCTAAAGAAGAATAGGGGAGACAACGGAAGGAAAGGGGGGTGTTAGATTATAGGGAATCTAACAAAGGTTGCTAGGTAGGACTTGAACTCCACCCTTCATCCCTATTGAGATTGGTGGAGTGGTTATGGTTAAGGATCGCTTCTTTGAGTTTCCTCTAAAAAAAATTATCTTCTTTTACAAGGATTTGGGCCTCGTCTAGGAGAATATGGTGTTCAGTGTGGAAAGAGTGTTTTGCAAGGGTAGAGTTAGAGACCCTCTCATGCCTAATGTCAACACTGCTCCTTCAGCACTAGAATATCTAAATTGGCCAAATGACTTATCTTCCTCCCACAAAGCAGATAGACACATTTGGCCTCATGCTCTCGGGCATCAAGCACCACGTCCACTTTTTAAACTCCTCTCACCCAATCAAATCAGCATAGGGTCAAAGAATGGAACAAAGTGTAGAATGCAAGCCTAGCCCAAGATCAAGGCATTTGTTTGGCGTACTCCATGGTAAATACTTAGGATAGATAATTGACAATGAAAAGGGTGGATTGGCCCAACTAGATGTCCAATTTGTAGGCAAGGATTTGAGAAGACCGTCTTTTTCTAAAGTGCACATAATACCAAAATGATTTGGAAGGCCTTGGTAACCTCACTTGACACATAACTTGCCAGTGACTCTCTTGAAAAAATAGTATTCATTAGACCAAGTTAGATTCACATATGGAAATTGTCCACCATTGGATTTCACTTATTGGAATGTGGATAGAATAGAATGCCAGGATATTGGAGAACAACAAGAGAGATTGCTCAATTTTTATTAGATTAATCTGGGCTTAGCTGTGAACAACTATGATATACACATGAAGCTCCATAACTATATATCAATTGTTGAGTATGACAAACCTTCAAGTTTCCAGCTTCCAGACTATTCCTTATCATTACCAACTCTCTTACTTCATAATTTGAGAAAGGAAAAGGTGTGCCCCTTCCTCCTAGGGATACTGCAAGTTTATCTTTGATGGGGTGGCCAAAGGAAACCTAGGGACTATAGGCATTGGTGGCATCATCCACGGACTAGAAGAGATACAATGTTTTTCTACAAACAAGGCATTTGGACGCAAATGAATAATTTTGTAGAACTATTGGTCTTGCATAGAGGGCTTTAATTGGAAAAAGAAAACCATATATTTTGGATTCTTGTAGATGGGGACTCAGACAATCATACACATAGTTTCTAGGGCATGAAATGCCAGAATCAAGCAGGGGAAAAATGACTACCCTTCTCTCCCATCAATGAAAAGCCAGAATCAAGAGCAATAGATTTTACTAATTCTTCCTGTCTAGTCACCATCTATTGGATCTAGGTAGAAGGTTGAGGTGAAGAATTAGATGTTGGAGGGACAATAGCAGATGACATGGTAGGGTTCTTGGGGTTTTGTGGGTTGACTAATGTGTTCGGGGAAATAGAACTAATGATTTGTTGACTGGGTGAATTGACATACATTGGCCTTAGGAGAAATGGTTTTAGTCCCTTAACTATTTGACATAGTATTAGCGCCAGTGGTCGAGGTATATTGTTGGATGGTGTTATCAATCAACACCTAGAAGTCTAAAACATCTTGAGGCACATTTTGTTGCATAGGGGGAGGAGGAACGAGCCTTAGCTTTTCTGAGCTGCACAACATGTGTTTTCTAAGGACATGATGTGTAAAATTTTGCCTCTTTGAGTTTCACCATTACAAGTGGTGTCCAACATTTTCCTTTTATTGGTATCATCATCATCTCTATTCCCACTAGTATTGCGGCAAATGGGTTTGAAGCTGCAAATGAGGAGCGATTGACATTTTGCTTTGGAATATTGGCTCAGGTACTAGAGTCACGAGTTCTTGCTGACTCTCCACCTGCTGTTGAAGATGACCCTTTTGCACACTCAACAATTCTCCTTTTTAACCACAACAATGTGCAGTACACAACAATTTTGGTCCTATTTTCCAACGAGCCATCTTCTGACTTTGACTAGTCAACAGCCAACAAACATTCCATGAAAACCTTCTTTTGTAGACACAAGTTAGACTAAAGAGAGTTTTCCTTTGGTGACTCCCTCAAGGCCCTCAAGGACACCAACCAATTGAAAGTTGATGATTTGCTATAAAGTGAGCCTTTGATATTCCTTTCATCCGACCTTGATGTCATCTCAACGGTTATCTCTGAAATCTTTAAGGTAGGGGAAGTCTACATGAATGCCATCCAAGATAGCTTCAATTCTCCCTTGGTTGCTAAATGAGGTTTTTTTATTGTACAACTTGAGGCTGTACTCTGTAATATCTCTCTCCATGTTCTTAGTAGTAGAAATATTTTTGCAAGAATAAAAACCAATGGAAACTAGAAAAGGAACAACTGGTTTTGTGCTTACCAAAGAGCAATTGATGTAAAGGAATGCTGGTCTTGTGCTTACCAAAGAGCATTTGGTGACTCAAGGCAATTTTCCTGATTAACAATAATTTGTCATTTATATGTTTGGGATGTGTAGAAGGGCGACTATTGAAAATACACATGTTGATATATGTGAAAGTGGGGAATGGGATGAACCAAACAACTTAATCAACACTTACAACCATGCCTTTGTCAGAAATACTCTTGCTAGGATGTTCTTCAAGCTCCTGAACAATGTTAAACACAAAGGCATTATTTACCCTTCTGAACAATGTGAAACACAAAGTCACTCCTTTAAAGAACTTTGCGTAGCTTGTAGATACACTGCCTGTGACTCTTAATCCGGTGTTGTTGATATTTTCAAGAACCTTTCTTGAATTTTGGTCGAAATAATTTTGTGCATTTGATATAGATGCATCTCTGCTACTTCTTTGTAGGGCAGAATCCTAAATAGGCCCTCAGTGGCTTCTGTGGACAATTGAGCTACAACTACTCCAGATGATGTACAAATTTATCTTGTTTGCAGATCATATTGTTTTGAGCAAATAAGAACCGAAGTAGGACTTTGAATGGCAGGGGGGTATCCATAGGCTTCCATGAGACTGTTAGTCCGTAGGTTGGTGTAGGAGTGACTTTCTTCCCTTCTGTCTATCCTCTCCCACAAATTCTTGATATCCATTTGCCCAATGTTGGTGTGGAAAATTCCTTTAGTGTTTGACTGAATTAATACTTTTTTGTTGATGGCCTTGAACTAGTATTTCTTGGGAGAGGTGTATGAAGATTTTGAACTCATGAAGGGTTGTTAATTATTAAGTTAATATTTAAATATATCTTAGATAATTGTCAATCTTAGTTGTAGATTGCTTTTGCTTTTTAGTCTTTAGTTCAGTTCTTATCAGCTTTACTTTGTCAGCTTCAGCTTTCTGCTTTATGCAAGCTGGTCGCCTATTCTTAGTGTTTGTCTTCTCTATATAAAGAGCATTCGCTCTCTCATGTAATTATTCGATCATATTCAATATAAATCTTTTATAGTTTGTGTAACATGGTATCAAGAGCAAGTTTCGAACCTGGTTAATTATTTTTTTCTCTCGTCTTTGTCTGGTTCTGCCTTGTTTTTTAGTCGATGCTGAAGAAAACCCTATCAGGAGGTCGTTTTTTCTTAAGGGTCGTGTTTTTCTGAAGGGTTGGCTCTTTCAACCTTCATTCGTGGCTTCTCTTATTCTCGATTTCTGATTTTCGTGCGAGTTGCCTTTTTTTCACGTCTTGGTGGGTTGACCTGTGAGAATTCTGGGTCACGCTTCTATGGGTGCCGTTTTTCATCATGAAGATCTAAGTTGTTGTTAGCGATTTTCTTTGTGTCATACCCGCGATTTTTGAGGAGGTTTCTTTTATTTCTGTTTGGATCGCGTTTTTTTTCTATGGTCGAAGGCTTTTTTGCTAGCGATTTCCTCTGATTATGATCGCGGATTCCTGGAAAGTATTCTCTGCTGCGACGGTTTCAAAACAGGGTGGTCTCTATTGGCGTCTAGTTTGATACGATGTCCTTTGTGGAGGTCGCATATGATGCTTTGTATCCAAGATAGCGATTTTTCTTCCATCTCTGCCCTCGACCTCTTCCTGCAAGATCTTGGTTGGGGTCTCTCCTCTTCGGTTCAGACGGCATTTGTCTGAAGTCTGTGCAAGTTTTGCAAAAGTTTTTGTTGATTGCTGTGACTTTAGTCGACAATTCTTGTAGAGTTCTTTGATCGTGTTTCTTCCATGGTTGGGAGTGTTCGTGTTTTTTGGTGTTTTGGTAGATCAATTTCTTCCTAGTCGCCCTATGATTCTCACTGTCGTCGATGTTTTCTGGAGGTCCCTCTATATCTGCTGGACTTCACTATTTTTTGACTATAGTCGCAGTGTTGTCTGCCAGATTTCACTATAGTCAAGCGGCTTCATCAATATATGATCATTGTTCTTTCATCCGCCGGTCTGGAGTTTTTCTGTGGTCGCGATTTGCTTCTTGTGACCTGCAGTTAGTGGTTTCTTTGATCTCCCTACTGCAGCCATTCTTTGGAAGAGAATTTTTGCTCAGCACTTGGTCATTCTTTTAGCGACTAAGCGCCCTAGACTCTTGATTATATTATCACCCATGCGTTTTTGTGCAGCCGTCTTTTTCTTTGTTTGGCGGTCTTTATTTTGTCACTAGTGGGTTCTCCTTTGTCTTGAGATCCGTACCTCGAAGTCCGTGTTTAGGACTTTTGAGTCAGTATATTCCATGTGTTCGGAATACGTACCCGTGCAAGGGGTCCTCTTTCCCTATTTGTGCCGTCTATCTGCTTCCGTATCTGTGCCCACTGCTTATAATTCGTTTTTTTTTCATGTTTCGAAAAATGTGAAGCATGGCATCTTTGACCAACATTCTGTTGGAGAGCAGTCAGAAGTTCAATGGCAAGAATTACAACACCTGGAAACAGTGCATGATGACTATCTTCGAGTATCGGCGTCTTGACCAGCTAGTTCTGGGGACAACTACACGTCCTCAAGTGGCGGGTAAAGATCAAGAAAAATACGATGAGCAAAATCGTGAAGCGGTGATGCTTATCAAGTTATCAGTGACTAATGATCAATTGCCTCAGGTTCTGTCTGGGAAATCTGCAAAAGAAATTTGGGATCTGTTGAAGGATCTTCATGAAACGTTCGACAAGAGCCGTGCGTTCTTTTTAAAGAACATGCTCTTCTTGATCATGATGGATGAACAAATGTCTCTACAGGAGCATCTCACTAAAATCAAGGACATCCGTGATCAGTTGACGGCAATTGGTCGAGACATGGACGAGGAAGATATGGTAGTCATCACTCTGAAAAGCCTACCATTTGCTTACGAGCACTTTATCGAAACTCTTAACATTACTTCAACTAATGTTACTCTGCAGTTTTCAGAACTGTGCAACAAACTCTTGCAGCAGGATCGATGGAAACAACAGTTCAGTAACAGTGCTACTTCCTCCTCAGAACATGCATTTACTGCCAAGTCCTTTCAGCAGAATTAGGGCTCCAATCAGCCCCCTCAGTCATTCAGTCAGGGTCAGTCACAGGACCCTTCCAAGAAGTACAACATCCAGTGTGCAATTATTGCCACAAGTTTGGCCATATGAAAAAGGATTGCCGGAAACGCTTGGTTGCTGAACAGTCCAAGTCTGAAGCATCAACACCATCAGCACATGTCGCTGAGCGTACTGAGCAAAAGGAGTCTGCTTTCTACGCCTTCTAGGCCATCTCCTCTGCTTGCTTTTTCAGTTGCTCGTGGACCAGCCTATCTCTGTTTCGGTTGTCATCTTTAGGGGGGGCAACTCAGTTTTAGTTAGTGGATTGACCATTAAGGGGGGGTATTAAGTTAATATTTAAATATATCCTAGATAATGGTCAATCTTAGTTGTAGATTGCTTTTGCTTTTCAGTCTTTAGTTCAGTTTTTATCGGCTTTGCTTTGTTAGCTTCAGCTTTCTGCTTTATGCAAGCTGGTTGCCTATTCTTAGTGTTTGTCTTCTCTATATAAAGAGCATTCGCTCTCTCATGTAATTAATCGATCATATTCAATATAAATCTTTTATAGTTTGTGTAACATTAATTACAGAAAAAGCAAGTGCAGGCACAAATTGCACTATAATGGAAAGAAAAATGCAGATAGAAAGGAAAGAATCAGTTTGTTTGCAGAGGAAACTGGAGGGCAAAGACAATGGATATGATTGTTTTGCAAAGGTACAAGTTGGCAGAGGTTTATAAGTTATCATTTTAAAACCAAAATACTTATGCCTTTGAATGCTTGGTGACAGGGGTTTGCAGGGTTTTATGCCTAATTTACATGGGTGTATGAAGTGCCTAGAGGTCTGCATCTTTTGATATATGAAGGGAGTCTCACATTAGGAAAAAACCAGGGAAATCAGACATTTCTCCTTCTCTTGCACCTTGGGAGTTCGAAATTGCTGATAAGGTCAGAGAAATAATACATAAATTGGAGAAATTGTAACTTAATGTAAATAGTGTAAAGATGTTTGACAGGTCCAGTTTTCAACAGAAGAAAGACATGTTGAATGGAAAATCGGCAAATTGGGGTTACTTGCATGATTGTTATAGTGTTCTGATTTCTCCAATATTAAAGGGAATTGACACTTCAAAAGATAAAGAAGGGGAAAATTTGGTACTTAATGTACTTCAAGTGTAAAGGGTGTGGTAAAGTCCGATTTTTATAACACAAACATAAGAATGGTGAATAAGGGAAATTGGGGTTTTCTTAACTTTTGTGCCTAAAAAGAAAAATGTACTTTTCTGATTTTAGAGTAGAACACTCAGTTTTTCAGGATTTTCAAGAAGAAGATTAATTTAAAGATGCTACAAGTACATCAAAGAGTTTTTGACTCAACTTTACTCATAAGAAAATCTTGAAATTTTTTTATTCCCCTAAAATTTTTATAGTGTAAAATTTAAATTTTGGATAAGAGATGTATGCGCTAGTTTTCATGTTTCAAGGGTAGGTGATTACTTCAAGCATATTTTCTGAAACGTATTTTGTATGTCTTCAATAGGCCATTTTTATGTCTTTCTCCATAAAAGAACAAATTCAAGATTGCTATGAATTCTCTAAGAATTGTTTAGATGCATGTGCCAATTTTCATGTCTAAGCTTAAGTGCTTATTTAATGAAACATATTTTCTTAAATGTATTTTGTACTTCCACCCTCCCATCAACACGCTCGGGTGACACCAGGGTGATGCAACAGGCTACTAGTATGCCTTCATCCATAAAAGATAAGATATAAACAATCTACATATAAACATTCATAAATATTCAAATCAATATGAGACACACTTGCGTACAACAAAACACAAATATCCTTCCTAAATTTCATGAGAAGATATTCTTTTGGCACATTCTATACTTTGGGTTCCACAGAAGGCTTGGCTATGACTGAATAAATTATAATATTATTATATGAGAAAGTAACATAACTTATGACAACCTCTATCTTTTAGACATGAATAATTCATAAGTGCTTTTTTTTCTTTTGAATCAGTGCAGGGTGTGTTTAGAGGGGACAAGATGCACAAGGATCAGATTTTGAAGTTGGCCAAGGGCTTTCGAGGGAGGGCCAAGAATTGCATACGCATTGCCAGAGAGCGTGTAGAGAAAGCCCTTCAGTACTCCTACAGAGATCGCCGAAACAAGAAGCGTGACATGCGTGGTCTCTGGATTCAGAGGATTAATGCTGGTACACGCCTGCATGGGGTAATTTTATTGAACCCTTTCTTTTTAAACTTATGGACTTGTTTAGTGGTATTTGAATGTTTGGGCATCGTGCTAAAACTTGCTAGAGAATACGCTAAACCAAATTTGTTTTGATTATTTAAAATGAATGCCTAATAACAATAGAGCCATATATTAAAGGGCATACAAAATATTTTGTATGATTTCATCCAACTTGTGGGTTTTTGTCAAAATTACCTTTTTCCCCTTGCAATCTTGTAATCGTAATTTTCTCTCTCTTTCAAAAAATAAACATGACCTATTTGATGTAATAAGATTACAATAAATATTTCTGGATTACTGGGAGTCTTATAATGTTGTTTGCTTGTATATGGGAAGAATTTGCCAATTACACAGTTAACTGCTTTTATATCTGAAACCAATCTAACCTACATTAACATTCTAATAATGATCATTCAGTGTCAATGTGCTGTTGATTTCTGCTGCAACTTCCAAGTGATGCAACTGTCCTGAAGTTTTTCTGAGAAGCTAAGGATATTTTATTTTTGGACCATCGAATCCTGTTCCTATATATTTATTTAATGAGTCGTTCTTGTCACTCCCCAAGGTCTGTCACATGTATACATGTTCATAAACCATGTATGCAATCAAATAAACACTTCTAGTTCTAGGGATGTCCATAAGGATTATCAATGATTGATATGATCCTTTTTTAGCTTTGCAGAAATTTCATCATGGTTTTTCCTCCTTACAGTGATTTCAGTTATGACTATCATAGGCAGATTGTCAATACGGGTTCCAAAATGGTTTTATGTCTTGTAGAAGGCCTTTCCCAAATTTTGGGTAGAATTACATTCTTTCTCTTTGGAAATTTCAATGCCCAATAGCTACAAAGACATTAAAGACATCGTCAAGGCAATATTGATGTAATTGGTAGTTAATACTCATAGATCTTGGACTAGGATATTCCTTGAAAGTTTTGGCGGCTCAATCATACACTTGTAAAGCTCACCACTACATGATTGAGCCAATGGGCCAGGCCTTGTACATTCAATTTACAAACATTTTTGATATAAGTGAGAGAGACACAAGGTATGGAGTTATCTGAGTAGGAGCTCTGCTAAAATTGGCATTATATAGGTATTCAGAAATCAAAATCCAACTGGCAGTGTATTCAAAGCAGTGTTGTAGGACTTGTTAGGTTCTTGGTAGACTCATCAAGTCTTGAGGCGAGCCTACTTAAATGAGACCCAGGGACTTGGAGCTGAGTCTTGGCAAGTCTGGTCAGACTTGCAGGACTTGCTGAGTCCCAATGGGGAGACTGGCCAGTGCAGGTAAGTGGAAATCAGAAAATGAAAAAGCAAAAAACATTAAAAAAATTAAAACCTAATACACTAAAAGGCACTTACAAAGTTATGACACTCAAAAAGCCATTCATATCATTTGCAAGCACAAACAAGGAGAAAAAAGAACCATTAAAGCAAAATACAATCCATTGAAGCAAAAAACGACATATTGGCAACGAAGGTTGATTGAAATGAGCTTGAGCAGGTATGCAGCAGCACACAAGGACCACACGGCGAATCTAGAAGATCCCACTGTCGATTTGAAGTAGATCACCATCAATTTGGAGCAGCCCATTGTCCATTTCATCAAATTTGAAGAGGCATTTTGAATCTTTTCTTTTTGTTTTCTTTTTTCATTTGGTATGTCTTCTACATTTGTTATTTTTTCCATTTTCAATTCATGGAACAAGAAACAAAAGAGGGAAAAATGATGAGAACTTACATCTTTTTTGTTTGTTTGTTCAATAATCGATTTTTTTCTTTTTTTACAAACCATAAATGTTTTTTTTCTAATTTTTTAAAATTCTTTTTTATCTATAAACCCCAAATGTTAAGTAATTTTTCTGTTATTTATCACTTGCAATTTATAAATTCTTAGAATGTCAATGTCATTTAGAAAGGACTTGAGTTAGAAACATGCCACCCTAGGGGCTAAGAAAGGGGAGTTGGTTTGCAATTATTGCAAACTGAAAATTCGTGGAGTTTCAAATTTCTCCTTGCACGCATACCTGGTTGAGATGTTTTTTTGTGCACGCAAGTGTCATTTGATGTTGTGCGCTAGGTACTGTTGTGACCAAATCACACATCGCCCCATTGCAAATGGGGACCTCCTTTTTTTGAGCTCTGATGCTTTGCATTTAGTTCTGGATGATGTCTTAGGTTCATTTCCTCTGCCAATCAAATAAGAAGTCTCTCTCCTAGAAGGTTTTTGCTTTATAACTGAAGGTCTCATCTGGAACATGAACTTGCAGTAATGAAAAGAGTCTTGATCAATTTCCATCCAGTTCATGAATATTGAGACCAATCCTGATGTATGTTTGAGATCCTGAAAACGACTAAGTCTGGTACCCTGAAATCCTGAAAATCCTGAAAAATTGACTAAGTTTGAAATCTGGTGGATCCTCCAAATTCTAGATTTTGCATGTTAAATCCGGTGGATTCGAGACCTATCTCAAACATCATGAAAGGTATATTGAAAAATATTTAAAGTATAACTTATACTTAAATATATTTTTCAATATACCTTTACCCTTAGAGACCCTGAAAAACGAACTCTAAAAGATGATGATCTCGCACTCTTGATCCCGTGCACCCACTCTAAAAGATGATGATCTCGCAAGTTTGATCCAATGCGCCAATTTCTAGAGGATCTCAAAAGTGCGATCCAGTGCGCCAATTTCTAGAGGATCTCAAAAGTGTGATCTGATGCGCCAAAGGGGGGTTTTGAGTTCAAGTTATAGCACATTTCTAGGAGAAACCAAATCTGCTATCTAGTGCGCCAGCCCTAGAGGATTCCAAACTTATGATCTAATGCGCTAGCTTTAGAAGATCTTAACACCTTGATCTAATGCGCTAGTCAAGGAGAATCTAAAATCCTCAACCAAAGCGCCTAAATGAAGGGGAAATCAGATTGCTGATCCAGCGCGCCAACATCATGAGGATCTCCAACACCTTGTCCAATGCGCTCCTATCAAGGGGAAGTCAAAATTGTCATCCAATTCGCCATTGAGATGAAGACTTCAAACTTATGAACCAATGCGCCACCTTGGAAGATCATTCATGAGGAAGAAACCAAAGCACTCAATTGCTGCGCCAATATCAAGTGGAGATCAAAAGTATCATCTGATGCACCAAGATTGAGAGGGCTGTTCCGGGTGTCAAATTGCAAATTTTAAGGAGAATTCACTTTGTTGATCCATTGCGCCACATGTGAGGGTGGTTTAGATTTAAGTTCTAAAACGAGTTTCAAGAGGCAAAGGGATTAAAAAATCCTATCTAAAGCGCCCACGGCAAAAGGCTAGGTGAAATTGAAACCTCCAACCATGACGCCAGCCTCAAGAGGATTTAAGAAACTCTATCTAGTGCGCTGCCTTAAGTTGAATGATAACTTCAGAGAGGGATCCAGAAATTTGTAATTTAAAATGCAACACCTTGCCTTAAGTTGGAAGATGATGAGGATCTTAAAAACACATCCACTACATCAAAATCCAGAGGATTCAAAATTTTGATCTAGTGCGCCAAAATAAGAAGAAACCAAACACCTCATCCAATGTGCCTAGAACAAGGAGTAAAAAATAGTGATTTAAAAGTGAAATTTTAATTAGAGCATGAAATTGTCAACCAGTGCGCCACTTTGGATGGAGATTAAATTCAAGTTTTAGGAGTGAAATTGGCATCCAATGCCTCATCCATATATGATGCTTAATTTGAATTTTATGATTGCTTTCTAGCGAAGATCAGATTTCTCATCTAATGCGCATAAGCTAGAAATACATGAAGTGATTCTTATGTGTTATAAATCAAGTATTATCAAGGAATTGATGTTGTTTCTTTGTTTGTTTGTAGGAACAAGGACCTTTGATGAAGCTAAGGAATCACCAAAGGGGCTAACATTTGGAGTTAACAAGTTGTCATCCTGTAGAAGGCATCATGTAGCTGTCCAAAGAAGTCACTTCAATGATATCATATTGGATCACTTCAAGTATCAACTAGATTCTACATCAAACCTTCACTTCAAGATCATCATGTAACTGCTTCAAAGGAACCTTTCATCATCATTGTGTTGGAACTCTTCATCAAGTGGCATCATGTTAAGATCATCAAGACTTCCAAAGGCATCCGCTCTACTTCAAGTTCTCTCAATCTTCAAGGAAGAGTCATCATGTGGCTGCTCTAAGGAATACTTCAAGATCATCTTCAAGGAAGCATTTCATCAACTACATCATGATCATCAAGAGCAAGTGTTTGAATCACCTTCAAGTTGCAGAGGAAACATCATTTCAGAAGGCTCACATCCAGTTTCATATGCTCCATCATCAAATGTTCCAAGGCAGTCATCCATCCAAACTTCAAGTTCCTCCTGAATCAGCAAGTCCAAGAGAGATCCTACTTCTAATCATGAATCAAGTATCATCATCATCTACTCTTACATGATGAAGGAGGCAGTATCATCATCTACTCTTCATGAAGATGCATCAAGGAAGATCAACTTACCTACAAGAAGAAGAAGCATCACAATGTTAGTCAAATGAAGCAACAAGTATCATACATATTCAATCTACACTGAACAAGGCAAGATCATTGAAGATACATTCCCAAGCATACAGGTTCAAGCAATCACACAGATGATACAATTTGGGGAATGTGCCCAAAAGCATATTGAGTTAACAGTTGAAATCCACAAGATATGCTGAGGTAGCACCTATGTGGCGAGTACCTATCATCATCCAATCATATTAGCTGCATTATTTTAAATGCATTAAATATATCATTTAATAAAAGAAGCCAAAGGGACACCTATGTGAAAGATGTTTTAAATGATTTCATCTTACCTTATCACATTGGAAAGCGTGCCTTCATTGCCTCTCTCTTATGTACTAAAAATAGAAAGTTGTAACTACCTACTGAGGTGGCATGATCTGAGCCCTTGGCTATTGAATTGATCTAAGCCATTCATTGTATTTCTGGACCACTATATAAAGGCCTTGTTGCCTCATTTGTAAAAGGAGAATAAAAAGTAGCTAGTAGACTAGAGATATAGTTTTGTAGGAGTAGAATAGGAGAGAATCTCGAAATTCTCTGATAAGGCTTGAAATTGTTGTAAATATTTCTCAAGATTAATGCAAAGACATTGGAGTTCGCTTGGTGTTTAAGTCTTGTCTTGTGGAGTAACATGATTTCTTGTATCTTAATGAAGTGGAGAGATGTTTCAAAATAGATTAAAAGTAGATTAGAAACTCATTGATGTAATGTATGTTGAATTGGATATTTGATCAACTCCTAGCTCATGCTTTTGACATTCATCGCTGATGAAGTGTTGTGTAAAGCTAGTCTGAGCCTTATTTGTATAAATTCGATTGTGGATGCTTGTTTGAGTTGCGCCGTCTTATGGGTGCTTGTATAAGCCTTAATGATTTGAAAACCATTCGTGTAACCTTAGGAGATTGCACCAACTTCATGTAGTTGTAGGCATCCTTGGCGAAGTGAAGTTAGGTTTATCCAGGAGTTTGTCTATTCAAGCATCGTCATTCCTTCATCGACCTTAGATTAGATTCCTTAAGCCTTTATCTTTTACTTTTCTTTATCATTGAGGCATTATATATAAATCATCCACACTAAAGGAGAAATAAGCTAAGTGTATGAAGAAGTCTGCGTAAGTCCCTTTGTGATTATCAACAAGATCACATGTAATCACTGAGTTAACCCATCATGAATCATAAATAAGGAACCTTGGAGTTACTTCACTGGATCACAATGTTCAGCCTTTGAAGAGCTTTATTCAAGAGAGAGTGGGATACTCTAGTGTTTTACTCTATTGTTGACTTGTCTAAAAACAATCATCAATAGGTACAAACTCATATAGAGCCCTTTGAGGAGAAAAATGATCTAAGAAAGAGGGAAAAAGAAGAGATGGTAGTCATAGGCCAAGGTCAAGGAGATTCTTTTATTTTTGTGATTCCTCTATTCTCTTCAACTTTGAGCACTAGTGGTAGTGTTGGGCTTAGCATTCATAGATCTAGATTGGATTCGTATATTATGCTACACACTACTATAGGTTCCTAACAATTGCTTGAGAATAGGGGTTGGAATAGAAATAGGCATCAAGTATCAAGGAGTGCAGTTGGAGACTTTTGGTTCTATTGTTCAATTCCATTTCAACGGCTAGGTAATTAGTTTTTATTTTTGTTTTAAAATATGTTTTTTGATTTATTTATGTCACTTGAATTTTAAAATTAAAGGGTTTTTCAAATTTAGATTTTAAATTTTAGAATGCTTATTTTTTAATTTTTCTTTGCTTTAGGTCTTTTTATTAGCAAAATCTAATAGATGCTATTGTTGTTGTTGAAGCGGGGTCCAAAGCCTCTAATGATGAGATAAAAGGCCTAATTTTGAGTGAAAAAGTGGCATATTCAGCCCACTATCGATGAGCAGTGTGAGATATGGCAAAAGAAGGGTTGCACCATCATTTCTGATGGTTGGACAGATAGGAGAAACATGACATTGCTAAATTCTCTTGTTTCATTCTCGAGTGGTAAAGTTTCCTTGAAATACATTGATGCTTTAGGGAAGGTAAAAGACACAAATTTCCTTTTTCGGATTTTAGAATGTCATGTCCCCATTTTTGCAAGTAACTTAAAAGTGTCCTAATTGTAAATTAATTTTATAAAGTATTTTAATTGCTTTATAAAATTAATATTTTATTAAGTTACTTGAGTATTTATAAACACTTCATAAAATAAAGTGTTATTGTGTACACACAAACAATCATTTAATAAAATTAAGTGATTGTGTACACAAAAACAATCATTTAATAAAGTTAAGTGATTGTGTACACAAAAACCGTCATTTAATAAAGTTAAGTGATTGTGTACATAAAAACCGTCATTTAATAAGTGATTGTGTATACAAAAACTTTTATTTAATAAAGTTAGGCTAGACCTATTTGGAGTGAGGGCTTTATAAGGAGCAGCTGGGAGTCATTTGAAGTCATGTTTTTGACTTGGTTTTTGCATATTGAGTTTATCTCTTGGCTGAAGACAAATTTCAGTCCAATCAAGGTGATGATCCCTTGAAAACTAGGGTTTGGTGATGGCCACATTCCCGTTTTGAGAGGTGGATGCAATCAATATTCATCATAGAGCTTAAATGGCATGTTACTATGGAGTGTTTTTGCAGGTTCTAAGGAGAATAAGGTAGATTTGATTGCATATTGGAAATATTTGGCTTATAGACACAAATTGATGCATTTTGGCATGATGGTGCTTCAATTTTGAGGAGTTTGGCTTTTTGGGTTGGCTGGAAATTCATCACAGGTTGTTGAAATTGTGTTTCAGATTTATTATCATTCACATTTCATCATATTTTAGTCATGAGGTGCAAGCTGGGTCAAATCGGCATCTTTCTAGCATAGGCTATTTCATGATTTGGGCAATTTTTGCATGTTTTAGTGAGTTTCAGCATTTCTGGGCAGATTTCAGTCAGGTACAGGTGTATACCAGACCCAATCAAACTTACATCAGTCATATATTCAGAGCATTGATCATCTCTTATCATTCCAAGGGTCAAACAACTCAATATCCAGCCCTATCGCTTTATTTTGGAGAAGGTTTTGCATTGTTTTAGCCTAGGGTTTGAAGGCAGATTTCATCAGTCATATTAGGGTTTTGTTGCAGTCATATCAGACCTAAAAAAGTGTTGTTACAGTCACAAATCAGTTAAGGGTTGATGTGTTTTTCATCATGGCTACCTAGGGTTTCATTCTACTATCATTGGACTAGGGTTTGCTATGTATTTTGGGCAAATTTGCATAATGTATGTGATCTGATTTTCAAATCAGACTTGTTGATTGTAAGCTACAGCCAAATGTCATTTGTAACCAGCCCTTGAAATAAATTAATAAGTGAAGCTTGTTTCCGGGTATGTCATTCTCATGTTTTCATTGATTTGATTTGAGCATAACTTCATCATAATGTGTTATTTCATTGTGATATTGAAACCTTTCCATCTACACTACTTTCTAAACATATGAGTGAAAGCGGTTTGTGAAAATATTGATTGCATTAAGAGAAATTCAAATCAGAAATTTCATATCAGCAAGGCAAAAATTTCAGTTAGAATTTCATAGCATTCAGAATTTCAGAGCAATATCCATTCGGGATATTACATAGAAGTAGTCATGGCTGAGGTGGGTGAGACAAACATTGTGTAGGTCATTATAGACAATGTAGTAAATAATGTTGCCTCGGGGAGATTTCTTATGGAGAAGCACCCATTTATATTCTGGACTTTATGTTCTGCTCATTGCCTTGACCTTATATTGAAAGATCTTGGCAAATTCCCATGGATCAAAGTAGTTGTGGAGCGTGATAGAAACATTTACAAATACTTATGCAACCATGCTTGGGTCCTCAATTTGATAAGGAAATACATAGATAAGGAGTTGGCTCATCTTGGTATAACCTAATTTTTGCAACGAGCTTTATCAGGCAAAGATTGCCTTGACGCACATGTTTGTTAGTGAGGAGTGGTCTTAATTGGATATGCTGCCATTGCAAGAGTTGACATGGTTGAGTGGGTTTTCAATGAGTAGAACTTTTGGATTTCGACAAAGAAGATTGTAGATATAAGTTCTTATTTTGTTTTCTTTTGCTCATTTTAATAGTTTATCATTTATGGTACACTTTTATTTGTTTATATTTATAGCTTTATGTTCTATTATTCAATCCATTATCCAATTAGTTATATATATTATTGTTTAATAGTTCACAGAGCCTTTAATTGTCTTCCTTTGTATTGTTGAAGTTTGTAATGAAATTTGTGTATGAAGGCATGGACAGGGCCAAGGAGGCCATTAGATCCATCTATGTTGGGGTTGAGAAATTTCGTCCCATATGGGAAAGCAGTAATTGGTGATGGCACCATCAGCTTCACAAGCCCTTACATGCAGTTGCTTATTTCTTGAATCCAACATTCCAATTCCACTTTGATTTAAGGGCTGATGAGGAGGTTTTGAGTGGGTTCAACATGATCATAGAACAGATGGAAAGCATATTCCTAGTTTAGAGCGAGGATTGTCTTTGGGATTGAAATCTTCAGACTTGTGCATGGGGACCTCCTTGCATGAGATATATGTAAGACAATTTACACAACATTGTAGCTAGGTAAAATGTTTATTAATGCTGTACTTAAGTTGAAATTTTTTACATTTTTTTATGTTAATGTTGAACAATGAGATTGAGTTCCTTTTTATTTGTTTTCTTATCTTAGATGCACGGTGGGTAGAGATTTGGTGCTAAGGTGCCAAATCTTGAGAGGGTTGTTGTATGTGTCTTGAGCCAACCATGCAACACTTTAGGATGAAAGCACAATTGGATAATGTTTGTGCCCATGCACTCCAAGAGGTGCAACAGATTGTTGTTTCAAAGGTTGAATGGACTTATCTATGTTCATTATAATCTTTGCTTCTATCACAAGCAAATCTTGGGATCTCACTTATCCCCTATCACGTTAGAGGAGGTTGATCCACTGTCATGCCCTCTTTTTCGGATTAAAAATAATTAATAATATTATTTAAGTTGGGCCCAATAATTTCTAATTTTAAGGGCAACTTAATAATATTATTATAATTAAAATAAAAAGTGTTTTTAAACACTAGTACTAATATAAAAGTATTTTTTTAATACTTAAAGTAAAAATAAAATAAAATAAAAATTAAAAAGTATTTTAAAATAGTTTTTATAATAAAAGCATTAATAAAATGTTTGGGCCAAAAATAAAAAGTGTTTTTAAATACTAAGGCCCAAATTTTAAACGAGGCAACTATAAAGGGAGCACTTGGCTTCTCATTTGATCATCATTAAAACTATCCTTTGCATGCTATTTTCAGATTTGAGTAGTTTGAACTTTGTTCAATCTAGGGCATCCAAGAATGAAAACCCTTGGTTTGTTCGGGGTTTCAGATGACGAAAAACTTTTTGAATTTCGCATTTGGGAATCAAGGACGAAAACCCTTGTTTCTTATTTTTTGGGTGATTCCATCTGGAGATCATAGTTGTGTTGATTTGTTGAGGGTTTGAAGATATTTTTTTGTCGCTACAGTGATTTGATGAAGATCTCAACATTTTGAGGATTGTATATTGCTGTTACAATGTTGCTATAGGGTTGCTACAGTAACCTATCAATAAATCCGCATTTTTGGGCTCATTTAATATCATTGTGGAGGCAGATCTGACTCTATTTGCAGGTGTTTGAGTCAACCCATCTTTGGAGGAGGAAAATTAGGCATTTGAGCATTAACTCAGTCACATCAGCTGCTGTTTTGTGTTATTTCAGTTATCTTTTATCAGTAATCAACAATTTGAATTAAATAGCAAGGAGAAAATTTCTGATATTGACATATTGCAGAAGTTTCCAAGGCAAATCTGAATTTTATCAGCATTTTTCGTGAGATTTCCAACCAGCCATACCACTCCAATAAGGTTTATGTGAGTTCAAAATTGTAATTTCAGATTTGATTTTGTTTTAGAACAATTTCTAGCTTGTAACTATTGCAAACATCAATAAAATCAGACTTTGAGGGTTTCCAGATTTATGTTTGAATCTAATCTAGGCATTTGAAGTGACCTAGGGTTTGTACCAGCCATTAAATTTATCAAAATTTGGTTTAGATTTGGTTTATGAAGTGTTTGAGGGTTTGATCAAGTATTTTCCATCATTATTTTCAATTTTCAATTCGCTGTTTCAGTTTGGAGGGTTTCATATTGCAAAAGTTGAATATTTTCATCACCCTAGGGTTTGATTATACTAAAATCAGCAAGATCTGATTTTACATCAGCAAATAAGGGTTTTAAAATTTTGTGAATAGAATTTGTGTATTTGTTGTTTGGTTCATTTGATTTCATAAATTCAGAAAAGAATACAAATATATTGCATGTTTCTGATTGGGGACATTACAGTGGTATCAAAGCATTGATCTTACCAGCTTGCAGGGTCAAAAGCTAACATCTGAGTGCAGATCTACAATGGACACGAGTGAAAGGGAACTTAGGAGAAAGAACATGGATTGGCAACCTAAGTTCTTACCAAAGGAAGAAGACATAGATCCTATCCAAGAGGTGTTGATGTGAATACAGAAAGAGTAGCAAAAAACTAGGGATCGTCTTGAAGAAATCAACAGAAGAGCAAGACAAGAAGCATAGACAAAGAGTCAAGATTTTAAAAACTAGCTTTTGAAGCAATATTCTAGCAGCCTTAGAACTCTAGATTCCTTTAGCAGAACACGACAAGATGATCTTGTTTGAAGGGCAATAGAGGATCAGTTGGAAAGAGATGAGTGCAAGCTTATTGCCTTTTGTGAATATGATCAAAAGTCTTCTAGTTATAAATCCTATGTTACCTATGAAGAATACTTGGAGATATTCAAAGAAAACAGAAGAGAAAGAAGGAAGGAATTGATGAAAGAATCAAATCCACAAGGAGAGGCTGAGGAAGTAATCAGGAAGCAGGAGGAACAATCAAATTCAGAGGCACAAGACATCATGGAGCAAGAACAAAAGGGACCTAAAAAGCAAGTTGAAGGTAAAGATTCTTTGGTAGGAGATGTTTTATTGGTTTCTAATGATTGCATGTGTTAGCAAAATATCGATGAAGCGAAGGCAAAAAGGGTTCCACTTGTTGGACGCGAAGAGTTCAAGCTGAAGGAAGATAACATTGATAACATTGATAAGGCATTAATCATATACATAATTGAATCTTAATAAATAACAAATTAACAAAATTCAATTACTTTCATTGTCAATGTGCATATATATTGTATAAAAATTACAACAAAATGCCCGAAGGCTGCAAGTTTCAACTACAAAATGGCAAAAACATAGAAAATATGCCGCTGCCCCTAATCAACATCTACTAACATTGCATCAAAGTCGGAGTCTAAGTCTAGGTCACTACCACTATGAGGGATTGCCTCATCACCTTATGTGGTGTCTTTGGGATTAACATCCCAACATTTGGTTGGAATCATACATTACTCAAGACTTTATCAGTCTTGAAGTCACAAGGCACTATACACAACTGCTTCAATCATTGAGAGGTAAGCCTATTCCTCTTGATTGACTATGAAATTGTAAGTAGGGTTTGGGGCAGCGCCCCTCATGGGGGTTTGGGGCAGCACCCCTCGCGGGCTCCCTGTCGAGATATAGGGCGGGATCGAGGGGCGGAGCCTCCGCCACCAAGCCCGAATTAAAGCCTTTGAGACCACACATACCTTCAAGGCGTATGCCATTTTTCATGATTTTATTGCTTCTAAGTTTTAAGTTAATGATGTGGTTTTTCCATTCTCTTCTCTTCTCACAACTCTTTTTCTTCACGATATAGAAAATGGCAAAATGGGTTTTAGGTTTGGGTATTGTGTAAAGGGATGTGGGGGGTCCTTGTGGGCCCCCACATCCCTTTATTTTTTTTGTTATCAATTTTGTGTTTTTTTTTAAATTGAGACTTTTGATTGTTGCGTTGTAGGGGATGGCTAGCTGTCCTTGGGACGTTGGGGATGTCCCTTGGCCATCTTGGGGGCGACTAGTTTCTTGCCGTCCCTTGTTTTTGTTTTGGTGTCCCTGGGATGTTTCCAAATTTTGCGAAAAATGGGGGGGGGGGGCGTTCGCTACTTGTCCCGACGTCCTTGAAACATCCCCTATAGGGGATAGGTCCATTTTTGTAGGGGACACATCCTCGGGTTATATAGGTATGTAAAGGTGATGCTATGGATGAGAATGCCTTAACAAACTTTCTCATATACTATAGTACTCCCTCAAGGTTCCTAGTTTTGGTGACATTGGAATCTTGGCCAATTTCCTATAGCTTCTATTTTTGCTAGGTCTATTCTCATCTCCCCATCTCCAACCACATGTCCAAGGTAGACTAGTGATTAATGTGCAAACTCACTCTTTTTACCATTCAAAATCAACTTGTTCTCTTTCAAAACTTGCAAGACTTGTTTGAGGTGCAACAAATGTTCTTCATAAGTCATACTAAAAACTAAGATATCATCCAAGTGGACTATAACACAAGAGTCAATAAATGGTCTTAGTACCTCAATTATCAATCTCATGAAGGTTGCCAGTGCATTGCATAAAATAAATGGAAGTACTAGCCACTCATAGAGCCCTTGTCTTGTCTTAAAACCCGTTTTACAAACATCATCTTTTACTTGAACCTGGTGATATCCGGATTTTAAGATCTAACTTTCTGAAATATTTAATCATGCTGCAGTTGGTCCAAGATATCATCAATCCAAGGCAATGGGTACCTATTTTTGATGATTATCTTATTCAAGGCTAGTAGTCTACACATATGCTAGGTGCCATCCTTCTTAGGTACCACTACTATAGGAGAACCATACGGTGAGGTGCTTGGTCTGATTACTCTTTGATCAAGAAGTTCTTGAAGTTGTGTTTTTACTTCATTGGCTTCTACTTTGCTCTGACCAATGTTTGGAAGAGGACAAAGGGGTATTAATTGTATCTCATGCTCAATTTCCCTTGTAGGTGGTAGCCCCTTAGGCTCTTGGAAAAGCTCCTCAAACTGCCATACAAACTGATCTATACTCTTCTCCTTGCTAGTATGTAGCTCATGAACTGATTTCATTTCAGCCACCTGTTTTTGTTGCTTTTCCTTGAATATAAGCAATGCAAACTTACCACTTGCATTAATTAACTATCTAGCTTGTAAAGCACTAATCTTGGCCTTGCCAACATAGGATTTGAGAAAATAATTTTTGCCATCCTTAATCAGCATATTCTTTTTCTCTCTTGTAGAAAATGGCATCGCGGGGTTTGAGCATTTAACATCACCAAAATTATTTTTGGTTTGTGTGTACTAACCTTGGGTTCCTAGGGGTGGGAGAAATCTTTGAAATTCAAATTTTATCAAATTCAAATTGTTTCCCTCTCATTTTGGGTGTCCCACTTGGTGGGAACCTTGGAGATTCCCTCATGCCACTTGTTTGCAGGTTGATGAAGTGTTTATGACACCTCTTCATGAGGGAGGTTACCTATGATGGTCATTACTACATGTAAGAGCATCTATGATGTGTCATAGATCAGGAGTTACTTGTAAGAGAGTATCTTTGACTAGTTTGTCCACCTTGGAAATTTGGATATTAATTGTATCTCATGCTCAATTGCCCTTGTAGGTGGCAGTCCCTTAGGCTCTTGGAAAAGCTCCTCAAACTGCCATACAAACTGATCTATACTCTTCTTCTCCTTTCTGGTATGTAGCTCATGAACTGATTTAATTTCGGCCACCTGTTTTTCTTGCTTTTCATTAAATATAAGCAATGCAAACTTACCTCTTGCATTAATTAACTATCTAGCTTGCAAAGCACTAATCTTGGCCTTGCCAACATAGGATTTGAGAAAATAATTTTGCCATCCTTAATCAGCATATACTTTTGGTTTGTAGAAAATGGCATTGTGGGGTTCAAGCATTTAACATCACCAAAATTATTTTTGGTTTGTGTGAACTAACCTTGGGTTCCTAGGGGTGGGAGAAATCTTTGAAATTCAAATTTTATCAAATTCAAATTGTTTCCGTCTCATTTTGGGTGTCCCACTTGGTGGGAACCTTGGAGATTCCCTCATGCCACTTGTTTGCAGGTTGATGAAGTGTTTATGACACCTCTTCAGGGGGGAGGTTACCTATGACAGTCATTACTACATGTAAGAGCATCTATGACGCATCATAATGAGGAGTTACTTGTAAGAGAGTATCTTTGACTAGTTTGTCCACCTTGGGAATTTGGAGTGCTCATTTGCATGTGGATGCATGTTAATGCATTTTGTCTTGCATGTTGATGCATGTTGGGAAGGGTGCCCCACTTAGCTATTTTTAGCCAGTGGACGAGGTTCTTATTCATGGAGAGAGTTACATTTGACCAAGGTTGGACACTTCTTGATTTTGGTGTCAGACTTGGAGGGAAATGCATAAAAACTAAAGTTGGCTTCTAGAGCATTGTTTTTCAGGTTGAAGACAAGAGGTGGAGTTCTTAATTTGGTGCAGGTTATTGGGAGCTCAGATTTAGTCCACAGGGTGTTGGATATTTTTTGTAGTCTTTTGCAGGTTGTGATTAGAGTTTTGTAGATTCTTATAGATTGAAATGTAGGGTTTTATGTGGGGAGACTTTGCTGAATATTTCTCTAGATTCATTGTAATCTTCCATATGTTACCGAATAATAAAATCAGCAGTCTCTGTGTTCCCACCTTGATGTTGTTTCAATCATTCCAGATTTACTGGTTCTTAAAATCAGAGTTGAATCGTAGCATCATGTTCATTTCATTCAGTGTTAAAGCTTTCCAAGTTTTTGGTTTCATTTGGTGTTGCTGCAAGGAGAAGGTTTGGGTTTTCTTCTAGTTTTGTTTTCCTTGTTTTAATGCTTTAATAGTCACTCCTTCAGCTCTCAAGGTGGTTGTTTTTACCCTGGTGCTTCCTATTGTAACTGGATGTATTTACAAGCTCCATTGACCGAGTTTGGTCACTGGTGCACATTAATATAATTGCATTCTTTTCTTTATTTTATTCTCGTCCTTTTTATTGATCTCAGTTAAAGGGAGAGTTTGTGAATGATAGACAAAAAGTCAATTTCTTGTTTGCTAGCTGAGGTAGGTCACGATGACATGATATTCTTTGTGAGATTTTTCAGGTGAACTATGGGGAATTTATGCATGGATTGATGAAAGAAAATATACAGCTCAACAGAAAGGTCCTCTCAGAGCTTGCCATGCATGAACCATACAGCTTCAAATCACTAGTGGATATTGCAAAGAATGCATTTCCGGGAAATAAAGCTCAAAGTTCTATAGCTACCAAAGAGATGACAGCTTTGAGCAAGTGACTGTTGCTTCTTTAAAGTTACTGTAAATGTAATCCCCAGGCATGAAATTGCATTTTGTAGTGTCAATGATGTAGAGTCAATAGGATTGAGAACAGTCCCTGCTATCTTGTGAGATTGAGAAGATACTGCACACCTAGAGCATTCTAGGTCCCTAGTTGCTTGGTATATATGTATTTTTGCAAAACCACCGACTCCAAGCAAGCTGAGAAAGCCAGATGAGATGTTGCCTCGGATGAATTAGCAGTAGTATACATTTTTAAAAAACTCTATTTCATTGATATTTTGTTGGTAATTAGTGTAAAATCTAATGTATGGTGCTCAACTATCAGGATGTGCTGCAGAGTCTTCAGCTTGTTTAGTTATTCGTCGTGCTTGTTTAGGTATTCATCATACTTAAATCTCAAGAATAAATGTAAAGAACTGACTAGCAAAGATAAGGAATTTTGTACATGCTCATAATTTGTTCAAGCCTTTTTTTTGTATTTGAAGAGACCGAGGTACAAATTCTTTTTGATACACGTGATAGCTGTATGGCAACTTGTAATGAACATTATGAATTAAAATATATGAACAAAATTATTTAATGCTTAGCTATATCTGATGCTCATCGAATGCCCATGCTCATGATTGTGGACTCACAAATGTAGATATCCAACTTCATCAAACTTCAGTTGAGACTAGTATTTGCTATCCAAGTTTACAACACAAGCAGGACAAGTTATTGATTTATGCTATATAATAGTTCTCCAAACTATTAATAATACATCTACATAATAAAGCAAGATAGCTGTCCAATTTTAAATATTACGTAAAAAAATGCCCTCTTGATCTATAACACATTAGATTCAATATGTTCAAGTGTTGTTTGACCATTAAGATTGTTGTTCTGGTGTAAAGAGTTGCTGCTTTGTTTGCATATTTACAACTACTGTAATTGAACTACATTTTGCTGATGCAAGGTTGAAGTAGCAGTGTTTTTCAGGTGCGAGAACCTGCTCGTAACGAGCAAATGGTGTAAAATGCAAATAAGCCAAACAAAGATTTATATCAATTCAAGTTAACATTAATTAAATATTTATTTTTATGAAATCCCAGGCTAAGTGATAACTCTCATAGTTGCATTGGCTTGTATGTAACAAACTGATTCTTCATATTACAAGTCAAGCAAATCTTAGGAAAAAAGAGTAACTTTGTGATAACACAAAAGTGAACTATTAGAAAGGGGGCAGCAACACATTTTATTTCGAGGCAAAGTAATCAACAATGCTCCATAATGAGGAAAAGAAATGAATGCCCTTTAGAAGAGTTAAAGTAAGTCATTATGTTCTCGGTGTAACTAATGATGGTAGGAAGGGTGGGTTGTGATCGTGTGGGTGTGTTCACAAAAACTCATAACTTAAATTTGACAGCCATTTACATGTCCAATTACCAATTAGTAATTAAATATAATATTTATATATATAATATTAGAATATTTATATTTTATTTTAAAATTAATAATTAAAATAGAATGTAACATGAAAGATATAATTTAAATAATTTTTTATATTAATTATAAATAATATTAATTCATTTATAATTATATATAAAAATAATTTATGTATAAATTAATAATTAATTTATAATTATAATAGTAATATATTATTGTTAGAGTTTTATATTACATCATAATATAGTATATAGGTTTGTTGATAAATAAACTTTGTTATTTTATTAGTTTGTAATAAATAAAGTGCCGGAATAGTTTCTTGTATGGGAGTTGTGTGGGTGGTTAATGAGAGATGGCTTTATAGGCCAATGTAATTCATTGTATTCATCTCAAAAAAATTAAATATCGTATATTTTGTTTATAATATCAATAATAATGGTGTCATTTGATTTCTATATGTTTGCTTTATTGATTTCAACAATTATATTATTATATTATATCGATATCTCTTGACATCTTTTAGATAAGATTTTGAAATATCTGTACTAACCATATAATTCTATTGTAAAATTAGAGAAAGGATTTTGCAAACGGGAAAGTAAGCTTTTACATGTTCAAAGTGGATCATCCCATAATATTTGAATACTTTAGTTTGTATATCAAATCTTAATGCTTAATTGATATGCCTCTATATGTGGCTCTACTTCTTGAATTGTACCCAAATAGAGAAGCGAGGAAATTAATTGTACCCATGGAAAGTCCACCAAAATAAGGGGTGCAAGTTCACTATTAGGAGACGTCTTCTCAATGTGGTGATAAGTCTAATATAATCAGTTTGTACTTGATAGTGTTGTAAGCTAAGTAGCTTATAAGAATGTATCCCTTTGTGTAATGTCCTCTTCTTAGGCCATCACAACACATAAGGTTAGTCTACTACTCGGGGTTCCCGTAGGCTAACAAGGAGTGGTTAGGGGACCCACGGTGACTTGGTTCTTTGAGGCTCAGATAGCTTTTCTAGAGGGATGACTTGGACTTCTTCTGGCGGAATGTTATATCTGACACTTTCTGGAGTGAGTTTGAGCCATTTGGCCAAACTTACTATTTTTAGCAGAGGCTCACGGGACTCGGTGCGAGTTGGTGCAACGGTCTTGAAATTAGTCTTTGTTCTATTGTCCAACTCAATGGTACTACGCAACTTATTTGTAGAGACCGTTTGGATTATTATTTATTAATCGATATACTTAAGTTAAATTAAATATTTAACTTAGCGTAATCTTTTAATAAAGTGACTTATTATTTTGGGACTTAATAAATATTAATCTTAATAAAGTCATGTCATTTATGAAGTGGGCGCCCAAGGCATAAGGAAAAGTAATATTAAAATATTAAAATTTCCCAAAAGTGTCGTTGGAGGCATGGGAGGAATAAAAGAAAAAAGTGGTCATTCTTCATTCACCATTGCATATTTTCTTGAAATGAGCTTTGTATTTGGCTATGCCAAGGGTTTGAACTAGCAACTGGTGGAGACAAAATCCTTCACTGTGTGAGCACCTGCGGGGTTGGAAGACATCTCTAGGGTGTTAGTGGTGATCTCATTTCAAAGGTCACATTTGTTCTTCAACGGCTGATTGCATACTTGTTGCGGAAAGGTTTTCATCGATATATCTTGAAGTTTTGGCTTGATAATTACAGGGAAATATTGGAGAACATATTGCAGGTTATTGACTTGATTTTGTAGGTGTTTTGTTGTAGTTCAATCCTCCTAAACAGGCCGTACTTGTACCTAGTTGGGTTGTACCACTTGGAAGGTGTTTTGGGTGTTTGAAGAGGTTTTAATGTTGAGTTTGTTTACCTAGCTAGGCGTGGGTTTTCTGCAGTCACCAAACAGAGATTATAATAGCATTTAGAGGCATATTTGATAGTGATTATTGTTTGCCTACCTAGCAAGGCCATACCATGCTAGATTGAGATGTAGGGGTGTAGAGGAACCAAATACTTTCGGTTTGGGGTTTGTTTGGAGGTGCCTACAATGGGGTTTGGCTGTGATCAGCCCCCTCATTAGAAAAAACTAGTTTGTACTCCATTTATTGTATCAGACTTGCATCTATGAACTGTTCCTTGCTGTTACAACTCTCTACTACACAGGACAACGAATGGGTATGCTAATACTTTGATGTATTTGCTCATATTATACATGTGTATTGTTTATTTATGAGTTAAAATGCATTTCAATTGATTATAAGCAACTGGGTATTGTTATTTCTTGTTATTATTTGAAAAATATATGCACGCAAGTTCTATGTCAAATGCAAAAAACACCAAAATGCACCAGGGTCAATTAAACCACAGAAAACTATAAGGGGGTGGGTTATTACACTTTGTGAACATCAGAGATCATGTTTCTCAACTTCGATTCAAGTGGCCAAGCCAAAGAAATGAGCGTCTTCCTCTAGTCAAGAGATTTTTTATACCTTTTTCCCTTTGTAGGGTTTGTTTTTTATGTATTTATGAAAAATTGTTTGTCAAATTTTAATGCAATCAATGTGGCTAGTACCTCTACCTTAGTTTGGTGAATCTCTTAAACTTGTTACCTATTTATTGAGAAAAGTTTTGGAGAAAAAGGAAATGTGTTAGGTAAACTCTACTATTAATTTGAGTGAAATGAAGGCATGCTATCTACATAATCATGTGGAGGGTTTGCTGTGAGCTAAGGCTCATCAATATGATTTTGATGACTATTATAGATTTATGATTTGTTAATGCATATTTGCACATTGTTAGGTTTTTTGGTCACTAGTTGTTGAGGCACTCAAGGGTTGGTTCATTATCTTGTTGAGGTACTAAGGTGATGTTCCTTGTGTCATATAGTAGATCCACTTGAATATAACTTTGTGATAGCTTAAAATCCACAATTATAAAGGCTCTATTTTATGGCTTGAAACATTTATCTAGGCCTACCTTTGCATATAAAGAGGCTAGCACATGAAATAACCATCTAAGGATGCATATTTAATGTATATAAATAGTTGGAATTTCTATCTCATTTATCATTCTTTATGTAAATGCTAAATTGATAACTTGGACATTATGTGATTTGAGTGCAAGGGGGTGACTCGAGCTCACCCTCATACTAGTGCTACTCAATTGGCTTCCCTGAACTAGTGGAATGTATGTTGGTTATCTCAATGCCAACACACAACTCGATTGTCATTTCCTAAGTTGGTGCTTGATATAGAAGGCTCAAGCTGAAGTGACGTTCATCATTGACTATCAACACCACCTTTATAATCTCAAATGACACTCAACTTGATTGGTCCACCCCAAATTTACACATCACATGAAAGCATTTTACCCAAGCAAAACTCTATGGCATCAAATGCTAATTGATTGGTTGTATGTTCAAATTAGGGGGAGTGTTTAAGAGTAGCCCCTATGAGTAGCCTTTTTTTATTTGAGCTAACAAGACTACAAAAACTCAATTTGAAGGAGACATTTTAAATGGGGCCCTATGCACATAGACAATTGTTGTAATTGGATCCTTACATGGTGTAGATTGGTGCCTTATGTGTCCCTTCAATCAATGGCCACAAGATCACTTAATTGCATCCTTCCTTCCCTCCCTAAATTAGTTGAAAATTTCCTTACTAGATAAAGGATTTGATAGGATTTTAATAGGTCTACTTATTATAGTCAACATTGTCACACCCCATTTTTGTAGACAATTAAAACATGTTATTGTTTAAATTATTTTTCTTGTTTAATGATACAAGTCTGCAAAGGAAATGGATTAATTATGTTTTCATGATTAGAATTTGACTAAAGTTATGATGCCATGTTTTGTTCACATGAAAATGCATGTGTATGATAAACGTCATGGAGATATTTGAATATTGATTTGTCCATGAAAAATTATGTTTAAAGTTGATGTTTTAATCTTGTTCGGATTAACAAGATTTAGACTAACTACCATTATCTGATGTGAGGTGTATACAGGAGTACATGGTACCCTCCTGAAGTTGAGGGAGAGCATCACCGGAGAGAGAATTGTAGATCGGGATAGGATTCTAATGGAAGCATGATATCTGAGAATTACACACACTCACATAGTATACAATTTATAATTGTTTTGAATAGTCATATTTATCTTCTAAGGATCGATCTGTTGATCTGTGCTTTCCTTGTGAGTGTAATGTGATCGTGTTTGCAAAGGTTAGTTTAACAAGTTATCTTAATGTATGATGCTTACCTTGACTATCGACGTTAATAATACCATCGCTATTAACATAGGAGATGTTAATAGGGATGATATCATTGATAGTTGACATATGTCGATATAACGAATATTATTATTAGATAATATTAAATGATAAATCTATTTGATTATCTTCTTATAAGAATGATTATTAATAATATTAATAATGATAATATTGTTATTTCAATTCTTATGATTAATAATAATATTATAATTTTAGTTCTTGTGAATATCATGCCGATTCATTTTTGAATCACTAGTTGCATGGTAATAAAAAGAAGAGCAAGCCCACGTAGTGGACCACATTAATAGAACAAGGGAGTGGCAGCTCCCAACCGCCACTCAAAGTGAAGTGAATTAATTAAAACTTCAACTCCAACTAGAGTGAGGCCAAAGGACTCTCAAATGTAGTTTTCAAGGACATGCAAACCCAGTTTGGTACGCTAGAAATTGGGGGGGAAAATGGTAAGAGTAAAAGGGAGTAAAATGTATTGAGTTTGGGTGAAAAAAAGGGGCGACAGAGAACACAGAAGGAAAAAGGAACTTTGAAGAGCAAAAAGAAGTGGAGTAGAAGCAACTCAACTGGGAAGAATTTCAATCTCTGCATCTGTGATATTTGTGTTGACAAGAATTGGTATGTCTTAGTGATTTATTAGGCATAGAATATGAAAGATTGTTGATTGTGAAAGATTGTTGTATATGAAGGATTTCTTGCTCTGTATGAGTCGAATTAGTTTCTAGATGATGCATTGTTTTAAAACTGTGGTAGGGTTTTGTTTTAAGTTTTCTAAAATCCAGTATAAACCCCCTGCCATGGTTAAACATAGTGTGAATGCCATTGAAAACTATTTGTATTATGATTTCTTCATTTGAAAAATAACAGTAAGAAACCATAGGGTTCATATGGCTTTGAATGCCATTGAAAACTATTTGTATTATGATTTCTTCATTTAAAAAACAACAGTAAGAAACCATAGGATTCGTATGGCTTTGAATGCCATTGAAAACTGTTTGTATTATGATTTCTTCATTTGAAAAAAATAGCAGTATGAAACTATAGGGGTAGTATGGCTTTGAATGCCATTGACAACTGTTTGTACTTCGTTTTCACCATTGAAAAAAATAAACGACATGATTAGTTTGTTTGGAAAATCTTTCTCATTGAAAAGATGATCTGTTGTTGTTTTAAGACCACACAGGGTCGATGATTCCCATAGAGGGATTGACCCAACATACTGGGTCGGCCCAATAAGGGACGACTTAGCATGCTTGGTCAATTCCAAAGGGATCGAATAACATGTTTTGGTGCCTCTTAAAGTATCATGAGGTCTTATCTTTGCACGACTGTCATATAGTTTAAAAATCTTTGTTTCATTGAAAACCACAATATCAAATTAGATGTGATAAAAACAGTAGTCGACCAAGGAAAATTCTGTCAATGACTGTAGCGACATAACATAGGCTTTGACAAAACACTGGTAAACATAGTTGAAATACTAAATACAGTTATAAAAGAATAGTTTAATGTTGTGAGAAATCTTTGTTTCTGTGAGGTAACAGTTTATTTAATGGTTGTTTATATAGTTTTAAATTATGAATAAAATCTCTATATCACTTATTGTATTAGCATGAAGTTAAATATTATACAACTATACATAGAATTGCAAATGTATAAAGAGAGCTATACATTTATAGTTAGATATATAAGTTATAATATGATTGAAGTCTTTGATTTATTTTAAAAGAGAATAAGTATATCTCTCGGGAAATAGAGTTATTTATGACTCCTTTATGTCTCAGTTGGTATAACAAAATGAAAACTGTAGAGGCTATATGGAGATAACGGAATGCAAAAATGTGTTCTTTGTGTTTAAAAGTATGTTGAAAAGAACTATATTCGAAGAGTTTCAAATGTATGATCATCTATTTTTTTGCAATACATATATATATGTACTTTTGTTTGCTTATAGTGAAGTCATCACTTGAGTGAAAGAAGATTTAGAAAGTCAGAATATAAAACATAGGAAATCTCTATAGACAAGATGGAGAAAGAGGTGTTGTGGTAGATCGACACATATGTCTAATATGGATTTATATTTTTTATATGAATTTTTGGCCAAAGTAATGCATTGACTGCATGCATTGTTGAATCACTGTCTTGGATTACATTTCACTTAGAATGTTATACTCAGTTAGAAGTATTCTTTAGTTGTATAACTGACTGCATGTAAAAGCACATCACTAGTTCTCAAATGGCGTGGTTCCAAAAGGAACGTCCTTATTTGCTTTTCTTGCAACGGGTCGGGTTCTTCTAGTTTGAAGAATACTGGGGAAGCGAAAGCTTTGTGGTTGGACAGAAAATCACTCCAGTGATGCTCTCCCTCACAACATATTAGTTGCCAAAGTCTTGAATCAACAAAGTTAGACATGATTGATTGATATTCTATTGTAATCAGATGGTTGTCTGATAGAAATAATGATGATATTCATTTGTAAATTTTAAATACTATGATATGCTGTCTGAAAGATAAGAGCTTTTATTCATTAAGGAAATGTATAATTCATGCAATTATATGATGTATATTTTATGGCAAAAGTTTTGGTCAATGCTATTAAATATATTACATGGATACATTATGATGTATGATTATGTTTTTTCAATATCAATATTAATTTTTTTTTAAACTTATGAATAAGTGCTAGATGAATTTAGATAAGGGAATTATTTAGTGGACCAGTTGGTTCGTTACAAACATTGTTGTTGTGAACACTATATACATGATTCCTCAAATCATAGTTAAGAGGGACAAAAGGTTTTCTTTTTGTGCAATTCCATATGTGTAAACATAAATGCACATGTATGTACATACACACATTTAACACATACATATATACATGTAGTAATACACGTGTATATATATATGTGATGTATATTTTATGGCAAAAGTTTTGGTCAATGATATTAAATATATTACATGGATACATTATGATGTATGACTGTTTTTTGAATATCAATATTAATTTTTTTTTTTTAAAATTATGAATAGGTGCTAGATGAATTTAGATAAGGGAATTATTTAGTGGACCAATTGGTTCGTTACAATCATTGTTGTCGTGAACACTAGATACACGATTCCTCAAATCATAGTTAGAGGGACAAAAGGTTTTCTTTTTGTGCAATTCGATGTGTATACATAAATGCACATGTATGTACATACACACATATAACACATACATATATACATGTAGTAATACCCGTATATATATGTACATACACACATATAACACATACATATATACATGTAGTAATAACCGTGTGTGTGTGTATATATATATATATATATATATATATATATATATATATATATATATATATATATATATATATATATATATATATATAACGATGATGCCTATGTTTGCTATCAAGATGATCTTCTTATCTAGCTAGCTATCTCACATCTCCCCATGGTGACTATCATTCATTAAAAGAGGGGGCATGAATTTGAAAGGAAATGTCGGGCACACAATTGTTCATATATATATATAACGATGATGCCTATGTTTGCTATCAAGATGATCTTCTTATCTAGCTAGCTATCTCACATCTCCCCATGGTGACTATCATTCATTAAAAGAGGGGGCATGAATTTGAAAGGAAAAGTCGGGCACACAATTGTTCATATATATATATAACGATGATGCCTATGTTTGCTATCAAGATGATCTTCTTATCTAGCTAGCTATCTCACATCTCCCCATGGTGACTATCATTCATTAAAAGAGGGGGCATGAATTTGAAAGGAAAAGTCAGGGATACAATTGTTCGATCATGTGTTATGTAAGGCATATAGAAATGTTGTGAGATAGCTTTAAGCACTTGTTTGACCTATCTAGTTTATGGTGGCTAGGCACCAAATAAAATGTATCTCATCTCAATTACTTGAAGTGACCTACAAAAGTCACCCCTTCTCCCTAAACCATAATTTTGAAAAACTCTAGTTTTCCAATCAACAAGAAAATAAGGGACTCTAGGATGAGGAATGGAAGATGACATGTCAAGTGCGAAGTAAATGCTATCGCTGCAATGATAAGTACGAAGTATGAATGGACCCGAATCATGTAGGTTATCATTCTTGCCTCAAGTTAGGGTTGGAAGTCTTACCAAATGTTGAATGGTGCTTGTGATAGAATCTCAATTCATTATGTCATGCCTTGATGCAATAGGTTTTGTTACTAGTGCCATTAAAGTTGGTCAAAAACATTTCTCCAGTCTTTACTTAGGCCATCCTCACCTTTACAAATCTATATATTGTAGGCGCCAATACCAATATTTTTCTCCTTCCATCACTCTACCCATCACTCGCACTTTCTCCGATTACTTCATTCTACTTCCTATTAATCCCATTATTTATGTACTTGACAATTGAAGTGATTATATGTAGGGAAGGAACTTAAATAGCTAATATGTACTTGACTATTAAAGTGATTATATGTAGGGACCACACTCCATGGGACCCAAAGGTAAAACATACCACATCAAACAAGGAAACAAAGGAATCACATGCAGCTCCTTGTGTTGTAGTGGAATAAAAAGTCTCACATAAATTGTTCATCTATAACACATTCATATGTTCATCTATAACACATTCACTATTTACACCCATAAATGCAGCTCTTCAACCACGAGTATATGTGTATTTTGCTCAAGGAAAAATTGGGATTGGGTCCCACATCCTTTTATATTAACTACGAAAAACCAAATACATATCAAGTGTGAGAGAAAGCCTAGCTAGGGTTTTAGCCACTCTTGCCCATTTTAAACGGGAGCAAAGAGCCAACTTGCATGGGCTAGTGACATTTTTGGCTGTGGAGGACCTCTTCTTTTTCCTAACCAGGGAGATCCAAGAATCTAGATCATCCAGAAGAGAGTTTACTGGAAGGTGCTGCTCCAACACATTGTCCAGACCCACCGATTGCATAAGGGGCTGAAGGAGGATCCTTCTTTACCGATAGACAAAAGAATGGTTTGTGTTGGAGAGAGTGATTTTCAGAAATAGCAGAGGAAACAGAAGCAGCACTATACGAAGAAGAAAAAGAAAGCGGATCCCAAACACAGTCGGATAAAAAAATCTGGTGGTGTGGCTCAGCTCCCAGCCACCAAGTCCGTTGTTTGGGGCCAGGGTGCAGAGTGCTATGAGAAGACTTTGAGCAATTTGCAGCCATATGACTCGTAACAAAGCTTACAGGCATATGACTTGTAGCAAAGCATAGCCTGACTGCTGCTTTCAAATCCTATTACCAACTTTAAAAAAAATCTTCAGGTAGCTTCTTGGAGGGGTCCATCCTACAAGTATTCTTGCAAAAGTGAAATGATTCAGCAATTGCTCCATATCTGGGACGAAGATAAGTTTTCCCAGCGAATTACCAAAGAAAAAGATTCTATGAGAGGATTATACTCAGGTCATGAAGCTTCACCATACTTGACCAGAAGTTTTGGAATTCAAAAATGAGGGTTTGCTTACTTATGTCAATCTTCCATCGCGGCCACTTCATCCCCAAACTCCACAGTCAAAATTTGCTCCGGGGCAGCCCCATTCTCCACAGAAGAGAAAAACGACTTCTTGCCCCCAGGCAAAACCCTAACATCACCATTCTCGCTCTGCGCATAGCCTGAAGATGACAATCCAGCCCGAGTTTTATGTGAGTATTGCCGATGCGTTGCCTTAGAGCAACCCAAATCTAACTGCTTGGAGGTCTGAGGAGAGACCCTATGGTAAAGAGAAGAATCGGCGCCGCACTTTGGTTGACAGTCCTGCGGAGGAGAGAAGTGCTTGGAGGAATTGGCCATAGAAACAGGGGCCCGTGACTGCCCCATATCCATATTTCCGCGGCGAACAACGTTTGCAAGGGAGTCATTTAGAGGCGGAAGGATTGAGGAGGATCTCAAACCCTAAGTTCTGCACGTGACCTTTCCGAGAAGCCCTAATGGTGGACGTGTGGCTGTTCGCAGAGCCCAAATTTATAGCACCTGCACTGCTATTGAGAAGATCTTTGGGCTAAGAACGAGCAATGAGCCGTTCCACACCTGAGAAAGGCAATGACGAAAAATTCAGAAGCGACATGGAAAAATTCAGAAGCAATACTTCGAAATAGCAGAGATGCCGCCATTGGGAGGAAAAATTGGAAGCTGGAAATATTCAGAAGCGACATGGAAATGTATATAACCATGGGAGTCTTCCTAGAAGGATACCAATTAATCAAATTCACTGCAACTTGTGGATTATTAAGTCTAATGCCATAATTTTATGAAGGATTGGTTTTCATTTAGCTTTGGGTTGTTCTCAATATCTCTGTCATGTGTTGTTGATTCCTTATTATTGTTATATATGTTCATCTATGTTTTATTTTAGGTTTAGTGGTTAATGACATATACTTCTAATTAGGTTAATTGGATTTGTACACTTTAAGTCTATACTCTCACTATTATTGTTCACCAATTTTCTCAACAAAATTCACATTGAATTATTCCATAAATTGCCTCTAAATGCTTTGAAGTGGTGGATCTAAAATTAGACCCAGATCTAAAATTAGAGTTAAATCTAATGAATGAAGGATATCAAGTTCAAATGCTTAGCCTTTATGCTTGACTAATAAGTCTCTCCTTGAGTGAAGATGGATGGTGAGATTCTACCATGTGTTACCTAAGGATAATGAGATTAAGATAGGAGTAAGGCTTTGGTTCATCATGTAGAGATAAGTGAATGAACATAATCTAAGTTAATTAGAATTCATTTGAGGATGTGTAAGATGGAAGTGTTTAAACCATAGACGAGACAACTTGGATTTGAATAAAGTAAAACTAGATTTAATAAATATCAAATTTGGAATCATTTTGGCTCAAGAACTAATTTTATAAAACTAGATTTGAGGTCTGTAAGTACAGAAAAGGTGCACAGGCCTACATGGTAGTTCAATGATGATTTAGAGATCTAAATCATGGCCCGTGAAGGTGTGAATTATATACCTCTCAATAACCTCACACTTGACGACGTGTTTCTTAGTGTTTTTCCTCTTGCGACGATTTTTCCAACTTCGAGACTAGGTTCCAAGACATCGCAAATGCTAAACAACCCTTTTCATATCCTCAACTAGAGGGTTGCCTAGGTGATTTGTCCTTAAGTTGTAGGGTTGCTCAGGCGAACTGCCTTGGAAAAGGGGTGACCCACTTCTTGACAGCGACGACCTTGTTGTGTTTTGGCATGTGTGATTTCTTCTAGCTCCGCCCAATTTATTTACATTTTTGGATTTTGATTGAGAGTCCCTTCATGCACAATTGAGCCACTACTTCCACTCACTATTTGTCAACTCTCAATCACTCTTTTGTTCACTCTTGATCAATTCACAATGATCTCCCAACTAGTCTTCTATTTTCTCCCCTCCAGCTCTTGTGATCTCCCAATCAAACACAATTATCTCCTCAATCAAATCCGGTTAACTCCCCTATCACCCCACCTATTTTGCCCATTTTCTACCTATAAATACCCCCTCTATTATTTTAGGGGAGGTTGAGAATTACTTGCATTTCTTTTTGAGCTAATTTTCTCTTGAGACTCAAGCTTTGCATAGGCAACCTCCATAGCACTCTTGTGCTTGTGTAGGATTACGCGTGCCTTTTATTTTCATTTTGTTGTTGCTTCTAAGCCTAAATCCATTTCCTCATATCCTCACCTTTGTCCCTATCGTTAAGAGGATGACCCCATTGCTGCAGAGGAAGAGACAATTGCCAATGGATCTCTGAGAACAAAAGTCTGGCATTGGCGCTCGAATTATACGTGTTCTTTTATAGCTTTCATTAGTAATTAGCTCACAATCTTGCTCTTGAGGGAGTAAATTGATGTTTATTTTCTCTTGGTTAGTGTAGATTTTATTGTTTTTAATTGCCTTCTAGATTAGATTCATTTCCTGTTTTGCTTAGAGTAGCTACAAAATTCATTTTCATAGAATAACTTACATCCACATCAAAACACACACACAAAAAAGAACATAAACAAATTGCATTTAGGAACAACCATTTAATTTGACAATCATATTTTATTTTCAGTAGTAATTAGCTCACATAAAAAATAAAAAAAGGAACAAAAAGGTTGCATTCATCTAGTATAGCTGCATGCAAAACTCATACAACATTCAAAAACATTCACAACAAGGAAGCCCTTGATCTTGTCACGAGGCACAAAATCCAATAAACTTCAACAATTTCAAGAAATTCAAGAAAGCAAACATTCAATCAAGGAAGCCATTGATCTCATCATGATGCACAAAATTCAACAAAGTCAAGACTCAACAAGCACAACAAACCATTTCAAAGCAAAAAAGAACATCCATCTCCTCCACTTAGCATTCGATGTGCCCAAGTGTAAGGGAAGATTAAATCCAAAAAGTCCTACAAGAAATTAGGGAGAACCACCCCACACAAGAAAACCCCACTGAGGAAACAACCTAAGAACAAGAAGCAATCTTGAAGCTCATTCAACAACAAAACAAACAAAGAAGACAAAGAGAGGAGCTTCGTAATAGAGAACTCGGGCTTCTTGAAGATCTCATCGAGGTCGAACAAAGGCGAATTGATACATTTTGTCTTTACAAAACAAATGAATTAAACAAACTTAGAGCAAGTGACTCTCTAGGCCACATAAGAATCACAACAACCACTTCAATCCAACACTTTTGACATCTTAACATCAACAATTGCAACAACCAACAACAACACACTCAAGCAAACAATGCGATCAATCTAACCATGATTCGTGATGTTATGTTTTTACAAGAATAGAACACCCCCTCAGTTCCACCATTGCTCAACTGGCTCTTGCCATGAGAGTAGGAGTGACTACGCGGGGCGCCTTTAGCAAGGATACAATTCATGTGTTGTGTCGAAGTCTGACTCACTAGTGCAAGTTTGGATCAATTTCGAACAACACAAGTCTAAAAGATATTTGTAGCTCAAAACAAGTTTAAACTTTGTTAATCATCAATTCATGTCTAAATTTTTCCACTAAGATCCTTGATAAAAATTCAATGACCCTTGAGTCACCAAAGAAAATCATTAAGTTCCATGTGGTAGGTAGCCATGGATTAAATTGACAACCTCTCAAAAGTTTGGAAAAAAGGTTCCATGGAGCCAAAGACTGGGAAAAAAAAATCAAAAAATTGGTTTTTAAAGTGATAATCAAGAGTTTGGTTACTTGGGGATCCAAGTAGCATGATTAATCTTAGATCAAATAATAACTAGGATAATGTTGTATAACTTTCGTGGGGTAAATACTTTAGCAAAAGAAAAAAAATGGTGTGATTTTTTGGTTATTTGTCTAAGATGTTACACAATGGTATTAGAGTAGTGTTTCTAAGGTGTTACATGTTGGTATCAAAGTAGTGTTCAACATTGTTGGGCCTACTGAACTACCTTAACTGCGTAGTAACAACTTTCTATTAAAATGATATGAATGAATTGAGTTAACCAAAGGAAAGGTAAAATTACGAATGGTGGTCTAACTTGTGTATGTGTTTTGGGAGAGTGAATCGAAGGAGAAAGATGAAGGCATAGGTGAGTAGAATCAAGGGAAATAATTCCCTCAGAATATCAAGAACCCATAGAGTAGGTTACACAAAGTAAAGAGGAATAACCATAGAGGTTGATTGAGAGGGAATTGCTATTAATACTCCTAAGCCGAGGGATAAATTAACCTAAATGTAGAAACATAATACATGGGAAGAAGAACTTGAATAAAGTGTGTGTCTAGAGTGAATACCAAGCCCTTAGTGTAGTTGTGCAAATCAAGAAGTGATTATAGAGGATTATATGCCAACAAGGAGGAATGCCTAACTAGGGAACTCGAGAAAGTGAATCCATTGTGATTCAATGGGAAGATTTTTGGCATGGAGGATAAAGCCTAGTTAGTTGGTATGATGTGATGCTTCTAATTGAGAGAATTCACTAGTAACAAAATGCCAAATTGGCCATATTTTAGTAATAGATGAAGCATTCTCATAGTGTGATCACCATGAAAACATGCTTGGCACAAACATGAAAATCATCACCTAGGAATTGTTTGAGGAATAGGTGAAGAGACATTATATCTTTAATGCGTACTTCAATAACTAGATGAATAAGTTCTATTCATTATGACAAGGGAACATAACAGTGAAAGAATATATATCTATATTTACCACACTCTTGAAGTATGTAGGATATAGCAAGGATGAGATGACCAAGGTAAATGAGCATATTAGTGGATTGAATTACAATATTGGAGGCTAAGTCCAAACCTTGGAGCTAATGATTTTTGTTAGAGCTGTAGACACCTAAAATTCGCCAATGCATTATTCACCTCATCACACTGCATTTGCATCATTTCCCATCTAATCACCTAATTTCTGTCATTCCACACTAATTCAATTAATTCATCAAATATCGTCATATTCCTCTATATTAATTAAATAATCCAAATTATTTAATTAAATCATCTTTCCTCCAATTTAAATAAATAAAATCAAAATTATTTATTTAAATAATCAAATTTCTCTCCACTTTAAATAAATAAATCCAAATTATCTATTTATTCTATTTTCCTCCAAATGAATAAAATTTAATATTTTATTTATTTATCACATGTGCTCATGAAATTAAATAATTTATTTATTTTAATTTCCCAATTATCCTCACCCACCATAATTTCCTTTGGTCAAATCAGTTAATAAATCAATCAATTGAGTTGACTCATCAATCAATTTTGTTAACAAATCAATCATATCAGTTAACAAATCAATCAATTTTGTTAACAGATCAATCAATCAATCTAGTCAACTCCTCAATCAAGTCTGTTAGCCTCCATAATTCATGAGAGGGAAAGGACACTTGTCCCTCTCTCATTCACGCACATCCTCTCAACCAATTCTATCCATTGATCTCTTTGATCTTCTTTCATTGTTGATCCGCATTTGAACAAGTCTATAAATTGAACCTCATTCTCTTTTTCTGACCATCTCTCATCTAAGTAAACTTACGCTATCATTATTATCATTCATATTGGGAGATCACAAGCAAATGTTGACGAAAAGAGCAATCCACATACTAAAGAGCAAAGAGCAATCTACATACTAAGAGCAAAGAGCAATCCACTTGAGGTTTGGGTGCAACTTCAATACACTCCATCAGTGTGGTTGGTTTGTGTTCTTGGAAGGTAATTTGTATTGTTTTATGTATTGCTTTCATTTTTATGTGCATTCCAGATTTAGACCATTACATTTTGGCATGCCCAGTGGGACCCACGCCCCTAAAATCTAACGTTTTTGGAAGAAATTATGTACTTTTTATGCCACAGGAACGAAAACATGCCTTTGACTGTGAAAGCACGCTTTTGAACTAAGTCGACGCGCCTTTACAACCAGTCGGCGTGCCTTTGCAACTAGTCAGCACGCCTTTGCAACAAGTCGACGTGCCTCTGTCTGCTAAATACACGCTTTTGCTTTCTGACACAGTGTACTTGTTTTTGATGTTTCGTGGCTAATTTCTTTAAATTTTCTTCTATTTTTGGTCTGTTGTACCTTGCTAACATCTAATCTTGTCTATTTATTCTCTGACATCAACTTTTTGAAAAGCTTTGACATCGTTTTTTAGCAAGTTGCAGGTTTTGTGCAGAAGTGCGCCTTTGCTCCATAAAAGTAAACCTTTGTTTTTGTTAACACGTGGCAGTTTTCAGGTCCTCAAATCAGATGTTCCAGACCACTGGATCATCCTCCATATGTCAAAACTTGCTTTATGTCAAGATTGATTCACTATTTTTGGCAGGTACCTATTCACAGTCTCGGAAGCATGCTTTTGTTTTTGAAAAAGCGCGCCTTTGCTCCAAATCAACGCGCCTTTGTTGTCTGAATGTGCACCTTTGACCTATGTATCTTTCTCTCTGAAAACGGGCTTTTACCTTCTGTCGGTGCGCTTTTGTCTACTGTCGGCATGCCTTTGCAAAAAGGTAAAAATCAGGTATTAGCTCTCTATTTTCTATTGTCCTCTATGTTTTCTGCTTTCAGTTCTATTCTCTGTTTTCTGTCGTCTGATTTCTATTTTAAGTTAACTTTTCTCAGGTTTTGGAACTAGCTTTTTGTGCAACATTCTACCTTGGTCAAAGAAAGCATTTTTGAAACTACTCATCAAACTTGGTGCATGATGTATGACAAAGAAAACATTTTTGAAATTACTAATGAACTTGGTGCAGGACGTTTGCCAAAGAATTATTTTTCTCACCAAGTCTTAGAAACATTTCATTTTTGTTATTAAGGGAATTTACAACTTTGTCTATTGTGTTTGGAATATCTACGTACATATGCTCTCTCCTTGTGCTGAAAGGTGATCTTGGAGATCAGAAATTCTAGATTATTTATTTACTACTTTATTTTCCTTATTCCTAAGGACTCGAGAATAATACGTATGCTCTTCTCTCCTGTTGCAAAACAATCTTGAGAATCAAAAGTACTCGATATCCTTTCTAGGAGGCTTGCTAGGGGATTTCATCACCCCTAGGGATGACCCCAACCACACGTTCTAGTGGGGTATATCAAAGGGGGAGAGTGAAAGATGTACCTCAATCTATTCACGTAGTTATTGGCATAGCCTTGGGGCCTCGGGTGATTCCACACACAAGGTGACATGGCATTCACTTAGTCACTTATGTCACATGCTTTCAACGGACTAGTGTTCATGGACATGTGCCTCACTGTACCTTGCGTATATTGAGGACTCCTTAGACACCTTGTGATCCTAGCTAAGACCATCGGTCATTTTGTAGTGTGGTTCAAGGGACGCTGATCACCCCCTGAAGATACTCACCATCGTACCTCCTTGAAGGCAAGATAGAAGTTTTCTTTGGGCAAGGCGTAAAAGCCTCCAAGGAAAGGGGCATTGGTTGCCACGCCCTTATCCCTAGCTATCTACTGAGGGTGAAGTGTTCTTAGTTAGGTAAGAACATGGATAGGTATTCAATTGTGTGGGCCCACATTATGATTCACTCCTACTTGAATAATATCTAGGACTGTTGCACAAGTGTTTGAAGTGTTTTCTTGTTATATACCCAGTATTCACCATTTGTTTTCTGCAAAGGTTCATAGCCTTGTGCACCAATTTCCAAAGTTACAAATGTCAAAATTGCCATTGAGTTTTTGTGTTTGTTCTCTTGCCAGAGATATTCCAAACTACTACCTTTCCAAAAAAGCAAAAAAATCCAAAAATAAAAAATCCAAAAACCTATTTTCCAAAACCACAAAATCCAAAAACAAAATTTAGCCTTAAACCATTGCATTGATAGTCTTGTTCTTACTTTCTCTCATCAAATTCTGAAAACCGCAAAATCCAAAAAAATTAGTCTTAAACCATTGCATAGTCTTGTTGTCACTTTCTCTCATTCATTTCCATGTTTACATAACTTATCCGCATCCATCCTTATTCCATTATTTTAGACTTTCAGAGCCTCTATCCTTTTTGAGACTATAGGGTCATCGCATCCTCATCCCACGATCTTTTTTCCAACAAAAATCCCAAATCATCACACCATCTTTTTCATCATCTTGGTTATTTGTCCAAAGTCTAGATAAAAAATCCACTAGTTTGTCCTTAATTTAAGAAGTTTGCCTCTCTTAAATTCGTAGACAAATTAGTATCCATCAAACTAGTGAATCACCTAGCTTAAGAGAGTGGCTCCTTTTGAGTTAGTCAAATTCACTATCCTTTATCTTGTCTTGCCTTGAAATCATTAGTCTATTTCTTGGTAGATAATCTAAATTCACCATCCTACAATCATTTGATCTAGATTTCTGTCTTTTAACCAAGCAATCATCTATCACAATTGTCTTAGAGTCTCAAACTGCCTAGCAAAAGTCTAAACACATCCTTTCACCCATTCATCTACCCTTGTCATTTTTCCAAAGTTTCCATATCACATGCCTTTAACTAGATCTCAACACAAGAAAGCTATGGAAGCTACCCAAAACATGCCTAAGGGCAATCCTGAAATATCCAATCCTGAAGTACCCCTTGATGCAACTAAATTTACCATTTGCATGGACTCACATATCTTTGTCCCAAAAGGGTACATAGTAGGAACTTCTTCGTCTAATGACCTAGTTCAACAATCTCAAGAAGAATCCCAAGACCTTGATGAAAACTTGCAAGATCCCAAGTTCTTAGACACTCTAGATAGACTCTTGGCTTCCAATCAAAATCATTTCTTTCATCTACTAGCTAAAAGAGGAGCGAAGTTGCCTAGCAACTTTGATACCCCCCAAATCCAGGAGCAAGACCCCATAAATATCACCATTGCCGCTATGGGTGGGTCACACCCTACGGACATTCCAACTACATCCAACCTACCACCTACTATACCAACTTCACCCACTAATGATGTTTTCACCAACCAATTCGTCAACCCTCTCTATCAAAATTCCACGTCACTTGGTCCACTTCTAACACCTACATACATAGAATCCCAACCCAAATCTTCTATTCCAAATAACTCTTGTGCTAATCCTCCACAAACATCTCAATCATCTTCTTCTATTTCTCATAGTCCCTATCTTAATCCTCCACAAACATCTCAACCACCTTCCTCTATTTTTCATGCCTCCTATGCCAATCCTCCACAAGTCTCACAAGTCCAAACTTCCATTTCTAATGCATCTTATGTCACTCCTCCACAAGTCTCACAAGTGCAAACCTCAATTTTTAGTTCACCATACATCATCCCTCCTCAAGTATTTCAAACTCAAATTCCACCCAACAATCCGCCACATGGTTCCTCCTATCTATCTTACACGAACCCCTATCATATATCGCAACAACTACCTTCATCTTCCTCATATCAGGGTCTTGCTCCACCAAACCAACAACAACTATCTTCATCTTCCTCATATTAGGGTCTTGCTCCACCAAACCAACAACAACAACCACCTTCATCCACATGCAACAAATGTTTGCACACCAACAACAATCTTCATCCAACATTCAACAAAATTTTACACCACCCCAACATCTGAATTTGAGCTAAAATTGTTCAACATGCAAAAATAGATTTCAGATCTCTTACTCGGAAACATCAAGAAGACTTTCTCATTTGAGGAAGTTTGTCCATATCCATTCGATCGATCAGTTCCCATGATCCCTTTTCCTCCTAACTTTGAAATACCCAAATTCGATAAGTACAAAGGAAAAGGTGATTCCCAAGAACATCTAAGGGAATTTTACATGGCTTGTTTAGAGGTTGCCAACAATGATGCATATCTCTTACACCTTTTCCCTGGCAGTCTCAGAGGACAAGCCATGGACTGGTTTTCTCACTTATCTCCAGGTATAAACTCTTTTAGCGAATTAGCTGAGAATTTTATTTCCCATTTCTCTTTCAACATTGAACACAAAGTCTCCATGACAGACTTGTGTAACAATAAACAAAGAAATGGAGAAACCTTCATCTCCTTCCTGTAAAGATGGAGAAATAGGGCCAACAAATTTCCTTGGCCTATCCCCGAGAAACAATTAGTAGATATATTTGTCCAAAATTTGAATCCTGAACTTGGATTCCATTTGCAAATACAATGCACTAACTCTTTTGAGGAAATCATTTCCAAGGGAACAAACATCGAAAAAGCCCTTATTGCTAAAGGACTTGTAAATATCTTTAAGGAAACCAAGAACAACACTCAAACTTCAAATGACAAGGGTTTAAGGGTTTGGGGTTTAGGGTTTTAGGGTTTAGGGTTTAAGGGTTTGGGGTTTAGGTTTTTAAAGTTAGATATTTTAAATTTTATTAGCCGATATTCTATTTTCAAAGGCAATTTTTAAAAAAAATCTCTTGAATATAAGGTGGAGGATCACTCTTTTTTAGTTTGATTTTAAAATAAGAAATTCTAAATTTTACTAGCCATTATTCTATTTTTCAAGGTAATTTTAAAAAAATCTCTTGAATATAAGGTGTAGGGTCAATCTTTTTTAGTTTAGTTTTTAAAGTAAAATATTTTAAATTTTACTAGCCATTATTCTATTTTTCAAAGAAAGTTTTAGAAAAATCTCTTGAATATAATGTTTAGGATCAATCTTTTTTAGTTTGATTTTTAAAATAAGATATTTTAAATTTGTCATGTCCCCATTTCCGGCATAATCATCAAAAGGAACATAGATTAGCCTACTCCTCATTCCCGGAGGTTAATTCTAAATGATGAGGGAATGAATTGGTTTTTGACTAACTCAATTTTATTATTTTGCAGGGTCCAAGTCAGAAACTCAAAAATTAGCTAAGTCTGAGAGCCATTTCATCAATTCAAGCATCAAGTTGTCAAGACATGAGTTTGATTGAGTCAAGAAGTGGTGCTACCTTTGGAAACAATGTTATCAACTTCTAGGAGCAACATACATTGCAAATCTTGAAGGAAAACTGGCTAAGTGTAGCCTAGGCGCATATTCCTCATCAAATCCTCCAAATGTGCGCCTAGAGGAAGATAGGTATTGAGTTTAAGGTTTCCAATTGAGGTACTCATCAAGGTATGTTGCCTTGTCATTCCAAGTGTTACCAGACAAGAAGATATGACATTTCAAGAAGTCTCGGACCCTAGGCGCTAATATGACACTTGTAACTCTCAAAGTGTGCCTAAGAACATCAAGGCGCCAAAACAAGACTCCATGACCTTGAAGATGCACCTAAGAGGGTAAATGATCTCCAAACTCCTCAGGGAGCCAGGGCGCTTGGTAACACAAGTGTTTTGTTTCATTACAAAGACTCCAAGTGTGAGCGCTCTTAATGAAGATTGGACAATTCAAGACTAAAATCCATATCATTTTATCTCAAATATGCGCCTCATTGATAAGATGGACTCCAAACTCTCCAAATCATCAAGGCACTAGTAGGGATGATGTTCCAAACTTACCTCAATGTCTCAAGAAGTGAGCGATTGCATGGGAGAAGAGCAATTCAAGGGAAGGCACCAATTCACCCTTCCACAGACACCATATTGGGCCTAAGGAACTAGTCCAAAAGTGCGCCTAGGTAAGAAAGAGCTTTCAATCTACTCAAGATGAAAGGCGCTTGATATGAGATGGTGTTTTTGACTCATATGTGACTTGAGTTGGAGATTTTAGCAAGGAAATACCACATTCTTCCTAAGGCGCCAATCTAGACCTTTTCTACCAATAAGTGCACCTAAGTGAAGTTGAAGACCCAGACAAGATGCTGATACTCTGGATGAGGGCGCTAGGATAAAGGAGCATCAAAAGGTATGATTACAAGTGTTTGAGGTTTTGAATAATGTAGAACATCATCATAAAGGTGCTAGGCACAAGTTCAAGTCTCTAGAGCACCAAAGATGCGCCTCAGGAAGATTGACTTAGCAACATGAAGGGATCTTCCAGTTGGAGCTAGTAGACTTCCTACGGAACGAGAAGACAACACAAGGAATCAATTTCTCGACTAGGCGCATCCCCTAGTTACATCTCTCTCAATGGGTGCCTAGTTCTACATTGGGCGCTATTTCATGATCAAACTACCTCAATATAGCGCCTAGAGTAAGCAGGATGCCATTACAAGCACTTGAGCTCTCATTGGTTGACAAGATGCCGTTGGGATCCATATCGATTCACTGGGTAAGGTTGCCACCTCAGACTGAGTTGTTAGACAGAATATTCTCCATGGATATGCTTCTTGGAAAACATGCCTTGGTTCCTCTTGTGCATTGGGAAACGTGCCTTCATTGCCTTGAGGAGCACTATAAAAGGAGGAGAAGCTCTCATTTGGACATCTCATATTTGGTGAATTTTCTCTCTAATAAGCTTTGTGCTTGCACTTGAAGCCTACGAGTTTCAAGAATTGGGGTAATGCTCCCTCAACTGACAAGGTGATGCTCCCTTGTTGCATTGTGAGGTGTTGACATCTAGTTGACATCATTGGGCTCAATTGAAGTGATCTACATCAACTAGTGAGATAGAGCTAGTTGTGAAGAAGTTGATAGCATTTTATACATCTAGGCTTCAAGGCCTTTTCTTGTAATCATTTGAATGAGATTGTATATTCATGCCATTGTGGGCAACCATCATTGTAATAAGACATTTGTATTGAGTTGAATCAAGTGATAATACAAGTGCCCAACTTCAAGTTGATTCATGCAAGTTGTCTTTGTTATCTTTTCATATGTGATTTTAAGTAGACTAAGTAGTTGAAGAGTTAAGTGCAAGTAAATTTAGCTAAGTATAGTGAAGTTTTCAGTTAGTACTAGTTGGGTATCTTACAAAATTTTATTAGTCATTACTCTTTTTTTCAAGACAAACTTTTTAAATTTTTTTTTGAATATAACGTGTAGGATTACTCTTTTTTATTCTGTTTCTTAAAGTAAGATAATTTAAATTTTACTAGTCGTTATTCTATTTCTCAAGGCAATTTTTCAAAAAATTATCTTCTATATAAGGTGTAGGATCACTCTTTTTTAATTTGATTTTTAAAGTAAGATATTTTAAATTTTTACTAGTCGTTGTTCTATTTCTCAAGGCAATTTTTCAAAAAATTATCTTCTATATAAGGTGTAGGATCACTCTTTTTTAATTTGATTTTTAAAGTAAGATATTTTAAATTTTTACTAGCCGTTATTCTATTTTTTAAGGCAATTTAAAAAAAAAATTCTTGAATATAAGTTGCCAAATCACTCTTTTTTAGTTCAAATGATTTTTAAAGTAAGATATTTTAAATTTTACTAGCTGTTAATCTATTTTACAAGGCAATTTTTAAAAAAATCTCTTGAATATAAGGTGTGACATCTTTGTTTTTTAGTTTGATTTTTAATGTAAGATATTCTAAATTTTTCTAGCCATTATTCTATTTTTCAAGGCAATTTAAAAATTGAATATAAGGTGCAGTTTTTTAGTTTAGTTTTTAAAGTAAGATATTTTAAATTTTACTGGTTGTTATTCATTTTTTGAAGGCAATTTTTAAAAAAAATCTCTTGAATATAAGGTGTGGGATCGCTCTTTTTTAGTTTGATTTTTAAAATAATATAATTTAAATTTTATTAGGTGTTATTATATTTTTCAAGACAAATTTTTTTTTAAATTGAATATAAGATACATCACTCTTTTTTAGTTTGATTATTAAAGTAAGATATTTTAAATTTTACTAGCTGTTATTCTATTTTTCAAGGCAATTTTAAAAATATTTCTCTAGGATCACTCTTTTTTAATTTGATTTTTGAAGTAAGAGATTTTAAATTTTACCAGTCGCTATTCTATTTTTCAAGGCAATTTTTTAGAAAAATCTCTTGAATATAAGTTGTAGGATCACTCTTTTTTAGTTTTATTTTTAAAGTAAGATATTTTAAATTTTACTAGCCATTATTCTATTTTTCAAGGCAATTTAAAAAAAAATCTCTTCAATATAAGGTGTGGGATCTTTGTTTTTAGTTTGGTTTTTAATGTAAGATATTTTATATTTTTCTAGCCATTATTCTATTTCTCAAGACAATTTTAATAAAATTCTCTTGAATATAAGGTAGCATCAGTCTTTTTTAGTTTAGTTTTTAAAGTAAGATCTTTTAAATTTTACTAGTCATTATTCTATTTTTCATGGAATTTTTAAAAAAAGTCTCTTGAATATATAAGGTGTAGGATCACTCCTTTTTAGTTTGATTTTTAAAGTAAGATATTTTAGATTCTATTAGTTGTTATTTTATTTTTCAAGGCGATTTTAAAAAGAAAATATCTTGAATATAAGGTGTTGGATCTTTGTTTTTTAGTTTGATTTTTAATGAAAGACATTTTAAATTTTACTAGCCCTTATTCTATTTTTAAAGGCAATTTTTTTAAAAAAATCTTGAATATAAGGCGTGGGATCATTCTTTTTTAGTTAGATTTTTAAAATAAGATATTTTAAATTTTATTTGTCATTATTTTATTTTTCAAGAATTAAAAAAAAAATTAATATATGGTGCAGGATGACTTTTTTTTATTGTTCAATTCAACTTAAGGGAGCCAGAACCCATATATAGATGGAACCTGAAAAATAACAAAATTGGCTACTCAACTAATGATGGCCATCATATATTATCTTATGTCATAGTATGAGGATTACATTCCAAAATGGTCTTTCTGTAACAAACCAGCAAATATTTGTTTAGCTACTATATACAAACTTACTATAAGGAACTGTATTACCTAATATCCTACGTCACCTTCATCTTCAAACCCCTGCATCGCCCATGTCTTCCTCCCAATCATCTGATAGTTGCAATTCCACCCAATCCACGCCGACACCATCCACAAGGCCAGCCACAGTTTTGAGGAATGCCACTCCCCAATGAGCCTCATTCTGTCTCTTTGCTTCAGGGCGACCTGTGACCGGAATGACGAATGAGATCCACGGCCCGTTATATCTTGATAGCACCTCCAACCAGCAACGTCCCTCGGCCCTGAATCCCAGACCAGGGATGGCAATCTCCAATACCTTGTCCAATCCCCCTCTCCATTTGGTATAGATCAGCGTCCTCCCCATATCCCTTACCACATCCTTTGACTCACCTAAATCTAGGAGAACACCAATGAACATACCATAGATATTCATGTTCACTCTGTATTTTTCATTCAAATTAAAAAATGCATCCCCCAAGATCATTCTAATGGCATGGAGGCCAATTGATGAATTCATTTTGAAAATCCCAGAGTTGTTTGTTTGTAATCAGGCCCCTAAAAGCCATTTGCATCCGTGGGCTGTAGAGTAGCATCTTCGACTCCATTGCTTGACACTAAAAAATAATGCAAATGTCATCACTATCCCAGAATTTAATGACCTTAAATCGACCCTCGACACAAGGTGCAATTAATCCTTCATTATTGCTCATCACACTTTGGCTCTCTCCCATGCCTTGCAGTACTCCTTAACCCATCATTCTCAAGTCATCTCCTACCATCTCTACAAAAAATCGTGTCAACCATCGTATTCATCGTTCATCACAAGCCACTTGTCTTGTGCCTCATCATCGAGGTTGGCCCACTCTAACCTTACATCAGCTTCATCATTCACATCCGTCCCTGGCCTTATGGTGAACCACCTGACCTATCCTCCAAGTGGTTTCTGTTATCAATTTTAAGTAGTCAGGCTAAGTCGGGGGCTACTGAATCCCACACCTCTGCCTATTGGCCTATTACCATCTCCTTTCTAAGATCAAAAGCTACGTTAGCCAGCCTATCAGCGACTTTATTTGATTCCCTATATACATGATTAACTCTGTAGTTTGTAAATTTGTCCAAGAGGGCTAATCCCCTGATGAGAAGGTTATTTAGCTTCCAATTCAGTGTTTGCTTGTTCTGGATTGCATTAGTAATGATTAGGGAGTCTCCTTCTGTTGTTATATGGAGCCTAATCAGACTCGAAGGTTAAATTTTTCCCACTTTTATCGGTGCGGTTTCCCCCCAAATTATTTAACGGGGGTTTGGGGTCAGCGCCCCCAAGACGGGGCCGGGAGTTATTTTTCTATTGGCTGACATAAAAAGAACCCTATTTTGTAACCGACATAAGTCTTGATAAAAATGACTAAGGGTTAGGGTTTCTGTGGATATTGTATTGTAGCATTTGCAATGGTATTGAGTTGCAAGGATTGCTGGTTATAATCGGTTTGATTTGCTAGATAATAATATTGGACTCTTTGTTGGTGGATGTAGCCCGAGTTTGGTGAACCACGTTAAAATTGTCTCTCGCTGTTATTATTTCTGTGTATTTTTCATTCCTCTATTTTATCTTTATTTGCATTTAATTGATATCTTCTGCATGCAATTCCTAACACCTTCTATATGCACCCTTCTGATCCTTGAAGATAGACCCAATTGCAGACCAATAATCAAGGCCTACATTTCAACGTCTTTATTTGACATAATCCTGATGCGTTTTGAGATAGCTCCACAAAACCTACCATTATCATCCCTGATTACACACCTAATCAAGGAAGGCCTAAGATTCCCCCTTGAGGCACCGTCAAAGTTTAACTTGGGCTAACCCTTATCAGGAACCAACCATATTTCCTCTACTCTAGCATCTGCCGAATGAACCCTTGGGGTCCCTTGAATGGGGGAACTAAAAGTCCCGACCAAGAGTCTCTCATCATTCTATCCCAAGTCATAAATGACCTTCCTACCATTTTCTGATTTCTTACTACGTTGTTGGCCACTTCTACAATTGCTCTTTCAATCTTTTTCCAAAGGGAGACTTCATCCATTGCTTTATCCTAAAAAAAACTTTTGTTCCTCTCCTTCCAGATCTCCCAAATCATAATGGAGGGGCTTATCATCTAAAGGCAAGAGAAAATAACCTTTTTGTAAAGCTTCAGCTAGGCATTGAAGGTCCCCAGCGTGTCACTCGATAGCATGCTCTTCCATCTAAGATTGTTCATGAGTTTCTTCTAGCAAAAATATGTAAGTTTACATCTTCGTAGGACATGGTCCACGTCCTCCTCCTCTTCCTTACAAAGGAAACACCTTAATGGGCTTGTATACCCAAATTTCCTCAATCTATCACTTGTTAGAATTATTTTCTGTAGAACTACTCATGTGAAGGCTTATGCCTTCAAGATACACTAGTCATCCACATTAAATGCATGGGCAAATTATCCTTAACACTATCAGCTTTTGCCAAAATACCCACATTTGATGCTATAGTTCCCTGATTTTGAACCACACTAGACTATCCTATCTTCTTCCTCTAAGGTATTGATCCTTTGATTCATAAGTTCCTATTGAAATATCACCTTAAGGTCACCCAGCACCGCCAACTCATCCAAAGATTTCCATCTCCACTCCTAAACACCATTGCTCTCCACCAAACATGCATAATCCCTGACCTTGTCACCCCAATTCTATAGAAGCACTTCCTTTAGTATGTGCCAATCTCCCAAGTCCTACAATGCTTTGTGCCCTTGCCATGAATCATCTTGGTGCCAGGGTAAAAGCACAAAGCTGTGTCACACTTTTATAAAGGAAACGACCAATGCTGATCCAACTTTTAAACTTGAATCACTAAAAAGTGACATATATGTTTTGAATTTTGAAATGATGTAAACTAATAAAATACTTATTTTTTAGTATATTTTATGTTTGTATTTTTAAAAAAATTTAAAAAATTATTTGAATATAGTTTTTAATAAATTGACACTACAATTTAGTTGCTGATAAAATGCTGAAAAATGAAGTTACATGAGACGTCAATCTTTATATAGTAAATTTTATTTTTTTTCTTCAATTTTTTTGTGTGTATTTATAACTTGAAACTTTAGTGCATGGATTTTTTTTTCAATTTTGATCAATATATAATTTTAAATAAATAAAAAAATGTGCATGTATTAAAACGTAGTTGTTTCCATTCGACGTCAACTTTCATATTAACTATTTATCTAAAATAGAAAAAAAATTATACCATCTTGATATAGATTCTTTTATCTAGTGCATCATATTTTTTCAATTTTTTTAATAAGTTTTATTATTTTCCCTTGACATGGTAATCAACCTAATATTTTGTGTTGATAACCTACTTTTAGTAAAAATAGAAAGGAAACTATAAATAATAATTAAACTATTAAAATATATATTTTTTTGAAAACTAAACTTATAGATCTACAAAAGGATATTTTTATATTTAAAAAAAATGTTATTTACACGAGTAGAAGTTGTTGAAATATCAAGTTTTTTAAATAATTTTATTTTTTTGATAAATTGGCCTCATAGTGGTGCTACATATGCATTTAGCCAACAATTTTAGTTGGAAAAGTTGTGGACATATCTAACTTAGCTAAAATGAATCTTACAAGATCCTATGTTTGACCAAAATTGATTTTTAATTAGAAATACTTAAATTCACTTGTGCTGATAAGTCGGCTGAAAGTGTGACACAGCTTTGTGCTTTTACCCCCAGAAGAGAGCTTTACTCCTATCTCTCACCTCCCAAGAAATATGTTTTGTAATAATCTCTCTACAATTCATTAAGAAATCCCAAATAGCTGAGCTTGCGGGGGGGTTCTCAATTGTCAAAGTTCTAGCAAGGTCTGTAGAGTCCAAGTATTTATTTTGTAGAATTCTTACCCATTTGGTCTGCGATTGAGCATACATCCCCCATATCAGTTTGGCTCCCAGAGCCTTGTTTAAGGTACTCCATTTACACAATCTCACCCTGCCCGAGAGTTTAGGGCCATGCATATTTTTCCCATGATACCAATGGGAATTTCTTTCCCTCCACCTCCCCACTCCATAAATTTGTTTTCATGCTCCTATTTAGCTCATCTTCAATTTTCTCAGGAATTTTTAGACATTACATCGAAAAGATTGGGACAACAGAAAGTACCAATTTGAGCATCAAAATCCTCCCAGCCGATGAGAGCCACCACCCTCTCCATGATTCCATTTTTGCCTTGCAACTTGTCAGAATGTTATCCCAGAGAGACGATCTATTAGCTCCTTGAAAGAGGGGAGTGCCCAGGTACTTCCCTGGTAAGCTTTTTGATTTTTAAGCCCAATCTACGCACGATCTCCCTTTGTTTCCTGACTTTAGTGTTAAAGAAAAATATTTCTGATTTTCTCTAGTTGACATGTTGCCCTGAGGAACTTTAATATTTTCCCAAGGAATCCCTGATAATCTTTGTCTCCCTAAAATCTACCACCCCAAATAACAATGTGTCATCTGTGAATTGCTAATGGGTCACTAGTTCAATATTAGGGGATGCTTTTATCCCCTCCATCTACCCAATCTCACCTCTTCTTTAATGTATCTTCCTAGGGCTTTTGCCATAATGATGAAAAGGGAAGGAGAGAGGGGATCCCCCTATCTTAAACCATTGGAAGTGTTGAAAAAACCCCTTGGTCAACCATTAACCAAGACAGACATCGTCGGAGTGGAAATACAACAACCTACCCACTTAATCCAATCTTGATTGAAACTAATTTTTTCCAGAATTGCCAGCAAAAACTCCCTATTTACCTGATCATATGCTTTCCTAATGTCTAGCTTGATTAACATTCTTGGCACCTTGCTTCTCTGTACAATATGAATTGCCTCATGGGCTATAATGATACCTTAAGAGATTGATTTTCTAGGTGAGAAACCGCTTTGCTCTTCTGAGATAATCTTGGGGAGGAGCTCCTTTAATTTGTTTTTTATTGCTTTTGAGATGATCTTATACACTGTGTTGCATAGGGATATAGGTCTGTAATCATCCATGGAATCTACAACTTTCTTCTTGGGAATAAGGGCGATAAAAGTTTTATTCAAAACCTTGAGAATTGTGGCTTTCCTCCTTGACTCCTCCACTACCTTAAGCACATCCCCCAATAATATTCTAGAAGATTTGAAAGAAAAAGGTTGGGAAACCATCGGGACCATGGGCCTTGTCAGCGGATAATTGGAAGGTTGTCACTTTAATCTCCTACTCCTACAAAGGTTTCAACAAGTTCTCATTCATCTCCTGAATCACAATTTGTGGAATCTAGTTCAACACTTTAGATTTGGATTCCAAGTCTGGTTGGAAGTCTCTGTTCAATAGCTCCTCAAAATAGTCCACAGCTACCTGACCAATCTCATCTGAAGAACTAACTTCATTCCCATTCATGTCTTTAATGGATGAAATTCTATTAATCCCTCTTTTGACCTTTGTTATGTTTCTGGAAATATTTGGTGTTTTGATCTCCCTCTTTCAACCAACATTCCCTAGACTTTTGCCACCAGAATATTTATTCTCTTGCCAACACTTCATCATATTTCTACTTCAGTTCTTTCTCCTTCGGAAACCCTTCCGAGTTCATGCCCTGATTGAGAACAAGCTCATTTAGCTCTTCCAACTCTGATTCCAATTTGGCCTTTTCTTGAAAAATATTTTTGAAATGATCCTTATTCCATTCCTTTAGTTTCATCTTAACAAAGCAGAGCTTCTTCCTTAGGATAAAAAGCTTGGAACCCCTGAACCTTGGAGCCTCTACCCACCAATGTTTAATTTTTTGTTCTATCTTTGGGTCCCTCAACCACATTTTTTTGAATTTAAAGGAGCTCCCCCAACATTAGTTATCCGTCTACAAACTAAGATAAATAAGGAAGTGGTCTGAACTGGTGAGAGGGAGGATGGATGATTCCATCATCATAGAAGAATTCAACCAATTTCCACAAATGAGAAACTAATCCAATCGCTCTTCAATGTTTGTGAAACCTTTTCTTCTGTTGGTCTAGGAATATTGCCCCTTCTTGGGAATCACATCTTGGAGTTGATTCTCATTGACAAAATCTTGAAAATCTTTCTGAACTGTGGATGGGCCCCCAATACCACCCTCATTTTTGCTTGGATTTAAGGTTGCATTAAAGTACCCCTAAGATAATTTTTTCTTCTTCCAGTGGTTTCGAGATAGCTGAGAGTTGCACCCATAATGCCTTCTTCAGCAAGGTGCTAGTTGGACCATATATGTTCAAAATCACAAAGTGCTCGCCATTATTCAGAAACTTTAACCTGCATAGCTGCTAAGAGTCGCATGACTGCCATTCTTTAATGTCTACAATGAAAGGATTCTAGACAATCCCTAAGCCACTCGAAGCTCCTCTAGCTAGAACAAAAAGACCTCTCCATTGCCTCCATTTATTCATCAGAGTTTTAGCCTCCTCCTTCCCCAATTTCATTTATTGTAGCAACATGATATCAGGTTTGCTCAATTCCAGTTGATGCTTGAGCATGTGCTTTCTTTTAGGGGTTCCACAAAAGGAGCATCATTTTTCCTTGGGAAGGCAAAATCCCTTCCTAGATCTCAATTTGCTCTTCCCCTTGGCATTGCATGCTATTTCTAGCTTGGCTTTATTTGTTTTCTTGTCTTTTACAGTGCTTTTTTCTCCTAATTTCGGTTTATTGTTCTTGGCTTTTCTTTGAGAGATGGTCCTTTCTTCCAATTCCCCCAATTCTTCATCAAAAGGAAGCATCTCCTCCTCCAATTCCTAGAACCCCTGTTCTAAAGCCTTAAAGTTATCCTCTGCATTCTTATCTTATACCGGATATGGTAATTTGCTTTGTCTATACTTGTTAATATGACATTCAGTGTTTATTATATATGGAATAAGTACAACTTTGCAAATTACCACTTGCGAACGACTGCCTACTCATGAGCTTCATTAGCATCCATAACAATGTTGGTCACATCCTTTCGAATTCCCTACTTGGTGTGTTTTAGAGGCATTGTAAATTGCATTGCTCTTTGACAATGTTAATCTACGTGGCCAACCTTTTCTTTCTGATTTTTGGATGCTTATCACTATTATTCATTTGTTGGTTGTATGTTGTCATCATGCTAGAGAATAAGAGATGGAAGGCCATTTATTAATATCTTTTGTCACAATTTGTAATTAACAAGATATGCGAGATTTGATTTGGAAGTTAAAATGTTTGTATTTTGGATTATGTACATATTGCATTTCTTATGTAACCTTCCATTTATTGTCATCCAATATCACCAAAAAATGATACTTAGAATGAACAAACTATTGCAATGCTTGAGACCACAGGATCAAGGCAATTCTATATATATACATACTATGCAAATATAGAAATATATGATAGAATCTCATATTAATCTACTGTAGGAAATTTAGGTTCTAATTTTTTGATTGGTAAAAATGATGGTTTGAATGGACAAACAGTTGTTTTAAAAGCTTACCATTCAAGCAATCATCTCACTCACAAGCAAAAACAAAAGAAAAGTGATAAAAACTTCTTATTTTAAAATAGATAAAATTAAACCATCCAGAGTCCATCCTTATCGTGTTGTATGTATAGGGGTTATTATGCATGGTTGAACTTGATGGTACTATTAGTTCAGGTTGTGTAGCAGCTTGGTGCTCTTTGATGGTCTTACTTAGATCCTGTTCTTATACAGCTGCTGGTTTTTAGCTTTATGACATTTTTTTGTCTTGGTTTGGTGAGATGGCCTATTTTTGGCAGTCCATTGACTGTTCTTTATTTTATCGTGACAATGTCAAATTTCAATGATCAGCTTTAGGAATCCTTTGTAGCCAAGGGAAGATTAGTGTAGTTGTGAATGTCAAGATGAACTGATTGAAACAATTGATCTGATCTGATCACCCTGAAGTTTCTCCAAAAGAAGAGGTCTTACTGTGTGTAGTTTTGTTTGTGACTGTGTCGCTGATTGCTGCTTGCTTTTTGTAACCTGCATTCTTTCAATATAAAAAAATCACTCAACATGTTTTTGACAAGTTATAGTTTTCTTAAAACGTCAATTGAAACGTTGTCAAAGAATCAAACCTTCATAAAAATTTTATATGACAGGGAGGGGTGACCGTCAAATTCCCTCGTCTTTATGCGTATTTGTTTTTGTACCTATAACCTGTGGTTTAGTTTTCTCATCCTGTGGTTTAGTTTTCTCGTTTATCAATGTCAGGGAAGAGTTTGTTACTTGACTTGTGAGGTCTTACTAGGCTGAAGTTTAAGTTAATGGCTTAGCAGACAAAACGTAGGTTCCGCAAACCCACAGAAAACTATGGTTTAACAAAAGAGAAGGAAGAGTTTAATGGCACCGAGTCCTGACCTTTCCTCAAAAGCAGCGGCAACCTTTCCTCAAACCCAAAAAAAGAAAAGAAAAGTGAGGTGAGTGTGTAAGGGATCCAACGCAAACGGAACGTCTTAACCAACCGGTGCGTTGTAAACGACCGGCTGGTCGACAATGGTACGGATTCTATATGGCAGTCGACTATGCACAGTTGCACAGTATGGACAGCATCTTCAACGTGACGTCCTTTTCGGTCATAAAGAGCTGTCGACTGTGTCAGCTGTCTGGCCTTCTGTACAGCCGGTGAGTTGTTTACGTGAGGCGAACGCAAACCATCCCGATCAGAGTCGTGTGACCCACTTGGGTTTCAAGGGATCCAATGCAAACCATCCCCACCACACAATGGCAATAATTAATGACACAGAATCTTAAGATTTTAAGACTATCTTTAGCTTTTTATTTCCAGCTGTGGGAATGTATTGACTGCTGCCTCTTTTAAAACAAATTGACAGCCTATCTTTACTCTTAACCTTGCTACGAAGTTTACGAGATTCCAAATTCTATTAAAATCAAAATTGCATCTATAAAAATTGACGATAGCATGAGAATGAGAGCGTGCCGGGTTTGTTTATTCCTTTGAGCTATCTTATCTGTTCTTGGTTTGGGTGCCATGGACGCGCGAAGTCATTCACTGTCGAGTGTGTTGCAAGATTATGCGCTGCGGATTCCAGTAGATTGGTTAGTAAGGATTCTACTACTCATTAGCATGACGTTGCAGCTTGCTTTGGTTGTTCTTGGGTCGCGCAGATATCGTACTTCAAGTGGATTTTTTCGCTTTGTGGTGTGGGGATCCTACATTTCTGCGGATGCTGTGGCCATATCTGCACTTGGAACCATGATGCATAGTGCTCGGAATGGGATATATGGAATATGGGCTCCAGTGTTACTGCTGCATTTGGGAGGACCAGATGCCATAACTGCCTATTCCATGGCCGATAATGAGCTATGGTTGAGACATGGATTCAACATGGTTTATCAAGTTTCAGTGGCAGTGTATGTTTTGTATTCATCACCATTGGGAAGCCACGCATTGGCTTCTGCTATTCTTGTACTAGTTGCAGGAGTCATTAAGTATGGAGAAAGGACACTTGCTTTGTGGTTTGGTAGCTATTCTCAAATTGTTAAGTCATGTCTGCCAATTTCTGAATATTTGAATTTGAAGCATATAAATGTTGTTGAACAGTGTGGATATGTCGTTATAGGAGAGGAACAACTGCAGAGAGTGTTTTCACCAGAAGGACGAAAAGAAAGAGATCGGGAGGGATCTCTGGAGGCGTCTCCACTAGAAGGAAGAGGGATGGTAACTATTGAGGATGTCAAGCGCGCAGGAATTGAAGGAAGGGAGTACAGTCTCTGCCTTTCCCATGCGTTGTTCAAAATGTATAAGCGGAGGTTTGTAAGTTTGTATTTTGATGAAGGAGATTGGCCGGAGACAAGAGGTTTCTGGGCTGAGCTAGGTGGAAAGGAAGCATTCAGAATTGTAGAGATGGAATTGAAATTCATATACGATGGGTTCTTCTCCAAATGGAGCGGCACAGCGTTCAGTAAGTGGGGAGTACTAGTGCGCCTTCTCAACACCACTCTAATGGGAGCCGCGGGTTTCCTGATATTGAGAGAAACAGGATACAGAGAAGCACAGCGGACGGTGACATACGTTGTGATTTCAGTGGCGCTTGTGGTGGAGGTGTTTCAGTTATGCCGAATTATGATATCAGACTGGACCAGGGTCCGCTTAATTTGCGCTCGTGTCGAGGAAATTAAACATCCCCAGGCCCCTCGTGCAGATTGCTCTAAGTGGTGCAGAAACTGCAGATTGAAGGTGATAAAGATTGCTGTGCCTGTGCTGGAATTGGTTCAGAATGTTATTGGAGGAGATAGATACTGGAGCAACGGAATTCACCAACACTGCTTGATAGAGGCTTGCCTTAATAGGTCTCGTTTCGTGTGGAAGATGGCTGGATTCTTCTCAAAGGTAGACAGTTTTATTGTAAGAGGGTACATCAAACTAAGGCACATCCACAAAGTTTCTGTCCAAGACGATCTCAAAGGCTTCATTTTTCGTATCCTTATACGGAATGTTCGCCGACGGATGATAGCGAAACATGCAGAGACAGAATTTACAACTTTGAAAAGGATTTGTCTGAAATCAGCGATGTCCCGCCGTTGAATGGCAATCTGGAGGTGGTCATTCTGATGTTGCATATAGCTACAACGATATGCGACATGAAGAGAGTATTGGGCGGACAGAATGAGAACGAGAAAGTACGTTTCAGTAGACTACTGTCGAGGTATTGTGCATATCTGCTGCTGTCACGCCCCAATCTTTTGCCTCTCCACCCGGACATGGCAAGGATTGCATACACGCAACTTGTGGAGCGACTTGTGAAGATACATGCGAGCCTGATGAGAGTTTTTGGCAAACATTCTCAGTCTATAGACCCGATAAACATGGAAGTCGAAAGTGCAATAGGCCCAGCCACTGAAATAGCACGCCGGCTGCTGGAGAAAGAAGAAAAAGAAAGGTGGGATTTTTTGGCAGAGTACTGGGGTGGGTTGGTGATATACATGGCGGTGTACAATAAGGCAACATTTCATGCAGAGTGCGTGGCTGGTGGAGGGGAATTTCTGAGTCAAGTATGGGTTTTATTGGGTCATATGGGATGTGGAGAACAGTCTGACTCTGCTGTAAGAAAGAAGATTGAGAGGTCGATGTTAGGAGAACGCACGGGTATTACCAGATAATGATCTCTCCACAAATAATCTCATCTTTATGTGAAAGTGCTAAATAGTCATGTTATTCTATAGCTTACACAAAGTTAGAGAAAAAATCTAAGATGAGAAATGAAGGAATAGTCCTTGTCCCTTAGGGAGATGAAACTTTCCATCAATCTATATCTACTTATCATAGTCTTGGAAGCAATTATAGATTTGATTTAGCGTTAGGGAAGGCAAATGTTTATGTATGCATGGGAAAATTCCTTAGTTAATCCTTTGGGTGGTGTATTTAAACTTAACTTATAGAGTATGGTTGTGAGTCTATGTATTCCTTACAACATAGTGTATAAGCTGGGGGTGCTTTAAAAGTGTAGAACAACTCTAAGATAGATCCATATTATATGTCTGTAGTTCTTCTATGAATGGAGGAATTTCTTGTATTATATTTGTTAAGACAGCATGTAATAGAATGATAATGATAAAGAGCTTGTAAGATTTCATTTATAGAAGCATTAGTTGTTATGGAGGAATGCCAAGGAGTTACATATAAAAAATAGGTAACAAGTGAGATTCACTTTAATGCCTTTCAATAGGAATAAGAGGAGTAAATCATGAAATAGTTAAATGATTTGAATAATTCTTTGCATTTTACACGTAAGAAAGGAGAAGAGTTAGATTAAACAACATTCAAAATCAAGCTTTAATAAAAGTGTATAGTAAAGAGTTTTCTACACATGGAAAAGCACTAAGAGAAGTATTGTTTGACCATTTTGAAACAATTTTATGCATATGGATACTAACACGATCACGCTAGTAATTCATGTCACTAACACAATCACATTATTGTCTAGATAGACACAAATTCTTAGGAAGTTGAGAAGTTTTAGAAATAGATACTAAATCACGTGGTTAGGTTTGCATGGAATCTTCATAAAGGACCTTTAAGGACTTAAAATTCATATAAGTGAATCCTAAAACATATTAAGGGAGTCGACAACAAAATGATTGTGCAACAATTTCTAACGCTACACCAATAGATTGACAACAATTATGAAACCATCTTGTGAGTGCTCAATTTATCATCTATCTTTTAGAAGCCATAACTTTTGTGTATAGACTTGAAATGAGGTTTTTTTCAAAGAGAATGATCTATTGAAAGGAATTTGAATATGCACAAATATTCAACTTTTATGCTACCAAATTACTATATTTTCCTTTTCAATAGAATTACATTTATGAGGCCAAAATCATGCCCTTCCAAATAGTTATTGAAGTCAAATAACTATCTTAATGATAATTTATTTAATTTTAGGCTACCTAATCCTCATAAAAAAATGTTTTGAATGCTTTAAGTTAGATAAAATTATAATATTTACTTCTAATAAAATATATTTATTAAAGTACTTTAAGGAAACAAACAAGTCTTATAAAATTTCATAATAAAGGGAGAGCATCTTACATCGTATTGTGGTAGCGTTATATTTTAATTATTTACTTTTGGAATGGTTTAATGTACAAATTAGAATTTGTAATGGTGAAATTCTATTTTTGAAGTAATTTTTTAAAAAAATTCTATTTTATTTAAGGTGCAAGATCACTCTTATTTAATTTGATTTTTAAAGTAAGATATTATAAATTTTTACTAGCCGTTATTCTATTTTTAAAGGAAATATTTTTTAAAAATCTGTTGAACATAAGGTGCAGGATCGCTCTTTCTTAGTTTCATTTTTAAAGTAAGATATTTTAAATTTTACTAGCTGTTATTCTTTTTTTCAAGACAATTTAAAAAAAAATCTCTTGAATATAAGGTGTGGGATGTTTGTTTTTAGTTTGATTTTTAATGTAAGATATTTTAAATTTTACTAGAGCCATTATTCTATTTTCAAATGAATTTAAAAAACTTGATCATAAGATATAGGATCAATTTTTTTTAGTTTAGTTTTTAAAGTAAGATATTTTAAATTTTACTAGTCGTTATTCTATTTTTCAAGGCAATTTTAAAAAAAAATCTCTTCTATATAAGGTCCAAGATCACTCTTTTTTAATTTGATTTTTCAATTAAGATATTTTAAATTTTATTAGACGTTATTCTATTTTTTAAGGCATTTTTTTAAATCTCTTGAATATAAGGTGCAAGATCACTCTTATCTAATTTGATTTTTAATGTATAATATTTTAAATTTTTGCTAGCCATTATTCTATTTTTCAAGATAATTTAAAAAAAATATGAGGTCCACGATCACTCTTTTTTTAGTTTGATTTTTAAAGTAAGATATTTTTAATTTTAATAGCTGTTATTTTATTTTTTCAAGGCAATTTAAAAAAAAAAACTCTTGAATATAAGGTGTGGGATCTTTGCTTTTTAGTTTGGATTTTAATCTAAGATATTTTAAAATTTACTATCCATTATTCTATTTTTCAATGCAATTTAATAAAAATTCTTTTGAATATAAGGTGCAAGATCAAACTTTTTTAGTTTGGTTTTTAAAGTAAGATATTTTAAATTTTACTAGTCGTTATTCTATTTTTCAAGATAGTTTTTTAAAAAAATCTCTTGAATAAAAGGTGTGGGATCTTTGTTTTTTAGTTTAATTTTAATGTAAATATTTAAATTTTTCTAGCTATTATTCTATTTTTCAAGGCAATTAAAAAAAATCTCTTGAATATAAGGTGGAGGATCAATATTTTTTAGTTTGGTTTTAAAGTAAGATATTTTAAATTTTACTAGTCATTATTCTATTATTCAATACATTTTTAAAAAATAATCTCTTGAATATAACTTGTGGCATCACTCCTTTTTAGTTTGATTTTTAAAATAAGATATTTTAAATTTTATTAGTCATTATTCTATTTTTCAAGACAAATTTATTTTTAAAAAAACTCAATATAAGATGCAGGATCACTCTTTTTCAAGGCATTTTTGAATAAAATCTCTTGAATATAAGGTAGACATCAGTCTTTTTTAGTTTGATTTTAAAGTAAGAAAAATTAAATTTTACTAGCCATTATTCTATTTTTCAAGGTAATTTTCAAAAAAATCTCTTGAATATAAGGTGTAGGATTAGTCTTTTTTAGTTTAGTTTTTAGAGTAAGATATTTTAAATTTTACAAGCCATTATTCTATTTTACAAGGCAATTTTAAAAAAAATCTCTTGAATATAATGTACAGATCAATATTTTTTAGATTGATTTTAAACTAGTATATTTATATTTAAAAATATATATCTAAAGTACACTAAGGGATATCTCTTTTCCATAGTTTATTTGATTTTCTCACTTTTTTCTTTCACCATTTTTATTTTTTAATTTTTTAATTTTTTTTGGTTTGATATTTGTGGTGATTTAAAAGGAAATTGATAATAAGAAAATCACAAAAACTATGGAATCAAAAAAGAAATTGGAAAATGAAAATATGGAGAGGAGCGAAAAAAGCGAAGGAGCAAGCAAAGGACAGAATCCGGAAGCAGAAACCCTTTCGTGGACAGTAGAGGCAAAACAGGAGATTCCTAAGGTAAAGATTCAAGCAAGGGCGCAGGAGGAAGAATGGTGCAAAAAGGAGGAGCCGCGCCGGACCTGGCAGAGACAGAGGAATTTCGTGGACAACTTCAAATGGAGGTAGAACAACCAAAAAGGAAATCCTAGGGTTTTCGCTTGGCAAAGACAAGGGAATTTTGTGGATGGTTTCAAATGGAGGTAGAATCAACAAAGGAGAAACCCTGGGGCTTTCGGAAAGGGTGACGATGGTAAAAAAACTTTTGTAGATCTTAGGGAGAAGAATAGAGAAAGGCACAAAAAATCAATGGCGCTGAGCTCTAAGTTATTAGGGCCTTCAATCAGTCGGTTGGAGGACTTAGGATTAATAGTAAAATGGTTTGGAGTGAACCTTGAGCTAGAGAGTTTGGAAAATTGGTGGAAAGAGAAATGTGGAGTAGATTTTAGTTTCAAGATCTTGGCGAAGGGTTTTATCTTGGTCACATGTCCAATGATCTCAGTTCAAAAAGAAATTTTAGAAGGCATATGGCTGATGGATGGATTTGGGTTTTATATCTACAAGTGGGAAGTAGGGTTCAACCCTAACAAACATCAGATGGAATATGTTTAGGAGTGGTATGAACTCCCCAACCTTCCTGTGGAATTTTGGCAGCCTAATATTATAGAGGAAATAGGAGAGAAAAGGAGTTATCGGAGCCAGCCTTGGCAGAAGAGGGAAAGGAAAGCTAGGAGAAAGGCGTGGAGCTCAAATCTATGAACGAAGTTCTTAAGGAGCCTCAGCAGCCCTTGGTAGGAGGAGAGAATTGGATCGAAGTTGATCAAGTAAAAAACACTAGGGATATGGATCAGGTGATACATGAGAAAATTGATGAAGTCTTATTTTAGATAGATAACAACTACAGAATGGACAATATTGATTCCTTATTAGAAGTTAGTAAGGAGTTGGTAGAATTAGTCGAAGAAGCTAAAGAAGCCTCCTGTGGAGAAGGATTTGTAGGAGAAGCTTTGGGTGTTGAGTGGAAAGAAAATGGTGATTTCACATAAATAGGTCTGGAAATAGAGGTCAGGGATTTACCATTGGTTTTAGGGGATCAAGAAAAGTTGGGTATCTCACAGATGGAAGCAACAAAAACTTCCCCAGATTGTGGGGACCTAAAGAAGAGAGGCAAGATTCCCAATTCAAAAATGCTCAAGATTGATGGAGACGCAAGCGGACATAAAAAGATTCTTGATATGTTAAAAGTAGGGAAGGGCAGGGCCCTTCCTGAAGGAAGATGAAAATCTTAACTTGGAACGTTAGGGACCTTAATGCCCCTAATAGGAAATGCCTGGTGAAGCATCATCTTGAGGCTTCCCAAGCAGACATATGCCTGCTTCAAGAAATGAAACTATGTGTTTAGGGTAAAATTTGGATTGTTTAGTTTAGTGTTTAAATCCTCCTTTCACCCATTACATTCAAGGACCTTAGGATCGAGTGGCAGAGCACTATCAGGTCCTTGGTCACTTACAAATGTAGGAAAACTTGGATTAGGGTATTTGATTATCAATTTTCCTTCTCTTATGCTCAATTAGCCATCAAGACCCTAATTATGCAAATACGGAAGTAAACAGATGAATAATAGAAAATGCTTCTGCAAAAAGCTATAAAATAACAAATGACTGTGCACCTACTTTTGGGGTTTTGAGACAAAAAAGTCAAGGACAAAAAAGTGGGCGCCCAAGTCCAAGGCCTTGCTTTTTGTCAGGATCTGGAAACTCAGTCTGTAACTTGTATCTGCTATCTTGGAGATTTTCCCGTCGCAGAACTTTGAGGACTAATGAGCGGGCACCCAAGTCTAGGGTGCTCTTTTCTTCTCTGATCTGCAATTCTGACACTCTAATATGCCCTCCTACAACTTCACTTTGTCTACATCATCAACCTGTAACCTGCAATCATAAAACTTTGGGAGGGGGTTGTTGTGTTTAGGAGCTTGCCTTAGTCAAGCCCCGGAAGGACACTCAAGTCTTCCAAACACCTTTGTCAGATAGAGAGTGCATGCTTTTGTGAGGCAGAGGCAAAAACTAAATGAATAATGATCACAAACATAATAATTGTCACATTGTAGTGAAGATCTCATGAGAGGAAGATGCTCTTCATTCCATGAGGAAATGGATGCTCAAATCTGCAAACATAAACACATAAACAACACAATTCTGCTCTTGCAACAAAATGAAAGCCTTGAATCCCCTTGAGAATGCATGAACATCACCATTGCCATCTAATGATCAACTAGTTGAAATCTAGTTTACAAATGAATGCCTAAACATGCTTTTATATGCAACTACAAACACTCCCACCAAGAATTTCATAATTCAAACTTATCGTGTCAGCATAGGACCCAAATAACAATCACAAGACGACACCCAAAAATTAGGACTGCCCCAAAATAGGGCAGGACTAGGGCGTGGGTGCCCAAGTCCTCCCCCTATTTTGGATAGGGGTCATCTTAAGTAGTCCCCCTAGGTCCTATTTGTCAAGACACTTAGGGGTTTTCTCATCGGGATGTTGAAATATGATGTAAATGTCCTAAATGCACACAAAAGACTCAGGAGCTAAACCTAAAGAGAGAAAAGTGCCCAAGGGGAAATTTTTTGACGTTACATTTATCCCCCACTTTAATGTATGGATAAACGCGAGGCCAATACATGCATTAAAGTACGGTCACAAACACAACAAACACGCCAAACACAGAGAATACAACAAATGCATAGAAGACACATTAATGCATGGAAGACAGGAATGATTTCTTTTCTTTTCTTTTTCTCATATATATGAAATGCAAATGCAAGTATAGGAAAGTAAACAAACTTCCCATAATACAGGATACACTCATTGCACAAGTCTTTATACTGTATATATGGGACAACACACATGCAAGACACGCAAAACCTCCCAAAATGTAGGATGCACTCATTGCGCAGGTCTTTAAACTGCATATGGGGCAACAGACATGCCAAACAAAGCAAGCACGCCAAACACACACACTTGAAGACACAGAGAAAACACAATAGACAAGCGATGGAGTGTCCCTATTTCTAGGTTCAACACCATCTTAGGCACATTACAGGCACACACCGATGATTGCGCTTCACCACAACAATCATCGAAAACACGCTTAAGGGTTGAGTTAGTCACAGAACCGCTCCCTGCCTCTGTAGAGGACTTTTGAAAATGACAGGATGATGCAATCTGCTATGAGAAATACACCATCCCTGCCTCTGTAGAGGGCTTAAGATAAAAAGGATATATGCGATATCCCACCTCTGCAGAAGGCTTACATGATTGATTGATTGATTACAAATATACTTAGGATGCAGGTTGCACTCATCTCGCAGGTCTTTAAACTGCACCTGAGGACAAACACATTACTAACATCTACAATAGACAGCTTACCTTATATATGCCCCCACCTTAAGGTGGTTGATATCAGGTATCGATATCAAGCACGTTAAGGTAGGAAGAAAACACACAAGGGAACTGAAGCTCTCGCAAAGCCCATGCCCCCCGGAGGTGACATGTACTTCACGATTGCCAAATGTTCCCACAAACACATCCCTGCAAGAAACATGTTAGTGTCTACAAAATCATGATAAATAATAACATCAATGCATATGATTAACCACACAAAGAGCCAAGGTTATACAACGAATTCAGAGTTCGGGGATAACCATGGGGCTATATCACGAAGCTCTCCAAATCGAGTACCACCAAGGCTAGATTCAAAGACAAACAAAAGTGCACAGAGCATCAGTATTGTTAAGGTTTGTAAATGGGATAGTATACCATCAAAATCACTATAGAGAAAGCACGGAGTGCTTCTACTAGCCAAGCATTAGATAATTTATTACAACCCCATCATCATATTAGGAACTAAGTCTATTTTTTGATTGCTCTCGAAAGGGACACTAGGTCCGCATCAATATAAATGTTTTTTGTCATCCGCCCGCTAGATAGAAACACTAGAGGAAGGGAAACAATAAATAAGAGAGGAGAAACATGTGTCTTAGGGATAGTCACATAGGAGGGTGCCCCCAGTGTCACCAACCACAATGCTATGTCCACAAGACACAACACATAACAATGAAATAAGAGAGAGAGGCAATATAGAAGAATGATGATACAAATAGAAGAAGGTCGCAACAGAGGCGGTCTCTTGGTATCCCAAACCTTACAAGAGAATTAGGGGTCATCCCAGGAGGCCTAAACAACACATAACACATCACGGGGGAAGCACATCACGAAAGAGATAAAGGGTTAGAGATACTTACCTATAGGATCTTCGCACTAGAGACCATCATCGAGGAGATCATCATCCTCACAAATATGAATGCTAGAAAGAGGTACAAGTTGTTCCATTTGTCTGTCTAATGTATTTTGATCAATTCCCAATCCCTGAAGGGATATCGAAGGATGGACCTCGACATAAGTATCATTTCTTAGTGGACTAGGTGGTTTATGAAACAATTCTTTATCCACATCAATCACACCAAACAGGTCAAGATAGTCAAAATAGTGTTGCGTTGTCAAAATGTCATCCATATTTTGGTTAGGAGGATTATATGAATTACTAGAGCTAACCCTAGTCTTTTCATCTGAGTTATCTGAATGTTTAGTTGTAGGATCAATAGGGTAGCTTGTAAATTCATTATCACTCTCATAATCATTGTTAATATCATCGCCATATGTTTGAGCTATTAATTCCAAACTATTATGAGAAGTGTCATGCTCTTCATCCAAAGTGTGTTTTATCAATTCTTCTACTACCCAAGGGTGTGTATTGATGAGAGATATGAAGTTGTTAAGATTGGATACATAATCAAGGATCTTGAAGGAAGATGACACCAATATATCCTTGTGATACATGGCTTGTATATAGGGCATGACATATGTAATGCCCCCTTGTTTTTGGCTTGTGATAGTTGTTAGTTTTACATTACTCTTTGTCTGATCTGAGACAGTTGTTGGTTCTTCCATTGCATTCAGACAGTTCTGAGACATTTGAGTTATTAGGCCTATGGTTTATGCTTATTTTGATCGTGATAGACTATGTTCGACTGATATAGTTCTGACATGTGGTATGAGTTTATGATGACATTGTTGTTATTCTGGTTATGATGAGATGGACATGTTTAGTAATGGTTTAATATTATCATGTTTTATGCATATGATTTTAAATAGAAATGGTTATAGTCTTGTTTCAGAGCGGGGATGGTGTAGTACTACTTAGTTCGAGCATCGTACTATATCGTGATTCTCTGATTCGGTGTGTGTTTGATATATATGCAGTTGATCATATGCAACCCATTGTTCTTATGCAGGTTGCAGGTACCGGGCCTCGACTCCACCTGACTTAGCAGGTCTGAGCGAGCCCTACACCAATGGATAATGTTAATGGAGAATGTTAATGGAGATGACATGAGGTTTATCCCCTAGGTCAGTTCAACCTTCTGTTTGATGGTCGTCATGTGGTTTGTATGTTTATTGTCGGGTCCTTGTTAGGTCAGCCTATGTGTATTCGTGTATGCGTAATTTGATCTAAAATATTATGATGTTTTATTGTCAAACATATAGTATTTTTGATGTGCCGTAAAATTGGAATATTCTTGGAGGAAGTTAATTAAGTAAATTGTAGTGTAGAATTAAGTTAACTATTCTAATGTGGTAAAATTTTTATGTGGGTCAAAGTTTTATTTGAACTCATTAATGTCTATAGTTATGGATAGAATCATTCTGGGGGAATAATTAAATGTGGTTAGTTGTCAATTATGAGTCTAGAGTGGGGAATCTCCGTGATTAGTAAAAAATTTAAAATTTCTGGTGAAGAGGATTCATGGGAATGGATTTGGTGTGAGTGGGCATTTATGTCTAAAGGTTATTTTGTTCTGGGGGGAAAATTTTGAGAAGGGGGATTTGGAAGATTGGTTGGGAGGAAGGAAGAGAGAAGTTCAGAAGGAGGATTCAGGAGTTGGAAATTTCAGACCGGTTATGTTTTCAAACGAGTTGTTTTGCTTGTAGTTAAGATCTCTGTAAAATGAAATCTCTGTGTGTATATTGATCTTTGCATCTTATTGATTTGTTAAATCAGCTAGATAGAAGTCTTGTTCCTTAGTGAATTTTTGTTTTCTCCAAACGTTGTTAAAACCTTTCATACTGCTACTTCTGCAATCAATTGTACCCTCGTATCTGATGCTGTTCTTTTCTTTCCTGTGGATATTGCTCTGAACCTCTCTGCAAAAAAAAATCTATTACCGATGGAAGGTGTAACTGAGTTGTAACCATCCTTCCTCTGGTTGCCAAGCACCCTTTCTATGTCTTCCTCTTTGATGGTTCCTATGCTACATGCTTTAATCGAATCCATTCTATTCACATTTTGCAAGCACCTCAATCTTGTGTAAACATCCTCTTGAAGCTATGTTTTTTTCTTTTTCTTTGAGGAGCACCATAAGAAATTTAATTTCAGCCGCATGGCAGTTTGGTTGCCTCATCCTTCTGAAACTCAATCTCGTCATGGTCGATTTTCTTGTTAACTGTCTATAACTTCTTCTGTTACCATAAGACGACCAACTCTCTTGGCCTATAGTCAACTTTTCTTGTGAGGCAAACTTTATTTCGGTCCCAAACCCTCGACCGGTTTGAGTGACCTGGTGGTAACCTTGTGTGATCTTAGCACTTCAAATCTAAACCTTATTCCTGTTTTGTATCTGTAGTCGATCGGTTCACCAAGGAGCGACTTGATCTTTCCTGTTAATCATTCTTGTTGCTAGCATCTGTTTTGGTCTGCACATGTGTTCTTTCCACACCCACGCAGGCCAGTGGGATTTCATCCTTGTTTTTGCCATCGTGTTATCTGCCAATGCACTAAGGAGCGATGCCATCCATTTGACCTGGTTTGTACTCGCTGATAGGTTCTAAAAAAAAGCTCCTTAGCGATCACTGCTTTCTTGACTGCGTCTTTTGAGGCATTCGACCCCACTGCTTATATCCCATTATTTGTGCACCACATTTCACCTTCTCGTCTTGTAGGTAGTTGCAACTTCACTGCCGGTCCAAACTTCTCTGCATTATTTTTCTGAGTCGATGGATGTCCATGGAGACCATGTTGTGCCTGAGACCTTGTTATATTTTTTCCTACGAATCCACTGTGTATCTATTCTCAACTTGGAAATCATTAAGTTTCACGTGCTTTAGATGAGGTTGGCTTATGGATAGGAATGTATTTATTAGTTCAATAATGATTTCATGCTATTTCGACTTGAGTCAAGATTAGAAGGTAGTAAAGTCGTTATTAGAATCTTGTTCTTTGATTTGAGTTGTAGAATTTTCATAGAATCTATGATGTAGCCAATAATGATGAACTCGTCGTTAGTAGGAAAATGCGTTACTCTTTCATTCTTAAAATAGTATTTTCCTTACGCATGTCTCTAAGCCAAATTTATTAGAAAATGAAGTTAGTAGTTTACCGTTGCATAAGGTTTATTCTAACTTGATCCTCTTTTACTATGTTATGGGATAGGTTAGATTCTAGTGACTCAAATCGTTAACGGATGCTTAGTCTTCTATTTACTTTGTAGAATAAGGTAGTATTAATACTTAGAGTTATAACTCATCCTTCAGTGAATGTGTAGTGTTATATTGGAAGAAGTCTTAAATGCGTATCCAACTTAGGTCAAGCCTAGTATAGAGTTAGTAACGTAAGTCCCCTTTCATTAATACTTGTTGACTTTGTGAAATCTTAGGACTCTAGGTAAATGTATGAGATAGTTAAAATTTAAAAGTCTTGTTTCCACTCATACTTTGAACAGAAATTTGTAAACTTAACCTATGCATGGAATAATGCCTCTTTGAGAATTTGTATTTTCTTTTAGAATGATCTTTGATTTTAAACAATAGGTATCTAAATATGTTTTGAATGCTTCTATGTAATTGTATTTCAATAATTGGAGTCTGTAAATACTTAAATGTATAACCCTTGTGTAGTAAGTATTATTCTTTGTGATTACTAGTGTATTGCTAATGATTGTATAGTTAATATTTAGTATATTCATGTAAAGTTGTTGAGACAAAGTCACTTACTAATGATGATTTGATGAGGAACAAAATAAATATGTGTTGGAATAGTAATACTATCATCTTATTTGCTTCTTAATCAGATCCTTTATAGTCTTTTTCTTTGTAATTATGTCATGGAAGATTAGTAGCTTGTAGGTTAATGGTATTGCAAAGTTTAGGCCCACGATGTGAATTTCCTTCCTTCATTGTTGATTACCTTATGGTATAGAATAGTAGGTAGGCATGACTTGTTTTAATTATTGTAGTGATGTTCAAGGTGTTGTATGTCCGTATTTATGGTTGTCATAATATTGGTATTGAATTATTTTTCTTTTTCCTCCTTTATTCTTGTTGGCCTTAAATTGTTTTGGTCTAAAGAAAGTTCAAGGTCGTTTAAACCTAGTTTCCATATCGGGAAGGTACTATTGTAACATGGTAAGGAATTTGAATTACCAACTCCAGAGGTTTCACTGCTTGGGTTTCCACTTGTTATTTGTATCAATCTGTTCCAATGATGTATTGTTTTGAGTTTTGAAGGGAATAAAGGGACTTATATTGTTGTGGTCAAGTGAATGGCATATGTAATGGATCAGAATCTATTGTAAACCTTGTCCTTGCATGTTTTGGTTTTGGATGATTGGTCATAGATTGCTAGGAGAGTGGCTTTCATGGTGGGGCCGGTGCCTAGAGAGGCCGCTTGGGTAACCCCATGGAAGTTGTAAGCAAGTGAAAACTTAATAACTTATTTAGGAGGGTTGGGGTAGTAAATCACATAACAAGATAAGTAAGATACCTCACCCATGCCTTGAGTGCTCTCGCAGGCTAAGGATGGGATGAGAAGGCCTAGTTGGCAAGGCCGACCTCCTTGTCCCTACGAGAGGACATCTCAGTTCCGCATATGTCACCCTATGGGGCCGGTGCCTAGAGAGAGGCTGCCAGGGTAACCATAGATGGGTTCTGACTTCTAGTGAGAGATAGCCTGGGTAACCCATGCTAGGACCATGCGATGACACTCTCCTTACTACAGTCTAGTTCCTCTTTTTCTTTTGTTACCTCTGGAATGCAGATTTGTCTTGATGGTTGATCTTATCTTGATGATTTGATTTGTCTTGTTTTGGTGAGTATTGTCTTGTTTGCATGGAGTTTGTATCTTGATGTTGTTGTATTTATGGTTGTAACCTTGACCTAGTGGAACCTCATTGTTATCTCCTAGATCGGAGGGGTGGACCTCAAGGTTCCACATGGTTGGGAGGAAAAGCTATCCATTGGTCTTCTTGGATGTTTGTTTCAAGATCAGTATAGAAGTGTTCTTGTTCTAGAGTTGCTCTACATCTTCAAGTTGTTGTATACATTCATAATTGTATTATTTGCAAACCGATGTAATCGGTCTTGTAATCTTGAATTGGAACTTGTAATTATTCATCCCTGCGAATGTATAATGTATTATTCTTATGTTGTATTGTGATGCATATCATTTGTATGGTTTTATTTGTATCTGATGTAGTTATGTTCTCTAGAAGTGTTAGCTATTCATTTCATTTAATGTTGTAATAATTGTTATTATCTTTCATATATCTTACATATCCTTGCTTCAAAAAAAATATTTCTGCAATTTTGTCTCTTGTTTAGTCTAACTCTCTAGTTGCATGATGGGGCATCACATTGGGTATTAGAGCTAGGTTTAAACACTGGGTACTCTAGTTATAACTGAGCCCATTATGTGACCTAGTGCTTAAACTCTGTAGATTAACTTCATCCATGTTGTTTTCCTTTTTGTGTGTAATAAATCTTCTTTTGGTGTTGTAGGTAGATGCCTAGAGGTAGGGGTTGAGGTCATGGCAGAGGTAGGGGTCATGGGAGAGGTAGGGGTCATGGGAGAGGTGGTGGCGGTACACCTCCTCCCAATTCTCCTCATGAGATTTGCCATGAAGGCAGGGGCCAGAATATGGAAGGTCAGGACCAGCCTGAAGGAGCCAAGTTACGACAGTTACTTGAGGAGGCCCTTGCCCATTTAGGTCCTAGACAGGAGGATGAGCAGCCTAGAGGGGGTCAGGAGTTAGACCAACCAGAGCCTAGGGAAAGAGAGAGATCACCCAGGCAGAGAGAGTTGACACCTGAGAAGGAGACCACACTAGCCAGCCATATGAGAGATCTACTGAGGGCACACCCTCCCACCTTTGATGGAGTTGGTAGAGGTCTAGAGGTAGAGACTTGGTTATTGGATTTGGGTAGGTGTTTCACCATGCATCCTTATGGAAGCAACACCAAAGCCAGATGTTCTATTTTGCATCTCTGAGGTTTTGCTTCGACTTGGTGGCGACTAGAGGAGCAAAAGCTACACTTGGACATTAGCACCATTTCTTGGGAGTTGTTCTTAGAGAGATTCAAATCCCATTTCTTGTTGGATCATTAGAGGCAACGTCGCACATATGAGTTCCATGAGCTGAGGCAGATGACCATGTCAGTTGAGCAGTATGAGCGCAGATTTTATGAGCTCAAGCAGTATGCGGGTATCAGAGATGACGAGTCTATGTTGGTACAACATTTTATTAGGGGCTTGAATGCCCGGATCAGTGGAGGGGTTCGTGTACTCGAACCTAAGTCTATGGAGGTGGCAATGGAGAAAGCTTGGTTAGTGGAGGAGAATTTGGCTATGGCACTCGGTGGGCATACAGGTGTGCATATTGGTAGTGCACCTTCTTCAGATTTTGGTTCGCATGCTGGACATACTCAAGCATCAGGATCTCATGCACCCTCAAAGGGTGGACGGTAGCAGCACTCTTAGGCCAGACAGAAGAATTATCAGCCTCAGCAGGGTAATAGATTTCAGTCTAAGAAAGACCGATCTTGGTAGCGTAATAAGCGCAATCGCTTTGATCAACCAGCTCAGAGTACGCAGTCCGCAGTGAGCAAAGGTAGTTTCCAACAGTCTAGTGCTTTCCAGGGTGGCAGTGGTTTTGGTAGAGGCACAGGGTGCTTCTCTTGTGACCAATAGGGCCATATTGCTAGACAGTGTCCTTAGAGGAGTACTTTAAGGTTTGGACATCAATCGGTGGCCTCAGAGCCAATGGTTGGTGATGCAGGCAGATCACACAGAGTCTTTGCAGCAGTGGATAACCGACAGGCAGAGCATCAGGGCACCGTGGTGGAGACTTCTGGTTTCATGCAAGGTATTGGTTTTTTTGTTCTTTTTGATTCTGGTGCATCTGATTCGTTCATATCTCCTTCTCTTGTGGAGCGTTGTGGCTTAGTGGCAACAAAGCAGGATGTAAGGTGGCAGGTTGAGTTAGCTTTCGGGGCTAAGATTGCAATAGAGTCTCTAGTTCTTCGGTGCGAGTTGAGGATTGGCTTTCTATCTGCTATAGTAGACCTTCGCATCCTACCCCTTGGTTCATATGATATAGTTTTAGGGATGGATTGGCTTGAGGCCCATCGGTCAATGATCGATTGTCAACATAAGTCTGTTAGATGTGTGGATGATTCTGGTGCAGAGGTGGAGGTTGTAGGAGTCCAGACACCTATTTCCCTATGTATGATCTCTGCTATGCAACTTAAGAGATGCATGCGTCAGGGATGTCAGCTTTTTGCAGTTTCTGTTAGTGACTTGGAGACGGAGGAGAGTCGAGAGGCATCTCTTGATGATCACCACTTTTGACAAAGTATGCGGATGTTTTTCCTTCTGAGATTCTGGGGATGCCACCTAAGCGTGACATCGACTTTAGGATTGATCTTGTTCCTGGCGCAGAGCCCATCTCACGAGCTCCATATAGGATGACCACTTAGGAGCTTAAGGAGCTCCAATTGCAGTTGGAGGAGTTGTTAGCCAAGGGATTCATTCGACCTAGTGTCTCTCCTTGGTGAGCACCTGTGATCTTTGTGAAAAAGAAGGATATTTCTCTGCGGCTGTGTATAGATTATCGACAACTCAATAAGGTTACAGTGAGAAATAGATACCCCTTGCCTCAGATCGATGATTTTTTTGATTAGATTAAGGGAGCCAAGGTGTTCTCTAAAAGTGACCTTAAGTCAGGATATCATTAGTTGCGGATATTTGAGGTAGATATTCATAAAATGACATTTCGTACCTGCTATGGGCATTATGAGTTCACAGTAATACCATTTGGGTTGATGAATGCACCTTCAGTTTTCATGAGCCTGATGAATGGTGTTTTCCAGACTTATCTCGACAGGTTTGTCCTTATGTTTCTAGATGATATATTGATCTATTCGAGGACTATGGAGGAGCATGAGGAGCATTTGCGTCAGGTGTTGCAGTGTCTGAGAGAAAATCAGCTTTATGCTAATTTGTCGAAATGTGAATTCTTTCAGACAGAGGTGAAGTATTTGGGTCATGTTATCTCTGGAGAGGGTATTACGGTAGATCCCTCAAAGATCCAAGCTATTATGGATTGGCATGCACCTACTAATGTTTCTAAGGTCCATAGTTTTATGGGATTGGTAGGTTACTATCACCGTTTTGTTATGGCATTTTTGAGGGTTGCCCACCCTATTACTTCCCTTCAGAGAAAAGGGAAGAAGTTTGTTTGGTCAGAGCAGTGTCAGGCAGCTTTTCAGACCCTTAAGGAGCAGTTGACTAGTGCACCTATTTTAGCAATTCCTGATCCTACCAGGGACTTTGTTGTTTATACAGATGCTTCTTTGGAGGGTTTAGGAGCAGTTCTGATGCAGGATGGTTGCGTGATTGCCTATGAGTCTCACAAACTCAAGGATCACAAATTGAACTATCCCACTCATGATCTAGAGTTAGCAACAGTTGTGCATGCCTTGGTGAGGTGGAGGCATTTTCTATTAGGGCATCGGTTTGAGATGCATAGTGATCATCGTAGCTTGCAGTGTATTTTCACGCAGCCAAACTTGAATGCGAGGTAGAGGCATTGGATGGAGTTCTTGTGCAAGTATGACTTTGAGGTCAAGTATTCAAGGAAAAGAGAATGTGGTAGTGGATGCTCTTAGTCGTTAGAGGCATGAGATCTCAGTGATCTCTCTCATAGTTGATTTTAGAGGTCAGATTCTTGCAGCACTTCCTACCGATAGTTGGTGCTAGGAGGTGAAGTCCGAGATTGAGTCTGGTAGACCTTTAGAGGGTAGATTTTTTGGTTACTCTCTTGAGTCAGATGGTCTTTTGCAACATTTGGGTCGTATCTATGTTCCTAGTTCTGAGGGTCTTCTCACCCTAGTGTTGTCAGAGGTGCATCGGGCACCCTATTCTACTCATCCGGGTGTCAAGAAGATGCATGCAGATCTGCGTCAGCTGTACTTTTGGAGTGGCATGAAGCGGGATATTGCTGATTTTGTGTCGAGATGTCTTGAGTGTCAGAGGGTGAAGGCGGAGCACCAGCACCCTACAAGTCTTTTGCAGCCTCATTTGATCTCAGAGTGGAAGTGGTACATCATTTCGATAGACTTTATTGTTGGTTTGCCGGTATCCTCTCATCGACATGATGCTATTATGGTCACTGTGGATAGGTTGACGAAGGTAGCTCACTTCTCTCCTGTCCGTTCTTCTTACAATGCTACTATGGTGGCCAGAGTGCTCATGGAGGACATCATTAGACTTCATGGGATTCCTCATAGGATCATCTCCAATAGGGATCCAATGTTCACTTCTGCTCTTTGGATTTCTCTGCAGCATGCCTTAGGGACACAGTTGAACTTTAGTTCAGCATACGATCCTGAGACTGATGGACAGACCGAGAGGGTTAACCAGGTTCTTGAGGATATGCTTAGGATGCATGTGATGGATCGGCAGAGCCGTTGGGAGGACTACCTGTATCTGGTGGAGTTTGCTTATAATAATGGATATCACAATTCTATCGGCATGTCTCCATTTCAGGCTTTGCATGGTCGACCTTGTAGGACCCCTCTGAGTTGGGATCATCTCAAGGATAGAGTTCTTCTAGGTCCTGATATGCTTAGAGATATGGAACAACAGGTTGAGAGGATTAGAGAGCATTTGGTGGCAGCTCAGGATAGACAGAAGAAGTATGCAGATGCTCATAGGATCAATCGACAATTTTTAGTTGGAGATCAGGTGTTCTTGCGTGTGCAACTGCGAAAGAGTCCGATCCGTTACGGAAAGGGCTCTAAGATAGCACCAAGCTTTGTTGGACCTTTTGAGGTGTTGGAGAGGATCGGTCCTATTGCTTCTCATCTTGCTTTACCACCCAGTATTTCACGCATCCATGATGTGTTTCATGTTTCTGTACTTAGACCTTACTATCCAGATATTGCTCATGTTCTTGATTAGACTGCTCTACAGGTAGAGGACGCACAGCTGGCTTTGGAGCCCGTAGGCATTCTACAACATAGGAGACTTGCTCTCAGGGGTAGAGACATGGAACAGGTCAGGGTCAAGTGGGATCCTAATGACGAGAATTCTGCTACCTGGGAGGATGCTTCTAGGATGAGAGAGTTATACCCTTACTTATTTGCAGGCTTCCAGGAGTAAGCCTGACTCTAGGGGGGAGGATGTAATGCCCCCTCATTTTTGGCTTGTGATAGTTGTTAGTTTAACATTACTCTTTGTCTAATCTGAGATAGTTGTTAGTTCTTCCATTGCATTTAGATAGTTCTGAAACATTTGAGTTATTAGGCCTATGGTTTATGCTTATTTTGATCATGATAGACTATGTTCGACTGATATAGTTCTGACATGTCGTATGAGTTTATGATAACATTGTTGTTATTCCAGTTATGATGAGATGGACATGTTTAGTGATGGTTTAATATTATCATGTTTTATGCATCTGATTTTAAATAGAAATGGTTATAGTCTTGTTTCAGAGTGGGGACGGTGTAATACTACTTGGTTCAAGCACCCTACTACACCGTGATTCTCTGACTCAGTGTGTGTTTGATATATATGCAGTTGATCATATACAACCCATTGTTCTTATGCAGGTTGCAGGTACCAGGCCTTGACTCTGCCTGACTTAGCAGGTCTGAGCGGGCCCTACACCAATGGATAATGTTGATGGAAATGACATGAGGTTTATCCCCTAGGTCAGTTCAACCTTTTGTTTGATGGTCGTCATGTGGTTTGTATGTTTATTGTCGGGTCCTTGTTAGGTCAGCCTATGTGTAGTCTTGTATGCGTAATTTGATCTAAAATATTATGATATTTTATTGTCAAACATTATAGTATTTTTGATGTGCCGTAAAATTGGAATATTCTTGGAGGAAGTTAATTAAGTAAATTGTAGTGCAGAATTAAGTTAACTATTCTAATGTGGTAAAAAATTTATGTGGGTCAAAGTTTTATTTGAACTCATTAATGTATATAGTTATGGATAGAATCATTCTGGGGGAATAATTAAATGTGGTTAGTTGTCAATTATGAGTCCAGAGTGGGGAATCTCCGCGATTAGTAAAAAATTTAAAATTTCTGGTGAAGAGGATGTAGAGTAAAATACTCTACATTTTAATTTTTGAGTTTCGGTTGTGCAAGTTCCAGTTTTGGTCTCTGAGCGCTTCAGTTTTTGCAGCGAGGGTTTTGACACAGAGTGCGGGCGCGTGGGGTTTTCATTTTTGTAAATTTTGCCAAAGTCCCAGAGTGAAGCGGAAACTGCCAAGTGTCAGCACCCGGGACACATTATAAAGTTGCTTAGAGTAACGTGGATGGAGCCACGCGTCCCTTTTAATACCTGCGGAGCATGCCAAGTGTCAGCATCTGAGGTTCAGTTTCTTAAAAGTTTCAAAAGCCCTTTTTACAAAGTAACTATTGGCGGGCCCCATTTTTAAGTTTCTTTCAGAGCAGCATAAACTGCCATGTGTCAACAGCCGAGACACATTTTAGATTTTCTCAAAGTGACCACAAAGAGTGCCACGTGTCTTTTGCATTAAGACGGAAGCCGCCAAGTGTCGGCACCCATTTCAGTTTCTTCTAACTTTCAAACATTTTTTTTGAATGTTTCTCATAATGTAGCGGGCCCCTTTTAAGAGTTTCAGTGAGCACGGAAGGTGCCAAGTGGCAGATGCGGAATGTTTCTTTTGAGTTTCTTAAAGTTACACAGAGGGTGCCGCATGTCCCATGTAGTTTCAGCGGAGAGTTCCATGTGTCATCTTCCGCGGGTTCCTTTTGTTTTTATTGCTAAGTAAAGAGGTTGGTGGGCCCTGATTAATATTTCTGTAGTTTTAGCAGAGTGCGACATCTGTCACCATCCGCGTGATTCTTATGAGTCCCTAATGTTTCTATTAAGTTTCTCAGAGTTAAGCGGAAGGCACCAAGTGGCAGCGTCCGCAGAGGTTCTGTTTAAATGCTAAAGTTTCCCGAAGCTCAGCGGAGATTGCCATGTGTCATCTTTCGCAGGACCCTGTAATGTTTCAAGAGTTTCTTAAAGTTGCAGCGGAAGTTGCCAAGTGTCATCTTCCGTAGAACTCACTAAAGGTATCTACAGTCTCTCTAAATGCAGCGGAAGCCGCCACGTACATAGTTTCTCATATCATTAGAAAGCGCCACCTGTCCCTTTTCCTTTTTGAAGCTACTCAGGCACCGACTGTTGGTGGGTCCCATTTTTAATGTTTCTTAAGTTTCAGTGCAGTGGACCGTGACAGATGGTGAAGCCCGAACACTCTTAGTATAAGCCACAGTAAAGACTCAAAGTAAAGCGGACATCGCCACGTATCTTTTGCAGGGGTCGCAGATGCTGCCAAATGTCAAGTTCTGGTGTCTCCTGAGAAAGAACCGGTTTATCAAGTAAGTCACGTGGAGGATGCCATGTGTTAGTTTCTTATTGTTTTGAAAATATGAAGGAGTTTCAAGAAAGAGGTGTGTATGAATGCCAACTATTCCAAGGGTTTATAGTTGCAAAGAGTATCAGAAACTGCCGCGCGTTCCTCCCTGATTCAAGTAAGTGGGGTTACATGTATCTGTTGTAGCCAATGAACTTGTAGAGTGGCTAATCATCCCTGATTCGAAAGAGATCTTCTGTCAGACACTTTCAGTTAAGCACCAGTTCGGTTAGACCGTTGAGATTTGATCATGCGTGCAATCTTGGGGCTGGTTCTATGCTATAAATATGGGTTCAGATCACAGTGAGGGAGACAAGATTGGAGATATAGAGAATTTTCTACATCATAGATTGTTAGAGAAGTTTGAGGATCTTTTGTAGTGGCCAGTAATATTATTTGCCTTTGTTCTATTTTCTTGATTCAGAGAGTTTGTATAACTGTGCATGATTCTGTGCCTTTTATGCGACTGGAAAATTAATAAATATAGAGTTCTGTGCCTTTGCTGATATTTTTTGTGTTATTACAAAATATTCTAATTTGTGAGCCTTTGATCCTATTTGTTTTTCATCTGTTACATTAATCATGCATTGTTTGCTCTTTAATGTGACCGAATCCTAAAAGTAGTTTCACTGTGCTCAGTGTTGAGAAACAAAATCACGTTCAGGCACATCGCCATAGTTTAGTTTCCTTTTTAGTTGCATTTGTGATTCTGTTTAACTCTATCCCTTTTCCCAAACACTTTTGAGATAAAAGAAGAGCCAGCTTCTTTAAAATCTGGAGGTTATTCTGAGGAGCATTCCCATGTCTCAGAGTTTCCCATGTTGGTGTTGGAAACAACGCAATTCTGAGCATCAACAGTTTTTGGCACGCCCGGTGGGACCATTCCTTGAAGTTTCTTTCAAGACTGTATGAACCAGAGAGTCACGAGGAGTCAGAGCTGTGGACCTATGACAAGAGCTCAATCTGTTGTGAACCCAGGTATTCTTTTATCACCATTGATAACTAATCCAAGAAGAAGGGTAAATCAGCCTACAGCAACACTAAGTGCAAACATGGGAGCACCCATAGCCCCAAGGAATTATGCAAATTGGAACACTGGCAGTGCTTTGATTCTCCCAGTACCACCAGCCACTTGTGATCCTATTCCAGCAAATGCCCTGAAGGCTCTACCCAAATTTAGTGGGGAGGATTTCAAAACACCTGAAGAGCATCTACAAGATGTGTCTGATGTCTGTGCAATACATGTGATCACACAGCAAAATGTGGCTATAAGACTCTTAGTAGCTTCTTTTAAGGGAAAGGCTCTGGACTGGTACAGATCTTTGACCCCTGATTCAATATCTACATGGGATTAGCTTGGAGATGCTTTCTTTGCAAGATTCAAAGAGAAGGGTGATAAATCTTCTTTGTTACAACAACTGATTACCATCAAGAGGGCACCACAAGAGGCAATGACTGATTTCAATTCCATATTTCAGAAGACTTGGGAAAGGATTCCTGCTATAGCAAGACCATTACCAGGTATGGCTATAGTATTTTATCTTAAGGCCCTAAAATCAGATATAGCAGTAATGATTCAATCGCTTGGAGGCCAGACCCTGCCAGAAGCCTATGACTATGCAGTCAGAGCTGAGAACAATTTAATAGATGTTGGAAAATTGCCCCCAAGGCCCCCCATGCCTATGTTTCCGGAGATTACCCTACCATTGCCTCAAGAAGCTCCTAACCCCATAACCCCACCTGTGTCCATGTATACGTTTCCCCAACAACCTGCTAAAGCTGCTGTCCCTACCCAGTCTTCAGAGATGGATGATGTCAAGAACATCCTGAGGACATTCTCTAATGAAATAATTAACCTAAAAAGACAACAAAATCCTTATCCCAGACCCCAATATCAAGGCTATCAAGGGAATAGACCTCCTTCGCAGTCAAACCAGTATCAGGGCCCCCAAAGGCAAACTAACCCTCAGCCATCAAACCAATTCGTTGCAGTTCCTACACCCTTGCAGACTGTTCCTCCCAATCCAAACAGAGAGATTGTCCCAGGATAGAATAATTATGCAGATGGCACCAATGCTTGGTGTTTCCCTTGTAATAATGCACATATGCCCAAAGATTGTCCTAGGGGTAATCTACAACAAAAGATAGCAGAGCAAAGAAAAGTGGATGGACAATTTTCAAATACTTCTGACACTCAAGCCTACCAATCCCCTGGTATGCAAAATTCAGTTCTAGTGGCTCAGATGCAAGGGATGTCCTTACAGCAAGAAGAAGAAATAGCCCCTGAGCATGCTCTTTTCTCATGGATTGAAGATGAAGAGTCAGTATTCTTAAATGAAGCTTCAACTTCTAAGAAGCCATTGGTACAATCAGACTACTATACTAGAGCCAAGAGAAGGATGATGGAACAACCTGGAGTCACAAATAATGAAATTATGAGAATTCCACCATTTCAAGATCATCAAAATGTAGCTACTAGACAAGAAATACCTCAGCCAGTGCAGAACCAAGTAGTTTCTGGACAAGTTCAAGAAAAAGTAAGGTACCCTTATTATCCAAGAACACAAACACTAGGACCTGTGAATGTGGTGGATCAGTTGAAGAGGACTCCAGCACACGTGTCAATATGGGACATGTTAGCCATTCCTGAGCAAAAGACACTGTTGCAAGAAGCTTTACAGGGCCAAGCTGTGCCTAAACAGACTGTTGCCAAAGGAGGACCTACTGATAAAGAAAAGCTCAAGGACACTATTCCTCTGTAGACAACAGCTCTTCTGAACAATGCACTAGAGGTAAGTAAATCCAAGCCAGATCCCTTTTATTTAACTTTGATAGTTGGGAAGAAACTATTGCACAATGCAATGATAGACTCTGGGGCTAGCACCACAGTGATGCCAAAGCAAATAGCAGATGCTTTGAAAATAAAATATGAGCCACTTGCAAAAGGATTTATGCAGTTAGATGGGAAGTCTGTGCAAACAATAGGGAAAATTAAACAACTTCCACTACAGCTGTACACCTGTCCCAATATAATTGTTAATCAAGATGTTGTAGTCATAGATATTCCTCTTGTTTTTGGTTTATGCCTATCCAAAGATTTCACAGCCAAGATAGGAGGTTATATGTCACTTGATTGGTCTCATCTCATCATAAGGACCAAATATGGGACTAAAATGAAGGTACTATCAGAACCATTGTCAAAGGACCATATCACTAATGAACCAACCCCAAAGTTAGAAGTAGCCCATGCCATGTTAAATAAAGAGGAAAGGGTTTTTGTTGAAGAAATAGGGGATTGGACTGAATATGATCAGCAAGTAGAGGATAACCAGTTGTTAACCATGATGCAGAGTGATCCCTTTGGAAACTATGACTGAACAGGGTTGGGCACTTATGTTATATTTGAGGAAGACCAGGAGATCCCTAATGTCTTAAGGAAAGAGCCCTCTCAAACCCAAGAATCTATAAATGACTCAGGAATCTGGACCCTAAATTTTGATGGAGCTAGAAGCAAAAATGGAGCTGGAGCAGGAATTTGTCTTACTGCCCCTAATGGTGAAAAGATCCTAAGAGCCATTTGCTTTCATTTTGCCTGTACCAATAATGATGCTGAGTATGAATCTTTAGTGCATGGACTTATATTGGCAAAAAGGAAAGGAGTAAAGAATCTGATAGTCAAAGGAGATTCAGAACTAGTGGTGAAACAAATAAGAGAGAAGGCAATAGCCAAAAATGTAAGGATGAGATCCTATAGGCACAGAATTTGGGACCTAATAGAAAATTTTGAAGCCTTTAATATAGAGGTAGTCCCTAGAGCCCAAAATTCTGAAGTAGATAGGATGGCACAAATTGGTTCACAGTTTGATCCAATAACTAATCTAATGGTCAATAATGAGTCAGTCAAAGTTATTGTGAGGCCAACCATCCCAGACAATGATGAAAATTGGCAAGTTTTTGAAAATGATTTTCAAGTACTCTCATTTTTGCAACAATCAGGAGAATTTGCTGATCAGTTACAACCAAAAATTGAAGAAGCATATGGTGATCAGATTATTCAACTGAAGTCAAACAAGCTCCCTAAGGGACTGATTACCCTGGAAAACTTGTTTGATCTAGAAGATGCTAGCCTAGAAAAGAAGAGATTTCAAGCAAACAAAGAAGATTACTCTGAGATCCAGGTTAGCGAGGGGAGAAGACTGAAGGTTGGAAATTCTGCCACTCAACAGGAAAGAAAAAGGTTAATTGATTTATGTGAGAAATATGATAGGGTCATAGCCTGGACTTATGAAGATCTCCATGGTTATGATAGAAGTATCATTCAACACACTATAGAGCTGACTGAAGGATCTAAACCGGTTAGATAGAAACAAAGGCCAGTGAACCCTAGGATTGAACCTCTGATGGTGGATGAGTTGCAGAAACTATTAGAGTCAAAGATCATTTTCCCAATCAAACACTCAACTTGGGTGTCCAACTTAGTACCAGTCAGGAAAAAGAATGGGGACATAAGGCTCTGTGTGGATTTTAGAGACTTAAATAGGGCTTCCTTGAAGGATCACTACCCCTTGCCCTCTATGGAACAAATTTTACAGACTGTGGCTGGATCAAAGAGATTTTCCCTGCTAGATGGTTTCTTTGGGTACAATCAGATTTGGTTCGCTGATGAGGACCAGCATAAGACTGCTTTCACCACAAAATGGGGAACATTCGCCTATGCAAAGATGCCTTTTGGTCTTTCAAATGCTGGAGCTACATTTCAGAGGGCAATGGATGTAGCATTTGGAGAGATTATCAATAAAATCATTCTAATTTACCTAGATGACCTCACTGTTTTCTCTAAAAATGCTGCAGATCATTTTGACCATTTAGAAGCAGTATTTAAGAAATGCCAAGAGTTTGGAATATCTCTAAATCCTAAGAAATGCATTTTTGCAGTACCTCAAGGTAAACTATTAGGGCATATAGTCTCTAAAGAAGGAGTCTCTATAGATCCAGAAAGAGTCACTGCCATAATGAACCTGTCTCTGCCTGTCAATAAGAAAGCAGTTCAGTCCTTCTTGGGAAAGATTAATTTTGTCAGTAGATTCATATCAGACTTTGCAGGCCTAATAAGACCAATTACACTGCTACTAAAGAAAGACCTGGTATTCAAATGGACTGCAGAAGGGAGACATGCTTTTGAGGAGGTCAAGAAAGCAATTTCAACAGCCCCAGTATTGAGAAACCCTGACTTCTCTAAGTCTTTTATAATGTATGTCTATGGAGGAGAATTTAGTATTGTTGCTGTCCTAACATAGAAAGATGATCAACAAGAGGGAGAGCATCCAATAGCCTTTTTCTCAAGAACTCTTAGGGAGTATGAAGCCAGGTATAACTTTGTGGAGAAACAGGCATATGCTAGGTAAAAGCCCTTAAGAAATTCAGACACATGGTCACAGGTAATAAGATTCTGATACTAGTGGCTCATCCGAGTGTCAAAGAATATATTATGGAAGGAGAAATCACTGAGAAAAGAGCAAACTAGATAACAAAGATTCTTAAATATGATGTGGAGGTCAGACCAACTAAACTTGTCAGAGGCAAGGGTTTGTGCCAGTATATGGTTCAAGATATGGAAAAAATGATAACTGAAGAAACAAAGGAGGAAAATGTATTGAGAATACAAGAAGTTGATCAGAATTCTTAGGTCACAAATAGGATCCAGTTTATGAAACATGGAATTTTCCCAAAAGAGCTCTCTCAGGATAAGAGGAGGTACTATAGGCAATAGGGAGTTCATTTTGTTTTAATTGACCAAGTTCTTTTCAGAAGAAATACTGATGGCATACTTTTAAGATGCATAGAAAAGGATGAAGCTCAAAGAATACTGTATGAAATGCATCATGGAGTGTCAGGTGGACATTTTTCTGCAAGAACCACAGCTATAAAGATAAGTCAGGCAGGTTATTTCTGGCCCACTTTATTCACAGACTGTTATCAACTGGTTAAAGAATGCCAATCTTGTCAGTACTATGTAGGGAAGAGAAGGAATGCAGCAATGCCTCTTAGTCCTATAATCATTGATGAACCTTTTGCTCAATGGGGTCTAGACTTCATTGGAATGATCAATCTAGTATCAAATATGGGGCACAAATGGATCCTAACTGCCACAGATTATTTTACTAGATGGAGTGAGGCAGTCCCACTAAAAGAAGCAACAGAAAAAGTGATTCTAGACTTTCTGGAAGGTATCACTACTCGCTTTGGGCCTCCTCGTACTGTAATTTCAGATAATGCTAAGGCATTTTGGGGGGCAAAGATATCTGACTTTGCACTAAAGTATGGAATCTACCTGAAGACCTCCTCAAACTATTATCCTCAAGGTACTGGTCTGGCAGAATCGACTAACAAGAATCTGATCAGACTGATTAAAAGAATAGGGGTTGATCATCACAAAGAGTGGCATAAAGTGCTTAATATAGCACTATGGGTGGACAGAATTACACCGAAACAAGTGACAAAAATGTCTCCATATGAATTGGTCTATGGTAAACCTGCTGTAATGCCCCTGAGCTTGGAGATTCCTGCTCTCCAGTTATTGAAACAGATTGAGATTGAGGAGAATGGCCTCATGCAGGTCAGACTTGCTGAGCTCCTGGAAGTTCAAGAAAAGAGAGATTCAGCACATGAATCATTATTAAAACATCAGAAAATAATCAGAGACTGTTTTGATAAGAAAACTTCAAACCCTCATTTTGAAGTAGGATCAGTTGTTTTGAAATGGGATGAGAGAGCTGCCAAGCCGGGTCGACACAGTAAATTTGAGTCATTATGGACTGGCCCTTATAAAATTTGTTCCTGCAAACAACAGAATTCTTTCGAGCTTCAAACGATGGAAGGTGACCTGAAGAGATTCCCATTAATGGGATCTACTTGAAGCATTTCAATTAGACAGCGTCTTTCCTGTGTATTATAGTTAGATAGTTTCCCTTTTGTTGTTGCTTTATTTTTCCCGCTTTTGTTTGAATAAGTGTTTTATAAACACGTGGCCACAGCTCAAATCTCTTTAAAGTCTCGAAACTTTCGCATTCATTAAACCTCTCAAATCCCCAAAATTCCTAAAAAGTACCCAGCGCAGCTACTTTTTTGTGACGTGTCTGACACTCTGTCCCACTCAGATCTCTTAAGATTTTATAACGGTTTTTCATTTTTAATGCCATTTATGAGACTTGATGCGTCATTAAAATGCCCCAACAACATGAGTTAAAGCTTAACCGAGTTTCATTCTGTTTCTACTTCTGCTAAGTGTCTTCCCTATTGCTGCGTTTCATTTGCAAAACCTGCTCCCTAAGTGTGTGTTCCCTGTTGCGAAGCTTCCATACTTGTTTACAGTAAGTTCAACAGTTTCCAGCAAATACAGAGATGGCGGAGGCACAGTCTTCACAGCAGGGGCTTGAGATTTATGAGTCTATTGACAAGCTCCTTGCCAGCAAATCATACGCTTCGACCCCTGCACAACCTTTAAAGACCTATCCAAGAACTAGGGTTCCTGAAGTTGGTTATGCGGTCGACCCAAAGAAGGTGTAGGATTTTGCAGACGGAATTGCCGAACCAGCCCTACAAAAGTCTGGCAAAGCCCTGCGAGAGGGAGCACACCAAAGATGCCTCCTGAAGGCCAAAGCTAAACAATTTGAAACATTCAGCATGCGGATATGGACCTCCCAATTGGCGAAATTCATGGTCGCGAGAGTGCATTTATGCCCTGACCTGATTGAGGTATGCGCAGAATTGTTTCATGCACCCTCAAGCACCATTCAAAAGGGACCCTTCATGGTGCAAATTACACCAAAGGCCATTAGGGACATGCTGGCCCTCTACTATGACAACACAGCCACGTTTCCCACCATTGCCAAAATGCAGAAGACGTGGGCAAACGTCAAGCATCAATTAAGGTTTCTTAATTCAGAGATGCAGCTCAGAGATGAAAATACCCAAATGCCAGTGCTGCCAACAGGAAGGGCACAATTTACACAAGCCAGTCAAGAAGCGCTATCTATGATGGCATTTATCTTCGGAATGAAGGAAGACATAACTGTCTATGATTGGCAGCTGGCCATTTTATTCAAAATGAAGACCGTAGATAAGTCTCAGGAGTTTCGGTTGGATTTTTCAGAGCAGATTGCCTACTCAATGGCCGAACAACTCATTAATTTCAAATCAACAGGGGTTTTCAAGTATTCTTCTTATCTGTTTCACCTTATGTTATACCAAAACTATGCCATCTTTTCCCAGTATATGCATCTGGACATGTATGACCCAAGTTTTGATCCCAATAGGACTATCCCTGTGTCTGCATGGACCCATGTTTTGTCTGAATTGTCTGACCCTTATGAATTTTGGGAACTTTTTGTCGCACATATTTTTACTCACCTAAGCCTAGAGCCTGTTGAGAATAGAATGACATTAAGTGTCAGAGGCCTCATGGTAAATTCCCCCATTCCTTGTGATTACTTCTTTGGGTCTCACCATACTATTATCAGGGTCCATGGTTTTAATGGAGAGCCAATATTGCTACCCAAGGTTTTGACTCCTAGGATAGCCTTCTTAGAGGTCACCTGACAAGTGTCTGTGGTCGATAATGATTATGGCACTGGGAAGAAGAAAAAGAAAATGTATGACCTTCCCTGGGTGAAGAAAAACATGACCCTATTGGTCAGGGATGTTGAGCATTTATTGCTAAGAAAGTTAGCTGTCCTGGGTTTTCTTTTAATTGAAGATAAATGGAGGTATGACCCGATTAGTTTCATAACCTTGTGGGTCAACAATAATAAGGTTGGTGCCAAAATTGTGCACGAGGGCTGCCCCTTTTGGGAAGACAAAAGAAACCCTAAGGAGGACATCCCTGATTTATATGCAGAATTGACAGATTTGCCTTTTGAGGGACCCAGGCCATGGGAGGTATTTTATAAAAAGGAAAAGGCCTGTGACCCTAAGCTCAAAATGGGCGCTGGATTAAAGAAAAATTTAATAAGAGATAGAGAGTGGAAGCCTGAGAAGATAGAAGCCTATTAGAAATATAGGCAGGAGATATTTGAAACAACCCACTCCTTTGGCAACGTTGATACAGATGAGAAATGGGAGTCCATTTGGGACGAATGGCATCCTTCTCCAGTCTCTAGCCCTGATACAAGCAAGATCCGCAAAAAGGGTGAGGAATCTGAAGAAGAAACTGAATCCACTCACACAGTGCAGGCCCTAGGACAAACATCATCTACATCTGCTGAAACCACCTGGCCTTAATCTCTCAGTGCTATAGAGAAGCAAAAGAGTGTGATGTCATCACCACCTAGAGGGACCCCATCAGTTTCAATGAGTGGGGCTTCCAGTTTTGTGCAAACACCACTAGCAACAGTGGTAAATGTTGAGGAGAAAGAAACACAACAAGAAGAAGAGAGGCCAAGGAGACATAAGAAGCTGAAACTTCAACCTGATTCGGATGAGGAGGTAGAACCTTTGTTGCAGCCACCACCGAGAATATCTGTTGCTCCTCAGGTATGTGCTTCTTCTCCTTCTTCTTCTCAGTCTTTTTCTTCTTCAATAGGGGTGGCAATCCCAACTGGCCAAATAGTATCCCCTGCCACCTCTGCTGTGCCAATTTCTCATTTTTCCCACCTGTCACTACACAGGCCATGTCATTACAGGCCACATCATTGCCTCCCTTTTCTCCTTCTTTTCCCAAAAGATTACCTCCTCAGATTCCTCCTAGCCAACATTTGGCTATCCCTTATGGCTTGCCACAAGGTCATCCTTTTGCGGGCGGGTATATTGCCTCTCCCCCTACCTTCCAAGCTCAAGCAGACACTGCTAAGAAGGCTAGGGAAGCCTGACTAGACAAAAAGAGAAAGGACAATAAAGCTCAGGCTGTCCCACATATGAGGTCACTATTTGACCCAATCCAGCAGCAGCTAACTGTGACCCATTTGTCACCAAATGTAGTTAAACCTAATAAGTAGATGCAGCCCCAAGATTATACAATGAGTGCAGTGGCGATGGACATGTCACTCTTCAGGCCACAAGACAGGGTAGAGCTGCTAAATGAAACCACTTCTGCCGTAGCCACTGACTATTTGAAGTTATCCAGGAAGCTGCAGAAGGTGGAAGTTGATCTGACTCAAGAAAAGACACATAGTGCGACTCTGATTGCTGAGCTCAAATCAAAAAATGATGAGATAGAAGATCTCACTAAACAGTTGCAAAATACTATTTCATGTCAGATCCATCAGGCTACACAGAGCCAAAATGCTTCCTTGAAGGAAGAGCTGACCCAGGTGAAGTCTATTGTGACTACCCGGAAGCAAGAAAGGGCCACATTGTAGAAGAGGCATCATGATTCCTCTCAACAGGTCACACAGTTGCAACAGCAGCTATTGAAAGAATAGAATAATGTTGCTACCATACAGGCTCAACTTCAGGCCGAGCAACAAACAGTAAAATAGTTGACCCTTGAGTTGGCAAATAGGCCTCAAAATGCAGGAGTGTTGAATTTGGTTAAGGAGCTATATGCATCAGTATGGGCAAGAATCTCTGAGGAGATTATCCAGCTCAAACCCTCTTTAACCTTCCTGCTGCATGCACAGCAATTATGTGAAAAGGTGGAAACCTCAGTCCAGGCCACTTTGTCCATTGTTTCCGTGAGAGTTTTAGATTCTTAACTACTGCTGGGGAAACTTTATGACACATCTGATGAAGCATTATCAGCAGCAGGGATCAGTGACAGAATGATTGCTGCTAAACGGGTGAATGAGGTCCTCAGTTGCAACTCTGCTGCAATTACTTGCCAAGAGCTCCTAGATGTGGTCAAGGAGGGAGTGAAGGACATGAAGAAACATATAGAAGATCTGGTGCAATTGGGCCTTCCTACCCCTTTTCCTGATAGCAACACCGTATTAATGGTTGATGAGATCAAGCCTCTGTTGCTAGCTAGGCAGAATGATCAATCAGTTTTCTAGGGTCTAATAGATGCCTCATCAGTGTCAGAAGTGGAAACTGTTTTGATTCCCATGGCCCAGCTTGATTTCCAGTTGAAAGCAGCAGTTCATGTTTTGCAAATCTTTTCGCATAAGGACATGATCAATCTAGATTTAGCCTTCCAGGATTTGCAGAACAAGCAGGGGTTATCTGATGCTGAGTGGTCTGTATATCAGATGGCTTTACAAAATTTGTAAATTTTGCTGTATAGATGCACATTTTTTTTTTGATTCTTTTTTGAGCAGGCTCAAAAGTCCTCGGGGTCACCAAGAACTATAGAGTAAAATACTCTACATTTTGATTTTTGAGTTTCAGTTGTGTGAGTTCCAGTTTTGGTCTCTAAGCGCTTCAGTTTTTGCAACAAGGGTTTTGACACAGAGCGCGGGCGCGCGGGGTTTTCATTTTTGTAAATTTTGCCAAAGTCCCAGAGTGAAGCGGAAACCGTCAAGTGTCAGCACCCAGGACACATTATAAAGTTGCTTAGAGTAACGCAGATGGAGCCACGCATCCCTTTTAATACCCACGGAGCATGCCAAGTGTCGGCATCTGAGGTTCAATTTCTTATAAGTTTCAAAAGCCCTTTTTACAAAGTAACTGTTGGCGGGCCCCATTTTTAAGTTTCTTTCAGAGCAGCGGAAACTGCCATGTGTCAACAACCGAGACACATTTTAGAGTTTCTCAAAGTGACCACGGAGAGTGCCATGTGTCTTTTGCATTAAGATGGAAGCCGCCAAGTGTTGGCACCCGTTCCAGTTTCTTCTAACTTTCAAACATTCTTTTTGAATGTTTCTCATAATGTAGCGGGCCCCTTTTAAGAGTTTCAGTGAGCACGGAAGGCGCCAAGTGGCAGATGCGGAATGTTTCTTTTGAGTTTCTTAAAGTTACACAGAGGGTGCCACATGTCCCTTGTAGTTTCAGCGGAGAGTTCCATGTGTCATCTTCCGTGGGTTCATTTTGGTTTTATTGCTAAGTAAAGAGGTTGGTGGGCCCCGATTAATATTTCTGTAGTTTCAGCGGAGTGCGACATCTGTCACCATCCGCGTGATTCTTATGAGTCCCTAATGTTTCTATTAAGTTTCTCAGAGTTAAGCGAAAGGCACCAAGTGGTAGTGTCCGCGGAGGTTCTGTTTAAATGCTAAAGTTTCCCGAAGCTCAGCGGAGATTGTCATGTGTCATCTTCCGCAGGACCATGTAATGTTTCAAGAGTTTCTTAAAGTTGTAGCGGAAGCCGCCAAGTGTTATCTTCTGCAGAACTCACTAAAGGTATCTACAGTCTCTCTAAATGTAGCGGAAGCCGCCACGTACATAGTTTCTCATATCAGCGGAAAGCGCCACCTGTCCCTTTTCCTTTTTGAAGCTACTCAGGCACCGACTGTTGGTGGGTCCCATTTTTAATGTTTCTTAAGTTTCAGTGCAGCGGACCGTGACAGATGGCGAAGCCCGAGCACTCTTAGTATAAGCCATAGTAAAGACTCAAAGTAAAGCGGACATCGCCACGTATCTTTTGCAGGGGCCGCAGACGCTGCCAAATGTCAAGTTCCGGTGTCTCCTGAGAAAGAAGCGGTTTATCAAGTAAGTCACGAAGAGGATGCCATGTGTTAGTTTCTTATTGTTCTAGAAATATGAAGGAGTTTCAAGAAAGAGGCGCGTATGAATGCCAGCTATTCCAAGGGTTTATAGTCGCAAAGAGTATCAGAAACTGCCACGCGTTCCTCCCTGATTCAAGTAAGTGGGGTTACATGTATCTGTTACAGCCAATGAACTTGCAGAGTGGCTAACGATCCCTGATTCGAAAGAGATCTTCTGTCAGACACTTTTAGTTAAGCGCCAGTTCGGTTAGACCATTAAGATTTGATCATGCGTGCAATCTTGGGGCCGGTTCTATGCTATAAATATGGGTTCAGATCACAGTGAGGGAGACAAGATTGGAGATATAGAGAATTTTCTGCATCATAGATTGTTAGAGAGGTTTGAGGATCTTTTGTAGTGGCCAGTAATATCATTTGCCTTTGTTTTGTTTTCTTGATTCAGAGAGTTTGTATAACTGTGCATGATTCTGTGCCTTTTATGTGACTGGAAAATTAATAAAGACAGAGTTATGTGCCTTTGCTGATATTTTTTGTGTTATTACAAAATATTCTAATTTGTGAGCCTTTGATCCTATTTGTTTTTCATCTGTTACATTAATCATGCATTGTTTGCTCTTTAATGTGACCGAATCCTAAAAGTAGTTTCATTGTGCTCAGTGTTGAGAAACAAAATCACGTTCAGGCGCATCGCCATAGTTTAGTTTCCTTTTTAGTTGCATTTGTGATTATGTTTAACTCTATCCCTTTTCCCAAACACTTTTGAGATAAAAGAAGAGCCAGCTTCTTTAAAATCTGGAGGTTATTCTGAGGAGCATTCCCACGTCTCAGAGTTTCCCATGTTGGTGTTGGAAACAACGCAATTCTGAGCATCAATAGAGGATTCACGGGAACGGATTTGGTGTGAGTGGGCATTTATGTCTGAAGGTTATTTTGTTCTGGGGGGAAAATTTTTGAGAAGGGGGATTCAGAAGATTGATTGGGAGGAAGGAAGAGAGAAGTTCAGAAGGAGGATTCAGGAGTTGGAAATTTTAGACCGGGTATGTTTTCAAACGAGTTGTTTTGCTTGTAGTTAAGATCTCTGTAGAATGAAATCTCTGTGTGTATATTGATCTTTGCATCTTATTGATTTGTTAAATCAGCTAGATAGAAGTCTTGTTCCTCAGTGAATTTTTGTTTTCTCCAAACATTGTTAAAACCTTTCATACTGCTACTTCTGCAATCAATTGTACCCTCATATCTGATGCTGTTCTTTTCTTTCTTGTGGATATTGCTCTGAACCTCTCTGCAAAAAACAATCTATTATCGATGGAAGGTGTAATTGAGTTGTAACCATCCTTCCTTTGGTTGCCAAGCACCCTTTCTGTGTCTTCCTCTTTGATGGTTCCTATGCTGCATGCTTTAATCGAATCCATTCTATTCACATTTTGCAAGCACCTCAATATTGTGTAAACGTCCTCTCGAAGCTACGTTTTTTGCTTTTTCTTTGAGGAGCACCATAAGAAATTTAAGTTCAGTCGCATGGCAGTTTGGTTGCCTCCTCCTTTTGAAACTCAATGTCGTCATGGTCAATTTTCTTGTTAACTGTCTATAACTTCTTTTGTTACCATAAGAGGACCAACTCTCTTGGCCTATTGTCGACTTTTCTTGTGAGGCAAACTTTATTTCGGTCCCAAACCCTCAACTGGTTTGAGCGACTTGGTGTTAGCCTTGTGTGATCTTAGCACTTCAAATCTAAACCTTATTCCCGTTTTGTATCTGTAGTCGATCGGTTCACCAAGGAGCGACTTGATCTTTCCTGTTAATCATTCTTGTTGCTAGCATATGTTTTCGTCTGCACATGTGTTCTTTCAATACCCACACAGGCCAGTGGGATTTCATTGTTGTTTTTGCCATCGTGTTATCTTCCAATGCACTAAGGAGCGACGCCATCCATTCAACCTGGTTTGTACTCACTGATAGGTTGTAAAAAAAAGCCCCTCAGTGATCCGTTTGTGCTTGCCCTTTGATCAGTTCTTTCTTGACTGTGGCTTTCGAGGCATTCGACCCCATTGCTTACATCCCATTTTTTGTGCACCACATTTCGCCTTCTCATCTTGCAGGCCGTTGCAACTTCACCGCCGGTCCAAACTTCTCTACTTTGTTTTTCTCAGTTGACGGATGTCCATGGAGACCGCATTGTGCCTGAGACCTTGTTATATTTTTTCCTTTGAATCCACTGTGTATCTATTCTCAACTTGGAAATCATTAAGTTTCACGTGCTTTAGATAGGGTCATCTTATGGATAGGAATGTATTTATCAGTTCAATAATGATTTCATTATATTTCAACTTGAGTCAAGATTAGAAGGTAGTAAAGTCGTTATTAGAATCTTGCTCTTCGATTTAAATTGTAGAATTTTCATAGAATCTATGATGTAGCTAATAACAATGAACTCATCATTAGTAGGAAAATGCATTACTCTTTCATTCTTAAAATAGTATTTTCCTTACGCATGTCTCTAAGCCAAATTTATTAGAAAATGAAGTTAGTAGTTTACCGTTGCATAAGGTTTATTCTAACTTGATCCTCTTTTACTATGTTATGGGATAGGTTAGATTCTAGTGACTCAAATCATTAACGGATGCTTAGTTTTCTATTTACTTTGTAGAATAAGGTAGTATTAATACTTAGAGTTATAACTCATCCTTCGGTGAATGTGTAGTGTTATATTGGAAGAAGTCTTAAATGCGTATCCAACTTAGGTCAAGCCTAGTATAGAGTTAGTAAGGTAAGTCAACTTTCATTAATGCTTGTTGACTTCGTGAAATTTTAGGACTCTAGGTCAATGTATGAGATAGTTAAAATTTAAAAGTCTTGTTTCTGCTCATACTTCGAACAGAAATTGTTAACTTAACCTATGCATGGAATAATGCCTATTTAAGACTTTGTATTTTCTTTTAGAATGATCTTTGATTTTAAACAATAGGTATCTAAATATGTTTTAAATACTTCTATGTAATTGTATTTGGATAATTGGAGTCCGTAAATACTTAAATGTATAACCCTTGTGTAGTAAGTATTATTCTTTGTGATTACTAGTGTATTGCTAATGATTGTATAGTTAATATTTAGTATATTCATGTAAAGTTGTTGAGACAAAGTCACTCACTAATGATGATTTGATGAGGAACAAAATAAATATGTGTTGGAATAGTAATACTATCATCTTATTTGCTTCTTAGTCAGATCGTTTATAGCCTTTTTCTTTGTAATTATGTCATGGAAGATTAGTAGCTTATAGGTTAATGGTATTGCAAAGTTTAGGCCCACGATGTGAATTTCTTTCCTTCATTGTTGATTACCTTATGGTATAGAATAGTAGGTATGCATGGCTTGTTTTAATTGTTGTAGTGACGTTCAAGGTGTTGTATGTCTGCATTTATGGTTGTCATAATATTGGTATTGAGTTGTTTTTCCTTTTCCTCCTTTATTCTTGTTGGCCTTAAATTGTCTTGGTCTAAAGAAAGGTCAAGGTCGTTTAAACCTAGTTTCCATATCGGGAAGGTACTATTGTAACATGGTAAGGAATTTGAATTACCAACTCCAGAGGTTTCACTGCTTGGGTTTCCACTTGTTATTTGTATCAATTTGTTCCAACGATGTATTGTTTTGAGTTTTGAAGGGAATAAAGGGACTTATATTGTTGTGGTCAAGTGAATGGCATATGTAATGGATCGAAATCTATTGTAAACCTTGTCCTTGCATGTTTTGGTTTTGGATGATTGGTCAGAGATTTCTAGGAGAGTGGATTTCATGGTGGGGTCGATGCCCAGAGAGGCCGCTTGGGTAACCCCATGGAAGTTGTAAGCAAGTGAAAACTTAATAACTTATTTAGGAGGGTTGGGGTAGTAAATCACATAACAAGATAAGTAAGATATCTCACCCATGCCTTGAGTGCTCTCGCAGGCTAAGGATGGGATGAGAAGGCCTGGTTGGCAAGGCCAACCTCCTTGTTCCCACGAGAGGACATGTCAGTTCCGCATGTGTCACCCTATGGGTCCGGTGCCTAGAGAGAGGCTGCCAGGGTAACCATGGATGGGGGCCAGCTTCTAGTGAGAGATAGCCTGGGTAACCCATACTAGGACCATGCGATGACACTCTCCTTACTGCAGTCGAATTACTTCCTCTTTTTCTTTTGTTGTTACCTCTAGAGTGCAGATTTGTCTTGATGGTTGATCTTATCTTGATGATTTGGTTTGTCTTGTTTTGGTGAGTATTGTCTTGTCTGCATGGAGTCTGTATCTTGATGTTGTTGTATTTATGGTTGTAACCTTGACCTAGTGGAACCTCATTGTTATCTCCTAGCTCAGAAGGGTGGACCTCAGGGTTCCACATGGTTGGAAGGCAGAGCTATCCATTGGTCATCTTGGATGTTTGTTTCGAGATCAGTGCAGAAGTGTTCATGTTCCAGAGTTGCTCTACACCTTCAAGTTGTTGTATACATTCATAATTGTATTATTTGTAAACTGATGTAATCGGTCTTGTAATCTTGAATTGGAACTTGTAATTATTCATCCCTGTGAATGTATAATGTATTATTCTTATGTTGTATTGTGATGCATATCATTTGTATGGTTTTATTTGTATCTGATGCAGTTATGTTCCCTAGAAGTGTTATCTATTCATTTCATTTAATGTTGTAATAATTGTTATTATATTTAATATAACTTGCGTATCCTTGGTTCAAAAAAAAAAATTCTATAATTTTGTCTCTTGGTTAGTCTAACACTCTAGGGTTGCATGATGGGGCATCACAACATAAGGATGTGTACTAATGAATTTGTAAAGATTTTCAAATTTTGAAATATATTCATGTAAATATTTCAAAGAGCATTGAGAGTATGAGGCCATGAGTGCCAAAGTTTTCAAAAGATATGCCAATGACAAGTGTAAAACTGTATGCAAAAATGACCTAAAAATGCTTTATTTTTTGGTACTTTCTCAACGTAAATGAATGAAACAAAGGCTGTTGTAAGGATTTTGATCAAGGGAAGCAAATTATATGTCTGATATTAGTCCAAAACAGTAATAAGATCCTTCACAACACACTCTTGATGCAAATCTAAGATGACGACAAGTGAAAATATGTCAAAATATGCAATTTTTTCACCAAATCTCGATACAAAGGAGCATGACAAAGGGTATTGTGAGGAAAATGATGATGGAAAGAAAAATATATCAGTAACAGCCACTTAATGTCAAAATATCTATCACAACACGCTTTTAGTGCCACTTAAGGTCAAACCCTAGTGAAAATGTAGCTAAAATAGGCAATTTTTCACGGTTTTTCAACTCCAAGACCTAGAAAAAGGGGTGTTGTAATAAATTTTAGGAGGTGAAGAAAATAAAAGCAATGATATCAATCTATAAAATTTGTCACAACACGCTTGGAGTGCAAACTAGGACAAACCCTAGGGCAAAAATAGCAAAAATGTGTAGTTTTTCACCAAATTTTCAATACAAGAGGCCAATAAAAAGGTGTTGTGAGGATTTTTAAGAGGGGAAGAAAATAATTACCCTAATAAAAACAAATTAGTGTAAAAATACTCTTCACAGCATGCCTATGGTGCAAATTTAGAGAGTCGATAAGGCCAAATCTAGTGAAAATTGATGTTTTTCAAGCCCTAGGTTTGAGATCTTGACACAAAATGCTATATGAATGTTTTGAAGTCTAATTTATGATGAAAATGAAGTTTAATCAGATTTTAAAATGAACTCCAAGCTCTAAGATGCAAAATGCAAGTGCAAATTTAATGAAAATGCATGAAAATTGCTAGTTTTTTGTTGAAATTTTCTATGCAAAAATGCAAATATTTGAAATCTAAATACAATTTTACACTAAAATGCAAGACTACATCCAAATGTAAGTTTGAAAGAGTCTCTAAAATCAGTAGAGAAATCTGAAAGAAGATTTTGCCTACTAACCCTAGATTTTGGAATTACTAGGTTATATGAAAATTGTCAAAATTTCTACAAAACCCTAGCAACTATATGATGAAAATGCAATGCAAATTATTGAATTTTTGTAATTTTCTATATTTTATATCAGATATGATGCAAAAATCATAAATTAGGAAAAAATAGAATGAACTTATGCAAATTAGAAACCTATATGAAAATGCAAGTTAGGGTTTCCAAATTTTTTCAAAATTTTCAATTTTTTTGTAATTTTGTCAATGCAATAAGATGAATGACTATATGAATGAATGAAATCAACCCAAATATGAAGACAAACACTCAGCAAGTTGTAATCAAGTCCAAAAACACAGGTTCACCAAAATGTTTAGAGTAAAATTTGGATTGTTTAGTTTAGTGTTTAAATCCTCTTTTCACCTATTACATTTAAGGACCTTAGGATCAAGTGGCAGAGCACTATCAAGTCCTTGGTCACCTACAAATGTAGGGAAACTTGGATTAGGGTATTTGATTATCAATTTTCCTTCTCTTATGCTCAATTATCCATCAAAACCCTAATTATGCAAATACGAAAGTAAACAGATGAATAACAAAAAATGCTTCTGCAGAAAGCTGTAAAATAACAAATGACTGTGCACCTGCTTTCGGGGTTCCGAGGCAGAAAAGTTGGGGACAAAAGAGAGGGCATCCAAGTCCAAGGCCCTACTTTTTGTTGAGATCTGGAAACTCAGTTTGTAACTTGTATCTGCTGTCTCAGAGATTCTTCCGTCACGAAACTTTGAGGACTAATGAGCAGGCGCCCAAGACTAGGGTGCTCTTTTCTTCTCTAATCTGCAATTCCAACACTCCAATATGCCCTCTTGCAACTTCACTTTGTCTACATCATCAACCTGTAACCTGTAATCATAAAACTTTGGGAGGGGGTTGTGGTGTTTAGGAGCTTGCCTCAGTCAAGCCCTGGAAGGACACTCAAGTCTTCCAAAACACCTTTGTCAGATAGAGAGTGCGTGCCCTTGTGAGGCAGAGGCAAAAACTAAATGAATAATGATCACAAACACAATAATTGTCACCTTGTAGTGAAGATCTCATGAGAGGAAGATGCTCTTCATTCCATAACGAAATGGATGCTCAAATCTACAAACACAAACACATAGACAACACAATTTTGCTCTTGCAACACAATGAAAGCCTTGAATCCCCTTGAGAATGTATGAACATCACCATTGCCATCTAATGATTATCTAGTTGAAATCTAGTTTACAAATGAATGCTTAAACATGCTTTTATATGCAACTACAAACAATCTCACCAAGAATTTTGTAATTCAAACTTACCGTGTCGGCATAGGACCCAAATAACGGTCACAAGCCGACACCCAAAAATTGGGACTGCCACAAAATAGGGCAGGACTAGGGCACGGGCACCCAAGTTCTCCCCCCTATTTTGGGCAGGGGTCATCTTAAGTAGTCCCCCTAGGTCTTATTTGTCAAGACACTTAGGGGTTTTGTCATCGAGATGTTGAAATATGATGTAAAATGTCCTAAATGCACACAAAAGACCCAAGAGCTAAACCTAAAGAGGGAAAAGCCCCCAAGGGGGGCATTTTCTGATGTTACACTATGCCAAGAGGAAGTTGAGATTCTAAGAAAATAGATGGGCTCTTGGAATATTTGGGCCTTTTGTGGTGAGGGTCAGATGGGTGGATTGATCACGCTTTGGTGTCCTAACAAAGTAGATTTAGAGAAAGTGGAAGGGAGAGGCATATGGTTGGCCTACAAAGTTAAGAGCTTTGCCTCAAACTTGAGCTTCCTTCTTATCAATGTTTATGGGCCAAATTTGTGTTTACAAAAAAGAGAGGTTTGGAAAGAGTTGGGAGCCCTTTGCATTTATGGGGATCATGATTTTTTTTGTTTCAGAGGTGATTTTAATGCTATTCTCCATTTGGAAGACAAGGGAGGTGGAGTAGGTCGAAAGCTTCAATCCCAAATTGATTTTGAGGAACTTGTAGAGAGTAACCATTTGCTTGAGATCCCTATGGCGAACAGACATTTCACCTGGACCAATCACAGATTGGGCTTTGTTCTATAGCAGAAAAGGTGGACAGGTTTATTTTTAAGGGGGATCTCAGGAATTTCCCCTTTTCATTGGAAAGAAAAATTCTTCCCTTCTCAGGTTCAGATCATTTCCCTATTTTGCTGGAGGTAGAGGGAGAGAAAAAACCTACCAGATGTCCGTTTATGTTCGAAAAAATGTGGTTCAAAGACCCAAATTTTATGGATCTCATGGCACAATGGTGGAAGGATACTGAGGTGGCAGGATCTAAAATGTTTATCCTAGCAACAAAATTAAAGCAGGTGAAGTTCAGATTGAAGGAATGGAATAAGGAAAGCTTTTAAAACATCTTCAAGGAAAAGAGGGTTATAGAAGAAGAACTAGGAGTTCTGAATGAAGAAGTTTTCAAATAAGGGATGGATAATGGGGTTCTACCACAATAATGGGTTACACATTCTGGGACATCCCAATTTTTGCTGAAATCACATATTTTTATAAAATATAATGATTTAAGCCTTGAAAGGTTCCATTTAAAGCATTGTAATTAAATAGGGTTTGATCAAACCCCCTTGGATAGAACCCCGCTAGTTTTAAACCATACCTGTCATGGAGTCTCCTCTACACCTATCAAAATGCTGATAATAAACCACTTTTGATTTACCTTTTGGGGGATCAAATGAATTCATTTAAAATTTTATGTTTTTGTAAGTATGTAGTCCTTATTATAAGCTTCCCAAAAAGTATAATTTTAAATATATTTAATTTTTTTTTTGGTAAGTGCCATCAAGGGGATGGCTCCCATTTCTTATATAATATAAAGAAAACCTAGCTGGCCACTATAATAGACCAGCCAATATAAAGTTGCAAGGCCATAATTAGCGAGCAGGTACATAGATTCACTATATAAACTATGCCTGTCCATGCCCAACTTGCGCCTGCTAGACTTTAGTCCATTTTCCTCATTGTGATCTATGTTGATCTTTTACACCTGAGCAATTGCTTCATGTAACCCCGTATGATTTTATTAATTCAGCTATTCGTGGATCCAGGTTGGCCGCATTGTAGACTCTTTCGTGTTCTGTTTGGGAAGCACCTATATTCAGTAGCAGGTCTGCTACTTGATTTGCTTCCCTGTAGATGTGGGCAACAGTGTAGCTTTCTAGGCCTTCTAGTTTATTCTGAATATTTTCCAGGCAACTTCTGAGTTTCCAATTATAGACTCGATTATTTTTTATCGTGTTAATGCATATTAAGGAGTCACCTTCTATGTCTAAGTGCTTTATGTTCAATTTTTCACATAGCCTCAGTCCCTCGAGGAGGGCCTCGAACTCAGCCTCGTTGTTTGTTGCCGTGCCAAAGTGGCTCGAGATGGCCCCTATGTAATTTCTGGAGTCATCCCTAATGATGCCGCCTCCTCCAGTTGCCCTTGGATTTCCTTTCACTGAACCATCAAAGTTTAGCTTAAAATGACCCATGGGAGGCTTTGTCCACTTAGCTAATGCTCTACTATCTTTCTTTGTGCCAATGGGTGGTGGACATTTCAGTTCGGGCCAATTTTTCCTCAATTGCTCATCCTAATGGGTGAACAAGCGATTCTGATTGGGTCTTAATTTAGCGTTGATCACCTCACAAATGCCCCTTCTAATCCTTTTTATAATTTCCTCCGTGTTCATCTTTTGGTCTTAAAAAATTTGATGATTTCTTTCTTTCCAAATGTGGCTGAGTGCCATCTGATGGAGGAAAGTAGCCAACCCCAACATTCTGTGGCTATGGAACAGTTTAATAAGAGGTGGTCTGCAGATTCTTCTTTAGTCTCACACAGTGGGCACCTGCTGGGTCCTTGATATCCTATTGACCACAACCTATCTCTTGTTAGGATTCTCTTATGCAGCGCTGTCCATAAGAATGCCCCTACTTTTGGGAGTAGGCATTTATTCTAGCACGGGTGGTACGGCCATTCTATTCTAGTGTGGAGGTTGCTTTGTATTAGGTATCCTAGCTTCACTGTGTAGTTCCCTGACTTGGAGCCGCTCCAAATAATTTCATCCGCCTGTGGGGTAAGAGAGATTCGTCTTGGTTTTAAAATGTTAGCAAGTTCAATTTGATCTGCTTTAAGTATTCTAGCATCTACTATATGCTTCCATCTGAACCTAAAACCAAGACCGCCCTCAATTTTCTCCATGTAATCCACGACCGAGGAGCCCAGTGTTGATTCTATTTTGGGTATCCATTCTAGGAACTTTAGCAGCTTGACGACCGGTTCTTCCCTATTCCATGTGTCATACCAAAATCGTGCTCGCCTACCATCACTGATCTTCCATGTGAGGTGGTTTGTTATAATTGCTCTGGCCTCCCCCATGAATTTCCACACAGTCAAGCTGCCTCCAAGATGTGCTACCATAAGAATTCTGCTTGGCTCCTCGTTGTCTAGGTATTTCTTCTGCAAGATCTTGCACCATAGTTTCTCCGGTTCCTTGTATACCTTCCAAACTAATTTAGCCCCCAAGGTGAGATTTTGCGGGGACATTTGCCTGATTCTAGCGCCACCGAGAATTTTGGGGAGGCAAGCCATGTCCCAGCTCAAAAGGGGAATCCTTTTGTTGTCCTTGGATCCTTCCCATAAAAATCTCTTCAACTTGCTCTCAAGATCAAAGATAGCTTTGGTTGTCATTTTGAGGCATGAAATGACATACACCAGTACCGCCGAGAGAACTACCTTGATCATTGTGATCCTACCTGCCAGTGAGAGCCATTTGCTTTTCCAAGCTTCTAATTTTTTATGGCAATTACTGAGCACTTCCTCCCAATGGCTCGATCTGCACATGCCCGTGAAGAGGGGGATGCCGAGATATTTAGTTGGCAGTTGTCTAATTGAGAATCCCAAGATTCTCGTGATCCCTTTTATAGATCCTTCTTTGTGTTAAAGAAGAAGATCTGGGATTTTTCCAGATTGAAGGCCTGACCTGAGTTGCTTTCATACGTATTAAGAGCCATCCTGATGACTTCTGCTTCGTCGATCATGGCTTTATCGAATAAGGTTGTGTCATCTAAGGATTGATTGTGGGTGATAGGATTGGAGTCTTTAATTATTGGGGTGCCTTTTCATACCTTTATGTCTCTTAAATGTTTTATGTATCTCCCCATTGATTCCGCCGTGATGAGGAATAAGAATGGGGATAGGGGATCTCCCTGCCTGAGTCCATTGGTTACCTCGAAGAAACTACACATCGAACCGTTGACAAGAATAGAGTACCTTGGCGTTGAGATGCAGGCCGTGATGATGTCGACCCATTCTGGAGAAAAACCAAATTTGGTTAAAACTTCTAAAAAGAACTTCTAGCTGACTTGATCATAAGCCTTGCTTATGTCTAACTTTATTACCATCCCCTTCTATTTATCCGTTGCCAGAGTGTGGATGACTTCTGAGGTCACGATTATGCTTTCAATGATCTCTTTGCCTGGGATGAATCCATTTTGCTCCTCAGAAACTATCTTCTCCAACACTGATTTCATTCTATTGGTAAGTGCTTTTGATATGATTTTATAGATTACATTGCAAAGTGCTATCGGTCTGAAGTTGGAGAAGGAATTGCAATCAGGTTTCTTCAGGATCAATGCAATAACTATGTTATTGATGTCTATGATAAATCGCTTCTTTCTTCTGAATTCTTCTAGGAGCTCCCAAATGTTGTGGCCCATGAAACTCCAGCATTGCTAATAGAACTTGGTTGGGAATCCATCTGGACCTGGTGATTTCTCTGAGCCCAATTGGTTAGTGGCATGTCTTATCTCATCCATTGTGAATGTCTCTAATAATTTTTTATTATCTTCTTCTTCTAATATCGAGGGGATACAAGATAGAAGAGACTGATCAAAGTTTCCTTCGCTCAGATAGTGGTTTCCCAGTAGGTTTTTGAAATAACTGATGGCCTCGCCTTCAATGGAGTCCCTATCATCTGCAATCAAGCCGTCACTCCAGGTAATAGATTTAATTTTGTTTCTTTCCTTGTGACTTTTGGAAGACACATGGAAAAACTTTGAGTTGTTGTCACCCTCCTTGAGACAAATATCTCTGGCCTTGTCTCTCCAATAAAGTTCTTCTCTAGCCAGCACTTTTGCAAGTTATTCTTTCAGGTTCTTCTCTCTCACATAATCTTCCGCAAACATGCCCTGATTGATTACCTTCCCATTGAGTAATTCCAGTTCTATCTCTATTCTTTCCTTTTCTACAAAAATGTTTTTGAAGCAAGATTTGTTCCAAATTTTTAGTTGGTTTTTGATAAAACCTAATCTCTTTACAAAATGAAAGCTAACTGTGCCTTTGATTTTCTCACTTTCTCTCCACCATTCCTCTAATTTAGTCTTCAAATCTTGATCTCTCCACCACATGTTTTTGAACTTGAAGTAGCTCCTCACCGGTCTTTCACTTAAGCAAATTTCTAATTGAACCAGGTAATGATCCGAAGCTGTGAGTGGTAGAATATTCGAATTGCAAAAGTAGACATCAGCCATCCAATCAGGGCCAAAAAAGAAGCGATCCAATCTTTCTGAGATGTTAGTGAAGCCTTCTCTCCGGTTTGTCTAGGTGTATTGTCCATTCCTGGGGATACAATCCACCACCCCCATCTTTTTGACAAATTCTCTGAAATCCAACATCACTCTATTTACACTTTTCAGACCCCTACTTTTCTCCTCAATGTCCAAAATGGCGTTAAAGTCCCCTCCCATTACTAACTTGTCACGATCCAGAGATTTGCATAAGTCCTCTACTTCTGCCCAAACCTTTGCTTTGTCTACTATCTTCATGGGGCCATAGATATTGAGGAGGGAGAATTCCATATCTGATAAAAGATTTTTGATTGAGCAGAGCATCCAGTTTTGATTTGTTTCTAACAATTTTACCTTCATAGAGCTAGGTCTCCATAAGATCCCTAGGTCCCCTACCGATCCAATGGATTCTTGAAAACAACTTGACCACATCTTGCAGTAGTTACCAAACTTGGTTTGTTCCTCTCTTCTCAGCTTGGTTTCTTGCAATAACACAATGTCACTTGTTATCTTTTCCAGGTGACACTTTATTAAGCATCTTTTGTTAGGGGCCTTTAGGCCCCTGACATTCCATGTGAGGAGATTCATCTCCCTCCAAGGGAGGCCCTAGCTCCCTTGGATTTTACAAAAAACTCCTTTATGTTTTTGAGGCCTAGCTCTGTTGCATCTCTTTCCCTCCTTTGTTTGTTCATTTTTCTTCCACACTCCTTTATCGGCTTGTTGAGGGAGTTCAAAGTGGTCTGGCTAATCTGTCTAATCCTGGTTTCTCCTAGTTCATCTTCCTCAGACATTTCTTCATCAATCTCCACATCGTCTGGGAAAATTTCATCCTCTAAAATATTTGTTGTTTTCCCTTGAGTGTTTGCGGGGGTTTCCCTTAGGTTTTCCATAGGAGGGGCCATCAGTTCCTTGGTCAATTTTTTTAGTTTTGAGGGGGAGTTCAAGCCTTTGTTCTTATCTCGGTCATCCTTGTTACAAATTTGTGAGTCTCTTTCCACTGGGTGGATCCTTGGCCCTTTGTCTTGGGTGAGATTCGCACTATTCGTCTTCGTCCTGGATTCCATCTCCAGAATTTGTTCTTTTGTGCTATCTATTTTCTTGATCCATCTTTTGATGGTATTCTTCCTCCGACGACATGAGATCTTTGTGTGGTTTCTCCTTCCACACCTTAGGTAGTAGTATTTCTCTTCTTCTACATCTGGGGTTTGCAGCCAGTGATGATCGTTAGCGCATAGTAAGATTTTCTTTGGTATTTGTCTTATCGCTGCCAGCTTTACTCGTGCATATAGATACAAATCGCCATTGATGATTTCTCTATCCATGTCTATTAGTGTCCCGAGTGATCTTGCAATTTTTTCCAGGCTCTCTTTAGACTAGGACTCTAAGTGTAAGTTGTATAATCTGACCCAAATTGGGCTGTCATACGGATTCATGTCCACAGGGTTGAAGTTCGCCTGCCACTTTTGTAAGTATAGTGGGTTTTCATCCAACAACCAGAGTCCGCCCTAGAGAACTTTCTCCCTTTCTTCCGTTGAGGCAAATAGAACTGTAAAAAAGCCTTTCGAAAGAAATTTTACCACCTTTTGCGCTGGCCAACTTTTTTTGATCCATGCCCAAATTTTCTCCCTAGGCTTCTTGGTCCAATGAATCTGCAGATGAGTGCGAGGTCGTTCATCATCTCTCAGTCAATTTCAATTTCCTCTGTAAGGTCAATTGTTATCCATTCCAGGTGGTCTTTGTCTGCGCATTCTTTTGTGCTTAATTTCTAAGTCTCTTCTGCTTCTTTGCTTCTAGGTTTTGTCATTCCTCCATCCTCACTGCTTTTCTTTTCTTCGCGGTTTTGCTCCATTTCATCGCGTATATAACCATAAATTATTAAATATATTTACTTTGATTATTTAATTGATTTTTAATTCTTGTGAATGTAGGTTTTTTAATGAACATCAAGGTCTCTGTTTCATAGATACGAACAAATAGGAAAATATAGAAAAAAAATTCTAAAAAATACGTGTCCTCTAGGTATTGATGTCCTTATTCCAACAAAAAAAAATTGAATTCCAATACATACAAAAAATGTTATGCTTTACATAGTACACTTATGTCTAAATTGTAATTGGTTTTACTTCAAAAGTTAACTAAAAGAAAAATATTCAATAAAACATTATGAAACCAAATGCATCCTCTAGATATCATAATTAAAAATCTAAATTCGAAAAAATTAGAATTTTATCCTTCATATAAAAAAAGTTATGTTTTACACAGTACACGTCACTCTTTATAAATGTTGTTTATTGTTAGAAACTAGTTATTGAAGGAGATGGAAAAGGAAATATAATTTGATTCCAAAAAAATTTAAAAAAATATATTTAGAATCTATAGACAAGATGTGACAAATCATTAGTTTACATCATCTTCAAATTCCTCACGATTTAGCAACTATAGGTGTCTGAAAGTGAAGATTTTTTTTCAAAATGTTCATTTCAATGTCAAATTTGGCCAAAAAGTGTAACCCACTATTGTGGGATCACCCAATGCAAAATTCCTTAAAGAGAAAGAGTTGCTTAACAATCTGAGCCAAATTCTGGAAAAGGAAGAGATTTTTTGGTGTCAAAAGTCAAGGGACCTGTGGTTGAGAGAGGGGGATAAAAACACGAAGTTCTTCCATAATTCAACCAGAGCAAGGCAAGAGATTAATAGAATTACTAGTATTAAATCCATGGATGGCAGAATCCTTGATAAGCAAGAAGAAATTGCAGCGGTCGCGATGGATTTTTTCCAGAATCTGCTTAATGAGTAGGGGGATCAAGGCTCGATCAACGACAATTCATTGACTACATCCCTAAACTGGTCACAAATTCTCAAAACAGGATGCTACACAGCCAGATTTCAGAAGAGGAAATTAAGGCAACTCTGTTATAGCTTCATCCAGATAAGGCCCTAGGTCCAGATGGATTTTTGACGTCTTTCTTTTAGTAGTGTTGGGGGATAGTTGGACCAAATATAGTGGCGGCAATAGAAGACTCTAGGGAATTAGGTATGGTCTTGAAAGAAATCAATAATACCTTTATTGCCTTGATTCTGAAGAAAGAAAAACTAGAGAAACTAGAGGACTTCTGACCTATTTCTCTATGCAACACAATATATAAGATTCTGGCGAAGGCTGTAGCGAATAGAATCAAGAAATTTCTGTCAGGGTTAATCTTTGAGGAGCAAACAAGATTTGTAGCTGGGAGGTCAATTTTTAATGGGATTATAATAGTACAGGAAGCCATTCACTCGATTTCCAAAACCAGGAAACAATCAAAGATGTTAGAACTTGACATCAAAAAAGCCTATGATAAGGTCAATTGGAGGTTTCTATTCAAAATCCTGGAGGCCTTTGGGTTTCAGAAAGACTGGCTAGATTGGATTTTCAAGTGGATTGCATGCCCTAGGTATTTAATATTGGTAAATGGGACCGCGGAAGGCTTCTTTGGAGCCTCAAGGGGGCTGTGACAGGGCGATCTCCTCTCGCCCTTCTTGTTTATCCTCATGGTGAAAGCTCTGGGCAGATCTTTGACAAAGGTGACAGCTTTGGGGATGTTCAGAGAGGTCCAAATCACAAATGGAATGGCACCTATTACACATCGACAATTTTCTAATGACACTATGTTGCTAGGCTACACTCAGCTCGCAGAAGCTAGAGCTTTCAAAGGCATTGTTCAACTCTATTCAGTAGTTTTTGAGCCCAGGAGGTAACTTTAGAAAAGTTTGAAGCTTTCTTTTTCTTTACAAATCTAAATTTGGAGAGACAGATTATTCAAATCCTCGGTTTTAAGAAAGGAAAGCTCCCTAGCAAATACCTAGGGCTATCTTTGGCAATAGGGATTCAACCAGGCAAGTTGTGGGATCCTCTGGTTACCAAGGTGGAAAATAGACTTTCATCATGGAAAGGCAAATGGCTCTCTTGGGCGGGGAGGCTTACAATGATAAAGTCTGTAATAGCATCTTTGTCAGTGTACATGTTGTCTTGCTTCCCTCTATCAGCAGGGGTTGGCAACAGACTTGTTCAGAAGATGAAAATTTTTTTTGGCAAGGGAATGCAAAGAAGAAAAAGATTCCTCTAATTAGCTGGGAGAGGAGTTGCAGATCAAAGGAGGCAGCTGGAATAGGTATAAATAATTTGGATCTACATAATAAGGCACTGGGGGCGAAGCTGGTTTGGCAACTGTATGCTAATCAAGAACTCAAGTGGGTTAAGATCATTAAAGCCAAATACCTGCATGCAGGGGAGATAAGCATTTTCAGTATGCGCACTCTTCCTAAAGGGTTGCGAGAGTGGAATTTCATAAGTAACTTCAGGGAGCTAGTTGTAGATTTCCTCACTTGGGATGTCAGAGATGGGTGAACATCACTCTTTTGGGAGGATTCCTAGTGCGGTTATAGACAACTGGCTAATATAGAGGCCCTGAGGCAAGTTAGAGAAATAACAAAGGCTTTCTGGGGTAGGCATGTGAGGGATTATGTTGATTTCATTTTGAGGAAAGGACTGGAGGAATGGAGGTGGAAAGATGTTAGGTAGCTGAGATTGAGTATGGAAGAAGTCAAGGCCTTTGAGGAAGCGACTAAGGAGTGTAAAATAAATTTTAGAGAAGGAAGGGATGGGCTGAGATGGAATGGTGCAACCACGAGGGATTACAATGCAAAGGATGGTCACAAAATTCTAATCAAAAGACAGGAGGATGCCTCAGATCTTCCTAGTTCTCTGTGCTGGAATAAACATTGTCTTCCTAAAGCAGGCATCTTCGCCTGGGCAGAAATTCAAGGGAGAGTTTTAACAGCAGACAGATTCAAGAAATTGGGATACAATGGTCCTTCTAGGTGTGTTCTCTGCAAGGCCGAAGAAGAATCGGGAGACCACCTATTTCTCAATTGTCCCTTTTCAGCAAAATGTTGGAGATGATTGTGCGCCAAACTTTACTTTAGCATTACCTTCCCTAGGGATTTGGAGAGTCTTTTCAAGACTTGGCTGATACTCTTTAGGAATTCACTCTTTGCAGGTCTTTGGTGGCCCTGTCCTTAGCTCCTCATATGGGAGGTCTAGAAAGAAAGGAACCGAAGAATTTTTAAGGATGTTGCCACTCCTTTCTTGACTTTCATCAACAAATTAGAAGTGCAGATAGTGGAGGTGGTGAACTCAAGGGTGGATTAGGGAAGCAACTTAAAGTCTTCCTTATTGAGTTGGGACGCGACAATGCGATAGAAGTGGAGTGGATTGAAGATTCCTCCTTGTATCAGTATGGGCAACGTAGGACCTAAGGAGGATCGTAAGGATGTCAAGTGGCATCTCCCAGATTATGGGTGGTATAAGCTTAACTTTGATGGGGCTTCCAGGGGAAATCTAGGATGTTTAGGAGTGGGATGCATTGTTAGAGATTGGGAAGGATCTGTGGTTGGGAAACTTGCTCAACCCCTCAGTAATGGTACTAATAATATGACAGAGTTGCAAGCAGTTTGTCTAGGATTAAAATTGTGTGTAGAACTCAAGATTCCAAAATTGATGATAGAAGGCGACTCGATGATCATTATCAACGCTCTTCGGATAGGAAGATATCAAAATTGGAAGTTGGGAGTGCTTTTGGATGAAACATTGGGGATCTTGAGTAGATTTCAGTATGTTGTGATCAACCACATATGCCGTGAGGGCAATGCAGAAGCAGATCAACTCTTGAACTTAGGGGTAGATGGTATTGGGATGAAAGAGACCGTCCCTTTATTGGTTAGGGCCTAAAGACTTGTTGAGTGGGAGGAACGGTGGGTGCCACCTCACAATTGGGTGGGGTGGCTGATTTGGCAGGGGACAATGAGGTGGAAGCCCGATCAGCAAGAATCGAAGACTCTAGATGACAACAAAAGGGGAGGGGTGCTTAACTTGTCATCATTCCTATGCAATAAAGTGACAACCCCCGCAACAGTGAAGACATGAGCGTTCGCACAATCGAAGGGCCTAGGCATTCAGGGAGAAGGACGGAGGAGAGGATGGTATAATCATTTTTTGATGGGTTTTCAGATTTCCTCATCTCCCGGCACAGGCGAGAAGTAATTGCATTAGCTGGTGGAGGAGGTGATAATCACAGTTAAGATATAATACTATTTTCAAAGGAAGAGACAACTTATTCTTCTATAAATTAGCAAGGACAAAGGAAACTTTCTACAGTAAATTAGGCTTCCTATTAATGGAAGATGCTCCTCCGCCCTACATTATCTTTCACCTTCCGACTGATAAACTAGCCAGCAGAGGAATGGAGTCACCCATTTGCCTAACTAGTAGGGTTAGGTAGATGGCTTTCTTAGGGAAATAAACAGATCAATGTCTACGCAGGGTGTTGCATCAAAATGATGTGTTTATGATTGGAGCAATGAAATTGATTCTGGGGAAGGCCTTCGTTAACAATGGAGAATGATACAGAGTAGACTCTGATATCGCCTCGAGGGTTGTGGCATCATTGCTCAATTTGTTGACGCCGAAGGAGGTTCGCATCCTGGTGCAACAGATGTTTAAGCCTACCCTACTGGTAGGGCTTGATGGTGTTCTGGAGGCAGCCGAGCGAGGAATCGGGCTCCCGAGGCCAAGGGACCTCTGCAAAATCCCCGGCGAGGTGGTAAGATATTTTCCCTTTCATTCTAGATATCAGTGGCGACGAGTTAATTTCACACAGGGTCAGGGCACACAGAGGACGGGATTTTCTGAAGAAAATTTTTAACTTAACTCTGGTTGATGGATTTGCATGGATTGGTGAGTTCAAGGACTACTTGTTTGAGCAAGGGGAAATATGATGGTAGTTTGGTCACATGTCTTTCCTGTTTAATTTATGTTTCTACTGTATATGCAATAGTGCTATTGAGGTCGGGGCTGGGTGTTAAGGTGGTTTTGTAGTTATAGAATAGTGTTTTGCCTTGAATGGCAATTTTGGTGAAGACCTTGTGTGGTCATTTTGAGTCTTCTGAGAGGGGATGGATTAGTCAGAATGCAACCCATGGGCTTTAACAATGTAAGCAACTTTTTGATATTTTAATATAAACTATACATCCTACCTATCAAAAAAATGGAACAAATAAAAAATAAAAACCAAAAAAGAAATTAGAAAAAATAAAAACTGAAAAAGAAATTAGAAAAAATAAAAAATAAAAACCAAAAAAAGAAACTGAAAATAAGAAAATAAAAAAAAAACTATGGAACCAAAAAAGAAATGGGAAAAAAGAAAAAAGAAAAACCAAAAAAAGAAATTGGAAAAAATAAAAACTAAAAACTAAAAAAGAAATTGGAAAAAATAAAAAATAAAACCAAAAAAGAAATTGAAATAATAAAATCACAAAAACTATGGAACCAAAAAAGAAATTGGACAAAATAAAAAATAAAAACAAAAAAAAATATGAAAAACTAAATTAGAAACATATTTTTAAAGAATTTTTTTTTTAATTTTGTTTTTTTTTTAATAAAGATTCTACATAAGAATCTTATAAGTTTATGGAGAAATTCTAGAATCTTTTGTTCTCCAAATGTAGGAACACCTCTGGGTGTAATAACATATTTTAAATTTTATTAAATCCATTACTCTAATTTTCAATACAACTTTTCTTTAAAAATTTTGAATATAAGGTGTAGGATTACTTTTTTTAAAGATATTTTCAATTTTACTATCCGTTATTCTATTTTTCAAGGCAATTTTTTTAAAATTATCTTCAATATAAGGTGTAGGATCACTCTTTTTTAATTTGATTTTTAAAGTAAGATATTTTAAATTTTACTAGCCATTATTCTATTTTTCAAGGCATTTTTTAAAAAAATCTCTTGAATATAAGGTGCAAGATCACTCTTCTTTAGTTTGATTTTTAAAGGTATTTTAAATTTTCCTAGTTTTTATTCTATTTCCCAAAGCAATTTTTTTTAAAAAAGCGTTTGAATATAATGTGTGGTATCACTATATTTTAGTTTTATTTTTAATGTAAGATACTTCAAACTTTTCTAGCCATTATTCTATTTTTTCAAGGCAATTTTAAAAAAAATCTCTTGAATATATGGTGCAGATCAGTCCTTTTTAGTTTAGCTTTTAAATTAAGATATTTTAAATTTTATTAGTCATTATTCTATTTTTCAAGGCAATTTTTTTAAAATCTCTTGAATATAAGGTGTAGGATCAATCTTTTTTAATTTTATTTTTAAAATAAGATATTTTAGATTTTACTAGCCCTTATTCTAATTTTCAAGACAATTTTTCAAAAAAATCTCTTGAATATAAGGTGTGGTATCTTTGTTTTTTACTTTGATTTTAATGCAAGATATTTTAATTTTTTCTAGCCATTATTATATTTTTCAAGGAAATTTTAAAAAAAATCTCTTGAATTTAAGGTGCAGGATCAGTGTTTTTTAGTTTAGTTTATAACGTAAGATATTTTAAATTTGACTAGCCGTTTTTTTCTATTTTTCAAGGTAATTTTTAAAAAAATCTTTTGAATATAAGGTGGAGGATCACTCTTTTTTAGCTTGATTTTTAAAATAAGATATTTTAAATTTTATTAGCCATTATTCTATTTTTCAAGAGAAAATTATTTTTAAAAAATTGAATATAAGGTGCAGGATCGCCATTATTTATATTATAGCGATAATGTGCAAGGGCGAGGGTGCGACGACTGGCTGCAGAGCGAGGCCTAGGGCTGGGGTGAATGGCTTCGTAGGCGTAGGTAAGAAGGGTCGCATTGCTTGCAGAGGTGATCGTGACTCTTCCCAGGTAAAGACCAGTGGTGAGGGACGGCAACACTACCAATTGAGATCTGGTTTTGGCGGGGACGGGGATCTAGGAGGTACTCTGCCTCCTCTACCCTCCTCTCTATGTGGCGTTCCTCCTAATTTGGGGCAGGCTGAGCCTGAAACGATTTCACTTAATGCCTATAAGAACAATGCAAACCCATTCCATGTTTGTAATGGTTTCTGTTTAGCTCAGATTTGGAAATCAAACCCTAATTTCCCACCTTCCAAGCCGCCTGATCCTGATACAAGGCCGAAGGAGTCTCACTCATAGGGAAAATTTAGCTTAGCTTTTGGCGATGTGAAGGTGGCCTTCACAGATGAACCTGAGGTTTTTCACATCTTAGACGATAGCTTAAAGTCTATCCTTGCCAATGTGGGGAGTCATTCCTTGATTTTCTGCCTCCTACAGAAGCAACCTTCCCTGGAGGTCGTCCAGGATTGGGTCTTATCTGTTTGGCATAATTTGTCACCCCCAATGATTCAAGCCCTGGACTTTGGCTTCTATCTTTTTACCTTCTCTTTTGCTGAGGATTGTAAATTTGTATCTTAGAATGGCCCCTGGTTCCTTGAGAATTCTGGTGTGTTTCTCACTCCCTAGTCTCCCTTCTTCGACGCTACCATGGCGACAATTTCAAAGATCCCGATCTGGATCAGGTTATATAATCTTCCCCTGGTGATAAGGAATTATGCACTCATAGGGTAGATGATCAATCAAGTCGGGTCCTTCACGAAGTTAGATACTCAGGAGTTGGTTTCGCAGAGATACACTCGGGTCTGTGCCCTCGTGGACATTTCCAAACCCCTTCCTAGCTCAATTCAGATTCATTCCTCTCATGGTACCTGGGTGCAATTTTTAAATTTTGAGGGTTTTCCTTTTAGATCTTTTTGCTACAATGAGCTGGGTCACAAGATTGGGGACTGCTCCACTCCAAGACCATTTAGTTCCAGATGCTTCATCCTTAAGAAGTGGAGCGAAAAATCTGGGTCTCTTGATGTAGATTTCGTCTGGTGCAATCATGGAAAGTTCTTTGTTCCTTATTCTACTTCAAGTTTCGACTTGGTGGTTCCTCCTGATCCTCCCTTTGTGCAATCTTCGAACCCTATCATTCCCCCTATCCTTAGTTTGGATATTGTTCCTGTGGTGGATGATGCAGAGGATTAAGAGTCATATGGCACTTTTTCTTTTATGGATGATCTGGATGACCCAACTCCTATTTTTTTCAATCAAGACTTTTATGCGGCTCCTTCTCAGAATTGGGAATCTCTCAGACTGGATCCAAAAAGACAAAACCTGATTGTGGAGATTCAAAGCAGAAAAAAGGAAGGAAATCTAAGGCTGAAAAACTTCGTATTGAAGGAAGAGAGGCAGAAGAGGAGGGCTCTCAATGGACCATGGAGGCCCTCTTATCCTAGAAAAATGTTAAATCTTAGCTTGGCTTTAGCTGGTTGCCCTTTGTATCTCTCTCTATTGGATTTGATTCATGGAGTCTTATCTTTTGTTGCCTCCGTTGGGTTGTTTTGGCTTCACTTCTTCTCACGATGTTGAAGTGCAGTTGGTTGGTTTGCAGTCAATTTAGTTGGATTACTTATGCTCCCCTTACTTCAAGGGCTTGCCTGATATTTTTTTGTTTTTTTCTTTTCATATACAAAAAAGCTCTCTTACAAATAAAAAAAAAGGTGCAGGATCACTCTTTTTTTAGTTTGATTCTTAAAGTAAGATATTTTAAATTTTACTAATTGTTATTCTATTTTTCAAGGAATTATTTTAAAAATTCTCTTCTATATATGGTTTGGATTTGGGGTTTGGGGCTTGGGATTTTGGGGTTTGAGGTTTTAGGGTTTGGGGTTTAGGGTTTAGGGTTAAGAGTTTAAAGGGTTTAGGGTTTATGGTTTATGGTTAAGGGTTAAGGGTTTAAGGTTTAGGGTTTAAGTTTTAGGGGTTTTAAGGGTTAAGGGTTTAGGGTTTAGGGATTAGGCTTTAGGCTTCAGAGATTTAGTGTTTAGGGTTTAAGGTTTTGGGTTTTAGGGTTTAGGGTTTTAGGTTTTAGCATTTAGGGTTTAAGGGTTTAGTGTTTAAGGGATTGGAGTTTGGGGTTTTGGGTTTTCGGTATGGGGTTTGGGGTTTAGGGTTTAGGGTTTTAAAGTTAAATATTTTAAATTTTATTAGTTGTTATTCTACTTTTAAAGGTAATTTAAAAAAAAATCTCTCAAATATATGGTGCAAGATCACTCTTTTCTAGTTTAATTTTTAAAGTAAATATATTTTAAATTTTAATAGCCATTATTCTATTTTTCAAAGTAATTTTTAATAAAATCTCTTGAATATAAAGTGGAGGATCACTATTTTTAGTTTGATGTTAAAGTAAAAGTTTAAATTTTACTAGCCATTATTCTATTTTTCAAGGCAATTTAGAAACTCTCGAATATAAAGTGTAGGATCAATCTTTTCTAGTTTCATTTTTAAGGTAGGATATTTTAAATTTTCACAGCCATTATTCTATTTTTCAAGGCAATTTTTAGAAAAAATCTCTTGAATATAATGAATAGGATCAAGCATCAATTTTTTTTAGTTTGATTTTTAAAATAAGATATTTTAAATTTTACTACCCATTACTTTATTTTTCAAGACAATCTTTTTTAAAAAGTTTTGAATATAAGGTGTAGGATTACTCATTTTAAGTTTGATTCTTAAATTAAGATATTTTAAATTTTACTAGCCATTATATTCTAATTTTCAAGGCAATTTTTAAAAAAATTCTCTTCTATGTAAGGTGCAAGATCACTTTTCTTAATTTGATTTTTAAATTAAGATATTTTAAATTTTTACTAGTCATTATTCGGTTTTTCAAGATAAATTTTTTAAAAAATCTATTGAATATAAGGTGCATGATCACTCTTTTTTAGTTTGATTTTCAAAGTAAGATATTTCAAATTTTACTAGCCGTTATTCTATTTTTCAAGGCAATTTTTTAAAAAGATCTTTTGAATATAAGGTGCAACATCTTTGTTTTTTAGTTTGATTTTTAATGTAAGATATTTTAAATTTTTCTAGTCATTACATCGAGAGGCGTTCTACACTCACAGTAAGGGCTGAAAGATTCAAATTCTCGTAAACATTTAGATTCTGTAGACAAAAATAATAAAATATTTAAATAAATAAATTCATGTAAATAAGATTCATTAGAAAAAAATTCTTGTCCAATTTCTTTTTTGGTTCCATAGTTTTTGTGATTTTCTTATTTTCAATTTCTTTTTTGATTTTTAGTTTTTTATGTTTTTCCAATTTCTTTTTTAGTTTTTAGTTTTTATTTTTTCCATTTTTATTTTTATTTTTTTTCCAATTTCTTTTTTGGTTAGATAGTTTTTGTGATTTTCTTATTTTCAATTTTTTTTTTGGAATTTTTATTTTTTCCAATTTCTTTTTCAAATAAACTATTGAAAAGAGATATCCCTCGGCGTACTTTAGATATGTTTTTTTAAATATAAATATACTAGTTATTCTATTTTTCTAGGCAATTAAAAAAAATCTCTCGAATATAAGGTGAAGGATGATCGGTCTTTTTTAGTTTGGTTTTTAAAATAAGATATTTTAAATTTTACCAGTCGTTATTCTATTTTAAAGGCAGTTTTTTTAAAAAATCAGGTGTGGGATCACTCTTTTTTAGTTTGATTTTTAAAATAACATATTTTATATTTTATTAGGTGTTATTCTTTTTTTCAAGACAATTTAAAAAATATATATATAAGATGCGAGATCACTCTTTTTTATAAATTTGATTTTCAAAGTAAGATATTTTAAATTTTACTAGCTATTATTCTATTTTTCAAGACAATTTAGAAAAAAATCTCTTGAATATAAGGTGCTAAATCTTTGTTTTTAATTTCATTTTTAATGTAAGATATTTTAAATAGTTCTATCCATTATTCTATTTTCCAAGGCAATTTAAAAAATATATTCTCTTGAATATAAGGTGTAGATCAGTCTTTTTTAGTTCAATTTTTAAAGTAAGATATTTTAAATTTTACTAATCGTTATTTTATTTTTCAAGGCAATTTTTTTTAAAAAAATCTCTTCTATATAAGGTGCTGGATCACTCTTTTTTAGTTAAATTTAAAAAAAAGATATATTAAATTTTATTTGTTATTATTCTATTTTTCAAGACAAATTAAAAAAAAATGAATAGATGGTGTAGGATGACTCTTTTTTACTTTGATTCTTAAAGTAATGCATTTTAAATTTTACTAGTCATTATTCTCTTTTTCAAGGCAATTTTTTAAAAAATTCTCTTCTATATAAGGTGCAGGATCACTCTTTTTTAATTTGATTTTTAAAGTAAGATGTTAAAAAAATTTACTAGCCGTTATTCTATTTTTCAAGGCAATTTTTTTTAAAATACCTTGAACATAAGATGCATGGTCACTCTTTTTTAGTTTGATTTTTAAAGTAAGATATTTTAAATTTTACTAGCCATTATTTTTTTTCAAGGCAATTTTTTTTAAAATCTCTTAATATAAGGTGCGGGATGTTTGCTAGCCATTATTTTTTTCAAGGCAATTTTTTTAAAAATCTCTTGAATATAAGGTGCGGGATGTTTGTTTTTTAGTTTTATTTTTAATGTAAATATTTTAAATATTACTAGCCATTATTTTGTTTTACAAATGAATTTAAAAAAGAATCTCTTGATTATGAGGTGGATCAGTCTTTTTTAGTTTGGTTTTTAAATTAAGATATTTTAAATTTTACTAGTCATTATACTATTTTTCAAGGCAATTTTTTAAACAAATCTCTTCTATATAATGTGCAGGATCGCTCTTTTTTAATTTGATTTTTCAAATAAGTTATTTTAAATTTTACTAGCCGCTATTATATGTTTTAAGACAATTTTTTAAAAATCTCTTGAATATAATCTACAGGATCACTCTTTTTTAATTTGATTTTTAAAGTAAAATTTTAAATTTTTACTAGCCATGATTCTATTTTTCAAGGCAATTTTTAAAAAAAATCTCTTGAATATAAGGTGTGAGATCTTAATAAAAAATTCCCTTGAATATAAGGTGTAGGATCAAACTTTTTTAGTTTGGGTTTTAAAGTAAGATATTTTAAATTTTACTAGTCGTTATTCTACTTTCCAAGACAATTTAAAAAAAAAAAATCTCTTGAATATAAGGTGTGGGATCTTTGTTTTTTAGTTTGATTTTTAATGTAAAATATATAAATTTTTCTAGCTATTATTCTATTTTTTAGGGCAATTTAAAAAAATTCTCTTGAATATAAGGTGTAGGATCAATCTTTTTTAGTTTAGTTTTTAATGTAAGATATTTTAAATTTTACTAGCTATTATTCTATTTTTCAATGCAATTTTTTTTTTAAATCTCTTATTATAAGGTGCAGCATTACTTTTTTTAGTTTGATTTTTAAAATAAGATATTTTAATTTTTCTTAGTTGTTATTCTATTTTCAAGACAAATTTATTTTAAAAAATTTGAATATAAGATGCAGGATAACTCTTTTTATTTCGATTGTTAAAGTAAGATATTTTGAATTTTACTAGCCGTTATTCTATTTTTAAAGGCAATTTTTTAAGAATGTTTCTTCTATATAAGGTGCACAATCAATCTTTTTTAATTTGATTTTTAATGTAAGTTATTTTAAATTTTACCAGCCATTATTCTATTTTTCAAGGCAATTTAAAAAAAAATCTCTTGAATATAAGGTGCAGGATCACTCTTCTTTAGTTTGATTTTTAAAGTAAAATATTTTAAATTTTACTATTTTTTATTCTATTTTCCAAGGCAATTTTTTAAAAAAATATCTTGAATATAATGTGGGGTATCACTGTTTTTTAGTTTAATTTTGAATGTAAGATATTTCAAATTTTCCTAACCATTATTCTATTTTTCATGGTAATTTAAAAAAAATCTCTTGAATATAAGGTGTTGGATCAGTCCTTTTTAGTTTAATTCTTAAAGTAAGATATTTCAAATTTTACTAGTCGTTATTCTATTTTTCAATGAAATTTTTTAAAAAAATCTCTTGAATATAAGCCTGCACGGGTGGCATAGTTGGCTAAGGGCTTTGGGCTTGTCCCATATAGGTCCCGAGGTCGATTCTCTCCACCCAGATTTCCAATGGATGTTCGGGGTGTGTTAGATCTAGGGCACACAACTGAGAGGGGGGGCGGTGAATCAGTTGTACAAAAACTTGCTTCTACTTTGAACACTTGATTCTTCTTTGTTAGTTAATAGCATATCAGTTAATCATTCATGAAAGCATAATGCATAAACACAAGAGCAGATAATCATCAACACATTGGACACCAAGATTTTGACGTGGAAAACCTGGTTAAGGGAAAACCACGGGGTGATTAACCCAAGGATTATTCTCTGTTAGAAGAATAAGAAAAATGAATGGCATATGCCAATTAGGGCTCACTACCCGAGCACACTACTCACAAAGAGGCACACTGCCTACAAGAGACACGTTGTCTACAAAGTGATAAGAATCACAAACTTGAACTGGAGATTGACATCTTTACCATGTCTGGATCAGTTCCATTTAAGCCTGAGATACTTCTGCTCTACCCTTCGCTCTTTCGCTATACCACTCTCATCCGCTCCTCTACACCCTTTGAAATGAACTCACAAACCTTTATTTATACAAGACATCGACTTAGGAACAATCATCTAAGTCGGCAATCAACCATAAGGACATTCGCAAGATGATTAATACATCCCGTCGGCCACCACAAGAACATTCGCAAGATGAACAACTTCATCTGGTAGGTTAGTCTGAACAAGAACTTCATCCAGAAGAACATCTTCAATTCTGGGCTCTACCACCAATGTGGACCGACAACATAACCTCAACATGATCCAAGAACCTTCACAAGCTTGCCTGATTGACCAGGTACATCTGCACTTCCTCTACTCACTGGAATCTCTTCTCCTCTTCATCTGGAACTTCAAGAACACAGTCTGTCGCCACTGTCATACTGAAAAAGGTTCTTCCGGACCTCCAAACTTTGTACAGACTGAGATGACACATCACAAGGACATCCCAAACACTCCTTCCAATCCGCAGAGTCTGATAATGCACCTCCGGATCTCACTGGACCTTTTTGTGACACTCTGTTCCTCCGGAGCATCTCCCGAAACCGGTTCTACTTGACCGATCACAACTTTTTCATATCTTCATGCGGACCTCTGAAATCTTAACTAGATCATCTCAAGACTCATATCTACAAACCCTTTAATCTGCATCCTCTGATTCTCAACCTATTGAGTACATTTGTCGCCTTCTTATCACTGTTCTTCACTGTTCCTGATTGAGACTATTTTTCTCAATATCCTCAACACACAGCTCATCCAAACCTTCTTACAAATGCAATATGAGTATGTTGACATCAATGACAACACTGGTTAACCTCATACTTGCAACAATCTCCCCCTTTGTCATTGATGGCAACATATGATGTGAAAAACCATCAAGACAAGAACTTCTCTTTTCTGTCATAGCTCCCCCTATCAGCAACAACTCTTCACATGTCTTCTCTTCCTTTACTGCTCCCCCTTTGATCATCAACCACTTGTTTTTCACATGTCTTCTCTCCCCCTTTGACATCAATGGCAAAGGGCTCATACTTGCACTTGTAACATATCAGAATTATACCAGCTGCTCCCCCTTAGTAGCAACTCCCCATCATCAATCCGGATCACAAGATATGACTGTGATATCCACCGGACTGATGCACATCAGTGCATCCTAGTTCATCACCAGAGGGGCCATGACCCCTAACTTCTCCCGGAGATACTCAAAAGAGTTCTTGGGAAGAGGTTTAGTAAAAATATCTGCAATCTGATCCTTGGAGGGTACATACTCCAATCTGACTTCATCCTTGTTCACTTGTTCTCTCAAAAAGTGAAACTTGATAGATATGTGCTTGGTCTTAGAATGCAACACCGAATTCTTAGAAATGTTTATTGCACTTGAATTATCACAGAAAATTGTGATAGGCTCCTCATATTCTACTTTCCTGTCTCTTAACATCTGCTTCATCCATAAAATTTGAGTGCAACTACTTGCTGCTGTAATATATTCTGCTTCAGTTGTAGACAGAGATATTGCCTCTTGTTTCTTACTTAGCCAAGAAACCAATCTCTTTCCCAAAAAGAATGCTCCACCACTGGTGCTCTTCTGGTCATCCACATCTCCTACCCAATCTATATCTGTATATGCATGAAGAGAGAAATCTGGATCTCTAGGATACCATAGACCATACTCAACTGTTCCTTTCAAGTACCTAAAAATTCTTTTGATTGCCATAACATGAGATTCTCTAGGATCAGCCTGGAATCTTGCCACAAGACCAACAGCCTGCATTATATCTGGTCTAGTCTGAGTGAGATACAATAAACCTCCAATCATTGATCTATACTTTGTCTGATCTGTTTTAGGGGAATCATCATCTTTGCTCAACTTACATCCGGTTGCCATAGGAATGTTCATTGGCTTTGAATCTTCCATTCTGAATTTCCTCAACAATTCTTTCACATATTTGGTCTGAGAGATAAAGATGCCTTTCTTTGTCTGAGTAATTTGCAGACCCAAGAAGAAATTCATCTCACCAAGCATTGACATTTCAAACTCACTTTTCATTTGAGTTGCAAAGGTTTTACACAAACTATCTTTTCCTCCAAAGATGATATCATCAACAAATACTTCAACAATCAATATGTTTTCATTATCTATTTGGAAATATAGATTACTATCAGCAGTACCTTTGTTAAAACCAATCTGCACAAGATGCTTATCCAACCTTTCATACCATGCTCTTGGGGCTTGCTTCAATCCATACAGTGCTTTCTTCAACTTGCAGACCATATTATCATGATCAAACAATTGAAATCCATCCGGTTGTTCAATGTATACTTCTTCCAAATCACCATTTAGGAAGGCAAACTTGACATCCATCTGATATACCTTGAAGTCTTTGAAGGCAGCATATGCAAGAAATAATCTAACTGCTTCAATTCTTGCTACCGGAGCAAAGGTTTCTTCAAAGTCAATTCCTTCTATTTGAGAGTAGCCTTTGCAGACCAATCTGGCTTTGTTTCTAATTACTTCACCAACTTCATTTAGTTTGTTCCAGAAGACCCATTTGGTTCCAATCACATTCTTGTTTCTAGGTCTGGGAACAAGATCCCAAGTGTGATTTTTCTCAATTTGCATCAACTCTTCCTCCATTGCTTTTTTCTAATTTTCATCATTGCATGCTTCATTTATTGTCTTAGGTTCAATCTTTGAAATCAGACAACATTCATCCAAATTTTGAGCAATTTTCCTCCTTGTTTGTACCCCTTTGCTTCTGTCACCTATGATCTGATCTTCAGAGTGATTTAAAGTTACATACCTTGGAACTTTGGGAGTCTCTTGCACTGCTGTTTCTTGATCAGGTTCATTCAAACAAACCTCTTCTTCCTGATTTACCGGATCAGTCTGAATCCGACTTTCTGGAAGGGATTGAGTTCCTTGAATCAGAGCAGCATCCTGATCATCTTCATCATATTCATAAAACCTTGAGGGCTTCTCAATTCCTTCATCAACCTTCACATTTGTACTTTCTATCATCTTTTTCAGTCTCTTATTGTAACACCAGTATGCTTTGCTTTGAGTGGAGTAACCCAAGAAAATTCCTTCATCACTTCTAGCATCAAACTTTCCTAGATCTTCATCTCTTCTGATGTAACACTTGCTACCAAATACTCTGAAATATCTCACAGTAGGGGTTATACCAAACCAAAGTTCATAAGGAGTCTTACCGTTATTGTTTCTGATTTGAACTCAGTTAATAGTGTAGACTGTAGTGCTGACAGCTTCTCTCCAAAACATCTGAGGAACATTTGCTTCCATCATCCTTGTCCTGGAAGCTTCCTGGATGGTCCGGTTCTTTCTCTCAACTACTCCATTCTGCTGTGGAGTCCTAGGAATAGACAACTGTCTCTTTATGCCATGCTTCTCACAAAAGTCTATGAATTCACTGGATGTGAATTCACCACCTCTATCAGACCTTAGACACTTCAGTTTCAATCTGGTTTGATTCTCTACCATAGCTTTGAAGATTTTGAACTTCTCAAGGGCTTCTGATTTCTCTTTAGGAAGGTAACCCACATCATCTGGGAATGGTCATCAATTAGCAACATGAAATATCTATCACCTTACATACTCTTGATTCTTGTCGGACCACAGAGATCAGTATGTACTAATTCCAACAATCCAATAGTGGACTGATCCTTGCTTTTGAAAGAGACTCTTCTCTATTTACCTAGCTGACATTCTTTGCATAAACTATTTGTAGGTTTCAACAATTTAGGAAGATCTCTTACAGCCTGAGTATTGCTTATCTTGATGATGTTATCAAAATTCACATGGCACATCCTTCTATGCCATAACCAACTCTGATCAACTTGAACAAACAAACAACTTTTATTAGAACCAACTAGATGGAAGATATTACCTTTTGTTTGAGTACCGGATGCAATTTTAGTTCCGGAGCTTGTAAAGATTCTGCATCTTCCATTCTTGAACCGGAGATCATAGCCTTTGTCCACTAACTGACCAACACTGAGAAGATTGTGCTTTAATCCTTCAACATATAGTACATTACCAGTTTTGCTCTTTCCATCAAAAGAAATAGTTCCCCTACCTCTGATTCTGCCAGCAGAATTGTCACCAAACTTTACCATTCCTCCTTCATACTTTTCCAAATCTAAGAACTTGTTCTTGTCACCAGTCATATGGTGAGAGCATCCACTGTCAATAACCCAATCATCCTTTTCTTCAATTTGGGCAGCCAAAGCTCTTTCTACAACCTTATGATTGACAGATTCAAAGGATATTGAATCTTCTTCCTTGATGGCAATAAACACCCATTCATTTCTGGATTTGCTTCCTATTTCTGATTCATCATCTGTTACTCCTTCATTATCATCTTCTTCATGAACATAATAGCAGTTCTTTTGAAACCTTTATCTGTTAGTATTTGACCTTGCAGATCTTTCCAAACATTTTGAAGCAAAATGACCAATCTTATTGCAGTTGAAGCACTTAAAAGGTAACTTTCCTTCATACTTACCAGATCCTCTTGGCAATCTCTTTGCAATGAGGGCTTCAAGATAAGTTGTTTCTGCTTCTTCCTCTTCCATGTCTTTCCTTGCTTGATCATACCATGACAGGTTCCTTGAAGAGTTTTCTCCCGGATCAAATCTTTGTTTGCCTTTCACATAGGCACTGGCTTTGAATGCAGATTCAGGCTTGGGGGGATCATCTCCAAACTCTGTCATTTCAAATGCAGCCAGTTTGCCAGCCAATTGCTCTCTTGTGACAGTTGCATGGGCTCTGAATTCATCAATGGCAGCAACCTTGATCTTGTAGGCAGCAGGAAGGGATCTGAGAATCTTGCAAACAATTTCATTTTCATCCAGAACTCCACCAGCATTCCTGATTCCACACGCTAACTCATTCACTCTTGGCATAAAGGTAGTGATATTTTCATCATCTCTCATCTTCAATCTTTCAAATTTCCCTTTCAGATTTTGCAACCTTGCACTCTTAACAAACTCATCTCCTTCATACAGAAGTTCCAGTTTAGTCCAGATCTCATATGCAGTTGGTAGGTCAATAACATTTGAGAGATCTGAGTCATTCAATGCGCTTAGAAGAGCTTCCTTGGTCCGCAAATTGTTTTCAGCATCTGTGATTTCATTCAGAGTTGTCGGACCACCCTGTGGAGGTACATATGGTTTTGAGACCATGGCCAAGTATGCTTTTCCCATACACTCCAAGTGACATTTCATGCGACCTTTCCAAAGAGTGAAGTTGGTTTCATCGAACTTCAGACTATCCTTCTTGTATGACGACATCCTGGATCTCCTCAAGCGGTTAAGCTCCTTTTAGAGGAACTTGGCTCTGATACCAATTGTTAGATCTAGGGCACACAACTAAGAGGGGGGGTGAATCAGTTGTACAAAAACTTGCTTCTACTTTGAACACTTGATTCTTCTTTGTTAGTTAATAGCATATCAATTAATCATTCATGAAAGCATAATGCATAAACACAAGAGCAGATAATCATCAACACATTGGACACCAAGATTTTGACGTGGAAAACCTGGTTAAGGGAAAAACCACGGGGTGATTAACCCAAGGATTATTCTCTGTTAGAAGAATAAGAAAAATGAATGGCACATGCCAATTAGGGCTCATTGCCTGAGCACATTGCTCACAAAGAGGCACACTGCCTACAAGAGACACACTGTCTACAAAGTGATAAGAATCTCAAACTTGAACTGGAGATTGACATCTTTACCATGTCTGGATCAGTTCCATTTAAGCCCAAGATACTTCTGCTCTGCCCTTCGCTCTTTCACTATACCACTCTCATCCGCTCCTCTACACCCTTTGAAATGAACTCACAAACCTTTATTTATACAAGACATTGACTTAGGAACAATCATCTAAGTCGGAAATCAACCATAAGGACATTCGCAAGATGATTAATACATCCGGTCGGCCACCACAAGAACATTCGCAAGATGAACAACTTCATCCGGTAGGTTAGTCTGAACAAGAACTTCATCCGGAAGAATATCTTCAATTCTGGGCTCTACCACCAATGTGGACTGACAACATAACCTCAACATGATCCAAGAACCTTCACAAGCTTGCCTGATTGACCAGGTACATCCACACTTCCTCTACTCACTTGAATCTCTTCTCCTCTTCATCCAGAACTTCAAGAACACAGTCTGTCACCACTGTCATACTGAAAAAGGTTCTTCCAGACCTCCAAACTTTGTACAAACTGAGATGACACATCACAAGGACATCCCAAACACTCCTTCCAATCCGCAGAGTCTAATAATGCACCTCCGGATCTCACCGGACCTTTTTGTGACACTCTGTTCCTCCAGAGCATCTCCCAGAACTGGTTCTACTTGACCGATCACAACTTTTTCATATCTTCATGCAGACCTCTGAAATCTTAACTGGATCATCTCAAGACTCATATCTACAAACCCTTTAATCCACATCCTTTGATTCTCAATCTATTGAGTACATTTGCCTTCTTCTTATCACTGTTCTTCACTGTTCCTGATTGAGACTACTTTTCTCAATATCCTCAACACACAGCGCATCCAAACCTTCTTACAAATGCAATATGAGTATGTTGACATCAATGACAACACTGGTTAACCTCATACTTGCAACAAGGTGTGCGGGCCCCCTCGGTAGTCCCCTGAGGATTAGTCTCATCTCTGCTCGCCCCGCCATTATTAGCCCCAACTCAGCACAAAGTAAGCCCGAGGCAAGGCGCGATGGGCAACGTTGGGTGGAGTCGCAATGCTCCTGTCTCTCTTGGGGGGTAGGGCTAGGGGATACCTCTGGGTTAAAAAAAAATCTCTTAAATATAAGGTGTAGGATCAATCTTTTTTAGTTTTATTTAAAAAAAAAGATATTTTAAATTTTCCTATCCATTATTCTATTTTTCAAAGCAATTTTTTTTTAAAATGTTTGTGTCAAACACCTCCCAGGAGCACTTCCTGCATCAAACCACCTTCACAAATGAGAGAAAACAAATATTTCACCAGAGAGAAAAATATATTTGAGATATATGAGATATTTTACATAATGTACAATAGTGCCTTATAAAGGCAAGATGCAAGTAGGTAAAAGAAATAACTGACAATAACTAACAAAACTATATGCACCTAAATAATCAATATCTAATAATATTTGCCTAACTTAAACATGGTAAATGGTAAAAACCATTTACTCCAACACCCCCCTTAAGTGCAACTTAGGGAGATTATTATGCAATATGAGCAAGATGCAATATGGGTCCCAGCTACACAACCATGTTAGGTACCTATTTACAATGCAATGCAATCTCTCACAACCGAAGAAAAGGAGAAAAGCCCTATGAGAAAAAACCCCTCTCCAAAAGAGAGAAAAGAAAACAAAATGATGCATGGATGGAGGACTCAATTACACCCCCCAAGGACTACATACATCATGTATATACAATCAATGACCCCCCATAAGAGGGAAAGAGAGAGACTATGTAGTCCCCCACAATGTGTAATTACCTGCAAAAATGGTAAGTGCATGAAGACAAAACATGATCCAATGTTGACAAATAACTTGTCTTCCTTTTGGAAGAAACAAAACTAGGTACAAATGCAGGTATGCTTCCCATTCTGGATAGGAATTAGCAAGTGAAATCCAAATGTAGGATGATAATGTCTTTGAAATCTGCTCATGTGTCACCACGAACCAATCAGGAACATGCCCAATCACCATATAAGGTGACAAACAAGGTACCACTGAAAATTGATCTTGAACATTCTCCAAATACAAAGATGGAGTGACAATAGTTGTGCCACAACTATCATCAAATAGGAAAATTAATCCCTCAAATGTGTCTTCCAAATTTGAAATCTGAGATTCCAAGAACAATGAACCAATGTCTGGCAAATACAAATCCCAATCAGGAAGACAATGATAATCCTGTTGCTTAGGAATGATGGAAGTAATTAATGAAGGTGGATCAACTATCTCTGACAAAGAATCAAGAACCTCTAAAGCAAGTGCAACCTCATCTGAAGTCTCAAAAACCTCCAAAGGATCACAAGCATGGTTTATCTTCTTTGAAGAATAACAAGGCACATTGGTATTGGAAAGAGGGTCATCGAGAGATGGCGAAGTATCAGGATCTCCATATGATTCTCGAATGTAAGTCCAAAGAGCATAAGGGCACTTAAAATGAACAAGTGAATCCAACAGGTCATCATCATTCATATGCTCATAAATAACTCTAAAGACTTGAGCCCTATATTATTTCCAAATCATATACCTACTATGTGTGCTTGGAATAGGAACTTCATTATACAAATATGGCAATAGATTCTGCTCACTAAGATGAGTGAGAATAAAATCACTCCATTGCCTAAAGTTCCCTTTCTCCAAAGAAACCATTGTAAATGAATTCTTCAAAAATTTCAAAGATAGTGCTTTCAAAAACTTCCAAAAAAAGAATTAAACCTGATTTGGTGCAAAAAATGGTGAGACCAATTGCCTAATCTCCATGCTAACTCTAAGAAAACTCAATCGAGCACACAAGCAAGATAACCTCTTGTGAGACTTGCTCACAATAAGTGAAAGCACTGATAGGCTATTTCAATGGCCAAAAACAGCTAATGCCAGCAATGTGGGACAAAAGATCCCAAATCAACTTCATAGCAGTGCCCAATCCTGACGGGCCCACCTCCTCACGCACAACAAACTTTAGCCAAATATTTATGTTGCAAACTTTGCAGATACTAAAGTTTGCTCAGCGAAATATATCAAGGCAATTGAGCATAATTCCTGCCCCTTCGATCAAGGCAAGCAAAACACCCCAATCAAAGAAGACTTAGCAGCGGACTTTGGGCCTTGGCATTTGAAGAAACCCTCCTGTAGTGGCAGTCAAAAATTAGAAAAAAAAGGCCACCAACGTTCTTCCACAACTCACCTTCTAGAGTGGGAATAAGCAAATGTCTAGCCGCTACTGAGGCCATGCCACAAAGGGATGAGAGGCGTTGAAACCTTGCCAAAAATACTCAAGTCCGGAAGAAAACTCCTCTTCTCCCAAGTGATCAGCGAACCAACAAAGAAATGATGCCAGCGCAATGCCAAACAAGAATGGATGATCTCAGACTTCGATGAAGCAAAGCACCTAAGACATCTAGATATGTTGCAATGTCGTTGCCAAAGAGTGGAGCAATAACATCCTCCAGATATCTCTTGGCCTGAGAACACTGCGATAAAAACAATGATCTCAAAATCCTTATGAAAACTCTCAATGTTGGAAGGAGGGGTAGGAGAATGGCTCTGATACCATGTTGGTGTCAAACACCTCCCAGGAGCACTTCCTGCATCAAACCACCTTCACAGACGAGAGAAAACAAATATTTCACCAAAGAGAAAAATATATTTGAGATATATGAGATATTTTACATAATGTACAATAGTGCCTTATAAAGGCAAGATGCAAGTTGGTAAAAGAAATAACTGACAATAACTAACAAAACTATATGCACCTAACTATGCACCTAAATAATCAATATCTAATAATATTTGCCTAAGTAAAACTTAAGCATGGTAAATGGTAAAAACCATTTACTCCAACAAAAAATCACTTGAATATAAGTTGTGGTGTCTTTGTTTTTGACTTTGATTTTTAATGTAAGATATTTTAAATTTTTCTAGCAATTATTCTATTTTTCAAGGTAATTTAAAAGAAATTCTCTTGAATATAAGGTGCAGGATCAGAGTTTTTTAGTTTGGTTTTTAAAGTAAGATATTTTAAATTTTATTAGTCGTTTTTATAATTTTCAAGGCAATTTTTAGAAAAATATCTTGAATATAAGATGGAGGATCACTCTTTTTAGTTTGATATTTAAAATAAGATATTTTAAATTTTTTTAGCCATTATTCTATTTTTCAAGAGAAATTTTTAAAAACTTTTTTGAATATAAGGTGCAGGATCACTCTTTTTCTAGTTTGATTCTTAAAGTAAGATATTTTAAAATTTTCTAGTCATTATTCTATTTTTTAAGGCAATTTTTAAAAACTTCTCTTATATATAAGGTCTGGGTTTGGGGTTTGGGGTTTGGATTTTGGGGTTTGAGGTTTTGGGGTTTGGGTTTTAGTGTTTGGGGTTTAGGGTTTAGGGTTTAGGGTTAATGGTTTAGAGAGTTTTTGGTTTAGGGTTTAGGTTTTAGGGGTTTTAAGGGTTAAGGGTTTAGGGTTTAGGATTTAAGGTTTATGTAATGCCCTGCAAAAGGAACCCAGAGGATAACACAACTAAGCTTACAAAAAGCACAAATATTTTTTTTAAAAATAAAAGAAATAACAACAATCATATATTTATTCATAACTTTTAAATTAAGCTTTATCCTCTAGGGTTTGACGGCTACATTACTAACGAACTAAAATAAGATCTAACCAACATTATGAATTAACTAACAACCACAATTCATTCTAAGTCTAATTGCATCAGATGAATAAATACATACAATTCCATATTATATCATCAGATAAGTAACATCAGGATCCTATGCATAGGATCACAAGTACATAAACAAGTTCCTTTACAAGAGAGTACAAAATTACATTGTTTACAATATCGCTATCCAGATTACATTGGAGTACATACATCAAGATAACAGTACATGATTCAACTGATATACAAGACTGGAACATGATCATAAGTATATGTCTCCTCAAGCTAGAGTAAGATCTGAAATCTGCCATACAAGGTACATCCTTCTCGCACACGATCAACAACAAGGGAAACCAATGGAGATAAAAGCACAACCACTTGACCATGTGGAACCCTAAGGTCCACCCCCCGTGCTAGGAGATAACAATAAGGTCCCACTAAGAAAATAATCAAGAAAGACAGTAGACTAATAGGTGCAAGGACTATACAAGACTTCAATACAACACGGGCCAATAAGAACATCACAAGTAACACAAACAACACTTTCAGAGGCAATCACACAATGAAAGGGAAAAACACACAATAGGGAGTGCTAGGCTGTAGTAGGGAAGAGTGTCATCACATGGTCCTAACATGGGTTATCCTAGTAGTCTCCCACCGAATGTCAGCCCCATCCATGGGTTATCCTGGCAGTCTCTCACTAGACGTCGGCCCCATAGGGTGACACATGCAGAACCAACATTCTTTTCGTGAGGACAAGGAAGTTGATCTTGCCAACCACGGCCTTCTCATCCCATCCTTAGTCTGAACGAGCACTACAGGCATGGGTGAGGCATCTAATTATCTTATTTAGTGTGGAAACTACCAAACCCTCTAAATTTATTATTAAGATATCACTAGATTAAAAACTTCCAATGGGTTATCTTGGCAGCCACTTTGGTCATCGGCCCTACATTGAAATCCACTCCCCTACCTGCATCTAGAAGACCCTATCTATCAAGCAAGACAATTACCATCACAATGACAAGTAGCATATACAACATGCAAGGCATTTACCTTCTTGCATACAAATCATAATTACATGGACCAATTCTTGTCCCAAAACATAAACCAAGCATGAACTACAACATTCTCATCATGTTGCATTTACAACATAGAATACACATCATTTCACATCACATAGAGCGAGGCATTATCCATCTTGCATAGTCATCATAACCACATGAATAGGTACACTGAGCAAGGCATTATCCATCTTGCACATGTATCATACTAACATGAATAGGAGACAATATTTCAAGAATGCATTTCATTCAACTCACATGATGCACACATAGCCAACCCCCACACAATCACACCCTCTTAGGCCTCTAGAAACAACTTCCCCAAATGACACAACACTTGAAACCATTAAAAACATAATGGTTTCACATCACATTCACTCTCAAAGCACATCATAAACTAATACCCTTCAACAATATTTTTAAGGAATGTAACATTAATCCAAGCATGATCAATCATCTAACAATTATAAAGTGAATCTATCTCAATAATATAGAACTATAACTTTCTAATCACCAGTAACAGTTATAATATGATCATAAGATATAAGTATCCATGAGCATCAATACTTTAACTAATAATTCTCAAGACTTATAAATTAAATCTTAAATACATTGTTTACAAACCTAATTCCAAACCTACTTATCATATTTCTACTAATAAATCGTAATAAAATCAATATCATTTTAAATTAAATTTATCAACATTACTATACAATCACTCTATCCAAATTGAATTCTTCTACTTCTATTCTATATAGATTTAATAGCCTTCTTATAACCTAACAAACAACCAAAATAAGTAAAGTTATTTATAATTGAAAGCATATTCACCTACGGTAGCATAGATAAGAAGATATAATTGTTGGAACTGCTTAGGTAATGTTTTTTTGACAAACGCCTCAAAGGGACGGCATCTCATGGATATCAACGATTGCAGGATCAACACAAAATCAATTTGTTGCGAAGGCTTTAGAAGCTACCAACAATGCAAAGTGTGAAAGCATAGATAGGGCACGCAGACTGATTGGTAGAATGCCTCAAAGAGAGTCATATGATGGAAAGCAATGATCGTAGGATATGCACAACATGAATTTGTTGAAAAATTTCAGAGAAACCTAGTTTGAAAATATAGAGTTATTGGTGATGCAACTAACTGTTTTAACAAAGACGAAATGGGTGAGAGGTAGACAATCACAAAATATTCATATCTCCAAAATGACAAATTGGGCAAGGCTAATTTTTGGATATGATTTAGATAACTAGGTCGCACCCCATATATAAAAATTCTAGAGGAACCCAGTTCGTAAAAATAAAGTTATGGCTGACACAACAAACTGATAAAATAGAGACGAAATGGTTGAGAGATAGAAAGTCCCAAAATATTCATATCTCCAAAATGACAAACTGGGTATGGCTGATTTTTGGATATGATTTACAAAACTAGGTTGCGCACCATATATAAAAATTCTAAAGGAACCCAGTTCGTAAAAATAAAGTTATGGCTGACACAACAGACTGAGTTCAGAATATGTAGAAAAGAATTCACATAATATTTCACTAAATCTAATGCAACAATAAATCAGTTTCATATCTCAGTCCATACCTGGAATATTACTTCTATCACATCTTCACAAAATTTCTCAGCTCGCATCCATTTTCCCCAAGTCTTTTCTTCTGCAAGCTATGGTTTATGGTGCCAAAAAAAAAAATGAAAACTTCCTGAGAGAGAGATCCCCAAAACATAAAACATATTCTCCATTTGAAAATACATGCTCCTCCCTCCAAATTATGTCTTGAGATTTCAAAATAAAGTTGAGCATGCATAACCACCCCCCATGATTTTTTCCAGAAGATTCTCCTTTATTACTTTCTTACAATTTGCTATTTTTTTCATTTACAACCAAACAAAAATAGTTTATTTCTACTTTTCTAAAATTAGTCTCTTACTCAAAAGAAACAATTATTTCTAAGATTCCCTCTTGAGGTGCGTAACTACCACTTCCTCCAAGTGGCCAAAATGGGAAATAATTACTCAAGGCAATAATAATAAAGAAAGAGAATCTTTTTCAGACATAATAATACATATCTCCCCACAACTGTAATTTACATAAAAGCATCTATATTTATTTATCTCTAGTTTGCAATTACATTTTTTATTATTATTATTATTATTATTATTATTATTTATTAACTTAACTTCTAATATAATATAATTTCCCATAAACTTAAATTTACATAAAAGCATTTATATTTATTTAATTATAAAAAATGTCTTCATAACTAATAATATTATTTTAATGCAACAATTAACCAAAGTATTAATCAAACAATTCCAAACTAAATGACCCAAATGTCGAACAATGCCTGACACTATGCACGATCGGAAAGCAAGACCACCACAACAATGATTGACTATCATGCCCATATCGACAACACTGACTAGGTGCAAAACCAGATACTCATCCTTTTCAAGGATGATGGCTAACTAGGGGGCATATGTTATCTCTGTTCAACAGTTCCATTGGTTTTAAGGTACGCTCAGACCTGTCAATTCAGGTGGAGTTGATGCCTGATACCTGCATCCTGTAGCAACCAAACAGTCAAACAAATAGACACACATATATATAATCATATAGTCAATTACACCATGGAAGGGAATCGCAGCGTAGCAGGGTACTCATGCATGAGTAATGCGACACTGTCCCTTTCACCAACACATCAAACACGTAATCACAACACACATAGCAATTAGTTACTAAACGACTACATAAGGACCATCATCAGATAATCACATGATACACATAATAAGATTGATCCACACAAAACATCACAACATAACATCTTATGATACAGAACCAGTCGTATAACAATCAATTCTAACATATAACAATCATAGAAAGATCAACATCATAATCACCTGAATGTATAACAATGTCAGAGCATATGAATTATCAGTGTCGCAACAAAGATTATCACTAAAACATACTAATTGTCATATGAAACCACACATGAGCATAATCAGGAATGTCATCAACATGAATGTAGCATCTACCAACGTCATATAATGTACAACATCAACTGTCTAACATACCATAAATATTCCTATTATTTTACCTTCATCTTCATGTTGTTTAGCCAATCCATCTACACATCCAAGATGAGAATGGAGGGGCATTACAGTTTAGGGATTAGGGATTATGCTTTAGGGGTTTAGTGTTTAGGGTTTAGGGTTTAAGGTTTATGGCTTTAGGGTTTAGGGTTTTAGGTTGTAGGATTTAGGGTTTAAGGGTTTAGGTTTTTAAATTTAGATATTTAAAATTTTATTAGATGTTATTTTATTTTTAAAGGTAATTTTTTAAAAAAATCTCTTGAATATAAGGTGCAAGATCACTCTTTATTAGTTTGATTTTTAAAGTAAAGATATTTTAAATTTTAATAGTCATTATTCTATTTTTCAAGATAATTTTTTAATAAAATCTCTTGAATATAAGGTGGAGGATCACTATTTTTTAGTCTAATTTTAAATTAAGAAATTTTAAATTTAACTAGCCATTATTCTATTGTTCAAGGCAATTTTAAAAAATCTCTTGAATATAAGGTGTAGGATCAATCGTTTTTAGTTTGGTTTTTAAAGTAAGATATTTTAAATTTTGCTAGCCATTATTCTATTTTTCACGACAATTTTATGAAAAAACTATCTTGAATATAATGTGCAGGATCAATCTTTTTTTGTTTGATTTTTAAAATAAGATATTTTAAATTTTATTAGTTGTTTCTCTATTTTTCAATAAAACATTTTTTTCTAAACTTTTGAATATAAGGTGTAGGATTGCTCTTTTTTAGTTTAATTTTTAAAGTAAGATATTTTAAATTTTGCTAGCTTTATTCTATTTTTCAAGTCAATCTTTTAAAAATTCTCTTCTATATAAGGTGCATGATCACTCTTTTAATTTAATTTTTAAAGTAAGATATTTTAAATTTTTACTAGCCGTTATTCTATTTTTCAAGGCAATTTTTTTTAAAATCTCTTGAATATAAGGTGCAAGATCAATCTTTTTTAGTTTGGTTTTTAAAGTAAAATATTTTAAATTTTACTAGTCATTATTCTATTTTCAAGGTAATTTTTAAAGAAAAATCTCTTGAATATAAGGTGTGGGATCTTTTTTTTAGTTTGATTTTTAATGTTTAAGATATTTAAATTTTTCTAGCCATTATTCTATTATTCAAGGCAATTTAAAAAAAATTCTCTTGAATATAAGGTACAGATCAGTCTTTTCTAGTTTGGTTTTTAATGTAAGATATTTTAAATTTTACTAGCCATTATTCTATTTTTAAATGCAATTCTTAAAAAGAATCTCTTGAATATAAGGTGCAACATCACACTTTTTTAGTTTTGATTGTTAAAGTAAGATATTTTAAATTTTACTAGCCATTATTCTATTTTTCAAGGCAATTTTTTAAGAATTTCTCTTCTATTTAAGGTGCAGGATCACTCTTTTTTAATTTGATTTTTAGAGTAAGATATTATAAATTTTATTGGTCATTATTCTATTTTTCAAGGAAATTTTTTAAAAAATCTCTTGAATATAAGGTGCAGGATCACTCTTATTTAGTTTGATATTTAAAGTAAGATATTTTAAATTTTACTAGTTGTTATTCTATTTTCAAAGGCAATTTTTTAAAAAAATCTCTTGAATATAATGTGCGAGATCATTATTTTTTAGTTTGATTTTTAATCTAAGATATTTCAAATTTTTATAGACATTATTCTATTTTTCAAGGCAATTTTTAAAAATCTTTTGAATATAAGGTACAAGATCAGTCTTTTTTAGAGACTCAAATATTTGTTGTAAAAGATGTGATAAAGACACTCCAAACTCTTCAAAATGATCTGCAACTTCAACTTTTCTTCCAATAGACTAAATGCATCCAAAAAATGACAAAGAAATATGCCAGACTATGATAGAATGTGTATTGTTATAATACCAAATGAAAATGAAATTATTGTCAACAACCTGGCGTCTTCTATGGACTTCTTTCTGTAGTGGCCAACATTGTTTCCTCCTTTACAATCATGCTCCCAACCAGCATTATTGCAACCACAAAAATGGCATCTAATCTTCTCTATATATTTTTTCCCATCCTTGAATTAATGAACTAAATAATGTGCCAACAAAGAGGCTGACCCATACAAAGAAATCCTTCATTAGATCCTTCTTATGCAACCCAACATCTATTTTTCTCTGATACCATATTGAAATATGGTGAGCATATACGGATTACACCATTGCAGAGGAATAATAAAAATATAGAATAATATATTGATCTCTGAATACAATCGGGATATATACTGAATCATTTTACATTTGAGTACATTAGCTTTATAAAGCCACATATTCCTATGAACCAAACTTAACTTACTTACGGGAATGTAACTTCTTGAGAACTAACAATTTCCAACTTATTTATTTACTTACTAACATTTATTTATTTACTAACTTACAAACTAACCTATTAACATATGCATGCTAATTAAAACTGTATACTAATTGTAAACCTTATTTATTCCAACAAGTAAATTGTTAATACTCATCATTTTTAGGTTGCTTCTTCTCCTTGCAAATATTTGGATATCCTTATTTCTCCTACTAACCTTGGGAAAAAAGATTGGAATGTTATGTTGGATTTTGTTTAGTTTCATATTAATCATTGGACACATAGATACCTCTCTTTGGATGGACATATAGTCCTTCTTAAAGGTATGATTCAAACTCTCTTGGTTTATAGATTTATGGCTATTACAACTCCAAAAGGCATCCTTCATGATTTGAACCATAAGATGAGAAAGTTTATTTGGGAATGAAATTCAAAGAAAAAGAAATGGCATTTGATTGACTAGGATAAAAAAAATTCAACCTAAAGAAAGAGGCAGATTAGGTATGATATCTTCTCTCCTTAACAATATAGCTCTTTATTTCAAATTATATTAGAGATGGGTGAAGGAACAACCTTTATGGGGTAGAATTATTAAGCTCAAGTACCTAAATATGGAGAATCATTCTTTCATTCCTAAGATGCCGACCCTTGGCAAGAGTTCTCAGATATGGAAAAGAATGAAGTTGGGTAGTAATCTAATTAAAGCTATCCTTTTCTAGATTGTGGGAAAGGGTGACCTTTCTCTTTACTAGGACGATGCATGGGACCAACACAACCCTTTTTGTGTGGAATTACCTGATCTCTAATCAAAATATAAATGTTTTGAATTTGGTTGGAGTTATGTTTCTAATTTTTAGTATGAGGTCATGCAGGATGGTGTAAGGATTTGGAAATGGAAACCTAAAAATCTTTGACCAGGTCAACAATTCCCTTTTCTCGTTGACCAATTAGCTTATGTTTTAGCATCCCATAAGGTCTCTTTAGATAGACATTCAGATATCCTTTGATGGGGTTGTTGGACTGCACTGGACAACTAAGAGTGGGGGGTGAATCAAATGTCCTAAAACTTTTAACCAGTTATGAATATCAACTTATCAATTGCTTATATTCTGATATAACCATAAAAGCATGAAATTAGAATCTCAGCACAATAACACAATCAACACAGGAGACACCAGATTTTTACGTGGAAAACCCTAAAAGGGAAAAACCATGGTGGGTGTTAGCCCACAGAAATATATAAGTTATATCAATACCAAAAAATAGAGGCTCACTACCTACGGGGCTCACTGTCCAGAATGCTCACTACAAAGAATGACTCATTGCCTATGGGTGGCTCACTGCCAAAGGGTGGCTCACTACCAAAATGGTGAACTGATTAAGCAACATCTACTCCATGCCAGGGTTCAGTTCCATTAAAGCACAATATTATTTCTCTGCTCTGCTCTTTCACACCTTTGCACTTATCTTTTCATTATTGCATCACACACACGTTTTCACAACTACATTACATGCTTTTATACAATTCATCAACCTTAGAATGTACATCAAGGTCAGCATTGCATTCATCAACCATTGGATCAATCTTCAAGGTCAGCATTACAATCATACATAAAATAGGTCTAGACCTAATACAAAATCAACTAAGGAAAATATGTAAAGATGTATGCAGATCACATTGCTCCTTAGTTGGGATTCAAATGCAATCTTCCACATCACATCATGCCTCTACAATCTTCAATGCTTCTCCACAATTAATTCAAAATCAACCAAGTCGGCCAAGACTGGTGAGAGCACTAGGTCTGCTAAGAATATTCTTCATTTTCAATCCAATTTTCTCTTTGTAGACCAATCCAAAAGTAGGAACATGATCAGGAGACATCCACAAGCACATTGCAATCACCACGAACAACCGCACAATCTCTAACCACTCTGTCAAGAAGATTCTTCAAACCGGAGCACAAGAACAACACTGTCAGCCACTGCCATAAGTAAAAGATAGCTTGCGGACCACCAAATCATGAACCATTGCAGTTAAAGGCACTTAACATCATCACAGACTTGATTCCAGAACCATGGACCAAAATATTTTAATGCGGAGGAATGAGGAGGAATGCGGAGCATAACACTTTCTCCCTGTCACTACCAAACATACAGGAAAAGTAGTTTTCACATTGGTGAACACAATTCACTTAATTCTTCATGCGAGAGGCTCAAACTTGGAATATAACATCTTTAGATAGACTTCTAAATCACTTCCAATCCATAGGCAAAGATATTTATTCTACAAATAATGTGGAGCTATCTTTTAGAATGTTCTTCAGAGTCTAATACACTGTTTCCACTGCAACACACTGTTTCCACCGGAGGGGTTAATTTTCTCATTATCCTCAACATCAGAATCACTTACATAGTTAAATACAAAGCATCTTACTCATGACAAGAAAGCAAAAAAATAAGAGCACAGTTGACACCAATGACAACACAGATATGTTGACATCAATGACAACACCAATTAGGCACATACTTGCAACAATCTCCCCCTTTGTCATTGATGGAAACATATGATGTGAAAAACTAAAAAGACCATAAAGACAAGATTCTACCCCTTTCTCTTTATACATCTGCATTCTTTCTTCCCTTGAGTTTTTCACATGATTTCTCTCCAACTTTGACATCAATGGTAAAGGGCACATACTTGCATGCTACTGCTCTAATCCACTGAACTTTCTCTATTTTTCAACACTTTCTTCATCAAAAGTATCTAGCTACTTCCCTTGAGGAATAGCCCTTAAAACATCAATCCAGATAAAAAATGAGGCTTTAGATACCATTGGATTGATGCATTCTTATGCATCTTAGTTTATAATAGGAGGGGTAATGACCCCTAGCTTTTCTCTGAGATACTCAAAAGTATCTTTAGGCAGAGGCTTAGTAAAAATGTTTGCAAGTTGATCCTTTGTGGATACATACTCAATCTTTACTTTATTTTCATTCACCTTTTCTCTCAAAAAGTGATACCTTATAAATATATGCTTTGTTCTTGAGTGCCTCACTAGATTCTTTGAGATGTTTATAGCACTTGTATTATCAGAGAAGATTGCAATTGGATTTTGATACACAACTCTTATGTCTTTCAATGTCTGCTTCATCCATAATACTTGAGTGCAAGAACAAGCTGCTGCAATATACTCTGCTTCTACTATTGATAAAGAGATTGAATCTTGCTTCTTGCTCAGCCATGAAACTAATCTGTTTCCCAAAAAGAAAGCATCTCCACTTGTACTTTTTATGTCATCAACATCTCCTACCCAATCAACATCTGTATAAGCACTGAGAGTGAAATCATTATCTTTTGGATACCATAGGCCATGATCTGGTGTACCTTTTAAATACCTTAATATTCTCTTAACTACCATCACATGTGATTCTCTTGGATCAACTTGAAATCTTGCAACAAGACAAACTGCATGCATAATATCAGGTCTAGTTTGAGTTAGATAAAGCAATCCTCCAATCATGGATCTGTACCTTTTCTGATCAGTCTTGGGTGAATCATCAGTTTTGCTCAACTTGTAGCTAGTTACCATAGGAGTACATACTGGTTTAGAGTCTTCCATCCCAAACTTCTTCAATAGTTCTCTCACATACTTAGACTGAGATATGAAGATTCCTTTATCTGATTGATTAATTTGCAGACCCAAAAAGAAATTCATTTCACCAAACATGGACATTTCAAATTCACTTTTCATCTCACCTGAAAACTTTATGCACATACCTTTATTTCCTCTAAAGATAATGTCATCAACAAATACTTCAACAATCAAGATCTAATTATCATTGATTTTGAGATACAGATTGCTATCTACAGTACCTTTACTAAATCCCAATTGTAAAAAATACCTATCTAACCTTGCATACTAGGCTCTAGGGGCTTGTTTGAGTCCATACAATGCTTTATTCAACCTGTATACCATATCACCTTGATTTGACAGTTGGAATCCCTCCAGTTCCTCAATGTATACTTCCTCTTCTAACTCACCATTCAGGAATGCAGACTTCACATCCATCTGATACACCTTAAAATCTTTGTGAAATGGAAATGCCAGAAACATTGTGATTGCTTCAATCTGAGCTACTGGAGCAAACGTTTCTTCAAAATCTATCCCTTTAATTTGAGAATATCCTTTACACACAAGTCTTGCTTTATTTCTTACAACTTCTCCATTTTCATTCAGCTTGTTCCTGAAGACCCATTTGGTTCCAATAACATTTTTGTCAGCAGGTCTAGGAACTAATTCCCAAGTTTCATTCTTCTCTATCTGCAATAGTTCTTCCTCCATTGCTTTTACCCAATTTTCATCATTACAGGCTTCATTAGTTTTTGGTTCAATTGTGGAGAGAAAATAGTAGTTTACTTGTTCTTCAGCAGCTTTTCTTCTTATCAATACAGCTTTGCTTTTATCTCCAATAATTTGATCTTCAGAGTGATTAATTCTTACATACCTGGGGGTTTTGTCAACACTTTCTGGAGCCTCTTCTTCATCTTGACTGTCTTCTTGCTCATCTTCTTGTTCATTCACTATAGTCACAAGTTCATCTGGTTCATAGTAGCTCAAATATGATATTCTTTCCTTTCCTTAATCCACCTTCACATTTGCACTCTCAACAATCTTTTTGATCCTTTTGTTATAGCACTGGTAGGCCTTACTCTTGGTAGAGTATCCAAAGAAGATTCTTTCATCACATCTTACATCAAATTTTCCTAGGTCTTCATCTCTTCTGATATAGCATTTGCTTCCAAAGATTTTAAAATATCTTACTTTAGGAATTCTTCCATACCACAGTTCATAGGGAGTTTTAGTACCATTACCTTTCACTTGAACCCTATTCTGAATGTAGACAGTAGTGTGTATAGCTTCTTTCCAAAAGACTTTCGACAGACATCCTTCCTTTATCATTGTCCTAGCAGCCTCCTATATTGTCATGTTCTTCCTTTCCACAACTCCATTCTGCTGGGGAGTTCTAGGTGCAGACAATTACCTCTTAATCCCTTGCTCTTCATAGAAAATGTTGAACTCGTTTGAAGTAAACTCACCACCTCTGTCAGACCTCAAACACTTGATTTTCAGTTCTAACTCACTCTCAATCATTGCCTTGAAGGATTTGAACTTTTCTATGGCTTCATATTTGTCTCTTAAGAAAGTAACCCAAGTCATTCTAGAATAATCATCAATAAGCAACATGAAGTACATGTCACCTTGTAGACTTCTTACCCTTGTAGGACCACATAGGTCTGTATGCACTAGATCCAACAGACCGACAGAAAATTACTCTTTGCTCTTGAAGCTTGTCCTAGTTTGCTTCCCAAACTGACATTCTTTGCAGATGGTGTTGATGGGTTTCACAAGCTTTGGTAGCTCTCTCACAGTCTGACCTGAACTTATCTTTACCAGATTGTTAAATTTTATATGACACATCCTTTTGTGCCACAGCCAAATCTCATCTGCTTGGGCCAATAAACAGTAATCACTAGTACCTCTTAATTGATAAATATTACCTCTAGTTTTCTTACCAGTAGCAATCACAGTTCTGGAGCTTTCCATGATCTTGCACCCATTGTCTTTGAATCTCATATCATAACCTTTATCACACATCTAACCAACACTTAAGAGATTATGCTTCAAACCCTTCACATACAGGACATTATCGGTATTATGTTTACCATCAAATGAGATAGATCCTTTTCCACAAATCTTACCATCTGCATTGTCTCCAAACCTAATCAATCCTCCATCATACTTTTCCAAACTCACAAACTTACTTTTGTCACTGGTCATATGATGTGAGCATCCACTATCAATAATGCATTCATCATTATCTTTCTCAACCTAAACTGCCAAAGCACTTTCTTCCACTGGTTTTTCTTCCTTCACATAGCTAGCAGGATTAGTAGACATAGGTTCTTCTTTGATGGTAATAAACAAACATTCATTTGCACTAGTACTGGCATCATCAGATTCATCATCAATCACACCTTCATCATCAAAATCTCTAACATAGTAGCATTTCTTAGGAGCTCTAGGCCTGTTCTCAAATCTTTTTCTATTGCTTTCAATTCTTTCAGGACATCTAGAAGCATAATGACCTACTTAACCACAAGAAAAACATTTGAAAGGTAATTTGCCTTTAAACTTACTAGAACCTCTTTGTCATCTGTTAACAAAGTTAGCTTCAAGTTCATCAAAATCATTAGGTTCCACCTTATATTTCTTAGCTCTAGAGATCTTTTATCAAGTAATGGCTTTGAAGGCAGTCTCAACTTTTGGCAATGCATCACCAAACTCTCTCATCTCAAACGCTGTAAGCTTTCCAAGTAATTAATCTCTGTCAATAGCTTTTGCAGTCATTACTTCTTCAATAGTAGCTACCTTGTGACTATAGGACTTTGGTAGTGATCTGAGAATTTTTATCACAAATTCCTTATCACTGAGAGTTCCTCCCATACCTTTTATTTCGGTGACAAGTGCATCAACTCTTTGCATAAAGGTTGTTATGTTTTCATCTTCATTCATCTTCAAACCCTCATATTTCACTTTCAAGCTTTGTAGCTTGGCTTCTCTTATAGACTCATCTCCTTCATACAGATTTTTCAACTTCTCCCATACCTCATTTGTAGATTCAAGATCCACATTTTTTGTCAACACTGTGTCACTTAAAGAACTTAACAGGGCATCCTTAGCTTTGACATCCAACTCATATTATTTGATATCATCTCCAGTTGTCAAACCATCTTCAGGCATGACAAATTGTGACTGTGTAGCTAGCCATACTTTATAACCAAGATAGAAGAGATGGCTTTTCATTCATACCTTCCAAAGAGCATAATTTGTCCCATCAAATTGTGGAGCTTCCCTTTTATAAGACATCTTGGATCTTTCTTAAGCTGTTAGGCTTTCTTCTAAGAAACCTTGCTCTGATACCAATTGTTGAACTGCACTGGACAACTAAGAGGGGGGTGAATTAGTTGTCCTAAAACTTTTAACCAATTATGAATATCAACTTATCAATTGCTTATATTCTGATATAACCATAAAAGCATGAAATGAGAAGCTCAACACAGTAACACAATCAACACAAGAGACACCAGATTTTTACGTGGAAAACCCTAAAAGGGAAAAACCACGGCAGGTGTTAGCCCACAGAAAATATATAAGTTATATCAATACCAAAAAATAGAGGCTCACTGCCCAGATTGCTCACTGCCTATGGGTGGCTCACTACCAAAATGGTGAACTGATTAAGCAGCATCTACTCCATTGCAGGGTTCAGTTCTATTGAAGCACAATATTATTTCTCTGCTTTGCTCTTTCACACCTTCACACTTATCTTTTCATTGCCGCATCACACACACTTTTTTGCAACTACATCACATGCTTTTATATAATTCATCAACCTTGGAATGTACATCAAGGTTAGCATTACATTCATCAACCATTGGATCAATCTCCAAGGTTGGCATTACAATCATACATAAAATAGGTCTAGACCTAATACAAAATCAACTAAGAAAAATATATAAAGATGTATGCGGATCACATTGCTCCTTAGTTTGGATTCAAATGTAATCTTCCATGTCACGTCACACCTCTACAATCTTCAATGCTTCTCCGCAATTAATGAAATCAACCAAGTCAGCCAAGACTGGTGAGAGCACTAGGTCTGCTAAGAACATTCTTCATTCTCAATCCAATTTTCTCTTTGCAGACCAATCCAAAAGTAGGAACATGATCAGGAGACATCCACAAGCACATTGTAATCACCAGGAACAACCTCATAATCTCTAACCACTATGTCAAGAAGATTCTTCAAACCAGAGCACAAGAGCAACACTGTCATAAGTAAAAGATAGCTTGCGGACTACCAAATCATGAACCATTGCAGTTGAAGGTACTTAACATCATCACAGACTTGATTCCAAAACTGCGGACCAAAATACTTTAATGCAGAGGAATGCGGAGCATAACACTTTCTCCCTGTCACTACCAAACATACAGGAAAAGTAGTTTTCACACTGGTGAACACAATTCACTTAATTCTTCATGCCATAGGCTCAAACTTGGAATATAACATCTTCAAATAGACTTCTAAATCACTTCCAATCTACAAGAAAATATATTCATTCTACAGAAAATGTGAAGCTATCTTTTAGACTATTCTTCAAAGTCTAATACACTGTTTCCATTGCAACACACTGTTTCCATCGGAGGGGCTAATTTTATCAATATCCCCAACATCAGAATCACTTACATAGTTAAATACAAAGCATCTTACTCATGACAAGCAAGCAACAAAATAAGAGCATAGTTGACACCAATGACAACACAGATACGTTGACATCAATGACAACACCGATTAGGCACATACTTGCAACAAGGGTTTGAAAGGTTCTAGGATATACTATTGGAATTAGCTTGGACAACTGAGAGGAGGGAGGTGAATTAGTTGTCGCATAACTTAAACTTTTCTTGCCTTTAATCTTCTTTTACAACATTCAATCAGATAAACATTAAAGCATGAATCAATAACACATGAGCAGAAACATAAATAACACAATTAATACCAAGATTTTTGACATGGAAACCTGGTTAAGGTAAAAACCACCGTGGGGATTAACCCACAAAGATTATACTTTGTTAAAAGTATTACAAAGGGGAATGCACATGCATTCGGGCTCACTACCCAGAGCTCACTACTCAAAAGAAGGCTCACTGCCTACAGAAAGAAGATTACAATGAAATTGAACTAATAATTAGCATCTATCAATGCAAGGATTCAGTTCTAGTTAAGCACAAAATACTGACTTGATACACTTCATCTTCACTTCTTCTCTGCTTACTGTTCTTCTAACATCTGAACCTTAGATCTCTGCCCTTTTCACATTTACTCCATAGTCGTATCACACACACACCAAATCATTCAAATCCATTAGCTATATATATCTGCATCCAGATCTTTAACTATTTTTTAGTCAGCTTCAAGAACACTTAGAACTTTATTAAAAATTCAGTTATGTTAGCTAAATCCATGTACACTTGTAACATAGACCAAAACTTGCACTCACAAATTATTAATCAAGTTAGCTACTATCACTGATCATCACAACTTGTCTAACCAACAACTTCCATACATCCGGAACCAAGATCAATTACAAGGTCGGTCTGTTCTTCTTCTGCCTGCTCTGTCAAATTGTTAACCCGATACTCAGATGCTAATAACTATTGAATCCTTCATCACTAGAGGCCAAAACTCTAGATTTAGGTTTTCTTAACAATGCTTATGACTACCTCAGATCCGCGGCAAATTATGGCTTTCCATCGGAGAGATCCGGACCAAGATATCGGACCCTGTCACCTGCTCTGTTCCTAACTACCCAGACTTATATAAATTTTGATTCTGACTTCTGGTATGAACAAATTGTGTTATGAAGATGACTGGAATGGTCTTAGTTGCCATTAGTGACAACACCTGTTATGTGAAGTAGTGTCTCTTGCCAACATATACATGGTGCAAACTAATTATAAAACTCTTTTGGCAGACAACCTAGAAGTTAAGAACTTTAAGCTTTGCAAAAGTCTCTAGCATCCTAAATGTTGGCCAAAGGTTAATTCTTTCATGTGGTTTTCAGATTTAGATAAATTTCTTCATCATGACAATCTCTATAAATGTGAGGTTGTTGGTTTGAATAGATGTATCCTGTGCATTCAAGATGAAGAGACTAGAAAAAAAAATTCTTTTAGTCTGCTCCTTTTCCACTTTCCTTCATTTTTTATGTGTGATTTGTTGTGAATTTCATGGAATGGTTATGATTCTATCTAGGAATCTCTTGTGAATCATCCATGACCCTTATTGAATCTAAAATCTTATAATCTATTGCATGATATTGGTCTTGGTTTGATATGGTAGAATATTTGGTGGGAAAATAATCTAAGAATTTTATATGGTATGTAACTAGGCATATTAGTCAAGTATGGGGTAGAATTATGGTCAAACTAAAAGAAACCTATCAAGTTTTGATTTAGGATTACCAAGCAAGTTCTTGTTGGGAATTCAGAGTTCTTCAATGAGACTTGGTATTCCTAAGGTTTCTCTCACTTCTACCTCTTCCAAATAACCCTCAGGAATATTAACTTACTAAATAGAAACATCTTCCTTTAGGCTTGGTTAAAATCAATGTTGATGAAGCTTCAAAATATAATCCTAGAAATTTTGGCATGTGAGGTGTTTGTCATGACCATAATGGTAAAGTTAAGTTCTGGTTTGTTGGTAGTCTTGGTGTTGCTTGTAATCATTTTGTTGAGCCTATGGTCATTCACCAAGCTCTTTTAGAAGAAAATCTTAAGCATTTTATCGATATTATTTTAGAATCTGACTCAAATATTGATTGATCATTCCTTGATTTTCTCTCCTACATACCTTTTAATTCTATTTTTCATGCTTATGTGTAGAGCCTATGAGTTTCTCTACTTTACCAATGGGATCATATTTCCTCCCACTATAAAATATCTTCAAATCTAGGGCATGAAGCTCCTCATCTAAGCCCTTTGCATTTACAACATTTATGCATGTGTATGCTCCAAGTGTAATAGGGAAATGTATCCCTAGCTTGTTATTTTCTAACAACTTCTTATGCAACTCAGCTACCTAGCTAGAATACTCCAACAAAATCATCTTGTCACTGCAATACCTAGGAAGGAGGTAAGGGCTCTCTGGGAATCCTAATAATCTAATGTAATTGGATCTAGGTAACTAAATCAACCAGCTACCCCATGTTGAAATCAGGCTCATAACATCAGTGGATAGTTTATTGGTCATGCCTCCTTTAATAATCCTAATCATTTCACACAAAAAGGCATCATTCACCCTCTTGAAATGCACTCGTGCTTGTGTAAATTCCAACTATGGCTAATGTTATCACACTATTCAATCCTTCACCCTTTCCCATGTTACCTACTCTACATAATGTTGGAATGATGGCTTGCCTAGCCATGAGGTACACAATGTATGAGGTCATGTGGAATTATCTAGTGGTTGCCATAGTAGTGAGCTACTTGTGAATGTTATCACTGATGACCTAAGCCCAATCAATGAATTATGTATTGGCCAAGACAATGCAGATATATAGATACATCTAAGTGTTGTAGTTCCTGGCACTTTCCTTCCCCATAACTCTAAATAATATGGCAACCATATCATTGATTTATGTGTGAAATTCTACCCTGGCGAGTCTCTTATGAACTTTAGACCATGCTTTCCTAGTCTAGGAGAGCCAGTACTTGTTCAAATGTTTGATATTTCCCATGGTATCCTACTCATAATAAGTTGTTACTAACTCTTCTTTGATATCCACCATTGGCTTGTGGTATGGAATATTGAAATTGATTCAAATGCAATGATATAAACAAACACATCCAACAACGTATCACTTCCATTGTCTACTATCTTCTTAGATACCAGATCATAGGCTTGGGCACAAGCCATGATCAATTCTTGGCACTAAACTAAGAATGGGAACCCCCCTACTTGAGATAGTCCTAAGTTGACTAATATCTTTACTTTGTGAGTTTGATTGACCCCATACATTCATTCCTTGGAGTCATAGAGGTCCACATGCCCTAGGTTAGTATCTATGACCTATTATAAAGTGGAACTGGTCTTATTGGGATTGGTCACCCCCTGAAATTTGTAATTCATGTTGGAAGGGATATTTTTTAGCATTAATATCCTAAAATCAACATAAACATCTAAAAGGAGCACATAGAAAGTATAAAAATTCATTAAATTTGTGAAATTATGAGCATTTTAGTGTTTTTTAGGTTTGCAAGATCTAGAAGGACATGGGGATTTGGGACTGGGACCAAAAGTGCACATGGGATCTAGGGGTCCATAGGGATATTCTTATTTCGATGCATAATATGTGGAGCATGTGACAACAAGGGTCATAAGGATATTGGGACCAAGTGCAAAGTGCATGGGTACCTCCATGACTAGTGCCCTCATGGCTTTTACTCCATAGACCTTCACAGATGATAGAGGGACATAGGGAACAAGGATCTATGCCAAGATGGGAAGGTCCCTCTTGATGCCATATTCCCACCAACATTAATTAAATGGGTCTGTGGAGATTGAGGGGACATAAGGACCATGGATCATTTTAGGTCTGGAATGGCAACAAGAACCTGAAATGGGTTAAAGCTCAAAACTGACACAAATTTAATGAAAACCATTCAAACTAAAAACAATTAACACCATGTTACTATCGATCACTTGATTACATGCATTAAATCACCATTTTAAAATATCTAAGGCCCAAACCCTAATGAAAAATAGAAAATGCCTAACCCTAGGTTTGGAGCCCAAAAATTTGACCTGAAGCAAGTAAAAACTAAAATGAAATTCAATCAAGCACCCAAGATGACTTCAGATTAGACCTCAAATGTAAAAACAAAATAAAAGAACATAGAAACCAAACTATAAATGATAAAAATGATGAAAACCCATGTGTAAAATGGAAGTCCTTTCAAACCCAAATGTTCTACATTTAAAATCTTCAAGACAAATGACCACAATGCACAACAAATCGATAAAGAACTCAAACTAAGAATTTCCTTCTCAGAGCTCTGGAGTATGAAAATGAAAATGTAAAGTGACAAATAAATGAGAAAAATGGTTTATAAAACCCCCAAATACCCCGCACAAGTGAATTGATGAGCAATTAGGGTTTGGAGGGAACTCAAGGGGTGGAAGGATGTAGGGAATTTAGAGCAAGTCCAAAAGTCCATGGAACTTTTGATGCTTGAAAAACAAGCTAACATAGACAAGAAGTGGGAGACAGAGGACATAAGGACTTGGGACTAGGTCCAAAAGTCCCTAGAACCTCTAATGTTATGTCGTAATGTCCAACTTTTGCAAAAAAATGTAAGTACCAACAAATTTGTCATCAACATCTGATGAAAAAATTATGATTGCAAAATGATTCAAAGAACCTAGTAACTAAACCACAGATAGGAAATTCTTCCAACTCCACATCCAACATCTAGAAGAAATAATAGTCGATCATAGGTCGTGATACTTACCCAATGAAACTATAATGCAGTTAGAACCAACACAAAACTCGATAGACAAGGAAAATAGTGCCATAAATTCCTTAAAAGAAATGCAACATTGCAATCTCAAAAAACTAAAAAAAAAGAGACAAACCACTTATATTACATTCTCAATAAGGAACAAATATCTTCTCATCATAGTGCACGACATTTACAACAAGCATCATTGCAAGAACCAATTAACCGACCACCAACATTGAACGAAGTAATCACAACTGTAAATGATTCAAATAAATTAATGAGAAGATGACAAAGAGGAAATACTAAAATGTAAATAGACACAACACAAAACTTTATAGATGAGAAAATAAATACTGCCAATTCCTTATAAGCAATGCAACATTTTCACAATAGAATTGATGCACTATTGGACTTAAGGACATGCATGATATTTAAGGAATGCTACCCTAGTATATAAATCCATTCATCTAATCCCAATTCTATTTGTAATAGATGTTTCGGTGAGAAAGGAGTCCATTGATTCTCTGTATCTAGCATTTTAGACCTAGGCAAACAACCCACAGTCCTTAAGGTGCTTACTCAAGTGGACGAGATGCTAATAGCACAAGTGAGCTTGATACTACAAGTTACACATTCTCGTGGAGGGAAATACAAATACAGTGGCCACACAATTATTTTTCCCCAAGATATTACAACAATAGCAAAATCCCTCCCATAAAGACTTGAGGACCTAGAAGTTTTGATAGTTAGACAATTCCACACTGAAGGAGAGCATTATGACTATTATGTAAGTAGATCCCACATCATGAATGCCCTTGAATACAAGATAAAAATGATCCATACTACAAGGATGTTAAAATGGATATTGACTCACTAGCCTTGCTACCTGAAATTAGCACAGATGTTTTAGACATGTGAAGTTTTAGAATAGACAATGAAGAAATGATGGTGCAAGAAGTAGAAAATCATACCCAAGAATATGATCCATGCAATGAATTTGAGTATTCATCATCATTTATTCCAATATTACCAAATAGATAGTGAGAGATAGAAGCCATAAAAGAGACCTTACAACTACATCCTAGCAATGTTAGCATCATCCCCTAGCCTAAAATTAGCCCTTCCCTGATAAATGAGTACAATACTGAGGCACTACTTGACATGGCTTTTCCCACACTCTTCCCAAATGGGGTTGCACTACCCCTACAAGCCAAAATCAGGGACGTGCAAATGCATGAATATGCTTTACACCTCATGAGATATCATGATGACAGATTCAGAAGACATTTAAGTTTTCGCTACTTCCTCTACAATCTCATAATGCATCATCACAGCCAACAACTTGCTTCAATTTTTGTCAAAAAAATCTGGAAGACAACATACCAACTACTATACAAGACCTCCAAAACTTGCATGATGTTCTCGACAATCAATTAGTTGAGAAACTCATGTATTTTGGCACTTCTCTATGAGGAATGTGATCATATTGGAGAAAGCGTCATTCTGAACTAACAAATATGATCAACTAGTTAGGATCTCCCACAATATTCTTCATGTTGAGCTCCGTAGATATGAAATGGCTTGACCTCCATGTACATTATTTAGAAGAGATAACCTAGCACCAATACACTACTCAAGAAAATAGATCACCGAAAATGTAATTCAAAACCCACACACAACATCCTTATACCTACACCAATGATTTATGATATTTTGTGAAGAAGTCATAAAGAATTTGCTAAAGACAAAAGATTATTGGTACAGTTATGAGTAGCAACACCAAGGATCTACTTATGTACATGGGTTCTTGTGGTTTCTAGATGCATCAGATATGGACACACTTGATTGGAATAATGGTGTTGAACTAGAGAGAGCTACAAAATTCTTTGACAAATACATTTGTGCATGGAATCCTAGAGCAATCCAAAGAAGCCATGTAACATATCAATCATAGAAATTAGACAAGTACAAAGCTCGGTTGGTTGCTAAAGGGTTTTCACAAATAGAGGGAATTGACTATGAGGAGACCTTTGCCCCTACAACAAAGATGAGCACCATCCGATTAGTCCTAGCCATGGCAACTTAGTTTGGCTAGACAATCCATCAAATGGATGTGAAGAGTCCCTTCCTCAATGGAGATTTGGAGGAAGAAGTGTACATGACTCAACCACAAGGTTTTTAGGTTCCAGGGAGGGAGCATCTTGTATGTTAATTGAATAAATCTCTATATGGCCTGAAGCAGGTACCTAGGCCATGGTACATCAAAATTGATAGGTACAAGGGTTCCAATGGAGTCCTTCAAATCCAAATCTATACATCAAAAGTAGTGGTGATGATATCATTTTATTGGTCATATATGTAGATGATATCATTATTATAGGTAGTGAGGTACATGCAATTACACAGATTAGATCTAATATTAGTATAGCTTTTGACATGACTAATCTAGGCCTCTTACATTACTGCCTAGGTGTAGAAGTTTGGCAAACAGGTGGTAACATTTTTATTTCACAATCCAAATATGCCAAGAGTTTGCTCAATGATGCAGAGCATGGTGGGCTTCAAAAGGTTTTATAAGGTACAAAGCACTTATTTTGATAGATCACCTAAACACTCACAAATTCACTTCCATGAAACATGGTTTCAAAGGCTACAAATACACCAAATAGAGGTTTCAAGACACTAAACTTTTAATGAACCTCTGATACACCTTAGGCATCATAATATTGACTAGATAAAATGAACCAAACTCCCTTAGAACCTTGGTTCCTTCATTATCCCATCTTTCATACCCAAGAGGCCTATTTGCTTTTAACACTCCAAATAGAGAAAACAGAGCATAACTTTTAGAATACTCTTCAAACCCACAAAATAATTGGCATTATAAATACTCTTTTGGCTTGTCTTTAACATATTCAATAGGTGACTAGGGTTGTTTTGAAAAGTAACCTCCAAAATTTGATTGTCCCACTATCCTAAAGGCCTAATTAGGACAGCAAACTAGGTTTTTCAAGCATAACTTTTAAGTAAGACCTCAAACCTAGAAACAAATCACATTTTTAGATACCCCTTATGACTCTCTTCAACATACTAAGAAATGGGGTGGGGTCACTTTGTACGGACTGTCCCAAAAAATGACTGTTCTTACTACAATTAGGCCTAATTCAGCTAGTTTGCATGAGGGCTTATTGGATCTCTGTACCTCTAACCTCTAAACTCCTCACCAAAGGCTAAGACACATCAAATATGGTCTGTACATGTTTATTAAACCATTTTCCACTATGTTCCAAAGTCTTTTCTTCAAACCCTAACTTCTAGCCATGCATTCATGCTCAAAAATCATGAAAAATCCACTAGGGCAGCAACAAACTTATGCAACTTGCCTTCCCCTGCACCTGCAAACAAAATCAAATTGAAAAGAACCCAAACTAACCCATTCCACTAATTTACAAAGGTTTCCATCGGTGGAATGGTTGTTTATTCCCTTTTTAGACTCTCAAACCCTTAAATGAGGGTTTCAAGACAGTTTATAGAAAAATGACTCAAACAAGCTTAAATCTTAATGAAATTTCCTCAAATTAAGTTTATTTGAGAGCTAATACCCTATTCTATCAAAAACCAATAAAGATTATGGCCTGGTGATGTTGTACAAGCCGTACAATGCTTGCAAAACAGGGAAAACGTTGAAATCTGCAAGAAAACAGAGTATTTATTCAAAAATTCTTCAAGATACAACTTTTTTCCACCCTTTATCGCCTTCACAAGGCTCTTTAAACATGTTACAACAGTTATCTTAACTGCCCCTTAAGTTTCTAATGTCCAAAAACCTTCCCTTTACAAAGTGACTTCATATTCCATTTCTTGCACTTTTGCAATTTTGACAATATTTGCAAGGTTTTACAATATTTAACAACTTGACCCCACACTTTACCTAGAAACCTATTCAAATGACCCAAATGCAATAGATTTGGTCCAAATATGACCTCATTACAAACAAAATACAACCAATAGCTCAAAATTTACAAAATTGCCTCATGGAGGCATGAAGTTTACAAGGTGCCCTGCACCACTCAACAAATTCAGAATGATAGATTCCAAAATTTTGTCAACACCTATGAAGAAAGGGTTGAAACTTTCAACTAAAATTGACTCTAAGATCATTGATGAGTCAGCTTACAAGCAACTAGTAGGGAGCTTAATATACCTTGTAGCCACTAGACCTGATTTGAGCTATGTTGTGGGTTTCATTTCCAGATTCATGACAACACCAAATGTAGAACATTGGACTGCAATGAAGAGGGTGTTGAGATATGTAAAAGGGACTCTTCACTTTGGCATTCTATATAGCAGAAGCAAAAATCCTAGGTTGGTTGGATTCAAAATTGGGCAGGTTCTGTTGATGATAGAAAATCTATTTCTGGATATATTTTTAGCATTGGCATGGATGTAGTCACATGGACCAACAAGAAGCAATAGGCAGTAGCTCTTTCCTCGATAGAAACAGAATATCACTCAGAACAATAAAAGTAGCATGTGAGGTTGTGTGGCTTAGAAGGATGATTTTAGACATGAAGATGCCTCAAGCAAAGCCTTCACCCTTGTTCTATGACAAATCAAGGGGTGCTCAAACTTGCCAAGAATCTAGCCTTCCACGTGCATACCAAACATGTGGAACTACATTGTCAATTCATGAGACAACTTGTAGAAGATGGATGGCTTATGATGTAGTATTGTCCTTCAGAGGATCAAACTACAGACATTCTTACCAAACCTTTGGATCCTAAAAAAATTGTAAAAATTTAGGATAAACTTGGTGTAGTTAGTAGATTGACCATTAAGGGAGGGTATTAAAGTCATACATAAACCAGAACTATCAAAATTATAAACAACCAATAGATATTAAACTTTAAAGCTAATAAACCAAGCTATATCAACAAAATAAAGTTATCTGCTTCATGATTTGATCTTATTAGAAAATTCAAATATTTAATCATGTCACTTCCTCTCATTTTCATCCTAGATAACATTCTTGTTATCACCATTGGTTGTTGTCTGTAGACATAGTCACCAAGGAAGTCCAATATTGTCATAACCCCTATTCTCAATAATTAATTTTCAAATTTAATATTATTAATTTAATGATTGTTGACTAAATTTGACTCATGTGCGTGACAGGAATATACTCTCGACAGATAGAGAGTATCATCGAGGAGGGGGTGTCTAGCCGACTAATAGCGACTGTGGTGAAAAAAATCTACACACATAGGCACTTAGATGGCATATAGTTGCATTGTCATTGCATAAATAAATTAATTTGATAAATTGTTTTCTTATTTTGATAGAAAAGAAAATCATCTTATGTTTTATAGTCGTCGTTTAATTAAATTGTTAGTTAGATATTAATATGTTCTTTTTGGAATAAAATTAGATTTAATTTAATTATATATTGGTTTCTTTTATTAAAATTATATGTGAAGGAAGGAATTATATTTATTATTATTTATTATTTTTAGAGATAATTCATAGAAAAAGAAAACAAAACAAAAGATAGAAACAAATAAAACAATAGAAAAAAAACTTAAATTTAGAAAAAACACAAAAAAACAAAGCAAAAATAAAAACAAAAAAAGATAGAAAGAAAGAGGAGAAGAAAAGAAATTATTAAAAAGAGAAAACTCTCTCATTCTCACACATACAATATTCATTCTCAAAAAAACCAAGAACAAAGAAGAGGATTTGGAGATTTGGCAAAGGAAGCAAAGGAACAATAGAGAGAGAGAGAGAGAGAAGAACTAGGAAATATTTGATCACTGGGAAGCGTATTTCATAGGTTTTTAATCAATCCTTAATGTCATATTGGTTTTATCATCTGAGACTGTATGGCTGGAATGATGTCTCTGTATTCGATTTATCAATTGTTATTATTTTAATTTGTAATTACTATTATTTCTTGCATTCAGAACATTTTTGGTATTCATACTGTGATCTTATTACCCTTGTGATTGTGTTGATATCTGATATATGTACATATATATTTACTATTTAGATTTTAATATTATAGACTTAATCATAGGAGAGATTATATATACGCTGATATGATATTTAGACTGTATGCATATTATATATCTACTGTTATCATTTTATATTTTTATATGGTATATATGTTATACTTTTACGTTGTTATTATTACCAATTTGAAACTATATAAATTCATAAGATACTGAAATGTATTACTGTGTGAATAGTTACAAGGGTGGCCAACGAATTGCTATGGCCGACCCTGCTGTAAATAAGGAGGGGTCCTAACAGCCACGACGGCCTCCTTTGAGGAGGTCGCTGCCCCAAAGGGGCTATGACACTCCCCAATGGAGACCGTCGCCCAAGAAAAACCTTTGACATTTCTTTCAATTGGAATTTGTTTCTTTTATTATCTGTTGTGCATAATGTATTTTGATTGAAGTTCATTCTTCATTGTCACTGCTATTTACTACAAAGACATTCGATGGAATTTCAATTCACTGAGTTTTGTATGATATGGAAAATATATATATTCCTATATATGTGTGTGTGTGCACGGATATATATATATATATATATATATATATATAGTTTTTTGCATGTATTATATACATTGTTGATCGTTGTTAATTATGGTTGTTTTGTATATCATGGCAGTCGATCAAAATTATGTGTTTATTTGTATTTTCTTGTGCCACATGTAATATATATATATTCAATCACTGTTGTATTGAAGATGTATATATATTTATATATTGTTGTAACTATCACAGCTAGGCTTACTGTGGAAATTTAATGCTTGAAGTCTTCTTATGTTAATTTTATTTTTCTAGTCCCAAAAAGGAAATGTATATATTATTGCTATATTTTCATTTTGAATGTAACTGTAGAATACACTGGCACTTTGAATGAAAATAAACCAGAAATGTTAGAAATTTCGTTGTTTAGATAAAATGATATTTGTTATAACTAAATGTTTTTTATTATGGTAAACTGCAAAACAAGGTTGTGGATCCCTATACAACATAGCCCATAAGGCAAGCAAAGGCCTCACACAGGCCAGAAATAGTGCTTTGACAGTAGACGGATAACAAAGCCCAACAGGCTAAGCAACAAGGCTGCAAGGAACAACAACCTAAACAATTGCAGAACCAGACCTATCAGATCAAACACCCTTGGCTCGAGTGGGGTTGAGTGAAACATGCTTGGGAAAACCTCGCTTCCTCCTTTGGACAATAGTCCAAAAAACATCATTTCCATCCACAGAAAAAGGAGGAGGAGAAAATCTCTCCAAATCCTCGGAAGGGGGCAGAGCCTAGGGCACAACAACACTTGCCCCAGCAACAACTTGTGTACCTATAGTATCAGTCTGAGACATAATAACATCAGCAGTCGAGATCTCAGCAGTGGACCTAGCAATAGCAGCAACAGCAGGGGAGGTCCCTGTAGCAGTTCCAAAAATAACAGCAGTAGCAAGGGAGGTCCCTGTAGTACACCCAGCAACACCAGTAATAGGGGAGAACCCTGACAACACAATAGCAACCCCAACAGAAGACGTTGTCCCAACAACAGTATTAGCAGAAACAATGATAAATGTCTCGGCAATAGTCCCAGCAGCAATCACAGTAGCAAAACCACCAGCAGTAGCCTCCGCCGCAAAATCAGGAACCACCTCAATATCAGGAGCAGACCCATCATCATTAGAGGAAGGTTCAGCCGCCTCTGACCCAGGAATATCCTCAGCAGCATCAACTTTAAGATGTTCAGGAAAAGTATTCTTCCACCAGGAGGAAGTATGAGGGATCTTTAAGAGAGGGCACCCAGAAGCCAGATGACCTGTAGCGAAGCACCTATGACACTGAAAGGGAATACCTTCATAGTCCAAAATCTGCCTCCAAGAACTATCAGCAACCTGTAGCACAATCTCTGCAAGGAGAGGCTTAGAGAGATCCAGATCCACAAGAACATGAGCGTAAGTGGTATGAGAGAACAAGGTAGTTGCTTAATCCACCATAATAAAAGAACACAAAGAATTATGAATACCCTCATAACAAGAATTACACCAAAGATGCAGCAGAAGATTCGAGAGACGAATCCAAACAGGCATTCTATTGAAAGACTCAGTCAATGGGTTAAAGGAGGGAACCCAAGGCTTGAGAAGGAGGGCATGATGGCCCCAAAACCAAGCATGAGTATCAAGAACAACATTCCGATCATAAACTAGAAATCAAAAGTGACTACAAAGAAACCCTTTGCATAAGGGTAAATTTCTATTTTCCCTTTCGTGATAGGGCGCCAATGCTCTAAAACCCAGAGGTTCAAATCGTTTAGCTGAGGCCACCAACAGTCAAATCTACAAATCAAACCCTGCTTAGAGAAATAGTCCACATGTTTTAAAACCTCATCCCCTAGGACCACTACAGGTGGAGGCAAGTCTGACTCAGAAATAAATCTCTTAGAAACCAGAGCAACAATAGCATTAGCAGACTCCCCATGCCTTCGAGGAGAACCACTACTAACAATCTTTGCATAAGAGGTAGCAGCAATAGCAATAGCCCCATATACAGATGGTGTACCAACAGCCGCAGACACCCCAACAGCAAACGAAACCCCTGCATTTAAAGTAGCAAACGAACCCTATAAAGTAACAGTCGTAGACACGGACGACGCTCCAACGGTAACTCCAGCAGTTGAGCCCATGGACGGTGCACCAACAGTTGTAGCCACACTAGTAACAGAAGAAAACCTAACAGCCACAGACACCCCAGTAGCAGACGGAACCCCTGCATTTAAAGCAGCAGATGAACCCTATAAAGCAGTAGCTGTAGACATGGACGGCGCTCCAATGGCAACTCCAGTAGCTGAGCCCATGGACGGCACACCAACAGTCGTAGCCACACCAACAGCAGAAGAAAACCCTGTAATTAGCCCAGCAATAGACGAATCCTGTGAACTAGGAATATAGGTGGGAAGAGGAGCAGGAGAGCCCATGTTATTATTAAAACTTACCAGGAGGTTTGAATCTAGGTTGTTGGCTCTATAGGCTGAAGCCCCACCATTTCACCACTTAGTCTCCCCTCTTGGAGGGTAAGCAACCTCAATTTTTGACACGGTAGAGGGCGACCCCATGGGGTTTGAACATTGGTTGTTGGCACTATAACTAAATGTTAACCATACTGAGAAAAGAATGATTTCTTCAAAATGATGTTATAGGAAAACTAATAGATTGAGTTATTTCAAACCAGTAATTTCATTACAAACTAGTGAACAATTTTCGTCTGATAGATTATTACTTATCACTGGAATTGTAAATTTAGACAAAAACATGCAAACTAGAATAATGAAACTTTGAGTGAATTCTACTTTTCTGAAGAAGAATACATTGTTAGTAAATGTTTTAAATCTTAAACAAACTATTCCTTTTATACTATGAAAAATGGCATCTCTTGGAAGAACCAGTGGAGGTAATTGTCAATATCTTCAAACGAGGGTAATCTCCCTAATTTTGTTTATAAAATATAATCTAGGAGATAGATTTATCTTAAAATGGTCATATGATTAAGAAGATTGTTGGTTACACATAACCTTGTATTTGGCAAAATGCATAGGTATCAGTTATTTCCTAAAAAGCTTGGTCTTAAAATCAAAATACTAGTATGCCTAAAACATAGACTCTCAGACTATGGTATTCAATCAATTGCATATACTTGAGTCATGCTTGTAAGTCCATCATGGTATTAATGTGTATTGTGTTTTATGAAGTGATGTCCTATGATTTGGGGTTTTGTATATACTCATTTTTATGCGTTATGGGGAAAGAAACCTAATTTGCCTTTGATAGATGAACGAATTCAATTTCTATTCATTAAGTATGTACATAGTATATGATCATGATATCAAGAACGAATGACTGTTCTTTGAGAAGGATAGTGTTTCTTTGCATATGTATTTTAGCTTACTTGAAAAGTATGTATGAATTGTGGATGCATTTTTTTTTCATTCTTGCATTTATGTATAATGAGTTAAGTAGAGCACCAGATTATTTCACCTATGTCGGTTCCAGTTTGCTAGACCCCTCATGATGGGTCGGGCTTCCCAGTAGGGAAACACGGGGAAGCTTCATGCTTCATGTTAGGGTGGATATCACCATGATGATACTCTCTCTTGAGTTCCACGATGCTCGTGTGGAAGATATTATTTGCTATGAGTTATTCATGCATAAGCCTACATGGCTAAATCTTGTAAAGGCACGACCTTGTATTGATGTAATTATTAACTCATTGATGTATGTAATACCATTTGAAATAATGATGAAGTTATTAAATTTTGTCTCTTTTCCCACTCTATTTTGTAAATAATTTATTCTATTTTAATATTTTGGTATCGAAATGCTTTTTTGAAGCTTTTTTTAGTAAGTGAGTTTTACAGTCTTTACATTTGGTATCAGAGCCAAAGGTTCTTAGCTCTAGAACCTATGTACTCACTATGCTTTCCCATCTGACATTATGAGAATCTAATGTTTGGAATTCTTATGCCAAGATGGTGCATCTCAAAATGACTACCAGGAAGTCAGTCATTAGGAATGAACGCTATCTCAGGGCTAAGAAGGAAAGAGAAGCCATTGTTCGCACCAAAAAGGGGACAAATAATGACAATGACATCTGGTTAGGAGATATGGAGACCTTGAGTCATGCCCTCTCTTGAATCAGTCAAGAGAAAAGAAGGATGAGAGACGATGTCAACTTAAACCATCTACCTTCGGTCTCTCCAACCAAGTCAGCATCCTTGCCACTATCTAGGGATATACCCTCTGAGTATAGTGTGACTCCTTCTGTGTTGTTTAGAGATCCTTGAATTCCTTCTTTGGCTGAAATAATTGTAATTTCCTCAAGTGATGAATCGGAAGAGTATACACAAGTACACCCACCTCCCAAAGTTGTAACCCTCGAGTCTGAAGAGGAAGAGGAACTAGAAGAGTTCCCCTTGTCTGAGAATGAAATGTAAATTTTTATGTTATTTTTAGAAAAATAGAACTTCTATAGAGAATAAGGATGTAAGAATCCACCAATAAATAAAATGAGACCTTGATTTTTGAACACGTGAATGTTTTGGAATTCATTATGATTGAATATATGTGATTCAATGTATGAAGTGCAATGCAAATAGTTGTTGGAAATAATCTTTCAGTGTGAATGTAATTAGAGTCTTAGAAACTTGGTTGTCAAAGTGACCATGTGTATTCTCCTACTCACCTCTGATCAAGGTGAAGTGTAGCGTTGTGCTCCCTTCATATAATGTGAAACTGTGGATGTTAATATTTTATTTTATTACGTGAAAATTTCAAGATGTTGTGGGCCAGCACGAAGTTTTTCTATTTTATTTATGCGTAAGTATAGCCATCAAGATGCTTCGTCTTGCATATTTTATGAATATGTTGATTGTTGAGTTCATTTTATACTTTGATGATTTTATTTCTACTTGATATCTTTTCATTTCTTTACTGTCGATGGCTATGCTTAAATGTTTTGACTATTGGTCTTGTATTATGTTATGTTATGTTCTCCATCAAACCATGAAGGCTCTGATGGAATGTATAAGGGAGTAGAACGCAGAGAATACACTAGGTCTAGGGTATGTAATTGTGTACCAGAGATGGGGTAGAATAAAATTCTTTCGGTTGATGCTAGGCGCAAGAGATGGTAGATTTGTAGTTGATGCGAACACGTAGTGTCTATAAATATGGTAACGTAGTATTGTCAACCTCGAAATTGGGTTGCTTTGGAGTTTTCTTAGTAGAGGAGGCTTCTAACTTGAGGAGGATAGGTGAGCTTATGACAATTGAATCATGTTATTGGTGTGTTTCGATTTAATCAAAGGGTAGACACATTATGTAGAAGATACATGCTTTATATTGGCCATTAGGCCTTGTGTGTACTTTATATTGATTAATATATTTATTAGAACTCCAAAAATGTGGTGCAGGGAAGCCACTCAAATTTAGAATATTAGTAAGGTATTTAGTTACCCCAGAACATGTGCGATGAAAGGTCGATTAAGACCAGCACACAACTAGGATAGATAAATAATTACCTAATTAAGAAATTAGTAGAAATGAGTAGGAAATATTTATACTAATACACGTGATGCATATGCATATCATTGTTGTCTTTGTGAGAGTGATGCACTAGAGTAAGTCATTGACTCCTTTTGTGTGAATAAAGCCTCGAGTAATGATTACATTCCTAATTTATGTGTGAGATACACTTTTTATACTCATTATGTTTATTGGATCGAGTAAGTATCACTATAGCTATACTACTATGATTTATGCATATTTCACATTTTGTGCGAGAGTTGCACTTACCATAATTATGGTACGTAAACTTGAACTAGTAATGCTTATTGTATGCAATGCATATTCCATACTTTGGTGCGAGTGAGGCACTACAAGTAAATTATGTATTCGTACCCTATGTGAGTTATGCACCAAGGGTTCATGTATTCTATTTGTTAGTTATTCATTCTATGTGCACTTGTGCGTGTTATGCACTATCATGTTATTTGATCTGTATTTTATGCAATTTGAGATAGATTATTTTTGTTGAATGTGTTGTGTGTGATAAGCTTACTTTTTGGGACAAGATGCCGAATGTGGGCTAATAGAGAAGGTGATCTTCTTTTTCAAGATCAACCACTTTTTGTATTTATGCTTTGTCCAAAGCTATATTGTACCATTGAAATAGATGGATAATGATTGCCTAGTTTCTATATTATATGTTTCTCTGCCACATCCTGTATACAAGAAATTTGTTCATTCTGGTATAGAATGCATATAAGGCATCAGGCATGCATCGAGATTTTCCCTCCTGCCTAGTGTTATGGGTTTCTAGGCGCCTCATGCAGGACCGGGTATTCTTCGAGTTAGGGAGAATCTCGGGGAAGTGTTGTGTTCATGGTTGGGTGGAAAAAGCACCTTAACCATGCTTTTGATTTTTGGCTTGCGGAAGACCAGTGGGTTATGGCAGCTGAAAATAGATTGTACATTTGGATCTTTTTATAAAATGGATATAGTATGTATTGAACCATTGTATGACAAAGAATAAAATTGTACTAAGGCTGCATTTGAAAAAAAAAATAGAAATTATACATTTTTGAGTATCTCTATCAATAGAAAGTTTCCTTTTCCAATCAAAATTTATTTTTGTTGATAAATTTAGTAACTGGTTGTATCATTATAGAGATCATGATGATCTTCTTATCTCTAATCTATCTAATCATATGATGATCTTTTTGTATGTTGAAAACCTGTGATCTTCTTATCTTTTATATTGATCAATATGAAGACCTTGTTGTAAATTGTTGATATTTTCCGTATGTTGAGATTTTTTCTTTTGTTAGTGTTTGATTTGCCAATGATGATAACAACTATGGGATTCTTGTTTTTCATCATAAGGGCAATTGTTTTGATGTCTCATGCGAGTAGGCATGCTGACAAAATGAACATAATGGTTTTATTTTATATGTAAATGTCTGGGAATATGAGTAAGATTGTATGAAGAAAATGAATTAGCTTGCATGCTTTTATCGTCGTAAAGTATAGAAATAAGTTGATTGATAAACAATGACATGCTAACAATGTGTTCAAGTGAATGAATGTTAGAACAGAGAAATTTTTGCAGTTATGAACAAACAGGTGCTTGGAGCAATGACACATTGTCAGGTCAACCGATTTTGACATTGAGGTAAAACAAAATTAAAGAGGTATGAAATTTTATCTTCAGTAAAGTTGATCATCAGGACGATGATTATTTTAAGGGGGGAAGGATGTTATAACCCCTATTCTCAATAATTGATTTTTAAATTTAATATTACTAATTTAATGATCGTTGACTAAATTTGACTCGTGTAGAGAGTATCATCGAGGAGGGAGTGTCTAGCCGACTGATAGCGACTATGGTGAAAGAAATCTACACACACATGCACTTAGATGGCATATAGTTGCATTGTCATTGCATAAATAAATTAAGTTGATAAATTGTTTTCTTAGTTTGATAGAAAAGAAAATCATCTTATGTTTTATAGTTGTCATTTAATTAAATTGTTAGTTAGATATTAATATGTTCTTTTTGGAATAAAATTAGATTTAATTTAATTATATATTGGTTTCTTTTATTAAAATTATATGTGAAGGAAGGAAATATATTTATTATTATTTATTATTTTTAGAGATAATTCATAGAAAAAGAAAACAAAACTTAGAAAAAACAAAACAAAAGATAGAAACAAATAAAACAATAGAAAAAGACTTAAATTTAGAAAAAACACAAAAAAAAAAAAAAGCAAAAATAAAAACAGAAAAAGATAGAAAGAAAGAGGAGAAGAAAAGAAACTATTAAAAAGAGAAAACTCTGTCATTCTCACACACACAATATTCATTCTCAAAAAACCAAGAACAAAGAAGAGGATTTGGAGATTTGGCAAAGGAAGCAAAGCAAGAATAGACACAGAGAGGATAAATGGGAAAGATTTAATCACTGGGAAGCATGTTTCACAGGTTTTTAATCAATCCTTAATGTCATATTGGTTATATCATCTGAGACTGTATGGCTAGAATGATATCTCTGTATTCGATTTATCAATTGTTGTTAGTATTTTAATTTGTAATTACTATTATTTCTTGCATTCAGAACATCTTTGGTATTCATACTGTGATCCTATTACCCTTGTGATTGTGTTGATATCTGATATATGTATATATATTTACTGTTTAGATTTTAATATTGTAGACTTAATCATAGGAGAGATTATATATACGCTGATATGATATTTAGATTGTATGCATATTATATATCTACTGTTATCATTTTATATTTTTATATGGTATATATGTTATGCTTTTACGCTATTATTATTACCAATTTGAAACTATATAAAATCATAAGATACTGAAATGTATTACTGTGTGAATGGTAACAAGGGCGGCCAGCGAATTTCTATGGATGACCCTGTTGTATATAAGGAGGGGCCGTAACAACCACGGAGGCCTCCTTTGAGGATATCGCTACCCCAAAGGGGCTATGGCACTCCCCAATGGAGGCCGTCACCCAAGAAAAACCTTTGACATTTCTTTCAATTGGAATTTGTTTCTTCTATTATCTGTTGTGCATAATGTATTTTGATTGAAGTTCATTCTTCATTGTCACTGCTATTTACTACAAAGACATTCGATGGAATTTCAATTCGCTGAGTTTTGTATGATATGGAAAATATATATATTTGCATATATATATATATATGTGTGTGTGTGTGTGTGTGTGGATATATATATATATATATTTTTTTTTTGATCGACTACCACAATATACAGAACAACCATAATTTGTTGATTGATGTTAATTATGGTTGTTCTGTATATCATGGCAGTCGATCAAAATTTATGTGTGTATATATATATATACATAATTTGTTGATTGTTATTAATTATGGTTGTTCTATATATCATGGCAGTCGATCAAAATTTATGTATATATATATACATACATACTATATGTATTTACTCAGTCACTGTTGTATTGAAGATGTATATATATTTATATATTGTTGTAACTATCACAGCTAGGCTGTAACATCCAAATCTGAAATGACAAGAAGTAACTAGGTTTTCACAACGGTAAATAATTTTCTTTTTTACTAGGTAATCAAATACGAAAGCAGCTTATCTATAACCCATTACTACATTTTTTTCCATTTTAACATAAACATGATCTCATTTTCATAAAACTGAAAGAAAAGATAAATAATAAACATTTTGTTCTTTAACAATTTGAAATTTTCTTGAAACAACAAATATTGGAAACATACCATTAACATGCATCTTGATTGTCAACCCATCACATTCAAGACTCGGCATTCCTCAGTATTTGGAAGAGAAAGTATCTTCAAGGAGTTTAACCTCCAACCACAGACTGTCAGTCTCCCACACTCCTTCCTAACCGGAAGTTGCCCTACCCTACTCAAGAGGATAGACTTAGGATAACCATCGGTGTTTGCCATCTGAGCTCTGGTGTTGTAACTTATGTGTCTTGTTATCGTGCAGATCCCTAGATACCCTCTAGTCATGCACGACACTCCACAAGAAACGCCATCCAGTTACGGTGAACGTTCGATGCACTTGAGGATAGTACACCACCTTGGCCAAAGGATTATTTTTAATTAGCATTCTAAGAACGCATGAACTTGGTTCACCCACCCTACTCGACTTGAACTGATCGAAATCCTACAGTTTCCTATTTGTATAATTTGAACTAATTGACAACCTTGATGACCTCAAGGGTTTAGGATTTCCTCCTATAATAGCGCATGGCGCAACATTTACTCTAATCCCAAGTTCATAGTTTCATAAACTCATATTCATGTAAAAACATTGTTTAATAATGCCCACTCCTAAGTGGTTTCACACTTGTTTACTCGGTTTCCATGTTTGCACAACACACTCAAGTATCTAAAACAATTTCCCGTTATCCCAGAATTCAAGGGTTCTAGACTCTTAAGGCCTACAAAACGATACTAGCATCATCGCATGCAACGTAATCTGGATTCAAAATGCAGGTTTTCCCAATCTACTTGCTCGTTACAAAACCATGACGATTTTCGACACAAATACATTAACTCCCTACTCCCCTTTCCAAGTCAATTAATTTCACATAAGTTATTGAGGTAAGAATTGCAAAATAAAATAATAAAAGATTTGGACTCTTTCTTATGACCCTAGAGATGACCAAACACATGGTCGACCTCTAACAAAAGATAAAAGATGAAAACGACTCAAGCTGGTTGCAACTACAACTTCGACCATCAAACTCATTAAAGTTTACGTCAAACATGCTTTAAAATCTGTGATTTTAAACTCCTACACAACATGTACGTGCAGCAACGTGATTTCTCACAATGGAGCTATTGTTTCAAGCACTCTAAGGGCAGTTTTACGTTGATATCTCGGTCTTAAAGGGAACTCTTAATATTTTACGTCTTTACCGACGGTTTGAAGTTTGCAATTCACATTTGCATCATGCAGTGATCATTCTTAGATGAATGCACATCGAGAACTATGCTCTATCATAATACGACATCAACCATGAGGTATAATGATCTATTTTCTAAGTTCTCAAATACTAACAAGTAGCAGCAATATTATTTCTAAGGTTTCTATTACCATAAGACAGCAATGAAGCATTTATAATGATTAACCTCACACAGATTCACAGTAGAAGACATTGTCTTCACATTCGATTCATTGTAACATAATTATTCGTGCACAAATGAGACACATTTACTGGTCTATACCGAGAAACAGAAGAGAAATAGGAAAAGAACCTGTTGACAGAGATAGAGATTACTGCGGCAAGTTCCACTTCCCCTTTGGCTAGTCATCCTCCTCTGGTTTACAAGACTCTCTCTATCTCCCTCTAACACAATGATAGTCCACTCTAACCTATCCTCCTCTCTACCTGACACAACTCAAGATGAAGACAAGCTCCCACAATTATCTTCTTTGCCGATCACTACACAGAAGCTTCCATTGTTCTCTCTCTGTTGTTTCTCTTCTCAAGACAACGACAAACTCTCCTTCAATTCCTGTCTCTCCCACTTCTTACTATCTCCGACTCCTCCCTCACTCATGCTTCCCAACTTCTCAAAAACTCTCACCCTTTCCACGATGCAGAAGTAAAAAGAATCCTGTTTCTCTCTGCCATTTTTTTTTCCTTATCCCCCACACCATGACAGTCTCCTTTTCATTTGTTCTCCTCAACCCCTGATTTTCTCCTTCTCTCTACCTCACGATCCCCACATTCCAAGGCATACCTCCCCTATCTTCCTACTCGACGGGAGTATCTCACTTACTCGCCCATTATTCCCTCTAACTACTTCCTCCCTCTTCGATGAAAAGGCCTCCCATCATCTTTAACTGCCATTCCTTCACTTAGCAACGACAGACTACACCTCTTTCTCCACCTCGCGAGGGAATCTCTCCTAATTAAGTCTTCCTCTCCAATTCTAACTATCACCCGTATAACTTCCATACCGTGCAGGAAAAACTCCCTATCTTTCTGTAGTTTTCCTTATGATTATTAATAACAGCCAACCGCTGCCTCTGCATCCGCAACGATGAAGGAATATCTGGCGTAAATAAACAGTTACACCTTTATTTTTATGGGATAACTTCGACACCTATCTCAACCGCCAACACTCGAACAAAATGGCATATAACTTTCCAAGACCAACTTAAAGATTGAATTGAGGAGTTAAACACAACAAGGTAGCGGATAAACAAATGCCTAAGGCATCTCTATGGGTGAATAAGAAAAGGAGATAAAGACCACTCTAGATAAGAGACTCAAGGTCAGACCAAAAATAACTCGCGGTCAAAGCTAAAAGAAAAGACTCATGCTAAACGACGACCATAACAAATTATTTCACGCTATGGCTTCAAATCGACATTCGTCAATCTACAAGAAAAGAATAAATTCACAACACAAGTTCGACGCATTTTACGACAATCTCGACGGATTGATCGTAACGCAAACAAGTTTCCTACATCGTTAGATGCTCAAAACGACTTCTCGCGTCCTTCGACTACGAGATGTGATCCGCAGTTCACCACAAGAAGGTTCATTTAATTACTTATAAACGAAATAATAAATGTCTATATAAGTCAACTTGCTATGGAGGACTTACGACGACATCGATGACTCCAAGATTCTATATGACGACTTTCGACTAGGATGTTACACTTTATCCTCTGACGTCGACATCTAGTTACTAACCCATCTGATAAACAAAACTAAATTGATGGTTCCAAGGTTTATCTACCTGTTTGGCGTTCTCATTAACAAACACCCATGGTTAATTTCCAGAGTCTATACTCTCTCTCGAAGATACTTTCTCTTCCTGTCGAACATGGTCCACCTATTCCTGCAACGACAGTCTCACACACAATTTTGTGGTCAAAGCAGCTATGTTCCCAAATCAAAACATAATATATCCAAAACATCATTTCTCTTAACAAAAAGGACATTTAGTCTACAATCTCACATTGATCATAATCATTAGATTCTATAATTTCATAGAACTAGCTTTGTATAATAAATCATCAGTTTCCATGTTGTCCACAACATATTATATTACTAAAAATTTCAAGAAAGTAAATAGCATAATTGTTTCCAAAAAGAGGGATGTAACATATCCTTCCCCTTCAAAAATCATCGTCCCCGATGATTAAGTTTATCAAGCAAAATTTAAACTTAAAACAAACTTTTTATAATGCAACATTAATGTCTTTGAAAAGTTTAGGAAATCTTTGGTAAATGTCTTTATAGTCTTCCCAAGTGGCGTTATCCTCGCCATATTGGTCCCACTATATTTTGCATTGCAAAACTTCTCGATTATGTAAATGAAGTTTACGCATTTCGAGCACCTTGAGTGGTTCGATCACAACCACCTCGGGTTCTTGCATCTGTAAGGAATTCCAGTTAAGGATGTGGTTATTACCTACAAAATATTTCTTTAAATATGAAACATGAAAAACATTATGCATCTTAGACAAGGCTGGAGGTAGAGCAACTTTGTAGGCAACCGGATTGATAATCTCAAGAACTTCGAAAGGTTTGACATAACGAGGAGCCAATTTTGAAGATTTACCAAATTTTATAGAACTCTTTTGGGGTTTCACTCGCAAAAGCACCTTCTCGCCAACAGAGAAGTGTCTAGGCACTCGTTTGCGATCTGCATAACTCTTTTGCTTGTCATTGGCTCCTGCCAACCTCTTCCTAATCATTTTTACTTTATCTTCCATATCAGCAAGCATTTCAGGTCCAATACTTATCCTATCTTCCAGCTTATCCCAGCTTATAGGAGTTCTGCATTTCCTTCCATATAATGCTTCAAATGGTGCCATCTTAATGGCAGAATGATAGGAGTTGTTATAGGCAAATTCGGCAAGAGGTAGATATTCCTCCCATCTGTATTGTTGATCCATGCAATACATTCTCAAAAGGTCTTCTAATACCTGATTCACTCTTTCTGTCTGTCCATCAGTTTCGGGATGATAAGCAGTACTTACATTCAGTTTAGTCCCTAATGCAGAAAATAAGGTTTGCCAAAACCGTGAAGTTATCCGAGCATCTCTATCAGATATTATCTTTTCAGGTACCCCATGCAATCTAAAAATTTCTTGCACAAATTTTTGAGCCAAAAGATGTGCTCCATCTGTCAAATTTCCCGGTATGAAATGTGCAACTTTGGTTAGTTTATCCACAACAACCAATATTGCATCATGCCTGTTCTTATACATTGGTAACCCCTGGACAAAATCCATACTAACAACTTTCCATTTCCATTCCGGAATATCATGCGGGTATAACAATCCAGCATGATGTTGGTGTTCTGTTTTAACTCTCTGACACTCCAAACAACTAGCTACAAACTTTGCAGCATCGCTTTTCATTCCCTTCCATAAATATAATGGCTTGACATCCGCTAACAGTTTTGTTACACCAGGGTGTCCAGAGTAAGGAGCACAGTGAACTTCCTTCCACACAAGGTTTCAAAGTTCTACTGAATCAGGAACATAAATTCTTCCCTTGAATCTCAGCAATCCATTGGACTCAAAACTGAATCCGTCATATCTTGGGTCCTTAGGGTTTAGGTGCAGAGCTTGTTTCACTTGTTCATAATACTCATCTCCAGATAATTTTTGCAATACTAAGTCTTTAAAGTTAGCATGAATGGAGATTATAGAGGCTATGTGCCTTCTTCTGCTTAAGGCATCAGCTACTCGGTTTTCCTTGCCTTTGATATAAGAAATTTCAAAGTCATAATCTGATATTAATTCCAACCATCTCCTTTGCCTTGCATTGAGATTAGGTTGTGTGAATATGTAGCAAAGGCTTTGATGATCAAATTTTAGAATAAAAGTCCTCCCCAACAAATAATGTCGCCACATCTGAAGGGCGTGAACCACTGCTGCCATCTCTAGGTCATGAGGAGCATAGTTCTGCTCATAGTTTTTCAGCTTTCTTGACTCATAGGCTACTACCCTACCATCTTGCATAAGCACACCTCCCAATCCTTCCCCTGAGGCATCAGTGATAACCTCAAACTCTCCCTCAGGATCAGGTACTTTCAGAATTGGAGCAGTTGTTAATTTTTCTTTTAACAAGTCAAAAGCCTTTTGACATTCATCCGTCCAAACAAACCTTTTTCCTTTTCTCTGCAAAGAGGTAATTGGGCTAGCAATGCTTGAGAAATTCAACACAAATTTCCTGTAATACCCTGCCAATCCCATGAAACTTCGTACCTCTGACACATTGGTAGGTTCAGGCCATTCCATAATAGCTTTTATTTTGGCCGGATCAACTGATATCCCATCGGTTGATATTATGTGCCCCAAATACTGTACTTCTTTCTGAAAGAAGGTGCACTTTGAGAGTTTCGCATACAATTTGTGTTCCCTTAATCGTTGCAAGACTATTTGAAGATGTCGTGCATGCTCCTCTTCATTTTTGGAATAGATCAGGATATCATCAATAAAAACTAGCACAAACTTATCAAGACAATCTCTAAATACACTATTCATGAGATTCATGAAAGCAGCAGGTGCGTTGGTCAATCCAAACAGTAACACCGTGAACTCATAATGACCATACCTCATTCTAAATGCTGTCTTGGGAATATCTTCGTCTTTCAACCTTAATTGATGGTATCCAGATCTCATATCTATCTTGGAAAAGACCGATGCGCCACGCATTTGGTCAAATAGATCATCAATTCGTGGCAAGGGATACTTGTTCTTTATAGTTGCCTTGTTAAGCATCCTATAATCTATGCACAGCCTTAGAGTTCCATCTTTCTTTTTGACAAAGATAACTGAGGCTCCCCATGGTGATACACTTGGCCTAATTAAATCTTTAGACAAAAGTTCCTGCAACTGAGCTTTTAATTCCATAAGTTCAGTGGTAGTCATATGATACGGAGCTTTAGAGATTAGCTCCGATCCTGGTTTAATATCTATGCCAAAGTCAAATGCTCTCTTCGGAGGCAAGCCCGGTAATTCCTTGGGGAATACATCCCTGAAGTTACATAGATATGGATATCTTTCCTCAAATGATTGTTTCTCCAAGGCTTCCTCTACTAGGTCCATCTTGACCGCAAAAAGTTGACATCCCTTTCGCCTAGCTCGCTTTAGTTGTTTTGATGAAATGGATCTAACCTTTATTTCCCTTTGTATTCCTTGGAGATTTATTGTTTTGCCCATCTCATGCAGACACTCAATGGTTTTATGAAAGAAATCTACTTTGGCTTGATGTTTCCACAACCAATTCATTCCTAGGATGACATCGTAGGACCCTAAAGGCGCTACGTATAAGTTTGCCTCAGTGGTGAAGTTAGAAACATCAATCTTAGCTTCGAACAAACATTGCTCTACCTGAGCCTTTGAGTTATTTGCATACTCTATTGTCCATGGTTTTGACATAAAACCAGCTTTTCTAGAAAATTTACCTAAGACTCTAGGTGACACAAAATTTTCTATTGCACCAGTATCAAATAGAATAGAAACAGGAACTCCAAATAAGGTACCTGTCATCTCAATAGGAGTGATCTGATACTCCGCTTGCTAATTGTCAAGAGCGGCATGAATCCTTTGCTGAAAGGCTTCCTGTTGTGAAGGAAGCTCCGTGTTCCTAGGCCTCCCATTCGGCTTCTTGTTGGGGCAACGGTTGGCATAATGATCTCCTCCACAAGAAAAGCATCCTCCTATAGGTCCTCGCTTCTCAGATGGCCTACTTGCAGAATCACCATTCTTCTTAAAATTTACATTTCTCTTAAAATCTTCGCCTCTTCGCTCATTACCAAATCCTCCTTGACTCTTTCGATTTCCCTTATCAAACCTCCTATTTCCATATCCCTTATCATTTTTCCTTTTATAGGACTGATCGTTGTAGTTCTTATCAAACTTCTTGCGTTTCTTATCACGGTAAGCAGAGATAGATTTGATCTTCTGCTCCTGTTTAATTGCCTTTTCATAAACTTGATCCATTGTGCTTGGACCATGCACCTCCACCTCACCGCCGATCTGAGGATTGAGTCCCATGATGAACTTTTTGATTCAGAACCTTTCATCCTTTTGGTATTGGGGAACATACTTCAGTAGTCTAGTAAATTTTTCTACGTACTCGACCATAGATAGTTCACCTTGCCTGAGGTTTTGGAAATCTGTTAACTTCTGATCGAAGTATAACTGAGGTAACCACCGTTTTCGGAATAGTTCCACGAACTCATCCCATGTCACCTTCAAGGGACTTAATTCCAGCTCCATTTTCTTATTCATCCACCAAGTGGATGCTTCCCCAAATAGCTGATAGGCTCCCCACACAGCTTTAGTAACCTCAGAGTAATTTCTGATCTCAAAATATTTCTCCATCTCCGTTAACCATGCTTCCACTACATCTCCAGTTTTTGTTCCATCAAACTTTGGAGGGTTAATCTTCTTCATATCCTTAGATAACTCTAATGCAAGTTTATCCTTGGTTCTTCTTTGGGCTTCACTGTCGTTAGGATGTTCACTTGACATGCCATTATCCTGATGTTTACTCTTGCTTGAATAATACGAGTTCTCGTTTCCACCCTCTGTGTTGCTAGTTCCATCCATTTTCTTCTCTAGTTTGTTCAACCTTTCCTTGGTTTCAGTGAGCATGTTTAGAATCCTATCCAACTTGTCAATGGAGTTTTCCCGAGAGTTATGACCTTCCCGATCCTCCCCCTCGTTAAACCCTGATTGGTCCATGCTAGTTTAATTTCACACCTGTTCAAACATATATTAATCAGTTTTACGCTTATTACATTAAACATCATCAAAAGAACACAACAATTGATCATAATCATAATTGTTCTCAAACCAAAATTTTGTCTTTATTCATTTTGCAAAATTGTTTCAACATCATTAGAGATAGACATATCTCATGTTTTTACTCAGCATTAACTAATGGAGTGTAACCTTCAGATTCATTGTCCGACACATAATCACGAGGTGTATACCCCTCAGACTCACTATCAGAAGATAGCTCAATAATCTCAGCTCTAGGTACTACACGAGGATCCCTAGTGATCATGGGTATACTACTAGGTACACCCTCAGGTACACTAACAGGTACACTATTAGTTATAATCCAGGAGCAACGGTTGATCATGATTTGAGCTGCCGCCGCTGCTCCCTCTAGGAGTTCTCTCCTCACTCGCTTAAGTCGTGACATTGCATTGGCTAAGGTTTCCACATCATCAAGCCAAATGTCATTTTCGTCATTAGTTTTCTCTATGGTCTTGATCATCGCAAGCCGCTTCTGCTTAGCTTGCAGATAACGCTTCTTACCCGCAAAGGATTTTCTTGCGGTTTTCTTGGTGTATACCATCCTAGCACAATAAATCAAATCATTAGCTACCCGCATAATGTTGATTTCCTAATCAGGTTAGTGGACTCATCAGCCCTAGTGCTGAACCTGGTTAGCTCTGATACCATATGTAACATCCAAATCTGAAATGACAAGAAGTAACTAGGTTTTCACAACGGTAAATAATTTTCTTTTTTACTAGGTAATCAAATACAAAAGCAACTTATCTATAACCCATTACTACATTTTTTTTCCATTTTAACATAAACATGATCTCATTTTCAAAGAACTGAAAGAAAAGATAAATAATAAACATTTTGTTCTTTAACAATTTGAAATTTTCTTGAAACAACAAATATTGGAAACATACCATTAACATGCATCTCGATTGTCGACCCATCACATTCAAGACTCGGCATTCCTCAGTATTTGGAAGAGAAAGTATCTTCAAGGAGCTTAACCTCCAACCACAGACCGTCGGTCTCACGCACTCCTTAAGTGGCCCTACCCTACTCAAGAGGATAGACTTAGGATAACCATCGGTGTTTGCCATCTGAGCTCTGGGGTTGTAACTTACGTGTCTTGTTATCGTGCAGATCCCTAGATACCCTCTAGTCATGCACGACACTCCACAAGAAACGCCATCTAGTTACGGTGAACGTTCGATGCACTTGAGGTTAGTACACCACCTTGGCCAAAGGATTTGTTTTTAATTAGCATTCTAAGAACGCATGAACTTGGTTCACCCACCCTACTCGACTTGAACTGATCGAAATCCTACAGTTTTCTATTTGTATAATTTGAACTAATTGACAACCTTGATGACCTCAAGGGTTTAGGATTTCATCCTATAATAGTGCATGGCGCAACATTTACTCTAATCCTGAGTTCATAGTTTCATAAACTCATATTCATGTAAAAACATTGTTTAATAACGCCCACTCCTAAGTGGTTTCACACTTGTTTACTCGGTTTCCATGTTTGCACAACACACTCAAGTATCTAAAACAATTTCCCGTTATCCCGGAATTCAAGGGTTCTAGACTCTTAAGGCCTACAAAATGATACTAGCATCGTCGCATGCAACGTAATCTGGATTCAAAATGCGGGTTTTCTCACTCTACTTGCTCGTTACAAAACCATGACGGTTTTTGACACAAATACATTAACTCCCTACTCCCCTTTCCAAGTCAATTAATTTCGCATAAGTTATTGAGGTAAGAATCGCAAAATAAAATAATAAAAGATTTGGACTCTTTCTTATGACCCTAGAGATGACCAAACACATGGTCGACCTCTAACAAAAGATAAAAGACGAAAATGACTCAAGCTGGTTGCAACTACAACTTCGGCCGTCAAACTCATTAAAGCTTACGTCAAACATGCTTTAAAATATGTGATTTTAAACTCCTGCACAACATGCACGTGGAGAAACATGATTTCTCACAATGGAGCTATTGTTTCAAGCGCTCTAAGGGCAGTTTTACGTTGATTTCTCAGTCTTAAAGGGGACTCTTAATATTTTACGTCTTTACCAATGGTTTGAAGTTTGCAATTCACATTTGCATCATGCAGTGATCATTCTTAGATGAATGCACATCGAGAACTATGCTCTATCATAATACGACATCAACCATGAGAGGTAATGATCTATTTTCTAAGTTCTCAAATACTAACAGGCAGCAGCAATATTATTTCTGAGGTTTCTATTACCATAAGACAGCAATGAAGCATTTATAATGATTAACCTCACACAGATTCACAGTAGAAGACATTGTCTTCACATTTGATTCATTGTAACATAATTATTCGTGCACAAATGAGACACATTTACTGGTCTATACCGAGAAACAGAAGAGAAATAGGAAAAGAACCTGTTGACAGAGATAGAGATTACTGCGGCAAGTTCCACTTCCCCTTTGGCTAGTCGTCCTCCTCTGGTTTACAAGACTCTCTCTATCTCCCTCTAACACAATGATAGTCCACTCTAACCTATCCTCCTCTCTGCCTGACACAACTCAAGACGAAGACAAGCTCCCACAATTATCTTCTTTGTCAATCACTACACAGAAGCTTCCATTGTTCTCTCTCTGTTGTTTCTCTTCTCAAGACAACGACAGACTCTCCTTCAATTCCCGTCTCTCCCACTTCTTACTATCTCTGACTCCTCCCTCACTCACGCTTCCCAACTTCTCAAAAACTCTCACCCTTTCCACGATGCAGAAGTAAAAAGAATCCTGTTTCTCTCTGTCATTTTTTTTTCCTTATCCCCCACACCACGACAGTCTCCTTTTCATTTGTTCTCCTCAACCCCTGATTTTCTCCTTCTCTCTACCTCACGATCCCCACATTCCAAGGCATACCTCCCCTATCTTCCTACCCGACAGGAGTATCTCACTTACTCGCCCATTATTCCCTCTAACTACTTCCTCCCTCTTTGATGAAAAGGCCTCCCATCATCTTTAACTGCCATTCCTTCACTTAGCAACGACAGACTACACCTCTTTCTCCACCTCGCGAGGGAATCTCTCCTAATTAAGACTTCCTCTCCAATTCTAACTATCACCCGTATAACTTCCATACCGTGCAAGAAAAACTCCCTATCTTTCTGCAGTTTTCCTTATGATTATTAATAACAGCCAACCGCTGCCTCTGCATCCGCAATGATGAAGGAATATCTGGCGTAAATAAACAGTTACACCTTTATTCTTATGGGATAGCTTCGACATCTATCTCAACTGCCAACACTCGAACAAAATGGCATATAACTTTCCAAGACCAACTTAAAGATTGAATTGAGGAGTTAAACACAAAAAGGTAGCGGATAAACAAATGCCTAAGGCATCTCTATGGGTGAATAAGAAAAGGAGATAAAGACCACTCTAGATAAGAGACTCAAGGTCAAACCAAAAATAACTTGCAGTCAAAGCTAAAAGAAAAGACTCATGCTAAACGACGACCATAAAAAATTATTTCACGCTATGGCTTCAAATCGACATTCGTCGATCTACAAGAAAAGAATAAATTCACAACACAAGTTCCATGCATTTTACGACAATCTCGATGGATTGATCGTAACGCAAACAAGTTTCCTACATCGTTAGACGCTCAAAACGACTTCTCGCGTCCTTCGACTACGAGATGTGATCCGCAGTTCGCCACAAGAAGGTTCATTTAATTACTTATAAACGAAATAATAAACGTCTATATAAGTCAACTTGCTATGGAGGACTTACGACGACATCGACGACTCCAAGATTCTATATGACGACTTTCGACTAGGATGTTACATTTTATCCTCTGACGTCGACATCTAGTTACTAACCCATCTGACAAACAAAACTAAATTGATGGTTCCAAGGTTTATCTACCTGTTTGGCATTCTCATTAACAAACACCCATGGTTAATTTCCAGAGTCTATACTCTCTCTTGAAGATACTTTCTCTTCCTGTCGAACATGGTCCACCTGTTCCTGCAACGACAGTCTCACACACAATTTTGTGGTCAAAGTAGCTATGTTCCCAAATCAAAACACAATATATCCAAAACATCATTTCTCTTAACAAAAAGGACATTTAGTCTACAATCTCACATTGATCATAATCATTAGATTCTATAATTTCATAAAACTAGCTTTGTATAATAAATCATCAGTTTCCATGTCGTCCACAACATATTATATTACTAAAAATTTCAAGAAAGTAAATAGCATAATTGTTTCCAAAAAGAGGGATGTAACATAGGCTTACTGTGGAAATTATATATATATACATACTATATGAATTTATTCAGTCACTGATGTATTGAAGATGTATATATATTTATATATTGTTGTAACTATCACAGCTAGGCTTATTGTGGAAATTTAATGCTTGAAGTCTTCTTATGTTAATTTTATTTTTCCAGTCCCAAAAAGGAAATGTATATATTATTGCTATATTTTCATTTTGAATGTAATTGTAGAATACACTGACACTTTGAATGAAAATAAACCATAAATGTTAGAAATTATGTTGTTTAGATAAAATGATATTTGTTATAACTAAATGTTAACCATATTGAGAAAAGAATGATTTCTTCAAAATGATGTTATAGGAAAACTAATAGATTGAGTTATTTCAAACCAGTAATTTCATCACAAACTAGTGAACAATTTTCTTCTGATAGATTATTTCTTATCACTGGAATTGTAAATTTAGACAAAAACATGCAAACTAGAATAATGAAACTTTGAGTGAATTCTACTTTTCTGAAGAAGAATACATTGTTAGTAAATGTTTTAAATCTTAAACAAACTATTCCTTTTATACTATGAAAAATGGCATCTCTTGGAAGAACTAGTGGATGTAATTGGACCAATATCTTTAAATGAGGCTAATCTCCCTAATTTTGTTTATAAAATATAATCTAGGAGATAGATTTATCTTAAAATAGTCATATGATTAAGAAGATTGTTGGTTTGTTACACATAACCTTGTATTTGGTAAAATGCATAGGTATCGGTTATTTCCTAAAAAGCTTGGTCTTAAAATCAAAATACTAGTATGCCTAAGACATAGACTCTTAGACTATGGTATTCAATCAATTGCATATACTTGAGTCATGCTTGTAAGTCCATCATGGTATTAATGTGTGTTATGTTTTACGAAGTGATGTCCTATGATTTGGGGTTTTGTATATACTCCTTTTTATGCGTTATGGGGAAAGAAACCTAATTTGCCTTTGATAGATGAATGAATTCAATTTCTATTCATTAATTATGTACATGGTATATGATCATGATATCAAGAACGAATGACTGTTCTTTGAGAAGGATAACGTTTCTTTGCATATGTATTTTAGCTTACTTGAAAAGTATGTATGAATTGTGGATGCATTTTTTTTTCATTCTTGCATTTATGTATAATGAGTTAAGTAGAGCACCAGATTATTTCACCTATGTCGGTTCCAGTTTGCTAGACCCCTCATGATGGGTCGGGCTTCCCAGTAGGGAAGCATGGGGAAGCTTCGTGCTTCGTGGTATGGTGGATATCACCACTATGATACTCTCTCTTAGGTTCGACAGTGCTCATGTGGAAGATATTATTTGCTATGATGTTATTCATGCATAAGCCTACATGGCTAAATCTTGTAAAGGCACAGCCTTGTATTGATGTACTTATTAACTCATTGATGTATGTAATACCATTTGAAATAATGATGAAGTTTGTCTCTTTTACCGCTCTATTCTGTAAATAATTTATTCTATTATAATATTTTGGTATTGAAATACTTTTCGAAGGTTATTTTTAGTGAGTTTTACGGTCCTTACAAATATAGGGACTAGGACCCTATTGTTGTTCTCGTTCTTACATCATCGTGTGACTATATTTATATGGGATATTATTGAACCCATATTCACTTATGTGACTATATTTATATAGGATATGACTGAGCATGAACACTTATTCACTTACTTTCATACCTTGGTTTAAATGGCTTCTACATACATGTACCTGTAACTATACCCCCATGTCTCCAGGTGACCATGCAGAATGTAGAGCACTATTGGAATTATTGGCCAATCTCTCCAAGATCATTGCCCTTGGGTGTTTCGCATATATTATTCTATTTCCATTCCTTATCATCTAGGCAGCCCTGATGGTTGTCCCACTTTTGTTTGTTTTCTTTCCCTTCTTTCTTCCTATTGACTGATTCTTAATCCAGCTGCGTTATACAAACTCCATGCGACCCCCTGCATCTAGTAAATCTCCAATTCAAGAAGTAAAATTTATAATTGAGAGAGGTAGATAGGCTTCACAGAGCCCTTGTTTCAAGAATTGACAATCTTGTAATAGTCATCTGACTTGTTTACAAGAACTCCTTACATAATTAGATTGCTAAGATTACTCACTAGTCTCTGGACAATGCAAGTATGTTGGAAAATTTAATTGCTTTATTATTTTTCACTTGATTTTCTTGAAAAATGTAAGAGATTCTGATATTAATGATGATGATTGTTCAAAATTGCTGATGTGTAGTTCTCATCTCAAAGGAAGCAAGTGGCACACCGAGGCCCAGGCTCTTCACCAATAAATTCCACCTACAGTGTGATAAAAACCATCCTGTCATAGGGTGAGATAGTATTAGCAGTTGAGGAGCACATCTATGGATTACGAGACCACATCCTTTGACACAGTGTTCAAATCCCCTGGGGAGGATATCTTCAACTTGATCTTCTCTTCGGGTTTTGCCTGTAGGACTAAAATGAAGGGCTTCTCCGCAGCATCCAAGCTCAGTCCATTCTTAGTCCGAGGGTCCCACCTTACTACTGAAGGAGACATTGGGCGTCAAGCCATTGTGAGAAATGTTGTTCGTTGATATTTCTCTTGCGGCTCTTGTGCTCCGAGCTATCATGTGTTACGGAGCTAGGTGACTCTTCCCAAAAGGAAGACGGTAGAAGCACATTGACCACCTAGGAAGGCTTCTCGATTTCCTTTATCACGTACTCCACGAATGGGGACTCCAAGTCCCGGCACATGTTCACCAACGCTTTGTGGCATTCTTTGAGCCTGTTCATCCACGACGGGTTCCGCTATGAACCTTGGTCTTCCTCTGCTATGTGGAGGAGGAACTAATGGGGCACATTGGTGAGTGTTGGAGGGAGTGACGATCATTGACTCTGGAAACCCGGGAACTGCAAACAATGTGTTTGCCTCTTCTACCTGGATGTTGTGTTTCCAAATGGCATATTTTAATGCTAAGGAACATGCACCCCAAGTAAAGAAAGAAACCCTGAAATCTATTTATGCATCGCACTCAACTGCAAGGATGTTATGGGAAACATTTACCATGATTATCACATTGGAAACAATATTCCGTCAAGGAGGTGATAGCCCAACAAAGTGCCATATTACATGGCATATGTGAAGCAAAACTAGTGCAGTATGATTGGGAAACACTAATGAACCACACAAATAAATTGTTAAGTCTAATAGAACAAGAAGAATTTAGTCTCTCCATGCATTTATTTGCCACCAACAACTTTGTCGTGCTACATAATAGAAAGATGGTGAAGCTACTAAATCTTCTCGTGGCGCTTAGTGTATTATAGAATACACATAAAATATTGAACAACAATACTGACGATGACCAACTCCAGCAAGAGGTGCTTCTATGCATAGGCGAAAGAGTCATGCTAACAAGAAACTTATGGATTGAACTTGGCCTTGTAAATGGCTCATTGGGAGAAGTCAAAGCTATTGTTATAAAGATAGGGCCTGAGTACCTTATGCTAATGTCATTGGGAGCTTAATGTATTCTATGCTTTGCACTAGACCAAACATTGCCCAATCAATAGGAGTCTTGAGCCAATTCATGGGTAATACTGGATGAGTACATTGGGATGTAGTGAAGAGGGTCTTCAAATATTTACAGGGTACCTCCAACTAGTCATTTTTTTATCATAGTAATTCTACAAGGAATTGGCACTCAATGACTATTAATGGATTTGTGGATTCAAATTGGGCTAGGGATGTTGGTAGTAGGAGATCCAACAATGGATATGTTTTCACTATGTTTGGTGATGTAATTAGTTGGATGAGTAAGTGACAAGCTATGGTCACTTTGTCCACTATAGAAGTAGAGTACATGGCAACTACTCATGCTTGTAATGAATCCATCTAGCTTAAATGTTTGTGTTTATATGTGGGTTTAATTCCAAGAGCTATTGCAGTTCTATGTGACAGTCAAAGTGCCATATGTCTAAAAAAGAACCTGACCTTTCATGCAATGACAAAGAATATTGATGTCCAATACCATTTTATTTGTGACATGGTAGAGGATGGGAGGGTGATTATGGAGAAAGTTGACACTTTGTAGAATGTTGTAGATGCATTGACGAAGCTAGTGAGCGCAAAAAAGTTTAGGTAGTGTCATGAGTCTATGGGCCTCTCAACCCCTAGCAATTAGTTGATAGTGTCAGTACCCCTTTTGCTCTTATAAGGTGTTTGAAAAGTGGGAGAATGTTAGAAAAGGTGTCTCAACCTTGCTCTTAATGTTCATAATGTAAAAAATGCAATTTTTAGGCTATAAAATAGAAAAACTCAATTTTTGGGCTATAGATGTTTTTGGCCAAAATAAATATTCTATTTTATTTGGCATTAGTTCCTTGATGCTCAGTATGTGGGCCTCTTAGAGATCTATAATTTAAAAAAGGGCTCAAACAACCTCTCGAATCAAAAGTTATAGCCTCCAAAAGTTGGGCCTGCCACATAAGAAATGTAAAAACATCCATAACACATAAAAGCGTTGTAAATGACATGTGTTATGACTTTTTATAAGACATATTTGAATGGAAATAATGGATCTCCCAAGTTTATGAGTGGATTATGATGAGCTTATGGCAGGTGGAAGGAATATGAGCTATTTTTAGCCTGTGGACTCATCTTGGGATTTGGGTGTTAGATTTCTAACTAGGGATTTGGGTGCCACATTTTGGGTGGTTTTAGCTCATGGTTTCCTAATGACCATTTAATGGTTTTATGTATTTCATCTCCAATTTATTCGGTGCTTAAGATGAAGGTTTTCATAGTGAGTTTTGTAGGTAAAAGCTTAGACTCTGCAAGTGTATTGTAACCTTTTATTACTAAATAATACATTAAGTTTCTTTGGAGTGTGGGGTTTTTCTCATAAAAGGGTTTTCCCCACACAAGTTATTGTGTTATGTTATATTACTTTTATGTTTATTTCCTTGTAACTACATATGATTAGTTTAAATTTTGCACATACCTCCTCTCATAGATTAGTGTAGGAAGCATATTTTATACCTCAACTTAATTTCATAAACATTTTGATCTTTATTTGAATACTTGTCAAACACATGGGAGTAAGACAGATTACATAATGGACAATAAGTTGGGGAAGGTGCATGCACATGAAGATCAAATGTAATGGGCCCTAAATAGATGAAGATTATAGGTAAAAGGAGAACTACCATTAATATTCTGCCAATTAAAATAGGTTGTATTAAAAGCAAATTTGATCAAGACAATAGTTGTGGCCTTAACACAAGGAAATAGGCACCAAACCAACCAACATACATACACAAGACACCATTGTTTGAAAGATGTCCACTGCAACCTAAGAGAACACACCACAAAGGCTAGAATCATTGTTGCAGTTGTATCACATGAGATGGAAACACCATTATGCAAGGACTAAACCACCCATAGCATCCATAAATGGATCTCATGAAGTCCCACAAACATACTATAGAGCAAGATCACCATGGTGCAGCAAGTTAAGAGACTCAAGAATAACCACTGCAACATCAAAGGGGAATTGATCTAATTCAACTCCAACACCACGGTAAAAGATAGTGAGATCAAAGGGAAACCACCACAACATAGTATTACAAATGTAAGACCATGTATAGCCTCCAATGCTAAGAGAAACCATTGCACATGCATGAGGATCCATCGCAAGGGAAACAACAAAGGTAAAACATTTGAAATTTATTTCCCTTGCAGTAAAAATAGATAGGTCAGGAGCACACGGAATGTTAATTGTAAGTGAGGAAAGGTGATAAAGAGTTATAGCAACCTAAAATGTGGGACACCACAAGATAAAAGGGAGCACTTCAAGACACAAAAAATGCAAGTGAGGGCAATAAAATGGTCTACCAAGAGGTACCACAAGTGAAAGATAATGCATTTGTATAAGTTGTGGCAAGGAGAACATACATGAGATGACTTGCAAAAGACACTTGGGTAAGTGACATGACATCATAATAATAGGAACACAAAGTTTGAACATGAAATTAGGTGCAAGCCAACAATGGCTCTAGTTGCGAATGTGTGCCTCTTATAGGCACAATGAGGATAATGAGGAGTGTCATGGGAATTTTTCCCCCAAAAAAGAATTAAACAAATAAGGTTTATAAAACATTATTAAATAATAATAAAAGAGAGAAAAGAAAAGAAAATTATTTAATAGTTAAAGAGATGTGTAAAATAAAAGGATGAAAAGAAATTTACTTTGTTAAAAGGAAGTTAAAAGGTTAAAAGAACCTTATAAAAATAAAAACACTCCTATTTGAGTGATTCTTACAAGAAGAGTGCATATAAAAATAATAATTATATTCTTTATTGTGTAATGATTGGGTGTGATGGTTGGAAGCCACCCTTTGGGCTATTATTTAAACCTGTGAATTGAATGTAAAAGAAATATATTTTTTGGGGTGACTCTTAGAAGATAGTGGTTTGGTAAGTAGGCTATGGGCATAGGAGAGGGCATACAGAGTGCATCTAACTCAAGGTACAGAGTACACCTAGGATAGTCGTGGCCAAGGCTTGTGGTGCGTGTAGGCACATTCTATGTTTTTACATAGGTACCTCCTAGACTGTATCATAGTTACTTACCACTGATATTCTAGAGTCTGTGGAGTTATTTCTAGAGTTTATTTCAGATAAGTATCGCTTCACTTCTTGAATCTCAAATCAAATATTTGAAGATGATGATATTGGATTATTTTTGGCTTATTTAATTTGGTATTTTATATTTTAAAGGTTTAATATTATATTTGATTAAATATTATTCATAAATAAATTGATTTCCTAAATGAATACAACATTTTGTTTTAATATATATTGTTGATATTAATAATGGGAATTCACCACATTACAAGGAGGGAGGGGGAACCAAAAGACAATACAAAAGAAATGCATACACGAGGTGAAAATAACAACCTTTGGCAAGTGACATGAAGGCACAAGAGAATTGAAATGTATAGCTGCAAACAAAATTTTAGAGTAGTTATAGGTCAAACCCTGCAAAGAAGATCCATGGTACAAGGCCATGGATAAAGTGCTATAATTAACATTCCTTTGTCAAAGACAAGTTGAAATAGTGAGTTGACCATTATAAAATAGAAAATACATCTACCACCCAACTACAACAAACTACATCCACCATATGTAAACATGTGCAAACTGGAAACTTAAAAAGTATCAAGTTGAGGCTAAGATACTTTATGCCCACTAAGGTCAGCAATCCAATCTAATTGCACAAGGAGGAGAAAACATTCACAACCCATGCCAATCATGTTCTTACAATTGTCACCACCTTTAAACAAGTCAAGACAAAATTGAATGTCTGAAACTCACATGGCAAAGAAAAATACACCTACCTCAAACTTTGATCTGCATAAATACATCACCTTGCATCTCAAACCAGAATGTCTCAAGCTCGAGTATGTCATCAAGTTGAGTTGCCAAAAGCTAGTCTTCAAGTTTACACATGTATTTTAGCTCAATGTCATAGTCACTATTATGCTAGACCCCCACAAAGGATTCTAAGTCTAGTGCATCATCATCATCCACATCATGAGAAGCTTGACCTTCATCATAAAGGAAAGCTTCATAGTTACTGGCATTCACATCAAACTCTTTGACAACTTGTGGCTAGCATACATTATTGTCACCTAGGCTAATATACTACCCCACATCTAGACCATACACATGATCCACACCTTTATTAAAATCATCAACATAAGAATCAAATTGAGGCATTTCAAGTGATGGACTGAACCCATCACATTGCCACTCTATTTTAGTCTCATCTGTTCAACCTATCATGCCCTACTTACTACTGCAAATAGATTGGTAACTGTAGACACCTAAAAATGACCCTTTGCATCACATCACTTGCATACATTAATTCTTCCCAAATCACTTGCATTTAACATTAATTAAATAAGTTAATTATTTAATTAATTTCATCAAATTCATCTATTTTGTCTAATTTCCCCTAATTCCAACATTAATTAAATAAATTCTATTTATTTAATTAATTTAATTAATTTCCTCTATATTCTTCCAAAATTAAATAATTTTAATTATTTAATTAAATCATTATCTTATTCCAATTCTTAAATCCACATTAATTAATTAATTCATCATTTATTTCCTCTTATCCACTATTAAATAATTTTAATTATTTAATTAATCAAATATTCCTCTAAATTTGAATAAATTATTTAAATTTATTTAAGTTGATTTAATCTTCTAAAAATAAATAAAATTAAATATTTTATTTATATTCTTCCATCATGCAAAATAAATTAAATCAATTTATTTGTTTAATTTATTTAAATCTTTTTATCTTATATTTTCTTCAATCATGCACAGTTAATTAAATAAATTTATTTATTTAATTTCTCAATTATCATTCCAAAAATAATCTTCTTCAACCATGCACAATGAATTAAATAAATTTATTTATTTAATTTATTTTATCTTCCAATTCAAGTCTAAAAATATCATTTTCCTCCATGTGCACAATCAGTCTTATTTTTAGAACTTCAAAAATGCAAATCATAAGTTGAGTTAATTGGCTTTAATTATTATTGTTTTTATTATCAACTCATAAATTGGAAAAAGCATTCTAATTTATAAAATTAAATCCTATCTTTAGCCAAAAAGTAATTAATTCAATAAAATAGTTTTTTTAACATGACACATGTTGTGTGCACATTCATCATGAGTTATTTGATTTATCTCATCCATCCATTTTATTGATTTATCTCTACCGTTGATCGATCAAACCCTGAAACCTAGATATACCCCTTCATTGCATAAAAAATCCTCTTCGATCATTTATTCTCAGGCATTCCTATAGCACATTGAGTATACATCGCATCATTGAGCACATCAAATCTTTGAGCACTTATCCACATCCGCTTGTTGCAACCATGGGTACGCGACATATTGAGCAATCGACATCTAACCAAGAGATCAATACAATCTAGGTGATAGCTTTCAATTATTAATTGTGTTATTCATTGATTTGGTTGTCTCTTAGATTGATCTTTTGATGTTATAGGATTGAGTTTATTATCATTGTTTGATTTATCCTAAGCTCAATTTTACCTATACACAATAATTGACTTTTTCTTCCATCCCACCATGCATACAAGCATACAAACCTACCACAAAGTAAATATGTTCCTTTGTGGTATGCTCAACAAGGTCACCATCAAGGTTCATATCATTATGGCTATAATTATTGATGTTTGAGATTGTTGAATCATTTGATTGATACAAGTCAATCTATAAGGCATTAGCAAAAGGGAGGAAGACCTAAGAGGCACTGCAAGAGACATCATGCATATCCACCTCATCACAAACACCATCCACCTTGTCATCATGTTCATTTCATAGTGAGAAAACTTTTTGTTGCACTCTTGTGAGAATAAGCACTCACCATAGAGAAATCATCTGCATCACTAATAAGAGGGGCAAAGGAAGGGGGGCCATCAATCAAGTAGTTATCCTTATGTTCTTCAAGATCAACATTGGCACGCCTATCATCATTGTCATCTTCATGAGCTTACTCATCCAACCGCAAATAGGTGCAAACATTATCTATTTCATCTGCACAACTATACCATGATGTTGCATCATCCTTCTCAGCCCCCTTGACCATTTATCTACAACAAGGTTTTCTTGAGCATCCTTAGCATAGTGCATATTCTCAATATGAGCCTTTAGGGCTACAAAACTCATTATGTACTCATCTCTTGCCTTCTCAAGGTTGTCAACCCACTCATAGGCCTATTGTAGACTTGTAGACTTCATCTCCTACATTGTACTTAGGCCATCCTCGTAGGCATCAAAGAGTAAACCAATGCAGGAAAATGCATTAGGTCTATACTTCCTTGGAACACTAGAATGCATCATAGTGAACCTATGATTGAATTCATAACCTATCTCTCCATCCTTTTTTTTGATGTTCAAAAATTTTTGGATGAGAAAATTAGGGTCAATATGTAAAATCCCTTAACCAAACTTTAAGCCAAACTTTCAAATTTTTGATATTTAGTGTATTGACATTTCGTCAAACACTTTGCACTTTTCTTATCACATAGAACTCTTAGAGGGTTTCATTATACAATAAATTATCTTGTAGATTGGAGCATAAATCATTCAATATTAAATCACAAATTTCAAACATAGAGCATGGACATTTTGTCAAATAGTTTGTAGCCTTTTAGTATATATAATTTGAACATATAAACAATACAACTTGTTGTTATTAAAATTAGAATCACAGAAAATGGAGAAGTTTGATTTTCTAACCTCCATACATGATATCAACTTATTAAGAAAGGATGTTAAGCTACTAGAGAAGAGTGGACAACTTATTGAATGGCTGAGATAGATCTGAAATAACTCTTTCCCTATATTGCACCTCCTTTCCAACACTCATGTATCCCTTAAATAAACTTTACCTTCATACAAACTTCTTTGTAATATTAGTGACCCCACCAAACTTCCTCTTTAATTTTGTATGACATCTTTAATGAAAGGCTTTTCAAGCCTTAAAAAAGGATCACATTCTCTTCTATGTCCTTTCTATTTTGTAATGGGATTCCAAGGGGTACGATTAGGGTTTTGAGTGCTTACAATTTATTATTTATGAATTTATGTATTTTAATCCACCTCACATACTGCACTTAATATTTTGATTCGTATTGTCACTTCACACATAACACTTTATAAATTCAATTTGTATTTCCACTTCACACACACAGCACTTACAAAATCTCCAAAATTGTATTTTCTTGCAAATCTCAAAATTTTGGTAATAAACCCTTCCTGGAAGGAAATACCCAAAACCTACATAAAATGATATATCCTTCTGCATAAATTTTTTAAACCTATAACAATCAACACAAACTGTGATTCTGGATGAACCACACCATATTATTTAGAGAAGATCTTTCACCACTTAAACCAATCTCCACCTTAGGGTTTTCGTCCTAGGCAATTGTTGAATAAACCTACTCAACCTCCACAACTGGGGTTTCAAAATAATGCAAATACCAAGAATGGGGAAAATACTCCTCTCAACCTCCTTTTATAACCCCGTGGAACTTTCAAGAAGTTATATTTTATAATCACTTAAATAATAATCCTTCAGCTCAAATAAAGTGACTTTATTTTATTATTTTCTTTTGAGCCTTAAAGCCACTATTAGAATCACTTTTATAAATAATTAATATAAGTTGCATTTTATTTCACCTTTTGACAACTTAATATTAATTATTTAATATTTAATTAGTTTCCGCATATCCCCCCAAAGTTGTGGAAAATACAAAAATAGCCCGAAAGTGACCCGGAAAGAACCAACGGACTCATCTTGATCCCTTGAACACAATGCTACTATCTTAACTCAATTCCAAAAAGATTGGTGTTCTCTAGGAAAGTTGGAGTTTTCCAATGATGTTGGAAGGGCTATAAAAGGGGACATTACAGTCTTCTCTCCCCAAGATTTCTTGTCCTCAAGCAATCACAACTTAATCACTATTTGATCCTATTTAAAACAAATGAAATTCTAAGATCCCAAATCAATCCCAAGAATGTTCCACCATGTTTTTTCTGCTCCCCTCTGATATAGCTATCATTTTACAAAACACTGTGAAGTAATCCACCAATCATACAAACTCTTGGATCCTAAATGTTTGCATCACCATAAAAACTGTAGACGAAGGGATAAACATATCTCATCAAGTCACCATCACAAGTTATCCATCTCAATATCAATACTATTGACAAACATCTGAATTGTTTCTCATGGACTTAAATGATGCTCATTATGTGTGCATAATCAGGCATACATATCTTCTCGAAATAAACTTTATTGTTGAAGTTATTAATTGTTCTCTTCGAAAAATATAAATCAGCTTGAATACATGTTGAAAACAATTGATGATGATTAGGAATTACCTATATTGCCTCCCAAATGTGATCAATGTTGGCTAACATAATCATTCTTTTCAAAAACAATACTTACCAACATTTTTCTTTGATTCTATGATGCCAAACTGAGCATAATTACAACTTTCCAACATTGAAAATCATAGCTTACAATCTGATTTTTCCAAAATCAGCAATCTAAAGTAGGATAGTAGCTACAATATTGAGATTTACTTATAAAATTAGGGAAGGAAGGTGGTGAAATGACATAAGGAAAATCTAAAATTTCTTCCCTTTCAATCTGTTAGTAATCTTGTAGATTTCCAAGTTTTCGACCCAACTTCTCTTGGTGTGTTGGTTTGTCTGTTGTCCGCTTGGGCATTAATGGTAAAATGTCGTGTCACTTTAGACCAAGTTTCAAGCCAAAATCTAGGTTGAATGTATCCCCTGTGAAGGTCATGGATGGGTAGAGAACAAAATTCTAGTCAAGTTTGCCTCTTGAATCATGTGAGAATTTGTTGAAATAAGCAAGTTATGCCCATTTGAAGTTTTAGCCAACCAAACAATTTTGATCAACCGAACATGGACATTGGCGAAATACCCATGCCCTGTCTGGTATTCATATCAGGTTCTAAATCCTTTAGAAAAACATTCAAATCTAAAAATAATATTAAATATGGCCCATTTATTGTTTAACTAGATTGGACATTAGCGCATCCGAAATATCCATGTCCATGTCTAGATCCTGTTGAAACTGTCAAATTTACCCTAGTAAGTCATAAACTCTCCTACCGGACAGGACATTTCGACCTGACATGATCAAACAATTAAATATCTAGTCTTGTTCAAATATCTAGTGCAAGCTGTCAAAATTATCCCAATCTTAAGAGTTTCCATTAGACCAAACATTTTACACTAGACATCTTGTGGCCCCATTCTTTGACGTGTATTTTGTTTTTACAGATGGTAGTGTTAGGATTGGCATAAAATATTCTGATGACACATGTACGCCATGGGGAAGCTGGAAAATATCTATGGTCATTTTTTAATCAATAAGTCCAGTCCAGCAAGAAAATGGCGCTCTCTACTCCAAAAATTTCCATGACCCCTACATCCTCCACATCCTCTGCAAGCTTCGAACTAGGTCTATGTGTGCTTTCATCTATGATGGGCCAAGGCTTGGTTGGTCCTGTGGGTGCATTGATGTTTTATGCTTGTCCTATTGTGGACTCTGGGGCTCCTCTAGCCGCACCTGTACCCTCACGGGATGACAATGGCCTCCCTCCTCGATGAGTTTCTCTATTGGAATCTCAGTGCTCGGTGGATGTTGGTTAGCGTCTCGATGATAATGGTATGCAAATGATAGCTTCTCACTCTGCAGCGACTGATACTCTTAATAAGGGTTTTAGCTGTTTGTCTGGGGGTGGCTCAAAGAAGAGTTTTGTGAATGCCCTAACTGAGTGCCCATTTCCTCAACGAAGCGAATCATGAGTATCTGATGCACCCCCTTCCACGCATAAGCCTGATACCCTTATGTCTTTTGGCAGCGCTTCTGTAAGGCCACCTTTTGTTGTTCGGCACTCGGCCTCTACTTCAGAGATTTGCCTTGATGAATGGGCCTGCGATAGAGAAGATTTTTTGGTGGAACATGCTCTAATTTGCCGATTTATGAAGGTTTGGCCTAAACTTTGTGATCTACATTCATGGATTGATGTGAATTGGAAAGATTATTTGGAAGATGAAATCAGTATATACCCATGCACGAAGGGGTTCTTTATCTTAGAATTTGAATCTGAGGATGATAAAGAAATGGTGCTCAACACTGGTCCATGGTTTTTCCATGGTAATTTTTTATGCATGAAGCCCTAGTTCCCTTCAGTTGATCCATGCACAGAGACTTTTTCAATAGCGTATTTGTGGGTCTGTTTACCCTACCTCCCCTTATAGTTCTAGGAAATTAGCTGCCTAAAGGTGATCAGCAATGGACTGGGGAAATTTCACGGTATCTCAAAGGAGACAATCAACTATGAAAACTCGATGTTTGCTCGCTTATGTGTTGAGATGGATGTTTCAAAAGGTCTTCTGGCAGAAATTTATCTCAAAGTAGAAAAGAGATGAGCCAATAGACTATGAAAAGATTGCATTCAGATGCATATTTTTCTTTGCCATAGACCATGGTACTGCTCAATGTAGGCGAAGACATGTTGGGTGCATGCCAATGATGCTCCTATTCGCAAACCCTCATGGTGGAAAGGGGATGATCTATGCCACTATTTTATTTCTCCTCCTACAAAGACTGCAACTCCTTCCACTCCCACTTCTCAGAGCTCAGTTCCTATCTCGTCCCCCAATTTGATGGCTGTTGGTACTGCAGATTCTCCCCTATTGGTGGCGGATGCCAACACTTCATCTTCCCCTCTTGTGACCGTTTCACAAGATAAATGCTTTGATGCTAGCATGGCCAATGTCCCCTTGTCTTCTCTAAAGATCACACAATCGAGCCTCCATGACATGGTTGAGGTTTCCACTTTTTCTCCTACAACCACTTGCAATGAGACAATGAAGAATGGGAGTGAGTGTACTGATCCTATCTCCACCTCTGAGACAGAACAGGATTGGACTAAAGTTAGGGGAAAGAAATCTCTTCCCTCTATCCAAATGACATTAAGATCTTCAAATAAAAAGATTTAATGCTGATCATGTATGCTTTTGGTTTGGATTGCCCATTTTTGGGTCGTCTTGTGCTGCACCCTTGTTGTTAGGGCATGCTTTTTATCTCTTTTTGGATTTGTTTTTTTACAGGAGCTATCCCCTTGACAGTACTTACCAAAAAAAATACGTCCAATCTAGATCTAATGGCCAACTCTCCACGCAAACCCTCAAGGCATCATACAAATGATCACTGCGACACTGTGCAAACTGGACAAGTATCCCCATCCACTAGTTGGATCAATGACTGTGTTTTAAAAGGAATAGCTAATGGCTAGCGCATCACACATTTTGTTAAAAATAAGTTAAAGTAGGGTATGTGATGCGCTCTTGACCCCCAATAGCCATTGATCTATTTCCTATAAAGACAACGGTCCATATTTGAATGATATGACTATTTGTGGCATGCGAACTCTATGTTCGCTCGAATGAACAATTAATGGTGAAATTAAAGGATTTAAAAGGAGTTTCTTCTGAATTCTGTATACATAGAGCTGAATTGCAAATACGAAGGTTTTTTAGTGCCGAAGAAGTTCATGGGCAAACACTAGGTGAAAGGTATTCTTCATTATGATGATAAGATGGGTATGTACTAAAATTATCCCATAATTGCTATAATCTCTTAAGGATTTTGTAATTATGTGATCAAAGTTATGCATATGTACCAATTTAAGAAAGTGAAACCTTGAAAACAATAGTTCAATTCTCTCTTACTTTCTTGAGTATATTATGGGACCTAAGGGAGGTTGAGGGTGTCTTCTTAAGAGGGACTTAACTTAGAATACTAATGAACAAATCCTAGAGTCTTCAAAGAGGTTTAAACAAGGTCAAGGTGTAGGGGATTGCTGTATGATTTTTACAGACTTACCCGAGATGGCATCTTGTCAATGGGAGGATGGGAGTTGTTTGAGTTCAGCTATTACAAAAGAGACAGAGAGAGACATGTCTCACACCTTTGCGATCTTGACCTTCGGAGACTGGTGGTCCCCAATGTCTTTGTCAATGTTGACCTAATTATTATAGCTATTTTCCAAAACTATATGATCCTAACACAAAGACACTATACAGTAAAACTGGTCATCGATTGTTCCATTTAAGTAGGGATTTACTGATAGAGGTTTTTAATTTATCCCATGCGACCAATATGCAGATTGACCTAGATGATTTCAAGAACGATTAAAAGAGAAGTAGGTATGCCTACAGAATATTAAAGTTGCCCCTTCATAGAAAATGTATTCGAGCAAACGTGCTATGTTCAATGATGATGAATTAGAGCCTTTCAATGTCAACATATTTGAAGACTACTTTGTCAAGACTTATTGTGTTCTGTGTCAAATAATGGGTTTAGATTTTAATCCTTTGATACCTAATAGTCTACTGGTCATGATTGTTGATATCTAGGACAAATTCTAGTTTAGGAGGTTTTATTTTGCCTCATATCTGGCAGGAAGAATCCATGATGACTTAGTGTCATTTAGGACTTCAGGAAATGCCCCACTTTAAAAGGTATTCTTTGTTATGCCACATCCTGTTACATTTTGGCATGAAGTTTTAGGGCCAGGAGTTACAAATTCAACAGTTCACTAAGGATGGTTATCCCATGCCCATTCAAGGAAGGGTACATCTATGGGATATGTTTTGTGAGAGTGCAATTTATCTGGCATTCAAGGAGCATCTTGTTTAGAGGATACTAGGACATTTAGGTATTGATATGCCTAGGCTATCTAAAGAAATTATGGATTCCCTCGAGCCTTTTGAGAGGATAACAGATGGGGCTCTAATACACAACTAAGGTGATTGGTATTTGTATCCAAATACAACACTGATCAGAGTGTATGGAGCTAATGTTAAGCCCCATGTGCTACTATTTAGAGTACCAAACATGATTGCTTTTCTAGAGATTGCATGGCAATTGAATGAATCAAACAAATTTCATTTAAGGGGAAGCAAGAAAGTTTCTTTCTTCCCTATTCATATTGACTTTTTTGGTTTTAGAATACATGCTAAGGAAGGATATGAGACTTACTCAAATATATTGTTAGTATATAGGTTGCCCTTCACTAGTCACCAAAACTATGACCCAGAGCATTTCATTGATAAAATAACAAGAGAAAAGCAGAGAGTGGGTTTTGAGCATTGTTATGATGAGAAGGAAGATCTTATCAGGAATTGTGTTTATTTAGAGGAAATACGCAAAAGGAAAGAGATGTTTGGTCTTGTATTAATTGGGGAGAGACAGAGGAAAGAGGCAAATACTACATACCCAGGGGCTTTCCCAAATATTTCATATCCTATCCTTCACATGAAAATGTTGATGGATAATGCAAAATAGTTAAGGTTTGCCCCTAAAAGGAAAGCCATCAAACCAAAATTTCCTAAACCTCAACTTAGTCTTGATGAACAAATTGAAGAACATGTTCCTCCACAAATTAAGGAGAGCACAAAGGAATCCTAGAAGTCCCTTCCAGTCCATGAACCTATTGTTGTGCAGTTGCTACTAGTTGACTATTCTCTGATTGACAAAATGGGGGAAAATCAAATTGATTTAGAAGAGATTCAAAACGTGTTAAAGTCACCCTAGAGAAATGAGGCTATCATCCCTCCTTAAGCAAGGACCCTATTAAGTATGCAGGAGAGCAGTATAGTGGTGCAAGATGTCAGAGCTCTTGCTTGCAGAGAATTCTTATCTAATGATGATTTCAGAAGATCCAAAGAATTTAGAGTTGTCCATGTGCAGAAGAAATTGGAGGCATATTTAACAAAGTTAAATGAAGAGAAGGGTAAGGTAGGTGACCACGATCAAAATGAAATTGCTCAAAGGGTTCTAAAGGAAGTTGGCATGGATATTAGTAAGATTACCCCTAAAGAAGGCAGGAGATTGGTGGAAGAGAGTGGTTTTATTTTGCTACCAGGATGGGATATTTCCTCGGCTATAGCAATGGATACTATTAGGAGACAAGATGAATTTGATGATTAAGTTATCACTAGGGAGTGGGCTGAAGAGGTGTTTGGATCCAGATTCAATGCAAGTCATGAGGCATTAGCTATTTGGGCCATGGCTCCTAGTGATAACAAACCACGTATTGCAAATAACATAAATGAATTAACTAGCCAACTCATTGTGAGATGGCTGACTGATACAACACCCCCTCAAGCTACCTCTTTAGTAGTTGCGACTTCCAAATTCAGTGAGGCTACAGCTAGAAAGATGTATACAAAATTAAAACAGATGAAAGAGGACAATGTGAAGTTGTTGCAAGAGTGCAATAGACTTAAGTCTCTCGTCCCTCCAATGGAAATTGAGGTAGCATCTCTTATTTCCATGTCGAGCTTCAAAGGTTCAGTTGGACAAAGTAGTGATCCAGCAATTGCCACTGAGTCATAGGATAAGTCGAAAGGTAGAAGTGGCAGAGAAGATTAGTTAAGGGAGAAGTATAAGAATGATCAGATAGTATTGATTATGGGGCTCCTCGATCATCAAATGAGTAAAGTTTTGAAGAAGGTGGATGATGTGTGGGTATGCCATTGTAATTTGAAGAAAGTACTAAATGAATACATGGCAAGTGATTCAGCATTAAGAGACATATTAGGTACATGGCTTCCTCGAGTGGCTTTAATGACACATATCCATAATCACATTGTTTTGGAGTGTAATATTCCTAGCAGATTAGTAGCTGCTTACCAGGTTATGGGTTTTCTGAATGAGGTGTCTACTTTAAAAAGCAAATTGGATGTGACATTGAGAGAAAAATTGAAATATTTTACGTCCCTTGAGGATTGTTCCCTATCGCCAGTGTATAGTGATGATGGATCTAAAAGGGTACTGGCACAATGGAAGAAGGATTCTAATGACATTGTACCTAGAGTTGTCAGATCAATCGCATTTGACACAAAGATTAAATAGATGAGGTGTAATATGGAGTTGGATAAAATACTAAATTTGGAAGTCAACCTCAGCAATTTTGTTAAGGAAACGAAGGTTTTTTGGATGCTAGATTCTCCACCCACATGAGCAGAGTTGAAAAAGTGTTGGGTCACTATTGGGCATCAAAGGAAGAATTTTCAGCGTGGGTACAGAGATATGTGATGTGATTTTTTAAGTACCCTACTTTCTGAAGCTTTAGCACATTTTTGATCCAATTGTTAATAGACTGATTTGACGAGTGGTGTGTGTAAAGGTTTTGAATGCAAGTAGTTCGTGGTTGGTGTTGAAACAACCGTGTTTCTTTTTCTACTTTTGAACAAGGTATGATATTCAGGGATATCCAAATGAGAATTGAGTACATAAATGGTACAAGTAGTTGAACGTGATTGATTAAAATATTAAAGAAGAATGCTACCCAAGCATAGAGATCTCTGTTCCTTTTGCTATAAATGGAAGTGTTTGTATGCATATTATATATCAACTTTTTTGAGATCACAATGCAGAGTTTTTCCCTTTCTGTTGTATTTGGTATGCTTCCTACATTCCTAGCAAACACTTCTTTGTTCTCATGGCTATTACTTTGTTCATATAGAGTTAAGAACAAGGACTTTTCTAGGAATGGATGGTTTAGGTAAATAAATGAGTACAATGCTACAATAGGAAACATACTCCCATTAGTTCACCTACTCATAGTGTCATTCTGGTGAGGGAGGGTTGAGCCTTCTTAGATACTCCAATTGCATGGAGTTGTTTTGCTGGAGTAGGAGGTTTTGTTGAAACTTTAGCGACTATTGTTGAGTCTTCAAGTTAGGTGCTCAGGCAAAGATGCATCATTTTGCTCTCTCCCCCTCTCTAGGATAAATGGTACTCATCAAAGGGACAGTTGTGATAGTGGAAGAATATCACATTCAGATGGTCCAATTGGTGATGAAGTATTGGGAGCTTATTGACAAAACCAGAAAGTTGTATGCCTAGTTAATGGTGATGCCTGCGGCAGCTTCCTCTAAAAGGAAGTTATAATTGTTTCCTAATTCAACTACTGGTGGATACCTCAATGGCTCTAGCATTTCTGACACTTGACAGCCCCGAATTGAAAGATGGGGAGTCATGCAAGCAGGCTAACTACCTATGCTTGAAAGACTGAAGTAAAACAAAAAGTAGTTATCCTAAAGTGTCTTAGCAGTTTGGATTTGATCCATGATCTCTAGAATAACTGAATGTTGTTATAACTTTGAAATATCTCAGTGGTCTGTAAGAGCTCTCCCTTGTCTTATAAAAGGTGAGATGCTCATTGTTTTCATTGTTGGAAATTATGGGACTTTCTTGTATTCATTTTTATCATAGGAATAAGGATTGAACATTCTTATGTCATTTTCATCAAGAACATGTATCCTCTAGTTTGATTAATACCAACAGGGTTGTTGTTTTGTGTAATCTTTGTCTCCAAGTGTATATCATAGCAAATATTTGAGTAAAGCAGCTAATGGGTGTTTTATCTAAATTGCGCATTTGTTGTAATACGTTTGTTTCTTGCATTAGTGTTTGTTCAAGTAACAGGGCGGATCTTTTTCAAAAATTAAATGGTGTTTGTTGTGATATAATAGGATTACTAAGTATGATGATTACATAGGAAAGCTTTGTGTGGTTGACATCAATATTAAAATATTGGTTGTTTAAAAGAATCGCCAAGATCAAAAGGTACATAGGAAAAGACATAAGTAGGTGACTTTGTACAGCCAATGATAAGCATCAGTTTTCATAGTACCAGTTTCCCAGTCATAAATCTATCAAAAGAATATGTTTATTACACTATTTAAATTATTCTTTACCATCTAGTACTTTCATTTTGACAATCTAGGTCTATAGAATATGCACTAACAAGAGCAGGATCAATTATCTAGCATTCCTTAGGTCATATGACGAAAGTAGATATGTTATTTATAGACACTTGGGTCATTCATGAGTTCGTGGTTTTTATTAAGTGTCTATTGAAGGGAAACCCACCTAGGCCTTGTAGAGCTTGAAGTGCAGAGGAAAATTATCAGGTAGACAATTTTTCCTACTTCGTTGGCCCATTTCCTATTGGTCTATTCTAAATCTGAGAGTTAGTACATAGATATTAGTAGGGTGCACTTTGGGGAACCAACAAAATTGGCAACTCTACTGGGGAACTTAGAAGTCGTCCATTGGATAGGGTCATTTCAAACTTTAAATAATTTTAATGATTGTTCATTCATATTATTACTGTCACATTTTTTACTTTCTATGATTTTGTTTGGGGTGTGGGAGTGTGTGAGATCTTTTGTCCAAATCCCCAAGGTGGGTAGCGACTCTGCATTACAAAAAGAACTTGATTACATTTTACTACTCAACAATGGATGAAAGAAGATCGTTGCACAACAACCTGAACAAGAAAACGATAACAGAAGCTAAAGACAAAGAACAAGCTACATGGAAAGTGAAGGATAAGGGTGAGTCATCTAATCCTCATGTCGAAGTTGAATGTCCTATAGCTAAAAAAAGTTGGTAGGATATAAAAGTGACATTTCAGCCAACAGGATTAATATGTCAAAGGAAGAAGAAAGGTGGCTTCTCTTGAAGCAAGAAAGGTTAGAAAGAGAAATACAAAGAGAAGTTGTCCTAAAAAGGTATTTTTATGCCTTAAAACCCAAAAGTTCCCCTTCAGTTACTAATGCAGCAGTTAATTTAGGGTCATCTAAAACATCAGTAGTGCGACCTCATGATGTAACTAGTCTTGAAGATTGGTTTGATGGTTGTTACCATGGTCGAGATGGTGAGGATCCTAGGATAGCTATTGAAAATAGAAATGAAAGAAGAAGGGGGGAAGAAATACCAATAAGACCTAACACCCCTGGGAGTCAAGCTGCTATTAGAGAAATTAATTTCCTTAGGGTAGAGGTAGCTAGATTGGAAGCAGAAAAGCAAGTCAATGAGTTAATAAGAAGGATTGATATGGATAATAATATTGGCCATATAAATACCTATGGGAAATGAAAATATGAATGTTGAACATCAAAATAACCACAGAGTAAATAAGGGTTATCAAGATAACCCATGTGATAACCAACAAAACTTTGTCAGGCCACCCAAGATTTACCTTCCATAAGAGAAAAAAGCAAAGAGAAATAATTTGCACAATATTGGATGAATTAATGAAATGGATTGATGAATTACATGTGAGAACTTGCTTTTATATTTGCAAGTTAGAGAAAAACCCTAATATGACTTAAGAATAACCTAAGACTAAAATTAGCCCTAAGTAAACTTAATAAAGTGTAATTAAATATTTAATTACACCAACATCCCCACATAAGTGCAACTTAAGGAGAAATGAAAAGCATGCAACTAATGCAAGAATGGGTCCTGGCTACAAGGCCATTTTAGGTACCCATGAACAACAAGAATCTCTCATAAAGTGGAGAGAAAGGAGAAAAACCCAGTGGGAGAAAACTCCTCTCCAAAAGAGAGAAAAATACAAGTACATAAACATGTGATGGAAGAAGGACTAAAACTAAGACCCCCCAAGAAGTGAATCCATCACAAAAGTATAATCAAGAATGCCCCCCCCATAAGAGAGGAAGAAGAGAGAAGGTCTGATGACCCCCCGAGAAGTGAGAAGGATGAAACCCCATGCGAGGAAATGCTCCCTCCCAAAATAGAGATGAGAAGAGAGACCATGCAGCCGCTCCTCAAGATGACTCCTATAGTGCTGGAACATGCTTGACACAGAATAAAGATGAAGACCCATGAACGTCGAACAACATTCCTCCCCTTGGGAAGAAATAGAACTGCAGATGTGTGCATAATGTCTTCCCATTCCGGATAGGAATATACAGGAAGAAGGATAAATGTCTCTGAACTCTGCACATGATCCAAAGACAATAATGATGCTCCTGAAAACTGCCCAAATGTCTCCACTCCACTGCCAAACTGTGACTGAAGAAGAGGAGGATGAAGAACAATCTTTGAAGCAGATGATGGTGATGCAACTCCTTCGAAGCTGTCATCAAAAAGAAGACAAATGTCCTCAATGTGGTCCTCCAAATCTATAAGATGGGACTCTACAAACAAAGATGATATGTCTGCAAGATAGGAATCCCAATGAGGTGGATCAGGAAGACTAATATTGACCTGCTGCACAGAATCACTAGAAGCCAATGATGATGCAACAGTGAACTCTGAAGTAGCAGTAGGTGATGGTGGAGCAATGATCTCATCAGGAGGAGAAGCGATTGAAATAAGCATTTCAAAGAGATGATGTGAGAAATGAGGACACATCTCTTTCTCATGTTGATTACTTCCACAATATCTGCAATTAGATTTATGCTGATGGTAGAATCCCATCTCCTTATATGATTACAAATCAAAACATGCAAATAGATTTATGCTAATAATAGAAGTCTTTCAAAGCAAACAGAACCTATTCAGGAGGTAGCATTTCCAGGATATCCAACAGAAGCCATAAAATCGACAAACTAATTTAAAATATACCTGGGGCTGAATCTGAAAAAATTATCTAGGTGGATGTGTAGAGCTCTCTGATACCTTTCCAACAATTATTCATTTTTGAAAAACAGAGATTCTGGGCGCAAGAACAGAGCTCGAAAGCCAAAAAAGATGCCTTGACTTCAAACAGCAATAAATTGTACCAATCAGCAAAACATGAAAAAAATACTTGTACCACTGGATTGTGCTCGGAACCAGCTTTCCAACACCTATTGGTTTTAAAAAATCTGACTCCGTATGCTCAAGATATCCCTGATTTACCAAACCCGTTCCTTTAGGACAAAGAGGCCCAAAAAAAGCACTATTGAAGCACCTGGGCGCCCATGTGACCAAGGGCTGAGTCTCTAGGGGCTGGCGGCTAGGGCCCTAGTCACTCATATGACCAGGAGCTGAGTCTCTAGGGGCTGCTGCCTAGAAGCTAGGGCCTGGTCTCCCATGCGACCAGGGGTTAAACCCTAGGGGCTAGCCCTCCAAAATAAAAAAAAATTCTTTTTATGAAGAAATTAATAGAAAAACCTCACATGTCCCTGTGCACAGAAATTGAGATGGCATGAAAAATGAGGCAATACGAAAATTGAGATGGCACGCAAAACGAGGTAGCTCCAAAATTAAAATATGATCAGATGAGAATGGCATAAAAATTAAGGTTGGCACGAAAATCGAGGCACCGTATGGATTCCGTATAGGTCGTATGGATTTCACTATCATGGATTTCTTGAAACCCCAAAAAAACACCCAGAAACTTTTTTTCAGCAAAATATGGAGTGCCTTATATGAAAATAGGGTTTTTTGGGCGTTCTGAGCACAATGGTGAGGTCTGTTTTGGCCAAAAATGCTCTGAAACTTCTATTTTCCTTTAGATCTAAAAAAAAGCACTCTTGAAACCTTCACATATCTAGCTTCCCCAGACCAAATTCAGCCAAACAAAAGACAGATCTACCTTTTCCAGCTGCTCTAAATCTAATGGAATACTCTGTTTTACACAAAAACACACCCAGCAAATGGCTCTTGCTAAAAAAAATTTTCAAATTTGAGAAGGGGCTTACAGATCCGCTTTGATACCAAGTTGAAATTGATAATTAACTCAAGCCACAAAGATCACCTGCAAAACCTAAGATTTACCTTCCACAAGAGAAAAAAAGAAAGAGAAATAATTTGCACAATATTGGATGAATTAATGAAATGGATTGATAAATTACATGTGAGAACTTGCTTTTATATTTGCAAGTTAGAGAAAAACCCTAATATGACTTAAGAATAACCTAAGACTAAAATTAGCCCTAAGTAAACTTAATAAAGTGTAATTAAATATTTAATTACACCAACACCCTCAACCTAGCCAGATACAGGAAACTAAATTTCATAGGAATCTCTGGTTTTCTAAATCTTGTCCCAAATGAAGTTAGGTCCAAATTAGTAAAGTTTATAGGGAACAATGTTGTTTTCGGAGATGAAGATTTGAGGTATTTTGACAATGTGATGTGTGACTTTGAGGTAGAAGATGAAGATGTCATCATGAAATTATTTGTGCAGTCTTTAGATGAAACTGCTAGATAATGGTATAAAAGTTTGCCAGAGAATAGCATTAACTCATGGAGGGATTTCCAAAACATGTTTAGATAACATTATGGAGATAAATCTAATGCAAGGTTTACAATCAATGAGTTCACAAGCATCACAAAAGGGGAAAATAAATCGGTGTCAGAGTTTAACAATAGATTTGTTAAAGTGTTAGCCAAGTTAACTCCTCATCTGAGGCCAAATGAATTTATGTGTCTAGTATTATACAATAATGATTATGATAGCAAAATAGGGTTTTTATTGAGAGACAAGAATCCTCAAACACTTAGAGAAGCATACAAAGTTGCTTCAAATATTGAAAGCAATAGAAAGGCTTCAGGAAAATTTCATAAAAGAAGTGAGCAAAAAATTATACCTCAGGATAGGGGACAAGGAAATAGGGCTCCTACAAATGATGAATGTGAAAAGTTATGGGAGGTTGTCAAGGAGATGAAAATTTCCATGGCAAAAAATGATAAAGGGCCCTTTAATGACAAACCTATTTTCATGAGGCAGGAAAGAATGCCAAGACTTTCATATCAACCCTACAACACTAATTGGCAAAATGGGAAGCTAGTTCCTCCAAATAATAGAAGAAATCCTAGTAGAGAAACCCCTAATCCTTTGATGAAAGGGGTGTGTGATGTTGAGGACAATTTATGGTGCTTGATCTATCAAGCTCCTCATTCCCCTTCCTCATGTGCCATTGCTAGATCAATTACTGATTCAAAAGGTCCCTAGGATGAATATAGTGATCGACATGATGACCAAGAGGACCAAAGTATAAATATGGTTTTGGCCCACAATTTTATATGTGAAGATGATAATACATCTGATGAGGAGGGTGTGTCGGATGAAGATTTTGAAAAGGGAAGGCATCTTGACAATTGCCTTAAGCAACAACTTTTCTTTGATAATTGAGGATGATTGTCATGTTTTTTAGTTGGATTCAAGAAATCCTAAGATTTGACTGAGAAGACCTACTAATGAGGAAATTAAGTCCTTCACAACTACTAAGATTTCTTAGGTTAAGAGTGATTACAATTTGAGAAGTAAAAACATTCAAGGGGAAGGTAGCACTGTAGGGAATGCAAGTAGCATTTTTATTAGGGAAGATCAGAATGTTTCTAATCTCAAGAAGGATGTGAATATCTAAGGTAAGTCCAAAGAAGTGTTAGTGAAAACTAATCCACATCAAAATCCACTTCAGGGGACTAAGGAAACCAAGGGGAGCAATAATGATAAAAAAGTGAGTGAAAAAACCACACAAGGAAAGAACAATATTCCTCAGGTTGTTATTCATAGTAGTGTTGTCCATGATAACTCTTTACCAAGGCATATCCCTCTAGATATGGCCCAGATCCTTATTCAAATCAAAGTGTTTGTCCCTTTATTAGAAATGATGAGAATATCATAACATAAGGACATGGCACTAGTTATCATTGATGACAAAATACCAAGTCTATTAGAAGTTCAAACTAAGAGAGATGCACAATCAGGGAAATAAAGTATTGTAGTTGAGAAAGATAATAAGGGGAGTTTCAAAATGCCAGAAGTGTACTTAGGACTTACTATGCAGAAATGTCCATCTCAAGTTGATCCATTTTATGTCAATCTGCTCATAAAGGATAGACTTTTGAAGAATTGTATGATTGACTCTGGTGCTTCAACTAACATTATACCTTTGGGGATTATGAAGGAATTAGGCTTAACAGATACAAAGGCATATGGAAAATGCTTCGCCATGTATTGAAGAAAGTTCCCTATCATTGGGGTAATAAAAAATATTGGTTTCAAATTGATAGCTTACCCTCAGAGAGACTATAAAATGAACATCACTATGGTGGATATCCCTCCCAGGTATGGAATGTTGCTATCCAGAAAGTGGGCTTCCACTGTTGGAGGAAGTATTCAGATGGATTCATCTTATGCTATGATTCCCATGGGAAGTTAGACTTGATAGGGAATAGAGAGCCCTCTCGATTATGGATGGTTTTGAAGATCATAATGATTAGGTATGATTTTTAGACATTGATATGGACAATTTCAAAGTGAAAGCAAATGATGTTGATCAAACAAAACAGAAGATTGTGATTGAAGAGATCAAAAATGCTTTTGAAAGTGATGGATTATGGTCAATGCAGTTTGATGGGGCATGTTCTAAAGAAGGCTCTAGGGCTGGTATTGTAATCGTTTCTCCTTCTAAGAGAACATATAGATCATCATTCAAACTCAGGTTTGAATGTACAAATAATGTTTCTGAATATGAGACACTTCTCTTAGGATTGAAACTAGCCATCAAATATGGGATTAAAAAACTGAAAGTCTTGGGAGATTCTAAACTTGTAGTCTCCTAGATTAGAGCCAAGTACGCATCAAAAAATTTAAGGCTTAAATAGTATAGTAATGTTGTATGGGATACGATTGAGGCATTTGATGCCTTTTCAATTGATTGGATAGAAATGAATGGAAATGTGATGGCTAATGTTTTAGATAATATAGCTATCAAGTTGGAGGATCTAATATTGGCAGGAATTTCAAAAGTAGAGGTATTGACAAGGCCTTCTATTCCCAACAATATTTTTCACTAGCAAGTTTTCAATGATGATCAAGATTTATACAATTTTATGAATTTTCTAGATGAATATCAAGGATAGGAAATAGATTTTCAAAATTTTGTTGAACAAATTGATGGGAAGGACACCATTTTTGGTAATGAGGTAATTCAACTAAAGACAAGATCCCAAGGGGATTGGTAGCCTTGGAGCGAGTATTTGCTGGAGCGGACAGTCAAATTGCAAAGGTTGTACCTGTACACCAGGATGACTTGGAGAAAATAAATCTGGGAACTGAAGCCCAACCAAGGAACATCTACATAGGTAAGATACTAAATCCTAAGATTAGGTCTATGCTCATCACTTTTCTTAGGAAATACAATAGAGTTTTTACTTGGTCTTATGATGACCTCAAGGCATATAAAGAAGATTTGTTTTAGCATGAAATTCCATTAAAACCATATGCAAAACCTTTTAGACAGAAACAGAGGCCTATAAATCCCACCCTAGCACCCAAGATGCAGTAAGAGTTAGCTAAGCTCAGTGATGGGGGTATAATCAAACCAATCAAACATTCAACCTGGGTGTCAAATTTGGTCCCTATTAGGAAAAAGAATGGTGACATCAAACTCTGTGTCAATTTCAGAAACCTGAACATATCGTCATTGAAAGACAATTACCCTTTGCCAAATATGGAGGCCATGTTGCAAAAGGTAATTGGTTGTGAGCTTTTGTCTATGATGGATGATTTTTCTAGTTATAACCAGGTGATGGTGAAAGAATTAGAACAATTTAAAACCACTTTCACTACTCCATGGGGCACTTATGTTTATGTCAGGATGCGTTTTGGATTAACTAATGTTGGGGCCACTTTCCAAAGGGTCATGGATGTAGCTTTTTCTGATTTAATAAATATTATTGTGGTTGTATATCAAGATGATTTAACTGCTTTCTCCAAAAAAGAAGAAGACCATTGTAACCACTTAGAATAGATTTTTATAAGAAGTATGGAGTATGATATATCATTGAACCCCAAGAAATGTGTATTCGAGATAACTGAGGGAAAATTACTAGGTCATATAGTTTCTAAGGATGGAATAAGAATTGATCCTAAGAGGGTAGCTGTCATTGAAAGGATTCCTCAGCCTAAATAGTCAAGGTGTTAGGAACCCATGTTTAACCCTTCTCTTTACTTTGTTAGTATATTGTTGTTGGATGCATATGCTTTGTAAGTCGTCCCGTGAGTATATTGTATTATCCCACATTCATGGGGAGTAATAGTTGTTTAGATTAGACTTAGTATATAAGTACGTGTTGATGCCAATGAAGGCATCCATGAATTTATTGCATTGAGCTTGCTCAAAGGAGGTTGCCCCCTCGAAGTGGCCTATGATCAATAAATTCCTTCTATGTTTCTGCTATTTCTATTATTTCGTGCATTTTTCATTATCTTGTTGCAGGAGGTTCCTCTCATTTGGTATCAGAGTGCTTTCTTGGGCTCGCTGGGTGGAATTTTTGCCAAAAAAAAATTTGCAATGGCCTCCAGGCGCTGTGATTATTGCAGTAGTTCTTTTTTCTTTGCATCTATATTGTTCATTTCAATTGCAGGTTCGGATCAGGGAATAATCCCTATCCGCTTAACTGTGGGAAGTGCCTGGGCATAGCCCTAAAATGCATTGTGAGGAATACCATAGGAACCCCAAAGTAGCTGGCCCATTGAGAGGACCTGCCAGCGAAAAGGGTAATGGCCTCTACCTGATTGACTAGTTCCCATCCGTGAGGTAAGCCAAGAGCTGTCATTTGTGGCAAAGCGGTTATCAGTTTTACATGAGCCGTGGAGTGAGGGGTACTGCCCCAATACGCAAGCCGTTAGACAACATTGGTAGCCGAGTGAATCCCCTGAACCTTTAGGAAGCCGAACATACTTGGGGTCCATATCTATTGCCAACTGACAAATCACAGATTGAATCTATCCAAAGCCATTTGCAGATCCTGTTGCAGATCGTTTCTAGAAAATATATATATATGTTTGCCATATCTTCCTTACTTTAGCTCCGTTTCCTTTAAAAATTCACTGGAACCCCTAAAATTCCATTCTGCATATTTCCTTCCTTGAGGACCCTATCCCAAATTCAACTTATCAAAGCCAGAAATCCCACATTTGTCTATTTTTAGGGTTTGCCATAACTTCTTCGATACTCACCCAATCGCCTTCAAATTTTGCCACAGTGTTCATTTCTTATTTCTGCTCCTTTGTCCCTCTTGGACAAATTTTCTCATTCTTTCACACCACTTCTAAAATCCCTATTTTTTGTTTCCCTGTCCCTCAAAAAGTGTCCAAAACCTAGTCAAACCCCAATTACCCATTAGAGTTTTTCCCAAATCCAAATTCTCCTTTACTAAAAAACTTTCTATTTTTGTTTTTCTACCCATTCCCCCCCCCCCAAAAAAAAAAGCTCCTGGTTATGGTTGTCACCCGCACAGGAGGAAAAAACATAGAGGATGAACTTACAGCCCTCAAGACCAAACTCCAAGATCTAGATGAAAAAATTCTCGGCCTCAATCTTCAGCATTCAGCCATGAACAATAGACGGCAGCCAGAGTCTTCTGCAGACATTGGGTTCTCTTCTCCCAGCAATTTTCATGGGCCGAAGCTTGATTTTCCTCGCTTCAATGGTGATGATCCGACTGGATGGACATACCGGGCAGAACAATACTTCAGTCTGCATAATACTTTTGATGTCAACAAAGTCCCACTTGCATCCTTTCATTTGGAACATGAAGCCCTTCAATGGTTCCGTTGGTACATCAAGGCTCATCAAGAGTTAAAATGGACAGATTTTTGCAAACTCATTTTGCAATGATTTGGCTCTAGTGCTTTTGATGACTTCACAGGAGCACTCACTAAACTTCACCAAACTGGCACTGTTAGAGAATATCAGACAGAATTTGAGAAACTAGCCAATCACACAGAGGGATTGTCTGATAAATTCTTCAGGAGTTGTTTTGTCAATGGTCTGAAGGATGCAATCCGATCTGAGGTTAAAATGTTCCGTCCTAGCACAATAATGGAAGCCCTAGGGTTGGCTAAGTTGGCGGAGGACAAGATCACAGCTCAACAGTGCTCCAAATCCACTTTTATTCCATTTAGAAATATGGTTTCCCAAAGACCTCCAATCACGCCAGCTCCTAGAACAAGTCCTATCAAGCATTTGTCTGAAGCAGAGATGTGGGCACATAGAGAAAAAGGGCTTTGTTATAATTGTGATGAGAAATTCACTCAGGGACATAGATGTGTTGAGCAAAAGCTCTATCTCTTGGATGTGGATTCTCCGCCTGTAACTGAAGTTTATGAAGATACTCAGGATATAGTAGATGATTAGGTCGACATTCAGTAGCCGCCTGTTGACCGTCCTTCTCAAGAAGACCACCCAGAGATCTCTCTCCATGCTTTAGTAGGAGTCACCACCCCACAAACCATGCGGGTCAAGGGTTACTTCAAGAAGCTCCCTCTTACAATACTCATTGATTCTGGTAGCACTCATAACTTCATTGAACCTCGGATTGCCAAACAAACTGATTATTTTGTCCATCCTTGCTCTAGCTTTGAAGTCATGATTGCCAATGGGGGCACATTACCTTGCAAAAGGAAGTGTCGCAATGTGCGTATCTCTATTAGAGATTATAACCTGCGCTCCAACATGTTTGCCTTGCCCTTAGGCGGATGTGATGTGGTTTTGGGCACTCAATGGTTACGCACTCTTGGACCCATCTTATGGGATTTTGCTGAACTTTGGATGCAGTTTTCAGACAATGGGCAAAAACACACATTGAAGGGCTTACAACCAGGGTCTCTCAGCATCATCAGTTCACATCGCATGGAAAATCTCCTTAAGAAGAATTCACATGGTGTCATCGCTCAACTCCATTCCATTCAGATGCAACCATAAGCGGTCTCCACTACTCCTTCGGATCTACGATGAATTTTGGATAGATATGCATGTGTCTTTGCTAAACTAGTGGGATTGCCACCTTCACAACCAAAGGTCCATCATATTTAGCTCCTTCCTGGAAGTGTTCCTCCCAACATCAAGCCCTACTGCTACCCATTTCACCAAAAGACAGAGATTGAGATGCTCGTTCGGGACTTACTGAAGCAAGGTATTATTCGCCCTAATACCAGTTCCTTTTCTTCACCAGTTCTTCTTGTCTGAAAAAAAGATGGGTCATGGCGCCTCTGCATTGACTTCCGAGAACTTAATCACATCACAATCAAGGATAAGTTTCTGATTCCTATTGTTGATGAGCTTCATGGTGCTCATTTTTTCTCCAAGTTGGATCTTTGTTCTGGGTATCACCAAATTCAGGTTCATGAGGATGATATCCCTAAAATAGATTTTTACACGCATGATGGCCACTATGAGTTTTTGGTCATTCCCTTTGGCCTCACTAATGCTCCTTCCACATTCCAGACATTGATGAATAAAATATTCTGGCCCTACTTGCAGGAATTCATTCTGGTCTTCTTTGATGATATCCTCATCTATAGTAAAACATGGGCTGAGCATCTCCAACATCTAGATCTTGTACTGCAACTTCTCTCTAATCATCATCTCTGTGCAAAATAGTCTAAATATGTTTTAGGGCAGGAGGAAGTGGAGTATCTCGAACATATTGTTTCAACCCAAGGGGTTCGAGTGGATCCTGCCAAAATAGATGCCATGAAAAATTGGCGGCATCCTCAGACACTCAAGAGACTCCGTGGTTTTTTGGGACTGACTGGCTACTACCACAAGTTTGTCAAGGATTACGAGAAGATTGTAGCTCCATTAACATCTCTATTGAAAAAGGATGCTTTTACATGGACACATGCTGTTGAGTGTGCATTTGAAAAATTGAAGTAAGGTATGTGTACTACATTTGTTCTAGCTATGCTAGATTTTTCCAAGACCTTCACTATTGAGAGTGATGCTTAGGGCAATGGACTTGGTGCTGTTCTCCTTCAAGATGAACATCCCATTGCATTCACCAGAAAAGCCTTTTCAGGTAAGAATTTAGTACTCTCTACATATGAAAAGGAAATGATAGTTATTTTGCATGTAGTACAGAAGTAGCAGCCATACCTATTAGGGAATCATTTCTACATCAAGATTGATCACTAGAGTCTGAAATATTTCCTAGAACAACGGGTCTCCTCCCCAACACAACAGAAATGGGTTAGCAAACTCATGGGTTATGACTATGAGATCACTTACAAGAAGGGTAAGGACAATATTGTGGCGGATGCTCTTTCTCGCACATTTGATGACCAAGCTTCTCTTTCAGCTATTTCTATGCCTATTCTAAATTGGTTGGAATCTGTCCAGCAGAGCTATGTCAATGACTCTTCATTATCTCAAATCATCCAACAGTCGGCCAATAACCCTTCTGCTATACCACATTACTCTTGGGATTGTGCTTCTCTGAGATACAAGGGTCGTTTGGTGCTTCCCCAGAGCACAGATCTTCAAGAGGCTGTCTTCTATGAACTCCATGCTTCTCCATCGGTAGGGCACTCTGGGTTCCTCAAAACTTATGAGCAGGCATGGTGTAACTTCTTTTGGAAGGGAATGAAAAGGGCAATTCAACAAATGGTGGCTGAATGTGATACCTGCTAGAGCAACAAGGATGAAACGACACTCCTTCCTAGATTGCTTGAATCCTTGCCCATCCCTACATGGATTTGGACAGATATTGCTATGGATTTCATTGAGGGGCTCCCTAAATCTGGAGGGAAGACAGTGATCTTGGTTGTGGTTGATCGCCTTTCCAAATATAGTCATTTTCATGCCCTCAGCCATCCCTATACCACCTCCTTAGTCGCACAAATTTTCATGGACCAGATCTTCCATCTTCATGGAATCCTTTCTTCTATTGTCTTAGATCGTGATGCAACTTTCACCAGTTATTTTTGGACAAAACTATTTCGACACACTAGCACCAAACTAAAAATGAGTTCAGGGTATCACCCACAAACAGATGGTCAAACTGAAATTATCAACAAATGTTTGGAAACTTATCTTCGTTGCTTCACATTAGAGCAAAAGCATTAGTGGGCAAAGTGGCTCCCTCTCACTGAATGGTGGTACAATACCTCCTACCACACTGCATCTAAAATGACTCCATATGAAGCAATCTATGGTCAGGCACTGCCAGTGCTCCTTCCATACACCCCTAGCAGTTCACCAGTTTAGGCAATTAGCACGGTTCTCTGAACCCAAGATCAAATCCTTCACATTTTATAGGACAATCTTTACATGGCAAGAAATCGAATGAAACAACAAGTTGATCAGCACCGTTCTGAGCGTACTTTTCAAGTAGGTGATATGGTTTTTCTTCTTCTACAGCCATATAAGCAATCCTCCCTGAAACTCAAAGGGTGTCATAAGCTGGCTCGAAAGTTCTATGGGCCATATAAGGTTCTTCAGAAGATTGGGTCAGTTGCTTATAAATTGGAGCTTCCTCCTTCCCGCGTTCATCTAGTATTTCATGTCTCTTATCTAAAAAAAGTTCTTGGCACCAACATCAGAGCACAAACTATTTTACCAGAACTGGATAACGAAGGATCCATCATTTTGGAGCCAGAGGCAATCCTCGATAGGCGCACTTGTCAACTTCGCTCTCGATCCATCATAGAGGTATTACTTCAGTGGCATGGAATGCAACCAGAGGATGCTACATGGAAACCACTCCTTCAGATTCAGCAATAATTTCCACATCTTAAGCTTTGAGGACAAAGCTTTTCTAAGAGGGAGGGGATGTTAGGAACCCATATTTAACCTTTCTCTTTACTTTGTTAGTATATTGTTGTTGGACGCATATGCTTTGTAAGTCATCCCATGAGTATATTGTATTATCCCACAGTCATAGGGAGTAATAGTTGTTTAGATTAGACTTAGTATATAAGTACATGTTGAGGGCAATGAAGGCATCCACAAATTTATTGTATTGAGCTTGCTCAAAGGAGGTTGCCCCCTCGAAGTGGCCTACAATCAATAAATTCCTTCTATGTTTCTGCTATTTCTGTTATTTTGTGCATTTTTCATTATTTTGTTGCAGAAGGTTCCTCTCACAAGGGAATCCAATCATTTTTTGGGCAAATAAACTTCATTCAAAGATTTGTCCCTAATTTTGTAGAAAAGACCAAGTCCATCTCCAAGATGTTGAAAAAGGGACAAAGTCTAACTTGGGAATGCAAGGCAATCACATCTTTCCGAGACATCAAAGAGTCAATCAAACAGGCCCTTATGTTAGCCTCTCTAGATTTTGCTGAACCATTTCAATTGTTTTCTTTTGCTTCTTTTCACACTATAGCAGCAGTATTGTTACAAAAGAATAGTGATGGTTTTGAACAACCTATTTCATTTTTTAGAAAATCACTTCAAGCTACTAAGTTGAAATATGATTCTATGGAAAAACATGCATTTGCATTAGTTAAAGCTCTGAAAAGCTTCAGGCCTTATTTGGTGGGAGCCAGAATTACAGCATATGTTCCACACGCTGTAGTAAAAGATATTTTTGTGCAACAAGAAGTTACTAGTAGAAGATGGTGGATTAATAAATTTCAGAAATTCAACATAGAAATTCAGATCACCAAATAGGTCAGGGGATAGGGGCTACCAAGGCTTATCACTGAATCATATTTGGAGGCAACTCAGGTAAACTGTGCAACTGATGTGCATTCGAAAAGCAGGTGCAGCTTAGAAAATTTGGGTTGGTATAAGGACATCATTTTTTATTTGAATTATTTAAAATGTCCAGAAAATTTGAGTGAAAATCAGAAAAGAACATTGAAGCTGCATGCATTAAAGTTTGTTATCCTAGAACAAGACTTATATTGGAAAAATGGGGATGGTATTTTGCTAAAGTGTGTGGATGAGTCTACAACAGGGCAGATCCTGAAGGATATGCATAGTGGAAATTATGGAGGTCATTTTATGACCAAGACTATTGCTCATAAAATTATCAAAGCAGGATACTAGTGGCCTACCTTGTTTTCAAATACTTATAATTTGGTAAGGAAATGTGAAGCATGTCAAAAGTTTTTTGGTAAGTTGAAATGGTCTGGAACTTTACTATTAAGGCCTCAAGTTGTAGAAGCCCCATTTCAACAATGGGGTATAGACATCATTGGTGAAGAATGAAAAATACAGTAGGGGTTTTAAATGGATACTGGTGGCAACTAATTATTTCACTAAATGGATAGAAGCAATCCCAACTAGAAGAGATACTAGTAAGGTTGTTGTGGATTTCCTCATGGATCACATCATTTCAAGGTTTGGGGTGCTAAGCAAATTAATTATAGATAATGCCATGTGTTTCAGATCAGCTGAGTTGAGTGATCTTTGCATTGAATATGGAATTAATTTGTCCCATTCTTCACCATACCACCCACAAGGAAATGGCCAGGTGGAGTCAAGCAATAAGAGCTTAATGAAGATTGTCAAAAGGATGTTGGGAAAGAATAAAAAGGCTTGGGACTCAAAATTGAAATTGGCTTTATGGGCTGATAGAATGACTATAAAGAAATCCACGAGGAGATTGCCTTATGAACTTGTATATGGCATGAATGCAAATATGCATGTTAACAATTTATTTCCGATATACAAGTTTATTCAAGAAAATTATGATGATCTAGAAGATACCATGACGTGTAAGATAAACCAGTTGGTTGAATTAGATGAAACAAGGAGAAAAGATTAAATGGTGAATGTCAAAAAACAACAGCAAGTGAAATATTTGTTTGACAAAAAAGCCAAGGATAGGAGGTTTGAAAATGGAGATATGGTATTGTTCTGGAATGCAAGGGCACAAGACAAAGGGAAACATGGTAAATTTGATTACATGTGGTTGGAACCTTATATTATGATGAACCTCCATGGAGAAAATTCTTGTTTCCTAAAAAGTTTGTCTAGAGAATTTTAAGAGTTGCTTGTCCATGGACAATTCTTGAAATATTTTTTCTTATGAGCGTATGCTTCCTTTTCCATGCTCATTAGTTTAGTTTTTTGATTCCTGTGTTGTGTTGTGCAGTTATAGTTGTGTTCGGCCCATAGCGTAGTGTTTTCTCTGTTGTTTTGTTTGTTTGTTTTGGTCTACATCCCAGAGTTTTCTGATTTCTCGCCACATTCCACTGAAATGTGCATCCTCAGATAGAGCCACTATTAGCAGTCTTGCAGATTTCCAAGTTTTGGATCTTATGTACCCTGCACACACGCCCCATACTTTGCATCGGCAAAATGGGGACCCCCTCTTTTTGCTGACTAGGAGTCTCAGCCTTTCTTCTTTATGATAATGAGGAAATGAAATGGTGTTTGGAATGAAGAATTTTGCTTTGAATTTGGACATTTAGCATGTTTGAGGTTGTTTGATAGCTTTAGAAGTCTTAATTGATTTTGTGCTTAAGAAATAGACCTTTATTGCCTTTTGCGCTAAAACTTCTCTTCACCGGACTTAGCGCTAAAATCCAGTGCTATCGGATATGTTTAGTGATTACTAAAAGCTCCACAATTTTTTCTAGTTAAGCGCTTTCAAAGAAAAGTGGTCTTGCAGCCCTTCACTGGATATGGCATAGTTTTCAAGTGCTAGCAAACATGTCTGGTGATTGCCGAAATCTTTGCTTGTCCAGTAGGTGCCCTTTTTCCTATCTCATTACTTAAAGCCTCGGAGTGTATGTGTTGCACAAGATTGCATGATATATCCGGTAACCTCCATTGTCTCTGCACATCTAGTCAGGCAGCCTTTTCCCGCTTTCATTTAGCTGAGAACTTTGCGCTAGTTTCAGTGGCTATAGGATATACCCACTTAAGCATGGTTTCCCCGCAATGTCCTGACATCACCATAATCCTTGCAAATCCAGTTGAGGCCAACACTCCCGCGAACCTACAATAGATTGAATATCTATCAAAACATGAATGATACAGAAATTTGTTAACATTATAATTGCAATGATCTTGTTAAATATGCGGAATAGGGAGTGGACGATGCACTTGACCACTTAAAAAGCAATAAAATGTGATATCATCGGAGAATGACTTGGGCAAGCTGCAGGATTTGGAGTGAGCTGAGGTTAAGTGCAAATGTAAAACATAGAGTCACCTTTTAAGTAGGCATGGACATCCATCAGAGCAAGTTAGAAAATGCAGCAGCATGGATAAGGCACGTGAACCGTTTGACAAGAATGCTCCAAAGGTAAAATGATGTCATAAGCAGAAGAAAACATTTTTGCAGAGTCCTATCAAGTAACCAGATGTGGAACTTTTGCTTCCTATCGGATATGTACGGTCATGTGTTCATTCCCCACAATGTCTTGTGAACTGCTATTTTCCCGCAAACTCCTATGCCAAATGCAGTTGTTAACATCCACTTGATGTACGACATACAACTAGATACATGAAGGACATAGGAGTTTATGGTGCAGGCCAAAGCATAAATATGCAAGATCAAAGTTGACAATTTTGACTCAAGAGGTGAAGCTGAATCAATGGCGGCAAAGTCTGGCAAGGACACTGAGTTAAGTAAGGAATTCACATAGATATCAAAAAATATTAACTTAGGATGAGTGCTAGCACAGAGAGGCATTGTACAAGAGGGTGGTACGTTGGAATCGCCAGCTACTGAGGATCTTTTTCCTGATACATTAGATTGTTGAGAGAATCAGAGAGCTAATGACAGATCAGAGAAACCCCGAAATATTAAGAATTTCAAAGATAAACGTGTGCCCAAGTATTAACAGAAAATACAGAGTTTACAATGGAGAATCTTATTTGGGCAACTTCTTGTTCTTTGGCCATTGAATATGAAATGTCTTTTTCATCATTATGAGCATCTGTGAAAAATTTTTAGAGATGGAGACGGTCACTTAGACAGAAGGCATGAGAAAACGTTGTCGCTATTTGAGCCACTTTCCTTCAACAACAATATTTCAACTCAGTGAATTTGTTTCTGAGAAGCTAGAGTTTGACAAAGAGCTGCTGCAGCTGTGGCTCCACAAGGAAGGTCAGGTATACCGGAGTCCACAATTTCCATTTATGATCACCATCAAGTGATGTCTCATGGAACATGATGATTGCAGCATGCAAAATACCATGGTTAAAGGATATGCGGCATGGCAGTACGTGCTAGAAGATCAAGGACTACGTCGATGGGAGAAATTATGAACTTAAGAAATCCTTTTGCAGCATGGAACAATTCTGAATACCATGATACTTACATATGAAGGCCTATCGACTAGCAATCAACGTGGATTAGAAGGAGCTCTCCTAAAGAAGAAAGCGGAACTTTCGTGGATAGGTGAATATTGTGGGGATTTTGTCTCCGTTTGGATATGTCCGGTAGGGCACTAAAGACCCACATATCCCATGACACTTACTTCCTCCGCTTCATCCTACCGCCACCCTTTTTTCCGCAAATATCCCATCAAGATAATGTTGATTTTTGGTAGCTAGGTCGGATCCCTTCTAGAGACCGACCTAGTCATAAAATGCTGAATGGCCTATCGGCCTTAGCATTTTGAGAATCTCAGTTGTATTACCCGATTTAAGGCAGGCTTTAATTGGACGAATTCATTATCCAATGTATTTTGAAATTACAAATAGGTCAGGACCTATTTCAATGTAACGTGCATTTGAATTATTATTACTTGGCGCCAAATTGTATAAGGCCGACCAAGATTATTGTTCGGGCAATCTCCTATAAATGTAAAGTGACTTGTAGTCACAATTCATATAGCAACACACAAGACACCAAATTCTGCTCTGCGACAAACTCTCCATCAGCGATCTACTTCTATGATTATCAAGGAGTTCTACCGATAGTTGAACCGTTCGACAGGTTCAATGGTTCAACAAGTACAATGGGCTCCAAAGGTTCAACGGGTTCAGCGCTTCAAAAAGTTCCGCCGATAGTTGAACTGTTCGAACGGTTCAACGGTTCAACTGGTTCAACAGTTCAAGGTTCGGCGCTTCAAGAAGTTCCACCGATAGTTGAACCGTTCGATAGGCTCAACGGTTCAACGGTTCAACAGTTCAGGGTTCGGCGCTTCAAGAAGTTCCACCGATAGTTGAACTGTTCGATAGGTTCAACGGTTCAACTGGTTCAACAGTTCAAGGTTCAGCGCTCCAAGAAGTTCCGCTGATAGCTAAACCGTTCGATAGGTTCAACGGTTCAACGGTTCGATAGGTTCAACGGTTCAACAGGTTCAACAATTCAACAGGTTCAACTGGTTATGCGATTTGATGATTTGATTTATTCATTTTATGCCCTAGCTGGGCAAAGTCGTAATTTGCCTCTGTAATTAATATAATCGAATCTGAGTTTTTCTTGCTGGGTTTTTCACCTCTAAGAGAGAGGTTTTCCCAGGTTATCTCTGTGTCATGTGCGCATTTGTGTCATCTTGTTCCTTACTGAAAATCTGATTGCTAAAATTAACAGATAAAAACTCCCGCAAATCTGCAGATAAATTGGATGTCCATAAAAAAATGAATGACAAAGGAATTTTGTCAGACATGTATGGAAAATGTGAAAGCATAGACAATGCATGTGAACTGTTGACAAAATGTCTCAAAGAAATGTGATCTCACGGGATGCCATGACTGCAGGATACGCAAAGGCTAACATTCAGAGACAAATAATTGCAATATTTGAGGGACAGTTTTTGAGAAATGATGGTCATCAATTTTGAAAGAAATAATAACTGTGATGATCAGATTCTTTGAGACCACACCTTGCTGAGCATTTGGAAAATAAAGACCTCATAGGTTTACCAATGTGTCACATAAAATGCATTAGCTTCATATTGGAGGATATAATATGACACCTATGGCATATCTTTCAAATGAGTTTGGATAGTATTTGTTCATATGGTGGCTATGAATTTTTTATGGAGAGAAATAATGGGGTTAATTAGATACTAATTAAATGCAAATACACTTCATGAATGTATTCTCTTATCTATTTTTGTGTGTGCAGGTTGGAATGAGCAGTAGAAAGTCTCAATGTAATGAATTGGATGGAAATTAATAATATGCACCTGTGGATGGATCGTGGATTAGCATTTTGAGACTTTTATTTTCTCAAGAAAGTTGTTATTTGGAGATGACTTTATCATTACAAGAAGAAAAAAAAAAGATAGTCCTAAAAAGACTAGGTTATCTTGATTGTCTTAATGTGAATAGATGGCCTTGGAATTAAGTTGTTGTCATAACAGTCCAGTAAGTCTGCCTGAATAACCTTAAACCATTGTGGGGTCCTAAAAAAGGATTTGGAAATGGTTAGTTTGAGGTCATTCAAAGATTACGCCGGAGAAAATCATAAGCTTGCATGACTGATAACAATGGTAATGAGGTGGTAAAGGTCATCAGGGAACTGAACGCAGTGATAAGGATCCAAAAGGGAATACTTAGTTTTGGAGTTGGGAGAGGTCAGAGAACCATTATCTAAAGGAGAACATCAAGAACTAAAAGATAGATTTGATGAATTTCAAGCTAGTAGGGGTGCTATGGATACTGAAGTAAAGAATGGAGTTAAAAGGAGAAAGTTGGCATGGAAATCTTGCAAGAGGATAATGGGATAGTCAAGGCTATTCAATGACAATCTTGTCCTTTCCCATGCAAGGTCTTATGGGGGCATCTTCAAACAAAATCCTCACATTATGAAGCGGTCAATCCTAATGAAAAGGACGCAAAGATAAACTTGTTGAATGTTGCTACAGCACTGTCACTGCACTTCCATCCATCATAATTCATCTTTACTATGCATTTGGTTTTAATGAAAATGCTATTTAAAGGAAGATTCCATAGCCATAGAGACTAACATCAAATAGCCATCATAGGGTCTATACATGGGTGGAGGATTTAGTTGTATAAGGATATGTTCAGGCATGCTATTGTTGTCACAGTCACAATGTAATATCAAAGCCTTTTCTATTCCATTACCCGTGAAGTTTCAATGAAAGAAGAAGGATCCAAGTGCTAGATGGTTAAATCCTCAACCGGAATACCTCATCATCATCCTTTGGTTTATAAGATATTATAATAGTTGGGTGCTTCTTCTTGTGGGAACGTAAGGACTGATATCCTCAGTTAAATGGGGCAGCATCGCTAAACTATCATGTAATTTATACACATTGGCATTTATTCATGTGATTGAATCTATTGCAAAGCATTGTAAGTGTCGTCTTGAGTATTTATAATAGTTTCTTGTGAAACCATGGATCATAGAAGATAAGTACATGGTGTAAGGTTTGTATTGCAGGTTAAGTGGAGTCAAGGAAGAAGAGGACTGTCATAGTCCAAAAATATGAAGAATGATAGCTGCCTAAGCATTAAGTTAACCTTCAATGCATTCATGGTCTATGTCTCATGATTATGTATGTTTATTATGAATGAAGAAGAGGATGTTGTGGAGAATAGAGTCATGGAATAATGCACACTATCCCACTGGTTATGACACCCTAGAGAAATCAAATGGGACTTTTATGTGTATGTTTTCATAGCCCGTTTAACTGTTACACTGTTAAGACAGCAGCATTCTTGATATAACAACATGGAAAACGGTGTTGAGAATGCAATGTACTATTCCGTGAGCACCCTATGACAACTTATCCTTCTTTTAGACCCTAAAAGTCAGCATGCCAAGCCTTGACACTAAGTATTATTGAGGTGACTGAAATATTTGCAGGGCAGATTTTAGATGTAGAAAACAGTCATCCGTGTTTATTTGATTCATCATGAGAACTATGAAGTGAAAGATGATGATGATAGGATGATGAAAACATGAAGAGACAAAGACGATCACTGTCCTGACCCTTCAGAATATCTCAAAGGCTGCCCAAACATGACTAGAACTGAATTTTTGATAATTCAGAAAACTTGGGACAGCCATAATGCATCAAATTTCTGATTTTTTTTTCACCTATGCAATGGATTCAAAATGCATTTCTAACATGATGGGAGGCTTAAGAAGGTAGTAAAGATGGAAATTTCAAGAGGATATAGGGAGAAATTGAGAAAGTCATGAGAAAACACCAAATTTGTGAAGTTGCCTGTGGCAACAAATTTGACACCACGCTTCCCTGATTAACTTGTGGATTAAAGTTGATATGTTTTGAGTTCTGATGACTGGAATTCATTTGTTTATGATGAAATTAATGCTTTCCTTTGTTGGTTGCAGGTCTAAGAGGCCAGAACATAAAGGAACCTGTTGGAGCTACCGTGAAAGGTGAAAACCCAGAGACATTTTGTTGTCCCAGTCATGGAAAAGTTTGATTTTCCTGTTCAAATCACTGTTGTACCTACAAGTCAAAGCCCACATGATGTCAAAGGACATGAAGATAAGCCCTAAGAGTACGAAAACAAGGTAGATTAGGCCCACATCACTATTGTTCCTGTAGAGCCTGTTCAATTGTCTCGGGACCTGTTCACGCCTGTTCTAGTCAGCACATCAACCTAGAGAGTATCCAGCTGGGGTATACCTTCATCAAAAAAGTGCTACATACACTCTTTGACTTGTCAACTCAATGTAAAAGTGTTTTATCTCATTAGACAACTCAAAAAGCTGCTATTTCGTCCTATTCTCATGAGTTGAAAAGTCGTAATTTCATCTTTTTCCTAAAGGACAAAAGCAATTCTGGGATTGTAACTGCCTACCAACCAAAATTAAATGATGTCAAATCTGGACCCTTGGTGTTTGTTTAATCCTCATCATCCATTGAAAAACTCACTATGTTTGCCTCTCTATATAAAGGCAACCTCTTTCATTGTAAAGGTGTAAGAAAGGACTGAAGAAAAGAATTGTTGAAACTCTGTCATTTTCTAAATCAATGTAAACAGAATTTCATTTGTTGCTATCATATGAGTTTACTTTGTTGATTGGATATGTTTCTCATGGTTCTTCTTCACCTTTGTAAGTAGTTATTCAATTGCATTTATGGTTAATTATTCATGTAGACACCTAAAAGTGTCCTCGGGTCAACAAAACCCTAAACACTTTCGCAATCCACTAATATTCCTCTATGGATAAATAATTAATTTGAATTAATTATTTTTTTATTCATTCATTTTCTAATGTTCCCTTCATTTGATTTATTCAAACAAATAAATCAAATCCCATCACATGTATTCCCCACTTCAAACAAATTAAATAAATTGAACAAATTTATTTAATTTAAAATCCCATCCTACACCTTCACCAATTTCTTCTAATTTTAAATTCTATTTTGTCCTCTTGTGGTGAGGAAACCCTAATCAACCTCCACCCTTGATTTGGCGTCCAAGTCAACTTTAAATCCTAGCCCTCCATTCGAAATCCCTCTTCTATAAAACCACTTATTCAGCCTCATTTTGCCCCCTAATGGCTCTTAGAAGACATTCTTCATCTTAAATCTACTGTAATCCTCCAATATCTTGCCCATTCATCAACTTGAGCTTCTCAAGATTGTGCATAAATCTGTAAATCTGAGAACAAAATAATACAAGATAGAGGACAACAATGGAGAGAAGTCATTACTAGCTTAGATTTTAGTTTATTTCTATTTGCTTGATTGATTTTCTAGGTTAGAATGCTCTCCATTGGGGCTAGGGTTAGTTGTAGTTTGTTTTCTGCAAATTAGTTAGTTTTTTCCTTGCTTACATTGGTGAACCCGATGTGAATGCGTAAAAAATCTGACATTTTTGGTGCTTTTTGAAAATATGTTTCTACAGGTGGCTTCCTGGGCTCAAACAAACCTCGCCGTTGAGTCCAGGAGGCCCTTTCTGCGAAAAATGACTGTAAATTTGACCTCTTTTGACCACTGTGAATTTTTTTTATTTTGGTTGAAAAAAAAATTAGTACGGCCATCTGTACCATGCGGAGGGACCGTACCATTCTACAGTGGGCTAAGTGGTCTCTGTTTGCAGTATTGGGTCTCTGTCGTCATCATTTGTTCGCAGGGTTAATGTGATGTTTGGTTGTCAGAAGCTTAACATTCTTGGTGTTGTAGGTTTAAAATGTACTTGTTGCAAGATTCAGAGTTTTTGATCAAAAAAATGATTTGTTGCAGGTTTTGCAAGGTCGCCTTGGTCAAAGTCCTAACTGCATACTTAGTGTCGCCTTCACCATCACTCAAGCCCATCGAAACCCCTAACCATCATTTCTAAACCCTAACTGCCTGCATTTCCTACCTATGCTCTGAGTAACTTGTCACCATTCGATCTATTTCCTCCGCCTACAAATTGTACCCTCTCCTGCGGCGTCGACTTCTCTTAAATTTGCAGGACACTAACCATTTCCTACGGCTTCAACTTCTCTGTCGACGTTATTGGAACCCTCTGAACATTCGTCACTGGCTTAACACCCTCAGCCAGGGCTTTGACCTCAGTTGTAGCCGTTACCAGCTTTGTCTTCCGTGGCTTTGAGCTCAGGTTTAACCGTTGAGCATTTGCTAACCCACACTTGCTAACCACTCTTATACACATAGTCGCCTCCCCTGATTCCTCCGTGGCCACCTCTCAAGACCTGGTCGCCACCGTTGACCAAAAACCTGGCACCGTCGTTGTGGCTTCAACTTCACTCCCTCTGCCCACATTTTCTCTGCCATTGCCAAATACTCCCTGGTTGCTACCAAGGAAATCCTCGACCTCCTAGCATCTTTTGTCACCGTTCTCAACACTCGGCGTTGTTTTATGGTTCGGTCAGGGACCTCTACCAAAGCCCTAGTCACAATCTTCTGGCATAAGACTTGCTGCTATTAACAATTAGGGCTTTTAAGCCCCTTTACATATCATCGGGATTTTAAGCCCCACATGCTTTAAGCATTAGTCACCCTTGTGACCGAGTGGGGGTCTATAAGCCTTTGGGCCCCTTTCCTTTACTTTTTTTTGCCATTCTTTGGCCCTCAGTCCTATGGGTGACCGAGGGCCCTGCTGAGATTTTAACTACCCACAGTTAATTGCCAAGCACATAACCACCATGTGACCGTGTTTTCAAAAACCGTTGGCAGTTAATGTCATGTGCCATGACCACATTTTTGCTTCCACATACCAAAATAGGCAATTTTTTTCAAATTTTCAAAACTTTCGCATACAGTAACGAAATCGCACAAAATTGGTGGCGTTGGAAAGATAACTTAGAGAACTTCGCAACGGTATAGGTTTGATCAGGTAAAATTGTCATTTTATCGGTCATTTTTTTAGTCAAAGTCAACACTATTCTACAACTTCAAATACACATATCTTTGGCGTTTTTTATCAGATTTTGACGATTTTTTTTTAAATAGCTCAGAATTTCCTAAATTTTCTGAAGGTGCAGTTATTTTTTCAGTCACTGATAAAATTTTGCAGATTTTTATCAGATTCACCTTTTTGACCATTTTGACCTTGTGGTTCGCAAAATGAGGACATCTACTTCAGATTTCATGTTTTTTACAATGTCATGGGGATTTCATGTTACTGACATCTAATTGGTAGCATGTGGCATTCACTGGTCAAAGACATTCAAATTGAAACTACTGACACATTTGATGCAGGGATTTAATTTCTTTCATATGCATGTGTGTTGGTTATCATAGGCACATTTGGTTTTGGTGCACTAAAATGAACATAATCTTGTTGTTTTCACACATATCTTGGGGGCTTAAAATGAATCACTGTCTGCATTGTTTGGTGACTTTGCTTGTGTTTTTGAAGTGTGTATGCTCTTCCCTTGCACTCTAAGCAATCTTGGGAATCAAAAACACTTCTTGAACACTTGCATTTGTCACACCACACATCTATTTTCTAAGGTCAAAGAACCCCCATGTGAGTGTGAAGCAAACTCATACATGTATGCTCTCCCCTTGTGACTTAGTGCGGGCCCGGGGATCAAAAGCATGTTAGTTTGTTTCGCTTTTGTTAAGCCTTAGAGGGGCCTGCTCTCGAGACACATCCAAAAGGAGAACTCATTTGCGACTCCAAGCGGGACTTTTGTCTGGACCACTATATAAATTGAGGATAAGGTGAAAGCCAAGTCTAACCGGTATGAGCGCTCACCATATAGTGCTAGGTCAAAAGGAGGCGTACCTTTGTGTATATTAAACTCCTAGTAGGGTTAGTTAGAGCCTTAAGTGGCTTGCTGGATGCTCGTGGGGTGCTGGTCCCCCGGATATTCACTAGAACCCCTTTGTTTAGTGGCCAAAAACCCTCTATTTGTTGACGCAAAAGGGTAACCTTTGAAGCTGCCCTGATTCATGCGGTTCTTAGCTGAGGTAGCAAGGACAATCCTAAGGTTTGGTGGGGGGACGAGCCTTGGGAAACCTGGATCTTGGTATGCGTGAGAAGTGAGTGCACTGTAAGGGGGAGCCGGTGCTACCAAGATCCTGGAGCTACCCGCTTTGAATAAGCGCAGCTAGGGGATTCAACAAATATAGTCCTTGCCTAGCCTAGGATTGTGCATGTCTACAAGTGTTTGCAAAACATCATGAGTCATCAAAAATTACCAACTGACTGCCAAGTGTCTTCTATGATTGATGTGTGTGCTTGCCTAATCATCACCCTCAACATTCTTTCCACACATTCATTCCATGTCATCATCATATCCTCATCATTTGACCACATCCCTAATCCATTATATCCTAATCACCATCCTTAGCCACTTCACATCCTAGTCACATCCAAGTCATCATAACCCTCTCCTAATCACATTCTTATCATACCCTCACCATTCGACCCCATATCCTAATCATTCTTCCTAACCACATCCTCTTCATCATCTAATCACCCTTATCATTCACATGATCCACATCATCCTTGTTCTACCCTAATCACATCCCAATTACATTACTATCATTCCACATCATCCTATTCCTAATCTAACCAACATTCCAAATCCAACCAACACCTAACCATCACACCCTAATCATATCCTAATCACTCCCCTAAGCCAATCAATTTCATCCTAAAAATTCCACATCATATCCTAGTCATCATAACCTAATCACATTCTTATCATACCCTCACCATTCAACCCTCATATCCAAATCATTCGACCACATCCTATTCATCATTCCTAATCACCCTCCTAAGCCAACCCATTTCATTCTAAACATCCCTCATCATATCCTAATCACATTATCCTAATCACCTATCCTAATCACATTTCCTAATCATCATTACACCTCATCATAATCCTATTCTACCCCACCATCCCAAATCATTCCACCACATCCTAATCATGTCCTAACCATCCTCCTTGTCATTCCATATCATTCGACCACATCCTATTCATCATTCCTAATCACCCTCCTAAGCCAACCCATTTCATCCTAAACATCCCTCATCATATCCTAATCACATTATCCTAATCACCTATCCTAATCACATTTCCTAATCATCATTACACCTCATCACAATTCTATTCTACCCCACCATTCCTAATCATTCCACCTCATCCCAATCATATCCTCTTCATCCTTCCTAATCATTCCACATTATCCCAATTACATCCTATTCATCATACATAATCATTACACCATATCCTAACCATATTTTATTCATCATGCCTAATCATTTCACCTCATCCCAATCTCACCTGATACATTAATTCCCAATCAATCCAACTCATCCCAATCATCCCTAATCATTCCCTATCATACCACATCATATCCTATTCATCATGTCTTCATCATTCAACCATATCCTAATCGCATCCTATTCACCAATCCTAATCATTACATAGTGGCATCTTCATCCAACCAACATCATCCTAGTCATTCTCTTACTCATACACTAACCATTTCCAACTCATCCTAATCACCTCGTTCATCTAATCCACATCTTCCTTATCAAATCCAAATCATTCCTTATCATTATATTTCATCATCCTCGCCATTCAAATCCAATCAATTTCATATTATCATTCCACATCATGTCACTATCACATATCCTAAACACATCCAAGTCATCATCATCATTCTCCTAATCATATCCAAGTCATCCCAATCCAATCCTACTCATACACCCACCATTCATTCACATAATCCGATCAACTTCATCACATTCATCCAAGCCCTCTAATCATATCACTACACATAATCATCTTCATTCACATAATATGACCAACTTCATCACATTCATCTAAATCATCCAATCTCGTCACTACACATCATCATTTCTAATCCAACCAATTGCATCCTAATCATATCATAACCATTCATTCTTTATCCAATCCATTTCATATTTCATCATTCCCAATCACATTACACCCCAACCATAGGGAAAACTTTGAGCATCTACACTCCCTATCAAATTCCATTGCACCTGTGTCAAGGCCTTATCTTTGATATTGAATGGCTTGTAGATTAGTTAGCTTTTTCCTTGCTTTTTCCTTGTTCTCTACCTCCCACCATTCATTTCTTATATCTATTCTTGTATCTTTCCTCCTTAACCAATCCCTTTCATTTCGAGAGCCTACCCATGTTTGTCCAACTCGCCTATCCTCTCGAGGGGGCATCATCGACCTATCTTTCCATCATCATCCTTTTCCTCCATCCATTTCCTTGACTTCTTTGAAATGATGTTACTTGGTCTCAACATCATCTCAAAGAGTGGCAAAATGTAGACACTGAAAAATGTCCTCATGTCGCAAATGTGACAGGATAAATTTCCCCTTCAAATCCCATTATTCAACTAGTTCAATTTCATCCCTTTTATCCACTTGACCATATTTCTTCTATAATTAAATAATTGATTTCAATTGATTATTTAATTATTCAATCATATCCTAATGTCCCCTTCACTTGATTTATTCAAATAAATAAATCAATCCCATCAAAATTCCCCTTTCACATGTCCCCTTCCTCAAATGAATTAAATAAACTAATCAAGTTTATTTAATTTAAACATTTCCCACCTCACCATATTTGTGAATTTAAAATTTACTTTTGTCTTCTAGTGTAGAGGAACCCTAATCAATCATAGCCCTCCATTTTGGCTCCAAGCCAACAATGAATCCTACCCCTTCATTCAAATTTCTCTTCTATAAAACCACTTTCTCTAGCTCATTTTGGGGCTCTTAGTTCTATTTTTTCCTCTCTCAGTTGTAAACCCTCCAAAGTCTTGCAAATCAAGTACATGAGCTTCTCATGATGTTGCATGAAGTTGCAAATATGAGAACAAAGAGTGCAAGATAGAGGAGGACAATAGAGATTAGTCAATAGCTAGCTTAGATTTCAGTTTATTTTCATGTTTGTTTGATGATTTTCTAGGCTAGATTGCTCTCTATTGCGGTTAGGGTTTGTTGTAGTTTCATTTCTGCATGTTTGAAAATCCAAAACCCTCATATATTTGATGGATTTCTTGTCTATACCATTGATGGCTTACTGACTATAGGTCATTGTGCATGGTTAGTCTAGGCATATCTATATGAGCTGAGTTCGATTGTGTGAGTTCATTCAACTACATCAGTAATTGGGTGTTGAATGAACCCTTCACAGTTTGAAAACCCTTATGTTTCCTCAGAAGATTGCATAGTCTATGTAGCGTTGTGGGTTTCCTGGTTAAGCAGAGATTTGTTTACTGTTGGGAATCTATCTATCTGTTTGTTGATCATTCCTGTAGATGTCTATCGGATCTATTTACCCCTTCTCTCTCCCTTTTTCTTTTACAATTTCCTTATCTAATCCTGTTAGATTAGGTTTCACCAACTTGCATAGTGATATCACAGAATCCATATCTAGTGAACGCAAGTTAGCAGATTACCAATTGCATGTCAGAATGACATATTTTGTAGCAATTTGAGTATATCAGTTTGTTCATACATTATCAAATTAGAAAACTAATGAATATATGTGTAATCAAACCCTAAGGCACTAAAAGTTTGCCTACATTGCATGTAAGTCCCCTTGGTTGGAACAACAAAATACATATCCACTAAACTATCCTACAAGTCAAGACCCGACAGTATAAACCTTGGGGCAATCCTATTCTAAAGATTTGGGATAGGATTCATTTCAAGAAAGGTGAGATATCCCGTGTCTTACTTGTGTTGTGTGCTAAAACCACCATCAAAAGGACCCAACTTCTCTTAGTGTGTTGGTTTGTCTGTTGTCCTCTTGGGCATTAATGGTAAAATGTTGTGTCACTTTAGACCAAGTTTTAAGCCAAATTCTAGGTTGAATGTATCCCCTATGAAGGATATGGAGGGTAGAGAACAAAATTCTAGTTAGGTTTGCCTCTTGAATCATGTGAAAATTCATTGAAATAAGCAAGTTATGCCCATTTGAAGTTCTGGTCAACTAGGCATTTTCGATCAACTAGACATGGACATTGGCGAAATACCCACGTCCTATCCGGTATTCATATTGGGTTCTAAATCCTTTAGAAACATATCTGGATCTAAAAATAATATTAAATATGGCCCATTCATTGTTTAACTAGACTGGACATTAGCACATCCGAAATATCCATGTATGTGTCTAGATCTTGTTGAAACCGTCAAATTTACCCTAGTAAGTCATAAAATCTTCTACCAGACAAGACATTTTGACCTGACATGATCAAATGATTAAATATCTAGTCCTGGTCAAATATCCAATGCAAGCCGTCAAAATTATCCCAATTTGAGGAGTTTCTATTGGACTGGACATTTTGCATCAGACATCCTGCAGCCCCATTCTTTGACGTGTATTTTGTTTTTATAGATGGTGTTGTTGAATTTTTGAATCATTGTAGAAACTATACTAAATATCCAATAACTCAATGAAATTGATGCAAATACAATAAACAACTTAGATATTACCTTCGTAGACCAATTCACCTCGTAGCTTCCATTGTTGCCTATCTCGTATTGATCTTATGAATGAGTTGAGCTCTCAGAAGTGTATACTTCCTCATTGTTGAAGATGACAATAGGAGAATGGTTGTCGATGGGTAATGCAATGAAGATTAACTAACAATGCAACTCTATGAAGATGGATAATAGAGATATGGAGACATGGTTGGATGATTATGATGACAATGAGATTATGCAAGTGCAATTAGGATGCTTTGCCAAAGGCACGCTGGTAGGATTCCTGTAGAGTAAGATTACCAAAGCTTGAGTGGATGAAAATGAATGTGAGAACCTTGCTTTTATAGGCTAAGGATGAACCAATTCCAAGTGTCATAAGTCCACAATTGGAGGAATTATATGTGATGTGTATGGTTGAGATGAAGTTGAGGGAAATAATCATGGGAAATGTTCCTACTACATTTACAAGGTAGAGGAATAAGTGGATCCATGAGCCACATGTCATTGTGCTCACAAATGACCTGTGAGTTAAAGGTGGAAGTCTTTGAGGAGATTGTGGAAGAAGGACTCTTGATCTGTTGGAATGTGAGAGATGAACTAGAATTAGAAAGACAAGTGTCTTTGAGCATAAAGGTGATTGAGAGATAATAGGACACATGTGGGTGAGGACAATTAGCTAATTAATTATTAAAATATTTAATTATGTGTGCAACATGGTGAGGTGGAAGAATGACATGGATGAGATGATGTGGAATTATGGAATTTAGGACTTTGGAATAGAGGAGTTTGTGATTAGTTAAATAATTTAAGATTATTTAATTAGCTAAGACATTAGAGGAATTAGGGAATATTAATTAAATAAATTGATTTTTATTTAATTTTGGGATAATGAACCAATCAAATAAATTAGAATGTTTATTTAATTGATAGAGGAATATGAATAAAATAAATATTAAAATATTTATTTAATTCAACTCGAGCCATTTTTAGGTGTATACAGATGGTAGTGTTATGATTGGCGAAAAATATTTTGATGACACCTTTCCACCTTGGGCAAGCTGGAAAAGATCTACGGTCATGTTTTAATCAATAATTCCAGGCCAGATCTGATGGTCAGTGCTCCACACAAACCCTCCAGGCATCATATGAATGATCACTGCGACGCTGCGCAAACTAGACAAGTGTCCCCATCCACTGGTCGGATCAACGACTATGTTTTAAAAGGAAGATCTAACAGCTAGCACATCGCACATGTTTTTTAAAAGAAGTTGAAGTAGGGTCTGCGATGTGCTCTTGACCTATGATAGCCATTGATCTGTTTCCTGTAAAGATCATGACCTAGATTTGAATGATATGACTATTCGTGGCATGTGAACTTTGTGTTCTCTCACATGAACAATTAATGGTGAAATTCAAGGATTTATAAGGAGTTTCTTCTAAATTCCTTATACACAGAGTTGAATTGCAACAACCTTTTAAATAGAGTTTATTGTAAATCCAACCCTTAGAAACTCATGGTCAAATTTGTAACCCACTAATTCAAAGAATCTCAACGCATTATTACTCACTTTGCTACCATCCCTGTTTCACACGAGGACTCCTATTTTATCCGAATTAGCACCTCTCAAGGCACCTCTAGTATGGGAAATAGTCCTACATATGTGTTTTATAATTATAATAAAACAAGACTATTTCTACAACAATGTATTTTGATTGAGCCATATTTTGGGGTTTTATGGGATTTATTAAACCAAATTGAGATATTGATGAATCAATCCTAAGTGCATGAGTTGGACCTTTAATAGTTTTGTGCATCCAAGGTTTTGAGTATTATAACGATGCCACCTAAGAAGGTAGCTATAAGAAAATATACAATGGAAATTTTTGAGGGTTTTTTTTCTTCTAATTTACTCTGTGTTCTGTGAACATTGTTGAAGATATTTTGTCCATGTAATGTATAAAAAGAGGGGTTTTCGATTTAAGTTAATGTGTGATTAAATCCTCCTTTCACTACATACATTCAAGGGCATATCAACCGAGTTGAACCTCCAATTTGTGCAAGAGGATTCACCTATCAGGTTGGGCTGCCACTTGGAATGATGCGAAAGTTTAAATGTATTAAACAATATCTCAATATTATGCTCAATTACTCTTAAAACCTTAAATAAGCAAAATAGTAAGCAAATTAATGAATTATGGCAAGTCCTTTCAGACTAAGGTGAAGGACAAAGATTGTTAACTCGCTACTTTTCAAAATCTAGAATGCAGAATAGTCGGGGACACTGGCACTAATGCCCTAGTCCAAGGTACAATTTTCATCATGGAATCTGGATCTCCTTTCGACATTGATCTCCACTGTTTCTTCCGTTTCTGTCCCAGAAAAGATGGAGGATACTGGAACTAGCGCCCTTGTCCTGGAATGTTCACCTTTGTCCTCTGCTTGTCAGATCCTGAATCCTTGTTGTCTGCAACCTCCTTTCTGCAACTCCACTCCGTGAAACTCGGTACCTATAACCTGCAATCACAAAGGAGTGTGGGAGGGGGTTGTGGTGTTTAGAGGCTTGTCTCGGTTAAGCCCCTTAGAGACATTCAAGTCTTCTGAACACCATTGTTAGATAAAAGTGCATATTCCGACGTGATAGAGGCAAAATCCAAATGATAAATGATCAAAAACACAATAGATATCACCTTGAAGTGTAGATCTCACATAATGAAGGCTCTTCAATCATATGAGAAGATGAAGTCAAATCTGCAATCACAAACACAATAACAATGATCTACTCTGCCCCAATGAATATCTTGAAATCACAAAAATGCATAGAGTTTGCAATCATCTTCTAGTTTACAAATGAAAACCTAATCATGCTTATATATGCAACTACAAACATTCCCGCTAAGAATTTCGTAATTCAAACTTGAGATGTCGGCATAGGACCTAAATAACAGTCATAAAGCTGACATTTAAATTTAGGGCAGACCCAAAATAGGGCAGGACTAGGGCGCTAGTGCCCAAGTCCACCCCCTTGTTTCTATTCAGGGATCATCAAAACAGCACCTCCTAGGTCCTATTTGCCATAAGACTTCAGGATTTTCTCATCGGGATTCAAAATTATCATGCAAGATGCTCTAAATGTAATTTAAGGACTCGGGAGATAAACCTTAAGAGGGAAAAGCCCCCAAGGGGACATTTTATGACATAACATTTAGCCCCCACTTTAATGTATGTATAAACGCAAGGCCAATACATGCATTGAAGTACGATCAACAAACACAGCAAACATGCCAAGCATGGTGAAGACACACCAAACACATTGAAGACAATAACAGGCACACAAAACATGGAGAAGACAGTTACAGTCATGCAAAACATGGAGAAGACAACATTGAAGACATGCAAAACACAGTGAATATAGTGAATGCAATGATTATTTCTTTTTCTTTTTCTTATATATATGAATGCAAATGCAAGTACAAGGAAAGTAAACACACAACCCAAAATGCAAGAGGGACTCATCACCACATGTCTTTAGACTACATATGGGGCAATAGACACAGAATACAAATCTCAAAGTGTAGAAGGGACTCATTGCCACCAATCTTTAGACTACACTTGAGAACAAACATGCCATACAAATCCCAAAACATAGGAGGGACTCATCGCCACACGTCTTTAGACTATGCTTGGGAACAAACATGCCATACACACAAACAAGCTATGGAAGACATGGAGAAAACATGACAAACAAGCTATGGAAGAAACCTATTGCTAGGTTCGCAGCCATCTCAGGCACGCTACATGCACACATCAATGATTGCGCTTCGCCACAACAATTGTTGAAGACACGCTTAAGGGATAGGATAGTCTCAGATCCGCCCCGCCTCTGTAGAGAACTTTTAGAAAATGATAGGATGTGCAATCTCCTCAAGAAATACACCATCCTTGCTTCCGCAGAGGGCTTAAGATAAAAGGATATACACAATATCCTGCCTCCGCAAAGGGCTTAAATGATTGCAATATATTCAAGTTTTACAAACACACTTTGCTAACATCTAAATCAGATAGCTTACCTTATATATGCCCCCACCTTAAGGTGGCTGATGTCATGTACCAATATCAAGCATGTTAAGGTAGGAAGAAAACACACAAGGGAACACGATCTATCACAAAGCCCATGCCCCCAAAGGTGACACGCATGTTATGATTGCCAAATGTTCCCACAAACACACAATTTCCTGCAAGAAAAGGTGTTAGCATCCATATAATCATGATAAACAACAATGCAAGGCTAGATCCAAGATAGACAAAGTGCACGGAGCAACAATATTGTTATGTTTTGTAAGTGTGATAAGACAACATCAAGATCACACAGAGTGATTCTACTAGCCAAGCATCAGATAATATATATCAACCCCATCGTCATGTATGGACTAGGTCCATTTTTTGATTTCTTGCTAAAGGGACACTAGGTCCATATCAGTATAATATGTTTATCGTCATCCGCCAACTAGATAGAACCACTAGAAGAAGGTAAACAATAAATGAAGAGAGGAGAAACAAGTGCCTTAGGGACAGTCACGTAGGAGGGTGCCCCCAAGTCACCAACTGCAACGCTATGTCCATATGACACAACACACAACAATGAAAATAGAGGAGAAGAAATATAGAAGAATGATGATACAAATAGAATAATGGTCACAACAGAGGCAGTCTTCTGATATCCTTGACCTTACAAGAGTATCAAGGGTCATCCTAGGAGGCCTAAACAACAAATAACACATCACGGGGGAAACACAACATGGAGGTAAAGGGTTAGAAGTACTTACCTATAGGGACAACCAATCTAAGGGTTGTCATGGATTTTGGTCTTCACTTTAATGGTTAAAGCTTTATCTCTTCTTCTCTCTTCCACATTTTCATGAGCTTGTAAGGGTATCCCTATAGGAAAGGTGTTTATTAATGATGGTAGAGAGGGGATATCATGGTTTTCTGTGTCAGTTAAATTTGGTGATGTAGGAGCTTTTACAATTATTTTTCCAGTTGATTAAGGTTGTTGAGGAACCCAAAAAGTGCCCATTTCAGTCCATATATAGGGTGTTGGAATACCTTGGTTGCGAGGAATAGTTTGTTCTTCAATGTCATATGAAATTTCATTATTTTCCAAGGTATGTGAAGGTTCAGGTAAAGGTACATGATCTGTTTCTTTGTTTAAGATGTAGTTGCGAAGTTCTTGAACATCAATTGGTAAATTTTTAGTTTCTGTAGGTTGAAGCAAATGTTCACAAAGGGAATCTGCATCATCCAATGTTTCATCCTGGCCAGGGAGAGCAGGAAGGGATGATAGAGTAGTGTTAAGGAATATGTCAATGATGTCTTCCTCTTGTGCCAAAATATCCTCACCAAGTGGGGTTATGTTGGGACAAGTCTCTTTATTAGATTAATCACCCAGTGCTCTATTATTCTCATAGGTCTCAGAAAGAATGTCCATTATGTCATCATGAAACGAAGGGAGAGAGGGAATGATGTTTTCACTACTACTTTCCCCATGATTATTTTTAGAAATGAAATTAGTGATATTTTCCAACACCGAAGGGGAAACACCCATGATAGTGAGAAAGATTTCAAAGTAGGCTATTGTTCTAAGGATATCACAGGTTGTGCTTACGGTCATGTCAATACCATAGATGTATGCTATTTGATGCAAGAATTGAAAATGTTTATCAGTGAATTTGTAAAATTTATCATAATTCATAATGTACTCAAATAAATCTTCCAAAGATGAATGACGAGGAGAATCCATGGTATATGAATGCCAAACTATGTATGAATAGGACCTAAAATGCTTGATTTTTCAGCTTTTTTCGATGCAAATAAATGAAAGAAGAGGTTTTGTGAAGAATTTCAAGAGGGACAGCAAAAAATATGCTTAAGAACAGCCCAATGATGCAACAAAATCCTTTACAACACACTTGTGATGCAAGTCTAGAGTGATGACAAGTCAAAACCTAGTGAAAATACACCTAAAATATGCAATTTTTCATCAAATTTCAATGTAAATGCCTAATAAAAAGGGTGTTGTAAGGAATTTGAGAAGGGGCAGCAGATAATAACCCTAATATCAGTCAAATAATGCAGCAAAATCACTCACAACACACTTATAATGTAATTCTAGAGAGATAATAAGGCCAAATCTAGTGAAAATGCAAGGTTTTCAAACCCTAGACATGAAATTTTGCAAGGAAACCACTATGATGCAACACTACAATTAGAAATAAGTCCTAAATGAGTGTTTGAAAAGAGTAGTAAAATCTAAAACAAGATTTTGACTACAAACCCTAGCTAATGCAAAACTAGGTTTTTATGAAAAATGCACAATTTCAAGCAATTTTTGACAAATTAAGGATGAAAATGCAGTACAAGTGAATACTAAATGATGAATTTCTGTAATTTGAATCAGATCTAATAAAAATAACAGAAATTCGATGAAATCAAATGCCAATTAATTCAAATTATGCTAAAATGCAAGCCTAAGATGCCATTTTTTTAAAAAAAATTTCAACTTTTTCAAATTTTTTGTATTTTTCAAATGCAATAAGGGTATGGTGAAAAATAAATTTCAGATTTAATGCTAAAATAAGAAATTAAATGAAATGCAACTAAATTAATGCCAACTATGTGAAAACTCAAACCCTAGAATGTAAAATTTTTGAAATTTTTCAAAATTTCTCAATTTTTTTGTAGTTTTTTTAATGCAATAAGATGAATAAATGCAAATCTATCACACAACACTCAGCAACGTGCCAAAAAGTCCAAAAACATGGGTTCACCAAAATGTAATGTATAAAAAGAGGGGTTTTTCAATTTAATGTAATGTGTGGTTAAATCCTCCTTTCACTACATACATTCAAGGGCATATCAACCGAGTTGAACCTCCAATTGTGCAAGAGGATTCACCTATCAGGTTGGGCTGCCACTTGGAATGATGCGGAAGTTCAAATGTATAAACAATATCTCAATATTATGCTCAATTACTCTTAAAACCCTAAATAAGTAAAACAGTAGCAAATTAATGAATTACAACAAATCCTTTCAAACTAAGGTGAAGGACATAGATTGTTATCTCACTATTTTTTAAAATTCAAATTGCAGAATAGTTGGCGACATTGGCACTAACGCCCTAGTCCAAGGTACAATTTTTGTGATGGAATCTGGATCTCCTTCCGATACTGATCTGTAATGTTTCTTCCGTTTCTGCCCTGAAAAATATGGAGGACACTGGCACTAGCGCCCTTGTCCTGTAATGTTCACCTTTGTCCTCTGCTTGTCAGATCCTGAATCCTTGTTTTCTGCAACCTCCTTTCTGCAACTCCACTCTACAAAACTCGGTACCCGTAACCTGCAATCATAAAGGAGTGTGGGAGGGGGTTGTGGTGTTTAGAGGCTTGCCTCAGTCAAGCCCTGGAGAGACATTCAAGTCTTCCAAACGGCGTTGTCAGATAAGAGTGCGTATCTCAGTGGGATAGAGGCAAAATCCAAATGATAAATGATCAAAAAACATAATAGATATCACCTTGAAGTGTAGATCTCACATAATGAAGGCTCTTCAATCATATGAGAAGATGAAGTCAAATTTGTAATCACAAACACAATAATAATGCTCTACTCTGCCACAACGAATATCTTGAAATCACAAAAATGCATAAAGTTCACAATCATCTTCTAGTTTACAAATGAAAACCTAATCATGATTATATATGCAACTACAAACATTCCCGCTAAGAATTTCGTAATTCAAACTTGAGATGTCGGCATAGGACCTAAATAACAGTCATAAAGCTGACATTTAAATTTAGGGCAGACCCAAAATAGGGCAGGACTAGGGCTCTAGTGCCCAAGTCCACCCCCTTGTTTTTGTTTAGGGATCATCAGAATAGCACCTCCTAGGTCCTATCTGCCATAAGACTTCAAGGTTTTCTCATCGGGAGTCAAAATTATCATGCAAGATGCTCTAAATGCAATTTAAGGACTTGGGAGATTAACCTTAAGAGGGAAAAGCCCCCAAGGGGACATTTTCTGACATAACAGCCCATTATTTGAAAACTATTATTTACTACAGAATGAATGATGAATGGTTAAAAGAGATAGCATGTAGAATAAAGGCATCAATAATCCTTAGGGAGACACATTAGACTGTATAAAAAATTAGATTTTTTTCTTAATAGTTTGTTCTTCCTCAGAGGATGTTGAGCTTCGCTGAAAGCTTTGAGACTGCATAAAGCATTGGAAATTTTATGGAAAGGAAGAGCAAGAAGAAAAGACGTGGAACCCAGGGTCCATAAGCCTTTACATGTTTCTTTTGGTTTCTAGACATTTACACATGTATGCAAATATACCTAGATTCCAAGGCGCATGAACAAATGGACTTGAAACTTCCAATTAACATGATTGTATATAGGGGTCCAAGTCCATAAGCATGAAAACACTTGCTATTATAGATGTGAAATCCCCTTAAAATTCTTCTTCATAAATTCTTAATTCCACAAAAAGCCTACAAATTTCTCTAGACTTCAAAGCACTCTACATACACGAATCCCTCGCTTAGCTACATTAGATAGGGGAAGCCAAGTAAGCCAACACTTAGATTTAAATTTTTAATATGTCAAACTCAAAGCCATGAATTAACTTTTGATACATGACTTAATTAGCTCAAGGGCATGAGCACAGAGTACATGACACTTGACTATTTTGGCAGACAGGTAAATCATGTTGCATGGAAAATAATAGGAAGATCACGTTATGAAAGGCTTGTTGTTAAGGAAAAATAGCTCAAAGATAACTCCAAGTTCTCAAGCACCAATAGTCACCATATTGCTATATTTGAAACTGATAAGAGTATTGGACGATAATCCAATCACAGTGGTTGACAGCAAAGGTCGATTTGGTTTTAAAGATTTCTATTTTTTCTATATTCACAAGATAATGTATAAGGTTCAGTATTTTTTGTTTTGCATCAGAAATTTCTAAGACACAAAGTTTAGAGATGCTAGGTAACTGGACCACAGTTGAATATGAAGGATGAATTAGTAAGATGAAATGAAATAAAAGGTGATTGGGTTGGAAACCCATATTGTAAGGTTCAACCATATTTATAGATTGACATAGGAACCTTAGTTGAGCTAAGGAATTGGATAGGAAAGTTGAAATTGATGCTAAGAAGAATTGATAGTTGGAATTGTTAGTTGGTTTTCCTTGGGATACGAGTGGAAAGGTTTATGGACAAGGGCCTTTATGATAGCCAAAAGAATGGAATAACATATAATTGAGAGGTTTGTTGAAGGTTTCTTTATGTGGCAACAAATTTAATGGATGAGCCTCTTATTTATGTTAAGCTTAAAATATGAATAATCCTCTTAGGTAAAAAGTGGAAGAGAGTGATATGGAAGCACTAGTAATATGTTCTTTAGTCTAATGGGATTCACAAATGGTGCAAGTCAGTGATGGAATAATCTCAAAAAAGCTCGGTAAATATTGGTTCAAAGAGGTGAAACAAAGATTTCAATCTTTAGATTAATTCTTGCAAGGCAACCTTCAAAAGTTTAAACTAACTATGTCTAAAGGAAATGAATTTAGAGGCCACATAAACAGGTTTAGACCCCTATCGAGTGTTTCCAACATTTCTTTGATAGCTAAGTTGTTAGCTTATGGAATTGAGCTACTAAATTAACAATTTGACAATTGTACTTCTTGAGGGGTCTTGCCATCAGAGTAGTTGTAACTTTACTTCAAGGAAGAAGTGTGTATCCTTCCATTGTAAACAAAGGTGGGGGAGTGCAAGAAGAGAATCTCTGGTGAAAGGAAATTGCATACAAGGTCAAAAAATGTAGGTTTATGCAATGAAGATGAATCACTACTTAGGGTAGATTAGTCCCATTTAGGAGGAGAAGATGAAATCTTATTCCTCAATTCTAGTGTCACCCTAGAAATGACCTCACACAAAGAGTGGTTCATAGCACATCAAAAAATCCCTCACACTAAGTGTGTTTTCTTGGGAAACGACATCAATGATGTTTCTAGACAGGGCTCCATTATGTTGCAATATATGAAAATTAATATTGTACATCTTGCAATTTCATCAAACACTACTATTAAATGCTTAAGAGTATATTATAAGGAATGCTCAACATCAGAAGGTTGCACATGTAGCAAGGGATTCTAAATTGTATAGATTGCTTTATATAGGATTAATCCAAAAAATGTCTATGTTTGTCTAAATTTATGTTTATCTATGATGAAGCACATTGTGTGGTCTCAAATGTTGATAGTTTTTAATTGATATTTGATGAACCATAGAGATGCTGATATTTTCAATATATGTGTAAATAATTTCATCCTGGACTACATTGTATGGTTTGAAATGTTTTTTTCAATTGGTACACTTAAATTTGTTTTGATAGATATTGATCTTTTTTTAATTTTTGTACCCTCAATTTTAATCTCAAAAGTTTGTACTCAATTTTACCTTTGATGAACCACATTGCTACTCATAATAAGTCCATGCCTTGACGTTTGAGGATAATACTTGCTTTAAAATTAAGTGGGTGATTAAAGCAAACTATCTAATGTCATACTTTTATAAAAATGTTAGTATTAAAATGTACACTAAAAGATTATTCGTAGCGAGATGTTTCATAGATATTTATTTAGATGACATATTCCATCATGTCTTCTTTTGTAGAGATGCATTAATAATTGTAGAGTTGCATATATCTATAGAGTTTTGAAATGGCTCATAAATTTTATTCTAGTTTAAACTTAAATTTAATTTCTAATTTGACTCTATAATCTTTGTAGTGCTTATTAATGACAAGAAAGACAAAGAAGAAGCTTGTCACAAAGAAAAAGGTCATGACTGAGAAATCTTTAGAAAAAAAGGTTCTTAAGGATGAAAAGAAGGCCCCTAAAAAGCTGAAGATGAGAAAGGTACTACAAAAATAAAAAGAACAAGAAAATCTACAAGATCTACTTGTTTAAAATTCTTAAGGAAGTGCAACCTGATATCAATATTTCTAGCAAGGCTATGGGAATTATGAATAAATTTATCCATGATATCTTTGAGAAAATTTCCAGTGAGGTAGCCAACTTTGCTCGCCACAACAAGAAGAATATCATTAATATACGGGAGATTCAAATAGTTGTGAGGCTCTATCTTCCTTGGGACCTTGCAGAGCATGTAGTCTTTGAGAGTGCAAAGGTAGTTACCAAGTTCATCAATGATTGATTTTCTTCTCTCAATTTTGAATTATGGTTTATCAAGTGTTAGGAAATTTAGTTTGTTTAAAGGATCGTAATCCTTAAGTTTTGTGTAAGGGAATCCTTTAGTAATTATTTTCTTCTATGATGATTTAAAATAACAAATAAGAGGATAAATAGTTGTACTAAAAGCAACATTCATGGTGTTTAATGGTACATTTATATAACCCCAAATCATAAATATTATTTATGAAAGAATTTTTGGTTTTAAATTATTGAATGATGATCTTAAAATTTTGCATTGGGAAACCAAAGTATTTGAATATTGTGTAATATATATTATCCTTTGCTAAGTTTCACCATGTTACAAAATTACACAAAATATCTTGAAACCTAACTAAAGGAAAGCTAAGTAGGAACATAAAGAGTCTAGAATAGTAGTGTTGACATATTCTTGTATAGGTCAAAATATGTCATTTATCAAGAGGTCTTTAGGGGTTTTGTTAAGAGTTTTGCAAGTATTTAAAGGTCTTAAAAAGTCTTTGAAATGTGCAAGATGCATCAAATGCCTTGTTTTTGTGTTATAGGGGTTTTAATATGTTGAGTTTATTAAATATCTAATTTTGGTGGTGTTGTGTCAAGTAGGGTGTCTTGAAAAGTTTTGTTCTTCCCTCCTTCCACGTTCAAGGCATGTATTTGGTCAAAAAGGTCAAAAAATTAATGTCTTCCATGCCCAAAATAACCTTAGCTTTCTCAAAAAAAGCTCGTACCAAGTTGTGGAGGGAATGCTTTTGAAAAATTTGATCATGTTTCTTGATCATAGTTACTAAAGTGAGGTTCGATCAGTACTCTAGTTAGATTTTTAAGGTTAGTGTTTTTGTTTTAAGAGTCTCCTTAGGTTTTCCATCTTTTCTTCTAGGGTTTTCATGTTATACAGGTTTCTAGCATGGAGGAAAATGAAATGCAAGCTATTGAGGAAGTTTCTTTCAAGTTGTATATGTAGAAAATCTATTATAAAAGAGTATGAAACCTTGTTGAGGACGTGTGGAGACTAGGAAAATCTAAGGAGGGTATGAATAAACCATGGTGAATGTGTGAAGAAGACCTACAATATGCAAGATTTTCTTAAAGTGCAGGGAGTAAACAGTGTGAGAGTTTCTTTTGGGATCACAAAAGTAACAAACCCCACTGAGATTCATAAAGGATGTTTTTATATGTCTTAGGAGGAAGGTTTCATAACAATGAACCCTAAGTAAGTTATGAAAGCTCTCTCAAAATTAGAGATAGGTCTGTGCCAAAGTCTGCCAAGAAAGTTTTGCCCTTGTTAAATAGTCTAGGTTTGATTAGTTATCTAACACTATTCATAAGTTGTCAAGAAATCTTTTGTATGTTTATGCTTGTGGAAAAGTCATGGAGAGTTTGTTACATAACATAGCATATAGTTTCAAGCAAATCCTAGTGAAGTCATTTGTTATCTTTGAGGCTAGTAGGAAGGGTTCTTATAAGGATAGGGTTTCAAATTTTTTAAAAAAACTTTTGTGACTATTTTGGTTTTTATGAAGAGTTTGTAAATATTCAAAACTCATTCATTATGCAAGGTTTATTCCAAGGATTGCACCAAGCATATTAAATCTATAGAAAGGGTTTTGAGAGCCTAAAGGTTCTGCAAGAAAGTTTTGCCCTTGTTAAATAGTCTAGGTTTGATTAGTTATCTAACATTGTTTAGAAGTTGTCAAGAAATTTTTTGTATGTTTATGCTTGTGGAAGAGTCATGGAGAGTTTGTTACATAACATAGCATATAGTTTCAAGAATATTCTAGTGAAGTCATTTATTATCTTTGAGGCTAGTAGGAAGGGTTCTTATAAGGATAGGGTTTCAAATTAAGAAAAAATGTTTGTGACTATTTTGGTTTTTATGAAGAGTTTGTAAAGATTCAAAACTCATTCATTATTCAAGGTTTATTCTAAGGATTGCACCAAGCATATTAAATCTATAGAAAGGGTTTTAAGAGCATAAAGGTTATGTGGGTTGAGAGGTTGTAGGCCTGACAAGTATTGGAGCATAGAGAATATTTCATTAAAATAGTAGAATGCAGAAACAATTATAAAGAATGATAAGACAGTGGACTACTAACAGTTTTAAACAATGTTGTTGGGGAATCCAATGGTAGATCCATGGAAATATCCAAGTTTCTTTTGGAAGAGTGAAAAGAGCAGCAAAGCAGATTGTTAAGAGTGAAAGGAGGAACAAATCGCAAGAGTGAAAAGAGCAACAAAGCATATTGTTAAGAGTGAAAGGAACAATAAAGCATAAGGTCTTTTCTCAGTCATAAACCTTAAGACCTTGATCTCATTCATACTTCAAAGGAAATAAGAAGGGTTTATGCATGCAAGGTAGCTCAATCAAGAGGAGACAATGATAAAGGAGATAGAGAAGCCAATTATGAGTGATATAAATACCTTAAATAATGTATGTTACTATTTTGACAATCAACATCCACTGTGGTCTACAATATGGACAACAAATCATGATGGATTCATTGAGAAACCCTCACAAAGATAACAAACCCATAGTAGACAGTGACAAAAGAGGTTGTATAACAATGCTAATTCCTCCATGATAATGGGTAAGCTATTGATATTGCTAATGTAGGTATAATGGAGTCCAAAACCATGCAAGAAGCTAGTGACAATGAAGAGTATCTCTGACAAACTTGAACATGAATGAATGAGGAAAGTCAAGAATGAAGTTTTCTGTGTCATTTTTCATGGAAGCCATACCATGTCACTTGACAACGATGAAAGTATAAAAAATGAACAAGAAACTCTGTATGGTAGTGAATAATGAGAAGATCATGTATAGCTTGTGAAGCTATAACTATAATTTTGAGTTTGTTAGGTCTGTATGATCTTTTGAAGTCCTATCCAGCAGTTAGAGCCATGCAAGAAACTATGATGAAACAACATTCAAAAGTCTAAGGGTTTGCTTTTCTTCTTTCTAACTTGCATATCTATCTCTTTTATATTAAAGATATACATACAAGGATCTGATAGAAAGAGGGTCATGCAAGAGGGTATAAGGGTTACCAAACTTTAGTTATGTTGTCAAAATAGTATACCTTCTTTTAGACCTACATTTTCAACAAAATGAATCCATGACAAATGACTTTTAGCCTCTGCCAAGTAATGTGTGCTTGTGAAATTTGGTCTACACTATCTTTTGCAGTCTACACTCCTCTAAGAGATATGTCAGTCATAGAGGAACAATCTTATAGGATCCATGAAGGTTGTTTATAAGAGATGTCTAAGTGTTTATGGTGTGGAGAATCTATATATGTCATGAGTTTATCCCTATGGATTTGAGGTCATGATCAATAGTTTATCATTGCAAAACCTAGTTTGAAGGCATAAAGCCAAGAGATAGTGGGTATGTGATAAGAGTTGTCAAGAACAGTGAATTCAGGAATACCAAACATATTGTGAGATCTATTAAAGGACTTTAAACTGTTAGAGCTCTTGCAAGGTTGGATAAGTCTTTTAGTGCAGCATTCAAAGTTGGTCAAGTGGGATTTATGCTTCCTTCCAAATGCCTGAAGGTTCAAGAAGGTGACAGTAAAATGATGTACAATGGTAGAAGGTTAAGGAATTTGTCTAGACCTTGATACTTAAGGACTACAAGATATCATTACAAATATGTGTAGAAGTGCCAAAGCATACAAATTCAAGGATTAGTGAGCATGATATAGAAATACACATGCAAAGATGAGATTTGACAGTGACCGGTAGTTTAGAAGGAGGCTTCTACCAACTAAATAGAGATTTGATCTGCATTATCTACAGGTTTGCAATGTTGTTTGAAGGTCTCCAATATCAATTAAAAGTCTGCATGAAAGGGTGAAACTCATATCTAGTAAGACTTTTCAAGTAGTATGCTTAAAAGATTATGTAGAGTTCTAGCTACCCTCCATAGAGTCTCAAAACCCTAAGACACATAGATCATATGTAGATGAAATAGTAATAAAGATTGTCAAGGGCAGTGATAATATGCTAGGTTTAGAATGCTACGAAACCATGTCATGGGTCATAAGGTTATGCAATGAATATGATGTGCAAATTAGAGGAAGAAGACACTCACATAGTGGACATTAGGGTATAAGCATGACTGTCAGTTTAAGATAGCAGGAGCAGTTTGTAGGTGGTTGCAGGTCTTAAAAGGGTCAAACACATCTCCCATTCTCCAAGGAGATCTAAGCCAATTCAAACTCAACTACACATTCCCTGTTTTCATGCAAGATGGAGTTACAAGAAGTAATGATCAATTGGGGCAGTTATGACAACACATAAAGTAGTTTTGACTACTTTGTGAGCATCTAGGAGAAATAAGACAATTGTTGGAATCCTTCAAGGAATAGTTCCACTTTCCTATTTGCACATCCCAACTACCTCCTAACTTCATGCCACAGTGGAGCATTTCAAGGAGACAAATCAACTTCAGGTTCATACAGCAGCAACAAAGAAGGTTTGACCAAACCTCTTCAAGGACAAGTGTCCTCTTCTTTTTCAAAACATTTCCTATTCCTTCTCCAACTATGGGAGTTTCAAAAGGAGGCCTAGGATTAGTTCTAAGGGGGTTCTTACTAGTTTTGGAGGGAGTTCTTTCAGTTTTAGATTGAGTATTGTAACTTTTTAAGTTTTTTATAGTCTCAAAACCATGATTGTAACTCATAACGACAATGTAATTTCTATTTCTTAGAGAAATATGTTAAGTTTCAGACTTGTAACCAGTTGTGAATTACCTTTTTATCAATAAAATAATCATTTTTGGCCTTCTCAAAAGCCATATTTTATGTAGAATTAGGATAATGATTGATGTGATCTTGTGATAGTGTGATTTATCCTTGTTTTCAGTCTCATTCTTCAATACCTTTATGTAGAAATATGTGTGTGCATGTCATAGTTTATGTCATTGAAGTTGTGAAGCTTTTAGTTATAAGAGAATATCTGATTTCCTTCTAAAACCTTTAGAAATTCCAACTTTACCATGAAATACTTATGCACAAGTATGTTAAAATTGAGTTGTACCCCCTTTTAACTTATTCATGAGATATATTGTGTATATCAAACAACAGTATAGGTCATAGAGTTGGGTGCACCACCTCCTTAGAATGTAGTTTCAGTTCATGTCATTCTCTCTCCCTTTTCCCAGTAAGCAACAATAGAGTAGATTAGTTTTAGGTGATCCATCAAGGAAACTGACCCTCTTTGGAGGTTGATCTCAACTTATCTGAGTCCACACTTAGTGAGATCATCCCATGTTTCACAAGGTAGTTGGCTTTTCCTCAAACTCAACAAGGTGCATACTTTAGTGACAAGTAGAAATATGAATATTCTTCAATAGAATAGATACATAATATCTAAAATGCCTATGATAGTTTTCATGCCTATAAAATGTTGATTATTTCTACTCATCTTAAACTAGGTTTAGACTCTCTTGCTGTAAAAAGTCACAAGTATATTCATTAACAAGTGTGATAAATAGTTTTTTGCTTTAAATATAAAATATCATAACTATCCACTATAAGTGTGTCCTTTATAAAATAAGGTGCTCATCTAAACAAGTATTTTTGTTATGTGGACAAATACTATTCTTATAGTTATCAACCACATGGCCAATTATATTTTCCAATGATATAAAAGGACTGAGCGAGTCAAATTTAAAACATGCACACAATGAATGCCAAAGTTCATTCACACATGTGTGCACATTGTGAATGCTAAAGTTATTTCAAACACACAAACAGAGACATACACAATGAAAGTAAAGTTCATTCAAACACACAAAGACACAAAATGAACATCATTAAAGTTTGTTTATACACACATTCCACACAAAGTGAAAATCAAAGTTCATTTATACACCACACAAAATGATAGCCAAATTTCATTTATGCACACAAACAAAAAAAAGAATGTTAGTTCTTTCAAGCACATTCCAAGCAAACATTAAAGTTCATTTGTAAACTCTACACAAAATGATAGCCAAGGTTCATTTGTACACAAAAAAAATAATGTCAAATCTTTGAATTGCATTCCACACAAAGTGAACATCAAAGTTTGTTCATACACTCCATGAAAATTGATAGATGAATTTCATTCATAGACAAAAAATAAAATAAAATGTGAAAGTTCTTTCAAGAACGCAACTACAAATGCCAAAGTTAGTTCAAAAACACATACCACACAAAGTGAATACCATAATTAATTTTTAAACACACATACCATACAAAGTGAATGCATAGATTAACTCGCACACACAATTTACCTAAACAAAAAGTGAATATGCCAATGTTCAAACATAATTCATTCACACAAATTTAGTACAAACATGCATGAACACTTAAGTTCAAACATGCCAAAGTACAAACACACATAAAGTGAGTGCCAAAGTCATAAAACATGGTAAAGAGCAAACACACACACCACAAAAAGTGAATGTCAAAATTAAATTTCAGACACACAATTCACACAAATGAATGTCAAAGTTAAAAAGAACACACTTCATACATAAAGTGAACAAGTGTCAAACTTCAAACATACTTCATTCACAAAGTTAGTTCAAGTACACATGGAGTAAAAACTTGAGTTCAAATATGCAAAAGTACAAACACACACAAAGTGAATGCCAAAGTTAAAACACACTCTTCACACAAAGTTAGTTCAATCACTTCACACATAGTTTGTTCAAACACACACTTCATACATATACAAAGCAAACGATAAGGTTCAAACATACCAAAGTTCAAACAAACACATAAAGTGAATGATAATGTTAGTACACTCTTCACACAAAATTAATGTGAAAGTTCACATACACAAAGTGAATTTCAAAGTAAAATATTCACACTCTTTGCACAAAGTTAGTTCAATCATTTCACACATAGTTTGTTTAAAAACACACACTTCATATAGATATAAGGTAAACACTAAAGTTCAAACATAGCAAAGTTTAGGCATGCAATGAATGTGAAAGTTAGTACTCTTTATACAATGTGTGAAACTACACACACACAATAAGATGATCAAATCTAAGTGAAAGGTAAAATTCAAACATGCTTCATACAGAGTGAATGCCAAAGTTAGTTCAAACACTCACATACACAAAAAGTGAATGCTAAAGTTCAAACAAACACTTCACACACACACACACAAAAGTAAACATAATTCAATATGCCAAATTTCAATTCACACAAATTGAATGCAAAATTTCAAACTTACTTAAACATGCAAATAGTAAATATATCAAATAGGTGAATGACAAAGGTAATAATCCACAATTAACTCAAACAAATTAAGGGGATGCCAAAGTTCAAGCATATGCTTCACATAAACAAAGTGGATGTCAATACACAAACAATGAGTGGATCAAATCCAAATGAATGTCAAAGTTGGTTCACTCTCACACATACAAAGTGAATGTGAAAGTTCATACACATTTCACACACACAAAGTGAATGCCAAAAGCTCACTCAAATAATAACGGGATGTCAAAGTTCAAATGCACACTTCACGCAAACAATAAATGGACGCCAAAGCGTACACACTAAACAAAGTGAACCAAAAAATTAAAACAAATAAGTGGATGCCAAAGTTCAAACACATATAGAAAGTGAACATCAAACGTTCAAACAATAAGTGTACACAATGTAAAAGTTCAAACACATTTCAAACAAACAATTAGTGGATGTAAAAGTGAAACACACTAAACAACAAAGTTTAAAGACATTTTAAACAAATTGTTCAATCAATGGATGTCAAAATTTAATGACACACAAAGTGAATACAAAAGAACACACACTTCATACAAACAAAGTGAATTCAATTTTAAATATGCAAAGTAAAACATGTAAAATTTAATGCCAAAGTTCAAACCCATGCTTCACACAAATAATAAGTATATCAAATTAGAATGACAAAGTGAATTAAATTTTAAAATTTCAAAGTGAAACAAATCACACATGCACACACTTCACATGAAGTGAATGTCAAAGTTAACTTTGAAATATGCACACAATGAGTGCCAAAGTTTATTCATGCACACACACAATGAATGCCAAAGTCCATTCACACACGTGTGCACATTGTGAATGCCAAAGTATTGTTACTATGTGGACAAATACTATTCTTCTATGTACTACTACTGGTGTGGCAATGTACATGCATTGGAATACTTCATATTATATGTTTGTCCTATGACAAATATAAAAGGTGAGTACAATAAATACCTTGTATTATGTCATGCAATGTAAAAAGTTGTCAAAAAGTTTTATGATCATTTAAAGTTGAATATAAGTTGTATTTTGAATAAGAATGTGTTGTTTTTATAATAATAAATAGTATTTTGTGTTCAACTGTCGGGTCATTTGTGTTGGATATAAAGGTTAGAGATAACAAGATTCATGGTTACCAAAAGGTATTGAGATAATTTAGGTTGCATATAAGTTATATTTTAAATAAGAATATGATGTTGTTCTAACAACAATTGATAATTTTTGTTCAACTACTAGGGATTCCATTATAAAGTTTTGGTCAAATCTTTAAAAATTTATTTTAAGGACACTTCTCACTAGACATGATGATGTGGAGAGTTGCATGATGAGTCACACCTCCAAACCTTAGGTGTAGATAGATAAGATTCCATATTACATTTCTAAAAAAATGGAGGTCCTATGATATTCCATGTAACCACTACATGGTCGGAAAGTTATCTTGCATGACTACTGGCCCCTCTCCCCTATCATATAACTAAATACTATTGTGTAATATTTTTAATTCCTTACTGAAGCTTTATCCCTTCACCACCATTCTCATTTGAATGATACATTAAGATATAAATGTAAATTATGTTAAGAATAGGAAAAATGAAGAGCATTGATTGCAATCATTCTCTAAGTTGATCTTTGAGAGAAAATCTAATAAATATTCAATTTATTTGTTGTTCATTTAAATAAATAAATATTGCATTATTAAAATAATGTTATGGTCTTTGTAGTTGCAATAATAATTTCTCTTTCAATTGTGTCCATATAATTATAATTATATAAAATAAAATATTTGATGTGATCTTATTTCATGTATAACTTACTATTTAATATGATATCCTAATATGATTTATTAGAAGTTACATTCAAAACATTAATATATTTTCATGTTGTTATTATACATGTTTCTATTATTATTTCAATGTCTTCATGAGCCTTTATGTATCCAATATTTGTGTTGTACAATCATATATTTTATAGTCTTGTATTATTAAGCAACTAGTTAGTAGAAGAGAAAGTGATAAAAGTGACGGCATTTGTCATGAAAGCTACTAGTAGAAGGTAAGTAAATTTGTATTTGAAACCTTTAGAGGCTACTAGTAGAAGATAGTCTTCAAAAGTTCAAATTAATTATGTTTGAAGGAAATGAATTTAGAGGCCACATAAATAGGTTTAGATCCTTGTCGAGTGTTTCCAACATTTCTTTGATAGCTAAGTTGTTAGCTTATGGAATTGATTTGGTAAATTAACACTTTGACAATTGTACTTCTTGAGGGGTCTTGCCATCAAATTAGTTGTAACTTTACTTCAAGGAAGAAGTGTGTATCCTTCTACTGTAAACAAAGGTGGGGGACTGCAAGAGGAGAATCTCTAGTGAAAGGAAATTGCATACAAGGTAAAAAAATGTAGGTTTATACAATGAAGATGAATCCCTACTTATGGTAGATTAGGCCCATTTAGGAGGAGAAGATGAAATCTTATTCCTTAATTCTAGTGTCACCATAGCAATGACCTCACACAAAGAGTGGTTCATAGCATATAAAAAAATCCCTCACACTAAGTCTGTTTTCTTGGGATATGGCATCGGTGATGTTTCTAGATAGGGATCCATTATGTTGCAATATATGAAAATTAATATTGTACATCTCACAATTTGATCAAACACTACTATTAAATGCTTAAGAGTATATTATAAGGAATGCTCAACATCAAGAGGTTACACATGTAGCAAGGGATTCTAAACTATATAGATTGTTTTATATAGGTTTAATCCAGAAAAATGTTTATGTTTGTCTGAATTTATGTTTATCTGTGATGAAACACATTGTGTGGTCTCAAATGTTAATAGTTTTTAATTGGTCTTTGATGAACCACAGAGATGTTGATCTTTTCAATATATGTGTAAGTAATTTCATCTTGGACTGTATTGTATGGTTTGAAATGTTTTTTTTCAATTGGTGCACTCCAATTTGTTTTGATAGATATTGATCTTTTTAAATTTTTTGTACCCTCAATTTTAATCTCTTTTTTTAATCTCAGAAGCTTGTACTCAATTTTACCTTTGGTGAACCGCATTGCTACTCATAATAAGTTCATGTCTTGATTTTTGAGGATAATACTTGCTTTAAAATTAAGTGGGTGATTAAAGCAAACTATCTAATGCCATGCTTTTATAAAAATGTTAGTATTAAAATACACTAAAAGATTATTCATAGAAAGATGTTTCATAGATATTTATTCAGATGACATATTCCTTCATGTCTTCTTTTGTAGAGATGCATTAATAATTGTAGAGCTACATATATATGTAGAGTTTTGAAATGCCTCATAATTTTTTGTTTTAGTTTAAACTTAAATTTAATTTTGAATTTGACTCTATAATTTTTGTAGTGTTTATCAATGGCAAGAAAGACAAATAAGAAGCCCACCACAAAGCAAAAGGTCATGACTAAGAAATCTTTAGAAAAAAAGTTCCTAAGGATGAAAAGAAGGTCTCTGAAAAAACTGAAGATGAGAAAGGTACTAACAAAAATAAACTAAACAAGAAAATCTACAAGATCTACTTGTTTAAAATTCTTAAGGAAGTGCACCCTAATATCAATATTTCTAGTAAGGCTATGGGAATTATGAACAAATTTATCCATGATATCTTTGAGAAAAATTTCAGTGAGGCAGCCAACTTTTCTTGCCATAACAAGAAGAATATAATTAATATACAAGAGCTTCAAATAGTTGTGAGGCTCTGTCTTCTTCAAGACCTTGCAAAGTGTGTAGTCTTTGAGGGTGCAAAGGCAGTTATCGAGTTCATCAATGCTTTATTTTCTTCTCTTGATTTTGAATTATGGTTTATCAAGTATTTTAGGATCATAATCCTTAAGTTGTGTGTAAGGGAAGCCTTTAGTACTTATTTTCTTCTATGATGGTTTGAAATGACAAATAAGAGGATAAATAGTTGTACTAAAAGCAACATTCATGGTGTTTAATGGTACATTTATATAACCCCAAATCATAAATATTATTTATGAAATAATTTTTGGTTTTAAATTATTGAATGCTGATGTTAAAATTTTGTATTAGGAAACCAAAGTATTTGAATATTGTGTAATATATATTATCCTTTGCTAAGTTTCACTATGTTACAAAATTACACAAAATATCTTGAAACCTAACTGATGGAAAGCTAAGTAGGAACATAAAGAGTCTAAAATAGTAGCAAGATTAATATTCCTCAATAGAATAGATACATAATATCTAAAATGCCTATGATAGTTTTCATGCCTACAAAATGTTGATTAAAATTTTGAATATTAAAGTCCATTTTTACTCGTCTTAAACTAGGTTGGGACTCTCTTGCTATAAAAAATCATAAGTATATTCATTAACAAGTGTGATAAATAGTTTTTTGTGTTATATAACATATCATAACTATCCACTATAAGTGTGTCCTTTATAAAATAAGGTGTTCATCTAAACAAGTATTGTTGTTATGTGGACAAATACTATACTTATAGTTATCAACCACATGGCCAATTGTATTTTCCACTAATATAAAAGGATTGAGTGAGTCAGATTTAAAGCATGCACACAATGAATGCCAAAGTTCATTCACACATGTGTGCACACTGTGAATGCCAAAGTTATTTCATACACACACACGTACACAATGAAAGCTAAAGTTCATTCAAACACACAAAGACACACAATGAACATCATTAAAGTTTGTTTATACACACATTCCACACAAAGTAAAAATCAAAGTTCATTTATACACCACATAAAATGATAGCCAAATTTCATTTCTGCACACAAACAAAAGAAAATGTTAGTTCTTTCAAGCACATTCCAAGCAAACATTAAAGTTCATTTGTACACTCTACACAAAATAATAGCTAAGGTTCATTTGTACACACAAAAAAAAAAGAATGTCAAATCTTTGAATTGCATTCCACACAAAGTGAACATCAAAGTTTGATACACTCCATGAAAATTGATAGATGAAGTTCATTCATAGACAAAAAATAAAATAAAATGTGAAAGTTCTTTAAAGCACACAACTACAAATGCCAAAGTTAGTTCAAAAACACATACCACACAAAGTGAATACCATAATTAATTTTTAAACACACACACCATACAAAGTGAATGCCTAGATTAACTCGCACACACAATTTACCTAAACAAAAAGTGAATATGCCAATGTTCAAACATAATTCATTCACACAAATTTAGTACAAACATGCATGAACACTTAAGTTCAAACATGCCAAAGTACAAACACACATAAAGTGAGTGCCAAAGTCATAAAACATGGTAAAGAGCAGACACACACACCACAAAAAGTGAATGTCAAAATTAAATTTTAGACACACAATTCACACAAATGAATGTCAAAGTTAAAAAGAACACACTTCATACATAAAGTGAACAAGTGTCAAACTTCAAACAGCTTCATTCACAAAGTTAGTTCAAGTACACATGAAGTAAAAACTTGAGTTCAAATATGCAAAAGTACAAACACACACAAAATGAATGCCAAAGTTAAAACACACTCTTCACACAAAGTTAGTTCAATCACTTCACACATAGTTTGTTCAAACACACACTTCATACATATACAAAGCAAGCGATAAGGTTCAAACATACCAAGTTCAAACACACACATAAAGTAAATGCCAACACAAAATTAATGTGAAAGTTCACATACACAAAGTGAATTTCAAAGTAAAATGTTCACACTCTTTGTACAAAGTTAGTTCAATCATTTCACACATAGTTTGTTCAAAAACACACACTTCATATAGATATAAGGTAAACACTATTTAGTTCAAACATAGCAAAGTTTAGGCATGCAGTGAATGTGAAAGTTAGTATTCTTTACACAACGTGTGAAACTACACACACACAATAAGAGGATCAAATCTAAGCGAAAGGTAAAATTCAAACACTTTTCATACAAAGTGAATGCCAAAGTTAGTTCAAACAGTCACATACACAAAAAGTAAATGCTAAAGTTCAAACACATACTTCACGAACATAGAAAAGTAAATATAATTCAATATGCCAATTTTTAATTCACACGAATTGAATGCAAAATTTAAAACTTACCTAAACACACAAACAATAAATAGATCAAATAAGTGAATGACAAAGGTAGTTCTCTCACATTTTGCACAAAAAATAAATAAATCCACAATTAACTCAAACAAATTAAGGGGATGCCAAAGTTCAAACATATGCTTCACATAAGCAAAGTGGATGCCAATACATAAACAATAAGTGGATCAAATCCAAGTGAATGTCAAAGTTAGTTCACTCACACACATACAAAGTGAATGTGAAAGTTCATACACATTTCACATATACAAAGTGAATGCCAAAAGCTCACTCAAATAATAAAGGGATGTCAAAGTTCAGATACACATTTCACACAAACAATAAATGGATGCCAAAGTGTCCACACTAAACAAAGTGAACCAAAAAATTCCAACAACTAAGTGGATACCAAAGTTCAAACACACATAGAAAGTGAATGTCAAAAGTTCAAACAATAAGTGCACGTGCAATGTAAAAGTTCAAACACATTTCAAACAAAGAATTAGTGGATGCCAAAGTGAAACACACCAAACAACAAAGTTCAAAGACATTTTAAACAAACTGTTCAATCAATGGATGCCAAAATTTAAGCACACACAAAGTAAATGTAAAAGTATAAACACACACTTCATACAAAGAAAGTGAATTCAATTTTAAATATGCAAAGTAAAACACATATAATTCAATGCCAAAGTTGAAACCCATGCTTCACACAAACAATAAGTATATCAAATTAGAATGACAAAGTGAATTAAATTTTAAACATTCAATGTGAAACAAATCACACATGCACACACTTCACATGAAGTGAATGTCAAAGTTAACTTTGAAACATGCACACAATGAGTGCCAAAGTTCATTCATGCACACACATATAATGAATGCCAACGTTCATTCACACACATGTGTGCACATTGTGAATGTCAAAATATTGTTGGTATGTGGACAAATACTATTCTTCTATGTACAACTACTAGTGTGGCAATGTACATGCATTGGAATACTTCATATTATATGTTTGTCCTATGACAAATATAAAAGGTGAGTACAATAAATACCTTGTATTTTGTCGTGAAATATAAAAAGTAGTCAAAAAGTTTTATGATCATTTAAAGCTGAATATAAGTTGTATTTTGAATAAGAATGTGTTATTTTTATAATAATAAATAGTATTTTGTGTTCAACTATTGGGTCATTTGTGTTGGATATAAAGGTTACAGATAACAAGATTCATGGTTACCAAAAGGTATTGAGATAATTTAGGTTGCATATAAGTTATATTTTAAATAAGAATATGATGTTGTTCTAACAATAAATGATATTTTTTGTTCAACTATTAGGGATTCCATTATAAAGTTTTAGTCAAATCTTTAAAAATTATTTTAAGGACACTTCTCACTAGACATGTTGAAATGGAGAGTTGCATGATGAGTCACACCTCTAAATCTCAGGTTTAGATAGATAAGAGTCCATATTACATTTCTAAAAAAATGAGGTCTTATGATATTCCATGTAACCACTACATGGTCGCAAAGTTAGCTTGCATGACTATTGGCCCCTCTTCCCTATTGGCCCCTCTCCCCTATCATATAACTAAATACTATTGTGTAATATTTTAAATTCCTTACTGAAACTTTATCCCTTCACCACCATTCTCATTTGAATGGTACATTAAGATATAAATGCAAATTATGTTAAGAATATGAAAAATGAAGAGCATTGATTGCAATCATTGTCTCTAAGTTGATCTTTGAGAGAAAATACAATAAATATTTAATTTATTTATTGTTCATTTAAATAAATAAATATTGCATTATTAAAATAATGTTATGGTCTTTGTAGTTGCAATAATAATTTATCTTTCAATTGTGTCCATGTAATTATTTATTGTTCATTTAAATAAATAAATATTGCATTATTAAAATAATGTTATGGTCTTTGTACTTGCAATGATAATTTCTCTTTCAATTGTGTCCATATAATTATAGTTATGTAAAATAAAATATTTGATATGATCTTATTTCATATAACTTACTATTTAATATGACATCCTAATGTGATTTTCATGTTGTTATTATATATGTTTCTATTGTTATTTCAATGTCTTCATGATCCTTTATGTATCCAATATTTGTGTTGTAGAATCGTATTTTTTTGTAGTCTTGCATTATTAAGCAACTAGTTAGTAGAAGAGAAAGTGATAAAGTGATGACATTCATCATGAAAGCTACAAGTAGAAGGTAAGTAAATTGTATTTGAAACCTTTGCAAGACATTGTAGTTGTAAAAAACTACACCATGATAATAAATGTACATTAAACATTCAAATACATTCCATAAATTATGCTACTACTACCAATATGCATAGTATAAGAAATATACAAGTTAATGTTTCTTTAAATTTTTTAAGAATAATGCATTTTTATGTATCTAATTGCATTATGTATCATTTATGTGTCTTATTACATTATACTATGTTATTTTTGGAATAATACATAACTTAAAATAAGATTATAAATTTATTCAAGTTCTTATGATTAATACTAATTGTGACACTCTTGCCTAAAAATGCTATCAAATGACTCATAAACATATATTTATAGCTTTCTTCAACAAGTACTAACTATAAAAATTTTACTAAAAAATAAAAAAAAATACATTGTTTAACAATATGGTTATAAACATGGATTTTCTATTATCCTACATTATTTTTGTACTACGATTCACCTAATGTCTTGATTGCTTAGAATTTATTTAGTGGATGACTTTGGGGCATTATTAGGTATGCCTTTTCTTCTTGGTTGAATAAGAGACCATAGTTCTTTTATGGTTTTGTTATAATTTAGTTCTTTAATAATTCATTTTTGATTTATGGGAGGCCATAGTTCTTTCATGGTTTCTTTATAATTTAGTTCTCTAATGATTTATTCATGATTTAGTTCATGTGGTTATTCATTTAATATTTCTTATAATATTTATAGCATTGTCCACCAACTACTATATGTAATGATTTTCTATTAAAAATATAACTAGCACTTGCACCAGAAGGATCAAGGAATACACCAATAGAAACGACGACGAGTTTAGAAATTTTTTTTAACCCCATGAGACAATTCCGAGCACTATAATTCTCACATATAAAAGCCTATGGACTAAATATATACTATTGAGCAATCAACCTATAAATAATTGTGGCTCTTGACTATTTGATAGCACCTTTGTTGCTTTTACTAGTTATACCTCAGGGTTTCTCCCTACCATGTAGAGATAGATCCTAAGGTCCCCTATCTAAAACAAAGATTGATTATAAATTAAGCAAATTCGCCGATTTTTTCTTAGGCATTTGTCTGGTTCTGTTGTGGAAGTCAAAAGCCTTGTATAAATTCAATAAATACGAGCCTGTCAATTTTGTAGCAGGGAAAAGACATTGCATTCAATCGCACGTATATCGATTGGCTGCTCCGAGGAAATGATGGAACCTCCGCCATTCGAAGAGGCCTTGCGATGTGATGTCTGCAAATGCAGTTTCAACGCTTTCAGGCGTCGTGTATGATCTCCTTTCCCCTCTGTGTATTTGAACACTCCTTTAAATATATTTGCTTAATCTGCTGTATGTCTATTGTTTAAGCCAATGCGGTGTTTGGGTGTTCACCGATCAATTGTTTAGTGACATTTATGGAGTTGGCTGCTTGAGTCGAAATTTGTTCTCTGATTTGGGTACGGCTCAATTAGGTCTAATTTGGAGTTTATTGTTCTAGGATATTTTTCTCTTTCGTATTCCTGTGTGATTTCTTGTGAAATTGTTAATCCTGGAAATGGATTGGCTCTGAAATATTACACGGAATTCCGGCACTGATAAAATTTATCATACATGCATGTATTTATGGTAAGATTTGACTAGACCTAGTTGAAGCTGATCTGATTTCTTGTATATTTCTCTGATCTGGCGAGGTAAGGTAAGGCTATATTTTCTCAGTTAATTATTTCAGTATAAATGCCAGCACTGTTGTACAGTTGGGTTGAAATTGACTGCACACTATAATATTTTTATTGAAATTGAACAGATACTGTGAGAAATGGTGGTTGATTCAACAACCTTAGCTAACAATCCTCAATCCAACGAACCCAATAATGTTTGTTGCATATACTTCTAGCTATATTTACCGAACCTTTGCCAAATTTGGTGTTAAAGGTTCCACCCGTTCCAGTGTTACAGAGGCGATCTATGTAGGAAGTTTGGTGAAATACAAATGCAGACTTCAGTCTTCTGAAGACGGATATGTTACGTGCAGAGTGGCAATGCCACAATGTTCTAAGTTTTAAAATTGTGAAAGCTAAGTGCAAAACAGAATAAAACTGTTCAATGCTGATTAAGAAATCTAAAACTAAGAACTTATTATCAAAGAATAGGCTCTCTACGACAACACAATTCACAATTTGTTTGACTCTCACCAAAGCCAAAAGGCTTCACAACATCTTTTTCTAATTGGTTTTTGCCTTAAATTTTCTGTTGCTTTCTATTTTTATGACACTTCTAGAGATTTTTATAAAATTTGTGCCACTTTTTTTATTTTTGCATTTTTACAAAATTCAGTAGAGTAGTGAGATGAGATGGCTTTTAATGTCTTTTAAAGAAACTTCCCTGTAGGACTTACCACATCGCCTTTATTTGTTTAGAAGATTGTTTCTTTTAGTGTCCAGTTTTAAGATAAATTCTTCAAATACTTTGATATTAATGTACTAGGTTATGACTGTAAATTTTCATGCAAATGGAATCAATATCATTATATGGTGGACATGTTAAAAGGAAATTTTTTTCATATCCTCTAATTTATTTAAGTTACATACTTCAGGTTCTTTGTTCCTAAGGTTTCCAACTGGCCCACATCTAAGAGTGTTATAGAAATAAGAAGCTTTGTAGGGGCAGTTTGGTTTATTAGAAAGTTCATTTATCATTCTCCACAATAGCAACACCTCTACATGCAATTGCAACAAGTGGTAAGAGTTTTCAGTGGGGTAAGGAACACACCATTCTTTTTATTCTTTGAAGTATAAAATAAACCATGCCCCAATGCTTGCTTGTCCTAATTTTTAGCAGCCATTTGAAGTGGAAACGGATGTGAGTATGCGTTGGGGGTAGTTCTATTACAAGGAGGTAAGCTAGTTTGCTATCACTACGAAGTATTTCTAAAACTAAAAAGACTAACATGTTTATGATAAAGAAATCTATGCATCTGTACAAGCCACCAAGAAATGGAAGTGTTATTTGTTAGGCAAAGAAAGAATTGTTCATACTGGCCATAAACCTCTTCAGTATTTGCAAGCACATAATAAATTGCTGCAAACAAGACACAATTAGTGGATGGGATTTCTTCAACAATTCATTTGGTAATCAAGTGCAAGAAAGGAAGTGCAATCATAGTGGCAGATATGCCATCTAGCCCACCAAATCATAAAAAAATTCAGGTTTGGAAACAATTTCACAACTCGAGCATTTCATAAAAGAGGCTTATGAGGAGGGCTATGCTCAAGATGCAGATTTTTGAGGAGACATTAACATTTGAAGACACAATTGGACAAATGGTTTTCCAAAGGAATAAGGACTTCTAGTGATGAGGGAAGCTCATATTTCAAAATTCATGATCCTTTACTGACAAAACTATGTCTCATTTGCAAAGATATATGTATTGGTCCAAAATGCAAGAAGTCTCAAAATTTATTAGAGGATGTAAATTATGTTGTATAAAAAGCCTAATGCTAGGAAAGAAGGGTTGTAAATGCCTCTACCTGTGCCTTCTAGACCATGGGAGACTGTCTCTATAGATTTTGTGGGGGGTTTGGCTATGTCTAAACATGGACATGACTACTTACATGTTCTGGTGTATAGTTTCAACAAGATGTGTTTTAATTCCATGTAAGAAGACAATAAGAGGCCATGAAGTTGCTAAATTATTCTTTTCTAATGTTTGGGTGCATTTTGGTTTGCATAAACCTTTTGTGTCAAACATAGATTCAAGATTTTTGGTGAATTTTATGACCATTTGTGGAGCAAGATGGGGTACCAAGCTCAAAAGAAGCACAGCCATTCTATAAGCAAATGGGCAATAGGACTTTGGTTCAGCTAATAAGGGGATATAACAGCAAGTATCCAAGGACATGTGATGAATCTTTGTCATACATTCAACATTCCTAAAATAGAACAATGCACACATCCATTAATAAGTCGTCTTTTGAATCTCCTTGGGTTTATAATTGCATATTAACCAACTTGATGTTGCCTTGGTACAACAAAGAGAAGTGGAAGAACTGGACTCAGAGGTGACAAAGGAAGCCAAATTAATTGAGAGGATTAAGCAAGTATATCTCAACATGCAGATACACTTGGTGTTAAGAACACCTATGTCATGTTCCTGTTTTTCGATTAAAATAATTAATAATATTACTTAAGTTGGGCCCGATAATTTCTAATTTTAAGGGCAACTGAATAATATTATAATAATTCAAATAAAAGGTGTTTTTACACACTAGTACTAAAATAAATGTAAAAAGTATTTTTAAATACTAATATTAAAATAAAAATCACGTTTAAATGTTAAATAAAATAAACAAAAGTATTTTTAAATACTTTTGGAAATTTGGTCTCGAGGGCCCATTTTTGAGCACTATAAAAGGAGACGCCTATCTTCATTTGAGCATCATTCATTTAAGGTACCCTTTTGCATCCGATTTTCAGATTTGAGTAGTTTGTTCAATCTAGGGCATCCAAGGACAAAAACCCTCTTGAATTCCACATTTGGGAATTAAGGACAAAAAACTTTGTTTCCAATCTGGGGTGATTCCATACGGGAATCACAATTGTGCTGATTTGTGGAGGATTTGGAGATATTTTCAATTTGCTACAGCGCTGCTACAGTGTCATTGTGGAAGGTTTCATTCTTTGGAGGGTTGCACGTTGCTGCTACAGTGGAGCTACAGTACTACTACAGTGATTTATCAACAAATCAGTATTTTGGGGCCCATTTAATGTCTTTGTGGAGGCAGATCTGATTTTATTGCCGGTGTTTGAGGTTGGCTTGCTGCTGTTTCAGTCCATTCTCTAGCTGTACGGCCTATCATAACCTAGCCATACCATTTTTGAGTAATCATTGTCATCTTGTGGAGGCCGTACTACTTGTGAAGCATTTTTTTGGCATAATTGAAGGGTGATTTGCATTGGGAAATTCAGATCAGATTATGTGCAGGGGTTTCAAATTGTTTACCAGCTGTTCCAGCCCATATTTAGGACATACAACCTCATCCTAGTTGGCCATACCACCTTGTATGCTGGTTGTATCATTTTCCAGCCTTTTTATCAGTTGTGTGATGAATTTTTGAGTGATTTCGGATTTGATCATTGTCCCATCAGCTGGCCGAACAACCCTTGAGGGTTTCCAGGTTCAATTGCACTTAATGATTTGATGTTTCCAATCCTTAATAATTTAATTTGCTAGTTTCCAGTATTAATACTTGGTGAGAATCAATTTTGGGAGCTTCCATAGTAGTTTGTGACTCAAATCTACATGTATATGAGTTCATGTTGCTTATTTCCAGTCATGCCGATGTAATCAGATTTATGACAGAAGTTAATATTGATGCCCTATTGCTCATTTCCACTTAGATCTAGAGCTTATATTGTATTTTGGAGTTGCATATCAATTTATAGTTTCATTGGTGTTTGAATCAGTTTCTTTTGATGAAGTAGTTTGCTGTTTTTAGTCATTTGTTTGCTTAGAAATTAGAAAAAATTACAAGAAAATCAGAATATTTGAAAAATCCTAAATAGGGGACATTACAACCTAATAAAGGTGGGAGACAAGGTGTGGATTTACTTGATTAAGGAAGACTCCAAGAACAAGTTATGAAGCTCAAACTCTTGGATACAGGCCATTTTCCATCTTGGAGCAGGTTGTAGAGAGTGCTTTTAGGTTCAAACTAACTTCCATCATGAGGGAGGATGTACTCAGTAATCAACTGTAAAAACTTGCATTTATGAGCCATCCATGTTGGAGGGAGAAGAGGGACAATTACTACCCTCTATTAAAGACTTTGTCTTTGATAGTCAAAAAGTGTTGGAGGAGGGCATGATGTTGCAGAAGAAAGCCAGAGATATAAGAAGGGCACCAAAAGAGTCTTGGCAGATTGACATCAAGGGAAATAAACTGAGGCAAATGAAATGGTATATCAAGGAGGAAATGGGATAACTTCCTACATCTACTAAATCGCTAAGATTTTATGGGACCAAAAGCCTCTTGAAAAGAAGAGACGTGATTCAGAAGGATCTAGAAAACAATTTTACTTCATCAAACCATCATAACAGAGCAGGAAACAGAGATCAGTTTTTAAGTGACAAAACCAACACATACAGTAGGGAGGTGGTTTCGTCATTGTCATAGCAGTTATGTTTATGTCCTAGTAGTTTTACGGTTTACCCATTCGACACCTACAGGAAGAGTAATAGTAGAAAGAATCACTTTTCATGTTCCAAGACATTTGGGATTCCTTTAGTGCTTGAAAGGACACTCCCAAAGATCTATTATAAGAGGTATAGATTCAATTATAAACATAAGAATGTGAGAGAAGAGTTAGAAAGTTCAGTTGATTGTAGGATGAAGGACGAGTTGGTGCAGAGAGGAAAAATGAGTGTGACAATAGGAAGGTCACTGTTCATGCTCTATCAAAAGCTCTTCATAAATACTATGGTCGAGGGAAGAAGAAGAAATTCAGCAATGGCTACCCACACTAGGTTAAAAATTTGTGTCGATGTTGTTTGTGGTTGATGTTTTCTTGTTTCATCTTTGTTTTATACATGATACAACAAATTTGTTTTATTTTCAGGTACTAAAAAACACTAATTTCAGTCACTTTACACATTCTAGACTGTCATTTGAAGTTGATTCAAGTAGGATGGCATATTAATTTGTAAATTTTTAGTAACAGTTGAACCTTGGGAGATTACAGATCATGGGTGGTGAAGTTGTATTTGTTCAAGTGAGAAAACAACAATAATATACTTCATTGTCCATGATCAGTGGTGTCAGCCATAGTTTTTCAATGAAATACATGAGACTTAAAGGGACTAGAAGAATCTAGGAGGGGTGAAAGAGACAAGAGAAAAAAGGTTAAGAATTTAAATGAAAGAGTATGATGCCTATAGGTGTCTAAGTGTAGGAATAAATGAATGTAAGGCATGCTAAGAGCACCTGTAAATCATGATTGCTTGACGCACAATTACTTTAGCTAAGCCCATCCCAAGCAACTTGCCAACAAGTTCCCTGGCAAAAGAATTGATGGAAAAACATTTCTTTAGTGTATGCAGTAGGGGTCAATCTTGTTTGACTGTATATTACAATGAATTTCTTCCATCCAACCTTGTTTATGTTTGAATCTGGAAACAACTCATTCATATAGCCTATCTATCACCATCTTCCAGATCCTGTGAATTATTTTTTGTGTCATACATTTCCAGAACTTTTTCCTTGTGGTAGTGTCGAACACTTTATGAAATCAACAAAGCAAGTGAACTATTGAAGAGATTTTTTTTTTTGATATAATTCTAGGGGGTTCTATAGGGGTCAGAGCCCAGAAAAAGGGAACAGCCCACCAAGGGGATCAACAAACCGTCACAACATGACAAAAAACTACCCCTGAACAAAACAACCCAAAAATCCAGACCAAGACCAACAACATAATAATAAAGGAAGAAAACAAGCCAAAAAAACTAACACCTCAAAGGTGGAAGGACTTAAGTAGCAGCCACCAGCCACGTGCTGTAACGGGTGAGGAGGCCCTCCATCATCCATTGAGTGCCATCTCCAATCGCTTCCTCAACCTCCAACTGAAGTTTTTCCATTTCTGATTTATGACCTCAGCTTTTCTTTGCTTTTTCCACTGATTGGAAACTCACATAACCCAGTCCACCCGGAAGATCTGCAACTTGCTGCTCTATTTGGTAATCTTGGAGAAGAACACCCTCTTTCGAGACTTGATTGGTAGCTCCACTATCACCAAAACCAATAGGCAACTGCACATGAGACATTGATGGCTGAACAACGTGGTCCATCCAGGGGTTAACGTGATGCCTCACTTCAGCATTCGGAGAATAAGAACTTGGGGAAGCCAAAAAACAGTCATGATTCTGCCAAACAAAATCTACATTTGGCTTCCCCTTATTTGGCACCAACTGCTACAGTAAAATTGAGTGCACCAAACCTGAAGAACACTCTGACTGTCTATGGCCAAGTTGATTACACTGAAAGCACCTGAATGAAAGACCTTTGAACACATACTGCAACCACGGACCCAGAGAAGATTGGGTGACGGGAGAGAGGGATTCACTAACATTAAAACCCTAGCAAAACACCCACGAGAGCCATCCCAATCAGCATTCAACTTAACAAAGGTTCCAATCTGATCCTATAACAGATGAACCATTGATGCTGGTCTGCAAACCAAGGGAAGGTGATAGAAATTAATCCAGAAAGGAACATTCAAAAAAATTACTTTATCAGGATAATAAAGGGCTGCCACTGGTACAAAAATAGATCAGATCTTCCGTAAAACCACTGCCCCTGATTCCAAATCCGTGCCTTATCTTTGACTGAATGGAGCTGCAAAAGAAAACATCCCTTTGGGAGAACTGAAAGGGAAAGAACCACAATCTCAGGCCATAAGGCCACCATCCATCTGGAAAACTCCAAAACATTTACTGCCATCCCCACAACCTTACCAACTATATAGCTTTCTGATCAGAAGAGAACACCTCTACACTCTCCCCCGGCAGAACCAGCACCAAGAGTTCTTCCAACAAATTAAAGGAGACATCCCGAAGAGCAAAAGAGGACCCATCACAACCATCTTCCGAAATATTAATATGCTCAGCAGCAGTGTCAGAACCCAGTGCTGATCTCAGGGGAGAGCTTGCATTGCCTACCCCAGCTTCAGACTCCAAAAGAATCTCAAAAGCCTTCATCAGGACTGGCCTTAGACCATCCACTGCAACTGGGAACAATGAAAAACAAAAATTACTGCAGACACGATAGGGATTCCCCATATTTTTTCAATCCTTATAGACTATTCTATCCTCTGGCACCACATGAAAGTGCTCGGAATCTGAGGCCACAGCTGAAACAGGCACACACAAACAAGATTCACCTCTAACCTGCTCCATTCGCTTCCATTGGCAACCTCCATTGGGCTTGGCATGAAGGCTTGAAAACCACTGACTGAACCCCACACAATCATCATCCTTATCTGCAGCTTCTTTATCAGCAATCAGTTTGGCTAGGGCATCTCTACGGCTACGAACAGCTTGGCCATCTGTTCTTTCTTTCAAACCACAGACCCTAATTGGTTTCTTGCCCAATATCTCTCCTCATTAGTCAAGAGATCTTTCTTATTACTACAATATTTAGCAATAAATCCAAATGCTAGAATACAATTAACTATTGAATTTGATGTTGAAAGTCAATTGACCTTGTTGATGTGTTTTTTATGCACATGCAAACTCAGAATAAAATACTAAGTATTCTATCCTCTCTTGAACCAAGTCTCTCAAAGGCTAGACAATGTGATCCAATGAGACAACTCCAAGGTTCCAGATGTCAGGCCTTGACTTGCAATGGATAGACTCAGTAGTTGGTGTGATAATGCTGAAACTCACAAAGGGACTTATGCTGAATATACTCTTTGCTCCATTCAAATGTGTTACTTCTTCCTTATGAAATGGAACTTCTTCTAACCAGCTATGAAAGAAAGGAAAAAAGGCAAGGGTTGAGAAGGCTACTCTAAGGACAATAATATAATGAACCATGCTACGATAGACAAACTCCTTATGAGACCTGACTCCGCTTCGCCATGAGAACCAACAACTACACGAAGCAGGTGCAATCTTCTAAGGTAACCCAATGATTTTCATATTGCAAACAAACATCCAAACACCCATAGCTAGCGCAGCTTGAACAAGTATTCACAATCGAACTAAAGCAAATGGAGGTTCAGGCTAACTTCGCAAAGTGAATTGCCTTTGACGATTCACAAAAAGTATGAACCAAGAGGAATTCATCAAATATCTTTGCATATACTCATTACATCAATGAACTTCTAATCTATTATTTAAGCTATTTGGAAACACATCTCTATCATGTTCAAGGACTTGAAACTATGCTAACATTCCAAAACCACAAGATCACCATGCGAACCAACAATGAGCTTGTATTAATTTTGAAGTGTATGTTTACAACAATTTCATATGTCTCTTCAATGATTTCGAAGAGTCTCCTCTACTCTACTCCTACTATTGAGAGCTAATAACTTCTAATCATCTGAACCCTTACAAATGAAGAGAGTGAGCTTTATATAGAGCTTAACAATTACAACCAAGGGCCCAGATTGATTCGAGAATCAATGGCCAAGATTCATACAACACATGAGGTAGTTACAATTACTTTTGCTTTCAACCAATGAGATGTTTACAACATAATCTTCTAGAAGATTCCATCCTTAACTCTATCTTGATAATCAAGTTCAATGTATCTAGACATGGTGATGTGGCGTGCTTGGATTGGTCGGTGATGACAGGAGGCCACCTCAGCATGTTCATCTCTTGAGGGTTCCTTGAACTTGGAATTCTTGACTTGTGTTGTACTTCCTTCGGATTTCCCAAAGTCGAGCTTGATTCTCTTCATGGATGAGGAACTGGGTTCTTATTCCTTGGGATTTCTTAGGGTTAACCCTCTTATTCCAGAAGTGAAGTCCTTGATGTGGAATTTTTTTTTTATCCTGTTGTCTTGAATTGGAATTCCTGGCGTGGAATTATTCTTTGCATCACTTCATTTCTTGAGTTTCCTTCGTCTTCATCAGAAATTTGTGAAGTTTCCTTGTCTCTTGAGGCAATTTCCTTCTCTAGCAGTGGAAGTTCTTCATCTTTCCTCGAACATCTTCACGATCATTGTCTTCTCTCTTGAAGTGGATTCAATTCCCGCGTAACCATTTACCTATAAAATGCAAACAATTCGATTAAGGATCAAGGATAATTCCATAAAAATTCATTTCAAATGTAAAGCAAGTTCATTTCAAATCTAAGAAATCCTTTGTCAAACATTGCATAGGATAAAAATTTCGGTAAAATCAATGCATTTTTAACCCTCGTGAAGGAAATACGAATATGACACCATTTGGAAACTAATCTCTTCACACATTTTATCCTCTTCCTTAGAAAATTTCGCTCCTCAAGGAAGGAATTCGTTTCTCCTTAGGTGAAATTTCTGCCTTTTTCCAATGAAATCTGCTTCTTAGAAGTCTGCTCTGCATATTGAAGTGAATTTGCTGCTTATAATGATTGGACTGGCTGCTCCTTGAATGAATTCCGCTGTGAAATTTGATATACTTGCTGCTGTGGACAATGAATTCACTATTTGACATGTGAAATCTGCCTTTTTCCTTGACAATATTCGCCCTCTCCTTTATGAAAATTTCTGGTCTTATTCGCTCAGGTCTGCTTATTCACTGAGTTCTGGACTTTTATCCCTCTTATCTATACTTTACTCTTGGACATTTATGCTTTTGGATTTGAATGATAGATATGCTCTGATTTACTAATGACAAAATCATCCTCTTCTTAATGAAAATTTCTGCTCCTAGGTGCTGCTCTGCTCTGCCCTTTTTTGTTTTGAATGCTCATGGAGAAATTTCTCCAAGTGAAGCGCTTAGGAGAGGTGATGAAGAAATTCTTGCAAATTGTAGAGTGCATTTTCCTAAATTCCTTTCATAATTTCTTTGGCAGGATTTCCTGTCATTCATTCACACTTCCTTGACGGGATTTACATGCATTACTTGACAAATCAAGCGAAATTTCCATTGATGTTGGAGGAATTTTCCAAGCCTGGGCACATATGGTGAAGGATGTGGAAATTTTCCTATGTGGGGGTGCATTCCTTGGTTGGTGGAGAAACTTCACAAAGGAGGGCACATATGCCAGGGGCAGAAGAAATTTCCAAGAGAAGGAAGCGCATAGGCAAAGGCCAGGAGAAATTTTCCAAAGGAGGTCGCATTTGCCAAGTGTTGAAGAAATCTTCACTTAGGGGGCATATGCTAGGTGCTAAGGAAATTTTCCTTCAAGAGGAGCGCATTTGACTAGTGCAGAGGAAATTTCTTCAAGTTGGGTGGATTCCACTAGTGCAGAGGAAATTTCCCATACTTAGCCACTTTTTAGTGCCCAAAATCAAGTATATTTCAAAATTTTAAATATTTTGAAATATACTTTCAGGATGTTTGAGATAGGTCTCGGATCCATGAGATTTAAAATGCAGATTCTAGATTTTTGAGGATCCACCAGATTTCAGACTCAGTCATTTTCCAGGATTTCAGGACATCAGACTTAGTCAATTTTCAGTATCTCAGGGACATGCTTAAGTATTCTCAATTGCACCTTGTTAAACTCACTTGATTCATTTCACGCTACATTCGGAGAGGTTCATTCTTTATTTCATAGAAGAGAACAACACTTCATAAGGATCCTACAAGCTCAAGATTGCGAAAAAAGGTGGGTCCCCATTTGCAATGGGGCGGTGTGAAGACGTCACAACAGACCCCTAGCCCTTACCCACTTTTTTTTTTAAACAAATTTGTATGAAGTTTAACAAGCTAAGGGAAAATTGCATAGCAGCAGGCTTGTAAAAACTAAGCACAATCTATAAACAATATCTTAAATGCTTATCAATGGTGCTGTTTGTCAATTACAGACTTGCTTACTTCGAAATTGCAGCAATCAGCATGATCAATTCAGAGAAATTTAGGATAATAGTAGAGGAAGAAGAGAGAAAATTATAAACGTTATGCTTTAAATTTTAAAAATAATCATAAACTGCAAAAAAACTACTGCTGTAATAAATTCCAGCAACCTACACTTTGTTCATTTAGCAAACAATTGAGTGTAAATTTTGCAATGATATGCCTCTCATAATTTTAGCGTTATAATTACACCTCATTTAGTCAATTGGACAATTTGAGCCATGCAACTAGATACCTATCAATCAATCAATGACATATTAATTCATGACTCACACAGTTGAACTAATCAATCAAACTCAATCATCAAGTAGATGTGTGGCCTTCAAGTTATCATTGATGCTAACTGTAAGGTGAGGCCATCCTTAATTAAGTCATGTAGTTGACTAATTGTAACTGATTCTCTAACTGAATGGTTGACCCAAGAGAGAGTGGGAGTGGCACCATGACTAGCCCAACAAAGATGTTAATATCAAGGATGATGTCACATTATGCAAATAGCATCACAACAATTCTGTCACATGGCCTGTTGCAAGTGCATTATTGCATTACAAATAACCTTAAAGTATAAGGCACCTTAATAAATGCATTTTGACTCAAATACATCGTTATTGTATTGCATAGACAATGGCACATAAGCAAGCAATAGAAACTGAAAATCAGAAAATGAGATTAAGTTTGGAACAAATCAACTAACAAGGATCATTTTTGTTTATATCGATCTTCATAGATAGGTATGATGGAGCTTTCAGTCCATAGTTGGGGAAACCCTTGTTTATAATGCAGTGTTAAAAACTTAAATAGGATCTCAATATGTGGGATTGGTATAGTGCTTCCAGTCTTAAGAGTTTCAGCTTGTTAACATTCAATGTCTTTTGTTTTCTCACTTGTAAGCTTCATTTTTTTTTTAAATGTCATCATGGAGAAAAGCTTTATTGTAGTGTGCTTGTTTGTGATGTGTTATCCTTATTGGTATGAGCAACATATAGGTTTTCTACTTCTGGTTGTTAAGGTCAATTTGAGGGACTTCTATGGCTTTCCCAGGCAAGATAGGTTTCCAAAAATGCCTTTCCTTATTGGTATGAGCAACATATTGGTTTTCTACTTCTGGTTGTTAAGGTTAATTTTTGAGGGACTTCTATGGCTTTCCTAGGCAAGATTTGTTTCCAAAAATGCCTTTGATGATATTTAAAAATATTCAAGAGCTTTTCATGTTGCTTATTTATAAATAGTCATATCTTATTTCTAATATCTAATTTTATGTTTATATTCTCACTTTTTTTTTTTCTTTGTTGCTTCAAAGTTTCAAACAATTTTGATGTTCTTTTTAACAACTGATCAATTACAGTTGCCTATTATTTTTACATTCAGAGTCAAAAAAGCATTTAGATAGGATTTAAACTAGGACCTACTCCCAGTTAGGATACTACTTTACCATTGAACTATATGTGTCTCATGCATTCATTCTAATGCTGAGTTGTGAATGCCATCTTCCAAGATGATGTTTTGATGGAAGGCTCGTTAGATTTATTTCATGATTCTTTCCTCTAGAAACTGATCAAATTTGATAATAAGAACACGAGTAGTTGATATGATTCTACAACATTATGTGATTTTAACAAAATTTTAAGTGGCATCTCTGATATTCTTTTTGACCATTCTTATATCATACTGACCATAATTTAGACAGCTTTCAAGTTTATGCTATTTTCTAGTAAACTAGTATTTTAATTTGATAGTAACTTGTGATCTTTTCAGTCCACATAATGGAGGAGATTAATAAAAAACATAGGTCCACATGCCCAGCAGGTCTGTATTGCTTTAGACGTATTGAACTCCTGTTGATTGTGAACCACTAATATTTGCCCCAAGCTCAAGTCTATATAGTCTCAGACTAAAAACTACCTTGTTCTAGATTTTAAGTCTTTCTTTTACTAATCTAAACATTCCAGCAAAGGAGAAAATTATGGAATCTTTACCCCTAGGACAAATCTGACACCAAGAGGCAACCTGCTCAAACAAATCTGGATGCTGGGGCCACATGGCTTCAAATTTAAATGGGTAGCAGTTGGGAGAAGAGGCCAGGATAATAGCAAGCTGAATGGGGTAGTGATGCAATCCTGAAAGCGGAAGAAACAAGAAACCTGCTTTAAGTGACTTGCAATGTTGTAGAATCCCACTTGCCGACTATTCCAAGAGAAATTCCTATGTTTCGGAATAATATCATAAAAGAGAATGACAAGCAATGAGTTCCATAAAGTCCAATTCTGATTGAATAGCTTGACTGCAGCCACCCCTCTTATCTATCCAAAGGCCCAGTTATCACATTGAAGACTCCTCCCAGAAGAAAGGTCTTACCATTCCACTAGTCGAGAAAGGAGGATATCTCACCCCAGGTCCGTTTCTTTCTAATTGGACTGTTCGGACCATAGATATTCAGTCCAATGCCAGCAATATTAACCTGTAGAGATTTGAATTCACAAGTTAATTAGTTGGAAGTTGAAGCTTAAGGGTTAATGTGAACGGTGCTGGGACTCCAAAGAATACATACCTGCCAGAAGCACCCTAGGCATCCACCCTGACTCCTTTCTATGATTTCCATGACTGTGATAACAACACAGATCTTGTGGGGATAACTTAGTCTCTTGCAAAAAGCAACATCCGATCTGACAAGCATTAGTTGGTGTTTTACCAAATGCAACATTCCAAGAGATGAAAATCATTGCTTTGGAGCAGGGACCTACCCCCTCCACTTTGTGAGGTGACCATCCATTGTCTGTTGAGACCAAGCTTCTAAGCCTGTCTTAGTAATAAACTGAAGTCTCTCTAATTCTGTCTTCCTGCCTTTTCTTTTCCGCACTAAACTGCTAACTGAACTCAGATCCACATTTGATTTAGCCAAACCAGCAAAGCTTGCCAGAAATTCCTGCACCTCTACATTTTCAAGCTACGAATCCCCCTTCAAAGGATTGGCTTGTTCCTTTAGCTTTTCAACTGAAATCCTTCCTCACCACAATCTGACTCATCCGAAATCAGGGAGAACTTCTTTGTCTCCATCATAGGAGCTGACTCCTCATGCTCTTCACATGACAACTCAACCAAGTTTGAAGAACTGGCAACTTCATCCCACTTGGACTCGTATCACAAGGGGATGGCAAACAAAGAGGGAGAGAATATTTTCCTTTGGAAGCCACACATACTTTGAAAGCATTCCATTTTGGCATATCTGGTTCATCCGAAAAAAATCATAGATGATTTCTTAGGTATAAAAACTCCTTTCTTCCATTGGAAATCTGTTTCATCTTCCATAAGTTTCCTTGCTGAGAGGAAAGGCCATGATGACTGCGGGGAGAAGACTTGTTCTGATTCCCATACGAGGAGGCCAGATGCCCCACTCTGTGACAGTCATAGCAACAAAATGGGATTCCTTCAAAGTCTAGTTTTTGAAAGAAACCCTGATTGGGATGAAAGACAAACCTTTTTGGGAAGGGGTAGATCTTTATCTCACCTGATTTTTTATCCTCGCAAAGAAAGCATGCTTCTTCAGTGAGCGGGGATTCACCTCTATTACTTCACCAAGCAAATTGCCAATAGCTTCAAGGACATCCTGCTCGCAATACTCCAGAGGCGAATCATACAGTCTAATCCAGACCTCAGTCATAGAAGACAGGAACTCTCCACATGCCAAATTTGGAGACTGAGATTTAAACTCAACCCCATAACCATCGATTTCTGGAGGAGCACACTGAAGGACCTCTTTATGCCGTTGTTGAGAAGAGAAATCGACAAAGAAATGTCCCCGGGGAGAAAAGTCACAGAAAAATCATGATGCCTTACCTCATTTGCCCATGCCTGATCACTTGAAAATCTTTTGCCTCTACAGAAACCTATCACACCCTGTTGCAGCATGGATTCCCTCAACACCTGCACACTTGCTTGTGGCACTGAAACCGGCAGTACATCTCCAGAAACTTCTACCCACCTTCACTCCCAAGGAAAAAATGGAGAGGAACACATGTTTTTCCTGAACCTGCCAAGCCCAACAGGAACTGCATTTGCTTGTCATTGGCCAGTTCTGTTTTCCAAAAGCCTGATTGCCTGCAAAATAAACCCCTCCTAAAGCTCTGACAAAATCTGAATATCATCCATGATCCCCCTCAGGTCTGAAGCACCTGGAAGCAGAATCCTGCTTAAAAAAGTTTGAAATACCTCCCCTTTTCAGATGCCTGCTTCTCCTCATTGCTCCATACCAATATTTTAATTTAATTAAAGCTTGTTGAATAATTTGATCTTTTGTGATGTTGTTAAGCTGCTTGTTCAATGCATGAAATACAATTTACCTCATAGAAAAAGATTTGACATCTGCAGTTTGAATAGGTCAAACACAGTATTCTTTTACATATATTATCTTAGTACTTGGTTTTTTGCAATTCATTTTGTTGATTTCACCAAGTAAATTTTTTATTACATATCTATCTGGATTTAAACCTTGTCCATATGCTGTGATCTATATTTCTGAAATAATCTGCATACTTAATAAATGAGACACATGTATCTCTACTGATCCCTGAAAGATAATATCATAATATGCCAACTAAAAGTTAATTCTTGGGGTTGCAGCATCATTGCCGTTGCTGTGGGAGGACTTTGTGTAATGAGCATTCATCAAAGCAAATTGTAAGTTGGCTCAAAAGGTTCTTGATCTTTCTTATATATTGTTTCACTTCATTCTTTTGTTTTCATGGTCTGAATCTTGGACTTGTTTTGAACTTCACAGCCATTGCCACAGTTTGGGATATATTCTGCTGTTAGAGTATGCAATGACTGTTTCAACAATTCTACACAGTGAGTCTTTGTCTCATCTGTTGAAGAACATCTTGAGCTTTTGTTCATTTTTCTTCCTATCCCTTTTTTGTTGTGATTTTTATTCTCTTCTATTCTATACTAGTATATCATGTTATTTACCAAGCACAAGAAAGATTTTTTTGGCTCAGAGGTTGTAGGCCTAATGTATCAAATTATTTTAATTTATTTGAAGTAGGCTTGATTCAATTGCAGACTCATCACGGAAGTTGTTTGTTAACTGTAGATATCCACAAAAGATATTTGGTTTTACAGATTGATTCTCTTAAAATGGTCAATCACTTCATTGGAAGCTGTAGTTCCTTCATCACTCTTATGTTTGTGTGTTTATTTAATGAACCTCCTTGTTCTTTCTATTGGTATTATAGAAGGAGCAGAGATTTGATCAAACAAACTTGGATTGCATTACAAAGACAGAGAAGCACTAGTGAAGCTCTAGTAGAAAAGATTAAAGATAGATTTGAAAGTGAATTTCAATAGAAAGTAAAAACACAGTGGAATGAGACTCCTATGAGAGATGGATTACAGTCGTTGAAATACTTGTCAAAGATGCGAATGCAAGAGCAAGAAGAAATTATATTAATTTCTATTTCTTATTGAAGTAATGGTGTGACTGAAGAATGCAGGTCTAGGGATCATATAACAAAGACTGTCTAAATTGAAGATCAAAGATGAATAAAAGTTGATCCATATTAACTCTATTATATTAACATTATTAGAAAAGTTTACAATTGAGTCAGCAAATGTATACCAAAATCCTCATCCTTGTAAAAGTTGACATTCAAGACAGCATAACAGACATCATTTAGAGAAACAATAAAACAATGAATTTACATGGAGTCAAAGAAGTGACCATCTAATTATAGACTAAAAGTGACCAAGACAAGCCACAAATTGGCACAAATACTAAAATGCATGGATACGAAGAACAAGTGATTTAACATCAATGAAAGTGAATTATGGATGGATAAATGATTAAGCACGGAAACAGTTGCATGCAATTTAAGAACATCTTACAAATTTGTTCCATCAAATACTTCAGGTTGAAGTATTTAGAAATAATTTTATGTACAAATCATAGCAGTTGTAGATTTTGGCTCAACAGTTAACATATAGTCCTTGGTTGTATGCATTTAACAATGGCATCCAGTTGTTATACATAAAAGAGTCTCTATTCAAGTGAAGAATCATGGAAGTGATTTTTTAATTGTGGACATCCCCAAATATTTCGACATTGAAGGTCAGCCCTCTCAAAGTGGCCCAACTCTTTTATTGGAGCCCATGCTTCTATCACTCTTAGTACAGTTGTGCTTTGTCATTCTTATCTATGTTACTGGTTCATACCTGTTACCTTGCTGGTTCGGGTCCGATCTGTTTCGGGTCCGGTGTGGGTTGGGGTGCGGCTAGGGTTTAGGATTTGGCATGTGGGTTCATCTTGGACGAACCTGGGAGAACCCATGAAGAATTTTGATGTATTTTCAGAATCTGCTGTGAACCCACAGCAGTTTGGCCCATTTTTAAAATTATTTTCTGCTTTTTAAAACTATTTTTGGAATTCGCTTTTCACAAATTTGTTTGTCTGTCATATCTTGTTGTCTGAGATTTGTATTCGCGTTTTAAGGAAAGGGTTTGCATGGCACGCAAGAAGCATGGATCGAATGGCCTATAAAGGCATCCGCAGGGTGACAAAGCAGCAGGACCTCCAATAAATGAAGATGACTTAGCTATTTTTCATGGTTTTCCTGTTTGGAGAGTGGTTTATTGGTTGAATGGGAGGAGCAATTGAATGAAATTGAGGGCCCCATAGTCTATATGGTAAATTTGAAGGTAATGATATATTTATTTATATTTTCATATTAATATTAATATTAATATATTTATATTTATATATTTTATATTAATGTACTTTTATATTTCTTATTTATATATTTATATTTATATAAATTAGAGAAACAAGATTTGCCATGACTCGCCTAGACTCGGCGAGTCGCGAGTTGAGTTACCCCAGACAAGTCCTGGGGACTCGGACTCGGACTCGGCCTGTAGACTCGTCGGAATCGCCGAACTTGTCGGTTCCAGGCGAGTCCCATCAGGAAAACTCGGGTGAAAAAATCAGGAACACGATGACAGTATATTTCAAAATGCATTTAAGTATAAGTTTGTATATTGAATTTCTTATACTTTAAATATTTTGAAATATACTGTCAGGATGGTTGAGATAGGTTCCGGATCCATGGGATTTAACATGCAGATTCTAGATTTTGGAGGATCCATTAGATTTCAGACTTAACCAATTTTTCAGGGTTTCAGGGTTTCAGACTTAAGTCAAATTCAGGGTTTCGGTTTCACACAAAAAGAGTAGAGGGCAAATCACTGGATCCTATTGATTTGCTGAGTTTTTGTTGACTCGTCAATTTTGGCATCATTGAAGACCTACCATTTATGCCTTCGTAGAAAGGCGAAGGATGCAGGCTCCTCTGAGCCATAGACTTCTAGTTATTGTTTTGATATTACATATTTGTTTGGAACATTTGATGTCATGGATTTCATATTCCATGAGTTTTGTATACATTTGACTATATTTATATATCTAAGTGTGCTATTTCCTTTAGCAGCTTAGCTACAATTTGCGTTTATACTTATGTGATCGATGTACACTTGTGTATGTGATCAATGTACACTTGCGTATGTGATCAAATTAGCTTCTATTTGATGATGTTATTGTGTCTTTAAGGTTTATTTAATAAAGGGTGCATGAAACAAGTTTTAAATCCTTAAAAATCTCTAAATTTCTTAGGTTTTTCACTGTGCCGAGTCTGCACACCGAGTCCTGAGTCCCGAGCCGAGTGACCCTCGCGGAGTCCGAGTCTCATAACTATGATATAAATAGATATAAAATATTAATCTATTTTTATTTCTTATTTATATTTAAATATTATATTTATATAAATGGATATTAGATATGTTTCTTATTTTACTAATATATATCAAATCTCAAAATATTATGTTTCTTATTGTTGATATATATATTTATTTATTTCGTAAGGAAAATCCTTTTATGGTCTACCATTTAAATCTATATGCTTTGAGGATATGATGAGAAATACTAAGAATTTGGATCGAATAAAGACGAAGTGTGTGCGCGTGTATGTGTATATTATTTTTATATGTTTTACTTTTTGTATGGATGAACCCAAAACGAACCCAACCCCAATTTTGTTTGACTGAATCCATGAACCAAAGCCCCGAATCCGACCTTGTACTAGTACCAAGATTGGTAACCTAGATTCTTATTGTTGATTATCATTATTTAATATTTGTAACTTTGTGTTTATTGAGGTAATGAACTTCCCAATTTAGTACACATTATGTTTTATCTTATGGGACTATTATGGTGATGCATATTTATGAGATATGTGCATTGCCTAGTACATAATAATATTGGGATTGCGTACTTTCATTGTTCATCGACTATCTGAAAATTAAAAAGACATTTTGTTGTTTTTGAGAAGAATGACAATATGTTAAAAATTTGGTAAATGTACTTATCATTGATAAGGTCAATAACGATAGGGGATAATACAGTGCAACCAGTGTTCTAGCTATTGGATAACTTCGTTTTAGAGAGCTAAAATGATACTTGCATTGATTAGCCTGTTGCATAGGTGTTGTCATTGATGCTAAACATTGTCATAAAGGTATGCATGTCAAATAGTCATGAAGGTGCTCTATATTGTCATTTTTGTCAAAGGAGATTGATGCTTAAGTTGTGCTTGCTGTCAAAGTGCTTAGACTGTTGTCTTTGATGTGTTGGATAACAAATGTCATGGAGCAATGTTAGTTGCATATGCTGTCTTTTGATGATATGGAGTCATGATGGTTGGCACTTGATGAAGAAAGTTGCAAAAAGTTTGAAGAAAACTGTCTATGTAAATTTCCAGTTATGAAGGGTGTCACAAGTTCAGGAAAATGTGCCGCATTCCTTTGCAAATGAAGACATGAGCCTGCGGGTTGAAAGTTAGCTAAAAATAGCTATAAGGTATGTGGTTCAGATTTGAGAGCATAAGAACTACTGCAAAGCTTTCCAGAGTTAGTAGAGTGAAGACAGTGGTGTTACAATGTTGTTGCAGTCTCAAAGGTAGAGAAGAATGCTCCGCATTTCTTTGCACTTGAAGATATACCTTGGCAGTTTGAACCATATGTGAATAATGGTGTCTTGCATAACATATCCAAATTTCAGAATGTAAAAAGTACCGCAAGTATGTCTAGCAATGTTCCAAGACAAGATTGTGAGACAGGCAAGTGTAGGGATAACAGGTTTCAATGTCTAATCCTTCGTGCCAGCAAAAAGATGCTTGAACCAGAAAGAAAAGTTTATGAGGAAGATGGTTAGGACCCATAGTGCTTATTGTGTGAACCGCTTGTTATTTTGCTTCTCCGGTACTGCATTGGGTTTGGAGCTAATGTTTGGAAAGTTAAGTGCTTGCAGAGCGGACTTGGTGCATTTGAGTGCCTGCGCTGAGGATTGGGATGAGTGTGCCAGTTGAAGGAGTAATTTGGGTTCAGGAGATCATCCAGTATGAAACGCATAAGGAGATTTGTAATGTCCATTTTTTGGCGCATAGAATTTTGTGCGCATTATGCTTGTTCCTAGTCTCGGCTATCCGGCATGTTTGGGAAGGACTCCAATGTTCTTGGAGTGATCATGGTTTAGTCTGCAGATGGGGAATGGACTAATATTGCTTTGGCACTGAGCTCAGTGGATGATCAGGTTCACAGTGATGCTTTCTGATATTTGATCGGGTTCCCGGTTTGCTCTCCAAGATTCTTGGAGAGGCCGTTTATTTTTGGAAAGTCACCCGAAAGGCATCGTTGCGCATCCCAAACCTTACAGAGCATATCGGTTCAGTTTAATTTGCATTTGGAGGCCGTTTGGGATTTTCCGCAAGAATTAATATTTAATGAGCTATTTTAATTATTATTTTCACTTAAGCTCCTAGGGATGAAAATAATTAATTAATACCTAAGTGTTATAGCTCATTGGAAAGGTTTTTAAGTGTTCTAAATGTTAGACACTTAAAAAGGGGGCCTCACACTTGATATTTTATTATTATTTCAAAAAATGCCTTTTTGTGAGAAGAAATATGAAGAGATAAAAAAGAAATAATATTATTTTATTCTCAAAAGGTTATAAATAAGGGATGAGGGCTCATTTGGGGGGGGGGGGTATGCTATGGAATTGATTTTGTTTGCAGATGGATTGAACCTATGAGTTCTTCCAGATTCTCTTGAGGACGAAAATCCTCTCGTAGAATGCTCTTGAGGACGAAAACCCTCTTGAGGTTGGGGGTGGTTTCACACTGAAATCACATTTGTGCCATCATGGAGTTTGCTGATTTTTGATTTGATGCTTATCATTTTGGATTGAGAGTATATATTGGATTATTTTGATTTAATATTAATGAATTTTGGAGTTTGTTTCTTGAAGTTTGAAGTCACACAAGTGCTCCCGTACACGTGCAGTCTGTACTGTTTGAGAAGTACGATCCAGATCAGAATTCTATTACTTGTTGTTTGGAATTGTTATTGATTGCAATATTGTTAAGACCCTTGGGCACCACTATTCATGATGATTTGAATGAGTTTTGGTCAGTATTTTGGAAGTTATAAGGATACCCGTACATGCTGTGCCGTACAAGGCAGTTTGCAGAAATTATGATAAAAAATTATTAATGATGATTTGTTTGTAAAGTCTGTTTGGAATGCATTGGTATTTTCTAAGCATTTTTTTCAGACCACTTTCTAGAGTTTTTGTTGCAGTTTGGAATTTCTGCTGTGAGCCGTACAAGTCTGGTGGCCGTACATTGTAAGAGTGTGGTTAGAGATTTTAACAGTCAATGAAGTATGCATTTGTATGATTGCCATTCAGATGATGTTTGCTATATTGGATCGTCCATTTTGATCAGATATTAAGAGTTTCTTGGTGCAAATTTGGATTGCTGTGCATACCTCTTGGCTGGGCCGTACAAAATGGCCGTACCAATAGAGTATGCAGTTTCCTTTATTCGATTTTGTTAAAATTGTGCAAATCCTTCTTATGGATCATTTCAGACATGATGGGGTGATGAGTTTCCAGTTTATATGAGAATATTTGCTGCAGTATAGAAGGTCTTTTTACCAGTTTGTGCCATGTTGCCAGGGCTGTTCTATGACTTGGGAGGTTTAGAAGCCACAGATGAGAAAAGATTATCATTGTTTGAATTGCTGAGAGAAGTTATTTGCTAAGAAAAGTGTTTGGAACAGCTATAGTCTGTTTGGGAAGTTTATGATGAATAAGATTGGTGTGGAATTGATTTGTAGGAAGTTTGATCATGAACATTTCACCTTAACAAATATAGAGTATGCAGGGCTGCCGTACTGTAAAGAGGGAGCAGAGATATGTTTCAGATTTGACCATCAGTGACCTTATATAGTGAATTCCAGCTTGATTATCAATGTCTGTATGCAACTTGATCATCTTCTTGTGCAGGGTATAGAATGATGCCAGTCACATTGCATTGGTACTGTGATGATTATTATATTCCTTATGATATAGCTCTCAGCTGATGCTCTTGTTCTTATTCATTTTATGTTGCATAAACACATAATAATCCCCTGGATGGTTTAACTGCCAGTGTGGGCAAATTGGATCTTTATCTTTCATGTTCTCTCTACCCATTGAATAAGTGGTGAATCCCCACTGCATAAGTGGATGCCTGCTGAAAAGCAGATGCCTGCCATTGAGCGGATGATTGTACTAGTTTCTTGCATAAGTTTGATTTGTAAACCAAAACACTGTATGCTCTCACCTCGCCCATCCTGGGAACTTGGGGATCAGAAAGTGTGAGGCATTTAGTTGGTTTATGCAATTGATGCTAACATTGTCATATCCTTGTTCATTATTTTTTGAAAAAATATTTGGGTAGCTTGTTACAAGATTTCATTCCTACGTTACCCAAAATGATTTGGGAGCCGACAAGCAAGGCCGGTTAACGTTTCATGTTACACGTTACATTTAGGCCAACAAAGATGATGTTTAGAAGGCTTGCGGAGGATATATATGAAGGATAGAAGATTGTTTCCAAGTGTGTGAGTTAGTGCGAAAAAGGTGAATGATCCAGAAATTGAGAAGTAACTTTGTAAGCGATAATGCAAAATCTATAGCAAAGTTAGGATTGCAGAAGTATTTGAATCAGCAAGAATTTCAAGAGGATATCAGGAATGATAGTGCAGAGGTGTCTGAGCATGTCAAGGATGTCAAAGTGTTAGCAGAGATATTGTTGTGGATGTAATTGAATCATCAGCCCAGATTTGCAGAGCAGAGGTTGATGCCTCATCTTGTAAGTGTTGTTGCACTTCAGGGAGTAGGTGCTTCCTTTGGGTTGGTGCCCATAAACTTCGTAATAGGGAGTTGGTGCTTCCTTTGAGTTGGTGCTCATAAAACAGGGGATTGGTGTCTTATCTGGGTTGGTGCCCATAAAACTCATTGTAATACTTCATTTTATTTTTGAGGCTGGATTTGGACAGTAGATCCAAGCAACTGGCTCACTGTGGTTTTTCCCATCCTAGGTTTCCATGTAAATATGGTGTTATGTGTGTATGTGTTCATTTGCTTTATTTGGCTTGAATGTTTACATTGGGTTGATTGCATCTGAAGGAACAAGAAATTGAATAGATACCGATTCACCGCCACTCTCAGTATATCTGTGTGTTCAACATAGCGGCTGCTTGAGAGGATCCCTATTCCTAAGTTTGATGGGGCTAGTGAAGTTGTCAAACCGAAGAGCTTTGGATTATATGGAAGATTATTGAATTTGCTAGCATACACCTTTAAGAGTCAATATTTGTTTGGTGGCAAATGATTGAATGGCGTGGGAGGAAGGTGACCAGTGGGGGCAAAAAACTATTGGAACCAGCTTGTGACTGCATTTGATCACAACTTCAAGACTGTACTCAAGAAGATTACTATTTGGCACTAGACACCATGAAACAACAAGCCATTATGACATAATATTATGGAGCATTTTGGCAAGCAAGTTTGGCTGTAGACAATATCTTATCCTATGTGCAGTTGCCATGTATATTGATGGATTGGAGATGCCATCAGTCGCGCTGATGGCATGTCAAGGCATTGAGGCCTCCCTCTCATTAAGAAGCTGTCCAAAAAGTAAAGACTTATATAGAGATTGCTAGAAACTGCTCTAAATAAAAAACTTTGTTAAAAACTCCTTAAAGTGAGTAAATCGATTCAAAAGGTACTGCAAAACCTAATTCCAATATTATCAATACTGTCGGGCAACTCAAATGTAGAATGTAGGTTTAGCTCTCATTTTTGATCTCTGCTCAAAAGGGTTCTTTTTAACTGCAAAGAGAAATGATCTAAGGACAGAAGTGTAAGGCTCCTAGGAAGATCCACATAATCGAGCTTTTAAAGAGAAAAAATTGAAAGTGGAAAAAAACAGCAAGGAAAGCAACAGAAGACGAGGAGGAAGCTGCTAATTTTAAAGTGCAGGATCATAAAGAGATTTCTAAGGTCTCCCTTTCTTCCATGTTGAGAATAACCAAAAGCAGACCTCAAGATTAAGAAACAAGGTAAAGGGAAGAACTGTGGCAATGCTAATTGATTATGATAGCGCTCATTTCCATAGACTTGAAGCTAGTGTCATAGGTGGGGTTTGAAACTTGACCCAAAACAAATATCCATGTATTAGTGGCCAAGAACACTATGATGGATTATGTAGGGGTGGTTATGGGACTAAAATTACAGCCAGACACTTGTATTCTTTTAAACTTGCTTAGGAGCATATTTTTAGAGTTTAGTAAGCAGTGTGGCCCTCTGATATTATATAATCTGAAATGGGGATAGTGCATCATGCATTTTCAACTAGATTATTATTTTTATTACGCCAAGAGGTGTTCTACAAGGGCAGCAGGGCACAGAGTATCATGTTGTGACTGTGTACATAAAACCCAAAACACAACTGACATATATTTAAAAATATAGCAGACATAATTAAATATAGAAATAGAACATATAAATATAAAACAATACAAACATATATTTTTATTTTACTTTGTCAACAATAATATATATATTGGCCCTTCCTAGAGGAAGACTGAATATTATATATTGGATGGGGCCTCTAGAGGCAATCCTGGGGCCTCTAGAGACAATTCTAGGGCCTCAGGTGTAGGATGCATTATTGGGGATGAGGTGGGAATCTTCGTTGGGCATTATCCGAGAAGCTCAAACATGGCACAAATAATGAAAAGCCGAAATGCAAGCTCTCTATGAAGGTCTCAAAATATGCAAACAAAAAGATATCAAGGTGGTGGACATTGAGGGGGACTCAATGATTTGTATCAATGTTGTTAAAAAAAAATATCAAGAATTGGAGGTTGCAGAAATGGGTTGATTTGATTTGGAGTTTGTTGGATAAATTGGAGTACACCTTGGCACATAATTTTAGAGAAGTGAATAGGGCCGCAGATTACTTGGCTAATCATGATATTGATCAGAATGAGTTTTCAAGGTGTCCAACCAAGACACGGACTGGATGGATTTGAGTCACATATTGAAGGCGAACAAACATTTTTTTGTAGTATAGGACGATTGCAATATCGGGGATTAGATCTCCCTTTATGGATGTCGGCGTAAATGGACATTTAATCTCCTGCATCTCAATTCATGGGTCCTATGACGTGGTAGTGTCAATTCGTTGTAACTTCTATTTATTTTGGATATGGCACGACACTCTGCACATATGGCGCAATGAGTAAATATTGAGTGCAAGTGCAAATGCACTCTTGAGGATCCAGTGTCCCAAATTCGTAGGTTGTCCAATGCCGAACAGGAGGGAGTTGTCAAAGTTGTCCAGCAGACAATCAAGGCGATCACATCCATGATGGGAGGTTGTATGATGAATTCCTGACTAATGTGGTTTTGATTTTGGAGAGGAAACGGTGGGGAAAACTCCTTGCCCATGCTTTTTTCAAAACGAAAATGCGTGAGCGAGCATACAATGCGATTTCTACATTCAACAAGAAGGCAGAGGAAGGTTCGTTGGGTGGTGTATTTGACGTCAAAGCTACAAGGATGAATAAAGAGACCACCGAGGCGGTTCGTTTGTTCAGGGATGGCCTTAATCGGAACAACATGGAAGTTTTCAACTTCTACATTGGACACCACACTTTCATTTTATCTCCCCCTGCAGGTGGAGCGTGCTTTTGTGGTGTCTGAGGGCCTCCGTTTTTTGATGCACCTTAGGGTATCAAAAAAATAATTTGTGATCTGGATGCTCTTGTTTTGAGCAGATTTACCCATCTTTTTTGTTTAATATATGTGGGAGCTGCCCCCTTGGCAGCACTTACCTATCAATATATATATATAAACTAATTAATTTTTATATTGTAGAAAAGTTATTATTTATTTTTTTAATTATAAAGACATCAAAATTTTAAGATATATATTAATGCCTATAAATGAAACTATTAAAAATAACATATAAGTATGTAATATTTACTACACTTTTCAAAGTAAAAACAAAACAAAAGAATTGCTGAAATAATGAATGGTGGCTTTTCCAAAAGTAAAATTAAAAATTACATACAAAAGCAAAATAACTCTTCAAATAAAAATAAAGTAAACAATGTAGATAAAATAAAATAATTCTTAACTAAAAATTAAAATTTATGTGTCCCTGTAATGTATGTAGTAAATAAAACAGTTCTAAAGTTAAATAAATAACTCTTAATAAAATAGCTCAAAAGTGATATTTCTCGGCATTTTTTAGATAGATGTATTTAAGATACCTATACTAGTTAATTATTAACAATGATCCCCCAAGTAGTTGGCCCTCACCTTTCTTAGGAATAAAGCTCTAAAGATTTTATTTTTAGTTGTTAGAAGAAATACTTCAATTATTAATAGCATCTAGAAATGCAACATAGATGGGATCATGTGCTCCATGTTTTTGAAGCTCATCTCCGATCCAAGCAATCTTATGAGGCCCCACTCCAGTTCCTCTTATATTGCTATACCTTGTAAACTCGAATAGCTAAAAGGCATTGAATCAGACTGTCTTATGATTTTCTCAATAATAAGTTGCAAATTCCAAGTTTATTTTCTTGCATTGTTAATAATTTATGATGTATAACAGAAAGTGCTCATTGTCATTTTTAAGGAAACTTATCACAAGTTCAAAAGAAAATATATAAGGCGATTGCATAACAAAGTATAATCATAAATAAGTTTTGATTTGTGAGAAGTCATGGGAGTTTGGGACCCAAATAAATTATTTATTTGCTGTCCTTATTCCTTTCCTGTTTGGTTGGATCTAGATTTCTGTTATCCATCTGCCTCCTGTGAAAAGTTGTGGGGACTTTTAGATCCCTAGATCCTTTGTCTTTGTCTGTGAACCTTATTTTGTGTGTCTATCTTCTTTCGTTTTTAAAGCTTTGCATCCTTCTGTGGTTACAAGTAGGTAAAATTGTTGCTTCGTTGATGTATATAATTCTGAAAACCACATGTATATTCATTCTCTTAGTGTTTTAAGTTTTATCATTATGTATAGTGCCAATTTGAAATTAGCACTAACTGATAAGATCAAAGCAAATATGGTCAAAAAGTCATCTATTAGTAGTGAAAAGGCAAGAATTGTAATGCAGGCATATAGTTGGCTAGAGGATTGAAAACCTTGAATCTTTATGTCGACAAACCAAAAATAGCATTTGAGGTGGTAGGACATTTTATTTCAACAAACTCTTTTTCTTTGATTCACATATAAATTTCAAGTAAGAATAGAATCCTCAACGATAGGATTAGGTGTTGTATAGCCTTGCAAAGTCCTAGGAATGATTGTAATTATTAAATATTGCATATGTTGTAATGCTGGGCCACTTCAAAAGGGGTCTCACACATGGGGAATCTAGAAGATTCTAGGTATGACATAGTATGACAGCTGTCCAAGTGGTTATGAGAGATGTAAGAGAACATATAAAAGGGGTTTACAAAGTAGACTTGTAAGAGCATCTTGGATTGCCAATTTTGGGCAGTGGGTAAAAACATCTTGGAAGGGGAGTTACACTTCCAAGTTGGAGTGCTAGGTTTGATTGGTTGACTAATCAAATGGGAGGTTACACTTACATGCCTTTATGATGTGTGTTGATGTTTGTTTTTCGACAAGTCAACAATAGAGTGAAATACAGAGTAACTGACTCTCTCTTGAGCAAAGCCTCTCGAATGCTGAACAAAGTGATCAAACGAGATGACTCCAAGGTTCATTTTTTATGATTTTGTAAGAGATAGCTCAGTGACTAAGTATGATTATGCTGGTAAACACAAAGGGACTTACACAATTGTTCGACAAGTTGTTGATTCAATGAAGGAGAAGTGGACACTAGAATATCTAAGTACTACAATCTATGACGTATGATATGGCAATGAAGTACTGAATCCTAATTCTAACCAAATTGATAAAAGAAAAGACAAAAGATGAAAGGTGTAGTGAACTAATCTAATCCTAGATGCAAGGATAATTATTGCTCAAGTGAAATCCAACCAAATCTTGCTTCGCCAAGTCAGACAACTACACAAGATTGATGCAATCTTCTAAGGTTTTACAAGATGTTTAAATCGCTTATGCTCATGAAACATTCAACAAACATAGAGATCAAATTGAAGTTCAGTTTCGTTTAGACTAACCATACACAGCAATTTGCAAGCCACAAACTACAAATGGTGTGAACACAAAGATTTCATCACAAACAATAATGAAGCCTTCCACCAACTAACATAAACTCAAGGAAACTTAATCTAACTTAATATTCGCTTGAAGAAATCCAAACCATGCAACACTTAGAAACATATATAGAGTCACCAAAACAATGAGTCTTATATTATTTCAGAGAGCTCTTGCAACAATTCCAGAGTCTTCAATTGTACAAATGAGAGCAAAAGGAGCCCTTTTATAGACCTCAAAATGAATGAAGGGTCAAGATCGATCGGCCAAGCCAATGGACCAGATCATGCCACATCACAAGTAGTTATAACAAACTCCTATCTTTATTAAATGAAAGAGGCTATCTTTAGTAAGTGAAAGAGGCAATGAAGGCATGTTTTCCAAGAAGATAAGGATGAAACATCATCAGCCTATGAGGAGTCTCCATGTGAATACCCATCACTAGACGCTTGACATTCAATGAATCTAGACACTATCTGCTTGACATCATCCAAAGGTACACTTGGCGTGTTTTGAATGGTTCCTTCAGCTTCAAGTAGATCATCTGAATAGAGGCCAAGTGTCTTCTCCCAATCAGTCATCCTCGCTTTGTTGGCGCCAAGGTGGACAACAATTGAAAATATACTATCAAGCTTCTCATCAGAAACATCATCCTCTTGGAAATAAAAGGCTTGAACTTGTTCTTTCATGTTATCAAGAGTCATCTCTCCAAATGGATTACATATTTTCATCAAGGAGGCATGTACTCCATCTTGAATCCTTTGAAGTACACTTCTTACTCTTGACATATCTGTTTCTATCTTATCTAGCAATTGTCTTTTAATGCGAAAGCCATAGTACCAAGAAGAGAAGTCATATGTCTTACTTTCCTCGATCACTTCAGCATGTATTAATTCATCAACTGAAGTCTCCATCAAGCTCTTTAAGTGTGGTAGGTATTGTTCTCTAATGTCTTTGAATTCAACACAAACTGTCATCAATGCAAGTACCCTTTCTTTGAGATCAGCAATCTTATCATACACTTTCATGATATCTTGCAGGTGTTTATATGTAGCTTCCTTTGATCTTTTCATCCAATCTCTCATTCTATGAGATGAAGACTTCAACTCCTCAAGATGCACAACTGTTTTTGGAGGAAGAAGAGATGGAGGTGTAGAAACCTTGTCCTGTTGACGAATAGGATGAACCAAGTGCTGAATATACTACTCTAAGGCCTGACACCTTTGCTTAGCTTTAATTCTACTTTCTGTTTCTTGTCTTATGACAGCTCGAGCATTATCAATTGAATCTTGAAGTTCTTCTTCTACTTGCATTCCAGTCAATGGACCCAAATTGATTGTATTGATGTCATAATCATCAGGTGTTATATCTTCTACATTCTTCTCAAGCCTTGGAACTGCTACATGAACTTTTCTTGCGCCTGTTTAATCTTTAGTGATCTTTGAAAGGATAGTGGCCTTCTTCTTTGGTTTTTCATTAGACATGTCCAGAAGTAACTCATCAACTAGAAGAGGACATTTCTCAACTTCGTAATTTTCCCTGATTCTTTCCTGCAGCCACTCTGGCAATGATGAAAGATCTTGTAACTGTTGTAATTGCTTTCCTTGTGCAGGCAATGACTCTTCTTCAGCTTCATCCTTGTCTTCGGTGTCAACTTCATCAATGATCTGAGTATCATGTGGACTCGAAGGCACTTCTTCAACTGGAGTCTCTGGAACTACATCATCAACACGTACCACTATGTCTTGATTCAGTGGAGTATCACCTGGCTGTCTGGAAGAAGCAGTTTCAATACTTATCCTTTTCTTCTTCTTACTGGATTCTCCTTGTGCAGATTCAAATTGTTTTCTTTTCTTTGCTTGACCTGAATCTCTTTCATTGTCCTTGCTATGTGAACTTTTACCAGGTGCACTATGCTGTTCTTGATGATCAACTTCTCCCATTTTAGTATAAGTGAGTTTCTTACCCTCATCAAGCAATGCTTGTACTTGCTCCTTTATTTGCTCTTCAGTAATAGCAATGATAGGCTTTATCAACCCTTCATCATCAACCCTTTCTCTATCAGCCCAGTTGATATCATAAGGTAGGTTCCGGATCTTATTGTACTCGTCACCTTATAGAGTTCTTTCATTATCTAATTGATCAGGAATCCTCAGTATCTTAGTATTCCTCACTAAATCCCATTTCAGCCTTGAACACTTTTGCATCTTGACATCATCATCGTCAATAGCATTAGCCCAGTGATCTTCTAGCTGCTCAACATGTCTGTAAGAAGAATATGACTGCTTAATGGCTCCATGTGGATCAAAGTTCTCCCTCCTTGAATCATGAGGATGTAGATGATACACTTGAAGCTCAACTTCTGAATGCTCAGCTACTTGAAGTGATGGATAGGAGTAAAATCTGCCAAGCTGGAGAGGAAACTGAACTCCAGCTTTCTTGCCCTTTGCATCTTATGAAACTCTAGCAACTGTCTTGAAACCTCTAATAACACTATCCTGTTGGTAGGATATCTTGGCAGTCTGTATGGAAAGGAGGTGAAACCATGAATTCTGATATAAGTAAACTTGTCATATTGAATGTAGTACCTTCCATATTGTTTGATGAAGTTCCTGGCAGCACCTGTTAGTCTTCTATGCAGTTCTCCTCTCAATTTTCTCACTATGAACATGGTGAAGGTGTCATTGAACCTCTTGTAATGATTGATGTTCTTCAGGTGGAGCTGAGGGTAACACTGATGTGAAAGAATCTGTCCAACCTTCGTACCTACTTCTCCTTTAGTTGTTAATCCTTTATAAACCACATTTCTTGCTAGGATGTAAACAAGATAGGAAGTCACGAAGGACTTTGTTTCATTAGACCTCTCAAACTGCTCATCAAGGCAATGGCTTATAAGGCTAGCCCAGTCAACCATCTTATTCTTTGTAAACACATGATCAAAATAGGTATACATCCATCCTTCGAAAGTAGATGATTGAGGCCTACCTGTTACTCGATTTAGGAACATGATGAAGTAACTTATCTCCTGTTTGAAGTCTGCCTTGTGAAACTTTGGATCCTCGGAGTTGTATATCTTGATTGATGGATCAGTCATCCACTTCTTTCTCACCTCCTGCATGTAGTGCTTAGGGTCGCCTTCAAAAGTAGATTGAGCAGTTGTTGGACAGATGAACACTCCCTTTCGGCTTGGGATGTTGAAGATCTCCTGGATGGCCTCTCTTTGTAGATAGGCGAGAACAGTCCCATCTTTGGCTATAATCTGTCTCTTCTGTTTGTCATAACGCTGAACACATTCCAACACTAAATCAGTGCTAGGCAAGGTCAGCGGGAAGCATGCTGCTTGTACAATTCCACTCTTCGCAATGGCCTTGATGTCTTCATTCCTTGTGATGGCGAGCAAGAGGTCCTTCACCTCCTCGAGGTTGACATGTCCCATGTTGGTGTCTCCCACGTTCTTCCACTGAGTTTCAAGCTTGGAATCAGGTATAGTAGACTTTGCATCCATCTTGATCATTACTTGGCTCTCTTTTGCCGTCATGCCCATTTATCTACAAACAAGACTTGAATAAGTAACTTGAAATAATAAATTTTACCCTCATAATCCTGATTTTCAGATGATAAAATCATAAAGTTCTGCAAAATTAAATACATTAGAAGGCAAATTTATGAAGAAGAAAGTGATTTAGAACATACCTTGTATCAATTTCTGATCTAGAAAAAGGCAGATTTCTGGATTTAATGATGAAAATCAGTTAAAAATGGCAGAAATCAGAAGTAACATGTTAGAATCAGTCCTCTAAAATATAATTATGCCTTCAAAATCTGCTCTCTTTGCAATTTCGCTGCCCTTAAAGACAAATTCGCCGCTCCTTATAAAATTTGCTCGTTAGAGAAATCGCAATGTGGATGATGTTGAAATGAGGAGCGCTCCTTATATAGTAAACTTACCTCATTTAATGCTGGTCGGCTAAAAAAGGGGGGTCGGCCTAATCAAATATTTAATGCATTTATTTAAAATTTCAAGGTTTAGGGCGCCAAATCATGATGAGAATCTATATAGTGGGCACCAAAAGCTATTCTTCTTTCCTCTAGGCGCCAAAGGTGGTTAAATTTGCACAAGAAAAGCGCCTAAACTAGTTTTAACTTACCATTAATGTCTTCTATCATTCCGAAGGGCTAGAACGTTTTCATCTTTCACAAGGCCCATTTGCTATTATCAATTCATGATTTTCTTCCAAGGGCGCCAAAATTGAATGAGGTGAACATGAAAATGCGCCTTGGACTTAGATGGTGTTCATTTCACCCTTGGAAGTTGTTAAAGACTTGTGAAATTTCAATAAGTATCACTTGATGATGAAAAGCTACCTAGGTGCTAGGCGCCCCATATGCATTTTGGAGGAGCTCAAATATTTTCTTTCAAGGCATCATCCGATCAACCTTCACACACATACTTCACTCCTTCAAGGCACTATCATTCACCATTTCAAACTTCAAAACACTCTAGGGCACTCAGAAATGGTTCATCTTCCTTCTAACTTGTCATAAGAACTTTTAGGTGCACTTGTAAAGCAATGGTGATGACAAGGAGTGCCTCACACACTTCCCATCTCAGAGACTCTAAAGATGATAACTTTTTTTTTTTCAAACAAGGGCGCCAAAATGGATAAATAGAGTCATAAGGTGCGCCAAGGAGTTCATGCTAAGTTTGAGCTATTTAAAACCTCTCAACACTAGGCGCCACTCTTTGAAAGTTTTGGCATGCACATATCATAAGGACCTTCAAATACTCAAAAGGCCTCCATAAGACTTCACCAAGGCGCCCATTTAAGGTAATCCAAACTAGAAATACGCCTTGAGCTTTAGTAGATGTTCTTGAACATAGTGGTAAACTTCTAGCCCATGTAGTCATTTCACAAGTCAAATATCAGGATAAGAACTCATGTCTTTCTTCAAACATCACAGAATCAAGGATAATCCTTCCTGGGGCGCCAAATCATGTTGAAACTAAAGGTCAAAGGCGCCCAAAATGATAGCTCACTTCCTAATGACCTCTAGGCGCCATTTGGTGATTTCTTCAACTTAGGGCGCTCAAACTGAATGATGACTTATCTGCCATTTTCCCAAGGCACTCATGATGGTTCATTCATTCTCCCAAATGCTTCGTATTGTCCTCATTCAAAGGCGCATTCTAGGTGATTTCAATATCTTCTGTTGCAAGGCTTCCTAGGCGCCAAAGTGGAATACCTTCACTTACCTTCCAAAAGACAATATCCTTCACCTCCTCCACAGGGCGCCAAAATATGATCACATCTCCCAAGGAATGCACCTAAACTCATTTGCTACAAGCTTGTCCATTTTAGAGACTTTGACACAGGGCGCTCTTATTGGAGAGTTCTTAGTCTAGGCACCAAGGTGAGTATCAACCTAAGGCGCCATTATCTAGTTGCTCTGTGTAGAATGGGCGCCCAAAAAGGGGTACTTCAAACATAGGTTGGCGCCTAAAGTTTTTTTGTCATTTTGATAGTCTAAGTCAATTAAACATGCCCTAGAAGGCTTCCATCATCTAAACGCCTACTTTATGATGTTATTTGTTCCTTAGGCGCTCCTTCATTGCTAAAGGCCTTCTAAGTTAGGCACCCAAACTCTTTTCCACACATTTTGGCGCAACTGACAAGAAATGGCGCCCTACTTAGTGATAAGGTGGTGACAAGTTTTCCAAAGCGCCCTTTGGTGATGCTCTGAGCCTGATATAGCGCCTTGACTCACAAGATGGCCATATTCAACTCTAGGCGCCAATTTGATTTGTTTAAGGTGAGCCTAGATTGTCTGGGAAGCTAATTTTCATGTTTGAGCTCTCAAGAAACATCCTTGCTCTTAGGCGCCAAAAGTCATTAGTTGAAGCATCCCTTCCATGCTAAGGCGCCAAAGTGAAGTTGTTCATGAGGAGATTTGCGCCTAGATTCTTTAGAGCCATTTCTTGCAAATTTCAAGGTTTAAGGCTTTCTAATAGCAATTCCAATCAAGGCGCTGTTGTGATGTAATCACACATCGCCCCATGGCAAATGGGGACCCCCTCTTTTTTTTTTTTTTGTTTGAATTTATCGCTTTGTTTTGCTCTAGGTTTAGTTTTCCTCTGAGCTTGTAGGATTTTGATAGTGTTGTGTATCCAAGTCTCAACAGTTTCTTACTAAAGGTCTATATGCCTTTATCCCGATGCATGTCACTGAGACCCTGAAAATGACTAAGTCTGATATCTTGAAAATCCTGAAAAAATGACTAAGTCTGAAATCTGGTGGATCCTCAGAAATCTAAAATCTGCATGCTAAGTCCTATGGATCCAGGACCTATCTCAAACATCCTGGAAGTATATTGATAAATATTTAAAGTATAAGAAACTGAGTTTCTTATACTTAAACATATTTTCAATATACTTCCATTCAGGAAATGCAAAATTTGACTAAGGCAAGAAATCCAAGGGTACTGTCCAAACCCGCCCAGACTGGGCGGCCTCACAAGGTCCTCTTGGACAGTGTCTTCACCATCAGGGGAGCTTGTCCAGACAACACCTTCAAACCCGCCCAGGGAAAGTTAGGATGTTTTCACGAGTTTTTGCTGACTGAAGGGAGTTAGGGAGTGATGATGGAGTCAAAAACTAAGATTTTGATGAAAACTCCATGCCTCACCTCTAAATCCGCCCAGACTGGGCGGCCTTGGCATGAGGTCATGGACTTAGCCTCTTGCACATGCATTTGTCCAAACAGAACCATCAAATCCGCCCTAGGAGGAAATGGTTAAGTTTAGAAGGTTTTCAAGCACAAGGCACTGAGAAATGATGAATTTCAAGCAAGGTTTGCAAGTTGGAGGGAAGTTAAGTAGTTTACAAGCAACATTCCATGCATCATCTCCAAACCAAGCATTACTTAAACTCCTCACAACAAGGATGAAATAATTGGAAAGAATGATAAAAGATCACTAAGCCTGATGTCCTGATGTCCTGAAATCCTGAAAATTGGCTAAGTCTGAAATCTGGTGGATCCTCCAAAATCTAGAATTTGCATGTTAAATCCTATGGATCCTAGACCCATCTCAAACATCTTGGAAGTATATTGATAAATATTTAAAGTATATAAATATCTGACTTATACTTAAACATATTTTCAATATACTTCCATTCAGGACATTTCTGATATGGCGACGATACTTGCATTCCAAGCACACCTTCTAAACCCGCCCTACCTGGGCGGCCTTGGCATGGGGTCTTGGATTCAAGGTTGTGATCACACACTTTCTCCATACACTGCCTCCAAATCCGCCTTAGGGAGAGAATTTTCAAACTTTAGAAGAGATTTTGAGTGAGTTCATGACAAAATCCAAGGGTAGTATCCCAACCCGCCCAGCTTGGGCGGCTTCAAGAGGCCTTTGTGGATGATGTTGCCTAACACATGACACTCTCCAGACAACAGTTCCAAACCCGCCCAAGGAGAAAAGTGGCTAAGTTTATAAGGTTTTCTAGCATAAAGCATAAGAAGATGATGAAATTTCAATGAAAAATTGTAAGTTTGAAGGAGTTAAATGCATTTTAAGTCAAATTCCATGGGTCACTCTCAAACCCCCCAGCCTAGGCGGCCTCAAGAGGTACTCATGGACTCTGTCTCCTCCCACATGAAACTCTCCACACACTGCTCTCAAAACCGCCCTGCAAGGAAAATGTCTAAGTGTTGAAGTTTTTTGCATGCACAAAGCACTAGAAGGTGGTGAAATTCTAAGAGAAACATGAAAGTTTCAAAGGACTAAATGAGTTTCAAGATGAAATTCACATCACACTCCTCAAGCCGCCCTACCTGGGCGGCCTCAAGAGGCCTTTGTGGATGATGTTGCCTAACACATGAAACACTCCAGACAGTACTTCCAAACCCGCCCTAGGAGAGATTGTGCAAATTTTCAAGTGTTTCGACACAAAACATAAAAGATGATGAAGTTTGAATGGAAAACATGAAGGTTTGAAGGCATTGAGTGAGTTTTTGAAGAAAAATCCAAGGGTCACCTCTAAACCCGCCCTACCTGGGCGGCCTCAAGAGGTCCTTGTGGACTGTATCACCTGACACAATGCACTCTCCAGACAATGCCTCCAATCCCGCCCTTCTTAGGCGGATTTCACCAATGCAGAAGGACATCACCACCTAACATCTCCAAGTTTGCCTTCTCACTTCATAAACATCTCAAAATGGCTAAGTCTTAGGCAAGTTCAAGAGAAGGGACTTCATGAGGAGAGGAATGGTCATTAAATGTTGAAAATCCACACTACATCTCCAAACCCGCCCATGCTAGGCGGCCTTGAGCTCTATGTCTGGATAACTTCATCTCCTTCCACATGACATCCTCCAGACAACACTCCTAAAGCCGCTTAGGGGTGAAAACCATAAATTTGCAAGTATAAATCAATGTAATAATGAAGATGAACATGTCAAAGGTGAAATGAGCAAGTGCAAAGTTGTTTTAAGTTGAAAAATCCAAAGGTCATCCTCTAGGCGGCTTTAGACTCCTCACATGGACAATGTTACCTTCCACATGAATTTGTCCACACACACCCTCCAAACCCGCCCATGCTAGGCGGTCTTGAGCACTTTACCTGGACAATGTCATGTCATTCACAAGACACTCTCTGGATGACACCCCTAAACCCGCCCAGCCTGGGCGGATTTCACACCTTGACATGGAATTCACATCAAATAATCCATGCTGCCCCTCTAAACCCGCCTAGGCACTTAGGCATGGATTTCATGCGAACGGATATGTTTTGAAATGTCATTTTTTAATCCCACATGCATAAGTTGAATGTATTTTGTTATTGAAAATCCTTCATATCAAGTCTTAATTTGATGTGTTTCTTCTTGTAGGTGATGGAGGATCCAAGGAGGTGAATAGCGAGAGCTCATACATGAGAAGTTTGGAAGGTGGAGGAAAGTTGCTCAAGTTTGTCATCATCACCACATGGAGGAGAGCTCCTGCATCAAGTTCATCTTACTTTGAAGACTTCGTAGACATCAACGCCACGCATGAGGAGTCATCATCCAGAGTTGTCTACTTCATGTACACCCATCATATGCAAGTCTACTACAAGAAGAACTCTCATCAGGCACTAGTCTACTCCATGAGCCCATGCAACTGTCCAAAGGCATGATCCTGCACAAGCACAACAACATCACAAGATGAGAGATGAGCATGATCATCAAAGCGATCCATGAGTTACATCAAGACAACAAGAAGAAAATATTCTAAGTAAAGTGAACATGAAGTGAATCACACTAGTTCATTCAAAGATGTTGAGGTGGCACGTACACATCATCAAGCCAATCGCATTCTACCATGTAAGAGGGCCCACCATAGAGATGCTCCAAAGATGCTTATCACATTGGGAAACGTGCCTTCATTGCCTCTTTCATGTTCTAAAAATAGCAAATTTTGTAACAAATTGCCTTGTTGTCTCGATCTTGGCCGTTGATTGTCAAATCAATCCTGGCCCTTCATGTAATTTCTGGAGTCTATAAAGGCTCATTCTTCTCATTTGTAAAGGGGAATACATAGGAGATAGGAGATTAGAGGTTAGAAGTAGAGATCAAGTTGGAGTAGAGTAGAGAGGGAGCTCTTCAAAGTCATGAAGAGAGACGTGAGATTGTTGTAAGGATACACTTCAAAAGTAATACAAGCTCATTGTTGTTGTTTTGCATGGTGATCTTGTGGCTTTGAAATGTTAGCAAGGTTTCAAGTTCTTGAATATGACGGAGATGTGTTTCCAAGTAGTTTAGATGATAAAGTAGATAGAGTTCATTGATGTAATGGATATATGCAATGATATTTGATGAATTCCCGTTGGTTCATACTTTTGATGGCTTGTCGATGGTAAGTCATCATGTAAAGTTAGCCTGAACCACATCTTGCAAATAGTTCGATTGTTGATGCTCCTTCGAGTTGCGCCAGCTGTGGGTACTTTGGAGTGTGTCAACGATATGAAAATCCTTGGTTTATCCCTTGGAGATTGCACCTATTTCATGTAGTTGTTGCTCGTCATGGCGAAGTGAAATTTGGTTTTTTTAAGGGAAATTTGTCTATCATAGCATCGTTCATCATGTCATTGTCTTTAGATTAGCCTTCTTAACTCTTGCCTTTTGCCTTTTCTTTTCATAGTTGATCAGAAGAAGTTCCATTTCACAAGGAAAGAGTAACTTATTTGAATGGAGAGATGACAATTCTACGTAAGTCCCTTTGTGACACAGCAAATCACATCACACCACCAAGGCTATTCGTTGCAAATCACGTACAAGGAACCTTGGAGCGTTCTTGTTTGTTCAAGAGAGGATACAACACTTGGTGTTTTATTCTAATGTTGTTGTTGTCAAGAAAACATCATCAACAGGCGCCATCCTCTGGAGTGTTTGAAAGTTGATCTTCCTTTAGGCGCACATATGAGTGTCCCCCTAAGGCGCCAATTTGGGTATCTGCCAGTGAGAAAATGCGCCTAAGTACTTAGAGTGAATTCGCGCCTAGATTTGCCAGTCCCAGGGCACAAGGTATACTTTAAATATTTTTCAATATACCTTTCAGGATGTTTGAGATAGGTCTCAGATCCACTGGTTTTAACATGCAGATTCTAGATTTTGGAGGATCCACCAGATTTCAGACTTAGCCAATTTTCAGGATCTTCAGGATTTCGGGTTACCAGACTTAGTCATTTTCAGGATCTCAAAACATCAGGATCAAGTCATCAAGGGACTATAAGAATCAAACATCACTGACTCCACCACTCAATCAACCTAAGGCATCATACAAGACTCAAAAAATAAAAAATCAGGGGGTTCCCCATCTGCAATGGGGCGATGTGTGATTTGGTCACAACAATGTGTAAGAGCATTTTTGAATGGGTCCCAAGTGGAGCACCCAAATTGGACAATTCAAAGGTGGACTCTTACACATTGGGAGTTACTTTCTATTTTGGGATTGTTGACTACTCATGAGGGGTGTTGGATTTTAGTCCATGGTTTTGTTGAAAACGGTTTACGGAAGGGACAATCTCTCTCTCTCTCTCCCTCTCTCTCTTTATATATATATGGCCTTGGATAGTGGATTGGCATCAATTTAGTTTGTATTGCAAGGTCTTGTAGGTTTTGAGTTTGAGGCTAAGTATCAGCATGCTATAGAAGTGTTGATAGAGGGGCTACATCATTAGTGAGGGTTCTCATTGCATTGTAAGCTTTATTTCCGAAGTAATATAGTGAGGTCTGCTTTTGGTGGTGGGTTTTTTACCTGAAAGGATTTTCCCATGTATATGCTGTGTTATGTGCTTTTCTTTCTATCGTTTATCTTCTTCTTTATCTTGTTCTAAGTTTCATCAAGGTTTTCTTTGGTTTTGGATCAACAAGTTTTCATGACTCTAAGTTCCTAGTTCTGTAATAAGCATTGTAAAACCAACACTCAAGGTCAATTTGCTCATAGAATTCCTATCTTCTATGAGGGATAATCAAAAGATTTTTAAGAGCTGCCATCACTATATTGGTAAATGTTAATAGGACAGTGAAGGGATTGGTAAAGAATTCACCATGGAGAGACAATCATAAAATTCCTAACCTCATGGTTGGCCAAATATTGAAAGGTAAATGCAAGCTTTTTATTCCCATCAAACACCTTAAAAATGGGCTTTGAACTTTTTCAGAATCCAGGGTTGTATCAAACAAGTTTTTTCCAAAGTAACCGACACAAGGGTTGCAAGAAGTAATAACAGGAATATAGGGTTTCTATAAGGGACTGGTTATTTCAGATAGCATGGTCAGGTCAATCTTTACTAAGTTTTTGGCCAGTTTTTTAATTCAAGATAGATATTTTACTTTTTCATGTAGATCTAGGTGAAGACTCTATAACAGTATAGGCTTTCTAGGGATAATCTAATTTGTTTAAAAGAAGATGATAAATCAGAATTCAAGCTATGGATAATCACTTGTAGACTATGAAAGTGAGGAATCTCCAAAGATAGGAATTTCTAGAGGCGATGATAAGAGAAAATATAGACTTGACCTCCATACCCTGGCAGACTTGGAATTTGAAACTGCTCTATTACCTGGACATGTATCCACACACCTGGAAACTATACTTGTTTTCCCTGGACAAAATTTTAGAATATTCATTTCCATCTTGAGTATTCCTGTATTCTTCCTTGATGGCTTCTTTTTCTCATAATCACTTATCTTGTTACATCCCAATGTTGTTTTGGAATAATTTATCTTGGGTAATATTTTTTCACAGTAAGAGCATAACTATAATGAAAGCAGATTTGCTTTAACACCTGTTTTCATTGAACTACGATTCCTCATCTTAGTTGTTGATTCCTTATGGCAACTATACTTGTTTTTCCTGGACAAAATCTTAGAATATTCATTTCCATCTCGAGTATTCCTGTATTCTTCCTTGATGGCTTCTTTTTCTCATCAATCACTTTTCTTGTAATATCCTGATGTTGTTTTGGAATAATTTTTCTTGGGTAATATTTTCGCACAGTAAGAGCATAAGTATAATGTAAGCAGATTTGCTTTAACACCTGTTTTCATTGAACTATGATTCCTCATCTTAGTTGTTGATTCCTTATGGCATGCAGGTCATCCAATGTAAATACAGAGACTGTTTCCAATGACATTGATGTAGTGGCCTCAAACAACATTGATGCAGCAGCATTCAATGGCATTGGTACAGCAGCAACTAATTTTTCTAGATTGGACTTGAATGAGGATAATGTTGAAGATTCCAAATCTCAGAATATTTCTCAGTCTGTTGAATGCAAATGTGGTATGCCATTATGCATATGTCAAGCTCCATCTCTTCCTCAGGTGCAGTATAATTTTTTATTTGGTTTGGAATTGGTTTGCTAATTTTTCATGAGTGTTACATATCTAGTTTTTGTTAATTTACTCGAGACTTTAAGGATAATGTAAATGCTTTTCTGTGGAAATCGACTTGGTTTTTTGATACTGATCTGAAGATTTTTCTTAATGAATGCTTTGCAGGTGCAGCCAGTAGTGCCCTCAACATCTAATTATCAGCGTCCCAAAAAGGTTTCGAATGTCCAACAGGGTTCATCTAATGCTAGCTCAAAGTCGTCTGCAAGCTCTTCTGGAAGCAGTAAACCAAGGTTGGTTGCCAATACCGAGTCGATATTTTCTGCCAGAACACATTTTGATTTTTTTAGTCAATTGTTATGTGTGTTAATGTCATTTTGTTTCTAGTTTTTCTTTGAACATGTAATGATATGAATAAAAAGACAGTTTGCAATATATGCCCAACATTTTGGTGTAGAGTGTGTTTGGGTGGATCCATCTGCAACAAAAGCATAAATAAGGCATAAATTCCAATTATCTATTCAAATTCTGAAGAAAAGCATTAAGTTGACTTAGAAAACTCTATATATTCCTATCCACCATGAAGATTTCCTCTGAATCATAGCTCATCTATAGTTGTAGGGTTACCATTCAAAATAAAAATAACTGACGACCTTTAGAGGAGAGGAAGTCTGCAGGATGTCTAGAAATATTTTAAAAATATTCCATTTAGTAAGGGATTATTTTACAACCATCATTTAATCATATCCACCTGCATACATTAAGGAAGTCGCAGGCCTTCCTCATATGCAAATACAAGCCTATATCTGTATTTTAGTGGTATACTTGCTGCAATAAGTGATTGAATTTTTGTTCCTGAACCATTTTTTGAGAAGAATTATTACAACAAGGTATTCACCATCAATGAATCTGAAAATAACTTGAGCTGATTTATAGCAAACAAGAATAGCAGAGTAGAATTTGCAGTACCATATAAATGACATCTGAAAATGAATAACAAGTAACATAATGACACACATGGCATTTCAATGCTGAATTTATAAAGTAAGTCCAAATTTAATGGTTATCATAAGTGGAGGATATACACCAGGCAACCCGTAGAGCAGAGAATATTTACAGGCACAGAAGATTGTTGTATATATGCCAAAAGAGATATTTTTATAATTTTGGAATGTCAGCTATGTGATACTAGAAATTTCAAATTTATTTTCTAAGTAGAATAAAAAAATTATGTTAATATCTACAGGTGACTGTAGTTGGTCAATGGAACATGAAGGTAAATTCAGTTACATTGGGAATATGCCAGAGTGAAAAGAACCCAAGGCTCTGAAAAGTAACTAAATATTAAAAATGTGACCACAGGAGTTTAACATGATGAAATCTACTAAATATGCAGCACAATGCATTACCCACTAGTAGAATCTGAAAAAGTATTTTCAGCCGTCCAATATGCAGATGCTCATCAACAGAATCTTTTCCTAATTTTTAATTGTCAAGCCATGCATAGTAACTGGTCTTATCGACTCAGGAAATCTTTTCTGGACCTAACATATTATGAACTAGCCTAGACCCACTAATTAAGTATTTGCAATTTGCAATTTAATCATTTAGAGTCATCAAAATAGTGGTAGCATTACTTAATAAAACATCACAAGTAATCATGGGCTGACAATTTTCCTATCTTGTTTTGATGCACTGCACGAGATGGTGGTCAAACCTGCGAGTTTTTTAAAAAAAGGTCATGTAATTCAAAAAACTGCATTTAAATGTACATGGACAAAAATTGCGATTCATTTAAAAACGCAGCATTTTTGCCAGTTATAAAAGGCCGCCGAAGGTATTTTGGGATTAGTGTTTGAAACTTTGATTTCATTGAAAATTGAAAATTTGAGTCTTTTGACCTGTTTATTAACTTTTTCATCATAGTTATAATTTTCATACTAAATAGTAATACATGTTATATTTTTCTTTTGATGTCTATGCACTCTAATGGCATGAAATAAGTTAAAAAACAAAATAGTTTTTTGGCTATTTTCATGAATATTATATCTTTCTTTTTAATTTTTTGTATTTTACTATGTTTTACCATATCTTAATTATCTGGGCAGTCACGCTATTAGTGCACTCATAGATCTCTCCAAGGTCAGGAATGTCAGATTCCCCATATTTAATGATCATAAATATTAGTGATAAAATGGATGTGATGTATCTCACATTTGAGAAAACAAAATTGCCAACCACGATATCCTTGACTCTCTTCCCTTGATTTCTTTGAGACTTACCCCACATAGTTCACTTTTGTGCCATGAGCATTGGTTGCAAAGGCTCCTACAACTCAAGCATCCTCTCCAATAAAATGAAATAGGATGCATAGCGGGTTTCAATTGGTTTGAGGATTTCCTTTCTCGAAAAAGATTGAGACAATACCAATGGGTTGTTGGTTGCATATGATTAAATGCACCTCCCTTGTATTTGTCACGACCTATTTGATCCACTTAATTTTCCAATGTTCTTTAGTGCATTGTTCATTGTAACGATGTGGGGTTTAGTAAATGTACCCATAGGTAGCCTTAACTAACTTTCCTATTGCCTTGCACACAAATGCTAAATTTGTAACCCACTTATACTACATTGAAAGGGCCAACCTTCTCAATAGCATCTCCCAAAATCTAGAACTCAAACTCAATGTCCTTGTACTTTCTAGAACAATCAACTACTCTAAGGAAGGGCCTTCTTTACATGTGACTATAACCATTAACGAGTGGCTGGTGTCCAATGTCCATCCACCTATCCGCGATGATAGAGCATTCATGTGTCACCCATGTGACCTTAAACTCCTCCATTGACAAACTAACACTAGTATCATTTTTTTTCCAAGATGGTTCTCGCTTTTGTTTCGTTGAAGGCACATAAGATGAACTTGCTTTGCATACCTTGGAAAAAACCTCCTCAAAATGAAAAGATCAATTAAATATATATGTAACCATGTTTGAAGCTGAACCCATAGCCTTCCTTTTTCGCTTGGGTTCCACTAAACTCACCTCAAAGTTGGAACTGAGTTGTAACATATGTGGAGGTGCTAGAGGGAGGACCATTAGAAGATGATGTCTAGATCTCCCCTTTGTACAACCTAATCTTTCCATCCCTCTCCTCAAGCGTGAGTTTATCATAAGACCAACCCTTCCTTAGATATATGCAAAAGATTTGCATTAACTTTAGTAATGCTTCCCTTCCATCCAAGGATGCAATTGTTACACATCTAATGCTAGATGCCTTGAATCATGTGCCTTGTTTGTGTCAATAGTTTTTCTAGATATAATAGTGGGGGTCCTATAGGGCCCCCCGCCCTTGATTAAAAAAACTATTACATAACACTTCTGGTTTACGTAGAAACAACTATTAAATCTCTACTCCCAAGAGTAGCGACCAACAAGAAAAACAAATACATAAGTTCGATAAAACAACTGCAATAGCAGCCGACTACCTGAAACCCTAGACATCCTGCATAAGCCTGTATCAACACTATACTGTCATTGACCAACTACAGAACAAGGAGACAAAACATAGAAAGATCCCAAAGTCTAGATACACTAAACTGCACCCCACTGCTCGCTGCCACCTGGCGAGACATGCCTTTTGTTAACTGCCTTCTTGACCCAGGGCACATTATCATTCCTAAATGGAACCCTGCGATTTGCAGCCAGAGATGGAAAATGACTCTCTGGCAAATCTCCTGTCTACGCTGATATCTGTGAATAGATGAACCACAGAAAAAGCAAATTGTATAGTCGCTGCTAATTGTTCTCCATTACCAAGCATATCAAAACTGCTTATGTGAAGGAAAGCTCTCTGAAATCTGGATCAGAAAAACTTGGAATGATAGCCATTAATGGTAAAGCAGCATAAGAAGGAAAATCATCAAGTCAACCTTAATATGTTCAAGGAAACAACACCAGACATGAAATACAATACAGTAGATAGAAAGTCAGCATGCTTAATCCACAAAATTGAGTTAGTCTAACTGATGATACATTCAGTATTGATGAAAGAATTTTGCAAACATGTGAGGCTAATTATATTGCTTCCAAGGAGAGTGTAAGAAAATAATATCCTGTCATTAATCCTAACATCAAACAATCTGAGCACAAAGTCTTCCTTCATTTATCCTTGAATTCTCTTGACGCCTCCCCCAGATGGAAAAATACTATCAAAGCCTTTCCATAGAGGCCACCAAGGTTTGCACATGCTGTCAGTGCTGTTCTGCAAAAAATATATTGAAACAAATGCTATCTCCTATAGGCTTTTCCATCAGCTGGATTATTCTGCAAAAATACATTTACAGTCATGTATATAAAAGCTCTTGCAGAGTATCTTATCTCCTCTATACACTCTTTGTAGATTATAGCTTATCTTTAGGAATCAAGAGTTGGATGACAGATTTCAAAGACTCCATGAAGCAGTAACACACAATGAGACTATGGGTAACTCTTCCATTTCACTGCTGGTGTTTTGAAAAAAATAACTTACCAATGGCTCCAATAATGAAGTTGGGGGATCCAAAAAGTCATCACTTGATGGAACCATTAGATGTCTACTTCAAAGGAAAACATGTCTGTAAAATTGGTCAAATAGCACAAATAAAAACATTCCATGAATAAGAAAACAAAATGAGAAAACAAGATATCTGGATGTAAAAGAGAATTTGTTTTCAAAATGTACATGTAATTCCCAAATGGTTACCGATATGGATTATCATTAGGAATGCAGTAGTCAGATGCCTTCGAACCTAGTCGTCTCAAAATGAATCACCAGAAATGAGTAAACTTGTAATTTGAAAACCACCGAACCTTTCAATCCACGCTTATAAATCCACTGGAAGACACAACAGCAAACGAACAATCATTAACTGTTGGATATATCCACAAATGAAAATTCTTGAAGGGCAAATTAGCTATGTTCCACGGTGTTTCGGGGGCGGGGACAGTGGGATGGCAGTTTGAGGGCCATTTTTTGGTGATGGTGGGGGGACGACAATATATAATATATATGAGTTTTTTAAAAATATATATAATTTATAAATATATACATATTTGCAGCCTAATAACAAAAATATATCTATTTCCTAATATTTTTAATGTACATAAATATTTATAAACCTTATATTAATATATAATATAATAATACTTCATAAATAAAGTTCATAGTAATAATAAATACACTAAATAGTCCAAAGGTAAAACTAAATAAATAAATAATTGTTGAGTGGACCTACATCTCTAATGGTATATTAATATAATTTTATAAACTAATGGTTGTAAATAGGAATATCTGATTGTTTTAAAATTGCTTGCATGACCCACAATAGACCTTTCTTGGTTGGCATCGAGAGATAGCTGATCGACAACCTTTCTTACTATGGGAAGCAACCTCTCCTCTCTATTCTCTACATTGTTTCCTTCTCCATGCCCAGCATTTGCTCCATTCAGAAAGTGAAGGCCTTTGTTCCACCAAAAGAGAAAGAAAGGGATTTGTTATAGTTTGTCCAACAGTCTTCCCTTTAGGGTTATAGATTTGTTACAGTCAAAGTTTAAAAAACCAAAAAGAAGGCACACATCTTTGACAGATTTGCATAGAACTTTGAATGTCATGAATGGATTTTTTTAAAAACCATTATAAAAATTTGCCTTGCCATTGGGGGCGTCTAGCCATCCTTGGGATGGTTGAGGGGTGTCTTAGACATCTCTGACTGCCTTGGGGATGGCCAAACATCCCCATGGCATTTCCTGTTCTTGCAATGCGTTTTGGAAATGTTTCGAAGTTTTGAAGATTTTTGGGGATGGCCAAGGGACGTCCCCTATTGTCCCATTGTACCTGAAGTACCATTGGGGATGGGGACGAGGGTTTTGGTTTGAGGGCCGGGACGTGTCCCTACGAAACACAACAAATTGGAGATTTTTAGAAGGCATCATTCAGTGCAGATAAACTAGAATTATCCTTTGTAGAGAATATTAAATCTTAACAAAGAACTTCAATGAAACATGGAAGAACATCTGGACGTCTCAACAAAACATTAGCCAAGAAACATCTAAGGTATGCTTCTTCAACATAGGCCCCAAATACAATAGTCCTTGACTGCCATACTGGAATTTGGAATCAGTCATCTTCCAAGCAAATACCTGGGAGTTCCTCTTTCCAAATGAGCTAGTAGAAAAGAATTGTGTCAATCTCTTGGATAAGATTAAGAGCAAAACCACAACCTACATAGGAAAGCAGCTGAGCTTGGCTGGGCAATGGGTGATGATGAGATTTGTCCTTCAGTCTATTCATATCTACATGTTCTCTATGATGACAACTGTGCAATTCTTGAAATCTTTCAATCAGCTCTTGGAAAAGTAAAAACTTTATTTAGTAGGGCTTGTCTGAAATTTGAAAAGAAATTTCCTCTCATCAGTTGGAAATTGGTCTCTTTCCACAAGAAGTTTTGGGGTGCTAAACTAAGAGACATAGGGATTCACATCATAGGTTTGGGAGCAAAGTTGGTTGGAGATTCTATGAGGAAGCCCCGAATCTATAGTAAATTTCCAAGGGCGAAGTACTTGGACAACAATACTCTAGAGCATTTATTCTCCCTTGAGCCTCTACCCAACGACTCCAGCATGTGGAACTTTATTTGGGATTGTAGAGTTACTATTTCTCAGAAAGTAACTTGGGAAATCTTTGTGGAGCCTCCACTTGTTTCTTGCAAGATTCATGGATGGGCTATCCCTCCTAGCTTAGGAGATGGGGCTGGATGACATCAAAATTTCTGCTTTGAAGCATTGTGGAGGGAAGGTTAGAGACTATTGCTCGATTGATTCCAACAATGAATGGAAATCAACAGTTTTGAAAGCTTCTCAGAAATTGCTAGGAGCTGGAAAAGCTCATATTGATGAACAAGGGAAGTTCAACAGGGTCTTGATAGAGAGGAAGTTGACACACGTTCAGCATCATGATGTCTTTCACTAGGTAGCAACTATGGTGGAGCATACTCAGTAAGTTCGGGCTACGAGTGGCATGTTTGCAGGATGTCCCATTGCAAACCCGAGTTGGGTTTGGAATAGGAATATGGTCTCATTTATACATTCCTAAGCCTAGGGCCTTAACATGATTGGTTTTGTGCCACAAGATTTTAACTCAAGAAAATTTAAAGAAAAGAGACTCCAAGGCCCCAGCTAGTGTGTCTTGTGCAAGGAGAAAGAATGCAAGGCATTTTCTCCTTTCTTGTGACTATATTGTTAGAATTTGGCACTAGTTGCTAAAAAAATCAACCTTTGCTAGATTATCCTTGAATCCATCGCAATGATGTTTCTCATAGCCATGCATCAATTAAAATTTCCAAGTCGAAGCCTTATGGAGAGGGCCGCCCTCTCTAATTATGTGGAATATCTGGCTTAAGCATAATAAAGGATCTTCAAGACATGCATATTGTATGATTATTGTGCCACTATAATTGAAGTTACCATTTCAAAATGGGTCTCTTCATAGGAAATCATCACTACTATGAGGTCAAGAAGGATTGGTGGCTGTTAAATAGTGGTCCCTCACCAAACTAGCTCTCGTTAAATGGAAAAGTGATTCAAAGGTTGGAAGGACCGACTCAAATGGTCCCTACCAGTAGTGTACTCTTGGAAGTTAATTTTGATGTTGCCTCCAAGGGGAACCATGGAGTTGTAGGGGTAGGTTGCCAAGTAAGGGATGCCAAAGGAAGTTTAATCTTGATTGTTGTTGTCACATCTCAAAAGGCCCCCAAAACGATGTTCGGGCAATTGCCTTGGTGGTCTTAAAAATGTCACCTCCTAAAAAAATCATCTTTGAAGGGAGAGGGGGATATGTAGGTGGCCACCAATGCAATGAAGATAGGTTAGACTCCAAGTTGGAAGCTTGACCACATCCAAAACAAACCTAGAAGCTTGACTATGAAATTTGAAAGACTACATTGGCCTGGTCTTGGATGATTTTACTTCTTTCACAAGCTTCAAGGTGGATGATTAGCTAGGTTTGGATTGGTTGGTAGATTCAGAGGTCCGCTCCCATTCCACATGTGCCCTTGACCTTTTAGGGGCCTTTCTAAATCTAATTACCCCTTAAACTACAAAAAACACAATGCAAATCACTAAAAGGACTACTGACTTGGCCCTTGACTCAAAGGACACCATCTCTTTGGAAAATGACAACTCCCTCCTCTACATTAGGTTTTGATAGGCTTGTTCGATGAAGAGTCTCCTCGGCTCTCTTTTTCTCAACATTGTTGTGGCAAGCAAAAAGCCCCTGAAATAGGGTGGAATCCCCCTTTGATTGGCTGATCTCCATGAAGAGGTTGAAATCTATTTTCACACTAGACAAATCATATGTGGTGTTTGTTAGGGTTATTTTGGAGGACAACATGGCTTGATCCTTTGGAGGGAAGCGAATAAATTTATTGGTGGTGGATACCTTTTTTACAAAGCTACGCCTAAAGTTGCAGACTGGTACTTATTTGTTTGGGTTGCTGATGTTCTCTTGTACTACATGTATGTGTGGACTAGGAAGATTTAATTGCTTTTAATGAGGCTTTTCATGACTCTCCAAGCACAACGCTCCGCCTTTCGTGCTTCCACTAGTGACATTTCCATTTGTGAAGATGGGGTTCCAAGCCCCATGGATGTGCAATGGAGAATAGGTTTGTTGGAGCAAAAGTTGGAGTCGCTACAAAGCCACTACATATCTTTCCTCTTTTTGCCTCTCCTAAAACCTTTGATAAAATCTGAAGCCCTACCACTTCCTTGCCTTCTCCAATGCATGGTTGAGGGGTGAAGGCGGCAAGTAGAGGGCCAATTGAAATTGCTCAAAGGAACACACAAATTGATGAATGGGGCTTAAGCTTAGGGTCTAGAGTACAATTTGGCCATCTAGGTGCACAATGTTTTGGTGGTTAGAATGGTAGGAGTGAATGGAATTAATGTAGAGGCTCTCTCCTAATTGTTATCAAGAGGAAGAAGTTGGCAATTACTTAGATGGGCTCTCCCTCTTGCGGAGGAAGATATTGTGGTAGGAATGCAGGTTGTTGTGGTTGTGGATATGGACATAGAAGCAAAGGTGGGGGTGGTGTCAAAGTGTCTATGGATGATGTTGTGGAGGTGGAGAAGGTGATTGGTGATGTGGTTGGTGGTGGCATCGCTAGTGAAGTGGTTGATGGTGTGGTGACTGGTGACATGGTGGGTGTGATGGATCTCTTTAGAATCTGATGGGGGGACCCTGCCTTGACTAGTGATGACAGGTCTACAAGCATTGATTATGAAAAGTAGAGGTGGCACGAGTCTCTTAGATGCTATAGGTGTGACTGTGGGCACTTCCTCTCTCCAAAGATGAATTTTCAGATTTTGTTTCTGGTTCTTGGTCTTTTGTTCCTTGTACCTAGTAGTTTGTAGTTGACTGGGTTTTCAATATATGCACACAAAATTTAATCTTTTGGTTTGTTGCTCTTAAGCCACGTGTCTAAGCTACGACACACAGGGACAACACTTAGGGACACATTTTGTAAATTGCCCGTTTTTCGTTTTGGGGGAGGGTCCCCAATAAAACCCCCCTTTTATCTATCAAAAAGACAACCAATAAATTAAAGCTTCTGAACAAAACGTTATGAAGAAAACTTCAAGTGAAGAAAGGAAGCCACCACTTGCAAAAGCACTAGAAGATTGAACCTTCTCTATAACAGATTGTTTGGAAACATGAAATCTATTAAATCTGTAAAATAGAAAATGAAAATCTGTCAACGACCAAAAGTGGACATGCACAACTGAGAAATATTTTTGCATAGAATTGAATCAGAACATGTATGCTTTCATTCCAGTCAGTTGCTATTTGAGATTGCTAATCTATGATAGACATGAAATTCATTATGCTACTCTTCTGTTTCCACTCTCCTATAGCATCTTATTCTTGCTGTGGCTTGAGTTTTATTAGGGTCCACGGTCCTCTGAGTCACTTTGTGGTCGATAAGGATCTACGAAAGGATAACATATGAGCAGAAGGATTCACTTCTGGAGTTTCAGGACTTGAAACTCCTCAGAGGAAGTAGCAGTACAAAACTGCCTATTCCAATAGAGGCGATCTCAAAACTGCCGGTTCCCTTAAGGGGTGGGGCAATTATGAAACTATGGGTTTGGCAAAAAGGATGGTTTTGTCCAGATTGAACATATGAGAAGCTGAACTGACCAATCCGACTTTGTCTCTTCATTTCCGATCAGGAAGACCTTTTAGTGCATAGGTAGGGACTTCTAGCACCTTGGAGTGTTGAAGCAACTAGAAGAAGAATTCTAGCTGAAAAGTAAAGTAGCATACTTGACAGTAAGGGCAACTATAAGTTGTATCTCCTATCTCTGTATTTGATTTGTTTTTTTGGAGCAATAATAATCAGCTAGATGGAGGATTTGTTACACAAACTATGAAAGATATATTATTGAAGATATTCGAATGAATACATTGAGAGAGCGAAACTCATTTTATAGAGAGGATACAGACTAAGAAAGCCTAAAAGCTAGAGTAAGTCTAAACTAACAAAGCAGAACTGAAGATAGCTTATCTAGCAACTAAAAAGCTGAAGACGGAAAAGCAAAAGCAAAAGATTGATCATTATCTACACATTATCTTAATACCCCCCCTTAATGATCAATCCACTAACTAAAACAGAGTTGCCCCCCTTGAATGGTGACAACCGAAAATGAGAAGGATAGGGTCACAAGCAACTGAAATAACAGGCAGAAGAGATGGCCTAGAAGGCGTAGAAAGCAGACTCCTTCTGCTCAGTATGCTCTGCGACATGTGCTGATGGTGTTGAAGCTTCAGACTTGGACTGCTCAGCAGCCAAGCGTTTCCAGCAATCCTTTTTCATATGGCCGAACTTGTGACAGTAATTGCACTGGATGTTGTACTTTTTGGAAGGGTCCTGTGATTGACCCTGACTGAATGGCTGAGAGGGCTGATTGGAGCCCTGATTTTGCTGAAAGGACTTGGCAGTGAATGCCTGTTCTGAGGAGGAAGTAGCACTACCGAATTGTTGTTTCCATCGATCCTGCTGCAAGAGTTTGTTGCATAGATTTGAAAACTTCATAGTAACATTAGTTGAAGTAATGTTAAGAGTTTCGATAAAGTGCTCGTAAGCAGATGGTAGGCTTTTCAGAGTGATGACTACCATATCTTCCTCGTCCATGTCTCGACCAATTGCCGTCAACTGATCACGGATGTCCTTGATTTTAGTGAGATGCTCCTACAGAGACATCTGTTCATCCATCATGATTGAGAAGAGCATGTTCTTTAAAAAGGAGGCATGGATCTTGTCAGACGTTTCAGGAAGATCCTTCAATTGATCCCAAATTTCTTTTGCAGATTTCCCAGATGGACCCTGAGGCAGCTGATCGTTGGTCACTGATAACTTGATAAGCATCACCTCTTCAAGATTTTGCTCATCGTATTTTTCCTGATCTTTACCCGCCACTTGAGGATGTGTAGTTTTCCCCAGAACTAGCTAGTCAAGACGCCGATATTCGAAGATAGTCATCATGCGCTGCTTCCAGGTGTTGTAATTCTTGCCGTTGAACTTCTGACTGCTCTCCAACAGAATGTTGGTCAAAGATGCCATGTTTCACGTTTTCCGAAACACGAAAAGACGAATTATAAGTAGTGGGCACAGATACGGAAGTAGATAGATGGCACGGAGCGGGAAAATAGTAGATTTGCACAGATTACGAAGCACTGATTCCGAAGACACGGAATATACTGACTCGAAAATCCGAACACGGATATCGAGGTACAGATCTCGAGATAAATCCGAATCACAAATTTCAAACTTCAGATCTCGAGAGTACGAATGGCATAGATTCAGAGGATCCGAACATGGATTTCAAAGAAAAAAATTCTGCATGAATACAAACGACACACATCCCGAGGATGACAAAGAAGAAAACACCGCCAATTTGACTGCTACTGATGGCATTGTTTGATGAAATTATCAAGCAAATTGTGATCGATAGATCACCGATTCACCAAAAAAACATAGAAAAGGAAACTTTCACTAGCAGCCAAGATAACGCCAAACAAGATGGTAGGCGCTCAGAAAAACAAACGAGGGACCCACAAAGAAACCGCCTTTTGACAAGGAGAGAATCCCGTTGACCAGGAATTTTAGGTGCTCAAAGCACGACGACCTCCATCAGCGAGCATGTAGAAACAATTTTGCCAATGCATATACGTGACCTCTAAAAAAATGTCGTAATAGAGGGAGGTCCGCCCAGAAACAAAGACAAATCTTCCAAGGTGCCGCTGAAACCCTTGCAGCGACTAGATGAAAATGACGACGTCAGATTGTGAAGGCCGCTCGCGCGATTTGAAAGACGCCGCTTGCAGAGCCTTGTAGAAACCACTATAAAAGATTCGCGAGGCTTTTAAAGAAATCACAATTTTAAAACGTCGCCCAAAAATACCACAGCTATAGTCGCAAATCATATGACCAATAGAAGAAAGATCGTGTGCCTTAGATCATGAACCATACCAAAAAAAAACACGACCTTCGGAGTGAGCAGATACCACCAGAAAAAGAAAACGTCTTCAGAAGACGGCTTCTAAAATGAAACCAGACACATAAATGGCCATGAAACCCGTTAACCCGCAGTTGCCAGAGATGGTTGAAAACGACCTATCTGCAGAAAAACGCGCGACCACAGGGATACCTTGATTGAGCGACACATTCAAAAATCGATGGAGGGAACCATAAGCCATACAGATGAAGCAGAGAAAATTTAAACACAGGATTCCTGCTCAAAATCCTCAAATCGTTGCTAAAGACCTAATCAGGTTCGAACGTGGCTCTTGATACCATGTTACACAAACTATGAAAGATATATTATTGAAGATATTCGAATGAATACATTGAGAGAGCGAAACTCATTTTATAGAGAGGATACAGACTAAGAAAGCCTAAAAGCTAGAGTAAGGCTAAACTAACAAAGTAGAACTGAAGATAGCTTATCTAGAAACTAAAAAGCTGAAGACGGAAAAGCAAAAGCAAAAGATTGATTATTATCTACACATTATCTTAATAGGATTGCCACTGCCAAGTGGTTTTTCCTCACCCTAGACTTTTCTAGGATAAAAGTCTTGTATTGTGTTGCAAAAGTTGCTTTGCTTTCAGTACTTTGTTTTCAGTTTCAAACAACATTTTAGACTTGTCATCAGCTATCATTTGATAAAATCAAGTAGTACTGTAATATAGGTGTGTGGTTTGTGCATTTCTACTTCATAGAGAAATTATGGATCATATCGGTATAAGTGCAGGCTGCTAATCATTAAGAATTTTGAAGAAGTTGTATGATAGTGACTGGATCTTTGAAGAATAGAGTTGCTACCTTTCAGTCCAGAAATCTCTACTCAGAAGTGGTATACGAAGGTAAGAATGGAAAACCTGGATACTTTGAGTGCATGAATGGATGTCTTGGAAAACAATATGGAAAGAGTTATGCAAAACTATAATTGGATGGACTAACAACAAAAACACATGAATCGACAACAAGAGAGGATGGCTCAAGATCACCCCTCTATGAACTCCATAGTATGCGCCTAGATAAAAAGTTTGGTATTGGAGATGATGGAGAAGACATGGTCGAAAGAGATACATTCTTGGAGGAGAAGCCATTAGGAAAAACACAAGTAAAATCTAAACATACCCTATTGAAAGTTGAAATGAAAGTGGACATAAAATCTTTCGAAGGATAAATAAATGCTGAATTTTTAGATACTTGGATTAAGCGAATGGAAGTATATTTCAGTGTGTATAATGTTAATGAGGCACCAAAGATTTCTTTGGCACATCTCAAAATGGAAGGGCATGCTCTTGTATGGTGGGAAAGTTGTTTGACAACATCTAGAAAGAAGACAAAGGCTATTGTTGCTAGTTGGGATGAGTTCAAATAGTTGTTGCAGAGAAATTTCTATCCAATTGGGCATAAAATTGATCAAAGGTTAAATAGTTGTATTTCAAAAGAGTTCCGAAGACAAGCCATGATACTTGGATTGGACATGGAAGATGAAGACATAGTAACAAAATACCTTGGAGGTCTCCACACCCACATCTGGAGAAGGGTAATCACCGCTAAGCCAAAGGACATGGGTGAGGCATGTGCCCAAGCATATTACATAGGGGAAGAGAAGAAAGAAGGGGAAGGGGAATCTTCAAAGCAATGACAAAGCACCAATCAGCCCAAGAAGGAAAAATTCTTCAAGAAAGGTAATTGGAAAGGTAAAAAGACTATTGCTATTGTACATCAATGCAAGAATCCTAAAAACCATGTAGTCATCATGTTATGGATGGACATATTGACACAAAATGTTGGAAGTTACATTTGGAATTGCACCCAAAGAATTGGGCCAAAGAGGGCTCCAAGAAGTTCATGGTAACCCTCATGGGTGAGGAGGAGATTGAGGACAGTTTGGATGCAGATGAAAGGCTAGGGTGCATAGCCACAAAATCCATAGATGCAAAAAAGGAACAAGAGGAGACAAGCAAGTTATTCCAATTCAAAGTGCACACCAAGAAAACAAAGGAAAATGCACTTGTTGATCTTGGCTCTATACTCCTCAAAACGTGACTCAGGCACAAGCACAGATGAGTCAGCTTCGATACAACACATGGACCCTCTCCTTGCCTTGGGCGACCTCCAAGTCACTTCCGTTCTCGTGGCAGAAGTCAGTCGAGTGGAGGCGAGACCCAGGGGCGGTTTTGCTCTCTTGGGAGTAGGACGTTGCGAAGAGTGATCGACCAGTCCTGGGGCATGTTGTGGTTTGCTATGTGTTGTTCTATGACCGTTGTGGTGGAGATAATAATATGACCCAAAAGGTCACTAGTTACCATTCTCCTATTTGAGTTTCTTATGTTTCAACGTCTAGATGGATGTCGGTTGTAGTTGTTGATGAGCCTAATATGTCGTAACCTTTCTTCAATGGCTTGAACATGTTGTATTTGTTCTCTTTGTTGAATTAACCTAAGCGCGTGTTCTTGTTCTTCTTGTGTTTGTTGTGCTAGTTGTGGCCTAGGATGTATTTCTTCAATCTCCTCAAGGATAGCCCTAACCCACTCACCTCTAATTCCAGGGCACATTTATATGCTTGGATAGAGAGAGTTGATTTCAGTTGACCGAGGGTTGAATTTTGACTTAGTGATGTTATTTTAAGGTTTTGTATGAGTTCTCTTGACTTCTTGACCTCGTGATGAAATCAAGGTTTAACCTTGTGTAGTTGAATCTTACCTCGTGGTCGAATTGAGGGTTTGACTTTTCCTAAGCTCTAATGTTTTTGTATTTTTTTGGGTTTTCAATATGTATGCAACTAATATGTATGCAAAACGATTTTTTTGTTCTTTTCTAGATTTGAATATCAAAATGAACTAATAAACTAGGAATTTGAAAGATGAATGCAAATTACCTAATGCAATTTGTACTATGTTTTTGTGTTTTTGAATGACGATTTTTGAATTAATCTAAGAATTGAAAGTGCAAAATATGAAACTTAATCTAGAGTTGCAATTTAACTACTCAAAGCAAAGCTAATTTAATCAAGTTGAAAACAAATCTATCAAGGAAATTGCAACAACAAGATTACTATTCCCAAGAGAAAATTGTGATTTAATTTAACTAATAAAGCATGAAAAACCTAGATAGTGGTTGACGCATGAGTCTTCGCACTACCCTCAGGAATCCTTGCAACCTCTTCGTCCTTTTGCAGCAGCGGGGTCCTCTTGGTGGCAATTGAGAAGAGAGCAAATGAATGAGCTTGAGAAAGCTATGAATTGGGAGAGCTTATGAAAGCTTTGAAGCACCTGGGCTTGAAAATTGGCGAGCGTAACAACGCTGTATGAAGCCTTTGAAGGCTTGGGCAACAAATAGTAAATACTAAAAGCAAAAAGCACCTACATCCTGTGAAGAGCATGAGAATGCTAATTGGACAGCAAAAGCAAAGCTTGAAGAATGATTGCAACAATGGATTTGCCTCCTAAAGGGGAAGCTTTGAAGCATTGCAACAATGAAAACTAATGAAATGAAAGCTTTGAAGCTATGCAACAATGAAAACTAATGAAATGAAAGCTTTGAAGCTTTGAAACACTAAGGAGAGAAACTAAGAGGCTCAAAGGCCTGTGAAGAAGCTTGAAAAGCTTGTGAAGATGGGAAGAGCATTCTCCAACTTGAGAAATAATGAGTGGGTGAGGGGTATTTATAGCTTGAAAGGGCTCATGATAGGTGGGGATGATTGGGGAGTTAACTCCCTTGATTGGAGAGTTGACTAATTAGATTGGAGAGAAGACTAGGCTGATTAGGGAGTGATGAAGCTATGATAGCTTATCACAGACTGAGGAAATGGAGTTAACATGAGTTGGAGAGGTGACAAGTATAGATCAAGTGAGCTAATTATGCATGATTGGAGGTGGTAGATGAGCTAAGAATAGTTCACTCTATGTTTAGGTCGAATCCACATGCAAAATGGAGCAAAAACAGAGCTTTTTGGGGCCCAAATTGAAAGAGAATTTGCGTCCAAGAACACGACAAGGTCACCCATGGGTCCCCCCTTTCACCAGGTCAGGTCACCTGGGGGGACCCATGGGGGATCTGGAAAGGAAGGGGTCTAGGTGAAAACTGACAATTGGAGGATGATTTTGGAGGGTCAAAGAAGCCATCTGCCACTGGAGCTAAGTCAAACAGATGATTTAAACAGGATCCCCCCTTTCATCAGGTCAAATCGCTTGGGGGGGATCCATGGTCGCCCCGGGGGGGGGGGGGGCATGGGGGATCCAAAAAGGAAGGGGTCTGGGTGTTGTCTTGGAGGGATAAGGATGCAATCTGTCACTGGAGCTAAGCCAAACAAACAAATTAAATAGGATCCCCCCTTTCACCAGGTCAAATCGCTCGGGGGGATCCATGGGGGATCTGGGAAGGCCAAAACTTAACTCAATTCTGAAAGTTGGGGTTGCTCTGGGAGGTCATTTAGAGGCCTCTAAAGGGTGGAGTGAGATGGAATGAGCATGGGAAAGGTGAAATTAGCTTATTAAGACGAAAATTGGCTACGTAGGCAAGGTCAAGAATGCAAAAGAAGAATGGTCGACAAGGCGAAAGTGAAGAAAAGCTAGGATTGAGAAGAATTGATGAAGCAAGAGATTGATGTCCACGTGTTGCCAAGAGAAGCACTGTTGAGAGGGCGTTATATTCATGCTTCCGTGTACGTGATTCGGATTACACATCATCATAGGGTCCTCGTGCAAGCTCATGCGTGTTTTTAGTGCTTACAGGCTCTCAGTGCAATCTTATTTCAGCTGATATTGGTAAGAAACTGGGTTTAAAAACATATGATCATCCTCACACATATCCTTTGGGTTGGGTGAAAAGCGTGTGGAGATTCAAGTGACAAGGAAATGTAAATTTCAATCTGGTATTAATCCATGATATATTGATGAAGTGGATGTGGATATGATTCCTCTTGATGCATTCGATATATTACTTGGAAGTCCATATTTATATGTTAGAGATGCTATTTTTGAGAAGGCCTAACAAATATAAATGGGTCAAGAATTGGGTCAGCTACATCACAAAGGCACACCAAAGCAAGACAAAAGTTGCTATGGTAAGTGCCAACCAAGCTATTATATTAATTCTAGAAAATAAACAGATATATTTACTTCATTAGAAGGATAAAAAAGAAGATGGGCTAGTTGTTTCTACAATTGCAGATACTAACAAGCACAAGAAAGAGTTGGATGATATGCTAGCATCTTTTTTTGAAGCTTTCTAAGCACCCAGGAAAGTACAACATGAGATTCAGTTGCTTTTCAAATCTCTTTACCTAACATCGGTTTGTATAGGCAGTCACTTTTGGAAAACAATGAGGTCAAGAAGCAACTCTTGAAATTACTTGAAAAAGGGGGCATTCGACCAAGTACTTCACCACGTGGTTTACCAATTGTCATGGTATGAAAGAAGGATGGCTCTTGGAGGATGACTACCAAGCATTAACCAAGATCACCCTAATAAACCTCTATCCTCTACCACAGATAGATAATATGTTGGATCAGCTACAACATGCCAAATACTTCACAAGGTTGGATCTCAAATTAGGATACTATCACAAGTTTGAATGAAGGAGGAGGATGCATGAAAGATCACTTTTGAAACAAAGCAAGTTCTATATGAATGGTTAGTTTTTCCTTTTGGTTTATGTAATTCACCTGCAAATTTTATGAGATTGATGAATGATGTGTTAAGGGAATTCATAGATACATGCATCATAGTGTATCTAGATGATATTCTAGCTTTTGTGTGACATGGGAATAACATCTCATTCACTTGAAGCAAGTTTTGCAAGTCTTGAAGGAAAAAAAAAGCTTTTGTACAACATTCAGACATGTGAATTTGCAGAAGAATCACTTGTTTGTTTGGGGCATGTGGTTGGAGGAGATGAGCTAAGAGCAGACCTAGCCAAGATGGAAGCCATTACTAATTGGCCCACACCAAGGACTACCACAGAAACAAGGAGTTTTGTAGGCGCAACTCAATACATGAGGAAGACCATTCCGGTTTCTTAGCCATAGCTGCACCTCTACATGCAGTTGCAGTCCTGGGTAAAAGTTATCTTTGGGGCAAAGAATGTGGTGATGTCTTTGAGTAGAGATTGATGCTAGTGAGTATGCTAAGGGTGCCTTCTTGTTGCAAGGAGGTAAGCCAATTTCTTATCATTTAAAGGTTTTTACATCAGCATTTAGAGGATATCTGCTTTATTATAAAGAATTATATGCACTAGTTTAGGTATTAGGAAATGGAGACATTATTTGTTGGGCAAAGAAACTATTGTGCATGCTAATCACCAACCTCTGCCATATTTGCAAGCACAAAAGATGTTGCTACAAGACACTATGAGTGGATGGGATTCTGCAACAATTCAATTTGGCGATCAAGTACAAAAAGGGGAGCGCAAATGTAGTGGTAGATATGCTATCTAGGCTGTCTATCTCAAGACCAATTTCAACCTTGGCCACGGTTACTCAACTTGAGTCTTTAACCAAAGAGGTATACGGAGAGGAATATGCTCATGATTCTGATTTTGGGGAGAAGTTCTAGCAATTATACTCAAGAAGTTGCCAAGAGTGAAGAAAATGTCTACCCTATGAATGGGCTGCTCTACAAGTTGGGCAAACTTGGTGAGATAGGATAGATAGAGCCTTAGCTATATTGGCTAGGGTAGGTAGACTGGAGGAAGGTGGGGAAGGTGGGTAAGGAAGTGAAGTACAGTTGTATGAAAAGAACAAAAAGTTCTCTACTGATGAGGGAAGTGCACATACCTTCAAAGTTGCAGGCCATTTTGGAGTCGGTAAGATATTGCCTCATTTGCAAAGTTGTGTATTTGCCTAAATTGCAGTAAGAAGTAACTACATTTATTAGAGGTTCAAACTTTGTTGCACTATTAAATCTAAAACAAGGAAAGTAGGGATGTATATCGCTTTCTGCCCATGAGGCCATGGGAAAGTGTTTCCATGAATTTTGTCAGTGGTTTACCATTGAGTAGATGTGGACATGGTTATCTTCTTTTTGTAGTTGTGGATAGGTTTAGCAAGATGTGCATTCTAACTCCATGCAAGAAGTCTAACTTAGGCAAAAAGGCAGCTGAATTGTTCTTTGCAAATGTTTGGGTGCACTTTGGGCTACCAAAGTCTATTGTTTCGGACAGATTCCATATTTGTAGGGAAGTTTTGGTACACATGTGGAACAAAATGGTTACAAGACTCCAAAAGAGTACAACTGTCCATCCACAAACTGATAGGCAAACAAAAGTGGTTAATAGTATCTTGGTGCAAGTCATTAGAGGCTATAAGAAGAAGTGCCCAAAGACTTGGGACAATTCTTTGCCTTATATCCAACACTCAATACAATAGAACAATTCATGCATCAAACAAAAAAGTCACCTTTTGAGGCTTTGTTTGGGTTATTTCCCTACTAATCCACTTGATGTTACATTGGAACAGGAGGGCAAGCAAGGAGAGGAAGATTCAGAGGTGGCAAGAGTCATTAAATTCATTGAGTGGATTAGACAAAGCCCAGCTCAAGGTGAAAAACGAACTAGGGAGGTCTCATGAAATCTACAAGAGCAGGCATGACCAGCATCATAGAGAGCATGAACTCAAGATGGGAGACAAGGTGTGACTGTCCTTAGGAAAAGAAAGACTACAAGGATCAGCCAAGAAGGTAAAACCACTGAGATATGTATTCTTCACCATCTTGAAAGACTTTGAAAACAATACTTTTAGAGTTGATCTACCCTCATACACGAGGATGCATTCAATGGTAGTAAATTGTGAATACCTGCATTTGTATGAACTATCCATGTTGGGTGAAGAAGATAAAGAGCAGCTGCTCCCATCATTGGAGGTTTTGGTGTTGATGAACAAGCCATACTCTCAGAAGATGTAGTGTTGCAGAAGAAGACCAGAGAGACCAGAAGAGGTGCCCAGGAGTCTTGGCAGATAGGACTTGAAGGGCAAGTGCCAAAGCAAGAAAAATGGTACTCAAAGGAGAAAGTGGGAGAACTGTTCTCACACTTGGTGTCTCATTAAGCCTTTGTGGGACCAAAAGCCTCTCTTTTAAGAAATTACAATCCATAAGGATTAAGGAAAGGATAACGCATCAGCACAGCTATAGTTTTAGTCTTCAAAACACCTCAGAGGAACCCCAGAGGAACTAGCAGTACGAAACCACCAGTTCCAACTGGTGATGGTTTTGAAACTGCCAGTTCCCTCAAGGGGTGGGACAGTTACGAAACCGTCGTTTCCCTTAAAGGGCTGGGCAGTTACTAAACCAACAGGGCATTTTCGTCTAAAAACTAAATTGAATGTATAGTTGAAACTTGAACTAACCAGTCCAACTTTATCTTATCATTTCTGGGTAAGAATACCTTTCAATGCATGGTTGGGGTCTTCCAATACCTATATGAAGACATGTAGAGGGTGAGTTAGAGTAGAGGGAGGCAAGTTTCAGTCTTCAGTAACTAGAAGAAGAAGAATTCCAGCTGAAAAGTTAGCAGACTTGACAGTAAGAAGGACAACTAAAAATTGTATCTCCTATCTCTGTACTTATTTGTTCTGAGCAATGATAATCAGGTAGACAAGCAATTGTCACTACTATTTGGTTTTTCCCCATCCTGGGGTTATTTAGGATAAAGATCTTGTGTTGTGTTGGAAAAAATTCTGTACTTTCAGTTCCAAGCAACATTTCAGACCTCTAATTAGCTGTCATTTGAGAAAGTCAAGCAGCACAGTAGTATAGGTGTGTGGTTTGTGCATTTCTACTATAAGATAGAGAAATTACGGATCACTTTGGTGGATGACCTAGTGAAGTCAAGTCTTCCAATTTCATGATCTGTTTAAGTCTTAATTTTGCATTCACCACTCAATGTCTTCTTGTAATTGGCTGGATACTGATGGGAAGTATTGTTTTTTACAGTGTATTTTTCAGTAGTGGGCAAATGACCAATGGAACTGTGGACACGAATTCCAAAGATTATGAAACCAGTGGAGAGGTGAATTCTGTTAATACATAGTCACAATATCCACTGCTGTATGCAACTGTTAAAACGTTTTTTAGTGTTCTTTCCAAATGTATTTGAACTCTATTCTTTCAGAGATATGTATGTGCTTCAGCTCAAGGCAGGTATACAGCATATAATCATCAAATAGCTGATTTATAGAAACTTTTGTTTTTTTGTTTACCAGGGGTTACGGGAGGCCATCAAGAATGGTGATTTATCTGCTGTAAAAGAGCTTCTAATGCAGGTAAATGGATGAGCAGTGAGATTACTTTGCCAGGGAATTAGTTTGTATTGCAATAAATAAATAATAGAAGCAGTAGAGTTCCACAGGCTTAATGGCCGGTTGCATCTTTTAACATCATTTATAAGTAATATGTTCTGAACACTAAGTTAAGAACAGCTTCTCTTAACTTTTGGAATTTTATTTGGACAGTTTAAAGTTTCTTCATTTAGAGTGCTCTAATCTACTTTTGATCATAAGAAGCAAAATCTATAGGGGAATGTAACGGGCAGTGTGTTGTCCTCTTACACTGACCTCTTTCATTTTGAAGGTTGAACTCTATAATGCAATCATATGTTTTTTTCCATAAAATGTTATACAAATCAAGGATATCTGAGGGTAGTTGGCTGGCCTGTGACAGGGTGTGGATGCTAACTATTGTGACAAGCAGGGAATGTCTCTACTACATTTGGTAAATACTCAGTTCTTTATCCTCCACCTTATAAAACATTTTGTAATTGTTGTCTGATTGCCATGATTTTGTTTTGCAGGCTACAGTTTTTAATCACACAGAAATCACATTTATTCTTATGAATGCTGGAGCTAGTGTGGATGCAAAGAATGCTCAAGGTAATGCCAAAATTTGCAGCTAAGTTATGTTTCCTTAATGTTCTATGATGCTTGTGCTTACATGTTGATTATGGGCTTTGCATTTTGCAGGGGAAACCCCACTTGATTGTGCACAGACTATGCTACAATATAAAATGCATCAGAAAATGCAAGAAGCTGGTCATAGGTAGCAACCAGTTCATGGCTCTTTCTATATAATCAGCTTATACACTCTCTAAGCATACAGCAGTTTTGCTCTTCCATAAATGCTTTTTATTGGTACCCATGTGTAATATATAGTTCCATTGTTTTACAATTTGGAAGAGCTTACAAAATAAGATGATTGCCACTTGTCCATGACTAATGTAACAAAATCACTTGCAACAAACACATCGATACACGAGAACTGTGCATCCTGATCTTAAAGTTGCAATGCCTAAACTTTAAGTGGCTCTGATAAGGTCAGGCTCTGAGTCAGGTTTGTTCATAAAGATTCATATAACCGCAGAGAATCTGCAGTAATTGGAAGTTGAAGCGTGAGAGTTAGATATTATATATTACTGTATAAGTTTGGTTCGTGGTTGATATTCAGATTATTTGAGTGCAACACTTTTCAGGTCCATGTTCCATTTGATGGGGTTTTGGTATCATCCACATCTCATCTATTAAGTGGGCTGCATGTGGAGAAAAAAAATATTTTTTCACTTATTGAGAGACATTGTGAAGGACCTTAAGTTTATGTTAAATTATATTCTCTTGTACTTTTCTTATTGTTTTGTTAGGCTCTCTGCCTAAATATTTCAAATACGGTGAAACTTGAAGTTAATAAGGCATGTCCCGAGATTGACAATTACGATTTACAACACACAAGAAACAATTGTGACTTGCAACACACAAGAAAGGACCAAAGCACATGTAAGATATTGAGTAAAACGTGCACCATTTGAAATAAATTGATCTAAGATAATGGGATTTTCAGAAGTATGCTGTTGGTTTGAAAGTTTTTGGGTTTCAGGGAAAGTAAAGTGATTCTGGTATTTTTGTTGTTACTTTTACAATTCTGCAGGAATTTTTAAGTTTTTTATTTAGTTGACTTTTATCAGTAGTTACAGTTGAGCAATTATACCCATAATAGCATCATGGTAGAAGTCTGTACATGCAGTTCCTTGTTCAATAACAAAATTCCCTTTTGGGATGAATTGTTGGCTGGATGCATACTAAAGGTAATTTTTAATATGGACCACTTCACACATGCTGTTGATTCTGATAAAACATAAACATAAATTGTACCGTGTCAAGATATGGGCACCAATATTTTGACTATAATGAAATAAAACGCTACCAAATGAGACTGTCTATATTTTATAAAGAAAACATTTTGATGTAATGTTACAATGAAAAATCTGAAACTGTTGCGAAGTTTATTCATAATTTGGCAGATGGCAACAAATTGGAAGGCTGGGCATACTTCTCATGTTTAATGAATGGTTTCGTTCTATGTTTGAAACTACCTTTGATAAGGACCACTTTTACTTGAGGTTTTAGATTTGACTTGTAATAAATGAGTGTGGATGACATTCCATGCAAATAAGCTACTTTGTATCAATTTAAATTTTACAAGCAGACTTCGAGTTCTTCGACACTGGAGCTATTCTCTTCTTTCTTCCTACCAAAAAAGCTTGAGGTTTTCTTATCCCATTCTATATTTGGTTTTAAGTTTGTTAAAGAGTTTCTTCTAGTTGCATGCTTTTAGTATTATACTAGTGTAAGAGATAAAAGTGCATATCCTGCGCTTTTAAACCTTTGTTTTACGCCACCTTTGACACTGTTGTAAAGGCATTGTCATAGTGCTCAGCTTGTCTTGTTTGGTGCACAAACCAACCTTAACCTTGGGCCTATTACTCTAGAATTGACTTACACATTGCTGCAGTCAATACTGATCTGATTCCATGGGATTCCTGCCTTCCTGGTTCAGTCTGCGTATGTGGTCTAGTCCACAAGATTCAAACTTAAATTTTCTTGAGGCCGACTTTCTTAGACTGTGGGTGACTAGGATCATGCATTTCTAGATAGTTCTAGGTCATTAGTTCATATCGAAAGATCATACTGATGAATTGGAATTTTGCATAGCAAAATCATATTTGCTACATCAATGCTTACATCAACACGACTTTAAACACTTAAACATTATGTCCTAGGCATTGCATTCAATTGTGCGGTGTCTTCAGATATTGTACATTGACAAAGAGGCTTGACTACCATCAATGAAGTCGATTGTCTTATCTCTGCCATTAACAGACCCCTTTGTGCTTTTCAACACTGCCTCTTGTTTAGTGGCATGTATTGAAGATATGACCACAACATAGAAGGTGCATGAATAGAGGATACATTTGCGGCAAAAGGATTTGATCAGACAGGTTCTAGATCTCACAAGTAGTTTTTTTTTTTGTTCTAATCATCGATCACAAAATTATTATTTATTGGCACACCAAATTGACAAGAGATAAGCAGCCTTATCCTCTTTTCAATTTATCATTACATTGTAGTCAGTGTTGTTAGTTTAGGTTTGATTGTTGTTTACTATTTAACCATTTAATTAGATCTAGATTGAAGTAGGTTTTTAATTAAAAAACATTTAATTTTCCATACATACCCAACCTAGTGCTTTGCCCTATGGTTCTATCTTTTCATCTTTCATTTTCAGATCTAGTATTTTTTGAATTTGCTCATCCTTTCACATCTGAAATTTATTCGACATCTATTGCTTACATTAAAAAAAAAATCTCTAGTGCATTAGAGTTGCATGCTAGAGAAACTTCTAAGGTCCCATATATCCAGTAGGCACAACCCTAGGCTTTCCTATGTGCCACTGAACACTTGGATGCTCACATTATTTAAAATCCGACCATTGCCACATTTCTTAATGATGAAGAGGCATTAGACCATGATGCACATATTAAATGTGTGGAAGCCCTAAGCAAAAAAGAAATGGCCTATAAGTTGCAACTTCTTAAGAAAGACACAAGTAAGCTAAATGATGATGCCAAATCCTCCATACTTCTTGATGAGCTTCACTAATTATGTTTGACCAAGTCATATGGATTGGATATGCTTAGTGGTATTAGCCAAAATATTGGTGAATCTAGTCTCCCTCACAATGCTACTCTCCCTCTACATTTTAATGCATCTTTTGCCATCCTTCCATCCAATCCTCAATCCTAACCTTTCTCATTAATCCACCTCCTTCCACTCCTATAACATTTGTACCCCTTCATAAATTGAATTCCTCCCACACCCTTCCTATTGCTCCATAAACCATTACTCTTACCTCCCATATCCATTACATCCCTACTATTTCATCACAATCTAATTCCCAACCTCAACCAATCATATCTCCCTCCATCATCCAATACCAATCAATGTACACTCAACCTATCACTACACAAATACCCATTCCCTCTTCCACTCTTTCTTAATTATCTCTACATAACATCATGAATGAAGTAAAAAAATAGACCAAACAATATCCCTTCTACCTCAAAAAGGGTTTAACACATGAACTAACACATAATCATTTGCCATATGATATACTTGTGTATCCATTTCCCATAGTTTTTGTGGCATCTCATTTGAGTTGTACAATGGTATAGGTGATCACGTGACCCTGTTTTGAACCATTTTCCCACTTACTCATGGTTCAATCCATTCATATGCCAAGCTAGCTAACTCATTTGTCCAACACTTTCAAGACAATATTGGTTTCAAAGTAACATTCACTAAACAAGTACATAGTAAGCACAAGCAAGGTAGCAATGAGCAAGTTAGTGATTATGTGTTAAGATTTCAAACATTGCTTACCAAATTGGACTATCACCCCCCCTCCTCCCAACCCCCCCATCCCCCCATAGATTGCTTCTAGCCATAAAAAGAAAACATGATCTTTAACAACTATGCATCATTTTTAGATTTATGTGCTTGTGTAAGGGACTTCAAACTCATGTTATTAGATGCCAAACTTTTGAAATATAGTTCACCTACACGTTCACCTTCCTAGTCTTCCAAATTTCAATTGGAAAATAACTTTAAGAAGGGTAATGAATAATCATTTCAAAAGCAAGAATCTAAGCCTAATGTCAATCATATCAACCATGGCCAAGAGGCTTTAGATATAATCATTACCAAACCACAAATTTAAAAGTGATTTGCTAAGCTAACGATCCCCTTGATGAAGTATTGCAAATAACTATTAGGGGATAATGTGATAACTTTGCTATTAATTTGACAATTAGATACTTCCAAATATGTTGCCACAAGATTTTTTGATGCTAATGCTTTTTGTGAGTATCATAGAGTTAATGGTCATGCTTCTCAATGATGCCTAGGATATATAATAACATGATTCATATGGAAGGTGTAATTTATGTGAGCAACAAATCCATTGCTCCTCCATTCGAAACTCCATGATTCATGTGGAAGATAATAATGTAGAGGTGACTGTAGAAGAACAAAAAGATGATTCATTAGAAACTCCATTAGATTCTTACGAGGAATGTGATGACTATATTTATGATCATTCTAACACACATTCTATTCCAACCATTATGTTCTCAAATGTTGAGATCCCAAATAATGGTTATCATGGGCCACCTTATGGCAAAGGTGATACCCAATGAAATGATGTGTAGTAGACACAAAAACGAGGGGTTTTAACCTTGAATAAACACAAGGGATAATTAATTATGATATGGTTCTAGTGATTTGGAATGATGCAAACTAGCACAATCAAGACTGTTCACCCAAAAGGTGGGGAATAGGCAACAGTAAGGAATGATGGAGAGAGATGAATTCGGCACCCAACATGTTTGATATTTAAAAAATGTACTTTCTCCCCAAATTCGCACATTCAAAGATTGTATGAATTGATTTTCTCTTTCTTATCTAAGATTTTATCGAATAAAAAGAACATCCTACAAACACTTTAAACAAAAGTTAGAATAAAAACTTAACTCTTGTTTGAGGAGTTGATGACAATATTTGACCCTTTTTAATCTTCTTGCAAGGTCTTTTGCAATTAAGGAGAATTCATATTAGACATGGAATTGTATTCTAAAACATTTTAAATTTGATCAATGGCCATGTTTTCTACGAAATCTACAACTTTATTACCTTCCCTGTAACAATGAGCATACTCAAAAACATCAAGTGACTAGGCATCCTAAAGAATATATTGGAGTTTCCAATTGGTGGTAGTCCCGTTTTTTAATGTGGAGATGATTATCATAGAATACCCTTCAGTTTGCACTCTTCTAAAGTTCCCTCTTTTAGCCAAAGATATCCCCATTAACAATGTTTGAGCTCCCGCTTCATTATTAGAACCATTGGACAATTTTGTTGTAGCTAATAATTAATTTCCTTCGTTATCTCTAATAAACACACCTTACACTTGATGGGCTTGGGTTTCCATGGGATGTGTCATCAAAATTTTAATTTTACCATTGAGGGAGATGGAGAAACCAATTTTATTGCACTCATGTCCAATTATTCATTCTTTCTTTTAATAAATCCAAAAGATGTGGGGGGTTTAATGAAACTCTAATATTTTAGAAGCATAGCATCCCAACTTGTAAATTTGTCATCAATGGAGGCATTTTTGATAACTTGAGTCATAACATTTTTAGAAATTGATTTTTCTAGTTTATATAAAACTTCTTCATAACTTGAATTTGTTTCCCTGAAGATCCTATTATTTCTTTTAAGACAAATATGCCAAATAAGAAAAGAAGGGGAAACTAGCCATGTACATGCATAGGTTAACTCTAAATAAAGAGAAGGCCAACAAAGGAATAGTTGTAATAAAGAATATGGGAGGGGGCCTTGCCAATTCAATTTCATACATAACCATCTCCAATTTTTGTATTTAAATGGACAATTTAGAAGCAAATGAATTGTATCTTCAATTTCAAATTCACAAAGGAAACAATTAAAATGAGGAGAGATGTCCAATTCTTCTATCCTTTTTCTTGCACGAGAATTTTGTTAAAGAGAAAACCAAGAAAAATCCCTTGCTTTAGGGAGGCATACTTTATTCCAACACATCTTAGAAGGCCATTTTTCATCTAGAACTAAATATGTCAGGGCCAAATAGCCTTGTTTAACGATATATTGACTCAACTTGGATGGTGTCCATAAAAGTTCATCTACTTTTGAGCTTGAGTAAAAAACTTTTCCTCTATTCTAGAATACTTGAAAGAAGTTGCTGGTTAGGTGGGATAGAACATTCTTGCATACTTTTCCACCGTGCTTTAAACAAAATAGATTCTTTAGAAATTTCAAAGTAATCCTTTACTTTATCCCCCTAATTCCATTTTAAGAAGGTGTTTGTCTCCACTAACTCCATAATATTATTTAATGGAGAAGAACCATTCCAATAATCTTCCCGGAATAATGTTTTCTCTCCATTGAGTATAATCCATGAAATATGGCGCATAATTACATCCCTACAATTTACTATAAAGTTCCATGTATCTTTGAGCCAATAGGGGTATTTGCTATTGTAAAAATCCTTTCTCTATCCAATGAATCTAGGTATTTTGCTTCCATGATCTTGCACCATTATGAATCTATTTTAGCAAACACGTTCCATGCTATTTTTCCACCCAAAGCCAAATTCTAAGCTTGTATATTATGGATCCCAACCCCACCTTGAGCTTTGGATTTGCATAGCTTTTCCTATGAGATAAGAGCAATTTTTCTTTCCTTTTCAGAATTTCCTTTCCAAAGAAATTTTCTAAGACTTTTCTCTAATTCAGTTACTACTCCTTTTGGAATTTGCATAATAGACATCATGTAAATTGGCACAACAAGGACTGCCTTTATCATTATTAACTAATCAGCCATGGTTAACCATCTCCCTTTCCAAGAGGAAATTTTTTTGAATTGTTAAAACAACTTTTTTCCAAAAATCATTTTTAGGTGCTCCTGAAAAAAGTGGAATACCCAGATATTGACAAGGGAGAATATCAATTTTGAACCCCAACAAATCAGGAATTTTTTTTTGGATGCTCAAAGTGGTGTTACGAAAGAAGATTTTTGACTTGGCAGGATTGTTCTTTTTGATAAAAATTTTCTGATAGTTTTTGCTTCCATGATTGTATCTTGACCAAATAAGAGAGTATCATCTAAAAAAGTGCATGGGTCACTAAAGAGGGAAGTCTAGAAATAGTTATTCCTTTCCAAGCCTGTTGTCTATTTTGAGTCAAGATTGACCTACTACATGCCTTTTCCATTATTATAAAAAGAAAAGGAGATATTGGATATCCTTATCTAATTCCTTAGGTAGAATTTAAAAACCAGTTTCGGCTACCATTCAAAAGAATGGAAAATCTGATACCAGAGATGCAAGCATACATCTATTTACACCATTGTGAAAAAAATCCAATCTTTTTTAGAACCATGATAAGGAAGTTCCAATTAATCATTACATACTTCGTCATATCTAATTTGATCACCATAGAAAAGAGTATTTTTATTGTATAGAATGAACCACTTTATGAGCCACCAATGCTCCCTCAGAAATTTCTCTTCCTAAAATAAAGCCTCCTTGTTCTTCAAATATTATGAATGGAATGATAGAATCCAATCTCAAAGTTACAACTTTGGAAAAAATCTTATAAATGGTGTTGCAAAGGGAAATAGGTTTGAAATCAACAAATGAAGAGGGACTTTGAGTTTTGGGTACTAAGGCTAAGAAGGTGCCATTCATTTTCTTTAGGATGTTCCTATTTCTCCTAGACTCTTCCACTACCAACCAAATTTCTCTACCAATAAAATCCCAGCATTTAAAAAAAATAAAATCGTGAAACCATCATGACCTAGTGCTTCATCAGGTGACAAAGAGAAAACCACATTTATAATTTCATCAAAAGAGAATTAGATAAAAGCATATTATTATGATCCTAAGAAACTAAAGAGGTAATATTATCCAACAAATGAAAGAGAAGTTATCTAGATCACCTTGAGGCTTAGATAAAATATTTTGAAAGAAAGACACTACTTCATTTTGATTATCTCTGTGTTCAAGCAAGACCTAACCTTGAGAAGAATTAATGGAAGATATGGATTTTATTTGTCTTCTCACTTTTGTTGATGCATGGAAGAATTTAGTACTTGTAATACTGTCTTTCAACCATAATTCCCTAGATTTCTACCACCAATAGATTTCTTCCCTATGAAGGATTTCTTCAAGATCTTCCTTTAACTTTTTTCCAATTGAAAGAAATCTTCGTTCATCCCATGCTTAATAATGAAATAAGTTATGTATCTGATTTTCAATTTTATTTTTTTCTTTTAAAGATATTCTTAAAATGGGATTTGTTCCACTTCTTGATCTTTGTTTTGACAAATTGAAGCTTTTTGTAAACGTATAACATCCTTGATCCTTCTGTAAAAGGAGCATTTACCCACCATTGATGAAGAAGAGAGAAAATTTTGATCTCTAAACCACATGGCTTCAAATTTGAAAGGACATTTTAAGGAAGAGGAATGGTCTTTAAAATATCCAGAGTAATAGGGTAGTGATCAAAGCTTGTAAAACCAACAATAGAAGTAGAGTAATTGTGAAAATTTGTTAACCAATTTGCTAAAAAAAGAAACTCGTCAAGTCTTTCAACAATTAGAAGAAAATCATTTCTATTTGTGCATGTAAATTTACCATTGTTTGAAGGACAATCAACCATATTGTTATTTTTGATAAAATCATTAAAATCCTCTATAGTTTTAGAAGGTGGGATAATCCCTTTAGATTTCTCCTCCATATCTGCTATAGCATTAAAATTCCCTCCCAATACAACTAGTTTTGCCTTTAATGATTATAGTATTGAATGAGGTTCCACAAGTTTTTTTTTGTGAATGGTATTAGTTGGACCATATACATTGAACAACCAAAAATTGAGATTGGAAGCAATACTTGAGATGTTAAGGAGAATCCAATTCAATCCTGAAGCTATAGATTCAATTTTGACTATTTTTTATTCCATAAAATAGCTAATCCTCCCAAGGCACTAGAAGCTTCAACCATAGCAAATTTCTATTTGGGCCATTTATCAAAAATAACTTTCCTAGATATGAACAAAACTTTGTTTCTTATAGGAGTATGACATCAAGACCATGCGACTTTAATTGATGCTTGATTAAGTATCTTTGTTTAGGGGAATTTATGCCCCTAACATTCCAAGAAAGGACCTTCATTGCTCCTGAGAAGAGTGACATGCTCTCCTTGTTCTCAAGGTTCTATCTAGAGTAAAGTGGATTCCAGCTACAATTTCTTCTTGTGTTTTGTGACTTTCATTTTCTACCTTTCTTAGTCTGAATAGGAGTAAGATACTCTGTCATTTCCTTTTTTTTTTTTCATTTGTTAAATAGAAAGCCTTTCTGAGAAATCAAATCCAATATTTTCATGAAGGACTTCATCTATTTCTTCTAAAATTTCTCCCCAACTTTCAAAAGGATATCATTTACCATATCATTAATATTTATTTCAAAATGGACGGCTTTCTCTTATGCATTGCCTTCTACATTCTCCTATATAAATATTTTTTCTAACTAAGGATTTGGGCAATCTGAACCTAAATTTTTCTTCTCAACTTCCAAGTGTGGTTGTGGCTTATGACCTAAGAGACTATTGGGTGTTACAATTTCTTCAATCATGTTTTGTTCCTTTTGGGGAATGGAAGGTTCCTTGTCCTCAAAAAATGATTTCACTTTTGGATCCTTGCAGACCAAATTTTGTTGAGTAAGTCATTGAGGAGGAGTGACATCCTCATGCTCTTTATTCCCAATATTGGATTCACTGAGGTTGCTGAGGTGACTATATTGATGACATTGAAGGAAAAGAGGATTAGGACCCTCATAAAAGATTTTGTGTTTCCAAGCCCCTACATATGATTTAAGATACACATTTGAAGGAAAATATTTTGCAACATCCATTAAAACACAAAATCTGACATGGGTATTAGAGTTAATGAAAAATCAATATCATGTTTTTGAAAAATCCCTAGAGCATTACCCACAATCTAAAAAATCTCCAGTTCTTAGTATTCTATGGGGATGTTCGTTAGACAAACCCATAAAGGAGTAAATATAATATAAGCAACATATGGGTCAAAGTTGGTTGCCAAGGTTGAGAGAAAAGACAAGCACCATTTAGAAACCAAGATTTTTTCTTTAAAATTTTATCTCTTTCCTTTTTAGATGAATGTTGGACAATGAGATAATCATTTTCTAGAAGTGAAATCTCTGTATTCTCAGACCAAGTTTTTGTTATCCATTTTGATAGAGCAATTTTATCAGGGGATAATTTTCATAACTTACTTATTAGAGAAGTATCTTGGAGCATAGAAAATTAAGGAGCTATAATATTTTCTAGGATCTCTACCAATGGATCCATTGCTAGAATGGTTTGTGGCCCAATAATTTTTCTACTTTCCTTTGGAGATCTGGACCTCTTTTGGGATTTAGACCAAAATGAATATATTTGTGACCATTTTGGCCCAAATACTCCTTTTTCTTCCCTCTTTTCCCTAAAAAATTGACCATTGTTGGCCTTTTTTTGCAAGACTTTTTGAATAGGGTTTTGTCTTTCCTCAAACCTTGAACCATTAACTTTCTGTTGAGTAACCTCAACCCATGAGCCATTTCCCTTCTACTACTAGGTGATGGCTGGTCACTAGTGATGTGTTGACAAATTATAATGCCATTTACTTAATTTTGAATATTCCTTATTCACCATATCATCCCATGACCATTGTAGAGTGGTCCTTCTTCCTATGAAGGATACCTCTAGGAACACCCTCTTGAGTTTAGCTAAGCCTACCTACAAAATGTTGTATTCTACTAATTAGGTATATACTATGTTAGTGTGTTGAATTTATTCCTCAGAGGTATTCTCATCCATATTTTTTTAGAAAATTCAGCTGTTAACAATTGTCATTTGCAAATAGTTGGCATTCTATTTTTTGTCCTTACTCCTAGTGAATGGTATCATACTTACTCTTTTGGATGGATTAGTTTGAATTTAGTAAACATCTCTTATGTTGATAGTTGTGCTCCTCTTATTATTCTGTTTCTTCACTTGGGACTAAGTGTATTACTTCTATGATTTAAGACATCATCATCCTCTCATAGTGATGTGAGATTCTAACAAAAAAATTCTTTGATCTTATCCCCAAATGTTGATTTTGTCGAAAAGGTTAGTGATATGGATGTCATGGATGAGCTTGGTTGATGATGATGTTGACAATGTTGACATGGTTTGTAATTTTGGTGATGATTTTCTTATGAGAATTGTAAATAGAGCTAACAACAATGTTTGATTTTACAAATTGATTGATTAGGTTTTCACATTTGCAACCATTTGTGCCTAATAGAACTATATATTCTATAGTTCCTCAAGTTCCTTCAATCAACAAGTTAATATTGAGGGAGATTTTTATGAAATCCAAACTCTATTGGATTGCAAATAGATCCAATTGATAATATACACAATTACAAAACACCAATGTTAAAGCAACAACTCCAAAATATTCTTTGCAAAGTGACAATGAAAGTTAATACAACTACAATGTCCAGGGGAGTATACATTCTTGGAAGTGGAGCAAAACATGACTTCCTCCAACTCAAGATTGATGAGAAATGTTGGTGTTAAATACAACTTTACTAATCTCATCTTGTCACAATGTTCCTTTACATATGACTTAAGTTCCCATAAGGCACCAACATTATGAAATGATCACTTAGATGATGCATGTATATCTATCCAAAAGTACATTATGTATGAACACAATGGTGAATTTTCTTCCCCTTAAGGTATTGTTTTCACTTAATGACTACCTTCACATGAGACATACAAATAGGGGTGGTTCCCACTTAAAGACTTCCTAAGGCATATAAATAGGTAGATATGTGGCATTTATTGTACATGGGCAATAAAGTGATATGTAATATTAATATGATAATGCTTATTGTACCTTGAATAATACATGTATCTATCCATAAATACATTAATGTGTATATGAATCCCTTTGTACAATGTCTTAAATATAGCTTGATAATGTGTATGTGACCCTCTTAGTACATTTTCTTAAATATAAATTTATCCCATAGGAGGGGCATATAAATAAGTGGAACATGACATTGTGTTATGTGACTTTTTTCCCTAGTGAAAAATAAAGATTATTGTGACCCTTTGGTAAAAAAAGAAACTAAAATAAATTATGTGTTCCTTTGGTTAAAAGGGAGATAGGTTAAACATGACATAAAATAAAAGTTATATGTAACTACCCTTAAATTAAAAGAGGGGTAAAAAAAATTCTTATGTAATTACCTTTGGAAAGGGTATTCAAATAAATAATTATAAGGTGAAAAATAAAGAGTGAATAATCTTGATAGAAAATAAGGCTAAATAATTAATTAAATGATAATTGTGATGTGAAAGAGTGTGATGGTTTAGAAACCACCCCTTGGAATATTATATAATCCATTTATGAGATGCTTGGAAAAGAGCAGAAAAGAACTCAAAACACCCGTGGAGAATGGTGGTGGGCATTGGAGAAGGGCCACATAGAGTGTGTTCAACTCAGGATATAAAGTACACCCAAAATTGTCCTTGCCATGGATTTGTGTTAAGCATTTGCTCTGTTTGCATGAGTATATGCTATGTTTATTAAAATCAATTCCTCTTGGATTGAAGCCATAGCTTAAGGGGTATGTCCACTAGATTCTTCTAGGGGTGCGAGTAGCCATTCCTAAGAATTACCTCAAATAAGTATTTTTTATGTTGTTTTTGATTAACTAAGCAATAAACTAGGGTGTTGAACCCTTTTACACAAGGCCCCCAGGGAAAAACAAAATAGGCCACAAACAGGCTAACAACAGAACATAAACAACACACAACAAACCAAACAAGGGATCTAAATAACACTAGATCCTGAACCAGCAAATCTAAGTCCCTTGGCCCTAGGACACAAATCAGCAACAAATTTGGGGAGTCCTTTCTTTCTACATTGGACCATAGTCCAGGAAAACTCTGAGTCCAAATCCTCAGAGCAAGGCGAGAGGAAGGGATCCTCACTACACATCGCAACCATAGAACCCTCACACAAAGAGGTTGAACCAGAAGCAGGCAAAGCTGAAGACATGACTGGAATTGACGAAGTAGCAATCTGACCTCAAACAAAAACCAAAAAACAACTGAAGCCAATGAAGAAGGAAATCATACATGATTAGAATCAATAGCTACCCTATCTGCCACATCCTCCATAGGGGGAGCAAGAAAGATGGGCAAGGTTTCCTAGGAAGGATCATCCTCTTGGGAGGAACCACCCTCTTGGGAAGGCTTTCCTCCTGGGAGGAACCATCCTCCAGGGAAGCACTAACAGTTAAATGACCAACGAGTGCATTCTTCCACCAAGTTGTCGCACCCTTGCAGCAAGAGTGAGGACAACCAGAGGCCAAGTGACCAATAGAGAAACATCTTCTACACCTAAAAGGGGGACCCTTATAATCTAATTGTTGCATCCAAGGCCTTTCCCCTACCATCAAAACTACATCTCCATGGAGGGGTTTGGAGATGTCAATATCCATTAATATGCGAGAAACCATTGTATGCCTTATACATGAGGTCGTAGAGTCTTCCTTCAAGAAGCGACCAATAGCATTGTCAATGGCCTCATAGAAAGAATCCTCTCAAAATTAAAGATGGAGATTTGGGAGTTTAACCCATATTGGTTTGATATTAAGTGGCTCAGTGAGTGGATTGAAGGAGAGAGCCCAAGATTTGATGGAGAGTGAATGTTCACCCCACATCCAAACCCTACCATCCAGCACTAAGTCTCGCTCCTCTGAGGAAGCAAAAGTCACAATGAAGAAATCCCTAGCACTGGCATAAAGCTTGATTTGTCCATCCAAAAAGGGTTTCCAAGATTCCATGACCTAGTTATCCAGATTAGGAAGAGAGGGCCATAAACTGTTGAATTTGAAAATCAATCCACACTTAAGATAAAACTCCTCATTTTCTAAAACTTCTAGGCCACACACCACCACCAAAGATGAAGGGGCACAAGGCAATGGCCTAACCCTAGCCTATGATGAGCATGTCTAAGCTCTTGATTTGTTTACAACATCAATAAATGACTTTTGAGGGTGGCCTGGGGTGCATGGCCAAGTACCTCTAATCCCCTGAGTCAAATAGTTTCCTCTGGGAGCTAGTTCAGATGGAACCTTCTCATTATTAACATGCACAGAGAGTCCAGATCCTGTCATAACCCATTCATCCCAATAAGAAGGTTGACCCCTGAAATCCTCCCGTTCAACAGGAGAAGAGGTTTTTGCCTGCCCAAATTCATGCTCACCATTCGAAAAAGCCATATCATCCCTAGGAAAGAGAGCACATAGATCTTGAGAGATCTATTCTCTCGGGCCAGATTTGGAATGTGTTTCCATGAGCAGGTAGCTCTCGAACCTTTCTACCTATGAAGATGCGCCATTCAAACCTGCCTACAAATGGACTTATCACTCAGATGCGCCATTTAAACCTGTAAGGAAACGAGCTTCCTGCTCAAATGGGTTCGCCACACGATGTTGGAAATATGCAACCATATAGACTAATTCCTCATAACCCAATGAGAGATTAATATGCAACAATAACCATAAATCCATATGCAAAATAATAGACAATCATACCATCAATGGTGACACAAGATATACCCTGGGAAAACCTTCCATGAGGGAAAAACCTAGCCTCCAAAAGTATCCATCTCTCATGTATTATTCAATAATAAAGATTACAATACATAATGAATACCCTGAAGCATCAAGCTCTCTACCTGCGCTCCATGTGAACAAGCATGTAACCACACATGAAATGCCATGCTTCAAACCCTCACAAATTCAACTTGCAAGAGATGTTCAATCAAGTTAAATCTAGCCTATAGCCAACAAACCAACTCAACCTCTACAACTACCCGTGTGTTTTCTTTTATAGAGATAAGCTCACACAAATACAAAATGTGGTATGTTAAACCCGTCTTTTCCAAAACCATGAGTCTACAAAACTATTGACCCCCACTTAATTATTGGTACTAAGTTTTGCCAATAATTAAATAATTACAAATAAATAATTAATTATTCTATGTGTCCCACATACATAAAATAATTAATCCAATGTTACATACAATGATTACAAGTGGCACCAAATAAATATTTAATGTGGATAAGCACATCACATGGATGTGCCACAAATAAAATTTATTTTACATAATAAAATAATACCAATGTTATGCAAGGTGTACAACACACCTATTCCAACATTCTCCCACTTGTTGTATACACTGCATAAGGGATCAATAAGTAAACTCAAAACATCAAGGGAAACCATCCATATGCCCAACATGTACCATATAACCATCCATGTGATCCATGTGCTCCAAGATACCTGCAACAATAGTCAAGGTGTCCACCATCTCAAACAAGAATCCCCTCATCCTCCATCATGCCAAACCATGAAGGATAAGATCCTTCAAAGAGATGCCACACTAAAATGTCATGTAGAAGGAAGAAACCTGCATCAACTAATATCCAAACACAAACACCAAATCTAATGATAACAAATAGGCTCGAGTAGCTGACAAGAATCAATCATCATAGCTGAAATAGCAACCACAACTAGTTGCTAACACATCAACTAACCATACCTTCAAACCAAGGTATACAAATGATAACAAGTAGACCTTATGCTGTCAACATATCCAACTCAAATCACAATGATAAAAAGTATTTGTATATACTCAATCCTGCATAAAGAAGTCCTCCAAGGTAACAATACAAAGCATGTGATAACAAACCTCAAGACCCTCCATACTGTAGTATAATGAGAACATCCAACAAAGGAATCATAGACATCATGTAACTCCCACTGCATGAGTACATATCAAATCTTAAAATAGATCAAGGCATCCAAAGATCCACTAATAGCACTCACATAGAAGATGTGGCTAAATCCTCTATCACATAGTGTCAAAGAACACACACATAGATATGGAAAATCTACAAACTAAATAGCTGCAACATAATTCTTACCTAAAGTCCATATCTCTCCCAAGTCCTCCACATCATATGAGAAATAAGTCAAAGAGACTCAGAAGCTCCATACACATCTCAACTCCAATGTCATGTGAACATAAACATCTAGGAAGAAGAATAAGACCGATCAAGAGAGAACTTGCAAATCATAACTATGCCCTTCTATCCACACTAATGAGCTATAGTTGTGAAAAGTATGATCTACTTTACAACCCCCAAAAAAGAAACCTCCTCAACATCCAACAAATCAAGATGCAAGCCTCTCAAACCAAAGGTAGATCAAACTCATAACCATCCCAAAGTAGGAATAATCCCAAAGCCACTAACCATCTCCATTACACACAATGATCTCATAAAAACTCAGGAAAAAACATAAGGAGATAACTAATCATATCCATGCATCTACTCCTCAGACAAGTCCTCACAACCATAATCCATAGCTCAAGACTCAAGCATGAAAAATAAGATACAAAGAAAGAATGCATTTGAAAATCAAGTGGGCATACATATCAAATCTTTCACCACCAAGTGGACCAAGATTGGGGATGAGATTGCTCCTCCAGGGTGCACCAAGCCTCAAAGACTCTCTCCAAGAACAATCTCCTCAATAGGTCCATGTTGAACTCATGTCCAACCAAAGTGTAGGCTCCTTGGTCTTGCTGTTGAAATCCTCATCAAAGAGTAACCATCTCAACACATGTCTCTAATTCCAAGAGAACTCAAGCCTCACCTTAGTCTCCAAGTATCCATGAGTACCTCCATGATCAACTCATGCTAAAATCCAAATGCAAATGACCAATGTACTCAATACCAAGAGAACCAACAAGATCATTGCCAAAGCTCCCACTGCACGTATGCATAACCAAGGAATATATCATGAAATCATGATCTAATCATGTCCTCAAAGGAAGATCACATGCACTAATGCACACATCTTGTCACAAGAGAACCTGTATCATGCCAACACTCTAACACGTGATCAAGAGTAAACCAAGACACAATACCAACATCTCTAAACCAAGGATCAATATCTCCAAATCACACGAATATAACCATATCCTGCCAAATCTCTCACTGAAGTGTGATACCGAGCTATACATGGCAACATGATAAACATCAAACCATCACTGTCAAAAACTCCCACTGAAACATGTAGGCAAGCTATCCATGACATCGTGATAACCATCTCCTAAATGAAGATCATCCATGGCGGTGGTCTTGGGCAGACACTCGTACTAGGGGTCAGCCCCCCCTTTTACTATATATTGTTGGCAAGAGACACGTTGTGGCTTCATGAGTGTTGTCATTGATGGCAACAAAGTCCATCCCACACATCCGCATGACATGGTATGACCATACCGGAAGACAGACTGAAGTGTATCTTGGTCCGGTAAGCAAGAACAGAGCATGTAGCAAGGTCTGACAATCAGGTCCGGATCTCTTAGAAGAAGTATCTCTGTAAAGTGCAGACTTGGGGAAGTCAAGAGGAGTACCATGACTAATATATTCCAGAGATTGAGCCTCCGGTGATATAAGAGTGAAAAGATATGAACACCTAAGTGTTGGGTTCCTGTTTGGCAGAGTAGACTGAGGAATAACTGACCGACAGAGCTTCAGACCTTAATCTGGATGAGATATCGATGGTAATAAAGTTTCTTAAGGGATCATTCATGATTGGCTGACATGATTGATGACTTCTATAAGCATCTCTTTGATACGCATCACTTGGTAAGCAAGGATTCAGCCGACAGACCAGAGTTTGAGAAAATATTGAGTATTTCAAATGCTGACTAGAAAGATGTTGAAATCCTTTGTGCGGATTTATATACCAGATGGATTTTGATGAGAAGGTGGGCATGGTGTGTTGTGAAGTACGAAAAAAAGAAGAGAGCAGTGTGGAAGCAGTAATACAGGTCCGGTATGTGACAGGACAACAACACCAAAGAAGAGGAAGAATGAAGTGCAGCAGATCAGTGTATTAAGCCTAACCGAAACTGAACTACAACATATGTGGATGCTTCTCATCAGTTCAAGTATCTTGTTACTTTCTTGTACCTTGTAGACAGTGAGTCTCTTGTAGGCAGTGAGCCTCTTGTGAGCAGTGTGCTCGGGCAGTGAGCCCTAATTGGCAAGTGCCATTTTGTACTATCTTATTCTTTTAACAGAGAATACAATCTTGGGTTAGTCACCCTGTGGTTTTTCCCTTAACAAGGTTTTCCACGTCAAAATCATTGTGTTATGTGTATTGATGTTATTTCTACTTTCATGGTTATGTTTACTTATATGATTTGATGTTGCACTAATTGTTAAAGAAAAATAGAACGTAGAAGTAATTTAGATAACTGATTCACCCCCCCTCTCAGTTATCAACAATTGGTATCAGAGCCAAGTTCCTCCAAACAAAGCCTAACAGCTTGAGGAAGATCTAGGAATTCCAATGGATATATATGGTATGAGGGAACAACTTCAGTCTGCCTTAGATGATCTTGAGCAATCTCACTCTGAAGTCAATAACTTAAGAGAAAGACTCAAACAAGCTGATGATTTCATAAATGAACTAAAGGAGAAACTGAGTATCTCTATGAAAAAGAGAAAGGAACTACTTTAGTAATTAGCAAGTCAGAATGAAGCCAATGATGCAAATGAAGATCTGAATGAGAAGAACAAATTATGTGAGAAGCTATCAAAAGAGGTCATTATGGTAAGACATGAAATGGAGTCAGGGGTTATGAAATTCACCCAAGAAATTGAAGAAAAGAGAAAAACTGAAGATAATCTAAAACAATCTCTCAAAGAGAAATTAGAAGACTGCCACAAAATGGATAGAATAATCATGCATTTGGAATCTGATCTGGAAGAAGCTAGAGATAATGAAGAACAAATTGAAAATCAGATTGACACTCTAAAAAGAGACCTTCAAACAACAAATGAATACAAAGAGAAATTCAAGATAAGCTCTGCTCAACTTGAAGTTCTTCTTGAAAGCCAAAAGAGAGTAGATGACAAGCAAGGACTGGGGTATGAGAAAGGTGAAAGCTCCGGATCTGGTCAGAAGAACTCTGGATCAGGAAATCCAAGGAACAAGCCTAGAAGACCTCCGGTAAGGCAATCTAATGCTCAAAGCTATCCATCCTTCAATGGATATTGTCACAACTGCAATAACTTTGGTCATAACTGAGTTGGCCTGTTGGTGAAAAACTTGCCTTCTTGAAAGAGAGGTCACAAGTTCAAATCCTACAGGGGGTAGGGTATGTATGCCTCATAGTTGAAGCACAGTTAGGTGCCTCCTGCATTCTAAAGTATGAGGTAGTCCCATATGTTATAAGCCACCTATAGAGCAAAAAATAGGCCACCCGACATCGTGGACTATAAAAGGATCCATTTCCATTTCCATCCTTCTCTGGACAGTGCTTTAAATGCAAAAGGTATGGTCACAAATCTCATGAGTGCAGAAATATGCAAATGAACAATTCATTTAATGGTAGATGCTTTGCATGCAATAGAATGGGACATATGGCTAATCAATGTAGATCAAGAGGATATCAGTCAAATATGCAAAGAAATATTATTTGCTACAATTGCAATAGATCTAGTCATATTGCCAAATTCTGCAGAAGTAAGAATTAGGACAAAAAGGGTCCGGTGCATCATAATCAAAACCAAGACAAAGGAAAAGGAAAAATGAATGCAGATGAAATTCAGAGGGAGATGAACAAGATTTGGGTAAAAAGGAGTATAGAACATGTTGAGGATGGATCCACACCAGAATCAGGTGCTGATATTCCTTTCGAAAACTAGATAGATAAGCTCTGGCTCAAGGGGAGTCACAAAAGAAAATAATTTCCCCTAACCAGTCAATTAGTGCCTGAAATTGGCACATGGAAGGTTGTGGATTGAAAGGGCTCTCAGAGAAACATCTTAAATAACCTTGGGAAAGATATGAAAGATCTGCAAGGAATTTGAAGAGGTTAATCATCTGAAATTAATCTAGTTTAACAGTCATCCGGTAAGAACATGATTTTCACAGTTAGATCTGGTAGATTCAAATTTGACGTATCTTGATATGTGGATAAGTGGAATGATTTGGGAAAGATAGATAGACAGCTAATAGTGCATACCAGTGATCCGGAAAGATCTCTCTCGGAACAAGGAAAACAAGGCAACCAGAATAACTTAGGTTGTGCATTTATTGCAAAATGGAATTAGGGTTTGCGCAAAAATAAAAGGGTTCTTTGGTTCAGCATTTGCACATTTGCATTCGAAAAGAAGAGAGAAGGATCTCTACAACAAGTTATCTCAATCCTCTCAAAGATCAAACCGCAGAAGTCGATTCATCCAAGCAACTCGATCCAGCTCATATCGTGAACCCTAGAAGCGTAAGAGGTATTTTCTGATCTTGAAATCTCTCTCTGAATCTTTGAAGGATGGCTACTCTGAATGTTGTGAAGATTACTGATAGGCCGCGTCCTAAATTCAAGAAACATCCCTATAAATCTCTAGAAGTTGATCCCCTAGGCGCATTTTCAAGCATTCCGCATAGGGTTTTGCATGTAGAAGATGTTAGGGCATATATTCATGCAAACATTGAGGAATTCACGGAATCCAAGTTAATGGATATCTATCACAATCAATTAATAGATGATGCTTTTGAACTCAAACCTCAGTACAAGGCTATCCGAGACAAACATTTTGGACATTGCATCCATTTCCCTTGTTTTGCAGAAGATGAATGGGTCCGGTATGTTTTGAGTAGAGTGCATGATAACTTCATGTGGTTGAATAGGCCATTTAAGATCACGAAAGATGTCATTAGGGCGGTAACCGGATTGCACTCATCCGGTGGGTTGCCTACTCTCAAATCTGTCAAAAACCAAATTGTGAGTGAGGCTACCGGATCAAAATTTGACAAGAGAGCAATGACTATAGAAGATATCACTAATCCGGATATCAAGTTTGCATCTATAATAATTGGCTATAAGATATATCACTCCAACAGGGAGAATTCTGTATTTGGACCTGCTGTATATACTACTTATGAAATGTTGAGAAAGAATGTTGACTATGATCTTTGTGAACTTCTCCTAAACCAACTATTGGAAAATTTGCAGAAAATAAAGAAAGATAAAAAGAATTCTTTCAAGTATGGTGGCCTGATACTTTGCCTATTCTTCTACTATATGAATGAGCTACCCAAAACTAATGGCTGGATATGGCAAAATGATAGACCTGTTGCCATACAAATCAGAGATTATTTGCAAAGAATAGGTGATGCCAAGGCACAAAATACAGCACTATGGGGCTACTTCAAGAACTTTCAGAGTATGATGCAAGCAAGAGAGAGAATCCCCCAATCTCTAGTTGAAAAGTATAAAGATACAGTATGCTTTATGGTAGAAACTTATCAATGCCTAATGGAGGCAGTGGAGCCAAGGATAGTCTGGATCATGCCAATGGGGTATGAAGTTGATGAGAAAATTCTAGAGCTGCATATTCAACACCTGCTAAGTCAGCCCAAGGACCTTAAGGCAGAAAGGTTTGGAACCTTTGAAGAGTTGAGTGTGAAGATTCATGTAGAGCTAAGACAACCGGAAATGAAAAGAAAAGTGAGGAGGGAAGTAGAAGAATTTGCCAAGAGGCATGGAATTTCAAAGGAGGCACTTGATGCAAACAGAGAAAAGATGGAAAGGGCAGAGAAAGAAAGGCAAGAAACTGAAAAAGAAAGTACTCCGGTGCAAGCCCCCTCCCGGACTAGATCTTCCAAGAGCTCTGCACCTGCCACCTCTAAGAGCTAAAAGGCATCAAAACTGGAAGTTAGGACTTCCAGAAAGGGAGAGAAGAGAACTAAGATAAAGGCCACAAGGTCTTACATCAGTCAAAAGGATGATGAAGAGACTGAGTCAGATGAGGAGGTAAAGAAAATAAAGAAGAAGAAGAAAGTATCTGGTGAATCCTCTACAGGTCAAGACAAGAAAGAAGAGGCAGAAGAATTCATTGAAAAACCTACTCTCCGCATTGATGATATCATCAAATCAGTTACTGTGGATGGGAACTTACAACCAATGGTTAAATTTTATGATGAATATAATGAAACTGATCAGAAGATATTACAAGATGCCACAGTCAGGTATCTAAACATCTACAACAAAGCATTCATTGAAATTATATCTCTGATTCCCAAAAGCTTAGAGAAGGAACTTGAAATAAGGAAGAACAATGCCCAAGCAAAAGATCTAGAAATCCGGGAGCAGATTGCTATTTAGCTCTATCCGTCCATTACCCCTAAACAAATGAACATTATCTTCAAGGACTGCAAGGATGAGTTCCGGAGCAAAGCTAGAATGAATCAACTTATGCTTGGAGAAACTGACAAAGTGGCAAAGGAGACAGAAGATATCCTCCGGAATGCCTTTAAAAGATTCAATCTTCCTATTATAGAGGACTTAGGTGATGAACCCTCTGCCATGGATGACAAAGGAGAATCTACTGAGATAGTGGTAGAAGAGGCAAAGAAGACAAGTGAAGAGAAAACTAAGGATCTAGATTCCTCTGCTCCAGAAGAGGAAGTCCTTAAAGAAGCAAACATCTCTTCTCTGGTTTCCCCAGCAGACTTCGGATCTAGAGGAGAAGAAAGAACAGAAGAGAAAATCGGTCAAGAAGAAGAAGTGAAGGAAAGAGAAGAAGGTCAAATAGAGAAGACCACAAGTGACAGTGCTGAGGCTACTGAAGGGAAGAAAACTCTGTCTCCGGTAAGAGACACTGTAGAAGAAGTCAAAGACTTCTTGGCCAAAGAGATGATGGAGTTTGATGAACCAGAACTGCTTCAAGGACCATTCAATTTTGATTCCCTCTCCCCAGTTCAAACCATGAAGTTAGCATCCTTTACTCAAGCAAAGGCAAAAGAAAAACTTCTGAAGTATCACATGGAAGACTGTGAGCTCATAGAAACTGCATCCGGAGTATTGGAGAAGATCATGCCATCCTTCCAAAAGGATCCTTCGGCCTCCACATCTGGTAATCTAAAGTCTCTTATAAATTCTGTTCATACACATTTTGATTCCTTAGAGAAGTCAACAGAAGAAAAAGTCTGGAAGGAGTTTTTGGGAAAGAGATTCCCCGAAGTACAAGGACTAATAATCAATGATAGGAGAAATATGGATATTGGGATAAAGAGCTTAGAAAATGCTCTTAAAGATGGTGGAAAAATGTATAAATTTTGTCTATCCTGGTCCAAAGTAACAAAGGATATTGAGAAGAAAATGAAAGAGCAAGAGGATAAACTGTCAAGTGTGTCTCAGAATTTTGATCCTCTCACCTCCTCCATAATAAAACAAGAGTGTCAAACTATTGCAGTTTTAAATGAAATTAAGAAGCTTGAGAAGGAGAAGAAAAATAGAATGAGCAGGTTAAGTGAACTTAGAGGGATAATTATCCCTAAGTTAGAGGCCATGCATGAGGCCCTAACTGATGCTTAGATCATAGCCCAAACCAGTGATCTGACAGATCTAAAGAGGGCAGAGGCTTTTGCATTCCTGTTGAGTGGTCACATCTCAATTTTGGACGGGATGAAACAAAGTTGGGCAACAGAATTTGTCCAGTTGAAGACAACTTTTGCAGATATACTTCCGTATATGTAAGTATGTTATGTCTATATATTTATGCGGCCAAGTATAGATTAATTTTAGAGATTTTGGTATGTGGATCCTACCCTTTGCCATTGATGTCAAAGGGGGAGTGAGGAGCAGTGAAAAATGGGGAGCATAGCTAAGGGGGAGCTCCGAAAAAATGTACATTAGAACAAAGCATCAGCCAAGGGGGAGTGTAGTATAACACTTAGTCATTTTTCACTAAGTGTTGCCATCAATGCCAAAGGGGGAGATTGTTGGAAAGAGACACGTTGTGGCTTCATGAGTGTTGTCATTGATGGCAACAAAGTCCATCCCACACATCCGTAGGACATAGTATGACCATATCGGAAGATAGACTGAAGTGTAGCTTGGTCTGGTAAGCAAGAACAGAGCATGTAGCAAGGTCCGACAGTCAGGTCCAGATCTCTTAGAAGAAGTATCTTAGTAAAGTGTGGACTTGGGGAAGTCAAGAGGAGTACCATGACTAATATATTCCAGAGATTGAGCCTCCAGTGATATAAGAGTGAAAAGATATGAACACCTAAGTGTTGGGTTCCTGTTTGGCAGAGTAGACTGAGGAAGAACTGACCGACAGAGCTTCAAACCTTAATCCAGATGAGATATTGATGGTAATAAAGTTTCTTAAGGGATCATTCATGATTGGCCGAAATGATTGATGACTTCTATAAGCATCTCTTTGATACGCATCACTTGGTAAGAAAGGATTCAGCCGACAGACCAGAGTTTGAGAAAATATTGAGTATTCCGGTTGCTGACTAGAAAGATGTTGAAATCCTTTGTGCGGATATATATACCAGATGGATTTCGATGAGAAGGTGGGTGTGGTGTGTTGTGAAGTATGAAAAAAAGTAGAGAGCAGTGTGGAAGTAGTAATACAGGTCCGGTATGTGACAGGACAGCAACACCAAAGAAGAGGAAGAATGAAGTACATCAAATCAGTGTATTGAGCCTAACCAGAACTGAACTACAACATATGTGGATGCTTCTCGTCAGTTCAAGTATCTTGTTACTTTCTTGTACCTTGTAGATAGTGAGTCTCTTGTAGGTAGTGAGCCTCTTGTGAGCAGTGTGCTCGGGCAGTGAGCCCTAATTGGCAAGTGCCATTTTGTACTATCTTATTCTTTTAACAGAGAATACAATCTTGGGTTAGTCACCTTGTGGTTTTTCCCTTAACAGGGTTTTCCACGTCAAAATCATTGTGTTATGTGTATTGATGTTATTTCTGCTTTCATGGTTATGTTTACTTATATGATTTGATGCTACACTAATTGTTAAAGAAGAATAGAAAGTAGAAGTAATTTAGATAACTGATTCAACCCCCCTCTCAGTTATCAACATATATATATTTCTTAATAAATATAAAAACATTTGCAGAACATAGGGAAAAAAAATTATTAAAATTTTCTAATGACAGGTGTACCTACGCTAATGCAATGCATTGACGCCTAGTACAAAATATTCCTTTGTAAAATTCCCTAGGGCACAAAATGGTGAAATTTTTTCTGACTCCAAAATATGTCAAATTTATATGGATCCATAGGTTTTCACACCTTATGGACTCAACCGTGAAGTCTATTTTTGTCCAGGAGGCCTCCTACAAAAGATCACCCCTGAAACCCTCATACAAAGAGCCCAAAATGAAAACCCACATGCCAAATATCCATGAAACCCTAGATCTGCAACAACCCAAGTCTGCAAGTAGCCTTGTAACCCTGAAAATACCTTCATTCTTTCCTACAAAGCCATGGCTTCCACCATACACAAAAAATCCACTCATAGCTAGGGTTATCAAACAAGATTTCCTCTCACAACCAATCAACAAAGCTTTGATACCAAATGTTGAAATATGCAACTATATAGACTAATTCCTCATAACCCAATGAGATATTAATATGCAACAATAACTAGAAATCCATATGCAAAAGAATAGACAATCATACCATAAATGGTGGCACAAGATATACCCTAGGAAAACCCTCCATGAGGGAAAAACCCAACCTCCAAAAGCATCCATCTCTCATGTATTATTCAACAATAAAGATTACAATACATAATGAATACCCTGAAGCATCAAGCTCTCTACCTGCACTCCATGTGAATAAGCATGTAACCACACATCAAATGTCATGCTTCAAACCCTCACAAATGCAACCTACAAGAGATGTTCAATCAAGTTAAACCCAACCTACAACCAACAAGCCAACTCAACCTCTACAACTACTCGTGTGTTTGTTTTTATAGAGATAAGCTCACACAAATACAACATGTGGTATGATAAAACCATCTTCCCCAAAACCATGAGTCTACAAAACTATTGATCCTCACTTAATTATTGGTACTAAGTTTTCTCAATAATTAAATAATTACAAATAAATAAATAATTATTCTATGTGTCCCACACACATAAAATAATTAACCCAATGTTACATACAACTATTACAAATGGCACCAAATAAATATTTAATGTGGATAAAAACATCACATGGATGCACCACAAATAAATATTTATTTTACATAATAAAGTAATACCAATATTATGTAGGTGTACAGCACACCTATTCCAACACATGCGTCATTTGTAAACATACGACAAAAACCTTTTGAAAAAAGGGTTGAACCTTGGTTGTTGTCACTACATGTAAGAAGCCCCGCCATTTCACCATAGGGTCTCCCCTAGGTAAGGTCCCTCAATTGTTGATGCGGTAGAGGGCAACCCTGTGAGGATTGAACCTTGGTTGTTGGCACTCTGGACACCTGTAATGTCCCATCCTGATTTTTTATGTTTTCTGTTGCTTGTTTTCAATTTTGTGTTTGTTTATAGAAGAAGACAGATATGCAGAAGTTGTTTCTCACAATAGATATAATGGCAAATTAAACAAAATGGTAAATAACTTCACAAAGCACTATTTTCAAACACCCATATTTAGCAACAAACTAAAAGTACAATATATTATCAAAAGAAGAGATACTCAGATGGGGAAAACTCATTACAATGTATAAACAAACATACCCATTTGTTGTTTATAATTTTGCAAGTCTGAAAACAAAGATTACAACAATCTAGAGCTACAAATCCATCTCCTAACATAGCAAACCCTAGCTTCTCTTTCTTGGAAAATGTGTACAATAGTTTAGAAACCCTAGGCACCTCCAAATAGAGTGTTTTGAGGCCTAAAACCTAGGCGCTTCAGTCTAGAGGGCTAACACCCTAACCTGGGATTGTAAGGTTTATTCTGGAAATGTATAACAACAGCCTAAAGATCAATAACTCATCCAATCTACTAACCAAATCATCCTCCAAACACCTACAATATGGTTCATAACTCCACGCCAAGAAAAAAGAGAGAAAATACTCCAAAATGGAGCGCAAAAGCTGTAAAATGGTACGACCTCCTCTGGAATGGTACGACCAACACAAACACAACATACACATTTTTAAACTCACAAAAACTGCTTCATTTTGGTCTAAAAACTCTGCTCAATCCCTTCTCAATAAATCTGCAACAAAAACTTCTTGTAACACTTGTTAATCTATAACAATGAAGTACCCAGTATAACCCCTGTATGAAGTTATTAGCAAACACCCTAGAGAGATCTCTCACTCCTGCAGATGTTGTTCTCCGTGAGGGTTTCCATCCTCAAGAAGCAAGAAGATGGTGAACTTCGTTTAGCCAGCAAATACCTGTGTAAAATTCGAGCATATGCAAATGAGCCTCCAAAAACTCATTTATTTGCCTTCCAAAACCCCACACCCAAGTTGGGCAAATAAAACATTTTAATTTTATTTTAAACTCCTTGTCTCCCATAAAGTGGTGCTCATCCCACAAAGCTTATGTTTCATTTCCACTTTATTTTATCCCTTAGGCACCCCTATAGTCACTTTACAAATAAATGTATTAATCAATGATAAAGTTAAATCTTTAATTTAACTTTATAAAATAATAACTTATCATTATTTAATTTAAAATCATTTGACTATATCAAATATCGAAATGTCGATATCCACTGCTCCCACCGACATATCTAAATATAGTAACCCTACCAGCTAGCTCAATCGATGCCTGAAACTGACTTACTAAATGATGCAGAAGCATCCTGGTTCAAGAGCAATCTTGCATCACCCAAAAAAACATTTGCTTTTTAGTTTGTTTGCATCTCAGTTTATTCTTTTTATTTCCAGTTTAGTTCAGTCAGAAGCAGTTTTTGTATTTTGGTCTGCATTATTTTGCAGTTGCATTTCAAACCTTGCAGAGCTGGACTTAGCATCTAGATTCATTCTTGAACATCATATCCAATTCTCAGAGCATTTGGATAAGTTACTGGAAAGATATCACTATCAGAAGATTGATTGTTTTCTCATAAGAAAGCATCCTGACAGTCTCAGACAATCAGCTAAAAGAGAAAACTTGCGGAGCATTTCCCAACTTGTGAAGCCTAATGACACATCATTCATTGATCTTTGGTTCATGTTTGACCTTCCTCGAGATCCACACGTCAACCCCTTCATTTGCAGAGGAATTCTATGCAATTAGGTCTGACCTATCTGTGTACATACGTTACAGCTCTTCATTGGAGTTTGTGATCTTCCTTGGCTGACGCGGAGGAATCTTTTGATCCAAACATGATATATATTGATGTAATCGAGGCATAGGAAAGTATTCATTGATAGTTAGATGATTTAGAAGATTGATAGTTTGAATTCTGGCGAAGGAGCTTCAAAGCTTTATCTTGCGCATATTTTGTAATCAGGCCTGTGAGCCCTAAGTTGTAAGCCCGCATATTGCCGACCAATCTGTATTTGAATTCTATGATATACTGAATGACTAAATATGCATTTGCTTTACATCTTTGAGTGATTTCCGTTGTGTTTACTCTAGCTTCATAGTCAGGACAGTTCATTCTGTGAACCCTCCTACCGTGATTGCACCAAGTGGTATCAGAGCAAAAGTTCAAATCTTTGGGGGTGAATCAAGTGAATTGGGCAAAGGAATTCTGTAAGATCTTGCTATGGACAGATCGCCGAATCCGAGGCAAGTTACTTGTGTCACAACCGATTGTCAATTATGAGGCAGTTGTCACCTTGTAGCCCGATCGCCGAATTTGAGGCAGTTTATACTTGATCCTAGGAAGAATGCCCATAAGATTATATCCCCTTCATTGAGCTCTCCTAATGATTAAATATTTAATCAATTTAAAAAATAAAAGATTCTTTATTTTGTCAAAAGATGCTTTCATTTTGTCAAAAGATGCTTTCTTTTACTTTCTAAAAAAAATACATTTTAACAATCTTGCAAGTTTATGGAAAAAGTTGGGTTAAATGTGAGTTAAATTTTTTTTTTGGTACGTAAAAAGATAATTATATATATATATTGGAAAATGAAGTTTACATGGGCTGCTTTAGCCAGATTACCAGAGGAGACTGCATAACTGTTATCTGACCATGCAGGGTCACAAAATATTAGAGAGATGCCTTGCAGGGTATAGATAGCCAAAAGTGCCCTATTGTCTTTAAAGCTTTATCTATGTAGCATATGTGCCTATCATTCTTTAAAACCAGCCGAAAGCATAAAACTAGAAACTGCAAACCCTATATACATTGCCAATTACCAACTGAACGGATCAACAGAGTCACATTAGATTCATTCCCTGCGTGAGAGACTGGAAGGACTGCACCCAATCAAATTGACCATTCACCGCCTCCATCTGTAACAATTTTTTGAGGAAGGAAATGACTTTTTCCACCTCTCTGTGTTCTAGCAGCACCATGCCTTTTAAGTCGAGAATGAAAGGCAAGACCTTTACCACTTCGCCCTGGTCCTGAGGTAGAGGAATGTCTCTTGGGTGAGGAACCCCAATTCCTATGGAAACTGCACTGAGAATCTTCTCAAGACCACCGAGGATATCAGCTTTGAAGAGCCTGGTAATTAACAATCTGGCGTCGGCCTTGGAAACCCCTGCATCCAACAATGAAGCAAGAAATATCGAGGAGATGCTAATGTCTACTTTGTATACCTCCCCTGCATCTAGGAACCCGGTGCCCAAAATGATTTTAATTGCAGCCAAAATGAGATCATCGTGGTGATGCAGGACTCTCTTCAGCCTCTGGTCAGTTATCTCGCCTTTAAAGGCCATTTGTCTCACTGAACTCTCCAACTGAATTAGAGTATTTGTTCCTACATTTACCAAGCCTTCAGTTGCAATGCGGGCTATGAATCTTGAATTTCCTGCCATTGAAGCCTAGGGTTTAACTCAAACTGAACTCAGTGAAAAGTTGAAGCAAGGAATGGGAAATTGTGTATCCAAGAGGGGATATAATGTCGCTGGAATGTTCTCGAAGACAATGCCTTGTCGAAGAAGCTAGAAACAAATAAAACCACTCTATGCTCGCTGCATTAGAATCAATGATGATGGTTAATCATGTCTGAGTCTAGCCTTTCCCATGTGAGGCTAAGGTTGATATGTTTGCCACCCTACCACAGTTATTCTAACTGCATTGAATATCCAGTCATTCGATTTTATGATGACATGGATAACGTTCGATTTTCATCGACATCGACCCTTCCACATGATGTATGTGGATAGGGTGCCCTCCATTCCATGCATAATAATTAAAATATTTAAATTTTTATAGAAGTTGGAGTGAGAAAATGAACTTTCTTTTATTTTCTTAAACTTTATTTCAGTTTGTTTTTTAATTTTTTAATTAATTAATTTATAATAGTTATAATAGAAACAAAAAGTAAAAAGTAAAAAAACAAAAAAAACTAAAGTAGAGTCTAAAAAATTAAAAAAAATTCATTCTCCAACTTTAGTTTATTATAAAATAAAATAAATAATATATATTAATATATTACTATATGTGTATATACATTAATATAAAAAAATTTAAAAAATAATAATTGCAACTTTTAATTTATGTTTATTATAAAATTAATCAAATAATCAAATAATATATATTAATGTATGTGCGTATGTTAATATAAATAAATTAAAGTAATTGTGAATTTTAATTTTTTTTATTATAAAATAAAATAAATGAATAAATAATATATATTAATGTAAAAAATTTAAAAAATAGTACTTGCCACTTTTTTAATTTTTATGTATGTATGTATGTGTATTAATATAAAAAAATTAAAGGAGTAGTTGGAAATTTTTAATTTTTATTTATTTTTATATGCAACAATAGTATTTATAAAAAAATATTTTAATTTATTTTATATGCAATTGCGAATTTTTTTAATTTTTATTTATTTTTATATGGGTTAATTTTTATTTATTTATGTAGCAACGTTTTTAATATATATAATACATAGATTGAAAAATTAAAAAATCATCTTTATATTTTGTATTAAAAAAGTTGAGAAAAAAATCTAATTAAAAAGTTTATAAAAAAATCTAATTAAAAAATTTTTAAAAAAATTAGAAACATTTATTTATATAACTCAACTTCAAAAAATCTAATTCAAAATAAAAAATAAAATTTTAGAAACATTTTTTTTCTATAACCCAACCTCAAAAAACAAAAAAAATAGAAACATTTATTTCATGTAACTTAACTTAAAAAAATAAATTAACTTGGGTTAACTTTTGAGTGTTTTTAGTTATTGTCTTTTTTAATCTTTTAGAGAGAACATGTGCATATTTTAATGATATATATATTCATTTATTTAATATCTTAATTTAATTTTTTCAAATAGGAGAGATTTTGTGGGTGGAAAAACCTTATGCCGTTGAGGAGAGTCCCTGTTGTTGGAACAATGGCTGGAAGAATGGATGAGATGATGGAAATAATGAAAACAATGAGAATTCAATTGGATGTTGTCGAAGAAGATAGGCGAAGAGGATTGACACCTAGGCCTAATGTTGAAAGTGATGATGAAGAGGAATTTCAATCTGTTGAACAAATGGGCAAAACCTTAGGAGGTGATGAAGAAGAATCAAACCAAGTCAAGATGTTGTGAGCTATTTCAAAGATTGGGAAGAGACCTAGAGTTGATGTATCGAACTACAGTGGCAATTTGAACCCTGAAGAACTGTTTGATTGGATAAATGACATGGAAGAATACATTGAATATGAAGAAGTTGAAGATCCGGAGAAGGTGAAATTTGCGAAGACAAAGTTGAAAGGACATGCTACTATATGGTGGAAAGAAGTTCGGTTGGATAGAAACATAAGGGGAAAAGAAAAGATTACAAAATGGGATAGGATGGTGACAAAATTCAAGAATCAGTTTGTACTTGCTGACTATGAGTTGGAACTATTGAAAAGATTACAGAATCTGAGACAAAAGGAGAAATCTGTGAAGGAGTATACTGAAGAATTTCATAAGATGATCATAAGGACAAGACAGTGAAGGAAGCAAAGAGAAAGTGGCTAGATACATCAATGGACTGAGATTGAACATTCAAGAGGAACTGAGTTTGGTAAGGATGACAACATTGGAAGAAGCTTATCAGGTTGCCCTAAAAGTTGAATAGAAGTTGAATAAGAGACATGATCAGAGACAGAGAGGTAGAGGAGGTAAATTTCAGAGAGGTAGAACATTTCCCGGAGGAGATAGACTATTTGCGGAGCAGAGCAGACAGGAGAACACATTCAAGAAGGATGACAAAGATAGCAATGCATATCGAAGGGATGACAAAACTTACTACCAGAGAGGAAACCCTAATGCATACCAGAGTGAAGGATACAAAAGAGAAGGAAGAGGACCTGATAGGAGAACATTTAGAGGACCTGTTTTAAGTGTATAGGTGAAGGACATAGAGCATTTGAATGTAATCAGGGGAGTACAAGCAAGAAAATAGAGAACAGTGGAAGATCAACCTATGTTGAAGAACCTGTTGGATCACCTGGTTTAGTTGGCAAACCTGAGAAAGGAGAATTACTTGTGATGAGGAGAGCACTATTTCAAGCAGAGACAAATGAAGAACCACCACAGAGGAAAAATTTGTTCAAAACCAGATGCAAATCAAGAGGTAAATGTTGTAAAGTTGTAATTGATAGTGGTAGTTCTGATAACCTAGTTTCAGAGGAGATGGTGACTAAGATGAAGTTGGAAATATTGAAACACCCTAAGCCCTATCAGATAGCATGGATTCAGGATGATCATAAGGTACTGGTGAGTGAGCAATGTTTGGTGAAATTTTGTATTGGATCATATCATGATGAAGTCTTGTGTGATATTATGCCTATGGATGTTTGTCATATTTTGTTGGGTAGACCTTAGCAGTATGATAGAAAATCTATACATGATGGGAGAAAGAATACATACACTATAACATCAAATGGGAAGAGAATTACCTTGATTCCTTTGGAAGATGATCCTGAGAGTGAAGTGTGTGGGAATGCTAAATGTTGTTTGGTAGATGGAAGAAAATTTCTAGATGGATTGAGACATGAGAATATGTGGATGGATTGAGACATGAGAATATGTGCTATGCTTTGATCCCTAAGAAGCCTAAAACTTTGAAGGAGACTGAAGGAGTACAGCTGGAGGAGATAACTGAATTGCTGATAGAGTATGAAGACATCATATCAGATAATGCACCTGAAGGATTGCCACCAATCAGGAGTATCAGTCATCACATGGATCTTATACCAGGAGATAGTTTGCCTAACAAAGCAGCACACCGAATGACACCGACAGAGAATGAAGAATTGAATAGGTAGATATAGGAGTTGTTGAGGAAAGGTTTGATCAGAGAAAGTTTGAGTCCTTGTGTAGTACTTGTAGTGCTAGCACCTAAGAAGGATGGAGAATGGAGAATGTGTACAGACTCTAGAGCAATAAACAAGATCACAGTTAAGTATAGATTTCCTTTACCTAGGATAGATGATATCATGGATTGTTTTAGTGGAGTAAAATATTTCACAAAGATAGATTTGAAGAGTGGATACCATCAGATCAGAATTAGAGAAGGAGATAAATGGAAGACTACTTTTAAGACAAATGAAGGATTATATGAGTGGTTAGTGATGCCTTTTGGATTGACAAATGCACCTAGTACTTTGATGAGGTTGATGAATGAAGTCTTGAAGAAATTCTTAGGTAAGTTTGTTATTGTATATTTGGATGACATTCTGATTTTCAGTAAGACAAAACATTTGCAGCACCTTAGACAAGTATTGCAGAGACTGAGAGGAGAAATTGTTGATAAACATCAAGAAATGTAGTTTCATGAGGAAGAATTGGTATACTTGGGATTTGTAATTTCTGCGGAAGGATTGAAGATGGATCCTGAGAAAGTGAGAGCAATTGTTGAATGGCCTAGACCAGAGAGCATTGGAGAAGTCAGATCATTTCATGGATTGGCTAGTTTCTATCAGAAGTTCATCAAAAAATTTAGTTCAGTTTGTAACCCTATGACAGAGACAATGAGAGGTGACAGAAAAGATTTCAAGTGGACATCAAGAGCAGATAAAAGTTTTGAGTTGTTGAATCAGAAAGTGACAAAACAACCTGTTTTGGCATTACCAGATTTCAATAAGGTATTTCAAGTTGATTGTGATGCAAGTGGGAATGCAATTGGAGCAGTGTTAAGTCAAGAAGGTAGACCAGTAGCATATTTTAGTGAAAAGTTGAATGATGCAAGGAGAAGATATTCAGTTCATGATCAAGAGTTCTATGCCATAATTCAAGCCTTGAAGAAGTGGAGACATTACTTGTTGCCTAAAGAGTTTGTGTTGTATACAGTTCATCAAGCTTTGCAATATTTGAATAGTCAAGGTAAGTTGAATCAAAGACATATGAGATGGGTAGAGTTCATGTAGAGTTATGCTTTTATGTTGAAGCATAGGAGTGGTAAGTCAAACAAAGTTGCAGATGCATTGAGTAGGAGAAGGAACTTGTTGACAGAGATGAGAGTTGAGGTGTTGAGATTTGATGAATTGAAGAACATGTATGAAGAAGATCTTGATTTTGCAAAACCTTGGAAAGCATGTAAGGAACTTGTTGAGATGGATAGGAGTAAGTGGTTGGACTATTTCATTTAGGAGGATATGTTGTTCAAGGGAAAATAATTGTTCATACCTAGAAGTTCCATGAGAGATAATTTGATCAAGGAGAAACACAATGGTGGATTGGCAGGTAATTTTGGTATTGATGAGACAATAGCTTTGGTGAGTGAAAACTACTTTTGGCCTCAGATACATAAGGATGTTGGGAAATTTGTGCAGAGTTGTAGAATTTGTCAAGTTGCAAAAGGGAGTAGTCAGAACACTGGATTGTATAAATCTTTGACAGTACCGGAGAGACCTTGGGAAGACATAAGTATGGATTTTGTAATGGGATTGTAGAAGACACAAAGAGGACATGATTCAATATTGGTAGTGGTGGATAGATTTTCAAAGATGGCAGTGCATGTAGCTGACCTATTTTTCAAGGAGATTGTAAGATTGCATGGATTACCTAAGAGCATCATTTCAGATAGAGATACAAGATTTCTGGGATACTTTTGGAAGACACTTTGGAAGAAGATGAAGACAGATTTGAAATTTAGTTCAACTTTCCATCCACAGATTGATGGACAGACAGAGGTAGTGAATAGGAGTTTGGGAAACTTGTTGAGATGTTTGGTTGGAGAGAAGGCGGGAAGCTAGGATTTGATTCTTTCACAAGTAGAGTTTGCATACAATAATTCAATGAATAGGAGTACCAGAAGAACACCTTTTGAGATTGTTACTGGAGTAAACCCTAGAGGAATAACAGAATTGAGAGATATCAATATGGAAGAAAAGAGAAGTGTAGAAGCAGAAGAATTTGTAGGACAAATGGAGAGTGCATAATCAGGTGAAGAAGCATTTGGATGATATGAATAGTAAGTACAAAAAGAAAGTAGATGAGAAGAGGAGACATAAGGAATTTGCATTAGGAGATGAAGTGATGGTATACTTGAGACAAGAAAGATTTCCAGTTGGCACATATAACAAGTTGAAGACGAAGAAGTTTGGACCTTGTAGGATACTCAGAAAGTTTGATTCATGAAATGCATATGAAGTGGAGCTACCAGAGACATTGGGTATATCATCTATTTTCAATATTACAGACCTATATCAGTATCACAAAGGAGAGTTCGGTGACAACATTGAAGAAGACTTGAAGAAGCAGTTACCACAACAAGCATCGAAGCAGATTGAGCACATTTTGAACAACAGAGTTGGATGCACCACCAGAGGAAGACAATACAAAGAATACCTTGTGAAGTGGAAAGGCATACCGAAAGAAGATTCATCATGGATTTCTTAGGATGAGGTGGATGGTCTTGGTTTCCCTCTAGCCCCAACAAAGTGAGGGACTCACTTTTTCAGTAACCCCGGATGTCTGATGCAGGAGCATCCTAGTTCAAGAGAAATCTTGCATCACCCAAAAAAACATTTGCTTTTTAGTTTGTTTGCATCTCAGTTTGTTTCTTTTCATTTCCAGTTCAGTTCAGTCAGAAGCAGTTTCTACGTTTTGGTCCACATTCTGCCATAGTTGCATTTAAAACCTTGCAGAGTTGGACTTAGCATCTAGATTCATTCATGAACATCATATCCAATTCTCAGAGCATTTGGATTAGTTACCAGAAAGATATCGCTATAAGAAGATCAACTGTTTTCTCATTGTAGACACCCAAAATTAACCTAATTATCATTAGCATTCAAATGTCGCATTAGCTATCATCTGCATTTGTCTAACACACTTGAGCAATGTCCCTAGCACTTATTTCTTCTATTAATTAAATAAATTTATATTTATTTAATTAATTCATTAGCTATTTATTCTATTTTCCCTAATCTATAATTAAATAATCTTTAATTATTTAATTATCTTATTTCTATCTATTTTAATTAAATAAATCTTATTTATTTAATTAAAATTCCACCCATAAATCCACTTTCCAATTAATTAAATAAATTTTATTTATTTAATTAAATTTTCTTATCATTTATCTCAATGAGCCGACATGTGTGCCTCCTTTATTTAAAAAGATAAGTGGTACTACATCTTTTATTTAATATCTTTCGCATGTAGTACTTTTTATGTACATGGGCACACATAAGCCTTATCTTCCCTCCACTTGTCATCTACACATTCACCTATGATCATCTTTTAATCTTAGCCATTCACATAACCATCAAATCTCCACCGTTGATTAATTTTGGTTGAGTTATATATAAACACCCTCTCATTCCATACTACATATATCCAGCATTCATATAGTGTCTACATTATCATCTTGAGCATATTGAGCATTTTAGCATCTATCTATCATATTAGCATTATCATCCATCCATTTATGGCAGTTTTTATCTTCATAATTGTTCATTGTTGAAGAAGCAATCCATATCATAAACAAGGAATCATACAATCTAAGTGATATTGTTCTTGAATTGCATGCTTTTGTTTTCATTTGGATTAGATTCTTTGATGATGGTAGGGTTAGATTTTCAATTGTATGCTTGATCTTATTGACCTGATTTTTACCTATCACATTTTGGCACGCCTAGTGGGACCCACGTCCTTGATTAACTTTGTTATTTGAAGTTGTTTTTGTGAAGATTAGATTTTCTAAGAGCTTACGGCAAGTTCCAGTCACTTTTGAGAGAAAACTAGTCGTTGCCTGAACAAACGCATCACTTTTAAGCTGAAACTAGCCGCTTACAACATTTTCTGAATCACTTACAAGCTAACAGTGATCGCTTATTGACTTTTTTGCATCACTTTTAATCTAACAGTGATCGCTTTTAGCTATCTGGTCGCTTTCGGCAAACCTAGGGTTTCTTGTTATATCTAGTTTTTTCACAGATCTGGATCGCTTATGACCTATAATCAGTTGCATGTTGTTTTTTTGCATCGCTTATGAGCTTTATCATTTCGCATCTAGCATTACTAGCATCACTTCAGATCTGTAACATTTCGCTTGCGGTAGAATAATAGTTCACTTTTGATCAACAGTTGATCGCCTCTAGTAACTGTGTCATTTTTAGTTTTTATCATTTACAGTTTAGTTTTCTTGGGTACTAATTAGGTATTGGTGTAGCATCTTATCGATTGTCCTCTGATCGGTCCAAGATTTGTGATTTTTTATTAATTTAGGAACATTTGGGCTTGGTGCTTAAAAAGAATCATTGTTTGCTCCGTGCTTGATTCATCTTTTTTTATTGCTCGAATGTGCATGTTTGTAACCCAAATTTAATAGCAAAAGTATCCTCTCCCCTTGCCTATCAAATGGATCTTGGGTGCATGAGAATTTGTTATTATCTTTAGAGGGCCTACCTTCCCGATGTGAGAAGGGTACGACCCAAGTGGTAACGGGCTAAAGCCAAGTCCTTCCGAACCTCTATATAAGAAAAGTGTTTGTGTCGAAAGCCACAAACAACAGGTGTTGTTGTGTTATACCGACAGCCAACCTCCCTCAAAACCCTCCAAGGTGTAACCCTTGAAAGCTGGGAGACTCCATAACTGAGAGTAGCGTTGCCGCACGTATAGCCACCCAAATGGATGCCCTTATTAGCAACCTTGTGTAGTAGCCAAAATCCTTCTATTTGTTGACGCAAAAGGTGGGACCCTTGAAGCCATCTTGATTCACGTGGCTCTTAGTAGAGATAGCAGGGACAATCCTAAGGTTTGGTGGGGGGACAGGCCTTGGGAAACCTAGATCTTGGTATGCATGAGAAGCGTGTGCTATGGAGAGGAGCCGATGCTACCAAGATCTTTAAGCTATTTGCTTTGAATAAGCACGGCCAATGGACTCAACAAATACAGTCCTTTCCTAGCCTAGATTGTACAAGTTTATGATTGTTGTGAGTGTGAGTGATTGAAATTACTATTTTCTTGCCAAAAACACAATTCATACATATTTCCTGATAGACACAGATCACTTTTGAGTTTTAATTGCCCGCATACAAACAAATAGATCACCTTTGAACAGCAGCTAGTCGCCTTTTTGCCTGAATTGAATCACCTTTAAATAGCAGATAATCACCTCTGGCCTAAACTGAGTCGCCTTTGATCAATAGTAAATTGCTTTTGAGTTAAATATGCTTGCCTATAGCAAATTGGCTCGCCTCTAGTTAATACTGTAGCCTGTTACTTGAACCAAAACCAGCTCATTTTTAAGCTATTATCAATCGTTTTTGTCCTTTTTTGAGTCGCATTTGAGCTATTACCTGTCGTTTGTGGTTAATTATTAGCAAGTCTTAGTGACTCAACCAAATCAGCTACATCTCCAGCTTGCTTAGCTTCAGCATTAGCTTTCAAACCTGCCTCTGATCATTTGCAGACACCTGGACTTTGTCTCCTGTTTTGAGCATACCCAACAATTGGACTTTGTGAACTTTCCATCCTTTTGAGATCCCAAACCAACAAACCAAACATCAAACAATCAGAAAAATAACATATTTTGGCTTTAGCCTTAGCAACATCAACAAAACAACAACCTTAACAAACAACTTTTCCCTTGAGTGTGTAAGCTATTCTCTAGGGAAGTTCAACCAAGCAACCAACAACCAACAACTAGCTACCAATAATAACAAAGCAAACAACAAAAAACCTAGCAAAGCAACCAACAAACAAACAAATCAGCAAAGCATCATCTTTTGGATCTCAAACCTTGACAAGCTAAAGTTCAATTTTCAAAATCAACCATCATGCCTCAAACTAGGAGCCAATATAGAGCTGAAATGGAAGCCAAACTGTGAGCTGAGATGGAAGCCAAGATGCAACAATCACGATCAACACCCCTTAGAGATGCAACTCAATTTACAACCAGCATGCCTTCTCACATGTCTGTGCCTCATGGGTACACTATTAGCGAGTCATCACGCCAAGTGCAATCACACCCCTTCACAATGATTTATGAAGAGCATTCCCAAGAGGACTTTTCTAACTATCAAGACACACATGTATGGGACCAAGTTGAGAAGCTTGTTTTATCTGATCCTAATTGCTACTTCTTGCAACTTGCCCACATGGGAGCCAAACTACCAAGAGACTTTGACATATCCGCTATTCAAGAGAATGATCCAAGCACTCCTGTTGTTGTTGCAAAGGGACCATCCACTATAGCCACACCATCGCATACCATGCTACAAAATCCATCTTCCAACCCATCTCTTTCATTGCCTATTGTTACTTCATTCGACCCCCCATGCTCAGAGTACACTTTAGAACCTTTGATAACTCCAACCAATGTGCTCCCTTTCCTTTCACAAAATCTGAACATTCCATCTTTCCATGTTTCCCAACATACTCCTCCTACCATGACCATATCTGCGCCTCAAGTAACACAAGCTATCCATGGTGCTCAAGTGCAAACTCCTCAAACATCACAATCTATTCCCATATTCCATACTTTGCAAGCTTCCCAAGCTATCCAAACAACACCAGCAGTCCAAGCTTCACAATCATTGCAATCTGCTATCCCCATTACATCAGATGTGGACACCACATCCCATATTCCTACCACTGCTAATATGATCTCCACCATCTCCATGAATTAATCCAATGCATTATACAATCCCAATGTTAGTCTCATTAACATGAGTGACCCACCTATTGTTTCACAAGCTAATCCTAGCACTGCAGTCTCTTATGTTGATCAACTTACATCAATTACGTTATCTTTCGATAATCCTTTGTAAATCATCAATCCATATTATACTACTCAAGGATTACCCATCGTCACCCAACACATGACGTATACCAATCCTCATGTTGTCCAAAACACAAACCCAAATGTGCATCCTTCTTCTGCATCTACCAATCCTTCCATCACTTACCATATTGCAAATCCCATGCTGAATTCATAACTAGTGACCAATGCCAATCCATCCTCTACTTCCCATGTCATGCAAAACCTTGGTGCTAATTCATCGCAATATACCCAACCATTGCTTGTGTCTCAAGGACAGCAATCCTCCAACACATATGTGTCACATACTAATCCTATGACATATATTGTGAGTACGCAACCTCAACAAACGGTCATGGCTTCGTATATCCCGCAACAGCAACCTCAATATACATCATATTACACTGCACCTTTGAACCAACAACCCCCTTTGCAACAACAACAACTATCTCCAACAGATGTTCAACAAATGATTAACAAAGTGGTAGGCCAAAGAAAGAAAACATTTTCCTTAGAGGACATATGCGCTTATCCATTTGACAAGTCACTTCATATGACACCTTTTTTACCACATTTTGAAATTCCACAATTTGACAAATACAAAGGAAAAGGAAATCTGGATGACCATCTTAGAGCATTCTTTGTGGCATGTCTCGATGTTGCTCAAGATGATACATATCTTTTGAGACTATTTCCCCGAAGCTTAGCGGGGCAAGCTCTTGAATGGTTCTCTCATTTATCTCCAGGCATTAGATCTTTTGCGGAATTGGCAAATAAATTTTGATCACACTTCTCTTTTAACATTGAACATGAAGTGAACATGAATGACCTTGTCAACAATAAACAACGCAATGGTGAAGCTTTCTCTTCATTTACTCAACGATGGTGTAATATGGCTAGCAAACTCTCATGGGAAATACCTGAAAGACAACAGCTTGATATCTTTGTTCAAAATCTTCATCCCGAGCTTTCATTCCAATTACAATTACAAAGTGCTAGCACCTTTGATGAAATTATTTCCAAAGGAACCATTATTGAACACGCTTTAATTGCTAAAGGCACTATCAAAATTTTTTGAGATAACAAAGACTATCCTCCAAATTCCAACAATAAATCTCGCTTTTGGAACAAGAACAAGAATGTTGTCAACGATGGTGTTGTAGATGCAAAGAACATACAAACAATGAAAGCTCCTATCAACATTTAGGCTACTTCTACAACAACTCAACCTTTTCAGCGAACTCAACAATGATAAACTTCAAATCCCTGCCAACAATTCACACCATTAGCAGGAACCTATGGAAGTTGTCTTTCGAAAGATTCTCCAAGTGGGTGATATCATGTTACTGGATGCACCTCCCAATGGTGAACCACTCTTCAAAGCTCCTTGGTACAAAGAAAATGAGTATTGTGATTACCATAGAGTCAAAGGAAACAAAACAAATGGTTGTATGTATTTAAAGCATGTCATTCAAGATTGCATCAACCAAGGTTTAATTAAAATCACACCTCCAACAACACAACCTACATAGCAACTGACATCGAACTATGATCTAGATGCTTTCAAGAATCCACTTCCATCTCATGATATACCAAGTAACCCCCATGCTGGGAATGCCATTCAATACAACTATGACTCATCCACTATTGGCCGCATTGACCATGCTCACATTTCTACCATTACTATCCAAGGCAAAGCACCTGACTATGTTGTAACTACTCGAAGAGGTCGTGTTACTATTCAAGGAGCACCTGTCCATCCTCCTCAACTGTCCTCTAGCTATAATATCCTTGATCACCTTGGCAAAACACCTACACATATTTCCATTCTTGAGTTGCTTCACATATCCCCTGCCCACAAAGCCATCCTTGACAAAGCCTTACAAGAATCTTTGGTGCCTAACGATATCGATACCACTCAATTCCAATCTATGGTAGCTAACATTGCAGCCCCGTGCCATCTCACCTTTTCCAACAAATATCTTCATCCTTCCATCAACCCATCACATAACGAAGCCCTCCACATAGAAGTGTTTGTCAACCAATGCCATATTAAACGAATCTTAGTGGATGGTGGAGCTGGTCTTAATATATGTTCCTTAAAATTAATAAAACAATTGGGATATTCTGAGAAAGATGTTGATACTTCCAAGGTCATTACTATCAAAGCATATGATGATGCCGAGAGAGATACTGAAGGGATTATTCACTTGCCTATCCAAGTTGGGCTGGTCACTACTGAGACCTATTGTTAAGTCCTTGATATTGAGCTTCCTTATAACACCATCCTTGGCTGTCCATGGATCCATGCCCTCAAAGCAGTTCCTTCTACATACCATCAATGTCTTAAATTTCCACATAATGGTGTTGAGATTACTATCCATGCTGATCCCAATCCATTTGAATTTTGTCATGCTTTTCAAGCTAAGTATCATAGCCCTAACCGCATTCCTATCAACACTGAAGCATATCCATCTTCATCATATGTAGATCCATCCGCCTTACTCAAGCCATCATCTAGTAAAGCCGCTTCCAATCTCTGTATCAAGTACACCAAACATGGCCTGGGTGAGTACACATTGCAAGAATCTTGTTGTGTTGGAACTCTTCCCTTGTCTCCCAAATCTCATGGCAAACCTTCTACATCCAAGCCATCTTCATCCACAACTGTCATAAAAGCCCCACCCACAGTTTTCATTAAAGGTGGATACCCAGATGATGAGGACATTGATGACATCAACTCTTGGAATTCTTTGGTGAGAATGACCAAGTCCAACTCGAAATGGAGAGGTATAACAATGGGTTCTGCATCATTAAGAACATGGGCTACAAAGGACATGGTGGATTGGGATCACAGGAACAAGGACCTATTGAACCCATTGTTGTGTCTAAGAAGTTTAATAAGCAAGGCCTTGGCTATCAGCAGGAGGTACAACCTTCCAAAGATATTAAGTGTGTTTCCAATATGGACGTTGGACCTTCCTCGGTAGGAGAGACTTCTAGTTCGGATACCATCGACAACTCCTCCCTTCATATTACTGACCTTTTCCAAGAAGCCTCCATCTTCATGATTTCCACAATTTCCTCTAGCCATAGCCATTTGTCTGTTACCCTTTCACTCGTATAACCTGACCTCGTCTATTGGGACCAACAGGGGGCACTGATATTGGATACATTTGAAAATGACGAAGCTATTGCTGAATTCATGGGATTGTGACAAGGCATTCCATTAGGTGATCATAAAGCAGGTTTAATGATAGACCTCCCTAAACTAGCATATTTTGGCAGAAGTATCAAATTCTTCAGTCACAAAAGTGAAATAAATAAAATAAAAAAAGATAGGTCACTAGGTGAAAACCGAAAGGTGCCTCTTGATCGTGAAAAAGTAAAAATAAAGGACGTATCCGAAGGTGAAAACCTCTCTAAGGCGCCTGAGGATGGGGGATTTGATCTTCTTGTTGCCACTGACTATCATGAGAAATCAACAGTGCTATTTGAAAAATCACAAGACATGAACTTGGGTACAAAGTAGAATCCAAAGATCACTTTTTTGGCAGCATCACTATTAGAGCAGGAAGAAGAGACTTCACAACATTCTTCATAAAAAGAGCTATCAATTTTGCATGGACTTACGCTGACATGCCAGGTCTAGATCCATCACTGGTGGTACATCATTTAGCAGTATCTCCTAATGCAAATCTTGTCAAACAAAAATTGCACAAAATGCATCCGTAAGTAGCTCTATTGGTTAAGGCAGAGATTCAGAAGCTGCTAGAAGCAAAGTTCATAAAACCTATTGATTATCCAGAATGGGTTTCAAACTTGGTACCTATAGCCAAACCTGATGGATGAGTTCATTGTTGCACAGATTTCAGAGATCTTAATAAAGCATGCCCTAAAGATGACTTTCCACTACCAAGCATAGACAACATTGTAGATCTCATAGCTAGACATGAAATGCTATCTTTGATGGACGGATTTTCAAGATATAACCAAATCAGAATAGCAGAAGAAGATCAAGACAAAACATCGTTCATTTGTCCATGGGGTACATACTGTTGGGTTGTAATGCCTTTTGGTCTCAAGAATACTGGAGCTACTTATCAACGAGCCATGACAGTTATCTTCCATGACCTTTTTCACACTATCATGGAAGACTATGTTGATGATATCCTAGGGAAATCCAAGACAAGAGAAGGACATCTACAGGTATAACCACAAATCTTTGATCGACTAGAGAAATATCAAGTTAGATTGAACCCAAAGAAATGTGTATTTGGCGTGACATCTGGAAAATTGTTGGGATACATTGTGTCTCGATGAGGAATAGAAGTGGACCCAGCCAAAGTAAAAGCTATCATGGAAATGCCTCCGCTAGCAAATCTCAAGCAACTTCGTAGTCTACAAGGAAGGTTACAGTCCATCCACAGATTTATCTCACAATTAGAAGATAAATGTCATCCTTTCCAACATCTTCGCAAGGGTGAACCTTTTAAGTGGGATGAAAAGTGTCAACAAGCCTTCGACAAAATAAAGGAATATCTGGCGACACCTCCTGCGTTAGTACCTCCTATACTTGATCGCCCATTATTGCTCTACATATCTTCAACAACAGTAGCATTGGGCGCCCTTCTAGCTCAGCATGATGATTCAGGGAAAGAGCAAGCCATTTACTATATCAACAGAACTCTTGTGGGATATGAACTTAATTATTCATCTATGGAAAAAGCATGTTTAGCATTGGTGTTTGCTTCTCAAAATTTGTGACATTATATGTTAAACCAAACAACAAAGCTCATATCCAATGTTGATCCACTCAAATATCTTCTCTCTAAAGCAATCCTTACGGGAAGATTAGAAAAATGGGTTATGATCTTAAGTGAATTTGACATACAATATGTGGATCAAAAGGCCATAAAAGGACAAGTTATTGCTGATCAATTAGCTACAGTACCCATCACAGATATTCATCCAATACGTCCAGAGTTCCCTAATGAAGGATTGTTCAAGCTAACTTCACCAACATTGTGACAACTATATTTTGATGGATCTTACACACAACATGGATTAGGATCAGGGATATTGTTTGTTACCCCTCAAGGAGATTGTATCCCAAAATCATACAGAATTGCATTTCCATGTACCAATAACATAGCGGAGTATGAAGCTTTAATCACAGGATTATGCATGGCAGTACAATGGGCTATCAAACAGCTACAAGTCTTTGGAGACTCTCAATTGGTTATCAAACAAGTATTAGATGAATATCAAACAAAATACGAGAAGCTTCTCCCATACAAGGTAATGGTGGATGATTTTAAAAAGTATTTTGACAATATCACCTTTGAACAAATCCCAAGGCTACAAAACAAAGCAGTAGATGCCATGGCTATGATTGGATCTCTTCTAGACATGCCATCCAATACACACAAGTGTGAGTTCCTGGTTGAACAACTTTTGATTCCAGCATTTGAAGTACAACAATCTGAGCCTATTTGTGAAATTGTTGGTCCCAATTTGCTATGGTATGAGGATATATACGAGTATCTCCATGATCAAACCTTTCCATTCCAACTATCTAACACCCAACACAAAACCTTTATCCGTCAAGCCTCTCGTTACACTATCTTAGGAGATACCCTTTATCGCCTGAGTCTTGATGGTATCCTCCTTAGATGTCTTGATTCTGAGGAAGCAAAGGTTGCCTTACATGAAGTACATGAAGGTGTTTGTGGATCGCATTCCGCTGGCCCTAGTCTTGTTAAGAAACTTCTACGAGATGGATATTATTGGCCAACTATGGAGAAAGATGCATAACAATTTGCAAAGAGATGTCTACAGTGTCAGAAGCATGGACATCTAATACATGCACCAACACATGAACTTCAACCTATCACTACTCCATGGCCCTTCTCGCAGTGGGGACTTGATCTTATAGGTAAAATCTATCCTACTTCATCTAATGGTCATAAGTTTATCATAACCGCCACTAAATACTTCACAAAGTGGGTGGAAGCCATACCGATGATCTATATTACTGGCAAGCAAATATCTAAGTTCATCTTACGAAGTTCCTCAAGCCAGTGTCACTGATAATGGTCATCCTTTCAAGAACCAAGAGGTTAGGGATCTTTGTAACAAGTTTCATATCCAACATAGATTCTCTACACCTTACTATCCTCAAAGAAATGGCCAAGATGAGGCTTCTAACAAAATAATTATCAAGATCCTCAAAAAGACAATCAATGAAGCTGGTCGTGATTGGCATTTGCAACTTCATCCTGCATTATGGGCATATAGAACAAGTATCAGAACTCCCACTGGAGCTACACCTTATGCCCTTGTGTATGGTACTGAAGCTATCCTACCTATTGAGGTTGAGATCCCCTCGTTGTGAGTATCTCTACAGCATACTATCTCAGATGAAGAATATCGAGTATCCAGACTCCATGATCTTGAGCTACTAGATGAACGACGTATTACAACACTCAACCATCTTCAAGTCTATCAAAACCGTCTACGCTGCAGCTATAACAAAAAAATTAGAGAACGCAGATTTCAAGTTGGAGATCTTGTCCTTACAGAAAATCAAAGGAATCAGCAACATTGTGAGAAATAGGGCAAGTTTGAACCAAATTGGCTTGGTCCTTTTGTTATCACAACTGTCTATGGATCAGGTGCATACACTCTCTCAACACCTGACAACATTACCTTGGATGAACCAGTCAACAGCATCCATCTCAAGAAGTTCTATTCGTGAATCTCAGCTATTTCAAAAAAAAAAACCATCCAATAGTGAAAATCACTTTGTGGCACTTTGGATAACAAAAATATAAATAGTACAAGATAAATAATCCGTCCTCTGGTGAAAACCTGGTAAATAGGCACCTTGGATAAGTACCATAGTGAAAACCTAGCAAACAGGTGCTATGTGTAGTGACCAGCTTCCACCGTCTGCTTAGCTTGTTTGATCACAGCTTTTCCTAGCATATTTCACCATCTTACCTACATAATCCATATCATAATCCACATTTTGCCTTGTACAAACATCATTGACCATTTATCCATAATAAAAGTCTCTCCATCCTTGCCTCTGCCATCCTAGCCTTCGTGGTTTGGATTTTGTTGGGGTAACTATATCATTTGGCATCTTAGTATCTTGACCGTACGCACCATCTCTCATCGCTTCTCCATAATAAACCTCATCCCACACTAGGGGCACTTGTTTAGCCTTATTTGGAAGTGGATACCTCTAGCTCTAGCTCATAACACAACAAACACCCAAGTTCATAACACAACAAACTTTCAACTTCAACCATCGTGCACATCCAACTTCAAACATGGCAAACATTTGCAACCAGGATTCATATCTTCACAATCAATTCAAGCTCAAACATTATCAAAAACATCAAAAAACGTCAAAACTTTTCAAAATCCAACAAAAAAATCAAAAGATCGCAAAAACCCAAGCAATAAATTTGATTTTTCAACATCAACCATCAGCATAATAAGCAAGAACTACATCCCCAACTCTATCATTCAAATCCTTGATCCCGTGGATACAGGGTATGTAGGCAATCTGAAATGCAAAGGAAGCACTCTGATTTAGGAGAAAATGATAGCCCTCTTTTCATCATCCATCTTTCATCTTTCTTCTAATCATCCTCCAATCTTTCATCCCCCTTTCTTCTATCTTTCATCACTTACATCATTAATAAACCCAGAACTACATATTCATCATGTCTCATTACTATCGTAAATGTGCTTTGATCCTGTGGATACAGGGTATGTAGGCAATTTGGAATACGAAGGAAGTTTCCAGTACTCAAGCATAGATGATCCACCCCATCTTCATCTTCTTTCATTTTCCATCTTCTTCTCTTTGATCAGCTCAAGCAGGAAGCAGACTATCCGCACCAGTGAAAGCCCAAGCACTTTAACCAATTAGCGATGAGCTAGAAGCTATTTGTCCGCATGCCTTAAGCCAACATTTGCTATAGCATTTTACCAATATCTTTAGCCTTCAACAGGATGCAACTTTCCTCTTAACAAGGTCCTAGGTTAAATCCATCCAAGAGCACTTAAAATTTGGCAAGAGAACATGATGACAGTATCTTTTGTTTTATCTTTTGATTTATCTTTTGTCCCTTTTCTATGCCTAATCAAGACTGCCTCGATCTATCATATCTTGGTACGTTGTGATAAAGTAAGGAATGGCACATGGTCATATTGCTTTCATATGCCGTGTTTGTGGGATGATCTTATTCTCTTCCTATGTGTATTGGTATCTTGTACGTGTTGGGATCAGCATCTTACATATCAATATCTCTCGCATATGAGAAGCTAAACAGTCTCTTATGCACATGAGACTATTCTATGTCAAGACTAGTTCCATACATATAACCAGCAAGGTGTCACTATGTGTAGTAGAAATAAGCTCAAACCATTGCTTGTAGCATTGAAGTCCATCTCGAAACACTAGATGCTATTCATATCTTGTGTATGTTGGTTCAACATCTTGACCTCATATGTTCAGACAAGATTGTAGTATGTTAGTTTTGCATTGGATATCTCGACACCTTGGTCCTCTATACCTTGGTGCATAACATCCATATGCTATATCAAACATAAGGATTGCATTTCTTTTAAATTCTGAGAAATTACTTTAAAAAGTTGCCACTTCCTATATCCCTTCCATCATCCGCCTATGTGGTTCTCAACTAAGATCAATCTTTCTTCCATCTTCATTGTCTACCTCCTTTATCTTGCAAAACAAGTGTGTTAGACATATCATATCATATCATATCATTACCATCTATATAAGCATCAATGCATATCATATCATTAACATCTACATATTTGCGTTACCATTAGCATCATACGTTTCCATTATTTCCATTTGCATATTCATATCATTTGCGTAAACATCCATATTGTCCATGAAAATACAACATGCATAACCATCATAATACCATAAGTTGCATCCATAATCACATAGAACCAAAGCCATCATATATATACATAAATGTGTTAATATACAAGTGTCTACATGTACAAGCTGAGACATCAAAAATGTATGTATAATCGGCTCTATGCCTCATCATGATACAACATAATATACATAAACAATGTAGCCCTGGTGACTACTGGCAGCTCCCTCGCCCTGACCACCGCCACTGGGTCCTGCACCTATCCCCCTATCTCTCTGTGGCCCCATCACTGATGCTACAAATTGAGATCCACCTGTCCTCCCCTCGCCAGAAGTTCCTGACCTGTTCTTGAAGCTAGGCTACCTCTGCTCTGCTGGCATGGCCCCATAGTATAAGCCTCTGTAATACTTAGCCTCACGCTGTACTCTCTGTAGCTCTCCCTGTGTCTATGTCAACTGTGTGGCCAGATACATAGTAGCTCCATCTGTACCCAATGCAGCCACTGTTCTATCTCGCTCGCCAGTTATCACCTGTAATTGTTGAACAATTGTATCCCTCTCTATCCGCAGACCATCTCTCTCAACCCTCATTGCCTGCATCTTCTATATGGCAGTGTCTTGCTCCACCTGCATCATCTACTCATGCTACCTAGCTGTATCCCTCTCCCTTGTCACTCTGGCCATTGAACCATCATCCTGCCCATCACCATCCTGTGCTCTAGCCTGTAGTTGTGCCTGGTATGTCTGAGCATGTGCTCTAGCACATCGTAACCCTATCACCACTTGATGCCTGTCTAGCTCCACTCTCCTCAGCCTCATCTGAGCCCGCTATCTCCATCTCCTCTCCTCCTTAATCCTCATCCACAGCTGCTGAATAACAACATCATCACCTCCTAATATCTGACCCTGAGGCTGTGCAAGTATCTAAGGCTACCCCTGTGCCTATCCCTGAACCTATATCCCTGGTGCTACTGGCACAACAGCCTGTGCTAGTGGAGCTCGTCGTCATCTCCTCCTGACTGGTCTCTCCATCCCTATCTCTCCTATCTCTCCAACCCTCATCAGCCAAGTCAATCTCGCTGTCACCCAGGATGCATCATAATTTGGTAGCGTGCCTGGATCTGCAGGACCCTGTCCCCACTGCCATACAAATGGTTGTAGCCCCTCTCTCTCCGCCAAAGCCATGTCAACCACTACCTCTATCCCCCAATCAAAAACCTCCTATTGAGTCCTCCCAAAAATGGCATCACCAACTGGTATTGCCTATGGCAACCAAAACTGTCTCAAAACCCTCTCGAGAAAATAGCACTCTATAATATATATCCCACGTCCAAAAATATATCTCACTTGCCGAGCATAGACAAGCTCTCTGTCCTCCTCATCCCATCTCTCACATCCTAGCCATGGCCTCCATATAAATCTATCCACCTCATCCAATATCCTCTGCCAGTACACTAGTCCTCTGTGCTACCAGTATGTCAAAGCTCCTCTATACATCCTAGCATACGGCTCTCCTGCTGCTCTAGCCACCCATCCATCTAGCCTCGTCACTGGAATATGCTCATAAGCCCACACATGCAACACTGTAACCCCTGCAGACATACTAGCCCCGAACATATATGCACAATCATGAAGATAATGACAGAGTTGTCCAAGCACACACTCCGCCCATGCGTTTCTCGTCCCATAGGAGAACATCCCCTCCATCATTGTCGCCCATCCTAGTGGGAATCCTCTCGCTCGTCTATCACCCACTAGCCATCTGATAATAGCCATAACTACTCGCTGTAGCCTATCGCATAGGTCCTCCATCCTCGCCATAGGAATCTCTAAGCTCTCCACCCTAATATCTGGAGTCCCGAACAATCGTCTAAACGCAACTGGACCCATATCAGGATCTTAATCTACTTAGTCTCCATCAATAGGAATGCACAAAATCTGGAACACATCCTCCAAGGTAATAGTCGCCTCTCCTGTTGGCAACAAGAATGAACTATGCTCGCTCCACCATCGACATCATCAGTCCTTGATGTGCTTGCACCGGCTCCAATCTAGACACATGCTCTAACCTGAGGATCTCTAACACTAGCTACTCCTATGCATCCAACAGTCTCACCAATCTCAAATCTCTAGGATGTGGCTCTCGTGATAACAAAGGTGGTAGTACATCCTGCATCATTTTGCTCATCATATCAGTCTCTTGTGCTTCACACAACTGACAAAAAAATTGTCTATTTCCTGCTCTCCTTGCTTCTATCTATTGCAAGCGACTCATTTTTCTATATGCAACCATCTGTTGATCCCAAGTGGCCCCTTTTACTACATGCGCTTATTTCTAGCCTCCAAGCGACCTATTTCTTATATGCACTTGACTATTGACTACTTGCGAGCTATATACCTATATGCGCAATCTTTTTGACCACACACGACCTATTTTCTATAAGTGAACATCTGTTCTTTCTAAGCGAGCTAAACTTATATATGCTCCTACTTTTAGCTCATAAGCGACTTGTTTTTCACTACATGCGCATTCTGCCTATCTATTTGCCTAGCTGACTGGAAGCGACCTACTTTTTCCATAAGCAACCAAGCCGCGCCCATGTGCGACCTAACCTACCCTAAGCGACCTCTTTTGGCCGACCAGCGACTTAAAGTGCCTAGCCCCTAATCTAGTCACTTCTGGTGACATGTGTGCATTTATGACGCTTCTAGACTATCAAAATCACGCTTTTATCAAAAGTTTCAATACATACCTATGCGCCTGCTCCCTCTGGTCATCTGTGTGTCATCACTCGCTTGGCACGATGATCTATGCATGGAATCACCATCCTGATAGCTCTCCAACTCTCGTTGCACAACACCTTTACGGAGCTGTGGATCTCTCTAGATTTATGAACACAAATGAGCCTATTTTCCCTCAAAGGACCTACTTATAGCCCCTGTCCAAACCCTAATTCTTCTATACCATCCCATTTTTCTCCCACCCAACCCCCATTTTCTTCATGTCAGCCTTTTTTTCTAGCCTTTCCCCCATTTTCTTCATGTCAGCCTTTTTTTCTAGCCTTTCATCTTATCGCGAGTCAACCCAGCCCTTCCTAGTCAGCCTGGCTTATCTCTCGAGGTGGCATCACCTGCCAGTTACACTGGGGCATCATCTTGTTTATCGACCGAATTATCATATCTTCTTTGACACAACGCTCTAACAAACATTGTATCAAAGAGGGGCAAAATGTAGACACCCAAAATTAACCTAATTATCATTGGCATTCAAATGTCACATTAGCTATCATCTGCATTTGTCTAACACACTTGAGCAATGTCCCTAACACTTATTTCTTCTATTAATTAAATAAATTTATATTTATTTAATTAATTCATTAGCTATTTATTCTATTTTCCCTAATCTATAATTAAATAATCTTTAATTATTTCATTATCTTATTTCTATCTATTTTAATTAAATAAATCTTATTTATTTAATTAAAATTCCATCCATAAATCCACTTTCCAATTAATTAAATAATTTTTATTTATTTAATTAAATTTTCTTATCATTTATCTCAATGAGCCGACATGTGTGCCTCCTTTATTGAAAAAGATAAGTGGTACTACTTTTATTTAACATCTTTCACATGTAGTACTTTTTATGTACACAGGCACACATAAGCCTTATCTTCCCTCCACTTGTCATCTACACATTCACCTATGATCATCTTTTAATCTTCGCCATTCACATAGCTATCAAATCTCCATCGTTGATTGATTTTGGTTGAGTTCTATATAAACACCCTCTCATTCCATACTACATATATCCAGCATTCATATAGTGTCTACATTATCATCTTGAGCATATTGAGCATTTTAGTATCTATCTATCTATCATATTAGCATTATCATCCATCCATTATGGCATTTTTTATCTTCATAATTGTTCATTGTTGAAGAAGCAATCCACATCATAAACAAGGAATCATACAATCTAGGTGATAGTGTTCTTGAATTGCATGCTTTTGATTTCATTTGGATTAGATTCTTTGATGATGGTAGGGTTAGGTTTTCAATTGTATGCTTGATCTTATTGACCTGATTTTTACCTATCACACTCATAATAGAGCATCTTGACAGTCTTAGACAATCAGCTAAAGGAGAAGATTTATGGAGTATTTCCCAACTTGTGAAGCCTAATGACACATCATTCATTGATCTTTGGTTCGCGTCTGACCTTCCTCGAGATCAGCATATCATCCCCTTCATTTACGAAGGAATTCTATGCAATTAGGTCCGACCTATCCATGTAAACATGTTACAGCTCTTCATTGGAGATTGTGATCTTCCTTGGCTGACACGGAGGAATTTTTTGCTCCAGACATGATATATATTGATGTAATAGAGGCATAGGAAAGTAGTCATTGATAGTTAGATGATTTAGAAGATTGATAATTTGAATTCTGGCGAAGGAGCTTCAAAGCTTTATCTTGTGCATATTATGTAATTAGGCATGTGAGCCCTAAGTTGTAAGCCTGCATATTGCTGGCCAATCTGTATTTGAATTCTATGATATACTAAATGATTGAATCTGCATTTGCTTTACATATTTGAGTGATTTTTGTTATGTTTACTCTAGCTGCACGGTCAGGACAATTCATTATGTGAACCCTCCTACCGTGACTACACCACTAAAAATAGTAAGTATTAGAGAACTCAACCAAAATCACCTCAGAAAATGGTATTGTGCACAACATAACCACCAGAGCTCATAAACACATCTAATACTACCATCCCACTGGATAAACTGTCACCTCAAAGTTCCCTAACCCTAACATATTATCCTACGAGAACCCACTAGATAGGCTAATTGTCCACCAAATTGAACAGATTAGGAAGGGGACATTACAGTCCGTCCTTCCCAAAATTGCTTGTCCTTAAGCAATCTCAACTCTAGATGCTATAAAATCTACTCATTCTTCCAAGTAGCATCCCCTACCACCAAATTCTTCCACATCACCAGATACTCCCTAATAACCCTCTTCTGCAGAGTACGCTCCCTGGTGTTGATGATTGCCTCTGGAATAAGAATCAACTTGCCCTCTTCATCAAGAGGTGGAAACTCAGTAGAAGGAAACACATTGTGCCCCAATGCCTTCTTGAGGCAAGACACGTGGAAGACATTATGAACTCTACTCTCTACCGACAACTCTTGCTCATAAGCCACCTCCCCAATCTGTCGGGAAACTCTAACTAGGCCATAATACTGTGGATTCAACTTCTCTGCACTACTCCTTTTGAGAGTGGGTTGTCTATAAGGATACAACATCAAATAGACTATGTCACCAACCTCAAAAGAATGATTCTGCTGATTCTGAGCCTTCTAGAGGTTCTCCTTCAAGGACTTCATGATGCCTTGGCTCTCCTGTAATAAGTCCTTTGCCTTGGGCAGTCTACTATCCCCAAACAATAAATCTAAGAAGCTCGATGCCTTGTATCTATATAATGCCATGAATGGTGACACCTATATGGACATATGGTAAGTGGTATTGTAGCAATACTCACAAAGGTGGAGCCACTTAACCCATGCCTTCTGTTGCCCTGTAATGTAGTTTTTGAGGTATCCTTCCACCCACTTGTTAACAATTTTAGTTTGCCCATCAGTCTATGGGTGATAACTTGTACTAGGAGTGAGTTCAATCCCACTCAACCTAAAGAGCTCCTGCCAAAAGTGACTTAGGAACTTGTTGTCCCTGTCACTCACTATGCTCCTAGGCAACCCATGAAGCCTGAATACCTCTATGAAGAACAAATCAGCAACCTGTGTTGCTGTGTATATGGCTGAAATAGCAAAGAAGTGGGTGAATTTTGTCAATCTATCCACCACAACAAAGATACAGTCCTTACCTTGGGCCTTGGGCAGCCCTGTAATAAAATCCATGGAAATGCATTCCCACTTTCGATTGGGAATTGGTAGGGGCTGTAGTAAACCAACAGGATAAGAATGCTCGTGCTTATTTTGCTAACAAGTCAAGCACTCACGAACATACTTAAGAACTTTTGTTTTGAGTACTTTCCATGTAAATATTTCCCAAATCTGCTTATAAGTCTTGAAATACCCAAGATGACCAGCCATAGTGACATCATGAAAGGCCCTCAAAATCTTCTTCTTAACCTTAGATTTAGGTACCAACAATATCCTGCCCTTGTAAATGATCAGATCATTTACAACGGTGTACCTGTCATCCTGAATGGTACCCTCTATAACACATGTAGTCCACTGATCCTTAGCATATTCTGCTGAAATTAACTCTTTCCAATTGGCTGAAATCTCCACTAAGGAACATAGGTGTGGTCTTCGTGACAATGCATCAACAACAATATTTTTTCCCATGACATAAACTATGTCAAAGTCATAATCCTATGACTTACTCACCCATTTATGCTTCATGTCATTAAGCTCTCTCTGATTTAGGAAATGCTTGAGGATGTTGTGACCAGTCTTAACAATAAACTTGCATCCCACCAAGTACTGTCTGAATTTGGCTAAAGCATGCATAATAGCCGATATCCCTTTATCATAAATGATGTAACCTCTCTCGGTACCCCACAACTTCCTACTCTCAAATGCTATGGGATGCTTATCCTGCATCAATGTGCTGCACATACTCCCTCTCCAGAAGCATCACAATCCAACTTGAATGGCTTAGTGAAATTAGGAATATCCAATACTGTGCAAGTGCTCATTATCTTCTTGAACCATCAAAACATTGTTGTGCATCATTAGAACAAACAAATGCCCCTTCTTTGTCAAGTCTGTAAGTGGGGTAGCTACCTGTAAGAACCCTTTGATGAACCTCATGTAGAAATTGCAAAAGACCAAAGAATCCCTTGAGTTGTGAGAGATTCTTGGGTGGAGGCCAATCAAGGATTGCTCTAATCTTCTTAGGATCCACTCTAACACCTTCAGAGTTGATAATGTGACCAAGATACAAGAGCTCAGACATGCTAAACTCACACTTAGACTCTTAAGCATATAGTGACTCCCTGTCCAAAATGCTTAACACCTCATCAATATGTGTAGGTGTTCCTCCCATGTCCTGCTAAAAATCAATATATCATCAAAGAAGATGACAAATTTCCTCAACTAATCCCGAAACACCCTATTCATGTAGGACTGAAATGTAGTTGGGGCATTGGTTAACCCAAAGGGCATAACCAGAAACTTGAAGTGACCATAATGGCATCAAAATTTTGTCTTCTCCAAATCCTCTTCCCTAACTCGAATCTGGTGGTACCTTGATCTTAGATCTATCTTAGAGAAGTAGCAAGCACCATATAGCTCATCTATGAGCTCATCAATACATGGGATGGGGTATCGATTCTTAATCATCTTCTTGTTCAATGCCCTATAGTCAATACACATCCTCAATGTCCCATCTTTCTTATTTACCAACACTACCTCTAAAGCGAAAGGACTCTTACTTGGCCTGATGTGCCCCATCTCAAGAAGCTCTTTGATAGCCTTCTTGATCTCATCCTTCAACCTCTTCAGATGCCTGTAAGGAGTAATAATGACTGGCTTGGGCCCTTCCTCCAACTCTATCACATGCTCAATACCCCTCTCAGGAGGCCTCCTAGGTGGAATGCTATTAAACACTTTGTTGTGCTTGGACAACAAAGCCTATATATTAGGGTGGTAACTCTGCTTCTATTACTTAGTAACTATGGGCATAATCAAGCGCTCTATTGCCCACTTTACCTGGTCATGTCTAAGAAGTCCCTCCATCCTCCAGAGAGACAACACTTGTAAACCACCATCTGACATTCCCCTAAGAACATGCTTCCTCCCATCAACCTCAAACTTCATCTCCATGGTCTGCAAGTTGAGGTAAACTTCTCCAATAGCATGTAGCCATCTCATGCCAAGAACCACATCCATATCCCCCATGCTCACCACATAATAATCATCCTAGAACTCATAATCACTCAACTAAATAGTCAAGTTGGGAATCCTCCTCTTACAAGTGATACAAACCCATCCGCTACTCTCACCTTGAACCCTTTGAATTCTTCTATCTTGAGCCTCCTTTTAGTAGCTAGCCCCTCATTGATGAAGTTATGAGTGGCCCCTATGTCAAGAAGAGTAACTACCCTCTATCCTCCAAGAATTCCCTGAAACCTGAATGAACCCTTTTTCTGGATGCTAGAGAGTTGGGCTATGGGCCTATCATCTTTCTGCTCCTTCTTGGACTCATCTGAAGAGTTCTATCTCTTTGACTTCCCTGAATCGGCATGTTGATCTACCTCGTAATCTGTTGATTCCTCTACTGAAAAGTATTCTATCTACTTAGCCTTGGCTTGGGTAGCACACTTGTCTGATGGGTCCTAAGGCTCCCTGCAATGAAAACATAATTTCTTTCGTCTGAGCTCGTTGAGTTGATCACTATCTAATCTCGAAGGTCCCTTCTTGGGTGGATTGGAGTCTCTCTTAAAAGGATTCTTGTCCTTGTCTTTCTTACGAAGGAAACCTTTGGTCTAAAATTTACTCCTCAAAGTGGATGACTCCATATCTCTCACCTTCTTTAAGGCATCCTGTAAGGAAGGTGGATTAAGGGCCCTAATCCAACCTCTCAAGGGATCAACAAGGCCATCAATAAAAAGAATAGTCAACCTCCTCTCAGAAATGTCAGTCACCATCAAAGACAACTTCTAGAATTTAGAAATGTAAGTGTCCATCGAACACCATTGTTTCAACTAAGCCAACTCCTTAAACTGCAACTCAGGATCCCTCTTGTCAAACATGTCCATCAACCTCGCAGTAAACTCCACATAAGAAGTAATTTGATCATGGCCCAAAGTGACCATACTGTGGTGCCACCACTCATAGGCACTACCATCTAGATGAAGAACATCATATGTAATGGCCTCATCCTCCAACATGGGACTGAGTTGAAAGAAGTTATCTAATCTATGTACCGACTCCCTAGCTGAAGTCTTTCTCGAGCCATCAAAGTAAGGAATGGACAATTTACTCATTTTTTCTACAATTCCTAGTTATGAAGTCTGCCACCCCCACCTCTATGAGGTTTATGCCTCAATCTAATATCCATGTAATCACACATTGACATTTCAGCCTAGAATTCTACTCCTAGATCCCTCTAATCCCTCATAATCTGGTCCTACAACTCATGTTGTGTGGGTTCATTAACCAATGGAGGGTTATCTTGTGGAGGAAAGGTAGGTATATGAGGTCTAGTGTTCATTTTTCCCGCCATAGAACACTAATTTTCTGCCATGTTATTGACTGAACCATTCTCGTTATCACCATTCCTTCTGTTGTCATTTCCATCTCTATGTCCCCTATTGCCATTTCCATTACCGTTATTACTGTTGTTGTTATTGTTTCCCTCAATTTGCCTAGCCAAAAGGGCACAAAGCCGATTCATATTCTGCCACAACTCTTCTTGTCCCCTAGCAAGATCATTTATTATATCTCTAGTGCTCAGTTCACCATGATCTCTATCACCCATGTCTACCTCAACCCTGTCAACACCTGCAAATGGATCTATATGTACCAGAATTTCAAGGTTTGGGTTTGACCTGTTTCTTCTCAAATAATATTGATGTGTGTTAGGATGCATTACTCAATGAAATCACTGCATGGTCACCACACAATTGCATAGGATGGCAAGAAGAGCTAAGCTCTGATACCACTGTAATGTCCCACCCTAATTTTTTTTGTTTTCTATTGTTTGTTTTTAGTTTTGTGTTTGTTTATAGAAGAAGACTAATATGCAAAAGTTGTTTCTCACAATAGATCTATATAATGTCAAATTAAACATAATGGTAAATATCTCCACAAAGCACTATTTTCTAACACCCATATTCAGCAAACACTTAAAGTACAATATCTTATCAAAAGAAGAGATACCCAGATGGGGAAAACTCATTACAATGCATAAACAAACATACCCATTTATTGTTTATAATTTTGCAAGCTTGAAAATGAAGATTACAATATTTTGGAGCTATAAATCCACCTCCTAACACAACAAATCCTAGCTTCTCCTTCTTGGAAAAGGTGTACAACAATTTAGAAACCCTAGGCACCTCCAAAAAAAGTGTTTTAAGGCCTAAAACCTAGGCACTTCAGCCTAGAGGGATCACGCCCTAACCTGGGATTGTATAGTCTATTCTAGAAATGTATAACAATAGCCTAAAGATCAATATCTCATCCAATATGCTCACCAAATCATCCTCCAAACACCTACAATCTGATTCATAACTCCACACCAAGAAAAAAGAGAGAAAATACTCCAAAATGGAGCTCAAAACAGTTGCAAAGTGGTACGACATCCTCTGGAATGGTACAACCAACACAAACACAACGTACACCTTTTCAAACTCACAAAAACTGCTTCATTTTAGTCTGAAAACTCTACTCAATCCCTTCTCAATAAATTTGCAACAAAAACTTCTTGTAACCCTTATCGATCTGCAACAATGAAGTACCCAGCATAACCCCTGTATGAAGTTATCAGCAAACACCCTAGAGAGATCTCTCACTCTTGTAGATGTTGTTCTCCATGAGGGTTTCCATCCTCAAGAAGCAAGAAAATGGTGAACTCCATTCAGCCAACAAACACCTGTGTGTGTAAAATTCAAGCATATGTAAATGAGCCTCAAAAAACTCATTTATTTGCCTTCCAAAACCCCACGCCCAAGTTGGGGAAATAAAACATTTTAATTTTATTTTAAATTCCTTATGTCTCCCATAAAATGGTGCACATCCCACAAAGCTAATATTTCATTTCCACTTTATTTTATCCCTTAGGCACCCCTATAGTCACTTTATAAATAAATGTATTAAATAACCGATAAAGTTAAATCTTTAATTTAACTTTGTAAAATAATAATTTATCGTTATTTAATTCAAAATCATTTGACTATATCAAATATCAAAATGTCGATATCCACCTCTCCCATCGACATATCTAAATATAGTAACCTTGCCATCTAGCTCAGTCGGTGCCCGAAACTGACTTACTAAAAATAGTATGTATTGGAGAACTCAACCAAAATCACCTTAGAAAAGGGCATTGTGCACAACATAACCACCGGAGCTTGAAAACACATCTGATACTGCCATCCTGCTAGATAAATTGTCGCATCAAAGTTCCCTAACCCTAACATATTAGCCTACGGGAACCCGCTAGATAGGCTAAATGTCCACCAAACTAAACAGATTAGGAAGGGGACATTACAACACCTAAAAATGACTAATGCATTATCATCTTTTTATATGCATCATTCTCTATTCAATTTCTTTTAATTTAGCATTAATTAAATAATTCCTAATTGTTTAATTAATTTCACCTTGTCATCAATTTATTCCCCCTCCAACAATAATTAAATAATTATTAATTATTAATTAAATCAAATCTCTCCCTCCAACTTTATTTCTTTTATTTTCATACTAATTAAATAACCAATTATTTAATTAATTCACTTTATTCTTCTATATCACATTAATTAAATAAACTATTCTAATTTATTTAAGTTGACTTTTATTATGGCTTAAATAAATAAAATCAAATATTTTATTTACTTCCTATTTTCCTCCATCATGCACAACAAATTAAATAAATATTATTTAATTTCTAATTTATCTTCTCATCTTCTAATAATATCTTTTTCTACTAAATATCTTCCATGCACATAAATTAAATAATTTATTATTTAATTTTATGCATTGCATGTCAAAAAGTAAATCATGCATTGAGTTTAATTGGCTTTAGATCTTTGTTTTTATCAAACAATTCATTAAATAGAAAATCAACTCTATTTTATGAATATCAAATCATTATTTTTATCCAAGAAAGCAATTAACTCTTTAAAACAAGCTTTTTGTATTGACACATGTTATGTGCACATTCATCACGATCTCTCAAATTATCTCATCCATTGCTTCAATCTAATTTTCTCCACCATTGATCAAACTCTTTTGAAAGCTATAAATATACCCCTTCTCTCATTCACAAATGCTTCGCAATCTTTGAGCTTTGGGCATTCGTAATAGTGCTTTGAGCATTTATCAATTATCGTTAAGCACATTCATCATTCATTCACGCTTATTTCTACCATGGTTATGAAAAGTAATAAAGCAATCCATATTTAAACCAAGGAATACATGCAATCATAGGTGGTAAGAGTTTTGTTATTTGCATTGTTTCATTGTTATTGTCCTTTGATTATTTCTTGAAGGTATTGTAGGATTGGGTTTGATCATTTATGTTTAATCTATTTAGTCCAATTTCCCTATACGCATTTTGGCACGCTCTGTAGGACCCCATGGTCTTGATATAATATCAATTTTGTGGGATTTTTAGTTTGATTTCATAGGTTTTTAACTCTATTTTAGAGAAATCTAGGAGTGAATTTTTGTAGAAAGATTGCTGGGTAAAAATAGAGATCACGGTTGCATTTGGAAGGGTTGGTAGGCAAAGAAAAAATATAATTTGACATATTTTGAAAAAAACAAAAAAAATTGCAAATGTTTAGGCCGTTAATTTTTGCACCTGATTAGTCTGTTAAAATTGCACCTGCTTAGTATGTCAATTTTTGCACCTAGTTAGTCTGTTAAAATTGCACCTATTTAGTCTGTCAATTTTTGCACCTTGTTAGTCTGTTAAAAACTACACATGTTTAGACTATCAATTTTTGCCCCTGGTTAGTCTATTAAAATTGCACATGTTTAGTCTGCCAATTTTTGCACTTGTTTAGTCTTCAATTTTTACACCTAGTTAGTCTGTCAAAAAATTCATTTAAAAAAAATTGCACTTGTTTAGTCTTCAATTTTTGCACCTAGTTAGTCTGTCAAAAACTACATTTTTAAAAAAGATCTGCACCTATTTAGTCTTCAATTTTTGCACCTGGTTAGTCTGTCTATAAAATGACACTTTTAGACTTAGCATCTGGTCACATCAATGACCAAGGGCCAGTTCATAGAGGGCTAAGCCAGATCCCTCTTCATTGAGCATTTTGATCAAGTAGGAAATTTTCAAACTTCATTTTCTTGAGCATACAGACATGTTTTTCAGTGATTTTTTTTAGATAGGGTAAAATTTCGTACTCTATATTGGTGGAGTCTCTGTTTTTTTTCAAATATTTCCTAATTTTTCAAAAAAAAAAAAAAATCATTGTTGTCTCTAAGTTGTAGGAGTTTTTTAGCAGAAAAAGCTTCATAACTTTCACAAACGGACTCGTATCAAGGTAATTCTTTTTTGAACATTGATATTTTTCTGTGATCTACACAATGATGGAATTATTTTATGATTTTTCTAACATTTGTGTTTTATCCTAACCAATAACATATCTTTGATTTTTGACACATGTTAACACTTGCTTTTGAAGTTTATTTTATCTGTTGTTTGTCATTTTCTAAACTGTTATTTCACATATTCGCTTGTCCAAGATTGATCATTATTAAAAACTACTAATATATCTGGTGTAGGACGTATTTTGGAAGGCTTGATTTCTCACTAGTTTAGTAGCACATTTTTGATTTCATAAGGGAATGAACTTTGTTTGCTATGTCTTGAATTTCTATGTGTGTATGCTCTCTCCTCGCGCCGAAAGGTGATCTTGGAGATCAAAAGCACTAGTTAATTCTTTTATTCGCTTTATTTACTTTCATTCTCGGGGACCCAAGATCAATACATATGCTCTTCTCTCACGTCAAAAGGTAATCTTGAGAATCAAAAGTACTTGGTATCCTCTCTAGAAGGCCTATTAAGGTATGTCATCACCCTTAAGGATGACCCTAACCTCATGTTCTTACGGGGTATACAAAGGGGGGAGAGCGAAAGTTGTACCTCAATCTAGTTACATTATCATTGGGACAGTCTTGGGGCCTCAGTTAATTCCAGACACAAGGTGAAGTGGCATTTGCTTAATCGCTTATGCCACATCCTTTCAATGAACTAGTGTTCACAAACTTGGACCCCACTATACCTAGTGTATATTGGGGGCTCCCTAGACACCTTGTTAACCTAGATAAGACCTTCAACCGTCATATCCTGTTGTGCATCGCTGCAACAATGGGAGAAGAGCTCACTATTACCTCCATTGTTTAAGATAGAATAAACTTTGGGCAAGACATTTGTCTCCAAGGTAAGGGGTGTAAGGTGGTACATGACCTTGCATTCCCTATCTATCCATAACACAGTAAATGGTATCAAGGGGATGGAAGTCACCATTATCTAATAGTGGAGACCGAAGTCGCACCTGAGTGAGTCCACGAGATAACACTCCTTGATTGAGTAATATTAGGATTGTACAAGAGTGTTTGGCATATTTTCATGTGATCTACCAATATACACCATTTGTTGTCCACAAAGGTTAATATCCTTGCTCACCCAATTTTGTAAAGAGTCAACACCATTGTATCTTTTTTTGTATCTCTTGCAAAAAAAATTCCTAAGTCAAGCTATAAACCATTCCCAACCACTCTCCAATCATCCATTTTCCATCCAATCCAATCCAAGTTCATCCTATCTTCATCTTAATCATCCTAATTATCCCTCTTATCCACCTTCATCCTAATCCAACCAATTTCATCCCTAACCAATCCCAATTCATCCCTAATCAATCCCAAGTCTATCCAAATCAATTTCAAATCAATCCTAAATTATCCCTAATCCATTCAATTTCATCTCTAGTTATTCCTAATCACTTCATCCTAATCATCCTACTTATCCACCTAATCTATTTCCAATCCTTAATCCATAATTCATCCATTATCGCCTATAATCCATATCATAATCCTCCCCTAATCCACTAATATAATCCATTTATCCCAACCCCCAAAATCAATCATCCATTATCTATCTATCCATTTTAATCAAACATCCAACCCCTATCCTTAATTAAACATCATCCTTTGAAACATCACTAGTCCATCCATAATCAAACCTACACTCCAATGGATCAACCTTTAGTCATATCACAAAGAATCCTCATCAAGATGGTCCTGATAATCAATAGACCTAGGTTCAACCCTCCTCCATCTCCAATTCAAGCAATATCCTTATCATACCTAGATGATGCAAAAATAGAGGAACTTAAACGCATTTATAGATCCCATCCCCAAGCTATATCTTCAATCCAACACACAACACTATCAAACCAAACTCCATTATAAACATCTCCTATTAGTCCTGAGGCATGGATACAAAAACTTAAACATGACTATGAGAGATTGGATCCTATCGGCAAGGAAAAATTCAATGCTCTCCAAATGCCCTTAGCACATCTCATCACTAGAGATCCTCCTAAAGCTATCACATCAACATCATCATCTTACATGTCCATGCAAACTCCAAGTCATCAAGTCATAAATCCATACCTAGACATACAAACGCCTTACAATCAAACATTGGCTAGCATAAGTTACAACCCTATACCTATATGTATATCTTATGACAAGGGACATCAAGTTCATCCATATCATCCTCTATCTACATATTCACCTCCATACATTTCCTAAGAACCATTTTCCTAAGAAATTCCTCCACCTCCTAATCCTAATCCCTTCATTCATCTACCATATAATCCTTCTCCCAATCTACCATATAATACTCCACCCAATCTACCATATAATCTACCGCCTAGTCCATTAACCACTTTTATCCCTCCACCATGGGATCCTTCCACTCCTAATCTCACCATACCCACTCCTATTATCCCTCCACTTGATCCTAATCCTAACCCCACAATCTCTACCATCATTGCCCATCCACAATATAAATATATTACTCCAGAATTCATGAAGGATGTGACCCAAGGACTCTGAGCACAGAATAAAACACTAATGTCTATCTTTGAGCCTAACAAAGAACTTCCTAATAGCATGTCTACCACTTCAACACAATCATCCACTCCTATGCATATCTATCTTATTGAAGAGTCCCCTACCATGAATGTAAATCAAGACCCATTATGTATCCATGTTGTCAACCATCTTGAGCCTCTTGCATCCATCCAAGAACTTTCTACTTCCGCCCAAACCCAAGAGCTATGTCATGAGTCAAATCCAAAGCATGATCCAAATTTATGCTTACCAAGTCAAGATCAAACTATTCAAACTCCTCTAGCACCCATCTATGATCAAGATCCCATCCATGATCAAGGTCCTATTCATGATCAAGCTCCCATTTATGATCAAGCTCCCCTCTATGATTAAGATCCTATCTATGATCACAAAAGTCATGATGATCCTCTTAACTCACTTTATGCATTACATGAGCTAGAGATTATCACTTCACCCATCCATAATCCCACAACCATCCATGAGAAAGATATCCAAATTACTCCTATCCAACCATCCACAACATCCTCTTCCCAAGATGAGACACTTGGTCCCCAAGAAAACATTGAAAATCAAATAAGTAACTTGGATCCTATCACTTCCCATCCTAATGCAAATAATGTTAGTCAAGATCCAAGCGTCCCAAGTCATCCCTTGCATGATCCTACATTATCTCATGTTGATCCTCCATCATCCCCTATTGATCCTCCACCATTTCCTATTGACCCCATTCCAACTCCATTATCTTCTCCCATTGGTCCAATTGTTGTCATCCATGGTGATTCTCTTGTCAAAGAGGAACAAACTTCATCCACCACCCCACCTTATCCATAGAATAATGGAATCACATCTTGTTTCCAAAACAACAAACATCCCATTGCATATCATATGTTCCAGAACATGAACTATCAAGGCAAAGGTTTAGCCCTTCATGAACAAGGCATGTTGGAGCGCATCCATGTCACAATCCATCCATGAGTGCATGGCCTCGGTTTTACATCCCAAGAAAAATAATCCAAAGATGTTGGTACCACCTCCATGCCTCCTAAAGTTACTTTTTCCAATCCAAAGCCCGGTGCACCTCATCGCACCTCCAAATCATGTCCCCATCCCTCCTCCATCATCATATCATTCACAAAAGCATGTGATGATACATCTCCCTCCATCCACTCTTCCTCCACTCCTTCCAACTCCTAATATTCCTATTCTTCAATCCCCCTAATCCCTTCATCCATCAGTATACTCATCCCTCCATCCATACATCTTGTTCCCTTAAATCCCTATCATCCCTAATCATGGCCAACAAATGCACATATCAACCAAACATGAAGCTATCCCCAACCCAATGAGATTCAAAAATAAAAATTTGTATGCTTTCACACATACAGTAGAAAATCAATAAAATCCTTAAGAATATCATGTCGTAGGGCATAAATACACAAATTCAAAGCCAAATCCATCTCAAAAGTTGCATACGCCCACACATCTAAAAGAAAAAATAAAAATGGTGTGGGTCCCTAAGCAAGAATCAATTAATCCAAATGAAGCATCCACATCTCAATCCATCCCCAAATCCCAAAAATCTCATTCCCCATCAAAAAATCCTAAAAATCCTAAGTCCATTTGGGTTTCTAAATTGATGATTCCTGAATCCCCTATCCCGATTCCCATTACTCCCCACTCCCCATCAAAGTCAAAGGCTTCAAAATCTATCAAGATGTGTGCAACTGTTGGTCTTGGTTCCCTACAACTCCATGACATTTCCACATACCTCCATCTCCCCATCTTATATCCCTTATCCAACATATTTCCCCCATCATACCCCTATGGTCCATACTTTTGTTCCATCGCCCATTTATCCATCCATCTCCTTCCATCATCCACATCATAATCCACCATCCATTCCATTTCCATATTCCCGCATCTACCAACATCAATGTGCATAATGCTACCTAATATAGTCCCTGTGCGAACAAGCATCCAAATTGGGAACATACTACCTTGCTATTGGAAACAAATGCTTGAGTCCCCATCCTCCATCCCATCCAAATAGTCAAACAAAAAAATTGAAATAAAAAGTAAAGAGAAATCATTTGTCCACTGGTGAAAACCTGGCAAACAGGCACCTTGGATAAGTACTATGATGAAAACATGGCAAACAGACATCATGTGTAGACCAATTGTCTATGCACCTTACACTTGGGGGTATGTTGTCTCATCTCATCTTATCATTTCCCATCCTATCTTCCTTATCCATTATATCCGCATAACTATCCCATTGATCCAATCCATCCTCATTTCCTCCTTTTGATATTGATAAAGATAGGAACAAAAATTTGAAAAATGCTTTGGACACATCTTTATATATCTACTCCTTCTTGACCCATCTTATCAATCCTATCATTGCAAGCATTGTCACGCCATATCCTGAGTCTAATACTTAGAATAGTGCATGTTATTCCTATGCGACATAGTCCTTGGAGATCACATCCAAAATCCTTCTATCCATCTATCCACTTTGCATTTCCTATCTTTCCTATCCACTATTGCCCATCCTTCGATCCATCCATCCAATTTACACTTCCTATCCCTATTCTCCACTATCACCCATCCTTCTACCTATCCATCCATTTTACACTTCCTATCCCTCCCATCCATTATCGCACCTCCTTCTCCCTATCCATGATGCTCCCCTGTCATTGGTATCTAGCACTAAGGCTATCCAACTACAATCCAAAAAAATCCAAAAAATCAAAACATCCAAAAAATTCAAAACATCCCAAAAAAATCAAAATATTCCAAAAAAAATACAAAAAAATTAAAACATTCCAAAAAATACAAAAAAATTACAACCTTCTGAAAACCCAAGCAATAAATCCAAATGCAAGTCATCCTTACTCCATGCCAATCCAATTGAGTAATATTGCAAATCATCCAAAAGCATACTTTGGTTTTGTTTCCAACCTTGCTGTCAAACCAATCAATCCATCATTTATCCAATCATCATCAACAGGATATATCGTTCCGCATCCTTGTGTTGTTCTAGGGATATATTGTTCCCCACAATGACAACATTATCCTCAATCAATCCTTGATCAACTAATCCTCAATTTTTAGCTTGGCAGGGGCAATCACCTTATTTGTTTTTGAATCATTTGTGCTTGGTTGCTTGTGTGTGTTATCAATTTATCTTGCATTTGTCTTATTATTTTTTTAATCTTGCATCTGTCTTACCATACTTTATCTTGCATCATTTATTAGCATTATCATTTTATCTTCCATCTTTTGTCTTGTATCTTTCATCTTGCATCTACATCGGTCCTTATAACCTACCTACCACAATGGTATCATGGTCTTTAATATCATGGTTCTGTACGGTATAGAGTTGCTTGTGACCTTTGTCTTTTTGTGTGTTGTCCTATACATTGGATACATCCTCACCTTGGTCTTCTATACCCTGTTGCATAACATCCATTGCTATGTCAAAATAAGGATTTCTCTTTATGTTTTTGAAGCATAATCTAAGAAAAATCACCCCATCCATCTCACCCATAGATCCTAATACATCCTCATAAATACCTATAGGTTTCACGGTTTGATCAATTCTTCCATTCTTCTTCCATCATTCTTTCATCTTTCATCTAACTTTTTCATCTTCATCTGCATCTCTCTATCTACTAAAAATTTCCTCTCCTTTCATTTCGAGAGCACACCCGTGTTCTTTGAACCCACCTGTCCTCTCGAGGGGGCATCATCATCATTCATATTTTTCATTAAATTACCAGTATCTTTCCTTATCACCCTCGCTTTGAGTGACTGGGGCATCACCATCTCTAATCCAATCATTTTCTTCTAATAATATTCTTCTAAATCAATCTTCTTCTATCAAATCAAACAGTATGTTTTAAATTTCTTTGAAATGTTGTTACTTCGCAACATTATCTCAAAGAGGGCCAAAATGTAGACACCTAAAAATGACTAACACATTATCATTTTGTCATATGCATCATTCTCTCATCAATTTTTTTAATTTAGCATTAATTAAATAATTCCTAATTGTTTAATTAATTTCACCTTGTCATCAATTTATTCCCCCTTCCAACAATAATTAAATAATTCATAATTATTTAATTAAATCAAATCTTTCCCTCCAACTTTATTTCTTTTATTTTCACACTAATTAAATAAACCAATTATTTAATTAATTCACCACTTTATTCTTCTATATCACATTAATTAAATAAACCTATTATTTAATTAATTCATCACCTTAATTCCTCTTATCCACAAACATTTAAGTAATTTTAATTATTTAACTGGCTAATTATTCCTCCAAGATTAAATAAATTATTCTAATTTATTTAAGTTGACTTTTCTTATCTTTTAAATAAATAAAATAAAATATTTTATTTATTTCCTATTTTCCTCCATCATGCACAAAAAATTAAATAAATTTATTTATTTAATTTCTAATTTATCTTCTCATCTTCTAATAATATCTTTTTCTTCTCAATATCTTCCATGCACATAAATTAAATAATTTATTATTTAATTTTATTCATTGCATGTCAAAAAGCAAATCATGCACTAAGTTTAATTAGTTTTAAATCTTTCTTTTTATCAAACAATTCATTAAATAGAAAATCAACTCTACTTTATGAATATCAAATCATTATTTTTATCCAAGAAAACAATTAACTCTTTAAAACATTTTTTTTGTATTGACACATGTCATGTGCACATTCATCATGATCTCTCAAATTATTTCATCAATTGATTCAATCCAATTTTCTCCATTGTTGATCGAACTCTTTTGAAAGCTATAAATATGTCCCTTCTCTCACTCACAAATCCTTCACAATTTTTGAGCTTTGGGCATTTATCCATTATCATTAAGCACACTTATCATTCATTCACGCTTTTTGATACCATGGTTATGCAAAGTAATAGAGCAATCCACATTTAAACCAAGGAATACATACAATCATAGGTGGTTAGAGTTTTTTTTATTTGCATTGTTTCATTGTTATTGTCCTTTGATTTATTTCTTAAAGTTATTGTAGGATTGGGTTTGATTCATTTATGCTTAATCTATTTAGTCTAATTTTCCCTATACACAGGCACTACAGGCTAGAAGCCCCACCATTTTACCACAGGGTCTCCCCTATTTGTTATGTTGTTTGAATAAAATGAAACTATAAATATATTCATAAAATTGTTATTTGATTCACTAATTTTTAATAATTCAATATTTATTGTAATGTTATTAGATTTCATTATATGTTACGATTATGAAGTGTGGAAATGAATCTCTAAACTTTTTAGAAATACATGAATAATTTTATACAAATAAATTAAGGAGAATTGGCCCATTGCACATTAGCTATACACAAATGATAAAGTGATTAATAGCAATATGCTAGTACTTATTATACCTACCAAATGTTCTCTCATATATGTGTGATATTCTTCTATGATACTATGGTAATGTGTGTGGATGAACTTTATACAATGATGGAGTGGAGTAGCTAAATGATTATTTTCTCAATAACCTTGTAGTTAAGGAGCTAATTAGATCATGCATGTTGTTGCCTCTAACATTTAGTTGAAGAGAATAGTTTCACGTCAAATACCTTGCATTCTGAACAATACAAACATAAGAGAACACAATTATATATGCAAGTTTACAATATAATTGGTGGACCCACTTTAATCTTAGTCTATGTTTGTATCATGATTGTCATTTTGAAGAAGCATGTTCAATGCAAATCTATCCAACAAAAATCCTTAAGAAACAAAATGATTTTTATACACTTTCAAAACAATATCACAAAATCTCTTCACATTCCGAGTAAAGCCCAATACACAAACAAATCAACCATAGACTATCAATAATTTAGAGACATGCCAATAAAAAGAAGACCAAAATAAATATCTTGTGCTTCTTTGCATTTGTGTCACCCAAGTTTAACCTCCCCCTTGCTTAACTACTCTAGAAACTAGTAGTAATAAATTATGTTAAAGTTTGAAAATGTGAGACAACATTCAATCATAAGATTTTCCACAAACTATAAAATTGTTGTCTTCACCATGCAAGATATCTAGTTCCATTGGTCAAACATTATATCTTTTACCAAAATAACTCCACCAAATTAATATGTATAAGGAAACCTAGAAAAAGATACAACTACTTTGGTGATCAAGCTTAAAATAATTTTGTTACATTGAAACAATTCATTTGACAAGATTTCAAGTTTGCATATATAACTTGTAGTCATCACACTAATAACATTGTAGGGCCAAGAAGCCTACTCCAGACCCGAATGACCAGGCTACGACATATGATAAAGAATACCCTTTTAGGGAAGACTTGCTAAACATTGTTGATTCTCCCTTAAAGGATTGTTCTGAAAAGGTCAAGATAGATACCCCCATTCATGAAGCCCCTTTTGCCCCTGCTAACTCTGTCCTTGTGGGGACATTGGATTCTTCCCCTGCTCGGGGGGAGGGTGTTCTCATTTTGCAGTCCACAGGGCTGGAGGATGGGGAGATTCACTAGAAAGAGATTCTAGAAATGGAAGGTTCAAGGGAGAAATCGGTGCCTACTAGTGTGTGTAGCCCTCAGGGAAAGGAGTGCACTCCAGAGGGGTGTGGTATAAATCAAGTGACCTCTTCTCCAAGCAACAAATCAATAGCCCTTACACCAGGGGCCAGTTCAAGTGTCTTTGATCTAGAGGAATGGACTACTGCTAAGAGGAAAGGTAAAGGGCCAGGGAAGAAGATCCTAGATGTGGGTGCTGATTCCAAGCAGGGAAGACCGTCTCAAAGAGAGATTAGGCAGAAGGCTATCAACAAAGATATTTCTATGGACAGGCAGAGGACCTTGGAGCTGGGCTCCAAGAGTGCCCCAATCAAATGAGAATCCTATCATGGAATATTCGAGGGTTTAAAAACCCCCACAAATAGTTCTTAGTCAAGAACTATATTTTTGACAATAAAGTTGATATTCTGCTTCTTCAGGAGGTTAAGATGAAAAGTGAAGCTTTCCAATCTATTGCTAGAAATAAATGGCCTAATATGGAGCACTTTTGTTGTGATGCATGTGGGGCCTCTGGAGGAATTGTGACCTTATGGAATAACAATACAGTTAAGGGAAGGATTATAGAAAGAAACAAATACTTTCTAGCAGTCAAAATGGAGACTAATAGCAATGTCTGGAACCTGATTAATATATATGCCCCTAATCAGAGGGGCCCAAGAAGGGAGGTGTGGGACCTTCTCTCTTCTTTGATCGCTAGTGAACCCTTTAGCTATTGGATGTTAGCCAGGGTTTTTAACTCTCCACTCTATCCCTCGAAGAAGAGTGGAGGGATCATGGATTATACTTACAACATGATGGATTTAAATGATTTTCTAAACAATGAAGGGTTGATGGATCTGGATATCCAAGGGAACAAATTCACTTGGACTAATTAGAGAAAAGGGAGGAACCTGATACAAGTCAAGCTAGACAGAGTCCTAGTCTCACCCAATTGGAAATTCTTAAGCTCCCACTCTCTAGAAGCTTTGCCCCGAACAACTTCTGATCACAACCCCCTGCTTCTATCTTGGAGAGAAGTGAATGGAAAGGGTCCTTATCCCTTCATATTTGAGATTATGTGGACCAAACACCCTAGTTTTAGAGACAAACTAATGAGCTGGTGGAGAGAAGATGTCCAAGGAATGCCTATGTACAGGCTTGCACATAAGCTACTAAGGGTGAAGAAAAAGGTTAAAGGATGGAATAGGTTCAACTTTGGCAACATTTTTTATGAAAAAAGGAGAATCAACATCAAATTAGGAGAGCTACAAAAGAAGATGGAGGAGGGGGATACTCCAGAAGACATGGCCAAATAAGAAGAATCATTGAGGAAGGAATGGAAGGAACTGTTGTTGAAGGAGGAGGTCTATTGGAAATAGAAATCAAGAGTGCAATGGCTTAAGGACAGGGACAGGAACACTACTTTTTTCCATCAATAAACAATGAAGCATAGGAAAAGAAACAACATATCTAAATTGATGGATGACAAAGGCATCATGGTTGATTCTAACTTTCAGATTGGACGGGCGGCTGCTTCTTCCTTTCAAAACTTCCTTGAATCCCAAGACAATTGTATCAACCAGAATCTCATTGACATCATCCCTACTCTGATAAGTGAAGAAGATAATGAGCAGATTAGCAGGTTAATTTCTGAAGAAGAGGTCCGTGCTAGTCTTTTTTCTATGGGTGCTTTTAAAGCCCCTAGACCCGATGGTTTCCCCCTGCTTTCTTCCAGGAATATTGGGACATTATGGGAAATGATGTCACTAAGGCAGCTAGGGACTTTTTTAGGGGAGGTAAGATCCTGAAGCAACTGGATCATACCTTCATTGTTCTTATTCCCAAAAAATAGGACCCGGTCTGTATGGGGGATTTTAGACCCATTAGCCTATGTAATACTGTTTACAAGATTTTCTCCAAAATCTTAGTATTCAGGCTGCAACCTCTTCTTGATAAACTCATAAGGAGCTACCAAAAAGGGTTTGTGCCAGGTAGACAGATAATGGATGTGGCCATTACCACTCATGAAATCATTCACTCTATGGAAAGAAGCAAAATCCTGGGAATGGCTTTCAAATTGGACATCTCTAAAGCCTATGATAGAGTCAACTAGGAGTTCCTTTTCACTGTTTTGAGGAAACTAGGCTTTCAAGGTAAATTTTTACAAATCATTGAGGTCTGTGTTACTTCGGTTAGATACTCAGTACTTGTTAATAGAGTCCCTAGAGGGTTTTTTAATGCTAGTAGGGGGCTCAGACAGGGTGACCCCCTGTCTCCCTACGTCTTCATCTTGCTGGCTGGATCCCTCAACATAAGTTTTCTCAATTTAATTCACTCCAGAGAAATTAAAGGAGTTAAACTAGCTTCAACAGTAACCCCTGCAATGATTCAACAATTTGTGGATGATACTATTCTATTTGGCTTGGCTTCAGTGTTTGAGGCTAGAAAGTGGAAAATGGTGATTCAAAATTATGCTACCTCTGCTGGCCAATGCATCAATTACGACAAAAGCCAAGTCTAATTATTTAACACCCCCTTTGTATTACAACAGAAGGTTATGGGGATCCTTGGGTGTTCAATGGGTAAATTACCTGGTATTTATCTTGGGCTCCCATTCTCGGTGAAAGATGCCCCTCCGGAGTACTGGAATTCCATCATTGAAAGGATGCAGAGGAAGTTGGCAGGATGGAAAGGGAAACTTCTGAGTCAAGTGGGTAAGTTCCAATTACTTAAGGCCTCTCTACAAGGGATACCTATTTACTTTTTGTCTCTTTTTAAAATCCCAAATTATATAGCTGAGAGATTGGATAAAATACAAAGGAACTTTTTATGGACGGGCATGGAAAATAAGAAAAGATTGGCCCTTGTTGGATGGGATAAAGTCTGCATACCGAAATTCCAGGGGGATTAGGTCTAAGGAAGCTGAATTTTCTTAATAAAGCCTTGATCACTAAGGTGGGATGGAATCTTTTAATTGGTGACAAAGATTGGGGGAAAATTATGCATACAAAATACTTTGGGAATCTGAACCCTGAGGATATTTTAATCTCTTTTGAATTTCCCCAAGGCTCGGTGATATGGAATAACGTCTTAAAATGTAGATTAGTTCTTTTAAGGGGTGTTAAATGGAAATTAGGAGATGGAGAGAACATAAGGTTTTGGGATGACAATTGGATTAAGGGAGGGCCATTAAAGAAACTGCAGAATATCTTGGGGTTGGCTAATACTGTTGTACACCATTTTGGTGAGTTGGTTTGTGACTACTTTCTTCCTGACAAAGGGGGGTGGAAGCAGTTGTCCGACTACTATCAAGGTAGGGTCAATCTTATTAGGGCTGTTGAAGAGATCCAACTCTCCCTAAAAGGTGTAGAATTCCTCTTTTTCCACAGAAAGATAAAATTCTTTGGGCTTAGGAGAACTCAGGGCGGTTTACAGTCAAATCAACCTATAATCTTTTCCTTCCTCAAAATGTTGATATCTTTTGGAGGAAAATTTGGAATCACAACCTAATCCCAAAAATTAACCACTTCTGGTGGCTAGCGGTGCAAAATAAAATTCTTACAACTGATAACCTCCGGATCAGAGGTTTCCAAATCCCCAACAGATGTATCCTCTGTATGAAAGATGAAGAGAATGTCCCTCATATTTTCTTACACTGTGACTATGCTTGGGAGGTTTGGTGCATAGCCTTGTCTATGTTAAATGTGCCTTGGTGCTAGAACGGGGTTTAGAGAATTGCATTAGAGCCTAGTCCCCCCTTTCTCCAATCCTATTTGTAGAGAACTACGGCCCTTGGTCTCCCCTATCATTTCCTAGTGCCTATGGAAAGAAAGGAATAATAGACTTTTCAAAGAAAATTTTAAAGAACCTAAGGAAGTGTTTGGATCAGCTGTTAAACTGCTGCAAGATAACATCAGCAATAGCTCCATAAGAGCTGTGGAATCTCCCTCAAATGTTGTGGAATCATACTTGATGAACTAGTGGGCTATCCCATTAAGTATATGCAGAGCGGATGATAGCAGGAAAAAAGCTAGGGCTAACACTAAATGGTCCCCTCCTCCTACGGGATGGTTTTTACTAAACTTTGACGGTGCTGCTAAAGGTAATCCTGAGTTGGCTAGTGGTGGGGAGCTAATAAGATTAGAGAATGGTGCCCTTTGTGTTGCATTTGCCGGAAGCCTGGGTGAAAATACTAATAATTTCGCGGAGGCCACTACTCTCCTTTGGGGAATTAAATTTGCCTTGACTCTAGGCATAAAAAACATCATTGTTGAAGGTGATTCAAAAATTGTGATAGAAGTTGTCCAAGGAAAGGTCAAAGTTGGATGGCAGATGGAGGATATTGTGCAGGATATAAAAACCCTCCTATTAAACTTTGAAGGCAAGGAAGTGAGACATATTTACAGGGAGGGTAACAAATCTTCTGACCTTTTAGCTAACCTTGGGATTAATATTAATCCCCTAAGGTGTTGGAATAATATAGACAATCTTCCTTTAAACATTGTTGCTAGCATACAGAAGGAAGCGCCTCTCTAATTAATCATGACTATAATGATTCTAAGTATTGTGTGGTGTTGTATTATTTTGTTCTTCTCTCACTTCGAGAGGAGACGTGACATAAATGATAACTTTGAGAACCCCACCAATCCTTCTATTTTGACGTGGAAGATGGAAGCCCACGTGGATGTTGATATACTCAGCAGTAAGCAAGATAGGTAGCTTAATAGATTTGGAAAGTCTTTTCGGCCACCTCCTGGAGTGCCGGCTATGAATGGTTCACACAAGTGAACTCCTAAAGGCATTAATGATTCGAATGCATGCGAGGTGGAGAAGGACACGCATGGAAATATGAGCAAGGATTTTGAATTAAAGTTTTTTTATGCTTCCTTCTAGACAGTTCGACAAACACTTCTAATTGCTTTACAACTACATTTTTTGGCTTGAGTTGGGTTTGTTTAGGAAGATGGGTGGAGAAAAGGTGAGAACTGAACCCATGAACTGTGCTGAATTCAAGAATGATGAGCAGGTTTGGAGTATAGCATACGAGGGAGGGGTTACTTCGTTTATTGACGAGCATTTATCGACTTAGTTTACAGCCTCATGGGGTGGTAACAGGATGGTGAAAGTAGGTGGTGTCTAGTTCGAGGTTTCAGAGGATGCCATTGCTAAAGCTAGAGTTTGTCTTGCTCCGGGAACAGACTCATGAAGCAGACGTGGGTCCAAGACAATGAAGGAATGAAGCTGTTCTTTAGAGAAGGAAAGAAGCAAATAAGACTGCAAGGTGGATTCGAAAGGGAAAGCCTGGTAAGCCCTTGGAACGAGTTTGTTTCTTAGTTATGAAGTACTTTACTTTAAAAGGGAGATACAAAGTCTTTTACCACTATAATTTTACTTTTCTGAACCACTTTCGCCACAAAATTAAGGTCAACTTTCCCTCCTTCCTTCTCTCTAGTTTGGAGACTTCTGTGATTCAATCCAAGAAAACCAATGAAAGCAACCCTGAGGTTTATGCCTTACCTTTGCATCAAGGGCTCATTTTCCATCTCTACCAGTACCACCTCTCTCTATGCCCTTCAAAACCCCCCACTGCTTGGCTGGTTGAAGACAGCTCCACGAATGACCCTAAAGACAAAGTCCCCCTTAGTGTGAGGCTCAGGGTACCGAACAAGCGAAAAACCTCTGTGCCCTCGACACCTAATTCTCCCTCTAATATTCCTTTGTGCTCTTCGGCCCCTGTTCCTAGCCCCCTATTTCCAAGGCCAATTCTCGTTCTAAATCCTGTCCTGGTAGTCGTACTCCGAGGGCCCCTGTTCAGGTTGGTTTGGAGGGCTCCCGTGGGTGGTCCTAGGTGGAAGCGGCAGAGGGCCTATGTAATTTAAAAAGTAATACCCCTAAACAAGGCATTAAAAAATGCAAAAGAGGGAATACTGAGCCGAGCAAAGGTGACGAGAAAAGTTGCAGCAGAAGCGCTGAGAAGTGTGGGATGGTCGATTAGCTGACTCAGGGGATGATAAATAAGAAGGAGAAGTAGTCAGAAGGGGTAGTTGAGGTGGTGAAGGAAAGGGCGATGGGAAAACAAAGTACTTCTAGAAGACCGAGTATAAGAAGATCTTCTAGACTGGCAGGGGATAAACCCCAAATTCTGAAGATTGATGACTACTCTTTTGTCATGTCCCGATATAAGGCATTGTTTAAATTAAAGATTTAAACATCATCATTAAAAAATGGTGAAGATACTTTCGAAATATTCAAATTGAATGATAGCAATAATTACGTCTATTTTTAATGAATAATATTAAATAATATTATTTTATGAATAATTTAATATAATTAAATATAATATATTATTTATACATGATAAATATAACCATTAATATAATACATAATATATATATACATATATAAATATTAAATAATAATAAATATAAATATTTAAATTAATAGTCAAATATAAATAAATGCATATACTCAAATAAGGCTAAAAGGTTTGTAAGTAATGACATCAAATGATTAGAGAATAAGACAAAGTCTCATATCATCTTAATACAAAGATTCCTAAAGGTGGGGTCCATGGAATGAAAAGTCAAATTATTAGTAAAATGGTAACTAATGATAAGAAGCGATCTGCCTATAATATATGAATGAGACAAAAAGAATATCCACGGTTCATATAGCAAGGCAGCTCCTAACATATATTAAGTTTATTTGCAAATTATACAAGTTATAAAAAGTTACGATTAAGGAAGAGCCACGTCCATTGAATAAGAAGATCAAGGATATAAAAATAAAATAATGGGCGCATCTCACAATATCTCATCCATCGATCACAAGAAAGTATATCTGAATATTGTACGGTGGAAGCAGCAGAAAATAACTCGTATTCTCTTCCCAGCATCGATCCAAGGCATTATTATTATCATTAACTCATACAAGAACATCTTCAAGGCTAAAGTCCAGTCAATAACAGCAAGTAAGCATCTCCATATTATTCTTATTTTCTTTGACTGATTGGCTGTCGTACTAACACAGGTATGAAGGCATTATTATTTCTATTTCATTCATGATTATGATAGCATCTACAATCAATCGTTGATAATATAATGTGTAGGCAGTCATTCTCATTTGCTCATAATAATATATTTTGTTTCAGTTATGATAAACTCTGATTTATGAACAATCATATGATTATTCTCATAAATGTATCAAGTATGATATCTCTAATTTATGAACAACAATCATATGCTTGTTCTCATAAATGCATCTATCATGACAACATTGGTTTATGCACAACTAGTCTTAGAAATGCAATGTATACATATCATTATCCATGATGATATAATCATCATGAATAATGAAATGTAAACAGTCATATAGAATGATCATTTATAATATATCTAGTATGCAATAACTCAAATGATAAATCTTGTATAATGCTATGTGGTTTGCTAACCTCATATGAGAGATAGGAAGGAAAAGTACCAAGAGACCACATGGGTATTTAAAGGCCTTTGTCACATGAGGTATAAGGTACCCATGATGCAAAGGATGATTATCACATAGAGGCCTTGTCACATGAGGTATAAGGTACCCATAGTGTAAGGATAGTGATGTAATGGCCTTGGTTACCTTGATGTAAGGCATCATAAGAGTACCAAGGAGTCTCATAGAGACCTTGACTCTAAGGTATTAAGGATACCATATTGAGTCTAAGGATAGAGACATTAGAGCCCCATAGTGGATAACGGTAATTCTCCTCTAATCTCCCATAGGTTGCTAACAAAAGACATATGAATAGATAAATAGATTGCAATGTATATTGATGAAAATCATAGATCATGTGAAATATCATGATAGAGAATATGCAAGGCATATTGATGATGATCATGAAAGTAACATGTGAAATGTTAATGATATGCAAGGCATATGAATAGTGATCATAAGAATAACATGTGAAATATAAATGATAGATAATGTGTATTGAAGCAATCATAAGATTAGCAATAGTGATATGCATTGAAAGTATTTATATAGATACATGATAATGCTATGCTTTGAAAGTAATCATAGATTGATGGTAGTAATATGAAAGAAATCAATGATGAACTAAAATTATGAATTGGCATTTGATCATAGAAATGATAGGAACAATGTTCTTATGTGAATGACTTTAAATGAAAAATGTACTAATGTTCTCTTTTTGCAAGTTGAAATTTGTGAACAAGGTAAAGGGATTTTGATTTCTGACAAGGGGATATTACAATTGGTATCAGAGCTATCGTCCTACCATCCTGTGAATGATAATTGACTTATATGCATTTGAGGGTATACTCTGTGACTTGTATTTGTATTCGAGTGTATACTCTATGACCTTGAGCTACTTGCCTACTTTCTTGAGCTACTTACATGTCTACTTGAGCTACATGCCTACTTGCTTGAGCTAGTTACTTGCGTTCTTGAGCTACTTGGTTGTCTACTTCAATTTTAGTATGTAACTAAATGACAATGCATGTAACCTACAATTGGTGTAATCACTTGTATATTTAACATCCTGAGGAGATCACTCACCACCATTCGACCTTAAGGTGAAAAAGGGAAGAGCATTTCATCTAAGAAAGATCATTAAAGAATTCACTTGAGATTTAGGACCACTAAGGTATCATATCAACCTAGGAGGGTCAATCTATTAAAATCCAAAACAACAAATTTGAGAGGACATAGTAAAGACAAATAGGAACCCATAAATGGGGAGAAAGATCTTTAAAAAAAATGTGGAAATTATAATATAAGATATATTCATCAAACTTAAACAAGATCCAATGTACTCACTGTGATTGCTTGAGGACAAGCAATATTGAGTGGGGAGGGCTGTCATGTCCCGATATAAGGCATTGTTTAAATTAAAGATTTAAACATCATCATTAAAAAATGGTGAAGATACTTTCAAAATAGTTGAATTGAATGATAGCAATAATTATGTCTATTTTTAATGAATAATATTAAATAATATTATTATATGAATATTTTAATATAATTAAATATAATATATTATTTATATATGATAAATATAACCATAAATATAATACATAATATATATATACATATATATAAATATTAAATAATAATAAGTATAAATATTTAAATTAATAGTCAAATATAAATAAATGCATATAATCAAATAAGGCTAAAAGGTTTGTAAGTAATGACATCGAATGATTAGAGAATAAGACAAAGTCTCATATCATCTTAATACAAAGATTCCTAAAGGCGGGGTCCATGGAATGAAAAGTCAGATTATTAGTAAAATGGTAACTAATGATAAGAAGCGATCTGCCTATAATATATGAATGAGACAAAAAGAATATCCACGGTTCATATAGCAAGGCAGCTCCTAACATGTATTAAGTTAATTTGCAAATTATACAAGTTATGAAAAGTTACAATTAAGGAAGAGCCACGTCCATTGAATAAGAAGATCAAGGATATAAAAATGAAATAATGGGGGCATCTCACAATATCTCATCCATCGATCACAAGAAAGTATATCTGAATATTGTACAATGGAAGCAGCAGAAAATAACTCTTATTCTCTTCCCAACATCGATCCAAGGCATTATTATTATCATTAACTCATACAAGAACATCTTCAAGACTGCAATCCAGTCAATAATAGCAAGTAAGCATCTCCATATTATTCTTATTTTCTTTTACTGATCGGCTGTCGTATTAACACAGGTACGAAGGAATTATTATTTCTATTTCATTCATGATTATGATAGCATCTACAATCAATCGCTGATAATATAATGTGTAGGCAGTCATTCTCATTTGCTCATAATAATATATTTTGTTTTAGTTATGATAAACTCTAATTTATGAACAATCATATGATTATTCTCATAAATGTATCAAGTATGATATCTCTAATTTATGAACAACAATCATATGCTTGTTCTCATAAATGCATCTGTCATGATAACATTGGTTTATGCACAACTAGTCTTAGAAATGCAATGTATACATGTCATTATCTATGATAATATAATCATCATGACTAATGAAATGTAAATAGTCATATAGAATGATCATTTATAATATATCTAGTATGCAATAACTAAAATGATATATCTTGTATAATGCTATGTGATTTTCTAACCTCATATGAGAGATAGGAAGGAAAAGTACCAAGAGGCCACATGGGTATTTAAAGGCCTTTGTCACATGAGGTATAAGGTACCCATGATGCAATTGATGATTATCACATAGAGGCCTTGTCACATGAGGTATAAGGTACCCATAGTGCAAGGATAGTGATGTAATGGCCTTGGTTACCTTGATGTAAGGCATCATAAGAGTACCAAGGATTCTCATAGAGACCTTGACTCTAAGGTATTAAGGGTACCATATTGAGTCTAAGGATAGAGACATTAGAGCCCCATAGTGGATAACGGTAACTCTCCTCTAATCTCCCATAGGTTGTTAACAAAGGACATATGAATAGGTAAATAGATTGCAATGTATATTGATGAAAATCATAGATTATGTGAAATGTCATGATAGAGAATATGCAAGGCATATTGATGATGATCATGAAAGTAACATGTGAAATGTTAATGATATGCAAGGCATATGAATAGTGATCATAAGAATAACATGTGAAATATAACTAATAGATAATGTGCATTGAAGCAATCATAAGATTAGCAATAGTGATATGCATTGAAAGTATTTATATAGATACATGAAAATGCTATGCTTCTAAAGTAATCATAGATTAATGGTAGTAATATGAAAGAAATCAATGATGAACTAAAATTATGAATTGGCATTTGATCATAAAAATGATAGGAACAATGTTCTTATGTGAATGACTTTAAATGAAAAATGTACTAATGTTCTCTTTTTGCAAGTTGAAATTTGTGAACAAGGTAAAGGGATTTTGATTTCTGACAAGGGGACATTACAATTGGTATCAAAGCTATCGTCCTGCCATCCTGTGAATGATAATTGACTTATATGCATTTGAGGGTAGGTATACTCTGGGACTTGTATTTGTATCCGAGTGTATACTCTATGACCTTGAGCTACTTGCCTACTTTCTTGAGCTAGTTACTTGCATTCTTGATCTACTTGGTTGTCTACTTCAATTTTAGTATGTAACTAAATGACAATGCATGTAACCTACAATTGGTGTAATCACTTGTATATTTAACATCCTGAGGAGATCACTCACCACCATTCGACCTTAAGGTGAAAAAGGGAAGAGCATTTCATCGAAGAAAGATCATTAAAGAATTCACTTGAGATTTAGGACCACTAAGGTATCATATCAACCTAGGAGGGTCAATCTATTAAAATCCAAAACAACAAATTTGAGAGCACATAGTAAAGACAAATAGGAACCCATAAATGGGGAGAAAGATCTTTAAAAAAAATATATGGAAATTATAATATAAGATATATTCATCAAACTTAAACAAGATCCAATGTACTCACTGTGATTGCTTGAGGACAAGCAATCTTGAGTGGGGAGGGTTGTCATGTCCCGATATAAGGCATTATTTAAATTAAAGATTTAAACATCATCATTAAAAAATGATGAAGATACTTTAGAAATATTCGAATTGAATGATAGCAATAATTACGTCTATTTTTAATGAATAATATTAAATAATATTATTATATGAATATTTTAATATAATTAAATATAATATATTATTTATACATGATAAATATAACTATAAATATAATACATAATATATATATATATTAAATAATAATAAATATAAATATTTAAATTAATAGTCAAATATAAATAAATGCATATAATCAAATAAGGCTAAAAGGTTTGTAAGTAATGACATCGAATGATTAGAGAATAAGACAAAGTCTCATATCATCTTAATACAAAGATTCCTAAAGGTGGGGTCCATGGAATGAAAAGTCAGATTATTAGTAAAATGGTAACTAATGATAAGAAGTGATCTGCCTATAATATATGAATGAGACAAAAAGAATATCCACGGTTCATATAACAAGGCAGCTCCTAACATATATTAAGTTTATTTGCAAATTATACAAGCTATGAAAAGTTACAATTAAGGAAGAGCCATGTCCATTGAATAAGAAGATCAAGGATATAAAAATGAAATAATCGGGGCATCTCACAATATCTCATCCATCGATCACAAGAAAGTATATCTGAATATTGTCTAGCGGAAGCAGCAGAAAATAACTCTTATTCTCTTCCCAGCATCGATCCAAGGCATTATTATTATCATTAACTCATACAAGAACATCTTTAAGACTGCAGTCTAGTCAATAATAGCAAGTAAGCATCTCCATATTATTCTTATTTTCTTTGACTGATCGGCTGCCATACTAACATAGGTATGAAGGCATTATTATTTCTATTTCATTCATGATTATGATAGCATCTACATTCAGTTGCTGATAATATAATGTGTAGGCAGTCATTCTCATTTGCTCATAATAATATATTTTGTTTTAGTTATGATAAACTCTGATTTATGAACAATCATATGATTATTCTCATAAATGTATCAAGTATGATATCTCTGATCTATGAACAACAATCATATGCTTGTTCTCATAAATGCATCTATCATGATAACATTGGTTTATGCACAGCTAGTCTTAGAAATGCAATGTATACATGTCATTATCCATGATGATATAATCATCATAAATAATGAAATGTAAATAGTCATATAGAATGATCATTTATAATATATCTAGTATGCAATAACTCAAATGATATATCTTGTATAATGCTATGTGATTTGCTAACCTCATATGAGAGATAGGAAGGAAAAGCACCAAGAGGCCACATGGGTATTTAAAGTCCTTTGTCACATGAGGTATAAGGTACCCATGATGCAAAGGATGATTATCACATAGAGGCCTTGTCACATGAGGTATAAGGTACCCATAGTGCAAGGATAGTGATGTAATGGCCTTGGTTACCTTGATGTAAGGCATCATAAGAGTACCAAGGAGTCTCATAGAGGCCTTGACTCTAAGGTATTAAGATACCATATTGAGTCTAAGGATAGAGACATTAGAGCCCCATAGTGGATAACAGTAACTCTCCTCTAATCTCCCATAGGTTGTTAACAAAGGACATATGAATAGATAAATAGATTGCAATGTATATTGATGAAAATCATAGATCATGTGAAATGTCATGATAGAGAATATGCAAGGCATATTGATGATGATCATGAAAGTAACGTGTGAAATGTTAATGATATGCAAGGCATATGAATAGTGATCATAAGAATAACATGTGAAATATAAATGATAGATAATGTGCATTGAAGCAATCATAAGATTAGCAATAGTGATATGCATTGAAAGTATTTATATAGATACATGATAATGCCATGCTTTGAAAGTAATCATAGATTGATGGTAGTAATATGAAAGAAATCAATGATGAACCAAAATTATGAATTGGCATTTGATCATAGAAATGATAGGAACAATGTTCTTATGTGAATGACTTTAAATGGAAAATGTACTAATGTTCTCTTTTTGCAAGTTGAAATTTGTGAACAAGGTAAAGGGATTTTGATTTGTGACAAGGCGACATTACATCTTCCAACTCTGATCAGGAGGGTTTGGAGAAGAAGGTGGAAGTTAAAAATGTGAAGACTGCCTCGGCTCAGGATCAAGAGGGAAGCAACCATTTTAAATCCATGAACAACTCTTTCTATGACACTAATAATGAAGACACAGAGATTCTAGAGACCTCAGATAAAGAGGTGATGAGCGCCAGGGTGGAGATGGACAATATGAGATTAGAGAAGGAGTTGATAGAGGTCAAGGCCCGTCTAGCTACTATGGAGACTAAAGTAAAAGTGTTGATCAATATGGTGCTGAAGACTTCTCATAGGGTAGCTGTTGCTCTCTCAGTTTTGTAGGATGATTGGTTCAAGGGCGGGGATTCTTTGCTGGAAAATAAGGAGAATATGTTTAATTTGCTCAATGATGACTGGAAGGAACTTCTTAGTTTTTTCATTAGCTAATGTTTTGATTACTCGAACTCTATTTTTTGGATTATGTTGTTAAACTGTTGTTAGTCTGTTGTTCTCTGGTTGTTTGAGGCTCTGAGCCTATTTTGCTACCTTTTGGCTTTTGTTATCGGGATCTGCACCCGAGTTTGCAACTTACTGATATCAAAAACATTGTTTTAACAGTATTTGACCATCTTCAAAAAGCATTTATAACAAAAGATGGAGCGCGAAAACGGTGCGGGAGAAATTTTTGAACGCAAGGGCTCTGTGTCTAGCTATGCGACACATGTTCTATCACCCGTTGGTTTGAACGACTGCGGCTCTGTGGTGGGGCAGTTCTTGAATCCAACTATAGTGGCATCTTCTAATGTGTTTGAGCCTATCGCATAGGGTGTTAAGCCTATTCCTAGGTGCATTCTGTGTCTTTCTAGGGAGGATCTTACTAAGGATATCACTAGTCATAGGGGGAGTTCTCCTTCTGCAAATGTTCAGGTGACGATACCTTTTGCAGGTTTGCCTGCTGGAAATGTTGGACTCGACATTGCTAAGGCTGTTTTAGGCTACCATCAGAAATCATTTTCTGATGTTGTTACCAATTCTTGAGCTCAGACACTCCCATCACAGCCTAGTGCTAGGCCTACATGCCTTGTGCCTGTGCTTCCCTTGTGGCGGTTTATTGCCCTGAAGTTGCATAAAATGAGGGTTTCTACTTGAGACATGGAGTGGTCTACAGGTTTAATGGCTTGTGGCCCTCCCTTCATGATCTGTATGGCTGGGTATTAGACTCCTAGAAGCCTCTTGTCACAGGGTAGACTGAGCTTTTTCCCAATGCAGGGGTGTTGTTCATAGCGACCTTTGCTTCCTCCGAGGAGCGAGACTAGTGTTGGACAAGGGATGGATGTGGGGTGATCACTCATTGTCCATCAAGCCTTAGGATTGCTCTTTCAATCCTCTTACAGAGCCGTTGAATACCAAACTAGTATGGGTCTGACTACCAAATCTCCCTCTCCATTTTGGGAGGATTCCTACTATGAAGCCATTGGCAATGCCAGTGGGCACTTTTTGAAGGTGGACTCTATGACCTCAGATCTTGGGCATACTATGGTGGCTCTATTTTTGTGGATATGGACATCACCAAACCATTCCATGGAGATGTTGTTTTGATGGTGGAGGACAGACCATGGATGCAACTGCTAGACTATGAGGGTTTCCCTTTTTAGTGCAAGAGATGTTTCTCCATTGGTCACATAGCCTCTGGTTTCCCTCATGCTCGTCGCAAGGGCACGACAACCTAGTGGAAGAATGCACTCACTAATCATTTTACTTTTGATGCTCCCTCGTCAGATGGTTCCTCCAGGGAAGACAAGCCTTCCTTGGCTGGTGATTTGTCTCAAGAGACCGTGCCTCCCTAGGATCTTTTATTGCATGCCCCTTCAACGGAGCCGTTGGTGCCTTGGACTACTATCATTGTTCAGGTCGAGCCTTCCCGACCCTCATTGATCACCTTTAATGGTCCTTCGGCATGCCCGACCCTCGTTGATCGCCTTTGCTGGTCCTTCGGCTGCCCCTAATTCATCTTCTACACTGCCGACTTCTCTCTTAGTGTGTGGTGGCTCCTTGCCTGAGGTGGTTGTTGAGGATCCCCTCCTCTCGCCTCGCTCTGTGGACTTCGACTCAGAGTCTTCTTGGTCAATTGTGCAAAGAAAGAAGGGACTCCCCAAATCTGTCGCTACTTCACGACCTAGGGTTAAGGGAGTCAGATTTGTACCCTCTTGATCTAAGGTTGTTTAGATCTTTTGTATGTTGTTTGATAGTTGTTTATCTGTTGTTTCTATTCTATTTCTATGTTGTGTGTGGCCTCCTTTGGCCTGTTTTGCTCGGCCCTGGGGGCTCTTGTTTGTAAAGGGTTCAACCCCTTGTTAGCTGCTTACCATTATCAAAAACATTGTTTTAACAATTTTACTACATAAAAATCAACCAATGCTTATGTTGATGAGTGTTACATACCTTCTTTTTTTCCTTTCAAAATTATTTGTACATCAAACTTTATATCCTCTTTCATGGTCAAGATCGAACTTAAATAGTTCAAAATATGATTGACTAATCAAGACTATACCCTTGATTAGAATTTCCATCCCAATTTAGAGTGCACAAAAGGTGTCACATTGTTATGATTGTCTTCAAATCCTATAATATTTGTCAATACGTAAAGTGAGGGTTGTTGGGACCCTTTCCCCAAAAAAGGCCATGATTTGTCAAGGGGTCAAAGGATCAAAGTTGAGCATTCAACCGCCACAAGAAAATCTCCAAATACAAAGTGTTGTATACTAATATTACAATTTCCAATTAGATTTAGTTTCAAGAACACCCTTGCACACCAATATTGAGGTGATATTACAAACAAAAGATCTATTAGTGCATCATTTTATTTATTGTATTTAGTTATTTACTTTATTGCATATTGTGCACCTAGAATAAACTTACTTAAGTAGGTGCCTACTTAGGTAGGTTGTATTTGTCTAGTTAAGCTGATAATTTGCCTTAGGTGCCTACTTAGGCATGCCCGACCCTCGTTGATCGCCTTTGCTGGTCCTTCGGCTACCCCTAATTCATCTTCTACACTACCGACTTCTCTCTTAGTGTGTGGTGGCTCCTTGCCCGAGGTGGTTGTTGAGGATCCCCTCCTCTCGCCTCGCTCTGTGGACTTTGACTCAGAGTCTTCTTGGTCAGTTGTGCAAAGAAAGAAGGGACTCCCCAAATCTGTCGCTACTTCATGACCTAGGGTTAAGGGAGTCAGATTTGTACCCTCTTGATCTAGGGTTGTTTAGATCTTTTGTATGTTGTTTGATAGTTGTTTATCTGTTGTTTCTATTCTATTTCTGTGTTGTGTGTGGCCTCCTTTGGCCTGTTTTGCTCGGCCCTGGGGGCTCTTGTTTGTAAAGGGTTCAACCCCTTGTTAGCTGCTTACCATTATCAAAAACATTGTTTTAACAATTTTACTACATAAAAATCAACCAATGCTTATGTTGATGAGTGTTACATACCTTCTTTCTTTTTTTCCTTTCAAAATTATTTGTACATCAAACTTTATATCCTCTTTCATGGTCAAGATCGAACTTAAATAGTTTAAAGTGTGATTGATTAATCAATACTATACCCTTGATTAGAATTTCCATCCCAATTTAGAGTGCACAAAAGGTGTCACATTGTTATGATTGTCTTCAAATCCTATAATATTTGTCAATACGTAAAGTGAGGGTTGTTGGGACCCTTTCCCCCAAAAAGGCCATGATTTGTCAAGGGGTCAAAGGATCAAAGTTGAGCATTCAACCGCCACAAGAAAATCTCCAAATACAAAGTGTTGTATACTAATATTACAATTTCCAATTAGATTTAGTTTCAAGAACACCCTTGCACACCAATATTGGGGTGATATTACAAACAAAAGATCTATTAGTGCATCATTTTATTTATTGTATTTAGTTATTTACTCTATTGCATATTGTGCACCTAGAATAAACTTACTTAAGTAGGTGCCTACTTAGGTAGGTTGTATTTGTCTAGTTAAGCTAATAATGACATGTGTGTACCTTGATTTGAGATTATCAAGTGCCCTAACTACTTCATCATACTTGATTGATGGAAAGTTAAATTCCACCTCTATTTAATTAGGGACACATCTATCTTTGTTGACTGATTTAAATAACCTTCTAATTAAGAGTTAACTCATGATCTCTAGGACATGTGTCACCCTGACCCATGCATCAATGAGGCCTACATGTTTGTACTCCATCCATCTATTTAAAAGTCGAGTGAGTTGATATGGCTCATTGTAAGCTTTTTCTACATCATCTATATTAGAAGAATTGTCTATCTACATTATGTACTCTATATTGTCTATATGATTACAACTAGTGTAACTTGCTTCTCTCACCTAGGTCCTAGCTCTACAATCTATATAGAATATAACATGGCATCAGAGTTGATGATTTGAAGCTCATTTATTTCCATTAAGGGTGTTGGGGTTTTGCATTGAAATTTTGAAGGCTGCCCTTGCATAAGTCTTTGAAGCAAGAAACAGACCTCATTGTGGCATCCGAAAGGTGTCAATCTACTAGGATTGACTGTAAATTCACTAGGGTTTTAATCAATCTCTCAAAGGCTCTTGGTTGCAGAATTTTGTTGGTACTTTATTCAAAAAAATGTATGATCTATCTGCACAGTCTAGAGTCATACTAGCACATGCAACTTGCATACAAGGTATTAATTTAGAATATTAATTATTGGCAAATTTGTTTGTTTTTGCTAAGGTTTTGTGTAGGTAAGAAAAAGTGAGGGTGAATTAGTTTGGTGGTAAGTACTTGAAGGTACTTGCACAACTAATTTCAAGAGAGCAAGGGGATGCTTTATAGTGTATGCCATTGTATACTTGTTAGCAATACCCATTGACCAAGGATTCTCATATTGGGCCTTGTGTACTCATTGGCACCATGGAAACTACATCAACTAGGTTGCATTTATCAACCCCTTCGATGGTGACAATAATACATTGCCCTACCTAATACCACTCCCACCAAAACACTAGGTGGTTTTCTCTTTCAAATAATAGTTTCCAAGTGATTTTGAGCCATTGTGAATATAGTTTTGAACCCTAAAGAATATTCCTAAGCATCTTCTATTTACTTTGCATGTGGTGGTTTTCTAGTGACTATTAGCGATCTAGCAACTTTATAGGTTGGTTTTGAGGCGAGTTGGGTGGTTTTTAATGGGTAGGTGTCATGTTGATGCCAACATTTACAAACCCCTCTCTATTGGCAATTTTGATTTTGCACCCAAACTTTGGAGGCTTCATTCTTGGTCATATGGTGTCATTTTTCAATGCATTTTTAAAAAAATGGGCTAGTGTCAATTCCTAATTTTGGTGCTTTATTTTTTTATATTTCTTGTTTTAAAAATTTCTGAGGTTTTGTTTGGGCTTATATAGATACCTTTTGCAAGTGTCATTTTTTAAATGTGTGATTTTTTGTAGGTACATTCTACTTTTTTCTCATTGTACTCAAAATCAATACTATTAGATATCTATAAAACACTAAGATCAAGACCACTTTGTTGATTTTGGCAAGTGACAATTGTACTCCCACTAATTTATAAAATGCCACCTTTTTGTTGTGGGAATTTCTTGATTGAACATTATGGGTGGTCTTTTAATTAACACTTGTAATCACACTATTACTAAAGTGCCATCATTATGTTTTTCTAGGACATTAATTGGACCCTTATTTGACTAATCTAATTGAAGATTATCATAGTTTTGTCACGATTTTTTATGATCTAGACCATCCTTCTTTTATCACCTTGGATAGATGAAACTATCAATCTTCAAGAGACAGAATCCTAAAGCATTGCTTATGGAAGAAACTCTTGCCTTATCTTTATGGACTTGTTCCTCAACCAAGTACCTATTGATAGAAGTATGCAGGGGACTGCAAGAATGTTCATGTCCTAGGATTGACTGGATGTAATGTTGACATCTACATAGTTCTTATCACCTTGCACACCAAATGCCCTCTGCTCTTTGGACCACCATTTGGGAGATCCTGATAATCGTCCAATCCCAGATGATCCTACTTTGGACTACCTTGTACCCTAGATGTCTCTAAGATTCCACTATATGACTATGATTCAACTAAAGATCTTGCTTATTGGGAAAGTCTTGAACATCATGATGACATAAAGACTTATCTTATTCCTCCTCTTCCTCATACAGAGACTCTTGATGATTCTCCAACTTCACCAACTCCTATTGTAGATTGAGAGGCTCCACCTCATTTATCTTTAAGTCGCCATTTTCGTCTCTTCTACTCCTCCAGCACCTATGGCTTCAATAAAGATCTTGGCTTCTCTGCATGCTTCAGATTCTCTTTAGCAAGTTCATATTTGTTTACAAAATCCACCTCATTAGGATGTGTACTTATCAAACATTCATCATATGTTTGTAGAATCTCATCTTTGGGATCTTGAGGACAACATTGAAGACATTTCTCTCCTTGGTGACAACTCTAAAGGAGTTGCATCTCCTTTTTTGGATGTTCTGAGGGTTCATTCTAACCCTTCTATTCTTTCTCTATCTCTACATGCTTCCATAGAAACAAATCTTACAATTAATTCATGAGTCCACTTATTTGCTCTATCACTATTGACACTTCCTGTAGAAGTACCTGATTCTTATCTATTCAAATCTCATACATATGTCAAGAACTATTCTTACATGTTTATTGTCACTGAATCTTGCATGGCACCTAATTTCATTGATCAATTTCAATCACTGTTCAACATTTGGCTTATTAAGTTTGAGCATTTTCTAGAGACATTCATCCGAATTCATTCTTTCATTCCACCACTTGAGTGGATATTTAGCAAGTGTACAACTTGAGGTTTCCTCGTTTGAAAAGGAAGATGCATTGTTTGTTGCAAAGAGACCTACTACAACACTCACTATGTGACTATCTACATGCACATTCTCTCTCTTATGTAGAAGCATTCATGGGTGATGCAGAGTAAATTAACAACTTAACTCAACTTCATACTAGCATGTTGCAAACAATGTGTCACAATCACTAGATACATCAAGTTTCACAAAAACTTCATTAGACAAGGATCTCACAAAGGCACCATTAGGGGTTCCTAACTCTTCTGACCCAAACAAGGTTATCAAAGGCCTTCTCATCCCTTAAGGACTTTAACTCAATCCCAAATAATCATTTATCAAACTATTTCTTCATGCATGCAACTGTCTCCTTTATGACTATCATAACACCTTGTAGCCCTTCACTGAGGAACAGTTACGCATATCTTTTAATGTAGATCTCCATTTAAGACTGTCTAAGACTTTTTAGATACCCATTATCCTTATTACCAACCTACCAAAAGATCAACGTGTGTTTCTTTGGAAAAAAACTACTCAACAAGACTGTCGCTGTGCCAAGTAGGCCTAATAGGCTTGCATGCACACAAGGGCTTATTGGTTCTTCTACCTCCGACTTCAAACTCTCCCAAACAACACTTGGAGTACATCCAAATAGGTCTATTAAAGCTTAAACATCCATCAAAAGTCCATTCGCATCAGTATTTTTAACCACACTACACCCATACCTCTTGACTGTCCTTGAAATACTATTTTCTGGACTGTGACAGAAAAAAAACAGTCATAAAACTAGATGTTTCCCACATCCACCTTAGCTATTTGGTCGGAGACCTCAAGGATTTGAAAGCACACACTATCACAATCATTTTCCACCAAGGGTTAGCAACATGCAAGGACAAAACAAGGAAGAAACTCATTTATCTTGTTCATTGTTTACCCTAACAGAGGGTTTTGACAGTCTTAGGAAAAAATACAATATCTAACACAATACAAAACCAAACTGCATGCAATAAAATGGAAATGGAGGGTGATTGATAGAACTATCACCTACAACCAACTTGGCACTAGTCCCTGTCCGTACAGGGCCGTACAGTACCAAGAAACAGCAGATTTCTGAAGGAATACGATAAAAACAGTGTTCTTTTATTTATTAGAACTTTCCAATCAACCACCCACGAATTCCTTGGATGATACAAGGGCTTTTAAAGGCATTCAAATTTGTCTTTTCAGTTCCTAACTTCCTAGGAACGAATCAAGAGCCAAATGACTCCTCACCTTCCCTCATTTTTACATTTTTGAAAGATAACATTTCCCCTTTTGCAAATGGAGGTAACATTTGAACATTTAACACTCCTAATGACATAACAATGACTTGTTTAACCTTATACAATGTTGAAGCATTATAATTTAATCAAAATCAAAGATTTGTCTAGGACAACTTTGATTTGCCAAGGTGCTCCTGCACCAATGGGCCTTATCTTATAGGGATTTCAAGAGGCTATTCCATCTTTAAGGGCAAGAGGCAAGGGGTGCTACATAGTCTTCATCTCTTCTCCCTTTGGGTGGAGTTTTTCCTTCTCATATGTTGGGGCTAACATGGCCACACATTTACCAGGACCCATCTCTGCCCACCTAAGCTATGCTTATGGAGGGGTGTTGGTGCATTATTTTATTTTTTGCATTTAGTTATTTGCTTGATTGCATATTATGCATCTAGGATAAACTTAGGTATCTACTTAGGTAGGTTGCATTTGTCTAGTTAAGCTAATAATGTCATGTCTACCTTGATCTAAGGTTATCCAGTGCCTTAACTTCCTCATCATGCTTGATTGATGGTGAGTTCATTGCCTCCTCTATTTAATCAAAGCTACATGTATCAATTGATTGAGTTAACTAACCTTTTGATTAGGAGTTAACCTATTACCTCTTGGACATGTGTCATCATGACCGACGGAAGCCTATATGTTCATACTTCATCCATCTATTTGATGGTTGAGTAGGTTGATCTAGCTCATTCTAATATTTTTCTACATCCTCTATATTGGAATAGTTGTCTTATTTGCATTCTACAATCTATATTGTATGTTTGCTTATAGCTAGTGTAACTTGCTTCTCTCATCTAGATAATGGCTCGTGTTTGTATTCTCATAGAATCATAAAAGGCCCCCTTTAAAAAATCCTAGTACTTGCTCAAATTAGGGTTACTACTGTGTATGAGGAAAATCGATTATGTTTAAATGATAAAATCAAAACTATGATAATAACCAAATCAAAAACCCATAACATAAAGAGATCTATCTAAATAAAAAGCCATTATTAATAAATCAAATTAAGAAATCTTTTACCCAGATTGTGTTGTTCTCTTTGTCGAATGTGGATTGCTCAATAATGCTATGAAACCATGTTTGCAACAAGCAAGTGTAGGTGCTCAAAGATCAATGTCAAAAGATCGTAAGTTGCTCAACGACGCGATGTATGCTCCAAGCACTGTAAAGGATGCCTGAGAATAAGTGGTTGAAGAAGATTTGTGAAGGAGATGAGGGGGGTTTATATAGGTTTCAATAGAGATCGATCAACAATCTAGATAATTCAAAAGAATCAACGGAGGAGATAAAACAAATAACCATGATGAATGTGCACACAAAATGTGTCAATCCATAGGGATATTTTTATTAAGATATGATGAAAACAAGATTGATTGAATAGATAACTCAACTTGTGATTTTGCCTTTTTTAGAGTTCTAAAAATAAGACTGATTGTGCACATGAGTTAACGAGATATTTTAAGAGGAATTGGAAGATATATAAAATTAAATAAATAAATTTATTTAATTGTTTGTGCATGATAGAGGAATAGATAAGATTTATAAATAAAATATTTAATTTTATTTATTTTTAGAGGATTGAGACAATTTAAATAAATTTGCATGATTTATTTAAATTTAGAAGAATAAGTGATTTAATTAAATAATGTAGAATTATTTAATTATAGATAAGATAGAATTGGATGAATTAATTAAATAATTGGATTTATTTAATTAATGTGGATTTGAATTTCAAAAAAGGATAATGATCTAATTAAATAATAAAAATTATTTAATTTTGGAAGAATAAAGTTGAATTTAATTAAATTAATTAAATAAAGAGAATTTATTCAATTAATGTCAAAATTATGTGATTTGAAAGAATTTGATGAAATTAATTAAATAATTAGATTATTTAATTAACGTTAAATGCAGGTGATTAGACAGAAATGCAAGTGATGTGAAGACATGGTCATTTTAGGGTGTCTACATTTTGCCCCTCTTTGATGCAATGCAGTTTACAGCATTACGTCAAAGAAAACGATTGTTGAAGACATGATACAATTTTTGATGCCCCAGTGTAGCTAGTTGCCCCTGCGTAGCTGGTGTAGGATGCCCCCTCGAGAGGAAAGACAGGGAAGCGGCAGAAGCACTGGGTTGACACTCGACTAGAAGATTTTGTTGGAGATAGACGAGGTTGGGTTGATGATAGATAGAAGAAAGGAGATAGGAGAGAACATGAGAGAAAGACAGTTGATCGATCTTTGCTTGAAAAACTATATAAGGCCATGGAAAAATGGATGGTGTAAATGGATGAGCTTGTTACAATGGTTTCACAAATGTTTATAAAGAGCAATCCTTATTTTTGATATAGCACATGGATAGTTCGTCCCCAAGGTATAAAAGACCAAGGTGCTATGATATCCGAGTGCGTAGACGTTGACTCTGCAAGCAAGCGGTTTGAACTTAGATCCCTTAGACATAATATAACCTTGTTGTACATGTGAATGAGCCATAGTCTTGAACATAAAATAAACTTCAATACATGTAAATGCAAGAAGAATATTACTATGTAAGATGCTAGATTGTAACACACACAAGATAAATATGCTGCCAAGAAAGATGCTAAAGATCATTCCTCAAACACGGCACACAAAAGCAATGACTATGCCCCCAATCCATACTACATCGCAACATACCAAGATTATAGATAAATCAAGGTAGCCTTGAATAGGTAATGGACAAAGGAGCAAAAGATAAACCATAAAAAAAATTGACTGACTTACAAAGTAAACATACAGCCAACATATTCTCTTGCCAAAGAGGTTGCTCAAGATAGATTGGAGAGGAAATATAACAGTCTTATCGTAGGAGCTATGTGTCCGTTAAAAGGGTGTTATCTGTTGAAAAAGATAATGTCTTGTTTCAGGAAATGCCACATGTTGTATAAGACGCGTGTGTTGGTCTTGGTAAGACAAGTTTGTTGATCTATTACTTGGTTGAAAATGATTTAGCTGATGTTGGCAATCGATATGTAGGACAATATACGAATCTGTAAGTAAGTTGCTTTGCTTCAGGGTTGTTAAGAACTTTTTCTTTGAAAGGATGCGTTTGTTTGTTGTTTTATTGCTTGAGTTAGTCAAGTCAAGGTGAATGGATTTTGATAAATGGAAGACTAGAAAGATGACATGTCAATGGATTGAAATGGGTGAAGAATGATGAATCGTATGTGCCTGAGTATTGGATACATCCTTCGTATTCCAGACTGCCTACATACCCTGTATCCACGGGATCAAGGTACATGACGAGAAAAGATGGAAAAATGATAATGTGTAGTTCTAGGTAGAGTGATGAGTGGGTCAAGGTGTTTGGGCTTGGGTAGGTGAAATGATGAGATCTTATGAACCTGAGTACTAGATACTTCCTACGTATTCCAGACTGCCTACATATCCATATCCATGGGATCAAGGTACCTTAAGATTGAGATGAGATGATATGTAGTTCTGGTTGGTGTGATGACGTAGAAAAAGTGTTGTCATTGTGAAGAGATGGTTGAAGTGTTTGTGAACCATGAACAAGGATCCATTCCTAGACCTAGGTTAAGGAAAGAGTTGCCCCCATTCTGGTAGAGGAAATTGCATAGGTGATTGATGAAGAAGACATAGAAAGTTTGACCTAGGACAAGACAGTGCTAACTGTTGACACAGATCAAGACGTGGGATGACGACGATGGACATTGACAAATTTACAAGCTATTCTAGATAGGGAGATGGAAATGCAAACAAGGTCAATGGTTTTATTATGGATGGATGGATGAAGCTTGTTGTGAAACGGACACGGAATGAACAGGACTCGATAGATGATGGATGCTGACTCTACACATAGCGCATGTTTGCCAAGTTTTCACTATGGTACTTATCCAAGGTGCCTGTTTACCAGGTTTTCACATAGGATGGATTTTTTTTTTTTTTTTTTTTTGTTTACTCTGAGGATCAAGCATAGAGCTTTTTGAGATGAACACTGTTAAGTGGCTCATCTAGAGGAATGTTGTCAGGTGTAGCTAAAGTATAAGCTCCTGATCCATATACTGCTATGACAATAAAGGGACCTAACCAGTTAGGCTCAAACTTGCCCTTCTTTTCTTGGTCTACTTGATTTCTCTGATTCTCTTTGAGTACAAGATCACCAACTTGAAACCGTCTTTCTTTGATCTTTTTGTTGTAATTACACCGGAGGCAGTTTTGATAGACATGGAGATGATTAAGCACGGCAAGGCGCCTTTCATCTAGTAGTTCTATCTCAGCTAATCTGGAAGTGCGATACTCCTCTCCGCTGATCAGGTTCTACATGGATACTTTGAGGGATGGGATCTCGACCTCTATAGGTAGGATGGCTTCAGAGCCATAGACCAAGGCATATAGTGTGGCACCAGTTGGCGTTCTAATACTAGTGCAGTAGGACCATAGGGTGGGATTGAGTTGCAAGTGCCAATCACAACCAGCTTCATTGACTAATTTCTTGAGGATTTTGAGAATGGTTTTGTTGGAAGCCTCGGCTTGGCCGTTACTTGTGGATAGTAGGGCATTGAACAATGATGTTGGATATTGTATTGTGTGCACAAGGCATGGACATCTCGGTTCTTGAATGGTCTCCCATTATCAGTGGCAATGGCTTGGGGAATACCATACTGGCATATGAGGTAGTTAAGGATAAACTTGGCTATTTGCTTCCCAGTGATATAGGTCATGGGAATGGCTTCAACCCACTTCATGAAATACTCAGTGGCAGTAATGATGAACTTATTACCATTGGATGAGGATGGGTGGATTTATCCTACGAGGTCGAGACCCCATTGAGAAAAAGGCCATGGAGTCGTCACAGGTTGTAGTTCATGAGCTAGTGCGTGAATTAAATCTCCATGCTGTTGGCATTGTAGACATTTCTTAGCAAACTGTGCAACATCTTGTTCTATTGTAGTCCAGTAATACCCTGTTTTGAGTATCTTCTTAGCGAGATTAGGACCGGTAGAATGTACACCACAGACACCTTTGTGTATGTCTCATAAGGTAGCTTCGGCTTCTTTCACATTAAGACATCGTAAGAGGATACCATTGAGACTCCGGTGATATAGTGTGGTGCAGGAGCACCTACCTGACAGCTGGTCTGGATAAGGCAGTTAGTAGTTTAGGTCTTGTTTGTGTTTCCAAGAAGGTCTGTTAGACCAAATGCATGTAATAAGGTCATGCTGATCAGGATAAGATCATGCTGACCAGGCTTTTGCTATTTTTAGCTAGTTAGTTATAACAGCTGTCATGATGTATGTTCGGTGGGATCTCCCAGCCGCTTGGAGAGTTCCCAGCCGCTTGGAGTCGGGTCAGTAGTACTCGTAGGCAAGTCTTTATAAGCATGAGATCGTTTGATATTGGATATAGACATAGACAGATATCATCGATCGAGCTAGTTGCAGAGAGTGAGACTGAGAGAGAGGCTGATCATTTGTATTGCATCTTTTGAAGTCAATAAAGAGATCCTGTTTGTGTTCATCCTCTGTTGATTGCTTGACCGATTTGCTGGTTTGAGAGGTTTTCATGGATATACTGATCCATTCCACCGGTTGACTCATCTGATCGGTGGAATGGCAATGTACAGTAGGTTAGTAGGTAGTTTGTTTGTTTGCATGCAGGTGTGCAGGATCGCGATCAAGAGATGTTGAAGACCCTAGCATCCTCATGTGCTAGGTCAAGTTGAGAAGTTGGAGTTGGAAAATCACCCTGAGGTTGGATCGGGTCATCCCTGGTGGATCGGCGAAGGGAAATTTCGCTAAGTGAAGAAGTCTGTTAAAACGGCATCATCAGGATATTTCTGCAAATATCCTGCAGTCGGGTTAGGCATCATCATCCGGTTAAGTGAAGATGAACATGATGCAGTCGAGTGCATGAAGTGTGAGTTCGTCGGGGTGATCATCAGCAGGAGGAGCCGACGAGTGCATCGGCATCAGGATCATCATGTCGGGAATGACAATCATCCGCATATCGCGAGTAGATGCGGGAGAGAAAGTTCGGGTTTTTGGCTAAGTGTTGAGAAGGTCATCAGGATATTGGGTGACGTCATCGTCATCAGGATATGACGTCATCGTCATCAGGATATTGAGATATCCCCCCTATGCGAGTTCATCCTGCTGTCGTTAAGTATCGGCATCGGCAGAAAGTGTATTAGCGTCATCAGGAGGTTTCGAAGAGAACCGGATAATTTATATCATGATGCTGTTGCTTGTATCATCGGGCAGTGGAGCGTCGAAGGCAAGTTGCTAAAGGTGATCGTCATCAGGATATTTGAACAACCGGATATTTGGATATCCTGTTGACGAAGGTGATATTGAATATCATGATGATGACGATGGAGTCCGGAGCCCGATGAACAGTGCAACCGGAGGATGTGTGCGCCCGCTGAACATCATGATGATGATGTTAGGAGGAAAGCGGAGGAGGTGAATAGTAGTCGGCAGGAGGATGATTGCGAGTGTCCGCAATATGATGATGCTGTTGGTTTTCGGAAACATGATGCTGACAGAGAAAAGCCGAAATATGATGATGTTGGTGGCTTTAGGAAATATGATGATGATGATGGCGAAGATGATGATGATGAGGTTGGTCTGCAGACATTCATGCTATATGCGAATGTTATAGTCTGGATGCCTCTGCATCATAGTGGTATCAGAGCTCAGCAAAGGGTCTGGGCTGTCGTGTGTTGATTCTGTCACCGAAAGGGCAGAGGTAGAGATAGAGTTGAGTTGTGTGTTGATTGTGAGGTTGACAAAATGCCTCCTAAAGGTAGTGGTACTGCAAGGGAGTTGCAGGAGATGAAGGAGAAACATGCTAGAGAGATGAGGAAGATGAAGGAGCTTGCTGAAGCACTTCAAGCCAGGCTGACAGCCCTGGAAAAGAACAAAAAGAGGGAAGTAGAAGACAGTGAGTCTGAAGAAGATGCAGATACTGTTGAAGAGTATGAAGAGGTAGCTGAAGATCTGGATGCTGAAGACCAGAGGTTGGCAAAACTGTTAAAGGCAGTGCAGAGTGAAAAACCTAAGGTAAAGGTTGATGTTTCCAAATATACTGGAAGCTTGAATGAAGATGAGTTGTTGGATTGGATTGCTGCACTAGATAATCACTTTGAATGTGAAGATGTTGCTGAGGATCAGAAAGTCAAGATTGCAAAGACCAAGTTAGGAGGTCATGCTTTGGTATGGTGGGATTATGTACAATCTGAGAGAAGGAAACAAGGGAAGTCTAAGATCACTTCATGGGATAAGATGGTAGCAAGGATAAAGGGTAAATTCTTGCCAAGGGATTATGAAATCCAGATGTTTAAGAAGCTGCAATTTTTAAAGCAGAAAGACAGGGATGTGAAATCATATACTGAGGAATTTTATCTGTTAAGTATGAGATCTGGTCATCATGAGAATGAGGTAGAAAAGGTGGCTAGGTACTTGGCTGGTTTGAGGTTTAACATACAGGATGAGTTAGTGTTAGCTAACCCTAAGAATGTGGAGGATTGTTATCAAATGGCAATCAGGATTGAAGAAAAGATGAATAGAGGACATGAGAAGTCCATGAGAGGAAGAGGAAACAATAGGGGAAGAGGAGCAGCCCCTGCACAAAAGCAAACCAATGAGGTTCAAGAAGACACTGGTAAAGGACAGGGACAGTCTGATTTCAGAGGTGGATGGAAAGGTAATAGAGGAAGATTTGGAGGTGGTAGAGGTTCTACTACATTTTCAGGAAAGTGTTACACCTATGGAGAGTTTGGTCATCCATCTTTCAAATGTCCAGAAAACAAAGGTTCATCATCCAGAAATGATAGAACAAGTGACAAGAGGGTACAACTGGTACAAGAAGAGAAAGAAGAAAGTGCACAGAGTTCAAACAGAGGTCCTGAGAATTTTGGCTATCCAGAGAGTGGAGAATCATTGATGTTAAGGAGAATTAGTTTGCAGGCATCACAGGATCTGATGCAAAGAAGAGCTCTTTTCAAAACCACATGTAAGAGCAAAGGTAAGGTATGTAAAGTTGTCATTGATACTGGTTCAACAGACAACATGGTATCTCAGGAGATGGTTGATAAACTGAAGCTGGAAAGGATTCCACATCCACACCCTTACAAGGCATCTTGGGTGAGTGATAGGCAATCACTTTTTGTCTCTGAACAGGCATATGTGGATTTCCAGATTGGACCATATCATGATAGAATTTTGTGTGATATATTGCCTATGGAATGTTGTCACCTACTGCTAGGTAGACCATGGCAATTTGACAGAAGGGTACTGTATGATGGGTATGCTAATACCTACACCATCAAGAAGGATGGGAAGATTATTAAGTTGATGCCATTGCAGGCAAAAGCTGCAGTCCAGAAGGCAGCTCAAATCATTTTAATGGGAAAGAAGGAGTATGTGCAGATGCCTAGGGGAGCAGGCATGAAGGCAGTTCAGGACACTGCAGAGAAAGGAGTTGTTACAGACAACAAGCTGAAGACAGTTTCAGTTATGACTGACAGAGGTCAGCAGCAGGTTCAGAAACAAGGGTGCAAACAGCCACCAGTTCAGAAGAATGACAAGGATGTTGTCATAGTTGGGACTATTGCTTGTCCTATGAAGATTGAAAGAAAGGCCTACATCAACAGGCATGCAGATTTACTTGCCCGAAAGCAAGTTACAGTTCAGAAGTCTTGGAGCAGCCAAGAGACAGCAGCAGATAAAGCTGGAGCAGGTCAACAGATTGACAAAGCAAGGTGTACAGGTGGAGGACTTCCACATGCTAAACTCATGGGACATGAGTTCTTTTCTGTTGGGGAGTATGGTGCAGGAGCACCTACCTGACAGCTGGTCTGGATAAGGCAGTTAGTAGTTTAGGTCTTGTTTGTGTTTCCAAGAAGGTCTGTTAGACCAAATGCATGTAATAAGGTCATGCTGATCAGGATAAGATCATGCTGACCAGGCTTTTGCTATTTTTAGCTAGTTAGTTATAACAGCTGTCATGATGTATGTTCGGTGGGATCTCCCAGCCGCTTGGAGAGTTCCCAGCCGCTTGGAGTCGGGTCAGTAGTACTCGTAGGCAAGTCTTTATAAGCATGAGATCGTTTGATATTGGATATAGACATAGACAGATATCATCGATCGAGCTAGTTGCAGAGAGTGAGACTGAGAGAGAGGCTGATCATTTGTATTGCATCTTTTGAAGTCAATAAAGAGATCCTGTTTGTGTTCATCCTCTGTTGATTGCTTGACCGATTTGCTGGTTTGAGAGGTTTTCATGGATATACTGATCCATTCCACCGGTTGACTCATCTGATCGGTGGAATGGCAATGTACAGTAGGTTAGTAGGTAGTTTGTTTGTTTGCATGCAGGTGTGCAGGATCGCGATCAAGAGATGTTGAAGACCCTAGCATCCTCATGTGCTAGGTCAAGTTGAGAAGTTGGAGTTGGAAAATCACCCTGAGGTTGGATCGGGTCATCCCTGGTGGATCGGCGAAGGGAAATTTTGCTAAGTGAAGAAGTCTGTTAAAACGGCATCATCAGGATATTTCTGCAAATATCCTGCAGTCGGGTTAGGCATCATCATCCGGTTAAGTGAAGATGAACATGATGCAGTCGAGTGCATGAAGTGTGAGTTCGTCGGGGTGATCATCAGCAGGAGGAGCCGACGAGTGCATCGGCATCAGGATCATCATGTCGGGAATGACAATCATCCGCATATCGCGAGTAGATGCGGGAGAGAAAGTTCGGGTTTTTGGCTAAGTGTTGAGAAGGTCATCAGGATATTGGGTGACGTCATCGTCATCAGGATATGACGTCATCGTCATCAGGATATTGAGATATCCCCCCTATGCGAGTTCATCCTGCTGTCGTTAAGTATCGGCATCGGCAGAAAGTGTATTAGCGTCATTAGGAGGTTTCGAAGAGAACCGGATAATTTATATCATGATGCTGTTGCTTGTATCATCGGGCAGTGGAGCGTCGAAGGCAAGTTGCTGAAGGTGATCGTCATCAGGATATTTGAACAACCGGATATTTGGATATCCTGCTGACGAAGGTGATATTGAATATCATGATGATGACGATGGAGTCCGGAGCCCGATGAACAGTGCAACCGGAGGATGTGTGCGCCCGCTGAACATCATGATGATGATGTTAGGAGGAAAGCGGAGGAGGTGAATAGTAGTCGGCAGGAGGATGATTGCGAGTGTCCGCAATATGATGATGCTGTTGGTTTTCGGAAACATGATGCTGACAGAGAAAAGCCGAAATATGATGATGTTGGTGGCTTTAGGAAATATGATGATGATGATGGCGAAGATGATGATGATGAGGTTGGTCTGCAGACATTCATGCTATATGCGAATGTTATAGTCTGGATGCCTCTGCATCATAGTGTATCACCCAAAATGGTGTAACGGGAGGATCGACGAATAAAGGTTTTGCGTTGGTTGGATGAGAGTTCAATGGGAAAGGTATTATTTTTAAGGTATTCATAGATATCTTTGTACCATGGGGAATTGGGACCAACAAGTTCGCAGATGATTTCAGTAACTGAAACATCGATGGCTGGTATCAACAATTGCTCGATCAAGAATTCGCATTTCTGTGTGTTTGTTGGCATGTCTATAAGTGATCCCACAGAAGCCATAGAGTCTGCAGCCTTGTTATGCTCTCTTGGAATTTGCTCAAATGTGATGCTAGAAAAGTGTGGTTTGTAGGCATCCACTAGTTGCTTGTAAGGGACCAACTTTTCGTCTTTTGTTTGGTACTCATCCGTGACTTGTCGAATGACTAGTTGTGAGTCTCCATATACCTATAATTCTGTGATGTCCCATTGAACTGTTGTATTGAGACCTATGAGGAGTGCTTCATACTTGGCAATGTTGTTGGTGAAAGGGAATGCAAGCCAATATGACTTTGGAATATAGTCATTTTGAGGTGTGATAAATAAGATGCCGGCCCCTGATCCATGTTGTGTGTAGGAACCATCAAAGTACAACTTCCACATTATTAAGTTGGAAAGAGTGAAGAGATTCTCGTCTAGAAAGTCTAGTACCATAGGGTGTGTATCCATCATGGGTGCTTCTGCTAGCTGATCTGCTAGGGCTTGTCCCTTGATCGCTTTACGATCCATATACTCAATGTCAAACTCACTAAGTATCATGACCCATTTAGCTAGTCTGCCTGTGAGAGCTACTTTCACTAGTAGATACTTCAATGGATCAATTTTGGCTATGAGATTTATATGTTGGTTTAGCATGTAATGCCGCAACTTTTAGGAAGCGAACACTACTACTAAACAAGCTCTTTCCATTGGTGAATAATTGAGTTCGTATCCCACCAAGGTTCGACTGATATAATAAATTGCATGCTCTTTTCCTGACTCATCATAATGTGCCAGAAGGGCCCCGAGGGCCAAAGTTGTAGTTGAGATGTATAATATCAAAGGTTTATCGGCAACTGGTGGAACCAATACAGGAGGTGTAGCTAGATACTCTTTGAGCTGATCAAATGCTGCTTGACACTTATCGTCCCATCGAAATGAGGCATCCTTTCGGAGCAAGTGTTGAAATGGTTGACATTTATCTGCTAGGTGTAAGATGAAACGCCTAATGGATTGCAACCTTCCCTGAAGGCTCCTTAATGCTTTGAGGTTCCTTGGTGGAGGCATCTCCACTATAGCCTTTACTTTTGTGGGGTCTACTTCGATGCCTCTATGAGATCCAATGTATCCCAACAGCTTCCCTGATGTTACACCAAAGACACACTTCTTTGGATTGAGGCGTACTTGGTATTTCTCGAGTCTATCAAAGATCTATCCTAGAACTTGTATGTGATCTGCCCTAGAAGATTTAGCTAGTATGTCATCCACATAGTCCTCCATGATATGATGAAAGAGATCGTGGAATATCACTGTCATTGCTCTTTGATAAGTTGCCCCTGCATTCTTTAGACCAAACAGCATGATGCACCAACAATAATTACCCCACGGACAAGTAAAAGTTGTTTTATGTTGATCTTCCTCTGCTATCTTTATCTGATTGTAGCTGGAGAATCCATCCATGAGAGAAAGCATTTAATGACCTGCAGTCAGGTCTACTATGAGGTCAATGTTTGGTAATGGAAAGTCATATTTGGGACATGCTTTGTTAAGATCTCTAAAATCATTACACATGCTGATGCGCCCATTGGGTTTAGACATAGGTACAATGTTTGAGACCCAATCTGAATAGTCAATAGGTTGGATGAACTTTGCATCTAACAACTTTTGTATTTCCACTTTTACCAAGAGAGCTATCTGTGGGTGCATATTCCTCAGCTTTTGCTTGACTGGTTTAACTGTTGGATCCACTGTGAGATAGTGAACCACTAGCTTAGGGTCTAACCCTGGCATATCAACATAGGTCCACACAAAGTTGATGGTTCTCTGTAAGAAGAATTTGTTAAGATTCTTGTGCTCTGTTTTTGATAATGATGCTGCCAGGAATGTGGTCTTTGGATTTTTCTCTATGCCAAGGTTTATCTCTGTAGAATCTTCCACTAGGAGAGTTGATTTCTCTTGATACTTAGATGGTAGGGCAAGGTCAAATCCTCCATCCTCAGGTGCCATAGTTGGGTTTTCACCATTGGATATGTCCTTTGTTTTTACTATTTTGTGATCGGGAGGTGCCACAGTGTGATTTTCACCTAGAGATCTTTCTTTATTTTTACTTTTGCGACTGGAGGATTTGGCATTCTAACCAAAATAAGTTGTTGGCTCTAGTTCCATTACAAAACCTGCTTTATGATCACCAAGAGGGATACCATCTTGGAGTCCCATGAACTCAGCTATAGCTTCATCATTCTGAAATACATCTATAACGGGGGCCCCTTGTTGGCCCCAATCAATAAGTTTAGGGTAGACAAGTGTTACTTTCTGGGTGTTTGTGGTGGATGTTAGGGATACGGATGATAGCATAAATACGAAGGATTATGTAAATAGGTCAGTCATATGGAGGGAAGAGTCATCGATGGTATCCTCATTAGACGTCAAATCTGCGAGAGAAGTTTCAGCCACCTTGTCAAGGATACCCTCGATGTCCAAGGCGCGCGGTACCTTTCTACCAAATCCTAACCCCTTCTTGTCTAGTTTCTTTGTCACAATGATGGGTTCCATTGTTCCTTGATTTTGTTTCCCAAGGCCATCTTTGTCTTTATAGCCCATGTTTTTTACTATCATTAAGCCATTGCCATATTGTTTGACTGGTATTGTGACTGGTCCTTTCTCCTTATAGAGCCAAGAAGAGATGTCTTCAATAGTTTCCTCTGCCAATAATTTTCCCTCTTGGAATTGGGTTAAAAATGCTGGGGGGGAATAGTTGCTTTTTTAGTTACTTTGGCAATGGGCGGTTGGCCGTAAGATTTAGAGGATAAAGGCATCCATCCTACACAACAAGATTTTGAGATATCATATGTTCCAAAGCCTATATCACGGATGTGAGCTTTGATTTCAGGAAGAGGATTAGGTTCACTTGCAAAGGCTTTTGTCAGATTTTCAGGATCGACATATAGTGGGGATTCAAGGGCTTTGTCATTATTGGGCACTTGGTTGCAATTCTTATAACTGCCTTGCAAGACGTGACAGAATTCAAAAGGATTGGGGTCTCCTAGGATAGTGATCTCCGTACCATTGAATGGGAACTTGAGAGACTGATGGTACGTTGAGGGAACAAATTTCATGGCATGGATCCATGAGCGTCCTAGGATAATGTTATAAAGTAGCTCAATGTCAAGGACTTGGCACCGAGTTTCAAGCATGACAGGGCCTACTTGTATAGGCAAATGGATAACACCCTCTGAACGGCGTTCAACATCATCATACCCCTTGATTGTAATACTTTGATCAATGTTGACATGATCCTTAGAGTATCCCAATTGCTTAAGTAACTTTGGAGAACAGATGTTGAGACCAGCACCACCATCTATGAGTATGCGTTTGATTTTGCGTTTATGAATAAGAAACTCAATATGAAGGGCATCATTGTGACACAGATCATGGGATGGGAGGTCTTTATCAGAGAAGACCACATTGTAGGGCGAAGCAATGTTACCTACTATAGCTCAGAAATTCGCAACCACTATGTTGTTAGGAACCGAAGACTCTTGGAAGGCTTTTTCTAGCACCACTTTATGTGAGGTTGATGATCGTAGAAGGTCCAAGATAGAGATCTATGCTGGTGTTTTCCCTAGATGTTCGACAAGATTATAATCGGATTGAGTTGGGAGACTGGGTGTAGGACCACAAATGGTGACACGACCACGACGAGGTGTAACAGTGCAATCTGTAGATTTGCCTTTGATTGTGAGGGTAGACACCCGACTCTCTTCAAAATGACCCACAATGGAGTCATAGGAAGTGGAAGCATTATTGACACCTTTACCTTTATCCAGAGGAGGATGTGGACCATGGTTCGGGAATGGTTCCTTGTACATGTTGAGGTCTTTATTGGTGTGTTGAGTTGGTGGTTCATCCTCAAACAAGATTTGGTTTCCCTTGATAAGATTTTGGATTAGGTGCTTTAGTTTCATGCACGATGTGGTTTTGTGCCCTTTGCTCCTATGGAATTCACAATATTCATTTTCTATGTACCGTGCAGTTTTGTAAACAGGTTCGCCATATGGGGGAGCATCTGGTAAGGTGATGAGCCCTTTGTGTAAAAGCTTCTGTAGGACACTATATGGGCTCTCCCAAGGGAGTGAATTGACGCCGCGGAGGGTAATCTTGTTGAGGCCACTCTTGTTGTCATTGTTGTTGGTTTTGATATGGTTGTCTTTGTTATTCCTGCTGTTGAGGTGGAGTTTGACTCGGTTTGGAAAGCTAAAGCGGTGTTTGCAATGTTTGGACATGTTTAGAATCGACCACCCCATCATTGACCACGTTTTTATTTTTGTTCCAAAACTTTGGTTTATCATTTGTTTGTTGTTGAGGAGCATTGTCTTTAGTTTCTTTGAAGATTTTGACCACTCCTTTAGCAATGAGGGACTTTTCAATGTTGATTCCCTTGTATGTAATTTCGTCGAAGGTTGTAGCACTAAGAATTTGCAAATGAAAACCCAATTCTTGGTTGAGATTCTCCACAAATATGCTAACAAGCTATTTTTCGGGTATCTTGAATGGGAATTTGCTAGCCATTTGTCTCCATCGTTGAAGGAAAGAAATGAAAGTTTCACCATTTTTTTGTTTGTTGTTGCATAGATCGGTCATGGAGATCTCATGCTCCGTGTTGTAGGAGAAATGGGTGGCAAATTTCTCTGCTAACTCGTTAAAAGATTTGATACCGGTGGGGAGGTGTGAGAACCATTCTATAGCTTGACCTCCAAGACTGCGAGGAAAGAGACACATAAGATATGTGTCGTTATGTGAGACCTCGAAGCAAACAAGATAGAATTCCCTGAGATGGTCTTTTGGGTCCCCTTTTCCTTTGTATTTATCAAACTTGGGAATAGTGAAGTTGTGAGGAAAAGGGATCATGGGTAATGACCGATCAAAAGGATAAGGACACACTTCTTCTAAAGAGAAGGTCTTCTTGGTGTGGCCAAATGTTAAATCGGCTAGCTATTGTTGAACTTCCAAAAATTTTAGCTCCATCGTTGTGGGAGGGGCTAGAAACATCTCCTGGTGTCCTAGAAGTGGTTGTTGATGCCCATACGGAAGATTGTAGTGTAAGCCATGGGAATTAGTGTTATAAGGGTTGTATGATTTGTTGGGGTCGTATATGTTTTGATTTTGGGGAGGTGGGGGTGGCGCTAGGTAAGAATGTAGGCTTTGTGATGGTTGAAGAAAAGAGTTTGGTGGCGGAAAGCTAAAGTTTGTTGGGTTAGGTTGCGGTTGCGGAACATAGCTTTGGGAAGTTTGGTTTTGGGAATGTTGAGGGTGGTTAGGAAATGTGTTGAAAAATTTTAGCGTTGATGATCGTTGTGGTGGGGGGACATAGGTAGATGTGTTTTGCGATGGTTGAGGTTGATTGAGGATGAGCGTAGAAGAATGTTGTAGTTGGGGTTGCATGACCCTGGTTGGTTGAGGGATACGAAGGTTTGATGATGTTGGGGGTGGTGTTTGTTAAGACCCTTGTTGCATGGCTACGTAGTTGTTCCCCAGATTGTAATTTGGTGGGAAACCTTCTCGTGATGGGGTAGCCAATATTCCACTTGTGATTGGTGTGGGCATTCTAGGAGTTTGTTGTATGTTTGATCGAGCTATGGCGGTTTGTTTGGCTAGTTCTGCTTGACATTGGAGAGTTTCTTGTTAGTGTTTGTAGATCTCCATAGGCGTTATCAGCGGTGATAAGGGTCTGTCTGCCATTGGTTTTTGATAAAGAGGATTCTCATATTGGGCAATCGTTCTCCTTTGTGAGCCTTGTCCGTGTAATGGGGCGGTCACAGTTGACATGGTTTGGACTGTTGTTATAGTGTCTTGGGTGTTGTTAGGCTCGCTAAAGTTTGATAGATCAAAACCTTTGGGTAATTTGGCTCCTTGCTTTGCTAGCAACGGAAGAAATGATCTTGGTTCTCGCTAAGGATTTTGTCAAAGGCAGCCATGACTCTAGGATCTTGTATGATTTCGTCAAGGTCTTGTCCATCTTCTTGAGAGGATTGACCTTTTTCAAAGTGTCGCTCTTCTCGAGATGGGACTTGAACCGTGGTATAACCAGGTGGAATAAAGTCCAGAGGCATGCCGGTGGTATAGTGAGGTGTACTTACCAAAGGGACCCTACCTTCTTGAGATGGGACTTGATCGATAGTATAACCTTGTGGAACAAAATCTGGAGGCATGCCGGTGGTATAGTGAGGTGTACTTACCAAAGGGCCCCTACCTTCTTGAGGATTGTTTGGTTGGTCAAGTTGCGGCATGTTTGGAGAGTTGGTCGATCTTTCCACTGGTGTCTTGGGAGTAACCTTGGGAATAATGTTGGATTGGCTTGATTGAGGTGTGTGAGGAGGCGATTTGCGCTTCCTCAGGACAACTTGCTTGGTCTTCATAGTTTGCTGGAGTCGAGTGGTTACCATGGAATACACTAGAACAATATGCTGGGATTCTGCTTGTGTTTTGGAAAAGACAAATTTTGATGCACAGTTTACTGGACAAAAGGCACTGTACTGTTTGACCAAAGGCGCGGGACTGTGCCACCAAAAGCGAGCTACTGTAATACCAAAGGCGATGGACTAAGCTGCCAAAGGCGAGGTACTACTATACCAAAGGTGAGCTACTGTTAGACCAAAAGCAAGCTACTGTTATACCAAGGGCACTGAAGTAGGTTTGCCAGAGGCGAGGTAGTGTTATACCAAAGGTGGGCTACTGTAATACCAAAGGGGAGTTGCTATTATACCAGAGGAATTGTAGTGTCTGTGATGTTTTATAAGGAAAATTTTGATAGATTTAGTTTTGGTTCCGATTGGATTTGCTTTGGCAAGAGAAAACACATCAATGTCTGCAAAAAAAAGGACTGACACAACAAATAGTGTATGTTCGAAGCTCACAAAAAGCCCAATGTTTTCACAGGTATAAGACAATTGCAAACAATATCAAGCACTTTTTATCCCTAGAGACAAGGTTTCATTGCAGTAGATCAGCTCACAACTTAATACTCCGTCGACCAAATGTCATTCCATAAAGGTGTCGGACATTTGTATCTTTGTGAGAGACGATAGGTAGGGATATCTCACCCTCCCCTCGGAAAGCTCAAGTAGGTCACAAGAGCTTTATGGCCGAGGGAATACTATCTCTTCTCAAGGGAGCCAATGGTGAGTATCCTGAGGGCTTAAATCGATTCCCCTTGCACTGATGATTACCGCAACGTTCGGAGGTAGATCAGGTAGTCACTATCTAGACTGGTTCTTAGTAACTTTGAGGGACCAACGCCTTACAAGCAATGTGACAAGCTACTAAAAGTTTTAACCAATCCTACTAAGAGTATCAAACACTTCGCTCGATGTGAAAATTGTTTCCACAAAGAGCTAGCACACCTCTTTTCAGTTTGGCACCACAAGATAAGGCTGATGTCGATTAGGACTTGGCTTTTGCCTTATCCCTTTTATATAGTGGTTCAAAGGAAAACTCCACTTAGGGTCGTCCCTTTTGGATGAAGTGCAATCCAAAAGTAGGCCCTTCTAAAGGAATAATTGAAATGTAAGAGCAAGCACATCAAACAAAGGTTCAATTGTCCCGTTATAAGAAAAATAAGGTGCAACTAGATTAGGCACACACGATTGTAGTTGTCAATTGTCCCTTATGAAATTGAAGTGTTTGGCATTCATGTCCATTGTCCCTTCAAAAATTGAAGAGTTTTTGCATTCATGTCCATTGTCCCTTAAAAAAAACAATATGTTTCTAAGACTTAGATTGTCAAAGTGATTTATTCAATTGTCCCTTAAGAATGGCAATATGTTTCTAAGACTTAGTGTGATAGATCAAGATTTCTTCAACGCTCGTCCTGCATGAACATGTTAGGAAAACCCATTTGCTCTGTGTGAGTGATAAGAAGCTGCAACAGATCGATTAGTTCCACAAAAACTAACAAGTTAGAAAAAAAAATCAATTTGACCAAAAGCATTGCACTGTGTTACCAAAGGCGACTTACTATTATGCTGGAAGCGCTAAACTGTGTTACCGAAGGCGAGGCACTATTATACCAAAGGCACAGTACTATACTACCAAATGTGTGGTACTGTACTACCAAATGCGTGGTACTGTTATACCAAAAGCGAGCTACTGTACTACCAAACGCACGGTACTGTACCACCAAACGCACAGTGTAATAACAGACCTACAAAAAATAATATTTCGTCAAGAAAGCTAGACCGAAGGATGATTGAATGATTGGGTGATGATCCAGGATGTTGATAAGTCATAAAATGCTGCACCAAGTGATATTAGTTCCAAAGAAAACAACAAGATGTCAGAAATCAAGTCCAAACCCTAACAATAAGTTAGAAACCCTAGAAAACTAAAGTGAAATTCAGAAAATTGGTGACAAATATGATGAGATACAAGAGATTAAATATCACTAATGGATTCCTTATGATTTTCTATGCAATTTTAAAAAAATAAACATCGAATTTCGTTAAGTTTTGAAAAAGTTATGGGGTTTTGAAGTTTGCAAGCCTGTTATCCCAGCCAAAAGCACTTTACTGTTATGCCAATAGCATTTTACTGTTATACCAAGTGCGCTTTATTGTTATACCAAGAGCGCTTTTCTATTTTCTCAAATGCGCTTTACTGTAATACCAAGAGCGCGGTTCTGTGCTACCAAAGGCGCTGCAGGATGGCCCGAAAGCGTTGTACTACTCTACCAAAGGCGCTTTTCTGTGTTGAGATGCGTTGTTTCGTACTGTACTTAAAAAAATTAATTTCTCAAAGAACAAGAGCGATTAATGGGTCCCACCGGGCGTGCCAGAATGTGTATGAAGAAAATCGATTATGTTTAAATAATAAAATCAAAACTATGATAATAACCAAATCAAAAACCCATAACATAAAGAGATCTATTTAAATAAAAAGTCATTAATAAATCAAATTAAGAAAGCTTTTACTCAGATTGTGTTGTTCTCTTTGTCGAATGTGGATTGCTCGATAACGTTGTGAAACTATGTTTGCAACAAGCAAGTGTATGTGCTCAAAGATCAATGTCAAAAAATCGTAAGTTGCTCAACGACGCGATGTATGCTCCAACTGCTGTAAAGGATGTTCGAGAATAAGTGATAAAAAAATATTTGTGAAGGAGATGAGGGGGGTTTATATAGATTTCAACAAAGATCAATCAACGGTCCAGATAATTCAAAAGAATCAATGAATAAAATAAAACAAATAACCATGATGAATGTGCACACAACATGTGTCAATCCATAAGGATATTTTTATTAAGATATGATGAAAACAAGATTGATTGAATAGATAACTCAACTTATGATTATCTTTTTTAGAGTTCTAAAAATAAGACTGATTGTGCATGAGTTAACAAGATATTTTAAGAGGAATTGGAAAATCACTGAAATTAAATAAATAAATTTATTTAATTGTTTGTGCATGATAGAGGAATAGATATTATTTATAAATAAAATATTTGATTTTATTTATTTTTAGAGGATTGAGACAATTTAAATAAATTTGCATGATTTATTTAAATTTAGAAGAACAAGTGATTTAATTAAATAATGTAGAATTATATAATTATAGATAAGATAGAATTGGATGAATTAATTAAATAATTGGATTTATTTAATTAATGTGGATTTGAATTTCGAAAAAGGATAATGAGCTAATTAAATAATAAAAATTATTTAATTTTGGAAGAATAAAGTTGAATTTAATTAAATTAATTAAATAAAGAGAATTTATTCAATTAATGTCGAAATTATGTGATTTGGAAGAATTTGATTAAATTAATTAAATAATTAGATTATTTAATTAACGTTAAATGCAGGTGATTAGACAAAAATGCAAGTGATGTGAAGACATGGTCATTTTAGGGTGTCTCCAACTACTTTAGTTGAATACAAAGAAAGAGGGTCATTAAGCTCATTTTCATCTAACACCCACCCAAGACCAAACATGTCAACCCAAAAAAAGACCATCGACCACAAATCTTCCCACCTTCCTATTTTAGTCAATGTAGACAACTTTTCATATACTAGGGGGAATTAGTCTTGCCCCCATGTTCCTAGTAGCACCAACCACTTTCTTAGCCTACTCTAATCCATATTGATACACTTGATTGTAACCACAACCATGTCTTAAAGAGTTTATTTGGAATTTTAGGCTTATTTTCCTACATTAACCCCACTTCACCTTCATCCCTTAGCACAACTTTGGCTTCTTGCCAAGGATGGAGTATACTGCTAGCACTCTTTCCAAAATCTACTAATACACCTAACCACTTCTAACAACTTTATCCTAAAAGGATCAAGGAGGTCTAGAGGTTTCGAAAAATGTGGTTTGAAAATTGGAATTTAAGAAAGACTCATTTTGACACAATCAAAACTATCAATTTACCAGGGGACAATTTTGTAATTGATGGTGGTTGAAAACATTTCTGCCAAAGCAATTACATAATCATTCGAGTGATACCATGTACAAGGGGTTGTATCAAAATCACTAGAGGCTGAAATGGAATCAACTCAACAATTTTGTAAATGGCATGTGGCAGTTTCACCCAGATTAGTAGAGATTTCATTATGCATAGTTTGAAAATAATAAGGCAGTAAATCAAATCAACACTTCAAATGCTTAGATGGTTGGGCTACTCCAATGCACTACAGTAAAGGCTAGCAACATATAAAATTCAAAGGACATAATAGGTTGCTTAATGAATTGGAGACACCAAGCTCTTGGCAGAGTTAGGATTGGACACATAGCTTGATTCACATGATAGACAAGGAAGACAAGAACAGTAATTCATTATAACCTTCTTGTACTATACAATTAATAATATAATATGAAAGAAAGCTATCGGCACCTATCAAGCTAGGTTTTTCTTCCCAAATTGGAAGTTTTCCAGGTGGAAAATTTGTGTAGAGCAATTATTGTGTGTTTGCATTGGTTTCCAATAGTTATGAACTTAATTCATATTATAAAATCTTCAATAGAGGTTAATTGAACTATATAATCAATAAATTTGTTGAATGCATAGCCACATTCTCCTCTTTGTCCCAATCACTTCTCCCTATAAATCCATAGTAATGGAAGTTCACACTCACTTAATCCTTGTGTTAGCCAAACCCTCAACTCCCAACACACCTTCCACCATTCTCAAGGTGTCAAGGTATTCAAAATATTGAACACATTCTTAAGGTATATATCTAAAATGGTGCCCCTAGAGGCAAAGTCACATAGCTCCTCCTCCATGCTTGGAACTAGCATTGGCCTCCAATATGGACCGAAGACCTATCCAACAATAAATAGAATGTAGTTTCCAAGGAATGTTGCACTCAAAAAAGGATGGATTCCTTCCCGCAAGTGTCAATCTTATCACACGCCATAGCTACGAAAGGAAATTGCCTAAATCCTTTATTTGCGAGAAGATCCGTATGCCTATTACATTATGATGAAGTCCTTCCCAAGTGTTGATTCCATCACTCATTGTAGCTGAGAAGGGTGGGTGCATAACTCCTCCATTTGCAAGAAGATTTGAAGGCCTATTACATTCTTTGTAACCATGCTGAAATATAATTTCATCAAATATAGAAGTCAAAACACTCGTTCCCCAAAGAATATGATCAATTTTCCAACTCGGGGTTTTTCCTTGCAACATCACATTGATAATTAGCAGGGACCACCTTCAACCACAATCTTTTTCACCAATCTCTCCACTACCAATTTCACCCTTCCACCAAAGCAATCACCTATGTTTCATTGTTAGAAGCTTTTCCTAAGCAGCAACACCTCCTCTAAAATCCCCTGTTGAATCTTTCAAAAAGACACCCCGATCCTACCTTTCCTAGATTGTGTCTTGCAGCTTCATCAAAATTCAACTTGACAAAATCCAAGGATGGACATCACTATTTTTTCTTCTTTCTTTTTTTCTGTGTTGTTGATTACCCCATCAATGAGGATCAAATCCCATAATGATATTTATTATTATTATTATTATTTGTTATTGGCAGTCTATTGCTTTCCTACTAAGTTCCATGAAAAAAGAATAAACACTCTAATTCAACCCCATGTTGAAACTTCCATTTTTCTCTTAATAATAAGGCATTATAGTAATTGAATTTTTCTTTAGCACTGTGAGACTTCAACGCTATCACATCACCCTCGATAAGTCTTTGTTGTATAATTATAGTGTAGAGAGATGAGAGGAAGGGGGAGAACAAATACAGATTCACATATACTTCTTGTAAGAAAAAAAACGACTTTTACAAAAGTAGATGACAGTATCATGGTCCTTAAATACTGTAACCCTCTAACAAACTTGGTTTCTCTTGGGCTTTGGTAGAATGGATCCAATGCTTCTAAATGCATCCCATGTGTGACTGCATTCTCCTTTTAATTCAAGTCACATGACTTCTTACACTTGTATGCAATTTACAAAAGTGACGTTGACATTACTTTTTCCCAATAACAAGTTCTCGTAGCTTAATTGCATTTGAAACTGCATAACCACAATAGTCATTGTTGAAATATGCAAACACATCAACACCTGCTACAAGCTGCTTCTGAATCCACGCGGCATGTTGCTGAAGCTGCTTCATATTGTAGCGATGCTTGTAATTTTTTCCATGAAAACGAAGATAGATCCAGTCAGCAGTCAGGACCTAATTTCATTGAAAAGTTTCAGTTATACTTTTTAAAAGAAGAATTCTAGTGGTAAAAATTAATAATAATAAAAATTATCTCATTATATTTGTCACAGATGCAGTCTGCAACCAGACCTATGTTTCCTCAAGTGCATGTATTCTGACATCTGAGTTCTATAATTCAAAACGAATACTAAATAATGAATATTCTTTAAACCTGTGGATGTACACATTTGATATCTTCGTGATCATGTATACAAAGTGAAGCATTATGGGCCCGGAGGAGATCATAAACATCATCACAGAACCAACTTGTGTCCCTGAACTCAATTGCCCAACGATACTCTTTGGGAGCAGAATGCAAGAAATCTCTAAGACGCTCCACATTCACATCAAACTTAGGAGGAAGCTGAAACAACCAAAAACATGTTATTGACCATGACATTCTGCAGAAGTAACATTTTCAGCAAGTAGTTTTCCCTATACTTGAAGAGGTCTTTGTCAGCTTTTCTAATCTTACATAATTATATTGAGAAACGGTGATTATTAGTATTGCATAATATAAGGCAATTCCACTGGGAAATGGTTTAGATAGAAATTCTTAGTTTAAAATTTACTGGAAAACTGCAATGCATAGAATTAATGAAAACCTGCACAAGGATTGGTCCAATAAGATCCTTCCCTAATCTGGAAGCGTGATCAATGAAAAGAGAGATTGGCTGATATGGATCCTTCAAACGCTTTAGGTGGGTCCCAAATCTGAAATTCACATCCAAAGATAACAAGAGTTCCAAATATTATTTTACATAATCATTTAACAGTGAATATTAGCCCAAATCAAATCACAGATCAAAATCACTTAAGACGATGTGTAATTTGAAATAAAAAAAATATAACGTCCTTCAAAAGAATCTGAAAAACGGATTGCAACTGAAGGAAGGTCTAAACCCCTGTTGTCAGCACATTGACTAATACTGGTAAGAATTTTCACCACTGAAAGTAAATTGCAATAAAAAAGAGTATAGTTTTTTCAGACAACACCAAAAGGACCTGCTGAACTTCAATGCATAGCAGAAGCCTGCAGGAGCCTGATCGCGCCAAGATTCAAATACTTCATGGGAAGGCAGACGATAAAATGTATTGTTTATCTCCACGGTATCAAATATGTGTGTATAATATTCAAACCATTTCTTTTGTGGCACTTGTTCTGGATAGACTACACCTTTCCAGTGTTTATAAATATAACCTGAAGTCCCTATCTGAAACTTTCCTGAGCTCTTCTCTAATTGATTGAGAACTTGTTTACCCACAGAGATCTCCGATTTCACTCTTACAGTAGAAACAGCTTCTCCAACATTGACATCCTCAAATTTCACCACTGATGTACTCTGAAGAACTGGGAAAAGGAAAGCACCTAATCAGTTAACATAATAAATTCTTCATTCAGTTTGGAGAAACAAAAGTAATTGAACAGAGAGAAATGGAATATTGTCCAATGTATTTGCGTAGGAAGAGAAGCGCAAACTTAACTCGGCAATAATAAGTTTAATATCCACTAGAAAAGAACTCTCATATTTTAATGCATATGTCATAGCATACAAGAACATGTTTCTAAGCTTGTTTATGAAATAGGATAGGCTGTAGCTTAAAAGCTTTAATGGACTGGATTTCAAAGTGATAACTCTCAGTTAAGAATCATCCTATTTCCCATGTCATCCTCTCAGAACTTTGCAGCACTTATCTTAATCAGACCATTCCCTAACAATGATCTCTTAAGTTTCAACTTCTCTCTCAACTTGGAATCACTGACCTTGCCAATTGGAGACTGAGGTTAAGAGCCTGAGTTGGATGCAGATCGAAGGAAATCTCAGGACATTCAAAGATCCCAAGGCGCATCTCCCAAGCACCAGATAATTGGACATAAATCTCCAGATGTGGCTAGCCATGATTTGGGTAAGGAAGATATGTTCACAGTGAAGGGACTTATTGCTGTGGCTAAGAATGTGACCCTGCAATACATCCAACCTCAGTAAACTAATATTGTTATTCCTTGCTGGTAACCTTGTGCACTAAGAATTATTATCATGTGCAACACATCCATACTTAAGTATATTTTTATTTACTTCTACACTCAATGCTCCTCATTTTCTGGAGAGGCCCTCCTTGTGGGCACTTGAAATATCAGATATAGCTGTAAGTTTTTATGGCGTTCAGTTCAAGTGACTGCTATTAGATTCCTGTGGAATTAAGGGGTAAGGCTTGGTTTCATAAAGAGCCATCCCCTCTCACCATAGGGGAGTTATGATTTTCAAGAAAGGTTTGGTTTTGCTTGTCCAAGTTAAATTCAATTGTTTCCATAAAGATTTAGAGTCATTGCCTCTTGGGGCAGATGTCAGTGTAAAATTATATTTACACATTGTCATAAGTTAATTAGGGAGTCTATTAGGAATATATTTTCCTTTATTATTTGTCAATTTTATCACATAGGATAAGATTGCCTTATCTACTTTTCCGCTTTGTCTATTCTTGACAAATGCGAATGTATATCTATGTATTATTTCTTTATGAAAAATTTAATGCACATGAAGTATTGATTGCATATTGATCTTCTGGTTTTTGCTTTTTGAAGCAGCTCTCTTGTGTAGAAGAAATACTATAGATGATCTTGGAATCTAACATGATATCATAGCTCCAGATTTGTAAGCTTCTTTTTGAATTTGAGAGGGTTTTAGCCATGAGGTCATGATCAGTGCTTCCTGGTGCGAAATGGACTTCATGGATGAGTCTAGAAGGCATCAAAACCTAAGGATTGCCTATCTAAATGTCAAAATCGGAATCAAGAAAATTTTGGGTGATTTTTTTGTGGTCTTGATTTTCATCAGTGGAAAATTCCATACTTTGTATGGAATCCGTGCATCTGTACTGTGCGGTCTGTACCATCATTGCAGTTGTACCTCGGCTCTACGCAATTATTCATTCATTCGGCTTTTTAATTTGGCGGTCCAATCTTCTACCCGGTGGTTAAAAGCAAAACGCAGCAATTAAAAAAAATTATGGTATGTTATTTTTTCCGACAATCTCTTTCACTATTCGGCAGTTTATTTGCATTAACAGCAAGTTATTAACCCGCAGTTGGGGAGCACTGGCGGGAGTTCAAATTTCGGGGTTGATTTGTCGTCAGGGGGTGTTTTTTCTTTTGGCCATATCTTGGTCATACGGCAGCGAAATTTCGCAAAATTATAGGTGACGGAAAGCTGGTTCCGAGCTCTATCTAGTGGTGTTGGTAATTTTGTCATATTATGCTGCTGATAATTTTTATTGCAAGTTGAAATCCAGGCATCTTTTATAGCTTCTGAGTTAATAACTTTCACCCAAAATCCTTGATTTTCGAGATCGAATAGGCATTGGAAAGGTATTGAGAAGCTCTACAGAGTCACCCATGTGATTTTTGCAGATTCAGCCCCAAGTTAATTTTATTTAGTTTTTCGATTTTTTGCACTCTATTTGATAACTTGGACATACTGACATCTAGAGAAGTTTTGTTTTTGGGGTGGACTTCATATCTGCTTCTTCATTTCTGTACTTTAGTTTATTGGTTTTATCATGTCTCCTAATTTATGGAAAATCAAACGTGATTATTGTGGGAAGAAAAGGCATACAATAGATGAATACATGCTAAAAGACCTTGATGATTTGAAACTTCTCTATGAGATTCATTAGTGGAGACAACTTTGCATTGCCAATGACATCAGTTTGTCAAATTCTTCTAACTTGGCATTTGTATAAACATCTAACATTCACACTCAGACATCTTGTGTGGACACATCCATCTCCTATTGCTACATCAAAGTCCAGTGTTGCTTCTCAAAGGACTTCCAATGATTCCTTGCAACAGGTTCATATAAGTTTTCCAAATCCACCACATTGGGACACATATTTACCAAACATATCATTGTTGTTTGTAGTGCCCCACATTGCAGATTTGGAGGACCACATTGAGGACATCTATCTTCTATTTAATGACCGCTTCGATGGAGTTGCATCACCATCTTCTTCTTCAGAGATTGTTCTTCATCCTCCTATTCAGTCACAGTTTGACAGTGGATTGTGTAGTGAGTGTATAATGCTGATTATTATATTTGATAATATGGGTTATCCGACTATGTAACCCAACTATGTAATCCAACTATGTAACCCGACTATGTTATCCAACTATGTAATCCGACTATGCATTAATTGTTTGTCAGCTCTCGGGTAATTAGAGTTAGTTGGAGTTGGTTAGTTGACGGTTGTGTTCCTCTTGGCAACCGTCGGGTCTTTTAAATAGTCTTTGTATTGTCAAGGAAAGTAGTATGATGTAGTCGAATCAACTCTAATCTTTGGTCGACCATCTGTGGTCTACTTCTGTAGTAATTTCATAAGCGAATAAAGATATACTTTTACTCCTCTATTTGGTATGCATTGTTAATTCTATTCATTATTGCAAGTATCTAGTTTATCAAATAGGTGAGTAAACATTGGCGTTGTTGCCTTAAAAGAAATTGGGTCCAATATAAGAGATTTATGCCCTTAGAGCCCAATAAATCGGGAAGAGACCACGTGGTCAAGATCAAGAGATCAAACGATCTCTTAGGCTGGTAGAACAAAGAGAACACAAAAGAAGACTAAGAGAGATTGTCGAAGCCCGAAGCCGAAGTCCATCCTAAAGTAGGAGTCGTAGTCGGGCAAGGGAACACATTCCTGCAGAGTGGGAGGAAATCGCCAGGAACTTCCACTGCCAAACAATGTGTGGATTGATCCTTCCGATCAAGTTAAAAGTCAAGTCAACCTTCTCTGGATGAGGCAAGTTGGAAGTTGGAATCAAATTCCTTCATAGAAGCATACGAGAGCAACCTTCGAGGCATCAAAGGGTTGTCAATCGAAGGAGAAGTAGCCGAGCCAAGGGTGTATAAAAGAAAATCTGAAGGCGAAACAAGTGCACCGAATGTTGACGTTGCGGGAAGAGTAGAGGATTCTCACATGGCCGAGAGTGCGAAAGAAGCACCAGAACGTTTGAATCAAAACTCCTTAGCAAGCAGGTTCCAAACGCCAAGTTTGCATCAGAACAAAACCATGGTAAGCCCCAATGGAGAAAAGCAGACGTTGCCCAAGTTTACAGGCAATGGATCGGAGGATCCCGTCAGGCACTGTAAGACTTGTGAGACAATCTGGACAGCAAATGGGCAAGATGATAAAACAATTTGGCCACGGTCTTTTCTAGCCACCTTGCGAGGTGTAGCAATTGACTGGTATACCGAACTTGACCAAGCCTCCTGAAACACACGAGAGAGTTTAAAGGTCTTTGAACAAGGGTTTAAGTTGTTGCAAGATGATAATGAAATAGTAGCTAAAATTTACAATACCAAGCAAGGTAAGCATGAGAATGTACGGGCTTATAACCATAGACTTAAAGAACTACTTGTAAAATTAGAAAAAGAACCTGTTGACAGTCTCAAGAAAAGATGGTTCGTCAAAGTTCTAATTCCGTCATTAAGAAAAAAGATGAAGGTAGTACCACCCTCTTCATACATAGAAGTCTACAATCGGGCGATGGACATAGAAAATGAAGACAAAATGTCCTCCCATAGTAAAAGAAAAACAGAGGAAGATGGTAGTTTGGATGATAGTAGCCATAGTGAGTCAGGAACGGTACAAGCGCCCTGGAGGGACATGCTCCGGATGATGAAAGAATTGAAGACGGAGAAAGAAACCAACAAGAATTCACTGAACTTTGGTGTATTGAGTGCAAAAGTGAAGTCACACCAAAGGTAACTATCTTAGAAAATTGTTTTGTGAGATTTTCCAGGTTATGGGTCATTTGATAAAGGAGTGGTCGTATAACTTGAAGACCGAGAGTACACAAGTACTCTTCACACAGGGAGAGCAGTCCACTCCGGCAAAGCCACAGAATGCAGGCGGTTATTGAAATTAAAGACGCAAAGGTCGACTCCAAAGGACGTCCGATCATACAATGTACTGAATGGGGACACTTTGCGAGAGACTCCTAGAACAAGTAGGACAAAGTGCAATTATTGTGCAAATGGTGTAGACTTGGAGACCATGAAGACACTAGATGTCCGAAGCAAAAGGCCAACATCAACCTGATTGATGTTGAAAGGCAAAATGAAGTATTGGTTGTTACTTGAGCCCAAGAAAAGAAGGCTATGTACCCAAACCCACATACAAAATAAGCAAGATTTCGTGAAGCAAGAGTTGAAGTGGAGAAAACTATGGATAATGAACGACGCCACTCACATGCAAACGTCGGTACGGTAACAAATCAATTACACTCCGAGAAAATAATTGCACAAGTACTTCAAACTACCATACCAATTAAAGTAGTGGATTTATTACAATGTATTCCGGAACTCTAAAATGTTGTATGGGGGAAGAATGAGACGGTGCATGATATGACCACTTTGGAGTCCAGCAAGAATGAAGACCCAATAACCAAACCTCTTCTATCGAGCGACCAAGTAATTGATCCCATGTTATTAATAGTTAGCACAACAAAGAAACCGATGATGGTAAATATGGAGATCCTTGGAAAAAATCCCATAGATACAATTATTGATGGCGGGTCTAGCGTGAACATACTTCCAGATGATACTTGGAGACGTCTAGGTAAGCCGACTCTCTAGCCCCCGACTTTTCAACTAGTAGGTGCAAATCAACACAGTATTAAGGTACTTGGTGTTTTAATGGGCCAAAAGGTAATTATAGGAACCCAAGTACTTCTGTTGAATTTTGTGGTCATTTCATTACAAAAGAAAACGTACGATTCATTGTTGGGTCGGGGTTGGCTGGTAGTAGCCAAAGCCAACCACAACTGGAAAAAGAATACAATATCCATTGAAAACAAGGTCCAGAAGTATATTATTGATTTGAAAAACCAAGCAATCAGTGAGAAAGCAGCTTCCTCCGATTCATCGAATTCAGACTATGAAAAAGAATGGACGGACAAGTATGAGCCGAACGACGAAGGGATCCTGGAATTACAGTCATACTCGGAGGATGAAACAAATTCTCTCTGCGGTTTGTTTCATTGGCGAATGGAGGACTATGAAGTATTTCCATCAACTTGTAATTTTCTCAAGGCTACGGCGATCACTGAAGAGCAAAAGAGGAAAAATGATTTTAAAAGGGTGGACAATCTGTGTGTCGAGCGTAGCACATAGTTCACAAAATATGACAGTTCTAGTTCCAACAAAGGCAACTGACTTTACGAATGATGGCAAAATTAATAAAGGTAAGCCTCAAAGGAATAATATTAAAATATTGGATTTGGAGCGTACGGATATTTGTCGTATAGTCAAATCAACATCACAACAAAATTTCAAAAGAGGGAAAAATATCGTACATGAAAATTACAGAGAAGGGAAAAATATTGCAGGAAAGGAAATTTTTGTAGTCAGAGCAACAAATAACAGGTGGACTCTGCCAGAGAAAAATGAAAAACAAGAAAAAAGGAAAAGAATCGAAAAAGGTGAAAAAGAAGAAAATGAATTAAATTTTAGGAGCAGGGTATATAAGCCAATTGTACGACCACTAGTACAATTCAATTCACTTTTTCCAATCGTACGGTCTGCCCAATCTTCCACCTCCAGAAGACATATTGCATATGCCTACCCTATCGATCCTACCGTACGATGCAAATTACATCCATTCCTGTTGTACGACTAAGACTCTAAGTCGCCATACGACTTGCATTGAGCATTCAATCCATTGTACGCCTCCCTCTACCATACACTTTTCCTGTCATATGACTTGGTCTTCCTACTACCATCATACGACTCCAATGGATTATTGTCGTCATACCTCATAATGAGTCTGTCGTATGCCTGCATCCCTGCTGTACAATTGAAATTTCTACTTGTCGTACAATCAAGACCTGTCATTAGCGTTGTATGACCTCAGACTATCACTGTCGCCGTACAACCTGAGTTGGTCATTACTGTCGTACGACCTCAGTCTACGATTTCTGTCGTACGACCTTAGTCTGGCATTGTTGTCGTACGCCTCAGTCTGACATTGTCGTAGTACGACCAAATCTTCTTGTTTCTGCCATACGACATTCTGTCTTGTAGAAAATAACTTCATCGTACGATTATCCCATGTCCTAGCCATACGACTTCTTGTAACTATTGCGCCCGTACACTATCACGTTGTACACCTTGTTGCCATACAACCTATTTCCTCCTCAATCGTATGACTTGAGTTCCTGTATGTCGTACAATCAAAACTCATGTCCACAGTACGACCTGCAATTGCAAATTCTATCAATCACCCTCAGTCGATCGTACACTACCCTGCAAGATCATTCTACACCATACGGCCAGCACTCCTCACCGTACGACCTGTACTCTTCCACATCGTACGCCCTGCCATCTCTGTCATACGAAAGAACTACTCTTTGGACATTGTCGGACTCCTACACAAATTTTTTGTGTCTCCCTGCAACCCCGACCGTATGGTTCTTAATTACAACAATACGCTTTAATTCTAGAGTGATAGAACAGTCTCTACTGCCAGTCATACAAGTTTCAAGTTTACTTTTTCTACAACCAATAGTGTGGTATTGGAGAGAAAAAATGGTGTGCACCATGAAGGTTTGTGTGGTTTTGAAGGTCTTAATTTAGGCACGAGGGGCACTTCCCAACGAACCCCACCAAACTCATTGTTGCAGTTCAAGATTCAAATGATTCAGCTCTTCTAGGAAAACTCAGAGAATCATTCTTGTCGATTGGTGAATTAAATGAATGTACATTCCTGGCATATGGGGACACTATACAATCTTTTCATGTTCAAAATGCTTCTAAGATGCTTGCAGTACTACCTGGGTTCAGTGATCGATTGGGTACAACATTCTCAGCCTTCAGTGTGCAATCAGATTAGGTTCTTTGGTTGGTTGGTCTTCACCATTCTCCGTCTACTGGCGGGTGTTCGGGATGTGTTGGTTCTTCTTCTACTCCGCTTGTACTTCAAGGTTTCATCCAAGTTCTTCAATGTTGTCGCCAGTTTGGAAGAGCTTACCTAATGTCACTTGATACTTCACAGTTTTCTGTCATTTGGAAGACGACTTTTTCTTTTGGGGGGGATGATGTAATGAGTGTATAATGTCGATTCTTATATTTGATAATATGGGTTATTTGACTATGTAACCCGACTATGTAATCCAACTATGTAACCCAACTATGTTATCCGACTATGTAATCAAATAGACAAGTTAACAGATTGGAGACCTTTGAGCAACATTTGAAGAAATCATTATTGTCTTTGGATCATGTGCAAAGTTCAAAGACATTCATCCTTCTTGCTGCATATTCCTATCCAAAATGGGAAGATTTTTTGCACACATCTGCAATTTTATTTCTTCCTAGAGGGAGGAATGTTGTTCAATGTTCTTGGATCTTCATTCTCATCCTTTGTCAAGCATTTACCAACACTGCAGAAGTCATTTTGAGGGGTGGTTGCATGGTCTCTCTTTTCATTTCTGTTTTGGGAGGGAGCATTTCCTTGCATGGGGTTCCCTCCTTCTCACTTTACATCCTCCCATATGGTGATTGTGCATACTTGTGTTTTTTCTCTTTTGCAGAGGAGTTTTGTCCCACTGGGTTTTCTCCTTTTCTCCATTTTATGAAAGATTTTGTTTGTAAATGGGTGCCTGAACAAGGCTTGTTTCTGGGACCCATCTCCATCTTCATCTTTTTTTTTAGCATGTGTAACCTTCCTAAGTTGCACTTATGGGGAAGTGTTATTGTAAAATTATATTTACACATTGTCAAAAGTTAATTAGGGAGTTTATTAAGAATATATTTTCCTTTATTGTGTCAATCTTATCACATAGGATAAGATTGTTCTTTCTACTTTTTTGCTTTGTCTATTCTTGACAAATGCGATGTATATCTATGTATTATTCCTTCGTGAAAAATTTAATGCACATGAAGTATTGATTGCATATTGTTCTTCTAGTTTTTGCTTTTTGAAGCAGCTCTCCTATGTAGAAGAAATACTGCAAATGATCTTCGAATCTAATAGCAAAGACTCATATATTGTGTTGGTTTTTTGGGGAGAGATCTTCCTCATAACCCTCCTGTTAAAAGTTATGTCACATTTTTGTTCCCTCAAGTAACATATGATGAACCTTTAAAAAAAAGGTCAAAAATGATATTAGCCAAACAAATTGAAATCAGCTGCCATCAAGCACAGGATATATGTCATCAAGCAGAGAATCTGTGCAATTTACAAGCAAATCAAAATTAAAACTTTTGATCCAGGCAGCAGAAAAGATGCAAGACTCTGGCTCAGCAAACCTTAGGGTAAAGTCAAATTTGCATCTATACATCTCAGTGTTCCTATAACAATCTGAAACCCAGAAAATTTTAGGGAATCAACTGTGGGATCGATATGGAATATTGAGGTGGAGGCATAATAATAAACAATAATTACAGTGCAAAAGCAATTATAGAATTAATCTGTGAATGAATTTCAAGAAAAATCTACAAATTCAGAGCAGAAATGTAATAGAGTGCACAAGAAATATAGATAAGATAATATAAATGTAAATTATATTTTTTAGGAACTGTAATCTCCATCATTGAGTACAGTAAATTATATTACAGTTTGGTTTAAATAAATCATTAAATGTATGTTCTCAGTTGTGGAATAAGACAGAATAGATATAATAAGAATCTGCGGGTGCAAATTTGTGAATGGAATCCACATACACCAATGTTGTATAGGGAACTATGAGGCTAATAATATTAATGGATTCACATAGAAACCTTTACATAGAAGGGGGCAGCATTTGTGAAGGAATAGTGCCAAGTTATGTAATGGTATATTTACTCAGAGGGCAGGAACAAAAACTGTAAGAATCCCCTCTCTGCTTTGCTCTGTTGTAAGAGTTGGATGTATAGTTGTGTATGATATAGAAGAAGTGACTCATTGGACTTGACTCAAGAAAACAAAGAGCAGTCGAACAAGTGTCACATTCAAAGGTGGCAGGTATCTGTTGTCCTGACATGTAGTAATTAAACTAGACGCTATGTTTTCTGAGAATGTTGGGGAGAACTGCGAGATGCTAATCCTAAACCTGCAAGGATCTGTTGCCCCTTGACCCCACTAGGAAAAAAGAAAAGGAAAACAATAATTTTTTTTGTTGATGAGCCACACGTTCTACACAAATCATGCGAAGAGGAATTTGGATCTCTTCTGCAAATGTATAGCTGGTTATTGTTTACAATATTTTATACACATAAATTCAGATTGTCTAGGGTGAAGTCACATGCCTGTGTTATGGAGGGATGAATGGTGTCACATATGACCTTATGAAACGTGTCCCCATGTTTCCTGTCGTCCCCGTCCTAGAAACACCATGGAACATAGAATCTAATGCCTATTCACTAAAACCTTTAGTTTGATCTAGGCATTTTGTGATCAGAATTAATCTTAACCTACTCCTTTTATTTCTTTAAGAGTTGTTTTCATACTTTACAGTTTTTCTTGTATGTGTGTTTGACACATTTTTTGCGTATTTTCCATCACTTTTGAATGTCATAATTTGGGTTCCAAGCATGCTTTCTTAAATGTCTGTGTCTATGCACTATATGCATTCAAGTAAAATGTTGAAAAATAGTTGTGTGTTCACTCGTGTTCAAGGGTTAAGAGGTAATCATTTAGAGAATAGTAAGGTGATCCTTAACCACCAAAGGAGCATGTTTCAAAGGCAAAAAAGTTAAAAGGAGTGGAGCCTCCCCCTCTGTAGGATTCATCAAATTAAATTTTGATGGGGCATCGCAAGGCAATCCAAAGAGTGTTGGGTTAGGAATTGTCCTTCACAAAGAAGATGGTAGTTTTCTACATGGTGGCTCATTATTTTTGGGTCACAAGACAAATAACTAGGCAAAATGGAAAAGAGTGGTTGCAGGGATCGCAATAGCTTTGTCTATTGGTGTTCAACATCTTGTAGTGGAAGGTTATTCTCGAATTGTGATCAATGCGTTGAAGATGGGCTCATGCCCCAATTGGTATATTGTTAGATTTCTAAAGGAAGCCTCCTCAATGCCGATTAGATGTTTATTCTATGGGCCGAAACCATTCTTTAAGAAATATTATTGAGTGTTTGATGTAGGAAATGCTAAAACACAATTCATCGTTGCAACGCTCAGCAGAAGACAGTAGCCAGCTGGATAAACTTGCAATGGTCCAAGCAGACATTATGATACTTGGTGGTATTAGGGTGAGTTCAAGGGAGATTGAACCCAATAAAAGAAGAAATTCGATAAAAAAAATTGTAAAAGTATTTCCTATTGCAGGATTTTCAGCTTCTAGTTGCAGCAGAGTAGAGCAGCAAAAACATGGTGGTAACTTCATAAGGCAGCCCTTGGCCTTGTGGGAGTTTGAGGGTGCCCTCAAACATTGGGGAGAAGGCACCATTTGTCATCAGATCAAGGAGAAGTATATCATGAGTTGGTTGCATTCCTTGCCTAATCCAAATCAGAAGTGGATAGTGGTCAAATTGTTTTTCAAAGAAGTGATCAAGTTACAGGGATTGCATAAAGATGTTATGGATGATGGAGATGGTAGATCTCACAGTGCTTTTTGGCAGTTGTTTCACTTGATAATACTATTATAATTAATTAACAAGTGTTTTAGACACTTAATATTAAAAATGAAAAGTGTTTTTAAATACTTTTGGAGAGAAATTTGAATTGATGGGCACAAAATGGAAAGATATAAAAGAAGGGTGAAGGGATCAAAGGACATCATCTTATAATCATTGTTACATCCAACTTTTCCGGAATTTGAGCATTGTGCTCATCTTTCACATCCAAGGACGAAAACCCTTGGCTTGCAGAGATCTTGGAGGACGAAAATCCTCTTGGATTTCTATCATTGGATTTGAGGACGAAACCCCTCATCTCCGTCTTGGACGACTCCACCCAGGGATTGCATTGGAGCTGAATATTGTGATTTTCCTTCGAGTTTTCAGATGGAGCAATTGGTATTTGCAAGCAAATCATTGGATATTATTCCAAGATCACGGCATAGCTGTTATTGAGGAGTTTGTAAGGTTTATTGCTGCTGTGCAGCACCATTTATGACATTTTGCAGTCACCAACCTATTGTTCCAACCACCGCTGTACATCTTTGGCACCATCCACAACACATTTCAGATTTGATTACTGACTTTTAACAATTCGCCATGCCATTTCAGGGGGTTTGACCAGCCGTACCACCAGCATTTCTTGTTAAGCAATCAATAAATAATTCGGATCTAATGTATGATATCTTGTGAGTGGATATTTGTCATTTGTGATTTTGAAAATTGTGTTTCCAGCTTCTGCTGTAATTGAGTAAAAATCAGATCTGGGATTCATATATTGGTGTTTCCATGTTTGTTGCTACTGTCATAATTTATCCAGCAACTTATCATTCAATTCTACATTCATATTTGATCAATTTTGCTGCTAATAAGGGTGTCACATAAATATTGCAATTAGAGATGTATACCAACATTGTGAGAGCTTGAATTTGCTGTTTGGGAAGTGTATGTGTGATTTACAAGGGTTTGCAATATTCCATTGTTGCTGATCAGCTAGGGGTTGGCATCTACTTTTAGCATTTGATTATTAATTCAGCTAGTATATTTTTTAAAATCATCTATTTCTTGAGGTTGTATGATTGGGAACATTACATACAGCATATTTCAGAGTTCTGTATGAGTAAGTGTAATTCCAAAACAGCTCTCGGGCCACAAGATATTTCAAAAATTCTGCAATGGCCACCATTGAGAGGTGTGTGTTCAATTTTAGCATTGAATGAGGCAAAGCTTTCTTTTGGCGCTTTCCAATAAAGGAAAGCATCTAATTGTTAAAAAGCCAAAGAAGATAAGGATCCAGCCCTAACACCTGTGGATAAACATACAATAGAAAACAAGAAAATGGTATACTTTACCAGCAGTTTCTTCCTTGGCTTCTGTGATAGATGTATCATCTTCATCTTTTCTTTGTTTGTGAGACATCCTTGATTCTTTCCTTTTAGCCTTAACGTATAGAACTACCTGTACAGATCAATCACAATTTTTCGGCCCTTGAACTAGGTAATTTTTGTTTCATGTGAAATACTAATGACATGGAAATTGTTTTTCAGACTGTAGTCAATCAGATAATACATGTGGCACATTTGATCATCATGAAAATAAAAATGGAGTTTATGAAAATAACCATGTATGCTAATAATACAACTTAATTTTTTGCCTACCCTACTGAGAATTTGTTTATAAAAGAAACTATTTTATATAAAAAAATTCAGACTTACACAAAAAACAATAGTTCTTAACAAAATTGTAATATTGTACTTATTTCTTGGTTTTGCAATGTGACTTGTTGTTTACCGCAATATGGTGTGTTTCACAGAATATGAAGTTAACGGAAATAAGAAGTAGTAGTATAGTGCATCATACGAACATAACAGAATTACTCAGAACGGACCATTGTATTCAGCATTGATTCACAGGAAACATTACAATGTTCATAACAGCAACATACATATTTCATTATGACTCCAATGTCTGCATATCAACTATTGTCAAATCACCGATATCGGACTACAATGCATTGACGTCTTAAATACTTGTGGCCAAGGTTGGTTGTGATGCCAACCGTTGGTACCGACTCCAAACTACCTGACCCATCGGTTAGTACCGACAACTAATTACATCATTGTTTATTTAAACTATTTTGCTGTCTACATCTATCCCCCCCTCAAAATTGGTCGTCTTCCAGATGACATTCACATCAAAATGACAAAATTATGACAAAAACTCGTAAACATCTACTGAGAGTGGGGAGGTTGGGAGGACGTCCCTGGGTGTACTGACGAGGTTGGGGTGGCTGATCGCTGTTGTGCTTGTAGCTTCCTTGCTTCCTCAGTCCTTTGTCGCAGCTGGTGTTGGGCTACTAGCTCCCGCTCTCTCGTTGCCTTCACCATGTGACCAGCTTCCATTACTTGTGCTTTAGCCTTCATCACTTCTGCCTCCTTTGCCTCAAGCTATACGCCCATGTCCTTCATCTTAGCCTCCATCTCCATCAACTTGGCCTCTAAGCCTGATGCCCTAGCCTTCTCTGTTTCAGTGGCCTCTGTTTGCTGTGCTAACTGTTGGTGGGATCTTTGAATATGCTCAACCAATTCTTTCTTCTTTGTCTGTAGGGCTGCCTCACTGTCCTCCTTTTTCTCCAACATCACCTCTTTTTTCTTCATCTCATAGAATATTTGCTTGTATGCCTTCTCTATGGTGAACAGGGATTCTATGGCCTTTGCGTCCCTTCCCCCTACCACTGGCCGTGAGCCTCTCCATCGGTCATGCATCTCTTGAGTGTCAATCTCTGGCCATCCCCTCGCTGTGAATAGTCGAGCAAACTCCTCACAGCCTTGTACAAAGTTCCTAATTCTCCTTGCCTCTTGGGCCACTACCTGTGATCGTCCCAATCTCAACTGTTTGGAGATCTCAGCTATCTCCCCCATGTAATTTGCCACGTTCTCCAAGTCCTCCATGTACCTCTGAATGGTACCTATTGGGTCTGAGGGGTCGGGTCTGGAAAGTGTGAGGGTCAATCCCTCTAGAAATCCCTCCTCCTCTGGTGACGTGGTTACTGGAGTGGTCGCTGGGGAGCTCATAATGTGCATGGAAGGTCCCCCTACCTCCTGTGTAGCCAGTACTGGCTGTGGTGGAATGTACTGCTAAGTGATCTGGCCAGTAATGCTGAGCTACTCTACGCTCTCTGTCCCCCTTGGTGTGTTGCCCTCCTCCTGACCTTCTGTCACCATGTGTAGCGGGCTCAGCAAGGGTACCTCAAGCATGTCTACTGTTAGGCCGATGTCACTTAACCAGCTATCTATTTTGTCCTGACCGCCTGTCGATGCTGATGGTAACTCTACTGTGGTGTGACCAATCCCCCTGCTGTGGAGGGTTCCACTGATGAAGTCGACACCAAAGGTGTGGCTGATGATGGTGTGACTCCTGCTGACAATCTTATCCTAACTGGCAGTGTGGTTGTGCCATGTGCCTCTGTACTCTGTGAGCGTGCTGGTAATGTGAATGATGCTGATTTGAGTTTTGGAAGTACCAAAACTCCTTTAAGCTGCCCCCTTTTTCTGTTGCTGTATTTTCCTCAGTATCCCTCATGGTAGCCTCTCTCACCACACTCCATGTCATTCTTGGTGCAAGTATTTCATCTATGGATGAATCGCTTTCTACTAATGGTGACTGTCCCCTGTCTTCCTCTTCTTCCTCCTCTTCCTCTTCTTCTTCTTCACTTTCGATGGATGTTTCCCTTTGCTTCCTTTTCCTTTTTGGCCGTCGTGATGGCTCTTCCCCATGAGGTGTATCAAGGCCCTTCCAGTAGAATGTTGTAGGCCATCCCGGCTCTATCTGTGATGTCGGTTGTAATCCACCCCATTTGTCTGCTAGAACCTGGGTATGGACAACATCGAGAAAGAGGGCAATGGCGTGCTGCGTCATATAAAATATCTTGTGCTGCTGGGATAAAAATTTCCTGATCCTCTCTGTTAAATACCTCGCCCAGTTGTAGACCTTGCCAGCACTTAGTCCAATCATATAATCGACCATCCACAGGGCGATGTCCGATGCCCTACTGGAACCCGTCAGTCTGCATTTCATGACATCCATGATACATTTCCATTCTTCATTTGCAAATAGATTTTTCCTCAAACCTCGATTACCTAAATTCCAGATAGTGTCTTTTTCTTTGTCTGAGAGGTCACTTCGGCATACTCCTTCTGGATGAGGGTTTCTTTGTGCTGCTGGGTCATTCGGCCCGGTTTCACCACACTCGAGCCGACGGCTAGAATCCCCATCACTCTGGCGAAATCTTGTGGCCAGAATGATACAGTAACTGAATGGCCCCGATACTCAACAATGGACTTGTTCGAGTGCTGGCAGAAGTCGTCAATCATGGCTTTCAAATACGGCTCGAACTCCCTGGCATTGAAGTAGGGCATCAATATTGCTTTGTCTACCTGGGCATGTTTTAATGCAATCTTCAGCACATTGTTTTCCTGTGCATTTTTCCACCATTGTTTGCACTCATTTCCTATCAGACTTTCCCAGGTAATGGCTTTCATTCCTGTATCAGCACTTGATTTTTTCTTCTCCTTCGATACAATCTTTGACCTGTAGGATGCAATCTTTTTTCCTTTGTCCATGTTTTCCTGACTAGATACTTTACCCTTTGCACGGTAATGTACGGAAAAAAAATTATGTTCAGCACTATAAATGAGTGCTCGGGGTCCGGGATGGCCTTTTATGAGGCTGAGTGGTACATCGTATGGCCTGGCCGTACGTCGTACGGAAATTTTTTTATTTTTTATTTTTTAAAATTAATTTTTTTGCCAGGCCATACAGCCTGGTCGTACGTCATACGGCCTGCCCTTTTTTTTTAATTTGATACCTAATCTAATTTTTCCTTCCCTTTACGCTGCTGCGTCATCCCAATGGCCTCGGTCTCTTCCACGACCTCGATTTCTGTCATGTGACGAAATATACATTGTATATGCCCTTTCTGTCAGAGGCAATCATTGGAGCAGCATTGATCGACTTCTTCTAGTTCCCATATCCGATCCACTACTGTATTTTCATCTTGCATCATCCTCAGGTTCCATCCCATCGGTTCCTGGGTCCACTGGAATGTTCTTCCGTCATTGTTCATCTTCATACTCTTGGTCCTGAACTTTGCTTACCAAATTCGACTTCTTAGAATCTGGACATATGGGGTTCCCTGGTTCTTCATCCTTAGTTGTAGAATTTCATTCTCATAGGGTGACCTTTGAATTATGAACATGCTCTCTGCTACATACCTTTTCACCGGAGTTTTTATTTCTCTTGGTAATAAGAATTCAAACTTATCTCTTACCTTATTGCATTCAGCTATCCACTGATTCCATGCCTGTTCCTCCTCATGCTGAGTGTCATCATCGCCATTTTCAATAATGTCGCTATCGACCATCCCTTCTCAAATGTCGGTTTGCATTGTTCTTGGTCCAAAAAACCCGGTTACAGGTTCATATGGTGCACTCCGGAAGCATATTCCATTGATTCCATCGGTCCCCTTTGTTGTGTCTTCCAACAATGCGTATCCCAACATGTTGATTTCTATTGTCTCTTCCCTTTTCTGCTTATATTTCTTCAGTTTTGACCCGTTCACTGTGTCACTAATTTGGGTTCCGTCAAGGTTATCCATCCTTATAGCCCCATTGTCCAGTACTTCCCGTACTCTGAACGGTCCCAACCAACGAACTTTGAACTTACCAGGTTTGATCTCGTTACAACCGTTATACTTGAGGACCAACTACCCCGGTCGGAAGTTCATTCGCTAGATGTGCTTGTCGTGCCAGAATTTCCTCCTTTTCTGCATCACTTCTGTGGACCACTGAGCCATAATCCGTTTTTCATCAAGTTTGTTCAATTGGAATAGTCGTTCTTGCAGACTCTCCGTGTCCCCCAGTCTGTTTTCTACTGCTATTCTTAGGCTTGGGACTAGGTATTCAGCTGGTACCACTGCTTCTTGGCCATACATAAGTTGGAACGGTGTGTGTCCCGTGCTTACCTTGTACGTCGTTCGATAAGCCCATAGTACGGCTGGTAGTCTTTCTTCCCAGTCTGCCCCTTCTATCCCATAGGACTTGTAGATCACTAAGATTAGCACTTTATTTGTTGATTTTGCTTGCCCATTCACTCTTGGGTAGTACGGACTCGATAGTGTATGAAAGATCTTAAACTCCATTGTCATCAGTCTGATCACGTGGTTGACGAAGTGTCCCCCATGATCACTTGTCAACTGTATGGGAATGTCGTATGTTGTTACTATCTGTTCATAAATGAATCTTGCAGTGCTTAATGCAGTATTGTCCTCCAGTGCTCTTGCCTCTGCCCATTTCATCAAATACTCGGTGGCTACTACTATGTATCGACACCGATGCAGTTGGCTGACCTTCAATGGTCCCACAAAATCTAGTCCCCACCTCTCGAAAAGTTCTTGAGGTTGGGTTGGCCACAGGGGCATATAGTCCCTCCTCAATGGTTTCCCTACTCTATGGCACGTATCGCACTCCAATACCCATTCTTTGGCATCTACATACAATGTTGGCCACCATAGTTCGGCTAGCAAAATTTTTCTAGCTGTGGCATCCGGACCCATGTGCCCGCCTGCGAGTCCTTCATGTGCTTCTAGTATACCCCTTACTTCTTCCATGACACATCTCCTCAGGATATGGTCTGGTCCCATCTTATAGAGTAACCCATTAATAAGCTGAAATGTCTTGCTTTTCAGTGCAATCCTTCTCTCATTTGAAGGCATTCCCTGAGGGAATGTGGGCGTCGACAAGTATTTACCAATCTTCTCGTACCATGATGGCAGTGCTACGATCTGGAAGAGATGAGCGTCGGGGAAGTCTTCATTTACCCCTTCAGCCAGTTCCCCTGACCTGATGCGTCACAATTGATCTGCTATTATATGACTCTTCCCTGGTCGCACTATGATGGTGAAAGTAAATTTGGTGAAAGTAAATTCCTACAAGAGGAGTAGCCATTGACTGATTCTTCCTTGGATGATCGGTTTATTCACCAAGTACATAAGTGCTTGATGGTCAACATAGAATGTGAATGGTGTTGCCAGCAGGTAGTGCCTAAATTTTTGCACTAAATACACCATTCCGAGAGCCTCCCTCTCGGTTGTGCTATAATTTTTCTCTGCCTTTGAAAGTAACCTGCTGGCGAAATACACCGGGTGGTCCAAACCATGGGTTCCCACCTGTGCCAATGTGGCCCCGATTGCAAAATTTGAGGCATCGACGTGTACATGGAACTCTTTATCCCAGTTTGGATATGCCAGTATGGGTGCACTTACCAATTTGTTCTTTAGTTCTTCAAATGCCTTCCGGTGTTCATCACACCATACGAATTGGACTCCCTTCCTTGTCAGCATGTCAAGTGGGCAAGAGATCTTGGCAAAATTCTTGATGAACCGTCTGTAATATTCGACGTGACCAAGGAATGATTTTACTCCTGTGATGTCACTCGGGGCTTCCATCTCCACGATCACCCGTATCTTATCCGGGTCTGCTTTTAGTCCCGCTTTGCATACAATGTGACCCAATAACTTCCCTTGAGGCACCATGAATCGACACTTTTTTCTGATTCAGTGCCAACCGTGCGGCTCTGCAACGCTCCATGCATTCAGCAAGTGCCTTCAAATGTGTTTGCTGATCGCTATAGATCGACCAATCATCCAAAAATGCTTTGAAATTTCCTACCGACATTTTATCAAAAATGTGCAAGATAATTCTTTGAAAGGTTGCCGGTGCATTACAGAGACCAAACGGCATTCGGTTGTATGCATAGACGCCACCCTCAACCACAAATGTTGTCTTTAGTTTATCCTCTTCCGCAATACTAATTTAGTTGTACCCCGAGAATCCATCCATGAATGAATATATTTCATGGCCGGCTACTTCTTCCAGGATTGAGTTTGTAAACGGGATGGGAAATGGATCCTTAATAGTAACTGCATTCAGGCATCTAAAATCCACACATATTCTGATCTGCCCACCCTCTTTTTTGAGTGATATGACGATGGGAGAGACCCATTCGCTAGTTTTTACTTTGAATATGATTTTGGCCTCCAACATCTTCTCTATCTCTTCCTCGACTTTGGCCGCATAATTCTTATTCATTCTGTATGGTCGTTTCCTCACCAGACATGCTCCAGGTACCAGGGGAATCCTATGAACACAGTTCTGGAGGGATTCCTTTCAAGTCCTTGTACGTCCAAGCAAACACCTCCTTATACTCCATAAAGATCCTGAATGCTGTTGTTTTGAGGACAGGATTCCAATCCTCCCCTGCCAGTATTACTCGAGGGTTACTCTCTTCACCTAGATTTAGCTTCTCCATGGATGGTTCCTCATATTTGATTTTTCCCTCAGCTCCAAAGTCGTGAGCAGGTGTACTGTCTATCTCGGTGATCCCTTCTGTGTATTCCCCGAAGGCAGCCGAGAAGGTGTGTTAGTCGTCACTTCCTTCCGATTTGTCATGTTCTGTGTCTCCATTCCCTCCAGAGGTCTTGCCGATTTCCTTGATGGAGATCATATTACATTCCGACTTGAAGAACTCATAGTCCTCCATCTGCCAATGGAAAAGCCCACTCATTGAATCAGTTTCATCCTCAGAACATTCTTGTAGTTTTAATACTTCCCTCCTCGTCAAGTTCCATTGGCCCTCTGCCAACTGACTCCCCTCCGTCTGAGTCGAAATCTGATGCTAGTTCCTCACTCACAGCCTGTGTTCTCAAGTCTATGACAATCTTCTTGCCTTTATTCTCTATCGACAATGTGTTCCTTTTCTAGTTATGGTTGGCTTTGGCAGCTATCAGCCACCCTCGGCCAAGTAATGCATCGTACGACGCATTTTGTGCTATTATGTCTATGAAGTTTAATCGAAAAAGTTGGGTGCCAATCCTTACTTTCTGAGCCATTAGCACTCCCAGCGCTTTAATTCTGTGCTAGTATGCTCCCAATAACTGGAAATTTTGTGGCCACAGTGTAGGTTTCCCTAAGCACTTCCACGTATCTTCTGTCAGCACATTCACTCCCGATCCACCGTCGATTATTGTGTTTGTTAGATGACATCCACCGATTTCCATGTGTACGACGGCTGGGTTCTTGCCACTATTTACTGCAAACAGTCTCAAGTCAACGACTTGTTCTCCCTCGAGCGGTTGCTCCACTATGATGTCTTCCTCCTTTGTTTGCCTATTTGGTTCCCCTTCCATCACCTTCGAGATTGCCATTCTCAATTGCGGCATGCTCTGTAAAAGATCCGCTATCTTAACCAATACCGTGGTTTGTAGCACCTGATTCACGATGCTCTTGTCTGACTCTGGTCGTGTGGTAGTTGTTTTTCTATTCTTCCCTTCTGTTTCCATTGCCATCTCTACTTCCTTCCTAGCCTCCCGAAGTCTCTCCTTCTCAGTTCGAGGATCTGGATATGTCGCTTTTTTCCCTTGTGCTCAGTTGACCGCCAGGATCTCTTCATCATTCTCCTTGAAACTGATCATGTTCACCCCTTTTTGCTTCGAGCAATCTTTTTCTTCGTGATCTCCAAGCCCACACCACTTGCATAATGCATTTATTGTGTTTTGATTGTTGTTCGGGCATTCTCTTGAAAAGTGTCCCCACTCGTTGCACTGCCGGCACTGTATCATAGGTCGCCCTTTGCTATCGTACTACAATCTGTTTCTGGGGCTGTTATTAATCCTTCTGTTATTCCGGTATCCTCCAAGGGATCCATTCGGATTGTTCTGAGGCTTCGGGGGTGTCGTCGGCGGAGTTGATGATTCTCCCTGTGTGAACAACACTTGGGTACTTCTTGCTTTCAGGTTAAATGGGCATTCCTTGATTGAATGTCCCATTACCTGACAGATATCACAAAATAACTTTCTTGGGCAGTTTGCTTTTACATGACCTTCCCCGTTGCACTCGATGCACCATAATTCTCAGCGTTCTTTAGTTGTCTCTTTATCAGTTTTCAGTTCTTTCATCATGGGGATCATGTCTCTTCTCAGTGCCTGAATGGTTTTTGACTCGCCTTCACTGCTGTCATCCCCCATACTGTCATCGTCTTTAGTTCTTCTCTTACTTCGGGAGGATGTTTTGTTCTCATTTTCTATATCCATCGCCCGATTGTACGCTTCAGCGTACGATGATGGGGGTACGACTTTCATCTTTTTCCTCAACGACGAGACTAACCCTTCAATGAACCATCTCTTTTTCAGTCCATCGGCTGGCTGAGTTTCTAGTTTCCCGAGTAATTCTTTGAGCCTTCTGTTATATGCCCTTACATTTTCATTCTTTCCTTGTTTGGTATTGTAGATTTCCACTACAATCTCATTGTCATCTCTTAGAAGTTTAAACTCATTCTCGAAGGCTTTTCTCAATTCATCCCATGAGGTTTTCTGTGCTGCCCCTAGGTCTGTATACCAGTCAATGGCAATACCTCTTAGCGTCGCTGGGAACGCTTTTACCCAATAGTTTTCGTCCTCTTGTCCGTTTGCCACCCATATGGTTTCACAAGTTTTGCATTGCCCGACAGGATCCTCTGATCCGTTCCCCATGAACTTCAGCAACTTCTGCCTTTCACTCACCGGTGGAGTCACCATCTTTTTCCCGGGGTACCCTCTCTATGTCTTTGACCCGATTGGACTGGTTCTACCGTGTCATTCCAGTGTCCTCCCGACACTATCGGCCACGTACGGTTCCCTCCCACGTCCGTTTCCGGCGTCCTCTACACTTCGAGTTACCTCTGGTTCCTTCTAGTTCTCCCTCTGCGTAGGGGTCTTGGGCTCAGGTCCTCTGTTCCTTGGCCTTTCGTCTGAAATGGACAATGCCACAATACGACGTATACTGTCCTCTAGTTCTTCTGTCAATTTCTTCTCATTTTCTTTTTCTCTATTCGTTATTGGTGTTCTAAAATTCTGTTCATCAGCCCCATCAACCCCTTGGTTTACTTCTTCATGTCATTCATTTTCTTTTCAAAAATCTGTTTTAATCTTTTTCTGCGTTCTTCTTGTTCTTTTAGTCTTAATGATCTTCTCACTATTTCTTCTAGTGTTGCTTGCCCCACTGGTATTTTATTCTTGTCCTTATTAAGCTGTATGGGCATTAATTATGCTTACCCTTCTCAGTTGTACGGCGTGCAATGGCGATCGGCGTCACATTCCTCTTGTTTCAGACGTTCTTCATACCTCCTGAATATTTGTTGCCGTCGCACTTCCCTCTCTCTTTCTTCTCGAAGGTCTTGGAAGGTTATCAGGTTCCTTGCCAGAAGTCGAGGAATGCGGTTCAAAAGGTTATCCACTTCGCTATTGACACGCAGGTTTTCTGAAATAACCTCCTCTGGAACCTCTCTGCAGATAAATTCGTCTTGCCCGTATTGTCCAACTGATAATAACCACAGTTTGACCAATTCCTGAGTTACTTCATCTTCTCGGCTTCTGGGTTCATTCTCTTCTCTGTCGCTTCCCTCGTGTTCTTGAATTTCTTGTACTATCTCTTCTACGTGCTTTCTATCCTGTACTACCTTGTCAGTGTCAATCGGTTGCCCCATTACGCTGCCATTTCCTCGACGCTAGTTACACCTGACGGTTTGCTTGTTCCTGACGACGTCACTTGCCCGATGTTCTCCGACGACTTAACTTGTCATCGACAGCCAACTTGTCATCCGATGGCCTCGAACAACTCAATTTGTCATCGACTTGTCACCCTCGACCCGTTTCCGAACTGGCAACGGTGCCAAATGTTTACCGCAATATGGTGTGTTTCACAGAATATGAAGCAAACGGAAATAAGTAGTATAGTGCATCATACGAACATAACAGAATTACTCAGAATGGACCATTGTATTCGGCATTGATTCACAGGAACATTACAATGTTCATAACAGCAACATACATATTTCATTGACTCCAATGTCTGCATATCAACTATTGTCAAATCACCGATATTGGACTACAATGCATTGACATCTTAAATACTTATGGCCAAGGTTGGTTGTGATGCCAACCGTTGGTACCGACTCCAAACTACCCGACCCGTCGGTTAGTACCGACAACTAATTACATCATTTGTTTATTTAAACTATTTTGCTGTCTACACTTGTTGCTACCAGTATTGAGTTATGAAGAAGTGTCACTGGTTTCATCCCTGTAAATATGGAAAGAAGAGTGCTTATGTTCATATTTTAGTGAGTTATTTTCACTTGATATTTACCTGTTTTTGCAAGAAAAACATCTTCGGAAGGCTTCACGGTAGGACCTTTCTTCTTTGCAAATTGGCATTCATGTTGTGTGAATGGTTCACAAATGGAATCAAATTTCATCTTCCAAAACAATTGGGTAAGTGGAGTTAAGTCCATCCAAAACTATAGAAATCACCATGTTGTCTTCGATCTTTCCTCCTGCTGTACCATATTGTTGCTTGACATTCTTCAACCATGAATGTATTCTATAATGTCCTAATTATCACTGAGTTTAGCATTAACCAGTTGAATTAAAAGATCAATCTTCTTATATACAAGTTGTTCGTCATACAATTCTTTAAATGTTTTCCAAGCTTTTCATATTTCTGTTTGAATGGCATCAATGTGAATGATTACTCGTGGGGAGCAAGAGATTTTAACAAGGCTAGGGTTTTATTACCTTATTTTTGAAATTTAACCAACTCAATAGCATCAGTAGGTAGTGTGGGTTGTTTTTCAACCATACCCCACAAATAATTGAAGACTAATGTATGTTCATGTTCAAACTCTGGTCCTTATAATTCTTTGGTGTGAGTTTCCCTGATTATGATATCAAATTAATTATTTTTTCCATGATAAATATTTAAAGGTGACAATGAGGAAAAAACTCCACCTGAAGGCTATCTACCAAGGCTTGGTCTTTACCCTCAAGTAGACCCTTGATTGACAAAAGGATTGGCTGTCAGATACTTTCTTCTCAAAATATAACACTTTCTTTACAATGGAATGGAAAATACTTTCTGACTCCCTTATTTCTTCAAAACACTATACTTCTATGCAAAAATAGTTTTCCTTAGCAATTATTTCACATAAGACCTCTATTCAAAAGTGCCAAAAAAAGTACTACCACGCGATTTGAACCTTGCACCTTTGTATGTAATATGAATTTTAACAAAAAGATTTCTTCAATAAAAATTGAACATAGTTTTTTCTAGAAGCTTAATCATTGAATGTCATGGACTGAAAACTTGATGTTTATTAAAAAGATTCCTTGCCAACTCACCTATCCATTGTTCATGACTTTTCAAGCATTGAAAATACTTGAGGATGACTTGCTGTAAGAGAGAAAATAAAACAAAACCCTAAGCCTCAAAACATGGGTGACAAAGAAATCTTTATTCTCACCAAAGTGAAGTCGCCCTCCAAAAGCAGTGTAACATATGGCCACACCTCACAAAAAAATGAAATTGCCCTTATCTTTCACATTCATACAACAGGAAAAAATGCAGTGTTACCCCTCACAAGAATTGCCCTTCTCTCACCTTCGTAAAGTCTCTACAATACAAAAAAATACAGTTTTTAACCCACACCATAAAAATGGATTGTGTGATGCAGAAAAAGTGTTGTGCAGACCATGTCGTACAAAATTGGTGCTTCCTTGAGTCATACCGTAGCTATAATATGCCACCAAAACTATCTATTATTTGGGATGAACAGTTTTCAAAAAGTACTTTGGCTGCTACCACTTTGCTCTCATGGAAGCCATATGGTACGATACAAGCAAGGGTTTTCTGCACACCACATACTTGGAAATACATCCATCCCTCAGAAAAGAAAATGCCGTACATCCATTCAAGCAACAGAAATCCAAAATATCATTGCTTGTATTACATCATTCAAGAAACAAAATTTGCACACTATTATAAAAAAAAAATTGAAAAATACACAGGAAGAACAGGTCATACTTTCTAGTGGGTTTTCAATGATTTGCACATAACTTCCTCAACCACCTGCCATCTCTTCCACAAGCCTACTTTGATGAATGCTTCATACTATTGATAGCAATTTTGAGCACACAAATTAGGAAGCAAAAAAGTTTTAAAATGATATTTTCTTCATTTGGGGTTTCATTATAATACCAAGTTCTCGACAGTAAGAATAACATCCAACTATCTAACCATCCAATAACTAAATGTGACTAATCACTTTACTTTTTTTATTGATTTAGGTTTACAACATTAATTTATATCTACGTTATCAAGTTCTTTAGAACCCCCTCCCTATACCGGTTTGGTCCGGTTTCAAGTCCTAGTTCGGGACTGGTGTTGGTGTTTCCAACTGATTACCTAAAATCCTCTTAAAGATTTGCCCATACACTTATGATTGAGGGTTCTAGGGCAGTGGCCAATGAACGGGAGTCAATTAAAATGACATTCCCCTGCACTTCTTGCTCTGTTAAACCAAGGGGGGTTACCCTATACAATACTCAAAATTTCTCCACCGATCTACAACTAGAGTATTGTTTGACAGATATGCTCTCAAACTAAGATCAGGAATTCATAGAATTCAAAATAACTTGGCAAGGTTTCTGTTGTGTGGTTACACAACACGCCCCATTTTGACTTGGCAAAACAGGGACCCAACTTTTCGGCTTGGCTTGTCTGCTCTCTGGCGGTTTGGTAAAAGTAAGTTAGGTGCATCATCATGCTGAGTCAGGATGAGGTAAGTCACCATTATGAGGTCAGTTTGTCAAAATTCGTATTTCATTTCTGTGACCTCATAGTTTGAAAGAGTATTAAAATTCATGCAGGTTTGTCTTTTACGTCATCCTGATATTCCTCAAGACGTGAGAGTTATGAACGGTCAAAATTTCGGTCAAACCTGATATTCGTAAGAGGAGGATCATTTTTTTATAACCTGTCACCTTTCTTGAAGATCATCATCATATTTGAAATATCTCCCGACATATCCTGCGGCTCAAATATCCGGATGTCAACTTTAAGTGGTAGTAAATCTTCCCCGTCAAGCGGTCTCTTATGTCGCGAGCGTCATGTTTTTGAATGTAACCCGATATTTCTTAATATCCTCATGACGCGAAATATCACCTTAAGCTAATATCCTGATGACGTCATCCAAACCGGATAAACGAAGAAACAAACATGACGATGACATCATCATCACATTCACATCTCGACAGGATATTTTCTGAACATGATCATGTTCGTCTAATATGACGATGACGTCATGATACCTCTCCGATACTAAGAACGAATATCAGGATGACGTCATCCTAATATTCCAAAAGAGAGACATGTAAGTTTGTCTCGTCATCATCATATTTTGAAATATCACCCGATACGTCGGAATATCCTCCTGATGTACTAAACATAAACAAAGGGTGCTTTGTCACCCGAATCTTGTCGCGATAATGATTTCAATAAGGGGAGGAGGATGATATTGAAACTCGACCCGATATTTGCGAATATCATCCTGCCTTCATGATATCATGTCATATGGATATTTCCCCGCTCCTGTTGCCGCCATTATCATTTAATGTGCGCAGACATGGTAGGTGGTTCCCGCCAACCCCGGAACCCAACGAAACACCTGGCGAGATCTTGCGTTTTCACACGAATAATCAAGGAATGTAATCTAACTTGTCAGAGTTGCCCTAAATGTACCCTAACTGCGAGGTTAAAAGGTAATTCAACCGCCATTTTTTTACATTTACCCTGCGATAAAATTGTTTTACAGAGCACCAGCTTCCATATCCGCATACCAGCTATCGTTGCGCGATTTGAGCTCACAGACAGGAGGTAGGTATCAGCTGAATTTAGAGCGTCTTGGCAATCCACTGGTATAAAAGAGAAGTCTGCATAACCAGGTAAGTAAATGAAACCCTCATCCTCTTATTATTGTTCAGGTATGATGATACGAGTTCTGGTTTATGTATCCATATGATTAAGTAATGTTGAAATGATACAATAGGCACAGTGATTTATGAAGTCATAGTAATATGTATGCATGTATATACCTGTTGTGAGATAGGATTGTTGTTAATTGCAGGTACTCATGGCTGACAAGCGGTACGTTAAGTGTCAAGAGGAGATCAGTAGGCCTATGTTCTCTTCTCAGAGGGGGGTCCTGTTCAAGTATGGAGCAATTACAGACACCCATCAAGGGAGCACCAATCTGGAGGCCTGGTCAGCTAAACTGAATGATGGACATGACAAGAGTCCTGTGCTGGACGCAGTATTTGTGTCAGGAATGTGGAACGCTGCCGGTTTCCCATATTCCATGGAATCTCCGGAGCTGGTTATAGAATGTGCCCGGAATTATAATCCTCAGACGAGGCAAGTGGTGAAGCATGGGAGGATATATGCAGACCTCTCCATCAAGGGTCTCTCCCAGACATTTGGACTGCCACTGGGCAGTAAAGTTAAGAGCGTGGACCTCAAGAAGTCAGGAAAAGAGTATGAGGCCAACAAGAAATCAGCCAGAAAGAACATGTATCAATGGCGGGTTGAGAACAGCACATATCCGGCAGCAGCCAAACTTCCTGTGCACATGTTCAAGTATGATTTCAGTGAGGAGTACCAATACATGATTACACTCCTAAATAGGGTAACAGGCCAGCCTGATGCTGGTAGTTTCAGAGATTGGATGTATGGGATAATTATGATGTGTCTGTATTCAGACATCAAGCCACTGTGGGGCCAAATAATAAGTGATGCTCTGCATGAGCAGCTGATGAACCTGGGAGGTTCAAATTGTGCATTTTACATGACATCTTACATTGTTTACTCTTGTGCTTATAAAGGCACTTTTGATGCCTTAGTTACAGATGGAAAGCTCACAGGCACAAATGCTGTATATATCTGGGATCATCGTCCCCAGCTGCAGAGAACCAACTACCTCAGAGACTACAAATTGGTCAATGATGCAGTCTCTGTGCATCTGGTAAGGACCATGGTGGAGGACAGAGCAAAAAGATTGAGCATGGAAGCTCAAGAAGTAGTTTACAGGCATGGAGCCTGGTACATCCAGTTTGCAACCTTTTCTTATATAAGGGTTGAGGGTTTTGAGGAACATCCCCTCATGCTGCCAAGGTATCCTACCGATGCAGTAATATTAATGGAATTTATCAGGCAGGGCTCCGTGATGATAAAAATGTACAAGGATGCCAAGAAGCTGCCACCAATTTTGTTCCCAGTCAGCATTGGCAACTATATGTGCCCTCATTCTGACAATATAAAGAAGGTGATGGTCACCCTGAATAAAATGAATCTGCAGCCTTTCCCAATAACAAGACCATATGATCCTTACGGCAGGATACAGAAGATACTAGGAAAGCCTATTCATCAAAGGCACCTAGAAGATTTTTGGGCTGACTGCAAAGATGAGGCAGAAGCCAGGAGAAGAAGGTATCAGAGGTTGACTCTGAACCAAGTTAGAACATTTGATTGCATCTCCCTTCCCCAACAATTGAAGAAGGATGATGGCAGGATAATGGCAGATGAGTATGAACAAAAGAAGATATATAATGACACTATCTCTGCACCTGACCTCACCATGCAGGAAGATATATCTTTGGACCCATTCATTGCCAGGACCATACAGCTGACTCAAGCTTGGGTTGATGATCAGGTGGAGGCATTGAAAAAGAAAGGTGTTGCCATTACGGTGGACAACAAAAAGAAGGGACAAGATATTCCTGGGGAGGTATATGATGACTTCCTGCTTGAGAAGAGGAAGACTAAGGGAGACAAGTTACCTCCACCACAACAACAGAGCAAAAGACCTCCAAGGGGCAAGAAAGTGGATAAACAACCCAAAGGGGTTATAATTGACAAGGAAATATTTACAGCTGAGGAGGCGGCCGGATCAGGATCAGGATCAGAATCAGACTCCCCTCCAAAGAAAGAAAAGCCCAAGAAGAGTAAGACAGCAGAGGCTGGAATCACTGAGACCCTGGAAGTGGGTCAATCCTCAGGGAAACGTGATGAAGAGGATGTCCTCATGGAGGAGGAGCCTGAAGAGGAAGAGGCTCCGTTAATAATAAAAAGAAAGAGGAGAGCTCCACAGGTGCTGGTCTCTACCACACCTAAGAAACAAAGAACCTCCATGAGAGGTGGAATAAGTGAACCCCCTACACTATTACAAGGGGCAGGTAGTGAAGTGCCGAAGGAACTTCAACATAATGTTCCACTTCCTACCATCGTCAAGTTCAAAACTGAACTTGCAGAAGAACAAATGAAAGAAATCTCTCAGACACAAGCAGAAGGACATGTCTCGCTTGATGAGACAATAAATTTGTCTGACGATGAGGTAGTGCAGGATGTGGCTGCACAGAAGATGGAAACACTTGCTGCTGATATAACTATGACTCCTCACAAGCCTCCACCAGTTCAAACTGTGCTTGAGGAGATGAAACAAGCAGAAGAAGAGCAAGAAAAGAGCCCAGAGCAGGTAGCTCAAGAGATAGGGCTAGAAGCATTAATAACAGAGGTGACAAGTCCTATAGTGGTGGACCTGACAGAGAAACAGGATGCAAGTCCTGAACAGCCAGCAGGATCACCTGATAAAGGCCACCCAATAGAAGATATAGAGATGGCAGAAGCAGACGGCCATGCTCTTGAGTTAAGCCAACAGGATCCACAGGATACATCAGCAGAACCTGCTATAGTAGAGGTTCAGGAGGTGAAGGCTGATGAAAAGAAGGAAGCACTAGAGGATCCAGCTGCCAAAGTACAAGAAGTTGATAGTGCAGGCTCGGAAGAAATAATAGCTGCAGAACAACCGCCAACACCTCAAGCAGAATCCCCAGTATCTGGTGCAGTGGATAAGCAACAAGGGGAAGAATTGGGAACAGATGAAGTAATGACGGAGAAAGATCATGATCAGCATGATCTACATATAGATACACCACAGGGTTCCCCACACCAAGAAGATGCTCCTCCAGAGAAGGAAATTCCTCAACAGGAGGAGGTGCCACAAGATCAACAGCAAAGAGAGCATCAAGAAGAAGAAAAGGAAAAGTCACCATCTCCACAACATCTGTTGATAGAAACGGGAGATATGGGTGAGCATCATGATGATGCTGAGAAACATGATCAGGTACCTCCATGGTTAGCAAAAGAAGTAAATATTGAGGAAGAACTGGAAATTCAAGAATTCGATGTCTCCACCTTGTTCTCCGCCGACATAATGAAACCCAAGAGGAAGGCCAGAATGACTTCGGCCATCAAAAGAGATCCGGCAACAGGGAGAAGGACCGCACAAATTGCCATACCTGCGATGGAGAAAGAAAAAGGTAAAATCACTATGGATGAATTTCAAATTAGCACAGTAGATTTGGGCTTTGCCAATGAGGACCAAGAAGGTCAGGTGGGCAAAGACATTATTGACTCTCTAATTCAAAAGGTGAAAAGAGAGAAGGAGAAGAATAAGCAACATAAAGAGCACATTGCTCAGTTGCATGCCTATATCAAAGGACTGACCAATCCTGATGATACCACGACTGAGCCTGCAGTCCTCCCATTGACTGCCATTTCTCAAGAGGAGGTAAATAAATTGGACCTCATGAAGCATGAGGCGTCCGTAATAAGGAAATGGATGTCATCCGCATTGGATGATACTGTAGAAATAATGAAAGCCTCTCTGAAGAGATGGAGCATTTTGAGTGATTCTAAGACTAAGGTAGATAAATTGCAGATGCAGATCGGGACGAGGTCTTACAAACTGGAGAGAGTCCTAAGCCTTTTAGGGGAAATAAAGGGGATAAATCCTCAACTGCTTATCAGTAGGCAGGTGCTAAATAGTAATACCGCATTATTGATAGATATCTGGTACAAGGACATTCAGTTCGAATGCAGAGTCCTCAAAAGATGCAATAATAAGCTGAGGGATATCAGCACGAGGCTACGGGATTTAATGGCTGAAGAGGCAGTAATTTTGGAAACATTGGAAGGCAAGGTGGAAGGTAAAATAGAAAATCAAGATGAAGAGTCCGCCATCAAAGCTGTACACAGCAACTTCCAATCAGAGGTAGATGGTCCACCTGTCCATTTGACAGAAGAACTGATAAATAAAATAATGAGGATCAAGGTCCAGATGGAGAAATACAAAGAAACACTGCAGGACAGGAAAAATAAGCTGGATAGCAGCAAAGATAAATATGAAGCACATAAGCACGCCATCATCAAAGCAAAAACTCAAGATGGCGGAGGGATAGATCAAGTTGTGCATTCATATGAGCAGGTCCGCAGTAGCATGCAGCCCCATATGCAACATCATCATCATCAGGATAGCGAAAGTTCAGGAAGCGACACACATGATGATGACCCGCATGAATCAGCTGAGGAGCATGATGAAGATACATCATGAAGGGGGATAATAGCATAAGTAGTATAGATAGTTGCCAGCTGGCAACTTGTGCCATTTTGTAAAGGTTGACAAAGTCAAGTAAATAATGACCGTGGATTTGTATTGATAAATCAAGATTGTAGATCTTTTTGTAACGGATTCCTCACCTTATTCTATAAAAGGTGGTGGAATGCCTTATTGAAAACATTCGAAACTTAATTGAAATCTGTTTGCTGAAATATTCAGGGCTTTTTTCAAAGTTATTGTATATGTACATGTCTTTTGCATACTTAATGAAGAAGAAGAGTATTTCGATTACAAATCTTAGTAAATCTTGAGTAATCTGTGTCTGAATTCTGGATATGTGCTTTGATTTGCTGCGTCCCTTGGAGTGCTCATCATGTTGCATGTATTGTTTTCATTCATCATCCTCTGAAGTTTGCATCAACTGTATCTAGCTGTGGAATATCCTGGTGAACATATGGTTTGATTTCTTCTCCTCATGACAGTATCAAGTATGTATGTGGATCAATAGCTAAAGGTTCAACCTTAAATAGAAGCATTTCTTCAATTTCTTTTAAATTTCAGAGCATTTCGTCTCCATAATTGCAAATAATTGATGATCTTAAGCAAATAACACAGATATGCGGACATCTCGTAGATAATCATAAATATTTAGTATATCTGAATACAAAGCATGCACAATTGGAAATATCATGCAAAGATTGAGGTATTTCTACATTTTCTCATCAAATAACTGTATAATATGACTTCTCTATAAAGAATTTCTGCAGGAATGTCATGATGATGATAAATTTCCACGTAAGGCCCCAAAATGGGAACAGCAACCCACATTAACCTCTGAGTAACTTCAGACGATTAAGACCTAATCACCAGAGACTTGGGATCCTGAATTCTTTGAATTCATAGTATCTTTCAAGATGAATAAAGGTTAATGTGTACTTTTATTCTATGTTTGTTTGTGACTAACATCATGACCAACATAAATTGGCGCTAGAAGGAGGGCATGATCTGGAATCCCACGCTCATGATCATTATTTTCAGGTTTGATGACGCAGAGAGAAAAGTAACCTCCGATCGTCTGTAAATTTCAAATATTACGTAAATATTTACTGTAAAAGGCTCGAATATGCGCATTCCGTGTAAAGATTTCCAGATCTCACATAAATATTGCAAGCTTTACAGTAGATCATTCTGAATTCACTAATATTGGCTAAAGATACGTAAATTTGTCCAAGCTTTGAAGGATTTAGGTCTTAGAAACTTGAGATCTCGTGCTAAGGGTCAAGATACCCCAAAGGTCCCTTCATATTTGCACTATCTTTGCAAATATTTCGTAAATATCCAGTCTGATCAGCCATCTGACCGCAAATATCACCTCATCTGGTGAAATTCAACCAATATTTGCAAAGTTTCAGCCAAATTGCCTCAAAATTGAGAAGTCCTGGCTCACAGGATAAATACCAGGTCTAGACCTAGTGGAATTTTCGAAGAACTGCCTGTTAGAGGTTTCAGACCTAGAACTGTAAACATTCATCATACTCCAAAGTCTAGTGCGTCAAGAGCTTCACCAGAACCTCCTCCTGTAACTCCTGTTGGTTTACAAATACCTTCTGGGATATCTGTGACACCTCCTGTTCAGCCTCAGGGTGTGCCGTTAGTCCAACCTCAGCCGGCTACACCACCAGCTCAACCTCCTCTGGTTGCAATGTCTTTCTTTGCAGCGGAGTCACCTTTGACCTTTACTGCATATCATGAGTTACCAAAGAATCCGGACAAACTTTGTCCAAAATATCATCCCTATCAAGATGCTGATGATCATATCAGGACATTTAAGGAAGCTTGCTACAGAGCCAGAATAGAACATCAAGATGTGGTGTGCAGGTTATTTCCTTTTTCCTTAGGGGAAGAGGCTTATAATTGGTTCATTAGTCTTGGCCAAGCCTCTGTTGGTTCATGGGCTGTCTTAGAGAAAGCCTTTCTTGACAGGTTCAAGGTCCCTATTGATCCATCTATGAATTACCATATGTTTGCTACAATCAAAAGATTTGAGAATGAGCCTATTGCTAATTTCAATGCTAGGTTCCAGAAAATGTTGTCCAAGTTAGTTGCCCCATATGTAGTATCTGATGCCTCTGCCAGGAGTATCTATTATTCAGCCCTGGATCCATTAACTTCCATGTTCATCAGGAGAACACATCCTGAGATCACTACGTTGACAGGAGCGTTTCAAGAAGCTATCAAAGTGAATCAGCAGTTGATACCTGCTCCTACTCCAAATATAGTATTCCCTACCTTGCCTGGCATACAATATCCTACAACATATTCTGCACAATATCCTAACGGAGCATTGATACCCCCAGCAGTCATGCCTGCACCTTTGCAAGTACCTCCACTGAGCATTATGCCCCCTCCTAATGGAAATGGCCAACTGCCACAATATCCTGCACAAGCTCAGACACCTCAGGGTACTGATTTGTCTAATAGTAACCATGGATCCTCTTTCTTCAAGCCTCAGACTGAAAACGTGGTAGCCAAAGCTCAGGAAGAAAAGGAGGAAATCAAAGAGATCTCTGCTCAATTGAGAAAACTCACCACAGAGGTGACACATTTGAGAAATCAAGGGTTTTATTCCCAGTCAAGTCAGAATAGAAATTATTCCAATGACAGACCAAATTATCCTGACAGAGGATACAATAACAACAGTAATTTCAACAATAATGGTGGAAGTAACAATAATCCTCAAAGACAGCCCAGAGTGTGGAACTCTAGGCCAAATAACGGCTCATTACCATCAGCCCTAGAAAATCAGCCTCCTAGTGAAGCCAAACAGACTACTAGAGTCAATCTTGCTGAGGCAGCCCTTACTAATTGGTGTAGGATCCACAATACTAATGCACATGCAGAATTAGATTGTCCACAATTTAGAATTGCTGCCAGCATCTTTCAGACTGAAGTGTCTAATACTTCTAGAAATCCACCTCATGCAGAGGGCAATGAGATCGTTCCTTGTGGATATGACTCAACTTTCGTGCTAGAAGCGTACACTAATCAACCTCATCAGGGTCATAACCAGGTATGTGAGGAATCTGCCTTGACCTTTGAAACAAATTATGTTTTCCCCTTTGAGGATGAAAATGAACCTGCAAGAGAACATGAGGAAGTACATGCATATCAGCAGCAATATCCTGGTAAGCATAGTTATAACTTGAGGAGTAATGCTAACAGACCTGCTGGTCCATTGACATCATCCTTACCTCCAAATAATTTCAATACACCTCCTGATCCTAAAGCTAGCAATAATCCTGGATTCCCCAAGGTAAATGCTCAATACTTGTCACCTCAAAACACAGGATCAAAGATTGTAAATGCACCTCATGAATCCGACAAGTTAGTCAGCTATCTGGCTGATGAAATGAAGAAAATTAAGATCAGCCTGTCCCTGTCTGAGTTACTAAAAACTCCTGCCATCAAAAAAGCATTCATGAAGTCACTAGATGATCCTGCTCCTAAAGAGGATAGTCATCTTTCAAGTCAATCCAGTGGCAAAGATCATGCTACTAGGGATAATATTATTAAGCCTAAAGTGTCAACTACAGTTCAAGCTGCTGAAACTTCCCACATGACCTTGTACAGAGATAAAACTGAGTCACCTCCGTTCCTCCTCACCATAAGAATGTTCAGCAAGAACCTGCACAACTGTCTAGTTGATTCAGGGGCATCCACGAATGTTATGCCCCTGTCAATATGTAATGCCTTAGGATTACATCCTGCTAAATCCCTAAAGAAGGTAACACAATTGGACAAAACAGAGATAAGTGTAGTAGGAGAGTTAACTCATATCCACATGCAACTAGCATCGGATCCTAGGATCCAATATTACATTGATATTCAGGTAGTTGACATACCTGATACTTACGGGATGTTGCTTAGTCGAGACTGGTCCAAGACGCTCAATGGATATATGTCCACTGATTTCAGTCACATGTGGTTACCATGGAAGGGTATACCAAACCAGATCAGGATTGATGCTGAGCCAAGAATGAAACATATGATCACTGAATACAACAGAACAAATGAGATCCTGTACGTAGACGTAGATCCTGGAGTTTACTACATCAGGCCACGGAATGTCAAAATAGAAGAGATCCTGATGCTTGATTTGCATCATCATCATGATGATGATCATCAGGAGGACATGCCAGTCGTAGAACCTGATAATGATCCTGATAATGAGAATGAAATAGATCACTTCAAAGACTTTGAGATGCATCTGTCTAATCAAGTAAAACGTTGTCAATTATTAAATATACCTACCGATGATATTTTGATTGATGAATGGTGCAGATTACACGATGAAGCACATTCAGAAAAGACTTGTGAAACATGCTTAGACATGATGATGCTGGAGCAGACATGTAGTGAGGCGTCATCATCATATTCTGAGGTAAATGCTACATCTGATGATGATGACGACACTAATTCTTATCTGTCTTCTGCAGGAACAGAGGAGTCGACAGATCGTGATGCAGATCATATCTTGGAAACAGAAGAAATTCTGGTGTCTGATCAGATAAATGATACGAGGAAAGAAAAGATCACTCCTGGTAGTGATTGCTTTATGGAACCAGATTATGAGTTGTCTGATGAAGACAAAGGTAGTGACCTGACTAAGTTCGAAGAATTTCTACTAAAGGAAATAGAGAAGATGACCCGACAGCATAAATCTCCCCACGAGGTTTTAATCAAGGGTTGGTGTACGCTGCACGAAGCACCTCATTCAGAAACAACTTGTTCACTATGTTTACACATTTTGAAGAAGCATGCAGCTATAAGCCCAGAAGATCATCCTCCTGCTGAAAAGAAAGGGAAAATAGAAAAGTCATCAGGCTCACAAGAAAAAGGAAAGAAGAAACTTGAGGATGATGACGTCCCTAAGTTAAAATGGATATCAGGCGGAGCAGCAGCCAGAGCTGCAAAGAGGAAAGAAAGTTCAGCTAAATGTCCTGTTGAAGATAAACCTTGGATCCTGAGGTTTGATGGGTCCAAATCCAAGCAGGGTGCTGGGGTAGGAATTGATCTGATCGATCCAGCTGGAAAATCCTACTTAGCAGCCTATAGATTACAATTCCCCTGCACTAACAATGTAGCAGAGTATGAGGCTCTAATTCATGGGATACTGTTTGCTCATAAGAAGAAAGTAAAGATTCTGCATGTCTTCGGAGATTCAGAACTAGTTGTGAGGCAAGTAAGAGGAATTTACTCGTGTAACTACAGGAAGCTGTCCAATTATAGACATCGTGTGTGGGACCTGATTGAGGACTTCGACGCCTTTAATATCACTCATGTACCAAGAGAGCAAAATCATAGGGCAGATGCACTTGCCCAAGCTGCCAGTACATTGGAGCCACTGTCTATATCTGGTCTGAAAAGATTTTCAGTAGAACTGGTGTCAGTACCTTCAGTACCTGATAATGTGACTAACCTCCAGGTGTTTGATGATGATCAGCACATCCTGGACTTCATTTCAAATAGGGACATATTTGAAGCTCAGATTATAGATGAGAATGGCATGGAAGATCATGTCTGGGAAGAAGATGAGATATTAGAGTTGCCTAGCAACAAGATTCCCAAAGGTATGATTGAATTAGAGAGAGCTTTTGATTTGGATAATATGCTTAAACAGAAGGATCTGCCCAAGGCAGATGGAGGTCAATATTCACAAGTGAATATTGGACAAGCTGATGACAAGAAAAATGTCCTGTTGGGTAAGGTTTGTACACCAAAAGAGTTAGAAGGAATAACTCAGGCCCTCAAGGACTACATACATGTAATTGCATGGACCTATGATGAGTTGAAGACATATGACACCTCTGTCATAACTCATACTATACCTCTCAAGCCAGATGCTAAACCTTTCAGACAGAAGCAAAGGCTAGTCAATGCCTTGCTCGAACCAATAATTCTCGAAGAAGTCAAGAAATTGTTAAACGCCAAAATAATATTTCCTGTGAGGCACTCCACTTGGGTGGCAAATCTTGTGCCAGTCAGAAAGAAGAATGGAGACATCAGGTTATGTGTAGATTTCAGGAATCTGAACAGAGCATCAGAAAAGGACAACTATCCTTTACCCTCATTGGATGAAGTTCTGCAGATTGTAAATGGAGCTAAAATGATGTCCTTCTTGGACGGTTTTTCAAGATACAACCAAGTGATGGTTGACAAAATTGACAGATTGAAAACCGCCTTCACCACAAAGTGGGGGATATTTGCATATAGACGTATGCCATTCGGACTCATAAATGCTGGAGCTACATTTCAGCGAGCCATGGATATAGCCTTCAGGGGCTTAATAGGAAAATGTATAGTCATATACATGGATGACTTGACAGTATTCTCCAAGGAAAGGGGGAATCATGTTGCTGATCTCAGAAGTGTATTGAAGAAGTGTGAAGAGTACGGAATATCTTTGAATCCCAAGAAGTGCATATTTGGGGTGACAACAGGAAAGTTATTAGGCCACCTGATCACAGAAGATGGAATTATCATTGATCCTGACAGGGTGGAGTCTATCATGAAGTTACAACTTCCAGGAAGCAAAAAGGAACTCAAGTCTTACTTTGGCAGGATAAATTTTGTAAGGAAGTTCATCACCGGCTTTGCTGAGATTGTCAGACCACTAAATGCTATGTTGAAAAAAGATGCACAAATTGAGTGGACACCAGAGGCCAAAGCTGCGTTTGAGGATATAAAGAAAGCCATTTCAGATGCTCCTGTCCTCATCAGTCCAGACTACACAAAGGACTTTTACATTTATTCATTTGCTTCAGAACATACTTCTGCAGCAGTGTTAACTCAAAGGAATGAAGAGAAAGAAGAGAAACCAATTGCTTTCATGAGCTGTCCTTTCAGAGATGTTGAATTGAGATATGTAGATGTTGAGAGACAGGCACTTGCATTAGTCAGAGTAGTAAAAAAATTCAGACATTACATACTAAAAAGCAAAGTGATTGCTGTGGTACCAGATGCAGCAGTGAAGATGCTGCTGATGCAAAGTGAACCTGGTGAGAAAAGAGCCAAATGGATTACTGTATTACAAGAGTATGATATGGAAATTACACCAATGAAGCTAGTAAGAGGACAAGCTTTGAGCCAGATGATATCTGAGATTGATCCAAACATCACTAGTCAGTAATATGTGATCAATGAGAAAGACAATAAAGAGTGGTATTCAGATATCAGGCACATCCTGATTACTGGAAGATGTCCATCAAGAATGCAAGCTTCACAAAGAAGAGCCTTAAAAATAAGATCCCAAAAGTATATGATGAAGGGAGGAACCCTATTCAAGAAGAATTATGAAGGAATATACTTGAGATGTTTAGAAAAACCAGAAGCAGATATAGTTCTGACAGAACTACATGACAAGTTCGGAACGGCACATGGATCATCCTTGGCCACAACACATGCAATCCTCAGAGCAGGATATTACTGGCCTACAATTTTTAAAGACACAGCTGATCATGTTAAATGTTGTCATGTTTGCCAGGTTGCTGCCAACAGAGAGAAATATGCTGCACAACCATTGCAGCCAATAATGGAAGAACGCCCATTTGCACAGTGGGGCATGGACTTCATAGGACCAATCAATCCTCCGTCCTCCTCAGGGCATAGGTATGTTTTAACAATTACTGACTATTGTACTAGATGGACTGAGGCTATTAGCAGCAAAACTTGCACTGCAGATGACGTCATTAAATTTCTGGAAAGCAACATTGTCACCAGGTATGGAACTCCTTATGCATTGGTAAGTGATAATGGGTCCGCATTCACTTCAACTAAATTGTCAAGTTGGGCTTTTGATCATGGGATTATACTTAAGTTTTCATCCAACTATTATCCCCAAGGGAATGGTTTAGCAGAATCCACCAACAAGAATTTACTGAGTATCATAAGAAAGCTAATAGAGAAAAACCCTAGGGAATGGAACTCATTTCTGAAGTATGCCTTATGGGTAGACAGAACTAGAATGAAAACTGCATTAGGAAACTCGCCTTTCCAACGAGTATATGGGGTAGATCCTATCCTCCCTGTAAACTTGAAAATTCCTACCCTGCAGTTTGCCCAAGAATACCTAGGCATAGACAACAAGCAAGAGGTCAGGTTGCTTCAGTTGATGCACCTGGAAGAAAAAAGGAGTCAAGCAATTGACCAATTTGCAAAACATCAGTCTGTTGTCAAACACTGGTTTGACAAAAGAGCCAGAGTTAAAGCTTTCAGGATATCTGATTTGGTCCTAATGTGGGATAAAGCCCATGAAAAGAAAGGTGACCATGGTAAGTTTGACAAATTATGGATAGGTCCCTTTCAAATTTCTGAGATACTAGAAGACAGTACTTATAGGCTTAAGAACTTGACAGGTGAGGATGTCTGTAATGTTCCATTTTTGGCACATTGATTATTATGGGCATTTTTGGCTTGTTCCTAGTCCCTTAGTGGCTATCCGACATGTTTGGGAGAACTCCAATGTTCTTGGAGTGGCCACAGATCAATTTTACTGAGCATTTGGTTATGTCTTTGAGCTCAGATGGTGCTTATGATCATTGTGATGCTTCCTGATGTTTGATCGGGTTCCTGGTTTGCTCTCCAAGATTCTTGGAGAAGCCGTCTATTTTTGGAAAGTCGTCCGGAAGGCATCATTCATCTTCCCAAACATCATGGAGTATGTTGGTATGCTTAATTTTGCAGTTTGGGGGTGTTTGGGATTTTCCGCAAAATGGTGTTATTTAATGAGCTATTTTAATTATTATTTTCACTTAAGCTCCTAGGGGTGAAAATAATTAATAAAAATCTAAGTGTTATAGCTCGTTGGAAAGAGGAAGAAAAGTTTTAAATCATGGATGCATCATTTTGGGGCCTTGCGAAGCAGATATTTCCTTTATTTTGATAAAAGGGTCTTTAAAGCTAAAAAGAGCTTTTAATTAAAATGGTGACTTTAAGTTGTGCACACATAATGAATTATTTTATATTGTTTGAGGAGAAATATGAAGGGATAAAGGAAATAATATTTTATTTCCTTCAAAAAAATTATAAAAAGAGGAGTCGGGCTCATTTGTATTGTTACTCTGCTGGATTGAACCTGAGTGTTCTTCCATATTCTCTTGAGGACGGAAACCCTCTTGCAGAAATTCTTCTTGAGGACGAAAACCCTCTTGGAGTAGATTGGTTTCGGTGGTGAGAGATCCACCCTAGCTGAAGTTGGTGTGGTTTCATACAGAAGTCACCATTGTGCTGAAGACAGAGATTGGAGCAAACTCATAGAGAGTTTGCCATTGTTCTTTCTTGGAGTTTTGATTTGGTTTCAGTTGGGCATGATTATGATAAATATTAGATGAATGTTGGGGTGTTTTGGTGTATGTTTCTTGAAGTATGTGAATGTCCTCTTGCTGGGCCGTACGCCATGGTCGTACCTTGCAGCTAAGGACGATTTTGGAAATAAATTCATATAGTCTCTTTTAATGTTTATGCTGTTTTTGTATTATTTGCTACACCTTAGCGCCACTTTGAGATCCCTTTGATGTTGTTTGGGGCAGGATTTATGAAGCTCTAAATGGTCCGTACCTCCCAATGTCTGTACCATGAAAGGGTACGTTTGTGCTAGTAATTTCTATTCAGACCTTGGGCAGATATGATACTGAATCTTCATTGTCTTGTATCGAATCTTTAGTGCAGAGATTTCTGGACTGTTTATTGATCCCTTTGAAGTCATACACTGCAGATTTTGTGGTCCGTACCCTAGCAAAGTACGGCTTTGTTTGTGATATTTATGTGACTCTTTTGAGGGGCTGATTATAGTTGCATTGCCTTTGTTAAACCTTGTCACCAGTGAGCAGATTTATTCCTCTGTGTTTTGGACATAAATAGTGCTGTTTGAAGTATGTATGATTGTCCTAGAGCCGTACGGGCCTGGCAAATGTTTAAATGAATTTCAAATGCAAAACAGTCTTTCTTATGGCAGATTCTACATTGTGTTGAGTTGTGTTAGGGATTGATATATTATTAGTAGTTTCTTGAAGAGGGTTTAAAGTATATGATCACCATTGTGGATGCTTCTATTGACTCAGAACTGCCGTACATTATGAGGAAGTCTGAATTTGCATACTCAGAGTGGATCAGCAGTGGATGCCAATGGACTGTACAGAGGGCAGTTTGATATAACATTCCAGGTTGCAGTAGAGATGAACAGCAAGACACTTCAATGATGTCATTAATCATTCAAGATTTCTGCAGGGTAATGTCATTCTACCTTCAAGGATTCTTATCAAGTTTCAAATCAAGATTATGATCAGCATTGTTCTTCCTATAATTGTAATCTTTCTCATTTGAAATCACATTAAGTCCCCTGGATGGTTTACCGCCAGTGTGGAAGGAAAGAACATATTCAAACATATTGTAACCCCTGGATGGTTTTACCGCCAGTGTGGATAAATGAACTTTTCTTTATTGTTTCTACCCACTGCATAAGTGGAGTATTCCCACTGAATAAGTGGATGGCATTGTAATTTTCCCTTCTTGCTCTCATACCCACTAAAGTGGTGAATTCCCACAACTTGTGGATGCCTGCATATGCAGATGAATGTTTACTTGTTTGCACAATGTTTTAATTTGTAATCTTAAGCACATTATGCTCTCACCTTGCCCGAATTGGGATCTTGGTGATCAGAAGTGCGGAGGAGTTTAGTTGTGCTAACACTGTTTATCATTGTTCTATATTTTGGAAAAAATTTTGGGGTTGTATACTACAATGTCCCATTGCCAGTCAATAGACAATTCCTCAAACATTATTTCCAAGCCTGAATGACTTCATAACAGTCATGTGTATCATATTGTATATTTGTATAGTCGTTTGTACAGTTTGTTTGTTGTGCTTGTTTTGTTGTGTTGGTTGGGACCCTGTTCTGGTAAGTCAGGATGATGCACTTCATCACCCCAGAAAATAACTAAATTGTTAAGATTCAAATGATGAGATCACATTTAGACATAGGTTGTGATTCATTCTAAGAAGTGTTCATGATCAGGTTTGTGATATCTTTTCATCAGGGTGCCTTTTCTTGGTCAAAATGAATCAATCACAATGAAACATCTAACAACCTTGGGTTTGCTGAGCACACAAGTATAGGTGTTAAGTGAAAAATCTAAAGGGACTCCCTTGCTACCAATACAATCTCCAACCTAAAGCTACAAGTGACTATACCTTGTACCAATGAGCTGACATGATGATACCAGATACGAATTTTAAAAGAGAAAATCAGAAAGGAAATAAAATTAGGCCACCTAAGTAACTCTACCGGGGCTATAGACGCCTGCCGGCAGTGGGGCTCTACTTAAGAAGATTGTATAGATAACCTTGCCGGGGCTATAGACGCCTGCTGGCAACAAGGCTCTATCCAGGTTGGCTATGAGAGATGATCTCCAACTATGTAGTTTAACACCAGTTACTTGTGTTTTCAACTTGTTTTCAAGATGAGGATAATTAATCATATGCACACACCTGATCTTTGGTTAGCATTGTTACCATGATGAAATTTTATCATTCAGAGTATCATGATGCTTATGCGTAGACGAAATTAAAATACTATAGATGAATGTGATTACATCACTTGAATCATTGGGATTTGTTTGTTTTCTTTGGTGGCAAGTTGTTGTGTGGTTACACAACACGCCCCATTTTGACTTGGCAAAACAGGGACCCAACTTTTCGGCTTGGCTTGTCTGCTCTCTGGCGGTTTGGTAAAAGTAAGTCAGGTGCATCATCATGCTGAGTCAGGATGAGGTAAGTCACCATTATGAGGTCAGTTTGTCAAAATTCGTATTTCATTTCTGTGACCTCATAGTTTGAAAGAGTATTAAAATTCACGCAGGTTTGTCTTTTACGTCATCCTGATATTCCTCAAGACGTGAGTTATGAACGGTCAAAGTTTCGGTCAAACCTGATATTCGTAAGAGGAGGATCATTTTTTTATAACCTGTCACCTTTCTTGAAGATCATCATCATATTTGAAATATCTCCCGACATATCCTGCGGCTCAAATATCCGGACGTCAACTTTAAGTGGTAGTAAATCTTCCCCGTCAAGCGGTCTTTTATGTCGCGAGCATCATGTTTTTGAATGTAACCCGATATTTCTTAATATCCTCATGACGCGAAATATCACCTTAAGCCAATATCCTGATGACATCATCCAAACCGGATAAACGAAGAAACAAACATGACGATGGCATTATCATCACATTCACATCTCGACAGGATATTTTCTGAACATGATCATGTTCGTCTAATATGACGATGACATCATGATACCTCTCCGATACTAAGAACGAATATCAGGATGACGTCATCCTGATATTCCAAAAGAGAGATGTAAGTTTGTCTCGTCATCATCATATTTTGAAATATCACCGATACGTCAGAATATCCACCTCATGTACTAAACATAAACAAAGGGTGCTTTGTCACCCGAATCTTGTCGCGATAATGATTTCAATAAGGGGAGGAGGATGATATTGAAACTCGACCCGATATTTGCGAATATCATCCTGCCTTCATGATATCTTGTCATATGGATATTTCCCCGCTCCTGTTGCCGCCATTATCATTTAATGCGCGCAGACATGGTAGGTGGTTCCCGCCGACCCCGGAACCCAACGAAACACCTGGCGAGATCTTGCGTTTTCACACGAATAATCAAGGAATGTAATCTAACTTGTCAGAGTTGCCCTAAATGTACCCTAACTGCAAGGTTAAAAGGTAATTCAACCGCCATTTTTTTACATTTACCCTACGATAAAATTGTTTTACAAAGCACCAACTTCAATATCCGCATACTAGCTATCGTTGCGCGATTTGAGCTCAAAAACAGAAGGAGGTAGGTGGTCATCAGCTGAATTCAGAGCGTCTTGGCAATCCACTGGTATAAAAGAGAAGTCTGCATAACCAGGTAAGTAAATGAAACCCTCATCCTCTTATTATTGTTCAGGTATGATGATACGAGTTCTGGTTTATGTATCCATATGATTAAGTAATGTTGAAATGATACAGTAGGCACAGTGATTTATGAAGTCATAGTAATATGTATGCATGTATATACCTGTTGTGAGATAGGATTGTTGTTAATTGCAGGTACTCATGGCCGACAAGCGGTACGTTAAGTGTCAAGAGGAATTCAGTAGGCCTATGTTCTCTTCTCAGAGGGGGGTCCTGTTCAAGTATGGAGCAATTACAGACACCCATCAGGGGAGCACCAATCTGGAGGCCTGGTCAGCTAAACTGAATGATGGACATGACAAGAGTCCTGTGCTGGACGCAGTATTTGTGTCAGGAATGTGGAACGCTGCCGGTTTCCCATATTCCATGGAATCTCCGGAGCTGGTTATAGAATGTGCCCGGAATTATAATCCTCAGACGAGGCAAGTGGTGAAGCATGGGAGGATATATGCAGACCTCTCCATCAAGGGTCTCTCCCAGACATTTGGACTGCCACTGGGCAGTAAAGTTAAGAGCGTGGACCTCAAGAAGTCAGGAAAAGAGTATGAGGCCAACAAGAAATCAGCCAGGAAGAACATGTATCAATGGCAGGCTGAGAACAGCACATATCTGGCAGCAGCCAAACTTCCTATGCACATGTTCAAGTATGATTTCAGTGAGGAGTACCAATACATGATTGCACTCCTAAATAGGGTAACAGGCCAGCCTGATGCTGGTAGTTTCAGAGATTGGATGTATGGGATAATCATGATGTGTCTGTATTCAGACATCAAGCCACTGTGGGGCCAAATAATAAGTCATGCTCTGCATGAGCAACTGATGAACCTGGGAGGTTCAAATTGTGCATTTTACATGACATCTTACATTGTTTACTCTTGTGCTTATAAAGGCACTTTTGATGCCTTAGTTACAGATGGAAAGCTCACAGGCACAAATGCTGCATATATCTGGGATCATCATCCCCAGCTGCAGAGAACCAACTACCTCAGAGACTACAAACTGGTCAATGATGCATTCTCTATGCATCTGGTAAGGACCATGGAAGAGGACAGAGCAAAAAGATTGAGCATGGAAGCTCAAGAAGTAGTTTACAGGCATGGAGCCTGGTACATCCAGTTTGCAACCTTTTCTTATATAAGGGTTGAGGGTTTTGAGGAACATCCCCTCATGCTGCCAAGGTATCCTACCGATGCAGTAATATTAATGGAATTAATCAGGCAAGGCTCCGTGATGATAAAAATGTACAAAGATGCCAAGAAGCTGCAACCAATTTTGTTCCCAGTCAGCATTGGCAACTATATGTGCCCGCATTCTGACAATATAAAGAAGGTGATGGTCACCCTGAATAAAATGAATCTGCAGTCTTTCCCAATAACAAGACCATATGATCCTTACGGCAGGATACAGAAGATACTAGGAAAGCCTATTCATCAGAGGCACCTAGAAGATTTTTGGGGCTGACTGCGAAGATGAGGCAGAAGCTAGGAGAAGAAGGTATCAGAGGTTGACTCTGAACCAAGTTAGAACATTTGATTGCATCTCCCTTCCCCAACAATTGAACAAGGATGATGGCAGGATAATGGCAGATGAGTATGAACAAAAGAAGATATATAATGACACTATCTCTGCACCTGACCTCACCATGCAGGAAGATATATCTTTGGACCCATTCATTGCCAGGACCATACAGCTGACTCAAGCTTGGGTTGATGATCAGGTGGAGGCATTGAAAAAGAAAGGTGTTGCCATTACGGTGGACAACAAAAAGAAGGGACAAGATATTCCTGGGGAGGTATATGATGACTTCCTGCTTGAGAAGAGGAAGACTAAGGGAGACAAGTTACCTCCACCACAACAACAGAGCAAAAGACCTCCAAGGGGCAAGAAAGTGGATAAACAACCCAAAGGGGTTATAATCAACAAGGCAATATTTACAGCTGAGGAGGCGGCCGGATCAGGATCAGGATCAGAATCAGACTCCCCTCCAAAGAAAGAAAAGCCCAAGAAGAGTAAGACAGCAGAGGCTGGAATCACTGAGACCCTGGAAGTGGGTCAATCCTCAGGGAAACGTGATGAAGAGGATGTCCTCATGGAGGAGGAGCCTGAAGAGGAAGAGGCTCCGTTAATAATAAAAAGAAAGAGGAGAGCTCCACAGGTGCTGGTCTCTACCATACCTAAGAAACAAAGAACCTCCATGAGAGGTGGAATAAGTGAACCCCCTACACTATTACAAGGGGCAGGTAGTGAAGTGCCGAAGGAACTTCAACATAATGTTCCACTTCCTACCATCGTCAAGTTCAAAACTGAACTTGCAGAAGAACAAATGAAAGAAATCTCTCAGACACAAGCAGAAGGACATGTCTCGCTTGATGAGACAATAAATTTGTCTGACGATGAGGTAGTGCAGGATGTGGCTGCACAGAAGATGGAAACACTTGCTGCTGATATAACTATGACTCCTCACAAGCCTCCACCAGTTCAAACTGTGCTTGAGGAGATGAAACAAGCAGAAGAAGAGCAAGAAAAGAGCCCAGAGCAGGTAGCTCAAGAGATAGGGCTAGAAGCATTAATCACAGAGGTGACAAGTCCTGTAGTGGTGGACCTGACAGAGAAACAGGATGCAAGTCCTGAACAGCCAGCAGGATCACCTGATAAAAGCCACCCAATAGAAGAGATAGAGATGGCAGAAGCAGAGGGCCATGCTCTTGAGTTAAGCCAACAAGATCCACAGGATACATCAGCAGAACCTGCTATAGTAGAGGTTCAGGAGGCGAAGGCTGATGAAAAGAAGGAAGCACTCGAGGATCCAGCTGCCAAAGTACAAGAAGTTGATAGTGCAAGCTCGGAAGAAATAATAGCTGCAGAACAACTGCCAGCACCTCAAGCAGAATCCCCAGTATCTGGTGCAGTGGATAAGCAACAAGGGGAAGAATTGGGAACAGATGAAGTAATGACGGAGAAAGATCATGATCAGCATGATCTACATACAGATACACCACAGGGTTCCCCACACCAAGAAGATGCTCCTCCAGAGAAGGAAATTCCTCAACAGGAGGAGGTGCCACAAGATCAACAGCAAAGAGGGCATCAAGAAGAAGAAAAGGAAAAGTCACCATCTCCACAACATCTGTTGATAGAAACGGGAGATATGGGTGAGCATCATGATGATGCTGAGAAACATGATCAGGTACCTCCATGGTTAGCAAAAGAAGTAAATATTGAGGAAGAACTGGAAATTCAAGAATTCGATGTCTCCACCTTGTTCTCCGCCGACATAATGAAACCCAAGAGGAAGGCCAGAATGACTTCGGCCATCAAAAGAGATCCGGCAACAAGGAGAAGGACCGCACAAATTGCCATACCTGCGGTGGAGAAAGAAAAAGGTAAAATCACTATGGATGAATTTCAAATTAGCACAGTAGATTTGGGCTTTGCCAATGAGGACCAAGAAGGTCAGGTGGGCAAAGACATTATTGACTCTCTAATTCAAAAGGTGAAAAGAGAGAAGGAGAAGAATAAGCAACATAAAGAGCACATTGCTCAGTTGCATGCCTATATCAAAGGACTGACCAATCCTGATGATACCACGACTGAGCCTGCAATCCCATTGACTGCCATTTCTCAAGAGGAGGTAAATAAATTGGACCTCATGAAGCATGAGGCATCCGTAATAAGGAAATGGATGTCATCCGCATTGGATGATGCTGTAGAAATAATGAAAGCCTCTCTGAAGAGATGGAGCATTTTGAGTGATTCTAAGACCAAGGTAGATAAATTGCAGATGCAGACCGGGACGAGGTCTTACAAACTGGAGAGAGTCCTAAGCCTTTTAGGGGAAATAAAGGGGATAAATCCTCAACTGCTTATCAGTAAGCAGGTGCTAAATAGTAATACCGCATTATTGATAGATATCTGGTACAAGGACATTCAGTTCGAATGCGGAGTCCTCAAAAGATGCAATAATAAGCTGAGGGATATTAGCATGAGGCTACGGGATTTAATGGCTGAAGAGGCAGTAATTTTGGAAACATTGGAAGGCAAGGTGGAAGGTAAAATAGAAAATCAAGATGAAGAGTCCGCCATCAAAGCTGTACACAGCAACTTCCAATCAGAGGTAGATGGTCCACCTGTCCATTTGACAGAAGAACTGATAAATAAAATAATGAGGATCAAGGTCCAGATGGAGAAATACAAAGAAACACTGTAGGACAGGAAAAATAAGCTGGATAGCAGCAAAGATAAATATGAAGCACATAAGCACGCCATCATCAAAGCAAAAACTCAAGATGGCGGAGGGATAGATCAAGTTGTGCATTCATATGAGCAGGTCCGCAGTAGCATGCAGCCCCATATGCAGCATCATCATCATCAGGATAGCGAAAGTTCGGGAAGCGATGCACATGATGATGACCCGCATGAATCAGCTGAGGAGCATGATGAAGATACATCATGAAGGGGGATAATAGCATAAGTAGTATAGATAGTTGCCAGCTGGCAACTTGTGCCATTTTGTAAAGGTTGACAAAGTCAAGTAAATAATGACCGTGGATTTGTATTGATAAATCAAGATTGTAGATCTTTTTGTAACGGATTCCTCACCTTATTCTATAAAAGGTGGTGGAATGCCTTATTGAAAACATTCGAAACTTAATTGAAATCTGTTTGCTGAAATATTCAGGGCTTTTTTCAAAGTTATTGTATATGTACATGTCTTTTGCATACTTAATGAAGAAGAAGAGTATTTCGATTACAAATCTTAGTAAATCTTGAGTAATCTGTGTCTGAATTCTGGATATGTGCTTTGATTTGCTGCGTCCCTTGGAGTGCTCATCATGTTGCATGTATTGTTTTCATTCATCATCCTCTGAAGTTTGCATCAACTGTATCTAGCTGTGGAATATCCTGGTGAACATATGGTTTGATTTCTTCTCCTCATGACAGTATCAAGTATGTATGTGGATCAATAGCTAAAGGTTCAACCTTAAATAGAAGCATTTCTTCAATTTCTTTTAAATTTCAGAGCATTTCGTCTCCATAATTGCAAATAATTGATGATCTTAAGCAAATAACACAGATATGCGGACATCTCGTAGATAATCATAAATATTTAGTATATCTGAATACAAAGCATGCACAATTGGAAATATCATGCAAAGATTGAGGTATTTCTACATCTTCTCATCAAATAACTGTATAATATGACTTCTCTGTAAAGAATTTCTGCAGGAATGTCATGATGATGATAAATTTCCACGTAAGGCCCCAAAATGGGAACAGCAACTCACATTAACCTCTGAGTAACTTCAGACGATTAAGACCTAATCACCGTAGACTTGGGATCCTGAATTCTTTGAATTCATTGTATCTTTCAAGATGAATAAAGGTTAATGTGTACTTTTATTCTATGTTTGTTTGTGACTAACATCATGACCAACAGTTTCCTAATTACTATGGATTACAGGCCTAGAGAGAATGCATTCTAAAACAAGAGGATACATTAAAACAAGAATATTCATGATGATTTTCAAAGGGTGATTCGATTCTGGCAAGGTTATGGTTTTCTGACTAGTGCCTATCTAGGGTACAGAGTCTGTCTCAGATATCAAATATATCAAACATATCAATTAGATTCAATCACAAGGCTTCCAACATCAATGTTTTACATAAGACATTCCCAATTTGAGTTCTAATCTAAATTCTACTTAAAGATCCAAAATATTATATTCAAAACCCTTGATCCTTATTAAGAGCAATTTAATCTGCCCCTTAAGCAGATGCCAGGAAACAAGAATCAGACCTTGTCTTGGACACAGAAATGAAATTAATCAGACTTTCCATTAATTCCAATAAGAGTTTGAATACAACATATGGAGACAAAATAAATTAGAACTCGTATATTAAATTTATTCATCATGATGAAAACTTTGATACACAAAACATATTTGATAACATGATTATTTCTCTATTTCCTTGAAATGACACTATACAAATCAAGCTGTCAAACCTAAGACTCAGAAAACTCGAACTCTTCTGTCAAATGAGCACATCCCTTTTATAATTGCAAGGGGTCTCTTACATTTGGAGAAACATGCAGAAAACAATGAAACCGTATTATGTTGAGAAAAGCATATTTGAAAATCAAATCATTGCCCATAATGGAAAGGCAAACCACTTCTTTGTCCTATCTGCTCCAGCTTTGAGCGTGGCAAATTAGTCATCATGCTATTTTGCTCCTCTGTCTTGGCAATTAGCCACGTCACATATCCCTGAATTATTCTCCTTTTAAAGCATATGCCTTTGAACCCATAATGAGAACTCCTCCTAAGTGGGCCACTTGTAACTCGGGACCTTTTCTACTCGACCAACATGAGCAGTAAATCTGGCATCTAACAATATTTTGATTTCCTTGACAAAATTACCCAAGCCACTCTCCAAATTTAGAAGTTTATCTAGTTCAGCATTACATCTCAATTGTTCTATTTTGGTGTCAGATGTAATGGTATTAACTGCAGCAGGCACAATGTTATCAAACTCCCCTTTCCACTCATCCAATGTTTTTTCAAATCCGTCCTTATTTTTTATTGCAGGCAATGAATAATTCTTGAGAGATTCAAATGACTCCACTTTAGCCTTCAAAGTCACCTCAAGCTTACCATGAAAAGTGGACACATCATTTAGTAAGTTCATGACATGAAAAGTGCTAACCACATCAGCTAATACATCTGGTTCCATGATAGCCCTGCTATGAATGTGGGTCATCAATGTAATTCGTGGAAACCAATCATTCAAAATCTCTTTTAGCATGGATTTATTTTGAGAGTAGAAATCAGATGCCCTTCTCAAATTTCCATAACATACCCATGCATCATCAACATGCTTCAAAACCTTATTCATCTGATGCTTCAAGAAACCCTTGACCACTGCAATTTTCTCAATTTTCAACTCATTCCTCAATTTATCCTCTCTACTAGTACTTTGCTCCAATTTAGCCTTAAGGTCACTAATAATTGCTGCATCATTTCCATGCCCTGATGAGCTTATTGGGCTAGGTGCAAAGACGGGTAGACACTTCAATACCCATCGGAAGCACAAGGAGTTTCAATCTGTTGCACTTTTGCATTAACCTCAAGTTATCCTCCCTCAACTGTTGTACCTCTGCATGGAGCCTTTTTGTTGTTGCCTCACTAAATTTTGCAATAGCCACTACCAATGATGCAGCTTGTGGGGCAGTTGTATCTGTCAATCTTTGAGGGAGCCTTTTTGTTGCTGCCTCACTAAATTTTGCAATAGCCACTACCAATTCACATCTTTCGCAACCCTGGGCTTATTATCACTGGGGGCCCAAATTGCCAAGGCCTCATGTTTTGCACTAAATCCTGCCCCAAAAACCTGCTCAGCTTGCTCCCTTGTTAAGCCATCCTCATCAAAATCCTCCTGCCTTCTGATTGTGTCCATTACCACAGCAGAAGAGATATCCCACCCTTCTAGCAATAGAATACCACTGTCCTTTACCAATTTTCTAGCTTCATCAGGAGTAATTTTGCTCACATCCATATCTAACTCTTCCATAACCTTCTTAGCTATTTCATTTTTATCCTTGTCATCCACCTTACCCTGTTCTTCATTCATCTTAGCCATAAAGGCTTTTGACTTGTTTTGTAACAGGATGGCTTTGAATTCTTTAGTCTTGATAAAACTATCATCAAATAAGAATTCCTAACAAGCTAAGGCTCTTACATCCTGAGTTGCAGCGTTGCTCTCCTGTTTGCTCATCAGAGTTCTGGTTGGTGGGATTGAAATTTCATCCCTCTTAGGAAGACTCATCACCTGTTGGATAACCTCCAAGTCATTCTAGTTGTCGCCCATTTCCTCTGATAAAGCATAATCAACCAATGGTTCTTTCATTACAGTTTCTGCAAGGAGGGGTTCCCAAGCATTCTTTGCGCTTTCTTCAACTTCAGGGGCAGGGGTTTCATCCACCCTTTCTTCTGTGTCATGTTGTTGCCTAGGAGACCTTGGCTCAATAGGCTTCTTCTTTGGGGCAGCCTTTAACTAAGTTGCATGGTCTAACAACATTTTCATCTTGACTATAGGATCAATAACTTGTGGGAAGGCTCCTGGATATGGTTTATCTGCTAACATCTTTTGCCTCTCTCCCATCAAAACCAACCATTTCCATGGACATGCCATTTCTGAGTAGATCATCTTGCTCATCAAAACAATGTTCAAACCCAACCTTCTGCTTCTCTCTTCTAATCCTGTCTATGAAGTGCTCAGGATCAAAATTCCTGTGATCCACATAAGGCAATCTGTAAACTGACAATTTTGTTCCACAGACCTCATAACCTTCTCGTGAATGAATTGCAAAACCAGGAAACTGAAGAGGTACAGGCAGGAATGATCCCTTCTTGCTTCCTCTCAAATGGTACTTGTCATATTCATTAAGTTGCCACACAATCTCTAAAAAGGCAATTATGTTTGGTACCTTTGTTGGCAACAAATGGGGTTTTACATTTGCCCCATACACTCTAATGACTGTGGCATCAACGTATAAAAACCAGTCTCCCCAATTATGTCTCACAGGGCCATCTGGTACCCTCTCAAAAGGCCTCAGAAAATCCATGATCTCTTTTGACAACCTAGGCATATTCTAGCCTAGTAGTCCCAATATGCATTGTGCAAAGTATTTCTCAAACACTAAATAGTTAGCACTATTGCAATAAACATCCCACAAGTGCACCTGAATTGGCATGGGATCACCATCCTTAGTCACATGTTGAATTCTCAACTCCTTATCCCAATGCCTTATGGCACAAGACAATAAAATATGACACGGCAAAGAGTATCTCTTAAAGATGGGAGCATGCCCTGCCCTTTTACATGGTATCAAATCATTGTGAAGCTCCTAGGCCAGGTAAGAAGCAAAATCATACCTTCTGAATTCAAACCTATCCGGAATGTCACAAATCATGAGTAACATGTAGTCTGGGATCTGATAGTCAAAATCTGCGCCTAATACCTGACACAGAGCCATATAGGTCATCACAAAGTAGTCTTCAAAAAGCTCAATCCTGAAAGGCTCTTCATCTTTGTCACCAAACCCCACATTCTTGCCTAAACTTCTCTTTTTGTGCAGGGGCAGCTTGTAGGTTCTATATGCATACCTGTTTTTCCTATAATCTCTTTTCAATTCTTCAATGTCAATTTTCTTATTTGCAACAGGGGAGAGGTTGAAAACCCTAATTATCAAGTCTTTATCCAATTGAAAAAGCAATTCACCCTTACTGTTGGATAATCTTTGGTTTACTGAGTCATACTCTTGAGAGATTTCCCTGATTAGGTCACAGTTTACAAACACATTTGGGACTACTAACCTACCCAAATCAAGATCCCACATGTGAGAAACGGCTCTCTCCCTATCACAGCGGTAGTAGCCAAATTCAAATAACTCCCAGCCTCCAATCGGCATAATTGCATCCCTGATGCGTCCGTGGAAGTCATACATTTTACTAGTGACCTCTCCTACATCCTATGTCATTTTTCCCTTCTTGGGCAGTGATGAAGAGGGTTCATTTGCTTCTTGGGTTGGGTCTCTTTTGAGGGAACGCCCCCAACCCCCTTTTGGACCCATGGTGAATTAAAAGCAAAGTAAATATTGAATGAAAACACTTGAATGGAAATTTACTCTTTTAATTTGCAGGAAGCCAGTCAATTTCCTAAAATTTCCTTCACAGAATACCCCAACTAGCTTTTTTCAGTTAACAAAGGAGGATTCAATAACATACCAATTCATTGCTCTTTAAATTCTGGTCAACAGATTCAATTGTCGTCTGCACCACACCACAAATCACATTCAGGGATCTGAGCAATTTGAAATTTTGCAAATGACATTCACCCAGCAAGAGAATCTTTAAAATCCCTTCAGCCTCTGCATTAATGGCTCAAACGAGCGTCAGCTAGCATGCGCGCCGTCGACTGTCACTTCGTTTGAATCTGCGTCGTAGATCAACTCTGGGAGGAAATCAACAATCCGCGCACATCAAAGAGATAGCTCAAACCTTCATTACAAACCTGCCCGCCGAAATGCGCAATGCGCAAGCCGTTGGATCCTTAGAATAAAATAGCACCATTGCTCATCTGCAGGGGGAGGACACGTGTCCTCATGGCGCATCCGCGCATTCATGGTTTCTACATTGCTTCAAAGCTTTGCGCTAAGCGCAAGCCGTTGGATCGGCTTTAGTGAAAAGGATTAAGTCACAGTCGTAGATCTTGACTTGGACCCGGGAGACAGGTGGCACCACCGTGCACCCACGCGGTTTTAAATTTCTTCAACTAAAAACTATATGGCGATGAGCTCTTCAACTCCGTAGCCAACAGGATCGTAGCACGTGGCGCCTTCTGGGCTAAGGACCCACAAACAAATCTCCTCCACCGATGAGATGTGACCACTTGTCGGCATCTCACTGACTCAGGTATCTTCGGGGCCCAGATACTTTCAAAAGCAGCAGACTATGCCAAGTGTCGCACTAGTGCAACAGCGCAAGAAATAAAAACGAAGACCTCAACGCAAACGCATTGAACGCTAGGAGAAATAAAGAATAGACACTTGGCAGGCACTCATTAGTGCGGGTTTTCAAAGGCAAAACTAATAGGGCGGTAGATGGGGAATCACCAGTTTTCCTAAAACAAGAGGTCGGTATCTCACGACAATGCAAGGGATAAGTTATAACTTAAGTCCTCAGACAACTGGCTAGGGAAGTCGCCAACAGAATAGAACATTGGAACCATTAAAAGAGCACGCAAGGGTTTAGGATTTTAGGAGTTATATTAAAACCTAGGCAAACATACCAAAAACCCTAAGATTTAACTAGTGCCAACAACCAGGACGGCCTAGGGTTCGCCCAAGGTCCGCCCTAAGAACCTATCCATATTTTGTATCTGTGTGAAGGAATGGGTGCCCAGGGCTGACTCTAAGCGAACCCGGGCCATACCTAGGAGGACCCATGTGTACGTAAGTGGAATACCTAAAAAAACACCAAAACTTTTTTTTTTTTTCAAATTTTTTTAAAACAAAAAAGCATTTTCCAACCTTAATTTCACTCTAAAGTCATCTTTATTTACTTATTTAAAAAATATGTAGCCCTCATCACTTGGACCAGTTAGATTCTTCAACTTCACTATTAGTTTTCTAAAGAATGAAGATTTGGTTAGAAATAGCAAGCACTTGGTGTTGCATAAAACATAGTGATAAAATTGTGAAAATGGTGTGTGCCATTAATGTTTGTGTGGTTTCAAAGGCCTTAATTTGGCCTTGGTGGCAAGGGCTCCGCCTCTCAACCTTGCCCTGTACCACGACAAGAAACACACCAAGGGTGCTGCCCCCATACCCCTACAAGGGGTGCTACTCCTCAACCCCATTGGGGGCTCTACCCCCAAACCCCCGCCAGCTGTCGTCCCCAAATCTAGGCCCTTTGTCTTTGTCCACTCCAACTTGTGCCTCTTATCACATAAGAAACCTAATTACAACGAGGGGGTGACAAGGAATTGGGATCTAACTCCTGAGTGTGCAGACTTAGACGCTACTATTGCATAGCTCGCCAAAATCTCTATAGATGAGGCAACTTCTACATATGACATGGCTAGTGGGAGTGGCATTACAATTGATTGTGGTTCAAATGAAATTGAACAAGATGTTGACTTTAATGCTCTCAATGAAGAGCAATATGAAGTTTATTGAATATTGATTGTGATTTTATGTTTGTATTGACATTTGACAAATCACTGAATTATAAATTTATGAGTATTTTCTTCTTTGCAAATTATGAGGTATTAAAATATTTTGTTTATTGGCAATTATGAGTATTATGGTTTTTTTAATTTTTAATATATAAAATTATAAATTATAAATTATACATATACGAACCCATAATTGTACCCGAGGAAAAAAATATTTTATATCAACATACCCAAGCCCTAAACCCATGCCAAGACTGGCAACTTAGATTTGTATCTATGCCATGTTGGACCTCTGTGCCATGTTGTGCCATTTACGCACACTTATCCACTTAGTTTCCACAAGGGAGACTAACCATCAAACCTACAAGAAGGTGACTTGTCAACCACTACTTGAACCTCAATTGATTTGCAACCAGTATGATGTAACTATCATTCTTGTAATTACGTCGAGAGGCGTTATACAGTGGGAGCAGATGTGTGTACATTTTTATGGCCCCCATTTAAATTGACGTCTTCCAACATGTCAATTAAACTATTGAAAGTTAATGTTAAATTATGTATATGCTTGCTAGATCAATCATTGCAAATTTAATATAAATAAAAATAATGTTCTTTCACCCACTATCCAACGCCTCCCATATTCGAGGAGGGAATATGGGGAAGTAACGGCTTTCCATAACGCATGAGCAGCAGGGGCGCCCACATCCCATTTCATACATGGAAACTCCAAACAAGAAATGGAAGACATGGATAATTCCTACGTTTGTTGTAGCGAATGTCGTCGTGTTTATAGCGACAATGGCAGTGAATGATTGCCCTAAGAATTCAGAGATACCTGAGAAGTGTGTGCCCAAGTTTTTAGGCAGAATGTCGTTTCAGCCTCTCAAACAGAATTGAAATCTGATCTGTTTTTAACTTTTTCTGAACAACTGTTTTAGTAGCTCCATATCATCATTATCTTCAGTTCTGTTTGTAACATGAAATATGGCTTCATAAAACCTGAACTTTTTATGTCTTCTTATGGAATTTTGGTTGCACATGGTGCTCAATCGTACTTATAGAGATACACATATCTGCAATTGGGTGTGTCTTCACTTCAATTATGTTCCTGCATGTTCATGTAAATGCCTGGCTTATTTGAGTTTTTCCTAAATTTTAGATATTAATGTTTTACTTGGATTGTTATTGCAGATAAAAGGCTCGCTCTTTTGTGAAAGATCCACTCTCGCACATTTTTTCTTTCAGATTTGTTGTTGATGAATTGGCCACAGGGCAAGTAGATTGATTGGACTTGGAAACACCCAATGCCCATATCTTCAAAGTCCATGCTCCTGGTAATTTAATTTCTTTCATATTTTTTGTCATTCTGCTCATTTAGGTTTTCTAAGATTGCTCAACATTGTATCCCAAAGTGTTCATTTGTTTTATAATGAAAACAAATTATAAGTGACTCTCTGTATCATACCCCACGAATTTGTACAACTTGACATGGCTCTGTGCAAGTGCAGGGATTTAAATGTTTCCAGGCTAACAAGGTGTTTGCTTTGTGATAGGTTTCTTCTTAGATCACTGTTTAAGAGCTTTTTAGTCCCAAACACTTGAGTCTATCTTCCATACCCATCTTCATGGGATAATTATTGTAGTGAATTTGATTCAATTTTATGGAATCTAATTGTTGTCGTGCTGGGACCCTCAACCCTCCGTTGGTACCCCATTAACCTCTCTAGTGGCGCCCTCACTGACAGCTTAGGCTTTTGGTGTAGTGGCAGCCGATCTATGTTAACAAAACTGGCGACTCTACTAGGGCAAGTTCGACTTCCACCCTCAACAAGCTTGCTCGCGTCGTGGTCGACTGTGTCCAGTACAGACCTCTCGGCTCGAGGGGTAAACTGTTGTCGTGCTGGGACCCTCAACCCTTCGTTGGTACCCCATTAACCTCTCTGGTGGTGCCCTCACTGACAGCTTAGGCTTTTGGTATAGTGGCAGCCGATCTGTGTTAACAAAACTGGCGACTCTACTGGGGCAAGTTCGACTTCCGCCCTCAACAAGCTTGCTCGCGTCGTGGTCAACTGTGTCCAGTACAGACCTCTCGGCTCGGGGGGTAAACTGTTGTCGTGCTGGGACCCTCAACCCTCCGTTGGTACTCCATTAACCTCTCCGGTGGCGCCCTCACTGACAACTTAGGCTTTTGGTGTAGTGGCAGCCGGTCTGTGTTAACACTAATATCGGCCTAATTTTTTAAATTTCTGTAAGGGGTGTTGCCATTTTTTTTTTTGTATTTTGGTCTAGTAATTGATCTCTCCTTAGAAAGTCAAACAAAAAAAAGGTTTCATAATACTACGAATGTAAAGTTTTACAGCTCACTTACAAGCCAAACACCAATTTGGCGTATGAGACCTCTGTTGTGGAAGCCTATAAAAAGCAATGATTTCCAAATATCTTCTATGCTATTCAAATTTTGTACTTGGTATTCTACCTATACCTAGAGTACAGAAGGACTACCAGTCTGAATTAATCCACAAGGTCTAATTCATTGATACAAAATTATATGGTTGCAGGGCTAGTTTATCTTTGTTTTAGGGTTTAATTCTGGTACCAACCATATCCTAACCGTGAGCATCAAGCACCACTGATTTGAGCTTTATTTCCTTTTTCACAGGGATGGATTTGGGACTAATGATTTTAGCCTCAGGGATATTGCAAACGGTTTTTAGATTGTTAAATTGTCCCCTTTTAAACACTACAAAGGCGTACCTCCGAAGATGTCACTATGAAGACGTATCTATCTCTTCTATCAAATTCACCCATGGACGTCACACCCACATAATTGAACAAAGAAGTGGAGAGACAAAACTAGGCGGGGATGTGGGACGAGAGAGAGTAGGGGAATAGAGAAAGAGGGATAGAGCTAGAGATAAGAGATATAGAGGGAAAGAGAGATAAAAAGAGAGGAAGAGAGAAACAAAGACAAGGAGAGGAAGAGAGACAAAGAAAGAGGGAGGGAGGGAGAAAGCGTGAGAGATATAGAGTGCAAAAGATAAAGATATAGATAGGAGAGAGAGGCAAAGAGAGATAATTAGAGCAAATATATATAACCAAAAAACATATGGTTAACATTAAAGTTACAATTACGCAGACTAAGCGCATCGCAAGACCATAATCAAAAAAACAATTCAGGACACAAAGGATTCAGGTGGAGAGCTTGAGATTCGAGATAGAGTGCAAGCTTTAAATACTCAACTGATTAAAACTATTTCTCATCTTCAGGATCTACTATTCACAACTCATGTCTTTGTGGCTTAAAATTAAAGAGACCTAAGTACTGTTGTGTATCAGGCAAGCCATTGGCAAAGTCATGAGAATCAATTTCAATACAATTTCATGAATCAGGACCATTGCATAAGAGCAGAAGATGTTGGTCTGAAAAATATCACACAAATAACGGCCATTTCACTCTAGATGAAAAATAATGCTAAACTTAAGTAAATACTTATTATAGGGCATTCCCAAAGCAAAGCATGCTAATCCTTAATAGGGTAGATCATGAGGTCCTTTAAGAACAAGCAAAGTTACATTAACTTCCCTTGCCAGAATCGTATGCAAGACAATTTTTGATATAAATTTTATCTTAATTAAATTTAAATTCACTATTAGAGTGAAAATGACACAAGTTAAGAGAGAAGCCTGACCCTTTATTCCAACACTCTTTTGAAGAATTAGGAGAGATTCTCGGAGTACTACTATCCTAGGTTTTGTCCTAGGATTGTCCAGCCTACCCCCCAAACTGCAATAAGCATTCTCAGATCTTGCATCAACCCATTAATGGTGATAGATGATGGTACCTTATTTCCTTCAGCCTAAACCTTGCTACGGACATGTAGCAGCGCTGGTTTCTGATCGCAGTCCCTCATAGGGCTATTTGTACTTATTTCTGTGGTTCGGGGTTTAACCATTTTTAAGTTTACCCCTTCTTGATTTGTTTACATCTCTTGAGAGGTCACTTTTTAGTTACTTTTCATAATCTAGGGTTGTTTTAGCATAAATTGATTTCTTTATAATCCCACTGACCTACTTGGTCATTTGTGGACATCAATATAATTTATTTTTTTCTTCTAACAAACTAGAACAATGATTGAAAGATAAAAAGAAAGAAGTTACATTAATGTCTACAGATAATGACAATAGGTTAATGGAAATGGGAAAGTACGATCAATTGTAAAAGCAAATTCCTATGGTAAAATACCACAAGTTATGATATTACAGAGCAATATTATGAAGCATTGCCATTCTTACTAGCATGAGCAGATTGCATTGTTTTAGTGTGATATCACAAAATTTTACTTGGGAATGTAATGTTAAAGCAGTACAGATTTTTTCCATCAGCCAAGCTGTTACAAATAGCTTTCTATAATGTCCCCATTTTGAGCTAAGTTATGATTTCAAGTTTGAGCTTGTTTCTATACATGGAGAACTGGGATGTTGGTTTATGTCTATACATGGAGAATCAGAATGTTGCCTCAACTAGCATTTAATTTGGTATTGGCTAAATATTTCCAGGAGATTATTCTATGTCATAGACATTATTGGAGAATGCAATATTCAAATTGTATTTTCATCATACATTGATTGGATCGACTTAGGTTAAGGAAATAAAGAGGAAAATGAAATCTTCAATTACATTTTCCTATATCGAATTCTATGGAGTTTGTTGATGGAATAAGGTGATGCATTCGCCAAGGAAGAAAATAGGTCCAATGTTCATTGTTTCTAGTGCCAACCGTCTAAGGAGAGGATCGACTAGCATTTGAGATGGATTTACATTGTATGGAGTGCATTTGCATTGGATCGTGGATGAAGATGATAAAGTTGTATTGTTAATAACCCAATGGCCAAGGTAAGTGCATTTAATAATGTGTTTGCTCATTGTTTGGAGAGCCAACGGCTAGGAGATGTATTCGCCCATGTAAAGGAATAGGTCCAAGCTATTCAAACATCTTCAAATGGTTATCATGGAGGATGGTCGACCAGCATATGAGATGGCATTTCATTGGTGAAGTGCAAATACATCGGATCATTGTCTCATTTGTTCCAACGGCCAAGGAGGTATTCACCCAAGGAAAAGATTATAGTTGAAATGCCAACGGTTGGAGCAAGGTAAAGCATTTAAAATGTTTGTTTGAAATCATTCAATGATCAATGCCAACTAAGGGAATTGGCAATCAAGGCAAGGAGCTATTTTAAATGCAAACATATGATTTTAAATGCAATCACCTATGAGTAGTTTGGATCGACTAAGGCATATGAAGGATTTTAAATGTAAAATGAAGAATTTAAATGATTGTTAACAAGCATTTCCAGTTGCCGCCCATGATAGAGGGAGCTCTTTGCTTAGAGGATCGATCCATGTGTTAAGGAGATGTATTTCATTTAAAACAATTAAAGATTGATTTTAAATGATTGATTTCATGGATGCAATTCATTTAAAATTGTTCAAGACTCTTGCTTCTCATTGGTGGAATCCAAACTTCATTCCAAAATGTCAAAGAGGAGGAACGCCTATACTTGGAGAGGATAAATAGAGCTCTTGAAGATCAATTGACAACTATTGATGATTTGGTGTGTTTTCTATTACTTTTGTTCTAGCTGAGAATTCCAATTTTTAGTTTATTTGCAAGGAGATGACCCCTTGTTTGATATGGTGATAATCCCATATCCTTGTGTGAGGTGTTATCATTCAGATTTTACCATTAATGCTTGAATTTGCAGGTTTTGTGGATCATTTGGAATGAGTTGGATATCATTGGAACCCTTGGTCATTGTGGAGTTGAGCTAGAGTAGTCGATTTAACAAAAAGAAGCATTTTGTGAAGATTTGATATCAACTTAAGTTCTGTTTTTTATGACAGCCAGCTGGGTATTTCATTTCAAGGTTCATATGCATGGTTTGATTGAAGATCTTGATAGTTGAAGACCTTTGGAACATCATAGAGGTTGAATATTGCATTGAGGAGCCAATCGCTTGGCTAAGGAAAAGCTTTTTGACATAGTTTTGGCTTCTTCAACATTTTTGGGCATTTGTATAATTTATATCAGTCATAGCAGCAACAGATATATTGTTATCAGTCCATTATTTGCTCTCGTATAAGGTGGCAACAGTGACATATGGTCTCATTGATCATTATCTATTGATAGTGCTTGATATTCTATGGTTTGGAGGACATTTGGATGTTATTTTCATGATGTTATCAAGTCTGATATGACTGATACAGTGACTGTAATTTCATGACAGCAGTATGTTATTTGATGTTGTTTCATTTCAAATCAATGGAGATGCAAAGGGTTTGATGGTTTTCATATATGTTGATGTATTTTGATGTTTTACATTGATTTGTGCAAGAAATCTTATCTAAAAATTGAGAAAATATTTTAGTCATTTGTAGTAGGGTCTTTATAGTGGTATCAGATCCATAATCCTGCCAGCCTATGGGTGATGAGTACATAGATCCATTGCCACATTACTATAGAAGAAGACAAGGTATAATGAGTGATAGAAAACAAGCTAATCCACAGGATGATATGGATCGTATGATTAGAGATATGGCGGAAAATCAAAGAAGAATGGCAGATGGTCAGCAACAAACAAATGCAACCATACAACAATCAAATGCAAACATTCAGTGAAGCATTGATAGGCTATGTCAAGTTTTGACAGGCAATAGGATCAATAACAACATGGCTAATCAGGATGATGCAGGTAGTATTGCACGATCACAAAGAACAACAAGAACACGCACACCAACAGTTGAGAGACCCATGCAACCTACTTTTTCTTCCTAGAGAAGAAGAGGTAATTGAAGAGGAATTAGAGTATGAAGATGAAGAGGTTGATGATTGGACAGCTTGGATTAATGAGTATGATGCACTTCCTGATCATGTGCGTGAAAGAGTGAGTCTCAATAATTTCATAAACCATAAGCAGCAAAGGCAAAGAGGATGTGTGTTTCAACAAAGGCAAAGAAGAGCACGGCCAACACAACCAAAAGAGTACAAGGATGCATTAGAAAAGGTTCCTATTCCTAGTTTTGATGGCATTGGTAAAATGAGTGCTAGAGCATGGGTGAATAAGTTGGACACTTTTCTTACACTCAAGCCCATGAGTGAAGACAAGGCTATACACTTTGCTACTATGCATTTAGAGGGTTTGGTTTATAAATAGTGGCATTATGGACTTGTGTCTCAACATCATAACACGATCACTTCATATGATCAGTTTGTTCAAAAACTCATTAACAGGGTTGATAGAAAAGATGTGGAGGTCTACTACCGTGAGCTTGCACAGTTGAGGCAAAGTGGAAGAGTGGATGCTTATGTGAATGAATTTCAAAAGATTGCAGTCATGGTACCTAACATGTCCGATATAAGAATCACTATGTTGTTTGTGGAAGGATTGAATGACAGGATTAGAAGATTGGTAAAGGTTCACAAGCCAGCTACACTTGATGAGGCCATTGAACTAGCACTTGATTTGGATATCATTCCTACATACACATCTCAAAAGAAGAGCTTCAAAGATGAAGTTGCAAATCAGAAATCTTATGAGCAGCCCACTCCTCCAAAAAAAGGTGAAGGTACTTCTAGGATGAATCAAGAAGAGAGAGATGAACTCCGTAGGAAGAAGTGCTACTCTTGCAAGCAACCTTGGGAGATCGGTCATAGGTGTCTTGGCAAAGGCAAGATACACTACATAGAGGTACTTGATGAGGATGATGATGATGGACAGCCAACACTAGAACTTACAAGTAATGATAACAAAAGTTCTAGGATTGCATATCTTTCAGGAGCTTCAAATTACAATCCATTCATCTTTGAAGGTACTTTGTTTGGTTGCAAAGTCTTGGCACTTCTTGATAGTGGAGCTTCACATAATTTCATTGATGAGGGTCTGGTCAACAAAAGAGAATTACTTTGTGATCGCTTTGAAGGCTTTGACGTGTCTATAGCGAGAGGACTCACTATTCTTTGCAAGAAGAAGGTGAGCAAGCTTAGTGTTATATTTGGTGAGTATACTCTTTGTGATGACTTCTATGTACTTGATTTGAAGGAGAATGAGATTGTACTTGGTATGCAATGGTTACACTCACTACAAAGGATCATCCAAAACCTACAAGCTATGGAGTTGAGTTTCCTACATGATGGGAAACAAATTGTTATGAGAGCCCTCAAGTACACTTTGCCTCATCAAATGACAGCTAAATCTATCATTGCTATAGGTCATGATTTGTTTCATAAGGAGTTATATGATGCATGTGAAGAGAAGTGTATGGAACCGGCATTTGACGGTAAGCATTTGATTTTTGAGATGGATGACAATTCTATTCATTGGCATGACATCATACCTGATTTGTTTGAGGACAGCAGTCCTATGGCTTTGCATTTTCATGAGATAAATGTGCTAACACTTTTGGATGATAGATATTTGTGGTCTACTAATGATGACATACAAAATTGGAGTGTTGGATATGGTAATTTTGTTGAAAAACAAGGCACTACACAATCTGATTTTGTATATCAGACCTATGAAGATGTGGAAAAGACACAAGAAAGGTGTGACATTTGGCTAGAAAGAGCAAGGAAAGCTAAGCTTGTTGCTGGTCAAACAAAACAACATCTTGAAATGGTACAGTCAATGAGACAATCAGCTATATTTGATCATCATGGGCCAGCTATTGATGACATACAGGTGTGTGACAATGAAGACGGAAGTAATTCAGATTTGCAAGGTACATTTGTTCCTTTTGATGAGCTAGGTCAAACCATTGAGTTGACACAATTTTATATTGATGAGAGTTCCATATGGGAGTATGTGGTTTGGTCTAGTGGTGGATTTCTATCTTCATACACTTGGGATGACACATTTTATATCATTTTGGATAATATTTTTAGATTGCATACCACTGTTATGATTTATGACAGCGAAATAAGAGAGATGGATACAATTGTGTATGGCATCTACATCTTCATGATTGGCATCTATTTTGGTATGGATGTGTTTGAGTCATTGTGCGACAGTGGAAGCGGTCCCAGGATCTTCTACACCAACAGGCTTGAGGTGATGTGTTTGAGCATGATTGAAGAGCTTCAATAGATTTGGGATCCAAGGATTGATTGAGTTCAATTTTTCTTCCCATTGCTTGGGGACAAGCAATGTCAAGAAGGGAGAGCTGTAATGTCCCCATTTTGAGCTAAGTTATGATTTCTGGTTTGAGCTTATTTCTATACATGGAGAACCAAAATGTTGGTTTATGTCTATACATGGAGAACCGAAATGTTGGCTCAACTAGCATTTAATTTGGTATTGGCTGAGTATATCCAGGAGAGATTATTCTATGTCATAGAGGTTATTGGAGAATGCAATATTCAAATTGTATTTTCATCATACATTGATTGGATCGACTTGGGTTAAGGAAATAAAGAGGAAAATGAAATCTTCAATTACATTTTCCTATATCAAATTTTATGGAGTTTGTTGATGGAATAAGGTGATGCATTCGCCAAGGAAGAAAATAGTTCCAATGTTCATTGTTTCTAGTGCCAACCGTCTAAGAAGAGGATCGACTAGCATTTGAGATGGATTTACATTGTATGGAGTGCATTTGCATTGGATCGTGGATCAAGATGATAAAGTTGTATTGTTAATAACCCAACGGCCAAGGTAATTGCATTTAATAATGTGTTTGCTCATTGTTTGGAGAGCCAACGGCTAGGAGATGTATTTGCCCATGTAAAGGAATAGGTCCAAGCTATTCAAACATCTTCAAACGGCTATCATTGAGGATGGTCGACCAGCATATGAGGTGGCATTTCATTGGTGAAGTGCAAATACATTGGATCATGGTCCCATTTGTTCCAACGGCCAAGAAGGAGGTATTCGCCCAAGGAAAAGATTATAGTCGAAATGCCAACGGTTGGAGCAAGGTAAAGCATTTAAAATGTTTGTTTGAAATCATTCAATGATCAATGCCAACTAAGGGAATTGGCGGCCAAGGCAAGGAGCTATTTTAAATGCAAACATATGATTTTAAATACAATTGCCTATGAGTAGTTTGGATCAACTAAGGCATATGAAGGATTTTAAATGTAAAATGAAGAATTTAAATGATTGTTAGCAATCATTTCCAGCTGCCGCCCATGATAGAGGGACCTCTTTGATTAGAGGATCGATCCATGTGTTAAGGAGATGTATTTCATTTAAAACAATTATTTAGATTGATTTCATGGATGTAATTCATTTAAAATTGTTCAAGACTCTTGCTTCTCATTGGTGGAATCCAAACTTCATTCCAAAATGTCAAAGAGGAGGAACGCCTATCCTTGAAGAGGATAAATAGAGCTCTTGAAGATCAATTGGCAACTATTGATGATTTGGTATGTTTTCTATTACTTTTGTTCTAGCTAAGAATTCTGATTTTTAGTTTATTTGCAAGGAGATGACCCCTTGTTTGATATGGTGATAACCCCATATCCTTGTGTGAGGTGTTATCATTCAGATTTCACCATTAGTGCTTGAATTTGCAGGTATTGTGGATCATTTGGAGTGAGTTGGATATCATTGGAACCCTTGGTCATTGTGGAGTTGAGCCAGGGTAGTCGATTTAACAAAAAGAAGCATTTTGTACAGTCAGCTGGGTATTTCATTTTAGGGTTCATATGCATAGTTTGCATAGTTTGATTGAAGATCTTGATAGTTGAAGACCTTTGGAACATCATAGAGGCTGAATATTGCATTGAGGAGCCAATCGCTTGGCTAAGGAAGAGCTTTTTGACATAGTTTTGGCTTCTTCAACATTTCTGGACATTTGTATAATTTATATTAGTCATAGCAGCAACAGATATATTGTTATCAGTCCATTATTTGCTCTCATATAAGGCTGCAACAGTGACATATGGTCTCATTGATCATTATCTCTTGATAGTGCTTGATATTCTAGGGTTTGGAGGACATTTGGATGTTATTTTCATGATGTTAGCAAGTCTGATATGACTGATACAGTGACTGTAATTTCATGACAGAAGTATGTTATTTGATGTTGTTTCATTTCAAATCAATGGAGATGCAAAGGGTTTGATGGATTTCATATATGTTGATGTATTTTGATGTTTTACATTGATTTGTGCAATAAATTTTATCTAAAAATTGAGAAAATATTTCAGTCATTTGTAATAGGGTCTTTACACTTTCATAGACAGATATACACCACAAATAAAAATGACTTACTAAACACAAGCTTGGAAATGTCAACCATATAACTATCTTGCAATTCATCTTTCCAAATGAAACAAATTATTTTGTGTAACTATAATATAATGATAGGCAGTGAGAGTGAGTATTTGTATATCAATAAAATTAGTCAGCACAGTTACACATAATATGGTTCGTGAAGGAATAAAACACTTATTGAAATCTTAATCATCACCAGCAAAACGGGTCACCAAGGGTATGCGTAATGTTATGTTTTCACTAGATGGGACAAAGGGGATAGAAAGCTGAATTGCTTGATTTACGTTTCTTGAGTTGTGCTGAAATTCCATTAATAGTACATACCACTTTGATACAATATCGTTCCTACAACTATATTAATGAGGATGCATTTCTATAAGAAATCCAGTGATTGTAAAGTTTACAAAAGTGAGCCCGAACAAGTTTCCTATATTGGAATAGTGTGGCAATGCAATACCTGCACCACATTTCCATAGTCTCCCTTTCCCTTCTATGGGTAAAATGGATAAAAAATACAAAACAAAACCTTAAAAAGTAAACAATAATGTAAGATTTGCTAAGATAAGGATAACATACATTTGCATGAGCCCACTTCTTAAGTGAAATGATCTTCCTGCCTTTAAGTTCCATAAAAAAATTATTGACCATTTAATCAAACTAAAATACAACACAATAACCCAAAATGCAAGTAATTGAGAACCAAAAGCTAAAGCTTTTTATTAAAGGGCAAGTCATTACCAGGGCTTATTATTGGGATCGCATGAGAGAGGTTCTCTGTCTGCAGTCACATTTTTATGGGAGGACATATGATGTTGTTAATCTATATTTTGACTGTAGTCATAGTTGTTATTTCATTTGGGACTTACTGGAAGTTCTAGCTTTGAAAGAATATATTCATTGTTTCTTCTTATTTTAGAGTTGTGGTTCATCATAAAGTTCTTATAATCCCTTTGAAGCATGCGAGTGTAAATAGATTGATTAGATTGATTATGCATTCAATTTCAATGCCATCATTTATAGTGCCAAGCTCCAAAAAAAAACACCAAAAGATACACAACATCACCATTACAAGGCGTAAGCCATCCCAAGAAAATGTGCCATGGTAGAAAGGAGGTGTGCTCATCTCCAAGAAGTAAGGTACAGCCATTAAGATGATGCAAAAGCATATCAGCAATGCAATGTATGAGTTCCTAAGGTAGTGCAAGATAAATAAATAAATTGCAACCATAATACTTTAATGATAATAAATAAATAAACTGCATGTTCAAAAAAGTATTATAATCATTCAAATTCATTCATAATGGAAGTAGCAATATCAATATTTATTATGTTGTCATTTGATTCATCTTTGTGAGCCTGAAGCAAGATAAAAGTTACCATTTAAAAACATCTAAATTTCCATAATTTGTATTTTATTATAACAGTGAGACCAAATTAAAATAGCTTTCAAAGAAATTGCTCCACTAAATGGCACTAAAAAAGTAGGACCATTACAAATACTTAGTAAAATGTAAGCAAGAGGAGCTCATGGGATTTTATTTATTTTATCCATTTTTAAATTGATTAATTAAATGTTTTTTATTAATAATAAAATAGAAAATAGATTCTCAACAAATAATTAAAAAATAAATATAGAGTTATAGATAGTTAATTATTATTATTTTGTTTATTTTGTATCATTAAATTAAATTAAATAAAGGTTATAATGAGTACATAATCAAGTTTATAGTGAAATAGAATACAAGGTTAATAATAAAAAAAGATAACTATCCATTGTTTTGTAGATACTCATGATAATGAATAATAAAATTACACCTTTTATTTATTTAGAATTATGGATGATCATTATTAAAGAGAAAGTATAATATAAATCTAACTATAAATACTAATAAATCTAGGGTTAGGGTTATGTGCACAAGCCAAACATGATAATGTAAATGAACTTGGATTGTCAAGGAAATATATATGCCAACATATATATACCACTATAAAGATAGCCATGAGTTTGAATAGGTTGAGGAACAAGATTACATTAAAGTCTTTGAGTGAGGGGAACAAAGAAGTGGAAAGACAAAACTGGGGAGGGATGTGGGACAAGAGAGAGAGGGGGGGGGGGGAATAGAAAAAGAGGGATAGAGCTAGAGATAAGAGATATAGAGGGAAAGAGAGATAAAAAGAGAGGGAGAGAGATTCAAAGATAAAGAAAGGAAGAGACAGACAAAGAGAGGGAGGGAGGGAGAAAGCGTGAGAGATATAGAGTGCAAAAGATAAAGATATAGATAGGAGAGAAAGAGGCAAAGAGAGATAATTAGAGCAAATATATAACCAAAAAACATATGGTTAAGATTAAGGTTACAATTAGGGTTAGGTTCAGGGATAGAATTATGGTCAGGGACAGAATTAGAGTTAGGGTTACAATTAGGGAAAATATTTATAACCAAAAAAATTGTTAAGATTAGAATTGGAATTACGGTTGGGGTTAGGGATAAAATTATGATTAGGGTTAGAATTAGGCCTATAGATAAAATTAGGGTCAATGTTAGAATTAGGTTTAGGGTTATAATTAGAATTAGGATAAAGATATTATATATTATTATAGTATAATAATGTAATAATATAAATATAATATTAGTATATTAATAATATTATACGGTATAATTATATATTAATTTAATTAATTAACCTTTATAATAATGTAATAATAATATAAATATAATATTATAATAATGTAATAATATAAATATAATATTATTATATTTAATAATGTTATACTATATAATTATGATTTAAAATAATTAGGGTTTTTAATAATGAGGATTATAAAATAGTTAGAGTTAATAATATTATAATAATGTAATAATATAAATATAATATTATTATATTTAATAATGTTATACTATATAATTATGATTTAAAATAATTAATATTATATTAATAATATTAGTATTAATATATAATATAATTATAATAATTATATTATAATATAATAATATATAATAATATTATAATAATGTAATAATACAAAAAATATTATTATATTTAATAATGTTATACGATATAATTATATATTAAAAATTAATGTATTAATTCACGCCTCCAAAAGGATATCTCTCGGTGTATTTTAGATATATATTTTAAATATAGGTATACTAGTGTAATATATACATTTATAATATAATCAGAGTAGAATATATAGGATACAAACCCAAAGATCTTCAAATAGCATCTAAACATATATTTTTTCATAGATTCGTAGCATAGGCGCAACTAGAAGATAAACAACCATACATCTTTCTCAAGAGTATGCCATGTAAAAATCACACAAACTGATACAATTTGTATATCTTTCTTGCATTTCTCTCTCTAGCTTATTCTATTTCATGTCAATGTTGCTTCTACTTATTAACACATCTAGATTTCCATAGTTTTAGAATGCTGTCCTCCAAAGTCGCCCTGGGATTCGAATCAGCCCAAGGCATACACCTCATCATCAAGCAAGCCATTTGGGGACCTAAACCCCTTTAAAGTACAAGAATATTTCGGTGTCCTCCTTTTTCAAAATAAAATTGATTCAAATGAAAAAGACAAACCACTCCACCAATTAGAATCGTATTTCTCTATAAATAATTTTGCTAACAATAAAAAGATAATATTTACACTTTTGTAAACTTCCTCCCATGTCAGAAAAATGGTGGGAAATGCATTGTCTTAGAGATGAAGAGGATGAGTTACCACTTGACCAGAGGAATGCCACAATCAAAATTTGGACATGATTTGTACACACCATCTAATATGAGTACAACCTAGGAATGAATTATGATTAACAATTAAAAAGTTGTGTCAATTGTGCTAGGGTCAAGAATAGATGGTGAAATATTATACCAACACATTTTATACCTCATTGGAAAAAGATGGTATACATGATAGCAAGCAGCACTAATTCTCAAATCCTATAGCAACTTGCAGTTTTATATCCAAGAAACAGAGTTCACCGACATTAGGAAACTGGAGAATCCTTTAGGTACGCGATAAGATTTTTTTTTTAAGTTCAAACATCGGGAAAGAATGAAATTTCTTCCAGCAACAAACCAATCCAAAGAAAGAGACGGGGACAAGCTGCTCGATAGATTATTACAGCATTAAAATCATCAACAAAAGCCTCCTCTCTAGAAATTTGGACCTCTAAAAAAAATAGAAAAATAGTGTTATGTCCACAAAAGTGAATAGTTCTTAAATGAAGAGTATTGCAATCAAAAAGTATTAATGGCATAGGAACATACATCAATACAAGCCCCAGCACCTGCAACATTGCAAGTTCTGAACAAATGAAAGCAAGTCATGGAAGCAGGATCCCTATTTCTCCATTGCCACAACACAAGTTTCCCCCTCAGACCAAGAGGAGTCAAAGTGCCTCTTCCACTCATTAATTTGAGTCACAAGGAATCCTCTACACTTGTTGACAATTGTAGCTAGAAGATTCTAATTTCAGTAAAATATTGCCAAGAGGATGAACCTACCAACCAAACCTTTTTCTCAACCATAAATAATTGGTTGAGTCAAGGAAGGGGCATGGATCAATCAATAGAACAATCTCCCATTTGCAACTAAGTCATTTTGAGATACGTGCTTTGTGACATTGCACTCTTGGAAGTTTGTGATAGTCTTCTCGCATAGCCATACATGTGAGAGAGACATCGTGTATGAGTTAAGACCGCATGGTGTCATCATCAATCTAGGAGACCAAATATATAGAATACCAGTAGTTCGTACAAGCTATATCTCATTGATCAAAGCCAAACAATGTAGAAAGGCCATTGGTCGAACCAAACGGTTTGCATTTGTCATAATCAAGCCTCGACAGAACAAAGAGAGATCATTGCAACTGCACTAACTCATGCAAATTTTTTGATAATATAGCAAAGGCGCTAGTGAATCAAATGGTGTAGGAGTGATACAGAGACATCTTCAAGGTACCACGAATTTTGTTGCAATTTTAGGTATAACACTCAATAGGCCTGATCTCTTCTACCCCTTAGCCAAATGATGACCCCTTACAAACATTTTGTTTTCGAGAATGATGACATTAAGCAATAGATCCAAGGGCCAACGCACAAGTGTCATACCAGACCAAGTGTTTCACCTTGCAAAAGCCCAATTGTCATGGAACGAAAAAGGATCTGCATCAAGACTTTACACTCATTACAAAGCACTAAACAAAAACACTATAAAAACAAGCACCCAATTCCCCATATTGATAATATGTTGGATCAACTCAAAGATGCGCATTTCTTCACTAAGATTGATCTCAAGTCAAGATATCACCAAGCTCTGGTCAAGCCAACAAAAGTGTGGAAGACTATGTTCAAGGATATGAAGGGTTAATCAAGCAACTGGTCTTGTCATTTGGTTTGAATAATGCCTTTGGTTTGAATAATGCATTTGCAACATTCAAAATGATTAATGCTATTCTATTTCCTTTCACCTACTCTTTCATGGTTATCTACTTGGACAACATACTCATTTTTGCAAAACATGGTAAGAGCATTTGAATAATGTCCATTAGGTTCTTCAAACCTATGACAATATAACTTATCTACCAACATGGAGAAATGTTCATTTAGCATGCAAAGGATCATATATCTAGGGTATGTAAGATCCCTAACCAGATCTGCCCTAAAATTTCTGATTTTAATTTTTGTCAAACCCTAGGCATGAAGTCTGATTTTTCTGTTTCTGAATTGTAAATGGTTTTGGACAGCGAATATATGTATGCCAATTGCTCAAATATAAATATTAAATGTCATTCAAGAACCTTTATGAAGATAACATCAACCATCTATTCTACCAAATAATATGACCATGCTAATGCAAACAAATGACATAAAGTTCTGATTTCTGAATATGATTAACTGCTGTTACAAATCAGATTGCTCAGAATTGAAATTACATCAAGTTTCAAGGCTCAAACATGCCCAAACATAACTCAGATCTCTGTTGTTCCAAAATCAGACCTTTACAATGATAAACAAGGGTTTCTACATACCAAAACAATGAAGAATGATGTCTATGCTTCAAACTCTAGATGGGCGATCAGATTTGGCACTTGTTGTAGCTCCAAAAGAACCCAGGAGCAGCTAGGGTTTCCTTCCACAAGGTGGCGCTCCATGGTGAATGATATTGGCAATGCCAAATGAGGGTGGCGACTAGGGTTTTGACCTTCAACACTCAGTCTGAATTTCGGCTCCTCATGGATGGCGCTCTCTTGCCAAAATTGTATTTGGCCACAAATCTCACAATTTTTGCCCTAGGTCTTCTCCACACCAATCTGCAGAAATAAATATGTCTTTGTAGCTCAATCCTCTCCTCCAAATCGCCAATTAAGTGCAATTGTGAACTCCGTAATGAATCCACCTCACGATGGAATTGGGTTTTCATCCAATCCACCAATATTCCTAAGGGTTTTCGACTTTGGAATATGCTGAACCTAAGTTGCAGCCAACAAGAGAAAATCTCCAATGCACATGACAAGATGAGAATGAATGAAATGACTTTATTTTTCCTCCTTTTATAGCCACCAATGAAACCTCCACCTTGGCCGACCTCCTTTTGGCAATTCACTTTATTTTATTTTATTTTCTCTATCAATTGACTCACTTTTATAATAAAGTCATTTTATAGGTCCATCTTAATTAATTAAATATAAATAATCCAAAATTCACTTAGGATTACTTAGTATTTAATTAATTAGATTATTCCTTTACAACTCCTGACTTAGCCTACGGGAATTAAATAGGCTAGCCGACTCCGCTAGGTGATCGCTTGGAAAAAGGGGGCATTATAGTCCTCCCTTCCAGGTATTGCTTTCCCTCAAGCAATTGCAAACCTGGATGCTGCAAAATTTGTTCACCTTCCCAAGTAGCATCCTCAAGGGGCAAGTCTCTCCATCTCTAACCAAATAGTCCTTGATCACCCTATTCCTCAACCTGTGCTCCCTAACGTCCAGTATAGCATCAGGAACAAATATTAATTTCCCCTCCTCGTCCAATGGTGGAAGCTCTAGAGAAGATGTAATGTGCTGCCCAATTGCCCTTTTGAGGCAAGATACATGAAATACATTTTGAATTCAGCTACCTTCGAGCAACTCCAACTCATATGCAACCTCTCCAATTCTCCTCACAATCTTGTAGGGGCCATAGAACCAAGGCTTTAGTTTTTCTGCATGTAATGTCCCCATTTTCGGAGTGATCACCTAGTGGAGTTGGCTAGCCTATCCTATTCCCGTAGGCTAAGCCGAGAGGCTCAGTGAATGACCTAATTGGCGAGATTTCACACTTAGCCAATTTTGTAGGGCAAAATGAGCATGGGAGATGATTTGGTATATTTTTGTGAGAGTTTTGATGAAGTCAAAACAATTAAGATAATTTGCCCTAATGTGGAGTGACCAACGAGGAGAATGAAAAAGAGGAAAATAGATGGAAAATGCCTTTGGAAAAATAAAGAATAATTTATGATGTTTTCCTTGAGGAAGACGACTTCATTTGAGGTCAAAAAAATATGATGTATCATGTGCCTAAGAGGTTCGCCCAAGTTGCGAAAAATAGCATAAAATAAAATAATGATATTTCTTATGTTTGGCACCCAAAAGGAGGCAAGCCTAGAGAGAGAGAAATAAAAAGAAAATAAGAAGGAAATACCTCATGAGGTCGGCCAGCTTGAAGAGGAGATAAAATCATGTATAGATATAAGGTGTTGTGAGCTCATTTCATCATCATTCAGTCATATTCCTTTTCATTGGAGATTTATCTCTTGGCTGCAACTTTTGGTTCAGCACCTTCCTAGGACGAAAACCCTAAGGAAGATAGATGGATTGGACGAAAACCCAATCACATCTTGGAGGTGGACTCATACGGAGTTCATAGTTGTGCTTAATTGGCGATTTGCAAGGAAAGGAGTGACAAAGCCATATTTGTTTCTGCAGAAAACCTAAGGCCAAATTGTGAGATTTCTGCCAAATACAATTTGGAGAAGTGAAAGAAAGATCAGATTTTCAGATCAGACTTGTAGCACCACCTTTTGGAGGTATTTGTGCATCATTGGAGCCAAGGTTTGCACCCTAGACTGAGCACCAACAGAGGGCGAATTCATCTTGATGCATTGCTGATCAGTCCAAGCCCTAACCGCCCTCATTTTGCATGTGATTTGTCATCTACAAGGAAGCGCCACCTAGCTGAAGAAGTTCACCCAGCTAAGGTTTGTTTTGGGCCTTCATTCTACATCATTTTGGTATGTACAAACCTATTATTAGGTCTGAATTGTAAGAGCAAATTTCTGGGATATATTTGGGCAGGTTTGAGCCTATGTCATTCATGTAATTACATATACAGAAATCTGATTTGTAGCAGCAGTCTGATATATTCAGAAATCAGATTTGTTTCCTATATTTGTTTGCATTGTGGATGTCATTTATTGTGGTTAAGTTCATGATTGAAGCCATAGAAGCATAAATCAGACAAAAATCACGATTTTTTATAAAAATTGCAAATCGGCCAGCATGCCAATTTTTACCCAGGTTTGAATCAGAAATCATTGGCCATCAATCAACGATTTTTTTAGGGTTTTAATTCGCGATTAAATCGCGTTTAAAACGACTGCAATTTCCTACGTGCCATGAGGTTTTTTTTTTCCGCCGTGAGTTTTTTATGGCGTGAGACAAATTTCAGAGCACTATAATGCTCACGTCGTAAAAAAAAACTCAAATCGCCGATAGGCTTTTATCTGTGAGCATTATAGTGCTCTGAAAATTGTCTCACACCGTAAAAAAACTCACGGCGGAAAATTTTCGAAAATCGTCAGTGAAAAAAAATTCACGCTGGAAAATTTTCGGAACTCGATGGTTGTTCTACTTCACACTGGAAAAATTCGTGTGCTCAAAAGTTATAATAATGAATCAAAACAAATCATTTTTCTCACGCTGGAAAAAATGAGTCAAAACAGTCTAATGTCACCGTTTAATATTTAATAATTATAATAGATAACTATTATAGATATCTATCTATTATAATTAGATATTATTAATGCAATATTATATAATGTATTTAATAATGATAAATAGATAGTTATATTATAATCTCCAGGCCGGTCAAGTGAATTTTTATGATTTTATTCTTGTAAAAATGTTTAAATATGTTTAAAACCTATCTATTAAAAGCTTATAAAAATGTTTATCCTACAGTATATTATTATTATTATCATAAAAGTGTTTGTCCCTTCTACATTTTTTTATGGTTTTTTAGAAATTTGATTTTGTGGGATTTTTTCCTTTTTTGAAAAAATCTTATACTTTTGGTTTAGGGATTTTTACCCCTAGCGAATTTTTTCACGATTTTTTGAAAAAATCCTCCAAACGATTTTTGCTTCCTTGATTGAAGCTATCATCATAAGGGTTCATTATTGGCATATTATTTGAGCATTTTGGATGCATATATGTTTGTTGTCCCTATTTGTTTGAAATCAGAAATATAAATCGGAATTCCAGAGTTTGGAGCAGAACTCTAAAGTGCAGAAATCTAGGGCAGAAATCAGAATTTTAATTTCAGAATTTAGGGCAGATCTTGTAAGGGATCTTACACTGCACCACTCCTCTTCAGTGTAGACTGTCGGTATGGTTGTATGGCTATTGGATTATCTTTATTGTCAACTTAAAAAATCTTAGAAGGTAAGAGAGGGATCAAAACATCCTTTTAAATAGTTGTTCAATAAATCCCTTCAGTAGCAAAGGAGGGAGAACAATTCATTAAGCTTTTGTCATGAACTGTGCTTGAGGCATACAACTCATCATCGAGCAAGCCATTCAAGTGTCTAGCACCCTTTAAGGTACAAGTAAATTTCACATTCCTCTCTTTGAAAGAAAGATTGATGCAAGTGAAGTAGATAAATGGATCAGCCAATTGGAATCATATTTCTCTACAATTAGATTTTCTACCAATGAAAATATAACATTCACATTCTTCAATTGAATGTTTCTGGTTTAAACTGTGTTTCCTTCAATTGACTATCATGGACTGTGGAAACATCATGTTTACTATTCACATTCTTCTAGTCAATGCTTCCCATGTCCAGAAAATGGTGGGAATTAGTAGACAAAGAAGTGGATGATTTGCCCACAAGGTGTAGAGTGAATGGTTAAGCCATTGAAAGACATGGATAGTGGTAGCAGGTCCAAATCCTCGCCTTCAACCACTGCATGAGTAAGGGCAACTCATATGGCCGGAGGTTATAGGGGCTGAGTAACTAGGACCTCTCAAATGGGGTCCCCACTAGTGTCAGATTCCTCCATACTAGGGGGAAAAATAAGTGGATGATCTTATCACTCAAAATATAGATAGAATTCATATACTTCGGTTGAGAGAAGCATTACGCAATAACAAATTATGACAACCAATACAAAAGTTTGCATTAATTGTGCCAAGATACAAACCAAATGGTGCAAGATCATACCAAGGAATGAATACCAACACATTCATTCCTTGTTAGCAAAAGTTGGTATACATGATAGTTTGTAACACAAAATTCTCAAATACAATAACAACTTGCAATTTTATATCCAAGAAGAAATGGAGATTGCATACATTAGGACACTAGGAGAATCTTACATGTATGCTGTCAAGATGAAGAGAAAAACAAATGTAAAGGAAAAAGAAAATTTATTTCATAACAAGCCACATCCAAAGAAAGAGAATGGTGACATCAAATCTGGAAACAAGAATCCTAATGAAAATATTATCAACAAAATCTTCCTCTCAAGAAATTTGGCCTTTAGACAAGAAGACAAAGGAGAATGGTAAATGGTACAATGTTCACAAAAGCAAGTAGCATCTAATTGATGAGTGTCACACCCAACAAACATTATTGGCCAAGACATAGGTAGAACTATAGATAGCACCACCTATGACATTGCAGGCTTTAGACAAAGGAAAGCAAATCATGGAAAGAAGATCCCTATTCCACAATCGCCACAATGCAAAATCACCCCTTAGTCCAAAATGAACTTGGGCCTTCAACCACTCACAAATGTGGCTCAAAGAGAAACATCTACACTTTATAATTAATAGTGATCATTGAAAGAATCTAATTTCGACAGATGTTCTCTAGAAAATGAATCTACCAACCAAACCTCATCCAAAGAATTACACAATCAATTGATTCAATCTCGATAGGAACATTTGTGCATGTCAACAAAGTAGTCCCCCATATGCAATCAAGTCATTTCAAAATGAAATATCATGTTAACTGTTATTGCTTGGAATTGCACCCCGCTTGGAATCTATTCAAGCATTCCAACGACACAATGGGATTGGTCTCAAGGTGTGGGACCTTGCAGTTGAGACCAAACCCCCAGAGAAGGTTGGTTCCTCTTTCTGGACTTAAGGTCTAGAGAATGACAACCAAATCTAGTGCTAATGCTCACAGGGAAAAGGGGTAGAAGGAGGAACTAAAATTAAAAGGTGATGTACCAGATTTAGAGTGTTAGTTGGAACTAAGATAACACAACAATGATCTCAAATATTGATATGGATTCACACAGACTTACAACTTTAACAAAGGTTCGAAGTAGAAAACTGCAACTATAGGAGGGACCGTTTTATCCACAGAATAAGCTTACAGATTTCAAATAAACACAATGTAAAAGCATAAAGAGAGGCAAAATATTAGTGACTATATTGATCATGAAGGCTAAATAGCCATTACAAAAGAAGAAGAATTCGCTGCAGAGGAAATAGACACAAAATAACCAGTTACATTCATAGGTGAACCACAATCAAAAACATCAAAGGCTCAGCTTCGAGCACAATGTATCAGATCCAACTGGTTCTTGTAATGCATTACAAGGTTTGAAACTGCAACAAACTCTCCTGCTCGTGGAATGGCCCAAAAGAATAGCTAACATCAATTACATCTTTTTTCATGTATATATAACTTTTCCAATCGCTGCGCAGCTACAGGCGCTGAATTTGGTCAACCGATTTACCCAAGCGCCCACGCTGCATTTAATTCAGCTCATGGCCATGTCAGGAATCTACAAGACTGGAAGCACGCCCATACTCTGACAAGTCTAAAAATTGATAGGAGATTGCCCACACTCTTTGGATACCTGGAGCATTGAAGAGGGAAGGCCGAATTTATGTTTTGGTACCTGCAAATCCATTTCATCTATTTTGTCTTCCATTTGTGTACTGGCGCATTGAATATTTTCACTATGTCAACCACCTACAGAACCTTGGCCTACAACGCATTAATGTTGAGTACAAACCTGCAAGTCTCATCCTACAATTATGGCCCAAATTCAAGAAATCGCCTCCCAAAGCTTTTACAACAAAACTGGTCAGCAAAAAGCTTAGTCGGCGAACTGTCAAGATTGCGAACTCATCCTCCTTCCAACAAAGGCTCCTTTTGAACTTTCTCCTCATTTATTCGCTTTATCGACGAATTCTCCCTTTTGCAAACCGAGGAAAAACCTCCTTTTTTCCTTTTGGCACTTAGTCTTCATCTTGGGCCCCCTTTTTTCCCTATCGGCAAATTGTCCTCTTGGCAAACCATCCAGTTCGCCGCTTTATTCTTGTTTCTTTTTTTCCAGTCAGCAAATCATCGCGGCAACGAAGTTGGTTGTCGGCGAACCTTTCGGTTCACGAACCAACACCTTTGCCAATGAAGACTTGCCTGAGCCTCATCTTTCTTTTATGCCTTAAAAAATTTCACCTTCTGCGGCCCTTTTCCTTTCCTTCGAAAACAAAAACTCATGAACTTAGTCGGCGAAGTTGGCAGTTCACAAACTAGCCGATTCACCAACAAAAGACTACAAACTTCAACTTTTCTCTTTATCCTTTGCTTTTCCTTCGCCTCTTTTGCCGCCTTATCGGCAAACCGGCGAAGTCGCAGACTTACGAACTCAGTCAGCCAAATTGACAGTTCGCAAACTTGTCGATTTGCCGACAAAGCCCTCAAATGGATAGATTTTTCTAAGGGAAAAAAACACATTGACTTAGGGGGACTTTTAAACTCGAATTTTGCCGACTAAGGTAGAAGACAAATGCAAAATATTTAGAATTTTTTGGGATTTTTGGAGGGAGGTTTTCTTCCATTTAAGCTTTCTCAGATCAAATATTTTTGATGGAAGAAAAGTGCGTTTTTTTTTGGGGGGGGGGAATCTTTGGGCTATTTTGGCCTTGGTTAAAATATGACAACATTAACATAGCAACCTTAGACATTTGTGATGTACTTCTCAAGTAGCCATACATGTGAGAGACACGGTGTTTATGAGTCAAGATCCTACAATGTCATCATCACTCCAAATGACAAAATGTACACAATACCAAACATGGCTCCCACTACCAAAATTTATTTGATCAATGCTAAACTACACAAAAAGTGACTGGTTAGACTCAAAAAGTTTGTACTGCACATAATCAAGCCTCAATAGGACAAGAAGACCATTGCAATTGCACAAACTCTTCCAAACTATCAAACAATGTTGCAAAAACACATGAATCAAATGATAGAAGAGTGCATAGACATCTTCACAACACCCAAAAAAGTCTTGTTGCACCATCAAATACATCCCTCTATCAAATCGCCCCATGTACAAAGAGGATATTTTAGAGAATAGTGAGATCAAGCAACAGGGCCAAGAGATTACACACAAGGGTCGCATCCAACCAACCACTTCACCCTATAGAAGCCAAATCATAATAGCATAGAAAAAGGATGAGACATGGAGATTCTACACTGACTACAAAGCACTAAAAAATTGCCATGTAAAACAAGTACCCAATTCCTCGAATTGATAACATACTAGATCAAACTTGAGTTACACGTTTCTTAACTAAGATTGATCTCAAGTGAAAATATCACCAGGTGTTGATCAAGCAAATAGATGTGTGGAAGACCATATTCAAGGTAAAGGAAAGATTGTCTAAGTGGTTTGTCATGCCATTAGATTTTACTTACCTACAAAAATTCATGAGGATGAATGATATTCTAAGGTCTTTCAACAAAACCTTTGTGGTTGTACACTTGGACGACATATTCATTTTCAAACAAACATGGGAGGAGCATTTGAAGCATGTTCATTAAGTTCATGACTTGCTACAACGTCACAAATTATATGCCATGATGGAAAAAGGCTCATTTGACATTCAAGGAATCTAATAGATAGACTACATCGATGAGGATGAAGTACACATAGATCCAAGGAAGATTCAAATAATCCAAGATTGGCCCGCAACAAGGAACCTCACCAAACTTTGCCACTTCTTAGGTTTGGCTATTTTCTACCACAGGTTCATTTTGGGATTATTGCACATTGCACGGACCCTAATCAAGTGACAAAAGGAGGAGCAAAGGCAAATTCAATTTACATTGGGCCATGCCAACATGCATTTTAAGAGCTAAAGCATCAACTCTACTTGGCACCTATTCTCACCCACCCAAGTTTACAATCACCCTTTGATATTGAGATAGATGCTTTAGATTATGTGCTTGTGTCCTTACTCAGCATAGGCATTTGCTAGCATATTATAGTAAGGCATTCACTAATACTATCCACAAATATCCAATAACTAATAGAGAGCTCTACACCATTGACCAGGCATGTCAACAATGGCATCAAGTCATTCCAAGCCAATAGACAATCATCAACACTAATCACAATACTCTCCAATTCATGCAAAACTCAATAAAGTATAGAATGACCACCATCACAATTGGCCCACCTACTTGCAACAATTCCATCTCAATATTAAGCAGAAAAGAGGAAGTGTTAATCATGTAACTTCCAATTGCAACACTATAAACAATCCTTGACGCCTATGTCAACTCCAAGTAAGCAAGTTTCAAACTTCCATTTGGAAGATTGAATTCTATGCCATCTAGAGAATCTCCACGTTCCATCAAACAAATGACAAAAGATGGCTTAGAAGGCACATTATAATCAAGTAGTTGGTCATTTTGAGGTCAAGAAGACGAGGCAGTAATGCAGATGTATTCCTAGTGATTGAAGATGCCATATGACATCAGCAAGTATGTCAAGTCATTCACCATGTGTGCAATCACCAACATTGCAATCAAGAAGCAAGAACTATACACCCCACTACCTCAAGAAGACTAGGCAGTAATGCAGATGTATTCCTAGTGATTGAAGATGCCATATGACATCAGCAAGTACGTCAAGTCATTCACCATAATGCAGATGTATTCCTAGTGATTGAAGATGACATATGACATCAGCAAGTACGTCAAGGTGTGCAATCACCAACATTGCAATCAAGAAGCAAGAATTATACACCCCACTACCAACAACTATATACCCTAGGAGTTAGTTTCAATAGATTTCATGTTAGAACTATCTACAACAAAGGTATGGTCACATTGTGTCTATTTGACAATTGAAAAGCTCTCTAAGATGAAATTTTGCCTCCATGCAAGAAGGGCATCTTGACAAAAGATACTACCAAGATCATCTTTAAAACGTGTGGTTTTAATTCAAAATGCCATAGGCCATTGTGTCAAATTGAAACAAGTTTTTGAATATCTTTGGACAACTCTCTAGTCCATGATGAATACAAAACTAACCAAATCAACTACCTTCCATCCATTAGAAAAACAGGTAGTCAACCACATGATTTTTATCTCCTTGGTATGTACCATTCAAAGCATCCGCACACGTGGCATAAGAGTTTGCCATGCATAGAACACAACTATGATCAATCCCCATAGCTTAACAAGAAAGCCTCTTTCAAGTGTGTCTCAAGTTCAAGCCATTGGCCCCAAATGACATAGCTCCTCTACCTCTAGCCTCTATAGAAGAATACCCCCGTGCTCAAATTCAAACAAAGCAAGGATATTTATCAAAAGAATCCAAGTACACAATATTCTACAAAAAACCACCACCGGATACAAGCAACGCCACAACTAAAACATGGTACCACATTAGCACTAAGTTGGAGACAAGATGTATTTGCATTGGCAAAGAAGAGATTAACAATTCCAAACAAGATATTCAAACTAACTAGGTGGGAGAGAATGACTTTGAACTCAATCTTCCATCCTACCTTAGATTGCATCTCATTTTCAATGTCAAGCTCCTTCGGCCATATTTCCCATGGCTTTTGCATGCATCATATTTCTCAAAAACAACTAAAAATTCTATAGTTAACCCTAATCGTACTAGTTCAGTGACAAGAGATTCAATAGTGGATACAAAGACTAAGGGTGCTAAAACCCAAGTAATACCACTCTATAGGGTTGCTCAAATAGGAAAACCCATCTATCATGGAAAATGGTTCACACGGAAAAAAATAGAGATACGAATTCCAACATTTGTTCTGAGAACTTGACACAACGAAGAACAGTGTGCTTCTCAGGTAGGGGCAAATCATCCAAATGGTAGTTCAGGACAAAATTCTGAGAAACTAATGAACAAAGCTAATAGGTCACCTAAACGAGGGCATAACTTTGGGACATTGGCTCGAAGCAACATTCATAATGCATCAGAAAGATTGGAACATGTACCACATAATCAAAGGGTGCAGAAATCTGTTCCTGGTGACTTGGCCCAAAGACCCACTCCAAAAGGCCTGAAAATGACAAAATAAATTCTTACCTGATTTGGCTAAGCTGCTAACATCATTTTTCCATATCTACCATTTCCGGCATGATTTATCCACATCCATGAGCTACGAATGAGTTCTTGGATTCCCAAGGTGAAATTCGTCATCTTCTCCTTTAATTATTTTCATTTCTTGATGCACTTGGTTGTATATAATGAGGATTTTCACCCAATAAGGGGTATAATAATTTTCTAGAAAAACATCTTTGCAGAGATTGCTACCTTTTGTAAATAAATATCATCTTCAAGAAAATGTCATTCATAGTGCAATATATATTTAAGTTTATTGGATTTATTTTCCTTTGTTAAAAATCATAAATTTTATAACACATTAAGTTTCTGCAATTTAGTGTGTTGTCCACCTGCTTCCAATCAAATCCAGATCAACGGTATCACAATAGTCCACTCCACATCTGTATATCCCATCAAACAAGGTCAGATTACAAGAAGCATGGTCTCGAAACACATGACCCTTCAAATTATCTTCCTTGTTGGCTTAAATGTTCTCGAATGGCAAGAGGGAACAAGAGATCCTTTCAAATTGTTGCTTGACAGAGCTCGAGTGACAGAGGAGGGAAATGATGGAATGATTTGGCAATCCCTCATCATGAATCTTACCCATGACATACACCTCATTGTCAAGCAAGCAATTCAGGGGTCTGACCCCATTTAACTTTTAACTTTAAGATAAAAGTAAATATTGATATGGCTCTTTCTGAAGGTAAAATTGAAGTAGATGATGTAGACAAAATTAGATTAGCATGTCTCTGTAAATAATTCTCTGATAATAAAAAGACAACATTTGCCCTCTTGAAAGTTGCCTCCCATGGCAAATTAAAGGGTGGAAATCATATTGTCTTTGAGATGAAGAAAAGGGAGGATTATCACTCAACCAGAATGAAGTCCAAGTCAAAACTAGGACAGAATTTGTAGGTACCACCCGAGAGAGTAATACATAGTGACAAATTATGGTGATCAGTACAAAACGTTAGATCAATTGTGCCCGAGTAGAGACTAGAAGATGAAAGATTATACCCACACTTTTCATGCTTTGTCAGCAGAGGTTGGCGTTCGTGATGGTAAGTGACAAAAAATTCTCAAATAATGTAGTGGCCTGTGGTTTTATATCCAATAAAAAATGGAATTTGCAGTCAGCGTGACACTGAAAACTGAGGAGAAATTCACATCTAGAGGAAAGAATGAAATTTCTTCTGACAACACGCCACATTCCAAAAAAAAAAAAAAGAAGGTAACAACATGCAGCATTACAGGAAATCCCAACGCCAAAATTCTATTGTCACACTACACAAAAATGATCCCTTTAAAATATGAACCCTCGCCAAACAGACAAAAATGGGTCAGTAGAATCTCTTCACCACTTGTATTAAAGGTATTCCACTATTTTATCCCAATCAGGCTTCCTCTTCACTCAGCACCACTTTGAAATAATAATTTCAAATATAGGGTTTTAAGGTTTAGGGTTCCAGGTAACACAATTAGCAAAACATGCTTGTCCCAGAAAACTTACTCGTAATTAAAATCGCAGGGAAATTATATCGTCTAACATTGATTTGACGGAATGTAAAATTAAAACAACATACACTTCTGAAGCAAACAATTGAACTGAAAACCAATACGTAACGGAAGAAAAAAGAGTAGCCATGTTAATTATGAATAAAAACAATACCTGCAGACATGAGAGCTGATTAATACGATTCCAATGTCGGCGGGTTTAACTAGGCTCTATCACCTTTCATTATAGTAAGTTTTGGGCACGCATTTTTATGATGCTGTCATGTTTAAAGGTGGCTGCCACCTTTATGGTCGTATCATGTATACTTGTCAAGATAAATTCTGCTCGCGTAAATATAGTGTACGGTACGATGTCCATTCACACCAAGTTCTTCCACGTATCATGTATAGAGTATACGAGGCTTCTCTATGAGCGAGCCCAAGAGAAAGATTCTCCTCCTATAATTAACTCACCGAGTTCTTCTCGGTGGAAGATATCAAACAATGAATAAAGAATTTAGCAAGTAGTAAAATGTAGGACATATGAACCACATGCTGAATTTTTTAAATGGGGAGTTGAGATTCTTGTTCAACACATCAAAAAGAATGTTTAATGACGTCACTCAAGATGGTTTTTCAACGGAGTGGACAATTAGTGTTGTCATCCCTCTCTATAAAAGTGGAGCTATTAATAATCTATCTAACTGCCACACTATTATTGCCAATCCTCTTTTTGGCAAATTTTTTGAGAGCATGATAGAACGTAGAATCAGTAGTTGGGCAGAAAAAGAGGGGAAAAGAGCAAAGGGGCAGACAGACTTTATACCGAGACATTCCACCATTGATCATTGCATCACACTTAGACACTTGATTGAAAAATTATGGGACACCCAGGGAGAGGAAGTTTTTTGTTGCTTTGTTGATTTTAAAAAAGACTTCGACAAGGTGCCTAGAGACAAACTTTGGAACAAAATGGAGGAGTTGGGTATCCCGGATGAGTATAGAGCAACAGTGCATAGACTTTATGAATAGGTTAGAGCTAAAATTAGAACAAGCAATGGTATGTCCGAGTGTTTTGGCAATGACATTGGCGTTAAATAGGGATGCCCCCTATCCCCCACTTTGTTTAGTCTATACATTGATAAACTTGAAGAATGGTTAAACAAAACTGATGGAGGGAGTATCTAGTTGGCAGGTTACATGGTGAAGTTACTCTTATATGCCGACGATCTTATCCTAATTCCAAAAATAGCTCATGGATTGAGAGAATATTTGAAGGTCTTGGAACTCTTTTGCCAGGAGGTTGGGATGCAAGTGAACAGTAGCAAGACCAAGGTCATGATTTTATCATTAAAAAAGAAAGAGAAACAAATTAACTTTCTTCTTAAAGGAAGTCTGGTGGAAATAGTGAAAGAATACAAATATCTTGGGATTGATTTTCACAACAAGCTCAGTTGGGAGACTTGTAAAGAAAAAAGGATATAGGGAGGATGGAAAGCTTCCTACCTACTTCACTGAAAACTCTTTTTGGTTTGTTGGTCACACCGGTTGTGCTCTATGGCTGTGAAGTTTGGGGAAGTAGCAAGTCAAATTGTAGATGGAGACAATTAGAAAGAATTCAAAAGCATCTAATCACAACCAGCCTCAAAGTCAAAACCACGATCCCTTATGAAATCCTTCTGGCTGAAGCAAGAACTTTCCCGATGGAAGCGTCAACGATAACCCAACTGCTAAGTTATTTAAAGAAGGTTGAAAACACGAATAACCATCACTGACCCAAAATGGTTGTGAAGAAGGAATTAGGTCGTAGGAAGAAAACATGGATGAAACAAAACAACAAATGGTTGAACAAGTGGGACATTGAATTGCATGAGTGTCCTAACACCAATGAGGGAATTAAAAAAATATGTGACGGAAAAATTTAGATTGTCATGTGGACAAAGTGAATTGGACAAAAGAAAGCACACTACATCAAAGAGTTCAACCACACCTAGGAACATGGTGAAAAAATGTATTTAAGAGTGGCTATTAAGGGAAAAACAAGGTTGTTAATTACGCAATTGAGGACTGGATCACATCATCTTTGGTGTGAGACCGATAGATGGACCACACCTAAGGAAGGTTGGGAAGAGAGAATTTGCATATTCTGTAGTAAGGGGGTGGTGGACATGGAATGACAATTTATCATTGAGTGCACAACTTATGATGATATTCATACTTAGTACGAAAACAACCTGAAAGTTGGCATTCTAAACAAGTTATTTAAGGAAGCAAGGATTAGCAAGTGTATATGGTGAAAGTTGGTTAGTATAAGAGAGATCAAAACAACAAAGACTCAAGACCAAACTCAACCATAACCTCAAGGAATTATCAAAAGCATAACCATAATCAACTAAATGCATAAACAATCACAAGAAGTTATCAATTGACGTGTATTCCTTGGTTGTATTTGTAATGTGGATTGCTCAAATACTAAAACATAACCATGTTGCAATGGATGGATGAATGATAAGTGTTCAATGGATGCGAAGTGTGAAGTTGCTCAATGAATGCTAAAAGATCAATATGGAGACTGTAATGTCCCCTTTTTGGAACAATACTAATTTTACTCTAAAAATTCAAATACAAGTTAGGGTTAGGGTTTCGGAATTACCATTTAGATTATTTTCAAACTGTATAATTCTTATGCTCTAATCCTGCAATCATGACATAGAGAAACACATATACAAAATATAGATATACAAATATACTCATTAATTTATTAGTGTTAGATAAGATTTTTCTTGCATCCAAATTCATAAACAATATCCATATAGAAAGATCGTCTATTTATCAATATGCAGAACTGACTTAATTTATTCATAACACATTCAGTATCGACTATGTTCAAGTCTTAATCCTTACTTCTTTTCTAATCCTCAACCTTGGATGGGGATTTACTTGTCTAGGGCGCGATGACACCACCTCCACAGATGGATTTACTATGTCTCTCCCTAACAACACCTTGCCTCTCCCAAGGTTGGAGGCAATAGAAATAACTAAGTATTAACTTGAACATAATTCGATATACTTCAACATACTTCTTGAACCAATGATCATATTTATTCATAGCACATCCTATATTGGTTATGTTCAAGTCTCAATCCTTATTTCTCTTCTAATCCTCAACCTTGGATGGGGATTTACTTATGTAGGGCGCAATGACACCACCTCCATGGATGGATTTACTCCGCCTCTCCTTAACAACACCTCGCCTCTCCTAAAGTTGGAGGCAATAGAAATAAATAAGCATTGAGTATGAACATACCATTACTTCAATGTGTTGTGAATATAATCTATTGATGTTTTCCCTTATATATTTCATATCAAGTTTCACAATGCTTATATATATACATGTGTAATGATACTAATGATAATCTTTCAATTATATACATTTGTCATTATTTAACACATGGCATTCATCATAATAAATACAAGGTTAGATACATCGTACCAAGATAATTCTTGCCTTTGCATCTTTTAAAACTCTTAAGGATTTTATTCTTTCCTTCTATGCTATCTGCAGCCCAATATACTGTTGTATATTTATATTTCAGATCTTCTTCCAAGTATAATTTTCCAACTCAGAAATATATACTTTTTATATATATGTATATAAATCAGATGTCTTCTATTCTTGATCGATGCCTTTAGAATGAGGGAGGAGTTTCTTTTTAAACTACTCAAGAGATGCTTCCTTTGGTGAAAGGTTCTGAACTTAATTTAGGTCGTAGCCCTTTAATTTGGAGATCGCACCTTTCAATAGTCTTGTCTTACATACCTTATCCATTTGTTGCCTATTCTCTTCATGATAATCTGGATTGCTGCCTTAACCTTTAGCGTATCCCATTTACTAAATGACTTCTTCATAAATGAATCGCAACTCTTATCATTCGATGCTTACCATTGTCTTTGCTCCCTCGATTGCTACCTTATATTCTACAATTTGTCTTATACAAATCACTCCTACTTGGATATTAGTTTATGTTAATTGTTTCTCTCTTAATGATAGTGATTTCATTTGTAATTGTAGCTCTTAAATCGTTGCCTTATGTAATCGCTCCACTTTATATTAATTTTATATATATTTATAATGTTATATTATAATGGTCATACTTATAATAATATCTAATTTAATATTATATTCATATTATCAATATTTTTATTTGTTTATTTATATTTGTAATATAATAATATTTTTATATTTATATTTATATTTGTTATTTATAAATATAATAATATAAATATATTATATTTTAATTATATTAAAAATATTCATATAATAATATTATTTAATATTATTTATTAAATATTATATATTACATATGTTTATTAATATATACACAATTATCATTCAAATTGACGATGGGAGGGATACTACAAACACCATATTTCAAGAAAGCAATTTCATCGTTTATCATGATGTTTGAATCTTTAATTTAAACAATGCCTTAACATCGGGACATCACAGAGATATGAATGCCAAAAGCTCAAAGTTCATAGAGGGTTTGTGAATGAGAGGATGAACGTATCTATAGATTTCACAAGACTTTGATCAACAGTGGAAAAAATTAGATCGAATCGACGGTTGAGATAAATTGAGAAGACACGAAGAATGAGCACGACATGTGTCCATGCAAAAAGCTTGTTTTAAAGAGTTAATTGTTTTCTTGGATAAAAATAGTGATTTGATTTTGATAAAATAGAATTGATTTTCTATTAAATGAGTTGATTGATAAGATAAAAAATTTATAGTTAATTAAACTCAATGCATGATTTATTTTTTGACATGTAAATCTGTATGAGAAAATTTTGAGAAGAAAACGATATAATTAGAAGATATGAAGATTTTATTGGAAAATTTATGTGCATGATAGAAGAAAAGAAGAAAATAAATAAAATATTTGATTTTATTTATTTATGAGATAGGAAAAGTCAACTAAATAAATTAAAATAATTTATTTAATTGTGGAGGAAATAAAAGCTAATTAAATAATTAAAAATATTTAATTATTTGTAGATAAGAGAAATAAAATTTATAAATTAATTAAATAATAGAAATTATTTAATTAATGTGAGATTGAGGAATAAAGTAAGATTTAATTAAATAATTAGAAATTATTTAATTAATGTTGGGAGGGGAATTAAATTGATGAAAAAGTGAATTTAATTAAACAATTAGGGATTATTTAATAAATGTTGAATTAGAAGAATTAATGAGGAAATGATGCATATGATAGGATGATAATGTGTTAGTTATTTTTTGGTGTCTACATTTTGCCCCTCTTTGAGACAATGTGTTTTATGACGTTTCAAAGAATTGATAATGATGTGAATAAATTTGTTGATAATTGTGCCCCGGTGTAATGGGTGATAAAGGTAGGATGCCCCCTCAAGAGGTTAATCAGGAAAAGAAAAAAAATATAGTTATGGGTGGACTCTCGATAGGAAGAATGGGGTGGTGAAGAAGAAGAAACAGGATGGACTGATGAAGAATGGACACACGAGTTGGCAAGATGGAGGAAGATAGTAAACACGATGAAGAATTAGGGCATGGGAGGGAAGAATTAGGGTTGGGTTGGCTACAAATAGGCTCAAAGGGGTCATTTTCAAGTCATTTGCACTCTCTCGAGTCATTTGCTACCAATCAGAGCTTAGGAGATCCTTAGAGTTTAGAGCACGAGACATTTGTGGAGATGGTAGGAATTCCTAGGGTAGATCACCGAGCAGAGAGGGTTCAGACCTATGGACGGCCAATTGGAGCGCATGCGGCAGTATGTTTCTATTGCTTATAGTTTTAATGCATTTATTAGGGTCATTAATGAGCACTAGAAGTAGGTAGATTAGAGCACAATCAGAAGCACACCTTTATATCAAATGGCGCAAATGATAGATTTTGTGGTGCTTTTGACGCACAATGGCACTTTTGACAAAAAAGGGTTGCAAATGATTTTCCTAGGGTTAGGTCAAGTAATGTGTAAATGATAGATAAAGTGGCGCATCTGAAGAATAGAATGGTGCATCTGAAGAATAGAATGGTGCATCTGAAGAATAGAATGGTGCATTTGAAGCACAAAATGGCGCATTTGAAGCACAAAATGGCGCATCTAAAAAAAGTGGCCGCAAATGATGGATAGCCAAGCACTTTTGAGGAGTGAAATGGCTAATGAAATTGCGAGTTTGTAGGGCACAAATGATAGGTTAGGTTAGCACATATGAAAGCTAGAGCGGTGCAAGTGTATGCAATGATGCGCTAGTGAAAAAGGTCGCTTTTAATGCTAAGTAGGTTTTCAAGGTTTTACAAATGAACTAACAAGGATTTTGTGATATATGCAAGTTGTACTTCCAACCTTGATGTCTCGAGAGCTTTATCCCGCGACACTAGACCTTGTAGTGGATTTGGATGAGGAAGAGCTACTATTTTTAGACGTGATGGGATTATGGTACGTAGCGTATATGCCACCGATTAGAGCTCATCAGGCTATGATGACAGCATTACTCGAGAGATGGTACAGTGAGCATAGCTCATTCCTTCTACCGACTAGAGAGATCACCATTAATCTAGAGAATGTATGGAGGATACTCTGTATCCCAATCTATGGAGAGAGCATTGTATATGATACTAACATAGGAGAGAGTGCATTGTCGTGACTTTTGATGATCCGGGACTTTAAGGATTGAGGATGGTGACATTCAGCTGAGCCAGATGTGAGCCAGGTTTGACATATTACAGTTGGTATTCGCTGGTTTGATCAAAGTAGTACTAATGCCAGACTGATAGTCCCATGGATTCTTGATTAGATGGGGGCAAGTGTTGGAGGGGATGCTGAGTAGGAGCAGAGTTTATGCATGGGGCCCATGTGTTCTTGGTCAGTTATATCATGATATGCATCAAGTGGTTTATAGATATGGATCCAGTTTGGCAGTTGGGGTTACATTGCTTCACGTTTGGGTGTGGGAGCATATAGTTATGACTCGTCTGATTTATGTGCAGAGGAGAGGTTCTAGACAACCCTTTGTATATTTATATGAGGGAGTAGTGATGCATCGGCAGCTAGAAGAGCTTACCTATTAGAGGCGAGTGCTTGATGAGATGGCTATGGTCATATGGAGGTCATGGTAAGACTGCGAGATCTAGGTGGATGATGCAGAGCATTTATTATATTGCAGACAGGCTAGGTACCTATTTGGAAGGACCATGTATATCATTAAGAGGTATATACTTGATATAGTACTGCAACATTTTGGGTTCCCCCAACCTGAGCTAATACAAGAGGTGATCATTGTGAGGACGCAGAGAGAGGTGGCAGATTGGGGACCAGAGATAGTGGTCGAGACTACACTAGCAGAGTTTGATGTGCTAGCTCTGATTCAGTGGGATCCAGTTGGAGGAGGAGCAGATCCAGGGACCACTCAGAATTATGATGCATGGTGGCTGGCACACATGATAGTGCGATTGATGATATTAGGAGAGGTGGCAAGCAGGCGGAGGTGAGCTGGGGAGCTAGAGGGTAGGGGACTAGTAGTAGAGTCGGTACAGGCTCGATGGTAGAGGAGGAGGGTGGAGGAGGTGACAAATGGGCAGACAGATGTAGGAGTGGTTGGGCAGTTGGCTGCAAAGGATGCCCCTATATAGGAGGTGAGGGAGGATACAGTGGATACAGGTCAGCAAAACATGGAGTTAGGAGAGCAGGATGTGGAGATGGGAGGGCCTGAGATGGTAGGCAAGGAGGAGGAGGATATGGGCATGAGTCTTGCTAGAGATTTGTCTGAGTGAGATGCAACCCAACGAGAGGTAGCGAAGCTATAGGGTTTGCTTAACGCTGAGGTATATAGGCGACAACAGGCTGAGTTAGTAGCAATGAGGCTTTGACAAGAGCGAGATCAGACCTAGGAGGCATTGTAGGCACAGCCACAGGTACAAGCATAGGTACATGGACCAAATACTAGGAGTTGGCTAGGGTGATGGCTAAGCGGGATGGGGTTGTGGTGATGAGGCTTAGAGTAGAGTCGCAACTACAATGGATTAGATAGGAGAAGGACACAACTAGGTCTATCATTGGGACAAACCAACTGACTATGGCATTAGTGATAGAGCTCTTAAGAGTATAAAGGGATGTGGTTAGGCTGAATCAAGAGGTTGAGTACTATAGGGGTTTATATTAGAGCGTGGTGCCTCCTGATCAATGACAGTTGAGTTTTGCAGAGAGGAGTCGATTAGGGGCTTCCTCCTCAAGGAGATTAATGGCTTCAGTTATGGGGTCACCACTACCTAGACTAGAAGGCCCATAGCCTCCTCCGACAAGGCCACAACCATCAGGGGTTGGGGCTGAGCCTTTAGAGGGGAGTTCACCATGAGATGTACATATTGTAGACACTTGCATATATTTTGATGATGTATATTTATGACATGATGATGCCTATGGGCGCTTCTATATATTTGTATATTTATGGCTCATGTAGCCCTTTGTATAGACATGGACATGACATTGATTTTTTTGATATATATATGTGTGTGTATGTGTGTGTGATATGAAATGATTTTGACGACCTATATGATGTGTTTATGATGCTTATAATGCTTATATATGATGTAATGATGATATTATGATATAGTTGACATGTATTATGATCATGGATTTATGTGATGTATGTATGATGTTATGGATAGATAAGATGTAGTAGATAGATGATGTACTTATTTATGCTATGGATATATGATGTCATGGATGATGATGCTTATAATGCTATGGATATATATTTGATGTTATGGATATAGATGATGATTAACAATGTTTATTTTTGTATGCTTTCTATGGATGCAATAGGATGATATGGTGATGATGTTAGTATTGATAGAAGAAATGGTGTCAGATATAAAGGGTACTTGGTCAACTTGTGAAAGCTATAGATTTTGATTAGGATATATGGGGGGGTGGATGGAGTGATTTTTCTTTAGTTATGCTTTATAAAATGTAAAGAGCAATCCTTATTTTGATATAGCATATGGATATTATGCACCAAGGTATATAAGACCAAGGTGACAATGTATCCAATGCATATGACATTGACTCTACAAACAAAAGATTTGTCCTTATTCATACCAGACATAATAGAACCTTGTTGGAAATGTGAATGGAAGATAGTCTTAGCTTATAATGATCCTAATGCACAAAAGGTATTTAAATGACCTTAGATGCAAAGGATATTGTTGCTGCAATAAACTATTCCAACACATACAAGATAAATATTAGCCTTGGTAGGATAATAAGAACATCCCACAAACACAGCATACAAAAGAAATGACAATGCCCCAATCCATATTCTCGTAACACACCAAGATATAGAAAGATCAAGGTGGTCTTGAATAAGCATTAGAAAGAACAATAAAGACAAACCAAAAGAAATCAACCAACTGACAAAACCAATACACAGCCATCATATCTCTAGCCAAAGAGGGTGCTCATAGTGGAAAAGGCCTTATTGTAGGAAGGATACATCCATTAAAGGCTTGGGATTTTGGATAATAGATTAGCGGAATGGGTAAGTGCACTACTTCAAAAGTAGTCTTTCGCTTCTGATTTGGTAAGTACTTGAGCTTTCAAAAGATACATAGTTCATTTTCTACTTGAGTTAGTCAAGTCATGGTGATAGGTAAATAGGATGGATTGTGATAGACGGAAGAAGTGATTGTTTGAGTTTTATTATGATTTTTGTGACCTAGGTGGAAGAGTTTATTATGGAAATGTGTGGCAAATGACAATTCCTCTCATGACAACAAGGATCCAATCCTAGAACTAGGTTAAGGAAAGATGCCCCTAGTCAAGTACAAGATTTATTATGGAGTAGAATGGATGGACTTTATTATGGGATGAAGTGTGATGGGTAACCGTTAATACTGACAATGATCAAGCCATGATAGGTGGGTAGATGGAATTGTTGAGGACAAACACTTTATTATGGTCGATGGATGGAAAAAAATTATTATGGAGTGGAGTCGGTGATATGTATAAGAACCTAATAGATGGTGGATGTTGACATCTACACATAGTGCCTGAAAATAGGTTTTCACTATGGTACTTCCTCAAGGCACCGGTTTGCTAGGTTTTCACCATTGGACGTATTATTTTATTTTCTATTGTTTTGATTTTTTTTTGTATTTTTCTGATTTTTTGGTATTTTTCTGATATTTTTTTTGTATTTTTTCCATTTTTTGATCTTTTTGTATTTTTCTGACTTGGATACTCTGAGGATAAAGCATAGAACTTCTTAAGATGAACAGTGTTGATGGGTTATGTAGAGGTACTCCTTCAGGTGTAGCAAGTTGATAAGCTATTGATCCAGAGAGTGTTGTAACAACAAAAGGTCCTAACCACTTGAGCTTAAATTTTCCTTTCTTGTCCCGATCCTGTTGATTCTTTTGATTTTATTTTAGGACTAGATCACCAATCTCAAAATTTTGAGCCTTAATCTTCTTGTTATAATTACGACAGACGTGGTTTTGATAAACCTGCAGATGATTAAGTGTTGTGAGATGCCTCACATCAAGTAACTCTAAGTCATGTGATCTAGAAACTCTGTATTTTTCTTCATCAATAAGATGATGCAAAGAAACCCTGAGAGAAGGAAGCTCAACCTTGATAGGAAAAATATCTTCGGTGTCATAGACTAATGAATATGGAGTAGCATCGATGGTTGTATAGATACTTGTGTGGTAGGCCCATAAGGCAGGATTAAGTTGCAAGTGCCAGTCACAACTAGCTTCATTGACTATTTTCTTAAGGATTTTCAATATAGTCTTGTTGGAAGCCTCAGCTTAGTCGTTACTTTATGGATAATAGGGGTAGAAAAATGGTACTGGATATGAAACTAAGTGCATAGGGCATGGACTTCTTGGTTCTTGAATTGCCTACCATTATCAGTGATAATTTGGCAAGGGGGATACCATACCAACAGATAATGTAATGAAGAATAAATTTAGTAATCTATTTACCGATTATGTAAGTCATTGGAATGGTTTCTACCCACTTCATGAAATACTCAGTGGCAATGATAATAAACTTATGGCCATTAGATGATGCATCTGGATTGATTTTGCCTACGAGTTCAAGCTTCCATTGTGAGAATGGCCAAGGAGTAGTAATTAGTTGTAATGCTTGTGCTGGTGCATGAATCAAATCTTCATGTCGCTGACATTGAAGACATTTCTTAGCAAATTGTTGTGCATCTTGTTCCATAGTTGGCCAATAATACCCTATACACAACAAAGTCTTAGCAAGCATTGGGCCGGTGGAATGTGCCCCATAGACACCTTCATGAACCTCTCGTAAAGTAGTGTTAGCCTCTTCCGAGTTGAGACATCTAAGAAGGATACGATTAAGACTTCGTCGATATAAGGTATCACCGAGAATGGTAAAACGGTAAGAATAATGGATGAAGGTTTTCTTTTGGGTGCTGGTTAGGTTGGGTGGAAGGGTATTGTTATGACGATAATCATATATGTCTTGATACCAAGGGGAATTGGGACCAACAAGTTCGCATATAAACTTAGTTTGTGGAACATCAAAAGCCAGGATCAATAGTTGTTCAACCAAGAACTCATAGCATTGAGTATTTGTAGGCATATCAAGAAGAGATCCAATTGTTGCCATTGCATCAGTATCTTTATTATTCAACCTGGGAATTTTTTCAAAAGTTATCCTAGAGAAGTACTATTTGAAATCATCAACCATTCTTTTGTATGGGAGAAATTTATCATCCTTTGTCTAATAGTCATCTGTTACCTGTTGAATAACCAATTAGGGATAATCATAGACCTATAGTTCCTTAATGTGCCATTATACAGCCATGCAGAGTCCTGTAATGAGATCTTCATATTCGATAATGTTGTTTGTGCAGGGCAAAGCTAACCGATATGACTTTGGAATGCAATCACCTTGAGGAGTGATAAAAAGAACTTGGCTCTTAAACCATGTTGAGTGTAATAACCATCAAAGTACAATTTCCATGTAGTAGCTAGATTAACGATGAATATCTCTTCATCTAGGAAGTCAAAGATCATAGGATGAGTATTCGTTACAAGTGCTTTTGCTAGTTGATCTGCTATAACTTGTCCTTTTATTGCCTTTCGATCAACACACTCAATATCAAATGCACTGAGGATCATAACCCATTTACTCAGACGACCCGTGAGAGTAGCTTTAAACAATAGATATTTCAATGGATCGACTTTTGAGATGATCTTAGTTTATTGATTAAGCATGTAATGTCTTCGCTTTTGAGAGGCAAAAACAACAACTAAACATGCTCGTTCCATGGGGGTATAATTAAGATCATAGCCAACCAATGTACGAATGATATAGTAAATTGCTCGTTCTTTCCCTGACTCATCATGTTATGCAAGTAGGGCTCCTAGTGCAGTTGAAGTAGCAAAGATATATAATAACAAAGGTTTTCCTGCCACTATAGGCATCAATATTGGAGGTGTATCTAGATAATATTTCAAATGATCAAAGGCCTGTTGACACTTATTATCCCATTTGAATGAAACACCCTTTTGCAGCAAGTATAAAAATGGTTGTCATTTATCGACAAGTTGAGAAATCAAGCGCTTGATTGATTGAAGTTTACCTTGAAGGCTCCTTAATTGTTTCAAATTAGCTGGTGGATGCATCTCAACTATGGCTTTTGCTTTGGTTGGATCAACTTCAACACCTTTGTGAGAAACTATGTAACCTAACAATTTTCCTGAAGTAATGCCGAATACACATTTCTTTGGATTCAGTCTGACTTGGTAATGCTCTAGCATGTCAAATATCTATTCCAGAACCTGTAAATATCCTTATCTAGTAACTAATTTACCCAATAGTTCATCAATATAATCCTCCATTATACTGTGAAAGAGGTCATGAAATATTACTGTCATTGCTCTTTGATATGTAGCTCCAACATTTTTCAAACCAAAAGGCATAAATTGCTAACAATATGTTCCCCAGGGACAAGTAAACATTGTTTTATGTTGATCTTCTCATGCTATAAGAATCTGATTGTATCTTAAAAACCATCCATTAAGGAAAGCATTTCGTGTCCAATTGTCAAATCTACGATGATATCTATATTGGGTAATGGAAAATCATCTTTCGAACATGATTTATTTAATGCCTCCAGCGACTTTTGAAATAGGTACAAGATTGGAAATCCATTATGGATAGTCAATAGGATGAATGAATTTCACATCTCATAACTTTTGTATCTCTGCTTTTACAAGTAATTCTATTTGTGGATGCATTTTTCTGAGTTTCTGTTTGACTGGTTTAGTATCAGGAAAGACTACTAAATGATGTACTACTAGTGGAGGATCAAGTCATGGCATGTCGGCATAAGACTATAGTCCTTTTCAAGAAGAAAGCCGTGAAGTCCTTTTTCTCTTGTTTTGAAAGTGATGCTGCTAAAAATGTGATTTTAGGATTTTGTAATGTCCCTAAATTCATTTCTTGTGACTTCTCTACCAATAGTGGAGATCTCTCTTGATATTTGGAGTTCGTGGGAAGGTCAAATCCTCCATCCTCAGGTGCCTCGAAGAGGTTTTCACCCTCGGATACATCCTTTATTTTTACTATTTTTGAATCCGATAGCACCACATCGTGGTTTTCACTAGGGGATTTGATTTTTTATTTTGTTCAATTTTGCGACTAGATCATTTGGCCTTCTCGCCAAAGTACGCTATAGAGTCGAGGTCCATGATAAAACTAGCTTTATGGTCTCCTAGTGGAATACCCTTTTGAAGTCCTATGAATTCAAAAATAGCCTCATCATTTTGAAATAAGTCGAGAACAGGAGGACCTTGTTGGTCCCAATCGATAAGGTCAAGATAAATGAGTGTAAGGCTTAGGGTTTTGGAATTAGATATAAGGGAGATGGAGGATATCATGCAAATGGAGGTTTATTGGAATAGGTCTATGAGATGCATAAAGGAGTCGTCGATAGTATCCTCGTTAAAACTCTCAACTGCAAGAAAAGCTTTCGCTACTTTGTCAAGAATATACTCAATGTCTAAGGACTTAGGTACCTCCTTTTTGTACCCTAACCCTTGTCGATTACACCTCTTAGTCACAATTATATGTTCTAATGCTCCCTACTCATGAATTCCAAGGCCGTCTTAACCTTTATATCCCATATTTTTGACAATACAAAGCCTTGTAGTATATTTCTGTATTGGAAATTTTGCTGGATCTTGCTTTTCTTTGTACAACCAGGAGGAAACATCTTCTTTGATGGACTCTTTATCTAGAACCCCCCAATGAGTGAAAGTTCTGGGTTTACCTTGTATAACAACTTTGAGAACTGACTATGTTAGAGGCAGTTTTCCATACGATTTTGGTGAAAGTGGAAGATTTCCTATACAACAAGACTTATGTAGTTCATAATCACCAAATCCCTTGTCTTTGTATTGGACCTTGATCTCGAGAATAGGAGAATTAGGTGTAGATTGGGTAAAAGCTAAGGGATCAATATGGGAGGAAGATGGTTGAACTGCATCATTATTTGGAACCTGGTTTGAATTATGGTATCTTCCTTGCATAGCCCTACAAAACTCGAAAGATCTAGGATATCCATGGATAGTTATTTCAATACCATTATATGTGAATTTTAAGCATTGATGGTATGTTGAGGGTACAACCTGCATGGTATGTGTCCATGGGCAACCTAGAATGATATTGTATGGGAGATCAAGGTCCAACACTTGACAATGGGTATCTATAATAGCATGACCAACTTGGATAGGCAAGTGAATAACACCTTCTATTTCGCATTATGCATCATCATAACCTTTGATAGTTATACTTTTCTCTAGATCAAGTATCCCAACTATGTTAGAAAATTGAGAGAATAGATATTTAGACCAATGCCACCATCTATAAGGACTCTTTTGACTTTATGTTGGTGGATGCAAACTTCCAGATGAAGGGCATCATTGTGATATGGATTATCGGATGGAAGATCTTTTTCAGTGAAGACCAGGTGATGGGGCAAAGTTATGTGCCTTATCATGGCTTGAAACTAGTCAATATTAATGTCATTAGGGATAGATGACTCCTTAAGGGATTTCTCAAGGATTGCTTTATGCGTGGGAGACGCTCGAAGAAGGTCTAAAATGGATATCTAAGATGGTGTTTTTCCTAGATGGTATAAGATATTATACTCAGATGATGGATATGTATTAGATGCGATCCCATAAAGGGTGACACGGCCACAATGGGTTGTTATTGCACAATCTGGGGCTATGTGTTTGATAGAAAGGGTAGACACATGAGTGTGACTTTCCTCTATCTGTCCCACAATGGAATCATAAGAGGTAGATGCATGGTTTACATTTTTATTGGTGTTACCTTTGTCGAGGACATTTCCTTTACCATGAGGAGGAAATGGATCCTTGTATATATCGAGATCATTATTAGATGAACGTTTAGGAGGGTCGTCAATAGTTATGTCTCCCGATGTAATGTTCCATTTTTGGCACATTGATTATTATGGGCATTTGTGCTTGTTCCTAGTCTTTTGGAGGCTATCCAACATGTTTGAGAAGAACTCCAATGTTCTTGGAGTGGTTTTAGTTCAGTCTGCAGAACAGTTAATTGGGTTTTCCTTTTGTAAATGGATAATTTTGTCATGGTTTTGAGCTCAGTTGATGTTCTGGGTAACATTGATGGTTTCTAAAGTTTGATCGGGCTTCTGGTTTACTCTCCAAGATTCTTGGAGGAGTTTTCTATTTTTGGAAAGTCATCCGGAAGGCATCGTTGCACATCCCAAACCTTACAGAGCATATTGGTTCAGTTTATTTTGCATTCGGAGGCCGTTTGGGATTTTCCGCAAAATTTAATATTTAGTGAGCTATTTTAATTATTATTTTCACTTAAGCTCCTAGGGCTGAAAATAATTAATAAAAATCTAAGTGTTATAGCTCGTTGGAAAGAGGAAGAAAAGTATTAAATCATGGATGCATCATTTTGGGGCCTTGCGAAGCAGATATTTCATTTATTTTGATAAAGGGGTCTTTGGAGCTAAAAAGAGCTTTTAATTAAAAGTGGTGACTTTAAGTTGTGCACACTTAATGTTATTTTTTATTGATTGAGGAGAAATATGAAGGGATAAAGGAAATAATATTTTATTTCTCTCAAAAAGTTATAAAAAGAGGAGTTGGGCTCATTGCTGGGGGGATGCTTATGATTTGTATTGTTATGTTGTCGGAATGAACTTGCGAGTTCTTCCATTTCTCTTGAGGACGAAAACCCTCTTGTAGAAATTCTTCTTGAGGACGGAAACCCTCTTGGAGTAGATCGGTTTCGGTGGTGAGAGATCCACCCTAGCTGAAGTTGATGTTGTTTCATACAGAAATCACCATTTGTGCTGAAGATAGAGATTGGAGCAAGCTCATACAGAGTTTGCCATTGAGCTTCATGGAGTTTGTGGAAATTTGTCTTGGTGTTGATCATTTGATTCTTGGATGTTATTTTTGGTTGGATATGTATTGAATATTCTGATAAAATATTGGAGTTTGTGAATATCTTTATTTCTGCATGTTGTCCGTACCAGTCAGGTTAGGGAGGCCGATGGTGGTTTTAGATTGAATTATGTTAGCATGTGTGAATAGATTTCTTGGAAGGTGTTATGATGCGCCTATTTCAGATTGTATTTCATTAAGATTTATGTTGTTAAGAAGATTGCTATGTTCATCTACTGGCCGTATTAAGCCCTGCCGTAACTTGGATATTGGTGCCTTGTTTGTGAATAATGCAGTGTTGTAATGCTTGATTATTGACTGTGTATTTCCTGCCTTGCCTGGACGACTACATCAGACCAGTTTTAAGTTAGTTTGCTACTGTTTGTGACACTTTTTCAGTGCCATACCAGCATGGGGCGGATTTGGTATGGGTGTTCGATGTGTAGCCTTTAATGCAAATGATGATTGTGATCTATTTACTATGGGGAAGACATTAATATCTGCTGATAATACATTAGTTTTGGAGCTGTATTACCTTTGATTTCTGCAGGCTGATCTCTTTGGCGCCGTACTAAGTATGTTGTAATGGTCATTGAGGGTATAACAATTGTTTATGCTGAGAATATTGTGGTGTTCGATTTGGACATTGAGGCCGTATTTACTTTAGTTGTTGGCTTCAAAGAATCTGATTTGTGGTGCAGCTGTGTGGTATGAGGGTTGGACCCATTGAGCATAAATTGCTAATACTTGAAAGATTCAGTGAGGAGTGCTGGGTGAGTTTGCTACATGTTAGGTGATTTGTTGATCCTTGAAAGGTCCATACAGTATGTGCATAGGTTTGCTCTGAACTGCCAAATGGAATCTTATTTATTCTATGTGCTGGGAGGTGTTAGTGCATGATTCTTGAGAGTGGTAAGTGGGTTTGAACTGATATGAAGTGAAAATACATGGCTGTCATGAGACTACAGTCCTCAGAGAAACAACAGCAGTGTGTTCTTTGCATTCTAATCAGCTTGGGCAGATTTGTTGCATGGTATGTTGATGACTAGTGTTGTGCAGGTTGTCTCTCTTGAATACCAAGTTTTCAGGGATGTTGAAATTGACGATCTAGTATATTTTCTGAGTAGTATTGCATAATATCTATTGTTGTAATCATTTTTATGTTGCAAAACACACATGATAATCCCTTGGATGGTTCAACCGCCAGTGTGGGCAAACTAAACCTTTATCTTCCTTTCTACCCACTGCATAAGTGGTGAATACCCACTGAATAAGTGGATGGCTTTGTAATCTTTTCATGCTTGCTTTCTTACCCACTGAAACTGGTGAATTCCCACAGCTTGTGGATGCCTGCATATGCAGATGAATGTTTACTTGTTTGCACAATGTTTTAATTTGTAATCCAAAGCACATTATGCTCTCACCTTGCCCGATTTGGGATCTTGGTGATCAGAAGTGCGGAGGAGTTTAGTTGTGCTAACATTGTTTATCATTGTTCTATATTTTGGAAAAAAGTTTGGAGTTGTATATTACACCCAAGTTAATGAGATTCTAAATAAGGTTCTTTAGTTTCATACATCTAGGTATTTTGTGTCCCTTAACCCTACATGGAATTCACAATATTCATTGTCTTTGTACCATGAGGGTTTAAATAGAGGTTCTGTTGACCTATTTTCCTCTGCCCAAAGTCAAATAGCCCAACTTAAAAATCTTGTTGAAATTCCTTGAAATTTGACTATGCAAACCTAAAATCATTCAAATCTTAGTGTTTTCCTTGTAAAAATCCCTAAAAATTCATCAGGAGAATCCTTGCAAAAAACCTAGAAAACCCCAAAAAATTTGAAGCTTTTGCCTTAATTTTTGCCCCTCTTTTGGCCTTTATCGATAAAATTTCATGTTCATGAACTAACAAAAATGACTAAGGCATGAAATAGTTCCTTTTCCTTTATCAACAAAATTCAGGTTTTATGAACTTGTGAAAAGTTCACTTTTTCTCAAGTTCTCCGACTAGCCGATTCGCTGACAAAGGGGGAAAGTTTTCAAAAATTGGCTAAGTAAAGGGAAGTTTTTTCCCTTTGTCAGAAAAGTTCATATTTCACAAACTTTTCAAAAGTTCGTTTGATCATGAGTTCACCGACCCAGCATTTTGCCAATAAAGCGGCCGGAAAGAGGGCTTCTTGTAAAATCCATCTAAGTCAAAAGAAGATAAGGAAGCCTTTATTAGCATTTTTCTCAATTGCGAACTTTCCTAAGTTTGAAATTCCTTTGGTTCACCGACTGGGTGATTTCCTGATAAAGGGAAGGAAAAGAGCATAGTGAAGAAGCGGCTAAGGAATGGTTCGACAAATTTAGTTTTTGCCGACAAGGAGGGCTTGGTTTGAAGATTGGCGATTTTACTGACAAGACAAGATTGTAAACATGAAAATTGGCTATGGTAAAGAAAAGCAAAAAGACTCTCCTATCAACAAAGTTAGAAAATTGTGAACTTTTCATATGTTCAACAATCTTTTGGTTCGCCAATAGTAGGATTTGCCGATAAGGCAAGAAGACACAAAGCAAGGTTTGCAAAAGGTAACTTTTGCCGATAAGGAAAAAGGGAAAGGAAAAATGGTTCAAAAAGTTGCAATTACACTTACTGAAGAGAAAAAGATAGAAGAAAGGATGGATTGGCTTGGTTTGCAAAAATCAGGTTTTGCCAATAAAGGCAAAAGGTAAACCAAGTTTGCCAAAGGCCACGTTTACCGATAAGGCAGAAAAGGTAGAGACAAGGAAAAGTTCGGTAAAAGAACATTTTGCCAATAACAAATATGAAGATGGAGTCAATAATAGTTTAGAGAAATGACATTTTGCTGATAGAGGCAAAATAGACAAAACAAGCCACATTTCAGAAAACTAAAAAATTGTCGACTGGAGATAGAAGTATACATAAAACAGAAACAAAATTTTTTGTAAAAAACTAATTTTGCTAATAGAGCAAAATATAGGCCAGAATTTCCGTAAAAGTAAGAAATCAGAAAAAATAGAGAATTGTAAAGTATTGTAAACTTTAAATATCTGAATGTAGATATTTGAAGTGCTGTAAAAGCTCTGCAATAAAAGGGATTTTGGAGGGAAAATTTATTTGATTTTCCTCATCTGCCATTAATGTAGATTTGATCTGCTCAACTACCCCATCTGTAGATATTTTTGCATTTATGGTTGTAGGTGATGAATCAGTTGTTTGCATCGAAGAGGCAAAACATCTCCCTGCTGCTCCATGATACAAGATATTTTCTACATTGAATTATTACAGGCAGACATCCCTTCTAGCAGGGATATTTTCTGACAAGCCCATGGGGTGAATTAATTATAAAATGACTGAGGTCAATGTAATGAATTGCTATATATGCATATTTTTAAGATGTAATGAGGGTTGAAAAATAATTGAAAAGATAGTGGAATTTCTTGATTCTTTTGTATTTTCAAACAGAGCCCTTTGATGTAACTGTGCCTTCTTGTTGAAATACACATTGTGTTTTACCTCTTTATGTAGTTTTTTAGCATTGTGTAAATTAGGATTGATTTGTATGTGAATGCTTTGTTCCTTACAATTTTGTTTTGCTTCTTACCTCTGTTAGAATCAACTAGATTTTTGTAAGTTGATTAGTTGTATTTCTTTATTTTGTGCATTTTCATTTCAGTGAGAGCTCCATATTCAAACTTGGTATATCACCTCCATTAATTTACAGTTTTTTCCCTCTTTCCCTTTTCCTAAACAGTGGATAGATTAGGTTTAGTCTTAGGAATAGCTAAATCTCTTATTCAGCAAAGGAACTAGCCTCTCTCTGGAGATTTGGCCTCCTTGCAAGGTCCCACACCTGGAGGTCATCTCAATGTTTCACTAGATTGTTGAAGACCGTTAAACCTCTCCCACACAGGGTGCAAATCCAAGTGACAACAGGTTCATCATACTGTCTTACTTCAGGTAATGTGATGAGACCCATCTAAGCTAGTTTTTGTAAGATGGATTCAATGGATTCTTCTAGTGGAGTGAATCTTCGTCTTGGTGTTGAATCTTGTCTAGGTTGTTCTCTAGGAGAAGGTATAGTGTTCTTGCTGGGTTGTAGATTTACTGGTGTTTAGACATTCTGAACGTGTTTTACATCTACAACACTATCATTGATGACATTTTTATTTTTAGACCAAAATCTAGGTTTTTCATTGGATTGTTGGGGGTTGTCTTTTTTATCTTTGAATATTTTAACTAGACCCTTAGCAATAAGAGCCTTTTCAATGGTAAATCCTTTGTCTATGATTTCATCAAATGAATTTGGACATTGAGGTTGTAAGTGGAAACCTATCTCCTGGTTTAAGTTCAGGACAAATATGTGAACCAATTGCTTTTCGGGGATAGGCCATGGGAATTTGCTTTCCATGTTCCTCCATCATTGTAGGAAGGATATGAAGGTTTCTCCATTTCGTTGTTTATTATTGCATAAATCGGTCATGGAGATCTTGTGTTCTATGTTATATGAAAAATGAGCCACAAACTTTTCAACTAACTCATTGAAGGTCTTGATTCCCTAGGGTAAGCGCGAAAACCAATTGATAGCTTGTCCTCCAAGTCTACGAGGGAAGAGGCGCATGAGATAAGTATCATTGTCAGCTACCTCTAGGCAAGCAATATAGAATTCTCTAATATGTTCTTTTGGATATCCTTTTCCTTTGTATTTGTCAAATTTGGGCATTTCAAAATTATGGGGAAAAGGAATCATAGGTATGGACCTATCGAAAAGATAAGGACACATGTCTTCTAAAGAGAATGTTTTCTTTGTTTGTCTAAATGTGAAGTCTGTGATTTGAACTACATGTGCAAGAGTTTCTATTCCAATTCAGGTGTGATGTTTTGATGAGTTGCAAGACCCTGATAGTTTGATGATGGAGGTTGTGATGTGTGGGGTGGATTTGATGTATATGTGTATGGGTTAGATGGTTGAAGTTGTGATGATAGATATGAGTATGGGTTGGATACAACAGGTATGTATGAAGTGATAGGTACAGTAGGTTGAGGCATGGTGGATATTGATGAAAGATTTGGAAGAATAGAAGATGGAATGCGTGTGGAAATGTGACTAGATATTATGGAAGGTTGATATAGAGGATTGACAAATTGATTGGTGAATGGCAATGAAGAAGTGGGATTGGATAAGGGGCTGCTTGTAACTAGATTGTTTTATGACAGACTGTGTTTTAGAAATAGGGATGGGATGTGGTCCTCCCATGGCAGAAATAGCAAAAGCTATGGGGTCTTGTTCTTTGATGGTGGATGTATCAAAATCACTTGGTAATTTAGCTCCTTTTTTAGCAAGTAGAAGGAAAAATCTATTAGGATCTGATGCTAGGAGATGATCTAAGGCTTGTAAACTACCAGGATCTTGGAATTCCTCTGAGTCATGTCCCAATTCAGCGAGTCTATGGGATTTTCATATGAGTGTTGACCTATATCTGTGGAAGATGATGGACCTGTGGTGTATCCACTTAGGAGAAAGACATGGGGAGGCATGCCCATGGTAAAATGTCTAGCATCTATAGGAGTCTTTGGGTTGGTTGGAATAGTCTTTGGGTCAGTTTGATTGGTCTCCATGTTTTTCTTATATTGAGATCTAGTGACTAGCATAAAAATATTTATCAGGACTTTTGATGATAGGGGTGGTTGATTGATGAGGTTTTGGACTTTGTTAAAAACGATGACACTCTAAGGGTGATTGGATATGATGCTTTGAATGATTGATTCTTGGATAGTTATGATAATCAAACTGGATTGAGATAAATCTAGATCATGGATAGGATGAAATTAGGATTATCTTTCAAGAACTAGACTAATGAGCTCCAGAAAGACTAGATGGGGAGTGAAGTTTACCAACTCAAGAGGAGACACTCTCCTAAGCTAGCTAGTCCACTAATGATAGATACTAACTTGGTTTCTGGCTTGAGAGAGGCAACTTCTCAAACAACTGAGAAGCTAGTTGATAAGATCTAGATTTTGACTCTAACAATTTGATTGGGATATCTCGATGATAAGATATGTTGTTGATTTAGAATGATGATGATGTCCAATTGTTTCCTAAAGTCTCAATAGGGATAAAATCTCTAAAGTACAAAGGGGTGAGATGGGAAATTGTGATGGATGGATGACTGATGGGATATTGATGACTGTGATGTGAATTTTTAGGTCCATGTTTAGGGCTGACTAATGTAAAGATCTCAAAATCTAGATGGGTATTGACTGGAAACTTAGTGTGAACTCAGAAGCACCAGACTGTTTATCAGAAGCATAGAGGGATAAATCAAAAGTGACTCAAGATAACTCAAATGCGTAGCAAAATATATTAAAAGTGTAACATTGTAGGTCAATAGCGATAGGGAATAGCTCAAAAGCGTATACAGGACAACATAAAAGTGTAATTCTAGTATTGAAACTGGGCAGGATATGAAATTAAAAGATAAGAACTGCTGATCAATTACATAATTGTCTGTCAAATGTGTAATATTGACTGTTAGAAATGCAACTCTATATGTCAGAAGCGCAATTCTAAATCAATAGCACAAAGGTATGGATCAAAAGTGCAAGTCTGGAGCTCAAAAGTGAAAATATGTCTAAGCAATGCTCTCATATGTAAAACTTAGAGGCAGGATCAAAAGTGCAACATTATATGTTAAAAGCACATCATTATATGTCAAAAGCATAACTCTTGATGCAGGAGCATCTGGGTCCACGAGCAATCCTCATCAATCAAAAAGATTTCTTTGTTTTCTTGCTTGTTTGTTTTCCTTCTTGTTTTGCTATAGGAGTCGATGACCAAATTTTTAGAGAATTTCCTATGGATTCTTGACCAAGTGTTGACTTGATCTTGAAGAAGATCCAAATGGGTGCTCACATTTTGATTATGGTGAATATTTGAGCTAAATTGGACAAGTTATGCAAAAGTGGGACTTTCAGTGTCAATAAGATATGTGGGACTTTCCCTGCCATCAGGATATGTGCAGACGACCTTTGAAATCCCAAATAAATCCAAGTGATGATGTCATCTTGTTAAAAAGCCAAATGGGTGTCCACAATTCCAAGTTGTGCAAGATTCTAAGCAAAATTGAGCAGGTTATGCTTAGGCAAAACTTTGGTCTGCAATAGGATATGTGACACTTTTGTCCGCAATAGGATATATCCAGTAGACCCCAAAATCCCCGTAATATCCAGTAGACCCCAAAATCCACACAATATCTAGTAGACCCCAAAATCCCTGCAATATCTAGTAGACCCCAAAATCCCCGCAATGTCCAGTAGGGTCACTTTTTTTCGCTTTCACTTGAAAGTGCCTGGAAAGTGACAAAAATAGTTTTTGACCGCCTGTACGGCCAATCCAAGAGCCATTTAATGATCGACAAGTGTCATATTCACGTGAAGAGTGTGGTGGCCACCTCAAATGCCTATAAATAGGGAAATTTCACACTAAAAGAGGTTGACTTCTCCATAGTGAGTTTTTTTTGGCTTCTGTTGGAAGATTGTTCTGTGTTTTCATAGGAAAGCTAGGTTAGTCTGATTTGACTATTGGAATGGTTGTAAGGATTAGGCCAAGGCATGTATGGAGACCATTGTACTCTTGTTGTAATGTTTTCTATTACATATGAATAAAGAGTTATTTGTTTCATTATTGTGTGTTGTTCATTTTGCTCCCTGGTTCAGTAGCTTGTCAAAGCCCCTGGACCCTGATATGCATCAAGTGGTATCAGAGTTTAGGTTTGGAATTCCTTGATGCCGTGGGATTGTTGTGCAAGGGAACCTGAGGAGAGTGTTGTACATAGAGTGAAGAGAAAAACCTACAACTGCAGAGGGGCTACAGACATGGCACATCAACCAAGAGGAAGAAGAGGAGCTGCTTCAAGAGCTGGGGATGCAGTGTTGGTAGAGATGCTGAGAGGCATCATGTCTAGGTTGGATGCAATGGAAAGAACACAACACAGAGGGGTACCTGTAGAGGATGTGAGCGATGATGAGGAAGAAGTCAATGAAGAAGAAATAGAAGAAGGAGAAGACGGATATGAAAGGAGGTTTTTGAGTGCAATGACAAAGATTGCCAGTAAACCACATGTAGAGTTACCTAGTTATAGTGGTGGTCTAAAACCAGATGAGTTGATAGACCAGATTTTAGAGATGGAAAAGTATTTGTATTGGAATCTATTGAAGACCCTAAGAGGGTAAAACTTTCAGTTACAAAGCTGAAGGGACATGCATCTCTGTGGTGGGATCATGTGCAAGTTGAGAGACAAAGAAAAAGAAAGGAAAAGATTAAAACCTAGGAGAGGATGTTAACTAAGTTGAAGGCAAAATTTCTACCTATAGACCATCAGATCACCATGTTTAAGATGTTGCAGAACCTCAAGCAGAGGGAGAAAAGTGTGCAAGACTATATCGAAGAGTTTTACAAATTGAACATCAGGGCTGGTCACATTGAAGATGATGCTAAGGTCTTCGGGTATGTAAATGGTTTGCATTATTCTATCCAAGATGAAATTAGCATGGTTAGAATTACTAGCATAGAAGAAACCTATCAATTTGCATTGAAGGCAAAAGAAAAGATCTCTAGAAGGTAGAATAACTCTAGGGGAAGAGGTAAATCCTCCAAAGGAAGAGGGCAGTCAAATCCTGGACGTGGTTCTTAGGATAAGTGAGGAGAAAGTTCTTCTCAGACCAGTACCCAAGGAGACAGAGGAAGGGGTGATTACTCCCGAGGTAGAGTAAATTTTGGAAGAGAATTTAGTGGAACATGTTTCCAGTGCAGACAGGCTGGACATAGGGCATTTGATTGTCCCCAAGTACAACAGAGCAGTGGCAAAGGAAAAGAGACTAGAGTCCATATGGCACAAGATGAGGAGGAGAGTGTGGCAAGTGTAGCCTCACCAAAATTTGGAGTAGAACTCGAGGATGGAGAATCCTTAATACTGAGGAAAGTCCTTCTAACACCAGAGAAGGTACAAGAGGAACCAGAACAACGAAGAAATTTGTTTAGAACTAGATGTAAGTCTAGAGGAAAATGCTGCAAAGTCATTGTGGATAGCGACAACACTGACAACTTAGTATCAGAATAGATGGTGGAGAAGCTAAAACTGAAGAGGTTGAAACACCCAACTCCCTACAAGGTTTCCTGGTTGCAAAAGGTGCATCGATTATTGGTAAGTGAACAACGCCTTATTAAATTTCACATTGGGAATTACAAGGATGAGATAATGTGTGATGTTATGCCAATGGATGCATGCCACATTCTATTAGGCAGGCTTTGGCAATATGATAGGTAGGCCATTCATGATGGCAAGAGTAATAATATTAAAATCAAGAAGGATGGGGTTGAGTATGTGTTGAATCCTTTGAAGGATAAGGATGAGGAAGTTGAGAAAACCAACAGGGTTTGTCTAGTAACTGGAAAATAGTTCCTGAAGGAAATCAGAAAGGAGAAGGTATGTTATGCCTTCCTACCTCAAGTTGCAGAAATTATGACAAAAGAGAAAGGGGCAGAAGTTCCCACAGAAGTCCAAGAAATTTTGAATGAATTTAACGACATTCTAATGAAGGACTTACCTAATGGATTACCTCCAACTAGAAGCATAAGTCACTGCATGGACTTGATATTGGGTGCAAGCCTACCAAATAAGGCACCATATAGAATGACACCTATAGAAAATGAAGAGGTGAATAGGCAAGTGCAAGAGCTATTGGATAAGGGGCTGATTAGAAAGAGCCTTAGTATGTGTGCTATACCTACTATACTGGCACCTAAGAAAGATGGGAAATGGTGAATGTGCACTGATTCAAGGATAATAAATAAGATAACCATTAAGTACAAGTTTCTATTGCCTCATATGGATGACTTGATGGATTGTTTGAGTGGAGCAAAGTACTTCAACAAGATTGATTTGAAGAGTGGATATCACCAAATCAGAATTAGAGAGGGGGATGAATGGAAGACAACATTCAAGACCAAGGATGGACTGTATGAGTGGCTAGTGATGCCATTTGGGTTGACAATTACACCTAGTACCTTTATAAGATTGATGAATGAGGTAATGAAGCATTTCCTTGGCAAATTTGTTATCATTTATTTGGATGACATTTTGATTTTTAGTAAAACAAAAGAGGAACACATGTTGCACCTTAAGGCAGTTTTGCTGAGGTTAAAAGAAGAAAAGTTGTTCGTAAACATGGATAAATGCAGTTTTATGTAGAGGGAACTAGTATATCTAGGTTTTGTAGTGTTTAAAGAAGGGTTGAAGATGGAAAATGAGAAGGTTAAGGCAATAGTGGATTGGCCTTCACCCAGAAACATGTTTGAGGCTAGAAGTTTCCATGGCTTGGTGAGCTTCTATAGGAAGTTCGTTAGAAATTTTAGTGGAATATGTCCACCAATCACCGAGACAATGAAGGGTGTTAGGAAAGAGTTCCAATGGAATGCTATAGCAGAAACGAGCTTTCAATTGTTGAAGAAGAAGGTAACAGAATAGCTAGTGTTGGCATTGCCAGACTTTGGAAAAGTGTTTCAAATGGATTGTGATGCTAGTGGTAGTTCAATTAGGGGAGTGTTAAGTCAAGAAGGTAGACCCATTGCCTACTTCAGTGAGAAAATAAATGAAGGAGAGAGGAAATACTCATTTTATGACCAAGAATTCTATGTTATAGTGCAGGCCTTAAAGAAGTGGAGGCATTACTTACTATTAAATGAGTTTGTATTGTACACATACCATCATGCCTTGCAGTACATCAACAATCAAGGTAAGTTAAACCAGAGGCATATGAAATAGGTGGAGTTCTTTCAAAGTTACTCTTTTGTCTTGAAACATAGGAGTGGTAGGTCAAACAGGGCAGCAAATGCACTTAACAGAAGGTGTTTATTAATGAATGAGTTAAGGGTCAGTGTTGTTGGCTTTGATGCAATGAAGAATTTGTATCCTGATGATCCTAATTTTAAGGAAGCATGGGTAATTAGTAGAAATCCAGTGGAGGGAGATAGGATGCCATGGTTGAAGTATTTCATCCAAGATGGCTTGTTGTTCAATGGACAAAAATTGTGTATACCTAGAGGTTCAATGAGAGAGAATCTAATAAGAGAAAAGCATAGTGGAGGCTTGAGTGGACATTTTAGAATAGATAAGACATTGGCACAACTAAGTGAAGGTTATTTTGGCCTAGAATGAGCACAAATGTGAGGAGACTGGTACAAGGATACATAATTTGCTAGCATGCTAAAGGAGCACGACAAAACATAGGACTATATCATCCATTGCCTATATTAGAGAGACCATGGGAGCATCTAAGTATGGATTTTGTTTTGGGACTGCTTCGAACACAGAGAGGTAATTATTCCATTTTTTGTTGTGGTGGATAGATTTTCAAAGATGGTTCATTTCATACCATGCCAGAAAACTAGTGATGCATCCCACATAACTATGTTGTTTTTCAAAGAGGTTGTCAGGTTGCACGGATTGCCTAAGAGCATAGTTTCTAATAGGGACACAAAGTTTGTTGGCTATTTTTGGCGTACATTATGGAAGAAGATGGGCACTGAATTAGGATTCAGTTTAGCCTATCATCCCCAAATTGATGGATAGACCAAGGTTGTGAACAAAAGTTTGTGAAACTTATTGAGATGTTTGGTGGGAGACAAACCCTATCAATGGATCTTATCTTGGCACAAGTAGAAATTGCTTATAATAACTCAACGAACAGAAGTGCAGGAAAGATACCATTTCAAATAGTTTATGGGTACAACCCAAGAGGTGTTGATGAGCTAAGAGATAGTGCATATTTGAACAAGAAGAGTGATGTAGCTGATGATTTCATATAATATTTTCATAAGGTTCACAAGGAGGCAAAGGAAAAGTTGGAGAAAAGTACCAGCAAATACAAGGAATATGCTGATGTGCATAGAAGAGAACAAGAGTTCCAGGTAGGCGAATTAGTTTTGGCACATTTAAGGAAAGAAAGGTTTCCATAGGGATCATACAATAAGTTGAAATTCAAGAAGATAGGCCCGTGCAAGGTGTCGAGGAAGTTCTCATCCAATGCCTATGAGATTGAGTTACCAGTAGGGATAGACATGTCTCCTATTTTCAATGTTGTTGATCTATACAAGTTCCATGAAGGAGAGACAAGTTTACAAGGGGTACACACTCACATTTGCCTGATGCACAAGGATGGTTAGATTAGTTACCTGAAAAGAAGATGGAAGAAGTAGATAAAGTGGTTAATTTATGAGTGACTAAGAAGACCGAAGGAAAGGACTACATGGGATACCTGGTCTGATGGAAGAATAGAGCTATAGATGAAGCTTCTTGGCTGAGTGTTACAGAGCTATTTAAGTACGGAATCTTAGTTCCTGACTTGCCAAAATGTTCATGAGTTTCTAACTCATGGAACATTTCAGTTACCTGACGTGTCTAATGCAGGAGCATCCAGGTCCATGAGCAATCCTCATCAACCAAAAAGATTTCTTTGTTTTCTTGCTTGTTTATTTTCCTTCTTGTTTTGTTGTAGGAGTTGATGATCAAATTTATGGAGAATTTCCTATGAATTCTTGGTCAAGTGTTAACTTGATTTTGAACAAGATCCAAATGAGTGCTCACATTTTGATTTTGGTGAAGATCTGAGCTAAATTAGACAAGTTATGGAAAAGTGGGACTTTCAGTGTTAATAGGATATGTGGGACTTTCCCTGCCTTTAGGATATATGTAGATGACCTTTGAAATCCTACAAAATCCAAGTGATGACATCATCTTGTTAAAAAGTCAAATGGGTGTCCAAAATTCCAAGTTGTACAAAATTCTAAGAAAATTTAAGCAAGTTATGCTTAGGCGGAACTTTGGTTTGCAACAGGTTATGCGGTACTTTTGTCTGCAATAGGATATATCCAGTAGACCCCAAAATCCCTACAATATCCAGCAGGGTCACTTTTCCCGCAATGTCTAATAAGGTCACTTTTTCTGCAATGTCCAGCAGGGTCACTTTTTCCCTCAATGTCCAGCAAGGTCACTTTTTCCCTCAATGTCCAGCAGGGTCATTTTTTCTGCTTTTTCAATCGAAAGCGTCTAGAAAGCGACAAAAATAGTTTTTGACTGCCTGCATGACTGATCCAAGAGCCATTTAATGACTGACAAGTGTCCTATTCACATGAGGAGTGTGGTGGCCACCTCAAATGCCTATAAATAGGGGAATTTCACACTAAAAGAGGTTGACTTCTCCATGGTGAGTTTTTTTTTGGCTTCTGCTAGAAGATTGTTCTGGGTTTCATAAGAAAGCTAGGGTAGTCTGATCTAACTACTGGAATGGTTGTAAGGCTTAGGCCAGGGCATGTATGGAGACCATTGTACTCCTCCTATAATGTTTTCTACTTCATATGAACAAAGATTTATTTGTTTCATTGTTGTGTGTTGTTTATTTTGTTGCTTGGTTCAATAGCTTGTCAAAGCCCCTAGATGCAGCTGATTTGCATCAACTCTGTATGTCAATAGTGTTGCAAGTATGGGCCTAACCTATGTTTTCATTGATGTCAACATACTCCTGTTGCATTAATGATAAGGATTGGATGAACTGTGTGCTGAGGATATTGAGAAAATTAGTCTCAATTAGGAACAGTGAAGATCAGTAATGACAATAAGGCAAAAGTCCAAGATAGGAAGAGGTTCAGAGGATGCAGATTAAAGGATTTGTAGATATGTCTTGAAGTGATCCAGTAGAGATCTCAGAGGTTCGCATGAAGATATGAAGAAGTTGTGGCCGCTCAAGTAAAATTGGTTCCGGTAGGTATTCAGAGGTAACAAAGCGACATAGACAGGTCTGGTGAGATCCAGAAGTACAGTTTCCCACTCTGCGGATTTGAGGCAGTGTTGAGGAAGTCCTGGTGATGTGACAACTCGATTGGTTCATGTATTAAAGGTCCAGAAGTATCCATTCTTTGGTGACAGTGGTGACAGACTGTGTTCTTGAGGCTTTAGATGAAAGAGAGAAGGATTTCAGTATGCAGATGAAGTGCAGATGTTCTTGGTAATTCAAGAAACTTTGTGAAGGACTTTGTATTGTATCTAGCGTGTGTTAATGGTCTGCATTGGAGTTGGAGCTCGCTATTGAAGAATAACCTCCGGATGATGATGTTCTCCCTAAGACTAGCCGACTGGATAAGTTACACATCTTATGGATGTTTTTTGCCGACTTAGATGATTATTCCTAAGTTGATGTCTTGTATAAATAAGGGGTTGCGAAGTCATTTCAAAGGTGTGCTTTAAGAGATGAGTGTGTGGTAGCAAGGAGGAGAGTGAAAGGCAGAGCAAAAGTATTGGGCTTAAATGGAACTGATTCAAGCATGGTGAAGATGCTATTTTTCCAGTTCAAGTAGGTGATACTTATTTCTTTGTAGACAATGTGTCTCTTGTAGGTAGTGAGCCTCTTGTGAGCAGTGTGCTTGGGCAGTGAGCCCTAATTGGCATGTGTCATTTTATTCTTTCTATTCTTCTAATAGAGAATACAATCTTGGGTTAATCACCCCATGGTTTTTCCCTTAACTGGGTTTTCCACGTCAAAATCTTGGTGTCTCATGTGTTGATATGTTTCTGCTCTTAATTTGTTGCATTGTGTTTCCATGATTGATTTATTATTTGACTGCTAATTGCAAAGTGGAATTAAGTATTTAATTGAGAGAAAGTTTTGCACAACTGATTCACCCCCCTCTCAGTTGTGTGCCCTAAGTCTAACAATTGGTATCAAAGCTAAGTTCCTCTAAAAGAGCTTAACCGCTTGAGGAGATCCAGGATGTCATCTTACAAGAAGGATAGTCCAAAGTTTGATGGAACCAATTTTAATCTCTGGAAAGGTCGCATGAAATGTCACTTGAGATGAATGGGAGTGGCATACTGGACCATGGTTACAACATAGTATGTACCTCCACAGGGTGGTCCGAAAACCCAAAATGAAATCACAGATGCTGAAAACAACTTGCAAACTATAGAGGCTCTTCCAAGTGCATTATCTGATACAGAGCTCTCAAATGTTATTGACCTGCCAACCGCTTTTGAGATTTGGCAAAAATTGGAACTTCTGCATGAAAGAGACAAGTATGTCAAAAGTGCAAGGTTACAAAGTCTGAAAGGAAAATTTGAAAATCTGAATATGAGAGAAGATGAAAACATCACTACTTTTATGCCAAGAGTAAATGAGTTTGTTTGTGGAATTAGAAATGTTGGTGGAGTCTTGGATGAAGATGAGATTGTTGGCAAAATTCTCAGATCCCTTTCTGCTTCTTACAAAATCAAGGTTGCTGCCATTGAAGAATTCAGAGCCCATACAACTGTCACAAGAGATCAATTGGCTGAAAAATTGGTTGCATTTGAAATGACAGAGTTTGGAGATGACCCCCCCAAGACTGAATCTGCATTCAAAGCCAGTGCCTCTGTTAAAGGTAAACAAAGGTTTGATCCGAGAGAGAATTCATCAAGGAAGCTGTCATGGTATGAAAAAGCAAGAAAAGATCTGGAGGAAGAAGAAGTAGAAACTTCTCAACTTGAAGCCCTTATTGCAAAGAGGATGCCAAAAGGATCCAGTAAGTATGAAGGAAATTTACTTTTTAAGAGTTTTAACTACAATAAGATTGGTCATTTTGCCTCAAGGTGTCCGGAAAGGTTTTCAAGGCAAAACCCTAACAAGCCAAGGTTCCAAACGAATTGTTATTATGTACATAAATATGATGATAATGAAGGAGTAACAGATGATGAATCAGAGATAGGAAACAAATCTGGAAATGAATGGGTGTTCATTGCCATCAAGGAAGAAGATCCAATGTCCTCTGTATCTGTCAATCATAAGACTGTGGAAACAGCTTTGGCTGCCCAAGTTGAAGAAAATGATGATTGGGTCATTGACAGTGGTTGTTCTCACCATATGACAAGTGACAAAAATAAGTTCATAGATTTGGAAAGGTATGAAGGAGGAGTGGTAAAGTTTGGTGATAATTATGCTGGTAGAATCAGAGGTAGAGGAACTATTTCTCTTGATGGAAGGAACAAAACTGGTAATGTACTGTATGTTAAAGGTTTGAAGCACAATCTTCTCAGTGTTGGATAGTTGGTGGACAAAGGCTATGATCTCCGGTTCAAGAATGGAAAATGCAAGATCTTTGAAAGTTTCAGAACAGAGATTGCATCCGGTACTCAAACTAAAGGTAATATCTTTCACTTTGTTGGTTCTGGTAAAAGTTGCTTATTTGTTCAAATTGATCAGAGTTGGTTGTGGCATAGGAGGATGTGTCATGTGAATTTTGATAATATCATCAAGATAAGCAATTCTCAGGTTGTAAGAGATCTTCCAAAATTGGTGAAACCTTCTAACAGCTTGTGCAAAGAATGTCAGTTGGGTAAGCTGAGCAGAGTCACATTCAAAAGTAAAGAACTGTCTTCTACCGGATTATTAGACTTAGTTCATATTGATCTTTGTGGTCCGGCAAGAATCAGGACTATTCAAGGTGATAGATACTTCATGCTACTAATTGATGACTATTCCCAGATGATGTGGGTAACCTTTCTAAAAGAGAAATCAGAAGCTCTTGAGAAATTCAAAATATTCAAGGCTATGGTAGAGAATGAAACCAGATTAAAATTGAAGTGTCTAAGGTCTGATAGAGGTGAAGAATTCACATCCGATGAGTTCATAGAGTTCTGTGAGAAGCATGGAATCAAGAGACAGTTGTCTGCTCTTAGGACCCCACAGCAGAATGGAGAAGTTGAGAGAAAGAACTGGACCATCCAGGAAGCATCTAGGACAATGATGATGGAAGCAAATGTTCCTCAGATCTATTGGAGAGAAGTCGTCAGCACTGTAGTCTATACTCTCAATCGAGTTCAAATCAGAAACAATACCGGTAAGACTCCTTATGAACTTTGGTTTGGCATCACTCCTATTGTCAGGTATTTTAGAGTCTTTGGTAGCAAATGTTACATCAAAAGAGATGAAGATCTAGGAAAGTTTGATGCTAGAAGTGATGAAGGAATATTCTTGGGTTACTCTACTCAAAGCAAAGCATACCGGTGTTATAACAAGAGACTGAGAAAAATGATAGAAAGTACAAATGTGAAGGTTGATAAATGAATTGAAAAACCCTCAAGATTCTATGAATATGATGAAGATGATCAGAATGGTGTTCTGACTCAAGGAGCCCAAGTCTCTTCTAAGATTCAGATCCAGATTGATCTGGTAAATCAGGAAGAAGAGATAAGTTTGAATGAGCCTGATCAAGAAGTACAAATGCACGTAACTCCTAAAGTACCTAGGTATGTAAGACTGAATCACTCTGAAGATTAGATCATAGATGATAAAAGCAAAGGTGTACAAACAAGAAGGAAAATTGCTCAAAACTCATATGAGTATTGTTTGATTTCAAAAATTGAACCTAAGACAGTGAATGAAGCTTGCAATGATGAAAATTGGACTAAAGCAATGGAGGAAAAGTTGATGCAAATTGAGAAAAATCACACTTGGGATCTTGCTCCCAGACCTAGAAACAAAAATGTGATTGGAACCAAATGGGTCTTCCAGAACAAACTAAATGAAGTTGGTGAAGTTATCAGAAATAAAGTTGGTGAAGTTATCAGAAATAAAGCCATATTGGTCTGCAAGGGTTACTCTCAAATAGAAGGAGTTGATTTTGAAGAAACTTTTGCTCCAGTGGCAAGAATTGAAGTAGTCAGATTATTTCTTGCTTTTGTTGCTTTCAAGGATTTCAAGGTGTATCAGATGGATGTCAAGTCTGCCTTCCTAAATGGTGACTTGGAAGAAGAAGTATACATTGAGCAACCGGATGGATTTCAATTGTCTGATCATGGTGATATGGTCTGCAAGTTGAAGAAAGCACTATATGGATTGAAGTAAGCCTCAAGAGCCTGGTATGAAAGATTAGATAAGCATCTTTTGAATATTGGTTTCAACAAAGGTACTGCTGACAGTAATTTATATTTCAAAATTGTAATGAAAACATCTTAATTGTTGAAGTGTTTGTTGATGATATCATTTTTGGAGGAAGAGATAGTTTGTGTAAAACTTTTGCAAATCAAATGAAAAGTGAGTTTGAGATGTCCATGCTTGGTGAAATGTATTTCTTCTTGGGTCTACAAATCACTCAAACAAAGAAAGGAATCTTCATTTCTCAGACCAAATATGTGAAAGAATTGTTGAAGAAATTTGGGATGGAAGATTCAAAACCAATGAATACTCCCACGGCAACCGGATGTAAATTAAGCAAAGATGAGGATTCCCCTAAGACTGATCAGACAAAGTATAGGTCAATGATTGGAGGACTATTGTATCTCACTCAAACTAGACCAGACATTATGCAGGCTATTGGTCTTGTTGCTAGATTCCAGGCTAATCCTAGAGAATCTCATGTCATGGCAATCATGAAGATTTTTAGATATCTAAAAGGGATAGTTGAGTATGGTTTGTGGTATCCTAGAGATCATGATTTCTCTCTTCATGCATATATAGATGCGGATTGGGCACGAGATGTGGATGACCGGAAGAGTACCAGTGGTGGAGCATTCTTTTTAGGGAAGAGATTGGTTTCTTGGCTAAGCAAGAAACAAGAGGCAATATCTCTGTCTACAACTGAAGCATAATATATTGCAGCAGTAGGTAGTTGCACTCAAGTTTTGTGGATGAAGTAGATGCTAAGAGATATCAAAGTGGAGTATGAGGAACCTATCACAATCTTCTGTGATAATTCAAGTGCTATAAATATATCTAAGAATCCGGTGTTGCATTCAAAGACTAAACACATATCCATCAAGTTTCACTTTTTGAGAGAGCAAGTGAACAAGAATGAAGTCAGATTGGAGTTTGTGCCCTCCAAGGATCAGATTGCAGACATCTTTACTAAACATCTACCTAAGGACTCTTTTAAGTATCTCAGGGAGAAGTTAGGGGTTATTGCCCCTCCGATGATGAACTAAGGTGCACTGAGGTGCATCAGTCTCGTGGATATCACAGTCATATCTTGTGATCCGAATTGATGGGGAGCTTCTACTCAGGGGGAGCAACAGGTATGATTCTGAAGTGTTGGAATTGCAAGTATGTGCCCTTTGCCATTGATGTCAAAGGGGGAGAGAAGACATGTGAAAAACAAGTGGTTGTTGATCAAAGGGGGAGCAGTAAAAGGAGAGAAGACATGTGAATGGTTGTTACTGATAGGGGGAGTTGTGAAAGTGAGGAGAAGTTCTTGTCTTGATGGTCAAAAGAGTTTTTCACATCATATGTTGCCATCAATGACAAAGGGGGAGATTGTTGCAAGTATGGGCCTAACATATGTTGTCATTGATGTCAACATACTCCTGTTGCATTAATGATAAGGATTGGATGAACTGTGTGCTGAGGATATTGAGAAAATTAGTCTCAATCAGGAACAGTGAAGATCAGTAATGACAATAAGGCAAAAGTCCAAGATAGGAAGAGGTTCAGAGGATGCAGATTAAATGGTTTGTAGATATGTGTCTTGAAGTGATCCAGTAGAGATCTCAGAGGTTCACATGAAGATATGAAGAAGTTGTGGCCGCTCAAGTAAAACTGGTTCCGGTAGGTATTTAGAGGTAACAGAGCGACACAAACAGGTCCGGTGAGATCTGGAAGTACAGTTTCCCACTCTGCGGATTTGAGGCAGTGTTAAGGAAGTCCTGGTGATGTGACAACTTGATTAGTTCATGTATTGAAGGTCCGGAAGTATCCATTCTTTGGTGACAGTGGTGACAGACTATGTTCTTGAGGCTCTGGATGAAAGAGAGAAGGATTTCAATATGCAGATGTTTAGTGCAGATGTTCTTGGTAATTCATGAAACTTTGTGAAGGACTTTGTATTGTATCCACCGTGTGTTAATGGTCCGCATTGGATTTGGAGCTCGCTATTGAAGAATAACCTCCGGATGATGATGTTCTTCCTAAGACTAGCTGACCGGATAAGTTACACATCTTGTGGATGTTCTGGTAGATGTTTGCCGACTTAGATGATTATTCCTAAGTTGATGTCTTGTATAAATAAGGGGTTGCGAAGTCATTTCAAAGGTGTGCTTTAAGAGATGAGTGTGTGGTAGCAAGGAGGAGAGTGAAAGGCAGAGCAAAAGTATTGGGCTTAAATGGAACTGATTCAAGCATGGTGAAGATGCTATTTTTCCAGTTCAAGTAGGTGATACTTATTTCTTTGTAGACAGTGTGTCTCTTGTAGGCAGTGAGCCTCTTGTGAGCAGTGTGCTCGGGCAATGAGCCCTAATTGGCATGTGCCATTTTATTCTTTCTATTCTTCTAATAGAGAATACAATCTTGGGTTAATCACCCCATGGTTTTTCCCTTAACCAGGTTTTCCACGTCAAAATCTTGGTGTCTCATGTGTTGATATGTTTCTGCTCTTAATTTGTTGCATTGTGTTTCCATGATTGATTTATTATTTGACTGCTAATTGCAAAGTGGAATTAAGTGTTTAATTGAGAGAAAGTTTGCATAACTGATTCACCCCCCCTCCTCAGTTGTGTGCCCTAAGTCTAACAAATAGCACAATTGTGTATGTCAATAGCGATTTTCTATAGATTAGAAGCAATTTTCCATGGATCAAAAGCAGGTTACTGTTACTCAAAAGTGAATTTATGTGGCTAGTTGTTTGGATAGATGGTTTTGGTAAAATTCTTGCCAAGAGATACAAACAAAAAGACACAATGGTTGTTGACTCTTAACAAAATTGGGTACGAAAGGCTATTAACCTCCACGGGTAACAAATGGCTAGTATGGGTATATCACATAAAAGGCATGCCAAACACTCTTATACAATCCTAAAATTTATTCAAGCAAGGAGTGTCATATCTCATGGACTCACCAAGTGTGACTTCTATCTCCACTAATTAGATAATGGTGATGTCCATCCCCTTGATACCATCTACCATGTTATGAATAGATAGGGAATTCAAGGTCATGTACCACCTTACACCCCTTACCTTGGAGACAAAAGTCTTGCCCAAGGTAGACTCTATTTCAAACAACCCCCCTGCTACAGTGATGCACCACAGGATATGACGACCGAAGGTCTTAACTAGGATTAACAAGGCTTCTAGGGAGTCCCCGATATATACTAGGTATGATGGGGCATAGGTTTATGAATAGAATTCCAAGCAACGTGACACAAACGTCACCAAACCAAGTCTCGACAGATCAAGGATCTTAGGGATCAATTTGGACCAGTTGTGTTCACCATTGAGGTACAACTTTCACTCCCCCCTTTGTCTACCCTGCCATAACACGTGGTTGAGGTCATCCTTAAGGGTGATGAAATCCCTTAACAGGCCTCCTAGAGAGTATACCAAGTGCTTTTGATTCTCAAGATCGTCTTTCGACGCGAGAGAAGAGCATACGTATTGATCTTGGGTCCCTGGGAATGAAAGTAAATAAAGCAAGTAAAAGAACTAAATAGTGCTTTTGATCTCCAAGATCACCTTGTGGTGCGAGGAGAGAGCATGCACACTAAGTAATTCAAGACATGTGGCAAACAAGATTCATTCCATTATAAAATCGAAATGTGCAACTAAATCAGTGATAAAACAAATATGCAATGATATGTCCTACACTGGATAGTATTAGTAGTTTATTTTTGCTCTTTGATCAATGATAAGACAAGTTGCACAAATCAAGTTAGCTTCCAAAACCAATTGTTAGATCAAAATCAAAAACTCCAGAATCATAAGTGCTAATACAGTAATCAAAAGCGCAATAATTATAATAAAAAATGAACTAAAAGTTATCAGATATGCCAATAAATTGATCAAATGCAATACCAAGGATAATCAGATGTGCAACTATAACTGTCAAAAACATAGTTCGGCTGATTAGCTGTATAACATTGTTTATCAAATGTGCCAAACTATTCAGATCTACAAAACAAGAAATAGAAGAGAATCAATTGCAAGTTTCTATTAATCAAAAGTGAACTGTTGTCTATCAGATGTGCTAGGAAGTTGATCAAAAGCGCCAATCTATCATATCTGCTCAACAGAAGACAAAAATCCAAAATACAGATGATTAATCAGGTTAGAAACAACAAGGTATGTTTGCAAATAAATCAGCTTGCTAAACAAAACCAATAACAGTGCTTGTAAATAAATTAGCTTGCAAGCAAGAGTTGATAAAAATAAGCACAAAGTATTCCTGTAGAAAGACAAAAAGTCAGATCAGAGGTCAGAAATCAAAAGTGCACATAGTTTGATCAATAGTGCAAATATGCATATTAGAAGCACCAAATTATCTGTCAATAGCGCCAACCTGTTCATCAAAAACATCAATCTATTTGTCAAAAGTGTCATTTCATTTGTCAGAAGTGTCATTCCATACCTATACGCTCAAAAACCTAAAATTCTCAAGCAAAAGTCGTTAAAAATTAGGAAAGTGAGTCCCACTGGGCATGCCAAAATGTATATGGTGAAAATTGGTTAGCATAGGAGAGATCAAAACAAAAGACTCAAGACCAAACTCAACCATAACCTCAAGGAATTATCAAAAGCATAGCCATAATCAAATAAATGCATAAACAATCACAAGAAGTTACTGATTGATGTGTATTCCTTGGTTGTATTTGTAATGTGGATTGCTCAAATACTAAAGCATAACCATGTTGCAAAGGATAGATGCATGATAAGTGCTCAATGGATGTGAAGTGTGAAGTTGTTCAACGAATGCTCAAAGCTCAATATGGAGATATGAATGCCAAAATCTCAAAGTTCGTGCAGGGTTTGCAAATGAGAGGATGGGTGTACTTATAGCTTTCACAAGACTTTGATCAATGGTGGAGAAAATTAGATCGAATCGATGGTTGAGATAAATTGAGAAGACGTGAAGAATGAGCACATGACATGTGTCCATGCAAAAAGCTTGTTTTAAATAGTTAATTGCTTTCTTGGATAAAAATAGTGATTTGATTTTCATAAAATAGAATTGATTTTCTATTAAATGAGTTGATTGATAAAATAAAGATTTGAAAGTTAATTAAACTCAATGCATGATTTGTTTTTTGACATGTAAATCAATAAAATTAAATAATAAATTATTTAATTTATGTGCATGAGAAGATTTTTAGAAGAAAAAGATATAATTAGAAGATAAGAAGATTTTATTGGATTAAATAAATAAATTTATTTAATTTATGTGCATGATAGAAGAAAAGTAGAAAATAAATAAAATATTTAACTTTATTTATTTATGAGATAGGAAAAGTCAACTAAATAAATTAAAATAATTTATTTAATCGTGGCAGAAATATTAGCTAATTAAATAATTAAAATTATTTAATTATTTGTGGATAAGAGGAATAAAATTGATGAATTAATTAAATAATAGAAATTATTTAATTAATGTGAAATTGAGGATTAACGTTAGATTTAATTAAATAATTAGAAATCATGAAGGTTGCCCCACTCTATTACAAGTAGGTTAAGTTGTCTTTGTCTACAAGTTCCCAAGTAATGAGAGTGGTGTCTTCTCCCTTCTCCAATCCCTTTGGTTATTGCTAATCTAGCACACTTGGTTGAGCACTTCGTTGTGAGGAAATGACAAATGCTAAACAAGGAATTTTGTGTTGATCATAGTGGGACCCACCCATGTGTTTAAGAGGATGACGGTGAGTTGTAGGAAGGTAATGACCATCCACAATGGCATCCACATGTAAGAGTCCAACCAAAAGGTTGTTGAAACAAAGGCGAAGTAAATCCTCTCTCTTGATTGTGAGAGTGACGCTACTAAGAGTTTGTGTAGCCACATCGCTGCTCTTGGTGAGGGGATCTGACACAAGTGGGTGAGGAGGCAACACTCTAGAAACTATGTATGGAACATTCCCCAGTGATCTAGAAGGGTTTGAAGATGTTGGATTTCAAGGACCACTTTATTGGCCTAGACTTGTATCTACATTTTCACATTAATACCATTGGTGATTTAGTGAGTAGTAAAAGTGGAATCAACATTTAAATTGTTAAATATAGAAAAAGTTCTATCTTTCCCTTTGCAAACAATTATTTCCAATATGAAAGTATGTCATAGCTAGGAGAAACCAATTGATTATTTAGCTCGATCTCCTAACAACACATTATGCCATGTGAAAGGCTTGGGCCAAAGCAATCGAAAGAAGTCATGAATCCATTACCAGACATTCTTTAGATAAGTGCACAACTAAAAAAGATGAATTTCTTTTTGCCTACAATATGAGCATCTAGGATTGGAAACCCCTAAATAAATATGATGAATGCTTATATGAAGGCCCTAATATAACAAGCCCCATACAAAATGCACAATTTTGGGCTCTACCAACACTTTCCAAATAGTTTGAAAGCGTTTGTACCATATGTAAGAAGGAGATTGTAAGGACCACCTAGAATTAAGCTTTTAAATCATACTTAAAGGTCTAGAGGCAACCACCTATATCCTTTTCTAGGTGTATAATTGCAAAATCTTCCAATCCTTCCACTATGCCTTAGTAGAACACATGAAAATTTTGTGCAAGTGTTGCCATGGCATTGCATGAATTATTGTTTGAAAAGCACTCTTGTCCAAAAAATAAAGGCTGAACTTGGGCCATAGTTTAGGACCAAGTGTTGGTGTGACCAAGGTTATTCCCTAACCAGTTTCCCTCTTGGGTCCTTTTCTCACCTAGTTACTTAAGTTTACTTGGGGCATTTATTTTTTGTGTCTCAAGTCATAAGATTAAGACACATGTCATAATCTTATGTTGTCATATGTCTCATCCTTGCCTATATCTAGAAGGGCTTCTCATTGTAATCAATCATCATTTTTGTATTTGCATCCTTTAATATAATAGAATAATTCTCTCATTTTGGGTCTCTTTCATGCTTTCATTGAAGCTCCTTGATCTTAGGTCACGACTATCTCCATAGCCAAATCTTACATGATATCAAACCATTTTGTACCATCTCTTACATGGTATTAGAGCTTGTAGGATTGCTTCTTGTTAGTCTTTTCAGTGATTTAGGTTCCAGACATTATATTTTCTTGAAAAGTTGAGTATGCTCTTCTCTTGCATTGAATGATGACCCAGAGAATTAAAAAACTTGATAGAAAAAATAAATTTGTGGGATTCCTATTTGTGGCTTTATATTGTAGGTGCATTTTAAAGCTTAATGGAGCAAGTTTGATCACACCATTAAGTCTAGAGAATCTAAGAAAGTCAGTTTTTAAAGCTTAATGGGGCAAATTTGAGCACACCATTAAGTCTAGAGCATCTTCTTTTGCATCATCATCATCATCTTCTTCCTCCTCCTCCTCATCATAATCATCATCATCTCCTTCTTCTTCTTCTTACATATCTTCATTTGTAACAGGTTTCAAGATCTCATTCGTAATAAAATCCATTTTCCTAGACATTTCATCAATCGTTGTCTTCACTGATGAAATATCTTCCTCCACCTTGGTGATCTTATGCATTTCATTAGTATAAGTCTTCCCACTTTTCTGTATCTTTCTTGTCTGAAGACTTTCCAGGTGTGACAGGTTTCTTTTTGCCTCTTGTGGCAGGACCTGCCATGATGGGGAAAATTAATTTTACAATAAATCACACAAAACGAATCCACTTAATTTGAAATTTTTACTATAATTCACTAGGACTTAGTTCCCACTTCCCAAAAAAATCCAAGAAATTTGTTAATTTATAGCCTTGAGAGTGAAATTGGTGGAAACCCTAATTATAATATATCTTATATCTACTCCAAATGCTTTCAAAATAGGACTATAGATAGATCAATGTTTCCTTGTTCAAACCTCTAGAAATCATTTTTTTTTGCTAAATTGCAGCCTTAGGAGCGAAAATGGTGGAAACCCTAATTCTACAATAACTTGCTCAATTTTGCTCCAATCACCCTAAACTATGGATTGTAGTAGATTCAATATGTCCTTGAAAACCCCTTTAAAAATCTCAAAAATATTCACCAAAATGAGAGAGATATGAGCTTCACAAAATAACGTCCAATATTTTAATAAATCGCCTTGTTTCTTGCCTTCACAGTGTCAAGGTCATGCTCTGATAGCACTTGTAATGAAACAACTTGCACAATAGAAGAATATAATAAAAATATACTACAAATACTTGACAATAACATGTCACTTCGAGGGGGATACCTTCAATAGTCTTCAATAAGAACACAATACTCAATATGATGATAATAACTAACCTCTACCTCTTATATACTATCCTTATGCCATGGATGCCACCCAAGCCGACCTAACTACCTATATAAGACTATATTATTGATTATATAACTTAAATAAGAGTTAAGGTAGCCACAAGTTAACTACTCATAACCATATACACACTATAGGGTTAGGGTTGTAGCAAAATTTTCATCCTTATGCTCATAAATATAATGGGTGCTTCAATCCCTTCTTCATTTTTCTAAACAAAAATGGAAAACATCATGTGATTAGATGCATAATAGTAAATAATAAATAATAAAATCCTTCTAGAAGTCAAGACACACCAAGACAAGTGCATTAACAATGGCCATTTTAATCAATTCGAACACATGCTTGCCTTAAACATTCCACTTAAGTACAAATTTTCTTTCATCATTTTTAGCAGTGCGTCTAGTCATCTCCATGAAATCAAGGTTGAACCTCCTCAAAAATTAATTTTTCCGAAGAAGGAATGAAGTTGTAATGTCCCTTTTTAGACCATTTAATATTTTCCGTGAACTTGGAAGAATGTGCGGAATTTTTTTTAGTTATTTAATAAAGGGAATATTTAATTAATTAAATTATAAGTCATCCTAAGTATTTCTAAGGATTTCTTTATATTTAATTAATTATTGTGTTGAACAAAGGGAAATAATAATGTAACTTTATGAAGTGTCAAAAGTGGAATTTATGTTGAAAAGGGGACACTTTATAATTTGTGAGAAATAAAAGTAATTCCTCTCGAAATGATATAAAAGGATATTTGGGGAATTCTTTTGGGTCATTCTTGGTATTTACATTTTATTGAAACCCCATTTGTGGAGGTTGAGTAGGTTTATTCAACAATAGCCTAGGACGAAAACCCTAAGGCAAAGATTGGTTTCAGGGAAGGATTTCTCCCTAGCCAATATAGAGTGGATTCATGTGGAATTCATTGTTGTGCGGAACACTTGTGCCATTTGATTCTGTAGTGTTTGGTTATTGTTTTGTAAAGTTTTCCAGGTGTGCAGATTGATTATAGATTGAAGATATTGTGTTGAAAGGGTTTATATCATTTCCAGGTTTATATGTTGTTTGCCAAGTGCTGGAGAATACAAATTTATCAAAGATTTACCAACAAATGATAAATTTGTAAGTGATGTGTGTGTATTGAAAATACAAATCTAATTTAATAAGTTTTGTGTGTGAAGTGGAATACTTGCAAATAAATCAAAAAATTGTTATTGTGGGCTCTAAACCCTAAGCATACCATTTGAGGTTCACATAATAGTGGTCGTACCAATTTAAAGTCCACATTTCATACTTTAAAAAGATGCGACTCATTTTGGGAGGGCTTGTAATGCCCACCTATGTCAACCCTTGCCATCTTGTGTGATAGATGAGTTTTGGTTCGTTGATCCTAATACTGGATCATTATGAGATATGTTATTGAGTATTTCTCTAGTGTTTTGTGTGTTCTTGTGATTTGGCATCGTTACATCGATCTTACCGATGAGGTTGTTGCCATCGAGGCATTCTGAGGGTGTAGTCTAGATGCTTTATGAGATGTTTTGTATGATTGTCGAGGAGTTTCTAATGAGGTCATGTGATGTATTGTTATATTATTGGAGTTTCATCTTCATTGTTTTCATTTAAATAACATGTTGGGTGGGTGGATATGGTTTCCTTCAGTATGATTATGTTAGATGATTAATTGCATATTGATCATATTTTTAGAATACTTGATTTAATTGAAATGTGCATTTTAAATGATTAATATTTACTTATGTAATTTCTATCATTGGTTTGGCTATTGTTACTTTTTGGGAAGATGCACATAACATTTGCATTGAGTGTGTAGGAAATTACAGGTATTGACCAATGAGTGAAATGTGGAGTAGATGACATGGGATGCTTGGTCATCTCACCTCATGATCCTTGTGTTGTTAAAACCAGTGAAAAACTCATTCGAATCGATTGCGATTCCAGATTCCCCTTATGATGGACTTGTGAATGTCTCTTGGGTGCGTTTGATTTATCGCTTGTGCGATTCTGCGTATGCTTGGTGTGCGAATTGACTTATTATTCCTTAGAAATCATTAATTTATGCTATCATTTCCTAGTTAGGAGAAAAGCTTTAAATGATTTACTAGGTGTTTGGAAAATATTTAATTAAAAAGGCACATTTAATTAATTGCTTGGTGTTTGAAATAGATTAAATTCTATTTGAAAAAAATATTAGTGATGCAGGAGCATCCCTGGTTCAAGAGAAATCTTGCATCAACCAAAAACATTTGCATTTCAGTTTGTTTGCAGTTCAGTTTGTTTCTTTACATTTTCCAGTTCAGTTCAGGCAGTTCAGTTAGAAGCAGTTTCTCAGCTTTTGGTTTGGTATTTGGCCATAGTTTCATTTCACATCTTGCAGATCTGGACTTAGCATCTACATTCATTCATCTACATCATATCCAGAATTCAGAGCATTTGGTTCAGTTACCGGAAAGTTATCGCTATCAGAAGATCGATTATTTTCTCAGAACAGAGCATCCTAACAGTCTCTGATAATCAGCTGAAGGAGAAGGCTTACAGATCATTCCTTGACTTGCAGATCTTAATGACACATCATTCAATGATCTTTGGTTCATGGCTGACCTTCCCCAAGGGTCTGCACATTATTCCACTCATTTGAGGAAGTGTTCTATGCATTTAGGTCTGACCTATTTATGTACACGTTACAACTCTTCATTGGAGTTTGTGACCTTCCTTGGCCAACACAGAGGAATCTATTGGTCCGGAGATGATATATATTGATGTGATAGATCCCTAGGAAAGTAGTTCATAACATAGTGATAGTTGATAGTTTAGATTCTTTGTGAAGGAGCTTCAAAGCTTTATCTTGCGCATGTATGTAATCAGGCCTGTGAGCCCTAATTGTAAGCTTGCATGTTGTCGGCCAGATTGTATTTGAATTCTATGATATACTGAATGACTGAATCTGCATTTGCTTTATTTCTTTGAGTTGTTTTCATTGTGTTTACTCTCATTGCACGGTCCGGACAATTCACTTTGTGAACCCTCCTACCGTGACTGCACCAATTAGTGTTTAAAGTGATTTTATATTGTGGAAAAAAATAAAAGAGTTATATATTTTTGAAAATGGGACATATTTAAAAAAAAAGTGATTTATTATTTTCATTATGCAAATTTTCAAATGGGGAGCAAAAAATGGGAATTTCAAAACCCAATTTTGGAAGAAATTGGATTTGCTCATACTAAGAGATCGCTTGGTCGAATTGGATTATGGTAACAACGAAAAAGATTCCCTTCCTCTGTACCTTCAATTTGAGTTAGGTATTTCTCTTGTTGGATATGTATTTATTTTTATTTAATAGAAAATATTATTTTTGGAAAATTGAATTTCCTACCCAAAACCTGTCAAAATTTTCTAAAACTGAATTGTTTCGTGAAAAGTGTGTTGTTGGGTAGAATTGGGACAAGATGGTATATTTGCATTTTTAGTTTTTGGATTTATTGAAAAACATGAAAAGTGCATGAATTTCCCTATTTTGACCTATGATATTTTGTTAAAAAAATTATGTGAGTGGAAAAGATTGTTGTTTGGCTAATTTAGAACAAGAGGGTATGTTTGCATTTTTAGTTTTTGGATTTTTTGGAAAACATGAAAAGTGCATGAATTTCCCTGTTTTGCCTTGTTTGATTTGACTGGAATTTTATGTGATTGAAAAAGTGTATTGTTGGGATAATTTATACCAAGAGGGTATTTTCTAATTTTTAATTTCCTCACTTTTCAAAAATGTTAATTTTCGAGTGATTTTATAGTTGCATTGGGAAACGTGCCTTTAGGGGTAAAACACTCTTTTTCTATTTTTGGGTTCCTTGAAGGAGGAAGCCCTTACCTGTGTGGGTTGGATAGTTCCCAACTCGTTGGATGATGTTGGATGCAAGGAGTATGCTGAATAAGTGCCCCTTGAGCCTATTTGAGTGTTTAGAGTGGTTATCTTCACCTTGTCTCTCATGAGCGAGTGGTGGATGTGCATCTTGAGGCTCTTATGTGTGAGTGGTGGACATGTACCTTGAGGCTCTTATGTGTGAGTGGTGGACGTGAACCTTGAGGCTCTTATGTGTGAGTGGCGGATGGGCACCTTGAGGCTCTATGCGTGAGTGGTAGTATCCTAACCTTAAGGCTCCTATGAGAGTGGAATGTCCTAACCTTGAGGCTCCAATGAGAGTGGAATGTCCTTACCTTGAGGCTCCTATGAGAGTGGTGGTATCCTTACCTTGAGGCTCATATGAGAGTAGTGATACCATGGCTCATATGAGAGTATTGATACCATTATTGATATGCTTGTTGTTGAGTGTTAATCCGTCTTGTGCATTGATTGGTCTGTGTGCCATATGTTGGCTTTATGCTCCTTGTGGAATGAGTAGTATCTCATGCTTTGTGAGCACTAGTGATGCGAGTGTTACCTTATTGTACTTATGTGTGATTCTATCTTGTGACTCTTGTGTGAGTGATGTGTTTGATAAATTGTACTTGATTGAGTGTTCTATGCATTCCTTGGATTGGTGTGAGATGGCCTTGATAGTGGGTTTGCTATGATCATTTACTCCATAGCTCGGGGGTTGCCTAGAGTGGCATAGTCATCTACTATGCTTGACGATGGTAATATGGTTGGGAGGTGAGTAACATTTCCCCATTGGTTCTATCGAGATGATCTTGCAGGAGCTAGATGAGTTCTATGTCTATTTCTAGACATTTGACTATGTTGTTCTATATCCCTGTTGGGGCATTTTGGCGGTAGTTTATTATGATGTATAGTCATGCTTTGTATTATTTATTTATTGGAGTGTGATCCTTCCATGTTTGGGAAGTAGCCTCCGTTGTGTTTTATTTTTATGATGTCCTTTGGTTTGAAAACAAATCATGTTCTAGATGGAGTTTATCATTTTGTGACTTCATCTCATGTGTTGGAAATGGTTAACTGAGGATGTTGGAGTCCTCTATTTTGTATGCTATACTTATATTATGCTTTGCTTATGGATTGGGTTGTATTTTTCCCACATTATGATTGATGTTTCAATGTTTGGTTTTGGGCCAATTCGACGTTGGTGTCGAATGAGCGTGGCATTCTATTTGTAGTTTCTCTTATTTGGCATGTATGTTAGCATTTTGGAAAATGGCTATAATTCTATATATGTTGTTTAAGGTTGTTGAGTGGATGCCTCGTGGTTTGGATCCTTGTGGTTGTACTATTTCAGTGAGGTGTCATAGTTGATCCTCCTTTTAGCTTGTAGGTTGAATGTCGACATGTTTGGTGGGTTGGCCACATGTCGACATTGGTTGTCTCTTTTGAAGAAGCATGTGTCTTGCACCACCTTCTCTCTAGTGCTTTGTGTGACAATTGGGTAATTTTTTGTGCTTTATGTGCAATTATGACATGTGGATGTTACACTTGCATCGACAAAAAATGGTTCGTCCCCTGTTTGTCCATTAATGTCCTAGTGTAAAAGCTAGGCCATTACATGGCTTGAGTCTAGCTGCGGCTATAAAGGAGTTTATTCATATTTATAGAGGCTTGAAAGCCTTCACAAAGCTTACGCAACCGATCATAAATTATCGCACCCTTCTTAAGACTTATCTCAAATGTCTTAGAGAGGTGTGTAAGGGTTGGGAAGGAGTATGTGGGTTACCAAAATAAAGGTGTAGATTTTAATGATTTAAAACAGGTGGTTGGAAGGTGCGTGGGGTGTATAAGGAGGAATAAGGAGGAGTTATAAGGAATCACCATTGTTTTTGGAGGATTTTAATATAATAAGAAGTTGCTACTCTTGGGAGTCATAAGGAATCATAAGGAATTTGTTGTTGATATCACAGGAGTCACAGAAAATTTAGAAGTCAATATTCTTCACTATTGTTCAAAATTTTATGGTGATTGCAGCCTATGCAATGAGAATATAATGAATCGTACAACTCACATCAGGTTGCTCATATTGTAATTTATGAGTTATCAATTTTTATACATATTCAAGGCATTATTCTATGAATCTCTACCAACTGTAAAAAGGTCAGAGAATCATTCTTCTTACCATTATCTCTGTATTTTTTTATATATAACAACATATTGTATTGCTTATCATACTTGTTTCCATCTATAATGAAAGGCAACAAACTGTTTGATGAAATCTCTCTCTATACTCCTTGAATATTGTGATGTATCTTGAATGGTTCATGATCTAAACTTGAAGACAAAGTTGTTCTATAACATAAAACTCATAAATTTTGTGTGATAAGCATGTTGCAAAGTGTTTGACGAAATGTCGGCTTTGCAAAAAAATCAGAAATCTTGTGAGTTTTGGTTAAAATCTAGGTTAAGGATTTTACAAAACTCTAGGCCTACTTGCAGGCAAAGATAATTGTTGAATAGGTTTCACTCTTTCTAGGTGAATCTTAATCCCCTTTTCAATATTGTATGGCCAACCAACTTCCTTTTGTAATGCCAAAGATTGATTTCTTGGGATTGAGTGAGATGCCACAACTTTGGCATCTTTGGAGTACTACTTCAAAGTGATTTAGACGATCTTTCGTCTTCTTATAAAATATAGTTAAATCATCAAGGTATATTACTATGATTTTATTCTTTAGATCTCTGAAGGAAATGTACATAGCCCTTTAAAAACTTGTACCCACATTAATTAGTCCAAACGACATCTTGTTATAGACAAAAATTCCCTAAGAGGTAGTGAAGGTAGTTTTGTGTTGATCTTTAGCAATAACACTGATCAAATTATATCTTGAGAATCCATCAAGCACTGACATAATTTTAGAACCCAAAATACTTTGAAGGATCTAATCCATGTTGGGCAATGGATAGTTATCTTTAAGAGATGCCTAATTTAAATTGCAAAAATCTACACAAATCCTTATTTCCCTAATTTCTTGTACGCTAGCACAATAATTGCCGCCCAAGTATAATGTTGAATGGGGTATATTAGATTAGCTTTTAACATTTTATTCACCTCTTCAAGTATGGTACCGACAATATTTGGATTGTAGTGTCTATGATTTTTCCTATATAGAGTTACCCCAAGCTTCAGAGGAATATAATGTTGCATCTCCCTAGGCATAAATTGGGCCTACCTCCTTTGACATCGATATTCTCCTTCAAATCCAAAATTAACTCCCTATCAGAGAAGTCACTCCCTTCAAAGTATAGATTCATATTTTTTTTTTGTCTTTTTAAGAATGAAATAATTCGTTGATCATCATTGAAATATTGCCAATTCTAAGAGTTGTCTAGGACATTGGTCTTGTAAATTAATTCAAAGGTGTAATTATCTTGTTTAAACTCTAAGCGTAGAATGAGCAATGAAGTGGATACTGCTAAACAATCAGCCTTGGTATTCTTCTCCCTAAGGATAACCTTAATTGAAAATGCATCAAAATCCTTGATGTAGTCCCATACCCTATTCTAATAATGCTTTGGTCTATCATTCATTACTTAGAACTATCTTCTGACTTTATTAATGGCTAGTTCAACATCCCCTACTACCTTTAGTTTCCTAATACCCATTTTTTTGGAACACCTTTGATCTAAGCAAGAGAGATTCATATTTGGTTGTGTTGTTCATGTAATCAAATTCCAATTTAAATGCAGAAAGGATAATTCTTACTCTTTAGGCATATTAAAACAATTCTAGCCCCTAAACCAGATGAAGAGCAACTACCATTGAATTCCAAAGTCCATAATCTAGTACAATAATCTTCCTCTGAAATATGTGGTATGCTAATATCCTTTGCAAAATTTTACATGGTATACTTGGCTTTGGGATCTAGATTTAGGTGTACCTTCTTCGCTTTGGTGGGAATAATAGCATGGGACAAGTCTAGTTAGATTTCTCCACCTAAGTCCTTGCAAATGCTTATGCTCAAAAGCATCCAATAACTAGATGTAATACATGACACTAAAATGGTTAGTTTCATCCTTTTCTATGGGTGAGTAGTGAGGGCTTCCTAAGTATCTTTAATTTAACCTACCAAAGGAACTTGCTTAGACTCCATGGAGTAGTATTTACCTAAAGGCTTGGTGTATGTGTGGGCAACTTGTGTGAGCATTATGTTATCAAATGCATTAAAGTCCAAGATACAATTATTTAGCCCAAAACCAACAATATACAAAGACATACAAAGACATATAGAGTAGGTTAAGATTATTTTTGCAATAAGAGTAACAATATTATCAACTGATGCATAAGTGTGGACAACAAATTTATGATATCTGCAAGCTAACTAGAAACTTCACCCCTAATGTATTGTACTAATTTGTATGGTTGCTTGGAGTTTGATTTTAGATATTCAACTTGTGATATTTGAACCTTAGTCCTATTAAAGTGTTAAATGATATCAAAAGAACTAGAGGAAAACATAGCGTTGGCATCAAAGATATTAATTACATGGTACATATTTTGATTACTCTTAATAGTGCTTTGAAATGGAGAAGAAGAAGGTGAACCGTGAGATGGGGAAGCGACCTTTTTGGTCAAGATATACTTCGGCATATTTCAGTCTCCTTCGTAGCTTTGATTTGATTCTTTTCAAAACCTGGATGCTTCGCAACCTCCTTCCCTTGCCCTTTCTCCATTTTCTAATGTCGGGATCTCGTGAAAACTACAAAAGACTAGTTGTTCATATCATTAATGATATTGTGAGTGTCATCATATTTGTACTCGAGATAACTAAAAGTAGAGTCACCAATAATTTCTTAATTTTATCTACTTCTTTAATAATTTCTAACATCATCATTTGCATATAGTGATCCATCTTTGGTCAAGTTGCACCATCGTGATTAGTAGTCAAATAGAAGTCACAAGCTAAATTATTGATGCAAACCAACTAGAGGTGGTGCTTCAATTGCTAGACATCCTCCATCTTAATGGCTAGTGTTTGAGCATCTTTTAGATCGAGAACATGTGCTCTTCATAGAAAGAAACTTAGACCAGTGGTGAGGCATAGATGAAGAAACATTTTTGGTTATCCAGCATAGGCCTTTTTGGCTAGAGTTATTTTGTTGACTGCCTTATTAAATTTAGCTACAAACTCCCTTATTAGCTAATGGACTTTTTTTTTATTTGTGTCAATTAAGATAACAATATTTCTTCATCCTCTACCATTTTGAACATTTCTTTAAATTTTCTTTTCATTTCATCCTAGTTAGCTATTGACTCAGTAGGTAAGTGACAAAACCACTACGTTGCACCTTCAACAAGGGTCTCTACAAACAAGCAGATTGTGACATCTTCATGTTGGACCTCTAGAACTTTATATGGAATTGTAAACATTGGAATATGTTCTGAACTAGTTTTCCCATGCCCATTGAACTTGAGGAGATTCTTTCATAAACCCTAGGGAAAATCATGTAGTTGGTTTCTAAGAGCTAATGGCCCAATAGTAGCACCTAATAGTACCGGAGTTGCAACAACCATTCTATGAATATTTATTATTATAGGAGACACAATACCTAACAATATTAAAGCTTAGCTTAAGTTTGGAACAACAACTTACTCTTTAATAATTTCATTTCTTCTTTGAACTAGACAGTAAGCTAGGAGATCTCTGCATCTTTTTCACACTTTAAGGATCTAACTTAAATCTCAAAGCCTATTGCAAATTAAAAAAAAAGATATACAATACACTTCTGCTTATCTTTGGGGGTAAATCTTTTATCAACTAGATTTGAAAGAACTTAATGCCTCTATGTTAGTTTTATTGGTTGTGTTGGTGGTGGAACTATTTCAACTTCAATAACTCACATAGGTACAACTATAATTAGACGTAATTTAGAAATCCTTCCTATTTCTTCCCCAATATCTTCTACTTTATGCTAAGAGGTGTGCTACAATCACAATTAGGTGTAAGAAAGGAGCCTCCAAATTCCATGTAAATAAAGATTGGAATATTCATAATTTTGGGACCCTTCTTTTCTTGCTGGCATAGAAGATGGGTACCATGGCTCTTATAAAAAGATTTATCGCCAGACCAAGAAGCTTAAACAATTTCAGGTACAAATTTTCTGGTCTTTACATGTCACCAAGCAAAAAAAGTGGCATATTAACCATTCACGCTTTGTTATTGCAGGCGGAGGAGTTGAGAGTTTGCATAGACAGCGATGGATGCGAAAGAAAAATGAAGTCGTCGCTGGCAAATATGAAAGGTGAACTACCTTGCTTGCACTTAAAGTTTTATTATGTCACTGCAAAGCAGATATTAAAACAATAAAAGGGACTTATCTTTCTCTGAATTACATTTCTTCAAAAGTAATTACACTGAGAAATACAATAGAAACATCTCTCTCGTGACGCTATTTTGCAACTAATTTCTGTCCTAGAGGGCTTTGAATGCACTTGATATAATTAATTTAGGTTAATTTGTATTTATTTTGTGCATTTCGGGTTCTTTTAGTATATGGTTAATCTGTGACCTTTTCCGCTAATGCTTAAACAACACGCTTTCAAGTGTTTTCATAAATTTGAAGCTATTTGATTCGTCTTTGTTTTTTATTAAAATTTGATGCTTCTTGCCGTACTTCTTTAAAGAAATTGGCTTTTTTCTTTTGTGTTTGTAAATCTTGAAATCAGATGCACATCAATTTCCTGTGAATCGAACTTTGAATCAGATGATGGACACCATGAACCGTTTGTTCGATGAGCTTGCTTCGTCTCGTACGACGGAAGAGGCGTTGGAAAATCCATACCTGACTTACCAGAAAATGTGCAACTGGATGAAATAAATGCTGAAATGAAGAATGGGGTTTTGTATGTTTTTGTTCCTAACAGTGAACAGGAGAAGAAACAGGATGTTATCGCTGTCAAATTTGAGTGAATTTATATCTGCTAGAGGGTTTTTGAGCGTATAGTTGTGGTAAAATAGTGTTTTTTATGTGTGTATTGACGGTGTACTTTTGTGTATGATAAAATAATATTTAACTCACACTTTTTCTTGCATGGTTAGATAAATGAGCGAGCATGCGGCTTTAAGTAAAACTAGCACTTGTACTTTTAGGGGTGCAAGGATGAGTTTATAGGAAATACAAGGGAATATGTAAATTTGTTGTTTATTTGTTAGAATAATATAATATTTTATTAATTAGTCGATAGGGTTTTAGTTGTGAGTATTATAGTGTTCGGAATTGTCTCACGCCGTATTTTTTTCTCCGCCGGCAGCCGGTAAATATCTTCTCTGGAGAAAATGCAAGATCAAATTGGTATATCAGATATTATGATTTCAAAGATCAAATCTGTATATCAGATTTTAGCCTTAAATTCTCACTGACTTATTATTTATTTCTCCGGCCGACTTATTCTGCACCGTCCAACTTTTGCGGCAACTGGTAAAGAATAAGATATGAAACCTCGAAATACGTGGGTTGTCTTTTATCTCTGCATCTTTGCCCTCATTCATTTTAGCTCAACAAACCTTGAGCGCCCAGCCTATCAAGGTAACATTTCTCTTGGTATAAAAATCTTTACAACTGCATATATGTACTCTGCCTTTTTTCTATCGTGTATGGTAATTTTCTCAATTGCATTTTGGCCTAAGTGTCCTTTATTTCAATGTCTATTTAAATGTTGGTTTAGATGTCTCTCTAACTGTCATGTAAGATTTTGAAATTTGAAACTTCTTTTTTTTGCTGGTTATATTGAATAATTTCGAGACACTTTCTATTGTGCAAAATTTTTGGTATAGGAAATCCAATTGTGTGAAATTGTTTGATACCTGTTGGTTAATCAAATATACATGGTAAGCAAAAATTTCGGAGGGCAATATACATGGTAAGCAAATATTTCATTTTTAATCTTTTATTTTTGGGTTTCTTATATATTGCCATGTAATCATTTAATTTGCTGACTGTTGATTATGTATTTTGATTGTAGGAGACTAGAAGGATGGCTCCCAAGTGATAAACCCGCCTTTCATTTCCACAAACTCTCTCAAAGTTCAATTAGTTTTTTTGTGTAAAATCTTCACTTGTTTTTTTCTCTCTTCTGTGGCTGTGCTATGTTCTTTGTTTGCTGTGTGATAATCATGAGGGAAGGTACTGCGAATTTTGTTGACATAATTTTGGCCATATTGTTGCCTCCCTTGGGAGTCTTCTTGAAATTTGGCTGCCATGTAATAATCACTAACCTTTTTTTTTTTTTTTTCTATTTTCTAAAATCTGCCCTTAATTTTTTAGTAAATTTTGTTGTTGGGACTGATTGACTGTGTAGATGGAGTCCTAGATATGCTTGTTGCTCACAATTTTGGGCTACTTGCCAGGAATTATTTATGCCATCACCAAAACACCCTAGCTGTCATGCTTTTTTGGGTGTAATTTTTTTTAGGGTTCGGTATTTGCTTAGGGTTTAAGAACTGCCTTATTGGAGAAGAATAATGAAGGGTTTGCAGCAGTAGTTTTTTTGTATGTCCACTCATGGGTTGTTCTATCGGCGTATTCCTTGAACCTCATATGGGTGCAAGTGCTAGTTATTTCAAATCTAGTGATAACTTATTTGTATGACTGTTCATTATGGTATCACTAGAACAAATGTGTTCAAGCCCATTCATTAAAGCCAAAGATTTCTTTTGCAATTTAGTTCCTTCTCTTTCTTGTGGGTTTCAGAGATACTTAAACATTCTTTGTACCCTAACCAATTGAATTTTTTTTTTACCAAATATCGTTATGACATTCCTACCCTTCATATGGAAAATTTAAAGTAAATATACTTAGCAAAAAATGTTTTACCTATTTCTTATAAGTTATTTTGTGTACATCCCCCTGCTTCTATAATTTGCTTCATTTGCTTGGATTTCTAGGATATTCATCTACCACTATATCTCTACCCAAATCTTGTAAAAGATCATGCATTTTGAGGCGGGGTAGGAAACAACTAAAGATCCTACTACTAGCAGTAGATAGAAGAGGAATCCATAAAAGGATATTACAAGTATCGATCCATGGCTATAGATGGATATTTGAATTATCTGTTTGGGGGGAAGGGGAATTGAGGTCCCACTCATTATCATCATTGATCTTTATAAGCAATTTAAGTTGAAGATTATGGAGGGCTATATTTACATTTGTAATCCCAAATCTTCCTAGCTCTTTTGTATATTAGGAAATGAAGATGTAGGCAATGACATATTTAAGGCTTGAAAAAACTCTAGATAATCAACACTCTCAAGCATTATACTTGTGCTTTAGTCTAACATTTATCACTCATATTTGTGTCATACAAAAATGCACCCAAAAACCTATAATGTAGGGGGAACACAATTATAAGCCTTGGTGATCTTTATGCATAGGTCTTGGTAAGTTTCACCTAGATGTGCTTTCAAAAATGCATGCAAACTAAATAACTCTAAAGCTTTATCCTCCTTTAAGACCTTGCAATTTGTAGATATTTTAAGTATGCATGCTTAAATTTAGGCTATGGCAATCACAAGTAGTTAAATTTACTCTACTTCCATGTCCACAACAATCTAACATAAATTTGTCTAAATGCCTCCAATAGTCAACTTTATTTAAGATGACAAGAGGTTGTAAATAAGAGCTCAAAGAACATACTAAGATGCTTAGTCAACAACAACCCTAAGCAATGAGTTTTGGTTCTATCCAAGTTGAATTCCCCTATAATACTAATAATTATAGATATATAGGTAAATCTACATTTTTCAAATTATGTATGGTGTCAATTGTAAAGGAATTATATATAAACTACACCAATAAGAACATACACTATTAATTTCAAACCTTCCAATATGACTCTAAATTCATGCCTTACAAAACAAATTTATAACAAACAAATAAATAAACACTCATCGCTTGAGGAAGGCAAAGAGGAGCCAAACAAAGGAGAATGTCAGCGATACTTACTATGTAAGGCATCATTTAATGACTTACGAAATGAACAAAACATTATTTGTTCATAGATTTCACAGATCTAAAACACAAGCAAAAATTCAAGGCAATTGATCATCTCTAGTAGTCGGTGTTGATAACTTCGAATTTGAAGCCTTCAACACTCCAAATGCCACATCACACACAAAAACTACATATCCAATGAAACGAAAACATATGTAAAATAGACGCTACATAAATCACATATCAAAGAAGGAATCAAACGTGTATGGACATAATCAATGGTCCTAAACGAGGGTTTCAAAAACTATGAACCTGAAATATATAGAAAATTAGGGAAAAAATGAATGCTTAAGATTAGCCTTGGAAGATGGCGATAGCTCTATGGAGGTCAGTTTGATGTGTCATCATTTTGCCTATTTTTTTCCAAGCGTAAGTTAGTCCAAACATGTCATAGGCATAAAAAGATAGGAAGTATCCACCAGCAAAAGATATTATTGGTTACCCTAGCTGCAACCAAGAACAACAACAATTTCCCATTAACACACAACCAAAGAAAATTTAAGCAACATAAACTAATGAGATATACATTGCAGAACAAAGGAGGAGAATATACTCATAGTACATGTTTGGGTAGAAAACTAGAGATGCCATGTTGATGCCATGGTTAAACAATTTAAAAAAATATAGATAGATGAAATATCAAAATATAATTTTCATTTCATTATTTTACCATTTTACACAATGCTTACAAAAATTGGCTATCTGATGGTATTACAAAGCATAAATTGATTCAAACAAGAAAACTAGACTTTTGAGGTTGCATTCTTCATATTTTACCCCAAGATGCTTGCAAGCCTCTTTCCATGTTATGCTATCTGAAGATTTGCAAATTTAAATTTGGTGAGTCCATAAAGAAATGAAGCAAATATTGACAAAGCAGTCCTTTATGGTAGTGGATTTTGTCTTGGATAGATATGATTGATTGGCAATTTACCATTCTTTGAAGTATATCCATGTATGGATAGTTCTTTTACTCAAAGAGTGACATTGTAACACTTTAACTTTATCTGTGAGGCTCATTGAGCCAAATGAGGAGGTTAACGATTTAAATAGGGAAACGTAGAAGAGAGCTAAGCTAACAAATATATCTTCCTATTGAGTCTATTTTCAATTCACTATGATTGGTGAGAAAACTGCAATACATGAGAAGAATAGTATGAACAATTTGTTCACCCAGTTCATTACTTTTTGGATAACGAGTTGCCAGGGACACAATGAATTTGACCATAAATCTTAAACAAGACATTTGCCTCCAAAGATATATCCATCTCCGTGAAAGAATAGAAGAACATATGGCATCTTTCAAAGAATGCTTGCTTAAGATGTGAGAACAAAGCAGAGTATCAGGAAAACTGCTTAATTGATTTGTTACCATTCTATGTTTAAATTGTTTAGACATTGCAGAGTTTGTATTTCGGTAGAACAGGTAGAATGAGGTGCTTAGTGGGTAGTCTTCAAAACTTGGGAATATCTACAACAAAGAATGCATCCATCTATCAAACCTTTCATCTACATTGTGAATGCATTATTTGAAGTGTATGAGATGAGATATAATATGTACATTTCTACTAATATGACTTCTTTGAATTATAATTTCCTTTTAGTACTATTTTCAATTAATGATAGTAGAAAATCTGCAAGATATCAAATTATTTGATATGTAATACGTGTTGAGATAAGCATATTAAATTTTAAAAGAATGCTTTCGAATGTGAAACAAATGGAGGCTTCCAAATGTGAAACAAATGGGAGCGCTATATGTATGACATCAACATGTGATGCATCATGGATGTTGATTGTCGATTTTGGAGAGCTCTTAAACAACAGAGACTTGTTTTTTGGCAACCTGAAACTTGTTTTGTGGTGTGAGATAGGTTTGCCGAGACTTATGTGGACTTGCAAGTCCACTTAAAAAAGCCTATCGACTAATTAGTGGCATTTACACATGCATAATATACATGAAAAATAGATGGGTTAGTTGTTGCCATCAACTTCCTATAACAACTCCCTTGGAGGGTCGTGTTCCTAGGGGAGTGGGAAGGAATGGGAGAAAAGAGTCTTTTAGCACCCACTTTAGATATGTCGATAGTTAAGTTGAATGTCAACATAAATTTCACTACCATTTAATGAAAAATGGAGTTGAAATTATGTACTGGTACTAAATTACCAATGTATCATAAAATGCCCTTTGAAGCAAAACTTTCAAACTCCACTGTAAATAAATGGTAACCACTATTCAATTCAAAAAATCATCCACAACATAATCATCTAATAAATCTAATTGGTTATATTTATAGGAGCAGGTGCTTCGGCACTTCAGGATATATAATAATATGAATTTATTTTATTAGCTTAATAGTTGATGATGATTATATGTAAATTTATATATTTTTAGAGGATATTTATAAAGATATATTTATAGAAGATAAATTCAAATGTCAATATATTTATTTATATTTATATACAAATGAATCCAAGCATGTAATTTTACTTTATTAATTAAACTAAATGGTTTTAAAGTAAAATAAAATAGCTCTTTTAACCCTAAAATTACATATATCAATTTTATAATTTAACAAATGAACAATATAGAACAATACTTACATCAAAGTAAAAAACCCTAGCAGAAACCCTAACAAACAAAACTATTTCCAATAAAAGTCAAAGCCCTAACATAAAAAATTCCAAATTTATTATTTTTGATGAAGTTTACCAAATTTTGAATTTGTACAAAAAAAATTAGGTAAAGACTTAGTTCCCAATTATAGTTGGGACAATATTTACCCATTGTTTTGATTTTATCCATTAAGAAAAATGTACACGATGCTCCCCTTAATCAAACTTAAAAAATTATCTTTGAATGTTTATTACATATTATGATATGAGTTTTAGGCCACAGTTTGTAGCCCATTGCTACAATAAGTGGCAAAATATTGCACTTACCATAGATTTAAATAGATATGCCAACCCTAATTATAACCGTAACACTAATCCTAATTCTATTAATGTTAGCCCTAATTCTTGTTGGCAAGAGACATTGTGTGGCTTCATGAATGTTGTCATTGATGGCAACAAAGTCCATCCCACACATCCGCAGGACATAGTATGTCTATACCGGAAGTCAGATTGAAGAGTATCTTGGTCCGGTGAGCAAGAACAGAGCATGCAACAAGGTCTGACAATCAGGTCTAGACCTCTCAGAGGAAGTATCTCAGTAAAGTGCAGACTTGGGGAGTCAAGAGGAGTGCCATTACTGATACATTCCATGGATTGAGCCTCCGGTGATGAAAGAGTAAAGAGATATGAGCACCTAAGTATTGGGTTCTTGTTTGGCAGAGTAGACTGAGGAAGACCTGACCGGCAGGGCATCAGATCTTAATCTGGATGAGATATTGATGGTGATCAAATTTCTTGAGGTATCATTTATGATTGGCTGACATGATTGATGACTTCTATAAGCATCTCTTTGATACGCATCACTTGGTAAGCAAGGATTCAGTCGACAGACCAGAGTTTGGAAAAATATTGAGTATTCCGGATGCCGACTAGAAAGATGTTGAAATCCTTTGTGCGGATATATATACCAGATGGATTTCGATGAGAAGGTGTGTGTGGTGTATTGTGAAGTGCAAAGAAAAGCAGAGAACAGTGTGGAAGCAGTAATACAGGTCTGGTATGTGATAGGACAACAACACCAAAGAAGAGGAAGAATGAAGTTCAGTAGATCGGTGTATTGAGCCTAATCAGAACTGAACCTTAGCATATGTGGATGCTTCTCATCAGTTCAAGTATCTTGTTACTTTCTTTGTACCTTGTAGACAGTGAGTCTCTTGTAGGCAGTGAGCTTCTTGTGAGCAGTGTGCTAGGGCAATGAGCCCTAATTGGCAAGTGCCATTTGTACTTCTATTATTTTAACAGAGAATACAATCTTGGGTTAGTCACCCCGTGGTTTTTCCCTTAACAGGGTTTTCCACATCAAAATCATTGTGTTATGTGTATTGATTTTGTTTCTACTATCATGGTTATGGATGTTTATTTATTTTGATGTTGCACTAGTTATAAAAGAAGAACAGAAAGTCAAATTACTTAAGATAACTGATTCACCCCCCCTCTCAGTTATCAACAATTGGTATCAGAGCCAAGTTCCTCCAAACATAGCCTAACAACTTGAAGAAGAACTGGGGATTCAAATGGATATGTATGGTATGAGGGAACAACTTCAGTCTGCCCTTGATGATCTTGAGCAATCTCACTCTGAAGTCAATAACTTGAGAGAAAGACTCAAACAAGCTGATGATTTCATAAATGAACTAAAGGAGAAACTGAGTATCTCTATGAAAAAGAGAAAGGAACTTCTTCAGCAATTAGCAAATCAAAGTGAAGCCAATGATACTAATGAAGATCTGAATGAGAAGAACAAATTATGTGAGAAGCTATCAAAAGAGGTCATTATGGTAAGACATGAAATGGAATCAGGAGTTATGAAATTCACCTAAGAAATTGAAGAGAAAAGAAAGACTGAAGATAATCTAAAACAATCTCTCAAGGAGAAATCAGAAGACTGCCACAAAATGGATAGAATAATTAGGCATTTGGAATCTGATCTTGAAGAAGCTAGAGATAATGAAGAACAACTTGAGAATCAGATTGTCACTCTAAAAAGGGATCTTCAAACAGCAAATGAATACAAAGAGAAATTCAAGATAAGCTCTACTCAGCTTGAAGTTCTTCTTGAAAGCCAAAAGAGGGTAGATGACAAGCAAGGCTTGGGGTATGAGAAAGGTGAAAGCTCCGGATCCAGTCAGAAGAACTCTGGATCAGGAAATCCAAGAAATAGGCCTAGAAGATCTCCGTTAAGGCAACCAAATGCTCAAAGGTATCCATCCTTCAATGGATACTGCCACAATTGCAATAATTTTGGTCATAAAGCAAATTAGTGTAGAAGAAGAATGAATCAGACTAATTCATCCTTCTCCGAATAGTGTTTTAATTGCAAAAGGTATGGTCACAAATCTCATGAGTGTAGAAATATGCAAATAAATAATTCATTCAATGGTAGATGCTTTGTATGCAATAGAATGGGACATACGGCTAATCAGTGTAGATCAAGAGGATATCAGTCAAATATGCAAACAAATGTTGTTTGCTACAACTGCAATAGACCTGGTCATATTGCCAAATTCTGCAGAAGTAAGAATCAGGACAAAAAGGGTTCAGTGCATCATAATCAAAACCAATACAAAGGAAAAGTGAATGTGGATGAAATTCAAAGGGAGATGAACAAGATTTGGGTGAAGAGGAGTATAGAAAATGTTGAGGATGGATCCGCACTAGAATCTGATGCTGATATTCCTTCCAGAAACTAAATAGATGAGCTTTGGCTCAGGGGGAGTCACAAAAGAAAACAAGTTCCCCCAGGCAGTCAATTGGTGCCTAAAATTGGCACATGGAAAGTTGCGGATTAAAGGGTTCTCAGAGAAACATCTAAATAAGCCTTGATAAAGATATGGAAGATCTGCAAGAAATTTAGAAGAGGTTAATCTACCAAGATTGATCTGATTTAACAGTCATCCGGTAAGAACAGGATTTTCACAGTTAGATTCGGTATGATTCAAATTGAGGTATCTTGATCTGCGGATAAATGGAATGATTGGAGAAAGGTAGATAGATTGCTAATATTCACCAAGAATAACTCTAAGTGCATCTCAGTAATCCGGAAAGATCTCTCTCAGAAACAAGGAAAACAAGGCAACCAGAATAACCTAAGTTGTGCATTTATTGCAAAATGGAATTAGGGTTTGCACAGAAATAAAAAGGGTTCTTTTGTTCATCATTTGTACATTTGCATTTGAGAAAAAGAGAAAAGGAGCTCTACAACAAAATTTTCTCAAGCCCCTCGAAGATCAACCATAGAAATCGATTTATCCAGCAATTCGATCCGACTCATTTCGTGAACCCTAAAAGCGTAAAAAGTATTTTCCGCTCTTGAATCTCTCTCTAAATCCTTTGAAAGATGGCTACTCCGAGTGTTGTGAAGATCACTGATAGGCCACGACCTAAATTCAAGAAACATCCCTACAAATCCCTAGAAGTTGATCCTCTAGGCGCATTTTCTAGCATTTCGCATGGGGTTTTGCATGTAGAAGATGTTAGGGCATATATTCATGCAAACATTGAGGAATTTGGGGAATCCAAGCTAATGGATATCTATCACAATCAGTTAATAGATGATTCATTTGAACTCAAACCTCAGTACAAGGCTATCCGGGACAAACATTTTGGACATTACATCCATTTACCCTGTTTTGCTGAAGATGAATGGGTCCGGTATGTTCTGAGTAGATTGCATGACAACTTTATGTGGTTGATGAGGCCATAAGATAACCAAGGATGCAATTAGGGCAGTTACCGGATTGCACTCATCTGGTGGGTTACCTGCTCTCAAATCTGTCACGAATCAGATAGTGAGTGAGGCAACTAGATCAAAATTTGACAAGAGAGCAATGACTATAGAAGATATCACTGATCCAGATATCAAGTTTGCATCTATGATAATTGGCTATAAGATATATCACTCTAGCAGGGAGAATTCAATATCCGGAACTGTTGTATATACTGCTTATGAAATGCTGAGGAAAAATGTTGACTATGATCTCTGTGAGCTTCTTCTGAGCCGACTGTTAGAAAACTTACAAAAGATCAAGAAGGACAAAAAAACTCATTCAAATATGGTGGTCTGATATTGTGTTTATTCTTTTACTTTATGAATGAGCTACCCGGATCCAGTGGTTGGATATGGCAAAATGACAGACCAGTAGCCATACAAATCAGAGATTATTTGCATGGAATTGGTGATGCCAAGGCACAGAATACAGCACTCTGGGGCTACTTCAAGAACTTTTAGAGTATGATGCAAGCCAGGGAAAGAATCCCTCAATCATTGGTTGAGAAGTACAAGGATACAGTGTGCTTTATGGTGGACACTGATCAATGCCTAATAAAGGCAGTGGAACCTAGAATAGTGTGGATCATGCCAATGGGGTATGAGGTTGATGAGAAAATCCTAGAGCTACACATCCAACACCTGCTGAGTCAACCCCAGGACTCTAAGGCATAAAGGTTTGGGACCTTCCAAGAGTTGAGTGTAAAAGTTCATGTTGAACTGAGACAGCCTAAGATCAAGAAAAAAATAAGAAGGGAAGTAGAAGAATTCACCAAAAGGCATGGAATATCAAAGGAGGCAGTTGATGCCAACAAAGAGAAGATGGAAAGGGAAGAGAAAGAAAGGCAAGAAACTGAGAAAGAAAGTGCTCTGGTGCAAGCCCCCTCCCGTACCAGATCCTCTAAGAGCTCTGCACCTACCACCTCTAAGAGCCAGAAAGCATCAAAACTGGAAGTCAGAACATCTGGAAAGGGAGAGAAGAGAACTAATACAAAGGCCACAAGGTCTTACACCAGCCAAAAGGATGATGAAGAGACTGAGTCAGATGAGGAGGTCAAGAAAATGAAGAAGAAGAAGAAAGCATCCAGTGAATCCTCTACCGGTCATAACAAGGAAGAAGAGGCAGAAGAATTCGTTGAAAGGCCTACTCTCTGCATTGATGATATCATCAAATCAATCACTGTGGATGGAAACTTGAAACCAATGATTGAATTTTATGATGATTATAGTGAAACTGATCCGAAGATCCTGCAAGAAGCTACAGTCAGGTATTTAAACATCTACAACAAAGCATTCATTGAAATTATATCTCTGATTCCTAAAAGTTTAGAAAAGGAACTTGAAATGAGAAAGAACAATGCCATGGCAAAAGACCTAGAAATCTGGGAGTAGATTGCTATCCAACTCTATCCTTCCATCACTCCTCAACAAAAGAACATGATCTTCAAGGATTGCAAGGATGAGTTTTGGAGCAAAGCCAGAATGAATAAGCTTATGCTCGAAGAAACTGATCAAGTGGCTAAAGAAACAGAAGATATCCTCCGGAATGCTTTTAAAAGATTCAATCTTCCGGTTATAGAGGACTTAGGTGATGAACCCTCTGCCATGGATGACAAAGGAGAGTCTACTGAGATAGTTGCAGAAGAGACAAAGGAGACAAGTAAAGAGAAAGCTAAGGACTTAGATTCCTCTGTTCTGGAAGAGGAAGTTCATGGACAAGAAGACACCTCTCTTCCGGATCCCCCTGCAAACTTTGAAATTGAAGGAAAAGATAGAAAAGAAGAGAGCATCAATCAAGAAGAAGAAGTGAAGGGAAGAGAAGAAGGTCAAACAGAGAAGACCACAAGTGACAGTGCTGAGGCCATAGAAGGAAAGGAAACTCTGTCTCTGGCAAGAGACACTGCAGAAGCTGTCAAGGACTTCCTAACAAAAGAAATGATGGAATTGGATGAACCGGAGCTACTTCGAGGACCATTCAATTTTGATTTCCTCTCCCCGGTTCAAACTATGAAGATAGCATCCTTTGCTCAAGCAAAGGCAAAATAAAAACTTTTGAAGTCTCACATGGAAGACTGTGAGCTAATAGAAATTGCATCTGATGTGCTAGAGAAAATCATGCCATCCTTCCAAAAGGATCCTTCAGCCTCCACATCCAGTAATCTAAAGTCTCTTGTTAATTTTGTTAATACACATTTTGACTCTTTAGAGAAAGTAGCAGAAGAGAAAGTCCGGAAAGAATTTTTGGGCAAGAGATTCTCTGAAGTACAAGGGCTAATATCTAATGATAGGAGAAATATGGATATTGGGATAAAGAGCTTAGAAAATGCTCTCAAAGATGGCGGAGAAATATATAAATTTTGTTTATCCTGGTCTAAAGTGACAAAGGATATTGAGAAGAAAGTGAAAGAACAAGAGGATAAACTGTTAAGTCTATTTCAAAGTTTTGATTCTCTCACCTCTTCCATAGTAAATCAAGAGTGTCAAACTATTACACTCATAAATGAAATAAAGAAGATTGAGAAGGAGAAGAAAAATAGAATAAACAGGTTAAGTGAACTTAGAGGGATAATTATCCCAAAATTAGAGGCCATGCATGAGGCCCTATCTAATGCTCAGACCACAGCCCGGACCAGTGATTCGACAGATCTAAAGAGGGCAGAAGCTTTTGTATTCCTGTTGAGTGGTCACATCTCAATTTTGGACAAGATGAAGCAGAGTTGGGCAACAAAATTTGTCCAATTGAAGACAACTTTTGCAGATATACTTCAATATATGTAAGTATACCATGTATAAATACTTATGTGGCTAAGTATAGTTGGATTTTTTTTAAAATTTTGGTGTGCGGATTCTACCCTTTGCCATTGATGTCAAAGGGGGAGTGAGGAGCAGTGAAAATGTGGAATCTATCTAAGGGGGAGCTCTGGAAAAGTGTACATTAGAACAGAGCATCAGCCAAGGGGGAGTGTAGTGTGACAGTCATTTTTCACTAAGTGTTGCCATCAATGCCAAAGGGGGAGATTGTTGGCAAGAGACACTGTGTGGCTTCATGAATGTTGTCATTGATGGCAACAAAGTCCATCCCACACATCCACAGGACATGGTATGTCTATACTGGAAGTTAGATTGAAGAGTATCTTAGTCCGGTGAGCAAGAACAGAGCATGCAGCAAGGTCTGACAATTAGGTCTGGACCTCTCAGAGGAAGTATCTCAGTAAAGTGCAGACTTGGGGAAGTCAAGAGGAGTACCATGACTGATACATTCCATGGATTGAGCCTCCAGTGATGAAAGAGTAAAGAGATATGAGCACCTAAGTATTGGGTTCCTATTTGGCAGAGTAGACTAAGGAAGACCTGACCGGCAGTGCATCAGATCTTAATCCGGATGAGTTATTGATGGTGATCAAGTTTCTTGAGCTATCATTCATGATTGGCCGACATGATTGATGATTTCTATAAGCATCTTTTTGATACGCATCACTTGGTAAGCAAGGATTCAGCCGACAAACCAGAGTTTGGGAAAATATTGAGTATTCCGAATGCTGACTAGAAAGATGTTGAAATCCTTTGTGCGGATATATATACCAGATGGATTTCGATGAGAAGGTGTGTGTGGTGTATTGTGAAGTGTGAAGAAAAGCAGAGAGTAGTGTGGAAGCAGTAATACAGGTTCGGTATGTGACATGACAGCAGCACCAAAGAAGAGGAAGAATGGAGTGCAGTAGATCAGTGTATTAAGCCTAACTGAAACTAAACCTCAGCATATGTGGATGTTTCTCATCAGCTCAAGTATCTTGTTACTTTCTTTGTACCTTGTAGACAGTGAGTCTCTTGTAGGCAGTGAGCCTCTTGTGAGCAGTGAGCCCTAATTGGCAAGTGCCATTTTGTACTTCTATTCTTTTAACAGAGAATACAGTCTTGGGTTAGTCACCCCGTGGTTTTTCCCTTAACAGGGTTTTCCACATCAAAATCATTGTGTTATGTGTATTGATTTTATTTCTGCTATCATGGTTATGGATGCTTATTTGTTTTGATGCTGCACTAGTTATAAAAGAAGAACAGAAAGTCAAATTACTTAAGATAACTGATTCACCCCCCCTCTCAGTTATCAACAATTAACCTTGACCCTAATTTGAACCCTGACTCTAATTCAAACCTTAACCCTATTTCTAATCCTAATTCTAAACCTAACCCCAATTCTAATTCTAATCGTAACCCTAACCCTAAATCTAACCCTAGCCCTAATTTTAACTATAAGTGTAACCCTAACCCTAACTCTAAAGTTACATATAAATCTAACTCTAACTCTAACCCTAAAATTACATATAGTTCTAACCCTAAAACTAGCCTTAACCCTAACCCTAATCCCAACCATGACGCTAACCCTAACCCCAACCCTAAAATTACATATAATTCTAAAGCTAACTCAAAACCTAACCTTGACCCATAATTCTAACCCTAACCCTAACCTTGATTCTAATCCTAATACTAACCCTAACCCTTATTCAATTCTAATTGTAATCCTTATTCGAACCCTAACCGTAATTCTAACTCTCGCCCTAATTCTAACCTTAAATCTAATTCTAATTATAACCCTAATAATTGTAACCCTGGCCCTAATTCTAACCGTAACCCTAACACTAATCCTAACCCTAGACCTAAAATTACATATAGTTCTAACCCTAACCCTAATCTAGCCCTATTTCTAACCCTAACCCTAACTCTAATTCTAATCCTAACCCTAACCCTAATTCTAATTGTAACCCTAACCCTAATCCTCATTCTAATTCTAATCCTAACCCTAACCCTATCCCAAACCTTAAACCTAATTCTAATTGTAACCCTAACCTTAATCCTAGACCTAATTCTAACCCTAACCCTAATTCTAATCATAATCCTTATTCTAACCCTAAATTTAACTGTAATCCTAAACCTAACCTACCCTAACCTTGATTCTAACCTTATCCCTAATTCTATTTGTAACCCTAAACCTAATTCTTAAAATTATGTTGGGTACTGAATTAGCATCTTACATGTTGCGACTACGAATGCTACTAGCATATCTATCTTTTAAAATTTTTATCTAAATATGCCAAGAGATAGCCTTCTCAAGGCACCTATTCCCCTTATATATGACAAATTGATTAAAAATAGGTGCCTAAGAAGGATATCTCTTGGCATATTTTAGAAAGATTTTTAAAAGATAGATATGCTAGTAATCTAATACATCTACAACCCTATTGTAGCCTATGTTGTTGTGGTGATTTTCCACAAAAGAGCTCAAAAGTTGGAGATTAAATCATCTTATTCTACTTCTAACCAATTAAGATTTGACTATACACCAATTATTTTTCACATCTACATGTAGGGAATTTTTATAAATATCTCTTGAAATAAATGGGGAAAACTAGGTCTTTAATAGAGTAACCAAAAATTATTGTTGGCAAGAAAATTGGTATTTACCAATTTCCAACAATTTTAGAGTAAAAACCCCTCCTCAAAATAGGTGAGGTTTCCCTTATTAAACTAAAACCAAAATGGACCAAACATATTAAAAGATATGTACAACATACCATATTGACAATTTTTATAGATTTGTTTATGAGTAGAGTTTTAGTTGAAAATTAAAGGAAAATGAATGATGGAAAAGGAAAGATATGAGTTAAACCAAATAGAAATTAGAATTTGATTTAATCCTACACAAGAAAAATAAACTAAATGTAACAACCTTTTAGCACATGCAGATTTATAAGGAAATTTTAAAAAAATGAGATTATACACCATCACAAGAAGATGCAAAATTAAAATTGATTTGAACACAAAGTTTTGATTTAGTTTATATTCATTCTTCAAAAAGCTTAAAGTCTCAATGTTCTTTACAAGTTCTACAAAATTACCAACAATTCCCTCTACAGTGCTTAAAAATACAATATTAAGAGGAAATGACTTTCCAATTTCTCTCCATGATAAATTCCTATTTCGATTAAATAAACTTTTCAAATATTTGAAAATAATATTTAATACAGTAATTCCAAACTTTTATGCACTTTTTGGAATAAATAAAATATTTTGTGCAAACTATAGAACATGAAACATTAAATTTAACATTACAAATTAGGCCAAAATTGATGTTCATTTGAGTGCCATGTAACCTCAATTAATCATCTTCAACATTAATGATTTCTTTCTTGCTATTGCAAACCTGCTTAAATGGTAATACCTAAATTTGTCGATTGCTTCTTTAACTGCTTCCATATCTGGTCCTTTAGAATTATTTCTCCAATGTGAGGCGCCATAATTTGTAAGTCGGACATCATTAATATTCTTCATAGAGACTTCCTTAACAATTTCTCCAATATCACCACACATCAAATGCCTTTTTTTCTTCCTTGTCTTCAACAAGATCATCATCACGAAAGTGCTCCTTTGACATCAATGACAATAATATGAATTCATTATTTCCTTTGACATCAATGACAACAATATTTCCAACAATCTCCCCCTTTGTCATTGATGTCAACCTTGCAAAGAAATAACCTGTGAATACGACAATAACATAATACTCCCTCTTTCTACACTACTTCCCCTTTATGTATCTCTCCCCCTTTGACATCAATGGCAAAGGGATGTAACATACTTCTCTCCTTCATGATGTGATTCTCCCTCTTTTTTTGTGATGCTCCCCCTATCTGTAATACTTCCTCTTGACATCAATGGCATCATTCTTCCTTTTCCTGTAACTCTCCCAAAGAATCTTCATCAGCTGATCTATCTCTAAATTTTCTTCTCCACGGAACTTAAAGATAAGGCAATGATTAGCTCTCTTTGAATTCATACTTCTCCTTATGGACTTAGTAATACCTCTTATGCATGAAATGCATTTTGCACAAGCATAGATCTTTCTTTCTCTTTTTTTGTGATGCTCCCCCTATCTGTAATACTTCCTCTTGACATCAATGGCATCATTCTTCCTTTTCCTGTAACTCTCCCAAAGAATCTTCATCAGCTGATCTATCTCTAAATTTTCTTCTCCACGGAACTAAAAGATAAGGCAATGATTAGCTCTCTCTGAATTCATACTTCTCCTTATGGACTTAGTGATACCTCTTATGCATGAAATGCATTTTGCACAAGCATAGATCTTTCTTTCTCCAATTTCTCTCCATGATAAATTCCTATTCCAATTAAATAAACTTTTCAAATATTTGAAAATAATATTTATTACAGTAGTTCCAAACTTTTATGCACTTTTTGGAATAAATAAAATATTTTGTGCAAACTATAGAACATGAAACATTAAATTTAACATTACAAATTAGGCCAAAATTGATGTTCATTTGAGTGCCATGTAACCTCAATTAATCATCTTCAACATTAATGATTTCTTTCTTGCTATTGCAACCCTGCTTAAATGGTAATACCTAAATTTGTCGATTGCTTCTTTAACTGCTTCCATATCTGGTCCTTTAGAATACCTCTAACACACATGCCTAGATGTATGGATGCTTAACACTTATGAGGGTATGCTCCAGCACTTGTCCAATTATTTTTTAAATTCTTTACATAAATATTGTGATTGTGTATGTTGGTCTCTAGCTGTAACAACAAATTTGATTACTTCTCTTTTATCCTTTTGACAAATTGTTCTTTACATTGCTCATGGAGTTCATAGATATTTGATCATCATAGAATTCACACAATTTTTCCTATGCAATCTTGTGTGTCACACAAAGCATCACGAGCTATAACATCCACTTATTTGAATTTGGCCTTTCTTGCCTCGAGTATTTTGATCCTAAAAATAATGTCTTTGAGCCATTCTAAATGTAAACCTATATTTGACACTCTAAAATCCCTTTTGCTACAAGGATGTCAAAATTAGCCCTAGTCATTTCCTTGATCTATGGTAAATTCCATTCTAGATACTATTTGATTATGAATTTGGTGGTATAAAATACAAGCTTCACCAATAAGCTTCCCACCCAATGCCATCAACTCATCTATCCAAGTTTTAGCTGCTTTCATGATGTAACAAATTTCTCTAGCCTGGAGCATGTCCTTGTCAACAATATTTATAAATTAGGGTGCAAGCATTGGCATGGAGGATTGGATAGGGCCCACTAGATATTGCATGTATGACATTAGTTGTTTCACCTTTTCTTTAAGATTTTCTTTAGTTTCTTTATACTTATCCATCTTTTGTATCATTGTGTTGATGGTTGTCTTTACATTTTATTTCATGCCTTCTCTCATTTGCTTCCAAGGGGCTACTTTAGAGATATAGTAATCTAATGTTTCCATCTCCCCTTCTGCTTTGTCACATGAAGGGGTAGCAATTTTCATGAATCTCATAGCTTGTGCATCTTTAGAAATGGAAGATCTAATTTTGGGTCTTTTAGGAGGAGATGGACATGTAAAGAGAGTTTCCAACTTGGAAAAGTCTTCATTCATTGGTCCAATGACCCTCTTTCTTCTTTTAAATATTTGACTAAGCCATATTAGAGCATCTGAGGTGGAAACATATACTTGTGTCACAATTTCATTTTCAACCTACTCCCTTTGAGGATTCTTCTCTGAAGGTAGAGGAGGAGATGCTTGATGGGAAGGAGATGTCTCTAGAGGTGTAGTTAGAGATGCTTGTGGGGATGGAGACTTCTCTGGAGGTGGAGGCTATTTCAGAGGAGATGAAGGAGGATATTTTTGAGGAGATCGCTAAGGAAGCGGAGAAGGGGATCCTTGGGAGGAGAAGAAATAGGTTGCTCTTTGGGAGATGAGGTTCACTTAGGAGGAGAAGGAGTTGACCTTTGCAGGGATGAAGAAGAGGAAGCTACGTTTTGTGTATCTTCACCTTCCTTAGTGATTCCTATAAAATTGATAGTTATCTGAGGATTTTTCTTCTTCCTCAGTAGCTTCTTTGCATCCTCTGATGGTTCTTCTCCCAAGCCCTCAATATTTACCATTTTGTCAATAGTTGCTTATGTAACTCTGGAAGAAGCTTGCTTCTATTTGGGTGACCTTTAAACTTTCTTTTTTTCTTCTTCTTTAGTGATTCTTCCTTCTTCTTCATTGGTTCCTTCAATTTCCTTTTTAACCACGATAAGCTCTTTTTTATCACATTATGAGTCCTTTCTACATTAAACACATATTCCAAAATAGACTAATCAATTTGGTAAATTGACTTATCAAAGAACTATTGTTCCTCATGTGTAGGCTCCCAAATTTTACGTTTATTTGGTATTTATTTGAGTACATCTTTTATCTCAAAAGATTGAATCTAGAATGTTGTGAGTCTATAATAATCTCTTTTCCTCTCTTTGTGCTCATCATCACACTTAGCCCAAAATTCTTCAATACTTCCACCTGCTTTGTGTGCATATGCTAGCCCTACTTGTTTTTTAATGAGTCCTCTGGGATCATATTTCATTCTCCTTTCGAAGGGAGAAAGTGTTACCATAGTCATTTTTGCTTTTGCACTTTTCATACTTAAATAGGTTGGGCAAGTGTAATCCCCAATTACTAGTGGAAATTAGATACTCATTTTATGTTTGCAATAAGACCTTTTGAACTTCTGCCAATTGTTGGTGTAACTCTTACAAAACCATTCTGTCACTGACATATCTTGGAAGTCAAGATGGAGCACCAATGAATCCTCCAACTCTAATATATGAGAAAGTGGGGAACTAAATAAACCAATTTCCCAACAAAACAATAGAAGTTGTTTCAACTAACATATATTTGTTAATATCATTCTCCAGCATCCTAATAACAAGGACAATGAAGGTGTTGGCACTTATTTTGATCTGGAGTTGAGCTTTGGTGTTTGCAGGTTCTTCATTAAGGCCCTAGGTTTTCTTGTCCATCGGATTGAGGTTGTTTGTATCTTGGCAATCATGGTGTGTTCTTTATATCGCCAAGACTTTGTGCTATCGGTGAAGGAAATTATTGTTCCACCGAAGGAGATGGTCAAGCCGATGAGGGTAATTCAAGTGTTCATCGGCATGATTTTTGTGGTCGGCAAGGGTTTTCTAGGCTCCGCCGATATGTTTGGTTTGGTTGATGAAATGTCATCGGCGTGTGCATGGTCTATCGGCGACCGGGGTTGATGTCTTTCCGACGGAGCTGGTCTGGCCGACAGAATGTGGCTTGGGGCTTGCATCGGGGTAACATGTGTTATCCGCAGAGGAGTGTTTGGCCCCACCGATGTGTTTGGTCTCGCCGACAGAGGGCAGTGTGCGGTTTTGAAGGTGTCCATCGGCATAACATTGCATATCGGGCTAGCCGATGGAGGTTCCGCCGACGGTCTAGGTCTCACCGACGGGGTATGCGAGGTGGCCATCGGGAGGACTTTGTGTTCGGTCTGACCGATGATGTCATCGGTGTAGTGATGGCTATCGGCGAGGGAGTTTCATGTTGGGCCGATAGTTGGAGGTCTAGCCGACGGTGGAGTTGACGTTTGACATGTCAGGGTGACAATGGATATTGTCTGGCCGACAAGGGAGTATGGAGTGTGCATCGGTGTGATGGGTGATATCAGTGAAGGAGCTTTGTATCACTCCGACGGTTAATCTCTCGTTGATGACCTAGTAAGGGATGTGTTATCGGCGGGAATAGTGTTGTCGGCCGGAGGGTTTTTTGTGGTGCCGATGGTGTAGGTCACACCGACGGAGATGGAAGTTGGGTAGTGGTGACCGCTAGCGGTGGATTCGTGGGTTGAGCGGGGCAAAATGCTCGACACTTAGTTAACATGCGGCCATGCTTATAAAGTAACAAGGAGATCTTCATGGGGTGCATGTGGGATATATCTTTGCCGCATTTTTTGAATTATCAAAGCTAATGTGTTTTGGCAGGTAGGCGTCAAACACACTATTGTTACATTTCTCGGTGGACGCAGGTGGTTGAGTCATCAATGGCCACTGTTGCAGGGGTATGGGCGATGGTATGAATAGAGGAACTGCCCGTTTGAAGTGTGGTTACCCAGGTGGTGGTGCAAGGCTCGAGGCCTCCCCTGTCTCTTCCCATACCTGTTGCATTGATGACTTTTGAGCGCTATTCTTCTCAAGAATGTATGTATCTGGCAAATTTTTGAATCTGCCATGTAATTAATGCTGAGTACGCTTCCCTGTGGTATTTGAGGGACTCTATTGCTCATTTTTGTGGTTGTTGGAAAACTGGAAACCTCTGGCTTTGTAACAAGACACGACTGGTTTTGGTTGCTCTATACAGAAAATCTTGTGAGTTTATGTATCTACTGTTGTATGTCTCATACATGAATCTACTGATTTCATGATTGCTTTTATATGAGTAATGTTGTATTTGCATGTGTTTTGTTAATTCTGTCTCCAGCATAGCATGTGTCCTTCTTCTGAGTCTAGGTATTTGAGGAATGTCTGAGATTCTAGAATACAGAATTCCTGTATTGAATGCTTGATCTTTTAACTTCTGCTCAAGGGGTAGATTAAATTGTTTTCAGATTAAGTATTGGGAAGGATATACTGTAATAGGGATACCTTAAGTAGAGATAGCTTAACACTCTGTTTTGGGAGGTGTCTGTAAGGCAGATACCATAACATCCCCTTGAAATCCAGTTTTAGTGGTTCATGCTGATCATTCACAGGTGTATGTCTACTGACTCCAAGCCCTGGGTAGGCACCAATCTAGCTCTGCGTTGAGGTTATATACCAGGTCCAGGTTTGCATCCAAACATAAATTAAATTCAAACTCCAAAACAACCATTAGGACTTTAGAAGTAGTTTAGGACCCAAGTCCTCTGATTCACAACTGAACATAAGCCCAAAGCTAGCCCCTTTGCACTTATCCCACAGTTTTGGTCTTCATACAAGAGGATTTATCTGCTTTGTGTCAACGTCCCAGTTACCCATAAGCAGATCCCATGGATGTTGAATAGGGAATACCCCCCTAGGTTTTGCAGAGCCTGAAGAAGAAGAGGAGATAAAAATAGAGTCTATCTCCTATACTGTTGGCCCCTAGCCCAGAGATCCTGTTGATCACTGATGGCTACCTTGTAGGGAAATCTGGGAATGAGCATCCAGTTAGGGAAAAAACCAACAGAAATTAGCGACTCCGCTGGGGATGTGAAGCAAAAGTACTATCTAATCATCTCTAGTGATATATTTGTGGCCCATCCGAGTCGCAACAGAAATTGGCAACTCCGCTGGGGAATTTATTGAAAGAACCCTGATTTGTAGAAGAAAACAATTCCTAGTTATAGGTGGCGACTCCGAGTAATCTCCCAACCGGTCAAAGTGAAATTTATATGCAGGGGAGAAGATCCCAACGTAATCCTTTATTTGAAGAGTTACCAGTAGAAAAAAGGCTGATGTATAGAAGAAAGGAAACCGTCTCAGTCAGTCATGAGGGTTCCCCCAGGAATAATGATGATATTCAGGATAACCCTAGGCTGTCAGGACAGCATGTGCCTTATTTTTCAAATGCAGAAGCTGATATCCAAGGTGCATATGAGAGGCAACAGGGTGGTAGTTTAAGGATGAGGTTAGAGGTGTTCCAAGAATGCCCTTTCCTAGACCTTGGTGAAAGATTTGAAGAGGCAGAATCTCTGAGGGATGATGAAGATGATGACCAGAATGGTATGAGACCATCTACCTCCATGCCTAAAGAAGAACAGTTAGCTGAAGAAATCAAAAGCCTAAGAGCAGAATTAGAATATTTACAAGCAATGAGAGTCAGAGATGACATGAGACAGAAAGTGCAAGCTTTAAGGACTACTCAGAATGATTCAGTTCCTACCCTGGAAAATGCAAATGTGTAGAGAAATCAACAAAGAAATGGAGTACAGCATCATCATAATGATCAAAGACAGAATGAAAATGATGCCAGAATACCATTAAACAATGTAAGACATCAGAATGTAAACAGAAATATCAACGCCAATCAGCTTGATAGGCAACCCATGCAGCTGGATAGATTTAGACAGATGGTGTTTGATGGCATTCTTGGTTATCCTAACCCCATCGACAAGCATGTAAGGCTTCAAGTGCCAAAATTTTCAGGAAATAACACTGTGTTAGGGGAGAATCATCTAAAAGCTTTCCAAAATATCATGGACAACTTTGAGGTTGAACATGAGGATGTTTTCATGAAGTCATTCATGTAATCTTTGGTTGATGAGGCTAGAGAATGGTACAAAAATTTGCCTGATCGGAGCATTTCATCATGGGATGATTTCAAAAGGATGTTTAAGGAGTAGTATGGTGACAAAACTGACCCTAGTTTTTTTGTAAATGAGTTCACCAGTATCACTAAGGGGTCAAATGAGCAGGTTGCAGATTTTAATGCAAGATTTACTAAAGTATTGAACAAATTGCCACATCACATGAGACCAAATGAACCAATGTGCATAATATTGTATATCAATGCATTTGATACCAAAACTACATATGGGTTAAGAGATAAAGGTCCTGCTCCTCTCAGGGATGCTTTCAAGATAGCAATAAATATTGAGAACAACAGGAAAGCATCAGGCAAGACAAACAGGAGGGATGATGTGAAAATTCTGCAAAATCCAAACAAGCCTCCAAACACTCAAGGTAATACATTTGCCCCTGAAGATAAAATAGACAAACTAGCAAATGTTGTTAAGGACCTAAGATATAGACTGGCTAGAAGTGAAAAAGGGATAGGTCCTGATAGGCAAGTTTACCAAAGACAGGAAAAGAGACCATCATTGCATGATATGCCATATAATACCAATTGGCACAATGGTAAGCCTGTATTTCCACATAACAACACAAATCAAAGAGCTCAACATACCAAGGAAGCTCCTGATCCTTTGAAGAAAGATGTAAATATTGCTGATGATACTCCATGGTGCATAATCTGCCAGATGCCACATTCACAGTCACAATGCATGATTGCTCAGTCTTTGTATGATAATGTTGTTTCTTGTGATGAATGCAATGGGCCACATTATATATAGGATGATGATGTTAATATGCTATCCATAAGCTAGGGGCATCCTTCTCATGATGCAGAGGAGAGCACAGATGATGAGGATAATGAAGATAGTTATGTGTATGCTCATGGCTCACACAGTTTTTTGAGTAACATGCAAAGACCTTCTGATGAGGAAATTAGGGCCCTCACAGCTGCAGCAGTGGCCCAAGTCAAAAGCAATTACAATCTCAGAGGTAAAGCTTAGATAAGCAGCCCACATCAGCCAGAAGGCATTTATGCAAATCAGCCAGTGCATAGTCATAAGGGGATTGAACCACAAAAAGGGCAGTGGGGTAATTACAAGCAGAATCTTAAACAAAGAACAGGTCATGAATCTCAAGGACCAGAAAATAGAATCCCCCAAATTGAGGATTAGGATAAAAGTTCCCAAAATAAGAGTGACAGTCAAGTAGCCATAAAGATTAAAGCCGGATCAGTTCAAGATAGGAATAAAACCATGGAGCAGGTTACAAATGTCATACAAAATCATGCTCCATTTGATATAGCTCAAGTCTTGTCTCAGGTAAAGTTTTCTGTCCCATTGATGGAACTGATGAAAGTTGAAGAAATCAAGAATCGGGCAATATCTTTAATTTCAGGAGTGCCTGGTCAAGCCAAACAAAATGATGAGGCCCAAGGTAAGAAGCAGGCCTTGTGCAATGAAGAAGATGAAGTCCCTGAGGTGTATTTAGGGATGACCATGACAAAGTGCCCTTCACAAGTGGAGCCATTTTATGTATCCTTGGTTATAAATGGAAAAGTAATTAGAAATTGCATGCTTGATTCTGGAGCATCTACAAATATCATGCCTTTAGCCATCATGCAACAAGCTGGATTGAAAATAGACAAGGCATGTGGAAAATGTTATGCTATGGATGCCAAAGAGGTACCAGTTATTGGAATCATGAAGGATGTGGATTTCAGACTAGCAGCATTTCCTGAAAAGAGCTACAAAATGAATATAACAGTGGTTGACATCAAGCCACAGTATGGTATGTTGTTGTCAAGACGATGGGCAACACTAATTGGTGGAAGTATGCAGTTGGACCTGTCATATGCTATGATTCCAATGAATGGCAGGAATGTCAAACTAATCAAAGAAGAAAGATCATCAGAGATAGTAGAGAATCAAGAATCAGAAGAACAGATATGCTTTGTGAACACCGATTGTGGTAACTTCAGGGTCGTCTCAGATGATAAAGAGGATAGAGGGAAAAATGTTTGCATTCAAGAGTCTGACCAACAGTGTCTATGGACCATGCATTTTGATGGAGCTTGTGCAAAGGAAGGCTCTGGAGCTAGAGTTGTATTCCTATCTCCATCTGGTAAGCTCCTAAAGTTCTCCTTCTTGCTAAGGTTTGCTTGTACAAACAACATTGCAGAGTATGAAGCCTTACTCTTAGGCTTAAATATAGCTCTCGAACATGGAATCAAGATAGTAAGGGTATTTGGGGATTCTGAGTTAATTGTATCCCAAGTTAGAGATAGATATGCCTCAAAGAACAAAAGATTAAAACAATACAAGCATGTTGTTTGGGATACAGTTGAATTATTTGATGCATTTTCAATAGGCTAGGTAGAGAGATCAAAAAATGTCATGGCTGATTTCCTTGCTAATGTGGCTATTAGACCAGATGATATAACCCTGTCTAACATTACAAATGTTGAAGTTATAATCAGACCTGCAGTACCAGAAAACATATGCAGTTGGCAAGTGTTTGATGATGACAAGGACTTGTTAAAATTTTTACACTGCATAGATGAATATGAGAACCAAGAAATTGACTTTCAAGTTTTTGTGGAAACTATAGATGGAAAAGAAACTCTTATGGGGAAAGAAATAATTTAGTTGAAGACTAACAAAATCCCTAGAGGGTTAGTAGTATTAGAAAGAGCTTTTGATAATAGAGATCAATTGGTCACAAAGACATCTCCCACAAACAAAGATGATTTAGAAGAGATAAATTTGGGAACATCTCAGGCCCCCAAGAAGGTGTACATTGGTAAACAGCTCAAACCACACATTAAGAGCATGTTGATTGCATTACTAAAAAGATATAAGCGTGTTTTTGCCTGGTCATATGAAGACCTCAAAGCTTATAGAGAAGACCTATTCCAGCATGAGATCCCTTTGAAGCCTGGAGCTAAGCCATTTAGATAGAAGCAAAGGCCTATTAATCCTACCTTGGCTCCAAAAATGCAAGAACTAAAAAAACATAGGGAGGCTGGAATAATTGTGCCAATCAGACATTCAACTTGGGTGCCTAACCTTGTCCCAGTCAGAAAAAAGAATGGTGATATTAGGCTTTGTGTTGACTTTAAGAATTTGAATGTATCCTCCTTAAAGGATAATTACCCATTGCCTAATATGGAGGCTATGTTGCAGAAAGTGACTGGTTGTGAACTCCTATCCATGATGGATGGATTCTCGGGTTACAATCAGGTGAAGGTAAAGGAATCAGAACAATACAAGACTGCCTTCACCACTCCATGGGGAACATATGTGTATGTTCGAATGCCATTTGGACTGACAAATCCAGGTGCTACATTTCAAAGAGCAATGGATGTTGCTTTTGCAGGGTTGATTGACTCAATTCTGGTTGTATATTAGGATGATCTGACTGCCTATTCAAAGAAGGAAGGGTAGCATTGTATGCATTTGGAACAGATTTTCATAAGAGCACTAGAGTATGGCATTTCTCTAAATCCAAAGAAGTGTGCTTTTGGAGTAGTTGAAGGAAAGCCCCTGAGGCACATTGTTTCCAAAGACGGAGTTAGGATTGACCCTGAGAGAATAGCTGCAATTGATAGGATTCAAATGCCAAAAACAGTAAAAGGAATTCAGTCCTTCTTTGGACAAATGAATTTTGTTAGAAGATTTGTTCCCAACTTTGCAGAAACCACAAGGAACATCTCTAAAATGCTGAAGAAAGGTGAGACTGTCAGTTGGGAAGGTGAAGCAAGCAGATCTTTTCAAAACATCAAGGAAGCAATCAAGATGGCCCCTGTTCTTAAATCTCTTGATTTCTCTAGGCCATTTCAATTGTTTTCATTTGCTTCTTTCCACACTATTGCTGCATGTTTGTTACATAAAAATGAGGACAGTTTTGAACAACCCATAGCTTTCTTCAGTATGTCCTTGCAGGCTTCTAAGTTAAAGTATGATATCATGGAGAAACAGGCATATGCACTAGTCAGAGTGGTCAAGAGTTTCAGGCCATATCTGGTAGGATCCCAAATAGTTGCATATGTGCCTCATGCAGCAGTCAAAGACATCTTCACTCGGCAGGAGGTAACAGGAAGGAGGTGCAGATGGATAAACAAACTGCAGGAGTTTAACATAGAAATACAAATTACCAAGTTGGTGAGAGGACAAGGATTAGCCAAAATGATGGCACAGTCAAATTTGGAAGCATGCCAAGTCAATGCAATTTAGAATGAGAATGTTAATGTATCAAGATCTGAATGGTATAGGGACATCATATATTACTTGCAAAATCTGAATTGTCCTTCCCATTTCAGTGACAGTCAAAAGAGGACCTTAAAACTACATGCAATCAGGAATGTTATTGTTCAAGGTGAGCTATACTGGAAGAACCCTGATGGTGTGTTGTTAAGATGTGTGGATGAAGATGTAGCTAACAATGTTTTGAATGACATGCATAAAGGATTGTGTGGTGAACACTACACTGCCCAAACAACAGCTCACAAGATTCTCAGGGTAGGATATTGGTGGCCCACTCTCTTTTCAAATGCACAAAGGCTAGTGAGGAAATGTGACCCTTGCCAAAGGTTCTTTGGAAAGTTAAGATATGAAGGTGCACTGCCCCTTAGAACTGTAAATGTGGATGCTCCATTTTAGCAATGGGGAATTGATTTTATAGGTGAGATTGCAGAAAAGTCAAGTGGGGGGCATAGTTGGATTTTGGTGGCTACTGATTACTTCACCAAATGGATTGAGGCTATTCTGACTAACAGAGCTACAAGTAAGGTGGTGATGGATTTCATACTGGAAAATATCATCATCAGGTTTGGAGTACCATTCAAGATAGTCATAGATAATGCTATGAGCTTCAGATCTGGCGAATTTGTTGATTTTTGCAACAAATATGGGATAAATTTATCATATGCATCACCATACCACCCACAGGGAAATGGTCAGGCAGAGTCAAGCAATAAAAGCCTCATGAAAATCATCAAGAGGATAGTGGATAAGAACAAGAGAGCTTGGGATTCAAAGTTAAAGTTGGCATTATGGGCTGACAGGGTGACAATAAAGAAGGCAATTGGAAGGTCACCTTTTGAGCTGGTATATGGTGCATTAGCCAGGCTACCTATAAACAATCTCCTGCCAGTTTACAAATTCATCCAAGAGAATGATGAGGAGATTGAAGACCCCATGACAAAAAGAATAAACCAGCTGGTTGCATTGGATGAAAGCAGAAGGAAAGCCCACCAGATTAATCTCAAGAGACAACAAAATGTGAAGTATCTATTTGACAGGAGAGCTACAGAAAGGAAGTTCCAGATAAATGACTGGGTGCTCATCTGGAATGCAAAAAGTCAGGACAAGGGCAAACATGGGAAGTTTGAACCCTTATGGATGGGCCCATATCAGGTTTGCAATACTCATGGGGAGGATTCTTACTTCCTCCGGGCCTTAGATGGTGAGATGCTGGAATTGCCTGTGCATGGTCAATTCCTCAAGTTTTATTTTGCATAAGTGATCTGCCTCTATGCACAGTTGTAAAATATATGTATATTGTTTGTAAGTGCCTTGTATAGTCATCCCTGTTTTGAGTTTTGGGTTTTGGCTGGTCTGCCCAGAGATTTGGTTCTCGCTACAGTTTTGCACCTGCACATCCCCATTCGGAGCCTATGTTGGCACTCATTTTGATCTGGAGTTGAGCTTTGGTGTTTGTAGGTTCTTCATTGAGGCCCTAGGTTTTCTTGTCCATTGGATTGAGGTTGTTTGTGTCTTGGCGATCGTGTCAACAGCATGGTGTGTTCTTTATATCGCCAAGACTTTGTGCTATCGGCGAAGGAAATTATTGTTCCACCGAAGGAGATGGTCAAGCCGATGAGGGTAATTCAAGTGTTCATCGGCATGATTTTTGTGGTTGGCGAGGGTTTTCTAGGCTTCGCCGATATGTTTGGTTTGGCTGATGAAATGTCATCGGCGTGTGCATGGTCTATCGGCGACCGGGGTTGATGTCTTTCCAACGGAGCTGGTCTGGCCGACAGAATGTGGCTTGGGGCTTGCATCGGGGTAACATGTGTTATCGACGGAGGAGTGTTTGGCCCCGCTGATGTGTTTGGTCTCGTTGACAAAGGGCAGTGTGCGGTTTTGAAGGTGTCCATCGGCATAACATTGCATATCGGGCTAGCCGATGGAGGTTCCGCCGATGGTCTAGGTCTCACCGACGGGCGATGCGAGGTGGCCATCAGGAGGACTTTGTGTTCGGTCTGACCGACGATGTCATCGGTGTAGTGATGGCTATCGGCGAGGGAGTTTCATTTTGGGCTGACAGTTGGAGGTCTGGCCGACGGTGGAGTTGACGTTCGACATGTCGGGGTGACAATGGATATTGTCTGGCCAACAAGGGAGTATGGAGTGTGCATCGGTGTGACGGGTGATATCAGTGAAGGAGCTTTGTATTGCTCTGACGGTTAATCTCTCACCGATGACCTAGTAAGGGATGTGTTATCGGCGAGAATAGTGTTATTGGTCGAAGGGTTTTTTGTGGTGCCGACGGTGTAGGTCACACTGACGAAGATGGAAGTTGGGAAGTGGTGACCGCTAGCGGTGGATTCGTGGGTTGAGCGAGGCAAAATGCTCGACACTTAGTGAACATGCGGCCATGCTTATAAAGTAACAAGGAGATCTCCGCGGGGTGCATGTGGGATATATCTTTCCTGCATTTTTTGAATTATCAAAGCTAATGTGTTTTGGCGGGTAGGCGTCAAACACACTGTTGTTACATTTCTCGGTGGACGCGGGTGGTTGAGCCATCAATGGCGACTGTTGCAGGGGTATGGGCGATGGTATGAATAGAGGAACTGCCCGTTTGAAGTGTGGTTACCCAGGTGGTGGTGCAAGGCTCAAGGCCTCCCCTGTCTCTTCCCATACCTGCTGCATTGATGACTTTTAAGCGCTATTCTTCTCAAGAATGTATGTATCTAGCGAATTTTTGTATCTGCCATGTAATTAATGCTGAGTACACTTCCCTGCGGTATTTGAGGGACTCTGTTGCTCATTTTTGTGGTCGTTAGAAAATTAGAAACCTCTGGCTCTGTAACAAGACACGACTGGTTTTGGTTGCTCTATATAGAAAATCTTGTGAGTTTATGTATCTACTGTTGTATGCCTCATACATGAATCTACTGATTTCATGATTGCTTTTATATGAGTAATGCTGTATTTGCATGTGTTTTGTTAATCCTGTCTCTAGCATAGCATGTGTCCTTCTTCTGAGTCTAGGTATTTGAGGAATGTCTGAGATTTTAGAATACAGAATTCCTGTATTGAATGCTTGATCTTTTAACTTCTGCTCAAGGGGTAGATTAAATTGTTTTCAGATTAAGTATTGGGAAGGATATACTGTAATAGGGATACCTTAAGTAGAGATAGCTAAACACTCTGTTCTAGGAGGTGTCTGTAAGGCAGATACCATAACATCCCCTTGAAATCCAGTTTTAGTGGTTCATGCTGATCATTCACAGGTGTATGTCTACTGACTCCAAGCCCTGGATAGGCACCAATCTAGCTCTGCATTGAGGTTATATACCAGGTCCAGGTTTGCATCCAAACATAAATTAAATTCAAACTCCAAAACAACCATTAGGACTTTAGAAGTAGTTTAGGACCCAAGTCCTCTGATTCACAACTAAACATAAGCCCAAAGCTAGCCCCTTTGCACTTATCCCACAGTTTTGGTCTTCATACAGGAGGATTTATCTGCTTTGTGTCAACGTCCCAGTTACCCATAAGCATATCCCATGGATGTTGAATAGGGAATACCCCCCTAGGTTTTGCAGAGCCTGAAGAAGAAGAGGAGATAAAAATAGAGTCTATCTCCTATACTGTTGGCCCCTGGCCCAGAGATCCTGTTGATCACTGATGGCTACCTTGTAGGGAAATCTGGGAATGAGTATCTAGTCAGGGAAAAAACCAACAGAAGGCATTCTATTATTTATCCATTTTGACTTTCATTTTCCTTCATTTAGGTGTTATCCATCTTCCATCTACCATTTCATCATCCTATTATGGCTTGAAGTATTCACTTAGTGTCATATCATAGTAAGTCCTTCATTCCGATAATCTAATCACCTCTACCATACTCATACATATCATAATAGAACAGTATCGCTTGGGGGCATATTACTGATACCTAGTTAGGGTGTGGATTATTCTCCCAAGTTTCTTATAGACACTTTGGAAGATTAGTCTATGGTACAAGTCTCATGCACTATTTCATTCACACATTCCAAAAATACAAAAAAAAATAGTAAAACATTTCAAAAATAAATAAAAAATCAAATATTCTAAAAAAAACCCAAGCAATAATTTTTCATCCATCCATGCCACATTCCATAATAAACTTTTCCACATGACCATAATAAACATTCCATTCACATTTCACCCATCCTGTGCAATAAAACACTTGACATTTAAGCTAGACAAAAGCACTCCTACAACACACTGTACCTTAACCAAAATCACAAGCATTGGACCAAAGGTCAAAAAAATATCCAGCCACTTTATCTATTGCCATATGATTCAATATCAAACAAATCATCATCAAGCCTCATCTAGGGATATATCGTTCCCACCATCAGGTGTTTATCCAAAATATCACTATAATTCTTTGGCAAGAAATACAATTGGTTGTGTGACTTATGTCGTCATTTGATCTTTTGTTTTTGGTTTTATCTATCTCCTTCCTATGCTCTTATCAAAACCACCTAGATTCTTTCATATCTTGGTGTGTTGCGATCAACAAGGAATGGGGCATAGCGTTTGGTGTGTTTGTTGGATGTCCTTATCACTATAGCTAATATTCATACATTGTGTATGATGGGATCACTTTCTTGCATATCGTTATCCTTTGCATCTAAGGTTGTTCTACACCTTTTTGTATTAGGATTTCATGCTCTAAAGCTTATCCCTCATGCATCTAGACAATGTTGTATTAAGCTATGTGTAAGGATATTACTGTGTTTGCAGTGTCAAGTCCATGCAAAGGATACTTAACTCATCTTGGTTTTTATACCTTGATGCATATTATCCTATTGCTATATCAAATTAGGATTGCTTTACATTTTTTTTACCAGCATAATCATACCCCATCTATCTTTCATAATCATATCTCATCCATCATTTCCCCATATCAAGTTGTTCCTAAACATTTCACCCTAACCTTTGTCACTTTTTATCCATGCTAATTATATCTTTCTCTTAAACACATTTATTTTGTTATGGCTATTTATATAATCTTTTCCCCATTATCATTTATATTTCTATTATCATAATTATTACCATCACCATTATCACTATCATTATCATTATCATTTATATTTCCATTATCATAATTATTACCATCATTATCATTATCATTATCATTTATATTTCCATTATCATAATTATTACCATCATTATCATTATTATTTTCATTATCATTATCATTATCATTATCATTATCGTTATCGTTATCATTATCATTATCATTTTCATTTTCATTATCATTATCATTATCATTACCGTTATCATTATCATTTCCATTATCATTATCATTTCTATTATAATTTATATTACCATTATCATTATCATTATCATCACTGTTAATCCATCATATATACCATAAGTACATACGTGATTACTCTATTTTCATCGCAAAATTTATCATAATATCATCACATCATAGCTACACTACATACATCATCATCAATAATACATCACCATCAATCCATACTGTACATCAACCATATATCATCACATCATATCTACACTACATACATATCATTGATAATGCATCATCATCTATTCTAATCCATTTACATCATACATCCATATATTACCATTAGTCATAACATCTCATGCAAAGATAACATAATAAATCCATAAAACTACATCATCACATAACATCAACATATACTACCATATCATCATGATATCATCAATAAAACATCATAACAATATCATAAACACCAACAAAAAATTGACATCTTCATATATATATAGTACAAATGGGCATAATACAATGCCTGTGTATCCAAAATACATATCAATCCACATACATCAAAAATACATGACATCATATCATCTCATGAAGAACTCCCACCCTCTGAGTGTGTCAAAGGTGAAGGCTGTGGTCCTGACCCTGGAGGAGGAGGAGGGTGTGGTCCATGTGTCACTGCAATTTGCCCTGATGGCCCTGCCGGTGGAAGAGTCTGTGCTGTCATAACCCTAGGTGCAGGAGGTCCTATCACGGGAGGCCCTGATCTAGCAGATCTAGCAATCCCTGATCTACTATGTGTACTGAAACTTGGTGCTCTCTGGTATGCTGGAACCACATTGTGATAAAGAGTACGATAGTATTCTACCCTCTATCTTTCCACTGCCAGCTCTCTCTGGACTCTCATCATGTGTGTCCACATCTGGCCCATCCCACCACCTTCTATGATACCCTGTGTTGTGTCACACTCCTGCTGGAGATGTGAAGTGGCTACGACTGCATCCCTCTCCACCTTGAGCGCATCGCGTTCTGCCATCACCTACTATAGTAACCCATTACCATCACCATCCCTAACAGGTGCTTGTACTTGCGCTTGAAATGCTTGTATCTGCCCCTGTAAAGTCTAGATTTGGAGGAGGGCACTGTCTCTCTCCGTTGTCATTGCAGTCACCACACCTTGTAAATGCTCCACTTCCATCTGTAGGCTACCCCTAGAGGCCCTAAGTGTCTCTAGATCCTCATCATCTATAGGGATGTCTACCTCACCCTTTGCCTGACCCTTGTCCTCTCCATCTCCACCTCCAAGGATGTCCACATGGCCTCCCTCCACCCTCTATCTAACTCGTCTCTGCACTAGAGGCTCTGCAACCTGTCCTGCCCGTGTCCCTGGAATGGTGAGTCTCACTAGCCTATGAGAAACCCACCATGCATTGAACTTTGGGCTTGTCCCCGGATCCTTTGTGTCGCTGCCTGGAGGCACCCATGGCATTGATTGTAATCCCTAAAAATCTGTCAGTGGCACTTGTGGATCTAAGGCTACTCCCCATATCCCTATGTCTCATCTCTCTCGGGAAGATAGCCTAATGAATAGGGACTGTCTGTCACTCCCTAAACTGCCTCAACACCTTGTCTAGCATATACCTCTCCACGATGTGTGTCGTCCTCCCCAAAATGTATCTCGTCTGTCGAACATACGAGAGCTTCTCTGTATCCTCATCCCAGGCCTCACAGTCTCTCCATGGCCTCCAAATCACTGTATCGAGCTCATCCGCCACTCTCCTCTAGTAATCAATATCACCTACCTATCTATAGTGTAGGATCCCTGCATACATCCAGTAATATGGGTGGTTTGGACTCCTCGCTCTATCACATATTGGTTTCAACACTGTTATGTGCTCCCATGCTCACCCGTGCAAAAGTGTCACTCCACATCCCAGATACTAACTCCTGCTGTATACACAACTGTGGAGGTTCTTGTATAAGTGGGCTAATACACATGGTCCCCATGCAAACACCTCTCCATCCATCATCCACTCCAACACATCCCCCCATCCTATGGCAAAGTATCGTGCTCTCCTCCCAAGTACCAACACATATAATATCAACCCTGCTATAAATAGTGGCAGTGGGGCATCTGCCTCTACGTATGTTAGGTTCAGTTGTGTCCCCTCTATTAGCACGTCATCATCTGTGAAGACCCTCTCTAGTGCCATTGTCTTGGACGTGTGTAAATCATGTTATACCAGGGATCCATGTATAGGTATCCTCAAAATTTGTCATATGTCCTCCAATGTCACTGTTATCTCCCTAATAGGGAGGAGGAATGCACTCCTCTCACTGTGTCATCTCTCAATCAGCATTGTCATCATAATTGCATGCACTCAGATCTCTGGCATCCTTGCTATCAACATCGCCGCTAAGAAGTCTTGGTCCTCCTCTATGAACTGAGGATACAACCTTATCGTTCATGGTCTCCTTACCCGTGATCGAATCACCTGTGGTCGATCCTACTCATCATAACATTCCATCACGTCAGTTTTCATATCACTAGAAATCCCTATCTACATTTGGTCACTTTTTCCTTTTGTACAAAAGTGCATCGTTTCTTACCCTCGATGCTCTTTTTTTCAAAAGTGCACTTATTTTCACCCTAGGTGTCATCCTAACAAAGGTGTGTTGTTTTGCACACTGGTGCTCTGACTACATGCGTAGATGCGCTTCCATTCCCATGGGCGTGCGTTTACCACGGGCGTGTCATTTTTCACCAGGGGTGCACTATTTTGTCCCCTACGCGCACTTTTACAAAAGCACGCCTGCGGTTTTTCATGTTTTCCCCTAGCATTAATGACTCTTAACCACCCCCTAACTACCCGAAAGGTCCTAGGGTTAGGTACTCACCGGTCTACCAGCTCCTATCGGTCATTAGAATCGTCTAACGTGCCCACTGTGATGTTGATGACGAGGAATAGCAACTCAGTCTCCCATTTATCTCCTTTTCTTCTCTCTAAATGGTTTGTTAAGCTTGTGTGGACAAATGACTAGAAATGGGCCCCTTTGCCACTATTTATAGGCCCCCAACCCTATTTTTCATCCTTAGCCTTCCTAAATTATCCCAGATCACCTTGTTTTACCTCTAGTCTTCCATTTTTCATCTTTTACGATCCCCTTTGATTGTTTTCACATCATCCCTTTTCCTTCGAGAATTTTTTCGAGAATTTTTATTTTTTTCCAAAAAAATTCTTGAGGGGGCATCTATTATCCATTCTCTATTGCCATCACCGACCGAGGCATTTTTTTCTATTTCTTTGACACAACCCCACCTTATGGGATGTCGTGTCAAAGAGGGGCAAAATATAGACACCTGAAAATGACCATGCGCTCACCTTCACTCTTGACACACTCCTAACATCATTACACATCATGTCTTCTAAATTAATTAAATAATTTTAATTATTTAATTAATTTACCCTTAATTAATCTTTTTTCTCATTTATCCACTTTTCTTCTAATAAAATAAATAAATGATATTTTATTTATTTTATTCACTCATTTTCCTTATGAATTAATTAAATAAATTATATTTAATTTATTTAATTAATTCTTATTTTTCCCACATCATCCCAATTAATTAAATAAATTAAAGATTTATTTAAATAATTAATTCCACATTTGTCGCTATGTTCACATGACTAGAAGCTTCTAGAAATCCTTATTACATGGAAGCCATTTGACTTTATTCCTCTCATTCAACCCTCATGAGACACTTGTCACATGACTACACCTCCAACCATCACTTAATCCTAGCCCTCCACATCACACTATTCATCTTTTAATCTTAGCCATCCATTCATCATTCAATTCTCTATAAATGGAGCCTCTCCCATCACATCAACAAGAACATCTTTCATATGCAAGTATACGCTATCGCTTTTATCATTGCCTCCATTATAGTCTTTTCATGTCTAGATTATGTTGGTTTGTGTAGGTAGTCCACAATGCATACTTTATCATAGAGAACAAAGCTAGTAGAAGGAGGGTGCATTCTACTCCGTTCTATCTAAGTGTGAGGGTTTGATTTGAGGTGAGGGTTTTGGTTTACTTGCATTATCTTCCATTGTCATTGGGTCAAATTTTTGCATACACTTTGCAATCTCCTTCCCATGCCCTTTCTCCATTTTCTAATGTTGGGATCTCGTGAAAACTAAAAAAGACTGGTTGTTCATATCATTAATGATATTCTCAATGTCATCATATTTGTACTCGAGATAACTAAAAGTGAAGTCACCAATAATTTCTTAATTTTCAGTTATAGATGGATCTACTTCTTTAATAATTTCTGACATCATGCACATTTGCATATAGTGATCCATCTTTGGTCAAGTTGCACCATCGTGATTAGTAGTCAAATAGAAGTCACAAGCTAAATTATTGATGCAACCAACCAGAGGTGGTGCTTCAATTGCTAGGCCCTAATTTAGAGGAGGCAGTCAGTCTGCTCTGTTATTGTAGGGTATGAAATTCCTTCTAGGGATATCTTGATACAAGGAAAGCTAATTATTAGCTCGTGGTAGTTGCCTAAATTAAGTGCCAGCATGTCATTTGCCATCTCTTCCAATGGGGTTTAGTTGAAGTGGAAGTGGACACTTGCATCTTTGACATGTATGGCTCTTTCTTCCACATTCATGTTATCAACAAATCATCTTCTATCTTAATGGCTAGTGTTTGATCATCTTGTAGATCGAGAACATGTGCTCTTCATAAAAAGAAATTGAGACTAGGTGGCAAGGCATAAATGAAGAAACATTTTTGGTTATCCAGCATAGCCCTTTTTGGCTAGAGTTATTTTCTTGATTGCCTTATTAAATTTAGCTACAAACTCCCTTATTGGCTCGTGGACTTCTTTTTCATTTGTATCAATTGAGATAACCATATGTCTTCATCCTCTACCATTTTGAACATTTCTTTCAATTTTCTTTTCATTTCATCCTATTTAGCTATTGACTCAGTAGGTAAGTGACAAAACCACTACGTTGAACCCTCAACAAGGGTCTCTACAAACCAGCGGATTGTGACATCTTCATGTTTGACCCCTAGAACTTTACATGCAATTGTAAACATTGGAATATGTTCTTCAAAACTAGTTTTCCCATGCCCTCTAAACTTGAGAAAATTCTTTCATAAGCCCTAGGGAAAATCATGTAGTTGGTTTCTAAGAGCTAATGGCCCAATAATAGCACCCACTGGTACAAGAGTTGCAACAACCATTCTAGGAATATTTATTATTATAGGAGACACAATACCTGACAATATTAAAGCTTAGCTTAAGTTTGGAACAACAACTTACTCTTTAATTTCATTTTTTTCTTTGAACTAGACAATGAGCTAGGAGATCTCTGAATCTTTTTCACACTTTGAGGATCTAACTTAAATCCCAAAGCCTATTGCAAATCAAAAAAAGGATATACAATACATTTCTGCTTATCTCCGTGGGTAAATCTTTTATCAACTAGATTTGAAAGAACTTATTGCCTCTATGTTAGTTTTATCAGTTGTGCTGGAGGTGGAACTATTTTGACCTCTATAACTCACACAAGTACAACTATAATTAGACGTCATCTAGCAATCCTTCATATTTCTTCCCCAATATCTTCTTCTTTAAGTTAAGAGGCGTTCAACAATCATAGTGAGGGTGGAAGAAAGGAGCCTCAAGATTATGTAAATAAAAACCTAAAAATAGATTGGAATATTCATAATTGCAACTCTTCTTTTCTTACTGGCATTAACTCTAAATCTGGTGGTTGACGTTTCATTTGTCTTAGGCATTTTTATTTCCTTTATATCTGTGTGTTTAGGAGCAGGGCCTAAATTTGACAATTGTATAACTATATTTAGGCATTTTTGCTGTAAAATACAATCGAAATTTTAAAAAGACTAAATCATATGAAAGGAGAGATTTTGGACAAACTGTCAAAATTTATATAAGATTATGATGATATATATATTTGATTTGTATATGATTTACTTATACTAAGCATGTCATAGTATTTGAAGGGCACCATTGAATAGATAACTGTCATACAAAAATTGCTTGACAGGCAAAGTCGACTGTCAAATTTAAGCCTTGTTGAGGAGGATAGTGTTTAGTAGTAGATGGGTACCATGGCTCTTGTAAAAAGATTGATCGCCAGACCAAGAAGCTTAAACAATTTCAGGTACAAATTTTCTCGTCTTTACATGTCACAAAGCAAAGCAAATAAAGTGGCATATTAACCATTCATGCTTTGGTATTGCAGGCGGTAGAGTTGAGAGTTCGCATAGACAGCGATGGATGCGAAAGAAAAATGAAGTCGTCGCTGACAAATATGAAAGGTGAACTACCTTGCTTGCACTTAAAGTTTTATTATGTCACTGCAAAGCAGATATTAAAACAATAAAAGGGACTTATCTTTCTCTGAATTACATTTCTTCAAAAGAAATTACCTACGCCGAGAAATACAATCGAAACATCTCTCTCTTGACACTATTTTGCAACGATTTTCTGTACTAGAGGGCTTTGAATGCAGTTGATATAATTAGTTTAGGTCAATTTGTATTTATTTTGTGCATTTCGGGTTCTTTTGGTATATGGTTAATCTGTGACCTTATCCGCTAATGTCTTGAACAACACGCTTTCAAGTGTTTTCATAAATTTGAAGCTATTTTATTCCTCTCTGTTTTTTATTAAAATGTGATGCTTCTTGCCGTACTTCTTTAAAGAAATTAGCTTTTTTCTTTTGTGTTCGTAAATCTTGAAATCAGATGCACATCGTTTTCCTGTAAATCGAATTTTGAATCAGATGATGGACTCCATGAACCGTTTGTTCGATGAGCTTGCTCCGTCTCGTACGACGGAAGAGGCGTTGGAATATCCATACCTGACATACCAGAAAATGTGCAACTGGATGAAATAAAGGCTGAAATGAAGAATGGGGTTTTGCAGGTTTTTGTTCCCAACAGTGAACAGAAGAAGAAACGGGATGTTATCGCTGTCAAATTTGAGTGAATTTATATCTGCTAGAGGGTTTTTGAGTGTATAGTTGTGGTAAAATAGTGTTTTTATAGTGTGTATTAACGGTGTAGTTTGTGTATGATAAAATAATATTTAACTCACTTTTTCTTGCATGGTTTAGGAGATAAATGAGCACGCGGCTTAGTAAAACTAGCCCTATACTTTTGGGGTGCAAGGGATCGGTCAATAGGAAATACAAGGAATATGTAAATTTGTTGTTTATTTGTTAGAATAATATAATAATTGATTAATTATTTAAATCTAGTGATAATTTATTTGTATGATTGATCATTATGGTATCACTAGAACAAATGTATTAGAGCCCATTCATTAAAGCTAGGGATTTCTTTGTCAGTCTATCTCCTCTTTCTTGTGGGTGATTATCGATCCATGGCTATAGATGGATATTTGAATTATTTGTTTGGGTGGGAAGGGGAATTGTGGTCCCACTCATTATCACCATTGCCAATCTTTATAAGCAATTTAAGTTGAAGATTATGGAGGGCTATATTTACATTTATAATCCTAAATCTTCCTAGTTCTTTTGTATATTGGGAAATGAAGATGCGGCCAATGACATCTTCAAGGCTTGAAAAAACTCTAGATAATCAACACTCTCAAGCATTATACTTGTGCTTTAGTCTAACATTTATCACTCATATTTGTGTCATACAAAAATGCACCCAAGAACCTATAATGTAAGGGGAACACAATGATAAGCCTTGATGATCTTTATGCATAGGTCTTGGTAAGTTTCACCTGGACGTGCTTTCAAAAATGCATGCAAACTAAATAACTCTAAAACTTTATCCTCCTTAAGACCTTGCAATTCGTAAATATTTTTAGCAGGCATGCTTAAATTTAGGCTATGTCAATCACAAGTAGTTAAATTTACTCTACTTCCATGTCCACAACAATCTAACATAAATTTGTCCAAATGCCTCCAATAGTCAACATTATTTAAGATGACAAGAGGTGGTAAATAAGAGCTCAGAGAACCTACTAAGATGCTTAGTCAACATTAACCCTAAGCAACAGAGATTTGGTTCTATCCCAAGTTGAATTCCCCTATAATACCAATAATAACAGATATATAGGTAAATCTACATTTTTCAAATTATGTATAGTGTTAATCGTAAAGAAATTGTGGACTTAAAAAGCCCAACATAAATAAACTACACCAATAAGAACATAAACTGTTAATTTCAAACCTTCCAATATGAATCTAAACTCATGCCTTAAAAAAATTTATAACAAACAAATAAATAAACAAACACTCATCGCTTGAGGAAGGCGAAGAGGAGCCAAACAACGGAGAATGACGACGATACTTACAATGTGAAGCATCATTTAACGACTTACAAAATGAACAAAACATTATTTGTTCACAGATTTCACAGACCTAAAACATAGACAAAAATTCAAGACAATAGATCATCTCCACTCGGTGTTGATAACTTTGAATTTGAAGCCTTCAACGCTCCAAATGCCACATCACACATAAAAACTACATATCTAGCGAAATCAGAACACATGTAAAACTGACACTACATAATTCACATATCAAACAAGGAATCAAATGTGTATGGACATAATCAATGGTCTTGAACGAGGGTTTCAAAAACCCTAAACCTGAAATATATAGAAAATTGGGGAAAAAATGAACGCTTAAGATTAGCCTTGGAAGATGGCGATAACTCTATGGAGGTTAGTTTGATGTGTCATTATCCTGCCTATTTTTTTCAAGCGTAAGTTAGTCCAAACATGTCATAGGCATAAAAAGATAGGAAGCATCCACTAACAAAAGATATATTATTTTCCAGGATTTTCACGACCTAACCACAAATCTAACAACCTAAAAAATCTTAGTTTTTTCAAACCATAGTTGCAACCAAGAACAACAATAGTTTCCCATTAGCACACAACTAAAGAAAATTTAAGCAACATAAACTAATGAGATATAAATTGTAGAACAAAAGGGGATAATATACCCATGAAGTATATATTTGGGTAGAAAACTAGAGACATCATGTTGATGGGCCATGGTTAAACATTTTTTAAAAAATATAGATAGATGAAATATTGGAATATAATTTTAATTTCATTATTTTACCATTTTCACATAATGCTTACAAAAATTGGCTATCCAACGGTATTACAAAGCATAAATTGATTCAAACAAGAAAACTAGACTTTTGAGGTTGCATTCTTCTTATTTTACCCCAAGATGCTTGCAAGCTTGTTTCCATGTTATGCTATATGTAGATTTGCAAATTTAAATTTGGCGAGTCCATAAAGAAATGAAGCAAATATTGACAAAGCAATCCTTTTATGGCAGTGGATTTTGTCTTGGGTCAATATGATTGATTGGTAATTTACTGTTCTGTGAAGTATATCCTTGCGTGCATAGTTATTTTACTCAAAGAGTGACATTGTAACACTTTAACTCTATTTGTGAGGTTCATTGGGCCAAACAAGGAGGTTGAAGCTTTAAATAGGGAAGTTGAAGGAGTTTTGCAGAGCACCAGCGCTTAGGCTCTAGTCGCCTTTAAACCAAAAGCAAAGGCATGACAAAAATTGATGACATGATAAAGTAGGTTGGTAGAAGAGAGCTAAGCCAACAAATATATCTTCCTATTGAGTCTATTTTCAATTCACTATGATTGGTGAGAAAACCACAATACATGAGAAGAATATTATCAACGATTTATTCACCTAGTTCATTACTTTCTGGATAATGAGTTGCTAGGGATGCAAAGAATTTGACCATAAATTTTAAACAAGACATCTGCCCCCAAAGATATATCCATCTCCGTGAAAGAATAGAAGAGCATAAGGCATCTTTCAAAGAAAGCTTGATTAAGATGTGAGAATAGAGAAGAGTATCAGGCAAATTGCTTAATCGATTTGTTACCATGTTATGTTTAAATCATTTGGACATGGCCGAGTTTGTATTTCGGTAGAACAGTTAGAGTTAGGTGCTTGGTGGGTAGTCTTCAAAACTTGGGAATATCTACAACAAAGAATGAATCCATCTATCAAACCTTTCATCTACATTGTGAATGCATTGTTTGAAGTGTATGAGATGAGATATAATTTGTACATTTCTGCTGATATGACTTCTTTGCCATTATAATTTCTTTTTAGTACTATTTTCAATTAATGATAGCAAAAAAAGTGCAAGATATCAAATTATCTAAAGATTGCAAGATATCAAATTATTTGATATGCAATACGTGTCGAGATAAGCATATTAAATTTGAAAAGAATACTTTTGAATGTGAAACAAATGGCCCGGGCGCTAAATGTATGGCATCAATATGTGATGCATCGTGGATGTTGATTGTCGATTTTGGAGAGCTCTTAAGCAACAAAGACTTGTTTTTTGACAACATGAAACCTATTTTGTGGCATGAGATAGGTTTGCCAAGACTTTTGTGGACTTGCAAGTCCACTTAAAAAGGCCTAGCGACTAATTAGTGGCATTTACACATGCATGATATACATGAAAAATAAATGGGTTAGTTGTTGCCATCAACCTTTTATAACAAGTCCCCTGGAGGGTAGTGTTCCTAGGGGAGTGGGAAGGGATAGGATAAAAGATCCTTTTAGCACCCGCTTTAGATATGTAGATAGTTAAGTTGAATGTCAACATAAATTTTACTACCATTTAATGAAAAATGGAGTTGAAATTATGTACTGGTACTAAATTACCAATGTATCATAAAATGCCCTTTGAAGAAAAACTTTCAAACTCCATTGTAAATAAATGGTAACCGCCATTCAATTAAAAAAACCATCCACAACACAATCATCTAATAAATCTAATTGGTTATATTTACAGGAGCAGGTGCTTCGACACTTCAGGATATATAATAATATGAATTTATGTTATTAACTTAATAGTTGATGATGATTATATCTGTAAATTTATATATTTTTAGAGGATATTTATAGAAGATAAATTCAAATGTAAATATATATTTATATTTATATATACAAATGAATCCAAGCATGTAATTTTACTTCATTAATTAAACTAAATAGTTTTAAAGTAAAATAAAATAACTCTTAACCCTAAATTACATATATCAATTTTATATTTTAATAAATGAACAATATAGAACAATACTTACATCAAAGTAAAAAACCCTAGCACAAACCTTAACAAACAAAACAATTTCCAATAAAAGTCAAAGCCCTAACATAAAAAATTCCAAATTTATTATTTTTGATGAAGTTTACCAAATTTTGAATTTCTACAAAGAAAATTAGGTAAAGACTTAGTTCCCAGTTATAGCCGGGACAATATTTACCCATTGTTTTGATTTTATCCATTAAGAAAAATGTACATGATGCTCCCCTTAATCAAACTTAAAAAATTATCTTAATGTTTATTACAAATTATGATATGAGTTTTAGGCCACAGTTTGTTGTTAGGATTAAGGTGCCATCAACCTTGTAAATCTTATGTAATTTATTATTTCTATTATTGTTTGTAAATCACCCATAAGGGATGAAAGGTTTCACCAGCAGCGATCTTGTTTCAACCGCATGTTTATATTTGGTACCCGACGCTAATTCATCCACGACAGGGGATCGCAGGGGGGTTTCTCCCCTTTTATAAGGTCACAGATATGACAGTCGTCATTAAGTCATAGATCTAATGGTCGATATTATGTCAGTTTTCTTGCCCTAAAAGGCAACCCCCTTTTATAAGGATATTTGTACTATGTTTTTAGTAGAGTTGAGAGTAACAGGCACTGCTGGATTAAACACTGAAGAAGAAGAGGAAGTGCATGTATTGGAATCTCATATTTGAAGATAATACAACTTGGAGCCTCTTTTCTTGGTGGAGTTTTTAACCCGAAAGGGTTTTCTCCACGTTACATACTATGTTATGTGTTCAGTTCTTAATGCATGCCATTTCAGTGTAGTGGGTTTTATTTCTGTTGCAATCTCCATTGATTATTCATTATTTAGAGGACATAAATGAGGTTTGAATCAGATTTCTGTTGTGTGGTTTGCACCTTCGTTTCTAACATTTGTAGCCCATTGTTACAATAACCGACAAAATATTACACTTAGCATAGATTTTTCTAAAGATAGATATGCCAACCCTAATTCTAACCCTAACATTCTAATGCTAGCCCTAATTATAACCCTGACCCTGATTCTAATCCTGACCCTAATTCAAAGCTTAACCCTATTTCTAATCCTAATTCTAAACCTAACCCCAATTCTAATTCTAATTGTAACCCTAATCCTAAATCTCACCCTAACCCTAATTTTAACTATAACTGTAACCCTAACCTTAACTCTAAAATTACATATAAATCTAACTCTTAACTCTAACCCTAAAATTACATATAATTCTAACCCTAACACTAGCCCTAATCCTAACCCTAATTCTAACCTTGACCATAACCCTAATCCTAGAATTACATATAATTCTAAACCTAACCCAAAACCTAACCCTGACCCATAAATCTAACCCTAACCCTAACCTTAATTATAATCCTAATACTAACCCTAACCCTAATTCAATTCTAATTGTAATCTTTATTCTAACCGTAATTGTAATTTTAACTAGAAGGCTAATGTCAAGCTAAGATGGGGATTGGGTAGTAAAATGGTTATCGATTCGATTTGTAAATCTCACAGGCATGTCTAGAGACATAGTCAAATGAGTTAGAGTTTGTCCTTTTATACAACATTTTAGTGTGCAATTTGAAAATATTTCATGCATTAGCCAACTCATAATGGCTAGTTGGAAAGGGTAACATTGGCCCAATTATAAAATTTAAATTTGAATGTTTGTAGATCAAATCTCCTACCTAGGTTGGTTCCACACCTGTAGATTTGACCTAGGATAATGAATGGAAAAATTGAGAATTGAGACCGGTCCCAAAGGATGTGTAAAGATGAAATCAAGTTATTTGCTAACTTTCATGCAAAAATATGTTATTTTTCATAATATCCACTGTACCAAGGACAAACGAGTCAAAGTGAATCCAAAATGAAAGGGAAAAGTGTAGGGTTATGCAAGAAATAATAAAAACAAATGTTAAAACATCCACATTCTAATTGTACACATACGAGACCAAAAGAAAGCAAACAAAGGTGTATATAGTAAGAGTAAACAATGATTTTGATAGTGATTTTGGATTCAACCATGTAATTTTTTTGCTATCAAGGTTTCAAATCACACTTAATGATTCATCATTAGGATGAGGAAATAATAGAGAGTTGGATTATAGACTTAGTTACTTAAAATCATGGAAGGGTAGGGTTGAGAAGAGAAGGGATGAAAAGCAAGAGGAAACAAATTAGAACACTTATTACACTTCACTTCGAAATCTAAGGTATCTCATGTGCCCATGGATTTATTAGAGTTTTGAGATTTTTACATTCACTTAGGGGAGAGGACCCAATAACCACCCATGCACCAATAGTTGCTATGGTGTCATGCACTTAGGACTCCAGTTAAATATATTAAAAGAATTACTAGTTGAACAAAAAATACACTAATAAAAATAAAGTAAGGCACCAATACATTTGCACATGTATATGTTTAAACACACACTTCAAGGTGCACAACATAAAAGGCAATGTGGTTATAATAGAGGACCACTTGCACAAATTATGAGAGTAATTGAAAATAAAAACAAACTTTTTCAATAAATAACATGTGCGCATTTTACAAAATCAACCATATGTGCAAAGGAACACAATTAAATTAGGTTCAAGTTACACTTCTAGATGACCACTTAATGGTCCCTATGGTATTATAAATAAATGTATTTTTCTACTATTTAGGCCTTCAAGTGCACAATTATCCAAACTTACTCTAACTTCCACCTGACATCTTCCATTTAATTGAGGTATTGACACAAATATTAATAGATGTGAGGCTCCCCAACAAGATCTAGACACAAATCAACTTGAAAATTCATAGCAAATCAATTAATATTTTTTTACACACATTTCAAATTCAAACCCAACCAATAAAATAAATGCATCTAAAATTCAAAAATAATTGAGATTTTTACTCACATTTGGAACTTAAACTCAACTAATCTAATTGCATGCATTCAGAATTTAAAAAAAAATGAATTTTTAGAGTGAAAAGAGTCTATAAATCCATTTCATAAGGCAGACCACACATTTTTTTACTTTGTAAATTTTTTGCAAATTCCATTATCACCAATTATATTCCTTCATCAATTCATAGGTATAACATTTTATATTTTTCTCATGCATTTTTACAAATAACTAGAAACTACACATAGATGTTCAATTGATAGTTGATAGGTTTACATTTATATGTAATAATCCACTATTTAAATCTTATTCAATACATGTTGGAGGTAGTACAAAAATAATATCTACTCTAACAATCATGCTCTCCATGCATGCTAGGGAAGATGCCCTGGCATAAAAGAACAAACAAATCTTAATTGCCATATCGAGTGGATCATAATCATTATGATAAATTTTAAGTGGATGCAACATAGGTCCATATCATTTAAAACCTAAGAGATGTCCAACATTACACATTAACAAAGTAAAATTGGAATCATTTTTAGATAATAGGATCATGTGTATGAGACAATATGATAAATCATATCAACATTCAACACAAGTGAACTTTGCAATATAAGGGTAGATTTTATACATAAACCCATTCAATTTCTTCAAAATATACAAACTCCAATTAGATGCAAGGCCACACTCTCACAATTAGGGGCTTTTGTGAATGTTGTCATTAGCTTCTTTCTTGAATATCCATGCCCTTTTGGGTTCCCTCTGATAGCTTTGGGAATTTTGACATACAAAGATACCAAGCACATAAATAACTTTGCACTCCAAAATCACAAATTTAAATGAATGAATGGTTAGCAGTCGCATTATGATATATAAGTAGAATCTATCCTCCCTCCCATGTAGACAAGAAAAACACTTTATTCAGAAGTTGTGACCTCCATCCAAATGTGCATAGGTATTACCTTTGTCCCATGGAATTGTGAACACTTCCTCTCAAGGAAGTTGAGAATTCACATCCAACAAATTAGCAAATATCATCAAACATGTTGGTTTAATCCTCTACTATGCTTGACATTTCTGATGAAACCTTGAATAGTCTTAAGACAAAGGGTAACAAGCATGCAAGAAATGCTTTTACATACTCTTTGTGAGGTAAATGTCCACACCCAAATATTACAACCAATCTCTTTAAATTCCAATACCAACAGTGTCATAAAACAAATGTGGAGCAACAAAACTTCTAAAAACACAAATCAATAAATTCATTATTAAAACTATCAAAGTGAAACATAATTGATTTACTTACAGAGTTAGGAAGCTTTGATGCTAACGCATGAGTCAATTTAAGTGGAATTGAAATATCTTCTACACCAACAACTATCTACACTAGAAATTTTTTTATTTCTTTTAATAATTTTGTAGCATTACGAGTAGAAAGAACATCACTCGAGGACAACTTGCCAACTTCTCTAAAATTTTCTCAATCCCATCCTTAAACACATAATGGTGCCTGCAACACAACCAACATGTTAGAATTAATCATTTTTCCCAACTACAAATGGTTCCTTCTTAGTTTGAAAGGTGAGTTTTTCTAGCAAAATGTAAATGCTTTTTGGTAAATCTAAAACATCGAATGTCATCTTTGTTGCATCATACCAAGCACAATGATTGGCAACTTGGCTTATCTTAGTGCACAAAACAAGATGCAACATATGTTGTCTAAAAGTTGTGTGCAATGCAAAATCCTTGCAAATGTTGGCACAACTTCTTGTGATAGACTTGCGCTAACAAGGATAACCCCCTTAATCTCTATCTATATTGTCCAAAATGTGAATTAGTTTAAAATATTGTATATGCGCATTAATAAAATAAGGCAACCCGATTGCTTGTCCATCAAATCTCACCCATTAATTAGAGGTATTTGCTCTTTTAGCTACCATTGGAGCAAGCAATCCACCATCATCATGACCCACAAACACAATTGAAGAAAAATCCATTTCCTGACAAAAAGAAAATAATAGATTGACCTATCAGAGGCAAAAGTTCTAGATTTAGTTTTGAAGATGCTTACATCATACCCATATGCTCCTCAACTAAAAGACCAAACTAGGATCTTCAAAAAAAGATTTCTAATTTTCTTGTATTATACTTGCTTCATGGATAAAGCTACAAAGCACAAGTAAAAATTAAGCTCAAAGTAAAGAAAACTATAATTAAAAAAAAAAAAGAAATCCAAAACAACACTTCTTTTTATAATGGTGTGTGTGACCAAAGACTTTAGTCACTATTGGATCGAACAATTAAAGCAATCAAAGAAACAAAAAAAAAAGATTTGAAGAGGGAAAGCTAGTCAAATTTTTTTGTTTCACCTAGAGTGAAGTTTGTAGACCCCTGAAATTGACCATGTTCTAACATCACCTAGTTATCCATCTTACGCCACCTCCTAACCCCACTTTTGACACCTTTCGACATCATTCATCCTAGGATTCCCCTTAACATTCCCCCTTCCTCCATCATTTTGATTAACTAAATTATATTTATTTAATTAATCGAGATTATCCCTTTTAACAAATTAATTAAATAAATTATCTAAGTTATTTAATTAATTTAAATGCTTTTCCTCCATCACTAAATTACTTAAATAAATTATATTTATTTAATTAATTTAATCCATTTTTCCTCTAGTATTTATTTAATTAATTTAATTTTCCCACATCATCACCCTTGTCCAATAATTAATTAAATAATTTTATTATTATTTGATTAATTATTGAGAGTCACATGACTAGCTAAGAGTTTGTCTAGATTCATTGAACGTAGACACTTGCACAAAAGTTAAACTAACTTTTTATCGCCACCACTCATTTCATACTACATCTCTCAATTCTAGCCATTCACATAAGGATGCCCTAGAAGTTTCTATCTCTCACCTCTTAATCCTAGCCATCCATTTCATATTGCACCTCTTAATCTTAGCCATCTATTTCCACCTTTTAATCTCAACCATCCATTGCACCTCTTAATCTTAGCCCTCCATTCCTCATATCAAAAATTTATAAATCAAACCTCAATCAAGTCATGTTCATATATCACACAAGAATGTAAAGTTATGTTGCTCAGTGTGAGCAATCAACATATCATTATCAAGAGCATATCTAGTGGAGCTAGGGTGCACTCATTGTCGCTCTATCAGAGGAGAAAAGATGATTCAAGGTGAAAGGTTGTGTTTATTGCATTATCTTTGTGTATTTTCCTCTTATCATTTTCTTGTCTTCAAAGTTCATATGGGTTAGGCATTCACTTTTCTTCCCATTATGCCCTAACAAGATGAGAAGTCAATCCCCAACCACACTTATCAAATGTAGTAGCATAACATCTAGTTTGTATGGCTAGGGGAGACATAATATGCCTTCATGAAAAAACACCTCCGCAAACCCATGTATCAATATTATACCATCAAACTAATTCTTCTATTGCCCAAACTTTGTATCTATTCTTCTAGGCCTTTCATACCCTTCCAGATTCAATTTAGGCATATTCAAATCAAGTCCAGAATGTTCATTAAAATATAGATTCCATAATTTATTGACATATGAAATAGAGCCACTTAGCAATGGAGTGAAAAATGATATGCATTTGTCATATTATTGTTGTAACTCCTTGTTAGAGGACTACCTTCAAAGGAAATACATATATATTATCAATCCTAAGCCTTCTAGGGGTAACACATTGATTTCAACCATGGTTTCCTTGAAAAGACTTATAAATAGGAAAGTCATTAGATGAGCCTCGATTCACAATCTTATAATGAAGAAGAAGACCTTTAAACTAAATGAAAAGGTTGTCAACGTCAACAAGCATTCTTGTAGGTAAGGGCCCCTCTCCTCATAAATGAGTCATTTCCTTTCATCAAAATCAATCTCAGAATAAATTTTATTGGAATTTAGGGTTGGGGAGTGAGGAACCTTTTGGTATCCATTAAAAACTATTTACATGACAAAACCTGTCAAACCCAAAAATATGTTGATCAAATAAGACAAAAAAAGAACAATTTTTTATACATCATAAATTGCTATCAAGTTAATATAATCTAAATTTAGTTTCAAACTATATGCTTTGATTGGAGACCATCTTACACTTTCAGAATCGACTCAATGAAAAAAAGGCTTGTGTTGTGTTCTACAACTTGCCCTGTATGCTACAACAATATGTCCAAGTGCCAACACCATGGATGGCAAGAACATTACAAACATGCCTCATGACTTCTTCAAATGTAGGTTTTTGGTCCAATAAGAGGGACTTTGCAATGCATCAAGCATTATGTACATAGAATAAAAGTGTCTTAATCATGAGGATCACGATCGATGCCAATGCATAGATTGTGGTAATACCAAGATAAGGTAAATGAGGGAGGGTTGGCATGTCAAATATGACATAAACACCTAGAAAAGTCAAACCAACAAAGACATTTTTAACTCATCTAAAATTTATGCACTATATTATGCTACTTTTGAATGAAGCTTATAAAAGACCAACACCTAGTTATTTCCCGGACCATCCACCATATGAAAGGAAGTGAAGAATCTCATTTTTTATCGATGTAGCATTTGTTAATCGACATGTTGCATTGTTCATACTTCATTTATAGTGGACAATATGCACAGAATATCTGACCTACACACTAATCATAAAAAAATGTCTAAAAAATAGCATTGCTTGGATCATCCATCCTATGAAACAATCATTTTTTACATTCTTCTAATCACTATAACAACCCTCCCGATTTGGCCGTGGAAAGTTGGTGAAGGAGTTAATGGAGAAAATATCTCCTTGAGGGTAGCGTAGAGGAGTAAATTAGGGAGTCAACATAGTTGGGAGGGGGTCGTGGCATGTGTAGGTGTCAGAGTGTGTTTATTAAGGAGAAATATCTTGAGTAGTGGATGAAATAGGGATGGCTGGCAAAGCGCATAGGAGAGGGGGGTAGTTATTGCTGGAGGAAAAGATCTCCCGGGGTAGATGAAAAAGACACGGGGGTAATTTTGGAAGAGGTCTTCATTTCTAAGAGGATAAGGTCAGAGAAAATATCTGATCAAGGATAAGAGAGGAGAGAGGCAAAAAGACTAAAGGGGAATGAAAAGACAGAGAGAAGGGAGTGAACGCGTTTTGCAGAAAAAAGCAGAGGGTTAAAACACAAAAAAAAAACAATGGAGAAGACAAGGGGTAGCAGACTCAAGAAGCGTATCAACTATAGATTTGAGGTGCGCTGGAAGGGGAGTAGCTTGATAGAGAGGAAAGGAGTGTGATTGTTAATAGATATTTACCTCATTTCTTTGTCTTTAAGCACAAAAACTATGGTCTGGTTGCTACGTTTGAAGGAAATCTGCCTAGATTTGTTCCAATGCAAGACATTTACATTGTCTCTTTCCTTAAATTTATTTATTTTACATGCAAAACTCTTATGTGTTTTCTAATTTATAAGTTTTAGGATAAAACCAAGGGTTCGATTTTATAGAGAATACTATGAAGGTAGCCACAAAAAATCTGGGTTAAAAGGAGACTATAAATAAAATCAACAGCATAAGCCAGAAAGGTCTGAAGCATCTGACCTGAAAATGGCAAGATCATGAATAAGCTTTAAAAAATATGGACTTTGGCTATACAACTAATGGATAGAAGTGAATTTTTGGCAATTCTTGCAATTAAATGTTGCAGCTTAGCAAACCATCTCTGAAGCAAAATCCCAACAAATTTTGAAATAGAAGTTGAGGAAACTAAAATATATGGTTATGGATAGGGTTCGATTTTAGCCTTCAAAAAAACAAGCCTTTTATTAGATCCCCAACATAATAGATGAGTAAAAATGATTTCTTTTAAGGCTATTGTACATTTGAAATGATATTTACCATAGATCTCATGGAATATATATCAGATTCTCCTTGTATCAACAACTGAACAGAACAACATAGCAATTTGTTAAATAGTTTAAACATGGATGTCATTGTATTAACAGTTTTTAAAAGAAAATAGTGGAAGATATCTACATGTAGCAGTAATACAAATGAAAGGTGTAGATTCAGATCTGAAAATGTAAATATATATTTATGTCTGTACACATAGATAGTAGTTTAAGTTCAAAATGAGACCAGAGCTACTTCAGGCGACAACAAACCAAGAGAAACATTAGAAATTTTATAATCCACTTTTCTTTTGTAGGCTAACACAAAGGGGGTCCCATACACCAAATTGGTGTCTTGGTAAGCAGTCATTATGCAAAATTTAGGCTGTGAGTTGACTTACAAAACCATTTGCCATGCTCTTCTTATGATATCCGTGCATTCCTCTGTGAAGAGTGATTAAATTGGGGTCACTGGAGTTATTACACAACTAATCTAACTAGCATAGGGCTATTTTTTAATAATACTACACTGTCTACGAAAGATTTTGTCTTGTAGATCACATTCCTCTATTTCTAATTTCTTCACCAATGTTTTAGTGTTTTTGAATTCCTCGTTTAGTCAAACGAGATGAACAAGGTCTAGGCATTAGAGTGGTCTATTGGAGTGGCTCTCTACGGGCCTGGGGCCCGTAAGTGGCTGCCAGGGGAACTAGTAGTAGAGTTATAGTAACAAGTGATAACTAAAACTAAAACATTGGGGTAAAAACACTAATAAGATAATTAAACCTCGTGCATGGCCTTGAGCGCTTGTAAAGGCTAAGGATGCAACGAGAAGGCCTATCCGTCTGCAGCCTGGCGTCGAGTCATCCGTCTGCGGGGCATCGAGTCATCCATTTGCGGGGCGTGGATTCGGGGCACGATTGAGTCTCCTCGTCTATATGAGAGGTACTTGGTCCCGTGTGTGCCATCCCTTCGAGCACACATGATGACACTCCATATGATTACACTCTAGTATCTAGCACCTTAGCGGTCGTGAGTAGTACCCGACTTATGACTTAGATGAGTACACCTATATTATGACTTTGACTGTAAGCACTGTTCTCCGTGTCTGCTCTATGTCTGATGTGAGTGTTGGCCATCTTTCATCCCTTGTTGTTGTTCATCCGTTTGGGCCTTGTGACTATCTCCGAGCACGATGGGGTGGTCTCTTAGGAGTCCACATGGTTGGGAGGTGTTGCCACCACCATTGGGGACCGACGAACAGGTTTTGGAGCACCAGTTTGAGATGATCTCTCTTTCCATTACTTCATTCAACTATTGTAACCGTTCAGCCCTTGTATCATACTCAGGACTATGTTATTGTACTTGTATCATATTCTGGAATATATCATTGTAATTGTATATGTAGTTATGTAATTGAACTCTCTTAGGAGAGAAGTTGTAATCGTTGTATTTAATAAGAAGAAATGTGATGTTCTTTTATTGCTTTACGGATTCCGGTGTGGGTATCGGATCCGCCTGTATTTTATGCTTATGGATTCATGTTTTTATCAGATAGTATTAGGAACATTTGCTTTGGTGTTTAAAATGAATGCTATCAATCTATCGAATTAGCAACCGAATCTGTGTATGTTGTCCACTTATGTCAAAAAAAAATTATCTTGTCCTCTTGTGGCTCCTACCCTTTGGGGTTATGTAGCGGGATGTTAGAATCACAAAGTTGCAATATAGGTTGAATTGCATTATTTACCATTATTATTTGCAACAAGGAATCGTCACGTAAGATCCCACCTAGGAAAGCAAGAAAAATCTTGATATTCATTTTAATTTTTAAAGCTCCAAACAAATTTAAAAACACATTTTTGTTAAGAGATCAAAATTTGATCATTTTTTGGATTGACCAAAGAAAAAAGCGAGGATAATTACATGCAATATTTGGAAAAAATATGTTTACAACACCTTAAGCATAATACAACAAACTTTTGGAATAAGCATGTATACAATTCATGCATGTAAACTTTAGTAAATTTGGAGCAGTTTAAGCATATATTTTTAAAACAAATATGTAGCTAATAGGGAGAACAAACTTAAAACATTTACAAATAGACTTTAATCATAAGCATGTAAATAATAGTTTTATTAAATTTGCAACATCTTAATTATATACACATCAACTTATTTGTATATATTTGCAACAACTTAATCATATTGCATATTAACAACATAATGTCTTAAAGAAGAGAAAAAAAACCTCATACACAAGAGACACAATAAAATAACTTCACACCCAAAGTTATCCATTACAAACCCTCACACCCAGAAAAAAGGACACACAAAATTAGTGGATTTATACATATTTTCCAATTTCAAAGAAATTAATCAACAAAAAGTGGAGCCCTCAACCATAATAATGCATGCTTATTTCCTATAAATGGGGTCATGCAAAATTGCCTCAAACTTAGACTTACCCTTTACAAAACCTCATACCCCAGAAAAAGGGAAACAACAAATTTTTGGATTTATGGATTATTTCCAATGGTTGAGAAAGGAATGTACATAATATTGAAACTCAACCAAAAAAGTGTATGCTTCTTTCCAAAAAAATAGGGTCATGAAAAAATGCAAGATCTTTTATTAATAGTGGACACAAATGGTTGCATACATAAAAAAAATTCATTTAAAAAATACAAACATTACATATAAAAACCCCTAGTAATTTCATGAATCATTCTTGCAAGTACACAAATGTAGACAACTACCAAATGTAAATGTTGCATACACAAACAAATTTCATTTCAGAAATGCAAATGTTGCATACAAAAACCCCTAATACTTTCCATAATATTTCCTACAAGTAATGGACATATACAACACATGAAATGCAAAAGTTGCATATAAAAAGATCCCCTATAAATTACCTACAAAATAAATTCTCACTAATTGGAATGATGGAATCACAATACAAAATTACATATAGGAAGATCACTTGGTGGGAAGAGTGAAAATGAAGTAGGAATGAGGTAGAGTGATGATTAAGTTTAAGGTTAAAATGTGGAAGTCAAAGGAATCCCAAATTATATTTTATTCAACCATCATACTAATAAAATGTATGGCAAAATTTTTAAAATAAGAACTACTAAACTTTCAATCAAGTTTTATAAAATAAAATGTGTTACCTAATATTTAAGGGATCATATATAAAAAATTAAATGTGTAATCTAATATTTAAAGGACCCTATATAAAAATAAAATAAAATGTGTAACTTAATACTTAAGGGATCCATATATGAGTGGAATTGTGAAGAAGGTTAATGATTAATGAGTGATTATTCATGCACAAATAAAAGGTTCCACATATATCTTTTGGTGGGTGTAAGGCCCTTCTTGGATACATGTTACCATTTCAAAATGATCACTTAAAAATGACTGTAGACATAATGAATCGTGTAACCTTCATTCTTAATATCCAAAACCCTAAACGACATGGGACATAATGAGTCATGCCACCTTCATTCTTAATATCCAAAACCCTAAACATCTATAAACTCTCAAGTGGATGAACAAATGGGATATTAAGTTGCAAGAGTGTCCTAAAACCAAATATGAAATTAAACAGTTCATGTTAGAAAAATTCAGGATTGCCATGTGGACTAAGTAGATTGGCCGAAAAAAATCGTATTATGTCAAAGAGTTAATTATTATTTACAACAAGGAATCTTCACATAAGATCCCACCTAGGAAAGAAAGAAAAATCTTGATATTCATTTTAGTTTTTAAAGCTCTAAACAAATTTAAAAACACATTTTTGTTAAGAGATCAAAAATTGATCATTTCTAGAATGACCAAAGAAAAAAGCGAGATAATTACTTGCAATGTTTGGAAAAATATGATTACAACACCTTAAGCATAATACAACAAACTTTTGGAATAAGCATGTCTACAATTCATGCACGTAAACTTTAGTAAATTTGGAGCAGTTTAAGCATATATTTTTAAAACAAATATGCAGCTGATAGGGAGAACAAACTTTAAACATTTACAAATAGACTTTAATCATAAGCATGCCAACAATAGTTTTAATAAATTTGCAACATCTTAATTATATACACATCAACTTATTCATATATATTTGCAACAACTTAATCATATTGCATATTAACAACATAATGTCTTAAAGAAGGGCAAAAAAAAACTGCATACACAAGAGACATAATAAAATAACTTCAAACCCAAAGTTATCCATTACAAACCCTCATACCCAAAAAAAAAAGGACACACAAAATTAGTGGATTTATACATATTTCCAATGTCAAAGAAATTAATCAACAAAAGAGTGGAGCCCTCAACCATAATAATGCATGCTTATTTCCTATAAATGGGGTCATGCAAAATTGCCTCAAACTTAGACTTACCCTTTACAAAACTTCATACAAAAAAGGAAAACACCAAATTTGTGGATTTATGGATATTTTCCGATGGTTGAGAAAGGAATGTACATAATATTAAAACTCTTAACCGAAAAAGTGTATGCTTTCTTTCCTAAAAATAGGGGTCATGAAAAATTGCAAGATCTTTTGTTATTAGTGGACACAAATGGTTCCACAAACACAAATGTTGCATACACAAACAAAATTCATTTAAAAAATACAAACATTGCTTATAAAAACCCCCAGTAATTTCATGAATCATTCTTGCAAGTAACAAACGTAGACAACTACTAAATGTAAATGTTGCATACACAAACAAATTTCATTTCAGAAATGCAAATGTTGCATACAAAAACCCCTAATACTTTCCATAATATTTCTTACAAGTAATGAACATATACAACACATGAAATGCAAACGCTGCATATAAAAAGATCCCCTATAAATTGGGTACAAAATAAATTCTCACTAATTGGAATGATGGAATCACAACACACAATTATAGTTGGTGGGAAGATTGAAAATGAAGTAGGAATGAGGTAGAGTGATGATTAAGTTTAGGGTTAAAATGTGGAAGTCAAAGGAATCCCAAATTATATTTTATTCAACCATCATACTAATAAAATGTATGGCAAAATTTTTAAAATAAGAACTACTAAACTTTCAATCAAGTTTTATAAAATAAAATGTGTTACCTAATGTTTAAGGGACCCATATATAAAGAATTAAATGCATAATCTAATATTTAAAGGACCCTATATAAAAATAAAATAAAATGTGTAACTTAATACTTAAAGGATCCATATATGAGCGGAATTACGAAGAAGGTTAATGATTAATGAGTGATTATTCATGCACAAATAAAAGGTTCCATATATATCTTTTGGTGGGTGTAAGGCCCTTCTTGGATACATGTTACCACTTCAAAATGATCACTTAAAAACAATTGTGGACATAATGAATCGTGCAACCTTCATTCTTAATATCCAAAACCCTAAACAACATGGGACATAATGAATCATGCCACCTTCATTCTTAATATCCAAAACCCTAAACATCTATAAACTCTCAAGTGGATGAACAAATGGGATATTACGCTGCAAGAGTGTCCTAAAACTAGAGATGAAATTAAACAGTTCATGTTAGAAAAATTCAGGACTGCCATGTGGACTAAGTAGATTGGCCGAAATAAATCGTATTATGTCAAAGAGTTCAACCCCACTTGGGAGCATGGGGAAAAAGCCTACTTGCATGCCGCTCTTAAGGGTAAATCTAGAATTTTAATGGCACAATTGAGGACCGATTCTCATTATTTGAGATGCGAAACTGGTAGATGGACGGTCCCCAAAGAAGCTTGGGAAGACAAGATTTGCATTTTCTACAACAAAAGAGTGGTTGAAACTGAATGACACTTCATCTTTGAGTGTGCTGCCTATGAAGATATTCAAAATCAATATGATAACAACTTGAAGGTGGGCAATATTATCAAGCTCTTTGAGAAAGCAAAGCTGCACATAACGACCGACTTCTTGATTAAGATACATAGTAGGAGAGTCGACATCGAAAAGACCCTGAAGATGTCTTAAGGCTGCAACTCTTGGTCCCTTAGACTGCTTGTTAAGATAGACGTCATTAAAATTCATTCATTAATGCATTCATTCAAGTCACTTACTAAAAATACACTAATTTTTTTGGGCCAAAATTAAATATACTTGAGAAATGAAAAACTGAAGTAAACGGCTGGAGTTAACCCCAGAAAAGTCTGGGGTTTTCTTTCATCTGAATGGTTATTATGCGACATGACAACCGTGACGTTGACCTAAATTGTCGCAATCTCTTTCTTCGTGAAAGAGCCATACCCGTTACTCCACCTCCAAATTATTTCACTCTTTCTCGATTTCAGGTAATTGAATGACAAACTTGGAGGGTAACGAAGAAGCTACCCAAACACTTTCAGAGCTAGGGTTTCCTTTCAACTTCCTTCCACATCAAAATCCACGACAGCAAGAAGAAAATCCTCAGGTACAAACGATTTCATCTCTGCAAATTTGAAAGAAATCGGTCCATATTTTCTCCCAAAATTCTCAAAAATGAATTTTTTCAAGACGGCATTTTTCGAAGCGGAGGAAGCTTCACCTCTGCAAAATGCAGAGAACTCGGAGAATGAAGCTTCATCGCTGCAAAATGCAGAGAATGCGGACATGGATGCGACGGATGGCTGGGAAAATGAGGAGGATTTGGCTGAAGAGGAGAATAGTGGGGGAATTTGGAACTTTGGAGGGCTGGTGAAGGTCCTCACTTCAAAATCAGAGCAAGTAATTGAAGCCTATCGGCGTGATCTGGACGAGTTTCGCTCGGGGTTGAAGAAGGAGACGGAGGCGATCCGCGAGGTTGCAAGCCGTGCAGTGAAAGATCTTCCAAATTCGCTTGAAGTCGGCGCGTCGGTGGCGCAAGAATCGTTGGAGAGCGTCGGCCAGGTTATTGACGAGTTCGGCAGCTCTGTCTGGCGCGGAACTACCGACATTTTGGCAGAAGGTAAGGATTTAATCTCAAAGCTTGACGAAGAAAAGGAAAATTTGAGTAATGATCAGGTCGAGTCGTCTTCTTCCTCTTCTGTTTATAGTAATGTCGGTGTCCAGAAATACAGTAGGTTTGAGGCTCAGATTAGAGCCATGCAGCTTGATAGCAATTCTTATTGTCGAGAGCCTGAGGATGCTGAGGACTTTGAGGGTTGGAAATCGGGGTTTAGACTGGAGGTGAAGGCGGAGGAGGTGGAGGCTTTGTGCAGGGAGAATGTGTTCATGGAGGAGGTCAAGTCCAGGCTTGTTCCAAAGATTGTGGATTACGAGACCTTCTGGACGCGTTATTTTTATCGGCTGCATAAATTGAAGCAGGCGGAAGAAGCTAGGGCTGATCTCGTGAAGAGGGCTATTATTTCACCGGAGGATGAGGATCTGAGCTGGGAAGTAGATGATGAGGAGGAGATTGAGGTGAAAGAGGATATTGACATGAACGATGTGAAAATTGGCAAGGATTTGGGAGTGAAACCAGAGATTGATGAGGAAGCTGGAGAAAATCCCGTTCAGCTATCCCAATCCGATCAAAATTTGGCTGCAAGACAAGAAATTGCAGAAGAGACGGGAGAGAAGTCAGACATTGCCGAAAAGGCTGAGGCAGAACTCGAATATGGTGAAGAAATAACTGAAGAAACAGAATCTAGTGAAAATGTTGTGGAGAAACCAAAGGATGATGAAATTTTGGCTCAGAAATTGAAGACCGAGGAGGAAAATGGTGAGAGTTCAAAGGTTGATGATGAAAGTGGTGATCGGACCTTCTTGGAAGTCAAAACAGACCCTGCAGAATCTAGCAAAAGTAGCGAGTTTTCTGTTGTTTCTAGCAAACCGTCATCTTCTCACGATGAGGATGACCTTGGCTGGGATGAAATTGAAGATCTTAGCTGCGTTGATGAAAAGAAATTGGCTGCGGGAGGAAGCCCCCACAGGGCAGATATCCGCAAAAGGATCAATGCTATTGAGGATGACGAGGATTTAAGCTGGGATGTTGACGACGATGACGTCAAGCCTTGATAAATTCTTGAAATAATGGCTACAAGTTTAACTTTGTTGTCACAAGGTCTGTATTTAGGTCTTATCCTTATGGTTAGATTGCTCATCTCTCAATTGATTGTTTTTATCCAGTTTGCAACATTGCTTCATAGTATTTGTAAATACTAAATGTACATCGTGTTCTATTTAAGTGGGATTACTTGGATTTAGGAGTTGCTGAATTGTTGCATATTGCTAAACTTCTAAATCTAGTTTTAGTGATTCTTTGGGAGCATTGGGACATACATTGGAGAGGTTGCTTTCATTTGTGAGGATTGAATGCAAACCCTAACTTTGATGCATCCTCAACAGCTTTTACAAATTGCTATTCGTAAAAGGTCCAAATGTAAACATAGACCATATTTTATGTATGTTCCCTGAAAAGACCCAATCCGAACTCCAGATTATCTTCCTTTTAGCATTCACATTGCAAATTAAAATGAATGCTACTGGATCTGTTTTCCCTTATGTTCTGATATGATAATTTTTTTTTTTGCAATTAAAATCTATATTGAATGGTGGATTATATCCCTTTTAGTTATGGCAAGAAAATTGCAAATGAATTTTATTGATTTTTCTCGATAAACATGTTGATACAACTGGACAGCCTCTTTGCAAACAACTTGAATTAGATTTCAAGATATGCTATTTGAAAGGGTGCAAATGATGGTCTTTCATCAGCATGGTTTTGATTTTCCAATGATCCATGATGGCTCCAATTGAACTCTACAGAGGGTACGTATTTGTACCTTAACAATTCATTGTCTCTATCTTCCCACAGCTGCTCGGTCTGCAATTGTAAGGGACTCTCAGCAGAAGAAAAGGCATGAATTCCCTCCCCTACCAAAAAAAGAAAAAAAGAAAAACAGTCATATACCTTTTGAATCGGGTCAAGAAATTCTTCAAATCCATTGATGATCACTTGAGGCAACTGAAAACAATCAAATGTTTAAAGCTATCACTGTCATAATGACATGTGTGGGTTTTTCAGACTCGTGGTTACTTGGTGAGTACTCATTGAGATTTCAATCTATGATTCAAATATATCTTAGATTTAGATTATAAGTGTTCAAATATCAGTGTACCCGAAAACTCCAAAATTTGGTATTGCTGAAATTGGATTATACAATATTATTTTTGTGGTCGTTATGGTCTGAAGGAACTGTTTATAAATTTTGACTATTGTTTGTTTGATAGTGCTTTATTCTGTCAGGGACTTTTAGAGTATTTGACATGTAAAATTTATATATAGAAACATACACTTTGGAGTATTTGATATCCAAGAATTACAACATGAAGAAGAATAAATCATCAATGGATTTTTCCTTAAATCTTCAAACATGAGCACTCAAGTTTATTGCAATTTCTTTATAAAGTGTTTTGTATTTCTTTGTTCGATCTTTGGAGAGTCCATAAATTCTGTGGAATGGCTTTATCCTTAATTTGCGTTTTGCAGTTTTCTCTGTGCCAATCAGTTGTGTTGTTGAGTTTTAGCAATTTTGTTGATCTGGCAAGGTTAAGTGATCTCTTTTAAGTTATCTGATGGTGCTGTTCATTTCAAACTCCTATTTGCAAGCATTAATAAATACCTACATCTGTCCTCATTTTTATGATAAAAGCATTATTTTCCCTTTTTCAATTTCCCTTTGTATGCTCACCTGGTACAGTTATTTGCTTGAGATTACAGTTTATTGGAGAAGCAGTTTTCGTGCTGGTCATAAGTTCTTGCTTTTCTGATAATTGGTTGGGCCACATTGTAGGTCTGTCATATTCTTTTTGTTTTTGATTTCTTAACTTGTGATTGTGCAAGTGAACAGGTAGTGAGTTACTACTAATAGATCCTTCATTCCACTGAGCCCCCTTTGCAGGGGAGGCAACTATGGGAGTGCAACAAGGGGACACCTTGAAGTACCTCCAAAATCCTAGAAATGTTTTTTGAATAGGAAAATTTCAAAATAGCACAGAGACGGGAACAAGGGACCAAGACATAGGATTACCTCCCAATGGAACATAGAATAAATCATTAATAGTTTTTGGAACTGTGTTGTAGGGGCTTTTGCAGTTGCATGTGCTAGTATTGTTGTTTGCATATAATCTCCCATTTTTTCCCCATTTTTAGAAAGGCGAACTTCGTCTTGCACCTATACTATAATCACTTGAGAAAGAATTGCGATGCATTTGTATATTGGGCATGCCCATAGACTGTTGCTTGTCACTCTTTCAGCAAAAAACCACTATTTGAAGGAAATTGTGTACCCACGTTAAATAAATCGTCAATCTAGACCCCTTCTGAACTATGAGACTTATTGAAGATATATTAAAAAAATTTCACTTTCTGAACTGGGAATAACTTTCAGATTTTTAACTACTAGTGGTCATGCTATTTCTTAATCTAGTAAAGTACATAAGATTACTACTAATAGATCCTTCATTCCACTGAGCCCCCTTTGCAGGGGAGGCAACTATGGGAGTGCAACAAGGGGACACCTTGAAGTACCTCCAAAATCCTAGAAATGTTTTTTGAATAGGAAAATTTCAAAATAGCACAGAGACGGGAACAAGGGACCAAGACATAGGATTACCTCCCAATGGAACATAGAATAAATCATTAATAGTTTTTGGAACTGTGTTGTAGGGGCTTTTGCAGTTGCATGTGCTAGTATTGTTGTTTGCATATAATCTCCCATTTTTTCCCCATTTTTAGAAAGGCAAACTTCGTCTTGCACCTATACTATAATCACTTGAGAAAGAATTGCGATGCATTTGTATATTGGGCATGCCCATAGACTGTTGCTTGTCACTCTTTCAGCAAGAAACCACTAATTGAAGGAAATTGTGTACCCACGTTAAATAAATCGTCAATCTAGACCCCTTCTGAACTATTAGACTTATTGAAGATATATTAAAAAAATTTCACTTTCTGAACTGGGAATAACTTTCAGATTTTTAACTACTAGTGGTCATGCTATTTGTTAATCTAGTAAAGTACATAAGATTGAAAATGTAGCTAAGAACTGCTAAGAATATGCCCTATAGTATTCAGAGTCAGACAGATATGCCTTAAATCTAGTCCTTTTGGACATAAGTCCAGATAAACAAAGGGTCCAAGAACTGCTAACTATATGCCCTATAATATTCACACAGATATGCTTTAAATCTTGTCTTCGTTTTGGAGATAAGTCCAGATGGACAAAGGGTCCAATATATTTTCAGAACATTCATGGAAAAGTATGGATGGTAAATAGTGTATATACAACATTTCATGTAGCAAGAGAGTGCTAAGGTGTGGGGAATCCTAGGAAACAATAAATTGAGTATGTCAAGAGGTAACTTGAACGTACCAATCCCTTACAATGCGTTGCATGCAGATGATGTAGAGGATTGTGTTTTTGCTTCTTGGATGGCTTAATTACTATGTTATGCCAAGTTTTCGGGGCAGGGATGGCAAGGAATAGGGGGACGTGTTTTTGGGATGGATTTTTTGGGAGGCCATTTTTTAGGGGATGGTAGGGGACAACTATTAAAAAAATAGGGAAAATTTAAAAATATAGGAAATTTCATAGTCATATGATAACATTGATGATGCATTCATCATATACATTATAGAACCTTAATACATAACATTAGAGTTGAATTGAGATTTCACATGAGAGTTGACAAACAAATTAACAAAATTTAATTGCTTTCATTGTCAATGTGCATATATATTATATAAAAATTACAATTAAATGCCCAAAGGCTGCAAGTTTAAAGCATAAATCGCGAAAATAATGAGATTTTTTGAAAAAATTGGAAATTGCGCGACCCGCCGATTTTTTGAACTCAAAAATCACGATTTATTACTGAAATCATAGTCAACAATTGTTGACCGATTTTCTAGAATATACGCGTTTAAATCGCTTGTAAATCTTTGTGAATAATTTAGGGTTCGGGGATGCAGATTAGGGTAGATCTCTGCAAATAATTTAGGGTTCCGACTAACTCCTTAACCGTCGCCTCCAATGTGCCCGCCGAGTCCTGGAAAACGTCGTCCAAAATCCCTTTGTCCAAGGCCATCTGCCTGCTCAGCTTGTGCCCAGCACCACGTCGCGTAGGACTGCAGCTTGCTGTGAATCATTGTCATCGTACGCTTGGGGATGTGCATGCCAAGATCGAGCTCGCTCATGTAGAGCACAGAGCGCCCTTGCGTCATGAAGCAATAATTGTGCACCAGCGCCGGGAGGAACCCGCTCGCAGCTGCATGTCCATAGATAATTTATAAATTTATAATTTATATATATGTAAAATTATAAATTATAATTATATAATATTACATAATTTATAATATTATATTATATAATTAATATATTATAATTTATTATTTTATATGTAATATGTAATATTATATAATTATAATTTATAATTTTATTATTTATATATAATTATAAATATAATTTATATATAAATAATAAAATTATATATTATATAATAATTAAATTATAAAATATAATTTATAATATTTATATAATTATAATATATTATATAACTATAATTATAATTATATATATTAAAATTATAATATTTTACCTTTTTTTTTAAATCCAAAATTTTCCCCATTTTTTTCTGATTTTTTGAAAAAATCTTAATGCTTCTGGTGTGCCGATTTTTTCCCCAAAAGATTTCTGCTGCTATGGTTTAAAGTACAAAATGACAAAAACGTAGAGAATATGCCGCTGCCCCTACTCAACATCTGCTAACATTGCATCAAAATCGGAGTTTGAGTTTGAGTCATTGTCCTCTATGAGGGGCTGCCTCATCCAATGGAACACCTACCAATCCCTCATGTGCCTCCTCAATCATCCATGTGGCATCTTTGGGATCAACATCCCACCATAAAGTTGGAGTTTGTTGATGCTCTGGAGTCTATCGACCTTGAAGTTGCAAGGCACTATGCACGACTGTCAACTTCTCCACTCTTCTAGAGATAAGCCTATTCCTTTTGATAGAGTGGACGCAATTGTTTGTGGACCAATTCTTCTTTTTAGTAGAGTAATTGGCAACTTGTGAAAGGAAGAAAATGGCAAACATCCTCAAATTTGGTGTATCCTTACCATGCCATGTCCACCATCAAATAGGGTTGATTTGAGCTAATGTAGATCCATCTACCTTCATCTTTGGTTTGTTGAATGTTGGACTACGAAGATTAGCAAAGGCAAGCCATTGTGTGCAAAGTAAAACCGACTCCTCACTCGAATACATCTTTCGAAGGGCCTTCATTAACCCTTCTTTCACCTTTTCACCATAAAAAGGAGGCAGCCTCCTAGCCTTTGGTGCATATCATTTGGGATTTAGAGCAAACACTGCCATATGAAGTGGGGTGTTCGTAGTGTTACACCATCGTAACATAATGGGCCTAATATGCTTCTCCTCTAATCCCAAATAATGACATCTATCATAAATTGCTTGCTTCATTTGCCGAAGCATGCTGTCAAATGTTTCATGAATCTCTCCAAGACTAGGAGAGTTTGTATCAACATATCTAATGACATCTACAACAAATGAGATGAAGGAGCAAACATAGCTGCAAACAAAATTTTCAAAAAAGAATAAGATTCATAGATTCAAATGACAGAGAATGAATGCTAATACAAAAATGAATAAGATTATCAAGTTACAAACAGTAATAAATTAATAATTTAATTAAAAATCAGAATTCTCTTACCGCACAGTGGACCACCAATTGTCCTCCAGGATCTTTTGTTTCATAGTTTTTCCTTTAATAGTGTTTGCATTAAGCCATCTACCCCACTTTGGATTAATCATCATCAATTGTAGAGCCTCTTGCACTTTAAGCATCCTCTCTAACAAAATGAAATAATAGGCGTATCTAGTCTCCACAAGTTTGAGGAACTCCTTCCTTGAAAAAGTCCTGAAGAGAGCAAGTGAGATGTGGTGGCTGCAAATGAACATTTGAATATCTCTAGCTTCTACACCACTTTCTTCAGCCAATCTATCTTCCCTATGTCGTTTAATGCATTGTTCACCACATGAACATGAGGGGTCCAAAAGATGTGCTTGTAAGCACCCTTCACCATCATGCCAATGAATTTGCACACGTGTTGAATCACTAACTACTTGTACAACATTTGAGGCCCCAAACTCTTTAGGCCCCTCTCAAAATTTGAAATTGGAAGTCCGCATCCTTGCGCTTCCCTAAACAATCAACAACTCTTAAGAAAACAAGAGCCAATTGCACATGTGACTATGATGTTGATGAGTGGCCACTCTTTAATATTGATCCACCCATCCATGACAAAAGAGCAACCCATCTTCATCCAAGTTTCTCTCATGTCTTTCATCACCAAATTCATCTAAGAATATTTTTTTATCAAGGAGGGTATTATGTAGTTTATGTTCTCTAGGGGGTAAATGAGGGACTAATAGAAATTGCATCTTTGAATATTTCTTTGAAATAAAGAGAACATGCCACATGAAATGGAATGGCATGGGCAAAGAAAAGTTTGGCAATGGAAGACTTTGCCACTTTTTGTGCTTGCATATTGAACAGTGTACCCCGGGGACGCGTCCCCCGGGTTTTTTAGGCGTTTCCTCAAAGGGGAACGTCCCGGGGACAAAACGTCCCCTTGCCGTCCCAAAAATGCAGGGAAAAATGGGGACGTCCCAGGGATGCCCCCTCTGGTGCAAAGCCGTCCCCCTAATAATTTTAAGATTTTTCGCAGTCAAAGATCTGTCCATTTCTTGGCTTCCACGGGGGATCCTGTCATGGACCCGTGCGCTCCACCGTCGGCAGCATATTGGACCCATGCCCTCCATCGTCGGCAGCATATGTAATGGTTCAAGGAAAACGCCGATAGGAACAACCAACGAGTTTAAAAAATTTTCTGGCGTGAATTTTTTTTTACGAGGTAGACAATTTGGAGCGCTATAATGCTCACGTATAAAAGACTATTGCAGCATTGCTTGCTTAATAATTAGTATATTATAATAATATATAATATATATAAGTTATAACTCTATTTATAATTTTATTATAATATATATATATATATATTATAATTTATTATTATTATTTAATATTTATATTAATATATTATTATAATATTATTATTATTTAATATTTATATTTATATATTATTATTTATAACAAATAAGATTATTATAATAATAATATTATTATTATATACCAGTATATATATAATATATTATTATTTAATATTTATATTTATATATTAATATTTATAACAAATTAGTTTATTATAACATTATTATATTATTATTATTATATATATAGACACAAACGTCCCCTTGTCGTCCCCTAAATTATTGAAAAAAATTGCCGTCTCGGAAACCCGTCCCCATGTCCCCTCGTCGCCCCGTTCCGGAAACTGGGAGAAACAATGATATTGAACTACTTGCAACTGTCCCTGCCCTCTCGCTAGTCTTTCTCTTTCCTCTTGTAGAAACATCACTAGTACCACTAGCAACCATGGATGGTATCACTGATTGTGAAGACTCTATTGGCATTGGTATACTGTTAGACCTTGCTTCGCCCTCCATAATTAATCTATTAACCTCTGCCTTTTCAACTGTCTTTATATTTATACAAACTTTAACCCGTCCTATAATGCCCAAGAGGTGACTATATACCTTGGTGTAGCTCCCTCTCAAATCTTTGTTGCAAATATGACACGACCATACTCTACTCCCCTTTGAGTTTTTCTTTTTGTCATTGTCTAGAGTTGTTACAAATTGGAAAAGAGGTTTAGAGGGTTTGAAAGGGCTTTTTGCATAAGGTTTCAAGAGGGTGGAAGGGCACTTAAACGGGTTATGTGGTTGTCCTCCTTCACCCACATTACTCCCACACCCTGATGAACCCCCAGTTGAGCCTAAAACTCTTATATTTCTTTCGTCTATTTCATGTTCACTAATGTCACTGCTGCTGCCTCTGTTTTGTAAAAAAAGAGAGCAAGTGCAAACTGAAAATAGAAAAAAAAAAACAAAAAAAAAACACACACTTACCTTTTCTCCTCAGTGCTCACTGCTCACTAATGTTGCACCTTGTTGCCTTAGTTTTGATGCTTCAAGCTACATCTTGCTCTTCACAATGTTTTTATATCCTCCAACTTTGCTGCATTTTTTTTGGGTATGTAAAAGTTGTTTGGAATGGACAAGGGAGCTATCTTTTGTTCATTTAGGGTTGAGTGTAGTGTGGGGGCCCACAACACAAGACAATAAATTAATTCACTTTTTCTTATTTTCTTTTTTTTAGCACGGGAATGACTAATCGTTGTTGATCGTTGTTAGTGTTTCCTACTTGTTTTCGAGACATTTCTGCTCGAAGTTGAGGGTCAGGGGATGGTGCAGGGGCATTTTCAAGGTGTCTCCACATTCTCGGGATGTTCCTGGTACAGGTACACATCCAAAAGGGCAAGGGACGTGTCCCCGAGGAACGTAGCTTAATTATTTTAGACTATAGTCACAGATTTGGACTTTTTTGACTCTTGAGTGCTTGGCATGCCAAATTTAGACTCAAACTCAACATAAAAAATGGGCAAAAACTTTGCTATTTTAAAAAAATATAGTAGATAATCAATTCCTTTTAATGTAATTTTAAAAGAAATTTCAGTTATTTATCTATCTTTGGCAGACTCGCTTGACTTAGCAAGTACTCACTTAGACTAGTATTCACCCAAGTCTTGTAACTATGCTTTAAATGATCTCAATCTAAGTTACCGGTTCTTTGATCAAACCCCCCCAGATTTGGGTACGATTTGCTCTTGGTTAGGATTCTGGTGCAGTCCAGTCAGGGGCTCGGCCAGGGTTTTGCGTTGTCTTGTGAGTTTGTCTTGGACAAACCTGGGTGAACCCATTTCAAACCCGTTTGTAACAAACTTGATGGATTATGACGCGTTTTTAATATTTTTTACTTTTTAAAATTGTTTTAGGGATTTGACATTGACTTGGATGCATAAAGTCAAATCTCTAACCCTAAAAAGTGCCTTCTAAAGTTTTTGAAAGACTTAAACAAACTATTTGACCTCATTGTGAATGCAAAACACAAAAACCATTCATTCTTGCTGAACTTATATTCTTGCTTGCCATCGCATGAATAGAGTTGAAGATTGATTGGTGAGGGTTCCAAAGTGGTTGGTTTGCTATTCTTATGTTTGTGCAAGAGCCCTTTGTTGCCAAGGAGATTGTGGAGGAAGGTTTTTGCAAAAAAGGTTAAGTTTTTTTTTTTGCATTTTTGTTATACAAATGAATTCTCTTGTTTTGTTTTACTTTTCATTCTTCTATGAATCTATGGCATATGTTAATTTTTTTAAAGTGAGCTAGCTTATATATATTTTTTGTTTTCATTTGTTTCGAATGTGATGTTTAGCAAACTTGTTGCAAGAGGGATTACAATGGCAGCTAGTTCTAGCTTTGTGGGTTGACCTTGTTTCAGAATAGACCCAAATTCTCCCCTTTGGGAATATATTGAAATGGTACAATAAGTAGTGATGGGGGCTATGTTTGGATTTGCAATGGGTGTGGTGTAAAGGATTCAAGCTCATACACTTGGGTGAAAGCCCATTTGTGTGGCATTCCTCGATAGAGCATCAAAGTTTGTTGAGGAAAGAATGGTGTATCCATTTTGCCAGATCAAGTCATAGCATATTAGTGAGTAGGAGAAAGTAGATGAAGTAGTAGGCCATAGATCAAATTATCCTTTGCCAAATAAAGGATCTCAAGGAATGAGGCTCCCTACTCCCCCATCTAATCTTGAACTTGTAGAGAGCCACCCAGTTTTGGGCACACCTGAGGAACAACTTGTGGCCATTACACATAAGAGACCAAAGTGACCATTGGATATGGCATTTCACAACGAGTCTTGAAAGATTGCCAATCAACACATTACGAGATGTATTTATGCAAATGGATTGGCTTTCAATGTTGTTCGTTCACGATATTGGCAACAAATAGTAAGACAAATTAATGAGGCTCTGAAAGGGTACAAGGGCTTGGGTTTTGAGAAGGTGCATAACACCTTATAGGAAAAGGGGATGAAACCTGTAGAGAATTCATTGAAGCCCATAAGGTATTTGTGGACCGAGACAAGGGTGTACATTGTTTTTGATGGATAGAAGGAAGCAAAAAATTGGCTATTGCCAAATGCTCTTGCAATGACCCCAAAAGGGGCAATGTTTTTGAGAGCAATAGATTATAAGTGGGAGGTGAAGGATGGTGCATTTATTGCGAACATCCTCATGTCAACCATTAAGGAAGTGGGGCCTCAAAACATTGTTCAAGTCATAACAAACAACACCAAAAATTGTAGAGCATCTAGTTTATTAGATGAGGCATGTTAATCACACATCTTTTGGACACCTTGAGCTCTCCACTCGCTCAATCTTATACTAAGAAATATTGGCACAAAAATTGATTGGATTAAATAGGTGTATGTTGTGGCCAAAGAGATTTGAATGTTCATCACTGACCACCACACGTCGTAGGGCATATTAAGATCATTCTTGAAATTGGAGCTATTGAAGGTAAGTGAAACATTAAGATTTATTGTGATATTTATGATTTACTATAGTAATTTAAAAAAAAACTTAATTATGATTTCTTCTTTGTTTTCAATTTTTATTATTTTGACTTTTGAATAGAGTTTTGAGACCTGTTTTGCCTCCAACACAATCATCTTGAGTTGACTTGTGAAGGCTTAGGCGGCATTTTCTAACATGGTCATTAGCCAAAATTGGTCCATTTGGAGGCAATCCAACATTGAGAGGGTAGCAAATATTCAGCAAATGATCGTAGATGACATTTCGTGGGATTGTGTCGAATATCTCCTTAGTTTCCTTGAGCCCATTATGAGTATGAGTTATGCTGACATGGATAGGCCTTGTTTGGGAGAGATATATGATGGCATTGACTGAAAGATTGAGAAGATGAAGACCATCATAAATGAGAAAGAGCAAGATCCTGAAGAAATTTTCTTCAAATAGTTGCACAAAATTATTTAAGGGAGATCTTTATTGCCTTCGCATTGAGTCCAAAATATTATAGTGCTGTGAGCCTTTCTTTGCCAAGAAGGGTTGCTCCATATAGAGATTTCAAAGTCAGCAAAGGTTACAAGGTAGCAATTCATAGACTCTTCCCTGATTCTTGATGTGCAACATGTAGTTAGGATCGAGTTCATGGATTTTGTACACTCCAATGGTCCAAGTATTGATGCTCTACATGACAAGTTTAAGGTTGATCCTCATAGTTGGTGGTACTTCTATGGCCAAGCATTCTCACACCTACAACCTTTTGCGATCAAAGTTTTATCGCAAGTAAGTTCTATAGTTTTTATTTTTTATTTTTTTCATCTCTGAAGTTTCATTTATAACTCCTCTCTAACTTTGTTTTAATAGGTTGCTAGTTCATCTACATTTGAGAGGAATTGGAGCACATATTCCATCCACTTAGTGAATTGGAACCGATTGCACTCAAGAAAGGTAGAGGACTTGGTGTACGTGCATTCCAACCTGCACCTCCTTTCACACAAACAAATTGGCTACAAGGAAGGGGACACGAGGAAGTGGGATATTGAGCCAGAGCATACTAACTTGGATGTTTCCACTTCCCAACTTTCTGCACTTGATGTTGAGGATGAGCCAACTAGCGAGCATGCGAGTGCCACTGGCACTGCATGCGGTTCTTCTAATATACCAGTACCTACATCATCAAATATTGATGGTGATGATAATATTTTTGAAGACCCACATGACGCTGAAGCCTGATCAGTGATGGCTGATTGTTTGACATTATTGGTTTTAATTTTAATATATATCATGACATTCGATTTTGACTAATTGACATTGTAGTATTTTTAATTTTTATGGTGATTTTGTTTATTATATGATGCTTATGTGGTATTCCGAACTTAATTACTGCTGCAAATTTGTATATATTTATGATTTTTATATGGTTTTGTATGGACAAACCCAAAACCAGCCCAACCCCCTTTTATTTTTGTGACTGAATCCGCAGACCAAATCCCCAAACGTGAACCCGAATGAGTACCGGGATTGGTAATGTAGATCTCAGTCCTTGCAGTTGAATATAAAGCCTATTGTTTTTATTATGCATTAGTGAGGCTGGCTAAGCTTCATAGGTAACTAAATTTTTTTTAAGCAAAGTAGGTAAAAGTTAAGACTGACCTTGTTTATTTTGTTAACTGCAAGCATGATTCTTTTGGGATTTGTGTCATACTATGTAGCTTTGGCAGTTGCGTAAATGTACTGCTAAGGGATGGAGGATCTCTTGGAGAGGATTTTTTTGGATTGGTAAATGAAGGGCTTTATTTGGGAACCCTTAGCCAGAAAACATGAAAGAACATAATGATAACATCAAGTGTACCTATGGGCTGTGGGCTGGACATTTGGCAAATAGTGGCAAGTAGACGAAAGAGGCAACCCAAAAGATTTACATAGATGTTGTCATTACATTCACTGTAAGCAAAATTGGTCATTTGCATGTTTTTGATTGTGAGGTCTGACCAGAGACTGGAAACATTACAAAAATAATCGCAATGGACATCCCACTAGGGAAAGAACTAATCCAGAAGGGTAGAGGAGGAAGGGCCTGCCCTGCCAGTTGAGATTGAAGGACTATTGAGATCAACTGCAAAGCCAATTCCAAAACCCACAGAAGAAATTGCCATACCTGCCTTTGATGACCTGCATCATCAAACTTGGGACCATGTCCTCTGTCATGATCATGGCCTCCTGAAACCTGGACCACAACCTTTCTTGCCAGCAACGAGAGACAGGAAATTGATCCTCTTGTTCCGTTTACAAGGTCTTCCCTTGCTTCCATCACATGAAATACCTTTGTTGCCAAGTCTTCTGCAATGCCTAATTTCAGCAGGTCCATCATGGATTTCTTGGGCCCATTTAGGAACCCTTCAACATTCACTAGGTCTTTGCCTCAGTGCTATGAAAGCTTATACGTGCATTTGCAACATCTTGGGCACATTTTGTTCTGGTTACAAAAGTCAATCCTGGATATTTTTTGCCTGTTCAGGAGCTCTTCAACATTCACTAGGCCCTAGCCTTCGCTACGATGAGAGATTCTATGTGCAGACACAACACCTCGGGCACATTTTACTCTGGTTACAAAATTCAATCTTACAGGGGCTTCTCCTACAGGAAGTTGCTCAAAGACGGTACAGGGGAAGAATTTTAAGCAGGTGATCACCGTTCACATCCACCTGAATTTTGCTGTCCATATTCAAATGCCAAACTCCATGTAATAAGAGTAGAGGGATTCAAACTTCCTCTCCAAGGATCGAAGATGCACATGCAGAGGGTTGGGGGAAGGGGCTTGAAGCCCCCCAAAGATCTAGTTGCCACTCCATATGTGCTTCCATCTCCAACTACTTGCATCTGCATTGGCTCCTTCCCAGCATGATCAGTCCTGGTCTCCAATAACAATTTGAGCTCATCTTTTCTGGGAAGGTAATCCTTGTGGAGAAAGAAATTATTGATCCAACAAAACAAGGGCATATCAGAAACCTTCAATGCCAAACTCCTTGAGAAGGTGCCTGCTGCCACTGAGTTGGTGTGTTTAACACCAGGGCAGTTCTCCCAACCAGCAGGGCCAAGAATTGTTTGAAACTTTGAAACATCTTGAAATTGAATTTCTGTGTCACTGCAAAAATCATTACCAACTGCGTTGTAGATGCAGGGCCTTTGAAGGGGACTTCATGGTTCAGCTTAGTAGTGCTAGAGGAGCCTCTTGGAGCCTTGTAGAATAAGGAAGAGCTAAGCTTGATAGCTGAAGCGATTTGCAGACACAGAATGGTAGAGAGCTTCAATGTGAGAATAGAGGTGATTCAATGATTTCCTCTTAGACAATCTTTGATTTAATTCACAGCAAACCATCAATACATATTTATTCACATTCAAGCTAGGTGTTGTGGGTGTGATGAAACAATGTGATTGAATTGAGACATTCTTGTAGATTTCATTTCCACACTCTTGCCAATGTGTAGGGGAGCATGGATTTTGCTTCTAAATCCGCAGAGTCAGCATTGGAGAGGTGGCCTCGGCCACCCAATCATCCGCTACCAAATTAGCAATAGGGGTGTCTTGGCCCACAGTTGGTGAGGTTTTGAGCATGTTTGTTTGCCTCCCAATAACAATGTGAAACACTAACATGCTGGAAGTTTCTAGCAATCTCTCTGGCTTCCCTTAAATACTGTTTAATTTCCAGCTTGAGGTATTGCCTTTGACCATGGCAAAGATGATGATTTGGGAACCTTGACCTCTAAAGCCTGGAGTCGCAGTTTATGTGCTGGCTTGAGATCTTCCCTCAAGGCCAGGCTTCCACCTTGTTTGTGAACATGGAGGAGGCCGTAACCAGCCATCCTTCACAATCTCTGATGATTGTCTTTGGATGCACCATTGAAGATGAGCTTTGATATTGATGGTTGTGGGGTGGTTGGGGTGAGGCATGCCGTTCTACTTGTAGCCTGCTCACCTTGAGACCACTTTTCCCATCAATGGAGACTCTTGGAGAGGATTTATATAAGCTGTATTATCGGTAAATTCTATAGCCTATGCTATGTCACTGAAGGAACTATTACACGTCCAGTTCACATCTAACAGGTTCTGTTAAGGTAATTCCTATAAGAAGCTATTATTATCATTTTTCTTAAGCTATTTTGTTTTGCATTGGTTGGAATTATTTAACTTTACCATGCATTATTTTGCCTATTGTTCTTCTACAAGTTGTTGAATTTATTGTCATGTTGAAGAGGTTCATTGTTTCACAGTTATTAACTCTTTTGTTTTGCTACACAAACGATTCATGGCAATGGTAACAAAGCTTGAGCAAAATAAGTATGCCTAACAGGCATTAAGGGAGAGGGGCCAGTAGCCGCCCACCCTAACTTTGCGCACGTCAAGCACATAGCTAGACATATCGAATTTCGACGATTTTTTTTGGGTTTTTTTGTATGCGACCGAAGAGCTTAAAGCTATTCTTTCAGCTTCTGGGCACTTATACATTTCCCTGTAGGAAGCGTTATGTGCACATGGGTCGAAAAATGGTCATTTCAACATGTCGCCCCATACATCCGCACCGATGTACCGGTAACCGCTCGCCATCACATTTGTACACTTGTCTTAATTTTATTGGTTAATTTACAAATGTATTGGTGCATTTGCGAACATGCATTGGTGCATTTGTGAACATGTACAAATGTTGTGAACATGTATTGGTGCATTTGTGTTAATTTATTTGGTTGGTATTTTACATGTATTGGTTCTTTTTAAAAATTTAATTGGGGGGTCAAGTGATTAAAAACATAGCGGTTATTGGGGTGTGGGCGGCAACTGGCCCCTCTTCCTTATGTAATATTCCTATGGTCCCGTGACTGGAATCAGGAATGCTGAAAAGATTTATATTGTGTCACGTGGTTTGTGAATCGTGATGTATTGTGAAGAAAGTTGGATCGCATCTGTGTGCAAACCAAGCATTGATAGTGAGAATCTTTTTTAACCACAGTAGCAATTATAGGCCCAAACTTTATGTGTACTTGTTTTTTAAGAGATTATTTTGTTAAGGCAACTTGTTTATGGACCAGCACGTGTCATTTCTCAAGTACTGTTTAGTTGTTCCTTTTGAAATCTTTACTATATTCTCTGGTATCGTTTCTTCACTTTTGCTAAAATCATGCATTTGTTATTTCATTGTCTAGTACATTCCATAAGTTTTGTCTGCTAATCACTTGTTGATATATTGCATTTGTTGTTCCATACTCTGGTGAATGTATGAACATCTGTCTTTTCATGCTCTATGTCTGATTCCTCTCGCCAATAAGTGATGTTGTTTTCTGTCTGCATTTTGATGCTACACCGACACAAATGCAGTTAGGTGATGGAGCTTTTTGTTGGCACTGCCAATCTCAACCATCGGTCTTTATTCCGGATGTAGATACTGTGTGCACAAATATTTGAAAATTTTGGTGGCTCAAGTTGTCATTTCTCTACAACTGACTCGTATTTTGATTAGCCAAACTTGCATGCACTGCCTTACTTTGTCAATCCTTTTGTTTACTTTTCTTGACGATGTGTCAAATCAATTTTGACTTTGCAAAAGTGAAAACAAAAGCAGTAAAATACGATTGGATATTTATTGTGGTAAGGTAGGCTAGTATTTCAACAGGCATGACAGCCACTTAGAGACATTTTGTTTTTCTTATGGTGGAAATTTGTTTATTTTTTAGTGTGCATGTTCTTATCCTCTTGTTTTTTTGTGAGAAGTAGAAAAGTTCATTGAACTATAGATGAAGCGTTCCCAGATAAGTAACAGAAAGCTGTTCTTTTACTTATAACTACAATAAAAGGTCATGGTTTGAGAGGCAAAAGGCCTAACTGCAATGATATTTTTATATTCTGCCAGGAGATTGACTCTTAAAACATTGTTTTAAAAATATTAAAAACTGCTGCCTTCAAAACAGAGATGCAAAAGCAGTAAAATCTGAGTGGATTTTTTTTTTTGATAAGATAGGTGTGATGTCCCCTTCTAGCAAGTCCAAAATTTCACAACCTTGCACACAATTTCAACTTGCAAAAAGAGAGCATTAGTACACAATTCTTCCTTGTAATATTAACTTTTGCAATATCCACAAGAATATCAAATTCATATATTTTTTTTTACATCTCCCTTCTAGGGTTAGAGCTTATAAACATAATCAATATGCATTTCACTTTTTTTCTCATATCCATTATGTAAGGGACTATACGTTAATCCAACCATTCATTCCATATGAGGTGGTATGTTAGGATGCAATAGACCAATTTATTGCCATGGGTCCAATGTTTTTCTCTTTTGACTCGAGGGGTGAATAACTCACCAACTTTAGTCAAAGGCTTGTTATTTCTCTTCTTTGGCTCGAGGGGTGAATAGTTCAACTTTAGCCAAAGGCCATTATTTCTCTCCTTTGGCTTGAGGGGTGAATATTTCACCAACTTTAGCACAAGGTTGATCCACTTGCCTTGAAGAGGTGATGTTGCACCAGCTTGATACAAGGGCCTATTCATTAAACTCATCTTGAGCATTACCCATGGTTAGGCCAATCACTCATCCTAAGTATCAATTCCTTCATACGGAGTTGGTGGACTAACTATAGGTTCCTTATCTTATGTCATAGATATTATCCTTACTATCTCGTGATTGTCCATCACTTAGCTATGCTATTTATCATATGAACATATTTTATGCTATTCTTACTTATTTACCATGATTATAAGTATTTTCATATCACTATATTTTCAATCCATCATTAGTCTATTCTATAGTATTTGCTCATTTCTCTATGATCACTTCTTAACATGTTTCAGCTTCTATTTGAAGATAAGATTTCTATGTTTATTCATGCATTAGCCTCTCTGATAATCATGTGGTCTAATTTCATTCTATGGTATATGATTGTTTCTCACTATTGATCATTCTATGCTTATTTCTTATATATATTATCACATACTCTCACTGTAATAGATTAGCTTTAGGACAAGATGACATACCTTTCACCCTGATTGCATGCTTGCTGCTACAAGTATCTTGGCTGTTACAAATGCAATTATGAAAGATGAAGTTACATACCAATTAATGATCGATTGCAAAGAATGTACCAAAGTGATCCCTGGTATGATGAAGGGCAGATGCCGGCTGATCATTGCCTACAAGTCTTTTGTTGTTCCAATTTGCTGGTTACTATGTGCCGCGACCTCCACAGTCACAGATTGCTGTCTACAGGTTTGATCGCTGCCAAAGAGATGAACAATGATGATGTCTTCAAGGTGCTGTAACAAGGCAGCAGACGGGCCTAAGAGTCTAACATAAAACTCGTTGATGCCTATATAAGACTTGCTAATTGGCACGTATAATAGAAATTCCCTCAGATGATTCCCTGTCTTGATCGATGGATGATTGTAATTCCATATTGCTCTTTATTGCTGAATCCCCCTGAAGTGATGAAATTTGAATGCCCCTTTATCTTCACATATGATCTCTTTTTATTTATCAAATGTCTCTTCAAAAGGAAGCGACTTCTTGAATCGTTGCATCCTTAATTTGCTTTATTTGAAGACCCTTAGTTAAACATAATTGCTGTTTCCTTATAATCACAGTCTTCTAATTACAATCCAATCGCTGCATAATATAAAACGGATCGCAGCATTTGTAATTTCATATGAATCCTTCCTTTGTCTATATGTTATTAATATATTTGAATCTCTTGTGGGTATCGCTGCCTATAGGTAATGTTTAGTATTTATTTTTATATTGATAATCATAACTCATATTATTATCAATAATAATAATATATTATATTATTTATACTTTTTGTTTATATTTATAAAATACATATTATATATTATATTTTATAATATAATATTATATTTAATAATATAATATATTATATTATTATTATAATAATATTTGAATCATTATTATTTATGTATAACAATAGTATTTATTATATATATACATAATGATCATTTGAACTGACCATATTCTAGAAAGAAATCTTATATGATGTTTAAATCTTTAATTTAAACAATGTCTTAATATCGGGACATGACAATAGGCTAGTATTTCAACAGGCATGACAGTCACTCTGAGGTATTTGGTGTTTTGCTTATGGTGGAAAATTATCTAATATTTGTGTTCATGTTTTTGTTCTCTTTTTCTTTTCATTTTGTGATTAGTAGAAATTCCATTAGCTATAGATGAAGTGTACCCAAGATAAGGGACAGAAAACTGTTCTACCCACAATAAAAGGTCATAGTCTGAGAGGCAAAAGGCCTAACTGCAACGATATTTCTTTATTCTGTTAGCAGATTGATCTCTGCAGACATTGTGTAAAAATATTATAAAATGCTGCCCTTGAAACTGAGATTTCACACAAGCTAAAACAAAAGCAGTAAAGCATGAGTGTATTTTTATGGTAAGATTGGCTAGGACTTTAACAGGGAAAGTAGCCACTTAGAGGCATTTGGTTTTGCTTGTGGTGGAAAATTATTTTTGTGTGCACATTTTTGTTCCCTTATTCCTTTTTTTTTTTTTGGGACCGTTAAGGGTTTTTAGTGGGGCCCTCACCTATACAATATATGCTTTCTTTTAGAAGGTAATAGATATAAAAAATTGGAACTTGCTGGACTTCAACGCCACCCAAGTATACAAAAAATAATCTATGTTTCCACACCACCCTGCCTTTCTATAATGTCCCCAATTGGCATTTAGCCAAGTATGTGACCAATAGCCTATTTACTTGAGCTTCGGTAGGCTATATGGCTTGGTTAGGGAGCACATGTTCAATTATTTGTGATGTTTTGCTTTGGCTTTGAGCTCGGTGATGTCTCAAGATGGCTATGCAACTTTCAGAAGTTTGTTCGGCTTTTTGAAAATCTCTCCAAGATTCTTGGAGGAGTCGTCTATTTTTAGAAAGTCACTTGGAAGGTGTCGTTATTCATCCCAAATCATATGGAGTATGTTTATATAGTTTATTTGGCATTTTGGTGAAGTTTGAGATTTTTCACAAAAAAATAGTATTTAAATGAGCTAATAGTTAATTATTTGCACTTACACTTATAAGTTAGAAAATAATTATAAAGTGCAAGGGTATTATAGCTCATAGGAAAGGGGAAAAGTCATTTTTTTATTTAGGCACATAAAAGTGAGCTAATGTGGTGAAATATTGGAGGTTGAGTGGAAATATATATTTTTTCTATTTAATAATTCATTTTATTGTGCAAACTCCTAAAAAATGCCTATATAAAGGGGTTGAGAACTCATGTTGCTCTTTATGGTGGAGATGATATTGTTATGTTGTTGGATTGAACTTACTAGTTCTTCCATCCCTTCTTGAGGATGAAAACCCTCTTGGAGAAGATCAGTTGCGGTGGTAAAAGATACACTTTAGCTGGTTTGAGGTGATTTCATCCAAGAATCACATCGAGCTTCTTGGAGTTTCATGTGCTCTGATGGATTTTGGATTGCAAGTATTTTGTTTTGTTGTGAGGAGTTTTGAATGTGGTTTTGGGAGTGATTTAGTGAGTTCTTTCTTGAAGTCCTTGTTCTCCTGTGCTGGCCGTATAGTACCAGTCGTACCAGTGCATAGGGAACTTGTTGGTGCATGGATGTAAAAGCACCGTCTTGTATGAGGGTTGTATCTTCTCTGCAAAGTAAAAGAGCTCAGTTCTGGGCTGATTGCATAGTGTTTGATGCTGTTTAAAACCCATACAGAACCTGTCGTATACACAACAATTCGTACCACTTGTGGCAGCGTTGGCTTTCCTTGTTGCTAGACGCTTGAAACATCACTGACTTCAATGTTGCTCAGGAATCACTAATGATGGGTAAGCTGTGTGGAATGTCTTTGGAGGAGTTTTGAAGAGAAATCTGCATTCAGAGTTGAGTATGTTACCTGCCAAGGGTGTCGTACAACAACTGTAGTAGAGCACAACCAACAGATGCCTCATACAACATGATCTATGGTATTGATTTAGTTTGAGGTGATTTCTAATCATACTTCATTTGATATCTCATACATATGCAGTTTACTACTAGGTGAAAGTGCAACATCATTTGTATGGGTTATTTGAGATAACTTTTTGAGTATTGCAGTGTAGTGACTCCTCATTGTAATATCTTCTTTGATGCAAACTCTTGTAATGACTTCCCACTAAATAAGTAGATGTGCCTCTTTACTTTCCTGCATTTCAATGCTCAGGTTCCCACTGAATAAATGGATGCACCTAGTTTATCTTCTTGTACTCTCATTGAATAAGTGGTTGCGCATTGCACAAGTGAATGTTTATTTTCATGTTTCATTCCCACGATTGAGTGGATGCCCATTGAATAAGTGGAAGATTGTTTCTACTGTTGGTTTATGATTTGAATGCTAACTCTGAAGCATTTTGTATGCTCTCACCTTGCCCACATTGGGATTTGGGTGATTAGAAGAATGTGGAAGATATCATTGCTCTTGACATTCAGTGTTGTCATCTTGTGTTTCAAAAAAAAAAAATTAGGGTAGCTTATTACAGCGGTATCAGAGCTTGTTTTTCCTGCCAGCATGTTGGATTGATCACTTTGTGCAGAGTGCATGTCAGAAAATTCTAGTTCTTGTTGAATTCACCTTTGCCTGTCAAAATGGAAAACTGTCTCAGAAAAACATTGCATCTAGAATGAATCAGAATAGATGTCCTCTTTCAAAACACTTCAATGATTCATTCAAATATGCCTAGCCTAGAAACTTGCAAAAAGAAGTAGTGGGAAGCTCGCTATTTGCATTAGGAAATGACTTGGAGATTCTGCACTTGTCTAAAAACGTTCTTCTCAGCAATTTGGAAGAAGTTGAGTCATTTGACCAAGGTCAAACAATCTGATTGTGGAGAATTGAAGTGGGCTTTGGAGTCGTCAATGATTGCTTTGGTTCAACCCAAGTTGATGAAACATCCTCATGAAGATGTGAGACTTGTAGTCACTCTTTGTCTATGTGAAATCACAAGAACCACAGCTCCTGAAGTTCCTTATAGGAAGGCCATAATGAAGGAAATGTTTCAGATGATTGTTGAAAGCTTCAGTGGATTGGCTAATATAGGAAATCTTTCCTTTGCAAAGAGGGTTGCAATACTTGAAATAGTTGCAAAATTTGTATTTGGAAACATCATGTTAGACATGGGATGTGAGGAAATAACTCTTCAATTATTTCACCATTTCTTTGCTACCATTAGTAAGTCTCATACAGATCAAGTTATAACAGCGATGTAGGCCATTATGACTTTGTTAATTAATGAGAGTGATGAGGTATCTCAGCCACTCTTGTTTATTTTATTGGCTAATCTAAAGAAGAATAATCAAGAATCCTTATCAATTAAGCAAGTATTAGCTGAAATGATGTTGGTTCAGTGTGAATACAAATTAAGACCCTATTTGTCAAAAGGAGAAGAGGATGATGGCATGAAGATGGACCAAGTAGATAAGGGAGAGTTGACAACATAAATTTCTGATGTGTTTGATGGGGATGTCAAAGCATCTTACCTTAGAGCAAGTTAGTAGAGTTTGTGAGGCTCTTGTTGGCCTTGAAAACACAAGAGATGAAATTTCAGATGTTGTAGTTGAAAATCCAATGGCAATTGAAGAGGAAGAATGTTGAAATTCTCTTGTAGAAGTCAGTGAAGTGCTTAAAACTGAAAGAATGGACTTTGCAAGTCCTATATTTGATGAGGAGTTTGATGATCATGAAGATGCCTTTTCACTAGAAAAAGAAATGAAAATGATTAAGAAGATGCTAGAAGGCAATTCCTCATGCAACCCTGAGATGTTTCCAACAGAATGCCTTGTTGAAGACATGAAGGGCAGTGTTGCATCAGAAAAAAAGTTTGAAGCTGTTGAAACTTTGGGAACAACCCTTAATATTGGGCATCATCATCATCCTAGTGAAGGTAATGTTGATTGTAAATGGGAATATCCCATGCAAATTGAAGAACAATTTGACTTCTCAGAGGGTTTAGTTGATGAGCATGATGAAGGGGAGCTTGTTGAAAGCTTTCAATCAGCCCAAGTGTTGGCTCAACGTTGGAGTTTGAAGATGCCACCTCTTTTGATCAAATTGACCGTGGAGAGGATCACTTAAAAGTAGTTGATTTCAAGAGTCATGCCTCTAAGGATAAAACATAAACATTGTTGTGTGTAGCTGATTTGGACTTAAAAGCTAGTGAATTACCTGATTTTAAGAATCATTTGTTAGTCACCGAAGACAAGGTTGTGCAAGCTTTGACGCACTTGGACAACACACATAAATTCATAGAAGATCACATTTGGAGGGCACAGGTTGAGAGGAGACATAAGGGCATGGAAGGAGGATCTTCACTTGCTGATTGGCATGTAATCAAAGGGGCTTTAGAAACATTGAAAACAAATTACTTGAATCTGCTTTTGAATAGAGATCATGTCATTAAGTTTGCTGAATGGACCTATGATGCATTAAAAGGAAGAGAGGTAGAAGTTGATAAGCTCACATCCGAGCTTAAGTCAACTATGGCTTCTTTAGAGTGTACCCAAATGACTCTCTTAAGAGTTGAAAATCAGCTTGATGTTGCACATCAATTAAGGGAGCAAGAAAATGTTGTAAGAGCAAACAAAATCAAGTTGGTGATTGAAGAGCTTGATATGATCAAAGAAGATTTTGACTTAGGACAACTTCCTAAGTATGCAGATTTAGAGTTGGAGCAATATGAATATTTATCTGAACATGGAGATGAAAACAACTTCCAATCATTTGATAATCCCCTTTTTAATATGGAAGTTGAGTTAACTTTTGACAATCCACTCTCTATGTTCAATTATAAAGCTCTATCTGATGTTAGTAACACGGAAGGAGATAGTATCAGGATATGAGATCCAAGTGAAGTGTGCTCGTGGGATGTTAGTTTGCATAAAGACTTCACCAACTTGAAGTTACCAGCAGTGGTTGACTTTTGGCATGAAGTCAAGGTATGCAATGTTTTGAGTTCAACTATGACTTATTTTCATAATAGAGTATGTCCTACATTGCATCACCCTTGTATGGTATTCCAATTTCCAAGTTTGAATTTACCAAGTAGGAATTACCATCACAAAGTAGCGCTCCATATGCATGATGAGGCTACTTCTTGGTTGAGCATGTATGCAAGAGTTCATCCATAGGGATTTGTGGAGGATTGTGATGATGGGAAAATTTTTTCATGGAGGATTATGGAATCAAATTTTAGTAATAAAGTTGCTTGCTTAAATCTTATTAGCTATGATATGTTTCCTTTTGCATACTTATGGATTGGAGAGAACTTTTAGCCATGACTTTTGTATATTCTGGTACTAAATGGCCTAAATCACTTGCTATTCTTAGAGGATTTCAGAATTGTTGTTGCTGTCCCATTTTTAAATTACTGAAATTAGATTTTCAGATGATCATCTCAGGGTATTGTAGCAACATGATTGTTCTTATTGTTGTTTTGAGCCCTTGGAGGAAGATTGTTAGAAGGTTTCAATTGAGAAGAACAAGTGTTTTAGCTGATATTGCTTCTTTGGTTTTTGGAAACCAAGTGATTCATGGCTGTTTAGTATTTCTTTCAGCTTGTGTACAAGTTGATTTGTGTTCTCCTTTGGAGGAACATTTTAGATTTTGGATTCCAACATTGATTTTAGGTTGGATAAATTGTGATGTTGACTTGTTGGAGGATGCTCACTCTACTCTCATGATAGATAATGATTTTGATGATTGGGATCCAAAAATTTGTGTGATTGGTAGAATGCTTTAGAGTATAATGCAGAGTGTCAGTTGTGTAGTTTCTAGATATATCAGAGTGGTGCAACAGGATTGGGGTGGAGCATTTTTGAGATTGATTTGGGATCTAGGTATATCTTTGCTAGTCATGCAGGTATCCCTATTGGATGGAATGTAATGTTTGAAAACAAACAATCTTTAGCAGGGAGGACCTGTAATGTCCCCAATTGGTGTTTAGCTAAGTTTGTGACCAATAGCCTATTTCTTTGAGCTTGGTTAGGAAGTTCCGTAAGTTGTGAAGAGCACAAGTTCAATTATTTGTGATGTTTTTCTTTGGCTTTTAGCTCGGTGATGTCTCAAGATGGCTATGCAACTTTCAAAAGTTTGTTCGGCTTCTCGGACAACTCTCCAAGATTCTTCGAGGAGCCGTCTATTTTTAGAAAGTCACCTGGAAGGCGTTGTTATTCATCCCAAACCATATGGAGTATGTTGGTATAGTTTATTTGGCATTTTAGTGAAGTTTGGGATTTTCCGCAAAAAGTTAGTATTGTTAGAAATGAAAGCAACACTACTTCAATGGAAATCTGATTCAAGATAAATTTCAACAATCTTTAACTGTGTGTTATTAATAGAGATTGTAACATAGAAACAAAACTATGCTTCACAGAAATGTAAAATCAAAAATATGAACACATAACACAATGTTTAACGTGGAGAAAACCTTTTCAGGTAAAAAACTCCACACAGGAAAGAGGCCCAATGTTTATATTAATCTGAAAATGATTTACAATACAACAACACTTCAACTCTCTCCACCAGTTTTCAATCTAACAGCATTCCGGCAAGACCCGAGTACCTAAAATCTGTATTGTAGCAATTAATACATGGCAAATACTTATAGAAATGTTTTCCAACTCCTAGGCATTCACTTTCTCACACCTAAGATTCTCCAACCTGTAAACATTAATTACCATTTTACAAGCATCTTACACTTGTCTAAAAAATAGCCATGCAAAGCTTGGGCACCCAAGACTAAATTTGGCCTCTTACCGCATCTTATGATGCGTCATAACTGTCATAGATTCCACAAAAGAGTATCTTTCCAAGATAGAAACCTTGGGCTAAATATACCAAATATACAACTAACATATCTGTCATATGCGTCATAGAATCTCAGAATCTTATGACAACTTGCAGCTGTCATAGATTCACTTACCAAACATTATGACAGTTGTCATACATGCCAAAAATAGTATATTCCTCAAGGAGCACCCCTACCCTCATTTACTTTGAGTTTTTACATTTACCAACCGTAAATGTCACTCCATAACTGCCGCCGGTAACTCCGAAATTACAACTGTCAATGAGACTACCTCATTCCCTTATGGGTAATTACAAATAACAAATAATAAATGGAATAAAATACAATATTGAAATTTACAAGGTTAATGGCACCTTATTCCAACAAGTATTTTAATCAGTTAACAGTTAATTATTTGCACTTCGACTTATAAGTTGAAAAATAATTATAAAGTGCAAGGGTATTATAACTCATTGGAAAGGGGAAAAGTCACTCTTTTATTTAGGCACATAAAAGTGAGAGCTAATGTGGTGAAATATCGGAGTTTGAGTGGAAAAGTATGTTTTTTCTATTTAATAATTCATTTTATTGTGCAAACTTCTAAAAAGTGCTTATATAAAGGGGTTGATAGCTCATTTTGCTCTTTATGCTGGATATGATATTGTTATGTTGTTGGATTGAATCTGTGAGTTCTTCCATCCCTTTTTGAAGACGAAAACCCTCTTGGAGATCAGTTTAGGTGGTGAAAGATCCACCCTAACTGGTTTGAGGTGATTTCATCTAGGAATCACACTGAGGTTCATGGAGTTTGATGTGTTCTAATGGATTTTGAATTGCAAGTATTTTGTTTTGTTGTGAGGAGTTCTGAATGTGGTTATGGGAGTGATTTACTGAGTTCTTTCTTGAAGTTCTTTGTTCTCCTGTGCTGGCCGTACAACACCAGCCGTACCTGCATACAGAACTTGTTTGTTGGTGCATGGATGTAAGGATAACGTCTTGTATGAGGGTTGTATCCTCTCTGCAGAGTAAGAGTGCTCAGTTCTGGGCTGATTGCATAGTGTTTGATGCTATTAAAAACCCATAAAGAACCTGCCGTAGAGACAATAATCTGTACCAATTGTGGCAGCGTTAGCTTTCCTTGCTGGATGCTTGAAACATGACTGAGTTTAATGTTGCTTGTGAATCGCTAATGATGGGTAAGCTGTGTGGAAGGTCTTTGGAGGAGGTTTGAAGAGAAATTTGCATTTAGAGTTGAGTATATTACCTGGCAGGGGTGTCGTACAACAACTGTAGTAGAGCACAACCAGCGCATGCCTCAAATAGCAACATGGTTTATGGTATTGATTTAGTTTGAGGTGATTTCTAATCATACTTCATTTGATATCTCATACATATGCAGTTTACTACCAGGTGAAAGTGCAACATCATTTGTATGGGTTGTTTGAGCTAACTTTCTGAGTATTGCAGCGTAGTGATTCCTCATTGTAATATCTTCTTTGATGCAAACTCTTGTAATGGCTTCCCACTGAATAAGTGGATGTGCCTTTTTACTTTCCTACATTTCATGGTTTAGGTTCCCGTTGAATAAGTGGATGCCCTTGGTTTACCTTCTTGTACTCCCAGTGAATAAGTGGTTGTCCACTGCACAAGTGGATGTTTACTTTCATGTTTCATTCCCACGATTGAGTGGATGCCCACTAAATAAGTGGAAGATTGTTTCTACTGTTGGTTTATGATTTGAATGCTAACTTTGAAGCACTTTGTATGCTCTCACCTTGCCCACGTTAGGATCTGGGTGATCAGAAGAGTGTGGAAGATATCATTGCTCTTTACATTTGATGTTGTCATCTCGTGTTTCAAAAAAATAAATTAGGGCAACTTATTACACTTTCTCAGAGCAAAAAGCAGCAAACCCAACCATCCTACAACAAAAATAACCATTAAGCACAACCAACCTACACCATCCCAAGCCAAGACAAAAAGAGAGTTTTCTTGAGCACCTACGTGCAGCACACGAAGAAGACAAGTCCAAAAAAGTTGGTCTTACCCCGCCTACAACTTCTAGAAACATGCAAATCATTCTCCGCGCACACAACTTCTATTGGGTGGCCATCCACTTCTCTGATCTCACATTTTGCTTTAGAGTCATTGTACACCTAATTGCACTCTAGGCTTCATGAATGGCCTCTTTTTTGAATACACCAAGCCTTCCTAGGACAAAGAAGGCAATAGAAAATTGGTAGAAACCTCCAAGTGGCCCTCCCCATGAATCACATGTAGCTTGTCCACACATAACTCTAAGTCCTTAGAGTAAGATGCAAGATCCTCTTTTTGCTCATAAAATGAAAGAATTTCGCTTTTTAGGGCTTGAATTTCTTCACCTAGGTTCTTGTTGCAAGTTCCCTTGTTTGAACTATCCCTCGATGGTAAGCTTTGAGCTCTAGAAGCACTGTTTAGACAATCCAATCCAATACAGTAGGGTTTGCAACCCGCTTCTTAAGTTTTTCTTTCAAATCAATTGCAATAGGGGCATGAGACCTGAAGACCTTGCATTTGCAATGTCATCTTGCCCCTAAATTCATTTTTGCAAACTTTAGCAAACCTAGTGTTGGAAATATTGTCATTGATGTCAAAGGAAAGAAGGAATTCATATTATTGTCATTGATGTTAAAAGAGCGCTTCCGTGATGATGATCTTGTTGAAGACAAGGAAGAATAAAAGACATTTGATATGTGTGGTGATATTGGAGAAATTGTTAAGGAAGTCTCTATGAAGAATATTAATGATGGTTGACTTACAAATTATGGCGCCTCACATTGGGGAAATAAACTAGTCATTTATTTTTTAATATGGCCGCCCCCCCTCAAGGAAGCCCCACCTTTTGAAGAAAAGACATCATCTAAGCTGGCTAACTTGAATTCTTGGTGTTCACATTAACAAAATTAAAAAGAAGTTATATTGGGCCGACCCATGAGATTAGTGGGTTTAATTATAGTTTAATTAAAGTGTAAATGTGGCTGACTCCTTTTGATAAGTCGCCTCTCTTAAAGAGGTGAGATGGGATATAAAAGAAGATGAAGTTGGAAAGTAAATGGGGCAAGCAAGAAAAATAATATCATTCGATCTAAGAGCAGATCTATAAGAAGATATAATGCATATTTCGAACAGATGTAAAGAAGATTTAAGAGCAGATCTATAAGAGCAGGTAACACTAATTTAGAGCAGATCTATAAGAGCATGTAATGTAGATTTAGAGTAGATGTAAAGGAGATTTAAGAGCAGATCTATAAGAACATGTAATGCAGATTTAGAGCGGATGTAAGGGAGATTTAAGAGCAGATCTATAAGAACATGTAATGTAGATTTAGAGCAGATTTAAAGGTGATTTATGGCAGATTTATAACAGACCTTTCAAGGAACTTTCAATGTGATTTATGGCAGACCTAGAGCAGAAAAATTATGAAGAGTATTTTAGATTTGTGTTGAAGAAAGTTGGAACGGATTTATGAAAGAATATAATCAAATTTGTAAAGGAAATAGATGTAGATTTTTGAAGGAAATGCAATCAGATTTGTGAAAAAAATTATGGTCATCATCCCTTGAAGAAACAACACCTGAAGGTGATATTTTGTAGAAGAGGTTGGTGCCTCCTAAAAGAAGAGATTGGTGTCTCTTGCTGAGTTGGTGCTTAGTTGTGGGGATCGGTGTCTCCAGTAGATTGGTGCTCACAAATTATGTAAGTGGGGATTGATGTCTCTAGTGGGTTGGTGCCTACAAATATTAAATGGGATTGGTGTCTCCTGTAGGGTGGTGCCTACAAAGTTTGTAAGAGAATTTTATTTAAGCAATATTTTTCTGTGGTTTTCTCCTGAAAGGGTTTCCACATAAATCTTGTGTTCTTTGTGCTCTTAATTGTTAGATCTTGTATGTTTATGGTTGTTGTGGTTGATTAAGTTTTAAAAAAGTAAAAGATTAGTTTATATTGATTCACCCCCTCTCAGTATAAGTGTGCGTTCATCAATTGGTATCAAAGTGGGTTCCTTCATAGATAGCTAACTGCTTGAAGGTGGATCTTGGAAGGACACATGGCTAGTCAAGAAGGAAACGAAGAGATGGATTTAGAATAAGAGAATAACGGAATAGATGGGGAAGTAGATTTGGAAGAACTTATTTGTGCCCTAAGTGAAATAAAGAAACTTAAGAAGAATACGGAGCTAAAATTACAGCTTCAATAGGGCTGTGAATCTAAGGCAAAAATGTCACAAAGTCTTGAGGTGTCAGAGAAAACAATCATCAATTTGAAAGTTCAAATTGAAGAGGCAAAACGAATTGAAGAAGAGGTAAGAATTCAATTAAAGACAAAAGAAAAAGATTGTAAGAGGCATGACTCTGAAATTGTTTCCTTGTGGAAAGAATTAGATAAAACAACCACTAAGTTGAATACATTTGAGAAGAGTACCGAGATATTAGATGATATCATCAATAGACAGAGATCACCACTTATAAAGAAGGGTCTTGGATATAAAGAAAATGAGATGACCACCAAAGAAGACAAATGAGGAAAAACCTAAGAGTTATGCTAATGCTCTCAAAAGTCCTATCAACAAGAAGAAAGAGAATCAAGTCCCATAGAAAACAAGCACTCCTCCAAAAGATAACAAGGACAGATTCAAGAAGTCCTTTCTTCTAAGGCAAGAACCTATGATAAGCTTCCAGAATTCCTTTTATGGTTATTGCTATTCTTGTAATCATTTTGGTCATAAAGCAAGAGATTGTAGGACTTTTAAAAGAAATTTTGGTTGGAACAAAGATAGAAGTCCTTATAGGTTCTCAAGTAGGAACTATAATTCATTTGTTCCTTTAGTCGATTACAATGTCATATGTTATAAGTGCAACAACTATGGACATGTAGCACAGTTTTGTAGAAGTGGTTTTATGGAACCTCCTAGACAAAGAAAAAAGGTAGATACCCATGGAAAGCAAAAGGAAGAATCTACAAAAGTTGGGAAGAGGAAGCAAGAGCAAGAGAAAGAAAGATCTATGCTTGTGCAAAATGCATTTCATGCACAAGAGGTATCACTAAGTCCATAAGGAGAAGTATGAATTCAGAGAGAGCTAATCATTGCCTTATCTTTTAGTTCCTTGGAGAAGAAAATTTAGAGATAGATCAGCTGATGAAGATTCTTTGGGAGAGTTACAGGAAAAGGAAGAATGATGCCATTGATGTCAAGAGGAAGTATTACAGATAGGGGGAGCATCACAAAAAAGAGGGAGAATCACATCATGAAGGAGAGAACTTGTATGTTACATCCCTTTGCCATTGATGTCAAAGGGGGAGAGATACAAAAGGGGAAGCAGTGTAGAAAGAGGGAGTATTATGTTATTGTCGTATTCACATGTTATTTCTTTACAAGGTTGACATCAATGACAAAGGGCGAGATTGTTGGAAATATTGTGGTCATTGATGTCAAAGGAAAGAGGGAATTCATATTATTGTCATTGATGTCAAAGGAGCACTTTCGTGATGATGATCTTGTTGAAGACAAGGAAGAAAAAAAAGCATTTGATGTGGTGATATTGGAGAAATTGTTAAGGAAGTCTCTATGAAGAATATTAATGATGTCTGACTTACAAATTATGGCGCCTCACATTGGAGAAATAAACTAAAGTAATTTATTATTAAATATGGTCGACCCCCCTCAAGGAGGTGCCACCTCTTGAAAAAAAGGACATCATCTATGCTGGTCGACCTGAATTCTTGGCGTTCACATTAAGAAATTAAAAAGAAGGTATATTGGGACGACCCATGAGATTAGTGGGTTTAATTATAGTTAAATTAAAGTGTAAATGTGGCTGACTTCTTGTGATAAGTCGCTTCTCTTAAAAAGGTGCAATGGGATATAAAAGAAGATGAAGTTGGAAAGTAAATGGAGCAAGCAAGAAAAAGAATACCATTCGATCTAAGAGCATATCTATAAGAAGATATAATGCAGATTTAGAATCGATGTAAAGGAGATTTTAGAGCATATCTATAAGAACATGTAATGCAAATTTAGAGCAGATGTAAAGGAGATTTAAGAGCAGATCTATAAGAACATGTAATGTAGATTTAGAGTAGATGTAAAGGAGATTTAAGAGTAGATCTATAAGAACATGTAATGCAGATTTAGAGCAGATTAAAGGCGATTTATGGTAGATTTATAGCAGACCTTTCAAGGAACATTCAAATTGATTTATGACAGAGTTATAGTAGACCTAAAGCAGAAAAATTATGAAGAGTATTTCAGATTTGTATTGAAGAAATTTGGAGCATATTTATGAAAGAAATATAATCAAATTTGTGAAGGAAATACATGCAAATTTGTGAAGGAAATATAATCAGATTTGTGAAAAAAATTATGGTCACCATCCGTTGAAGAAGCAACATCCGAAGGTGATATTTTGCAGAAGAGGTTGGTGCCTCCTAAAAGAAGAGATTAGTGTCTCTTGTTGAGTTGGTGCTCAGTTGTAGGGATTCGTGTCTCCAGTGGGTTGGTGCCTACAAATTCTATAAGTGGGGATTGGTATCTTCAATGGGTTGGTCTCTACAAAGATTAAAAGAGATTGGTGTCTCTGTAGGTTGGTGCCTACAAAGTTTGTAAGAGAATTTTATATAAGCAATATTTTGCCATGGTTTTCTCCCGAAAGGGTTTCCACGTAAATCTTGTGTTCTTCTTATGCTCTTAATTGTTAGATCTTGTATGTTTATGGTTGTTGTGGTTGATTAAGTTTTGAAAAAGTAAAATATTAGCTTATACCGATTCACCCCCTCTTAGTATAAGCGTGTGCTCATCATCTAGATCATGAATGGTAAAAGTCTTCTTCAAGCATCTATCTAGAACCAATTTGCCATACATAGAGTGTCTTTGCTTACCTTTGTGCTGCTGCATTTTCATTCTTCCCCTGAAGTCAAGTTTAAAAAATAACTGATGTAGGAGCATCTAGAGGTTAAGAGAAATCTTGCATCACCCATTTTTTAAATGTTTTATTTTTGATAAAAGACTAAAAATAGTAACATGCTATTTTTAGTAAGTTTGCATTTGAACATGTGTGGGTTTGAAATTTTCTCCAAAGCTACGAAATTGCCAAATGAACATTTTGGGTAAGTTTCAACTCAAGGTCATGCATGGATGTCAAGATATTCAAGTTTCTAGTTTTGGAAATGTTTGAAAAAATTTCAAAGTCAATTTTGAGGCACCTAGAGGCCTTTTTGACTCCCAAAAGTTGCTGTAACTAGCAAAGTGGGTTATAGTTGCATAGATCTTTTTGTGAGCTTTCCAATGCATCAAACAGTTTGTTAATCGGCCTCTAAGATCAAAAGTTATGGCCTTCAGAAGTTGGGCCTCTCGTATTGGAAAATGTAAAAATGTGTTGGACAGAAAAAAACTGTAAGGGGGAGTTATACATGTTGATGTGTGTTTTGGTACATCATAAGATATCTTTGATTGGAGATAACTTGGACACCACTTTTGGGTGTTTTTAGCTCATGATTTTGTAATTACCGTTTGACAATTTCATGTATTGTAGCTCTTATATATTAGGTCCTTGAGATGAAGGTTGTGTGTGGGAGTACTATAGATGTTGATTTGCCTCTAAATCTCTAGTTGGTGATACTCCTTTGAAAGTTTGCTTTGCAAGTATATTGTAATCTTGTTGAGATTTCTAAATAATATATTGGGCTGCTTTTGGAGAGGGGTTTTTCTCTCAAAAGGGTTTTCCCCATGTAAATTATTGTGTTTTCCTCATGAGTTCATGTTTTCATTATTTTGAAGTTTATAATTTGTTGTTATGAGTGTGTTGGGTGGAGTACACCCTCATCAAGTGTTATAAGAGCGAGTGCATTCTAGGTGTGCAAATAAATTGCTAAATAGTGAGACAGTTTGTGCCAGGACCTTGAGATTGTGTGTTTGAAGGTGGAAATAAAACTGTTGATTTGAGATAGCTTTGCACTAAGGAATTTTTACAGTAAGTGTAAGAGAAGAAAGAAGAAAATCAATATGCCTCCACGAAAAAACCTTGGTGGTAGAAATACTGTTGTGATAGAAGAAGGGTTTAGAGCTCTGTAGAGGTAGATTAATGCAATCCAAGAGGAACTGAGAAGAGAGTTTGAATAGAGAATGAGGGATGAAAGTGAAGATGAAGATGATGTAGCCCAAGATGATGCACAATCTGAAGAAAATGAGGGAGAAGTGGAACCTGAACAAGTTAGAGTATTGAAAGCCATAACAAAAATTGGGAAAAGACCAAAGATAGATATCTCTACATATTTTGGTAGTCTCAATCCGAAAGACTTGATAGATTGGATCAATGATATGGAGGAATATTTTGAATAAGAAGAAATAGAAGATTCTGAGAGGGTCAAGTTTGCCAAGACCAAGCTCAAAGATCATGCTAGAATTTGGTGGAAGGAGGTGCAGTTAGAAAGAAATTGAAGAGGAAAAGAGAAGATCACCGGATGGGATAAAATGATGGATAAATTGAAGAGACAATTTATCCCTGTGGGTTATGGGTTGGAATTGTTGAAGAAAATGCAAGGTCTGAGACAAATGAACAAGACAATCAAAGAATACACTGAAGAGTTTTACAAAGTTATCATCAAAACACGTCACACAGAGGCTAATAAAGAGAAGGTAGTCGGGTATATCAATGGATTGAAACCTAATATCCAAGAATAATTAAACCTTGTGAGATTGACAACTATTGAAGATGTATATTAGTTTGCAATGAAGGTAGAAGAAAAGTTAAATAGAAAATTTGAGAACAAACAAAGATGAAGAGGTCATGGTGGAATAACTAGTGGAAGATTATATGGGGGTCGTGGACAACAAGACGAGCAAAAGAAAAATGAAGATGCAAGCACAATCAAAATAACAAAGGTGAAAATACATATTGCCCTCGAGGATGGAATTATGGGTACCAAAGAGGAAGAGGTAGATTTGGAAGAGGACTTGGAAAGGGAGGATTTAAAGGAACCAATTTCAAATGTGGTGAAGGACATAAAGCATATGACTGTCAACAAAATCAAGGAGGAACAAACATAAGAGCAGAGGGTAATGCTAGAGTTGCCCATGTTGATAAGGAGGCTAGATTTGAACATTTGGAAGATGCAAAAAGAGGTGAAACTCTTGTTATTAGAGGAGCTTTGCTAAAAGAAGAGGGAAAATAAGAACCAAGACAAAGAAATAGCTTATTCTGAACAGGGTGTAAAAAAAGAGGTAAGTGTTGTGATGTGATTATTGATATTGGAAGTACAGATAATCTAGTATCTGAAGAGATGGTTAGAAAGTTGAATTTAAAGAAAATAGAGCATCCACATCCCTATAGGATTGCTTGGTTGCAGAAAGATCATAAGTTTTTGGTTATTGAATAGTGTTTGGTAAAGTTTAAGATTGGAGATTATCATGATGAGGTTTTATGTGACATTATGTCAATGGATGTATGTCACTTGTTATTGGGAAGGCCGTGGCATTATGATAGGTGTGCTATCTATGATGGCCGTGCTAATACCGATTCTTTGACAAAATATGGAATAAGCCATAAGATGAAATCTGTGAGAGAAACAGAGGAAAATGTATGTAATAATGCTAGAATTTGTTTGGTAGATGGTAGAAATTTTTTGGATGGAATGAAGCATGAACATATGTGCTTTGCTTTGGTTCCTAAAATCAATAAAGATGGAGGAGAAGATGTACCTACAGAAATTGTAGATATGTTGGAGGAATTCAAAGATATTATTTTAGATAATGTACCTGAAGGTTTGCCACCAATGAGAAGCATAAGTCATCAGATGGATTTGATACCAAGAGCTAGTTTGCCTAACAAGACAACCCATAGAATGACTCCTGTAGAAAACGAGGAGCTAAATAGACAAGTTCAAAAATTGTTGAAAAAGGGATTAATCAGAGAGAGTTTGAGTCCTTGTGCAGTACCTGTAGTACTAAAACTTAAGGATGGAGAATGGAGGATGTTTACTGATTCTAGGGCAATCAACAAAATCATAATCAAGTATATATTTTATTTTCCAAGGATGGATGATATCATGGATTGCCTGAGTGGAGTGAAGCACTTTACAAAAATAAATTTGAAGAGCAGGTATCATCAGATCAGGATACGAGGAGGAGATGAATGAAAGATAACATTCAAAACAAAGGATTGTATGAGTGGCTAGTAATGCCATTTAGACTAACCAATGCATCGAGCACTTTCATGAGGCTCATGAATGAGGCACTCAGAATTTTTGGGTAAATTTGTTACTGTTTGGATTAAGATAAGAAAGAAACAAGGGTCCTGATCCCTTTACAAGAAAGCCCCTAGGGCTGAACAAGCAGGCCCAATCAAGCCAAAAATAATAGAATGAAAACACAAACATAACAATCTAGTTGAAAAACAACAAAACCAACCAAAGGACCTACACTACACCAAATTCTAATCTAGCAAACCTAACTCCCTTGACCCTAGGGTGCAAAGCAACAAAAGAGTTAGGAAGTCCTTTCTTCTTTCGCTGAACCACCATCTAGGAAAACTCTGAGTCAAAATCCTCATAGTAAGGTGAGAAGGGATCCTCACCCGATGTCATGACTAAAGAGGTCTCACACAAAGCAGCTACCCTAGAAGTAGGAAGAGTCGAGGGTAAAATAGGATTCGACGAAGGGTCTGACTGGGCACGATCAAAGGAACTGGAATATATAGAAGTCGTGGGGTTTGGTGCAGACACATCCACTAGTCCCCCTATAGGCACCACCAGTGGAACTGTAAGTACCAAAATCATGCACAACCTCCACAAGGACCTTAATGACGACACAATCCTTGTTATGTACATGTAAGCATGAAATAATACCCTCTCAGCAACGATTCTCTTGGTAGCATGTGGTTTCTTCCTCTTGTTGTTTCCCCTTTGTCGTGCTAACCCTTTCCTCACTTTCGACATGAGAGGAACGTCCTGCAACAATATAATGAAAATTGCATGAAATAACAGAAATATATAAATAGTAGAAACATAGAAGGAATTTATTGATCGCAAGCCACTTCGAGGGGGCAACCTCCTTTGAGAAAGCTCAATACAATAAATTCGTGGATGCCTTCATTGGCCTCAACACGTACTTATATACTAAGTCTAATCTAAACAACTATTACTTCCCATGAATGTGGGATAATACAATATTCTCATGGGACGACTTACAAAGCATATGCGTCCAAATGTAATATACTAGCAAAGTTAAGAGAAGGGTTACACATAGGTTTCTAACACGACACTTTTTGACACTTGTTGATTTTCACTTCCTCTACTTGTGACTTTGTCCTTAAGCCTTGTATTTGTCCATTTATTGTGATTTAACTTTTCCCTAGTGTTTTTTATCCATTCCCACCCCTAGGAGCCCTCTAAAGGACCTCCCAAGCCATCTCCAACTTTTAGTTTTTAGTTCCAGTCAACCAGTACAAATATCCCCCTATTATTTCTAAATATCCCCTGGGAGATCCATCTTTTGCAAGTGGAGATTTGGTTTTTGACCCCGTTTTGACTAGTTTTCGGAGGCAGTTCACCTCCTTTTTCCCTCCTTGTCAATTTCCAACCCTGACTTTCACCCTGGGACCCTCCCTCTGTGGGTCACCCCTGGGCGACCTTGATTGGTGAAAGTGGCGACCACGTGGTGACCATGTCGTCTTTTCCAGTTGCGAAAGAACTCGAGTTTTTGGCCAAAAAAGCTCCGTTTTGACTTGTTTTTGCTTTTGTTTGCATGGGATTTTGTCCTAAACTTAGAGTTAACTATTTCATGCATCCAAGCATGCATATTGAGATCCTTTTTATCTTTAGTTGTCAACCCATGCATTCTTCTAACTCCATTTCTTCTTGAGTGATAAGCTATATTGGCTTGTTCACTCCCTAATTAGCTCAAATCACTCTTGTGCCTTCTGAGTTAACTCTCCAACCAAGAGAGTTAACTCTCCATCCTCTCCACCTTTTTTAGTCTTGTTATCCTCAAATTTAGCTGACTCAATTCGTGAGATAACCCCTATAAAACTTGTCCATTTGTAGCCCACAACCTCATGCACGCAAAACGAGGCAAAATTGAAATGCCCTCATGTGTAGTTGAACCCCTCAAAAAGTCATTTTAAGTTGTGTTAGTTTTCACCTTTTGAAAAATGTAAAATCAAGTTTTTACAACTTCACATTTTTTTCTTCTTGTGCAAAGTCAGAGATTTTTAGTGACTTTGCATTTTTGTGAAGTTTAACACATGTAATTGTAGAGAAATTTTTCGCAACTACATATGTATTTACAGAGAATTTCTTCGCAATGACATACCAATCCGGCATGCTTGAGCATTAATAGAAAATTAATGTAGGGATTATATGTGCTTTACTGCGTTTAATCTTCATTTCAACCCTTTGTTTTTACCGTTCCTGTGCGCCGTTTTCGTGCTTCCTATTATCTCGTCTGTCGTGTGATTGCTTGAGTGTCTAAGATTTGATCGAAGATTTGTTTCAAATATTTTATCATGGGTAAGTCATTTTTCTTCTTTCCTTTTTTCTCCTTACTGATTACTTTTGCGAAGTTGTTGTTCACTGTTTTATGTTAGTTTATTTCTATTTTTCTCTCAAAACCCTAGGTCTTAGGAATTTATTGACTGTTCTTTTCATGTATATTTTTGTTGGGATGTTCAAACTCAATATAATTGTGGATGTAGCTTAGAGAATAATCTCTGAACCACATCTTCAAAACAATCATTTAAACCCTTGAGTTTATTTTGACACAAATGGTCTTTAAGACTGGTGTTGTTCGGAGAAAAATCTCTGAACAACACAACTAGTCTTTAAGATCGGTGTTTTTCAGAGAAAAATCTCTGAACAACACCCCGAATCAAAACATAACTGTTGCCTGAGTAAAAAATGAAGACAACAAAATGTGACTTTCAGAGAAAATTCTCTGAAAGTCATAAACTTGAGTTTTACCCCAATGACTTTCAAAGAATTTTCTCTGAAAGTCACATAGACAATGTTTTACCCTCATGCACTTCGGAGAAAATTCTCCGAAGTGTACCCAAGTTACCTCGTGTACTTCAGAGAATTTTCTTTGAAGTATATAAAAAATGCACTAAGATGTAAGTCAGAGAATTTTCTCTGACTCGCATCAAAAGGATCTACCGCCAAGGGATGCAATTCAAAGAAAATTCTTCGACTTGCATCATCCCTGTTTAACCTATCCTATGTAGTTCGTAGAATTTTCTCTGAACTACACCTAAAGTGAAACCCTTCATGTAATGTCAGCAAATTTCTCTGACCCTACACTATTATGATGATCTCTCATGCAGTTCAGACAATTTTCTTTGAACTACACCAAACACTGTTCTTAGATGCTGAGGTGCAGTTTTTCTTCACAATTGCATAGTTCCTAATAAATGAAGATATTCTAACTCTGGAGGACTTCAAACTCATCTTGCAATTTCTCAGCAAATGTCAGAGCCTTCTCCCAAGAAGAACATGAAGTTCAAGTATCAAGGAGTGGTCCCTATATCCTCTATGGAATCTAATGTGGACAACATCAGAGATACGAAGATTGGTCATGTGGACATGTTTGAATTTCTAGAGATTAAACAAACAAGCCGTTGCATCAAACATGCAGGCTATCCTTGATAGTAGTATCCACTTGGTTTTTGCTATCCCGATATCAACACAGAGTTGAGAGTTTGTTTTGGCAGCAGTTGCTCATTTTGACAAAGAGAGCAAGACTATAAAGGATGTTGATGGTAAAGTGATAATTAAGCTGGATGAAGAGTTTTTGTTGATAACTGAGAGGAGGGGTGAATCAGTTATCTTAATTATTTCAGCTTTCTGAACTTTCTTAATAATTAATGCAGTATCAATTCAAATAAGCAAACATAACCATGAAATGGAAATACACATGACACAATATTTTTGACGTGGAAACCCTATTAAGGGAGAAAACCACGGGGTGATTAACCCAAGATTGTATTCTCTGTTAGAAGAATAGAAATACAAAATAGCACTTACCAATTAGGGCTCACTGTCCGAGCACATTGCTCACAAGAGGCTCACTGCCTACAAGAGACTCACTGTCTACAAGTTGTAAGAAGAATAACAAGATTCTTGAACTGATGAGAAGCATCCACATATGCTGAGGTTCAGTTCCGGTTAGGCTCAATACACTGATCTACTGCACTTCATCCTTTCTCTTCTTTAGTGTTGCTGTCTTTTCACATACCGGACCTGCCTTACTACTTCCACATTGCTCTTCTGCTTTTCTTCGCTCTTCACAACACACCACTCACACCTTCTCATCGAAATCCATTTGGTATATATATATATCCGCACAAAGGATTTCATCCTCTTCCTAGTCAGCATCTGGAATAGTCAGTATTTCCCAAACTTTAGTCTGTCGGCTGAATCCTTGCTTACCAAGTGATGCGGATCAAAAAGATACTTATAGAAGTCATCTAACATGTCGGGCAATCATGAATGATACCTTAGGAACCTTGATCATCATCAATATCTTATCCAGAATAATGTCTGATGCTCTGCCGGTCAGTTCTTCCTCTGTCTGTTCTGCCAAACAGGACCCCAATACTTGAATGCTCATATCTCTTCACTCCTTCATCACCGGAGGCTCAATTCCTGGAATCTATCAGTCAAGGTACTCCTCTTGACTTCCCCAAGTCCACACTTTCCAAAGATACTTCCTCTAAGAGATCCGGACTTGACTGTCAGACCTTGCCACAACACTTTGTTCTTGCTTATCGGACCACAACACTCTTCAATCTGACTTCTGGTATAGACACACTATGTCCTGCGGATGTGTGGGATGAACTTTGTTGCCATCAATGACAACAATCATGAAGCTCAAATGTGTCTCTTGCCAACAATCTCCCCCTTTGGCATTGATGGCAACACTTAGTGAAAAATGACTAAGTGTTATACTATACTCCCCCTTGGTTGATGCTCTCTTCTAATGTACACTTTTCTGGAGCTCCCCCTTAACTGGATTCCATATTTTTCACTATTCCTCACTCCCCCTTTGACATCAATGGCAAAGGGTAGGGTCCGCATACCAAAATTTCCAAAAACAATCTATACTTAGCCACATAAGTATATATACATGCTTATACTTACATATACTGAAGTATATCTGCAAAAGATGTCTTCAACTGGGCAAATTCTGTTGCCCAACTCAGCTTCATCCTATCCAAAATTGAGATGTGATCACTCAACAGGAATGTAGAAGCTTCTGCCCTCTTGAGATTTGTCAGATCACTAGTCCAGGCTGTGGTCTGAGCATCAGTTAGGGCTTCATGCATGGCCTCTAACTTAGGGATAATCATCCCTCTAAGTTCACCCATTCTGCTTAATATGTTCTTTTCCTTCTCAAGCTTCTTAATCTCATTCATGATTACAATAGTTTGACATTCCTCGCTTATTATGGATACAGTGAGAGGATCAAAATTTTGAGAGAGGTTTGACAGTTTATCCTCTTGTTCTTTTACTTTCTTCTCAATATCCTTTGTTGCTTTAGTCCAGGATATACAAAATTTATATACTTCTCCTCCATCCTTAAGAGCATTTTCTAAGCTCTTCATCCCATGTCCATATTTATCCTATCATTGGTTATAAGCCTTTGTAACTCTGAGAATCTCTTATCCAAAAACTCTTTCTAGACTTTCTCTTCTGCTGCTTTCTCTAAAGAATCAAAATGTGTACTAACAAAATTTACAAGAGACTTTAGATTACCGGATGTGGATGCTATAGGATCCTTTTGGAAGGATGGCATGATCTTTTCCAGTACACCGGATGCAATTTCTATGAATTCACAGTCTTCCATGTGAGATTTCAACATTTTTTCTTTTGCCTTTGCTTGAGTGAAGGATGCTAGCTTCATGGTTTGCACCGGAGAGAGGGAATCAAAATTGAATGGACCTTGAAGTAACTCTGGTTCATCAAATTCCATCATCTCTTTGGTCAAGAAATCCTTGACTGCTTCTGCTGTGTTCTTGCCGGAGATAGAATTTTCTCTCCTTCTGCAGCCTTACCACTGTCATCTATAGCTTTTTCTGTCCTTGACTCTTCTTCTCTTCCCTTTCCTTGTTCTTCTTGACTGGATTTTTCTTTTATACTTTCTTCTCCTTTAGATCCGGAGACTGCTGGAGAGTCTGGATTTACTTCTCCTTAGACTTCCTCTTCCGGAGCAGAGGAATCTAAGTCCTTACCTTTTTCTTCACCTGTCTCCTTTACCTCTTCTCCTACTATCTCAGTAGATTCTTCTTTGTCATCCATGGCAGATGTTTCATCACCTAAGTCCTCTATGACAGGAATATTGAATCTTTTATAGGCATTCCTAAGGATTTCTTTAGTTTCTTTTGCCACTTTATCAGTTTCTCCAGGCATAAGCTGATTCATCTAGCTTTGCTCAAGAACTCATATTTGCAATCTTTAAAGACCATGTTTATTTGCTTTGGAGTGATGGAGGGATAAAGTTGAATAGCAATTTGTTCCCGGATTTCTAGATCTTTTGCTGGGGCATTGTTCATCCTCATTTCAAGTTCTTTCTCTAAACTTTTGGGAATTAGAGAGATGATTTCAATAAAAGCCTTATTGTATATGTTTAAATACTTAACTGTGGCTTCCTCCAGAATCCTTTTATCTGCATCATTGTATGCATCATAGAATTCTGTTATTGGTTGCAGGTTCCCATACATAGTGACTGCTTTGACTACATCATCTAAGGACAGAGTGGGTCTTTCAACAAACTCTTCTGCCTCAGCCTCCTTATCTTCACTGGATACTTTCTTCTTCTTCTTCATCTTCTTGATCTCTTCATCAGATTCTGTCTCTTCTTCATCCTTTTGACTGATATAAGACCTTGTGGTCTTTGTTTTAGTTCTTTTCTCTGCTTTATCGGATGGTTTTGCTTCCAGTTTTGATGCTTTTGAGGTCTTAGCAGTTGTAGGTGTAGACCTCTTAGAGGATCTGGTCCGGGAGGGGGCTTCTACCAGATCACTTTCCTTTTTTGCTTCTTCCTTCTCTTTCTCTGCCCTTTCCATCTTTTCTCTATGTGCATCAAGTGCCTCTTTTGAGATTCCATGCCTCTTGGCAAATTCTTCTACCTCTTTTCTCACTTTTCTCTTCATCTCTGGTTGTCTGAGCTCCACATGGATTTTTATACTTAATTCTTCAAAGGTTCCAAACCTTTCTGTCTTAGGATCCTTGGGCTGACTTAGCATGTGTTGAACATGTAGCTCTACAATTTTCTCATCAACTTCATACCCCATTGGCATGATCCACACTGTTCTTGGTTCCACTGCCTCCATTAGGCACTGATCAGTTTCTACCATAAAGCATATTGTATCTTTATATTTTTCAACTAAAGATTGGGGGATTCTCTCTCTTGCTTGCATCATGCTCTAAATTTTTTTGAAATAGCCCCAGAGAGCTGTATTCTGTGCCTTGGCATCACCAAGCCCATGTATATAATCTCTGATTTGAATGGCTACTGGTCTATCATTCTGCCATACCCAACCACTGGATCCGGGAAGCTCATTCATGTAATAAAAGAATAGGCAGAGTATCAAAACACCATATTTGAAAGAGTTCTTCTTATCCTTCTTTATCTTCTGCAGATTCTCCAAGAGTTGGTTCAGAAGGAGCTCACAAAGATCATAGTCTGCATTCTTCCTCAACATTTCATAAGAAATATATATAGCAGTTCCAGATATTGAATTCTCCCTGCTGGAGTGATATATCTTATATCCAATTATCATTGATGCAAACTTGATATCTGGATCTGTGATATCCTCAATAGTTATTGCTCTTTTATCAAACTTCGATCCGGTAGCCTCACTTACAATTTAGTTTTTGACAGATTTGAGAATAGGCATCTCATCGGTTGAGTGTAATCCGGTTATAGCCTTAATGGCATCTTAGTGATCTTAAACGACCTGTTCAACCATATGAAGTTGTCATGTATTCGGCTCAGAATATATCAGACCCATTCATCCTCTGAAAAATAGGGGAAATGAATGCATTGTGCAAAATGTTTGTCCCGGATAACTTTATATTGGGTTTTGAGTTCGAATGAGTCATCTATCAATTGCTTGTGATAGATATCGACCAACTTAGATTCCCCAAATTCTTCAATACTCGCATGAATATATGCCCTAACATCTTCTACATGCAGAACCCCATGCAGAATGCTTGAAAAAGCACCTAGGGGATCAATTTCTAGGGATTTATATGGATGCTTCTTAAATTTAGGGCGTGGCCTATCAGAAATCTTCACCACATTTGGAGTAGCCATCTTTCAAAGATTTGCAGAGAGATATTTAAGAACGGAAAATACCTTTTACGCTTCTAGGTTTCACGGAGTGAGCCGAATCGATTGCTAGATGATTCAACTTCTGCAGATGATCTTTGATGGGCTTGAGGAGATTTGTTTGCAGAGCTCTTTATCACTTCTTCTTGAATGCAGAATGAGTAAGTGTTTGATAAGAAAACCCTTATATTATTCCGCAAACCCTAATACCAAGTTGCAATAAATGCTCGACTTAAGTCATTCCAGTTTGCCTTGTTTTTCTTATTCAGATGACTTTGATGAACCGGATCAATCTTGTTCTAAACATCTTGCGGATCTTCCATATCTTAAACACAGTTTATTTAGATGTTTCTCTATAAACCCTTTAATCCGCAATTCTCCTTGTGCCAATTCCAGCACCAATTAACTGGCTGGGGAAATTTTTTTTCCTTGTGTCTCCCCCTGAGCTAGAGCTCACTTTTTAATTTCTAGAAGGAATATCAGCACCAAATTTTGGTGCGAATCCATCCCCTAATTTTTCTGTACTTCTCTTCACCCAAATCTTGTTCATCTCACTTTGAACTTCATCCGTATTCACTTTTCCTTTTCCCTTGTCTTGATTCTGATTGTGATGTACCAAACCTCTTTTGTCCTGATTCTTATTTCTACAGAATTTGGTAATATGACTGGATCTATTGCAATTGTGGCAAACAACATTTCTTTGCATATTTGATTGATATCCTCTTGATTTGCATTGATTAGCCATATGACCCATTCTATTGCATGCAAAGCATCTACCATTGAAAGAATTGTTCATTTGCATATTTCTGCATTCATTAGATTTGTGACCATACCTTTTGCAGTTAAAACATTGTCCAGAGAAGGATGTATTAGTCTGATTCATTCTCTTCCTGCACTGATTAGCTTTATGACCAAAGTTATTGCAGTTGTGGCAGTATCCATTGAAGGATGGATATATTTGAGCATTAGGTTGCCTCACCGGAGGTCTTCTAGGCCTATTTCTTGGATTTTCTGATTCAAACTTCTTCTGACTGGATCCAGAGCTCTCACCTTTCTCATATCCCAAGCCATGCTTGTCATCTACTCTCTTTTGGCTTTCAAGAAGAACTTCAAGTTGAGCAGAACTTATCTTGAATTTCTCTTTGTATTCATTTGCTGTTTGAAGATCCCTTTTAAGAGAAACAATTTGATCTTCTAGTTTTTCTTCATTATCTTTAGCATCTTCAAGATTGGATTCAAGATGTCTGATTATTCTATCCATCTTGTGGCAGTCTTCTGATTTCTCCTTGAGAGATTGTTTTAGATCATCTTCAGTTTTTCTTTTCTCTTCAATTTCTTGGGTAAATTTCATGACTCCTGATTCCATTTCATGTCTTACCATGATGATCTCTTTTGATAGTTTTTCACATTACTTGGTTTTCTCCTTAAGATCTCCATTTGTATCATTTGCTTCACCTTGACTTGCCAATTGTTGAAGTAGTTCCTTTCTCTTTTTCATAGAGAGACTTAGTTTCCCTTTTAGTTCATTTATGAAATCATCAGCCTGTTTGAGTCTTTCCTTCAATTCATTGACTTTAGAATTAGATTGCTTAAGATCATCTAGGGCAGACTGAAGTTGCTCCCTCATACCATACACATCCATCTTAATTCCCAGATCTTCCTCAAGCTGTTAGGCTCTGTTTGGAGGAACTTAGCTCTGATACCAATTGTTGATAACTGAGAGGGGGCGTGAATCAGTTATCTTAATTATTTTAGCTTTCTGAACTTTCTTAATAATTAATGCAGCATCAATTCAAATAAGCAAACATAACCATGAAATGGAAATACACATGACGCAATATTTTTGATGTGGAAACTCTGTTAAGGGAGAAAACCACGGGGTGATTAACCCAAGATTGTATTCTCTGTTAGAAGAATAGAAATACAAAATGGCACTTGCCAATTAGGGCTCACTGCCCGAGCACACTGCTCACAAGAGGCTCACTGCCTACAAGAGACTCACTGTCTACAAGTTGTAAGAAGAATAACAAGATCCTTGAACTGATGAGAAGCATCCACATATGCTGAGGTTCAGTTCCGGTTAGGCTCAATACACTGATCTACTGCACTTCATCCTTTCTCTTCTTTAGTGTTGCTATCTTTTCACATACTGGACCTGCCTTACTGCTTCCACACTGCTCTTTTGCTTTTCTTCACTCTTTATAACACACCACTCACACCTTCTCATCGAAATCCATTTGGTATATATATCCGCACAAATGATTTCATCCTCTTCCTAGTCAGCATTCAAAATAGTCAGTATTTCCCAAACTTTAGTCTGTCGGCTGAATCCTTGCTTACCAAGTGATGCAGATCAAAAAGATACTCATATAAGTCATCTAACATGTCGGGCAATCATGAATGATACCTTAGGAACCTTGATCATCATCAATATCTTATCCAGAATAATGTCTGATGCTCTGCCGATCAGTTCTTCCTCTGTCTGTTCTGCCAAACAGGACCCCAATACTTGAATGCTCATATCTCTTCACTCCTTCATCACTGGAGGCTCAATTCTTGGAATCTATCAGTCAAGGTACTCCTCTTGACTTCCCCAAGTCCATACTTTCTAAAGATACTTGCTTTGAGAGATCCAGACCTGACTGTCGGACCTTGCCACAACACTCTGTTCTTGCTTACCGGACCACAACACTCTTCAATTTGACTTCCGGTATAGGCACACTATGTCCTGCGGATGTGTGGGATGAACTTTGTTGCCATCAATGACAACAATAATGAAGCTCCAATGTGTCTCTTGCCAACAGTTTTTTGATAAGATATTCAAATGTCCTAACATTGAAGAATATTCAGATGTAACCATGGAATCAACACAAGATCATTATGACAAAAACATGGAAAGATGTAAGAAAAACATCAATTCTCAGTGCCTCAAGACTCCCAGGCCTACTATTGCAATGTGGCCTAAAAACATCTATTGAAGTGAGTTCAATGAAGAGGTAAGTGATTTGATTACTCTTTTGAGTAGAGTTAAGGGAATTCAACCATCTAATACTTTTCAGGAATGGATGTACCAATACATAGTCATCATTAAGAAGGGAAATCAACAGATATACTAGGGTAAGCAAATCAGTGATTCTATTTGTCAACAACTTTTTGAGGTGTCAATTTCATTGAAATTCTATATGACTTCGTATTTGGTATATGCTACTGCTTGCATGAGGTCTTTCCCTAGCTTGTCTTCAGTTGGTGATAGAGGAAATATACTAGTGTATGAGTACTATCCTCAATTGACCCTGAAAGAGAGTATCAAACATTTCAGAAGGGTCAATGATGCCTTCTTTTACAGGTACATTTATATGTTTGAGAAAGATCTTGAAAAGAAAAGAGTTTATAATGCTGCATGGGAATAGGTGAAAAGGTTTGGTTGCATATTTCTACTGTTTCCAACCTTTACATATATCAGAGTTGGGTGTTTCAATGGGCAACCATATATGTTGCCAAGGTATCCAGGAGATAAATTGATACTGATGAAGTTATGTAGATAGATCATGAATGTGCATAGAAAACAAGCAAAATCCCATAGATTTGGTTTCAAGTTTCTAGTGACCATTGGCCGATACACAATATCGACAACTCCAAAAGCTAAGGCAATGGAAACTGAGATGCAATGAATAATCCTTAAGAGGTATAAGAAACTGAATGATTTTGATTACATGGGTATGAAGAATAAGCTCAAGGGCAACTACACTCACGTGTGCAAAATTGAAGATATATGGGCTAAGTGCAGAATTGATGAAGAAGTAAGGAAGCTAGACTATAGTCGGCTTACCTTAGAACAAATTAGGAATTTTGAGCTTACTGATGTTCCTAATGATATGCAAGAAGAGGGTGATATATTGGATCCTACATATGTAAGTAATAAAATTGCTGACACCCCTTTTCTGCCAATTAAATGGTCACAAAAGGAGTCCACTTCTATAAGGGAAAGGTTCGAACTTGTTCTTGCAAACACCAACGTTTGGTTGGAAGGGAAAGGAATAAAGATAAAACTTTTCAAGATAGGTTTGGAAGAGGAACATGTTGAAGGAGCTTCTAGTAAGAGAGAGGAGCTGAGAACTAAGAACAAGAAAGATACTCCTAGTTCCTTGCAGAAGCTAAAGTTTGTTTTCAAGAACAAAAGGGAGAAAGGCAAAGGCAAAGAAAAAGAGAGAACATATGCCCAGGTAGATGTTGAAGATAATCTTGTAGTTGCTTAATCACAAGACCCTCTTGTCATCTCTCTGTTGGAGTCTTCTCAAGTAATACCTCCTTCTTCACCTCCTGTGGTTTTAGTAGTGCAATCCCCACATGTGGTGTCTGCTACCCCTACTGTGTCAGTTCAAACCATTCATTCATCTCCTTCCTCACCCATAAGTGAATCATTGTTTCAAAGTCCTCTTCATGGCAATATGGAACATATGTTTGGTTCACTTTCTTCTTTGCCTAGTCCAACAAGTTTGCCATCACCATCTTCTAATACATTCATTACTACTCAGTTGGACTTTGATAAGTTCATGTCTGCTTCTACACCCAAAGTGTCAAGTAATGTGACCCCCACCATCGTGTTAACTCAAACACCACCAATTGTCACCACCACTTCAGTTCCACCTGCTATTCCATCCATTTCATGATCCATTGTTATTACCAACCCATTGTCACAATATTTGGTGACAGAAACAAAAGAAGATTCATCCATTCTTCCTCCTTGGTTAATGTCTCAGAAACCAAAAAGGAAGAAACAAGTTGTATCCCCTAATGATTTTGATTTTGGTCAACTAGTTCTAGCAAAGGCCAAATCAACAAAAAATACCAAAACAATTTCAAGGGTGATTGTTGATTCATCAGGTAATAAGTATGCTGAAGTGGCTGTGCCTCCAAAGGACAAAAGTATTGAAGAAGTCCAATTTTGTAACTATTCCATTTCAAGGATAGAACTTGGTAAGAAAACACATGAAAGTGCAAAGGAGGACCTAGAAGCAACATTGGTGACATTGCTTGAAAGGTATGCCAGAGACAAGTTGATCAAGAATCGACTTAAGATGCAGGTAGAACAACTAATTTCCATTCTGCTTAAGATAGCCCAATCTTTAGAGCAAGTAGAACCTATTGATACATGTGTTGATGAAGAAGCCATTCAAAAGGCTAAGAAGATTGGAGCTTAAGGTTGGGCAGTCAGTGCCTGGATAGAAAGACTATTGGCCCAAGGTACTCAATTGATAAAGTATTCTATCAAACTTTACAACAACTTAGGTAAAGTAAAGGCAGAAGTGAACGATACACTTGATACACTTTCACAAGACCTGCAACTAGTAGAGCAAGATATTCAGACATGGAACAAGTTGCGAGATTTCAAGTTAGAAGTGTTGGTTGAACACAGGGTGATCCCCAACAAAAAATGTTTGTGGAATATAGGGAGGCAATGATAAACAAGAAAGAAGTCATTTAGAGCTTGATCAAAGATCTCAAGGAAGCCCTAGATGTGACCATAGACAAGGGACTAGACATTTCAGATAAGATTGGGGAGATTCCTTGCTAGATGTTGGATGATAGTCAGAAAACCCTCCCTGTAGATATAATTGTCCAAGAATTTACTACACTAGTACACATTGAGATAGAGACGGAAGCTTTCACATTGGCTTCGATTGATAAGTTAGTGGATTTTCAAGTAATTCTGGATAAGTTGCAAAGGATCCTGAATAGGCACAAGAGCGGGCTTGTCACCATAGCAGACTCCATTACAAGAGTCTTCACCATCTTTAGATACACACTGGGACTGGATGATAATGAAGTCCAAGCAGCCTTGAAGAGATATGAATATTTTCTAAAGAAGGATAAAGAGGAAGAAATTCCCATGTCTTCGGACACTTAGATTATTTTCTATGCTTTCCTTATGTAGTTTTGTTATATGTAAATGACATATTATATGTCTTTTTGTAATATGTAATTTACACGTAGGAGAAGTATAGAGTTCCAAACAAAATTGGACTCTGTCTTGAATAAGTCAAAGTAGTTGTAACTTTGCTATTTTTGCTTGTAGATTCCCTCTATAAATAAGAGGGGTGTCTTTGGTAAATATTATCTTTTAGCTATTGAAGAGAAATGCCGCTGCATTGAGAAGCATATTGAGAATTTGTGTTCAAATTGTAAATCTCTTTCAATCAATATAAGAAAAGAAAGTGGGCGTTCAATCTTTGTCTTGAAACAATTTTGTGGTGTATTGGAAATGTTCTTATAAGTTTTGTTATAAGTGTCTTGGAGCACAATATCAAAAAGGGTTTTGTTATAAGTTTGTAAGTGAACATCAATTCTAAAAAAAGAGAATTAGATGATATGGAAACACCCATGTGATAGTTTTAGTGTAAATAAACATAGTTAGTTGCTTGTTGATCATAGTTAGCAATAAGATGAAAGCCTCCCCTTTCTGAGAGGAGATATTTTATCTCATCATATTGTGGTTGATATAACCATTTTGTCATCAGTTTGTTGATAACAAAATATTCACCCAACAAGTCTCTTCAAACCTATAAATACCCCTTCCCTCAAGCACAAAGGGAGGCAATTTCATTTGTGCATCCAGTCTTTTACAGGTTTTTGCTTTCCAACTAGCATCCATATGCTCATACAGGACGTTCGAGCCTTTTTCTTTTATTGTTGTCTCATCAAGCTTTCTAAAAGCTTCATATAGCATCGATACGCTACCCAAATCACAATCCATAGTACTCACAAACTCACATTGATCTCTCATTCAAAGCTTTCGAAAGCTTCTTTTTGCATCTCTTTTTCTATTGTTGCCAAGAGGATCTCCTTGCTATTGCAAGAGGCTAAGAGGTTGCCTATACAAGGATTTTTGGGGGTAGTGGAGGCTCACACCTCTTTTTCTAGGTTCCTTCATGCTTTTATTTCATAGTAATTAGAAAATCTCAAATTGCTCTTGGAAATAGTAAATGCATGTTGCCATTTCCCTGATAGGCTAAGTAGATTTGCATTGTTAAAGTTAGTTTGCTTTAAAAAGTTCATAGATTAGTTTTATTTCAAAGCAATTTCCATTTTCTAGATTAATAGTTCCAAATATTTAGAAAAATAAAAGAAAAACATATATTAATTGCATTAGTTAACTCCATACTAGATTGCATCCATATTTTAATTCCTTGAATAGAAAAAAACACTTTATTTCCATAAATACTCAAAAAAGGACAAAAAATTTGTTTTGCACTCATTTATGCCTGCATGCATCCAGAAATTGAAAAGTACAAAAACATTAGCATCATTGAACGTTCACAAACCCTTGATTCCAACACAAGGTCAACTTTGGTCAACATTAGTCAAACCCTTGATTCTAACACAAGGTCAAACCTTATGTCAAACAAACCCTAAGTCAAAACCCTAAGTCAAATTGAGGTTAACTTTGTTAGAAATGAAAGCACAATTGCTCAACAGAAATCTGATTCAAATGTATACTTAACGATCTTTAATAGAGTATTAGAGATGAAGATTGCATCACAGAAAATAAACCCACAATACAAAAATATACCACAAGTAGAATGAAGCACATAAGACAATATATAACGTGGAGAAAACCCTTGTAGGTAAAAAACTCCACCAAGAAAAGAGGCCAAGTTGTATTATCTTCACAAAAGGACATTACAAATACATTCACTTCCTCTATCCTTCAACCTTTACTTTGACATAACTTGGGTACCTTTAAACCTGTTATGCAACTCATCTACTATGCCATGGTTATATAGAATCTACAATCCTCAAGATAGGCATCCACCTTGGAATCTCCACCCATGCAACAATAAACACTGTCATACATGCATCCTACACTTGGCAAAAGATGCCCATGCAAAATTTGGGTGCCTAGAGCCAAGAATGGCATCTTACATCTTATGACGCGTCATAACTGTCATAGATACCACTAAAGTGTATCTTCTCAAGATAGGTGCCTGGGGATAAAGAGAGCAACTTACAACTCATTAATATGCGTCATAGTGTCAAAGAATCTTATGACAACTTGCAACTGTCATAGATTCTTTACATGCACCCACCAAACATTATGACATGCATCATATATGCTAAAAATAGTAGATTCTCCACATGGGTGCCCCACTTTGACCAATTACCATTTACCATAGTAAATGACATCCTGTAACTACCATTGATAACTCTGGAACTTATCGGTGTAGTAAATCCGTAATTACCGTGGACAGTAAATAATTTTTACCATTGCTGGTGAAACTAGTACATCCCTTATGGGTAATTACAAATAATAAATGGAATAATACAATAATGGGATTTACAAGGTTAATGGCACCTTATCCCAAAATTCTCCCACCTGACATTATACATTGTAAATCAACCCATAGGAAATTAGTATGAAAAATAATCAGGCACTAGAAACAAGGCCCATGGCCTCTCTGCACCACACAAACTTTTTTGTGCTCACATGCTTGGTCAATGAATCTGCAACATTCTCCTGAGTGTCTATTTTTTTCAACTCAATTTGTCCATTTGCAACCAACTATTGAACAAAGTGATACTAAACATCAACATGCTTAGTCCGAGTATGATACATAGGATTCTTGGCCAAACAGATAACACTTTGGCTATCACAACCAATCTGAATGATCCTGCAATCAAAACCAATACCTGTACACAATCTTCTCAACCAAACCACCTCCTTAGAGACATGGGTAGTAGCCATATATTTTTCTTCTATGGTGGACAAGGCAACTGTATGCTGCCTCTTACTCATCCAACTCACTCTTCCTCCAAATAGAGTAAACACATAGCCACTAGTAGACCTTCGACTATCCAAGTCACCTGCTCAATCTGCATCAACAAAACCCTATATGTCCAAAAATTTATCAACACTATCAATACCAAAGTAAACCAAACAATAATCAAGAGTACCTACAAGATATTTAAGCACCCTCTTCGCATAATTCTAATGCTGTCTACCAAGGTTAGACATAAATCTGCTCAAAACTCCCACTGCTTGGGCAATATCTGGCCTAGTGCAAACCATTGCATACATCAAACTCCTTACAACACTAGCATATGGCACATTAGACATATCCTCAAGATCATCCTCGGTCTTTGGACACATATCTAATGAAAGCTTAGTACCAATGGGTAAATGAACTCTAACTGGGTTACAGTCCTGCAAACTAAATTTATGCAAAACAGTATTCACATACTTACTCTGTGACAACCAAAGATTTATGTTACCTCTATCCCTCCTGATCTCCATTCATAGGATATACTTGGCAGCACCAAGATCTTTCATATCAAATGCAACTGAAAGTTTGGATTTAAGCTCAGTCATCATACCCTTATTATTGCTGAAAAATAACACGTCATCAACATACAATGCAATGATCAATATAGAATCATCAACACAATAAACGTAAACACAGTGATCCTCGTCGCTTCTAACAAAACTCAATTTCAACACAAATGAATCAAACTTTTGATACCACATTTTGGGGGACTGTTTCAAACCATAAAGTGACCTCTTTAACTTGCAAACCCAATGTTCTTTTCCTTTTACCTCAAAACCTGTAGGCTATTACATATAAATTTCTTCCTAAATATCTCCATGCAACAACATAGTCTTAACATCCATTTGCTCAATCTCCCAATCATAAGCTACATCAATGGATAAAAGAAATCTAATAGAAGTCAATTTAGCAACGGGAGAGAAAATCTCACCAAAATCAAATCCCTCTCTCTGGGAGTAGACCTTGGCTACTAGTCTAGCCTTGTACTCTTCCAATGACTCGTCTGGTCCAAACTTCTTCTTGAAGACCCACTTACAACCTATGGCCTTTCTTCCTTTGGGAAAACGAACAAGATCCTAGACGTTACAAGAGTCTAAAGCCATCATCTCCTCCATGGCTAACTGTTAAGACTCATTATCATCTGAAAGAATAGCTTCCTTGTAGGATCTAGGCTCATCATTAGTACTCAATAAAACAAATATACAACGGAAATCTGGTAGGCTATATCTGTCAACTGAATTCCATTGTCTTGTGGATCTCCTCAAGGGTGGAGTAAGAGTCTCACATCATTCTTCTGCATGATCATCTGTACTAACTTCTTTTGTAACAACAGATTCATCTTCATCAGAACTACTCAAATCTTCTTCTTCTTCTTCACCCTCCAATCCATCATTCTATTCTTCTTGAGGTGCATCTTGCTACTCTAAATCAAAGTGCACTCTCTTTACCTTTTCATCTTTTTCTTTTGGCTACTCAAGTTCAGAAATAACTCTAAGTTCCCTGAAAATAACATCTCTCGAATAGATAATCTTACGAGTTAGTGGATTCCAAAGCTTATAACCTTTGACATTATCACCATATCCAATGAATGTACACTTTTTATCTTTTGGATCCAACTTAGATCACTTTTCCTTAGGCACATGAACAAAAGTCTCACAACCAAAAACTGTTAAATGTAAAACATAAAGTTTCTTACATGTCCACACTTCATAAGGTGTCGAATCAAGAGCCTTACAAGGAAATTTTTTAATCAAGTAGCATGCAGTACACATAGCCTCGGCCCAAAAATATTTATCCAACTATGCATCACTCAACATACTTCTGGCTCTTTCCATAATTGTTTGGTTCATCCTTTCTGCAACACCATTTTGTTGTGGTGTATACAGAGTTGTCATTTGTCTAATAATACCTACATGCTTGCAAAACTCATCAAATTCCTTAGAGCAATATTCCCCTCCATTGTCAGATCTTAATATTTTTATCTTCAATCCCGATTGGTTTTCAACTAAGACTTTAAAATCCTTAAACTTAGTGAAAACTTCAGATTTATGTTTTATAAAATAAATCCAAGTAAATCTGGATACATCATCAATGAAGGTAACAAAATAATGAGATTTTATGATAGAATTATTATCCATAGGTCCAAACACATCCGTATGAATAACCTCTAACTTCTCTTTTGCTCCATTACTTCCTAAAGGAAATGATTTTCTATTTTGTTTACCAAACACACAATGCTCAGACAAATCAAAGTGCTCATCAGAATAAGAAAAACTATTCATCAAATCTTTATTCTTAATAGTTTTCAAAACATTATTACTTGTGCGATCCAATCTATGGTGCCACAACATACATGTATTTTCACTACTGGACTCAGATACATAGGAGGCATTACAAATTGTAGAGGCTTCAGGCTTGAACAGGTTTCCCAATCTCTTCCCCTTTGCTACCACCAAGTTCCCTCTCACCAATCTACATCCATGCTTGCCAAAAGTCACATGCATTCCCAAATCATTCAGCTTTGAAATAGACATCAAATTTCTAGCTAATCCAGGAACATGATAAACACCAGGGAGGGTTTTAATCCTCCCATCATTGAAACACAACAGTACCTTGGCTTTCCCAACTATTGGATATGCAAAGTTGTCCCCAAGGTACACATTACCTCCATCATATTCTTCATATGGAATGAACATCCTGAGTCAACCAATTAGTCATCATTAGAAACAACATTACATGCAGAAAGTAAAACATCTTCACCTACATTTGAGGACTTATCCGAAGCACTCTCCCACTATTTCTTTGGGTTTCTACACTCCTTCACATGTCCCCTTTTACCGCAGTTCCAACACTTAACTCTATTCTTCTTCCTAGGAGTCTTAGATCAGCCCTTGGACTTGTCCTTAGCCCCTTTTTGATCTCCTTTCGGTCCTTTTTCCTCAGACCTTCCCCTAACACTGAAAGCATCCCCTGAACTATTTGAACTCTTCTTCTTCAATTCTTGTGCTAGTAAAACTGCAATAAGTGCATCCAACTTCAGATCCGTGATGTTAGTAGTGATATCAAGGATAAAATTCTCCCAAGACTCAGGTAAAGAACAAAGAAGTAAGATACATTTATCTTCCTCATTAACATCAACATCTACTGATGTAAGTTGATTCAACAACAAATTAAAAGAATTTAAATTCTCTACAACCGATTCACCCTCTTTCATTTATATGGAAAACAATTTTCATTTTAAATAGAGTTTAGTTACCATACTTTTGGCTTGGTAGATCTCACCCAACTGTTTCCACAAACTATGTGCTGTCTCTTCTCTTGAGACATTCAACAAGACAAAGTCTGCAAGACACAAACGAATGGTTCCTCGTGCCTTCTTATCCAGTCTATCCCACTCATCTTAAGAGACATCATTGGGTTCTTCTCTTTTAGGACAACCAACCACTGGTTTCTTTCTTCCAGCAAATCCTCCATTTTTAGTTTTCACAACTCATGCCCCATTCCATTGAACTTATCAATGTCCAATCGAGAGGTTGATGCAATGGTGGATGCAACCATAATATCAAGTCAAGATCTACAAAATGAACATAACCAAATAGTCCACTACAGCTACAGCTTCCATACTACCACCCAAGAGTCAAAGTTGGCCAGGGTCTGATACCAAATGTTAGAAATGAAAGCACAACTACTCAACAGAAATCTGATTCAAATGTATATTTAATGATCTTTAACAAAGTATTAGAGATGGAGATTGCATCACAGAAAATAAACCCACAATACAGAAATATTGTTGGGAATTAAGGTGTCTCAACCTTTGCAAATTCCTAATATTGTATTTATTTATCCCATGTTGAGTTGGCATAGTCAGCACCTTGTGTATATGCAGCAGGGTAAATTTTGGTGACTTTGGCAGTGAGGTCCAGGGGCAGCGCCCCTGGCACGTTCCCTGTCGTGGTATAGGGTAGGGTCGAGGGGCAGCGCCCTTGTGGGGGCTCGGGGGCAACACCCTTGTAACCTCAAACAATTTTTAATTAATGACAAGTGTCGGTGAGTATCTTTGCAAGAGAGAAAGGCATCTTTGGGCGGTCAAGGGAGGTTATGACATGTAAGAGGAATATGATATTTTTAGTCAGTGTATGACGGATTCTATGACAGCTGTAAGGTGCGTAAGAGCATCTGTCGTAACCTATCTTGGGACCAGGCGCCCACTTCGGGATTGGATATTGGACAAGTGTCCTTAGGCGTGGGTTTTGGGGCATGAGTCCAAGATGAACGCCCATCTCTAGAAGGTTCCATATTTGCCTTGTAAACTCTATATAAATAGGTGCTTGGATGGGAGATAGACAACTTTGGTACAAGTACTATTATGCTGCCAGAATGTCTCTAGATTCAACATTTGAAGACTCCTGAAAGAGCATTGGATCTAAAACTGTATTGTAATCTGTTATTGTTTACTGTAATAAATTTGAGCTGTGTTTTGGAGTGTGGGGTTTTTCACCCGTAAGGGTTTTCCCCATGTATATCTTGTCTCTCTCTCTTCTGTCTTCTTTCTGGTTCTTGTGTTTTTTTGCAATATCTCATGTTAATGGTTTAACATTGCTGTCATAGTTAAGATAAAGTTGGATTTGCATAGCCCTCTCCTCATTAGATTAGTGTAGGAAGCATTTTCCGCACACTCAGCTTCCTTTCAGTTGGTATCAGAGCTTGATCACCTTTGGTCCTAGTTGTAGGGTAGGGGTTTTTTGAGCTAATCTTAGGTTGAGTGGGAGTCTATACAGAGCATTCTGTATCTTATTGCAGCAAGGAGATGGCAAGCACATCAGGAAGGTTTGAAGTAGAGAAGTTCAATGCCAATAATTTCAAGCTGTGGAAGCTCAAGATGGAAGACATGTTAGTTGACCGAGACCTTTGGGAAAGTGTGAATGGAACTAAACCAGCTGCAATGTCACAAGCTGACTGGGATCTCAAGGATCAAAAGGCTAAGGGTCTCATAAGACTTAGTCTTGCCAATTCTGTGTTGTTAAATGTCCATGAGGAGGCTATTGCAACACTCCTTTGGAAGAAGTTGGGGGATGTGTATCAAGCTAAATCCCTTGTCAATAAATGTTTCCTGAGAAAGAAGTTGTATTCTCTTCGAATGGAGGATGGAGGATCCGTGGCTGAGCATATGAATGCCTTTAACATGCTAGTTGCACAATTGACATCTATCGGTGTAAAGATGGAGGAGGAGGATCGGTGTATGACCTTGCTTTGTTCTCTGCTGGACACATGGGATCATCTTGTCATGGCAATCGGAAGCACCACATCCACATTCAAAATGGAAGAAGTGGTTTCTTTGCTGTTGTCTGAAGAGATGCGGAGAAAGTCTTCTGAGGCAGCCAAAAAAGCCCTTGCAGTTCGTGGAAGACCCAAGGAGAAAGGGAAGAAGAAGGACAAGAAAGATGAGAAGGGTAGATCCAAATCCCATGGGAGATCCAAATCTCCTGGAAAGTCCAAGGCTCTTTGTTGGAACTATGGCAAGACCGGGCATTTCTGAAAGGAATGCAAAGAGGAGAAGAAGAAAAAGAAGAAAGCTCCTGATTTAGATTCTGACAAATCACAAGATGATGGTGATGCCTTCATCGTAGCCCTGGCAACCCATGCATCTGATGATGTGTGGCTAATCGACTCTGGTGCATCATTCCACATGACCTCACATCGAGATTGGTTCACTAAGTATGAGGAGTTCGATGGTGGAAAGGTGTATCTGGGTGACGACTCTCATCTGAAGATCGTTGGTCATGGAAGAGTCTCTATCCAATTCCCTGATGGTTGAGTGAAAGGGATCACTGGGGTTATGCACATCCCAGGCTTAGCACAGAACCTGCTTTCTGTAAGTATGTTGAATGATGTAGGTGTGCAGGTTGTCTTTTTGAAAGATGGATGCAAGATGACTAGAGGATCTATGGTGCTTACTAAGGGTACTTGGAGAGGTACTCTGTTTCAGCTGGAAGCATGCATTGCACAATGTAATAGTTCTTTTGACTCAAGGAAGAGGGCAGCAGTCACTTCATCCCCACCATCTGAATGAGCAGTGAATACATATGTTCTTTCTAGTCTTGATGGTTGTAATCGTGCATTGGAAGTTAAACTTCCTGCAGAAAAGACAATGTTATGACATAAGAGATTTGGCCACATTGGTGAGAAGGGTCTGCATACCCTGAAAAATAAGAACCTCATTAAGGGGTTAGATGATTGTAAACTTTAGTTCAACTTTTGCGAACATTACATTTATGGAAAACAAAACCGTGTTCAGTTTTACTCAAGTTCTCATTAGTCTTCTGGTGTGTTGGACCTTATTCATTCTGATGTGTTTGGTCCTGTTAATGTTTCTTCGTTATCAAAATCTGTATACTTTATATCTTTTATAGATGATTACAGTAGAAGGACATGGATTTATTTTCTCAGAAGCAAATTTGAAGTCTATAGCAAGTTTAAGGAGTTTAAAGCTTTTGCTGAAAATCAAACTGGTAAAAAGATTAAATATTTGAGAACTAACAATGGTGGTGAGTTCTGTTCTACATAATTTGATAAGTACTGCAAGGAACTTGGGATTGAAAGACATAAGACAACTCCATATACACCGCAGCAAAATGGAGTTGTAGAGAGGATAAACAAGACACTGATGGAGAAGGCTAGGAGTATGCTTAGTGGTGCTGGTCTAGAACAAAAGTTTTGGGCTGAAGCTGTTGCCATTGCTTGCTATCTGGTAAACAGATCTCCTACATCAGCTCTTGTTGGAAAGACACCCATGGAGGTGTGGTTTGGTAGAAATCCTTTAGTAAGGCATCTTCGTGTTTTTGGTTGTGAGGCATATGCACATGTGCCTAAGGAGAAGCGGTCAAAGTTGGAGAACAAAGCTGTTAAGTGTATCTTCATCGGCTATTCTATTGGTGTGAAAGGATACAAACTTTGGGACCCCGTGGCTGGAAAAGTGTTGTATAGAAGAAGTGTCATCTTCAGAGAGCTTACACCTTCCACTGTTTTGCAGCCAGAAGAAAAAGAAAAGAAAGAGGATGTTGTTCAGTTTTCTCTCACCCTTGAGAAGATTGAACATAAAGACAATGTTGGACTTGATGATGAGGAGAGCTCTAGCAGCTTTGAAAGCTCAGATGAAGAAGCTGAACCTCAACCTCAACTCTTGAGGAGGTCTACACGGATAAGAAAGAAACCTGAAAGGTTTGGTTTTACATTTCTTGATTCTAGTTGTGCTTATGCTTTGCTTACTAACAATGATGAACCTAGAATTGTATCAGAGGCTTTGGATATGAAGGATGCAGGTTCCTGGAAGGAGGCCATGGAGGAAGAAATGGCTTCTTTGGATAAGAATCAAACTTGGGACTTGGTACCTTTGCCTCTTGGACGGAAACCCGTTGGATGCAAATGGGTGTTCAAGAAGAAGATTGGTGCAGATGGCAGTATTGAGAAGTATAAGGCCAGATTGGTTGCGAAGGGGTATTCACAAGTGGAGGGTATAGATTATGGTGAGATCTTCTCTCCCATTGCAAAGCTGACATCCATTTGATTCCTGTTGTCACTCGCAGCAGCTTATGACTTGGAGGTAGAACAGATGGATGTGAAGACAACTTTCCTTCACGGTGACTTGGAGGAGGAAATCTACATTGCACAGCCAGAGCATTACATGGTAAAAGGTAAAGAAAATTTAGTTTGCAAACTTAAGAAGTCTTTGTATGGTTTGAAGCAATCCCCTAGGAGATGGTACTTGAAGTTTGATGCCTTTGTGTTGTCAATTGGATTTGTGAGATTGAAATCAGATCACTATGTGTATTATAAATTTGATGGTGATCATATTCTCATTGTTGCACTGTATGTTGATGATATGTTGCTCATTGGGAAGGGTAAAAATATGATTTCTGATTTTAAATCTCAGTTGTTAGCTTAGTTTGAAATGAAAGATTTAGGGGCAGCTAGGTACATTCTAGGAATGGAAATCAGAAGAGACATAACCAATAGAAAACTTTGGTTAAGTCAGAGTAAGTATGTTAAGACCGTGTTGGACAGATTCAGCATGGGAGATTGTAGACCATTGTGTGTTCCCGTTTCCTTGGGGACAAAGTTGTCTGTTGAGGATTGTCCAAAATCTCCTAGTGAGGTGGAGGACATGAGCAGAGTACCTTATGCTAGTGCTGTTGGCAATTTGATGTATGCTATGGTCTGCACAAGACCAGACATTGCCCAAGCAGTGGGAGTCCTTAGTCGATTTATGGCTAATCTTGGACGGGTTCATTGGGATGCAGTTAAGTGAGTGTTCAGATATTTGAGGGGTACTTCTGAGTATTCCATTTGCTATCATGGTAATGTTTCAGGACCTCTGCATTCTGTTGATATTCGTGGATTTGTGGATTCAGATTGGGCAGGTGACATTGACAGTAGGAGATCCACCAGTGCTTATATTTTTACACTGTTTGGTGGTGCTATTAGTTGGATGAGTAAGTGACAACCTATTGTTGCTTTGTCCACGACAGAAGCTGAGTATATGGCAGCAACTCATGCTTGTAAGGAAGCCATTTGGCTTAAGAGATTATGTTTAGATATTGGTGTTGATGCAGGTCAAATCACGATCAGTTGTGACAGTCAGAGTGCAATTTGCCTTGCGAAGAATCTGACTTTCCATGCTAGAACAAAGCACATTGATGTTCAGTTTCACTTTGTGCGAGACATGGTTGAGGATGGAAAGGTAAATTTGGAGAAGGTAGATACTTTGAAGAATGTTGCAGATGCATTGACGAAACCAATGGGCACAAAGAAGTTCAGATGGTGTTCGGAGTCTATGGGCCTCTTGGCCCCTAGCAGTTAAATCTTGTCATTGCTTTTGGCCCTTGCAAGTTGTTCGACAAGTGGGAGAATGTTGGGAATTAAGGTGTCTCAACCTTTGCAAATTCCTAATGTTGTATTTATTTATCCCATGTTGAGTTGGCATAGTTAGCACCTTGTGTATATGTAGCAGGGTAAATTTTGGTGACTTTGGCAGCGGGGTCCAGGGGCAGCGCCCTTAATGCGCTCCCTGTCACGGTACAGGGCGGGGTCGAGGGGCAGTGCCCTCGTGGGGGCTCGGGGGCAACACCCCTGAAACCTCAAATGATTTTTAATTAATGACAAGTGTTGGTGAGTATCTTTGCACGAGAGAAAGGCATCTTTGGGCGGTCAAGGGAGGCTATGACATGTAAGAGAAATATGATATTTTTAGTCAGTGTATAACAGATTCTATGACAGCTGTAAGGTGCGTAAGAGCATCTGTCATAACCTATCTTGGGACCAGGCACCCACTTCGGGATGGGATATTGGACAAGTGTCCTTAGGCGTGGGTTTTGGGGCATGAGTCCAAGATGGACGCCCATCTCTAGAAGGTTCCATATTTGCCTTTTAAACTCTATATAAACAGGTGCTTGGATGGGAGATAGACAACTTTGGTACAAGTATTGTTATGTTGCCGAAATATCTCAAGATTCGACATTCGAAGACTCCTGAAAGAGCATTGGCTCTGAAACTGTATTGTAATATGTTATTGTTTATTGTAATACATTTGAGCTATGTTTTGGAGTGGGGTTTTTCACCCGTAAGGGTTTTCCCCACGTATATCTTGTCTCTCTCTCTCTTTTGTCTTCTTTCTGGTTCTTGTGTTTTGCTGCAATATCTCATGTTAATGGTTTAACATTGCTGTAATAGTTAGGATCTCCTCATTAGATTAGTGTAGGAAGCATTTTCTGCACACTCAACTTTCTTTCAAATATACCACAAGCAGAATGAAGCACATAAGATAGTATATAACGTGGAGAAAACCGTTGCAAGTAAAAAACTCCACCAAGAAAAGAGGCCAAGTTGTATTATCTTCACAAAAGGAGATTACAAATACATTCACTTCCTCTATCCTTCAACCTTCACTCCGGCAGAATCTGGGTACATGTAAACCTATTATGCAACTCATCTACTATGCCATGGTTATATAGAATTTACAATCCTCAAGATAGGCATCCACCTTGGAATCTCCACCCATGCATCAATAAATATCGTCATACATGCATCCTACACTTGGCAAAAGATGCCCATGCAAAATTTGGGCACCCAGAGACAAGAATGACATCTTACAACATCTTATGACACATCATAACCATCATAGATACCACTAAAGTGTATCTTCCCAAGATAGGCGCCTGGGGCTAAACATAGCAACTTACAACTCATTAATATCTGTCATATGCGTCATAGTGTCATAGAATCTTATGACAACTTGAAGCTGTCATAGATTCTTTACATGCACCCACCAAACATTATGATGTGCATCATATATGCTAAAAATAGTAGATTCTCCACATGGGCACCCTACTTTGACCAATTACCATTTACCATAGTAAATGACATCCTATAACTACTGCCGGTCTCTGAAACTTACCGGTGTAGTAACTTCGTAATTACTGTGGACAGTAAATAATTTTTACCATTGCCAGTGAAACTAGTAAATTCCTTATGGGTAATTACAAATAATGAATGGAATAATACAATAATGGGATTTACAAGGTTAATGGCACCTTATCCCAACATTCTCCCACTTGACATTATACATTGTAAATCAACCCATAGGAAATCAGTATGAAAAATAATCAGGCACTAGAAACAAGGCCCATGGCCTCTCTGCACCACATGAACTTCTCTGTGCTCATAGGCTTGGTCAATGAATCTAAAAAATTCTCACCTCCTCTCGATTGGCTACTTCCATGAGAGCGAGAATGACGTGGAGGTTCACCTTGTGGCAAGGAGAGTGGTCCATGTGCGCACCAAAGCTGACTCAACCACCCCTGGCTATCGAGTTGTGTTTTTGAGTGTACATATTTTGGTGAACCCGATGTGAAGGGAAAAGCCTCTTGGTTATGCTTTTTGCATTCCCATTGCTTGGATCCCAGTTTTATCATCATTGTCACACCTGATGTCAGATTCACCACATATTTGGTGAACCTGATGTGAACAACAAAAACTTTTGATGGGATATTTTACATTTCCACGTGCTTCTTTCATTGCATGTTCATCTTTCATGTCCATATTCATTTCATGGTGTTCCCTACACCCCAAAACTAGGACAAAATCACACAAAGTTTAGGGAAATCGCCTCTCCAATGAAAGTAGCACATGTTCATATCTAATAGCTTCAATCTCAAATAAATCAAACTCAAAAGACTCAAAGGGGATCCAAAAAAATCCCCACAATATTGACCAAATAAAAACAAGCCAAGTGAGTGTTTGGTTTAAGATCCACTAACAAGACCAACCCATAACAAGCCATACAAAAATGGCCACCCAAATGGACAATGAGGTGAGCCATCAAAAGAAAATATTACAAGAAGCTTGGGGGGTACAAAACCCCCCCATGTGGCACAACAAGATAAAAGACTCGTGACATGTCAAGTATCATCAAAAGGAATAAGTGGGGTCACTCAAACCCCAATGCAAAGCAATCCATCTCAAGGTTTTAAAACTCAAAGAATAGAGGAAGCCTCACTCATAGACCTTATAGAAACTTTGGTCCAACGAATCAAGACCCTTGAGGATAGGAGTGTTGAAAATATTGCTAGAACAAAATTGAAGAAAAACCTAGGGCACAGGGAAATCATTTCATTGACAAGATTGAATCAAACTAGGTGGCAATGAAAAATTCCCCTAATTTAAACTTCCATTCTCACAACACACATAATGAAGCATTCATGCCTTCCTTACCCTCATCATGCAACATGAAAAGTCTCAACCAAATAGGTGGGATTCATATGGCACAAAATTGACCACAAATGATCCCACACAATCTTCAAAACATAAACATGACCCCATCTAGTCATCCAACTTTTTCAAGATATCAACAATCTATCATACCCTTTCAACAATCACAACAAGCTCCACCTAAAGGGATAATGTTTGGAGGAATAAGACCCTCTATGCATAACCCCATCCTAGGAACATACCTCAAGTATTTAAAGGAGCCTCTTGACTACAACATTCATTAGGTCATATTACCACATCCTCTCACCGAGCTTCCAAAATTTAAAGGAGAGGGTGATCCCAACTCTCATATCAAGGCTTACATTATATTAGTATGGGAAGTCCTTCCTTGGGATGGGGTGGTAGCAAAGATTTTTCCAAAGAATTTGGAAGGTATCACTTTGGATTGGTACTATCAACTTTTAGAAGCATCAATCCACTCTTTTAGGCAACTCATCGATCAATTTGTGGCTTCCTTTGATGTAAACAAATTGGTCAAGACTTGAATATGAGAATTTTTAACAATCAAACAAGAAGCCAATGAGTCAATTGCACATTTTATCACACGATGGAGGAAAGTTCTCTATTCTTCAACTAGCACATGAAACATGGATCATAATGGACTTTGCTATCTCTTCTTACACACTCTCAACAACATCATATGAGGAGTTCAAATTCTCCCTTAAAAATCATATGAAGACATGCTTGAAATTGCCCTTAGAATATACCAAGCCGCTATCAATAGTGGAAGAAGGGAGTATGATGCCAATGGAAGGTTGATAAACCATGATAGAAATAACAAATCCTTGATGAATAATCATAACATAGATGGGTCAACAAACACTTCACCATCGGGTAACAACAATGGTGACTACAATAGTCATACAAATTCAGGGAATGAAAAGGCCAACAACTATCCCCCAAAAATCAACCAGGAGTCATACAACAATCATAATAAACCTCAAGATCACAATCATGATAAATATTGCTCATTTCACAAGAGAATGGGGCATGAGATCAAGTCATGTCAGGGGTACCATCACTTCATATCAAACCTACCAAAACGTCAATGAAAAACATTCATGGACATATTCTCACAAGATGAAAGAAATAGTCCCAAAAGCCATCAAAATGCCATTGATCAAAACTCCTTAGGCCTTGTGGAATTAGATAAATATCAAGAAATTTGTCACCGAAGAACTAGAACGGCCAAATGACACTTCCAACAATTCAAATTTTTCTCACATGATAGAACTTCCCAAAATTTCTCCTATGTACAAGAACACTCTCCTCAAAGCCTTAGATCTAGGCCATCTAGTTCAAAACACTACAAGTGAAAAGTGTTCTTCTTCAACGTTTGATTTTGAAAAATTACCCTTAGACAATGACATAGTTAAATAAGGTGATCTCTCCCTCCATCTGATAGTCCAAGTTCAATACTATTCCATTAAACGTGTAATGAACGATGATGGGTCTGCAATCAACATGGTCTCCTTTTCCCTTCTTCAAAGAATGGGTTATGAAGAAAATCAAATCACAAAACAAAGTTCCATCCATAGAATTCATGATAACCCAGACATTCAAACCATGGGTAAGGTCAATATTTAAATCACATTGGGTCTAAAAACCCTCCCAACTGAATTTTATGTCTTAAATGAAGAAACCACTTACAACATGATCCTAGGAAGACCTTGGATCCATAGAATGAGGGCCATTCCCTCCACATTATTTCAAGAAATACACTTCTTGCACCTAGGACAAACTCATATCATCAAAGGAGATCCCGATCCTTTCAGCCTTTATAGAGTTGAACAAATCAAAAAAAAGGGAAAGACCATGGAAGCCACTAGTGACCCAAAAATAAACACTTTTGAAAAAGGAGACATCAAAACAAATTGCAAATGTATCCAAGACCTCAAAATGTATAGGAAAGGGGGCAACAGGAGAATTCCCCTTTGATCCCCACTCAAAAAAATCTTATGCTCCATTCAACCTAGTGGCCATTCTAGTTGAACCAGACATAAACATTCATATGATTGAAATCATGACTGAAGAAAAAGAACCAAAACCCACACAGAAACTAGGGGAGTCAACACCAATCTCATTTGCCCCTCAAAAGTTCAAAACAAGCAACAAAACTATACAAGAACATAAAATGATAAAGCTAGGGGGAAAAACATCAAATAATGAAACACGTGAGTACACAAAACTCCTCATTGAATATAAAGACATTTTCACACCAAGTCTTTGAGTGTCCTTGCAAAGACTTTCAAGCAAAGTTCAGACCAAATTATATAGGTCCAGACGTAGTTAAGGAAGACATAAAAAATGACGCTACCTCTTGTGCATTATGGGAGGAGAAGAGTTCAACATCTCAAAACATTGTAAAAGCCTATAAAATCCAAAAAAAAATCAAATAATCAAAAATCCATAAAAAAACATAAAATCATGAAAGATCAAAATTTTGCATTCTTCATTCTGTTCCATCATGCATTTTGTGAGTGTCATGCTCATGTTCAATTTTTATCCTAGTAAGAAGTCTAAGGTTGCTTAGGTATAGGTTGACCCTTTGAGCCTTTGAGATTCCATAATAGATCATGTTTACCATTTATCATTCCCCTATTTGCATTTTCCCAATGATTCTAATCAAAGCCTAGCTTTTAGCTCTACACTGATACTGGTCTTAATGATTCATGCTGTTAATCCTAAGAGAAGTCAGTATTCAAATCCACAGTGTTCAAAGGAAGCTTGCAAGTAGACCTTCCCCATTCTTCCCTAGTAGAAAGGAAGTCTAACTGGACTATGAAAACTTTTGGTGGCATTTAGCCCCTTATCTTTCTTGGCCAAAAATATCAGGAGGATCAAAACTCTAAAGGAAGCAATCTAAAATATGAGTGAATAAAAAAATGAGTTCTCAAAAAAATAAGAGTGATGAGAAAAGTAAGAATAGAGAGACCAAAGTTGTTGCATATCCAAAATACTCAGAAAGTTTAGAAGCATTCATTTCCATAAAAGTCAAAATATCAAAAAAATGAGAAAATCAAGTGAGACATTCTAGAAAATACAAAAAAAAGAAAAAAACATAAAAAAAGAGTGATAGAGAGAAGATTGATGAGTGTCCATATCCTTGGGTGGTGATAAATCTAATATCGAAGCTTCAAGGGTGACATTTTACCGGAGGAAATAAAAGAAAAAGGTACAAAGCACACACACACTAGCTGAGCAAAGTCAAGAATATAATAGTCTTGAGGACCATTTTCTATCTAGGGACCCTTGTTATTTCCTATTTTCCTTTACCCTAGGTCTATCTTTCCTGCCATCTATGATCTAAGTCTAGCGAACATGAATAGAAGTTGTTGCTTTTCTAAGTTGAAAGCTTGTCAAATTGTTTTATCTAGATAAGGATCAGTGTTTAGCATTTTGCAAAGACAAAAATTCAGAAGCATTCCATCTCCTCCCCATTCCCACTTGCGTCCCTAATCCCATCCCAATGATCAATAAGTCTCTTTATACCAAGTTAACTCGCAATCCCCTAGGTCAAAAATCCTACTTAAGAGCAGCCACATTGTTTGTTCCACCTACATACATGTTATCATAGAAAATCAAAAGCAATAAAACATGTCATAACATCATGGCATTCATAGCACTTAGAACATAGTACTTTGCATTTCATATTTTTGAATCACACTCAAACTCATTTCATGTCATTCATATCATAAAAAGATAAAAAAATTGCATCATCCATATGTGATCATCTTAGGTATGCATTCTCATAAGCAAAATAAAAGCACTAGCCAACCATATGCACAAGAGGCAAAGTGAAGTACAAGATTTCAACTAAAGCTATGTATAGATCTCATCTGATTAGGTCTTGTAACAATAGGTGTAAAACAACATCTTAGCACAAGTCACTCCTCCAATAAGTCAAAAGAGAAAAACTATGCACTCAAGCATGTAAATCTCCCCATGCAAGGTGACAAGGGTGTAAATCTCTTCAATCAATATAGGTCTTCCAAAGACCTCAAGTAATATCAAATCAAACCTTGCAAAATCTTCACAAAAACCATTAAAAATAGAAAAATCGAAAAAACTTTAAATTTTTTTGTAAAAACATAAAAAAAATCCCTAAAAATCAAATATGTTATTCAAAATCTGCAATAAAAGAATAATTTATTCTCCTCTCTAGCTTAGCATGTGTTCTATTTCTTTTATGCATCTTTTGCACTCTTGTTTTACGTGCTTTCATCCCTAGAAGTCTCCTTGGTGAAGCAAACAACTAGGCGAACTCACAAGTCTATGGTATGTTTGGTCATTTCAATTTTCATTACTTGTTTTGATACATCTAAATGCTAAACTAATGCTAGTTATTGCAGATACTATTGCAAAAAATTGACAATAGGTAAGGCCTAGTTTGGGAACAATACCTACCTTTCATGTAGACTACCATCTCCAAGGGGGCAAATATGTAAGCACCAAAATCACACACAACCTTCACGAGGACCCTGATGATGACTCACAATTCTTGTCACGTATATGTAAGCATGCAATAATACCCTCTTAACATCGTTTCTCTTGGTAGCATGTGGTTTCTTCCTCATCTTGTTGTTTCCACTTTGTCGTGCTAACCTTTCCTCGCTTTCGACAGTTTTTGACCTGTCAATTTTTGTTTCCTCTACTTGCGACTTCATCCCTAAGCCTTGTATTTGTCCATTTAGTACGATTTAACCTTTTTCTAGTGTTTTTCATCCATTCCCACCCTTAGGAGCCCTCGAGAGGACCTCCCAAGCCATCTCCAACTTTTGGTTTTCAGTTCTGGTCAACCAGTACAAATCTCCCCCTATTATTTCTAGATCTCCCCTCGGAGATCTATCTTTTACAAGTGGAGATTTGATTTTTGACCTTGTTTTGACCAGTTTCTAGAGGTAATTCACCTCCTTTTTCCCTCCTCGTCAATCTCCAACCTTGACTTTCACCTTGGGATCCTCCCTCTGTGGGTTGCCCATGGGTTGCCCTCGGGCAACCCTGACTGGTGAAAGTGGTGACCAAGTGGCGACCCTGTCGTCTTTTCTAGCCATGAAAGAACTCAAGTTTTTGGCCAAAAAAAGCTCTGATTTGACTTGTTTTTGCTTTTGTTTGCATTGGATTTTTTCCTAAACTTAGAGTTAACTATTTCATGCGAAGTCTAGCTCTCAAGTGAGATAGACCATCTCTGTGTCTCACCTCCTCTTGATTGGCTACTTCCACGAGAGAGTGACATAGAGGTTCACCTCGTGGCAAGGAGAGGGGTCCATGTGCACGCCAAAGATGGCTCAACTACCCCAGGCTACCGAGTCATGCTTTTGAGTCTATAGGAAGGAGCAAAGTATCCTGGTAAGGCTCATCCTTCTGGGAGGATCCATCATCTGGGGAAGTGCTGATAGTCAAGTGATCATCATGGGTATTCTTCCACCAAGTTGCCATACCCTTGTGAAGAGAGTGAGGACAATTGGAGGCCAAGTGACCAATAGAGAAACATCACCTGCATCTGAAGGGAAGGCCCTGACAATCTAACTCTTGCATCCAAGGCCTTTCCCCTACCATCAAAACATCTTCAAAAAGGGGTTTGGAGACGTCAATATCCACCAAGATGCGAGCAATCGTAGAGTGTCCCATTAAAGAGGTAGTGGAGTCTACCTTCAAGAAGCGACATATAGCATTTCCAATGCCCTCATAGCATGAATCCTGCCAATACTAGAGAGGGAGATTCAGAAGCCTCACCCAGATTGGTCTTATATTAATTGGCACAGTGAGAGGATTAAAGGAAAGAGCTCATGGTTTGATGGAGAGAGAGTGCTCACCCCACATCCAAACCCTGCCATTCAACACTAAATCCTATTCCTTTGAGGATGCAAAGGTCACAATGAAGAAACCCCTTGGATAGGGGAAGAGCTCAATCTTTCCCTCAGTAGGCTTCCATGATTCTTGAACCCAATGGTGGAGGTCAGGAAGAGAAGGCCATAAATTGTTAAATTTGTAAATCGCCCCGTGATTGAGATAAAACACCTCATTCTCTAAAACATCTTGGCTGTGTACCACCATTGGGGGCAAACGGGCACAAGGAAATGGTTGAGAACCCCACTCTGAAATGGGCGGCCACATTGTGAAGGGCAGTCTTGGGCTCCCAAGCCAATCATAGCCTCCAAAAATAATTTTTGAGGGTCTCCTTGAGCCTTTGAACCAACAACATCTATGCAGGGCATATTAATGCCACTGAGAACAAGAGATACTGAAGTGCTGGATCCCAAAATCAGCATTGTCCGACCACCATGGCTTTCAAAACCTATGCTTGCAACGCCGCTAGGGAAAATGACACATAAATCCTGAGAAATTTGCCCTCCCTCAGTGGAATTGCCATTCAAAAATGCAGTGGGCGAGAAGTGTGTTAGAAGCGCCATTCAAACTTTTATAATTTTAATTGTTATTGTTTATTTGGATGATATTTTAATTTTTAGCAAAATTTTGGAGGAACATTTGATGCATGTTCATAGAGTTTTTGAGACCTTGAGAGAAGAGAAAGTGTTGATAAATTTGAAGAAGTTTAGCTTTGTCAATAAGTTAGTGTACCTGGGATTTGTGATCTCAACTGAGGATCTTAAGATGGATCCAAAGAAAGTAAGGGCTATCATAGAATGAATTACACCAAGGAGTGTTACTGAGGTAAGATCATTTCATGGATTGGCTAGTTTTTAGAGAAAGTTTATTAGAAATTTTAGCAGCATATTGTTTATTTGGTAAGTTTGTTATTTATTTGGATGATATTATAATTTTTAGCAAAATTTTGGAGGAACATTTGATGCATGTTCATAGAGTTTTTGAGAGGTTGAGAGACAAGAAACTGTTGATAAATTTGAAGTGTAACTTTGTGAAGGAGGTAGTATACCTGGGATTTGTGATCTTAGCTGAGGTTCTTAAGATGGATCTAGAGAAAGTAAGGGCTATCATAGAATGATTTACACCAAGGACTATTACTGAGGTAAGATCATTTCATGGATTGGCTAGTTTTTATAGAAAGTTCATTAGAAATTTCAGTAGCATATGTGCACCTTTAATTGAAACAATGAGAGGAGATAAGAAAGAATTTAAGTGGACTATAGGGGCAGCCAAGAGTTTTGATTTGTTGAAGCAAATAGTTACAGAGCAACCTATTTTGGCACTACCAGATTTTAACAAGGTATTTCAGGTAGACTGTGATGCTAGTGGCAGTGCCATAGGAGTTGTATTAAGTCAAGAATGAAGACCCATTGCATATTTTAATGAAAAATTCAATTATGCTAGGAAGAAGTATTCTGTTTATGATTAGGAATTTTATGCTATTGTTCAAGCATTAAAGAAATGAAGACATTATCTTTTGGCTAAGGAATTTATTTTGTACACTGATCATCAAACCTTATAGTATTTGAATAGCCAAGTGAAGTTGAATCAAAGACATTTGAAATGGGTTGAATTTTTGCAAAGCTATACATTTGTATTGAAGTGTAGAAGTGGGAAGTCTAACAGAGTTGCAGATGACTTGAGCAGGAGGCAAATTTTTTTGGTGGAGATGAGAATTGAGGTTGTTGGGTTTGAACAACTCAAACATTTATATCCAAAAGATCCAAATTTTTTAGAGGCATGGAAAGCTTTCCTAGAATCTGTTACCATGGACATAACACACTGGTTAGATTACATAATCCAAGATGGCATGTTATTCAGAGGAAGTTAGTTATGCCTTCCCAAAAGTTCCATAAGAGAGAACTTGCTAAAAGAAAAGCATAGTGGGGGATTAACAAGACATTTTGGGAGATATAAGACAATTGCATTAGTAAGTGAGAACTATTATTGGCCACAATTGTATCAGGATGTTAAAAAGTCTTTACATATTTGCAGGATATGTTAGATGGTTAAGGGAGTGAATCAAAATATTGGTTTATATCAACCTTTAGCTGTATCTGAAAGACCACATGAAGACATTAGCATGGATTTTGTACTTGGTTTTCCAAGGACTTAGAGAGGTCATGATTTTATTTTTGTGGTGGTTGATAGATTTTTCAAGATGACACATTTCATATTGTAGAGATATTTTTCAAGTGGTTAGATTGCATGGTCTACCGAAGAGTATAGTTTCAGATAGAGATACAAAATTTGTTGGATATTTTTGGAGGACATTGTGGAAGAAGCTGAAGATAGATTTGAAGTTTAGTTCTACACATTATCCACAAATTGATGGTTAGACATAAGTGGTAAAAAGAAGTTTGGACAACTTTTTGAGATGTTTGGTAGGAGAAAAGGCAAAGCGATGGGACTTGATTTTGCCATAGGCTGAGTTTTCATACAACTCAGTTAACAGGAGTATAAGAAAATCACCATTCTAGATTGTATATGGAAGTAGTCTCATAAATGTTTTATAGTTGAGGAAGATGGATAAGGAGGAGAAGAGGACTGCAGATGCAAAAGATTTTGCAGAACACATGAAGAATCTACATGTGGAGATAAGGAAGCATATCCATAAAATGAATAATTAGTATAAGGAGAAGGCAGATCAGAAAAGAAGATTCAAAGAATTCAATGTTGGAGAAGAGTTCATGGCCCACCTTAGAAAAGAAATATTCCCTATAGGAGTTACATATGATAAGCTGAAGATTAAGAAATTTAGACCTTGCAGAATTTTGAAGAAGCATGAATTAGGGAATGCCTATGAAGTTGAGTTGTCAAGTGAGATCAATATTTCACCTGTGTTCAATATTATGGATTTAACAGAATATTATGAAGGAAGTACTAAAGATGGACAACTGGAAGGACAATAACATATCTCAACACCTATTTCAAAGAAGGAAGAAATTGAAGAAATCTTAGATAGCCGTGTGGGAAGGAGCACAAGAAGTAGACAATATGAAGAATACTTGGTGAAATGGAAAGGAACACTTGTTCAAGATTCATCATGGTTATCCAAAGAAGAGGTTGATTTCCTTGGTCTCCCTCATGCAATGGAGATGTGACAAGATTACTTCTCAAACAACTCTGGGTGTCTGATGCAAGAGCATCCAGAGGTGTAAGAGCAATCTTGCATCACCCAAATTTTTTTTAATGTTTTATTTTTGGTAAAAAACTAAAAATAGTAACCTACTATTTTTAGTAAGTTTTCATTTGAGCACGTATGAGCTCAAAATTTTCACAAAGCTATGAAATTTCTAAATGAACATTTTGGATGAGTTTCAACTCAAGGTCATACCCAGATATTAAGATATTAAAGTTTTTAGTTTTGGAAATGCTCAAAAAAGTTTCAAAGTCAATTTTGAGGCATCTAAAGGTTGTTTTTGACCCCAAAAGTTGTTGTAGTTAGAAAGGTGGGCTATAGTTGCATAGATCTCTTCATGATCTTTCCAACACATCAAACGGTTCGTCGATCGACCTCCTGAATCAAAAGTTATAGCCTTTGAAAGTTGGGTCTCTCGTATTGGAAAATATAAAAACATGTTGGACAAAAAATGCTGTAAGGGGGAGTTACACATGTTTAGGTGTGTTTTGACACATCTTAAGACATCTTTGATTAGAGATAATCTGGGTGCCACTTTTGGGTGGTTTTAGCTCTTGGTTTTGTAATTACCATTTGACGGTTTCATGTATTGTAGCTCCTATATATCAGGTGCTTGAGATGGAGGTTGTGTGTGAGCATTATAGATGTCAAGTTGCCTCTAGATCTTCAGTTGGTGATACTCTTGTGAAATCTTGCTTTGCAAGTATATTGTAATCTTGTTGAGATTTATGAATAATATATTGATCTACTTTTGAAATGTGGGGTTTTTCTCCCCAAATGATTTTTCCCATGTAAATCACCATCTTTTCCACATTCTTACTATTTTGAAGTTTATAATTTGCTGTTGTGAGTGTGTTGGGTGGAGTACACTCTCATCAATAATCTATGTTGAGGGAACAAATGGGTGCCTCCAAGCAACTATTAAACAAAAACATTGGGTTTTCCCTGTTGTCTCCACAGTTAAAACCCTTCGCATGAGAAAAAATAGGTGAAAATATAGACGACATTAATACATTTTTGTATTTGGTGATTCAGATGTGGGAGAGACCCTTTGAATTTTACCTATGTTTATTTGGTATGTCTATATATGTTTGTGTTGCTAAGGGCATGATGTAGAGGGGTGAAGCATAGAATTGAAATAAGAGTGGCATGTTTATGTAGCATGACAAAAGATGTAGAAATCATGGATCAAGTTTTTACGAAAATCTCAAAATATACCTATGTTGCCATGGCTATGTTATAAAATATCTAGGACTATGGCATAGAAGAAATTAAAAGATGTCTTTACGTACTTATGACACCTTTAGCATGTTGCTGAAAGATGTAGAGACAAGGCATGATCGACATGTTAAAAGACGTAGAAATCATGGATTGAGTCACTAAAAAAATGTCAACATAAACCTATGCCATCATAGTTGCATTGCAGAAATATGTAGGACTAAGGCATGGAGCCAACTAAAAGATATTGTATTTATTACCTATGATGCCTTTGGTGTGTCATAAAAAGGTGTGAGACAAATTTTGCAACTTGTAATAATGTCTTTACATGCCTATGGCATTGTGCTTGTGTCGCAAAAAGATGCATGTACAAGGTCTAAAGTTATATGGAATCTCTATAGCTCAAGCAACAAAAGGAAGTTTGATAAAATAGAACTGGGCTCATATTGTTCTTTTAGTGCAAGGCTATTCTTTCATTAGAGATTTAAGGTTTTTAAAGGAAGTCATACTTCAGTGCATTTTGGAGAAACTATGGTAACATTTTAGAATCCTTGTAGAAAAATGTTAGGGGCCCACTTTTTACTCAAGGAAAGACTTCATCTTTCCCAAAATTACCTTTCAAGTTTCATTGTTTTGAACCCTTGAGCTAGGACTAGGGTTATGCTATGTAGTCTCACAACACGCCCCATTTTTCCCTAGCAAAATGAGGTCCCAACATTTTTTTTTGCTTGTTGATTTGTTGTCTGCCTAGGAGGTAATGGTAAAATGTCATGTCACTTCCAAGCCAAGTTCAAGTCAAGATCCAAGTTACAAATAATTCCCTATGAAAGCCATAGATGGATAGAGGGTGGAATTCTAATCAGGTGAGAATTTAGTGAAATAAGCAACTTACTCCCTGTAGAAGTCTCAGTCAACCAGACATTTTTGGTCAACTGGACCTAGACATTGGTGATCCTAAAGGTCGTCTCTAGTCTCCATATTAGGTTCCAAATATATGGAAATAACATTCAAACCCAAAGATAGAATTAAATATAATGTAATCTCTATCCGTATGATCCGAACATCAGCGCATCCTAACCAAAAATATTCATGTCCATGTCATGTCTAAACCATCAAAATTTCCTTAGCATGCCATGAACCCATCCATCGGACATGACATTTTTTAAACAGACATGATCGCAAGACACAAATGTCATGTCTAGTCCCAAGGTCCAATATAAACCATTGTTTCTATTTAGATCGCATCTGCATCTTTTATTGGTTGTGTTGGGTCTCAAAACACACATTTTTAGACCACAAGAGGGTGTCAGTCTCTTGATACGTTTTTGGTCCACAAAATAGGGTTTATGCAATTGGAAACCCCCTACTCTTTAGGCTCTACCAGGCCTAGGCGGGTGTACCTGAATGATAAGGCATCTTTGAAAGTCTAAATGGATTCTAATTTGGGAAATCTACTCACTATGGCACACAGGTGTGAGGTAGGTACAGAGCTTACTTACTAGTTTCTAATGAAAGTGTTTGAATTATCAAGATTGGATTAAATTTATATAAAAAATGTTCTAAAGTTGACCAGTGCCTAATCTATTGGGTGGATGGAGTCAATGGGTGAATGATGACTATGGAGGCAGATGTGTAGGATAGGTGGATCTATTTTGCAGCTTAACTCTAACTTGTTGGGCACTTGGAATGTTTGTACCTTGTACAAATGTGCAGGTTTGTAAGTTACTGCACTCTTCTTTAATAATCCCAGTGATATTCTCCTAAACTACTGTGATCTCAAGAAAGGAATTTTAATTCTTAGTCTGAGGGAAACCAATCACAATAATCATTTAAAAGGATTTTAATGCTTGGTAGGAACCAATCAAAATGGATTATCAGAAAGGATATTTAATTCACTCCAACCAGAAACCAATCAAGATAACCACACACCAACAACAAATGTGTTGTGACAAATTATGTAAATTTGAATAACTTAAGAGAACCACTTTGGAGACAGTACAACAAAATATAAGCATGAAAATCAACACAACAGTTGAACACTAAAAATAGATCACCATTTAAGAACAGTCTGCTCCATTATATTGCTTCAAAATATATTAATTGCATAAGTTTCTGAAATATGAGGATGGATAAATGGGATGGTGATTTTCTAACTACTACTCCTACTAATGATGATCCTTGATTCCTTTGATTTTGTCCTTTATATATACACTGTGTATTTTTAGGGTTGTGACCCTTCGCTTGCCATCCCGTGCATCTCTTTGTTTTCCATGAAATAAAAACATTAAATTTTTGTTTGTCCTTCACAAAAATTAATTATCTTTCTCCATCTGATGAATAATTTTGCCAGTAATAAAGTATATTTTGGCAATTTTATTTTTGTAGTTTCTTGTAAGCAATTTTTCCCGTAAAGTATTCTTTGGATGATAATAACTAACCACCCTAACAATTTCATGCTCAATTAATTCCTCAAAAATGTTTTACTTATTTGGAAAGCATTTTGCAGTTGTATCTTTGAAATAATACCCCTCATTAGGGTTTGTCAATAATGTGCCTTCATTCTGCGTGTATTTCGTTCTTCATTTAATTAATTATTTCCAACATTAATCTTCTTCAGGTACTCTATGGGAAATAATACTTTAATATTTATCCCATTTCTCTTGTCACGTTTATATTTATTTGGGTGAAAAATTTACCCCTCCTCGGTGAAAATATCTCTCACAACTCCCTCAATGAAAATGTAATTGCATTTTTCATTATTGAGTGTAAAGTTTTATCATTTATGCTTTATCATTATCTCAATAAATCCCACTTTGTTTTATTTCTTCCATTCTGTATTGTATTTTATTGAATGGAAAACTCCAATAAAATGTTTTTCTTTTGTATCGGAGTATTGGAGTGACTTTAAATGACCTCCTACAGATAAGCAAATGTCTCCCCAAAAAGGTATCCATCGGCATGACGCACGAGCTCAGTGTGATTTGAAAATTTTGCTCCGACTAGCTTGCTTTTGTTGATGAGTTTTTCATTGGTGCAATGTCTATTGGATATTAGGGTTTTAGCTGAGTTTTTATTTTTCCCTAATTGTTTGGCTTGAGGACGGAGGATGTTGGCAATGATTATGGTTACTTCTTCCTTGTCTCATTTGCTAAAAGTTTCTAAAATCTTTTCAACAAATCTATTTTGTGTGTTACCGTGATCACTCTTTGAGGCCGCCTGTTAAACAACTTAGGTGCAGAGTCTATGCTTTCATATTTGTATATGTTTTTACCAGGGCACTTATAATATCTGGCAATAATTGTTATCTTGATATACTTTGATGGGAGTAAGTTGAAGCTTGGGCCGATTAGGTTGAGGTTCAACAACCTCTATATGAGTTATTACTAGTTCTAGTACTTTATAAGATACACTTTTGTCTGCTTTTGTTACAATTTGATGTTCCTCGTTAACTATCCATTCAACCTCTTCATTACTTACTTTTGCAGAATGACTCTTTTTTAGGCTTTTCCTTGTGGGTCAAATACACACGACCTTTAATACCATACTTGGGAAAAAATACAATAAAGCCATTAGATTTCATTTTGATAATTCTTACTTTCGCATCAGTGGGTTGTTTTTTGAAATAGATAAGTGTATGGAGTTCAACAGATGCTTGATTAGCCGTTTGGGCATTTCGATGACGATAGTTCAGATTGTTAGTTATGCTTGTCAGTTGTGCTAGATCATGAAACACACTAGGTAACTTACTTAGACCCAAAGTAGCAACAAGTAATCTATGAACAATAACATTTGTATAACGTCGTATGGGTGATGTGAAATGAGTATACAAGGGAGCTGTAAGCCCATAATGATGGAACTTAGGAGGAATAAGATCTCCACTACAGAAATAAACTACCTGTGAAATGCATCTTGTCATAAGGATCCAGACCAACTTGTTAGAATATGGATCATCACCCATAGCATTCTTGCTTTCGCATCAGTGGGTTGTTTTTTGAAATAGATAAGTGTATGGAGTTCAACAGATGCTCGATTAGTCATTTGGGCATTTCGATGACGATAGTTCAGATTGTCAGTTATGCTTGTCAGTTGTGCCCGATCATGAAACACACTAGGTAACTTACTTAGACCCAAAGCAACAACAAGTAATCTATGAACAATAACATCTACATAACGTCATATGGGTGATGTGAAATGAGTATACAAGGGAGTTGTAAGTTCATAATGATGGAACTTAGGAGGAATAAGATCTCCACTGTAGAAATAAATTGCCTGTGAAATGCATCTTGTCGTAAGGATTCAGACCAGCTTGTTAGAATATGGATCATCACCCATAGCATGATCAAGAGAATCTACTAATGCTTTTGAAGATGAAACATCCAGCTTAATTCCAATAGATGTTGTTGTACGCAATACGGTTCAAGTATTTCTGGTGTTGGAGTTGGATGACGCCTCAAGAGGGAGCACAGGGGATAATGTTCTAATATTTTCTTAGCTACTAAGACATTTGCAGTAAGCATAAACTCCTCAACCATTTGATTTGCCTCATGCTAATTTCTCGGGTCCAAGTCTTCTGGTTTTCCTTATCGGAGTAACCCACATAGTCGGAGAGATCTAAAGAATCCACTCTGATCATACATGTCTCTCCAATATGTGACTTTAGCGTTTTCTCAATAATGTTTTTATTTTGCCCTAACTGACTCTTAAAATCATATTTCTTCCAAGTATGATGTCTGGCATTCTAATTCTACTCCCATATTTACTCATTTCTTTTGGCCATCTGCTTGTTTATGTACTTTTGTATTTAGGTCACTTTTCTTCACTACTGTCTCATAATGCTTTTGAATGCGATCATTATTCTGAGCTTTCAACATTTCCTCTGAATCATGAGTTGGAGGATGCATTTTTAAATGTTTAAATGGCATTTTTTCTGCAGAATCATTTGAGCTATTAATGCATATTCTAGCCTTCATTTTACCATAAATCTTAGCTTTCTCTGACAATGTCTGGAACCTTTCATGTCCAAACTTGGAGGATTTGTCAATGAACTTTAGCTTGATTTCTTCCAAGGCTATATGAGACGTCTGTTTTAGGAGTGACTGACGCAAAGTTACAACTCGCTTCTTGGGACCAACACAACATCCTCTGATAATGATGTAATCATCCCTTACTAGCATCCTTTTGAAACTATTTCTTTGCTAAACAGTTCTTGGATGCTGATGCTGAAGCATGTTTATTCTGGCCTCAAGTTGAAGACTTCTTAGGCATTTCATTTCTTGGAATAGGAAAAGACAGATCAAGAAATGGCTCATGCACAACAGAAGAAAATCCACATACATAGTATCGAACAGTGCTAGAAAGCTGGCCACCAAAGATGTTATCGACAAATGTCAATGTATCAGAATGGCTATTCTTCTCAATTTTGTGCACACTCGTTTGGAATTGTCTGCTAGATAACTATTCATTATCACTTTCACCTAAAGATTTATAACGTTGTTTGCGTTGAATCTTACTTTCATTTGATTCCTTTGTCTTTAGGCACCAATAGAAGGTATCTTAAGGATTGAATGTGGAAAGTTGATATTAGTTTCAGGAAGCCGAAATTGAATTACATCAAGAAGCTCAAGCACCTTCATTTTAAAAATCGCACTATTTCTATCTATTTGAATATTCTCTTGCAGGAATAGTTGTGAGATCAGATGGTGGTAACTTTCATGATGAATATGGATATCCATGTCACTTGCATACAACAAATAGCTTCAACATCCATGCTCTTTTTCACTATGAAATAGCTCAATCATTGGTCCCCTAGTTAAGGTGTCCACACAAACTAAACTCAAAGAATTTCACTGGCTTCAACTTACAAAATAACTCTTAAACAACTATGATGGTTTTTAGGTTGCATAACTGTCTTTTCCATAGGACAATTAGTATTAAATCTGAGCAACAAATGTGCAATTTTTGGTGTAGGATGATTGAGATTGTTAATAAGAAGCTGTAAGATCAAAAAGCCAGTGTCTTTGTGGGGATTTTCCAAGTCTTGAAATCTTTAGGGGCATACCTCAAGACAACATTGGAATGAGGGAGAATTATGTATCCTTTTAATAGAGACGACTGTAGGCATTTTGGATAAAATTGGTATGAAAGGCATTGGTAAATGGACTGTGCAATAGGATAAGGAGCTTTCTGTTGCTACACCCAACATTACTTCATGGTTAGATTCTGATTTCCTTAATGGATTGAAGAAGGAACGAATGGAGGCTTCCAAAGTTCTTATAAGTGTAGACCTTGGGGATGGGATTGTGGATGTTGATAAGAAACACTGATTGACTGTGTGAGGATGACTTTCTATGCATTCAAGATCTGCAATTATGCTCAAGGGATGAATTTGATCTGAGCTAGGATTTCAAAAATCCAATAATTTTATTTGATATTCATTATGGGAACCTAAAATATTGCAAAAAATCTGAGAGAAATTTTAGGTTCCAACAGGGTGCGCGCCATTGCAAGCTTAGTTTGCTGATAGTAAGTGTACCTTGCGCTATTGCGAAATGTCACCACCTATTGTAAGGACTCACAATCTCGGTTAACAAAGAAAGCCCCATGTATATTCACTTAAATGGTAGCACACCCACACAAAGGTTAGTCGCTAGAGTTGAGTTCTCTCTACGATGATGCAATAAGTCGCCACGTGTCCATATCCAGTCTGAAACATCATGAACTAAGCACCCATCCTGTTGAATTTTCGACATGACATTTCAATTGGATATTTCAAACTAGATATCCAATATTTGGATGTCCATCCAGTCCTCAAATTTAATTTCCCATGCCATGAGATCTTTTGGCCATTGGGATTTAAATTTAAAATATAAGCTCTCGCAATCTATCATTTTACCCATGTCTAAGCAGTAATTACCCACCTGACTCTAGTAAGCATTCAATACACCTCATACTTAGCAATTTTCATAGAAGATTAAGGCTAACTCTAGTGCATTTCTTAAAAACATGAAAGCATTTTAAGAAAATCTTGAAGCATAGGATTGTAGAGGATTACCAAAAGAAGCAAATTTGTAGAGGAAAAGGTGAATCCAACGACTAGTTGAATGGGAAGCGTAACAGCGAATGAACATCCTCTATATACCATACTCAAGGTAATATCCAACTCATCAGGTACATATACAACAAAACCCCTCTTTCTTGACAATTATAGTAATTCTGGTTTTATAAGAAAATTATTCTTATTTACCAAAGTTAAACTCAGAGTTTCATCCTACTATAAAATGATCTCAAATCACTCTGCAAATCCTAGAGTGATTTCTTTTCCCCAATCTCCAAATGTTGGGATGAATATTAGATATTTGTATCATGTATGATACAATGCAGAAAAGATAGAACATACATGATGATGAGTTCACCTAGCCAATGTTTTCCACTCCTAGCAGAGTATGGGTTAAGTATGGGCATGCCCAGGATACCCATTGTGGAGCAGTAGATTTAGAAACTTTCAGAGACATAATTTAGGCACGGGAGGATCACTCAATACTCAACAACATTGTCTCTAGTGGGGTGTATCATGCAACCAGTTTTCCATATGCCACAGATGCTCTGGAGCTAGTTATTGAATGCACCCATAACTACAATCCCCTCAACAAGAGGGTGGAACAACAGGGGCAACTCTATGCATATTTCTTAGCTAAAGGGATCGCTGAAACCTTTAGGTTGCCCCCAGAGCCATGAAGTCTATGAGCCAGACCTGAATGCTTTATCGACAGAGTATAACTCTAATGTGGCCGGGTGTAGAAAGGTTATGTACACTTTATGGTTGGACCTAGAAACGAGAGCAAAGGTAGTCTCCAAGATGCCACATAATTTATATAGGTATGAATTCAACCCAAAATTCCTATATATGATAGCCCTACTAAGCTGAATGGTAGGCAAGGAAAGGTTGGGAGACTTTGACATATGGATGTATGGTCTCATCCGTTGGGTAAAAGGAGGTGGTGTGGTGCACTAGGCACAGTTGATTAGTGATCACATACATGAGGGGATGAATTCATGGTGGAAGAAGAAGTGAAAGTTCTTTATGACTTCCTATGTGGCATATTCATGTGCATACCAAGCCAAATTTGATGGGCTATACACAGTCGGAAGGCTTGGTAGCAAGAAAAGAGATCAATTAGTGTGGGAATATTACCCACATCTTGAAGAGAAGTAGTCAATTGTCCATTAGAGAAGAGTGAATGACTACTTTATAATGTGGCTGGTCAGGTTAATGGAAAGAGATCGAGCCAAAATAATTTTAAAAGAGGCCCAAGAGGTCATCATAGCACATGTGTCCTCGTTCATCCAATTCCCAACATTTTCATATATCCAAATGGAAGGATTCAAGGGGAACCCCTTCATGTTGCCTCAATATCCAACTAATAAGGTTCTGCTATTGGAAATCACTAGGCAGATAATCCCCTCATACGAATCTTATGTGGTTAAGAAGAAAGTGAGGGACTGTGACGTTCCCAATGGAAATTGGTTGGTATACATGTGTGGAGTTTAAGCACTCCAAATTTTTAGAAGTGGAGCTGTAAACTAAACTTGTAGCTGTTTCTCCTCCCAAGAACCTTTGATCCTTATGATAGGATGGCAAAGTTTGTCAACAAGAAATTGCAGAACATTCCTCATTTGGAGGACTATTGGGCATACTACATTGATGAAGAAGATTTAGGAAAAAGGGGTGTTGGCAAGAGACATTGCTCTGATGAATGATTGAATGTTGTCATTGATGGCAACAAGGCAAAGAGGCTCTACTCCAGTAGATCAATTTTGTTTGGCAACAAGGCATTAAAGGTTTTTGGTTCAAAAGGCCAAAATGGCTAAGTATGGACAGTATACAGAGTAAGTGACAGAGATTGGGTCAGTATGCTTCCGTAGTTAAAGATCGTTACATGCAGTTTAGATATGATAATCATAGTTGTCTAGTGATGATATGTTTCAATGTTCAAGTCTTGACTTCCTCTGGAAGTCATATGGTGAAATATCTAAGTCCAGGTGAACATAGTTAAGACAAGAACAGTGCATAGTACCTAAGTAAAAGGGTCCGCATTCCTCTACTGTGGTATATTTTGTCTTACGGTTCTAAGGTAGAAAAGATACATATCATGACTACCTAAATCCAGAGTTATAGCTTCTGAAGTTCCTTTGATCACATTCTACAAGTTGTTCTTTATCGACTTCTAGTTTGAGAATATTTTACTATGATAGAGCAACAGTTCCAAGATCCGCATTTTTCTATAAAGGACTATTATGTCTTGCAGTTCTAAAGGTATGTTAAAAGGTCAATGATGAATTTTGGATATGATTTTTAGAGTCTCATATGGTCCACAGTAGAAGTTAGGATGTGATAGTTGAATTGGTCAAGTATGTGCTTAAGGGATAAGCCGACAGGCAAGCTAGATCTAAATGCAGAGAAGATACATTGTTGGAAGAATTAATCTAAGTAGTTGAATGATTGATGCTAACCTATATGAAGACTATTGTATGTTTGTTCTGGTCCGCATTCCTATTTGAACACAAGATCAAGTTGACAAGGTACAACACTTATATATACACTTCATGTCTAGGTTACCGACCCGATTGTAAGATGAATCTTATTCAGATATATATATTTGATCGATTTTGTGGTTGGAAGTGTGGAAGTATGTAAATAGTGTGTGAATTCGACACGTGCATGATCTAAGGTAGTTTGCAGAGTAGAAAAGGATAATAAGGGCAGAAAATAGAAGTATATGTGAAGCAGAGCAGAAAAGTAGGGCAGATAGTATGAAGTTCTTTGAATCTGTATACTGAGCAAATTGGTACTGCACCTCAGCATATTGTAGATGCACCTATAGTAGTCATCTCTTGGAAGTGAGCCAATCCTTCTTACATCTTCTCTCCTATTTGGCAATAAGCCTTATGCAGTGAGCATTTCTTTGGACAATGAGTCTATGGGCAGTGAGCCTTTATGTAATTTGGTATTGCTATCATAATATATTGTGAACTAACACTCACCGTGGTTTTTCCCTTTTTGGGTTTTCCACGTAAACATCCTGGTGTCTATGTGTTATGTCTTTATGGTTGCTGTTCTCATGTCCATTCTTCTTTCATGTTATTAATTTTGGTAATTGGATTAATGAAGTATTGAAGAAGTGGTTTTGTGGAATACTAATTTACCCCCCCTCTCAGTATTCCTTATAGTCAACAATTGGTATCAGAGCAAGGTTCCTTAGAAGAGACTTAACAACTTGAGGAAGATCTGGGATAGTGTACTCATGGCAGCAAGAAGATTTGGAAATTGCTCATATGAGAGCAATGATGAACTAAAAGCAACTCTTATTGATCTTGAAAGATTTGAAGGAGAAATTAGGCATTTGAAGGCTAATGTTCAAGACGCTAATGAATGCATCTTAAATCTAAGGGAGCAAGTCAAGAAGTTTAAAGAGAAAAGCAAGGAGCTAAGTGATCAATTGAATGAAGCATATGAAACCCTAAACAACTTAACATTGGAAGTTGAAGAGAAAGAGGAGATTGAAAGACATTTGAATCAAGTTGTTAAGGATAAGTCTAAGGAATGTGATAAATTGTCTAAAGATGTGTTACTTTTAAAATATGATCTGGAAGCAGAAAATAGATATAAAGAAAAATTCAAAATAAGCTCTGCAAAGCTTGAATAATTGATTGAAAGTCAGAAGAGTTCATATGACAAGAAAGGCTTGGGATTTGATAAAGGAGAAAGTTCTAAAGTAGGTCAAGAAAGTATTAAAATGAAGAAAAACAAAGACAACCAGTTCTGAAATCAAAGAAGACCTAGGAGACCTCTGGTCAGGCAACCAAATGCTTAAAGGTACCCATCTTTCAATAGCTATTGTTTTAAATGCAATAAGTTTGGTCACAAGGCTACTCAGTGTAGGAGTAGAATGAATTAGAATGTTCCATCATTCTTTGGTCAATGTTACAATTGCAAGAAAATTGGTCATAGATCAAATGAACGCAGAAGTCTGGTAAGGAATGGTTTTAACAATGCAAGGAATACTCAATTCTTCAATGGAAAGTGTTTTGCGTGCAATATATTTGGGCATATGGCTAACCAATGTAGAACAAGAATGGACCCAATCAACAAAAGGAATCAGGGACAGAGGAATGTAGTTGTCTACAATTGTAATAAGTTCAGACATGTTGCAAGATTCTATAGATACAAGAATGAGAAAAGAGACTATTCTGCAGAGAAGAGGAAAATAGAGCAGAGAGAAGATAAAGGCAAGAACAAGATTGATCTAGTGGAAATCAAGAAGGAAATGAGCAAGGTCTAGATTAAGAAGGATATCAATGAGGTCAGGGATGGATCCACACTAGCCTTTGGTACAGATATTTCCTCTAGGAAGTAAATTGGGAGCTCTGGCTAAGGGGGAGCTGTATTGAAAATCCAAATCCCCTAGCCAAATAATCAGTGCTGGAATCCAACACGAAGATATGATATAAAGTCTCATATGACAAATCTTTTGAAAGTAATTCCGAAAGAAAAGAATCAAATGTGGAACATTGTGGAGCAATCTAGATCAGCTGTGCGTAACAGAGAAGTGTTTGCCAACTTTTTGAAGGATTGCATTTATGACGACTTAGGTTTTCATATCAAGGGTTAAAAAGGAGCTCATTCAACATATAATTCATTTTGCATTCAAGTTATCAAGTGTCCAAGAAAAACTGAAAGTGATTTCCAAGCAATTTCAATGATCTCCAAAAGTTCAAGTGACATAGAGAGATTCAAGTAAAGGAAACCCTAATTCCACAAAAGAGTTATTTTCTGATTGAAACCCTATTGTGAATTTGTCTAAGTGTTTACGGAAATGGAAACACCACAAGTGATTAATATAAATGAGAGAGCCTGGGCAAAATTCAAGAAGCATCCATTCAAGTCAAGAGAGGTCGATCCAAATGGTGCATTTTTTGAAATTTTGTTTGGTGTCATGCATGCAGAAGACGTTAGGGATTATATTCATGTTGCCCTAGAATAACATGGTGATAGTAAATTCATAGATTTATATCTAAAACATCTGAGTGGTGACAAATTTGAGTTGAAGGAAGAATATAAGGCTTTGTAAGTGAAGAAATTCATTTAGTACAAAGACTTTCCAACATTTGCATAGGATGAATGGGTTCGGTATGTTCTGAGTAGGATCCATGATGAATTCATGTGGCTGGAGAAACCATTCATGATCACAAAGGAGGCAATAAGAGGTGTGACTAGATTAAGCTCCTCCGGTACAATACCAATATTAAAATATGTAAAGAATGAAACAGTGATAGCGGCCATCAAAGCCAAATTTGACAAGAGGGCATTGACAATCAATGATATTGAAGACCATGTTGTAAGGTTTGCATCCATGGTGTTGGGTTACAAAATCTGCTTCTCAAACCGGGAGAATTTTGTCTCTGGTACTGCTATATACATTTCCTATCAGATGATTAAAGAAAATGCAGACTATGATCTCTGTGAATTGCTGCGACAACAATTAATGGAAAACCTGAAGAAGACAAAGGATAACAAATACCCCTTCAAGTTTGGTAAGTTGATCATCTGCCTATTCTTCTATTTCATGCATGAATTACCAAGTATGAAGAATTTGTTCTGGTTAAATAGTCAACCAGTTGCAGTGCAATTTAGAGATCATCTAAGTAGTATAGGAAGTCATGATGCACAGATTATAGCCCTATGGGGATATTTCAAGAACTTCCAAAGGGTGATGCAATCTAGGGAAAGAATCCCTAAGACAATTGTGGAAAAATATAAAAATGATATATGCTTCATTGTCAACAAGGATTAGTGTATGATGGAGGTTGTTGAGCCTAGAACAGTCTAGATTATGCCTTTGGGGTACGAAGTAACAACTAATGTGTTAGATGGATATGCCTAGCACATGTTAAGTAAACCTAGGGATACCTCAAAGGAAAGGTTTGGCACATATGAAGAGCTATCTGTAAAAGTTCATGTTGAACTAAGGAAGTCTGAAATCTAGAAAAAGGCTAAGAAAATGGCAGAAGAATATGTACAAAGCAAATGATTCACCAAAGAACAAATATCAACCACAAGAGCTAGAGATGAAGCAGAAAGAGCAGTTAAAGATAAATTGAGTAGGAAGATGAGGCTAATCAAGCCATAGAAGTTCAAGAGGTGCAACAAGAGGCACTTGCTACACCAAAGAGAAGAACAAGAGGTGCAAGTTCCTCTAGAACAACATCTAAATCCTCTGGAATTTACTCGCCAACCACTGCAAAAGTGCAAATAGGCAAAAGAAAGAAAACCAAAGGTCAAAGAGTGTATGTCAGTGTTGGTACAGCTGATGATGAGGAAACTGAGACCAATGAAGAGGTGAAGAAGATGTAGGCACAAAGTGCACCATCCTCCAGTTCTTAGCAAGACAAAACCTCCAGTGCCACAAAAAGGAAGACCTCTGGTAAGGATATAGGGAGAAAGAAGGCTAAGACTGAAGCACCTACTGAAGACCAGACTACAATGAGTCTGGAGGAAGTATTGAAAGCCATTACAGTCGATGGCAATCTAAAACCTATTGCCCAACTGTATGATGACTTCAACGATGCAAATAAAAAGGTCATTGAGGATGCTTTCATCCAATATTTAAATATATACAATAAATCTCTCATTAAAATAATCACTGATCTCCTAGAAATCTTGGCAAGTATAATGTATGTGAGGAAAGAAGTTGCTATGGCTAAGGATGTTGAGCTTAAAGAGCATACATTAATAAAACTATGTCCTGAAATCACCCCAGAAGAAAAGGAAAAAATCTCCAAAGCACTTCATAAGGAATTCAGAACAAAGAGGAGAATGAACACTCTAATGGCAGATGACATTGAAAAAGTAGTCAAAGAAACTAAAGAGATCACCCTAAGAGTGTTGAAAGAATTTCATCTTCCAACAATATATGATAATGAAGAAACAAGGTTTAGAGATGACACAGTTATTCCGGAAGTCAGAATGGATCAAGGCCTTGAACAAAATGATACAAATCCTCTAGTAAGAGACAAAGCAATGGAAGAGGAAGAAGAAGAGAGAAGTCCTGAGAAAACTGAGAAAGATCTTGAGGAAGCAGCCTCAGAAAAAGAAGAATCTGTTCAATCCCCTACTACTAATGATCAAGCTGAAACAAGTCCTCCTACAGAACAAGACAAAGTTGATGATCAAGAACTTGATCAAGATGAGGAGAGCCTTGCACCAGAACAAAATATTGGTCAACAAGACAATATGGACATGGAACCTCTGGAGCAAAATCAAGAAGTGTCTGAAGAAATGACAAGAGACACTGCTGTTGCCCAAAATGATTCTGTTAGGGAATTTTTGGAGAGAAAACAAGATCTGGATGAGTTTGAGCTCTTACAAGGTCCAATAAACTTGGACTCAATGTCCCCTATCCAAAAATTCAAGTTGGTATCAATTGTACAAGCAAAAGCACATGAAGAAATATTGAAGTCACATAGAGAGGATAGTAAGCTAATTGGTGTGGCATCCAACATTTTGGAGAAGCTGATGCCATCCTATCAAAAGGATACTTCAATGTCTTCATCAAACTCAAGGGACTCATAAAATTAGTAAGTATACATTTTGAATCTTTTGAAAAATCTACAGAAATAAAAGTAAGAAAAGAGTTTGATGAGAAGAGATTACTTGAGTTGAAGACAATGTTAGTCAATGATAAAATTCTATTGGACAACAAAATAAAATGTATACAGAGTGCCATAAAAGAATCTTGTGATTTATACAAATTTTGTTTATCATGGTCAGAAGCAACAAAGGAGTTAGAATAAAAGATCAAGGATTAGGAACTGCAGTTGGTAAATATCTCCAAATAATTTGACCTGGTAGCTGAGTCAACAAGTAGCAAAGAGATACAAGTCATTAGTATTCATGATAACATAAGTAACCTAATAAATAAGAGGGATCAAATGAAGAGCAAAATGTGTCAATTAAGAGGGCTAATAAGTCCTAATCTAGACTCAATGTCTAATCTTGCAGCTGAAGCATTGAATGTAAGTACAATAATTGACACACCCTCTGATGTACAAAAGGTAGAGAAATTAGTCTTCCTAATAAATGGCCATATTCAAATTTTGGAAAATGCAAAGAAGAGTTTGGATGGAGAGATATCTCAAATCAATACTATTTTCAATGACATCTTGCAACCCACAAAAAATTAAGTTGAAGTTTGTACATGTACATATGTGGAAAAATATGACAATTTTTGTAGTTTTGCTATCTTAACAGAATTTTGACTCTTGTACATACACATTTGCCATTGATGTCAAAGGGGGAGAAGAAGACTAGTGAAAAATGGGCAAACACCTAAGGGGGAGAAGAGAAACAAAGTGCATACAGTAAGGGGGAGCAGACAAGCATTTTTCACTAAGTGTTGCCATCAATGCCAAAGGGGGAGATTGTTGGCAAGAGACACTGCTCTGATGAATGATTGAATGTTGTCATTGATGGCAACAAGGCAAAGAGACTATACTTTGGTAGATCAATTTTGTTTGACAACAAGGCATAAAGGTTTTTGGTCTGGAAGGCCAAAATGGATAAGTATGGACAATATATAGACTAAGTGATAGAGATTGGGTTAATATGCCTCCGTAGTTAAAGATCATTACATGCGGTTCAAATATGATAATCGTAGCTATCTGGTGATGATATGTTTCAATGTTCAAGTCTTGACTTCCTCCAAAAGTCATATGGTGAAATATCTAAGTCCGAGTGAACAAAGTTAAGACATGAACAATGCACAAACCTGAGTAAAAGGGTCCACATTCCTTCGCTGTGGTATATTTTGTCTTGCAGTTCTGAGGCAGAAAAGATACATATCATGACTACCTAAATCCAGATTTATAGCTTCTGAAGTTCCTTTGATCACATTCTACAAGTTGTTCTTTATCAACTTCTAGTTTGACAGTATTTTACTGTGATAGAGCAACAGTTCCAAGATCCGCATTTTGCTATAAAGGACTATTATGTCATGTGGTTCTAAAGGTATGTTAAAAGGTCAATGATGAATTTTGGATATAATTTTTAGAGTCTCATATCGTATGTAGTGGAAGTTAGGATGTGACAGTTGAATTGGTCAAGTATGTGCTTAAGGGATAAGCCGACAGGCAAGCTAGATCTATATATAGAGAAGATACATTGTTCGAAGAATTAATCCAAGTAGTTGAATGATTGATGCCGACCTATATGAAGACTATTGTATGTTTGTTCGGGTCCACATTCCTCTTTGAGCACAAGATCAAGCCAACAAGGTACAATACTAGCATACACGCTTCATGTCTGGGTTGCCAACCTGATTGTAAGATGAATCTTATTGTAGATATATATATTCGATGGATTTTGGTGTTGGAAGTGTGGAAGTATGTAAATAGTTTGTGAATTTGACATGTACAAGATCTAAGGTAGTTTGCATAGTAGAAAAGGATAATAAGGGCAGAAAATAGAAGTATATGTGAAGCAGAATAGAAAAGTAGGGCAGATAGTATGAAGTCCTTTGAATCTGTATACTGAGCAAATTGGTACTGCACCTCAGCATATTGTGGATGCACCTATAACAGTCATCTCTTGGCAGTGAGCCAATCCTTCTTACAACTTCTCTTCTATTTGGCAGTGAGCCTTATGCAGTGAGCATTTCTTTGGACAGTGAGTCCATGGGTAGCGAGCCCTTAGGTAGTGAGCCTTTATGTAATTCAGTATTGCTATCATAATATTTTGTGAGCTAACACTCACCGTGGTTTTTCCCTTTTTGGGTTTTCCATGTAAAAATCCTAGTGTATATGTGTTATGTCTTTATGGTTGCTGTTCTCATGTCTATTCTGCTTTCATGTTATTAATTTTGGTAATTGGATTAATGAAGTATTGAAGTAGTTTTGTGGAATACTGATTTACCCCCCTCTTAGTATTCCTTATATTTAACAAGGGGATATCAGAGGCTAACGCTTAATCAAATCTAGACTTTGGGATGTCTGGAAGTCCCTCCCTAGGTAAAATTCGATGATGGCAAGGTTCTTGACCTTGAATATGATAAAAAATAGATATACAAGGAGACCTTGTCTCTCCCAAATTGGAACCAACCAGAGGAGATGTCCATTGATGCTATTTCAAAGAAAGTCTTGGCCACAACCCAAAAGTGGGTTGAAGAAAAGGTTAATGAGCTGAAAGGGCATAGCCCTGACATTTGATAAGAAAAGAAAGAGAAAAGATAGAGGAGATGCAGATTATGATGATTTCCTCATTGTTAAGAGGATAATTATGGAAACCAAATTGGCAAAGCTAGGAACATCAGCATCTGGAGAAGCTTTAACTCCAAAAGGCATTACTGTTACCACTGTGCCATCTCCTCCTAGAGAACAACCATTAAAGGAAATCACCATCTCAACCCCAACACTGGAGGAGCATCATCCCACAGATATATTGCAGGGGGTGAATATTCCCATGCAAAAGAGGAACCTTCCAGTGATCACCCAGGCGTAATTACAAAACTAGTAGACACCCAGGTAGAGACATCTAAACCAATGAATGTTCACATCTAATAACTCTCAAGGAGAGATTCCAGTGCCACAACTTGCTTTTCAAACACATTTAGCAAGGAAGGTGGAAGCATACCAAGCTCACACTGGAGGGCAGACAATGGAACTCCAATGGGGTCAATCAGTTTCATAGATTATCAAGGTGAAACAAGAGTTAGCTGAGGAAGCAAGAGCACATGAACAAGCCCGAGCTAAAGAGATGCAATTGCCACTAAGTCAGATAGTGGATTTGACTGACGATGAAGTCACCCAAGCAGTGACCAATGATCCAATAGCCTCTTTGCTTGCATATTCAACACCACATCCTCCTGAACCCCAATGAGTAGAGATTGAATTAGAAGTAATAGAAAATTTAGATGTTATAAAAGATTTAGATGTAGAAGATATATCAGACACTGAAAGGTCTAGATCCCCACAGGTGCCAGTAGATCAACCGCATGTACCAAGTACAAAGGTTGTGACACAAGAAGAGGTGGAGGTACGACAACAGGAAGTAATAGATAAATCAACTGAGGATATCACCCTTCCAGAGGATCAGGGAGAAGTTCTTCATGACGTGTCTAGATGAATGGAGAAAGATCAAGAAGAGCAAGTGTGACATTCACTGTCACTTGAAGGACAAGGTCCACAAGACCAAGGAGAAGAAGAAATGCACCAAGAGGTGGAACATCCGGAACAAGAGTCGATGGAGGTTGATATAGGAGCTGTTCAACAAGAGACCCTACAATAGGATATTTCTCAACATGAGTTCTCTCAGTTGGAGACTCTATAGAAAGACGCTCTCCAACATGAAATGCCTCAGAAAGAGATTTCCTAGGAGGAAATGCTGCCACAAGGAGAGGATCCAAATAAGGATACAAAATTGACAATGAAAGATGCTCACATTGAGAAACCTAATCAAGAAGGGCCTACTCCAGATGTACCAAAGTGGATGGTTTTGTAGGTAATTGAACCTCCTATTAATGTTGTTCCTTTTGATTTTAAATTATTATTTTCAGCGGAGGGAATAAATCCCAAGCGAAAGGCAAGGGCAATGTCCACTATCAAGAGGGACAAAATAGGTCATAGGACAACTCATTTAACTCTGCCTATAGTAGGTAAAGAAAATGGTGAAATCACAGCCAGTGAATACCAAATTACCACCCTAGACTTGGGACATGCTACTGCTGAGCAAGAAATTAATGAGCTCTTAGGTAGTGCTAAAGTCATAGTAGCTAGGATCCAGAAGGATAAGCTAAAGACGAGGGAGCTTAAATGACATATTGCCCAGCTCCAAGGTTTTATAAAGGGTTTGATAGCCCCAAGGATGCAATTAGTAGACATCCCATCCAATTTGATGCTGGTAACACAAGAAGAGATAAGTGACCTGGATGCGAAGAAACATTAGGCACAAGTGATGCAGGGTTGGTTTCATAAGTTTCTAAAACATGGGGAGGAAGTAATCTAAACTATACTATTGAACTAGGATGGCCTGACCTTCATCAGGGGTAAAGCGGATATAGTAAAGGAGTGCGCTATAAGACTTGATCAGAATGATCAAGATCTTGGTAAGTTGAAATCCATCTGCAAGTTGGATGACAAGTTGCTATTGAGCCGCAACATAATGACGATCCAGACAATGCTAAAAATATTTGGATGGATAAAAGAGTTGAGATCTGAAATAGACATCTTGCAAGGATGTAGACACAAGGTAGGGGATATAAGCACCACGGTACAGGATCTCCTGGAAGATGAAGTGGAGATTCTGGAGGAACTTCTTAGGACCTTAGTGGATGAGAGAGAGACGTATGAAGAACAAGCATCCATAAGAGTGTTCAAGGCTCAGTATGAGCCTATTTTGAGGGATCCTGTTGAGACTTTTTTAGAAAAGACTATAGATGAAGTTATGGACTTATCTGTAAAGATGAGAACATACAAAGAGAACTTGGATAGTTGGATAAACATGAAGATATCAATAGATGGTTAAATTCAAATGCAGGAATATGCTAGGACAAAGGCATAATAGTTTGATAAGACTGATATAGAGAAGACTATTACAGCATATGATTAGTATAAATTCCTAGATTTTAGAGGAGGATTAGTTGATGAAGACATAGCCTCAAACTCAGAGTAGTCTATAGCTGGGGGAATCAAATTATTACAATCATGGGATACCAGTATGAAGAGCACTAGCTAGGATAAGTATCCACATGATGGATGACACACGTGCAATAGAAGATACAATGAGAATATTCTAGAGGATACACATCAAAGATGCTGAGGAATATATTGGGTGTCGGTTGTCATCCATTCTTTGATTGCCAACTGACAATCATGTGCCTTGTTTTGTGACTGTGGATGTTATCTAGGAGAATCCTAACCTTTGATCTCGTAACTGATTTTGGGTCCTTGTTCTATAAAAGGATCCAGATCATTTGTAAATAGGGAGATTGAATTGATGAACTTTTGCTAAGCACTAAGTTTATTCTCTTTGTAACTTTGTGGATTACCTCATGGTTCTTTCTCAAGTTAGTGAAACATTTGTATATCTCTTGAGCATATAATGAAATTGAAGATACAAATTACAGTAAAATCGTAAATCTTGAGTAATCTTTCATTGATCTCTAGTATGGAATGTTGAATTGATGCGTCCCTTTGGAGTGCATTTAACCAATTGCTTACTGCTATCAATTTCTATTGAAGATTAGCATCTATTATGCATAGCTATGGAAATCCTGGTGAAGTATAACTAGATTAGCTTAATTTCATGAAAGTGTCTGGATATACATGTGGATCACTATTAAATTTAGGTTTCTTAGAACTCTTTCTACTCAACCCTATATTTTACCTTTTATTTTTACAAATTGTGGTGAATAATTACAAATAATGATAAATCTAAAGCAAATAATAGTAAATATTGATGAATTGCATGCTTTAAAGAAGATCTTTAGATGAATTCAAAGTTTGTGTGGAAAGATCAGTCAGCCATATATCAATTCAAAAGAATTGATCAAATTTAGAAATATTTTAGAAGAATTAATCAAAGTTATGTCTAAATTCATGATGATTTACTTGAAATGAGAACAATTACTTAAAAATTTGACATAAGATGTTAAGGATGTGTGCACATTGTGTTAAATATGCAGAATACTAGTGAAGTTTGAATAGATACGGAGGTAGATGACTCAAATCCTGTAAGTCACCAAAATGGAAACATCAAAACACAACAAACCCTGAGTGATAACCAAGTGGTCAAGACCTGACAACCAGAGACTTGGGATTTCATATCTTAATAGATTTTGAAGTCTTTCAAGATAAATAAAGTTTTATTGTGTGAACTTTTATTTGTGTTAATGTGATTAAATACTTCATCAACAAGTTAGATTAGTGATCAAAGGCACATTGCATATAGGGTTGTGATGATAGTATTGAGGTGTGGAGTTGGCTGTAACCCAATTGACCACTTTTGATGAAGTACTTTGCGGAGGTCATAGATTCAAACACCATTTGCATTTTCTTGGATTTTGGTTATCACACAAGCTTTTTAGATTATGAAGTCAATGTTTTGAATGATTATGTTAGTGTGTTTGTTGGCACATGGCACACATTAAAATTAGTTCATAGGACTAAGGTGGAAAATTTGTAAAAATTCCAAAAAAATGGGTTGAGATGGTTAACACATTTAATTGTCATTGGCCAGATTTTTGCTATTTATATTTGCTCAATTAATGTTGAGTCAACATCCTTGTTAGTGCATGGTTAGTAGAGCATCAGCCTGAGCACATGATTAATATAGCAATTAGCACACAGTCAATAGGAAGATCTCAATGCACATTTAGCGGATAGTCAACTCATGCCACATGACAAAATTTGTTAGTTTCTTTCCATTTGTTGTGTTTTATTTATTAAATTTTTTGAAGGATTCTTCAGAAGCTTAAATTTTATAGTAATGATTGTAATTTATATCTATTGAGTTATATTTAAATCCTTGACCTTTTGGGGGTCATAATTTATGATTCAAACTCTATTTGAACTTTTCTTGGAAGTATTGGAAAGTTGGTTTTGAGTTCTATGAAGATACACACTATTAGAGGAGCTTTCTAAGGTTTGGTTTATCACAAGATGGAAAAATCTATTTTGGGGATCCTAATGCTTATTAGAGGAGATTTTTAAGGTTTTGATTTATCACAAGATGGAAAAATCTATTTTGGTGATCCTAATGCTTATAGAGTACAACATTCTCTCATCATTGTCTTCCATTGAGATCACATTGAAAACTAATGAGTTGGGGAGAATATCTTAGAGGTTGAAAAAGTGCCAATAGTCAAAGATGACTTATTCTACAATAGGGTTAATCATGCTACTAGTGTTGTTTGATCCATATTTCACTTGAATTGTATTTTCATTTGAAGGAGTCAAAAAATTCTAAGGACATGTTTAACAAATTGAAAAAGCCTTTTAGAAGCATTGATGGGTTGAGGTTCTTCAAGTGGAATCACAAGCTATCCACTTTTGATCCTTTTATCATTTGAAAGGTTTGAGGATTATCTAACTTAGGTGAAAGGTTTTCTGTTTTAGTTGGAGTTATACAAAAAAGAGTATAAATCGAAGGGCAATGATTAATGGGAATTGTCTTATAGGCGTGTTATTAATCTTGCATATCCTAATGTTTAATGTAACTTAATTGTTTGTAGATGGTTAATGATGTATGAATCTCCAAAGTTCATGGAATGGGTAAAATGAGGCATTCATGTGAGGGTGGGTGCATATGTAATTATTTTATTATTTTTTGATGACTTGGAAATATTGTTGTAACAAGGTATTGATGAGAAAGTTACAATGGACTTGTCACAAGATCTTTATTTAGTGGGCATGTGGTATAATTAGTACTTCACAGGGGAGTGCTGGGGAGTTACATTTGTTCATTATGGTTTTTATGGTAAAAAATATTTGTGTGAGGAGTTACATTCTATTTTGGAGGGCACTCTTTTGTAGTGGGTGATGAAAATTCTTACCATAGTAATTTGAGACAATTTTTGAGTTTATGGTATTATCTTTTGGTGGATTTTTGGTCTTTCTTAAATTTATATATCGAGGGCTTGATATGGAAGCATTATGAATTGTCTTTTGTAGGATTATGTCATCATATTTTTTTCCATGGTTAAAGAGTATTGATCATTTTTTTCTCTTAATAGAGCACTAGACTTTGAAAATGTATTGTAATTGGTTTTGTTGTTAAATAACACATTGGGTGTGTTTTAGAGGTTGGGTTTTTTCAAACAGATTTTCTTAGGGAATATCTATGTCACTCTTGTTCTGTAGTTTCTTATTTTTTTCTTTCTTATTTTTTTCTAAGTGCAATTTGGATGATAGTACAATAGTGTGTCCCACTTTTTGGCCTAAGTGGGACGTTCAAAATCAACACTCTTCAACATTTTTAATTTGTGTCAATTATAGGGAACAAATGATAAAAAAATTAAGGATGATGTAAATTAATGAGTTGTGAAATTTTTTATGTAGATTTCAGCTATAATTTCTTTATGTTTTAAAAAAAAATTATTTCTATATATTATTTTTAATTGAGTGACATTATTGTATAATGCATAAATTTCACTACAAGAAAAAATTCCATGATTTATTGGAGTTAGACCATTAAACTTATTATTTAGTGTATGAATATTTTTTGGTAATTTTTATTAAATATTTTATTTATTAGTTTTTGAATTAGTATTAACAAATTTTTTTAGATTTATATTATTTCGTAACGTATTTCTCTTACTACGTATATCAAAATTAAATTTTTATTTTTTCATCAAAGCAAGGATATCTATGTGGAGTGTAGTGCAGATTTTTATAACAATGTTATTTTTTAGTGTCTTGAATATAGGTCATTTTTTTTTTGGAATGAACCTACATTTATTATAAATTTTTAAAAAATATAATATTAAAGAAAACATAATAAATGTTATAATTTTTGGAAAGGTAATATTAAGAGCTATATACTTACAAAACAATATTCTAAATGAATTCATTTGATCTTCTAAGCTCGATGAAACAAAATTGTTTTTTTTGAACATTTTAATAGGCGCAGAGGAGACTCCATTGAGGGTTTTATTTAATCTTGGGGGTTCTATCCAAGGGGTTATATCTAACCCACTTCAATTAAAATTCCTTAGATGGAACCCCTCAAGGCTTAAATTATTATTATTATTTTTAAATATGCGATTTTAGGCAAAAATCAAGATCCAGAAGTGGGACACACTATTATGCGATCAACCATTTTATATGTTCGAATCTTAGTAAAATGGGTTTAGATTTGATATTTGTAAATAATTTTTCATAAGGTTAATGTGAAAATTATTTGCATTTAGTATCTAAGTTTAATTTTGAGTTCAGTTGTTAAGAGGTTTGTGAGGGTGTTTTCTTAATATTTGATATCAAAGCCATGGTTCTAGCTATAGGAGGGTTTGTCTTGTGGTTTTAATTGTTGTTCATATGGGAGTTTTGTAGTTATCTTGTATTTTGGGAAAAATTCATGACAAACATTTACATGATGGAGAATGTGGATCTTGGAGTTGGTCATGTGTTGTTGACTTGGGTGTTGTTGATAGGCTTAAATGTTTGTTTAGAGAAAATGCATTGTGCATGGCCAATCAAGCATGGAAAGACTCATAGATGTGAGATGGGCCTATGAGATAATCTTTGCGATTTTAAGGTCAACTCCTTATTTATTCTAACTTACAACTACTTGGGAATGAAAAGGGAAAAGTGTTGAAAATAAATAATAGAAACATAAAAGGTCATAAGCTAGAATAGAGCTCCATTTATGACTCAAACATAACTTTACAACTCATGGTGTAGTAATCAATAGAAATGAAGGGCAAAGCACACATGCATAAAAGACATTCATACACATAAATATGAGTTGAAACTTTTAGAGTAATATAGCCTCATATTAATGTTTCTAATAGTATTGAACAACCACATATAATGTAATATAGCTAACACTAGATAGATACATAGAGGATCCCCGATTAGTTACAAAAAGAGTGAGAAAGAGTTTTATACATAAGGGTCAATAGCTCATCTATATGAAATAAGTTCTGAACTTAGAATGGGCATGCAAGCCACTATATATAGAGAATTTCCCATCCATAAAAAGAATCCTTCACCTGCCCCACCCTCACCCTCAAAACTTGAATTTTGAAATTTGAAACTAGTGGGAAGAGAGATCCAATCTATAGGTGAGATGAAATCCATCTATAGGTTTGATGCTTTGAATGCTTTGTTGGTGGCTATAGTACCCAGTATAGTTACTCATATCAATGAATTCTACTTCTAAGTACCTTAAAGATGGTCTCTAGGTAGGTGAATTGTTAAGTCCTAGACGATGTTAAGATAAAGTAGTTGGATATGAATGCTAGGAAGTACATACGCTGAATTTTGAAATGGATGAGTTAGGACTCCTGCTCAATTTACATTTTACATGTGGAATTACTTGAGCTCTTGAGGAATGGCTGTGGATATCAAAATTGTGTTGTCGAGTGTGATTATAGTTGAATAATGTTAAAAAATAACTTTGCGCCCCATGAGCCGTTGATGAAGTCCATGATAGTAGATTTGATGGTGTGTGTTGTGTTCTAGATGGTGACCTTTTTACCAAAAATTCCAAGAGCTTTCCATGTGGCTAATGGAAAATTCATGCATAGCTAAAACCATAGAGTAGCACTAGGTGAGCCCTGTTGTAAACATAACACTTAGCACAAAAGATAATTTCCTGCTAGATGATTTGGACTATTGGTGAGACTCGGTTACAAAACTTTATTTTTCAGAGATGTAAAACCTCATGCATCATCAAATCAAGTAGTCTAGCATAATCAGATGGCATGTGCTCACCCATCCTTAAAGACTTTTTAATGGCCCTGCATGCATTTCAAAACTACAAATTTGAAGGGGAGATCCATTGAAACCACAAACCATTAGGAAATTAAAATGACAAGGTAGGCATGGGTTTTGTTGCCTCTAGTGGAAAATCTACTACAATTTTGGTGACTCATAGGGGTTCTTCCATTAAGAAAGAACAATGAACCCAAAATGGGCACAAATTTTTAAAGAAGCAAAAATATTTTAGCACTCATTATTGATGGCACATCTAGTTTATGTAGGATCCTAAAGTGACACTCCAACTCAATAGTTGGCTCATACAAAACTTGTTATGAGTTGTGGCAATGTGCACTAGTGTTTCCAACTTTTCCCATGGCTTGATCAATGGTTGTATCTCTTCTGCGGAGGAAGGTGGGGAAAATCCACTCAACTTGGACATTGCATCAATTGTTGTATGTGAGCATGCATGCTTTATAGTATTTGTGCTAAAACATCTAGTTATATCTTTCATTATTCATAGTCCTTGTCCTTGTTTGGGATATCATTGACCTTTTTTGATGCATCCATCCTGCTTGTGATACTTGTTGCAACCAACTTGACCATGGTGGAATTGTAGAGCCTATTGAGACACTAGATTGAATATCACTAATTATAGGAGAGAGCTAATTCTACTGTCTCGATCTCCTTCTCAACCATGTCATGCAAAGCTTGGGCAATCTCTATGAATTGTAGGGTTGGAGTGAAGGATGGTATAGCCTCGATTATCTCCTCCTAGAAAGACTTTTGAAATGCCCTAACAAGTTCAAGGGAACCTATGGATGCTTTCAGTTGCTCTCTTGAAGTGACTTGTTTTCCTATTTGGCTACTTCCAATCAAGCCTCTAGGTCATCCTTTTCTCTTAGGTCTTGTAGTGCTTGATCTTGGGTCTTTACCTATTTTTGTAATTTTGTTAGTTGGTAGTTCTGATTGGTTTCCTTTTCCTTCAAGGATCCAATCTCTATGGCCTTGAGACCTATGCCAGCTTTATCCTAAACCAGTTTATTTTTTAGGTCTTCTACTTGCTTTGTCAATACACTCTTGGTGGGTATTTCGATCACCATTTGGCTCTTGATTGTTGCCAACTTCATTTTTTTTCAATTAGATTTTCTTGGGTTTCTTAAAGTTGTTTCTTGACTACTTTTCCATATGTATCTTATGCTTCAAGTGATCTAATGTTTACTTTAGAAGCCTTTATTTTTTCCTTTTCTTGTTCAAGATTAGCACATTTTTTTCTAAATTTATTTTCCATGTAAATCAATGTGCCTACTACTTAGCCTACTACCTTGGCACCCTCCTATAGAAACTCATCCTTGTCCTCCACTCTTGCATCCTTCATTATGATGCTTTCCACCTCCATTTGGTAGACATTAGGCTATATTTGTCTTTCAAGGTTGTTGACTAGGGGAGTGAAGTGCATGAAATGCATGGTATCATATTCAGGGTCCTACTTCATTTTGACCTTCTTAATGGTTGGTGCAAGATCTTGCTTGAGATTTCTTTTTGTTTCCTTTTGTTGTGTCATTGATTGGATCTATTGCATCTACTATTGGTACATTGTAGGTTCTCCTACAATTGTTATACTATGATTGTGGTGAAAGGCCTTTGGGGAGAAGACGGGGATAGATGGGACTTGGTTTTGCAATAGAAGAGGGGTCACAGTTTGGGGGTCTGGGAGCTACATTGACCTTGAGGGGATGATGACTGATGGGAATCTAAGGTCTGGGAAGATGGCAGGAGAGGCACTTGGAAATGAGGGATTTAGTATCCTCTAGTGGGGGGATATAGGGCATGGAAATCTGATATTTGCTCATTGGAGGAGGATATTAGGTAGGATAGTAGGGGAAGTTAGAATTGTACCAGGAGTTGGGTGAGCTATTGCTATTGCTGTTGTAGGGGAATCTGAGTGGTTCTCAAGATTGGTCACCGAGACATGGTATAAGAGAGGAATGAAGAAAATACATTTGGGTGGAGGGGATGTAAGAGTTTTTGGAGAACTCCACATAAGCCAAGGATCACCTACAACCAAAACAACCTTCCACACCATAGAGAGAAGCAATGAAAATGCAATGAAGTCAACGAATTGATTATATCAATATAAAATGATACATTGTACAATGAGGAAACCCTTGTTTATATAGACACGGATAAAACCTTAGGACAATATAAGATCATGACAAGTGTCTTAATTATATGATATGAGACACAAATATTAAATGCTTTAAGTAAACTTAACTATACAAGTGTGAATAGGACCTAATGTGAAAGCAGTTAGATAATATACCTTGTTCACACCAACCCCCCTTAAGTGCAACTTAGGGAGAATGATATAACATGCAAATATGCAAGAATGGGTCCTAAAAATGAGTCCATGTTAGGTACCCATGTATAAACAAATATCTCACAAAAAAATTAAAGGAGAAGAACTTGTAGGAAACACCCCTCTCCAAAAAAGAGAAAAAATAAAAAAGTGAAAGGAAAGACTCAATATGACCCACCAAGGACTATTTTTGTCATCAATGTACAATCAATGCACCCCTTAAAAATAGGAGAGGAGAAGAGAAACTATGCAGACCCCACAATGTATAATATCTTGCAGTGATGGTGGATGCTCGATAAAGGATGATGATGAAGATCCAAGAATACCGAACAGGCTCCTCCCCTTAGGAAGAAACAAAACCAAGTATAGATGTAGGATATCTTCCCATTTTGGAAATAATGATTGGGAAGAAAGATCATGATGTGTTTTGATGTCTTTGAACTCTATTCAAGTGTTGTCATGTCCGTATGAAAGGATGCCACATTCAAATCAGGTACAAACCTCTTTGATGAAAAGGTGACAAGCCAGGACCAATTAGAAGCCGATGTAGAACAAGGCCTAAATATGAAGATAATGATGGGACATCTATGATGGGGCTATCATAAAAGAGGAGATGAATGTCCTCAATAGTTTCTTCCAAGTTTGCAAGATGGGAATCACAAAACAAACCTATAATATCTAATAATTACTCATCCCAATGAACTAAATTTGGAAGACTAATTTGTACCTGTTACAAAGAATCATTGGAAGCCATGGATATGACACCACCAAAATATAAAGTGTTAGACTTAGGACATACAACTGAGAGGGGGGTGAATCAGTTGTGCGAAACTTTCACTTATTTAAACACTTGAATCTTCTTTAGTGATTAGCATAATATTAATCATGAACCATAAAGCATTAAATCAGAAGTAGAAACATAACCACACATATGACACCAAGATTTTGACGTGGAAAACCCGGTTAAGGGAAAAACTACGAGGTGATTAACCCAAGAAAGTATTCTCTGTTAGAAGAATAGAAAGAACAAAATGGCACATGCCAATTAGGGCTCACTGCCTGAGCACACTGCTCACAAGAGGCTCACTACCTACAAGAGACACACTGTCTACAAAGGAATAAGTATCACCTTTATGAACTGGAGAATAGCATCTTCAACATGCTTGAATCAGTTCCATTTAAGCCCAATACTTCTGCTCTGTCTTTCGCACTCCTCTTCGCTACCACACACTCATCACCACTAGACACACTTCAAAATGAATTCACAATCCCTTATTTATACAAGGCATCGACTTAGGAACAATCATCTAAGTCGGCAAACACCTACAAGATCATCCGCAAGACGTGTAATACATCCAGTTGGCCAGTCTCAAGAAGAACACCAATATCCGCGGTTATTCTTCAAATGCAAATTCTAACTTCAATGCGGACCACCAACATTATCTGGACATGATCCAATGATCATTATAACCTTCCCTAAATCACCAAAAACATCCGCACTTCATCATCCTACTGGAATTCTTCTCTCCTTCATTCGGAGCTACAAGAACACAGTCTGTCATCACTGTCACAAATGAATAGGCACTTCCGGACCTTCAACCCACAAACTAATCTAGTTGATACTTCACAGGGACATCCTCAACACTCCCTCAGATCTGCAGAACGGGATAATGAAATATCAAATCTCACCAGACCTATCTGTGGTCCTCTGTCACCTCTGAATACCTGCTGGAACCGGTTCTACTTGAGCGACCATAACTTCTTCAGATCTTCATGCGGACCTCTGAAATCTTGACTGGAGCATCTCAAGACTTATATCTACAAACCCTTTAAACCACATCTTCTGATCCTCAACCTATTGAGGACTTTTACCTTCTTGTCATCACTGTTCTTCGCTATTCCTGATTGAGACTTATTTTCTTAATATCCTCAGCACACAGCTCATCTAATCCTTCTCATTAATGCAACATGAGTATGTTGACATCAATGACAACACCAGTTAGGTCCATACTTGCAACAATCTCCCCCTTTGTCATTGATGGCAACATATGATGTGAAAAACCATCAAGACAAGAACTTCTCCTTGCTGTTACAACTCCCCCTAATAGCAACAACTATTCACATGTCTTCTCTTCCTTTATTACTCCCCCTTTGATCAGCAACCACTTATTTTTCACATGTCTTCTCTCCCCCTTTGACATCAATGGCAAAGGGCTCATACTTGTAACTTCACTACTTCATAACATACCAGCTGCTCCCCCTAAGTAGCAGCTCCCTTATCATCAATTTGGATCACAAGATATGACTGTGATATCCATCAGATTGATGCACATTAGTACATCCTAGTTCATCATCGAAGGGGCAATAACCCCTAACTTCTCCCTGAGATACTCAAAAGAGTCCTTGGGAAGAGGTTTAGTAAAAATATCTGCAAGCTGATCCTTGGAGGCACATACTCCAATTTGACTTCACCCTTGTTCACTTACTCTCTTAGAAAGTGAACCTTGATAGATATATGCTTAGTCTTAGAATGCAACACCGGATTCTTAGAAATATTTATTGCACTTGAATTATCACAAAAAATTGTGATAGGCTCCTCATATTCTACTTGAATATCTCTTAGCATCTGCTTCATCCATAAAACTTGAGTGCAACTTCCTGCTGCTACAATGTATTCTGCTTCAGTTGTAACAGGGATATTGCCTCTTGTTTCTTGCTTAACCAAGAAACCAACCTTTTTCCCAAAAAGAATGCTCCTCCACTTGTGCTCTTCCTATCATCCACATCTCCTGCCCAATCTGCATTTGTATATGCATGAAGAGAAAAATTATGATCTCTAGGATACCACAGACCATACTCAACTATTCCTTTTCAGTACCTAAAAATTCTTTTGATTTCCATGACATGAGATTCTCTGGGATCAGCCTGGAATCTCGCCACAAGACCAATAACCTGCAATATATCTGGTCTAGTTTGAGTGAGATACAATAATCCTCCAATCATTGATCTGTCTTAGGAGATTCATCATCTTTGCTCAGCTTACATCCGGTTGCCATGGGAGTGTTCATTGGCTTTGAATCTTCCATTCCAAATTTCCTCAACAATTCTTTCACATATTTGGTCTGAGAGATAAAGATTCCTTTCTTTGCCTGAGTAATTTGCAGACCCAAGAAGAAATTTATTTCACTGAGCATTGACATTTCAAACTCACTTTTCATTTGATTTTCAAAGGTTTTACACATATTGTCTCTTCCTCCAAAGATGATATCATCAACAAATACTTCAACAATCAAGATATTTTCATGATCAATTTTGAAATATAGGTTACTATCAGCAATACCTTTGTTGAAACCAATCTTCAAAAGATGTTTGTCGAGCCTTTCATACCATGCTCTTGGCGCTTGTTTTAGACCATATAGTGCCGTCTTTAATTTGCAGACCATATCATCATGCTCAGATAACTGAAATCCATCTGATTGTTCAATGTACACTTCTTCTAAGTCACTATTCAGGAAAGAAGATTTGACATCCATCTGATACACTTTGAAATCCTTGAAGGCAGCAAATGCAAGAAATAGTCTGACTGCTTCAATTCTTGCCACCGGAGCAAAGGTTTCTTCAAAATCAATCCCTTCTATTTGAGAGTAGCCTTTGCAGACTAATCTGGCTTTATTTCTGATTACTTCACCAACTTCATTTAGTTTGTTCTAGAAGACCCATTTGGTTCCAATCACATTCTTGTTTCTAGGTCTAGGAACAAGATCCCAAGTGTGATTTTTCTCAATTTGCATCAACTCTTCCTCCATTGCTTTGGTCCAATTTTCATCATTGCAGGCTTCATTTATTGTCTTAGGTTCAATCTTTGAAATCAGACAATATTCATCTAAGTTTTGAGCAATTTTCCTTCTAGTTTGCACACCTTTGCTTTTGTCACCTATGATCTGATCTTCAGAGTGGTTCAGTCTTACATACCTTGGAACTTTGGGAGTTTCTTGCACTTCTATTTCTTGATCAGGCTCATTCAGACCTATCTCTTCTTCCTGATTTACCGGATCAGTCTGAATCTGACTTTCTGGTCATCTTCATCATACTCATAAAACCTTGAGGGTTTCTCTATTCCCTCATCAACCTTCACATTTGTACTTTCTATCATCTTTCTTAGTCTCTTGTTATAATACCGGTATGCTTTGCTTTGAGTAGAGTAACCCAAGAATATTCCTTCATCACTTCTAGCATCAAACTTGCCTAAATCTTAATCTCTTTTGATGTAACATTTGCTACCAAAGACTCTAAAATATCTTACAGTAGGAGTAATGCCAAACCAGAGTTCATAAGGGGTCTTACCAGTATTGCTTCTGATTTGAACTCGATTAAGAGTATAGACTGCAATGCTGACAGCTTCTCTCCAATAGATCTGAGGAACATTTGCTTCCATCATCATAGTCTTAGATGCTTCCTGGATGGTCTAGTTCTTTCTCTCCACTACTCCATTCTACTGTGGAGTCCTCGAAGCAGACAACTGTCTCTTAATTCCATGTTTCTCACAGAATTCTATGAACTCACCGGATGTGAATTCTTCACCTCTATCAGACCTCAAACATTTCAACTTTATTCCTATTTCATTCTCTACCATAGCCTTGAATATTTTGAATTTCTCAAGAGCTTCTGATTTCTCCTTTAGAAAGGTTACCCACATCATCCGGGAATAGTCATCTATTAGCATCATGAAGTATCTATCACCTTGAATACTTCTAGTTCTTGCCGGACCACAAAGATCAGTGTGAACCAAGTCCAATAGTCTGGTAGAGGACAATTCCTTGCTTTTGAATGTGACTCTGCTCATCTTACCCAACTGACATTCCTTGCATAAGCTGTTAGTAGGTTTCACCAATTTTGGAAGATCTCTTATAGCCTGAGTATTGCTTATCTTGATGATATTATCAAAATTCACATGACACATCCTTCTATGCCATAACCAACTTTGATCAACTTGAACAAATAAGTAGCTTTTACCAGTACCAACCAAGTGGAAGATATTACCTTTAGTTTGAGTACCAGATGCAATCTCTGTTCCGGATCTTTCAAAAATTTTGCATTTTCCATCCTTGAATCAGAGATCATAGCCTTTGTCCACCAACTGTCCAACACTGAGAAGATTGTGCTTCAAACCTTCAACATACAGTACATTACTAGTTTTGTTTCTGCCATTAAAAGAAATAGTTCCTCTTCCTCTGATTCTACCAACAGAATTATCACCAAACTTCACCACTCCTCCTTCATACTTTTCTAAATCTATGAACTTATTCTTGTCACCTGTCATGTGGTGAGAGAAACCACTGTCAATGACCCAATCATTCTTTTCTTCAACTTGGGCAGCCAGAGCTCTTTCTATAACTTTATGATTGATAGATACAAAGGATATTGGTTCTTCTTCCTTGATGGCAATAAACACCCATTCACTTCCAGATTTGTTTCCTGTCTCTGATTCATCATCTGTTACTCCTTCATTATCACCTTCTTCATGAACATAGTAACAATTCTTTTGGAACCTTGATCTGTTAGGATTTGGCTTTGAAAATCTTTCCGGACATTTTGAGGTGAAATGACCAATCTTATTGTAGTTAAAATACTTAAAAGACAATTTTCCTTCATACTTACCGGATCCTCTTGGCAGTCTCTTTGCAATGAGGGCTTCAAGTTGAGTAGTTTCCACTTCTTCCAGGTCCTTTCTTGCTTTTCCATACCATGACAAATTCCTTGATGAGGTCTCTCCCAGATCAAATCCTTGTTTACCTTTCACAGAGGCACTGGCTTTGAATGCAGATTCAGTTTTGGGGGGATCATCTCCAAATTTGGTAATTTCAAAAGCAGCCAATTTGCCAGCCAATTGGTCTCTTGTGACAGTTGTATGGGCTCTGAATTCATCAATGGCAGCAACCTTGATTTTGTAAGAGGTAGGAAGGGATTTGAGAATCTTACCAACAATCTCATTTTCATCCAAGACTCCACCAGAATTTCTAATTCCACAAACCAACTCATTCACTCTTGGCATAAAAGTGGTAATATTTTCATCATCTCTCATCTTTAGTTTTTCAAATTTCCCTTTTAGACTCTGTAACCTTGCACATTTAACATACTCATCTCCTTCATGCAGAAGTTCCAGTTTAATCCAGATCTCATAGGCAGTTGGTAGATCAATAATATTTGAGAGCTCTGAGTTAGTTAATGCGCTTAGAAGAGCTTCTTTAGTCCGCAGATTATTTTTAGCATCTGTGATTTCATTTAGGGTTGTCGGACCACCCTGTGGAGGTGCATACGCTTTTGTGACCATAGACCAGTACGCCTTTCCGATACATTGCAAGTGACATTTCATGCGACCTTTCCAAAGAGAAAAGTTGGTTCCATCAAACTTCAGACTATCCTTCTTGTATGACGACTTCTTGGATCTCCTCAAGCGGTTAAGCTCCTTTTAGAGGAACTTAGCTCTGATACCAATTGTTAGACTTAGGGCATACAACTGAGAGGGGGGGTGAATCAGTTGTGCAAAACTTTCACTTATGTAAACACTTGAATCTTCTTTAGTGATTAGCATAATATTAATCATGAACCATAAAGCATTAAATTAGAAGCAGAAACATAACAACACATATGACACCAAGATTATGACGTGGAAAACCCGGTTAAGGGAAAAACCATGAGGTGATTAACCCAAGAAAGTATTCTCTGTTAGAAGAATAGAAAGAACAAAATGGCACATGCCAATTAGGGCTCACTGCCCGAGCACACTGCTCACAAGAGGCTCACTACCTACAAGAGACACATTGTCTACAAAGGAATAAGTATCACCTTTATGAACTGGAGAGTAGCATCTTCAGCATGCTTGAATTAGTTCCATTTAAGCCCAATACTTCTGCTCTGTCTTTCACACTTCTCTTCACTACCACACACTCATCACCACTAGACACATTTCAAAATGAATTCACAATCCCTTATTTCTACAAGGCATCGACTTAGGAACAATCATCTAAGTCGACAAACACCTACAAGATCATCCGCAAGATGTGTAATACATCCGGTTGGCCAGTCTCAAGAAGAACACCAATATCTGTGGTTATTCTTCAAATGCAAATTCTAACTTCAATGCGGACCACCAACATTAACTGGACATGATCCAACGATCATTATAACCTTCCCTGAATCACCAAAAAAATCTGCACTTCATCATCCTACTGGAATTCTTCTCTCCTTCATCCGGAGCTACAAGAACACAGTCTATCATCACTGTCACAAATGAATAGGCACTTCCGGACCTTCAACCCACGAACTAATCTAGTTGATACTTCACAGGGACATCCTCAACACTCCCTCAGATCTGCAGAACGGGATAATGAAATACCAGATCTCACCGGACCTATCTATGGCCCTCTTTCACCTTGAGCGATCATAACTTCTTCAGATCTTCATGTGGACCTCTGAAATATTGACTGGAGCATCTCAAGACTTATATCTACAAACCCTTTAAACCACATCCTCTGATCCTCAACCTATTGAGGACTTTTACCTTCTTGTCATCACTGTTCTTCATTGTTCCTGATTGAGACTTATTTTCTTAATATCCTCAGCACACAGCTCATCTAATCCTTCTCATTAATGCAACATGAGTATGTTGACATCAATGACAACACCGGTTAGGCCCATACTGGCAACATAAAGAAGAAACAAGTGATGGAGGAGGTGTGGTATCAACACCAGTCTCTAGAACCTTAGTGAATGAGAGGACATGAAGGTTCAAGCGACCAAACTGGACCTCTTGAAAACTATCCACACTAGATTCTTGAGTGTGAATATCACTCAAAGGATCGATCATTAGTGGAAAAATGTGAGAAGGTGTATAGTCTAGACTTATGATCTACCTCCCCAATAACAAAAATATCTTTGCTCTACAAATCTTGAATAATCATAGAATCTGGTTTGAACTCAACACTCTTCCCTATCCCACCATGTGTAATATGATAGATAGAAAGGAGATGGTTGAAAATAAAGGAACACGAAGGACATTAGTAAAATATTCCTCACCCATGTCAATAGATCCTCTCCCACAAACTCTCATAGTTGTGTTGGCCATCAGGATGTGTGATGTAGAACAAGTCTCAAATGAAGAGAACATAACTTGTTATGAATCCATATGATGTGAAGCTCCATAATCAAGAAGCCATCTCCTTGATTTGGAAAACATAGATACAACAAGTGCCTTGTCCTTTGTGTTCTCTAATTGTGATCCTTGTGATGATGAAGGAGAAGAAGTTGAACCACTTGACATAGTTGAAGACAATTTGATATTTTTCTTCTGTAGAAGATGCTTCAACTCATCAATCTGTTTTGCGTAACACTGATGCTTATCATGTCCACATTTCTTGTAATATGCACATTTGAGTTTCTCATTCTTAGGTGTTTTCCCTTTGGAAGAGGAAGATGAATTAGGGGTAGCTTGTGATGTTGGTTCTTTATCTTTCCTTATTCTTCATGTCTCCATTTTTCTGTTTCTTTCCCTTGCTACTTGAAGTCTTTTGGTCTTTTATGCTTTGATTATCAATAAGAGTGGTTTTTTAGACTTCAGAGTACCCATCTATACTAGCTTTGCATGATCCTTGATTAGTGAAGTAGAAAAATCATCAAGTGAGGGCATATTGAATGCAATACCAAGAGTATCCCTAGTAGCATAAAATGTAGAAACAAAAATTGAATAATCAAGACCAAGTTTGGCAAGTATTGAAAGAATCAATTGGGAGTCCTATTTATCAATACCAAATTTTTCCACAACAATCTTAGTGATTTGAGCATAATGAAGAAGTCTTGGACGCTACCAAAATCAGTAGGATTCAAACCAATGAATTCATTCTCCAATTAAAAACCTCACAAAGTATCCTGCTTACCAAACAAACTTTCCAATGTAGTCTAAATTTGATTGGGTGTTGTAGAAGAGGCAATGTGAAAGAGGAGATCAAGAGAAATAGACACGCACAATGTTCCATAGGCTTCATCACACTTATTACAACACTTTCTCTTTGTTGTAACAATTGTTTGTTCAAGTTCTACACCCATTGTAACTCAGTATAACCCTAATTTTTTAGATGTACATCCTTTTACTTTTTCCACCCATAGTAATTATATGGAGTGAGAGGATTAATTGGCTTTTGGTCCATCATGTAAATACAAGATTACAAAAAATAAGAAAGAGAAACAACAATAAACCCTTTATAATACAAGAAATCAACCCCCTCGAGCCAAAAAAGATTCACTTTGATGTAATTTCTCCAAAAACACAAGCCAAAATACAAGATCTAACTTCAAATTTAAATAATAGATACATGGTACTAAATATTAAAAACTAAGTAGATTGTTGCAAAGTGCTTAGAACAACTTTCCAATGCTTATAAGAATGTGAAAATTTGATACTGCGAGCAAATGTTATGCCTTCCAAAAAAGTGCTTATTTAAGCCTTAAAAATTAGGCCTTGTCACTATTCTGGTGGGGTAGAGGTGGCACCACCAAATTGTGCTAAGTGGTAGTGGCGCTAGGGCAGAGTCCTTGGTGGCAGAGCCATAGAGAATGCAACTTTGGTGGTGTCTTCTTAAGCCCCCTTGGTTTGGACATGACTAGGATCTATGGCTCCAATGTGACCACTCACTTGTACATTTTCCTTGCTAGCATTAGCCTTGCGCATGATGTACATTGATGTCAGGCCTACATAGGCTTCCATACCTTGTGATTTTTTATTATAAAAAATTAATGAAAAATTGTGATATGTACCAAACATGCTAGAATGATGCAAGCATATCTGACACAGGTGGGAAAAATAATGGTGCAAAGGTGATATGACATTCGTATGACTATATGGATCCATACAGAGTATACATATTTTCATATGACCATGAATAAAGCTCCAAAATATTTGAATCAATAACTTTCCAAAATCCTATCAAGTTTTATATTGATTTATAGGTTTTTGGGCCTTATGGACTCAATTGCAAAGTTTGTTTCACATCATAATGCACTATGTAAAATTTCTTGGTAAAAACTCTTTAAAAGACAGAAGAGAATTATAGATTTGAAGCTATGGTACCATGTAAGTATTTTTTGACAACTCCATAGGAGCCAAGGATCACCTGCAACCAAAACAATCTTCGACATGAGAGAGAAGCAATGGAAATGCTATGAAGCCAAATAATTGATTAGATGCATATAAAATGGTAGATTATATAATGAGGAAACTCTTGTTTATATAGACAAGGATAAAACCTTAGGATAATCTAAGATCATGACAAGTGTCTTAGTCCTATGACATGAGACACAAATATTAAATACACTAAATGAACTTAATTATGCAAGTGTGAATAACACCTAATATGAAACTAGCTAGGTAATATACCCTATTCACACCAACAAGGGATATGAATAGAATTGGATGGAGGGGAATAAGGTTTCATGAATGGGAGAATGTGTTTGCATATCATGAGGAAGAGAAGAGGAAGGAGGCATACTTATAGTGATGTCTGTGGGTGCCTACAGTTGCTGGGAGATATCCTTTGGTTGTTGCTACCTATTGATGGCTAATTTAGCACATATAACTTAAGTAGAATGAAGATCACTCTAATTCTCATGAATTGATAATTGATTCAAAAATCAGCTACCCTCAAGGTCTTGGTGGCAAGGTCATGGTAATATTGGAGAAACTAAGTGGTCTATGTGATTTGTTTGTTCAAGGGGCCTATGCTAGTAATTTTGAACTATTTGACAAAAAGGTAGCAAATCTGGACCAAAATTGTTAGATCTCACTGATACAAATGATACTATTTTAAAACCCTTTAGAAAGATTGTTTCTAATCTAATCCTACTCTAATTTGATTTCAAAAAATTGAAAAAGATAATGTTTAAGAAAATGAAGATAAAATAATAGCTAGACAAGTTTGCAAGACAAAGTATGCCCAAGTTGGCCACACAAAGTTGCTTATTATCAATAAACAATCAGTGACATGAATCACATTACAAACTCATCAAGTATCCACTAAAAATATTTTTAAATGCAAGATTTAGAGCTAGCTCTTTGATTAGTTTTAATACTTCACTTTGGAAATTCTAATGAAATTCAATTAACTCACAATACAATGATCAGTTCAGCAACCGTACCATTAATATTATGGATGCAAGATTCTAAGGGATGTGAGAGTCATAAGAAAATGCATTAAAACATTGTATTGCATACACAAAAATTATACATAAACTCCTAAATTTCACTGTAAAATATATATCATTAAACACTTGGAAAAATCTCACCATGCATTTCAAAATTCACAAAAAAAGTGAACCATATCACTGCATAGATTTAGAGGTCTTCAAAATTGAGGAACTTGAATTGAAAATAGGATGTTCATTACAAATTTTAGTAGATTGGCCACATTAAAAATGTTCCCTTTTCAAATTTTCTCCTCCTAGCTTCTCTAAGAAAATTAAAAATTCCTTTCTCAATTTCTTAATCCCCTCTTTAATTTTGTGAGGCATTACTCCTTTTATAGAGATACTTTTACATTATAGCACTTGACTTAGCCATCCTAGATCCAAAGATCCTTGGGCCCATAATTATCAAAATTAAACTGGACGTTACATCCCAAAGTGACAATTTTAAAAATTTTTGCCCACCCTCATGATAAGTGGATCCAAATTACAAACTTCAAGACTACAAGTCATCTAGGCACCCAAATTGGGCCCATTAAACAACATTATTTCAAAGTAGAAAATAAATTAACACACTTTGATTTTTGGTGCCAAAAAGAAACAAAATGAATCCACCCAGGTGAACTCATGAACAAGGAGAAAATGCACCAATTCAGGTCCTTATTGCAACATCCTCTTCATCAAAAATATCTTTGATCCCTTCATTTGTGTGTAGGGTCTTCTCCATTCATCCATTTTTTGGATACTTTTGAAGTTGGAGTAACTCCAAATTCATCTTCATTTGCTTTATCACATCCATTCGAGGTCATTAATGGTAGTCCTAGGTCATGTAAGGAGTTGTTGGGGTAGGTGAAGTTTCTTGGAGAAATACAAGAATTCAACTTGGAACTGGATGTAGGGAGCAAAAATAACAACCTTGTGGAGAATTGTTGTGGAACCAAATGTGAGAACATGATGTTGGAGGTTTCATGTTTTGCCAAACCTTTTCAAAGTTTATGGAATTTGTGAGACTCATGTTGGAATTTCAGCGAGTTCACGAGCTCATGAACTCACTGACACATCATTTTCATCTGCATATTTCCTCCCTTAGTCATTGATTTGAACTCCTAGTGAACCTTGTTGGAGGTTTCTAAGGTTCGTAAACCTTAAGAAATATTGATGCATCACTATTCTTTCTTTCTCCACTTTGTTGGCAATTTCAAAGGTTCGTGAACCTACCGAAATGTTGAAACTTCATTCTTATGTTCTTTATCTTCTTTGTCAATGATTTTGGAACTTTGCGAACTCGTCAAAATGTTGATAGGAGTTCCACAAATTCCATTAACACCGAAAAGGTTTGGCAAAACATGAAACCTCTGATATCCTGTTCTCACATATAATTCCATAACGATTCTCTGCAAGGTTGCTATTTTTGCTCCCTACATCTAGTTGGGTTGAATTCCCGCATTTCTTCATGAAACTTCACCTGTCCCAACAACACAATCTAGGACCAACATTAATGGCCTTGAATGTATACAATAAAGAAAAAGAAGACAAATTTGAAGGAGTTACTCTAGCTTCAAAAGACTCCTAGAAATGGATAAATGGAGAAGACCCTGCACACATAAGAAGAGATCAAATATTTTTTTGATGAAGAGGATGCTATGAAATGGACTTGAATTGGTGCATTTTCCCTATGTTTGTGAGTTTGCTTGGGTGCATTCATTTTATTTCCTTTTGGTGGAAAAAATAAAAGCATGTCAATTCCTTTCCCAATTTGATATTGTGCTATTTCATGGGCCCAATTTTGATGCCTAAATGACTTATAGTCTTGAAGTTTGTATTTTGGATCTCTACTTATCATAAAGGTGGTCCAAAAATTTAAAAATTGTCACTTTGGGATGTAAAGTTTAGTTTAATTTTGCTAATTATGGGCCCAAGGATATTTGGATCTAGGAAAACTAAGTCAAGTGCTATAATATAAAATTACCTCTATAAAAGGAGGAGTACCTCACAAAATTAAAGATGGGGTTAGGAAATTTTGAGCAAGGAATTTTTAGTTTTCTTAGAGAAACTAGGAGGAGAATTTTTGAAAAAAGGAACATTTTCACTGTGACCAATTTACTAAAAGTTGTAATGAACATGCTATTTTTAATTCAAGTTTCTCTCTTTTGAAGACCTCCAAATTTGAGTAGTTATATGGATCACTTTTTAAAAAAATTTTTTTGGAATGCATGGTGAGATTTTTTCAAGTGTTTAATGATATATCTTTTGTAATGAGATTTGGGAGTTGATGTATAATTTTTGCATGTGTAATACAATGTTATTATGCATTTTCCTTTGACTCTCACATTCTTTGGAATCTTGCATCCATAATATTAATGGTAGGGTTTCTAAAATGATCATTGTATTGTAGGTTGATTGAAGTTCATCAAAATTTCTAAAGTGAAGTATTGAAACTAATCATAGAGCTAGCTTTGAATCTTGCATTTAGAAATATTTTTGGTGGATATTTGAAAAGTTTGTAATGTGCTTCATGTCACTAGTTGTTTGCTATTGGTGAGAAACTCTATGTGGCCACCTTGAGCATACTTTGTCTTGCAGACTTGTCCATCCATTATTTTATTTTTATATTTTTAAACCTTATCTTTTGTAATTTTTTGAAATCATGTTAGAGTAGGATTAAATTAGAAACAATCTTTCTCAAGTGTTTTAAAAGAATATCATTTATGTGAGTGAGATCTAGTAATTTTGGTTCAGATCTGCTACCTTTTAGTCAAATAGCTTAAAATTACCAGCACAAGCCCCTTGAACAAAAAAATCACATAGGCCACTTAGTTGCTGCAACATTGCCATGACCTTTCCACTAAGATCTTAGGGGTAACTAATTTTGGATTAGTTGTCTTTTTAGGAGTATTAGAGTCATCTTTATTCTACTTGAGTTTATGTGCTAAATCAACCATCAATAGTGCTTTGGTGGTTGTTCCTTTGATTTTTTAACCTTTCTCATGGGCTTGTCATTACCCTTCTATATTTTCTTTCTATTTTCTTCTTCCAGGTCATCTCCACCTGTGGATGATATGAAAAGACCTTATCTTGCTATGGGAGTAGTCTAAGATGAAGAAGTGGCAGTGACTTTCCCTTTGGTAGTCCTAGGGGATCTTCTTGTTTGGCTAGATGGATCTTGTCATGTAGTGATCTCCTTGGTCACTAATCCTCTCATTTTCCTTTCTAGGACCTATTACATGGGAACCTCTTGTGTGAAGCCTATGATTTATTGTTGTTGGCTTTGGGAGAGCCCCATAATGGAGTGGTGCTACTTCATGGTTTGACGAGTCCATATGATGCTACTTTCTTCAACATTGCCTTTCCTTCATAATCTGATAGTCTTGATTCTTCCTCATTTTTGGATGATATCATAGTTGTTTCCACCACTTTAGGATCTTGTGGGGTGAAGGAAGAAGCTAGGCTATCATGTGCATTCTCATATAACTCATCCCATTAGAAATCCATGGTGAATTCCCCTAGTTTCTTTGAGGTGTGGCCAATTTCTTGCCTATATCTCCACCATGCATTCATTTGTAATCACTTCGATTCAACTGCTTCAAGGTAGTCTTCTATGTATTTTTTAATAAGGAAATATTTATCCCATATCTTATAGGTCTCATATGGTTGCAAAATAGGGATTGGTGTTGTGACTAGCCATGCATATATGAATTTATCTACCTCCTCTTTGGGGCTTCTTTTAGCTTCCTAGAACAGATATGATTTTAACTCTTTCAGTTTGGTTTCCAAGATCCTAGAAGTTTTTTTTGAACTACAATGTTGGTTCAAGGATGCGAGAGATGGTGAAAGGTTGCTCTACCTTTACCATTTCCAAATACCATGTCCACAGTGTCCACCTAATGCATATATTCTAGGGAAAAGATTCCATTGGTTACACATCTGGTGAGCTTGTATACCTTACCAGGTTAGTCATATATTTTGATAGTAGTGTTGTCATGGTTGTAGAACCAATCACCCTTGTAACCAAACCAAAAGATGATGGTGCAAGACTTGGAGAGTCTCAAGACTTGTTTATTTGTTATAAGGCTAATGGTGGGGATACAAAATTGTTCCACGTAATCATAATACCTTGATGTTTGGTGTAGGTTTTGAATCCATGCAATGACTTGGTCATGTCCCTTTTGGGTATGGAAGAATTTAGGATTAAGGTGGGGTTATAGGGAAAAATATTGATGGAGTATCATGTGGATGAGTAGGAAGGGGTATCTAGATACCTTAAATATGTTGAAGTTGGCTAAACATGCATTCATTTATTCCTCTAAGTAGCTTGAGAAATCTATTTACAATATCTCCCTTTTTGGTGTCCTATATAGCCTATAGACCGCAACCATTTGTTTTAGGTATACAAACTTGTCATCATTCATCCCAATGATATAAGATATGATACTACACACATCTGTAGTATCATTCCTAAATTGTTTTAGTTACATTGGGAATTTTAGGGGAGTCTATATGAGTCTCTTAGGATAGAGGATCCTAAAAAAGTGAGTTTATCTAACACATCATTCTAGGAATTCTGAAGGTTTTCATGAGTAAGGTAGATTGATCCCAAGAGAATACCTAACATTTTTCTAATAAGCTAAGAATAAATTTGACACTTAAAAGGGTTATGCTTTCCATTTTATTTGATGGTTTGGGTGGATGGGTCATATTGTTGTATGCATGCCATGATAATTTCAGGGCTATAATGGATGGTTGGGACAAGGTACTTGTCTAGAAATGAGGTCCATACCCTATCTGGGTAACTATCTATGGCCTCTATGATATATTTTTCAAAAGTCACTTTCCTATGCTAAAAGGCACTATTCCTAAGGGAATCATGGTTGAGGAGAGTAGGGCATCACAAACTAGATCTGTATCATCTTGAACTATATTAGTTTGTACTATATGTGAGATGGGGAAAATGGTTACCTAGTTTTGTAATTAGATCATCGAGATACATCATTGTGAAATATTCATATGCAAGATCTAGATGTGGAATGTCAATCTTTCCCATCTTAGATGAATATGATGGAATATGTAGTGGCTTCATAGGTCCCTTGCCTTTTCCACCCCTTCTCCTTGTAATACTTCCTATCTTGGTTGCGCTAGGTAGTTTGGGATTCTTGTAGGAGTTATTGCAGATGTAGGAAAATGCTATAGTTCACAACTTGTAGTGGTTTTTTCTTGTTTAGGAAGATTGAGTGTCACACTTTCCAAATGAGAAAATAGCCAAGGACCCTTAGATTTATAGGTTCATGATTGATGGTTGAAGAGTCCTAGATTAGACCTACATTAATTGAGCCATGGAGGTGGTTGGATCACACCAAAATTTTGAATTTGAATTATCATCATTTAATTGGTCATTGATGATGATGTGCCACAATGATATGAGTTTGAGCTCTGTCATTTCCCTCTTTTTTGAAACTCTCTATGGTGTTGACATGTGGCACATTGACATGATAGGAGGGTTAGATTCTCACACTTTGTCAAAATACCTTTCTTTTTATTTGACAACTCAACTTGTGTCTTGTAGTGCATTGGATGGTTGTCAGGGCCTTGGGCTTTGACATTATTTACTTTTGGTGAAACTTCCCATGGTGATGAGATGTGGCCATTGATAGGGTATGTGATTTATCCTTTTCTTTTAACGAGAAGTTAACTTTTTGGTTTGATAGTTGAAATTAAAATGTTGAAGCTCATCATACAGTTTGTAGGGCTTTGGGGATTGACAATTATAAAAAATCCTTAGATCAACAGGAGTTGTCAGATCAAGCCATTGTGGCATGATTGAATGGATTGGGTTCACTTTGGTTATGAGGTGAGACAAAAGGTTTGTGCTCATTAGCATATGATAAAATTTAGTATGGAATTTTCTTGTGTAAAACATACAAATTTAGGAGAAGTTTCTGGGAAGATCCTAAAACATAACTAGGCTTTGATTCACAATGTTTGGTATCTTGGGATGAATTTTTTCTTCAAAATAAATGCATTTGGATATTGATGGAGATGAACAATAAAGGGATATAAAGAGACACATACAACATTATAATAGCTTAATAGGGAGATGCAAATGCTTATAATGACAAGGGAGAACCATACATAGACAAAAGTTAAACTATATACAAAGAGAGGGAATAAAATTATACATATGACTTTAGATGGAGCCCATTGATTGAGATTACCAATACAATTTTGCCTATGGTTGAGAGCTCAAATTATTAGTGTGAAAAGAGGTTTTACCTATCTAGTTTACATTTACTTAGTAGTCCTTTTAACATCACACTTAAGTTCACTTAGAGGATTTTTAGTTTTTTTGTCTGGTGCAGTCACAGATGGAGGGTCCAGAAGTAGGATTGTCCTACTGTGCAACCTTAGAGTAAACACAATGCAAAACATAAAGAATGGAACCATAAATAGAAATATATTGATTCAATATCATAATCAGTTACAATATTCATATGCTGGTAGTATGCAGACTACAATGGGCTCACAGGTCTGTCCTATGGCTTGTTACAGTTTACATGAAAGATATAGCTTTGAAGCTATACTCTACAATCCACTATCCAAACTTCTTAGATCATCTAAACTTATTGATGCCTCTAACTACATCTAGTGAATAATTATATAGCAATTTCGGTTTCAAAGAATGTTCTGCATTGATCTTAGAAGATTTCAAAGTTTAATGCTTAATGAAACATGTAGGTCATCCTAATTCCAATGGTGAAGCTTCCAATGTTGATGGATCCCATTGTAGTTCAAGTGGAAGGTGCCTCGAGTCCTATAATGCCTTGTGATATGTTCCATTAGGTGTTGCAACTCCATGTATTATGTTGAATGCTGAATGTTCTAAATAGTGAATCCTGATGGAGCTCCTGACAACAAGAACTTCTAGTAGATGATTGCAAATCTCTTGAATTCTAGATATGATTTAGATGAATTGTTGTAGAGTCTTACTCTTGTGCCAAAAAATAGAAAGTGATCATGTGGTAGATTGCAGTGCAATCCTTTGAGACTGAATTGACTGAAATGTAAGAAAGAAAAGATACAAAATGTTTTTGGTTGATGCAAGATTGCCTTTCAACCTGGGATGCTCCTGCATTAGACACCTGGGATTGTTTGAAAAGTGAGTCCCTCACTTTCTTGGGGCTAGAGGAAAACTAATGTGGTCTACCTTAGCTTGAGAAATCCATGATGAATCTTCCTCCGGTCTTCCTTTCCACTTAACCAGGTACTCCTTGTACTGCTTGCCTCTAGTGTTACGTGCAACACTGCTATCCAGAATCTGTTCTATCTGCTCCTGTTGTTGATGCAGTATTTGATCCTTCAAACCAACTTCAACTGTGCTATCACTTGATTCTCCCTCATGATACTGATATAGATCTACATTGTTGAATATGGGTGATATACCAAATGCTTCCAGTAATTCCACTTTATATGCATTTATTGAGTCAAACTTCCTGAGTATCCTACATGGTCCAAACTTCCTCATCTTCAACTTGTTGTATGTCCCTATTGGAAATCTTTCCTTGTTGAGATATACCATAACTTCAACTCCAATAGAAAATTCTTAATGTCTCCTCTTCTCATCTTCTTGTCCCTTATACTTGGTGTTCATCTCTTCCAAATGCTTCTAGATCTGAGTGTGTACTGTCTCCATGTATCCTTCAAACTTTGCCTCTGCACTCCTTTTGTTATCCATACTGATGTCTCTCAATGAACTGCAACTCCTCTAGGTTGGCTTCTAGTTATAACTTCAAATGGTGTCTTCCCTGTGCTTCTACTTTTTAAATTATTGTATGCAAACTATACTTTCAGTAGAATTATATCCCAATTTCCTACCTTATCTCCTATCAAACATCTCAACAAGTTACCCAAACTCCTATTTACCATTTCTATTTGTCCATCTGTCTGTGGCTGAAATGCCAAACTGAAATTTAGGTCTGTCTTCATCTTCTTCCACAATGTTCTCCAAAAATATCCTATGAACCTTATATCCCTACCTGAAACTATACTCTTTGGTAATCAATGTAATGTCACAATCTCCTTGAAAAATAGGTCAGCAACATTCACAGTATCACGTGTCTTCTTACAAGGAATGAAATGCACCATCTTTAAAAATTTGTCCACTACTCCAAATATTGAATCATGCCCCCTTTGTGTTCTTGGTAACCCTAATATGAAATCCATGCTTATATCTTCCCAAGGTCTCTCCAGTACTGTCAAATATTTATACAATCTAGTATTCTGACTACTCCCTTTTGCAACTTGACAAATTTTACAACCTTGAACAAACTTCCTTACATCCTTATGTATCTAAGGCCAAAAATAATGTTCATTCACCAAAGCTACTATCTTATCAACACCAAAATGTCCTACTAATCCACCACTATGCTTATCCTTGATCAAATTCTCTCTCATTGAGCTCTGTGAAATACACAACTGATTCCTTTTGAACAACATATCCTCCTAAATGAAATATCAAACCACTTGCTTATATATGTCGTGCAACATGTTCTCTACATGCATTCCATGCCTCCACAAAATCAAGATCATCCTCATACATGTGCTTGAGTTCTTCAAAACCTAGTACTTCTACCCTCATTTCTATCAACAAATTCCTTCTTCTGCTCAATGTGTTTGCAACTTTGTTTGAATTTCCACTCCTGTGTTTCAATACAAATGTATAACTCTGCATGAACTCTACCCATCTCGTTGTTAGGGTTTTAATGGTAGACTAGAGCAATACAATTAAAAATTATATGTAGATTTAATAACACGAAAATAACAATGAAGAATGAACACAAATAAACACAAATAAACAAAACAGATTTAACATGGTTCACCCAATGTGGGCTACATCCACAAACATAGCCATCCAATATTATTATCTAGCAAAACTGATTATAACCAACAACCTACACAACTCATTACCATTACAATATGCATTACAAACTCAATCGTGACTCTTGGCTTTTTGCCTTCTCTAGCCGCCTTTTATCAAACCTTATGGCAGTTACACAAATTAGGGTTGTTACATGTCGGCCAAAAATAAATTAACTACCAACACCTTTTATTAAATAATAGGCAACTCCCCTATTAAATACTTTGGGGTCCGCAATTGATTGAAGTCAATAGAATCCACATTTTTTACATTACTGCGGGTACCCGCAACCACTCCTGTAGCATGATTAGTCACCATATAGTAACAATCTCCTACTTGGGGACTGATCAGACTCCACACCAAACAACCTCCCACTTGGAGACTGATCCTAGAGCATCACTGCTACACCTGTAACTCCCACTAGATTTCATGCCTAGATTAGTTGGTTCTTCATTTCCAACTTTATCAGTTAAGAAGGACAACAAAAACTGATGAGGAAATCAATTTCTCTTGTGTGACTTCCTTTGTGAACATATTTGCAGGATTTTTACTTGTGTGAATCTTCTCAAGCTTTAATTGCCCATCCTCCAAAACTGACTAGATGAAGTGGTACCTGAGCTGAATGTGCTTAGTCTTCGAATGAAGAGCTGAATTCTTTGCAAGATGAATGACACTCTGGCTATTAGTATACAATGGGCTATCTTCCTACTGCTGGCCCAATTCCTATAGAAAAATTTGCAGCCAAATCATCTCCTTGCTAGCTTCAGTAGCAACTACATACTCAGCTTCAATGGTTGAAAGTGCAACAACCTTTTGCAGTCTAGAAATCTAACTAACTACTCTACCTCCTATAGTAAAAACATACTCTGTAGTGCTCCTCCTATGATCTATATCACTCGCTAGATCAGAATTAATATATCTTTTAAGAGTAGTGTTGGTTCCTCCAAAGCATAGTTGCTTTGTAGTAGTTCCTCTCAAGTACTTGAGAATCCATTTTACCGCAGTCTAATGTTCCATTCTCAGATTGCTCATATACCTACTCACAACTCCAACAACATGTGCAATATCTGGCCTTGTGCATACCATTACATACATCAAGTTGCCAACCACTGATGCATATGGTATTTTAGACATTTTGTCTTCCTCCTCTTGTGTCTTGGGACACATATCCTTAGTCAATTTAAAATGACTAGGCAAAGGTGTACTAACTGCTTTTGCATTCAACATGTTAAACCTTTTCAACACCTTCTCTATATACTCAATTTGTGACAAAACAATTTTCTATTTTTCCTATCCTGTGTAATCCTCATACCAAGGATTTGCTTTGCTGCAACCAAATCCTTCATAGCAAATGACTTTGCTAATTTCTACTTAAGCTCACTAATATGTTGCATATTCGACCCATCAACAAGCATGTCATCAACATAAAGTAATAAGATAATATAACCGCCATTATCCAATCTTTTAAAATAAACACAGTAATCAGAATGACATCTGCTATAACCTTGTTCAACCATAAACTTATCAAATTTTAAATACCATTGCTGGGGTGCTTGCTTTAGGCCATATAGACTCTTCTTTAACCTGCACAAAAAATCCTCCTTACCTTTGACCTGAAATCCTTGTGGCTGTTCCATATATATCTTCTCCTCCAAATCCCCATGGAGAAAATCCATTTTCACATCTATCTATTCAAGATTCAAGTCTTCAGAAGCCACAAGACTTAGAACAATCCTAATTGAAGTCATTTTTACAATTGGAGAAAATATTTCATCAAAATCTATACCTTTTTTTTGTGCAAAACCTTTTACAACGAGTCTAGCCTTATACCTTTTTTTGCCTCCTTCCTCTTCCTTCAACCTGTAAACCCATTTGTTTGGAAAAGCTCTTTTACCTGTAGGTAATTGGACTAAGTCCCAAGTCTAATTTTACAACAAGGAATCCATTTCGTTATTCATGCTTAGCTCCCATTGCTGTTTGGCATCTACTTGCATTGCTTCTTCATAACCTTTAGGTTCACCAGAATTCGTTAATAAGATAGAATATAAAGGAGAAAATCTTTTTGGAGGTCTACTTAACCTTGTAGAACATCTAATACTTGCAGGAGTTTGTGGGATATCTTGTTGTTGCTAAGCATCAGGTACCAATGGCATTTTATTTTATGGAATCTCATCCAGCACCACATATTCCTTTCTTGCTTGTTCATGCTTCTTTCCTTGCAACTGATCTTTATACACGACCTTCTCATTGAATATAACATCTCTGCTCCTAATAATTTTTTGATTTTTATAATCCCATTACCGATAACCAAAGTCATCTATCCCATATTCAATGAAGGTACATTTTAGAGATTTGGCATCAAGCTTGGTTCTGTTTTCAGTGTCAACATGGACAAAAGCTTCACAGCCAAATTTTTTTAGAAAATAATAGTTAACCTTCTTACCTGTCCATGCCTCCTCTGGAATACCACCATCCAAAGGATTTGAAGGTCCTCTATTTATTAAATAAACAACAATATGTATAACATTTTCCCAAAAATACAAAGGTAGTCCAACATGCAACCTCATGCTCCTTGCACGCTCCATGATTGTCCTATTCATCGTCTCAGACACACCATTTTATTATGGAGTTCCTAGAACTATTTTCTGCCTACGGATTCCATTGTATGAACAATAGTTCTCAAACTCTCTACTGCGATACTCACCTCCATTATCAGATCTAAGACATTTCACCTTTTTCCCTGTCTCATTCTCAACCAAAGCTTTCCATTTCTTTAAAGTTTCAAACACATCTGATTTTATTTGTAGGAAATACACCCATGTTTTCCTAGTTGCATCATTAATAAAAGTAACATAATAACAAGAGACACCAAGAGATGATACCTGAGTTGGTCCCCATACATCAGAATGTAGAAGATCTAACTTTTCACTCTTCTTCTCTTTCCCAACCTTGAGAAATCTGACTCTCTTTTGTTTTCCATAGACACAATTTTCACAAAATTCCTTGTTAATCTATTTCAGTCCTAGCCACAATTTTCTGTAGTGAAGGATCTTCATCCCTCTCTCACTCATGTGCCCAAGTCTATGATGCCACAGTTCTACATCTATTCCTACAGTAACTTCTGTAATTTCCATTGTTCCTACAGCCACTGTAGTAGCTTCCTCTACTATTCCTGCAACCACTATTGTCGCTGTCTCTGCTGTTCCTGCAACAACTGTTGTAGCTGTCCCTGCATTAGCTTTTTCTTTAGTTGTTGTTGCAGTAGCTATTTATGTAGAAGAAAGAGTAGAATAAGTATTACCAATACACAAATACAATGTGCCTACCTTCTCACCTTTAGCTACTACTAGTGCATCTTTAGTAATCTTCTAGAGTTTGTTTGAAAGAGTAACTATGCAGCCTTCACTGCCCAGTTGTCCTACAAAAATTAAATTCCTTCTCAAATTTGGAACATGCCTTACCTCCAGCAACAACCATTGATTTCCATTATGCAATTGAATTTTTATCTTCCCTTTTCCAAAATCTGACAAGGTTCATCATCGCCCAAATATACCTGTCCAAAATCACCTTGAACATAATCTAGGAAATATTTCCTATGGGGTGTGGCATGAAATGAGGCCCCTGAATCTATTACCCAAGAATCATTTACATTATCTAAACACAAAATTAAAGTATCTTGTGATTTATTAATTGCAACACTATCATCTTGTTGTGTGTCTCCTTGTTTGTTTTTCTGAGACCAATAATCCTTTTTTAGGTGCCTTGGCTTTCCATAGTGCCAACAATCCTTCTTTCCTGTAGATTAAAATCTTCCCTTCTTCCCTTGTGACTTCCCATGATTTGTAGGGCTTTTCACTCTCTCCTTTGATCTTCCCCTGTTCTCTACATACAAAACATTAACCGATGTTGAAGTCTCACCTATGTTTTTCCGTCACATTTCCTCGCTAAGGATAACACTAACAAAATCATCAAACTTTAATGCATTTGAACCAGAGAAAGAGTTACTTACAACCATAACGAAGCTATTCTAGCTTTCTAGCAAAGAACATATAATCAAGAGAACCCTCACCTCTTCATCAAAATTCACCTTTACAGAATTTAATTGGCTAGTGACTGTATTAAATTGATTTAAATGGTTTGTAACTGACCCTCCTTCATTCATTTTCATATTAACAAATGCTTCATAAGAAATACCTTATTTGAGGGTGAGGGTTTTTCATACAACTACTCCAATGCTATCATCAATCCATCAGTAGTTGATGCTTTTGAAATATTAAATGCCACAGATGGTGCTAGGCACAACTGAATGGTTCCTAGTGCCTTTCTATCTAGTATCTCACATTCTTCATCAAACATCATGACTGGATTCTTCTCTTTCCTTGCAACAGCTACCACAAATCTTTTTGATATAAGTAGTCTTCCATCTGCATCTTCCATAATTGATAATTCTGACCATTGAACTTCTCAACCATGAATTTACCTTCCTCCGTTGCTCCCACTCAATTCTAAAATTCCCTACCAATTCATCGAAATCACATGGCTCTAATACTAGTCGTTAGGGTTTTAATGGAAGATCAAAGCAATACAATTAACAATTATATGCAGATTTAATAACAAAAAAATAACAATGAAGAATGAACACAAATAAACACAACAAATTTAATGTGGTTCACCCAATGTGGGCTACATCCACAAACATAGCCATCCAATATTATTATCTAGAAAAACTAATTAAAACAAGCAATCTACACAGCTCAATACAACTGCAATATGCATTGCAAACTCAACTGCGACTCTTGGCTTTTTACCTTCTCTAGCCGACTTTTATCAAACCTTATGGTGGTTACACAAAGTAGGGTTTTTACATGTCGGCCAAAAATAAATTAACTACCAACACATTTTATTAAATAATAGGCAACTCCCCTATTAAATACTTTGGGGTCTGCAGTTGACAAAGTCACTAGAATTCACGTTTTTATGTTGCTATGGGTACCCACAACCACTCCCATAGCATGATCACTCACCATATAATAACACTCATGTGTCTCTGATTCAACTTACCCTGACTTTTCAAATATTGCAAAACTTGATGGTCAGTGTACAACACAAATTATTTTGGCAACAAGTAATGTCTCCACTTCTTCAAGGATTGAATTATGGCATAGAACTCCTGATCATAAATTGAATATCTTCTCCTTGCATCATTCAACTTCTCACTAAAATATGCTACTAGTCTCCCTTCTTGACCTAACACTGCTCCTATTGCTTTTCCATTGGCATCACAATCAACTTGAAATACTTTGTCAAAATATGGTAATGCTAACACTAATTGCTCTGTCACCTTTTGCTTCAACAACTCAAGACTCCTATGTGCTCTTGATGTCCACTTACAATCCTTTTGATCTCCTCTCATTGTCTCTATCATTGGTGTGCATATGGTACTAAAATTTCTGATGAACTTTTGGTAGAAACTTGTGAATCCATGAGAAGATCTTACCTCCCCAATATTCATAGGTGTTGGCCATTCAACAATTGCTCTTACTTTCTCTGTGTCCATCTTCAATCCTTCCACATAAATCACAAATCCCAAATATACTATTTTTGTCTTCATGAAACTACATTTCTTGATGTTTATCGACTATTTCTCTTCTCTCAACCTCTGAAATACTTGTCTAATATGTCGTAAATGTTCTTCCTTGGTTCTACTGAAAATTAAAATATCATCCAAGTAGACAATAACAAACTTACCCAAGAATTTCTTCAAAAACTCATTCATCAACCTCATGAAAGTACTTGGTGCATTAGTTAATCCAAAAGGCATGACTAACCACTCATACTATCCTTCATTTGTCTTGAATGCAATCTTCCACTCATCTCCTTCTCTGATTTTGATCTGGTGGTATCCACTCTTTAGGTCTATCTTTGTGAAATATTTTGCTCTGCTCAAACAATCCATGATATCATCCATCCTTGGTGATGGAAATCTATACTTGACAGCGATCTTATTGATTGTTCTTGAATCTGTACACATCCTCCATTCTCCATCCTTCTTTGGTGCTAGTACAACTAGTACCGCACATGGGCTTAAACTTTCTCTAATCAATCCCTTCCTCAACAGCTCTTGTATCTATCTATTTAGCTCTGCATTTTCTATTGGTGTCATCCTATGTGCTTCTATTTTTGGAAAACTGGCTCTAGGTATGAGATCCATATGATGATTGATGCTTCAAATTGGTGGCAATCCTTTTGGCACATTCTCTGATTCAATATCTTGGTATTTTGTCAATAATTTTGCTACTTCCTTCTATGGTGGTTCTTCTCCTTTTGTGGAAGTGTTTTCTATACTTTGGGTACCACACTTCTTTGGAATCAATGCAAAACACATGTTCTCACATCTCAATCCATCCAAAAATTTCCTTCCATCCACTAAACAGATCCTAGCATTTTCACATACTTCACTCTTGTGCTCTTCTTCCATAGCTATCAAGCTATGTCTCTTCCCATTTGATGTCACAGTGTAGGTATTCTTTCTCCCATCATGAATTGCCTTTCTATCATATTGCCATGGTCTTCCCAACAATATATGACATACATCCATCGACATGATATCACACAATACTTCATCATTATATGATCCTATATGAAATTTCACCAAACATTCTTCACTCACCAGTATCTTGTGTTCATCTTGAATCCACGCTATCTTGTAGGGATTTAGGTTCTTCAACCTCTCTAGATTCAGCTTCCTTACCATCTCTTTTGAAACCAAATTGTCTATACTTCCACTATCAATGATAACTTTACAACACTTACCTCCTAATTTGCATCTTGTTCAAAACAAACTTTTCCTTTGCGATGGCTCCTTAGTTGTTTCTACTTGCAACAAAGTTCTCCTAATAATCAATGATTCACCCTTTTTTGGTTTCCCTACTAAGCTTGGTGATCCAATCGGTTCTTCCTCTGCATATGCCGCTTTTGCACTATTCTCTAGTCTTTTGTTAATACTCCCTTGATGACACTCAAATGCACGGTGTCCTTTGCCTCCACACTTGAAATAGGTTCCTCCAAATGATCTCTTTTCAAATCCTCTTTCATCTCTCTAGTATCCTTCATTGTGGAAAGGATTATGACTTCCTCTATTGTCGTGGTAGAAACTTCTATCATCTCTCCCTCGGTGAAATGAATTGTTGTTTGTTTCCTCTTTGCAGTATGGGCTACTCTCCTTGTTTTTCTCCACATATGATCTTCCTTCACTACATCGTGTTCTACCTATTTTGAATTTTCCTCCTCTACCTCTCTATCTTTGCTCAAATCTATTTTTCAACTTTTCCTCAACTTTCAATACAAATTGATATTCCTCTTCCACTGTTGTCATCCTTACCAAACTTAGTTCTTCTTGAATGTTTATTCTCAGTCCATTTATTTACCACACCACTTTCTCCTTGCTTGCTTCACTATGTCTAGTCCTAATAATCAACTTGTGGAATTCTTTAGTGTACTCTTTCATTGTCTTCTCCTTTTGCCTTAGGTTTTGTAATCTCTTCATCAATTCGAGCTCATAGTCAGTAAGTATGACCTAATTCTTCAATTTTATCACCATTCTATCCCATTTTGTAATTCTTTCTTTTCCTCTCCTATTTCTATCCAACTAAACTTTTTTCCACCAAATAGTAGCATGTCCTTTCAACTTAGTTTTGCAAATCTCACTCTTTTCGGATCTTCAATTTCTTCATACTCAAAGTATTCCTCCATGCCATTTATCCAGTCAATCAACTCCTTAGGGTTCAAATTTCCTGCATAGTTTGAAATCTCCATTCTAGGTCTCTTACCAATCTTAGAAATAGATTTAAACATCATTACCTGATTCGATTCTTCTTCTTCCAGGGTTTCCACATTTAGGTTGGTAGCTAATTCATCATCATCACTTTCATCCTCATGTCTGGGGTTTAGACCTCTCTTTCTATCCTCTTCTACATCATCCAATCAAAATTTCATTGTTCTCATCATCTCTATCATTTCTTCCATTCTTTCGGCAACATTGGCCATACTAGGCATCCTCCTTGGTGGCATCTTTTCCTTGGATTTGGTGCAACTGTCTCAATTTGGCAATTTAACTACAAGGTTGTAACTACCTCAAAATTAGTGCTCGGTTGACAAACACATGTAAGGTGCCTTAGGTCAACGATCTATTCACTTCAAGATCTATTGGAATTCTTTCTCTCCCAAACGATTCATAAACTTCGCTCTAATACCACTTGGTGCAGTCATGGATGGAGGGTCCAGAAGTAGGATTGTCCTAGCATGCAGCCTTCGAGTAAACACAATGGAAAACATAAAGAATGGAACCATAAATGGAAATATATTGATTCAATATCGTAACTAGTTATAATCTTCATATGTTAGTAGTATACGGACTACAATGGGCTCACAAGCCTGTCCTCTGACTTGTTACAGTTTACATGAAAGATAGAGCTTTGAAGCGCTACTCCACAATCCACTATCCTAACTTCTTAGATAATCTAAACTTATTGATGCCTCTAACTACATCTAGTGAATGATTATATAGAAATTTTGGTTTCAAAGAATGATCTGCATTGGCCTTAGAATATTTCAAAGTTCAATGCTTAATGAAATGTGTAGGTCAGCCTAATTCCAATGGTAAAGCTTCCAATGTTGATGGATCACATTGCAGTTTAGGTGGAAGGTGCCTCCAGTCCTATAATGCCTTATGATATGTTCCATTAGGTGCTGCATGTCACAGGAACGTGCCACAACTCCATGTGTTATGCTAAATGTTGAATGTTCTAAATAGTGAATCCTGATGGAGCTTCTGACAGCGATAACTTCTGATAGATGATTGCAAATCTATTGAATTCCAGATATGATGTAGATGAACTATTGTAGAGTCTTACTCCTATGCCACAAACTAAGAAGTGATCATGCAGTCGAATGCGGTGCAATCCTTTGAGACTGAGCTGACTGAAATGCAAGAAAGAAAAGAAACAAAATGTTTTTGGTTGATGCAAGATTGCCTTTCAACCTGGGATGCTCCTACATCATTTTCACTCCTTATATGGACTTTACACATATCCTCAAACTTGTCTCAAGTGTTCCCACATGTGTCATCCATTTTGAATGGTTAGTTAGTTGGATACTTCCATTTTCCTTCTTCTTCTTTGCCCTACATATACAAGGAGTTAATTGTATTCTATTATTCACTTTGTGTGATAGTTTTTGGCATTATTGTGTGCATATTCATTTGTGGAAATTCTTGGTTTTTACATTCATCTTATTGCTACTTCAACATGGTATCAAAGCCATGAATTACAAATACCTTCCCATTTTTTATTGAATCCTACAAATAGCCCTATTGTAGGTACATCATGGAGCCAAATGAACATCATTGTTGAGTCTAAAAGGCTCAAGTTAGTTAAGATCACCTATCATTTTATCAATTTTTGACATAGGCAAAATTTACAATTTTTCCCCTATACCATACAGATTTTGTACGACTGTACAACCATACCTCTGCAAAACAAAATGATTGTTTTCAAATCAACATTTTCTTAATTCTCTAATTGGTGGCTTAGTTTTTGGCATGATCCATTGTTTGGTTTGTGGAATTTTGGCATCTATATTGGCATGATTTGAAGTTTCTAGGTGTCACCATTCCATTGGTATTTGTTGTAGGGGTTGCATTAACTAGTTTGTCTACCATTGGCATAAAACTCCTGCATAGATCGATCACTATTGGATGGAGCCACCAAGGCTTCATCTTCACCATTGCCTTTACGAAGGAATTTATAGTGCCACAAGTTTTTTTAATCAAGGGTTTGTTCATTATTTTGTTTTTGGGCGTTCATTTTGTAACAATTGTTTGATTATATTGATCAACAATTTCAATTGGATTGGAGTTTTATCTTATTTAAATATCAAGGGACCCCATCTACACCTACATAGGAGGCACCACTAGATGAAATCACTATAGGAGGTGCCACTATTGTAATTTCAAGCCTTCACTACTAATTGTCTCCCCAAGCAATTACAGTTGTTGTTAGCATTCAAACTGCCAGGTCACAGTTAGTGATCCTAGTTGTGGTTATACAAACTGTTGATGTCTTTATTACCCACTGTGGTTGCATTGACTATTGTCCTAATCATTGTGGTCAGCATAAATTACTAGAGGTTGCCACATATTACCACTAGAATCACCACTACTGCATCACCATCCACTAGCAGCATTGCCTTGTAGCCACCTAGTGGCCACTAAGGCATTGCCAACCCCTTTCTAAGTGCTTGCAAAGGGTTTTTTATTTTTATTTTGGCATAACTTGCACCCTAGGAGGTATTTCTCCCAAATTAATAGTTGACAAATAGTTGGTTTGTACACTACATTGTGGCAAAATTATTTTTCCAAATTTGTGCTATTTTTCACCTTTTTTGGCCTCTAAAGTTTAATTTTGCATTATTTTTCAATGGGCCATAAATTTTACCCCTAATATAAAAAAAATTGCAATTTTTTTGAAAATGATCAAAAAATTGCAAGGATTTTTGTATGTACATGTAATTTTTAGCCTTGGCAAGCCTACTTTTCTAAAAATTGTAAAATTTACCATGTGTTATAAACAATCAATTTAGGCTTCCACGTACAAATTTTAATCAAAACTTGTCAATTTTTATGGGGGATATTTTACAAAACTAATCAAACTTGGGGGAGTTTGTAAGGCACAATTTCATGTGCCTCTTTATTTTTCTGCATCATGGATCCTAAAATTGATCTCCTAACTCCACACAACTATCACACCTAGAAGATTAAAATGCAAAAACTCTTACAATCTAAGGGATTATGGTAAATGTTAAGTGGATAACTTTAATTTACAAGGGAGTATGAATAATTTGTCTATAGGAATAAATTAGATCAAGCCATGGGAATCATTGGGTTGCATGTGTCTGGAAACCTTCAACTCCATTTTGTAAATTGTACTTCACCTAAAGAAATGTGGGATAAATTGAATGAACTCTTTCGTACCATCATTTAATTTCATACTCTTCAATTAGATGTTGAATTGATGATACTATCCCTTGATGCCTTTCCTTCAATTGAGGACTTTCTGGTTAAGTTCAAATCTCTATTTTCTTGTCTTCAAGGTTATGGAAAAGAAAAATTAGATAAAGACTATGTGTTCTTGATCTTGTCTAAGTTGAAAAGCCCATATTAGGTCTTCTCTTCTACTTTCTACTCTGCAATGGATGCTCTTGGTGATAAATTTAAGATGCCAAATTTTAAAAGTTTTATTATAGACTCATAAGGGGACAATCTAAGTTACTCTCCATGGATAAAATCACCTCCTTTAAAAGTCAAGAATTAATGGCACAAACATCTAAGGGTAAAAGAAAGAAATACTCAAGACCTATGACAAAATCTACTTTAGTAAGTGAGAATCCCTCCAAGAAAAAGGACAAATATGATATGCAAGCCACTACCTCTTCTAATTCAAGTGGGCATGCCTCCAAGACAAAGAAGAAACTTAGAGGACCATGTTCTTATTGTGGACTACTAAGTCATGACATGAAATTTTGGCATCAAAGGATCAAAGCCTTGGAAGAGGCTATGAAGGAACACAACATTTATATTTCCAAACCTAGAAAAAGTAAAGCACTTACAACTATAGGTTTGGATTCATCCACATAGATTTGGATAATTGACTCGGGAGCCTCTCATCACATGACCAACTCATATGATCTACTTGAGCCTCTTTCTGATAGCTCTACATCTTAGATTACAATGGGTAACTCTACTTAGCTTCCAGTTTTGGGGCCAGGTACTATACAATTGACAAATGGTTACATTGAGGATGTGCTGTATGTTCTTGAGATTTCTACCAATCTTCTCTCCATATGCTGAATTTTCCATACTAGGAATGGGAAGACAATTGTGTTCTCACATGATGTAGTTATTAGAGAACTACAACATCTTGAGAAAATTGTTTCTTTAGGCAGAGTTGATCATGGGTTTAAATTGTATAAGTTTCATGGTTTTGAGTCATCTTATAGATCATCACACATTGCCCATGTAGATTATTTGAGTAGACTTTGGCTTGAGAGCTTTGGTCACACCAATTACAGATATCTAGAGTAGTTGCGTATAGATAAATGGTGCTTGGCCTTCCTAAGGTTTCATGCATAGAGGGAGTTTGTGAAGGTTGTGTCCTTAGAAAACCATTAGGAACCCTTCCCCAAGGGTAATCTCACTATGCTACAACCTTGCTTGAGTTGGTTCATAGTGACCTCATGACATTCCCAACTCCATTTTTTCTAAAGCAAAGTATGTACTCACTTTCATTGATGATTACTCTTGTTGTACATGGGTGTACTTTCTTAAGTACAAGAGTGATGTTTTCACCACTTTTAGGACCTTTAGGGTGTTCATGGAGAAGAAATTAGGTTCTTCTATTTGGCATATACATACATATAATGTGGAGAATATGCAAACCAGGATTTCAAGATTATTGCACTGAGCATAACATACAACATTAGTATTTGGTTCCCTACACTCATTAGCAGAATGGTGTCACTGAAAGAAAGCATAGAATAATAATGGAGATGGAAAATTGTATGCTTCAGGTATGGTCTATGATCCCATGTTTTGGGTTGAAGTAGTCAATTATGCCAACTATATTTAGAACCATACACCCCACAAGGCAATTTAGAATATCACTCTAGATGAGGCTTAGTTCAATATCAAGCCTAATGCTTCCTTCTTCATTGTATTTGGTAGTGAGGCTTGGGCATTAATACCGAATGGTCAACATAAGGCAATGGAGAAGAAGAGTCAACTATTCATTTTTGTTGTCTATTGTGAGGATGTGAAGGCTTATTGATTATTTTATCCAACCACTAGAGATGTATACTTTTGATGAGATTTCTAGTTTGATGAGTTCTTCACATAGATGGATCCTCCATCCACTTCTTCTTCCTTACTATGTATTCTACCTTCTTCATCACATGAGGATACTTCAAATGATGGTTCTGATCTACCACTAGCACCTCCTCCTACTCATGTTTTGCCTAGATGGTCTCGTAGTACTATTGAGGAGGCTAGACCTTTAGTTAGTGATCCTATGAGTTCTTCTTGCACACACTCACATATTTCTGGCACTAGTCTTTTGAGTCATGCTATATCTACTAATCCATAGAGCTTTTCAAAGGCTTATATTATTCTAGATTGGGATTGTGCTATGGTAGAGGAGTATTCTTCTTTGATGAAGAATAACACATGGGATTCAATTTCTCTTCCTAAGGGAAGAAATTTGGTTTGATGTAAGTGGGTGTACTACACCAAGTATGCATCCAATGGTTCTATTGAAAGGTACATGGACCGTCTTGTAGCTAAGGGTTTCTCTTAGGTTGAGGGTATTGACTACTCTGAGACCTTTTCCCCTGAAGGCAAGATGAATTCTATTCATGCTGCATCTCAGGGATGGCCAATTTTGTAGATGGATGTTAAGAGCACTTTCTTGTAGAATGATCTTCATGAGGAGATATATATGGAGCAACCTCTAGGATTTGTGCAAGACTCTTCACTTGTTTGAAATCTTTGATGTTCATTAAATGGTCTCAAACAAGCCCCTCAATCTTGGTATGAGAAGATTGATTGTTTTTTTCTTTCTTCTGGTTTCACCTGTTTCCACTTAGATCACACAGTGTATATTCAGAGACATTGAGATGACCTTTTGATACTAGTCTTATATGTAGATGATTTGATTCTCACTAGTAGATTCTCATCCATGGTTCAAGATATTCAACACATTTTGATGGATAAATTTGACATGATCGATCTCGGGATTCTACACTATTTTCTTAGTCTTTAGGTCCTACAGTCTATTGAGGGGATCTCCACATACCAGTAGAAGTATTCCATTGATTTGATTCATTGATTTAGCATGGCTGATTGTAAGCTTTCTGATGATTCAAATCCATGAATCATTTATTTCTTTATATTTCTGTTTCAAAAGACTTATAAAACATTATGGCATTTACATATATATTATTATAATTATATTTGTCTCTTGGATGGATTATGCACATGTTTAGTATTCATTTCCTTTTGATGCAATCTCTTCACTTATTTACTTGAATTACATTTTCAAAGTGCATATCTCATAAATTGTGGTATAAGTGGTTTATGTTTGCATGAGGATTACGACGGTGAGACTCCCAGTGGTCTACGGATCCCTTCGAAGCCCCTTTTCCTGCAAAGAGCCTAAACTCTAGATGGCTCCAGATGTCGTTACCCTCCAATAGAGCCATCCTCCCCTTGAGTTGATGACTATTACCAGCTGATCCTAGGGCTACCCAAAAGGTCCAGTAACACAAATATGACCCATGCCTCAATTGAAGCAATTGTTATGATCTAAGTCTCCATATCACTTCATTTTAGTGACTAACCTAAATAGTTGTTAGTTGGCATCAGTTCTAACTAAAGTCACTTCCACCAAAGTGCTACGCCATTCCAAGAAATCACTCAAAGTTCACCAACAACCAAGTCGATACAAATCTCTAATCTTCAATAACCTATAGTGGAATCATCCATGTAATAAATAAGCAACTGGCTTTAATTCTACTTCACTATAGTTAGGTTCACTGATAGTTATTTCCTTTTAATAAAGCTCGACTGTATAAATAGGAGCAAGTCATCTCTTTAAGTTAGTTCTAGATTTTGATAGCAAGTTATTAGTCTGTTTATATTTCTAGTTAGAGGAAAACTCCTTGTTTTTCCAGTTCTGTATCCATGTCCATTTCTGGACTTTGATTTAATGCAAATGAAGGGGGAATTCTTCTGAAAGTTTGTTCAAGCTCAGAGGATCATCTCCAGTTGGGAAAGTAGGGCCCGCTTCCCCAAACTGGAGGAGATCACTCAATATTTTTATGTAATTCTATTTTGTCTTTCTGTTTAGTGAGATTATTTGTGTATGCTAACTTTGTGATGTGTGCTCTCTTTTCTACATAATTGTTTAGCTAATTGTCACCTACAGGTTTGTTTTATAAATTTTGAAAATACCAAAAATAGGATTGTTATTTTATCAACATTGATATGTTCAGAGTGTCTCATTGCTGTGACTTGACAATGGATTCAATTACTTTGAAGATCTGTTTCATCACTTAAGATAGTTTCCTTCTAGCAATTTAACTAGTTTCTTTTCAAAGCAAGTGTGTTTATTTTTCTAGCAATTAGACTAATTTTCTTTCAAGCAAGTGTGTTTATTTCCAAAACAATTAGAATAGTTTCTTTCCAAGTATGTGTGTTTCCTTTCAAGAAAATAGATAGTTTCTATTCCTTGCATGTGTGTTTATTTCCGCAAGTTGAGTAAATCAGACTTTGTCCACCAACCACTGATCGGATTCACTCCAAAATCCCCACACAAAGAGTCTTGTCATAGATCGCTCTAGACACCTCCAGATTGATAATTAAATGATGATGAATTAACAAACGCTACTATGACCTCATCACTTTCTCTCACACCATTTTAGTCTAGTGCTTCTTTGACTGCTACTTGCACCACACCTTATATTGATGCTACTTTGTATAGAGGGCTTGCTTCCCCAAACTGGAGGAGATCACTCAGTATTTTTATGTAATTCTATTTTGCCTTTTTGTTTAGTGAGATTATTTGTGTATGTTAACTTTGTGATGTGTCCTCTCTTTTCTGCATAACTATTTAGCTAATTGTCACCTGCAGGTTTGTTTTATAAATTCTAAAAATATCAAAAATAGGATTGTTATTTCATCAACACTGATATATTTAGAGTGTCTCATTGCTATGACTTGACAATGGATTCAATTACTTTGAAGATCTGTTTCATCACTTAAGATAGTTTCCTTCCGGTAATTTAACTAGTTTCTTTTCAAAGCAAGTGTGTTTATTTTTTTAGCAATTAGACTAATTTCCTTTCAAGCAAGTGTGTTTATTTACAAAACAATTAGATTAGTTTCTTTCCAAGTATGTGTGTTTATTTTCAAGCAAATAGATAGTTTTCATTCCTTGCATGTGTGTTTATTTCCGCAAGTTGAGTAAATCAGACTTTGTCCACCAACCACAGATCGGATTCACTCCAAAATCTCCACACTAAGAGTCTTGTTGTAGATCGCTCTAGACACCTCTAGATTGATAATTAAATGATGATGAATTAAAAAATGCTACTATGACCTCATCACTTTCTCTCACACCATTTTAGTCTAGTGCTTCTTTGACTACTACTTGCACCACACCTTGTATTGATGCTACTTTGTATAGACATTGGTTGGTATTTGTATTTGACCCACATCATGCTGATGTCACCTTTATTGTTGGGATTGTCTCCCTCTGTTCTCATAACCTGAATTAGATTCATTTGCAAGGAACCAAGTGTATTTTGAGGTATATTTTGGGCACCACACATCTTTGCATTTAGTACACACCAAGAGATTCTCATATAGTAGGCTTCACCAATTCAGATTGGGCTAGTGATGTTGAATCATGGAAGTCCACTTTTGGTTTTATTTTCTACCTTGGTTTTGATTCAGTTGCATGGTCTTGAAAGAATCAATCCCCTATTGCATTATCATCCACTAAGGTTGAGTATTGAGATGCAATAATTTCTAGCCAGGAGGTTCTATGACATTGATAGCTTATGATAGAGTTTGGTCTACCACCTGATCATCCTACTATTCATTTATGTGATAAAAAAGTGCCATTCACATTTCTTGTAACCCAGTTGAGCATTAGAGGATGAAGCACATTGAGATACACATGCATTTCATTTGAGAACTTATCCATGATGCTGTTCTTTCTTTAGAGTATTTGTCTACTCAGAAGTAGATTGTAGACATCTTTACTAAACCTTTAGCATTTCCTCAATATCTTGAGGTACAACATATGCTTGGGGTGAAGGAAGTTGACCTTGGGGGGTCATCTTAATTCCTCCTTCCTTTGTATTTGTCTCTTTTTTAGAGAGGAGTTTTTTCCCATTGGGTTATCACTTTTTCTCAACTTGTGAGACTTTTTACTTTATAAGGGTACCTCATCAAGCCTTATTTTTGGGATCCATTTTTCAATGTTTAGATTTCTCCATAAGTATCACTTAAGAGGGGTGTTAGTGTGAAAAGAGGTTTTACTTATCTAGTTTGCATCTACCTAGTAGTTCTGTTCACATCACACTTAGGCTCACTTAGAGGCTTTTTAGTTTTTTGTCTCACCTCATATGGAATTGACACATGTCCTCACACTTGTCTCAAGTGTTCCCACATGTGTCATCCATTTTCTAGAGTTAGTTAATTGTCTACTCCTACCTTACTTTTTCTATTGTCCTACATATACAAGGAGTTCATTGTATTCTATTATTCACTTTGTATGATAGTTTTTGGCATTATTATTCACATATTCATTTGTGGAAGTTGGTTTTTACATTCATCTTATTACTTCTCCAACACAAATGAATTAGCTTGTTTGTAGGTTGTAATATTGTTTTGCCCTGACTTTTCTCTATTTTCTCTTGATTTGAGAACATAGTCAGCAACCTTGAAATATTTCCCCTTTTCCCACTTGTCGAACCATCATTTGATAATCTCCTAATGTTTACTCATTTGAGAATGGACAACCTTTTTTTTTTCCCTTGAATTGAAGCATCTCAACCAATCTTACTATCACTATGTTGTTTTCATTAATTTCTAGTTTGCAGATGATTTCAAGAGCCAAGAGTTTAATTGAACTAGGCAATGTGGCCTCTTTATCATAGACCAAAGCATAAGGGAAGTCCCTAAGGATTGTCTAAGTGTGGTTCTATTTTCCCATAGATATTTGTTTAGGTGTAAGAACCATTACCTTTTGGACTTTGAGCTAGTTCTCTTGATGATTCTTAATAGAATTTTATTGGCTTGATTGGGAAGTCCATTTCCTTGAGGGTAGAAATTTGATGAAGCATTCAAATATATTCCATGTTTTTAAGGAAAATTTAGTGATGCATACTTCAATGAATGTCTTGGCATCATCAATAATTATGATCTTGGGGGTGCCAAATCAATTATCATCCCTTCAAGGAAGTGAAGAATAAATACCTCATTTGATTCTTTCAATGATATGGCTTCAATCCACATGGTGAAGTAGTTATTAGCCATCAATATGAACCATGGACAATGATTGATGGAGGATTGATCACTCCTATGGGATCCAAACTCCATAGAGAAAAAGGTTGATCCACAAAGATAGGCTTCAAGGGGAGTGTTTCTTTCTTCTACTTTCTAGTATAGAACTGACAATTCTAGCAATTTATTGCCAAATTGTGACTATTTGAGAACAATTGAGGCCAATAGTACCCCACTCACATATTTTTGTTACTATGGTCTGAGTTGACTAATGCCCACCTAATAAACCTTGGTGAAATTCCTTGAGAAGCATTAGGACCTTTTCTTTCTCCACACATCTTAATAGTAGTACTTTGTCAAATTTTTTTGAAGTGGATACCTTATATCATCTAGAATTATGATAATTTTAGCCTGTATTCTCTTCACTTGTCTAGATGTAGATTTCTATTATCCTGTTATCCTCAAATTCAGCTATGCTCAATTTGTAGGATGACCCCTACGAAACTTGTCTGTTTTGTAGCCTACAACTCTAAGCATGCAAAATGAGGCAATCACATTTGCCCTCGTGCGTGGTCTCCTAGCCTTAGAACATTCCTCTGAGTATCAACCTTCGTTGGTTTGTTGGAATTTGCAAGATTGACCCAATTACAAATTTCATTTTCGCAAGTTAGGAAAATTTATGTTAATGCATGGTCAGCATTGTTTGCCACCATTGCATCTTAAAGGAAATTTTGACATGCAAGGTTGGAAAATTTCACTAATCCTGCATGTCCCTTTTGTCTAAGTTACATGGTTGGCAAATTTCACCGACCATGCAACTTTTACACGAGTGTAATTAATGCCCTTCGTTTAATTTCATTTAGGGTTTTAAAAGGTGATTTTAGTGTTTTATTTCTATTATTTTCTTTTCTCCTTGTCGTATTCATCTTCTTGTTTCATTGAAGAGAGCTTGCTTCAATTCATACACAGTTCGTAAGTGGATTCAATAGGCCTTTTGGTTACATTTTGTCATTTTCATCTTTCATCCAGGTATGTATCTCTTATTTGCGTTCCTCCTCTTCCTTTTACATTGTAATGTATTCATTTTGTATTTCTAGGGTTTGCTTAATTCTTGGTGTTGATTGATTAAAATCATTCTTTTTGTGATCTCTGTTCCACCTCATAAGATAACTAAAACCCTAGTTTTTAAACCATAACATCCTTGTTTCCATTTTTTTTGTTTATCATGTTTTAAGTTATGATTTTTAGCTTTCTCTTTTGTGGATCAATCAATTTTTTTCACTGATTGATCATTCTTTTGAGTCGAACCATTGTCAATAGTTTGTACTGTCATTTCCTCTGGTTTGCACAAATATAATGGTGATTTATTTTTACCACCTTTTATATGGGTTTTGCGTCAATGTATGTTCGACAATTTTTACTGACCATACTTCTCTTAACAATGACCATGCAAAACATAATCCCATGTAGGGTCGGTAAATAAGCATTTGACCTACGCCTGTGTATGGTCGGTAAATTTTACCAACCTTACACTTTACTTTTGTGAGTTCACGCAAGTTTCAAACACCATGCATGTTCGACGAATTTCACCGACCATGCATACACTTGTTTGATTTACCCCTATGCATGGTCAGAAAAATTTGCCACCCATGCAAAGACCTTGCTAACAAGTTTTACCCCATGCAGGGTCGGTAAAATTTATCGATCATGCATATCCTTCTAAAAGCCTTACTCTATGCACAATTGACAAATTTTACTGAATCTACAAACACTTGCAAATTTTACCTATATGCAAGGGTGGCAATGCACAAAACCAATACAATACCTCCAGTATGCAGAGGCGTTGAATTTTAGCACTCTTACACTCATTTTCCCAAAATTTCTCTAACACTGGGAAATTTTCCCATTTCAACTAATTGCCTGCTTTTGCTCATTTGTTTGCCTCCATCACACTCTAGCCTCTCAAAGCTCATGTCATTAATTAAAATTTCCCCATCATTGTAGTTTCCAATCAAGAAAATTTTCCTAACACTACAAAACCCCATGATTTTGTGTTGCAGTCTCTTGTGCACACATCTCGAGTGTCATGCCCACATTTCCCATGTGGTCACGACACGTAACACACGTGTCATGTCCACATTTGTCATGTGGTCATGACATAAAATATAAAAAATTTTCCACGCATCCCTAGAAACCCCCTCGCACGTGTTAGCGTGCTCGGTGGCAATACACATAAGGCGTAAACATGTCAATCAAACACGGGGTACTGTGTTCACATGCACAATCCCCTACGTGATGATAACCAACTAAGGGGGTCAATGTAGCGTGATAAGTGTCACCATTAGGGTTAGGATCGATTGATCGAAACCCTAAGTTGTCCTAGGTGAGTGACGGATTTCGACACGAGTCGAAATCAAAACCCTAATACTATTGCATTAAAAGAATAAATAACAACTTAATCAAACAAGTAGTTTGCGGAAACATTAAAATAATAGTCAACACAAGGTTTAAATTGCCTAAGAAAGTTAACTCTAATTCTCAAAAAAATCTAACAGCATAACACCTCTAGGGCGTGTATAGGAATTATTTTAATTAAGAAAATTCTAACCAAATGTTCACTAAGCTCATTAAAATTGATTAAATGAAATAATTATGCTAGGGAGAATAATTTGTCGCACTAAGGTTCTCTAATTAATAACTAGATTAAAAATTAATTTAAATAATAACCTACTTTGATTAAATCCAAACATACGATTAAATAAATTAAATCGACCCTATAACAATAAAGTTGCATTATTAATCCTAAGTCCAAAATTAAATAAAACTCCAAATCATTTAATTATTACAAAATATCTCCCAACTCTATTTAATAAACTCTAATTGGCCCAAGCCAAATAAATTAATAAAACATAATTTTCTAAACCTTAATTAAACGAATTAACAACAATTCAAAAAATAATTTAATTAAAAACCACACTTAATGTAAAATTTACCCCTTCCCACAAGGCCCAAGGCAACCCAATAAAAATTTAATAAGAAAATCCCAAGTTGAAAAGGGAAGGGAAAAAATAATAACTTCTAATTTTAAAATTATGCCCTAAAAGCTCCCGAATAAAAAATCAATTTCCTTATGTACAAGAAATAAAACCCTAACCCTATCCTCATTTCTCTATTATTTTCTTTTCTCTATTTTGTTTTCTCATTTCTTTGTTTTTTTTTTCTCTTTCTTGTGTTGCAGGTTTAAACACAGGGCAGCCATGGAAGATTGCCCACGGAGTGAATTATGTGAGTATGTACTTAAGGAAACACTAGTTTCTTTTTATTATATATATATGATTGAAGAAAACACACACACACACACACACAGAGATCTGATTGAAGAAAACACACACACACACACATATATTTTTCCTTAAAAATAAAATGCATTTGTTAGTGATGCAGGGTAAACCCTTAGCCGATGGCCGAATGCACAGGCATAGCGACCGCAAGGGTATCAACGACGGACTGCATTTTTTTTATTAAGGGCAAACAATATGCAACAAAAAGAAGGGGGGGTGGGGAGCAGATTCTCCACCCACCTCCCACCGCATGGTGGAAGGTGGGTGGGGGGTTCATTCCGACCCCATCTCTATTACACAACATATAATCTGTAGCAAGAAACGTTGGGGGCGGCGCCCCCCAACCCGACCCTTAAACAATTTTTATTCTTTAAAAAAAAATGCAGTCAATACTGCTAAGCCGACAGGGTTTTGGTCTACAAAAAAATAAATTTTGTTATTTAGATTTTTCATTAAATATCTATCAGTTTATATATATATACTCAGAGATATATCCACACAATCCTCAAAAAAATAATCTTTTCCAACACTTAACAAATCACACACACATATGAACTTGGTAAACCCACAGTTACATCAATTAGAATTTTTTTTTCCAGCAAGCTACATTGTATATATAATATAAAATATATATACATTTATATATATCTATATATATAGATAATTATATGTGTGTGTGTGTGTGTGTGTGTGTGTGTGTGTGTGTGTGTGTGTGTGTGTGTGTGTGTGTGTGTGTGTGTGTTTATATAAATATATACATAAAATATATTCTCCCAACATAATCTTTTTTTTTGTATATATATATATATATATAATGAAATATACACATTTGCAATTTTAGATAAATATGAATTTCAATATGTACATGAGACAACATTTTTACCAAAACATTTCTTTTTCCAACATAGACATAAAAGATTTAATTTATGATCTATATATTTTTTTTGTAAAGATTAAAACAACTCTAAAATTTCTCTTTTTTTCTTAAAACTATACTACAACAACAACAATTTAATTAAAGCATAAATTTTAAAAGGAACAACTTATATCTTTCATTTTCCTGAAAACATAATCAAATGAGAACTAAGATTAAATATATTTTGACAACAACACATCAAGCAGATTATTACATCTTTATAACTTCTAAAAATAGAGTAAACACCAAAATAAAATTATTTAAACTTTACATAATAAGAGAGTAATTTTCTCTCTTTCTTTGAAACAAACTATACAAGGCCCATCTTGGCCAAGGCTCTCAATAGCCAAAATAGCAACAATGATCATAACTTTTAAACACCTCCTCCAAGCTCCCAAGCCAACAATAACACCTACAAGATACAAAACAAAGGAGGGAAACCAAGCCACACAATACCGCTCTCCTCCCTACCATAGACTCACTAATGAGTCACCCTTGAGCTTGGAGGTCATCCACACACAAGGATTCTTCACTCCAAACACAACAATACACAAACCAACAAAACATGAAGAACACCCATAGGTTAAACACAACACAAAACTCATAGAAATGAATTTGAAGGGGTAGGGGAGTGGACATGACTCAACTCTAGAGGCCACTCCAAATATCTCAAATAGCTCAACACAAACAAGGCCTCAAGCCCAAATATTTATACCAAGAACTCATATATTCTTCCTTGGCACTCATGCCATACAAAATTCTCATACTCATAATCTTGCCCTCAAGGCCAAAATACCAACACTAGGAAGTGACCTCAAGGAGGTTCACTCCTCCCCCACCCCACACATGTTGAGCATTTTCTCCAAATGGAGAGGCTCTTACAAACACCCTCAAAACCCCACAACAACAAAACATAAAACACACACAATGCAAACACACAAGTAAAGTAAATACATAAGGAAAGGCATCAAGCCTTGAATCCTACCTTGATAAGCCCAACAAGGAAGATAGTTGAAGAAGAGCCCTTTCCAAATCCATCTCCAAGTCCTTCCTCCAAAAGTGCCTCCAAAAAAACTCTCTAACTCTTCCCCCAAAATTCAAATAAAATGAAAAATGTAATGAAAACAACAACCCTCTCCCTCCCTTCAAGAGGGATTAAAATAGGCTATCTTCATGAGCCTTGAGGAATGAGAAGGTGACACATGTCACCTTCTCCTTCCTAACATCCACTTGCAAGCTTCATGGAATGTGTGGGTGACACATGTTACCCTCCCATTCCACCAAGTCTTCCGCCCTCCACTTGTACTCTCTTACACATGTGTGAGAGCAAGGTGGAGCCCAAAAAGGATGAGGGTACTACAAGTGTTCCAATCCTATCCTCCCATGAAAGCCCACAAAACCCCAAGGTACTCTCACCAATGTGTGAGGGCCTTGGATTTGGGTCCTCTACAATTAGGGGTCTTGAAGATTCCCCAAGCCTTTAATGCAAGGTACCCCAAAGCTTTGGAATGAGGTGTGGATAAGGTTGAAGGTTTGACCCAACCTTCCACTCCTCCCCAAACTTCCATTTTCGTCACTTTACTTTAGGGTGAAATTTAAGTGACCAAATGGGAGTTATCCTAGGGTTAGACAAGTTCAAATGGTCCCTAGACCCTAGGGGTACAACCTCGGGTCACTTTTAACCTAATTTGAGCACCTTAAGGTGTATAAAATCACATGAAAATGGGTCACAAAAATTAAAACAAAAATAAAGTCAAATAAACATTACACATTCACAACACTAATAAAATCAACTGAAAAAGGGTAGACCTAGCCCACAAGACACCATACACCAACATTACGAAAATTCATCATGCATTTACATAGTTGATCTTGGTTCCTCTTGGAACTAGATTGGTTCAACACGGGATTTTACAAAATGTGTGGGATGATCTCCGATTTTTTGTGGCTTGGGAAAATCACTTGCGCACTTAAACAAAAGATTAATTTGACATGTATATCATAGAGGAAGCAAGGAAAAGCATACACTCACACCATCACATGATCATATAAAACATCATAAAAATTACATCATATTTAGATTCATAATTTGCATTTCTATAAACCATCTCAAGATAAAAATCGCATAATAAATCTATAACATAATCTCAAAACTAGTATCTCAAATAATATCATAATGCATATCACATGTCTAATCATCATTAGTGAACCAACTCAGGATCTAGTCTCGTCACAACATACTAAGCATAACTAACCGAAATAAAGAAATATAGTCTAGAAAGTCTGTATATCAGGATCTACAGTCCCCAAATGTATAAAGTATCTCCAACAGTAACTATGAAATGATCAAAATAAGGGAGTGAAATAATGGGCCTCACATCCTCCCCCCTAAGACTAAACTTCCTCCTAGAAGTCGTCAAAGAGGTGAGGATAAAGTGTCCTTAATCTAGCCGCATCCTCCCATGTCACAATGACCTCATTGTACCTATCCCACTGAACCCTAACCTAGTCTAGCTCTCAACCTCGAAGGCCCAATATCCGATAAGCCAATATGCGAATTGGCTCTAAAGCCAACTGTCTGTCCGCCTCTACCTGTAGAGCACTCCAGTCCAATACATGAGATAAATCAGATATGTAACACCGCAAAACAGATACATGAAAAACATCGTGGATGAATGATAGGTTAGGTGGCAAGGTTAGATGGTAGGCTACGAGTCCTATCCGCTCCAAGATCTCAAAAGGCCCAACAAAATGTGGTGTGAGCTTAGAGCCCTTTCCATAATGGATTGGACTCTTGTGTGGCCGCACTCTCAAGAATACTCTGTCCCTGATTGAGAAGCTCCGATTTGATCTCTTAGCATCGACATTCTTCTTTTATCGATCCTGTGCCTCCTAAGGTCTCTGCCTAATCAAGGTCACTTGCTACTCCATAGCCTACACCAACTCTGGCCCAATAGCAACCCTGTCCTCTATCCGGTCCCAACTCAACGGTGTCCTGCAAGGTCTGTTGTACAAGGCCTGAAAAGGAGGCATACCCAACGAGCTGTGATGCTCATTATTGTAGGCAAATTCAACTAGATATAGATACTTCTCCCATCTAGACTGGTGATCCATAACGTACATAAGGAGCCTATCCTCTAGAACGTGATTCACCCTCTCCGTCTGACCATCTGTCTCTGAGTGATAAGCTGAATTGAAGTTGAGATGTGTGCCCAACGCCTGCTGTAATGCCCTCCAAAAGGATGATGTGAATAGTGAGTCTCTATCAGAATTAATACGGCAAGGTACTCCATGTAATCTAACAATCTCATCCAAGAATACTCTTGCCACTGATGGTGCATTGTACGTCATGCGTACAGGTGAGAAATGCACTACCTTGGTCAACTTGTCAACCATCACCATTATGGCATCATGGCGGCGAGATGACATAGGAAGACCAACAATGAAATCCATGGAAATGGTGTCCCATTTCCACTCAGGCATCTTGTGAGGGTATAAAAGACCTGCTGAATGTTAATGCTCGACCTTGATCCTCTAGTACTTAAGGCATTGAGCAACATACTCTGCAATATCTCATTTCATACCCACCCAATGGTACAACTGTCACAAGTTGGCATGCATCTTCTTCACTCCTGGGTGTACTGCATAAGGTGCTCTATGAGCCTCTGAGAGAACTACTGCACATACGGGGTACATAGATGCATTGTCGATGTCTAAGAAGCCCATCTGCCTCAAGGGAATATCCTACAGACTTACCGACAAGGGCTCTCTGTGACTGGATCTCCTATTACACCTCAAGAAACCACTCATCCTTAGGCAGATGTTGTATGGTGCGCCCTCTTAAGTCCACACTCAAGGTCAAGGTCAGGATCTCACGGTGGCTTTGACTCAATGCATTAGCAACCATGTTCTCCTTCCCTTTGATGTAGTGGACATCAAAGTCTTACTTGCAAAGAAACTCCATCCAATGCTGCTGGTGGGCATTCAGATTCGGCTGCGTGAATATGTACTGTAAGCTGTGGTGATCTAAATGGAGCTCAAAGTGATGACCTAGTAGAAAGTGTCTCTAACAAACTAGAGCATGAACCGCTACTACAAACTCTAAATCATGAGTGGGGTAGTTCAGCTCATGGGTCTTGAGATTTCACGACTCATACGTGATCGCACTACCACCTTGCATAAGCATAACTCCCAAACCCTCTAGTGATGCATCAGTACAAACCATGAAATCCACTGCTAGATCAGGAACTACTAAGATGGGAGCACTGGTAAGATGCTCCTTACGGACCCCAAAGGCCCTCTCGCACTGCTCAGTCCAAGTGAAGCTCTTCCCTTTCTGTTGAAGGGAAGTGATGGGGTGCGCTATCCTAGAAAAGCCCTCAACGAATGTGCGGTAATACTCAACTAACCCCATGAAACTCCTGACCTCTGTCACATTGGTGGGTGTTGGCCAATCTTTGATAGCCTTGATCTTTGATGGATCTATAGAGATACCATCACCAGACAGGATGTGCCCCAAATACTGCACCTCGGATCTAAAAAAGGCACACTTCACCAAGTTGCCAAAAAGTTGCTGCTCTCTCAAGCACTACAAAACCTAACCTAACATAAGTGCTCCCCATACTCCTCTTCGGTCCACGAGTAGATCAAAATATCAAGGAAAATTATCATGAACTGATCCAAGTATGGAACACCTCGTTCATGAGACTCATGAACACTACAGGGGCATTTGTCAAGCCGAAGGGTACCACAATGAACTCATAGTGGCCATATCAAGTCCGGAAGGCAGTCTTATGGATGTCCACCTCTGTGATGCATAACTGATGATAAGTAGACTTTAGGTCAATCTTAGAGAACACTTTGGATCCCTACATCTAGTTGAAAAGATCATCAATCCTAGGTAGAGGATAACGGTTCTTCACCATCACCTTATTAAGCTTCCTATAATCTATGCACAAACGAAGAGACCCATCGTTCTTCTTCACAAAGATGACCGGTACGCCCCACAGTGAAACACTAGGTCAGATGTGCCCCTTCTCAAGCAACTCCTTTAACTGCAACTTAAGCTCTGTGAGCTCATGTGTGGTCATCCTATAGGGTGCACGAGACACTGGCTCGACACCTGACACTAGATCGATGTGGAAGTCTACCTCTCTGTGAGGTGGCATACCTAGTAACTCTAGTGGAAAGACATTAGCAAACTCCCTCAAGATCGGATGGTCATCTAAAGATGCCTCTGGCTCATCTTCTGATTTGTTGCTAACAGTGATGGAAAACAACTGACATCTCTTCTGCATGCAACACTTAAGCTGCTGAGAGAATATCATATGAACTGTCATGGGCTTCTGAATGCCCACTACCTCGACTGATGTGCCATGATCATCTAAGCAGTTAATCACCTTTCAGCGACAATCTAGCTTGGCTCTATGAGCCGCAAGCCAATCCATACCTAAAACTACACCATAGGATCCTAAGGGCATAACCCTAAGGTCGCATACTGTAGTGAAGGCCCCCAAAGATAACTCGCAATCCTGAACTAATGCATCTACTGACATCTTGGCCCCAGTGGCCAACTCAACCTCCCACCTATCGCCCTACCTAGAGGCCACCAGCCTGCAATGCTCCACTAATGATGGAGATATAAATGAATTAGTAGCGCTAAAGTCAAATAAAATAGCAACCCCAATCATACTTGCTATCTCAATCACTGAGGCCTGTAAGTCAGCCTGGCATTTATCAACCGCTGCAAACATGCGGTGGGATCTACCCACATCTCCAACTGTCTGCTTTGATCCTCCTACACGAGGCTGTCCCCCTGCCATAAAGCCCTATGGGCACTCTCTGGCTAAATGTCCTGCCCCACCACAAACATAGCATGTGCCCCGAGCTTGAATCTATCCAGTCTGTGTCCTACTACTCTGTTGCTGTCCAATCTGACCCGTGGACCCCTGAGAACCACTGTATGACTGCTGTGATCTAGCGGGTCCTGTAGGTGGTCCCTGCTATCGTTGATCCCTACATGGGCCCTGCTGCTGCCAACCACATTTATGACCTCCCTGTGCCCTCTGCTGGGGTCTGGACCTCTGCTGATACTGCTGCTATTACTACTGTGGAGGCCTAGGAGGTAACGGTGCATAACTAAATCCTCCTCTCTATGGTGGTGGTGGTCAGTGGAAACTCTGCTGCTGTTGCTGGCTACGATCCTGAAACCGGGGATGTGAACTTTGACCTCATCCCTGAATCTCATCTGCGATGTATGCCTTCTTGGTAGCCTCACTCAGGGTCTGGGGGTATGCCATGCGCACTAGTCCTAATATCCCATGATTTAAACCCCTGATAAATTCATGAACCAAAAGTTTTTCATCATGGAGTTACTCTACATACCGTGACAACTCAATGAACCTACTCTCATATTGTGCTATAGTATCTAACCTCGCTTCTGCAAGTCATGGAACTCATCAATCCGACACTGCCTGTAATGGTTTGATAAATAATGTGCATTAAAGTGCTCAATGAAAGTGTCCCATGAAAGAGTATCCAAAGATAGGTGGCGCTTGCACTCCTTAGTGCACCATCATGTCACTGCTGCGTCTCTCAAAAGGTGAACTGCCACACGTGCCTTTGTGTTGCCCTCGTAAGGATGCAATGCAAAGCACCTATCTAAACTGATAAGCCAAGCCTCAGCCTCGGCTCCCTCTGTGGTCCCTGCGAAGGTGGTGGATTTAGCCTAAGTAAGTCTCTGATGGGGTCCCCTCAGTCTCTGTGTCCTCTGATAGGCTCATCCACACCCTCTCGCCATCCATAATCATAAGGTCCATGATAAACCTGCTCTATCCTCATAGCCTCCTCTCGCCTCACATGATGTAGAGGACTCCTGCTACGAGCTTTGTAAGCTGAACCAACCTCCTCTATTGTGGTGACAGGTATCTTTACATAAGGCTCTACATGTGGCGCCACTCGCCGCTCGACACGGGGCTCTACACGCTACTCAGCATGTGGCTCCTCTCGCAGATCAACGCAAGGCTCAACATGCGGTTTGATTCGCGGCTCTATTGTGGCTGGTGGTAACCTCTCCAACACTACCTGTAATGCCTGTAAGATCTGTGGTCTGATATCAGGTGCGAGTGGTGCCTGTGGTGCCGGCGGTCCCTGACCCTCAGCTGATGAGTCGCTATGTACGTCCACGGACACAGTGGCGCATGAACGCACTCGCCTCATTCTGGGTGGCATCCTACAAGAACAAAGTATTTACGAATTAGAAGAATTTGCAGAATAACAATGTGCCCAAACAAGACAAGTGTCTAAACTTGGGCTCTGATACCAAATTGTCATGCCCACATTTCCCATGCGGTCACGAAATGCAACACATGTGTCATGTCCACATTTGTCATGTGGTTATGACACAAAATATCAAAAATTTTCCATGCATCCCTAGAAACCCCCTCACACGCGTCAGCGTGCTCGGTGGCAATACACATAAGGCATAAACATGTCAATCAAACTCGGGGTACTACATTCACATATGCAATCCCCTATGTGATGATAGATGACTAAGGGGGTCAGTGCAACGCGAGAAGTGTCGCCATTAGGGTTAGGATCGATTGATTGAAACCCTAAGTTGTCCTAGGTGAGTGACAGGATTTCGACACGAGTCGAAATCAAAACCCTAATACTATTGCATTAAAGGAATAAATAACAACTTAATCAAACAACTAGTTTGTAGAAACATTAAAATATTACTCAACACAAGGTTTAAATTGCCTAAGAAAGTTAACTCTAATTCCCAGAAAAATCCAGCAGCATAACACCTCTAGGGTGTGTATAGGAATTATTTTAATTAAAAAAATTCTAACCAAATGTTCACTAAGCTCATTAAAATTGATTAAATGAAATAATTACACTAGGGAGAATAATTTGTTGCACTAAGGTTCTCTAATTAATAACTAGATTAAAAAATAATTTAAATAATAATCTACTTCGATTAAATCCAAACATACAATTAAATAAATTAAATCGACCCTATAACAATAAAGTTGCATTATTAATCCTACGTCCAAAATTAAATAAAACTCCAAATCATTTAATTATTACAAAAGATCTCCCCAACTCTATTTAATAAACTCTAATTGGCCTAAGCCAAATAAATTAATAAAACATAATTTTCTAAACCTTAATTAAACGAATTAACAACAATTCAAAAAATAATTTAATTAAAAACCACACTTAATGTAAAATTTACCCCTTCCCAAAAGGCCCAAGGAAACCCAATAAAAATTTAATAAGAAAATCCCAAGTTGAAAAGGGAAGGGTAAAAAGAATAACTTCTAATTTTAAAATTATGCCCTAAAAGCTCCCAAATAAAAAATCAATTTCCTTATGCACAAGAAATAAAACCCTAATCCTATCCTCATTTCTCTTTTATTTTGTTTTCTCATTTCTTTATTTTTTTTCTCTCTTCTTGTGTTGCAGGTTTAAACACAGTGTAGCAATGGAAGCTTGCCAACGGAGTAAATTATGTGAGTATGTACTTAAGGAAACCCTAGTTTTTTTTATTATATATATATATATCTGATTGAAGAAAAAACACAGAAGAATAACCCAGAAAGATACACAACGACATATATATATTTTGCCGTAAAAATAAAATACATTTGTTAGTGATGCAAGGTAAACCCTTGGCCGATGGCCGAATGCACAGGTGTAGCGACCACAAGGGTATTGACGACATACTGCATTTTTTTTATTAAGGGCAAACGATATGCGACAAAAAGAAGGGGGAGGGGAGCGAACCCCCCACCCACCTCCCACCGCATGGTGGAAGGTGGGTGGGGGGTTCGTTCCCCCCATCTCTGTTACACAGCATATAATCCGTAGTAGGAAACGTTGGGGGCGTCAGGCCCCAACCCGACCCTTAAACAATTTTTTTTCTTTTAAAAAAAAATGCAGTCAATACTGCTAAGCTGATAGGGTTTTGGTCTACAAAAAAATAAATTTTGTTATTTAGATTTTTCAATATATATATGAACTTGGTAAACCCACAGTTACATCAGTTAGAAAAAAAAACATATTTTCCAGCAAGCTACATTGTAAATATATATATATATATATATATATATATATATATATATATATATATATATATATACCAAAAAAAAGAAAGATTATGTTGGGAGATTATATTATATATATATACACACACACACATTTGCAATTTCAGATAAATATGAATTTCAATATGTACATGAGACAACATTCTCACCAAAACATTTCTTTTTCCAACATAGACATAAAAGATTTAATTTTTGATCTATATATTTTTTTTTGTAAAGATTAAAATAGCAACTCTAAAATTTCTCTTTTTTTCTTAAAACTATACTACAGAGGCAACAATTTAATTAAAGCATAAATTTTAAAAAGAACAACTTATATCTTTCATTTTCTTGAAAACATAAGCAAATGAGAACTAAGATTAAATATATTTTGACAACACATCAAGCGGATTATTACATCTTTATAACTTCTAAAAATAGAGTAAACACCAAAATAAAATCATTTAAACTTTACATAATAAGAGAGTAATTTTCTCTCTTTCTTTGAAACAAACTATACAAGGCCCATCTTGGCCAATGCTCTCAATAGCCAAAATAGCAACAATGATCATGACTTTTAAACACCTCCTCCAAGCTCCCAAGCCAACAATAACACCTACAAGATACAAAATAAAGGAGGGAAACCAAGCCACACAATACCGCTCTTCTACCTACCATAGACTCACTAATGAGTCACCCCCGAGCTTGGAGGTCATCCACACACAAGGATTCTTCACTCTACAACACAACAATACATAAACCAACAAAACATGAAGAACACCCATAGGTTAAACACAACACAAAACTCATAAAAATGAGTTTGAAGGGGTAGGGGAGTGGACATCACTCAACTCAAGAGGCCACTCCAAATATCTCAAATAGCTCAATGCAAACAAGGCCTCAAGCCCAAATATTTATACCAAGAACCCATATATTCTTCCTTGGCATTCATGCCATACAAAATGCTCATACTCATAATCTTGCCCTCAAGGCCAAAATACCAACACCTGGAGGTGACCTCGAGGAGGTTCACTCCTCCCCCACCCCACACATGTTGAGAATTTTCCTGAAATGGAGAGGCTCTTACAAACACCCTCAAAACCCCACAACAACAAAACACAAAACACACACAATGCAAAAACACAAGTAAAATAAATACATAAGGAAAGGCATCAAGCCTTGAATCCTACCTTGATAAGCCCAACAAGGAAGATAGTTGAAGAAGAGCCCTTTCCAACTCCACTTCCAAGTCCTTCCTCCAAAAGTGCCTCCAAAAAAACTCTCTAACACTTCCCCTAAAATTCAAATAAAATGGAAAATGTAATGAAAACAACAACCCTCTCCCTCCCTTCAAGAGGGATTAAAATAGGCTATCTTTATGAGCCTTGAGGAATGAGAAGGTGACATGTCACCTTCTCCTTCCTCCTCACATCCACTTGCAAGCTTCATGGAATGTGAGGGTGACACATGTCACCCTCCCATTCCACCAAGTCTTTCCCCCTCCACTTGTGCTCTCTCACACATGTGTGAGAGCAAGGTGGAGCCTCAAAAGGATGAGGGTACTACAAGTGTCCCAATCCTATCCTCCCATGAAAGCCCAAAAAACCTCAAGGTACTCTCACCAATGTGTGAGGGCCTTGGAGTTAGGTCCTCCACAATTAGGGGTCTTGAAGACTCCCCAAGCCTTCAATGCAAGGTAACCCAAAGATTTGGAATAAGGTGTGGATAAGGTTGAAGGTTTGACCCAACCTTCCACTCCTCCCCAAACTTCCATTTTCTTCACTTTACTTCAGCGTGAAGTTTAAGTGACCAAATGGGAGTTATTCTAGGGTTAGACAAGCTCAAATGGTTCCCAGACCCTAGGGGTACAACCCAGGGTCACTTTTAACCCAATTTGAGCACCTTAGGGTGTATAAAATCACATGAAAAGGGGTCACAAAAATTAAAACAAAAATAAAGTCAAATAAACATTACACATTCACAACACTATAATAAAATCAACTGAAAAAAGGGTAGACCTATCCCACAAGACACCATACACCAACATTATGAAAATTTATCATGCATTTACACAGTTGATCTTGGTTCCTTTTAGAACTAGATCAGTTCAACATGGGATTTCACAAAATGTGTGGGATGATGTCCGATTTTTCGTGGCTTGGGAAAATCACCTACACACTTGAACAAAAGATTAATCCAACATGTATATCATAGACAAAGCAAGCAAAAGGATACACTCACACCATTGCATGATCATATAAAACATCATAAAAATCACATCATAATTAGATTCATAATTTACATTTCTATAAACCATCTCAAGATTAAAATCGCATAATAAATCCATAACATAATCTTACAACTAGTATCTCAAATAATATCATAATGCATATCACATGCCTAATCATCATTAGTGAACCAAATCAGGATCTAGTCTCATCACAACATACTAAGCATAACTAACTAAAATAAAGAAATATAGTTTAGAAAGTCTGTATATCAGGATCTACAGTCCCCAAATGTCTAAAATGTCTCCAACAGTAAATATGAAATGATCAAAATAAGGGAGTGAAATAATAGGCCTCACATCGAGGTCTACATTTCAAAGGATAGTTGTACTTCAGATGACAGATCCTTCTCTGAGAAAGTCAAAATACATGAAGTATAAATACCAAGGAGTCTTTATGGTGACATCAGTGACATCCAATATGGATGAAATAAAGGATACTGAGATTGGTCATGTTGACATGGCTGAAGATGTAGAAAGAACCAAACAAGAACCACTCAACCCAGCCATGAGGTTTGTAGTGGAAAGTAATATTCAATTGGTAGTTGCCTTCCCTGTAGCTGTGCATAACCCAGAGTTTTTTCTTCAAGTGACGGATAACTACAATAGAGATAACCGGAGTGTCACTAATTCCAATGGGAATGTAATCATGAGGTTGGATGAAGAATTCTAAGATAAAGCTTTCATGTGTCCTAGCATTTATACATATGCGGATATTGATTTTGAGTATGCACAAAAGGAATATGAAAAGGATCCTGAATCTACTAAAACGGTGATCAACAAAAGATGGTTGAAGACTGCAAGACCAAATTTATCAAGATGGCCTAAGAAATTTCCTCGAAGTGACTTCATTGAAGAAGTCAGTGATTTGATCACTCTTGTTAGTAGAGTGAGAGGGTTTCCTATATCTTATACCTTCCATGAGTGGATGTATCTATACATCAAAATCATAATGAGGAGGAAGCAACATATATTCTGGGGATATCAAATTAGTAATGCCATTCATGAACAACTAACAAAGGTGCATAATTCATTTAAGTTCTATATGAGATCGTATCTTGTCTATGTTGCTGCATCAATGAGGAACTTTCCTGGATTGACATCAGAGGGGGATAAGAGAGTAGTTCCAGTTTATCAGTATTATCCTCAGTTAACTCTTGATGGAAGTATTATCACTTCGAGAGAGTTAATGATGCCTTCTTTGCTACTTTCTTGTGTTTATTTGATTCTCAATTGGAAAAGAAGATGGTTTCTGATGAAGTATGGGCAGAAGTGAATAAATATGGCTTCTTATACCTTCAATTCCCCACATTCACTTATTTGAGGGTTGGTTTCTTCATGGGGTATCTTTACATGCTTCCCAGGTATCCAAGTGATAAGATTGTGCTGATGGAATTGTGCAGACAAATCATGGTAGTACATAGTAAATAGATGGAGTCTAAGAAACTAGGTTTCAGATTTCATATTAAAATTAGCTGGTATTCTATTTCTACATCTCCAAAGGCTAAAGCTATAGATTCTGAAATGCAATTGGTCACAATGAAATTTTATAAGAAAAGAGCCAATTTTGATTTTAGTAGGGTAAAGGATAAAATCAAAAATAGATCTTTAACCCATGTACACAGAGTTGAGGATGTTTGGATAGATTTGAGGATAGAAGAAGATATAAGGAAAATGGATTATTGCCAATTAACTTGAGTCAAATTGAAGAACTTGACTTGGCAGATATCTCTGAGGGCATGGTTGATGATGGTGATATCTTGGATCCCACGTATGTGATAGATAACATTGAAGACTCTCCTTTACCAGCCATACAATGGTCAAAGAAAGAGGTAACTTCTACTTGACAAAGGTTTCAAATAATTCTGTCTAATACAAATGTATGGTTGTGAAGAAAAGGAATTCAGTTGAATGACTTTGTAACTGGGTCAGAGGAGGAAACCCAAGATCCCACTGGTAAAAGCACAGAGGAACAAAGAATAAGAGTGATGTGCCAAGTTCAAGCAAAACTGCTAAGCCTAAAATCAAATTTGTTTCAAAGGGTGGAAAGGCAAGGACAATTTCTGAAGGGCCATCTACTGATAAACCATCTTCGGAGGAGCAAGAAGAAGTTGATCAAGAGGAAGGGCAAAAAGAGCAGGAACAACATGAAGAACCTAAAATGTCTCCTCATGAGAACATTTCAAAGGAGCCACATGTTTCTTCTTCTTTAGATACTTTGTTAGTTTCTACTACTACTACCACCATGAAAAACATTCCTGTTGCCTCGAGCAATATTCCATCTTCTGGGTCAATCCAGTTTGTGTATTCATCTCCCTCATCTAGGACCACTTTTGATAGTCTTAAGCAAAATTTGGAAACTATTTTTGGTTCTTCCTCCTCTTTGCCAAGTTTGTCTTCACCTTCATTTGATATAAACCCTCAATCTGATATTGAGCAATTCATGACTTATTCTGGGTAAATTCAAAATGTAGATGTTCCTGGTGCTATTTTCAATAATACTTCACCTATTGTAACTTCCACTTTTGTGAGTGCAGTTTCTTCAACACCAATCATGACTGCTGGTTTAGATGCAAGTTTGTCTACACTTTTCCCTTAGCTCTCATCTCATACACCAAAGAGGAAGAAGGAAGGCGTCTCCCCAGATGACTTTGAATTTGAGAAATTGGCACCTACAAAGACCAAGACTAAGAAGAAGCTGAAGACTCTTTCAAGGATATTTGAAGACAAGGGTCACAAGTATGCAGAAATAGCTCAACCTCCTCTTGACGTATCTATTAAAGAGTTTGATATGAATGATTTATCCATTTCAAGAGTTGAATTGGGAAAGATCACTCATGAGAGTGCAAAAGATGATGCTCAGTCTACTTTGAATTCTCTAATTGTGAAGTTTGATCATGAGAAGAAGATGAAAGATCAGTATAAAGCTAAAGCAGAATAGTTGACCTTAGTGCTTCAAAAGATTACTTTGTCTTCTTAATTAGTGGAACCATTGGCTATCACCATGGAAGATCCTTTTATTCAAAAGGTTGAAAAGATTCATACAAGAGGTAGAGTGGTTGGTGAATTCTTGGACAGGATGATTGCAAAAGGATCACTTATTTTGAAAACCTCTATGGAAAGGAAGGAGAAAATGGAAGTATAAGAGCATAATTGGATGAGGTTATTGACATGTTGTCTCAAGAGCAACAAGACTTGGGAATGCAGTTTGCAGGATTGGATCAAAATGAAGAAACTCAAGCTGAACACATTGGTAGAAATTGGGATCATTCCCAATCGAGAAATGTTAGTGGAAATAAAAGAAACTATGATTCACAAAATTAGCGTCATCAAGAGATTAATCAAGGACTTGCAAAATGCACTTGAAGTTGGTGAAGATAATGATGTGAATCTTGTTAACAAGATTGAAGCAATTCCTTGCAAGTTACTGGATGATGACTAGAAGTTTCTTTTTGTAGATGCAATGATACAGTAGTTCAACAACATGATCCAGAAGGAATTTGAGGATCAAGCCTTTTTAGTGGTTTCAATGGATAAGTTGTTGAATATTTAGTTGACTTTGGAGAACCTCAAATTGTTCCTGGGAAGGCATGAGAAAGCTTGTCGCACCGTGAAGGATTCAATAAGAAGGGTCCTTGCCATTCCTAAACATACTTCTAGACTGGATACCAAGGAAATGCAAGCAATGATGAAGAAGTATGCAAATTTCATGGCAAAGGATGGTGGAGAAAGTTGAACATGCCTTAGTTTATTTTTCAATATTTTCATGCTTTTTATATTTCACTCCAGACATATTTACGTGTATTTTTCAAATATGTAATTACATGTAAAAAAATAAAGAAGTCCTAAATCAATTTGGACTTTTTGTGTTGAATAAGTCAAAGTAGTTATAGTTTTCCTATTTTTTCTCTCGGCCTCTCCCTATTAATAAAGAGGGCATCTTTTGTAAATATTATCTTTTGTCTATTGAAGTGAAGCATTGCTATTTTGAAGAGCAATTTGAGACTTTGAGCTTATTTTGTAAATCAATTTTCAATCAACATAAAGAAAGCAAGTTCAGATCCAATCTTTGCCTTGGATCAAATTTTAAATACTATAGAATTGTTCTTAATTCCTTTGTATCACATTATGTTGTATGTATGGTTGAATTGTGAGCATGGAAATCAAGTGTTTAGAAGGTGATTCAAATCTGATCTTGTAGACTTTGTGTTACGATATCATCTTGGAGATTTGTGTTTATGTTTGTGAATGAGAAGTAACTTGAAGATTTTGGGCTGCAAGTTATTGTTCATGATCGTGTTATCTTATCTCGGCATATAGTGAAGACTTTGGGCTGTACTCTATTCTAAAATCTTTCATTTTTAATTGGCAGAAGAAGCAACGAGAAACTTTGTGTTTTCATGGGTTTCTTGGTGATTAACACACGCTAGTATCATTTAGTTATTCTTTTTAGTAACTTAAGTGGATATTGGTTATTATTGCTCCATTTTAGTAATTTGTAGTTCTTTGCATATTATAAGCTTTGTGGGATTGTAATATTGAATTGTAAACATCTATTCTGAAAAAAGAGAATAGGATGATATGGAACTACCCCAAGGATAGTTTTTAGTGTACATAGATCTAGTTAGTTACTAGTTGTTATTAGTCAGCAATAAGAGGGGAGCCTCCCCTTTCTAAGAGGAGAGATTTAATCTCATTATACTGTGGCTGATATAACCATTTTGTCTTCAGTTAGTTGACAAAAAAACATTCACCCAACAATTTTTGGCGCGACTCTACTAGGGAACCGAACGCGCAACCAAGAAGGCCTCTCACCTTTGGTTGAAGTATACCAGCCTCATCTTTGGTGATAAGTTTTTATATTATTGATCTTTTGTTTGTAACATTGCACTCTAGCAGAACAAAGGTATACATGAAGCAAAAGAGCTCAAGGATTTGTAGATCCTATTTTTGAATTTTTGTAACTGAATAACTTCAATCTTCTTAGTGCACTCACGAGATCACCTCTTTAGCGTACACAAAGTTATCCTCCTACCAATGCGAGATCTCCCATACCAAGTGAAGCTTCTAGTGCTCATAGAGTCCTACCTACCACAATAGTTTAGGGGTTTGTTATTCCTCCTTTCAACCAAGGAATAATGGATGCTCTAGGTCAGGCCATTCAAGGTCCATGGGGTAATGCTTTTGAGCCACTAAATTTGACTTAGCCACTACATGAATTACCATGTAGTTCCCATAATAATTTTCCCAAGTTTTATCGTGACAGTAAGAAACATCCCATTGAACACATTGCAAATTTCTATATTGCATGTGGTGTTATCGGAGTTCAACATGAAGATGTATCTGTGAGGTTGTTTGTTGAAACACTTCAAGGAGTGGCTGCTGATTGGTTCTATCACCTTCCAGCAAGCACTATTATTGGTTGGAATGTACATCAAACCAAGTTTGAAGCAAGTACAAACCAGTTGAAGATGCACATGCCTTATTGGCTCAACTTACCCAAATAAAGAAAGAGCTGTAGGAACCCATGCGTGAATTCATAGAAAAATTCAACAAGTTGATAAATAGAATTCCTGCTACTGCTCAACCAACAGTTGAAAACCAGAAGTGTTTCTTCATTAGCACCTAGTTGCCAGAGGTAAGCTTTCTGTTACGAAGGGCTATTCCAGCTGACTTGGTGGCTGCCCAAAATCTAGCTACTGAAATTGAAGATGATCTAATCCTTGCTAGGAAAATAAGGAAAGATACAAATAGGTCTAAAGGTCAGACTTCTTCAAATACACCTTCTACAAGTACCATGGATCCCAAGGTACAAAATATAGCCAACAAGTTGCTGGCTCTCAAAAAATAGATGCCCCAGAGTTTGTCCATTCCCTCCTATAAGGACGTTCCAAGGAGTACGTTCCCTAATGCTCCTAATTACCAAGGTAATTCTTCAAGGAATCAGAATCAAAATAGGCTTCCTCCACCCCAAGGAAGACTTTCTTTAGAAGCACCACTAATGAATGTAGTAGTTGGTTATTATGAATTAGAGCAAGACAATCTTCTTCAGACAGAACATGACCAAGAAGGTGATTCTAACTTCTTCATGGAGGGTGAAGAGGAAGTAGCTGGTAACTCTAACATTGGGTTCCTAAACTTTGAAGATGAGACATAACAAGAAGAAGACACCTATGGTGAATCCTATGCTATTTTTATCCAGTCTCAAAATCAATTCAGTCATCAACAAGCGACTGATAAAGGGAAGTCAAAGGAAGATCCTTGACCTGCAGTCACCATTGCTAAGAGGGGCACTCCTTTACCTTTTCAATCAAAGGATGTGACAGGTAACAAGCAAGTACATACGTCAAATCCTCTTGTTTCATCTTCTGTGCCTAGGACTAGTACCCCAAATGTCAAACCTCAAAATTAGAATGTTTTGTCTTCTATAGCTAGTCCCTATCAATCTTTTGATATCATAGACCATGCCAAAAAGACAAAAAATTAGATGTTAGAGGTTAAATACCTACAGGATAATCCTGATCAATTTGATAGGTTAGCTAAATTTGTCAAAACTAAAGTTGCCCCTAACATCCAGGATTCTTCTAATGCTACCCCTGTTGCTCCTATAGCTAAACCTACTCAGAGCAACTTAGTTTCTTCTCCTGCATCCACTTCAGGAAAAAAAGAACCTTTTTATATCTCCCTGTTGGTTAATGGCCACAAACTCAGCAATTGTGTCATAGATTTTGGAGCTTTTGACAATGTGATGCCCGCTAAGGTGGCAAATGCCTTGGGGTTAACATTGATGAAGACTTTTGGTCATTGTTTCTCCATGGAGACAAAGCAAGTTCCTCTCATAGGGCAGATCAGGGATGCACAGTTTGCATTCATATCTTTCCCTAAGAAGAGGATTAAAATGACAGTTTTGGTAGCTGATGTCCTAGCCTCATATGGGATATTACTGGGGTAGAATTTCTGTAAGGATGTAGGCGGGGAAATTAATATGGATTGGTCAAAAGCAAGAATACTGGTCAAAGGTATTATGCAAAAGCTCCTTCCAGAAAGAGAGTCCAAATACACTGTGACAAAATCCAAAGAGTCAAGAGCTTAGATTTTGTTTGAGTCCTTTAGAATGGGTAATTATTTTCTAACAACTGATGAAGTACCCGAGTCTTCTAATGAAGAATCAAATGAGGATCTCATGATAGAAAATTCTTCTTCTTCAACTGAAGAAAATCCAAATTTTGAAACTACCAAGATGGAAAGTTTAGAAGATGTTTGGACTTTAGAATTTGATGGCAGTTGTTCCTCCACTGGATCTAGAGTGGGGATATTCCTCGTATCTCCCAAAGGAGAAATTTTCCCTTTTTCCTTTAAACTGCAGTTCGAAAATACCAACACAGTTGAGTATGAGGCTTTGTTGTTAGGTATGGATGTTGCAATGAACAAGGGAATTAAAAATCTTAGTGTACAAGGTGATGCTAAGTTGGTTGTTTTCCAGGTAAGGAACCTTTACTAGTAAAAGAATGAAAGACTAAGGCATTACCGCAATCGAGTCTAGGATTGCATAGAAGATTTTGATGCTTTCAACATTGTTGTCGTTCCTAGGGAATACAATGATAGAGCTGACTCTTTGGCTGTGTCAACTACTCTCATGGTCCTACATAGGGATTTTAAAGGGATTAAATATACCATTGATTTGGTCTTTCGACCAAGTGTTCCAGACAATTCTACCCATTGGTAAATCTTCAATAGTGATGATCAAATCATCTCATTCTTGGAGAAGTTAGAAAATTTCAGCGAGTTGTATTTCGAAGGAAGTGACTCTCGTACTTGAGAATCTATTTCTGAAGTAGATCTAGAGACTGGAAAAGAAATACTACATATCAAGGGGAATAAGATTCCTAAAGGTTTGGTTTCTCTTGAGAAGCTTTTTGATAAACACAACCGCTACATCAAATGCCAACAACAATCCTATTTAGAGTCATCAAATGAAGTTGAGCAAGTCAATCTGGGCATGGAGATTGATCCCAAACTAGTCAATATTGGGAAATGTTGCACGACAAAAGAAAAGTTTTAGTTTGTAACACTCTTACGCCAATACATTGATGTATTGGCATACTCATATGACGACTTGAAATATTTTCATCTGAAGGAAGTCCAGCACGAGATTCCACTCAAGTCAGGATCTTCACCTCACAATCAAAAGTAGAGACAATATAATCCAAAAATCTCAAGCACCATTCTTGCTGAGATTTAGAAGATGCTGAATGCTTGAATAATTTTCTCCATACATCATTCTACATAGATAGCAAATATTGTCCCAGTGAGGAAAAATAATGGAAAAATTTGCATTTGTGTGGATTTCTGAAATTTGAATCAGTCATCTTTAAAACATAATTATCCACTGCCGATGATGGATCAAGTCCTTCAAACAGTGATGGGTTTAGAAATGTTATCTGTGTTAGACGGCTTCTCAAGTTATAATCAGGTGGAGGTTAGTGAAGAAGACCAGCATAAAATTACTTTCACAACTCCATGGGGTACTTTTGCATACCACAAAATGCCTTTTGGACTTATCAATGCCGGAGCTACCTTCCAAAGAGCAATGGACCTAGCTTTTCATGATGAAATGGGTAAGTTCATTGTTGTATATCTTGATGATCTAACTATCTTTTCAAAGAATCATTTAGATCATGCATATCACTTACGACAAGTTCAAAAAAGATGTCGTCAGCATGGTATCTCCCTCAATCCCAAGAAATCAATTTTTGGGGTAAGAAAAGGTAATCTCCTTGGGCACATCGTGTCCAAAGAAGGTACCAAGATTGATCTTGAGTGGGTCAAATCTATCCAAGGTCTTACTTTGCCCTCAAGTAAGACAACATTACACTCTTTCCTCGGGAAAGTAAATTTTCTATAAAGGTTTGTTCCAGAGCTTGCAAAGAAGACTTGCCATATTGTTGATATGATGAAAGGGAATTCTACTTTCTGATGGAGTTCAAAAGGAAAAGAATCTTTTGAAGACATCAAGAAAGCCATTGCACATGCTCCAGTTTTGGTTTGTCTGGATTACACAAAGGATTTCATTATGTATAGCTATGCTTCCGAACACACTCTATTAGCAATTTTGGTACAACAAAACAAAGAAGGCATTGAATCTCCAATTGTGTTTATGAGTTGTCCTTTGTATACTCATGAGCTCAAGTATTTAGCCATGGAGAAACATGCCTATGCTGTCATCAAGGTAGTTAAACATTTTAGGTACTACATCTTGTAATATCACACTACTACATTGGTACTAGATTCAACAGTAAAATCTATCTTGACTCAACAAGAGTTTGGGAGTAAGAGAGGTAACTAGATTTCTAAAATCTAGAAATATGATCTTGACATCAAGCCCACCAAATTGGTATGTGGGAAAGGTTTGTGTCAGCTAATTACTGATAATGTACCAAAAGAAACTAGTGATGAGGAAGAAGTAGAGAATGAGGTTGTTCCCACAGTTCTATTTGTCAGCACAACAGATGAATTGTGCTCCAATATTGCACACTTCCTCACCTACAGGGAATGTCCTAAACACTTGTCTTACAAAGAGAAAAGGATGATCAAATTCAAGGCTACAAATTTTGTCCTATGGGATAATGGTTTGTATAAAAGGAGTATTGATGGAATTTTCTACGTTGTGTTGATAAGGTGCAACAAGCTAAACTGTTGGAGTCATTTCATAGTTTAGCATGTGGTGGACATTTCTTGGTACCAGTGACAACTCACAAGATCTTGTGAGATAGATATTACTGGTCCACACTTTTCCAAGATGCATACAACTAGGTGCATAAGTGTGAGTTGTGTCAACAGTTTGTGGGGAAACCTAAGTTGGTAGCATTACCCCTCAAGCCAGTATTGATCGAGAAGCCTTTCTAGTAGTGGGGCATCGACTTCATTGGTGCAGTACATCCACAGTCAAGTGTAGGGCATAGCTATTTTCTCACGGCAACTGATTACTTCACCAAGTGGGTGGAGGCTATTCCAGTGAAGCATGTCACATTTGAAGTGGTTTGTAGTTTTCTCAAGGAGGATATCATTTCAAGGTTTGGTGTGCCAAACAAGATAGTAACAGATAATGCTACTTGTTTTTCTTCCCATGAGATAACTAGTTTTTGTTTTGATTATGGGATCATTCTTGCTCACTCGTCTAATTATTACCCTCAAGGGATTGGTCAAGCTGAGTCTAGTAATAAGTACTTGGTTACTATCATTAGGAAGCTGGTTGATGAGAATCAGAGGCCCTGGCACAAAGAATTATTTGATGCATTGTGGATAGATCGTATTACCCCTAAAAGAGAAATCAACATGTCACCATTTCATCTTTTGTATGGATTGAATGTTGAAATACCAATCACACTGGAGTTGCTTGCTTTGAAGTTGGCTAAGGCCATTGAAGATGGAACTTTTGATATCTCTATTGACAAATGCATAATGTTCCTTTCTGAACTTGAGGAACAACATGTAAAGGTGGTGGATTGCATTGTGGAACATCAAAGTCAAGTAAATAAATTATTTGACAAGAAGGCAAAATCCCAGAGTTTTCAAGTCAGTGATCAAGTCCTATTGTGAGACAAAAGAAGAGAGCCGAAAGGAATGCATGGGAAGTTTTATTCCCTATGGGGAGGTCCTTTTGTCAGTCATTAGCTTTATGGTGAAAATAGTTTCCTTTTGGAGTATCAAGATGGAACACCTTCTCTGCTGCCTCACAGCGGACATCTGAAGCTTTTCTCAACATAAAGCAACAGATAAGTTTGTAAATATTTTTATAGTTTTGTGTCTTTTTCTTTTATGTCTTTTTGTTGTCACCTGACTCTATAGCCCAATGGATGGATGAAGGCACTTAGAGACTGGAATTCTTCTCCCTTCGATCATTTCAAAGGATGATCGAAGGAAGCTCCCTAGTTAGAGCCAGATGTTATCCTCAAATTCAGCTACACTCAATTTGTAGGATGACCCCTACGAAACTTGTCTATTTCATAGCCTACAACTCTAAGCATGCAAAACAAGGCAATCACATTTGCCCTCATGTGTGGACTCCTAGCCTCCGAATATTCCTTTGAGTATCAACATTTGTTGGTTCATTGGAATTCACAAGATTGACCAAATTGCAAATTTTATTTTCGGGAGTTAGGAAAATTTTTGTTAATGCATGGTCAGCATTTTTTGCTACCATTGCATATTAAAGGAAATTCTGACGTGCAAGGTTGGCAAATTTTGCCAACCCTGCATGTCCCTTTTGTCTAAGTTACATGGTCGACAAATTTCACTAACCGTGCAACTGTCTATTTACACAAGTGTAATTAATGCCCTTTGTTTAATATTGTTTAGGGTTTTAAAAGGTGATTTTAGAGTTTTATTTCTATTGTTTTCTTTTCTCCCCGTCATCTTCATCTTTCTACATTGTTGAAGAGAGCTTGCTTCAATTTGTGCATAGTTCGTAAGTGGATTCGATAGGCCTTTTGGTTACATTTCATCATTTTCATCTTTCATCTAGGTATGTATCTCTTATTTGTATTCCTCCTCTTCCTTTTACATTGTAATGTATTCATTTTGCATTTCTAGGGTTTCCTTAATTCTTGGTGTTGATTGTTTAAAATCGTTCTTTCTGTGATCTCTGTTCCATCTCATAAGATAACTAAAACCCTAGTTTTTAAACCCTAGCATCCTCGTTTCCATTTTTTTGTTTATCATGTTTTAAGTTATGATTTTTAGCTTTGTCTTTTGTGGATCAATCAGTTGTTTTTGCTGATTGATCATTCTTTCGAGTCGACCCCATGTCAACAGTTTCTACCATCGTTTCATCTAGTTTGCACAAATGTAATGGCGATTGATTTTTACTGCCTTGCATATGGGTTTTACATCGGTGTATGTTTGACAGTTTTTGCTGACCATACTTCACTTAACAATGACCATGCAAAACATAATCCCATGTAGGGTCGGTAAAATTTACCGACATTACACTCTATAAGCATTTGACCTACCCCTATGTACGGTCGGTAAGTTTTAGCGACCTTACACTTTACCTTTGTGAGTTCCTACAAGTTTCAAACACCATGTATGGTCGATGAATTTCATCGACCATGCATACACTTGTTTATTTTACCCCTATGCATGGTCGGCGAAATTCACTACCCATTCAAAGACCTTGCCGACAAGTTTTACTCCATGCAGGGTCAACAAAATTTGCCGACCCTGCAAATCCTTCCAAAAGCCTTACTCTATCCATGATCGGTAAATTTTGCCGAATCTACAAACACTTGCAAATTTTACCTATATGCAAGGACAAAAAGATTTTCTGACCTTGCACAAAATGAATACAATACCTCCAGTATGTAGAGGCGCTGAATTTTAGTGCTCTTACACTCATTTTCCCAAAATTTCTCTAACACAGGGAAATTTTCCATTTCAACCAATTGCCTGCTTTTACTTAATTTTTCGCCTCCATCATGCTCTAGCCTCTCAAAGCTCATGCCATTGCTCAAAATTTCCCCATCATTGTAGTTTCTAATCAAGCAAATTTTCCTAATACTACAAAAACCCTTGATTTTGTGTTGCAGTCTCTTGTGCACGCATCTCGAGGTCTGCATTTCAAAGGATAGTTGTGCTTCAGATGATAGATCCTTCTCTAAGAAAGTCAAAATCCATGAAGTATAAATACCAAGGAGTCTTTCTGATGACATCGGTGACATCCAATGTGGATTAAATAAAGGATATTGAGATCGGTCATGTTGACATGGTTGACTTTGTAGAAAGAACCAAACAAGAACACCTCAACCCAACCATGAGGTGTGTAGTGGAAAGTAATATTCAATTGGTAGCTTCCTTCCCTGTAGCCACACACAATCTAGAGTTTGTTCTTCAAGTGGAGGCTAACTACAATAGAGATAATCAGTGTCACTGATTCCAATGGGAATGTAATCATGAGGTTGGATGCAGAATTCTTTGATAAAGCTTTCATGTGTCCTAGCATTGATACATATGTGGATATTGATTTTGAGTATGCACCAAAGGAATGTGAAAAGGATCCTGAATCTACTAAAAAGGTGATCAACAATAGATGGTTAAAGACTGCAAGGCCAATTTTTCAATATGGCCTAAGAACTTTCCTTGAAGTGACTTCATTGAAGAAGTCCGTGATTTAATCACTCTTCTTAGTAGAGTGGAGGGTTGCCTACATCTTCTACCTTCCATGAGTGGATGCATCTATACATTAGAATCATAATGAGGAGGAAGCAATAGATATTCTGAGGATAACAAATTAGTAATTCCATTCATGAACAACTAACAAAGGTGTAGAGTTCATTTAAGTTCTATATGACATCATATCTTGTCTATGTTGCTGTATCAATGAGGAACTTTCCTGGATTGACATTAGAGGGGGATAGGAGAGTAGTTCTAGTTTATCAGTATTATCCTCAGTTAACTCTTGATGGAAGTATTCATCACTTCAGGAGAGTTAATGATGCATTCTTTGCTACTTTCTTGTGTTTATTTGATTCTCAATTGGAAAAGAAGAGGGTTTCTAATTAATCATGGGCATAAGTGAATAAATATGGTTCCTTATACCTTCAGTTCCCCACATTCACTTATTTGAGGGTTTGTTGCTTCATGGGGTATCCTTACATGCTTCCTAGGTACCCCAGTGATAAGAATGTGCTGATGGAATTGTGCAGATAAATCATGGCAGTACATAGTAAATAGATGGAGTCTAAGAAACTAGGTTTTGGATTTCCTATTGAAATTGTCTGGTATTCTATTTCTACATCTCCAAAGGCTAAAGCTATAGATTCTAAAATGCAATTGGTCACAATGAAATTTTACAATAAAAGAGTCAATTTTGATTTCAGAAGGGTAAAGGATAAAATCAAAGAGAGATCTTTAACCCATGTACACAAAGTTGAGGATGTTTGGGTAGATTAGAGGATGGAAGAAGAGATAAGGAAAATGGATTATTGCTGGTTAACTTTGAGTCAAATTGAAGAACTTGACTTGGTAGTTATTCCTGAGGGCATGGTTAATGATGGGGATATCTTGGATCCCACCTATGTGACAGATAACATTGCAGACTCTCCTTTACCAGCCATACAATGGTCAAAGAAAGAGGTAAATTCTATCTGACAAAGGTTTCAAATAATTTTAGCTAATACAAATGTATGGTTGGGAATAAAAAGGATTCAGTTGAAAGACTTTGTAACTGGGTCAGAGGAGGAAACCCAAGATCCCACTGGTAAAAGCATAGAGTTGAGAATAAAGAATAAGAGTGATGTGCCAAGTTCAAGCAAAACTGTAAAGCCTAAAATCAAATTTGTTTCAAAGGGTGGAAAGACCAAGACAGTTGCTAAAGGGCCATCTATTGATAAACCATCTTCAGAGGAGCAAGAAGAAGTTGATCAAGAGGAAGGGCAAGAAGAGTAGAAACAACATGAAGAACATGAAATGTCTCCTCATGAGAATGTTTCAAAGGACCCACATGTTTCTTCTTCCTTAGATACTTTGTTAGTTTCTACTACTACTCCCTGTTGAAATACGCAGGACAACTAAGAGGGGGGGTGAATCAGTTGTCACAAAAACTTAACTTCATATGAATATCAAACCATAAATTACTTAACTTCTGATAATCAGATTTAATCATGAAAGCATGAAACCATAGACTTAATTACAATCACACATTCAACACAGTAGACACCTAATTTTTACGTGGAAAACCCTAAAAGGGAAAAACCACAGTGGGTGTTAGCCCACAAAATATATGAGTTATAACAATACCAAAAAATAGAGGCTCACTACCCAGATTGCTCACTGCAAAGAATGGCTCACTACCAAAGGGTGGCTCACTACCAAAAGATGGTGAGCTAATTTGGTAGCATCTACTCCATGCCTGGGTTCAGTTCCATTGAAGTACAATATAGCTTCTTTGCTTTGCTTTTTATCCCTTCACACTTATCTCCTCATTTTCACATTCCACACACTTTCTGCAATTACATTACAAGTCTTTATACAAGTCATCAACCTTGGAATGTACATCAAGGTCGGCAATACATTTGTCAACCACTGGAACAATCTCCAAGGTCAGCATTACAAAAACATTCATAGAAATAGGTCTAGACCTAATACAAAAATTTTGCTAAGGGAAAGATGTAAAGATGTATGCGGATCACATCACACCTTAGTTGAGACTCAAATGTAATCATTCACACCATGAAATGCTTCTACAATCTTCAATGCATCTGCGTAATTAGTGAAAACAAACAAGTCAACCAAGATTGGTGTTCACACTAAGTCTTTTAGGAACAGTCTTCAACCACGATCCATATTTCTCTCCGCAAACCAATCTGAAGGTAGGAACATGATCAGGAGACATCCACAAGCATACTGTAATCACCAGGAACATCTGCACAACCTCTAATCACTTTATCCATGAGATTCTTCAATCTGGAGCACATGAACTTAACTGTCATCAACTGTCATAAAAGAAAAATTGCTTGCGGACCACCAAACCATGAACCATTAGAGGTGAAGGCACTTATCATCATAACAAACTTAATTCTAGAACCGTAGACCAAAATACTTCAATGCGGAGGAAGGCAGAGCATAACAGTTTCTCCCTGTCATCACCAAACATATAGGAAAAACAGTTTTCACACTGGTGAACATAACTCACTCACATCTTCATACTAGAGGCTCAAACTTGGAATATAACATCTTCAGACAGACTTCTAAATAACTTCCAATCTGTAGGCAAATATATTCATTCTAAAGGAAATGTAGAGCAATCTTTTGGACTGTTCTTCTGTATGTAAAACACTATTTCCACTGCAACTCACTATTTCTACTGGAGGAGCTAATTTTCTCAATATCCTCAACATCTAACTCATTATAAGAAAGTAACAAAATGAGATCACAGTTGACACCAATGACAACACATATATGTTTGTATCAATGACAACACCAATTAGGCACATACTTGCAACAATCTCCCCCTTTGTCATTAATGGCGACATATGATGTGAAAAACTGAAAAGACCATCAAGACAAGATTCCCCCCTTTCTATTTACACATCTGCATTCTTTCTCCCTTGAGTTTTTCACATGATTTCTCTCCCCCTTTGACATCAATGGAAAAGGGCACATACTTGCATTCTACTTCTATGATCCAACTGGGTTGTTACCAACACATCTAGCTACTCCCCCTGAGAGGTAGCTCTCAAAACATCAATCCAGATCAAAGAATGAGACTTGAACACCACTTGATTGATGCATTCTTATGCATCTTAGTTGAGGGAAGGAGGGGTAGTGACCCCTAACTTTTCTCTGAGATACTCAAAGGTATCCTTGGGTAGAGGCTTAGTGAAGATATGGGTAAGTGCAGGAAGATGGGGGGCCAAAAAGGGGTCTTAAGTGGCCACTTTTTTTCTGAAATTAGGAAATACTGGCCTTGGATGAGAAATTGAGCATAGTTACACTCACAATTTGGAGATGCAACCAAAACAATGTTCGCTCCGAGTCTACTTTCTAAACTACTATTTTATTTTGAAAATGGCATAGATTAAGGGGTTCAAAAGAGGGAGCCACAGAAATTGGTGTTGTTTCTGTCAAAAAAATGTAACATAGCATGTTTTGTGGCTCCCTCAAAAGGTCAAATTTTTTTGGTATTTTTAAAATCGCTTCAGTAAGAAATTAGCTAATAGCATGTAGTTTATGCCCAATTTTTCTGATAATTTTTTGATGAATATTTGATTTTTTACTAATTTTTAAAGTGGACACATCCTAAAAAATAGAATTTTGGCCGTGCTACCCCTATAAAATTTGAAAACTAATTGAAAATCATTTTTTTATTTTTTTAATATTTGTAGAATGGAGTCTAGTTTCTGAATATATAATTTTTTTGAAATTTGAATGAATAGTTATTTTACAATGAAAAAAAGACCAAACAGTGGTTTTTGCCTAAAAATGGACACACAAACAAAAGAAATTAAAGATGAAAGGCTTAACATTGTTAAAATGTGAAAAAAATCACATCGTCAAATAGCTAAGAGAAAGCCTAACATTACCCATGTGCTCAATTTGTTCAACCTTGAAACACGTGCAAATCTGAGGGTTAGCACGAATGAAATTATGTGAAATTTTGAAGAATATAGAAAAACACGTCTGTGACTATTCATAAGGCACTCCAAGCCTTTGGGTTGGAAATCCAAAGCAAATCCCAAGCCCAAGGCTTGGGATTCCCAAAGCAAGAAATAATACGAGCTCGTTATAACGCGCTCGTGTTATGTTTTGCCTTGCACTTTTCTTTCCCGCAAGTCTATTTTTTGTTATGTTTGACATAACTCGAGCGCGTTCTAACGCGCTCGCGTTATGTTCCTCTCAAATTTTTTTACGTTCAAGGCTATCAATCATGAGGGTTAAGGGATAAGGGATAGAGTTGGAGGGTTTAGGGATAAGGGATTAACGTTTAAGGTATAGTATCAAGCCCGTTGAGGGTCTAGGAATAGGGATAGCGTTTAAGGTTTAAGGTTGAGGGATGACAAATTACGGTTGAGGGTTTAGGGTTTAGGGATAGGGTTGAGGGTCGAGGGATCAGAGTTAAGGGTTGAGGGATTAAGGTTTGACATTGAGGGTTGAGGGTTGAGGTTCAAGGGTCAAGGGTTTAGGGATAGGGTTTAGGGTCGAGGGATTAGGGTTAAAGTAGAGTGTGGAGGGTGTAAGGATTAGGGATAGGGTTGGAGGGTTTAGGGATAAGGGATTAGGGTTTAAGGTATAGTATCGAGTCTATTGAGGGTTTAGGAATAGGGATAGCATTTAGGGTTTAGGGATGAGGGATTATAGTTGAGGGATGATGGATTAGGGTTAAGGGTTGAGGGATTAGGGTTTAGGGATAAGGTTTAGGGTTGAGGGTTGAGGGATTAGGGTTTAAGGTATAGTGTTGAGGGTTGAGGGTTGAGGGTTTAGGATTAGGGTTTAGAGTTGACGGATTAGCATTTAATGTCGAGGTTAGGGTTAGAGTGTCGAGGGTAGAGGGATTAGGGATAGGGTTTAGGGTTGAAGGTTTAAGGATTGAGGGTTGAGGCTTTAGGGATGAGGGTTTAAGGCTTAAGATATAGTGTCAAGTGTTGAGGGTGTAGGGATAGGGTTTAAGTTTTAAGGGTTAAGGGTTGAGGGATAGGGATTAGGGTTTAAGGTATAGTGTTGAGGGTCGAGGGATCAGAGTTAAGGGTTGAGGGATTAGGGTTTGATGTTGAGGGTTGAGGGTTGAGGTTCAAGGGTCAAGGGTTTAGGGATAGGGTTGAGGGTCGAGGAATTAGGGTTAAAGTAGAGTGTGGAGGGTATAAGGATTAGGGATAGGGTTGGAGGGTTTAGGGATAAGGGATTAGGGTTTAAGGTATAGTATCGATTCTATTGGGGGTGTAGGAATAGGGATAGCATTTAGGGTTTAGGGATGAGGGATTAGAGTTGAGGGATGACAGATTAGGGTTGAGGGTTGAGGGATTAGGGTTTAGGGATAAGGTTTAGGGTTGAGGGCTGAGGGATTAGGGTTTAAGGTATAGTGTTGAGGGTTTAGGGTTGAGGGATTAGGATTTGACGTTGAGGGTTGAGGGTTTATGGTTTATGGTTTAGGGTTAGGGTTGAGAGATGAGGGATCAGAGTTAAGGGTTGAGGGAATAGGGTTTGACGTCGAGGGTTGAGGGTTGAGGTTTGAGGGTCAAGGGTTTAGGGATAGGGTTGAGGTTGAAGGGATTAGAGTTAAAGTAGAGTGTGGAGGGTGTAAGGATTAGGGATAGGGTTGGAGGGTTTAGGGATAAGGGATTAGAGTTTAAGGTATAGTATCGAGTCTGTTGAGGGTTTAGGAATAGGGATAGCATTTAGGGTTTAGGGATGAGGGATTAGAGTTGAGGGATGAGGGATTAGGGTTGAGGGTTGAGGGATTAGGGTTTAGGGATAAGGTTTAGGGTTGAGGGTTGAGGGATTAGGGTTTAAGGTATAGTGTTGAGGGTTGATGGTTTAGGGATAGGGTTTAGGTTTGAGGGATTAGGGTTTAGGGTTGATGAATTAGGGTTTAATGTTGAGAGTTGAGGGTTGAGGTTGAGGGATAGGGTTAATGGTCAAGGAATTAGGGTTAAATAAGAGTGTTGAGGGTAGAGGGATTAGGGTTTAAGGTATAGTATCGAGCCTGTTGAGGGTCTAGGAATAGGGATAGCGTTTAGGGTTTAGGAATGAGGGATTAGAGTTGAGGGATGATGGATGACAGATTAGGGTTGAGGGTTGAGGGATTAGGGTTTAGGGACAAGGTTTAGGGTAAGGGTTGAGGGATTAGGGTTTAAGGTATAGTGTTGAGGGTTTAGGGATAGGGTTTAGGGTTGAGGGATTAGAGTGAAGGGTTGAGGGATTGGAATTTGACGTTGAGGGTTGAGGGTTTAGGGATAGGGTTGAAGGTCGAGGGATTAGAGTTAAGGGTTGAGGGATTAGGGTTTGATGTTGAGGGTTGAGGGTTGAGGTTCGAGGGTCAAGGGTTTAGGGATAGGGTTGAGGGTCGAGGAATTAGGGTTAAAGTAGAGTGTGGAGGGTATAAGGATTAGGGATAGGGTTGGAGGGTTTAGGGATAAAGGATTAGAGTTTAAGGTATAGTATCGAGTCTGTTGAGGGTTTAGGAATAGGGATAGCATTTAGGGTTTAGGGATGAGGGATTAGAGTTGAGGGATGATGGATTAGGGTTGAGGGTTGAGGGATTAGGGTTTAGGGATAAGGTTTAGGGTTGAGGGTTGAGGGATTAGGGTTTAAGGTATAGTGTTGAGGGTTGAGGGTTGAGGGTTTAGGATTAGGGTTTAGGGTTGACGGATTAGCATTTAATGTCGAGGTTAGGGTTAGAGTGTTGAGGGTAGAGGGATTAAGGATAGGGTTTAGGGTTGAAGGTTTAAGGATTGAGGGTTGAGGCTTTAGGGATGAGGGTTTAAGGCTTAAGATATAGTGTCAAGTGTTGAGGGTGTAGGGGTAGGGTTTAAGTTTTAAGGGTTAAGGGTTGAGGGATAGGGATTAGGGTTTAAGGTATAGTGTTGAGGGTCGAGGGATCAAAGTTAAGGGTTGAGGGATTAGGGTTTGACGTTGAGGGTTGAGGGTTGAGGTTTGAGGGTCAAGGGTTTAGGGATAGGGTCGAGGGTCGAGGAATTAGGGTTAAAGTAGAGTGTGGAGGGTATAAGGATTACGGATAGGGTTGGAGGGTTTAGGGATAAGGGATTAGGGTTTAAGGTATAGTATCAATTTTGTTGAGGGTGTAGGAATAAGGATAGCATTTAGGGTTTAGGGATGAGGGATTAGAGTTGAGGGATGACGGATTAGGGTTGAGGGTTGAGGGATTAGGGTTTAGGGATAAGGTTTAGGGTTGAGGGTTGAGGGATTAGGGTTTAAGGTATAATGTTGAGGGTTTAGGGATAGGGTTTAGGGTTGAGGGATTAGAGTGAAGGGTTGAGGGATTAGGATTTGATGTTGAGGGTTGAGGGTTTAGGGTTTAGGGTTTAGGGTTAGGGTTGAGAGATGAGGGATCAGAGTTAAGGGTTGAGGGATTAGGGTTTGACGTTGAGGGTTAAGGGTTGAGGTTCAAGGGTCAAGGGTTTAGGGATAGGGTTGAGGTTGAAGGGATTAGGGTTTAAGGTATAGTGTTGAGAGTTGATGGATCAGAGTTAAGGGTTGAGGGATTAGGGTTTGACGTTGAGGGTTGAGGGTTGAGGTTTGAGGGTCAAGGGTTTAGGGATAGGGTTGAGGTTCAAGGGATTAGTGTTAAAGTAGAGTGTGGAGGGTGTAAGGATTAAGGATAGGGTTGGAGGGTTTAGGGATAAGGGATTAGAGTTTAAGGTATAGTATCAAGTCTGTTGAGGGTGTAGGATTAGGGATAGCATTTAGGGTTTAGGGATGAGGGATTAGAGTTGAGGGATGACAGATTAGGGTTGAGGGATTAGGATTTGATGTTGAGGGTTGAGGGTTTAGGGATAGGGTTGAGGGATTAGGATTTGATGTTGAGGGTTGAGGGTTTAGGGATAGGGTTGAGGGTTGAGGGATTAGGATTTGACATTGGGGGTTGAGGATCAAGGGTCAAGGGATCAGAGTTGAGGGTTTAGGGATTAGGGTTTGACGTTAAGGGTTGAGGGCATTTTCTATCAAGAACTTGATTATGAGGGCTTGCCCCTTCATTGTTATGCCTATCATATGGCGGAGCATCTGGCAAGCCCTTGCAGGAAAAAGATGTGATCAATGCAAAGGATGTGATGAATCTATACCAGGACAAAACACGAGCACATTATAGCGCGAGCGCGTTATAACGGGCTCACGTTTTGTATTTCTATTGAAACGGTAAAAAAGTGGTTACCCCTGTGATCTAGGCCCACATGCTCTATTTTCTTACTGATTCAGCGCGTGCTCTGACAAAAAAGAAGTGCTTTCATGCTATTGGGAAGTTCACATGCACATTTGACACATTGTACCACATTTGCATGATCTTTCCACCACCTTTCTGCTTTGTCAACTTGAGAAGGAGGAAATAACATAGTTTTCACACCAAGTTTGATATATATCTATTCAAGTTTCAATTTTTGTAGTGTTGCAATGTTAATTATGATTCAATTTTAGGAATTTAACATTGAAAAAGAATCAAGTGGTGAAAAACTCAAATTGTTGAGGAGTTTGATGCAAGAAGATAAAAACACTACATAATTGGATACTCTCTCCATTCAAATCTTCATTTTTTAGGTATGTCAAGTCTTTACATGCATGTTCTTTACATTTTCCTTATTTCGGATTGAATTACTTTATCATGCTTTATCATATATGTTTAAAATAGACACATTCCCAATCAAGAAAGCAACCTACAATCTCACATGATGCCATGTATATTTTCTACACTTGGGCTCTTTAATAATTATGTGTAATAAACAAACCTTAGTTCATACCATGATGTCAAACTATACAAGAATAAATCCTTACAACATAAAAAAAATACAATCCCACTATTATCTTGTATTCATTTCTTAGGAACTAATATTGGTCTCTTTATCATGCTACAGACAAATTCTCCGTCATGCCAAGGAAACGATCAAGAATTAAACCAACACATGAAGAGATAGAAGTTAAGAATGCAAAGAAAGCAATGGCTATGAGGGAACTTCGTGAGAAGAGGAAATTGGACACGATAAATGAAGACATACCAATTGAAGAGGAACCACAACCATCACAAAGAGATATGGTATTGGCGGCACAAAGAGAATGAAAGCAAAAACTTCATGGTACGAGAGATTTGAATACCATAGTTGGAGACACGTCCTTTACCGCAAGTCAACATGTAGGGACACCATCTACCTCATCTCAAGTTGAGAGTACATCATCACTCACATGTGATGAAGGAGGTACACCATCGTTCCCACCTCAACCTCAAGGTATGTCATCTATTCCATCTTTGATCGAAGGTATGCCATCTAACCCATCTCATTTAAATATTGATGAAATTCCTAATGTTGAGATGAATTTACCTAACTTGACACCACCTAGAATTTTGCATAGAAAGCCAAAGTATTTGATTGATATTGATGAGAATATTTTGCAGCCAATGGAAGGTAAGATTCCAAAACGCACTTGTAGAAGATATGCTAATAAGATTTGGAGATTGTTCTTTGAAAAGTTAAATGAGACTGCAAGATGTTAACTATTCGTTGAAATGATGCGAAGTATAAAGTATAGGTCTATCATGAAGATTCTTGGGTTGAGAACATCAGAGGCTTCAAGTGAAAAATCTATTGTCAAGAATCTAATGAGTGCATATGAGAGTGTGGGTAACACCTCACACATAAAAGATAGTAATGCAACACGGCGTGTGATTACATTGACTATAGTAAGTAGTCAAATGAGGAAAGCTCGTCTCATTAGAAAGACAAGTCGAGAATTGAGAATTAATAGGAAAATTTATCAAGAGCTGTTGGAAGACGCCAAAGAATTGAGGACACTAATGCCAATGAATTATGGGCGTTCTCAGGGAGACTACCACGAAAAGATAAACCAATTGTTGAAGCATTGAGATCACTAATTGAAGACTTTTGGAAGAATCACACAAGGGTATCTCCGAATCAAAGGGATGTGGTAAGAAGGAGAATCGGTAGTCAGAACTGTGAGCCACATCCAAAGCATTTTTTGGATGAGACTCAAACACAGTTTTATGGTAAATTTCTAGAGAAGTATTCTCAAATTAAAATTTGTCAAAGATATTTTGAATTGCTAAAACCTTTCTATGTTAAGATAAATCACACACGCACTACTTGTTGTTGTAGATTACATATTGAATTTTCTAACCATTTTGATGCTTATAGGTCTATATGTTTAGATATGCATACTAACAATGATTTGCAGGGTTGTGCCATATGTGCCCCACCAACATCTTCAAGAGACTTCATATCAAGAATTTTATGTGAAAGAGAGGAAGGTCAAATATTCTACAAGAAATTATGCTTGGATGGCACATGTCATTGTTGCGGTGGCTTGCAACATTTGCCAATATGTGAACATATGGAAATAACACATGCGGTTGGAAACGAACTAGTAGAGTTTGGCAAGTATAAAACAGTGGCATACAATACAAAAGATGGTAAAGAAGCAAAGAGGTGTGAATTAGTTATTGAAAAGATTCCAGTGTATCAATTTATGCCTATATTTTGTGACAACATAGTGTATGAGTATGCAAGACATGCCCATAGAGCTCGATGGTTGGACTTGCAATTCAAGTTATGCAAGGACACATTTTCGGTTGGTAGCATTGTTTCAGTCGTCGACTTTGCAGAGAACTACAGTCTACAGCCACAGCGTGAGGTGTAATCACAATATTACAACTCCACACAGGTTTCTATATTTGTGCACATCGCATTCATTCATGCGAATGATAGTACAGAGGATGACAGAAAGATCATAAGGGAGTATAATTTCTATATTAGTGATGATCACACGCATTCTACAGAGTTCGTGCAAGGTTACTTTCAGGTGTTCTACAATGATTTGGCTAGAAGGGGCATATCGTTTAGTCAGCATATCATATGGTCGGATAACTGTGCATCACAATTCAAGAACTCGCAGAATTTCTATTGGCTAAGTAGGAGGCATAATTTTACAGGTATTCAACATATGTGGAACTTTTGTGAGGCCGGGCATGGAAAGGGGGAGCATGATGGTGCAGGAGCATGTATCAAAAGAGCCATAGCACGAGAAGAGTTAAAGTATAAAGACAATGCAAAGTTGACAGATGCAAAATTGATTGTCGAGTGGTGTAATGCTTCCATGGGTCCAAGTAATGAAGGTAAGTCTTTAGTTCGTAGAGTTTTTTGGTTGATAGATGATACTAACATTGCACCATATGAGGATTGTTGTACACTGACAGGATCAAATGAGATGCACTCTTTCAGAAGCTCAATTGCAGGTTCATGGAGTATCTATACACGAAAGATGTCATGCTTTTGTTCTTCCTGTACAATTCAAGTCTGGGATGAGTGCGAGTCAAAGGAGTGGGTTGACGAATGGCAGTTAAGTTATCTTAGCCCACTTGACATGTATTGACCCCTGACGGCACTGGAACTAACACATATGGAATCGTTAGTTGACTTTGACCACATGTCAGATTTAGTTCAACCAGGTAATATAGGGCACATATATGCATCTAATTTCATCTAGTTCAACCAGGTAATGTCATCTTACTTTGTAGTGTTTTTGTAATGTTGACTAATGTCATCTAATTTCTTAGTTTTTTATAGCTCTGAGGCATTTGCTCGTGGTGAAAGGTTTTCTGCTGCCCCAAAAATCGTCAGAAGGAGGCAGTGTAAAGTTGCAAAGGGGTGTAACTTTCGTCCTGCTCCTGATGCAACCAAACTAACTATTCCAACACATCTGAATGGGTACATTTACGCTAGGCATGGTCCTATTTTTCACCCAAACATGTCGAAACAGTCTGAGCTACATTGTACCCACGATATCCCTGAAGAGTCCAAAGTGCAAAAAGGCAGCAATCTTTGACGAGATGCTACTCGAAAACTGTCTCACTTAGAAACATTCCGTCTAAGGCAACGTGATCACGTAGAGTGCCTCTACAATAACGTTTCTCAGTTTTTTATAGCTCTCAGGCATTTGCCCATGGTGAAAGGTTTTCTGCTGCCCCAAAAATCATCAGAAGTAGGTAGTGTAAAGTTGCAAAGGGGTGTAACTTTCATCCTGCTCCTGATGCGACCAAACTGACTATTCCAACACATCCGAATGGGAACATTTACGCTAGGCATGGTCCTATTTTTCACCCAAACATGTCGAAACAGTCAGAGCTACATTGTATCGACAATATCCCTGAAGAGTCCAAAGTGCAAAAAGGTAGCAATTTTTGATGAGATGTTACTCAAAAAATGTGTCACTTAGAAACATTCTGTCTAAGGCAATGCAATCACGTAGAGTGCCTCTACAATAACCTCTCTCAATTTTTTATAGCTCTGAGGCATTTGCTCGTGGTGAAAGGTTTTCTGCTGCCCCAAAAATTGTCAGAAGGAGGCAGTGTAAAGTTGCAAAGGGGTGTAACTTTTTTCCTGCTCCTGATGCGACCAAACTGACTATTCCAACACATCTGAATGGGTACATTTACGCTAGGCATGGTCCTATTTTTCACCCAAACATGTCGAAACAGTCGGAGCTACATTGTACCGACGATATCCCTGAAGAGTCCAAAGTGCAAAAAGGCAGCAATCTTTGATGAGATGTTACTCAAAAATTGCGTCACTTAGAAACATTCCGTCTAAGGAAACGTGATCACGTAGAGTGCCTCTACAATAACCTATCTCATTTTTTTATAGCTCTGAGGCATTTGCCTGTGGTGAAAGGTTTTCTGCTGCCCCAAAAATCGTCAGAAGGAGGCAGTGTAAAGTTACAAAGGGGTGTAACTTTCGTCCTGCTCCTGATGTGACCAAACTGACTGTTCCAACGCATTTGAATGGGTACATTTACGCTAGGCATGGTCCTATTTTTCACCCAAACATGTCGAAACAGTCGGAGCTACATTGTATCGATGATATCCCTGAAGAGTCCAAAGTGCAAAAAGGCAGCAATCTTTGACGAGATGTTACTCGAAAACCGTAGCACTTAGAAACATTCCATCTGAGGCAACGTGATCACGTAGAGTGCCTCTACAATAACCTCTCTCAATTTTTTATAGCTCTGAGGCATTTGCCCGTGGTGAAAGGTTTTCTGTTGCCCCAAAAATCGTCAGAAGGAGGCAGTGTAAAGTTGCAAAGGGGTGTAACTTTCGTCCTGCTCCTGATGCGACCAAACTAACTATTCCAACGTGTTTGAATGGGTACATTTACACTAGGCATGGTCCTATTTTTCACCCAAACATATCGAAACAGTTGGAGCTACATTGTACCGACGATATCCCTGAAGAGTCCAAAGTGCAAAAAGGTAGCAATATTTGACGAGATGTTACTCAAAAACTGTCTCACTTAGAAATATTTTGTCTGAGGCAACGCGATCATGTAGAGTGCCTCTACAATAACCTTTCTCAATTTTTTATAGCTTTGAGGCATTTACCCGTGGTGAAAGGTTTTCTGCTGCCCCAAAAATCGTCAGAAGGAGGTAGTGTAAAGTTGCAAAGGGGTGTAACTTTCATCCTGCTCCTGATGCGACCAAACTGACTATTCCAACATGTATGAATGGGTACATTTACGCTAGGCATGGTCCTATTTTTCACCCAAACATGTCGAAACAGTCAGAGCTACATTGTATCGACGATATCCCTGAAGAGTCCAAAGTGCAAAAAGGTAGCAATCTTTGATGAGATGTTACTCAAAAATTGTGTCACTTAGAAACATTCTATCTAAGGCAACGCGATCACGTAGAGTGCCTCTACAATAACCTCTCTCGATTTTTTATAGCTCTGAGGCATTTGCCCGTGGTGAAAGGTTTTCTGCTGCCCCAAAAATCGTCAGAAGGAGGCAGTGTAAAGTTGCAAAGGGGTGTAACTTTCATCCTGCTCTTGATGTGACAAACTGACTGTTCCAACGCATCTGAATGGGTACATTTACACTAGGCATGGTCCTATTTTTCACCCAAACATGTCGAAACAGTCGGAGCTACATTGTATCGACGATATCCCTGAAGAGTCCAAAGTGCAAAAAGGTAGCAATCTTTGACGAGATGTTACTCGAAAACCATGTCACTTAGAAACATTCCATCTGAGGCAACGCGATCATGTAGAGTGCCTCTACAATAACCTCTCTCAATTTTTTATAGCTCTGAGGCATTTGCCCGTGGTGAAAGGTTTTCTGCTGCCCCAAAAATTGTTAGAAGGAGGCAGTGTATTAAGTCAGGATGAAAGCCTATTCACTCTAGGCACCTGTTTTTGACCAAATCACACATGCGCCTTGAACAAGTGATGCTACAAGTGGTGAACAAAATGGGCGCCTTGAAGAATTGAGCCCTCCAAGACATCTTGCAATTGCCCAAAAGTCTAAAATTTACATAAGTGAGTTAAGGCACCATTTTCCATCTCCAAAGCCTCCTTTGAGCGCCTTAACATGGAGTGAATGTTTTAGTCTATGAAAGATTGTGCCTAAAGAATATAACAACCCCTTGAGTCACTAGGATGAACTAAGTTAACAAAAGGAACTTCATTGAGGGAGGCGCACTTGTGCATCTAGACAACTCCAATTTAGCGTCTGAGAAAAAGCATGTTTAGAGACACCCCTCGAATGAACCCTCTAGAACCAATAACCATAGCTCAAGATCCATAACCATGAGAAGATAAAGCATTAAAAAAATTCATCTAAAGGATGGGAAATACCTCTTAGATGATAGTCTGCTGAGTAGACCAAGAGTGGGGAATGAGAATGCTCGTCGAAGATACACCAAGCCACAATGACTCTCTCCAATAAGAATCTTCTCTAGGTCCATAATTAACTCATGCCCATATCCAAGTGAAAGTCTCCTTGGTCTTCCTGCTAAAACCTCTAAAGGGTGACCATCTCAACAAGTTTCTCTAATCCCAAGAGAACTCTAGCCTCACCCAAGTCTCGAAGTATGTATGAGAACCTACAACCAATCAATCCATGTTAAGCTCCAAATGCAACACCACATTATCATGAAGCTCCCAAGCACATGACCAATGTACTCAATACCAAGAGAACCAACAAGACCACTGTCAAAACTCCAACTACAAAATTAGGTATCCAAACATGACATCATGATCTAACATCTCCTCCTAGAAGATCACATGCACCAATACAGACATCCTAGTCTCAAGAGAACTTGTATCATGCTAATACTCTAATCTAGAATCAAGAGTCCACCAAGACACACTACCAAACACCTCTAAACCAAGGATCAACATCTACAACCACATGAAGATAACCATTACACCCAACCACTATATAAGATCATCCATCACTAGGTGACGAATTCACATCACTATCAAAGCAACATCCATCCTCTCATCCCAATGCAACATACCAATGCGCAAATGAGCATAGACAAGGAAAAATAACAAAGTCATCCTGTGGATATAGGCAATATGCATTCAAGTCATCCCACTACAATCAATGAGGTGTGCATCCCAAAAAAATGCATAACTTGTAGATTCCAACCATTGAAAACATGCAAAATCATCATCACATTAGTAATCATCATCACATTAGTAAACATCATCACATTAGTAAACTAGTAAACATCATTTGCATCCATACTTAAACCAATCTTATTGTTGTGTTTGATGTGTCCTCTTTCAAACAACCATTTAACAAAATTTGAGTCCAAACAATAAACATTTACAACCATAAACATCTCAAAGTCCAAAATCCAAACATTCTATCATCCTTAATCATTTCCATCATGGACCCTTGGTTTGAAAAAATCATTATGCAAGATAAAAACCCTATGCCTATTACCTTGTCCGAGGCTCATGCAAAACCCAAAATGATTAGCCTAGTACCATGTCCCCGTTCCCGGCTTGATCATCAAGTGTATAATGGATTAGACTATTCCTCATTCGCGAAGGCTAATTCCAAATGATGAGGGAATGAATTGGTTTCAGACTAACTCTATCTGTTTGTTTTGTAGGAACAAGGTCAAAACCCTAAAATTTGACTAAGTATGGAAGCTTGGGAGCCTAGGCGCCCATTTCACTCCAGTTTTCCTTACTAAGTGCCTAAGGACCTCAAGGCGCCTATACATGTTTCTAGGGATCCTCCAATTGAGCGCCTAGCATAGATGGATGAAGATTGAAAGTTTTCAAGTTAAAGATGTCCTTTGGGTGAACTCACAGCACTAGGCGCATGTGTTGGTTGGAACTCCTTGGATCTGGCGCCTAGGATTGAAAGCCTTTGATGAAGAGAGAAGTCTCAAGGCCTGGTCTGGCGTACCCCACCCTCAGAATGCGCCTAACCTTCAAAAGGCGTTAACACTCTATTTTGAGCGCCTAGCAAGGGGTAATGGATAGATTGAAGGCTTGGGAGCTAAGGAAAGTCACTTAGATGAATAATCAAGATTGAAATGAGAAACTCCTAGCCAAGGCACAAAATTCCTCAATTCTAGCATCCAGAAATCAAATCTAAGTAAGGCACTCTTTCCATTTGCCAAAGGCTCTATTAGCGCCCTTGGTTGATGATCTCTCCAAACACCTGAAATGGCGCCCAGTGGATCTTTCAACTTGTATCAGGAAGAAGGGAAGCATTCTCAGTGTTGTTCAGATAATCTAAGTTGTAAAGTTAACAAGGAATAGAGCCAGAGGACAAGGCACACTTATTGGTCTCCATCACCTCAGAAATGCACCTAATGCAGTTGGTGTCAACTTCCCTCTTTCTAGCCTCCAAATGGCGCCTAGAGTCAAAAAAAGATTTCAATGAATAATGTTAATGTTTTGAGCATCAAACTTTGCTTGGCGCATACCTATGCTCTTGCAACCTCAAATTGGTGCCTAGGGTTCAGTCATCCTCCTAAGGCGTGGTTCTGCTCCTCCATAACCCTGTTTTGGCACCTAAACTTGGAACTACCTTGAAGACTTGGATTAAGATGGAATTCACCTCCAGAATGTTAGGCACTTGATAGAAGATAAAGGCACTAGGGTAAAAGAGCTTCAAAAGTTTGATGTCAAGTGTGAATTGAGATAATAGGCGCTGTTACCAGTTGACATTACTCCAAACATGCACCTAAGAGAGATGCAAGTCCGCAAGACCAATTTTGGAACAAGGCGCTCCATCAAAGGGTAAGATGATAATCCTTGGAAGTCAAGTGTTTCAAAGATTCTTTGAGAAATTGACAAGTTGTAACCTAGGTGCCAAAACCCCTGAGAATCCTCCTATCTGGCGCCTAGTCAGAAGAACACTAATATTGCGCCTAAGTGAATTTGAGTGTCAATATAGAGTCATCAAACCCCACCAGATGTTCATCCATGTCTCTACCACCTCAAGGAAGCGCCCAGCTTAGGATGGCACCTAGTCTGGTCTCTACTACCTTTAGTTGGCGCCTAACCCTAAGAGTCTTGCAACTATGACGTTCATCCATGCAACAAGCAAGGTGATGCTCCCTTGTGATATTGTGAGGTGTTGACATTTAGTTGACATCATTGAATTTGATTGAGTTGATCAAGTGTAGATGCCATTGTAAACATCAAGGCTTCAAGGCCTTTCTTTTGTATCTCCATTGAATAAGTTGTAACTTCATGCTATTGAAAGCATTATCCATGTAATAAGACATTGCAAGTTGATTGAGTCAAATAACTAGACAAGTACCCAACTCTAAAGTTGATTCATTCAAGTAGTTATCTTTGATGTATATCTTTGTGTTGTTGAAGTAGTTGATGAATTGATAGCAAGTAAAATTGTTTAAGTAAGGAAAAATTTTCATAGAACTAGTTGGGTATCTTACACCATGCCTATCCATCAAACATCACAATGCAATCAAAATCCTAACAACATGCCCATGATCCAAGATCAAGTGCAATCATGCAAAGATGTTATCAATCACAAGCCTATTAAGAATGAACTAGAGTCTTCTAGTAATACTTTTCCATCAAACACCATCATGTAATCCATGGCCTATCAAGCCTATCAAAGAAAATGCAAACATCCTATGTAATACAATCGGACTTTAAATATTTGAAGTAGCCATCTACAAATATCCATTCAAAAGTGGATTTATAATGCAAGTATGGACGCCATCAATAAAAAAGATTTGTATTAACCAAATATCCATATAGGCATACATCAATATATGTAGATATAAGTATAACATATATACAAAATAGCCATATAGGCTTACAAGAATGCCATATAGGCATACAATGTCAACTATGTACAATACAAAATATATGTCCACAAATGCCATATAGGCATACAACAAAGGAACACAATAAAAAGTCATTCCCCTCTGGCTGGTGAAGAGAATAAATCACGAGCAACCTTTGATCTTCTAGGGGATGGAGACATGCATGTGGGTGGTCTACTACGAACCCGAGGGCTACTCGTCCTATTTAGTTCTTCCTGCACCTTTACCTGTTACAATAAAAAGTATAGACATTAATATATAGAAATTACATGTTATAAAAAAATGAAACATTTAACAAAATAATCACTTACCGCTAACATATAATCTGTCTCCTCACTTGCCTCAGTAGCAGGAATAGGCCCTGGTGATGTCATGTCCTATAGAAACATCCAGATAGAAATTAAACTTCAAATCAATAATCTTTTGATTTTTCAAAAATAGACAACTATAACAATGAATGTAAATTGAAATTTACTAATCTGCCTCATACCCCTGTCAATGCCATGGATCTATAAATCGCAGAGGCCACACCCTGCTCCATTGCCCTATGAACATGGGGAGGTGTCTCCGCAGCCTGCATCATCTGGAAATAAAATAACATTATTCAATTACGAAAACTATAATAGTGATGCAAATCATGGCTCCTAACATACACACACATTCATCTAAACATGGAAGTACACACAATAAAACACACAAATCACATACAAAAATTTAGTAAGTACAATTCATTCATTAAACTATTTATTTTATTACCTCCGTAAAGCTTTGAAGTCCACCACCACTGGCAGGTGTTGCCATGAAATCTACAGTATTAACCTATTCAACATCCAAAATTAGAAATTAGAATACCATTCATATAGCGATGCTATTCACATGTAATATTTATAATTGTTTACTAGTTACATACCTCGATAGTAGATGATCTAGTGAAAAATGTAGGTGGAGAACCACTGAAAACTGCATCGATGCTATGACCCTGAAATTTCATTAAAATCATCAATTTAAATTAGTTAATCTTGTATTTCAAAAATGAAATTTAATAAATTAAATTCAATAAACTTGCTAATATTTACCTGAATATCAAGGCTAAAAGTCTCACTCAGGAGGGTATCTATCATCACCATCTGCTCAGCTGCAGATGTAGCCTGTGCACCTGCATCCTGACTGTCCATGGGGTCATAACCACAGGTTGACCCGCAAGCCTAGCAAGTATGCGGTGGGACCCTACTCCTCGCACTATCTCCCAACCCACTCTGTGTTGTAGGATCGGCATGCTCTATGATGCTCTGGGTCAAGGCACTAATCGACCTCAGTGTATCGACCTCAACACTCTCCTTCACAATGGAAGGGATAGAAACATGCTCGTGGGTTGGTCTGTTGATTACTCGTCTCACTACCCGTTGTGGGTCAAGACATGCCCCTGGTCTATCCTGTGCTGAGCCCCCACCTCTACCCTGGAAGTCCTGCATATCAAAATAGTTTGGCACTTTATTGAGGACAAACTCGTCGTAGAGTTTCCTCAAAAAGTATTGCGGGACCTCATTATTATTGCATGGAGGATGGTCAAAAACCATCCACCACCTCTGCCTAAAATTGTCCCTTATCGCTTGGTTGTTGCACCAATGGATAGGGAACCTCTTGCATGTAATGGGTGGAGGTTGATTTGTTTGTGGGTTTGTGAAAATTGAACACAAGTCTAATTTTGTAATTTGTAATTTTTTGACATCTTGGTATGACAACTTGTCTGCATAGTAATCTCTAAACTCTCTTTTTATCGGTCCAGCTAGTTATTTACTTGCTAATTGAATTTACATTTGATAACATAGACTCAAGAGATTTGGCAAGCATGGACCTATGCAAGGTTGAAGTGGAAGGATCTTTCAACCTTGCAATTATATCTTCAATTTCTTTTTTGTTGTTTTCAATTTGCCCCATTATATTATCTTGTGTTCTAGGGGCATGTCGAGGAATGAATGGAGGAGGTTGTTGTTCTGTAGGTATTTCCTCCTCAGGATTTTGTGGATTTGGAGGAGGAGGAGGAGGAGGAGGAGGTGCATTAACATTTCCTGACAATTAACGAAATATACATCAAAACTCAACAAAAACCTACCTATTTAGAAAGAAATTCAAACAAAAAAATAAAGATAACTCACCCCTTTGGCGTGCTCGACGTCGTGGTGGTATTTTGGTGACGAATTGATAAGCTTTTTGTGTTGATTGGTGTTTTGTAGAACACGAGCACATTTTTGACGGTTTGGAAGCCGCGGGCAGAGGAGAAAATGAGAATGAAATGAAATTCAATTGCTTTTTTTTTAATTTATACTAGATCATAACGCGAGCGCGTTATAACACGCTCGCGTTATGACTTAATTTTTTTTGAAATTATTTTGGCCACTTTTTGGCCCCCCAGCTTCTTGCACTTACCCATATCTGCAATCTGATCCTTTCTGGACACATATTCCAACTTTACTTCATTCTATGTCACCTTTTCTCTCAGAAAGTGATACCTTATAGATATGTGGTTTATCCTTGAGTGCATTACTGGATCTTTGAAATATTTATAACACTTGTATTGTCACAGAAAATTGCAACTGGATCTTCATATACAACTCTTATGTCCCTCAAAGTCTGCTTCATCCATAACACTTGAGTACAACAACATGTTGCTACAATATATTCTGCTTCTGCTGTTGATAAATAGATTGAGTCTTGTTTCTTACTTAGCCATGAAACTAATCTGTTGCCCAAAAAGAAAGCACCTCCACTTGTACTTTTCCTGTCATCAACATCTCTGGCCCAAGCAGCATCTGTATAAGCACTAAGAGTGAAATCATTATCCTTTGGATACCATAAGCCATGATCTAGAGTGCCTTTTAAATACCTTAGGATTATCTTAACTGCCATCACATGTGATTCTCTTGAATCAACTTGAAATCTTGCAACAAGACAAACTGCATGCATAATATCAGGTCTGGTTTGAGTTAGATAAAGTAATCCTCCAATCATGGATCTGTACTTTTTCTCATTAGTCTTAGGTGATTCATCAATTTTTCTCAACTTCAAGCCAACCACCATGGGAGTACATACCGGTTTAGAGTCTTCCATCCCAAACTTCTTCAATAACTCTTTCACATACTTATACTGAGGTATGAAGATTCCTTTATCTAATTGATTGATTTGCAGACCCAGAAAGAAATTCATCTCACCAAACATAGACATCTCGAACTCTTTCTGCATTTCACCAGCAAATTTCATACACATACCTTCATTGCCTCCAAAGATGATATCATCAACAAAGACTTCAACAATCAAGATTTGATCACCATTAATCTTGAAATAGAGATTACTGTTAGAAGTACCTTTATTGAACCCTAATTTTAGTAAGTACTTATCCAACCTTGCATACCAAGCTCTAGGAGCTTGCTTAAATTCACACAATGCTTTCTTCAACCTGCATACCATATCACCTTGATCTTCCAGTTGGAATCCTTTCGGTTGCTCAATGTAGACTTCCTCTTCCAACTCACCATTCAAAAATGTAGACTTCACATCCATCTGATACACTTTGAAATCTTTGTGGGCTATAAATGCCAGAAACATTCTGATTGCTTCAATCCAAGATACTGGAGTAAAAGTCTCTTCAAAATCTATTCCTTCAATTTGAGAATATCCTTTGCACACAAGCCTTGCTTTATTCCTTACAATTTCTCCATTCTCATTTAGCTTAATCCTGAAAACCCATTTGGTCCTAATAACATTTTTTCAGCAGGTCTGGGAACTAATTCCCAAGTTTCATTCTTCTCTATTTGTATTAGTTCTTCCTCCATTACTTTTACTCAATTTTTATCCTTGCAGGCTTCATTCACAATTTTTGATTCAACTGTAGAGATAAAATAGTAATTAACTTGTTCTTCTATAGTTCTTTTCCTTGTCAGTACTCCTTTGTCTTTGTCTCCAATAATTTGATCTTTAGAGTGATTGATTCTTACATACCTGGGGGTTTTAGTAGCAACTTCTGGAGTCTTTTCTTCATCTTGACTATCTTCTTGTTCAACTTTTTCTTCATAAGTTATAGTAGCATCTTCATCTGATTCATAGCCACTCTGATCTAATGTTCTTCCTTTGCCTTCATCCACCTTCACATTTGCACTCTCAACAATATTTTTTAGTCTTTTGTTGTAGCACCGGTAGGCCTTACTCTTGGTAGAGTATCCAAGGAAGATTCCTTCATCACATCTTGCATCAAATTTCCCTAGATCCTCATCTCTTTTGATATAGCTTTTGCTTCCAAAGACTTTGAAATATTTTACTGTAGGAATTATTCCATACCACAATTCATAGGGAGTTGTCTACATTACCTTTCACTTGAACTCTGTTTTGAATGTAGACAATAGTATGTATAGCTTCTTTCCAGAAGAATTCTAAAAGACCTCCTTTCTTCATCATTGTTCCAACAGCCTCTTGAACTGTCCTATTCTTTCTTTCCACAACTCCATTCTACTGAGGAGTCCTAGGTGCAGACAATTGTCTTTTTATTCCTTGCTCTTCATAGAAAATGTTGAATTCATTTGATGTGAACTCACCTCCTCTATTAGATCTCAAGCATTTGATTTTCAGCTCTATTTCATTTTCAACCATTGCCTTGAAAGATTTGAACTTTTCTAGGGCTTTAGATTTGTCTATTAGAAAAGTAACCCAAGTCATTCTAGAATAATCATCAATAAGAAACATGAAGTACCTGTCACCTTGTAGACTTCTTATCCTTGTAGGACCACATAGATCTATATGTACTAGATCCAGCAAACCAGTAGAAGATTGCTCTTTGGTCTTGAAACTTGTTCTTGTCTAGTTCCCTAACTGACATTCCTTAGAAATTGTATTGGAGGGTTTCACAAGTTTTGGTAAATCTCTCACAGTTTGACCTGAACTTAGCTTTACCAGATTATCAAAGTTTATATGACACATCCTTCTATGCCACAACCAACTCTCATCTATTTGATCTAATAAACAGTAATCATTATTTCCTCTTAATTGATAGATGTTACCTCTGGTCTTCTTGCCCATAGCAATCACAGTTCCAGAGCTTTCCATGATCTTGCATGCATTGTCTTTGAATCTTAGATCATAACCTTTGTCACACATCTGACCAACACTCAAAAGATTATGCTTCAAACCCTTCACATATAGGAAATTGTCAGTATTATGCTTTCCATCAAATGAAATAGATCCTTTTCCACAAATCTTACCAGCTGCATTGTCTTCAAACCTAACCAGTCCTCCATCATATTTTTCCAAACTCACAAACTTACTTTTGTCACCGGTCATGTGATGTGAGAATCCACTATCAATAATCCATTCATCCTTATCTTTCTCAACTTTAATAGCTAAAGCACTTTCTTCCACTTGTTTTTCTTCTTTCACACAACTAGCAGAATTAGTAGACACAGGATCTTCTTTAATAGAAATAAACAGGCATTCATTTGCACTAGTACTAGCATCATCAGATTCATCATCTATCACACCTTCATCATCAAAATCTCTAACATAGTAGCATTTCTTTGGAGCTCTAGGCCTGCTCTCAAATCTTTTCCTATTTCTTTCAATTATTTCAGGACATCTGGAAGCATAATGACCTACTGTACCACATGAGAAACATTTGAAAGGTAATTTGCCTTTGAACTTACCAACACCTCTTTGTAGCCTATCAACAAAGTTAGCTTCAATTTCATCAAAGTCATCATTAGGATCCACCTTATATTTCTCAGCTCTGGAGACCTTTTCTTACGTACTGGCTTTAAAAGCTATCTCAACTTTTGGTAGGGCATCACCAAAATCTCTCATCTCAAATGCTGTAAGCTTTCCAAGTAATTGATCTCTATCAATAGATTTCACAGTCATTATTTCTTCAATTGTAGCTACCTTGTGACTATAAGACTTTGGTAGTGATCTAAGAATTTTCATCACAACTTCCTTATCACCAAGGTTCCTCCCATTCCTTTTATTCCATTAACAAGTTCATCAACCCTTTGCATGAAGGCAGTAATGTTGTCATCTTCATTCATCTTTAAGCTCTCATATTTTGCTTTCAGACCCTATTGTTTGGCTTCTTTTACAGAATCGTCTCCTTCATACAGTTTATTCAACTTTTCCCAAACCTCATGTGTAGTTTCTAAATCCATGACTTTTATCAATTCAGTGTCAGTCAAAGCACTCAACAGAGCACCTCTTGCTTTTATGCTCAACTCATATTCTTTGATTTCATCTTTAGTTGTCAAACCTTTTTGAGGCATGGTATATTTTGATTCTGCAACTTTCCATACTTTATAACCAAGACAAAGGAGATGACTTTTCATTCATACCTTCCAAAGAGCATAATTTGTCCCATCAAACTGTGGAGCTTCCTTTTTAAAAGACATCCTGGATCTTCCTCAAGCTATTAGGCTTTCTTCTGAGGAACTTGTTCTAATACCAATTGTTGAAATACATAGGACAACTGAGAGGGGGGTGAATTAGTTGTCACAAAAACTTAACTTCATATGAATATCAAACCATCAATTACTTAACTTTTGATAATCAGATTTAATCATCAAAGTATGAAACCATAGACTTAATCACAATCACACATTCAACACAGTAGACACTGGATTTTTACGTGGAAAACCCTACAAGGGAAAAACCACGGTGGGTGTTATCCCACAAAATATATGAGTTATAACAATACCAAAAAATAGAGGCTCACTGCATACAAGGCTCACTGCAAAGAACAACTCACTGCCAAAAGATGGTGAATTGATTTGGTAGCATCTATTTCATGCCTGGGTTCAGTTCCATTGAAGTACAATATAGCTTCTCTGCTCTACTTTTTATCCCTTCACACTTATCTCCTCATTTTTGCATTCCACACACTTTCCAAAATTACATTACAAGTCTTTATACAAGTCATCAACCTTGGAATGTACATCAAGGTCAGCAATACATTCATCAACCGTTGGAACAATCTCCAAGGTCAGCATTACAAAAACATTCATAGAAATAGGTCTGGACCTAATAGAAAAATTTTCTAAGGGAAAGATGTAAATATGTATGTGGATCACATCATGCCTTAGATGGGACTCAAATGTAATCCTTCATGCCACGACATGCTTCTACAATCTTCAATGCATCTGTACAATTAGTGAAAACAACCAAGTCGGCCAAGACTGGTGTTCACACTAAGTGTTTTAGGAACAATCTTCAACTATGATCTAGATTTATCTCTGTGGACCAATCCGAAGGTAGGAACATGATCAAGAGACATCCACAAGCATACTGCAATTACAAAGAACATCCGCACAACCTCTAACCACTTTATCCATGAGATTCTTCAATCTGGAGCACATGAGCTTAACTTTCATCAACTATCATAAAAGAAAAATCGCTTGCAGACCACCAAACCATGAACCATTAGAGTTGAAGGCACTTATCATCATAACAAATTTTATTCTAGAACCGCAGACCAAAATACTTCAATGCGGAGGAATGCAGAGCATAACTCTTTCTCCCTGTCACCACCAAACATAGAGGAAAAGCAGTTTTCACACTGGTGAACATAACTCACTCACATCTTCATATCGGAGGCTCAAACTTGGAATATAACATCTTCAGACAGAATTCTAAATAACTTCCAACCTATAGGAAAAAATATTCATTCTACAGGAAATGTGGAGCAATCTTCTGGACTGTTCTTTTGTATGTAAAACACTATTTCCACTGCAACTCACTATTTCTACTGGAGGAGCTAATTTTCTCAATATCCTCAACATCTAACTCATTACAAGAAAGTAACAAAATGAGAGCACAATTGACACCAATGACAACACATATATGCTAACATCAATGACAACATTGATTAGGCACATACTTGCAACACTCCCACCATGACAAACATTCCTATTGCCTCGATCAATATTTCATCTTCTGGGTCAATCCATTCTGTGCATTCATCTCCCTCCTCTAGGACCACTTTTGATAGTCTTAAGCAAAATTTGGAAACTATTTTTGGTTCTTCCTCCTCTTTTCCAAGTTTGTCTTCCCTTTCATTTGATATAAACCCTCAATGTGATTTTCAGCAACACATGACTGGTTTTGGGCAAATTCCAAATGTAGATGTTCTTGGTGCTATGTTCACTAATACTTCACCTATTGTAACTTCCACTTTTGTGATTGTAGTTTCTCCAACACCAATCATGACTGCTCGTTTAGATGCAAGTTTGTTTGCACTTCCCCCTTGGCTCTCGTCTCATACACCAAAGATGAAGAAGGAAGCTGTCTCCCCAAACGACTTTGACTTCAAGAAATTGGCACCTACAAAGACCAAGACTAAGAAGAAGTTGAAGAATCTTTCAAGGATATTTGAAGACAAGGGACACAAGTATGCATAAATAACTCAGCCTCCTCCTGACATATCTATTGATGAGTTTGATATGAATGATTATTCAATTTCAAGAGTTGAATTGGGAATGATCACTCATGAGAGTGCCAAAGATGATGCTCAGTCTACTTTGAATTCTCTAATTGTGAAGTTTGATCATGAGAAGAAGATGAAAGATCAGTATAAAGTTAAAGCAGAATAGTTGACCTCAGTGCTTCAAAAGATTACTGTCTTTTGAATCAGTGGAACTCGTGACTATCACCATGGAAGATCCTATTATTCAAAAGATTGAAAAGATTCATACAAGAGGTAGAGTGGTTGGTGAATTCTTGGACAGGATGATTGCACAAGGATCACATCTTTTGAAAACCTCTGTGGAAAGAAAGGAGAAAATGGAAAGTATAAGACCATAATTAGATGAGGTTGTTGACACTTTGTCTCAAGAGTAGCAGGACTTGGAATGCAGTTTGTAGGATTGGATCAAAATGAAAATACTCAAGCTAAGCACATTGGTAGAAATTGAGATCATTCCTAATCGAGAAATGTTTGTGGAAATCAAAGAAACTATGATTCACAGAATAAGTGTCATCAAGAGATTAATCAAGGACTTGCAAAATGCACTTGAAGTTGGTAAAGATAATGATGTGAATCTTGTTAACAAGATTGAAGAAATTCCTTGCAAGTTACTAGATGACAACCAAAAGTTTCTTTCCGTAGATGCAATGATACAGGAGTTCAACAACATGATCCAGAAGGAATTTGAGGATCAAGCCTTTTCAGTGGTTTCAATGGATAAGTTGTTGGATATTCAGTTGACTTTGGACAACCTCAAAGTGTTCCTAGGAAGGCATGAGAAAGCTTGTCACACCATGAAGTATTCAATAACAAGGGTCCTTGCCATTTTGAAACATACTTCTGGACAAGATACTAAGTAAATGCAAGTAGTGATGAAGAAGTATGTAGATTTCATGGAAAAGGATGGGGGAGAAAGTTGAACATGCCTTAGTTTATTTTTCAATATTTTCATTCTTTTTGTATTTCACTCCAGACATATTTACATGTATTTTTCAAATATGTAATTACATGTAAAAAAAAAAGAAGTCCTAAATCAATTTGGACTTTTTGAGTTGAATAAGTCAAAGTAGTTTTAGTTTTCTTGTTTTTTCTCTCGGCCTCTCCCTATAAATAAAGAGGGCCTCTTTTGTAAATATTATCTTTTGTCTATTGAAGCGAAGCACTACCATTTTGAAGAGAAATTATAGACTTTGAGCTTATTTTGTAAATCAATTTTCAATCAATATAAAGAAAGCAAGTTCGCATCCAATCTTTGTCTTGGATCAAATTTGCAATGTTATAGAATTGTTCTTATGTCCTTTCTATCACATTATCTTGTATGTATGGTTGAATTATGAGTGTGGAAATCAAGTGTTTAGAAGGTGATTCAAATCTGATCTTGTAGACTTTGTGTTGCGATATCATATTTGATACTTGCGTTTATGTTTGTGAATGAGAAGTAACTTGAAGACTTTGGGCTTCAAGTTATTGTTCATGATCGAGTTATCTTATCTTGGCATACAGTGAAGACTTTGGGCTGCACTCTATTCTAAAATATTTCATTTTCAATTGGCATAAGAAGCAAGAGGAAACTTTGTGTTTTCATGGGTTTCTTGGTGATTAACACACACTGGTATCATTTAGTTATACTTTTGTGTAACTTAAGTGGATATTGGTTATTATTGCTCCAAGTTAGTAATTTGCAGTTCTTTGCATTATAAGCTTTGTGGGATAGTAATCTTGAATTGTAAACATCTATTCTGAAAAAGGAGAATAGGATGATATGTAACCACCCCATAGTTTTTAGTGTACATAAGTCTAGTTAGTTATTGATTGTTATTAGTTAGCAATAAGAAGGGAGCCTCCCCTTTTTGAGAGGAGAAATTTAATCTCATCATACTGTGGTTGATTTAACCATTTTCTCTTCAGTTAGTTGACGACAAAATATTCACCCAACATGTCCCATTTCCAAGAATTTGATTTTGTCGTCTATCTAACTTATCTCATGTTTCTTCTCATTGATTAGACAAGTCTCTTCTTATTTTTGTTGTGTTTCTTGTAGATCCTTAGGGATAAGGATAGCTTCTACTAGCTAGGTGTTGATAAAGAGCTCTGCCTTTGACCATCTTGGTAGAATTTATAACAATGTCATATTTTATAATCTTTGTTAAATCTAGTTGACCCTTTTCTTACCTATATCTCCACTAGAAATGTATTCTCTTATACACAAGTGGAACACCATGGAAATGATTTTCTTAGAAGAAACCAAATGCCTAAATTTCTTTAGTCCTTTTACCAAGGCATACATTTTTCTTTCAACAAAATTATACTTTACCTTATTGACTTAAATGTTTGATTAAAGAATGCAACATGGTGTTCATTGTTGCTATCATTTCCTCCTTTTTGAGTAAGCACTACATCAATACTATCCTTGCCACTATATACATGTATGAGAAAATCTTTGGAAAAGTTAGGGTTTATCAATACCTAGGCCTTAGAAATAGCTTCTTTGATATGCTCAAATGCCTTTTTACTCTCTTCTATCCATTTAAGTTGTTGGTATTTCTTGAGAGTGAGAGTAATGAGGCGCATTATGCTTGCATAGTTTGATACAAATTTTCTTGCAAAATTAATCTTTCCTAGGAAGGATTGTAGACTTTTCTTATGTTGGGGAAATAAAACTTCAAGGATAGCTTGGAGTCTTTCAAGATCAATAGTTATCCTCTCTTTAGAGATAATATGTCCCAATAGTCTTCTTTGTAGAACACCAAATATATACTTGTTGGGATTGATGGAGATCCTAAATTGATAACACCTTTGGAACTCTTTCTCCAAGTGATTAAAGTGATCTTTAATTTTAGAAAACACAACAAATATTCAAGATAAACTAATATGAATTCATTAATAAGGTCCTTGAAGGTAACATCCATTTCTCTTTGAAATGTGACTTTAGCATTGGACAACATCCATTGTTGTTTGAAATGTGACTTTAGCATTGGATAAACCAAAGGATATTTTTTGATAGGCAAAGGTTCCCCATTTAGTAGTGAATGTTGTCTTATTTTGATCTTCCTCTTTGTCTAGTATTTGATTGAAATCATATCTAAACCATCAAACATTGAGAATATGTTTGATCTTTCTACCATTTGTAAGATTTGACCCATTAAAGAAAAAATATAGTAATCCTTAAGGGAAGCCCTATTGAGTCCCTAAAACTAACACAAAGTGAGATTTTTCCATTCTTTTTCTACATAGTGACCAAGTTGGAAACCCAAGTTGAATGTTTGATAGGATAAATTACTTTTGAATTGATCATCTTAGATAGCTTTTCTTCATAATTAGCTTTATTTTTGGATTAACTGGTCTCTATTTTTGTATTACTAGTTTGGCTTCAAGCCACAACTCAAAATTATTTTGCATGGTGTTGCCTAGTCACATTTGGCACACAAGTTGATCAGACGCCTCTTTTCTTCAATTGTACATATCTTAGACAATTTCAACACCTTTCTTGGAAGTATCTCCATATTTCTATAGTTCTTTTTTACTTGCTTCTATCTTTGTTTTATCCGTATAGGAATCATCTAGAGTAATATGCCCTCTAGGGTAATCATTCCTCTGGGAAACTTATTTCCTTTTAGTTGGAGAATTTGGTCTCCATACGCTCCTTCAAATTTTGGCTTTAGTTTCTTTGTGAATTCATTAGTTTTTTGGATGAAGTGAGCAATCTGCATATTATTTTGAAATACCATCCAATGACACTCATTTTCAGGCACAATGAGTCTAATTCAAATTTTAACACCATCTTTATTTATTAGTAAGTCAGTCACTAGATCCAATTGTGAACCTATTAAGGCTATTCTATCTAAGTTTCTATATTCTTCTTTCATGGGATTGCCTAAAATTTTAATGCCTTGAAAGACTCCAATATATCCCATACTTAATGCTTATATGCTTTCATAAGGGAATTCTTGGTCCAACATTGTGGTCTTGCTTAGTTATAAGATTAGAGTCACCACAGACTTGTAACATTTTTATACCCTTCTTCTTGGCATATAGCAAGCCATGGACTAGTGCCTCATATTTAGCTATGTCGCTAGTATAGTTGAATTGTAACTGATATGGCTATTGATACTTCTCTCCTTGTAGTGAAATTAGCCACACCAACTTTGGCTCCAATTTTACAATTGGTGCCATCAAAATATAGCTTTCATATTCCAATGTTGCCACTTTCCTTTCTTGATATTTGTGGGATGATTGGGGCTTCCTTGTGAATAATATATGTTCCTAGGTCAATTTATTCAAATAGCCCACAAATGACACATTTTTCATTATGTATTGTCCACCATTGATCACATTCTTCATTTGGAATTCGCTTAGTAGTGTGATTTTCATAATAGACCTCAAGGGAAGAGAGTTCATATTCAACTACAAAAGATTGGTCAAGTTCATTAGGAATCAAAGTCCTAGTTTTATGTGATGCATTTTAAGGGGCTCAGAAGAATTTTTCATCCTTTCTGTGTACTTGGTTTTTAAAAACATATGACTGTAGTCTAATGACATGTATGCTTCAACATTTGTAGTAAAAACCCTAGATAGGAATATACCAAAGGCAACTAGGAGCTCAATTATGGACATATCTTGGAGGACCCAACATTAGGACACACATAAAGTGATAAAGGAATTTTTTTCACAACTCCTAATGCATTAATAATGGTTCCATCTAACTAGATTACACCTTTAGTGGTGGTTCATAGATCAATCCTAATGCATCAACACCTTTCTTGGGTATCACAAAGGTACTTGAAATAAAATTCACCATATATTTATGAATTAATTTATCTTTACATGTCAAATTAAGGTAGAATGACTTGGGTTTTATTATGCTTACCTCATTTGCTACAATTTGAAGAGAAATGAGTTGCTTCAGGGATTATTCAAGTGTGTTCACAACTTGTTGGTGATGCTTACCTGATGCCTTTTACATTTTTAGGGCCTCTTCAAGCAATTTCATTTGTTCTACGAAGGAGAGAAGCTCCCAAAGAGACACACTAACTGTAGACTTCTTCAATTGATCAACAATATTGAAAGAATCATTTGATTATGTTGGTCCCAACATTAGGCACCCAATGTGCCTTTAGACTTTCAACTAAGGAAGAAAATGTTGATTTTTCCTTTGGAGGAGGCTTAGGTGGTCTATTTGTTTTAAGGTAATTCAAATTGACCTTGTTGATGTAAGAAGGATTGAAAGTAGATGCTATTGGAATTTTGAAGAGATGAATTTCTTCTTACTTTTGAATACTTGTCATTGATCTTGTTGTTTAAATGTTATGCCCTTACTTCTATAGTGTATATGGTTATGAATAGTCGGCTTGTGGCTATCTTAACTCTTAATTAAGTCATATTATCATTATTATATTGTTATTTAGCTGTTTAGGTCAGACTAAGGCTTCTATAGGGCTATCTAAGTCAGCCTGGGTGATATCCTAGGCATAAATAGGTATATATAGGGGTAGTGAGTCTTATTAGATCATCATATTGTGTATTGTGTTCTCATTGAAGAATATTGGAGGTATCCCCCTCGAAGTGGATTAGGAGGTTGCCCCCTCGAAGTGGCATATTATTATCAAGTATTTGCAGAATATTTTCTATTATATTCAGATATTGTGCAAGCTTTTCCATTACAAGTGGTATCAGAGCATGATCTTGGCACCGTAGAGGCAAAATGTTTTCTCATCATTGGAGGCGATTTTGGGAGGAGCATAACTTTCATATTTTAGAAAATTTTTTAAATATTTTTAAAGGGTTTTTAAAGACAATATTAAATAAGATACAGTCCAGATTTCATAGGAATTGGAGCAAAAATAAGTGAGTTATTGCAAAATTAGGGTTTCCAACAAATTCGCTCTCAAGGCAGTAAATTTGCTAATTTCTTGGAATGTTTTCTGGGTAAGTGGTATCTTGGCCTTAGTAAGTTACAGTCAAAATTTTAGAGAATTTGCATTTTATTTGTGTGATTTATTTCAAAAATATTGGTTTCCATCATGATGGGGCCTGCAACAAGAGGCAAAAAGAATGCTGTCACATTGGGGAAATCCTTTGATAAGGATGAGGAAATAAGTAAGTTCAAGTTGGTGATGTGTGGCCTAAGAGGAGATATATCAGACATATGAAGCATGTTAAGCACCTTAATGAATGAAACAAGAAAGGAGGTCTCAAGCAACCAAGAACCAGAAGAAGAAGAACCAGAAGAAGAAGAAGAACCAGAAGAAATAGAAAAAGAAGAAGAAGAAGAAGAAGAAGAAGAAGCAGACAAAGAAGAAGAAGAACCAGAAGAAGAAGAAGAAGCAAAAGAAGAAGAAGCAAAAGAAGAAGAAAAAGAAGAAGAAAAAGAAGAAGAACCAGAAGAAGAAGAAGAAGAAGAAGAAGAAGAAGCAGACAAAGAAGAAGAAGAACCAGAAGAAGAAGAAGTAGAAGAAGAAGAAAAAGAAGAAGAACCAGAAGAAGAAGAAGAAAAAGAAGAAACAGAAGAAGAAGAAGAAGAAGAAGAAGAAGAAGAAGAAGCAGTAGACAAAGAAGAAGAAGAACCAGAAGAAGAAGAAAAAGAAGAAGAATCAGAAGAAGCAAAAGAAGAAGAAAAAGAAGAAGAACCAGAAGAAGAAGAAGAAGAAGAAGAAGAACAAAAAGAAGAAGTGGAAGAAGAAGAAGAAGAAGAAGAAGAAGATGAAGAAGAAGAAGAAAAAGGCAATGAAGAGGAAGAAGTGAAAGAAGAAGAAGAACTTCCTAGTCAAGCTATTCAACCAATGCAAGGGTACCATGTACTATTCCTCACCTTTTCCTCTATGGCACATCAAAAGGTTCAAGTAAAGGAAGAACACATTCATCACCATCAAGAGCTAGATGCAAAGGGAAGACACATCTTGGAGCTGAAGTTAATTTTTCAAACACACCTGAATAAGCTAAGGACATCAAGGAAATATCTTCTAGTTGAAGTTGCCACATGGGATGATGAAGATTCTATGAAGAAACTACCACAATTGATCAGCGCTGAGGACAACGCTTTTGTAAAGGTGGGGGGCATGTTATGCCCTTACTTCTATAGTGTATATGGTTATGAATAGTCGGCTTGTGGCTATCTTAACTCTTAATTAAGTCATATTATCATTATTATATTGTTATTTAGTTGTTTAGGTCAGTCTAAGGCTTCTATAGGGCTATCTAAGTCGGCCTGGGTGATATCCTAGGCATAAATAGGTATATATAGGGGTAGTGAGTCTTATTAGATCATCATATTGTGTGTTGTGTTCTCATTGGAGACTATTGGAGGTATCCCCCTCGAAGTGGCATATTATTATAAAGTATTTGCAACATATTTTCTATTATATTCAGATATTGTACAAGTTGTTTCATTACATTAAATTTGCTCTGCAACCACCCTCCTCTTAACTCTAGTTAAATAATTAGACTACAATTGTGGCTTCCTAGTAGTTGAGGATAGTTCATTTAGTCCATAGGATTTACACTCCTCCTAAGTAACCAAATTATACTCTTGGGTAGATAATCCTTGACTCATGGGTATGTGTTTATTTGGCTACCCTGATTATTGTTTTGAATTTATCCTGAAGGTAGGGATACAACTTGGGCCTAATAGTTCTAGGGACAAGAAGTTGGAGTATAGGGAGTTGAATAAGAATAAAACCATAAGGTAGGTTCCTCTACATAGTTGCTTTGCATCACTACCAATTCTTTAGTGAGATTATGGGTAATCTATTAAAGAGGGAGATCTATATGAACCAATTGGTTTTGTGGTTGGTTAGGAGCCTTAATAGGTCAAAATGTTGGTTTTTGCTGGTAGATTTGATTATATTGCCAAGGTTTGTAAACTTGGTTCACTTGGGTGTTATATTACTACATTATATGCCATTGGTTGTTTAAGAATGTTGGACTTTGATAGTTTGTCTATTTTTTGAAAGCAATGACCTCATTAGACATATTTCTAAGTAGGTTCCTCATTTCATCCAACTCATTAGTGATTGATTTTTTAGCAAAATGATATTCTGGGGTTGGCTTGGGAGTTGGGATAAGATTAATAGTTGGTTGATGGGTTATCAATTGAGCATTGGGATGGGGCTAGTAGAGAGGTTGATAATTTTGGAATAATGACATAGGGGGTTTTGAATCCAACCTACCAATTTGAATTAGGTAATTCTTAGTGGTTTTATCTATATAATAGGCATTCAAAAGGATATTCCCACCTTTAGACTTTATCATCATGAAAATTTAAAAATCTATTTCTTTTAGATAGAAAATGTAAGCCATGCTTGATGGGGGTGCATATTGAGTGGAATTCTTTGCCATGTTTTTTGGAATCTGTTATTAAAGTCATCTAGCATCTCCATAGGGGCCCTTTTGATACTTATAAGTTGTTCCAACAATGAAGTTGCATCTCCCTTGTCCTTAAACTTATTGATCAATGCTCAACTCAATTGGTTGCAATCATCGATTGAAAGTGAAGCCAAATAATAGTACCAATTAAGAGCCTTGCCTTTAAACGATGTATCCAAAAGGCTTAAGGCTATTCTTTCCTCAACAATTTTGTGGACTATGCAATGCTTCACTATATCATGTAGGTGCTCCATGGGAGTAGTTGCATTTTGTCTAGTGAAATGTATAAGGGAGCAGACGAGAACACTTGGGATAACACCCCATATAGCATAAGGAATAAAGGTATAAGAGGACCTCTAATGTTCCATGTGGGGAAAATTCTTAGTGGTGGTGGAGTAGCCATGGGAGGTATGTCTAAGGTATTTGTGAATGTGTTTGAGGTGTAGATCATGTTCTCATGAGAACAAAGATTAGGGGTTGTAAATATATATATATATGCAGATTGACTTTTGTTGCAAAGCTAGTATAAGTTCCAAGGGTCATAGGTTTATAAGTTTCCTTAGTTAGAGTTGCTAGGTGATAGTAAAATAACTTCAATAAGAAGAAAACTAAGAGATAACCAAGACTTGGTCAATGGTGGGGTTCAGCTCCCACTAGACATACCATAAATTTTTGATAGGCATAAATGTTTATTTAGAACAAATGAATCACACATGGCCAATCAAGCATGGAAAGAATCATAGATGTGGGATGGGCCTATGAGGCAATCTCCAAGATTATATTGTAACTTACAACTACTTGAGGATGAAAAGGGAAATAATGATGAAAATAAATGACATAAAATTAAAAGGCCATAAGATAGAATAGAGTTCCTTTTATAACTCGGACAGGCCTTTATAGCTCATGTTGTAAAAGTAAACCAAAAAGAAATATATAGAACACACATACATCAAACAAATTCATACAAAAATACGAGTCTGAACCTTCAAAGCAATAGCTTCATATACTAATTCTTCTGATAGTATTGTACAACCATATAATACATAATATAACTAACATTGAAGACACATATAGAGGCTCCCATGTGATGCAAAACAAGTTAGAACACTTAAGCAAACTCAAATTAGTCACCTATAAATTCTTGAACCAAACAAACAATTGGCGTTCCTTCACAACTGTGTCATTTGCTTAGTAGCCCTTCAAAAGGGGTTTTTTTAAGCCTAACTTCCTAATAAGACTTCAAACTGAGAAACCAAACATCATTTTAGATACCCATTTGGCTGTTTGATAACATATCTCCATTTGGGTTAGGGTTGTTTTGGAACGACACACTCAATAATTCGCTGGTAATGCTGCAACTAGGCCTGATTAAGCCTCTTTTACAAAGCAACTATGAGAAATCCAAAACCCACAACACAAAACCCAACTTCAAGACTCTCCTCAAGTCACATGGGGTCTAAATATATAGATTTCATCAACTGGAGCAATACCCATCTTGTCATTTTACAAAACCCTACCTATAGCTACACAAACAAGCCTAATACATAGGAATATTAAGCTAGGGCTGCTTGAAATTCTCCCAAAACTCCATTTCCTGCAATTCCCAATTTCAAAATATTAAAGAACACACTAAACCCCTCCATTCCACTAATTTTCATAATTTTCCACTGGTGGAATGGCTCAAAATTCCATTTTTTCCCTCTCAAACCCTAGCTAACTAGGTTTATAGACAGTTTTCACAAAATGGGCTCTAACTCGCTCAAAAATGAATATCAGAAGACCAAACTAGGCTTAAATGAAAGATAATTCATAGTCCTACAACATGCAATTGGTTTCAAGCCTTGACCATACTGTACCAGGCTGTAAAAGTCACAGGAACAACAAAAAACACTGAAACAATAGGAAAAATAGAGATTTTATTGATTCTTCTTCAAATTTATCACTTCTCAAACTCTATTTGAACATCCTCTCCCATATTTACATACATTCTACCAAAAAACAACCGATTCTACTACCTATTCACCTCCTTGACCTTTTAACTTCCCTAAAACACACTAAAAATGCCACTTTTGTAGCTTTTAAACTTGTTTTTTCTACATAAACTGACCCCATGAAACTTATTACATTAAAAATGGTCTAAATAGACCTTATTACATGACCAAAACCCAAAACTCAAACCAAAATAACAAAATGGTCTCATGGAGGCATGAACTCAACTAGGTGCTCCTGCACCATAGTCCCAAAGAAAGAAAAATTCAAGTCCCTCTTGAATTGAGTGTAGTAACAAGGATCCACCCTTGAACTCTTCTACTTAATGCCTTCTAGCCTCTACACTTTGTCTTCCTTGGAACAATTCCATGCTGTCTTCATTTTCACCTTGGGTTTCTTGAACACTTGGCAAAGGTGTTTCATCTTGTCAATGCAAACTTGTTTCCCATCTGTCTTGCTACCTTGTAACTGATCCTTTTTTCCTTGATGGACTACATACTTTGCTAGAACACCTTGTTCTCCTTCCATAGCCTGCTTCATCTTGAACTTAGGTCTATCCCTCCTTGCAATCTCACCAAGAAATTTGTGTATCCCTTCCTTATTCTTTTTCCTTTGTAGTGTAACTGTGATCTCTTCACCTTTGTTTTTCACCTCTCCCATCTGATGTTCTACCCCTATGGCTACTGCTTTATTAGGTTCACTAACCTCTAATGTGACAAAAATTGAATAACCATTATCCTCCTCTAAAAACAATGAAGAAAACATCCCTTCCATCACCACACCAACATACCTTTGAAGCCAACCTTGAGTCTCCAAAATCAGTTCATCCTTAACCTGCAATAAATCAAATCTTGACACCAACTCAATGTCATTTCCCTCCAAAGTCAGTTCATTCTTTAGGTTTGTTGTCTTGGTACCTTTAAGTCCTAAAATGGCTGCAACCTCCATGTTCTTTTCTTCTTCTACTTTTATGAACTCTATTCAAACATCCTCTCCCATATTTACATACATTCTACCAAAAAATAATCGATTCTACTGCCTTTTCACCTCCTTGATCTTTTAACTTCCCTAAAACACACTAAAAATGCCACTTTTGTAGCTTTTTAATATGTTTTTTTTCTACATAAACTGACCCCATGAAACTTATTACATTGAAAATGGTCTGAATAGACCTTATTACATGACCAAAACCCAAAACTCAAACCAAAATAACAAAATGGTCTCATGGAGGCGTGAATTCAACTAGGTGCTCCTGCACCACCATGATTAGTTACAAAATGAGTGAAAGAGTTTTATACATAAGGGTCACTATATCATCTATACAAAAAAGTTATAAAATTAGGATGGGCATGCATGCCACTATATATATAGTATTTTCCACCCATGAAGAGGATTTTCCTACCAAAAACTTGAATTTTGAAATATGAGACTAGTGGAAGAGAGATCTAATTTGCAGTTGAGAAATAATGGCTATATGTAGGGATGGAACAATGGCCATGTTTTTTTAGTTATCTTTCGAGTTTGCATGCATGCTAGTTGTGGGTGATGTGTCTATACTTGCATGTTGTATGGAAAACATGAGTGCAAATCTTCAAAATACTGATGGTGTCTTATGTACAATAGGGTTTTGCTGTAGATTGTTTGGATACCATGGAATTATAGATTCTAGTTTGTTGGATTTTTGGCCATCACCATGCATTGATATGTTGAATTCCAGTGAGACAAGATGATGTTGAGTAGTTATTTGTGAATATATAGAGATTGAATATGTTATCATGAGAGGCTTTGGATCATGGTTCAATTGGAGCTTTGTGCAAGAACATAGTCATTAGTGATTGCTTGTCTTCTTGGTTTGGAGATTATGGTTAAAATTTTCCTTTTGGGAGATCTTGTTACTAAAATTGTGTTCTTCGATTGTGTTAAGCCCATATTTGATATTTAGTTTTTAGGAGATGTTTATCATGATATCATGGGCAACATTGGATCAATTTTAGTGGGAGATTTGGCAGTGATGTGGATCTCTCATTTTGTGATGAATGAACTTTTGAGGTGGATGTTGGTGTCATGATAAGCTCTTAGTTCTCACTACAAGTAGTGAGTCTTTTTGACATTTCTTTGTTCCATTAGAAGATGATTCTTATTTTCATGTTCTTTGAGGATGTGGACAACTTGTTTCTGTATAGAGATTTGGTGCACTTGGAGTTCTTGGTTTAGCTATTTTTTATGATATGATAATTAGAAAAAAGTGATCTTTTATTGAGGAGATGAAAATAATGATATCATAATGAATTCTTGGATTTTATAGCGGAGCTTTTGGTGATTTGTGTTCATTTACTAGTTTAGTGCAATAATCATTTTACTTGAGTAGTCTTGGATCTTAGGGATTGTGGTTGGAGTTTAGCATGAGATGATTGATTGAGCACATGTTGTTGCTAGTCAGATTTGGGTGAGGTTGGAGGCCACTATATACTTTGGAGATTGAGTGCTAGAACAATGACCCTTTTGATGAGGTTTCAGTAGAAAATTTGAGAAGCCATTCAACATGGACCTAATGAGGAGATTGTTCATAGAAAGAGCTAGTGCAACTTTGAGTATCTTAGGAGGAACAATCTCATATATCCTCTCCATCCACTTGATAGAGAATGATTTGATAGGTATTGTTCACTTGATGTTTTAGATGCATTCTATTTTTATTCTTTGTTTCTCATGTGAGTGAGTCTTCAGTTATGTATGTCAATTTTGAGAACTAGTTTGAGATGTACATAGTATGATATATTTTCCTTTATTTTCTCATGTGAATGAGTCTTGAGTTATGGATGTTAGTTTTGATGACTAATTTGAGGTGTATAGGGCATGGGTAGTGGCTTTGGGAATGGTCCTAGATTATGGAAATAGTTGTTAGTTTGACCTTCCTTTATTTGAGAAGCTTATGTCTTTTTCAATTTTTGATGCTGTTATGTTTTGACCTTGGGGTTGAATGGTTAGATGTTGTGATAGTTTTTCTATTTAATAAATTTTGAAAGGAGATCTACTTGTCGCAACTAGATCCCTTGTTGGTTTTGGTAGAAGGACATACTATGGTTTGTTTTTGATAAAGTTAGCTGGAAAAAAGGGTCCAAGACCCTATACAAAACAACCCAAAGGGTAGAGAAAAAGCCTTAGACAAGAAAGATACAACACATTAATAGCAGATTAGTAGCATAAAACAAAGCACAAAAAAAATCCAATGACCAAACCAACCTTAAACAAAAACCAACTCTAGAAAACATAGAAAAAACAACTAAGGATTGCCATTAACCCCATTCTTGGTAAGGAAATTAAACATATCCTCATAGTCTCCCAGGCTATCAACACCTATACCTTGGATCTTGTTATCAAACTCCTTCAACACTGAGAAAGCAGTAGCAGAGCAGTGAAGAACAATGCTACAAAACTATCCATTACCTCAATTCTTCTGCAACTCCATCACCTTAGAACTAAGGTTAGAAACATTCTCCCGCAATCTTCTCACACATAGGAAATTTACTCTTGTCTTCCTACTAAACATGGGTGTCCTCCTCATCTTTTGAGTAGGAGGTATTCATTTATGAAAAAGTGATTGGTGCCTTCTTCTTCTTACATAGAGACCTCAGGGGTACCAACATCTTCATCTCCCAGGGTCTCTTCTTCAAATTTTAACGCCCCTAAAATCTCAATCCCTTGAGGATTTATAGAAGGGATACCCACTATGTAGCTAGACCTTGTAACCTATTGGGCTGTTTTACTAGCAATTCCCGTTGATTCTCCACCTCCACCTTGCTTAGAAACCATGTCCAAATCCATAAATTTGGACACAACTACCTCATACTAAACAACCTCCTTCTCCTCCTATTTTTTGTGGGTCCTTCCCTCATCTAGTTCAATATCTCTCTTAGCTGAGGAAACCTCCCTCTTTTTAGCAGTGATTGCTTGAATTTTGGGACTCTTGCTTTGCTTCTTCAGAGTAGTTTTAGTTTTAGGGGTTTTAGTAACATGTTTGAGATTTGGAGTTTCAGCCTATGGGGAATCCTTAATTTCCTCAATTCTTGGCCAATCCCTAGGGACATTGATTATTCCAACAGAGGTTACCACCTCTTTTTGAAACACCATAGACTTCTTCCCTTTACCCTTGACATTGGGACTAACAACAACATGGTTCAGAGGGGAATCATTGAGGACACTGACCTTAATGGCCACTAACCTTAATGGCCTTAGGAGGACACAACGCCAGATGGAAATGGTAAAGGTGAAAGATAAGACCCTAATGAAGGGGGATGACCAGGGTATTGGGATTCTTAGCATGAGCTTCCCTCACCACCCTTATGGAATTCTCCAAGGAGGATAAGAGAAAAATGGAAAACTAATCTCAGGACTATGACAGGAGTGATTAAGGAAAAAAGATAGTGAAAATAGACTTTATATTACCCTTTGAGAGTAAAATATTTCATTAACATCAAACAAACTTGGTCCCATGGAGTCAAAAGATTCTCCTACTCAAATCCCCCTATATTTTGGTTGTAGATTCCCCTTCTCTGAAGAAGGCTGCCATACTTTCCAAGTCCAGGGCCCTACTCTGGAGACATAACTTCCTTCATTTGCCAGGCATCCCATCACTTGACCGATGACATCTTTGGTGACCTTGAAACCTATACCACCAAGGCGAACATGTCAGTTATCCCAAGAATCCACAAATTGATGAGATAAGTTCTTGTCATGCCCTTTCAAACTTTTAAGGAAAGAGGTCACCCCACCTTCCTATAAAATATACCAAATAGTAGGGTCTTGCTTAAATTCATTAAGGGAAGAGGGTTTAGTTCTCACAATATCCCCTCCCATGGCAGAACTATTTTTTTCACAAAGCAACATATACAAAATCAAGGGCATCACAGAAATAAGTAGTTTGTCTTTTTTGCAGAGATTTAACAAAGTTAAATGGTGAGAGGCATGATGGATTATTGATGCTTCCATGTTCACCATATCACACAAATGAGTGCTCAACTAGATTTGATGGGAATTGAAATGATGAATGATACATGGGGAGTGCCTACCACCTTGCTTCACTGCTAGGAGGAGAATATATGCCTGCCACCTCATGTCAAAATCAATGCCAATGCGATATGGGATCATAACATAATTATTTCTGTTCTACCAGCCTATTTTCTAGTCATCCCCGACATGTGGGCCACCATCCATCCTAGTAGTTTGGTCAGCAACCAGCTATTGGATCTTAACTTTCCAGTCCATGTCAACCATCCTGCTTTTTAGAATTTGAATCATTCTATCAATGACTCTATCATCCATTTGAATTTTATTCCCAAGGGCACTTTTTTCCCCCATAGTCTTATCAATAACCATACATTTTGAAACACCCAAATTTCTTCCAACACCCAAGCAGAGGAACATGACCTAGATAACCCCATCCAGGTGCATACTACGTCTCCCCCAACTGCAATTCTTCCCACAATGAGGCTCATGATCCATAATATTAGCAAGGGCTAGTACCATCCTTAACAATGAGAGATTGAACTCTACTAGGTAGATTCATAGCATGTCTATAGCATCTCCAAGAGGTGTTGTTAATGCCAACATTAGCCATAGCATTCACAACATCATTGCCCTCTCTAAAAATATGGGAGACAAAAAATTCCTCAAAGCCACTTAGGAGAATTTTTAAGTCCCTAACAACATCCATAAGTTGCCAATTGAGATTTAATTTACCAAGAACAACATTAACTAGAAGCTTGGAATCTCCTTCCACATGGAGTTTTTTGATGCCTAGAGAATGAGCTAGTTTAACTCCCCATAACATGGAAAGAGCCTCAAAATCATTATTACTTTTGATCCCTAAACCGCTAACATAAGCAGCCATAAAGGCACCCTTATCAGATCCGATAATACCTCCACCACTAGCCTGTCCTGGATTGCCTTTAGCTGCCCCATCAAAGTTTAATTTGCACCAATCCTTCTGAGGGGGTCTCTAATAAGTATTGGGTCTGGAAATCTTTCTAGAGTTATCCACTTGAAAAAGACCCTTTGAAACAACCCAAGAGTTCACAAGATCCACTTTAGCCTGGCTAGGAGGAGAATCAATAGACTCAAACTTGTAGGTGGATAGGTTTTCAATTAGAAGTCTAGAAAAGGCCTAAAAAAAGTCAAGGGGGGTTCCAAAGGTGTCCCTAAAAATCTTATTATTCCTCTCCTTCTAGCTAGTCCACCCAAGATGAGGAGGGATTTATTTCCAGAGCTCTTTGACCATAGGAAAGGAAAAAGGGGAATACCATTCTCTTACAAAAGTATTCAGATTATCATTAAACACCCACTCCACACGCATCTTCTGCAACGTTAAACCCCAAACTTCCATAAAAAGTTCACAAAAAAGAGCATATGAAAAACAAATTCTTTTGCTTTTTGACATAAAACACACCTATTAGGGAGTTGAAATCCCTTTTTCTTAAGGTTGTCCAATGTGAGAATTTTGTTGTGATTAGCTGTCCACCAAAAGAATTTAATTTTAGGAATGAGCCTAAAATTCCAAACTTTATGCCAAAATCTATCCTCAGTAGGGTCTAACAGTAGACCATAAGATGTTTTCATGGTAAAAAAGACCTCTATTGTCTTTCTCCCAGATATTTCAATCCTCTCTAGGGAACAAAGAGAGTCTATAGTTATTCAATCCCTTTAGATCTATGAAGCAAGTTTTCTAGACTCAATCTAATCAAAACATCACTCCAATAAACATTTCCGTCTTCTAGAGCAACCATTATGTCAGATATAAACATAGATATCAAAACCAAAGAAATTGTTGGATTTGTTAGCCAACCTACCAAAACTGAGCTCCTTGAGAGGCTTCTCCCCAAACCATCTGTCCCCTCAAAAATGATATTCCTACCATTTCCCACCTTCCATTTGACAATTGATGAGTACCAAACTAAGCATGACAAGTTGATACCCTATAAAATATTGGTGGATACATACAAGCAACACTTCTCTAGCTTCTCTTTTGAGCAAATTACTCGGGTATATAATAAAGTTGCAAATTTTATGGCTACTATTGGATCACCTGTGGATATGCCTACAAACACTCAGCAATGTGAATTCTTAATCAAGAAACTATTGATACCAGCCGTTGATGTTTCTTCAACTGGATTCATTTGTGAACTTGTTGGTCCCAATTCCCCTTGGTACCAAGATATCTATGACTATCTCCATACCAACACCATCCCCTCCAACCTTACATCTACCCAACACAAAACCTTCATCTGTCGAGCCTCTCATTTCACTATTTTGGGTGACACCCTATATCGCTAGAGTCTTGATGGTATCCTTCTTAGATGTCTTAACTTGAATGAACCTAATGCTACCTTAAGAGACATACACGAAGGTGTCTGTGAATCACATTCCACTGGTCCAACTCTAGCTAAGTAGCTTCTTTGTATAGGTTATTATTGGCCAACCATAGAACAAGATGCATTCCAATTTGCTAAGAATTGTCTTCAATGCCAGCAACATAGAGATTTGATACATGCACCAGCACATGATCTACAACTTATTACGACTCCATGGCCTTTTTCACAGTGGGGACTCAAACTCATGGGTGAAATCCATCCATCCTCTTCTATGGCCATAAGTTTATCATTACTACCACTGAGTATTTTACGAGGTGGGTGGAAGCTATTCCAATGACATATATCACCGGCAAGGAAATAGCCAAGTTTATCCTAAACTACCTCATTTGCCGATATTGGATTCCCCAAGCCATAGTAACTGATAATGGTAGACCATTCAAGAATCAAGATGTCTGTGCCTTATGCACGCAATACCATATTCAACACCACTTTTCTACTCCATATTATCCTCAGAGTAATGGCCAAGCCGAGGCTTCAAACAAAACCATACTAAAAATCCTAAAGAAAATGGTCAATGAAGCTGGTTGTGATTGGTACCTACAACTCAACCCTGCCTTATGGGCATATCGTACTAGTATTAGAACACTAACTGGTGCTACCCCTTTTGCCCTAGTTTATGGCACTGAATCCATTTTATCCATCGAGGTTGAGATCCCATCTCTCAGAGTATCTATGTAGCATCTTGTAGATGGAGAGGAGTATAAAATTTCTAGATTGACTGAGTTAGAGTTACTGGATGAGAAGCGTCTCGTAGCACTTAATCATCTTCATGTCTATCAAAATTGCCTCTATCAAAACTACAATAAGAAGATCAAGTAGAGACATTTCCAGATAGGTGATCTTGTCCTTAAAGAAAATTAATGCAACCAACAAGATAGAGACAAGAATGGCAAGTTTGAACTGAATTGGTTGGGACCATATGTTGTCACAACAGTCTATGGATCAGGAGATTATACTTTGTCAACACCTGAAGGAATTCCCTTGAATGAACCCATCAATAGTGTTCATCTCAAGAAGTTTTATGCTTGATCCTTAGAGTATCCTTAGAAAATCCAAAAAAATAAAAAAAATAGAAAAATAAAAAAAATAGAAAAATCCAAAAAGATAAAAAAATAGAAAAATCCAAATCAAAAATAGAAAAATCCAAAAAAATCCATCCTCTGGTGAAAACCTGGTAAACATGCACCTTGGATAAGTACCATAGTGAAAACATGGTAAACATGCACTTTGTGTAATGTCAACATCCACCATCTCTTAAGTTGTACATCCATCTCATTCCATATCTATTCATAATAAAACCATCATCCATCCATATTAACTTTGCATTTCCACTTTTCCATCTATCATGGCTTGGAAATCGTCAGTCTTAGTTTATCCATTTAGCATCATCCATAGTCAGTTCATCCATAGTCAATTCATCTATACTCAGTTCATCCATCATCATCCATAATTAAAACTCTACCTGAATGGGGGCACTTTTTCCTTAGCCTAGGTCTAGGAATGGATGCTTGTTCATGGTACAACCACATCATCAATCATTATCCTATGTCATCAACATCAACAAGAACTACATATCATCATCATGCTCATCTTAAGGTGCCTTGATCTCATGGATATAGGGTATGTAGGTAGTCTAGAATTCGAAGGAAGTATCCAATACTCAGGTACATAAGATGCACCCATCTCCAATCTCAATCCATAATTAGTTTCTCCTTCCTAATTTCATCCATCTATCGCTACCCATCCTATTTTTCCTCCACTTTTGAATCACCCCACATCATCACTAGCTAGAACTACATATTATCATAACCATCATCACCATTGTAATGTGCCTTGATCCCATGGATACAGGGTATGTAGGAAGTCTAGAATACGAAGGAAGTATCCAGTACTCAGGCACATATGATTCACTCATTCTCCATTTCAATCCATTCACACTTCCATCTCTCTCTCTTTTTCCATCTATCGCAATCTGTCCCATCCACCTCGACTTGACTAACTCAAGCAGAAAATAAACTATGCATCCTTTGAAAGATCAAGTACTTATCAAACCAATAGGCAAAAGACTACTCCTAAAGAAAATCCATTTCTCCGCATACCGATTTCCACATCTGCTACAATAATCCATCTATCCTAAATCAACAGCCTTTAACGGATATATCGTTCCTACAATAAGGCTCCATCTACCCTAAGAAACCTCTTTGGCAAGAGAATATATTGGTTGTGTGTTTGTTTTTTCAGTTAGTCAATTTCTTTTTGGTTTATCTTTTGTTCCTTTCTAATACCTATTTAAGACTACCTTGATTTTCTATATCTTGGTATGTTGCGATGCAGTATGGATTGGGCCATAGTCATTTTTTTCATATGTTGTGTTTGTGGGATGAACTTATTATCCTACCATGGCTAATCTATATCTTGTTTGTGTTGGAATTAGCATCTTGCATATCAATATCTTTTACATTTAAGCTTTTGAAGACTCCCTGTGTGTATTAAGATTATTCTATGCTAAGACTATTTTCCATTCACTTTATCCAACAAGGTTCTATTATGTTTAGTAGATATAAGTTCAAACCATGTGTTTGCAGAGTCAACGTCCTTGCATTGGATACATCAGCACCTTGGTCTTTTATACCATGGGGCATACTATCCATATGCTATATCAAAAATAAGGATTGTTCTTTATATATTTAATGCATAACCATTGCAACTACCTATCCATCCATCCATCCATTATCCAAAATCAAAATGTAGTTTTCATACAAAGATCGATCAATTTTCATCATTCTCTCTATTCTATCTTCTATCTTCTATCATGCTAACATCATCATTTCTTTTCTTTAAACCTACAAAACCATACATGTTAGGCATCATGATCATAATGGATCATAGTATATCATCACATAAATCCATGATCCTAGTATCTATAATCTCATCCATACATCTATACACACATACATACCATCATGATGCATCCATAGCATATAAAACATCACATGAATCCATAATCATAATATATGTCATCAAACATAAACATCTATAAGTAAATCATCATTATAAGCATATACACATCCATAACACATCATGAATCATAGAACATCATATATGTCTCATCAAGGTCATCAAAACAAATCGTGTCTCATATACATCATATACATTAAAAATGAATGATATAGTACAACAGTGGCTATCATGAGCCCTCAAAATATAGGCATCATAGTCCAAATAAATACATCACTAATACAAAAATGGTACAAAATGCTCTAGCCATGACTATGTGAAGAGATCACAGTAGGGTGATGTCCATGGGATCCACCTACCCCAGGTGGAGGCCCTCCTATAGATCGTTTGGGTGGCCCCATAATTGATGACCCTAACCATCAAGAGGAAGATGCCCGTAACCCACTCCTCTCTCTGAAACTAGGCTCTCTCTTCTCAATTGACACTTCCCCATAGTACAACCCTCTATAGTACTTGACTTCCCTACTTGCTACTGCTAACTCGCCCTGCACGCGAGTCAACTCCCCAACCAGCATCAAAGTATCCTGATCAGTGTGCAAGGTAGCTCAGGTTGTATCCCTCTCCATCAAAACCCATTGTAGGGTGACCTCTGTGCTCAATCCAACCTGCACAATAGTATTCCTCTCAGTTATCAATCTCACTACTGTCCCATTGTCCATAGGAACTACTGCTAGTGTTGCTACAGCCTGCACCTGTAACTGCGCCTGTGCCTGTCGAGCCTCAACTCTAACAGTGTCCCTCTCTCTCTGAATCTTGAGAAATCTAAGCTCAAGCCATGTACACGGCGGTCTCCTCTTGCAAGAGCCACCGTAGCTTCTCTGTCTCTGTCTCTGCCATTTGGGGTGCTCCCATATTGGCCATATGTACAACAGGTTGGTCCTGCCCGTCCTGTCCTCCTCCACCTTGTCCTCGGTCATGGCTAGATACCTGTACCTATGTCAGAACTACTGTTGGACTGTTTGGCAAGCTCTCACCTCGTGGCCTCTCCCTGCCACCTCTCCAACTTCTCCTACAACTCTTGGGACTGTAAATCACACAGGCCTATGTTGTAACCAGTATGCATCATAATCAAGCATCATACCAGGATCTGCCTCTCCTAGTATCCAATCCTAGACCACTGGGGCAAGTCCCCTAAGCTCTGTTAGTGCTATCACAACCACAATCTCTGGTCCCCAACATACCACCTCCCTTTGAGTCTTGGCATAAATAGAATCACCCACAGGCTTCAGCTAGGGCAACCCAAACTAGCACAGTACATGCTCTAGTAGATATCTCTCGATGGTATAAATGTTGTGGCCAAATAGATATCATGCTTGTCTACAATAAACCAACTGCTCTGCATTGCCAGCCCATGCCTCACAATCTCACCATGGCCTCCATACAAATGTGTCTAACTCATTGATTTGCCTCCTCTAGTAAGCCAAGGCACTAAGTTGTTGTTGTATGAGGACACCATCATACAAATGAACAAATGGCTCACCAACCTCTTGATGGAGAAGAGAGATAGGCCTCATGACAAGAATATGCTCCCATGCCCAAATGTGAAGTAGTGTAACTCCCGCAGACAAGCTCATACCATACCTGTATGTACAGTCATGAAGGTTGTGTTATAGTTTCCCCAAAACATAGGGCCCCATGCATACCTGATACCATAAGTAAACATGCCCTCCAACATGGTCCCTCATCCAACTAAAAGTCCAAGAGAGCGTCTGTCAGGAACTAGAAAATCACCAATCAGAGCTACGATAATCCATTGTATCCTGTCGTAGAGCTTGCGAACCCATCCCCATCTGATCTCATGCTCCTCAACACCTAGGTCAAGAGTCATAAATACATCCCTAAGTGCCCCCTCGCCTTGATCTATGTCATAGTCAACTCATGTGCCATAAATAGGGATCCTCAAAATGCGCCATACATCCTCTAAAGTGATGGTCACCTCTCCAGTAGGGAATAATAAGGAGTTATGCTCACTGCGCCATCACTCCACCAGTGCACTCATCAAAGATAAATGTGCTCAAACTGGTGTCATGTGGGCCATGTGCCACAAACCCATCACCTCTAGAAAAATCTCCTCCTCCCACTCTAGATTGGCCACCACGGCTGCATCAATGAAATGTCACTCCCTAGATATCAAAGGGTGTAGAACAACGTGCATCCATACAAATTCAATTTGTTATACTTTGCACATGACTTAGTCTAAACACTTTGTAAAATCTAAGTAAAATCCTAATCAAACCAACTCAAACTATGTCAACCACTAGGTCAAACACTGAAAACACCTAAGTTAAACCCTAGTCAATCCAAGTCAACCTGAGTCAAACCTATCCTACTTGGTCAAACTGGTCAAAAACCCTATTTGTGCCAAAGGCACTTCAACTTACCAAAGGTACATTACTGCGCACCATAGGCGCATTACTGCACTGCATGATATGCACATTTTGACCACGCCCAAGGTGCATTACTATCTGCCAAAGGTGCATTACTATCTGCCAAAAGCACGTTACTATCCTCCAAAGGCACTTCATTAACCTAGACCTAGTTTTAACCTGCCAAAGGCACCTCAAAAATGCCAAAGGTGCAGTTACGCACGCCATAGGCGCTTCAACTTACCAAAGGCGCATGATCATAGACCATAGGTGTATTTTTCCTAAAAGCTTGCCTTTGGAAAAATGTTTTTCTACATCATTAAATACATTCATAAATGCACCTAAGGACAATTTTTAGGGTACATACTGTTGTTTCTTATCTCTTCAGTCACTCGTAGGTCTTGACGCACTCGCCTCGGTGTCTATCAAGTGGAATCAACATCTCTACCGTCGAAAACTCCTCTAAGGTTCTAAGCTCTCAAACTAAGTACAAGATGACAAATGACTCTAAAATCCCTAAACTCTGAGTTGTAAAATGAGTTGAAAGTGTTGAAATGCGCGCCAGACAACTGAGAGGGGGGTGGGTGAATCAGTTGTCCCAAAAACTCAAACACTTCTGCACTTAAACATTAATCACTTGTCCATAGTTATTATGATTAAATGATGAATGCATGAAATCAAAAACTTAAACATAGATGCAACATTAAACATAAGAGACACCAAATTTTTACGTGGAAAACCCTAAGATGGGGAAAAACCATGGAGATGATTAGCTCTCAAAATATATTGCAATCTTTGAAAAATGATGTTAGGATTAGTCATTCCATGGGCCTAGAACATGCTAGATCACTTCCATGAAGTACAACTAGGTCTAGTAGGCTCACTACCTCAACCCTAAACCTAGAAAGATTATAATGAGGGATGTTAAACCCTAAGGACTGTTAAACCCTACTGGCGGCTCACTGCCAAGATCAACATCTTCTTCATGTCTGAGATTAATAAATTGAAGTACAATAGTTCCTCTACTCTGCTCTGCCTTTCCACCTCTTTCCCTATCTTCCCATATTCACACCAGGACATCTTTTCCATGACTCAATTACAAGTATTTATACACTTCATCAACCTTGGAATGATCATCAAGGTCGGCATTACAATAATCAACCATTGGAACAATCTCCAAGGTCGGCATTACAAACATTTACAAAATAGGTCTTGACCTAATTCAAAATTAGGCAAAGAAATGTAATATAGATGTGTGCAGATCATGCCACATCTTAGCTGGGACTCAAACATGATCTTCCATGCCACATATGCTTCTATAATCTTCAAGAGATCTCCGCAATCACTAGAGTTAACCAAGTTGGCTAAGACTGGTTACACGCTACGTTATCTGGGAATAATCTTCAAACACGATCTCAATTGCTTAAAACAGATAGATGTAAAGGTATGAACATGATAATGAGGTATCCACAAGCACGTTGAAATCACTAGGAGCAACCGCACAAGCTCAAACCGCTTTATCTATGAGATTCTTCACACCGGAGCACATGAACTTCACTATCTTCAATAGTCATAAAAGAAAGATAGCTTGCGGACCACCAAAACATGAACCATTGCAATTGTAGGCACTTATCATCATCCCAGACTTCCCTCTAGAACCGCAAAGAAAAACACTTTAATGCAGAGGAATGTGGAGCAAAATACTTTCTCTCAGGCACCAGTGAATAATTAGAAAAAGTAGATTTTACTCTGGTGAATATAACTCACTCAAATCTTCATACTAGGGACTCAAACTCAAGATTTAGCATCTTCAGACATGCCTCTAAATAACTTCCAATCCAAAGACCAAGATCTTCAGTCAGCAAGAAATGTGTAGCAATCTTCTGGATTGTTCTTTAGTATGCACCTCAATTACGCAAAGGAAATGTAGTATAGATGTGTGTGGATCATGCAACATCTTAGCTGGGACTCAAACATGATCTTTCATGCCACATATGCTTCTATAATCTTCAAGAGATCTCCGCAATCACTAGAGTTAACCAAGTCGGCTAAGACTGGTTTCACACTATGTTATCTAGGAATAATCTTCAAACACGATCTCAATTCCTTAACACATACAGATGTAAAGGTATGAACATGATTGGGAGGTATCCACAAGCATGTTGAAATCACTAGGAGCAACAACACAAGCTCAAACTACTTTATCCATGAGATTCTTCACACCGGAGCACATGAACTTCACTATCTTCAACATTCATAAAAGAAAGATAGATTGTGGACCACCAAACATGAACCATTGCAATTGTAGGCACTTATCATCATCCCAGACTTCCCTCTAGAACCACAAAGCAAAACACTTTAATGCAGAGGAATGCGGAGCAAAATACTTTCTCTCAGGCACCAGTGAATAATTAGAAAAAACAGGTGTTACTCTGGTGAATGTAACTCACTCAAATCTTCGTACTAGAGACTAAAACTCAGGATTTAGCATCTTTAGACATGCCTCTAAATAACTTCCAATCTGTAGACCAAGATCTTCAGTCAGCAAGAAATGCATAGCAATCTTCTGGATTGTTCTTTAGTATGCAAATCACTGTCTTCACTGTGATTCACTGTTTACTTCCTGATTCCTCTGGAGGGGCTAATTTTCTCAATATCCTCAACATATAAGGATTCTAACCAAATAAAAAAATAGGATATAGTTCACACCAATGAAAACAAGGATATGTTGACATCAATGACAACATCGATTAGGCACATACTTGAAACAATCTCCCCCTTTGTCATTGATGGCAACATATGATGTGAAAAACTGCAATAGCCATCAAGACAAGATTATCCCCCTATCTCTTTACACATCTACACTCTTTCTCTCTAAGTTTTTCACATGATTTATCTCCCCCTTTAACATCAATGGAAAAGGGCACATACTTGCATTTTGTTTCTCTGATCCAATCTCTCTTCTAAGCTCTTCTGACTACTCCCCTTGAGAAGTAGCCCTAAAAACATCAATTTGGATTTGGAGAATGGATTCTAAGCACCACTGAATTGATGCACTCTTGTGCATCTTAGTTTAGAGAAAGAGGGGTGATAATCCCTAACTTTAGGCAGGGAACTGCTCTCTCATTAAAGCCAACCTACGAGCTTCTTACTTCTGCTTGCCAGTAATTTGCCCTCTACCTTCTTCTTCTGAAGCTTTTCCCTCCTTTTTTTTTGGTGCTTGGCCTCTTATGTTGCTCTTCCTCTTCTTTTAATCTTGTCAAACTTTCCTGCCTTTCCTTTTTTACTAGAGCCTTTCCTTTAACCTCCTTGGGTTTTTCTTCTTGGGTTTTTCCTTCTTAGATGCAGCTAAATTGTAGGTCCTCCTTGCTTGTGACCCTCCTCAATCATGAACGCATCATTATTTGCATCAGCATTGGCATTGCCTTCTACTATCTTCTTTTTGCCTTTCTTCCCCTTCTTTTTCCCTATAAGTGGAATCACATCATCCACTTCGCTGTCCTTTTTCTTCCGATGTAGAATTGTCCACTAATTTACCTCCTTCCCCATATTTTGCATTTTTCTTACCTCTAGCCTTCTTCTTTCTAGAGAAATTAATGGCATCAACATTGTCATTATCATCATCCTCCTTTACATCAGCAAAGGATGACTCCCTGTCCTTATCAAGTTTCTTCTGACTACCCTTCTTTGTAGATACAGTCGATTGAAATTTCTCTGCAATGTTTTGCATTAGCTTATCATCTTTTAGTTTCTCTTTCATAGTGTCTTATCAGATTCAACTATATATCTTCATGCTGGATTCTAGCACCAACTTTCTGGATGGGGGATTTAGATTTTTGACACTGTTCCCCTTGAGCTAGAGCTCTTGATGTAGAGCGCATAAAGAAAACACTTCAAAACAGGGGTGAATACCCATCAAACCCACAATACAGAGAGATAATGCTCAATAAGCTTTAAACACCCTTCTCAAAGTCCAAACAATACCGAACCACAGATACATTCTTCACTATCAGCGAGACATCATACCATCGGAAAGCACTTATGAACATAGACCGATGTGCCGATACAAACATTTGTCAGTGAGACTCCAAACATTAGAGAAGCCTTAAGTCCTTTAACTGATATGCCGATGCATTATGTTGCCTTCGACGTGACTTCCTTCGTCGATGAACTATAGTTTCACTAGGCCGATACACCAATGGATTCTCCGTCAGTGTCACTCACCCCTTGTCACCCCGATATAACTCAATAGGAGAGATCACCATTGTCGGCTCAACCTCACGTTATCTACCCGATGGTTTTGTCACTCCGATATAGCTACGTAAACATCAAACAACTTATACAGAAATAACAAAATCTTGACAGAACTGAAAACGATCTACTCCTAAGGAAGCCATTCCACTGATTTTGAAGAAATCTCAACCAGTGGAATGCTTCCGATCTACATTCTGTGCAACAGAACTTTACTCAGATATACACGATACAAATCGATTCTCCATCCGTGTCTATTTTTCTTTCTCTCCCTCTCTGTGTCTCTTAACGAACACAACCCTACTATATAGAATCTCATATTGGCAGTTACATAAGGTGGAGGGTGAATCGCCCTACAACCACTTCTATCATTCAGTTACACCCATTCAGTTCGGTTACAATCTTTAATGACACATATACAGACTCAACGTTATGTCGTTACTTGGCCAAGTATGACTCAATATGGCACTAAGGCCTTACAAACATGACACTTTTGGACATAACATAATATGCATGGAATCCTCCTGATTCTTAGGTCTCGAGGTGCTCCTGCACCATACAACTAACCAACAAAGATTTCCAAGTCCCTTGGAAATGTATCTGCAAAACAAAACTACCTTTTCCCGCATCTCTGTCTGGCTTCATCTTTCACTCTGTCTCTTCAGCTTCAGGCTTCAAGTCTTCATATCAATGGAATAGTGACCAACCAACCAATAATGGCAAACTACCATCAACATTTCAGAGTATCTTCAGGCTCTTTCTACTTCTAGCAATGGAGTACTCTCAGACTGATCAAAGCTTCAATGACTACAACACAATGCTTAATTAGATATCCATCCTACACGTTGCTTCACAGACCCATTCCTCTCATCCAACAGTAGATCCTAGAGATGCACTACCACTCTCTCTCGCAGTGGCCTCACTTTGCACCTTCTTCTAGCCAAATCTCTATTGGTGAATGGTCTTGACAGACCTCATCATTGTCTGCCCACACACTATAGGAATCCTATTCCCTCTCACAACTAGATGGCACGAGCATCTGCAATAGTCCAGCAACTACTATCAGTCCTCAAATACCTTCTATGATCTCTGTTTTCAAAATGGTCACCAACCAAACATTTTGCTCCAACTCTTCATCTGCCTTCTTAGTGACAGAAATTAAATACACAACTGCCTAGACCTTTTGCTAGCTCTAATGCCAATTTGATGTAGAGCGTATAGAGAAAACACTTCAAAATAGGGGTGAATACCCATCAAACCCACAATACAGAGAGATTAATGCTCAATAAGCTTTAAATACCCTTCTCAAAGTCTAAACAATACCGAACCACACACACATTCTTCACTATCAGCGAGACATCATACCATCGGCAAGCACTTATGAACATAGGCCGATGTGCCGATACAAACCGTCATCGATGAGACTCCAAACATTGGTGAAGCCTTAGTCCTTTAACTGATATGCTGATGTGTTATGTTGCCTTCGGCGTGACTTCCTTCATTAGCGAACTCCAGTTTTGCTAGGCCGATACACCGATGGATTCTCCGTTGGTGTCACTCACCCTTTGTCACCCTGATATAACTTGATCGGCGAGATTAGCATTGTCAGCTCAACCTCACATTATCTACCCAATGGTTTTGTCACTCCGATATAGCTACGTAAACATTGAACAACTTATACAGAAACAACAAAATCTTGACAGAACTGAAAGCGATCTACTCCTAAGGAAGCCATTCCACTAATTTTGAAGAAATCTCAACCAGTGGAATGCTTCCAATCTACATTCTGTGGAATAGAGCTTTACTCAGATATACATGATGAACAAAATTTCTTATTCCTCAGAAAATACACATACAAATCAATTCTTCGTCTGTGTCTATTTTTCTTTCTCTCCCTCTCTTTGTGTCTCTTAACGAACACAACCCTACTAAATAGAATCTCATATCGGTAGTTACATAAGGTGGAAGGCAAATCACCCTACAACCACTTCTTCCATTCGGTTACACCCATTTAGTTCGGTTACAATCTTTAATGACACATATACAGACTCAACGTTATGCCGTTACTCGGCCAAGTATGACTCAATATGGTGCTAAGGCCTTACAAACATGACACTTTTGGACAGAACAGAATATACATGGAATCCACCTGATTCTTAGGTCTCGAGGTGCTCCTGCACCAGCTCTCAATTTACTTCCTGGAGAAAGTATTTGCACTAGAGACTAGTGTGGATCCATCCTTGATCTTAGTAACATCCTTCTTGATCCATATCTAATTCATCTCTTTCTTGGTTTCTACTGGATCAATCTTCTTTTTACCTTTGTCTACTCTCTGCTCTATTTTCCTTTTCACTGTGGGAAAGTCTACTCTGCATTTTTTCTTCTACAGAATCTGGTAGAGTGTCCGAGCTTGTCGCAATTTAGACAAACAATATCTCTCTGACCTTGATTTATCATGTTATTTGAATTTGGCCTTGATCTACACTGATTAGCCATATGCCCATATCTAATGCATGTAAAACACTTTCCATTGAATAATCTAGCATTCCTTGGATTGATTTGATTGTTTCTTGACACACTTTGCACTCATTTGCTTTATGACCAATTTTCTTGCAATTGAAACAACCAGAGAAGAATGGAACATTTTGATTTATTTTGCTTCTACACTAAGTAGCCCTATGACCATACTTATTGCATTTAAAACAGTAACCATTGATTCATCTCCTCTCATATTATTAAATAAATTACATTTATTTAATTAATTAAATTCATCTACATCAATTTCATTCTTCTAAATAATTAAATAATTTTAATTATTTAATTAAAACCTTTTATTCTTCCAAATTTAAATAAAATGCAATTTTATTTAAATTAAAATCTTAAATCTCCACAAAATAAAATATATTTAATATTTTATTTATTCCTCCAAAATATCTACAAATAATTAAACAAAATTTATTTATTGAATTATGCTTTCTTATCTTCTAAAAATCTTCTTATCTTCTAAAAATATATTCTTCTTGTCATACAAAAAGAAAAAGCTGAGTTAAAGCAAATTTAAAGCAACTGTGCTCTTAAATTAGAAAAACAAATTCTAATTTAAGAAAAACAAAACTCATCCTCATCAACAAAGCAGTTAACTCAACATAGCTTCTTTTTGAATGACACATGTCTTTTTTCCATTTGTTGTACGTTCTTCAACCATCCTCCTCCATTGATCTTCTCCCACACAACTCTATAAATACAACTCTCTTCTTCTATCATTATAATCCATCGTTTGAGCAAACTTATGCTGCAGAAACACAAGCACGCCTTTGACACCCCATCTCACATAGCACTTCACTACCATCCACTCTTATTTGTGTTTGAAGTTCATCTTCAAATACAAGCAAGTATCATAGCCATTCTATCCTTGTCATCTTCAACAAGCAAGAGAGCATACGCTTCTGAGGGCTTCATATTTATCAAGATCAAGAACATATAGGTGAGCAATGGAAGATGAAAGGTAAAGGGGTTGTAAGTATCACACTTCGTTATTGTTATTTCCTTCTTTCCTTCACATTCTATTGATTTTTGTGTTTTTGTTATTTAGTTGATTAATCCCATTTTCACCCTCACATTTTGGCACCCACTGTGGGGCCGTTGCCCCTCTATCTAATCAAAAACTAAGTTTTTCTAAGTGACAGGTCCATACAGGGTTCTAATAGAGGCATTTGGTGCATTTATCCTCTCAAATGGTGCTTCTACCTCCTGTCGCGGCGCACACAGTACTTCGGTGCATTCAACCTTTAAACTGGCGCTTCTGTCGTCTGCTTCGGCGCTTACAGTCATTTGGTGCATCCATACCCCGAGACAATGCTCTTGTCCTCTCCTTCGGTGCTTACGGTCATCTGACGCATATACACTCCATAACAGCACTTTTACACATTTTTACGGCACATTTACTAGAATAACACATTTGTATCCCATTCCAGTGCTTTTGACACATGTCTTAGCACTTTTGAACAACAGTGCATGCAAGTTCTGTTTTTGCACATTTAGACTGCATTGCGGCGCTTCTGTTCTGTACTCTATTTTTAGGGTTTTTGTCTGATTTTGTGTTTGAGATAACATTTGTTTTACAGGATTAGAGGTTGGATTAGATCATTTTAGCTTCATTGATTAGTTCATTTAGACAAATTAAGGGAAAAAGTAACAAAAAAATATATGCATGCAAGTTCCACATAGTCTCTAACTAGGATGGAAAGTAATTGAACCACTGCTATCTTTGCATTGTCGATTTCTTTCCTACATTAGATCTTTGCTATCTCAACAAATGAGAATGAACATTGCTATGTCTTAAACACTTCAAAGTTAACAACTGCGTGAGTGCACAAGTAGAATAGCCCATTTAGTTTTTCTACTTTTAACTAGGTTTTTGATTAATCAATGTATTCTGTGACTGTGAATGACAATAGACTTATGCTCTCCCCTTAACTGGGTGACCAGAATGCCAGACTTGTCATTCCATTTGTTTAACCTTTAGGGGTGCCTGGCCTTGGATGCACACCTGTCCAAGTGGGAACGACCCTGAGTGGTAACAGGCTAAAGCCAAGCCCTACCAAGCCACTTAAAATAAATTGTGCTTGAGGTGAAAACCTCCTGCAATGAGTGCTTCTATGTTACACTGATGGCCAACCTCCCCCAAAACCCTCTAAGGCATAACCCTTTGAGGTTGGGAGACTCCATAATGGAGAGTAGTGCCGCCGCATGTGTAACCACTCGAATGGTTGCCCTGACTACAAACCAATTATTTAGCAAGCCGAAAACCCCTATTTGTTGATGCAAAGGGTGGAGCCTTTGAAGTGGCCTCGATTCATGTGACTCTTAGTAGAGGTAGCAGGGACAATCCTAAGGTTCAGTGGGGGTATGAGCCTAAGGAAACCCGGATCTGGTATGCGTGAGAAGTGAGTGTCGTGGAGGGGAGCCGGTGCTACTAGATCCTAGAGCTACACGCTTTGAATATGCACAGCTAGAGGATTCAACAAATACTATCCTATCCAGCCAAGGGTGTACTCGTTTTCTTGTCAAAAAGTCCAAAAATACAAAAAAAAAAAAAAAGATAAAAATCATGAAAACTTCTATGTGTTTGCTTTGTCTTTGCCATAATTGAAAATCATAACTGAAAAAGAGCAAGTTTTCAAACCAAAAACATAAAATTGTGAAAAACGTTCCAAAAAACTCTAAAAAACCAAGCTAAAACTAGAGCGGCGCATTTGCCACGACCTGTGGCGCGCATGGACTTGCTGCACATTTGATCCCTGTTGCGGCACATATAAAATTTACCAGATTGGCACATTTTCTTCGACCTACAAAGCATTTACCTTTTGAAGCCGCACATTTTTAGCTGCACGTCTATCACAGTAAGCTTTTCCAATCTTGTGTCAATTTCTGTAGAGATGGCAAACCAATTAGAATATATTGGTCAAAAACTCCAATATCTATAATTGCAAATAAACTTAGGCCCTCGCCCTAAGATTGTGTAGCAATTTCTCAACAAGTCCAAGTATTACAATAAGAAATGGCAATCTTGCAAGCTGAATGTGCTAGTACCAGTTATACCTCGCCCCAAAATCGTATATCCTTTTCCCATACTCATGACAAGGCAAGCACCATGCCAAGTTGGAAATCGTATACCACTGTGTCTACTAGTCCTTCTTCACCATATTCTGAGACACATATTCCAAAACATACCAGTCCTATGCCAACACTACCATCGAGTTCCCCAAGCTCTAAAGCGACAACCAAGGAATCCTTGGATGATTTGTGGAAAAGAGTTTTTCCAAATTTATACAACCAGAGAAAATCTAGGGAGAAAGCCAAATCAACTCATCCATTACCTCATTCATCTACCCATACACCTACCAATGATGTGATCCAAGGGCTACTAGCAAAGAGTTAACCATGTCCCCAAAATCAGGTCCTTGACCTTACAAAAGATGCTTCTAATAACATGTCAAATCCTACAAACCCTTCATGTCATCCGCAACCCCTTGAGCTTATCAAAGAGTCTCCTACCATGAACCAAAGTCAAGGTCTGTCACACCTTCATGTTGTTGACCAAAAGCCTATCCAAGAGTCTTCTACCTCAACTTCAATTCAAGCCCATCAAGAGTTATGTCAAGAGCACACATTAGAGCATGTGGAAACATCAACCCCTTATCTAAATCTAGATCAAAGCACTCCCATTCAACCCCTACATAACTTATATCTTTTTGATGATCCTATACCTATACATGAGCAAGAGATCCAATTTCCAACCATGCATAACCTATATCTTTTCCATGATCAAGATACTACCTTTGATGAAGAAGCTACCCATGAGCAACTTGATCCTATGCATGAGCTAGAGATCCAATTTCGGCCTCTCCATAACCTATGTCTTTTCTATGATCAAGATATTATCGTTGATGAAGAACCTATACAAGAGAACATTAATCCCATCATGCTAAATCCTATCTATGATCAAGCTCCCATCTATGATAAAGAGCCTATCTATGATCAAGAAGACCATGATTATCCTCTTTGCCCACTTTATGCATTCCATGGTCCTGAGCCTATAACCCCATCTAGTCCTATCCAAGATCCAACAACTTCTACTTCCCCTGATGAGACACTTGCCTCCCAAGAAAGCGTAGAAGATCAAACCAATAATACTCCTCCACCATCCACTATCAACCATGCTGCAAATCCCCCACTGTATATCCTTGGTCTTACCGCCTTTATTCATGAGTGTTCCTCCTTAGAACACCAACCACCATTATCCTCTATCCCACCTTCTTTGTCCAATAAGGAACTTGTGTCTAGTGTTCCACCTACACATAATCCCGCTGTCCACCGCATACTCCAACATATGAACTATCAAGGTAAAGGCTTAGGCCTTCACGAACAAGGTATTTTGGAGCCTGTCCATGTCAATGTTCCTCCTCCTTCATATGGCCTTGGATACACACCCCAAGGTGAACAATCTTGAGATGTTGGTACTTCCTCCTCTCTTCCAAAGTCCACGACTTTCCATCTCAAACCCTATCATATCCCGAAAACATATGTGGCCATTCCACCTCCATCATCCTACAATTGTCAAGAGCATGTGACCATACACCTTCCACCATCCAATCTACCTCCACTACTTCCAACTCCTAAAACCCCTCCATGCATCCTACCACTTCTTCCAACACCTTATTCATCCATCTATAAATCCTCTAACAATCCCAATCATGGCCAACAAATGCACATGTTGTCTAAACAAAGAGCTTCCACCTACCCCACTTCCACCATCCCAAGAGAATTCAACAGCAAAAATTTGGATGCCTCTACCTCTCAAGTAAAAAATCCTAAGCATCCTCATGACCTAGGATACAAAAGCCAAGAATCAAAGAATTATCCATATCAAAAGCTGCATACACCCATACACCTCAATGCCAAACTGAAAAAGGTGTGGGTCCCCAAGAAACAACTAATTACCTCTGAAGCTACACAAACACCACATATACCCAAGCCCATACCTTCACAAGCAAAGTCTAAAAGCAAAATGGTTTGGGTACCTAATAAAAAAGCCATCAAGTCAAATGAGGCATCCACCTTTCAAGAATTCCAACCATTCACTTTCACCCATTCCATCCAAAAGTATCCAATTCCTCCATCCCACAAGACAAGCAAAAATCAGAAAAATACTAAGTCTATGTGGGTCCCTAAATTCCTAAATCATTCATCCACCAAGAAAAACTCTTCATTGCTTTCTACGCCACCTTCCCATCATCAGCTTAAATGTTTATCATGGTATGTGCAACCATTGGTCACGGTTCCCTTCCATTCCACAACACTTCCATATAACTCCATCTCCCCTCCCTTCCACTATTATCCTACATGCCTTCCTCATCCTATTCCTATGGTCCATGGTTTTGCATAAGCCTTCCCTCCATATTCTGCATCATCATCCACTATCGTACCTTCCATAATCCGCTATCTACCTACTCCATCTCACTTTCATGTAATCCCCTACCAACATCTATGAGAACACTTGACATAGTCCATGCAACAACATTTCTAGTGGGACTATCACCTTTCAAGGAACTAGATGCTCGAGTCCTTATCCATATCCACCTTTTTCTATCTAAATATCCCAAAAAAAAGTCAAGAAAGATTCCTTCGTCCAACGGTGAAAATCTGGCAAACAGGCGCCTTGGATAAGTACCATGATGAAAACCTGGCAAACAGGCATCATGTGTAAGTTGATCTTCTATGTCATCTACACTTGGGGGCACCTTGTCTCATTGGCGTATCACTCTTCTCCTATCAGTTTCCTTCCATACCATTTCCTATCATATCCTTCTATCCATTACATACTTATCCTATTGTGTCCATCCATCCTAAATCTTCCTTTCCTCTATTTTTTTGATCTTGATAAAGATTGGGGGCACAATGTTGACAAATGTATTAGATGTCTCTTGACATACCTTATCCCTCCAAAACCACACAAATCCTTCATTATCCTCTCATTGTCCTTCGTCATAAGCTTTGAGTTATTCCTATGTGACATAGTCCTTGGAGATAACATCCTTGATTCCTTCTATCCACTATTGCCCATCCTCATACATACCCATTCCATTCTTTATCACCCATACATCTGCCTATCTATGGTGTTTCCTTGTCATTAGTATCATCTGATCCATATCTGTTCCATATTGTGTCTCCTCTGATCCATTTCTTAGGTCCATCAAGGTCCTCCCCGAACTACGTTGCTTTTGCGTCATCACGTAGGCAAGGCCATTGTCAATGCACCCTCGAGGCTTTGCTACCCATCCATTCCCTACCTTATCCTCTATGCTCTAGTCTGTTGATGTCCACACCTTTCACCAGGCAAAGCACCCGCAACAAAGCCTACTTCCAAACAAAAGTCTTGATGCAAAACATCAACCTGTCCAAAGCAGAGCACCATACCGAAACACTCAAACTGACTCTATATCAATTATGGCAAAAAGACACATCTAATGCAAGAATGTTTTGTGAACAGGTTAACTTACAAAGTCTTGGCTTTTTGTCATTATGTCTTCCTATGCTACTGAGGGATGCCAAAAAGCTAGAGATGCTATGATGGGGGCATAATCTTATTCTTTGTCTGCTACTTGTGGATCAAACTTTAGTAATGTGATGAATTTTTGTCTAATGACATGATCAACAAAAGATCATCGAGGACTTCAGAGGTCTAAACATGAAAAGGGCCAATCCTTGTCTGTTGAAACGCAAGAAGTACTCAGGTCATCTTGATTCAATTTTGACTAGATGCTTGTATTAACTTGCTATATCAAAATCCATGTAAGTAATATTCGGGTCATCCCAGTTTAATTATACCTAGATGCTTGTATTTTCTTACAACATAATAAAGCCCAATGATGAAATAAGCACTTCAAAATACTTGCTATATCAAGATGACAAATATCCATATCCATATCCATACCGTATCCAATTGCAGTTCATATCCACATCCATATTCATAACATCTCATATCCGTATCCATATCCAATTGCATTTCTCCATATCCCATCCAATAAAGATCCAAAATGCAGCGAATCAATGTTTACAAAAGTTTATAATTTCTTCTATCAAGTCATTCTTCTATCAATCAAATTTCTATTTGTCTTCATATCTCTCATCAACAGTTCTAGCTGTCAGTCTTGAGCAATGATCCACAGGCAAGTCTATCCTTAATCCATACCAATCGAGTCAAGTCAATCTTGTCAAATTATCCAATCACAATCAGTGGTCTTGATCCTAATCTTGTCGTAAACCATATCAATCAGTCATAACTATCCTTCGTGTTGCTCTAGGGATATATCATTCCTCGCCATGACAACACTGTCGTATAATGTTATCATATCAAATGTCTTAGATAGGATGTTGCATTGTCGAAACCAGATCCAGAGTCTTATACGACATGTTTCATTCCTGAAACTAGACATCATCGATCTATATCCTTGGTTTACCACTCGACAGGGGCAACACCTTGTTTGTTCTTGTATCATTTGTGCATACTTTCTTGCTTGCTTGTGTATGTCATCATTTTATCTTGCATAACATATCATTCACCAGCTTTCTTCTGCATCCAACCATTTCTTCTCCCATTTCTCCTTTTCTTCATTGTGAGATTGTCCATCTCACTCCTTTCTACTATCTCCCCATCCAATCTCCTGAGGGGGCATCCTGTCATTAAACTTGTACCAGGGGCAAACTGGGGAATGTATCACTATCAAAAATTCTTATTCTTTGAAACAACATGATAAAACACATTGCATCAAAGAGGGGCAAAATGTATACACCTAAAAATGACATGACTATACTTAAATAAATATTTTAAATATTTATTTCATCTTCACATTCCTCTATCAATAAATAAATATATTTATTTATTTATTTGATTCATCTCCTCTCATTTTATTAAATAAATTACATTTATTTAATTAATTAAATTCATCTACATCAACTTCATTCTTTTAAATAATTAAATAATTTTAATTATTTAATTAAAACCTTTTATTCTTCCAAATTTAAATAAAATGTAATTTTATTTAAATTAAAATCTTAAATCTCCATAAAATAAAATATATTTAATATTTTATTTATTCCTCCAAAATATCTACAAATAATTAAATAAATCTATTTATTTAATTATGCTTTCTTATCTTCTAAAAATCTTCATATCTTCTAAAAATATATTCTTCTTGTCATACAAAAAGAAAAAGCTGAGTTAAAGCAACTTTAAAGCAACTGTGCTCTTAAATTAGAAAAATAAATTCTAATTTAAGAAAAACAAAACTCATCCTCATCAACAAAGCAGTTAACTCAACATAGCTTCTTTTTGAATGATACATGTCTTTCTTCCATTTGTTGCACGTTCCTCAACCATCCTCCTCCGTTGATCTTCTCATTTCTTCTCAACCATTGATCTTCTCCCACACAACTCTATAAATACAACTCTCTTCTTCTATCATTATAATCCATCGTTTGAGCAAACTTATGCTACAGAAATACAAGCGTGCCTTTGGCACCCCATCTCACATAGCACTTCACTACCATCCACTCTTATTTGTGTTTGAAGTTCATCTTCAAATACAAGCAAGTATCATATTCATTCTATCCTTGTCATCTTCAACAAGCAAGGGAGCATACGCTTCTGAGGGCTTCATATTTATCAAGATTAAGAACAGATAGGCGAGCAATGGAAGACGGAAGGTAACGGGGTTGTAAGTATCACACTTTGTTATTGTTATTTCCTTCTTTCCTTCACATTCTATTGATGTTTGGGTTTTTGTTATTCAATTGATTAATCCCATTTTCACCCTCACAGTAATTATTAGTTTCTTGTAAGTCAAAAATACACTCGAGCAAAGAACCTTCGAACAGAAGAAGGAAAACAACCCTTAATTGCTCATTCACTCTCCATTTGACTTGCTTCTTTGAGCTCTGCAACTTCTATGCTGGCCAAGGGTTTCAACTATCTCCATCATGGCTTTGGTCTTTTCCTTTCAATGACTCCTGTTTATTGTTTTCCATGGAACTCTGCATGATTAGGAAGAAGGTAACTATGCTTTCTATTTGATATGAAACATTTTATGGAGCTGTAGATTTATTTCTTTCAAATGGCCGTGGATTTCTTCTTCATTATTTTCTCTCTGTTTGCTGTGCAATCTTTGATACCTTCATTTTTTGTTTCTGTGTAGCTCTTCCTTGGTAGACTTCATCTGATCTTGAAAGTTTGAGGCCACTGTGAGGCCGTGGAATGGTCTTTCATCCTATCAGCAACAAGGGTAAGCACTTGTCATTTTATCTCTATAGTTTCATTTATCTTTGGTTTCACTCTTTATAGCATGGTAAGTCTATAGATAGACATGGGTATTGCATTTTATAGCAAAAAATGCTGTCACTGTCGGCCATGACTGTATACTTCTTCTTTTGCCTTGATATCTTTTCATCATGCAGAAACTTGAGGGTTTTGAAGTTTTTTAAGATGAGGGTTTTGACATCTCCTCCATTTTTAGAACCTCTACCTGCCATGGCTATGTTTCTCTTGAAAATAGGCATAAAAAACTATAGACACTCGAGGGTTTGTGATCCTTGAAGTTAGGGTTTCAACTTCATCCTGCACAAAAAACCTTTATAATGCCACGGCCATACTCTTTCTTAATCTCTTTCTCTTTATCTATAAAGAAAGAAAGGCTTGATATATCCTTGAAGAGATCTTGTTTATTTTATAGATGGGTACACTTTCCTTCTTGTTTCTTGCTCCTCTGGCATGGTTATGAATGTATCATGGCATTTGTTTGAAGTTTCTTACTATGTCTGCAAAAGGGTTTGATTTCTTGACATGGGTATACAGTTTTTCAAAAATAGTTTCTCTTTCTGTGCACCACCACCTTGACTGTGGTTTTATCTCCATCTGTTGGCAAAAAGTATAGGGAATTTGAAGTATTAGTAAGTGGGTTTTTCTTTCTTTCCTTCACATAACACGTCTCCTCCTATTCTTGTGACTATCTCATATTGCTGATGATACATTTTACCTTATCTTTCCACTATAGCTACTGGGTAGAAGCACATTTCAAAATTCTGTATGACAACACAACATGTGATATTCTATATGATGACTGTTATCATTTGCTTCTATTGTATCTGTAGCATAAATGGCTTCTTATGTATATCTCTTCAGGTTGCATGAGTATCACTATTTACATTTCTGTGAGGTTCTTCTGTAGTATAGATAGCTTCTCTTAACTTTTTAGCATATGATACTCATACTCTTTAACTTTGCAAGTTGTAGCAAAATGGACTTCTGTCATGTAGCATCATCTTTGAATGTGTGTTGTTTTTATTGCATTTGGATATATACTATAGCATAGATCTCATGCTATCTCTTGACTGTCATATGTATTGTGATTCTTCTATGCATAGATATGCATTTTTGTCTCTTGCTATATGTCTACTACAACTGCATCATTATGGCATATCACTGCTACCTTCTCTTTTGCTCATTTCATCATTTGAATGTTATAGTGCTGTATATATCATGCATATTTCTCCTATACCTGTAGTTGTCCTTGTGTATTTCAAGGCATACCTATAGCATAGACACATGTTCTTATTTCTACTTGGCTGTTATGCATTCTTTCAATACACCTGTAGCATGCCTTTATGCATCCTTGCACTTGTAGTCATCTTTGTGCATACTTTAAGGTATACCTGTAGCTTCCTTGTGCATCTTCATATCTCTTCTAGTTGTTCCTCTTTCATCATTTATGCACCTCTGTATTATAGATATGTGTTCTTTGTACATCCATTTATCTGTAGTCATTCTTGTGCACACTGACTACCTATCTTATCATTTTTCATGCTCTTCTATAGATGGATATGACCATTATGATATATCATGATTGTCTCTTGCTTATATAAGCCATTTCATTGGTCAGTGTCCTTGACTATCCATGGTGATGGTGACTGTATTTGTATCTTGATCTTCATGGCATCTTCTTGACTTGGACTGTATCATGGCATCATTGTAGCTTTGGGCATGAGAAATAAAGTTTGTCAAAGCGTAATAATGTTGAAATGCATGGAATCACTCTATTCATCCTTGAACTGCTGCATTCTTTATGCTCTACTGTACTCTATGTATACTGTATTTGTAACTCTATACATGACAATCTCTTGTTTTTGGATTCTAATTGACTGTCATGTCTGTGATGACATACGTAGCTAATCCATAGCTTGTTCTTCCTTTAAGATCACTGATGGTTAGTGATAGTCTTTATGATTTGATGGATTGTGAGCATGGTGTATGTATCTATTATTTGTATCTTTCCACTTTAGTCATGACTGTCTCTCATTTGATCTTGAAAGTTGACTGTCATGTCTGTGATGACCATTCATTATGTTGGGGTATTTGCTTATGCATTATGTGCTTCATTCCTGGATGTTTTGACTGTTTGAACATCTAACTCCATTTAGACTGAAGCATTCATCTTCATGTATCTTTTGATGGTTTGAAGTTTTGAGGCATTGGTGACAACCTTTTGCAAAGTTTATATCTTCTTTTTGGATGACTGCACACTTAACTCATACATCTTGTGAAGTTCTATTTTATGGCAGTCAAGTTGGCATATTGTTTTAAAATTGTCTTGCCTTCCACTATTCCATCTATTGTTCCATGTGGCATTTGCTTGACTATTTCTATGAGACACTTGTAACTTTGAATGTGATATAACTGTTTAAACTTTGATCATCTTAAATAGTATGAAAACAACATGAGAAATACCTGGTATAAAATGCTGCTTCATCTTACTCCTTTGTCATAATGAGATGACCCTTCACAAGATTTATTTTGCAACTTGTTCAAATGATAGATAAGTTCTTGTATCCTTCTTTACTCTGTCTCTCTTCTCTTTATCAGACACTAATCTGAAAACTTGTATCACTCCTTAGATGACTGTAATCTGATTTCTGAATTTGTCCTTTTGTCAATCTTGACTCAGTCATATAGCTTTGATTTGCTTCAATCAACTGTAATGTTGTCATGATGACATCTTCTTTATGTAAGTTGGTTAGATGATGCATGATATAGCTTAGAATGATGCATCTTGTCTTTTCTGATACTCTTTTCAAAAAATGAAAAGAAACATGTTGGGCTCAAACCCTTGTGGGAGCCACATTTAATCCACATGTTTATTTGTCTTCAAAATCAGCAACAAAAATTGTCCTATACCTGCACAGTGAACAAACAAGTTAGCATAAAAAGTACCTGATAGCATTGATTGATCTCCTTCATGATTTCTTTCTGATTTGTATCACTATCTGATCTGATCTCTTATCTGAATGCATGATATGATAAGTAGTTGTCTCTATTTGATAGAAGCATGTGATAACTATAAACATCCAGAGCCCTAACAGGGTTGTCCCCAAAATTTTGCAGGTTTCAACTAGATGGTGGCTTGGAGTGAAGAATGAAGACTGAAGACTTGAAGCCAGCTTCAACAGCAACCTCCATCATTAGGCAATGATGGATGTTTAGATTTATCATATGTTCTTTTCTCTTTTCTTTTATCAAACATATACATAGCTGGCATGTCTGCAATTGCTTAGTCTAGTTACTCCCACAGCTTGTATGGGACATAGTTGAACATTTATTTTAAACATGATTAGTTAGTTTCTCTTATGCATATGATGTATATGTATTTCCTTTTTAATCAATGCTTGAGATAAAGTAACAGATACCTAGATGTATGTTCAAAACATGACATGAAATAACAGTGTAATACAACATCTTTCTCTCTTTTATTCAAAACTAATTAATCTAAATAATCAATTTAACTTATAACTCCTGAAAGATCAAACTTTGTAGAAAAACTGTATCTCCTTGAATGTTTGATCCTTTGATGATCAATTCTTTTGTCATGATAACTTATCAATCCTGATTGGACTGATGGGTTATCCTGACAACTGGATCTTCTTTTCAACTTTGTCAAGGCATCAATCATTCAAGAATGCATAACCTTGAAGTTTTCTATTATTCCTTCTGAACAATTACACTTAGGTCCAACTAATTTTTAGTGTGAACAAAAAATTAGTAATAGTTTTATCACTGATGGTCTAGGAACCTTCTTGTGCTTCATTCTATAGTTCCTTATTGATTGAATCAGAGTACTTTTGAGTGTTCTCATTAACTTTGACATTTGTAATTTCAACAATTTTTCCCAATCTATTATTGTAGTAGTGGTAGGCTTTGTTCCAAGATGAATATCTGAGAAAGATGCCCTACTCAAACTTACCATCATCCTTTTCCATTTTGATAAGGCATTTGCTTCCAAAGATTTTGAAGTATTTCATAGTGGGTATTGTTCCATACCATAATTCAAAAGGAGTTTTTTCATTTTTGACTTTTACCTAAACTCTGTTTAGTGTGTAGACAGTAGTTTGAATTGCCTCCTTCCAAAATGCTTATGACAGATTTGCCTCTTCCATCATTAATTTTACAGTTTCCTAAATAGTCCTGCTTTCTTCTTCCATTATCTCATTCTTCGCAGAGAGATGTTTCTCTATCCCATGGGTTTCACATAACATATTGAAATTGTTGGAGGCAAACTCTTCTTCTTTACCAATCCTCAAACACATGATTTTCATGCTTAGCTCATTTTCAACCATTTCTTTAAAAGCTTTGAGTGCATCTAGAGTTTCTAATTTATCTTTGAAAAAGGTAACCCAAGTCATTCTAGAATAATCATCAATGAAAAACATAAAGTACTTGTCATCATGAAGGCTTCGTATTCTTGTAGGACCACAAAGGATTGCATGGACTAATTCCATTCATTCAATGGAAGATTTTTGTAGTACTCTTCTTGACGGCCTTTTATCTTGACATTTTCTGCAAATGATGTTATCTAAGCAATCAACTTCTAGCAAATCTTTTACAATTTGAACTGAGCCTATCTTGACACAGTCTTCTATGCCAAACCCAACTTTCATTTGTCTGAGTTGTGAGCCCAAGAATGTCACTTTTTCTGAGATGAAAAAGATTCTCTTCTGTCCTTTTTCCAATGGCCATTGTAGCTCTAGAATTCTCAAATACAAGACTGAATCCCTTTTTGCATAACTATCCAACACTTAAGAGACTTTGCTTTAGATTTTTAACATAAAAAAACATCATCAGTAATTTGTCTATTACCAAGATTGATTGATCTTTTTCCACATATTTTACTAGTGCAATCATCTCCAAACCTAACTAGCCCTCCATCATATCTTTCCAGACTTACAAACTTACTTTTGTCACCATTCATGTGATTTGAACAACTACTATCAATCACCCAACAGTTCTCACCTTGAAACATAGCTTCATTTCTGGTGCATACCTCTGAATCAGAACACCTTAGATTGTTGACACTCTTATCTTCATAAAACACTTCCTTGGACAAACCAACTTTATTATCTCTTGATGAGCATTTGGGTGCATCAGTAAGTAGCTATTTTTCTTGAGGCTCCATTTAGGATGTCCCTTGAGTTTTTAGACTCTTTCTGAAGGGACATGGCTCTAATACCAATTATTGAAATGCACCAAATAACTAAGAGGGTGGGGGTGAATCAGTTGTCCCAAAAACTCAAACACTTCTACACTTAAACATTAATCACTTGTCCATAGTTATTATGATTAAATAATGAATGCATGAAATCAAAAACTTAAACACAGATGCAACATTAAACACAAGAGACACCAGATTTTTATGTGGAAAACCCCAACATGGGAAAAACCCATAGAGAGGATTAGCTCTCAAAATATATTGCAATCTTTGAAAAATGATGTTTATGCTTGGTCACTCCATGGGCCTAGAACATGCTGGCTCACTACCATGAAGTACAGCTAGGTCTAGCAGGCTCACTGCCTCAACCCTACACCTAGAAAGATTACAATGAGGGCTGTTAAACCCTAAGGGCTATTAAACCCTACTGGGAGCTCATTGCCAAGATCAACATCTTCTTCATGTCTGAGATTAATACATTGAAGTACAATAGTTCCTCTGCTCTGCTCTACCTTTCCACCTCTTTCCCTATCTTCCCATCTTTGCACAAGGACATATTTTCCACGACTAAATTACAAGTATTTATACACTTCATCAACCTTGGAATGATCATCAAGGTCGTTATTACAATCATCAACCCTTGGAACAATCTCCAAGGTCGATATTACAAACATTTACAAAATAGGTCTTGACCTAATTCAAAATTACGCAAAGGAAATGTAGTATAGATGTGTGTGGATCATGCCACGCCTTAGCTGGGACTCAAACATGATCATCCACACCACAATATGCTTCTATAATCTTCAAGAGATCTCCGCAATCACTGGAGTTAACCAAGTCAGCTAAGACTGGTTACACGCTACATTATCTAGGAATAATCTTCAAATACGATCTCAATTCCTTAACATGGACCAATGTAAAGGTAGGAACATGACCAGGAGGTATCCATTAGCACGTTGAAATCACCAGGAGCAACTGCATAAGCTCAAACCACTTTATCCATGAGATTCTTCACACTAGAGCACATTGATGCAGAGGGTAGGGGAAGACAAGACAAACTTCAACTTGTTTGACAAATTATTCAACTTGAGGAGGAGAAGTTCACTGTTTTAGCAAAGCAAGGTTCTTAGTGTCCACAAGCCTAGATCAATGGGCTCACAAGGAACATGGCAACAAACCCCTAATCTTCTCTTGGCAGACATGGAGAGGGTTCTTTGACATCTTGAAGAACCTATCCAAATCATTAAACAAGGTCTTAGGCCTGCACAAACAACACTTCCTTCACAACCCTGTCTAACTCCTTGTAGCCCTGTTTTTGGGTTAGACAGAGGATAACTCCCAATAGGATTACTTCCAAGGGACTGTGAGAGTGGAGTTGGGTACCCTTTTGGGCCCTTGACAACATATCAACAATTGGATGTGGATTCCTTAAGAACGTTCACCATTTCCTTTATGATAGGCCTAATTGGAAGAGCCCCAATTAGCCCTAAATTACAAAGAGACTATCCTCCAATGGACTCAGAAACTTATGAACCATTTGGACACTTCAAACACATGGCAAAAACATAGATTTTGGGGTTACTTGGGTTTCACAGTCGACTGTGGTCAATTTCAACAATGTTGTTCCCTTTAACTGCACCTAACACATGGGTCTTGTTAGGTGTTCAATTGGAAATCTCCATCAAACTCAATCCTCTACCCTGAAGACCTTTCCAACATATGAAAATAAACAAAAATAATGCCATTCCACTAATTAAGAAGAATCAAACCAGTGGAATGGAGGAGAAATGCATGGTTTTATGCCAAAACCCTAGGATAGGGTTTTACGACCAGTCAGGAGGAAACAACTTATAACTCCCTTCAAGTTTTGTGTCAAGAACCTAAATCACATTCAAACTATTGTTAATTCACTCCACTATCGAATCAATGTCATGAGACTCTATGATAGTCCTATATAGAAACAGGGTATGGCCTGCAACAGGAAAAATAGATATAGAATTACAGAAAACTGAATTTATTTTTATTTGTTTCTTCTCCAAATCTTCATCAACGACACAATGAACATGGTAATGAACTTTTTAGCATGGGAACATATTCTACAAATAGTTGAGAGGTAGTTGGGGTTGATAGGAAAGCGGAAACTGTCCCTGCAACCAACAAATTGCCATTGCACCTTCTAAACTGCCTATTTCATTATAATGCATTTGTGTATACTATGCATAACACTATGCATAATCACCTCAAACTACTACAAAATAATGTTGACATGCTGATAATGACCTCCATGCACCAATGACATGAGTGCTCCTCCATTTTTGACCCTTATTATTTAAGTAGGTCTTTATTGGACTACCTACACAACTATTGGCATCAATGCCTTACAATGACTACATTTGACTTCAACATGAAATGGTCCAATGGACCTTATTACATCACAAAACACATAAGACAACACAAAACTAAACAAGAATCTTTATGAGCCTCTTGGTTCTCCTGCACCATACTCCTAGGGGGTGGAAAAAACTCAACTCCCTTGAGGAACCAGATCAACAATAGTAGTACCATGCTTCAAAATGTCTTCTTCACTCATCCAAGTGACATCTTCAGCAGGTAGGCCATTCCATTTGACAAGGTACTCTTTGTAGGTTTTCTTCCTAGTCTTCTTGATCACCTTGGTGTCCAATATGCTCTCCAACTTCAATGGTTGGCTAGGTGGTAGATCCTTAATCCACTCTTCATCTCCTTCTGTTGTCAGACCTACATCTGAACCTGCAACATTGTCACCATTGTAGGGAAACAAATCTGAAACATTAAAGATTGGGGATATAGCCAAGTCTTGAGGAAGTTCAATCTCATAGGAATTAGGACCAAATTTGTGCACAATCCAGCAAGGGCCAATCTTCTTCATGAGGAGTTTTGTTGGCTGCCCCTTGGGAAGTCTTTCTTTCTTCAAATGTGCCATCACCAAGTCTCCTATCTTATACTACACATCTCTCTTCCTCTCATTGGCTTTCTCCTTATACTTTTTTGTATTCTTTTGGAGAGTCTCTCTCACTCTATCATGGATGCCCTTCATGGCCAATGCAATGTCTTATCCTTGAGCACTCCTCTCCAATCCATGGAGATCCCTTAGTTCAAGAATCCCTCTTGGATGAATCCCATAGACAACCTCAAAAGGACTTCTCCCTGTACTTCTAATAGTGGAATCATTTTAAGAAAACTTTGATTGAGGGATGATCATATCCCAAGACTATCCATGCTGCTTTGTAAGACATCTAAGAAGATTCCCCAATGACCTATTCACCACCTCAGTTTGGTCATCAGTCTGAGGGTGATAGGTTGAAGTGAAAGACAATTGAGTGCCCAACTTCTTCCACAAAGTATGCTAAAAGTGGCCCACAAACTTAGGGTCCCTGTCAGTCATAATGTTAAGAGGCAAACCATGTATCCTAACAATCTCTTTGAAGAATAAGCCAACAATATGGGAAGCATCATTAGTACATTTACATGGCAAAAAATGAGCCATCTTGCTAAACCTATCCACCACAACAAAGATGCTATCAAAACCTCTTTGAGTCCTAGGAAGACCCAAAATAAAATCCATACTAATACTCTCCCATGGTCTATTAGGAATAGGGAGTGGTTGATATAAACCTACATTTTATGATGTTCCCTTAGCCCTTTGGCATATGCTGCAACCTTCAACAAACTTTCTAACATCTGATTGCAACTTTGGCCAAAAATAGAATCTCTTCACCTGCTCTAGTGTCTTATCAAGCCCAAAGTGGCCCCCCAAACTACCACAATGCTTTTCCCTTATGATGTTCTCCCTCATGGAACACCTAGGGACACACAATTGGCTCCCCTTGAACAATAACCCCTGCTACAATACAAATTCAGAGAAATTAGTATGGTAAGAATCAGAAAATTGACTGCAAACCTCATATAACTCCTTGAAATCTTCATCATCACTATACATGTGCTTGAGGGAATCAATCCCCACACTTTGCAACTAAATTTCTTGAACCATGCACACCCTTCTACTCAATGCATCTGTCACTTTATTGGCCTGCCCCTTCTTGTGCTTGATGGAAAAAGTGTAGGCTTGAAGTTGTTCAACCCATTTCATATGTTTGTGACTAAGTTTCTCCTGTGAATTTAGAAAACTAAAAGCATGATTGTCAGTATAAATAATGAATTCTTTAGGCAAAAGGTAATGCCTCCATTTCTTCAAAGCTTGTACCATTGCATACAATTTCAAATCATATGTAGAGTACTTCCTTTTAGCATCATTGAGTTTCTCACTAAATAAAGCCACCGGTCTACCCTCTTGACTCAAGACAACCCCTATGGCAAGATTACTAGCATCACACTCCACTATGAACAACTTGTTAAAATTAGGCAAAATAAGAATGGGCTGCTATGCTACTTTCTTTTTCAGATATTCAAAAGATTCATCTGCTGCCTTGGTCTAAGAAAACTTACATTTTTTTCCTCCCTTGATGGTATCTAGGATGTGTGCACATATGTGACTACCTTTGATGAACTTTCTATAGAATGTTGCCAAACCATGAAAGCTTCTCACATCACCTATTGTCTTGGGTGTTGGCTATGACAAAATAGCCTCCACCTTTGCTGGATCCATCTTTAAATTACCCTTGGAGATCACAAAACCAATGTAGACAAGTTATTCCTTCATGAAGACACTCTTCTCCGTATTGATCATCAACTTTTCATCATGCAACTTCTTTAAAACCAATTTCAAGTGCTACAAATGCTCTTCCTTTGTCTTGCTAAACACAAGAATATCATCAAGATATACCACAACAAATTTGCCAATGAAATCTTTCAATAACTCATTCATGAAGCACATGAATGTACTTGGAGCATTGGATAGGCCAAATCGCATCACCAATTTCTCATAGAGACCTTCATTTGTCTTGAAGGCAGTCTTCCATTCATCTCCTTGCCTTATCCTGATTTGATGATACCCACTCTTGAGATCAATCTTGGAGTAATAACAAGCCCCTCCCAAACAGTCCATTAGATCTTCAATCCTAGGCATAGGGAACCTATATCTTATAGTGATCTTATTGATTGCCCTAGAATCTATACAAAGTCTCCACTTACCATCCTTTTTGGGGGCTAGGACTGTTGGGACAGCACATGGACTGAGACTCTTTCTCACCAAACTCTTATCCAACAACTCTTGCACTTGCTTGGCAATCTCCTCATTCTGAGATGGGGTCATCTTGTAGGCTAATTTGTTTGGCAATGTAGACCCTAGTATGAAGTCAATCTGATGGCTTATGTCCCTAATAGGTGGCAATGTATTAGGCATCTCCTCCACCATGATACCCTTGTATTTCTCCAACAACTGTTGCACCTCCTTGGGGACTTCTTCCTTACTATGACTATGAAAATCAGGACTATTTTTAGGCTTCAAAATCATAGCATACCCTTGGGTTCCTTCCTCCTTTAGGGTGTTGAGAAACTCTTTCCCACTCACTACCATGACACTTGACCCAATGTTTTTATCCACACTCTCATCCGGTAAAGGATCCATCTTATATTTCTTACCATTCTTGGTTATGAGAAAGGAGTTTGTCTTCCCATCATGTTGGGATTGTACATCATACTGCCAAGGACATCCTAACAACAAATGACAAGCATCCATGGGGATTATATCACACAATATCTTATCCGTATAATCCCCTATCTCAAACTCTACCCAAGATTGTTCATCCACTAAGACTTGCTGCCCCTTATTCAACCATGACACCTTGTAGGGATTAGCATGAGGTAGTCTTTTCAATTTCAATTTGTCTACCATCTCTATAGAAACCAAATTTTCAATAGAACCTAAATCAACAATTACCTTGCATATCTTACCATAGGCCTTGCATGTGGTTCTAAATAGTGTCTTCCTCTGAGGGGGTTCTTTTGTTTGAGGCACCTTCAACATGGTCCTCCTCATCATTAAGTTTTCTCCATCATGAACTGGGGATGCACTTCCAATTGGGGAATTGATACTTTGGCAATCATCCTCTTGAATCAACTGGTTCCTTCTCTCTCCTCCATGAGAGTTTCTCAGGACACTTGTTCATGGTGTGCCCTACTTGGTTGCAATTGAATCATCTCCCTATGAAGACACTAGGACCTCTCCCTGGTCCACCGAATCTACCCCTTCCATTGGGTCTCCTTCCTCTAAAGCCTCCTCTTGAACCTGAGTCTCCACCCTGCTCTTGTGGGCTAGACTCACCTTGACTTCTTTGAAACTGATTTCTTCCCCCTCTACCCCTATTTTTCTAATCACCTTTTCCTTTCAACTTCTCTTCTGCCCTCAATGCAACTTGAAAACACTCATCTACTATTTTAGGGGTAAAAAGACTGATTTCATCTTGGATATTTTACCTTAATCCATTAAGTTACCTGGCCACCTTCTTCTTTTCACTCTCCTCTTGTCCAGATCTCAAGGTGAGTTTGTGAAACTCCTTGGTATATGCAGCCACATCCATATCTTTTTGTTTCAGATTTTGCATCTTCTTGTAAATTTGAACCTCATAGTCAGCAGGTAGGAATTAGTTTTTAGTTTGTTCATCATCCTTTCCCATGAATGGATCATAGACTTTCCCATTTTTACTCTTTCTCCTTGGGTGTAGTTGCACCATGTCAAAGTTGACCCCTTCGATTTTGTTTTTGCAAACTTCATCTTCTTGTCCTCTAGCACTTCCTTGTATTCAAAGTAATTATTCAAGGCATCAATCCATTCTATCAACTCCTCAGTATCCATCTTCCCTCCATACATTGGTAGGTCCATCCTCACATCAAAGGTTTCTCTTTTCATAGATTTCAAGGCATTGAGAAGTTTTCTCTCATCAGGGGGTAACTCTTCCTCTTGCTCTGGAGATTCCCCCTCTTCACCTTCTTCTTCTTGATCAGGATCACTGTCTCCTTCCTCTCTTTCTCTCCTTTTCTCTCTAGCCTTCAAGGCCTCAATCTCATCTTCCAAGGCCTTCATTCTCCTGACTATCACCGACCCACCTTTTGGAGGCATCTTGGCTTCTCAAGATGGTTTATGGACTCAACTAGTCCTTTCCCTTTATTGATCAGATAGTGGCTCTGATACCAATATGATGTAGAGGGCAGGGGAAGACAAGACAAACTTCAACTTTTTTGACAAATTATTCAACTTGAGGAGGAGAAGTTCATTGTTTTAGCAAAGCAAGGTTCTTAATGTCCACAAGCCTAGATCAATGGGCTCACAAGGAACATGGCACCAAACCCCTAATCTTCTCTTGGTAGACATGGAGAGGGTTCTTTGACACCTTGAAGAACCTATCCAAATCATTCAACAAGGTCTTAGGCCTGCACAAACAACACTTCCTTCACAAACCTGTCTAACTCCTTGTAGCCTTATTTTTGGGTCTGACAAAGGATAACTCCCAATAGGATCACTTCCAAGGGACTGTGAGAGTGGATTTGGGTACCCTTTTGGGCCCTTGACAACATAGCAACAATTGGATGTGGGTTCCTTAAGAAATTTTACCATTTCCTTTATGACAGGCCTAATTGGAAGAGCCCCAATTAGCCCTAAATTACAAAGAGACTATCCTCCAATGGACTCGTAGAAACTTTTGAATCATTTGGACACTTCAAACACATGGAAAAAACACAGATTTTGGGGTTACTTGGGTTTCACAGTCGACTGTGGTGAATTTCAACAATGTTGTTCCCTTTGACTGCACCTAACACATGGGTCTTGTTAGGTGTTCAATTAACAATCTCCATCAAACTCAATCCTCTTCCCTGAAGACCTTTCCAACATATGAAAGCAAGCAAAAAAAATACAATTCCACTGATTAAGAAGAATCAAACCAGTGGAATGGAGGAGAAATGTATGGTTTTATGCCAAAACCCTAGGGTAGGGTTTTACGACCAGTCAGGAGGAAACGACTTATAACTCCCTTCAAGTTTTGTGTCAAGAACCCAAATCACATTCAAACTATTGTTAATTCACTCCACTATCGAATCAATATCATGAGACCCTATGACAGTCCCGTACAAAAATAGGGTACGGCCTGCAATAGGAAAAATAGATACAGAATTACAGAAAACTAAGTTTGTTTTCATTTGTTTCTTCTCCAAATCTTCATCAACGACACAATGAAAATGGTAATGGCCTTTTTAGCATAGGCACATATTCTACAAATAGTTGAGAGGCAGTTGGGGTTGATAGGAAAGCAAAAACTGTCCCTGCAACCAACAAACAACCACTGCAGCTTCCAAACTGCCTTTTTCATTATAATGCATTTGTGTATACTATGCATAACAGTATGCATAATCACCTCAAACTACTAAAACATAATGTTGACATGCCGAGAATGACCTCTATGCACCAATGACATGAGTGCCCCTCCATTTTTGACCATTATTGTTCAAGTAGGACTTGATTGGACTACCTACACAACTATTGGCATCAATGCCTTACAATGGCTACATTTGACTTCAACATGAAATGGTCCAATGGACCTTATTGCATCACAAAAGACACAAGACAACACAAAACCAAACAAGAATCTTTATGAGCCTCTTGGTGCTCCTGCACCACACATGAACTTCACTATCTTCAAATATCATAAAAGAAAGATAGCTTGCGGACCACCAAAACATGAACCATTGCAATTGTAGGCACTTGTCATCATTCCAGACTTCCCTCTAGAACCGCAAAGAAAAACACTTTAATGCGGAGAATGCAGAGAAAAATACTTTCTCTCAAGCACCAGTGAATAAGCAGAAAAAGCAAGTTTTACTTTGGTGAATGTAACTCACTCAAGTCTTCGTACTAGAGACTCAAACTCAGGATTTAGCATCTTTAGACATGCCTCTAAATAACTTCCAATCTGCAGACCAAGGTCTTCAGTCAGCAAAAAATGCGGAGCAATCTTCTAGACTATTCTTCAGTATGCAACTCACTATCTTCACTGTGATTCACTGTTTACTTCATGATTCTTCCAGAGGGGCTATTTTTCTCAATATCCTCAACATATAAGGCTTCTAACCAAATAACAAAATAGGATACAGTTGACACCAATGAAAACAAGGATATGTTGACATCAATGACAACACTGATTAGGCACATACTTGCAACAGAAAGTGACCCCTTGGGCCCTATTTATAGACTCCCAACCCTAATTCTTCCCTCCCTTTTCCCTATTTTTCTTCATGTCACTCTATTTCTCCATCGTGTCAACCTCCAACTTCCAATCTGGTCCTTCTTAGTCTATTTCTGTCACGTCACTATCTCATTCTTCTAGTCGCAAGTCAACCCAATCCTTCTATTGCTTCCTTGTCTTTCCTCTTGAGGGGGCATCCTACACCAGTTACACTAGGGCATAGTGTTGATAATTGAGAGGGGGGTGAATCAGTTATCATAATAATTTATCTTTCTTTTCTTCTTTAACAATTAGAGCAATATCAAATTATATCAGCATACATAACCATGGAAATAGAAATAAACTCAACACACATGACACAATATTTTTGACATGGAAAACCCTGTTAAGGGAAAAAACCACGGGGTGATTAACCCAAGATTGTATTCTCTGTTAAAAGAATAAGGTAGTACAAAATGGCACTTGCCAATTAGGGTTCAGTGCCTAAGCACATTGCTCACAAGAGGCTCACTACCTACAATAGTTTATAGAAGGAAACTAGGTACTTGAACTGATGAGAAGCATCCACATATGCTTAGGTTCAGTTCTAGTTAAGCTCAATATACTTATCTACTGCACTTCATTCTTCCTCTGCCTTAGTGTTGTTGTTCTGTTACATACCAGACCTCTATCTCTATTTCCATGCTATCCTCTACTCTTCTACGCACTCCACAACACACACCTTCTCATCAAAATCCATCTGGTATATATATCCGCACCAAGGATTTCAACATGTTTCTTAGTCAGCATCTGGAATACTTAATATTTTTCCAAACTCGGGTTTGTCGGCTGAATCCTTTCTTACCAAGTGATGTGTATCAAAGAGATACTTATAGAAGTCATCAGTCATGTTGGCTAATCATGAATGATCTCTTAAGAAGCTTGATCACCATCAATATCTCATCCGGATTAAGGTCTGATGCTCTGCCGGTTAGTTCTTCCTCAGTCTATTCTGCCAAACAAGAACCCAACACTTAGGTGTTCATATCTTTTCACTCTTCCATCACTGGAGGCTCAATCTTTGGAATGTATCAGTCATGGTACTCCTCTTGACTTTCCAAGTCCACACTTTACTGAGATATTTCCTCTGAGAGATCCGGACCTGATTGTCAGACCTTGCTGCCTGCTCTGTTCTTGGTCACCGGACCAAAATACTCTTCAATCTAACTTCTGGTATAGACACACCATGTCTTGTGGATGTGTGGGATGGACTTTGTTGCCATCAATGACAACACCTATGAAGCCACACAATGTCTCTTGCCAACAATCTCCCCCTTTGGTATTGATGGCAACACTTATTGAAAAATGACTAAGTGTCACACTACACTCCCCCTTGGCTGATGCTCTGTTCTAATGTACATTTTACCGGAGCTCCCCCTTAGCTAGATTCCACATTTTTCATTGCTACTCACTCCCCCTTTGACATCAATGGAAAAGGGTAGAATCCACACACCAAAATTCCCAAAAATCCAACTATACTTAGCCATATAAGTATATATACATGTTATACTTACATAAACTTAAGTATATCTACAAAAGTTGTCTTTAATTGGATGAATTTTGTTGCCCAACTCTACTTCATCCTATTCAAAATTGAGATGTGACCACTCAATAGGAATGCAAAAGCTTCTGCCCTCTTTAGATCTGTCGGATCACTGGTTCGGGCTGTGGTCTGAGCAGCAGATAGGGCCTCATGCATGACCTCTAATTTAGGGATAGTTATCCCTCTAAGTTCACTTAACCTGCTTATTCTATTTTTCTTCTCCTTCTCAAGCTTCTTTATTTCATTTATAACTGCAATAGTCTGACACTCTTGGTTTACTATGGACGAGGTGAGAGGATCAAAATTCTAAGATAAGCTTAACAATTTATCCTCTTGCTCTTTCACTTTCTTCTCAATATCCTTTGTCACTTTAGACAAGGATAAACAAAACTTATATACTTCTCCATCATCTTTAAGAGTTCTAAGCTCTTTATCCCAATATCCATGTTTCTCCTATCATTTGTTAGAAGCCCTTGTACTTTAGAGAATCTCTTACCTAAAAATTCTTTCCAGACTTTCTCTTCTGCTGTTTTCTCTAAAGAGTCAAAATGTGTATTAACAAAATTTACAAGAGACTTTAGATTACCAGATGTGGAGGCCGAAGGATCCTTTTGGAAGGATGGCATGATTTTCTCTAGCACACTGGATGCAATCTCTATTAGCTCACAATCTTCCATGTGAGACTTCAAAAGCTTTTCTTTTGCTTTGGCTTGAGCAAAATATGCTACCTTCATTATCTGGACCAGAGAGAGGGAATCAAAATTGAATGGTCCTTGAAGTAGCTCCGGTTCATCTAGTTCCATCATTGCTTTTGTCAGGAAGTCTTTGACTGCTTCTGATGTGTCTCTTGTCAAAGACAAAGTTTTCTTCCCTTCTGCAGCCTCACCACTATCACTTGTGGTCTTTTCTGTTTGACCTTCTTCTCTTTCCTTTCCTTCTTCTTCTTGATTGATTCTCTCTTCTTTTCTTTCTTCTCTTCAATTCCGGAGTCAGCAAGGGGATCTGAAAGAGAGATGTTTACTTCTTCAGGGACTTCCTCTTCCAGAGCAGAGGAATCCAAGTCCTAAGTCCTTTCCTCACCTATGTCCTTTGGCTCTTCTCCATTTTTCATAGTAGATTCTCCTTCGTCATCCATGGCAGAGGGTTCATCACCTAAGTCCTCTATAGCAGGAAGATTGAATCTTTTAAAAGCATTCCGGAGGATATCTTCTGTTTCTTTTGCCACTTTGTTAGTTTCTCCAAGCATAAGCTGATTCATTCTAGCTTTGCTCTGGAACTCATCCTTGCAATCTTTGAAGATCATATTCATTTGTCTCGAAGTGATTGAAGGATAGAGCTGAATAGCTATCTGTTCCCGGATCTCAAGGTCCTTTGCCTTAACATTGTTCTTCCTTATTTCTAGTTCCTTCTCTAGGCTTTTGGGAATTAGAGATATGATTTCAATAAATGCCTTATTATAGATATTTAGATACCTGACTGTAGCTTCTTGTAAGATCTTTTGGTTAGCTTCATTATATTCATCATAGAACTCAGTCATTGGTTTTAGATTTCCATCCACAGTGACTGATTTGATGATATCATCAATGCAGAGAGTAGGTTTTTCAACAAATTCTTCTGTCTTTTCTTGCTTGCCTTGACCAATAGAGGATTCACTGGATGTTTTCTTCTTCTTCTTCATTTTCTTTACTTCCTCATCTATCTCTATCTCTTCATCATCCTTGAGACTTGTATAGGACCTTGTTGCCTTTTTCTTTGTTCTTTTCTCTCCCTTTCTGGATGTCTGGGCTTCCGGTTTTGATGCTTTTTGGCTCTTAAAGGTGGCAGGTGCAGAGCTTTTGGAGGATCTGGTCCAGGAGGGGGCTTGCACCAAGGCACTTTCTTTTTCTATTTCTTGCCTTTCTTTCTATGCCCTTTCCATCTTCTCTCTATTTGCATCAAGTGCCTCCTTTGAAATTCCATGCCTCTTGGCGAATTCTTCTACTTCCCTCCTTACTTTTCTCTTGATCTCAGGCTGTCTTAGTTCAACATGAACTTTTACACTCAGTTCTTGAAAGGTTCCAAACCTTTCTACCTTAGGATCCTTGGGTTGACTTAGCATGTGTTGAACATGTAGCTCTACAATTTTCTCATCTACTTCATAGCCCATTGGCATGATCCAGACTGTCCTTGGCTCCACTGCCTCCATTAGGCATTGATCAGTGTCTATCATAAAGCACACTGTATCCTTGTATTTCTCAACCAATGATTGGGGGATTCTTTCTCTGGCCTACATCAAGCTTTGAAAGTTTTTGAAGTAACCCCACAGTGTTGTATTTTGTGCCTTGGCATCACCAAGCCCATACAAATAATCCTTGATTTGTATCGCAACAGGTCTATCATTTTGCCATATCCAGCCACTAGATCTAGGTAGCTCATTCATGTAATAGAAGAATAGTCAGAGTATCAAGCTGTATTTGAAAAAATTCTTCTTATCCTTCTTTATCTTCTATAGATTCTCCAACAGTTGGTTCAGAAGGAGCTCACAAAGATCATAGTTAGCATTCTTTCTTAACATTTCATAAGCAGTGTAAATTGTTGTTCCAGATATAGAATTCTCTCTACTGGAGTGATATATCTTGTAGCCAATCATCATGGCGGCAAACTTTATATCCAGATCTGTGATATCCTCAATTATAATTGCTCTTTTATCAAATTTAGATCCGGTAGCCTCACTCATAGTTTGGTTTTTGACTGATTTGAGAGTAGGTAACCCACTGAATGAGTGCAATCCAGTCACCACCCTAATGGCATCCTTTGTGATCTTAAATGGCCTCATCAACCATATGAAGTTGTCATGCACTCTGCTCAGAATATACCGGACCCATTCATCTTCTATAAAATAGGGGAAATGAATGCACTGTCCAAAATGCTTGTCCTGAATGGCTTTGTACTAAGGTTTGAATTCAAATGATTCATCTATTAGCTACTTATGATATATATCCATTATATTGGATTCCACGAATTCCTCAATATTCGCATGAATGTATGCCCTAACGTCTTCAACATGCAAAACCCCATGCAGAATGCTAGAGAATACGCCTAAAGGATCTACTTCAAGAGATTTATAAGGATGTTTCTTGAATTTTGGGTGCAGCCTATCAGTGATTTTGACAACATTCAGAGTAGCCATCTTTCAACAGATTTAGAGAGAGATTTACAAGAGCGAAAAGTACCTTTTTACGCCTCTAGGGTTCACGAAAAGAGTCAAAAAGATCACCGGTTGACTTGAATTCTATGATTGATCCTTGAGAGAGATGAAGCAAACTTGTTTGCAGAGCTCTTCTTAACTTTTTCACTAATGCTAATGTGCAAATGACGAGCAAATGAACCCTTTTATCTCTGAGCAAACCCTAATTTCATTTTGTAATAAATGCATAACTTAAGTTATTCCGGTTGCCTTAACATGAGAGATATTTTTTGGATCACTGAGATGTACTTAGAGCTATTTTTAGTGATGAATTTCAATGTCTCTACTTTCCTCGAATCATCCCCTTTATCCACAAATCAAGATGTTTCAGTTTAGAATCACACCGGATCAAATTGTGAAAATCCATCTTTTACCAGAAAACTGTCACACCGGATCAATCTTGGAAGATTAGACTCTTCAAATCTTCTTGTAGATCTTCCATATCTTTACCAAGGCTTCTTTAGATGTTTCTCTGAGAACCCTTTAATCCACAACTTTCCTTGTGCCAATTTCAGGCACCAATTATCTGGCTGGAGAAATTTGTTTTCCTTCTTGACTCCCCCTGAGCCAGAGCTCATCTTATTTAATTTCTAGAAGGAATATCAGCACCAGATTCTGGTGCGGATCCATCAACATTTTCTATACTTCTCTTTACCCAAATCTTGTTCATCTCCCTTTGAATTTCATCTACATTCACTTTTCCTTTTCCTTTGTCTTGATTTTGATTATGATGCACCGGACCCCTTTTATCTTGATTCTTACTTCTGTAGAATTTGGCAATATGATCGGATCTATTGTGATTGTAGCAAACAACATTTCTTTGTAGATTTGACTGATATCCTCTTGATCTGCATTGATTAGCCACATGTCCCATTCTATTGCATGCAAAGGATCTACCATTGAATGAATTATTCATTTGCAAATTTCTACATTCTTGAGATATGTGACCATACCTTTTGTAGTTAAAACACTGTCCGGAGAAGGATGAGTTATTCTAATTCATTCTTCTTCTACACTGATTTGCTTTATGACCAATGTTATTGCAATTGTGGCAGTATCCATTGAAGGATGGTTATCTTTGAGCATTTGGTTGCCTTACCAGAGGTCTTCTAGGCATGTTCCTTGGATTTCCTGATGCAAAATTTTTTTGACCGGATTCAGAGCTTTCCCCTTGTCATCTACCCTCTTTTGGCTTTCAAGAAGAACTTCAAGTTGAGCAGAGCTTATCTTGAATTTCTCTTTGTATTTGTTTGATGTTTGAAGATCCCTTTTAAGAGTGTCTATCTGATTCTCAAGTTGTTCTTCATTGTCTCTAGCTTCTTCAAGATCAGATTCCAGATGCCTGATTATTCTATCCATTTTGTAGCAGTCTTTTGACTTCTCCTTGAGAGATTGTTTTAGATTATCTTCACTTTTTCTTTTCTCTTCAATTTCTTGGGTGAATTTCATAACTCCTGATTCCATTTCATGTCTTACCATAATGACCTCTTTTGATAACTTTTCACATAACTTGGTTTTTTCATTCAGATCTTCATTTGTATCATTGGCTTCTTTTTGACTTGCTAATTGTTGAAGAAGTTCCTTTCTTTTCTTCATTGAGATACTTAGTTTTTCTTTGAGTTCATTTATGAAATCATCAGCTTGTTTGAGTCTTTCCCTCAGGTCATTGACTTCAGAGTGAGATTGATCAAGATCATCTAGGGTGGACTGAAGTTGTTCCCTCATACCATACATATCCATTGAGAATCCCAGATCTTCCTCAAGTTGTTAGGCTTTGTTTAGAAGGAACTTGGCTCTGAGACCAATTATTGATAACTGAGAGGGGGGGCGAATCAGTTATCATAATAATTTATCTTTCTTTTCTTGTTTAATAATTAGAGCAATATCAAATTATATCAGCATACATAACCATGGAAGTAGAAATAAAATCAACACACATGACACAATATTTTTGACGTGGAAAACCCTGTTAAGGGAAAAAACCACGGGGTGATTAACCCAAGATTGTATTCTCTATTAAAAGAATTAGGTAGTACAAAATGGCACTTGCCAATTAGGGCTCACTGCCTGAGCACACTGCTCACAAGAGGCTCACTACCTACAATAGTTTATAGAAGGAAACTAGGTACTTGAACTGATGAGAAGCATCCACATATGCTTAGGTTCAGTTCCGGTTAAGCTCAATATATTGATCTACTGCACTTCATTCTTCCTCTGCCTTGGTGTTGTTGTTCTGTTACATACCAGACCTCTATCTCTATTTCCATGCTGTCCTCTGCTCTTCTACGCACTCCACAACATACACCTTCTCATCGAAATCCATCTGGTATATATATCCGCACCAAGGATTTTAACATGTTTCTTAGTCGGCATCCAAAATACTTAATATTTTTCCAAACTCTAGTCTGTCGGCTGAATCCTTGCTTACCAAGTGATGCGTATCAAAGAGATACTTATAGAAGTCATTAGTCATGTCGGCCAATCATGAATGATCTCTTAAGAAACTTGATCACCATCAATATCTCATTCGGATTAAGGTCTGATGTTCTGCCAGTCAGTTCTTCCTCAGTCTATTCTACCAAACAGGAACCCAACACTTAGGTGTTCATATCTTTTCACTCTTCCATCACCGGAGGCTCAATCTCTGGAATGTATCAGTCATGGTACTCCTCTTGACTTCCCCAAGTCTGCACTTTACTGAGATACTTCCTCTGAGAGATCCAAACCTAATTGTTGGACCTTGCTGCATGCTCTATTCTTGGTCACCGGACCAAAATACTCTTCAATCTGACTTCTAGTATAGACACACCATGTCCTGTGGATGTGTGGGATGGACTTTTTTCCCATCAATGACAACACCCATGAAGCCACACAGTGTCTCTTGCCAACACATAGTTGTAAAATCATATCTTCATCACTATTTTCTTTGAAACAATGCTATAAAAGGCATTCTCTCAAAGAGGGGCAAAATGTAGATAGCTAAAAATGACCTTTGCACTATTCATCATGTATACATCAAATTCTGCTAAATCACTTGCATCCAACATTAATTAAATAACTTGATTATTTAATTAATTTCATCAATTTCTTCTAATTACTCTAATTCCAACATTAATTGAATAAATTCTATTTATTTGATTAATTTAATTAATTTCCTCTTTATTCTTCCCAATTAAATAATTTAATTATTTAATTAAATTATTTCTGTTTCAAATTTTTCAAATCCACATTAATTAAATAAATCTAATTATTTAATTAATTCATCACTTAATTTCCTCTTATCCACAATTAAATAATTTTTAATTATTTAATTAACTAATTGTTCTTCCAAAAATTTAAATAAATTATTCAAATTTATTTAAGTTGACTTTATCTTCTAAAAATAAATAAAACTAATATTTTATTTATATTCCTCTATCATGCAAAATAAATTAAATCAATTTATTTGTTTAATTTATTTAAATACTCACATCTTATCCTTTCTTCCTTCATGCAAGATAAATTAAATAAATTTATTTATTTAATATGTTTTATCTTCCAATTATCTTCTGAAAATAATCTTTTCTTCTATGTGCACAATCAGTCTTATTTCTAACATGTCAAAAATCAAATCTAAAGTTGAGTTAATTGGCTTTAATCATTGTTATTTTTATCAACTCATAAATTAGAAAAAAACATTCTAAATTTATGAAATCAAATCCTATCTTTATCTAAGAAAGCAGTTAACTCACAAAGCACCTTTTTGCATGGACACTTGTCATGTGCACATTCATCATGTCCTCTCAACTCATCTTGTCAATCCATTTCTTTGATTTATCTCCACCATTGATCAATCTTTCTTGAAACCTATATATACCCCCTTCATTGCATCAAAAATCCTCTTCGATCATTTAAGATTTGGGCATTTGTAATAGCGCTTTGAGCATTTTTGCATCATTGAGCACATATATCACATGTTTGAGCACATTATCCTACGACTGCTTGTTGCAACATGGTTATGTAATGTATTGAGCAATCCACAAAGAACCAAGGGATCTATACAATCTAGGTGATAGCTTTCTTTGTTTTTTTCAATTCGCATTGATTTGGTTATCGTTTAGATCGATCTTTTGAAGGTTATTGTTCATTGCTTGATCTTTATTTACTCAATTTTTACCTATACACAAGATGCATAGTTTTGTTTCTGCTTGAGTTAGTCATGTCGGGGTGGTAAGTGAATAGGATGGATTGTGGTAGATGGATGAGGTGAAAGTTTAGATTTATTATGGACTAAGATGGATGAGTGAAGTTGATGAAAAGTGCGTGAAAGTGTGACAATTTCCTCTCGAGTCAAAACAAGATCCATTCCTAGACCTAGGTTAAGGAAACATGCCCTCATTCAAGTAGAGATTTTATTATGGAGAATGAACTAACTATGGATGAACAATGGATGAACTGACTATGGATGGACAATTGGTGATGACTATGGATGAGACAAAAGATAACAACTGACATTGACAATTTCCAAGCCATGCTAGATGGGTATGTGGAAATGCAAAGGTCAATAATTTTACCATGGATCGATGGGGATTTATTATGGAATGATGTGGATGGAATGGATGGAGGACCTAATAGATGGTGGATGTTGACTTTTACACATAGTGCATGTTTGCCATGTTTTCACTATGGTACTTATCCAAGGCACCTATTTACCAGGTTATCACCAAAGGACAAAATTTTTTTGTTTTGTATTTTTCTTTTTTTTTTGTGGATTTTTTCTATTTTTTTGGTTTTTTCTGTTAGAGATACTCTGAGGATCAAACATAGAACTTCTTAAGATGAACACTGTTGATGGGTTCATTTAGAGGAATTCCTTTAGGTGTTGATAATGTATATGCACTTGATCGATAAACTATTATAATAACAAAGGGACCCAACCAATGAGGCTCAAACTTGCCCTTTTTATCTTGATCTTGTTGATTTCTATAATTTTCCTTAAGAACAAGATCACCCACTTGAAACTTCATTTCCTTGATTTTCTTATTATAGTTACGACGAAGGCGATTTTGGTAGACTTGGAGATGATTCAATGTTGTGAGGCGCCTTTTATCTAGTAACTCTAGCTCCTGCAATCTAAACACTCTGTACTCTTCCCCATCAATAAGACGCTACATGGAGACTAGAAGAGATGGGATCTTGACCTCAATAGGTAAAATGGCTTTGGTGCCATAAACTAAAGCATATGGGGTAGCACCAGTTGGGGTTTTGATACTTGTACAATATGCCCATAAGGCAAGATTGAGTTGTAGATGCCAATCACAACTAGCTTCATTGACTATTTTCTTAAGGATTTTCAAGATAGTTTTGTTTGAGGCCTCAGCCTAGCCATTGGTCTGCAAATAATAAGGCATGGAGAAATGATGTTGGATATGGTACTGAGTGCACAAGGCATGGACATCCTGGTTCTTAAAAGGTTTTACATTATCGGTTACTATAACCAAGGGGATGCCATACCAACAAATGATATAGTGCAAGATAAACTTAGCTATTTATTTTCTAGTAATGTAAGTCATGGGGATGGCTTATACCCACTTCGTGAAGTAATCAGTGTTGGTGACAATGAACTTATGGCCATTGGAGAATGAGGGGTGGATTTTACCTATGACGTCGAGTCCCCATTGTGAAAATGGCCATGGAGTAGTAACCGGTTGTAACTGATGTGCTAGTGCATGGATCAGATCTCCATGCCGCTGACACTAAAGACATCTCTTGGCAAAATGATGAGCATCTTGTTCTATTGTAGGCCAATAATATCCTATGCAGAGCAACTTGTTCACTAGGTTAGGACTAGTGGAATGTACTCCACAAACACCTTTGTGTATATCTCTTAAAACAATGTGAGCCTCTTCTAGATTTAGACATCTCAGGAGGATACCATCAAGAATCCTTCAATATAATGAGTCGCCAAGGATTGTAAAATGGGAAACATACTACATGAAGGTTTTCTTTTGGGTATTGGTAAGGTTTGGCAAAAGGGCATTATCATGAAGGTATTTATAGATGTCTTGGTACCAGGGCAAGTTGGGACCAACAATTTCACAGATAATCGCAATAGGTGGAACATCAATGGCTGGTATTAGGAGTTGTTTGACTAAGAACTCACAGTTTTGGGTATTTGTAGGCATATCTAGGAGGGATCCAATAGTTGCCATTGCATCAACAACCTTGTTATTCTCTCTAGGAATCTATTCAAAGGAGAGTCTAGAAAAGTGTTGCTTATAGTCGTCAACCATCCTTTTATAAGGCATCAACTTCTCATCTTTGGTTTGGTATTCATCTGTGACCTATCGAATGACTAGTTGAGAGTCTCCATAGACCTATAATATTTTGATATTCCATTGAACTCTCATACGGAGCCCTATAAGTAAATATTCATATTCGGTGATATTCTTTGTGCAAGGAAAAGCTAGTCAATATGACTTATGAATGCAATCACCTTGTGGTGTGATAAAGAGAATTCATGCTCCTAAACCATGTTGAGTGTAGAATCTATCAAAATATAGCTTCAATTCAACTGATGTAGACAGATTGAAGATCCCTTCATCTAGAAAATTTGAAAGTATAGGGTGTGTATTTGTGATAGGAGCCTCTGCCAGTTGATCATCAATAACTTGTCCTTTTATAGATTTTCGATCAACATATTCAATATCAAACTCACTTAGAATCACGACCCATTTTGTTAGTCGACTTGTGAGAGCTGCCTTAGATAGAAGATATTTCAAGGGATCTATCTTTGATATGAGATTGGTTTGTTGGTTTAACATGTAGTGATGTAACTTTTGGGAAGAAAACACCACTGCTAAACATGCTCTCTCCATGAGAGTATAATTAAGCTCGTATCTGACCAAGGTACGACTGATGTAATAAATCACTTGTTCTTTACCTGAGTCATCAGTTTGTGCTAAGAGAGTGCCCAAGGCTACTAATATAGTGGAGATGTATAACAATAAGGGTCTCCTGAAACTAGTGGCATCAACACAGGAGGTGTAGCGAGATATTCCTTTAGTTGCTCAAAATCTTGCTGACACTTACTATCCCATCTGAATGTGACATATTTATAGAGTAAGTGTAGGAAAGGTTGACATTTATTACCAAGCTATGATATGAAATACCAAACAGACTGCAATATTCCCTGGAGACTTCTCAATTTCTTGAGATTGGAAGGAGGAGACATCTCAACTATAGCCTTGACTTTTGCAAGATCGACTTCAATGCCTCTACGAGATACAATGTATCCCGATAGTTTCCTAGATGTAACATTGAAGACACATTTATTAGGGTTGAGTTGAAGTTGATATTGTTCTAATTTGTCAAAGATCTACTCCAACACCTGTAAGTGACTTGCTCTAGTATATTTACCCAAGAGATCATTAACATAATCTTCCATAATGGTATGAAAAAGGTCATAAAAGATAACTATCATCGATCTTTGATATGTTGCTCTAGTGTTCTTCATGCTGAAGGGCATGACTTGCCAACAATATGTTCCCCAAGGACATGTGAAAGTTGTCTTATGTTGATCCTTAGGTGCTATCATAATCTGATTATAACTAGAAAAACCATCCATTAAGGAAAGTTGTCTTATGTTGATCCGTAGGTGCTATCATAATCTGATTATAACTAGAAAAACCATCCATTAAGGAAAGCACTTCATGATGTCTATGTTAGTAAGTAGAAAGTCATCTTTTGGACATGCCTTGTTAAGATCCTTGAAGTTTGTACAAATGCGAATGCCCCCAGTGACTTTTGACATAGGCACCAAGTTAGAAACCCACTCTGCATAATCAATAGGACATATAAGCTTTGTGTCTAGCAGCTTGTGAAGTTCAACTTTGACCAGTAATGCTATCTGTGGATGTATTTTTAGGAGTTTCTATTTGACTAGTTTAGCATTAGGGGGTACCGTTAAATGATGAACCACGAGTGAAGGATCCAACCCAGGCATGTTTGCATATGTCCAAGTGAAGTTAACCACTTTTTTCATGAAAAACATTGTAAAATCCTTTTTCTCTTCTTTGAGAGAGAATCTACTCAAAAGTGATCTTGAGATTTTGTGTTGTTCTTAGGTTCATCTCCTATGATTGTTCAACCAACAGTGAAGACTTTTCTTGATATTTTGAAGGTAGGGAAAGGTCAAATCCTCCATCCTTAGGTGCCTTAGAGAGGTTTTCACTGTCAGATACGTCCTTTATTTTTACCTTTTTGTGATCCGAAGGCGCCATAGTGTGGTTTTCACTTAGGGATCTAATATTTTGATTCTTATTTTTGTAACTGAAGGATTTGGCATTCTTGCCAAAATATGCAATAGAAGATAAGTCCATGACAAATCCAGCCTTATGGTCACCAAGTGGGATACCATCTTACAGTCTAGGGAATTATGTGAGAGATTCATCATTATGAAAGGTATCAATAACTGGAGCCTCTTGTTGGTCTCAATCGACAAGATTCAGGTATACAAGTGAAATGTTCTAGGTTTTAGTTTTTAAGGTGGGGGAAATGGAGGATATCATGAATATGGAAGTCTCCTAAAATAAATCAATAAGGTGTAAGTAAGAGTCATCGATAGTATCCTCATTAGAAGTCTCAACCATGGGAAAATTCTTTGCTACTTCATCAAGGATAAACTGAATGTCCGAGGAGCGTGGTACCTCCTTACCATATCCTAAACCATGCTTATTGTTTTTCTTAGTTACAAAGGTGGGTTATAAGTTTCCTTGTCCATGCATGCCAAGCCCACCTTGTCTGTTGTATCCCATGTTATTTACAATATGGAGACCTTTGTTGTATTGCTCAACTGGTAATATCACTAGGTCTTTGTCATCTTGGAATATCCAAGAGGAGATGTCTTCAATACACTCATCTTCTAGTCTTCCCCAATAAATGAACACTATTAGTTTAGCTTGTATGACTACCTTTTTACTTGCCTTTTCTATAGGGGGTTTTCCATATGACTTGGGTGCTAAGGGCAAATTCCCCACACAACAAGACTTGTGTAAGTAATATTCTCCCAATCATGTATCCTTATACTAAACCTTGACCTTGGGAAATGGGCATCAGTTGGGGCTTTGGATAAGGTGGATGGATCTACGTAGGAGGATGATGGTTGAGCTGAGACATTATTTGAGATTTGATTTGAATTTTGATATCTACCTTGCATATGGTAGAATTCAAAAGGATTGGGATCTCCAAGAATGGTAATTTCTGTACCATTAAAAGGAAACTTCAAGCATTGATGGTACATGGAGGGTATGGCCTACATGGTATAGATCCATGGGTGACTGAGGATAATGTTGTATGAGAGGTCAAGGTCCAGTACTTGACACTATGTTTATATTAAGGTAGGACTAACTCTGATTGGTAGATGAATAACACCTTCTGATTCCCTTTCGACATCATCATATTCTTTTATAGTCATAGTTTTATTAGAATCAATGGCATCCTCAAAATATCCCAACTATTTTAGCAATTTTAGAGAACAAATATTTAGACCTATACCCGTTTGACTTTGTGCTGATGAATATAAACTTCAATATGTAGCTCTTTGTTATGGTAGGTGTTTTGGGATGGAAGGTCTTTTTCAGTGAAGACCAAGTGATGTGGTGAAGCAATGTGCCCTATCATAGCCTTGAATTGTACAACATTAATGTTCTCTGGGACAAATGATTCTTGGAGAGATTTCTCGAGTATGGCATTATGCATGGGTGATGCTCAAAGGAGATCGAGAAAGGATATTTGAGATGGCATTTTTCTAAGGTGATCTAAAATGTTATATTCAGAATTGGGATGGATGTTTGGTGTTGCCCTACTAAGGGCAACATGACCATGATGAGTAGTGATAGCACAATCAAGGGCTTTACCCTTGATGGTAAGAGTAGACACAAGACTTTCTCTTATATGGCCAGCAATGGAATCATATGGACTTGACAAATTATTAAGCCCTTTGCCTTTATTGGAAGTTTTTCCCTTACCATGTGGCGGGAATGGATCATTATAGATATCGAGATCATTGTTTGATGTGGGTTTGGGAGCATTATCTATACTAACATCTCCTCGGTCGATAAGGTTCTGGATGAGATTTGTCAACTTCATACACTCAAGTGTTTTGTGTCCCTTGACTCTATGGTATTCACAATATTAGTTATCCTTATACCAAGAGGGCTTAAAAGTAGGTTCATCATATAATCGAGCTTCAGGTAACATGATGAGACCATTTTGGACAAGTTTCTTAAGAATAGATTCAATGGATTCTCCCAAGGGAGTGAATCTACATTTAGGTGTGAAGTCTTATTTAGGTTGCTCCCTAGGAGTGGAGGGGATATTCTTTGTTGGTGCTTGAAGATTAACTAGTGTTTGGACAGTTTGAACATGTTTTGCATCCACAACACCATCATTTACAACATTCTTGTTTTTGGCCCAGAAACGGGGCTTTTAATTTGAAGTTTGAGGGTTGTCTTTTGTTTCTTTAAAGATTTTTACAAGCCCTTTAGCAATGATGGATTTTTCAATGTTTGTTCCTTTAGAAATGATTTCGTTGAAAGAGTTAGCACATTGGATTTGCAAATGGAATCCAAGTTTAGGGTTCAGATTCTAAACAAATATGTTTCTCCATTGTTGTAGGAATGAGATGAAGGTTTCCCCATTGTGTTGTTTATTGTTACATATGTCTGTCATGGAGATCTCATGTTCTATGTTGAAAGAAAAGTGTGTAATAAACTTTTTAGCCAATTCGTTTAAAGTTTTAATACTCGGAGGTAGATGAGAAAACCAATCCATTGCTCCCCCAAGACTGTAAGGGAAGAGGCGTAAGAGATATGCATCATTATTGGAAACCTCTATTAAAAAAGCCATATAAAATTCCCTAAGATATTATTTGGGATCACCTTTTCCTTTGTATTTATTGAATTTTGGTATTTCAAAGATTTGAGGAAAAGGGATCATGAGAATTGACTTATCAAATGGATAAGGACAAACTTCCTCAAATGAGAATGTTTTCTTGGTATTTCCAAGTGTGAGATCTGAAATTTATTTTTTAAGATTGAAAAATTAAAGATCAATTTCATATGTTGGTTGTTGTTGTTGTGCAAAAACTTGTTGAATAGTAGATGAGGGTGGTTGTTGTGAAAAAGACCTTGATAAGTGGAAGAGGAGTGTGATTGTTGTGATACATGATGCAGATTTGTGAAGGATACATATGAGGATCCATGTGGAGGATTATTAGATATGGTGTATGAGGTTGGAGGTTGTGATACTTGTGGTGGAATGATGTATGATGAGAGAGGAATAAAGTATTGCACTTGTGACACTTGTGGAGGAGTGACATAAGAGACATTAGGAATAGAATATTGGACTTGTGACACTTGTGGGGGATTGGCATAAGAGCCAAGAGGAATAGAAGATTGGACTTGTGACACTTGTGGGGGATTGTTATAAGAAACATGAGGAATAGAAGATGGTAGTTGAGATGCTATGGATGTTAGGGTATGAGATGATGGAGGTATTCTTAGAGGAACAGATGTGGGAACACTAGAAAGAAGTGGACCAAGTGATGTGGGAGTTTGGTAGAGTGGGTTGACAAATTAGTTGGTGAAAGGTGATAGATGAACATTATGAGTGGGCAAAGTTGGAATTGTGGGTGTTAGGGTAGACATTATTGGAATGAAAGTGGGATGTGATCCACCCATAGAAAAAATGATGATATTTATTGGGTCTTTCTCTTTGATTTTTTATGTCAAATTTTCTAGGCAACTTGTCTCCTTGCTTGGCAAGTAAAAGAAAGAATCAATTAGGATTCAAGGCCAAGACCCTATCAATAATGTCTAAGATTTCTAGATTTTGCAACTCTTCAGTGAAATCTTGTGACACTTCTTGTGATGGTGGACCTATGTCATTAGAAGAGGAAGGTTCTATTGTGTACCCTTGCGAGACAAAGACATAGGGGTTCATACCTATGTTGAATTTCATCGCATCAATGGGTATTTTAGGACTGTCTTGAGGGGTGTTTTGATGAGCTTCCATGGCTTTCTTATGTTGGGACATAGTCAAAGGCATGTGAGGTTGGAAACTCGATATGATAAAGATGGATGAATGGATGAAGGTGTGTTTATAATTTTAACTACGAAGTTGAGACCTTAAGATAATTCAGATGGTTGTTTACTTGGTCAAAAGATAAAATCAAGATCAATTGTTGGGGATTTGGGGATTGTGATTATCTACCAAGAAATAGGCTAATGATCTCAAGGTAAGACAAGATGAGGGTAGTGAATTTCACCAACTCCAAAGAATCCACTCTCTTAAGCTAGCTGGTTCACTAGTTTTATGGATGCTAACTTATCTATGAATTCTAAGAGAGGCTACTTCTTAAAATCAAAGACAAGCTAGTGGATATTGATCTAGACTTTGGACTAATAACCAAAATGATGGAAAACATGGTATGATGTTTGGGATATGTTTTCCAAATGATTGTGACAAAATCCTATCTTCTCAAGAGGATAGATGCTCTAAAAGTCTAAAATAATGGTATGAGGATGGATGTGGATGCCTATGTAAACTTGGAAATGGATGAGAGAATGTGACAAAAGAACTAATACTATATGGTTTATGACTACTATTTTTTCATTTTTGATTTTTTCTTTGGAAGATGGTTTTGTATTTTCTTTGGCAAGAGAACAAACAAAGAAGATGCGATGGCTACTTGACTCTTTGGAATAAAAATGTGTGAGGTTGGAGCCTTCACGGATAACAAATGGATTTACTGGTATTTCACAAGAAAAGACACATCAAACACTTTGAGCACAAAATTAGATAATATTCAAGTAGGAGTGATTCATAATGTGGGCCCACATGATTGAATACCTATCCATGTTCTTACCTAACTAAGAACACTTCACCCTGAGTAGATACCTAGGGATAAGGGTGTTGCACCCAATACCCCTTTCCTTGGAGGATTTTACGCCTTACCCAAAGAAAATTTCTATCTCATCTTCAAGGAGGTATGATGGTGAGTAACTTCAAGGGGAGGTCCTCATCCCTTGCACCACACTATAAAATGGTTGATGGTCTTATCTAGGCTTTACAAGCATCTATTGGGTGTCCCAGTATACGCGAGGTATGGGGGACGATCTATGAACAAGGGTGTCCCAAAAATCAGATTGAATGCCAACCAAATCAAGTCTTGATGGATCGAGGGTCTCAAGGTTTTTGCTAAGCAAGATGGAATCCTTCCTTTGAAGTGAGTCTTTTGATTCTCGCAACATTTATATCCCGTGCCAGAACACGCGATTGAGGTCATCCATAGGGGTGATGAATTCCAATAACAACCCCCCTAAAAGGAAATATAGATAATAATTACTTTTGATCTCCAAGTTTTCACTCAGCACAAGGAGAGAGCATACACAAATTAGTCCTACCTTAGGATTTAAGCTAAAACAAAAGGAATTTGCAAGATTTCTAATCTCCAAGATCACACAAAGTGCATGGAGAGAGCATACATCTTTACATCTTCGCACAAACATGGAAAACAAGTTAATTAACCAACTAACTAATTTAGTGCCTAAATTAGTGAGGAATAAGAGTCTTGGACAAATGTAGCTTTAACAAATGCATTAGTAGTTTCAAAGATTATCTTGGACAAATCAAGAAATTCTATGCACCAAATATTAGTTCCAAAACCCAAAATAATATTAGCTTTAAATAGAAAATGGAACAAAAGCACGTAGAGATAGTCACAAGCACACAAACAAAAAACACAGAACATAAAATAGAGAATTTATACCTCTTTTTTATCTTTTACCACAAGCGCACCAACAACAGCCAAAAGCGCGTCGATAGAGATTGAGGGCACACAAACATAAGACAAAAGAATGCTTTTATAGACATAGTAAATAGACCACAGGCACGCATTCAAAGTACAAAGGCGTTCTTTCAGAGGACAAGGGCGCACATATACAGAACATAGGCACGTAGTTATAGAACATAGGTGTGTTTCCATCATTGCGTAAAGAAACCTACTAAAAATAGAGAGTTAGCTCTAACAAAAAGCAAGATCTAGCTGACAAGGGGTGATCCAGACGTCTGAAAGGTCAAATCTGATTAGGTTAAAACTGCCAGTTGTTAGAAGAAACAAATGGGTGCTTTTTCTAAGTAAAGGAGTGCTTTTGGAACATAACCTAAAACCTGCAAGACAAATGATATTAAACCCTACAAAAAACTAGATGTCAGATGATGGACATACAGAAATAGGTGTTAGTAAGATAATAAACAAAAACCAAGAGAAAAACTTGAGAAGCCAACCCTAAAACAACACAAACACCAAAGTCAGTTTAGAAACCACAGGAACACAGTTATAAACCAAAGGCACATTGACCCAAACTAAAAGTGTGCCGATCTACAATACAGGTGTGCCAACCTAAGACAAAAGCGTGCGGTTATAGTCAGATGCACATTTTTGTTCCTGTTGCATAAAAAACACATAATTTCTTCAAAAAAATATTAGATTTAAGGGACGTGGGTGTGCCAAAATGTGATGGATAAAATATGGACTGCAAAGATAAATGAAAATAAACCAAAATCAAACAAGTAATACCTTCCTTTGCATACAAACCAACCACACGGATTGAGCATATTGAAATTACACCCAAACTCCAATGGATTGTTCCTCGCTAAGTAAGTAACATGTGGATTTCTCAATTAAACAACATAACCTTGTGATCTCCCAAAGTAGATGAATGAAATAGCAACAACATAAGTTTACATGAATGAGAGATTATCAGATGGCTTGGAAGATGTTTAATTTATAGACTTTTTGAAATGTAGATCAACGGTGGAGGAAGATCGGAAAGATCAATGGTTGAAATTGGTTGAGAGGATTTGGATGAATGAGAGAGGGACAAGTGTCCTTGTCCTCTCATGAATTATGGAGGATAATAGATCTGATGGAGGAGTTGACTGAATTGATTGATTCGTTAACTTGGTTGATTGGCTTGTTAATGTTATGTCGTAAAATGTCCCCTGGGACTTTTACCTCCTAAGTTTAGCTCTCGGGTCCCTTATTTTTCATCATGCATGTTAGAATTAACTCCTGAGATAAAATGGACTGAAGCCCATGTCAAATGGGGTTTAAGGGACATTGTAGAGCCTAAACCCTGACCCAAAATAGGTCCTAGGACAAGGGCACCCGCGCCCTTGTCCTGCCCTATTTTGGCAGGGTCCTAAATTTGAATGTCGGTAAAGTGACCGTCAAAGGTGTCCCTTGTCGACATCTTAAGTTTGAATTACAAAATTAAAGCTGGAATGCATATATATGCATGTTTAGGGTTTTATTTGTAAACTAGAAGATGATTATGAGATTTTGGCAACTTATGATTTTAGAGCATTCAAGGCATTCATTGTTGCAAAGAAGAATATTGTTGTTGTGTTTGTTATTACAGATTTGGCTTCATCTTCTCATGTTATGAAAGATCTTCATCTACATGCGAGATGCACCTCCAAGGTGATATCTATTTGTGTTTGAATCAATCATTTATCAATTTGTTTTAGCCTATGTACTGCAAGGATACACTCTATCTAACAACGGTGTTGGAAGGCTTGAATGTCATTCTGGGGCTTGACCGAGGCAAGCTCCTAAACACCACAATCCCCCAACCCCTCTCTTGTGATTGTAGGTGACAGGTGTCATATTCTACAGAGTGGAGTTGCAGAGCCTAAGAATCCCAGATTTGAAGGAAAGAGCAGAATTGGGACAAGAGCGCTAGTCTCTGTGTCCTCCAAGTTTGTAGAGATAGAAATTAATGGAACAGTGATAATCAAAATCAGAAAAGGTCCAGAAAACCTTGATAAAAATATTGCATTGTACACTTGTGGGAATCCCTCTGTCCTCGACATTTTTGAATCTCAAACTTCAAAATCTAGTATGAATCTAATCTTCATCTAGTAGCTTTGTGTGTGAGCATTTGTCAAAATTTATCTGTTTATTTACGATTTTGCAATAATTATGGTTTTGAGCATAATTGGGCTTAAATTAACACAACAATCATTAATTTCCAAATTTCCCTATCATTACAAGTGAAAACCAACATGTAGGTGAATCCTCTTGCAGAAGTTGAGATTCAATTTGGTTAAATGTCCTTGAATGTGTAGTAAAAGGAGGATCTAGTTAAACTATACATCTATCAAACCCTCTTCCCCCTTTTTCCTACATTACATTTTGGTGAAACTATGTTGTAATTGAATTTTACACCTTGTTGAATGTTGTACTTCAGATTTGCATTCATTCATTTCATTGTCATCATATTGCATTCAAAAATCTACAAAAGAAATTGAATTTTTTAAAAAAAATTTTAAAAAATTGCATCTTAGGCTTGCATTAGGGCATACGATTTCATTGCATTTCAAATTTAATCTCTAATTTTTACATTAGATCTGATATAATTATAGAAATTCATCATTCTATAATCCTTTATATTGCATTTTTCACACTAAAATTGCTAGGGTTTGCTTGAAATTTTGAATATTTCTCATAACCTAGTGATTTCAAAACCTAGGGTTTGTAGTTAAAATCTGGTTTCAGATTTTACAACTCATCTTTGGCACTCATTAAAACTTAATTTTTGATTGTAGTGTCTCATTATTGTGTGTCTATGCACTTACATCTCAAATTTTGCATTTACAACTAGTCAATTTGAACAAAAACTAGCATATTCACTCATTTCTCATTAAAATTGCACTTGCATTAAGCATTGTAGGATTTATACATCATTTTCAAATCTGAGCTGAGCTATTTCAGATCATAAATCTGATTATATTTTATTCATACATCACTTTGCATATTTTCATGCCTTAATTTCACACTTACGGTTTAAAATCCTTGCATTTTTACTAAATTTTAACTCATCCTCTTGCAAGTATGTGCCTAATCGATGTTGTCATTGATGTCAACATATCTGTGTTGTCATTGGTGTCAACTATGCTCTTACTTTGTTTCTTTCTTGTATGGAGTGAGATGCTTTGTATTTACTTATGTAAGTGATCCTGATGTTGAGGATATTGAGAAAATTAGCCCCTCTGGTGGTAACAGTGTGTTGTAGTGGAAATAGTGTATTGTATTCAGAAGAACAATCTACAAGTTTGCTCCGCATTTCCTAAAGAATGAATATCTTTTCCTGTAGATTGGATGTTATTTAGAACTCTGTTTTAAGATGTTATATTCCAGGTTTGAGCCTCCGACATGAAGATTTGAGTAAGTTATGTTCACCAGTGTGAAAACTGCTTTTCCTGTATGTTTGGTGGTGATAGGGAGAAAGTGTTATGCTCTGCATTCCTCTGCATAGAAGTATTTTGGTCTGCAGTTCTAGAATCAAGTTTGTAATGATGTTAAGTGCCTTCAACTACAATGCTTTGTGATTTGGTGGTCCGTAAGCTATCCTTTACTTATGACAATGGCTAATAGTGGTGTTCTTGTGGTCCAATTTGAAAAATCTTCTTGACAGAGTGGTTAAAGATCGTGCAGTTGTTCCCGGTGATTACAATGTTCTTGTGGATGTCTCCTAATCGTGTTCCTACCTTTGGATTGATCCGCAAAGAGAAATTTAGATCATGGATGAAGTTTGTTCTTTGAAGACCCAGTATTATCTCTAGTCCTAGCCGACCTGGTTAAATTCATTATTTGCGGAGATGCCTTGAAGATTGTAGAAGTGTGTCATGGTGTGAAGGATTGTGATTGAGTCCCAGGTAAGGCGTGGCATGATCCACATACATCTTTACATCTTTTCCTTAGCTAAATTTGTATTAGGTCTAGACCTATTTTATGTATGATTGTAATGCTGACCTTGGAGATTGATCCAATGGTTAATGAATGTAATAATGACCTTGATGTACATTCCAAGGTTGATGAATTATATAAAAGCATGTAATGTAGTTGCGAAAAAGAGTGTGTGATGTGAAGATGAACATATAAGTGCGAAGGTGTGAAAGAGTAGAGTAGAGAAGTTATATTATGCTTCAATGGAACTAAACCCTGGCATGGAGTAGATGCTAATTAATCAGTTCACCACTTTGGCAGTGAGCCACCCCTTGGTAGTGAGCCACCCTTAGGCAGTGAGGCATTCTTTGTAGTGAGCAATTTGGGCAATGAGCCTCTATTTTGGTATTGTTATAACTCATATATTTCTGTGGGCTAACACCTGTTTTTCCCTTTTAGGGTTTTCCATGTAAAAATCTGGTGTCTACTGTGTTGAATGTGTAATTGTGATTAAGTTGATGATTTCATGCTTTCATGGTTAAATCTGATTATAAGTAATTAAGTTGTCCAGTGTATTTCAACAATTGGTATCAGAGTGGGTTCCTCGGAAGAAAGTCTAATAGCTTGAGGAAGATCCACGATGTCTTTTAAAAAGGAAGCTCCACAATTTGATGGGACAAACTATGCTCTTTGGAAGGTACGAATGAAAAGCCATCTTCTTTGTCTTAGATATAGAGTGTGGAAAGTTGTAGAATCAAAATATACCATGCCTCAAAATGGTTTGGCAATTGAAGATGAAATCAAAGAATATGAGTTGAATATAAAAGCCAGAGATGCCTTGTTAAGTGCCTTGACTGACATTGAGTTGATAAAAGTCATGGATCTAGAAACTGCAAATGAAGTTTGGGAGAAGTTGAAGAATCTGTATGAAAGAGATGATTCTGTAAAGGAAGCTAAACTTCAGGGCTTGAAAGCTAAATATGAGAGTTTAAAGATGAATGAAGATGAAAACATTCCAACCTTCATGCAAAGGGTTGATGAACTTGTCAATGAAATAAAAGGAATGGGAGGAACCATTGGTGATAAGAAAGTTGTGAATAAAATTCTTAGATCACTACCAAAGTCCTATAGTCACAAGGTAGCTGCAATTGAAGAAATAATGACTGTGAAAACTATTGATAGAGATCAATTACTTGGAAAGCTTATAGCCTTTGAGATGAGAGATTTTGGTGATGATCTGCCAAAAGTTGAGACAACTTTTAAAGCCAGTACTTCAGAAAAGATCTCCAGAGCTGAGAAATATAGGGTGGATGATGACTTTGATGAAATTGAAGCTAACTTTGTTGACAAGTTGCAAAGAGGTTCCGATAAGTTCAAAGGTAAATTACCTTTCAAATTTTTCTCATGTGGTAAAGTAGGTCATTATGCTTCCAAATGTCCTGAAATAATTGAAAGAAATAGGAAAAGATTTGAGAGCAAGCCTAGAGCTCCAAAGAAATGCTACTATGTTAGAGATTTTGATGATGAAGTTGTGATTGATGATGAATCTGATGGTGCTAGTACTAGTGCAAATGAATTCTTGTTTATTGCTATTAAAGAAGATCTCGTGTCTACTAATTATGCTAGTTGTGTGAAGGAAGAAAAACTAGTGGAAGAAAGTGCTTTGGTTGTTCAAGTTGAGAAAGACAAGGATGAATGAATTATTGATAGTGGATGCTCACATCACATGACCGGTGACAAAAGTAAGTTTGTAAGTTTGGAAAAGTATGATGGAGGACTAGTTAGGTTTGGAGATAATGCAGCTGGTAAGATTTGTGGAAAAGAATCTATTTCATTTGATGGAAAACATAATATTGACAATGCCCTATATGTGAAGGGTTTGAAGCATAATCTTTTGAGTGTTTGTCAAATGTGTGACAAAGGATATGATATGAGATTCAAAGACAATGGGTGCAAGATCATGGAAAGCTCCAGAACTATGATTTCTACTCGTAAGAAGACAAGAGGTAACATCTATCAATTAAGAGGAACTAATGATTACTATTTATTGGCCCAGGCATATGAGAGTTGGTTGTGGCATAGAAGAATGTGTCATATAAACTTTGATAATCTGGTAAAGATAAGTTCAGTTCAAACTGTGAGAGATTTACCAAAACTTGTTAAACCCTCCAATACAATTTGTAAGGAATGTCAGTTAGGGAAGTAGACAAGAACAAGTTTCAAGAGAAAAGAGAAAATTTCTACCAGTTTACTAGATCTAGTGCATACAGATCTCTGTGGTCCTACAAGAGTGAGAAGTCTACAAGGTGACAGCTACTTCATGTTTCTTATTGATGATTATTCTAGAATGACTTGGGTTACTTTTCTAAGAGACAAATCATAAGCCCTAGAGAAGTTCAAGTCTTTCAAGCCAATGGTTGAGAATGAAATAGAGTTGAAAATCAAATGCTTGAGGTTTGATAGAGGAGGTGAGTTCACTTCAAATGAATTCAACATTTTCTATGAAGAGCATGGGATAAAGAGACAGCTATCTGCACCTAGGACTCCTCAGCAGAATGGAGCTGTGGAAAGAAAAAATAGGATAGTTCAAGAGGCTTCTAGGACAATGATGAAGGAAGTAGATCTACCGGATGTCTTTTGGAAAGAATCTATTCATACTGTTGTCTACATTTAAAACATAGTTCAAGTGAAAGGTAATGGTACTAAAACTCCCTATGAATTGTGGTATGGAAGAATTCCTACAGTAAAATATTTCAAAGTCTTCGGAAGCAAATGCTATATTAGGAGAGATGAAGATCTAGGAAAGTTTGATGCAAGGTGTGATGAAGGAATCTTCCTTGGATACTCTACTAAGAGTAAGGCCAAAAATTGTTGAGAGTGCAAATGTGAAGGTGGATGAAGGCAAGGAAAGAATATCATACCTGAGTTGCTATGAACCAGATGAACCTGTGACTATAGTGAATGAAGAAAAAGTTGAATAAGAAGACAATCAGGATGAAGAGGAGGCTCCGGAAAGTGTTGTCAAGACTTCCAAGTATGTAAGGATTAATCATTTTGAAGATCAGATTATAGGTGACAAAAACAAAGGTGTGCTAACAAGGAAAATAGTTGTAGAAGAATAAGTGAATTACTATTTACTTTCAAAGGTTGAACCAAAAACTGTGAATGAAGCATGCAATGATGAAAACTGGGTAAAATCCATAGAGGAAGAACTAATTTGTAGATATAAAAGAATGAAACTTGGGAATTAGTTCCTAGACTTATTGATAAATATGTTATTGGAACCAAATGGGTTTTTAGGAAGAAGCTGAATGAGAATGGAGAGGTTGTAAGGAATAAAGCAAGGCTTGTGTGGAAAGGATATTCTTAGATTGAAGGAATAGATTTTAAAGAGACTTTTGCTCTAGTAGCTCAGATTGAAGCAATCAGAATGTTTTTGGCATTTGCAATTCATAAAGATTTCAAAGTGTATCAGATGGATGTGAAGTTTACATTCCTGAATGGTGAATTAGAAGAGGAAGTCTACATTGAACAACCAAAAGGATTCTAACTATCAAATCAAAGTGATATGGTATGCAGGTTAAAGAAAGCATTGTATGGACTCAAGCAAGCTCCTAGGGCCTAGTATGCAAGGTTGGATAAGTACTTATTACAGTTAGGTTTTGGTAAAGGTATTGCTGACAGTAATCTCTATTTCATGATTAATGATGATCAAACTTTGATTGTTGAAGTCTTTGTTGATGATATAATCTTTGGAGGTAATGAAGGTATGTGTGAAATTTGCTGGTGAAATGCAAAAAGAGTTTGAGATGTCTATGTTTGGTGAAATGAATTTCTTCCTGGGTCTGCAAATCAATCAATCAGATAAGGGAATATTCATATCTCAGTCTAAGTATGTGAAAGAGTTGTTGAAGAAGTTTGGGATGGAAGACTCTAAATTGGTATGTACTCCCATGGTGACTGGCTGCAAGTTGAGAAAAACTGATGAATCACCTAAGACTGATCAGAAAAAATATTGATCCATGATTAGAGGATTGCTTTATCTAACCCAAAGCAGACTTGATATTATGCATATAGTTTGTCTTGTTGCAATATTTCAAGATGATCCAAGAGAATCACATGTGATAGCAGTTAAGAGAATCCTGAGGTATTTAAAAGGCACTCTGGATCATGGATTATGGTATCCAAAGGATAATGATTTTACTCTTAGTGCTTATACAGATGTTGATTGGGCTAGAGATGTTGATGACAAGAAGAGTACAAGTGGAGGGGCCTTCTTCTTGGGTAATAGATTGGTTTCATGGTTGAGCAAGAAACAAGATTCGATCTGTTTGTCAACTGTAGAAGTAGAGTATATTGTAGCAGCATGTTGTTGCACTCAAGTATTATGGATGAAGCAAACTTTGAAGGATATAAGAGTTGTCTATGAAGATCCAATTGCAATCTTTTGTGACAATACAAGTGCCATAGACATTTCAAAGAATCTAGTGATGCACTCAAGAACAAAGCATATATCAATAAGGTATCACTTTTTGAGAGAAATGGTGACAAAGAATGAAGTAAAGATGTAATATGTGTCTACAAAGGATTAGATATTTTCACTAAGCCTCTGCCTAAAGATACCTTTGAGTATCTCAGAGAAAAGTTAGGGGTCCTTACTCCTCCTGCTCTGAACTAAGATGCATAGGAATGCATCAATCCAGTGGTGCTCAAAGTGTCATTCTTTGATCTAGATTGATGTTTTGAGGGCTACCTCTCAAGGGGAGTAGATAGATATTTCTAATAAAGTAAGTGTTGATAACAAAGAAAGTTCAGTGGATCATAGCAGCAGCATGCAAGTATGTGCCCTTTGCCATTGATGTCAAAGGGGGAGAGAAATCATGTGAAAAAATTAGGGGAAGAAAAAGTGTAGATGTGTAAAAAGAAAGGGGGAGCATCTTGTCTTGATGGTCATTAAGTTTTTCACATCATATGTTGTTGGTGCAGTCACAGTGGGAGGGTTCACATAATGAACTGTCTGGACAGTGCAGCAAGAGTAAACACAACGAAAACAACTCAAAGAAATGAAGCAAATGTAGATTCAGTCATTCAGTATATCATAGAGTTCAAATACAATCTGGTCGGCATCATGTGGGCTTACAATTAGGGCTCAAAGGCCTGATTTTAGAATATCAAAATATGCACAAGATATAGCTTTGAAGCTCCTTCGCACAAAATCCAAACTATCAACTATCACTATGTGTACTACTACTTTCCTAGGGATCTATTACATCAATATATATTATCTCTAGAATAATAGATTCCTCTGCATTGGCCAAGGAAGAGTCGTAACGTGTACACAGATAGGTCGGACCTAAATGTATAGAACACTTCCTCAAATGAATGGAATAATGTGCGGATCTTCAGGGAAGGTCGGCCATAAACCAAAGATCATTGAATGATGTGTCATTAGGTTCTACAAGTCAAGGAGTGCTCCGCAAGTCTTCTCCTTTAGCTGATTGTCTGAGATTGTTAGGATGCTTTGTTCTGAGAAAATAGTTGATCTTCTGATAGTGATAACTTTCCGGTGACTAATCCAAATACTCTAAATTTTGGATATGATGTAGATGCTAAGTCTAGATCCACAAGGTGTGAAATGAAACTACGGTAGAATACCGGACCAAAAGTTGAAACTTCTTCTGATTGAACTGCTTGAACTAAGTTGGAAAATAAAAGAAACAACTGAATTGCAAATAACCAAAATGCAAATTTTTTTGGTTGATGCAAGATTGCTCTTGAACCAGGGATGCTCCTACATTAGACATCTGGGGTTATTGAAAAAGTGAGTCCCTCACTTTGTTGGGGTTAGGGGAGAACCAAGATGGTGCACCTCAGCCTGAGAAATCCATGATGAATCTTCTTCCAGTTTGCCTTTCCACTTCACAAGATATTCTTTGTATTGTCATCCTCTAGTGCTGCGTCCAACTCTGCTGTCCAAAATGTCTTCAATCTGCTTCGGTGCTTGTTGTGGTAACTTCTTCTTCAAGTCTTCTTCCATGCTATCACTGAGCTCCGCTTCATGATATTGATAAAGGTCTGCAATGTTGAAAATAGGTGATATACCCAAGGTCTCTGATAACTCTACTTCATATGCATTTCCTGAATCAAATTTTCTGAGTATCTTACAAGGTCCAAACTTCTTCATCTTCAACTTGTTATATGTCCCAACTAGAAATCTTTCTTTTCTCAAGTACACCATCACTTCACCTCCCACTTCAAATTCCTTATGTCGTCTCTTCTCATCTGCCTTTTTCTTATACTTACTATTCATGTCCTCTAAATGCTTCTTCACCTAATTATGCATTGTCTTCATGTGATATGCAAATTCTTCTACTTCTACACTCCTCTTTTCTTCCATGCTGATATCTCTCAATTTTGCAACTCCTCTAGGATTCACTCCGGTAACAATCTCAAAGGGTGTTCTTCTGGTACTTCTATTTACTAAATTATTGTATGTAAACTCTACTTGTGAAAGAATTAAATCCCAACTTCTTGTCTTCTCTCCAACCAAACATCTCAACAAGTTTCCCAAACTCTTATTCACTACTTCTGTCTGTCCATCAGTCTGTGGATGAAAAGTTGAACTAAACTTCAAATATGTCATCATCTTCTTCCAAAGTGTCTTCCAAAATTAACCAACAAACTCTGTATCTCTATCTGAAACTATACTCTTAGGTAATCCATGCAATCTCGCAATCTTCTTGAAAAATAGGTCAGCTACATGCATTGCATCAGTTGTCTTCTTACAAGTTATGAAATGAGCCATCTTTGAAAATCTATCAACCACTACAAATATTGAATCATGTCCTTACTGTGTCTTTGACAATCCCATTAGAAGATCCATGCTTATGTCTTCCCAATGTCTCTTTGGTACTATCAAAGGTTTATACAATCCAGTGTTCTGACTACTCCCTTTTGCAACTTGACAAACTCTACAACTCTGAACAAATTTCTTAACATCCTTATGTATCTGAGGCCAAAAGTAGTTTTCACTCACCAAAGACACTATCTTATCAAAGCCAAAATGTCTTGCCAATCCACCACTATGCTTCTCCTTTATCAAATTATCTCTCATTAAACTCTTAGGTATGCACAACTAATTTCCCTTGAACAACATATATTCCTAAATGAAATAGTCCAACCACTTACTCCTATCTATCACAATAGGTTCCTTACATGCTTTCCAAGGTTCTGCAAAATTAGTGTCTCCCTCATACATGTTCTTCAATTCATCAAAACCCAACACTTCAACTCTCATCTCTGTCAACAAGTTTCTTCTTCTACTCAATGCATCAGCAACTTTGTTTGATTTTCCATTCCTATGCTTCAACACAAAAGTATAATTATGCATGAACTCTACCCAACTCATATGTCTCTGATTCAACTTACCTTGACTGTTCAAATATTGCAAAGCTTGATGATTTGTATACAACACAAACTCCTTAGACAACAAATAATTTCTCCACTTCTTAAAGTCTTGAATTATGGCATAGAACTCCTGATCATAAACTAAATATCTTCTCCTTGCATCATTCAACTTCTCACTGAAATATGCTACTGGTCTACCTTCTTGACTTAATACTGCTCCAATTGCATTTCCACTTGCGTCACAATCAACTTGAAATACCTTATTGAAATCCGATAATGCCAAAATAGGTTGCTCTATCACTTTCTGCTTCAACAACTCAAAACTTTTATCTTCTCCTGATGTCCACTTGAAATCTTTTCTGTCACCTCTCATTGTCTCTGTCATAGGGTTACAAACTGAACTAAAAATTTTTATAAACTTCCGGTAGAAACTAGCCAATCCATGAAATGATCTAACCTCTCCAATGTTCTCCAGTTTAGGTCATTCAACAATTGCTTTCACTTTCTTAGGGTCCATCTTCAATCCTTCCGCATAAATCACAAATCCCAAATACACTAGTTCTTCCTTCATGAAACTACACTTCTTGATGTTTATCAACAATTTCTCTTCTCTCAGTCTTTGCAAAACTTGTCTAATATGCCACAAATGTTCCTCCTTTGTGTTATTGAAAATCAGAATATCATCTAAGTACACAATAACGAACTTACCCAAGAATTTCTTCAGAACTTCATTCATCAATCTCATGAAAGTACTCGGTGCATTTGTCAATCCAAAAGGCATCACTAACCACTCATACAATCCTTCATTTGTCTTAAAAGTAGTCTGCTATTCATCTCCTTCTCTAATTCTGATCTAATGGTATCCACTCTTCAAGTCTATCTTTGTGAAATATCTTGCTCCACTCAAACAATCCATGAAATCATCCATCCTAGGTAAAGGAAATCTATACTTAACTGTGATCTTGTTTATTGCTCGAGTCAGTACACATTCTCCATTCTCCATATTTCTTCAGTGCAAGCACTGCAAGAACTGCACAAGGACTCAAACTCTCTCTGATCAAACCTTTTCTCAACAACTCTTGTATTTGTTTATTTAGTTCTTCATTCTCTGCCAATGTCATTCTATGTGCTGCTTTGTTAGGTAAACTTGCTCCTGGTATAAGATCCATGTGATGACTGATACTCCTTATAGGTGGTAATCCTTCAGGTACATTATTTGATATGATATCTTCATACTCTGTCAGCAACTCTCTTATCTCCTCCGGTTGTGTCTCTTCAGTCTCCTTCAATGTTTCAGGCTTCTTAGGAATCAAGGCATAACACATATTCTCATGTCTCAAACCATCCAGAAATTTTCTTCCATCTACCAAACAAATTCTAGCATTCCCACATACTTCACTCTTAGGATCATCCTCCAAAGGAATCAAAGTAATTCTCTTTCCATTTTCTGTTATAGTGTATGTATTCTTTCTCCCATCATGTATAGCTTTTCTATCATACTACCAAGGTCTACCCAATAAGATATGCCAAACATCCATAGGCATAATATCACACAAGACTTCATCATGATAAGATCCAATATGAAATTTCACCAAGCATTACTAACTCACCAGTACCTTATGATCATCCTGAATCCATGCTATCTGATAGGGCTTATGGTTTTTCAATCTTTCCAACTTCAGCTTAGTCACCATTTCTTCTAAAACTAGGTTATCTGAACTACAACTATCAATTACAACTTTACAACACTTACCTCTTGATTTGCATCTTGTTCTAAACAAACTTTTCCTCTATAGTGGTTCCTCATTTGTCTCTATTTGAAATGGTACTCTTCTCATCACCAATGATTCTCCTTTCTCAGGTTTGCTAACTGAACTAGGTGATCCAATAGGTTCTTCTTCAACATAGGCTGCTCTTCCACTATTTTTTGTCCTCTTACTTGTACTACCCTGATTACATTCAAATGCTCTATGTCCTTCACATCCACACTTGAAACAAGTACCTCTGAATGTTCTCTTATCAAATCCTTTTCCTTTTCTTCAGTATCCTTCATTCTGGTGTGCACTAGGGTTTCCTCTCCAGTAAAAATTTTTGTCATCTCTCTCGTAAGCATTGGTATCTCTGTCATCCTTCTTGAATCAGCTGTCAAACTTGTTCTGCTCCAGATATGATCTGTCTCCTCCAGAAAATGTACTACCTCTCTAAATGTTACCTCCCCTACCTCTATGTCTCTGATCATGCCTCTTATTAAGATTCTCTTCACCTTTCAGGGAAAACTGATGTGCTTCTTCCAAAGATGTCATCCTTACGAAGCTTAGTTCCTCTTGAATGTTCAATCTCAGTCCATTGATATATCTAGCCACTTTCTGCTTGTTTTCTTCACTATGTCCTATCCTTATGATCATTTTATGAAATTCTTCAATGTACTCCTTCACAGATTTCTCCTTTTGTCTCAGGTTTTGCAATCTTCTCAACAACTCCAACTCATAGTCAGAAGGTATAAACTAATTCTTCAACTTTGTCACCATCCTATCCTATTTTGTAATCTTTTCTTTTCCTCTTCTATTTCTTTCCAACTAAACTTCTTTCCACCATATAGTAGCATGTCCTTTCAAATTTGTCTTTTCAAACTTCACCTTCTTCGGATCTTCAATTTCTTCATTTTCAAAGTATTCTTCCATGTTGTTTATCCAGTCAATCAATTCTTCAAGGTTCAAATTACCAGTATAGTTTGGCACATCAACTCTGGGTCTCTTTCCAATCTTTGAAATAGCTCACAACATATTTACTTGGTCTGATTCTTCTTCTTCATCACCTCCTAGGGTTTTTCCAGTTTGTTCAATAGATTAAAATTCCTCTTCATCGTCACTTTCAACATTAGGTCTCGGTGTTAATCCTCTTCACCTATCTTCCTCAACAACATCCAAACAAATTTACATTATTTTCATCATTTCCATCATCTCATCCATTCTACCAGCCGTTGTTCCAACAGTACCAAATCTCCTCAGTGACTTTCTTCCTAGGATCAAGTGCAAATTGCCTCAAGTTTGGCGATCGAGCTACAAGGTGACAACTGCCTCTCAATCGGCGATCAGTGGAAACACAAGTAACCTGCCTCAATTCGGTGATCTGACCACAACAAGATCTTACAGAATTCCTTCACCAACTTCACTTAATTCACTCCCAAAGGTTTGAACTTTTGCTCTGATACCACTTGGTGCAGTCATGGTGGGAGGGTTTATAGAATGAACTATTTGGACCATGCAGCAAGAGTAAACATAATGGAAACAACTCAAATAAATGAAGCTAATGCAGATTTAGTCATTTAGTATATCATAGAGTTCAAATACAATCTGGCTGGCATCATGCGGGCATACAATTAGGGCAAAAAGGCTTGATTTTAGAATATTAGAATATGCACAAGATATAGCTTTGAAGCTCATTTGCGCAAAATCCAAACTATCAACTATCACTATGTGTACTACTACTTTCCTAGGGATCTATTACATCAATATATATCATCTTCGGAACAATAGATTCCTCCGCGTCAGCCAAGGAAGGTCACAAACTCCAAGGAAGAGTTGTAACGTGTACATAGATAGGTCAGACCTAAATGCATAGAAAACTTCCTCAAATGAATGGAATAATGTGAGAATCTTTGAGGAAGGTCAGCCATGAACCAAAGATCATTGAATGATGTGTCATTAGGTTCTGCAAGTCAAGGAGTGCTCTACAAGTCTTCTCCTTTAGCTGATTGTTTGAGACTGTTAGGATGCTCTGTTATGAGAAAACAGTTGATCTTCTGATAGAAATAACTTTTTGGTGACTGATCCAAATGCTCTGAATTCTGGATATGATGTAGATGAATGAATGTAGATGCTAAGTGTAGATCTACAAGGTGTGAAATGAAACTACGATAGAATACTAGACCAAAAGTTGAAACTGCTTCTGACTGAACTACCTAAACTGAACTAGAAAATAAAAGAAACAACTGAACTCCAAACAACTGAAATGCAAATGTTTTTGGTTGATGCAAGATTTCTCTTGAACCGGGGATGCTTTTGCATCAGTTTTCATCAATGACAAAGGGGGAGATTGTTGCAAGTATGTGCCTAACCAGTGTTGTCATTGATGTCAACATATATGTGTTGTCATTGGTGTCAACTATGCTCTTACTTTGTTGTTTTCTTGTATGGAGTGAGATGCTTTGTATTTACTTATGTAAGTTTTCCTGATGTTGAGGATATTGAGAAAATTAGCCCCTCTGGTGGTAACAATGTGTTGCAGTGGAAAAAATGTATTGTATTCAGAAGAACAATCCAGAAGTTTGCTCTGCATTTCCTGAAGAATGAATATCTTTGCCTACGGATTGGAATTTATTTAGAAGTCTATCTGAAGATGTTATATTCCAAATTTGAGACTCCGGCATGAAGATGTGAGTAAGTTATGTTCACCAGTGTGAAAACTACTTTTCCTATATGTTTGGTGGTGACAGGGAGAAAGTGTTATGCTTCGCATTCGTCTACGTAGAAGTATTTCGGTCTATGGTTCTGGAATCAAGTTTGTAATGATGTTAAGTGCCTTCAACTACAATGGTTCATGATTTGGTGGTCCACAAGCTATCCTTTACTTATGACAGTGGCCAACAGTGTTGTTCTTGTGCTCCGGTTTGAAAAATCTTCTTGACGGAGTGGTTAAAGATCATGCAGTTGTTCCTAGTGATTACAATGTGCTTGTGGATGTCTCCTGATTGTGTTGCTACCTTTTGATTGGTTTGCAAAGAGAAATTTAGATTGTGGATGAAGTATATTCTTTGAAGACCTAGTTTTATCTCTAGTCCTGGCCGACCTGGTTGAATTCATTATTTGCGAAGATGCCTTGAAGATTGTAGAAGCGTGTCATGGTGTGAAGGATTGTGATTGAGTCCCAACTAAGGCATGGTGTGATCCGCATACATCTTTACATCTTTTCCTTAGCTAAATTTGTATTAGGTCTAGACCTATTTTATGTATGATTGTAATGTCAACCTTGGAGATTGATCCAATGGTTGATGAATGTAATGCCGACCTTGATGTACATTCCAAGGTTGATGAATTGTATAAAAGCATGTGATGTAGTTGCAAAAAAGAGTGTGTGATGCGAAGATGAAAAGATAAGTGTGAAGGTGTGAAAGAGCATAGTAGAGAAGTTATATTGTGCTTCAATGGAACTGAACCCTGGCATGGAGTAGATGCTACTTAACCAGTTCACCACTTTGGCAGTGAGCCACCCTTGGGTAGTGAGCCATTCTTTGCAGTGAGCAATTTGGGTAGTGAGCCTCTATTTTTTGGTATTGTTATAATTCATATATTTTTGTGGGCTAACACCCACAGTGGTTTTTCCCTTTTAAGGTTTTCCACGTAAAAATATGGTGTCTAATGTGTTGAATGTGTAATTGTGATTAAGTTTATGATTTCATGTTTTCATGGTTAAATCTAATTATAAGTAATAAAGTTGTTGATGATTTTACAATCATATGAAGCTAAGTTTTTGTGACAACTGATTCACCCCTCCTCTCAGTTGTCCAGTGTATTTCAACACATCCATCTAGATTTTGCATGATAGGCATGTTGTGAAAGATTTTTCTGCATCATTGGACTAATAATAAGGTTTTAGTTTGCTGCCCCTCATCAATTTCATTACTACACTACATATTTTAGGCATTTGCATTGGAAAAAGTGAAAAAAGTGAACATTGTAGGTGCATAAACAAGCATAAATTGGTATTTTTTATTGTATTCAATCTAAATACATAAAATCATCAATTGGGCTTTGTTGTGTTGTACTCTTTCCTCCTATCTATTGTGTTTTTGTGGACTTTGTGTGTCTTTTTAGCCCTTTCCCTCAAACAAGTGCTTAGGAGTGAAATAGTCACACATCTAGGGTGTGTTAGCTATCATAGAACTTTGCATGACTTGTATTACTAGATCTTATTAGACATTGATGTTTCAAGACATTTCATTATGGCATCTTCATCTCATTGCTCTTTTGTATTTTACATGCATATATCAAAAACTTTAAGAATCTTTACAATTTTTTTAATATGAATCCTCATGTTCTCACTTATATACAAGCTATGTATCACAAGGATATATTTAATTTCTCTTCATTTGAAATCATTGGCTTTGTATCTAATTTTGACAACTTCATATCACTCATGAATACATACCCTTCAGTAGTAGAAGATCTAACAAAACACATTGTGAATGATGAGTGTGAAAGTTCTCTTAATGCTTTGGAACTAATAGCTAAAATATATGAGGATGATGATGATGATTCCATACGTTATCCTACTCCTCCTATAGTTGAATGTTCAATAACCTTGGATAAGAAGAGCATGCATACCTCTACTTTGGTTGTAAATGATATGATCATCACCAACCTTCCTAACAACACCTCACCTTTCTTTCATTCCAATGCTCTCCCTGGCCAAGATGAAGCATTAGTGGATGATAAAAGGTCTCTCACATTAAATGCTCTAGAAATAGATGTTGAGCATAATCAAGAGGAAAACAATGTTAATTCAATATTCACTAATAGACTTATTCCACCCACCAAGGGGTTACTAGATAAATGTAGCAATATTCATAAGATGGTTGTGTGGGGGGCACCTAATGTACCTTCTTGCTTAAAACTGGTGATTATGGTTCTAGGTGATTGAAAACCACCTCGACCCTCGGATTACATCCTAAACTATGCAAGACAAATCACCCAAAGAAATCAAGGTGTTGAAAATGTGTCGCAACAACCACATCACAATGTGATTTCTCACACATACAATGCCTATAATAACAAACAAAGTAAGCAAGCACCTCATGTGCCTATCTCTCTTCCATGTTCTCAACCCATGCTCCCTCCACCACCTCGTCTTACTCATAAAAGTGGTCAAGAATATGATCCTGTCGAATAGCTTCATGCTACTCCGACTAAGATCTCTCTTTGGGATTTAATACAAACATTGCCTACATATCACAGAATGCTCCAAGAAGCTTTACAAAAGGTGATTATACCACTTGTTATTAAGATGAATGATGTAGCAGCTCTGTTAAACTATATGCAAGCAAAAAAAAATGGATATTCTATTTCAACCACATGAATTACCATCAGCCAAAGTTCAAAACCAATATGATCCTCTTATAATATTTGTCATGATTGATCAAGTGAGTTATGATTGATAATGGATCGGCTCTTAATGTTTGTGGTATTAATTAGCTACATAGGATTAAGATTGACTCCTCCTTGATTAAACCGGATTGAATTAGCATTCGTGGATTTGATAACATTGGGAGACAATCCATGGGTACAATAACTTTACTTGTAAAGTTTGGACCCGTGACAATATTTGCCCTTTTTCATGTTATGCCTAGTTCACTTTCATATAATATGATTCTAGGTAGATCGTGGATCCATGCCATGGGGAAAGTTCAATCAATAAAGTTTATTCATCAAAACAAGCTCTACACTATGGATGATGATCCTAAACAAAATAGATTTTTACATATTCAAACACAAAAACAAGTTAACAATCAACAAAGTCTAAACAACTTATGAGTTGATTCATCAACAACTCTTTCCATAGATAATGTTGTGCAAGGCTTTAAACCATTGAATGCACTTTTTGGTGACGATTGGGGTTCATTAGATTTTACTCCTTATATGGGGGAATATAAACTTAATAACTTTGACACATCAAAAGTTGCATTGATCTCATCTAAGCAATCTTTGGCAACACCTAAGAAAACCAAAGCCTCCTTGGTAGAAAAAAAAGATAATACCCTTACTTATACTACAAATTATGAGACCTATGAGGCTTCACCTTCTTCTAAAGAAATGACATCCCTCTATGGTCGAGGATTTAAAATCCTTTATAACAACTACAACTATGTAGGTAATGGTTGTGGTGTAAATCAACAAGGAATCAAAGTGCCTTTACAAGTTGTTGGAATTAACTACACAACCAGTATTAGATACCACTCTTTGAAGCCCACCAAAGCCTCTTGTCATCCTAACTTAATGTTAATGCAATATCAACAAGACTGAAACGACACGCAGAATATCTTGAGCTGATAGACAAGAATTGTCTGCCAGGAAATATCCCATTGAATCAGGTAAGTATTTCTACCCCCTTTAGCCACACTCGTTGTAGAAGCTATTCTAGTTGCTCTCAAGGGTGTCCTCCTCCTAGATATATATGTTGTTAGAATCATTTTGTGTTCCCCCGTGATGTGTTATGTGTTGTTTAGGACTCCTTGGATGACCCTTGATACTCTTGTAAGGTCAAGGATACCGGGAGACTGCCTCTATTGTGACCATTCTTCTATTTGTATCATCATTCTTCTATTATTCCTCTCATCTATTTTTATTGTTGTGTATTGTGCCTTAGGGGCATAGCATTACGGTTGATGACCTAGGGGGCATCTTCCTACATGATGACCCTAAGGCACTTATTCTCCTCTCTCATTTTATTGTTTACCTTCTTCTAGTGATTCTACCTAGTCGGTAGATGACAAAAAACATATATTGATATAGAACTCATGTCCCTTTAGCAAGAAAAGAAAAAATGGACCTAGTCCATACATGAAGACAAGGTTGATATATATACCTAACGCTTGGCTAGTAGAATCACTCCATGTGATATTTGATGTTGTCTTATCTTTGCTATCAAATCATAACAATACATCTACTCTGTGCACTTTGATTGTTTTGGTGTCTCTCCTTGTTGTTACACTTGGTTCTGAGATGCCTGCAGTATAAGCCCAACGGATATATTCAGAATCAAACCCATTTGTGTAGCCTTAGCTTCTTTGTTCTCATGCATAACTATCATGTGTTGCTTAGATTAAGATGTGTTTGTGGGAACATTCAGTGATCATGAGCACATGTCACCTTTGGGGGCATGGGCTTTGCGAAAGCTCTTATTCCCTTGTGTGTTTTTCTCTCTACCTTAATGTGCTTAATATCGGTACATGATATCAACCACCTTAAGGTGGGGGCATATAAGGTAAGTTGTCTGATGATTTTGGTACTAACAAAGCATGTTTGTAAGCCCTTTGCAGAGGTGGGATGTTGTATCTCCAGCACAAGTGCACATCTTTATCTATAATGCAATCAAAAAGCCCTCTGTGGAGGTGAGATATCATGCATATCCTTTTATTCAAAAAGCCCTCTATGTGAGGCGGGATGGTGTATCTCTTGAGCTAGTGCACATCCTTTTTATTTCAAAAGTCCTCCGAGCAAGCGGGGTTGGATCTGAGACTATCCTCCCTTAAGCGTGTCTTTGGCGGTTGTTGTGGCATAAGCCCAATTGTCAGGTGTGTCTACAGCGTGTTTGAGATGGTGAGAATTTAGCGATGAGCTCCTTCCATCATCTTGTTTGTCATTTTTTAGACGTGTAGTATGCCTTTGGCATGCTATATAGAGCTCATGTTTTCTATGTGTCTTAAGTGTGTTTTACCCCTTGTGTTTTTAACCCCCACTTGGGCTTTGTATGGCATGTCTTCCCTTCTTGTGTGTGTGTAGCAACATGCTCCACTTACACTCGAGGTTTTATATGGTGTGTCTTCTCCCTCGTATGTAGTCTCAAGGGTGTGGTGAAATGCGCCTCCTACATTTCAGGGTTGTGTTACATTTTTACTTTCCATGTATCTGCATTCATATATATGTGAAAATGAAAAATAAATTATAAAGTGTATTCTCCATGACTGCTCTTGTCTCTTCTCCATGTCTTGTGTGCCTATTACTGTCTTCTCCATGTTTTGTATGCCTGTTACTATCTTCTCCGTGTTTTGTGTGTTTGCGATGTGTTTTCTAGTGCATACCTGAGACTGAGGGCTAGAAATAGTTCCTCAATCTTTATGTATGCCTTAGCTTCAAGTGACTGGCATTTTTTCTATGTTTTTGACCATACTTTAATGCATGTATGGCTCGTAAGATCATACATACATTAAAGTGGGAGCTAAATGTTATGTCGTAAAATGTTCCCCTAGGACTTTTACCTCCTAAGTTTATCTCCTGGGTCCCTTGTTTTTCATCATGCATGTTAGAATTAACTCCCGAGACAAAATGGCCTGAAACCCACGTCAAATGGGGCTTGAGGGACATTGTAGAGCCTAAACCTTGACCCAAAATGGGTTTTGGTACAAGGGCGCCTGCACCTTTGTCCTACCCTATTTTGGTGGGGTCCTAAATTTGAATGTCAATAAAGTGACCACTAAAGGTGTCCCTTGCTGACATCTTAAGTTTGAATTATGAAATTAAATCAGGAATACATATATAAGCATGTTTAGGGTTTTATTTGTAAACTAGAAAATGATTATGATATTTTGGTGAACTTATGATTTTAGAGCATTCAAGGCATTCATTGTTGTAGAGCGGAATATTGTTGTTGTGTTTGTTATTGTAGATTTCGCTTCATCTTCTCATGTTATGAAAGATCTTCATCTACATGTGAGTTGCACCTCCGAGGTGATATCTATTTGTGTTTGAATCAATAATTTATCAATTTGTTTTAGCCTCTATCTTGCAAGGATACACACTCTCTATCTAACAATGGTGTTGGAAGACTTGAATGCCATTTTGGGGCTTGACCAAGGCAAGCTCCTAAACACCACAACCCCCCAAGCCCTCTCTTGTGATTGCAGGTGTCATGTGTCGTATTCTATGGAGTGGAGTTCCAGAGGAGTGTTGCAAAGCATGAGGATCCTAGATTTGAAGGAAAGAGAAGAAAAGAGCAGAATTAGGACAAGGGCACTAGTCCTTGTGTCCTCCAAGTTTCTAGAGCCAGAAATTAATGGAACATTGATAATCATCATCAGAAAAGGTCTAGAAAACCTTGATAAAAATACTGCATTGGACATCAGTGGGAGTCCCTCCGTCCTCAACATTTTTGAATCTCAAACTTCAAAATCTAGTATGAATCTAATCTTCATCTAGTAGCTCTGTGTGCGAGCATTTGTCAGAATTCATCTGTTTATTTACAATTTTACAATAATTAGGGTTTTGAGCATAATTGGGCTTAAATTAACACAATAATCATTAATTTCCAAATTTCTCTATCATTACAAGTGACAACCAACCTATAGGTGAATCCTCTTGTAGAAGTTGAGATTCAACTCGATTAAATGTCCTTGAATATGTGTAGTGAAAGGAGAATCTAGTTAAACTATACATCTATCAAACCCACTTCCCCCTTTTTTCCTACATTACAGTTAACAAAATTGATTGATTTGTTAACATAATAGATTGATGATTCGACTCAATTGCTTGATCTGTTAACTGATTTGACCAGACAAAATTATGGCGAGAGAGAATAATTGGGAAATTATATAAATAAATTATTTAATTTCATGTGTACATGGGATAAATAAATAAAGTATTTAAATTTTATTTATTTGGAGGGAAATTGATTTAATTAAATAATTTGAATTATTTAATTAATATAGAGAAATATGGTGAAGATAGATTAATTAATTAATTAATGTGGAAGAACAGAAATTGGGTAATGAGATGGGAAATGATGCAAATTTGGTGTAGTGACATGAAGAATGCGTTGGCAAATTTTAAGTGTCTACAGTAAATAAGAAGTCATATGAAGCTTCTTTTTTTACATTAAATTTGTCAAATGATCATATAGTGTATTACATATCAAGGTGGCCCAATCAAAAAATTCTTCTCCTCTCAAAACTTTAACTATATATCTAAACATTCATTTTGAAATTCTCTAGCATCCTCTTGACCAATGGTTCTTCTCAATAGAGTGATGCAATCATTTACCACTTCAATGAAATTGCTTCTGAATAATTTCTTGGGCATCCTAGTTAATGTATCCTTTGGCTTCCAAAGCTAACTTTCATTGATTTTCTTTAGGTAATCATTCAAGTGTTGGTCATAGTAAGTTTGTTCTAACTCTAGAGTGAGATTACAATGAGCTACCCTATAAGGAATATTAAAAATATCTTCTTTGTACTGGGGCACAATCAACAAAACTACATTCCCCTTAGGAGTTTTGATCTCCCTAGCAATTGGGTTATAATACATTACACTGTATGCACTAAAATGTGCATGGGGTTGCACAAGGACCCTATGATGAATTGTAATCCTAATCACGTACATGGAAGCATGTAATAAAATGACCTCTCAGTAGTGCTCTTCTTAGCGACACATGGATGTCAATTTCTTGCTTCATCAATTCATCATAATTCTAATCTTTCTTCAATTTCCCCTTGCCAACATTTCTTCTTTTGCATTTGTGACCTTACCTACATAGCTAAATTGCATCATAACATAGTAATTTCACCTTTCCTACACTTAGTTTATATGTTTCAACCCTTTAGAGGCCTGTAAATGACCTCCAAGGTCAACCCCAACTTTCAGAATTGACATAACTTTTGCCTTTTCTAGAACCCCCTATTATTTCTGGATCTCCCCTACTGACCCTACTGGTAAAAGGGGGGATCCTCTTTTTTTTCATTTGTTTGGCCTGTTTCAAAAGCCATATTGCATCTTTGACCTTTCAAGACCATGCTTCGACCCTCAATTTTCACCCAGAAGCCCTCCTTTTTGGGTTTCCCATGGGTCCCCCCCCGGGTGACCCTTGGGCGACCCTATTGATAAAAGGGGTGACCCATGGGTGACCCTATTGTATTTTCATGTGTGGGTTACTCTCCAATCTGCACCCCAAAAAGATTCATTTTTGCTCTAGTTTGCATGTAATTTTGACCCTAACATAGACTGAACTATTCTTATCCCATCCATCACCCCTAATCATGCATAATTAACACTTTTGATCTATTCTTATCATCTCTTCAACTCATGCTAACTCCATTTTCTCAATCAATGATAAGATTTCATAGCTTCATCACTCTCCAATTAGCCTAGTCTTCTATTCAATCAAACATGTTAACTCTCCAATCAAGAGAGTTAACTCCCCAATCAATCCCACTAATTTTGAGCCCTTCCATCCTATAAATACCTCCTTCCTCTAAGCATTAGGGGAGGCAAATTCAATAGTTGCAACCATTCATAATCTTTGTGTTTGCTCTCCATGAGCATCTTGATGCTCAATGCAGGATGAAAGTGCCTTTTCTTTTTGCTTAGTATAGATTCTCAAGCTTTCAAAATCTTCTCAAATCATTCTTATGCTCTCATTTTCTCAAGCCAATGCCATTATGCTCAATTAGCATGCTCACATAGTGCTCATATCTCACTTTGAGCTTGATCAATATTAACATTAGCCTTCTTAAGCTCAAGCCGATATCAATCATTTGCTCTCTTCATCCCTACTGCCAAGAAGAGGACCCCGCTGCTATAAGAGGATGAAGAGGTTGTTGGATACAAATGATTCCTAAGGGTAGTGCAAAGATTCATGCACATCAAGCTTATCCTAGGTTCTTTCAATGCTTGTTGTAGTAATTAGATCACAAAATTTCTCTTGAGGGAAGTAATTTATTGCTTTACTCTTGATAGGATATTTTCAACATATCATCTTTTCCTTTGCATTAGATTAGTTGTTAATTGCTTTCAATAGATCAAATTATTTCATTAGATTAGACCATCATTTTCTTTCCTTAGAGTAGGATTTGTTAGAACCTACTATTTGCCCAGGGTTTTAGGATCATTTCTTCAAAGCATCATCCTAGGTCTAAAACCCTAAACCCTTTTTCTAATTCGCTTTAGCCTTATGTTTTGGTGTTGACCTTTTAGCTCGATTTCTGGTCATTTAAGTTACATTCTAAGCCTTGGTATGTCATGTCTCACTAGCCCCTTCATCCTAGGCTATTGTTTGACAGCTCGTGGACAATGGAAATATTAAAAGTATGCAAGTCTTTAGTGCAGGGGTCAAATGTCGATTTGACGGGTGGTAGCTTATCGCGAATGCGTGAGACTCTGAAGGATGTACCTTGTCAGGGCTACACTATCATGGAATGATGCCACCTATTTGGTGGGCCCACGATCTCGCTGAAGCCAAAGATAGCAGAAGTCCAACTGTGTGAAATGTGATTGTTCACATACTACTACAGTGGACGAGCTGTTAGAGATGAGTCAACCCCATGCCATTGCAATTTGTTGCCTTGTATACCCTAGTCAACTAAATGCTTAAGGAATAGTGTGCTCCATGTGGATAGAAAGCATGATCCCATGGTGCTAGAGTTTTGGTACCTAATAGGGAGCACGGGGATGCAAGATGGTGACACGTGGCAAAGTCTCGACAATTTGACTTGAAAATTTATCTCTCTTGGTGCATTCTAGTTGGTCGAGGACTTTGCAATGCTCGTGGTAGATTTTCAAACTTCCCTGGATTATCTTGAGCCGTTGATCCTGTTAGGTCTCAAAAACGTAGGTTGCAAACCCTAAGAGGATGCCAAACTCTTTTAATGCTTTTGCCTAACAAAACAAATTTAATATGATTTAAAACCCCCTTCTCTTTAGGCTCTGCGAGACATAGGCGGGTGTACCTTGGTAGCTGATGCAGATTTGTGTGACCTTAGTGATCTACTCACAATGGCATGTAGAGGCAAGACATATATAAGGTTGAGAGTTATTCCTACTACTAAGGTTTGAAATGTGAAAAGATAAACTATAAATTGATGTTTTAAAGTGAGTATGACCAGTGCCTAATTCTATTGGGTGAATGGGGTCAAGAATTGTATGATATGTGGATCTTCTTACTTGGCTTAACTCTAATTACTTGGCAATTATAAATGTTTATACCTTATATAAATGTGCAAGAATGTTGGTTATGAGGCTCTTCTTATTAATCCCAATGATATATTTCTAGGTTACTATGATCACTTGAAAGGATTTTAATTCTTACAGGAAGGAAACCGATTAAGATGATTCGTTTAAAGGATTTTAATTCTAGATAAAAACCAATAAACAAAGATCACTTAAAAGGAATTTAATTATTTCCTTGTAGAAAACAATCAACACAATCACACAAAGGTAGCAAATGTGTCTTGACAGATCAAATACACGTTCAATATACTTGATCTGAATAACATGAAAAAACCACTCTGGAGACAACCAAATAACTCATAAATATTAATAATGACAAAGTAATTGAACACCAAAGTTTTGAGCCATTGATTATATATTCCTCCCCATTGTATTACTTAAAATTCATAAGAGTTCTCTTGTATTTTTATCAATAACTGGAGATAACAGTATAATTCGATTTTGATTGCTTGTATAAAGTTCTGTCAAGTAATGATGCTATTAATTGATTGATGATACAAAAATGGCCTTGGTTTCCCATATATATGGGAAGTGAACAAGCTTCAGGCCGAAAGAGGGTGTCACTTCATGACTCACACCTCTTGTGATAACTAACAAACATTTAGAACATAATTAAGAAATAGACAAAGACAACAATGTGGGCTTTCACAATTGTCAGGATTTGAGTCTGTTAATCAACGTAGAGAACCCATGATCATCCTAATCTAGCAAGATTCTCCTCTCCAATGATGCAAAGTCTTGATGCGTATGCTTTGCCCATTGTTGTTGTAAATTTCCTCCTCTGTACTTCGCTACAAAAATTATTGAATTAGCATTGGCAAAATTCCTAAGGATCAAAAAGATTCTCTAGATTTTCTAGCTTCTTTAGCTTCTTTCTTAACCATTGTCTTCCATTTTTAAATCAGCTAAGGATGTATACATGGTTCCTTCGACCCTTCATGCTGCTCTAGAGATAAACAGATTAATTTCGGCGATATGATCAATATGCTCTTGGGTTCCATAAGTACCTGTAGTTGATACTATCTCTTTCATAACAAACTCAAGAATAAAAATCTTTTCTAACTGCTCATGTACATTTTTCATTACTGTGGACTCATCATTTACTTTATTCAGAGTAAGTTCTTCCCTCCAGACATTTTTTTCTCTTAGATTACCATCATCATAAAAAAAGCTAGGAAAAGATAGATCCAATGATTGATCAAAGTCACCGAGGTCCTGTGTGAGCACAGTGTTGAATCTCTCATGTATGTTGATCAATTCATCATATTTTTTGAGGATTTGTACATTAACATCCTCCTTGGACATCAATTCTTCTTTCTTTTCTAGCATCTGAGGTGCAATCTCTTATGTTCTTGACATGCAACATATGACCCGTTGTGTATTACGCACACCTTATCAGCATTTGCAATCATTTTTTCAAATCTGTTCTAGATCAATTTTGAGACCATCTTGTATTTAATAGATTTTATCTCTGTCTCCAATTGATCACTCTTCTTTTGGAATTGCTCTACCTTAATCTTCCAATAAGTAGTATCAGCTCTAGCCTCCACCACTCTTTAGTCAGATTCCAGGTAAGGTGAATAACTGCTTGATGATGATGGCAACCTGTCCTTATAATTGGCAACTTCTTGCCTCAGTTTTTCATTCTCTTCCATGTATGCTTTATTATTCATTACCAATCAATCAATTTGAGCCTTTGTGAATCTGGCAACATTTACATTTAGATCGACAATATCCATTGGGTCAGTGTTCTCAATTCTTTGCACAAAAAGATGGCCAAAAGCCTTATTTGGGTCATTAATTATTAGAGGCCTTTATTTGGTGGGTACAAGGCCCAAATCAATACGGTAGCATTATCTAGATCAAAGCCTAACCTAGAATAAACTTTTTCTACTCCCTCAACACTCCACTGTACTTTTTTATCCTAATTTCTTCTGAAGCTGTAAAAAACAATGGCTGAAGTCATGTCCCATCCAGATACCAACAAGACTTCTACTTCTTCAAGCAATGCTCTTCCCTTTTCTAGAGTTATATTCTCCATTTCTTTATCAATTTATGTTTGGAGCTCCTTCAATGCCTCAGCCTCCACTTCAAGAGTGATGTTCTTCATTTTCTCCCTAGCATGTTTGCCTTTGTACTCATACAAGAAGGCTTTGAATTCACGGATTTTAATAAAATCATCATCTGAGACAAATCTTTTGCTTTCCATGTGTCTAATATCATCTGACAACTCATCAAGAGCTTCCATCATAACAGATTTTCTCTCCACAAGGTGCTCATATTTGTTAACCATAGGTTGGAATACCTGCAAGTCCTCATACTCAATTTTATCTTCTTCTTGTTTAATGTCAAAGGTAATATCAGGTGTTGGTTGTGGGGAAAGATGGTTGAGAGGAGCTTCATATTCATCCTATATATCTCTGATGCTCTTACTTCTTTCAAAAACCCACAAGGGCACATTTTCAGTCAATGTTGCCTCATTGGCAACCAATTTTTCCAATCTTGGGATAGGATCACCAATCTCAATAAAGGCCCCTTTATACACAGGATTATTTGAAGCTCTCCATGATTCTTCCAGGATTACCCTGTGATACTTATTTCTCCTTTCAATGGCAGAGTTTTCATCAACATTCCTGATTAGATCATCATCTACAAAAAGTGTATGCTGATATCTTTTCAACTTCTTATTTACTTTGACACTATTTATGAAATGCTCAGGGTTAAAGTTTTCTCTTGCATTTCCTGATGGCATTCTGAAATGATCTAATTTCTTATCAATTGCTTCATACCCTTTTTTAGAAAATGTAATAAAATCTCCAAAATGTAAAGTACCTGGCATAAAAGACTGTTTATTGTGACATTTCAAATGCATAAAATCAGAATAGGCTAATTGCCTCACAATTTCTAAATAGGCAATTCTATCAGGGCAAGTCTTTTGAAGCAAGAGTGGTGCTCCTTCATACCCAAAAACTCTAATTTTTGTGCAATCACTGTAGGCATACCAATCACCCTAGTTGTGATTGATTTTCTTATCTTTATCCATATCCTTAGGTCTGAGAAACTTTTGTATAGCAAGTGACAAATTATAATTACATGGGTGACCCAGCAAACCATATAGTGGCTTCACAAAATACTCTTCAAAGTACAAGTAGTGTGATTTATCACATCTACTATCCCATATAGCTATCCACATCTATATGGGTTTAATGTTTCCATCCCTATCCAAATCTCTGACCCTGAGACACTCATTCCATAGACCTATGTTCTATCCTTCATACAGAACAAGATGCATAAACAAGGAATAGTGCATGAACTTAACACCTCCCTTCTCACTTTTTACAACAACCAAATCATTATGGAGATCATTTACAAGATACTCAACATAATTTGATGGTCACACCTCTTGGCTATGCACTTCTATAGTCAAAACCATTGGTGCCACTTCCATGAATGCAAGGGCATCCAAGCCTAACACTTGATAGACAAAATAGTAGGTGTATTGAAAATATTTCTCAAATAAGTCAACAGAATACGAGGGATCTTCTACCCCAGAAAACACTTTGAGCTGATTGCTTTCATCACGAGGCCTATGAAATGGAAGCCTCCACCTCTTATAACTATTGCTCAGATTGTGATATTCATTTATAAGGTCCCTAATCCTAAACCTCATATCGAGATTGGTATCCAATTGAAATACCATTCCTATATAATCCCTGGTGATAGGGATAAAGGTAGATCCATCTTAAGCTCAATCATATGAGTCTGTGGATTGTATCTATTTATCATCACTTTGAGTAATTCCACATTTACAAACACATTAGGCACCACTAATTTACCCAAGTTTAACATTCATGGATTTGAAACAGGTTTATGTCTATACATTTTCCTATAGTGATATATAAACAGGTCATACCCTCTTATCAAGGTCCATGAGTCACCTACTCATTTGTTCACATCTTCCAATTTTTTAGCTTGTGGGTTCAATTGGACATTTCTTCTGGACCTCTATCTAGAACCCAGGCATTGGTCCATCAAATCTTGGTTCAAGTGCCTCTCTTCTATTTTTTGCCTCTTTTTAGGGTTCTTAGTTACATTTTCCATGATAGAAGAAGAGAATCTATATCTCTGTGTTTATACTTCAACAAGTCTATGTTTACTCTATAAATTTAAGCTTGAGCTTGGGGTACTTACTTGAATGATCTTCTTCTGGTTATTGAACTACTACCCTTAGCCACTCGCTGCCTTGGTTTTTCCTTGATTGCTTAATGATTTCAAAAATCCTCTTGGAGATTGTTTTTACTACACTCAGCTCTGGTTCATTGATGGCATCTTGTGGCAAATTTCATATTAGTGCAAGAGTAATTAATTCATTTGAATGTGAGCCATTTGATCTACACCAAATATTGTTGTCAATAGCTCATCAGGATGACCCTTTTATGTTCTTATCAATATCTTTCTCTTCCCCTGATGTTCTTTTATTTCTTTCATTTCCTTCGGGATTTTGGAATGACCCTAGATGGCATCATACCGATATCATGACTTCCTACCGAAATCCATTTTATGAATAGTCTCTTCGATATTTGCTTGTCTCTTCGATGTATCTTTGCTTATTATATTGTTTGGTTTTTTGGAGGGACTAGGGATCACCTCACTCCAACATCCTGAAGTCTCTTCAAAATACTCTCAATGTTTTCCTTTATTCATAAATGCCATCAATTTATCAATGAAACTGGAAGTCACATTACTCTGATATTCCAGAGTCATCTCAAAATGCTTTACTTACCCTTTATAAATGCTATCGCTTTATCGGTGGGACACATTTAAGTGTCACACCGATATACATCTATCTCTTTGATATGGTTTTGGTGTTTTAGGAATATCGAAAAGACCCTTAAATAACTCATTCCAATAACTCTCAATCTCTTCGATCTTTCAGTCCCTTCAATTTTTTGGTGTTAGCCCGATATGCCAACGAGTAGTATGTTTATGTCCCTTTGGTCTTTCTGATTATTGAGGAGACTCCAAAGTGAGTTTCCCCGATATGGTGGCTTCTCATCGATATCCTGTTGAGTGTCAGGAACATTGAAAGGGGGGGTGAATTAGTGTTCCATAAATCTTTTCATGCACTTTTATTTTTAAGCATTTCCAAAGATTAATTAAATAAAAGCATAATATGTAAATGAACAGCAACCACAAAAGCATGACACAACACCACAATTTTACGTGGAAAACCAAAAGAGGGAAAAACCACAAAGAGGATTAACTCTCAAGTATATATTGCAATCTTTACAAATAATGATGTTCAGGCTTGGTCACTCCATGCACCTGGAACATGCTGGCTCACTGCCATGAAGTACAACTAGGTCTAGCAGGCTCACTGCCTCAACCCTAAACCTAGCAAGATTACAATTAGGGTTGTTAAACCCCAAAGGAGGCTCACTATCGGGCTCACTGCCTTGAAGAAGAAAGCTCACTGCCAAGTACAAATTAAATTGCTCATGATAACTTAATACTGCAAAAACATCTGTCACTATGCCAGGGTGCAGTCATCTATCAACTGAACTCTGAATCCCAAGTCTTCATCGCTGCTGATCTTCTAACTCTGCTCTGCTGTTCACATACTCGCATCACACACACACCTTCGCACCCCTCACAACTAAAACTCATCACCTTTATATATCCGCAACATGATTTGATCCACAATCAGGTCGGTATCCAAGAAATGAAATGTGTACATAGAAAGATGTGGCTTGTCGGCTTAATCCAATGTACTATATATTATGCGGACCCAAAACTTTTTCCAAATGTGTACTTATAGGTTAGCTCTAATCATTCAATCACTTAGATAGATCCTTCAAACATTATCTCTTCTCCGCACAATGATTTATCATACTAGTCGACATGTTCCTCAAGAGCATGCTTAACAAGTTGATCTACTGACTTACAACTTTTACTGCGGATCTCAAAGCACCTCAAAAATCATATCAAGGAATCTTCATACATTCCCAAACTTACCCTCAGAACTGTAAGGCATGATATCATCTTGCGGAGAAATGTGGACCATCAGAACTCAGACTCTGTCTCTATCAAATACTATGCCGATACTTAGCAGCTTGCAACTATCTTTCTAGTGGACTTCAGATCTCCCAACTCTAGAATTAGACACTTCATATAAGTGTTTACAATACCTCAAAATGGCATAACAAAATACTTATTTGCAGAGGAATGTGGACCACTGCACTATACCCTATTCATTGTTCCCACTATACCTTTGCTTACCCAGACTTAGACATTTCTTCAAGGTGGCTTCTGGAGGAAGTTAGGATTTAATCTCTAAAGAATAAGACTATCAAACAATTGAGAACATTATACCTGAACCGCATTACCAGATCATCATCTGCAGAGGCATACTATCCAACTTACTGCCCTCTACTCTGTGCATATCCATACTTAGCCATTTCTTCCAACCGGACCTGTTAGCCAGACCTGAAATCTAATGTGGTTTTCCTAAGATGTGTCTCTTTGAGATGTTGATGAGATCCCTAAGCCTTGTTGCCATCAATGACAACATACAAGTTTATACCAAAGCAGTGTCTCTTGCCACCAATTTCCCCCTTTGGCATTGATGGCAACACTTAGTGAAAAATGCTTGATTGCTCCCCCTTACTATATACATTTTGTTTTCCTACTCCCCCTGAGATGTTTATCCCATTTTTCACTAATCTTCTTCTCCCCCTTTGACATCAATGGCAAAGGGTGTGATCTAGAACCCAAAATTTTTCAAAAAAATCCAAAAATTGTGTACTCTGCCGTATATTTACAAATGCAATCTTCATCTTTATATTATATATGTTTGAGAATGTCATTGAATATGTTTTTAATCTGTGTCCACTCAACGTCCCAACCTTTTTGGGCATTATCCAAAATTTGAATGTGTCCACTATAGAGAAAAGCTTAGGCTTTTGCCTTTTTGAGATCAGAAGGTGTGTCTATTTGTACAACTACCCTAGCCTCTGCGACAAGATTTGTCATTGAGTCCAATTTAGGGTAGACTAGTCTCCTCAGTTGTCCCATTCTATTTTTTATTTGATATTTCCAATTTATTAAATCAATCAAGTCATTGTGAATGCTAATGACTTTTTCTTCTTTATTTCTTACTAACTCTATTGCTGGATCAAATTTCTGAGAGATGTCCATCAGTTTCTGTTCCAGTTCTTTGATCTTTTCTTCAATCTCTTGAGTAGCTTTTGGTCAGGATAGACAAAACTTGTACAGATCTCCAACATCTTTCACAACTTTTTGAATGTTGGCTATTGTATTATTTCATGAAATTTTGTCATTTGCTATCATTATTTTAAATTCTTCTAATCGTTTCTCATCAAATTCTTGTCTCAGCTTTGTTTCTGCAGATTTCTCAAAGATTCAATTTGTTTACTTACCAAATTTATTAACCACTTCAGATGACTTGCTAAGGGCATGGATGAATCCCACTTGTAGGTGGGTAGCAGTTTCTTCAAAATCCCAGATGCTTCATCAATCATTTCACTATCTTCAATATGTGATTTTAACATCTCCTCTTGAGCCTTTGCCTGAACAATTGTAACCAACTTAAACTTTTGTTCCGTGACATTGTGTCCAAGTCTATTGGACCATGTAGAAATTCCAGCTCATCCAAAGCTTGTTTTCTTTTCTCCAACAATTCTTTTATAGGCTCTGCAGTGTCTCTTACTATGACAGAGACTTCTTTCTGGCTTTGCCCTGGACAATCTAATTCCATATCCTTATTAGTGTCCTCTTCTTGTTCAGGTGGAGGATTTTCCACTATCAATTCTTCCTTAGTTTTTTCCTTGTCGATAACATCCTCAGGTTGTTGTTTCGGTGTGGTTCTAACTTGAGTGTCATTAGTAGGTGCCTCTTTCTCCTTAGATATTCTGCCATCTATACCTATTTCTTGACCCAAATTTATTTTTGAAGCATATGAATTGTCAATAACATCAGTTTCTTCATTGACACTTGCAATGGGAAGATTGTGTTGTTTCAAAGCTTTCAAGATGATCTCTTCTGATTCTTTCACCACTTTATCAATATCACCCAACATTAACAAATTCATTCTTGTTTTAGTTCTGAACTGATCCTTAGTCTCTTTCGAGATCAGGGTTTCTTCTTCTACAGTCATCTCCAAACATAGTCTAGTCAACACATGTTTTCTTAACTCAATATCTTTAGCTCTAGTAGTCTCCTTTCTGATGCTCAGAATATTTGCTAGACTTTCTAGGAGATTAGAGATGATCTCAATGAAGGCTCTGTTGAAAATGTTAAGGTAGTTTACAGTGGCTTCTTCTAGACTTCTTTTGTCAACATCACTATATTCATCATAGTTCTTAATCATGGGTTTAGATTCCCATTTACAGTGGCAGCCTTTACTATATCTGCAAGTGTTGGAGGTATTTTCTATCTTTTACTAGACCTCTCTTCTCCAGAGGATTTTTCTTTACTATTTCTAGAGGCTTTAACAACCTCATCTTTCATCTTCTTGACTTCTTCATCTGACTCAGTCTCTTCTTCATCCTTCTCATCAATACTAACACATAACCTCCTTCCCTTCATCTTTTCCCTCTTCATTTGTTTGGTAGCAGATTCCTTTGATGATTTCTCTAGATTTGGTGATGATGTAGCACCAGATGGAGTGGCAGAGCTTCTGGTAGTCCTCTAAGTCCTTTCCGATTTGTTTTGCTTCAATTGAGATTCCTCCAGAATCTATACTGGCTCATCCTTTTTCTTCTCTTCTGCTGCTTTCTCTACCTTTTTCTTAAGTTGTTCTTTGGTTATGCCAAATCTTGTTGCAATTTCTTCTACTTCTCTCCTCACTTTTCTAGAGGATTCAAGTTTCCTGTGTTCAACATATAGTTTCACAGCTATTTCTTCATATGTACCAAATATTTCTTCCCTTGTATCCTTAGGTTTACTCAACATATATTGGGCATAATTGTCCAGTATCTGACCGTCCACTTCATACCCCATGGGTATGATCCAGACTGTTCTGGGCTCAACAGCCTCCATCAAGCATTGGTCCTCGGTAACCATGAAACAAATGTTGTCTTTGTATTTCTCAATGATTCCCCTAGGAATTCTTTCCCTAGACTACATCATGCTCTAAAAGTTTTTGAAGAATCCCCATAGAGCTGCCTTTTGATCATTTTGACTACCTAGGTTACTAAGACATTGTCTTATTTGGACAGCTACTGGTTGATTACTTAACCAAATTAAACCCTTGTGATTAGAAAATTCATTCAGAAAGTAAAAGAATAAACAGATAATGAGCGTACCAAATTTGAAAGGATAACTCTTACTTTCCTTGATTTTCTTCAGATTATCCATTAACTAAACCCTCAACATTTCGCATAAGTCATAATCAACATTTTCCATAATCATTTAATATGTAGTGTAAATTACCATGCCTAAAATAGAGTTTTCTCTGCTGGAGAAGTAGATCTTATACCCTATGACCATTGAAACAAATTTTACCGCAGGACCGATGATATCATTTATTGTCATTGCCCTTTTTATTGAATTGGGCTCTGGTAGCTTTTGTGACTGCTTGATTTTTAACTGCTTTTAGCAATGGCATACCTCTAGTAGAATTTAATCCAGTAACTGCTTGGATTGCATATTTTGTTATCTTGAAGGGTTACCCCTTTCTTAGCCACATAAATTTGTCATGGATCCTACTCAATACGTAATGCACCTATTAATCTTCAGCAAATGTGGGAAACTCAATATATTGAATGAATTTCTTTTCTTTCAGAATTATGTGCTCTTCCTTCAAGTTAAACTGATCATCACTCAAATGATTTTGATATAGGTCTATGAATCTGGTTCCACTATGCTCCTCTAGGGTAACATGAATGTATGCCCTAATATCTTCAACATATAAAACTCCATGTGGTATACTTGAGAATGCACCTGTTTGATCGACTTCGGTTGCTTTATGAGGGTTTTTCTTGAATTTGGGTCTTGGCCTTTCAGTAATATCAATAACAAAAGGGTTTGCCATTTTTCACAATTTCACAGTTGGATTAACAAAGCAAATACCTTGTTTCACTGAATTGAGGTTTCCTTTCTCCGAATCACTTCAATTTCCTCAAATCTTGGTTGTCGTTTAATTTTTGCTTCAATCTTTCTGGATATCTGAAAGTATCAAGTGCAAAGTGATTTTGATACTCAATAGATTTCCTTTTGACTTCTGCATGTCTTGACCTAATTGTCATTAATGCTTGTTTTAAAAAGCTATCTAACTTTTCTTTTGCTAGACATAGAGGTTAAATATCACTCTGCAAAATGTTGCATTAACTTAACTCATTTTGGATTTTCTTCCAAAGAATTTTACTCATCATATTCAACCTCATGCCTCTGTGCTGGATTTCAACACGAACTTCTTGGCTGGGGAGTTTGGATTTTCAACACTGCTCCCCCTGAGCCAGTGCTCACAACTTATTCTTCAAAGAAAGTATCCGCATCAGATGTTGGTGCCGATCTATCCTCAATTAAAATTACTTCCTTATCAACCCAGATCTTGTCCATTTTTTCCTTAGTTCCAATTGATTAATCTTTTCTTTTCCCCTCTCATTCCTTTGTTTTGTTTTACCCCCTTTCTTAGGATAGTCTCTTCTTATGTTTTTGCTTCTGTAAAATTTTACAAGGTGTCCAGGATTATTGCAACTGTAACAAACAACATTTCTCTGACTTTGATCCCTTCTATTTTCATGGATTGGTCTTGACCTACACTGGTTGGCCATATGCCCATATTTATTGCATACAAAACAATGTCTATTGAAGAATTTGATGTTTCTTGGAAGACTTGGTTCTTTTCTTGACATGCTTCTGCACTCATTCATTTTATGACCAACTTTGTTGCAATTGAAACATTTTCCAGAGAAGAATTGAATCCTTTGATTTATCCTACTCCTACACTGAGTAGCCTTATGACCAAACTTATTGCATTTGAAACAATAACCATTAAAAGATGGGTGCCTTTGTGCATTTGGTTGCCTAACTGGAGGTTTTTGAGGTCCACTTCTTTGATTCTTGACTGGATGCTTTCTACTTCTTCCTTCTTTAGATCTGTCTTGTCCTGAACTTGAGCTTTCTCTTTTCTCAAATCCCAACCCTTTCTTGTCATTGGGATGCTTTTGGCTGTCCAGCAATTCCTCCAGTTTTGCAGAGCTTATCTTGAATTTTTTTTCAAAGTTCTTAGCCTTTTCTAGGTCTGTCTTTAGACTCACAATTTCTTTTTCGAGTTTGTCATAGTCTTCTGATTTATTTTTCATCATTGAATTTAGGTCTTCTTCTACTTTTGATCTTTTTACTACTTCTGTTTCCAAAAACTTCAAGGTTTCATTTGTTGATGCTAATTGATCACTGACCTCCTTGTATTTGTCTTTGAACTTCTTGACTTATCCTCTTAACTTTGAAATGCATACTTCAGCATCTTGTAAGTTGTCCTTTAGATCCCTGATTTCTGCCTCAAAATTTTCAAGATCCATAAGAGCTGCTTCTAGTTCATTATTGCTTCCATAATTTTCAAATCTTCTTGCTTCCATGATTGTCCTATCCTAGATCTTCCTTAAGTTGTTAGACTTCTTCCAAGGAACTTGGCTCTGATACCAATTTTTGAGTGTCAGGAACACTGAGAGGGGGGGTGAATCAGTGTTCCATAAATCTTTTCATGCACTTTTATTTTTAACCATTTCCAAAGATTAATTAAATAGAAGCATAATATGCAAATGAACAACAACCACAAAAGCATGACACATAACACCACAATTTTACGTGGAAAACCCAAAGAGGGAAAAACCATGGAGAGGATTAACTCTCAAGTATATATTGCAATCCTTACAAATATTGATGTTTAGGCTTGGTCACTCCACGGGCCTGAAACATGCTGGCTCACTACCATGAAGTACAACTAGGTCTAGTAGGCTCAATGCCTCAACCCTAAACCTAGCAAGATTACAATAAGTGTTGTTAAACCCTAAAGGAGGCTCACTACCTTGAAGAAGAAATCTCACTGTTGTCATGCCCACATTTCCCATGCAGTCATGACATGCATCACACGTGTCATGTCCACATTTGGCATGCGGTCATGACACGAAATATCAAAAAAAGTTCCACACTTCCCTGGAAACCCCCTCGCACGCATAAGCATGCTCAGTGGCATACGCTGAAGGCATCAACAAAACAGTTGAATGCGGAGTAATATGTACATGTGTGCATACCAATCACAATGAAGGCCAACTAGGGGGTCAATGCAACATGGCTAATGTCGCCAATAGGGTTAGGATCAATGATCGTAACCCTAAGTCATTTTATGTGAATGAAGGGATTTTGACGTAAGTCAAAATCAATATCCAAAAATCAAATGCATGAGGGAATGATGCATCACCAAAATTAAATGACAATACTTGGCGAAAACAATATTATAATCCCAAACAGGGTTAAACTTCACTAACCTAACTAAACCCTAAATTCTGGGAAAATTCAATAGCATAACGCCTCACAGGCATGAGTAGGGTTTATTGTACTAAAACTAATTTAATCAAAAGGTTTACTGATTGGATAATAAATTACTTACATCTCACTAGTTACATTGGTAATATAGTTGATTAAGTTAATTGAACATTTTTCAACAAAGTCCAATCATTTGTTCTCCTTCACGTTTTCTACAATTTAAAATTAATTTGTTCTCCTTCACATTTTCTATAATTTAAAACATTTTTCAACAAAGTCTGATCATTTGTTCTCCTTCACGTTTTCTACAATTTAAGATTAATTTGTTCTCCTTCACATTTTCTATAATTTAAAACATTTTTCAACAAAGTCTGATCAATTTGTTCTCCTTCATGTTTTCGATCAATCAGAGTTATCTCTGCATCATTTACATTATTCCTAATTTCTTGGTAGATCAGACCTCAGACATGGATTTACTAACTTCTTTTAACTAGGTTTGCTAGGTTTTCGAACTGGATTAAATCAACGTTTAATTTAATTTTGTTAATTAAATTGTCCCATCGTGATTAAAGGAATCGTCAGTTTTAATGAATACTCTTAGCCCTAATTTCCTCCAACAATAAAATATTATTTTATTTATGAGTGAAAACCCTATTGTTATCTTTTTCTCCTCTTTGTTTTCACTTTTATCTTTCTTTCTCTTTTTTCTCATTTTCTCATTCTGTCTTTGTTTCTTTGTTGCAGGTTGAGTTTAAATGGCCACATATGAAATGCATATGATGGCTTCAAATAATTATAAATATATATATATACTTATTATGTTTATAACATTAGGTTTTCTTTTAATAAATATATGTATATATTTATTTTTGTTTTCATTATAAAGATGCTAAAACCCTAAATATATTTTTTGTTTTGTTTCCATTGGCAGAACCCTAAATATTTTTATTTGTTTCTATTGGCAGGGTCAACAATGGAGGGACTGTGGAGCCAATGGTGGCCGCAATGGTGGCAGTGGCGTTGAGGAGGCCGCAGAGTTAATGGCCGACGGCGGAGCTTCAGAGAGGGGAACGGCGAATATGTGGATTCCACAATGAAGAGAGTGCAGAGTCGGCAGAGCCGTGGCAGAGGATGAAGGTATGGTGGATGGGAGGTGTCAAGGACAGTGGTATTGTGGGAAGCAGCGAATGCTGTAAGGGGAGGCTGCGAGGGTTTATAAATGGGGGAGTGTGGGGAGGGAGACGAAGCCTCCACCCACATCCCATTCGATGGGGTGTGAGTGGGGGCTTTGCCCCCCTCCCCACACCCAAGACCACAGAAGTAATGGCGGTGGGGGGGTTCAAACCCCCCCCACCATATGTAATGTAATTTCCTTATAGCTTTTTTCGTGGACTGTAAAAAAATAGTCGCTTCATGAATTTTCTGTGGCTTTTTCATTCGTGGTTCTTTTTTTAATTTATATTTAAAAATATATATTTATATTTATATTTATATATATAATATACACACAAAACATTTTCACAGTCCCACTCAAAACACAATTTGTTTAATATAAGAAAATTAACAATATATATATATATATATATATACTCACACACACACACACACATATATATATATACATATATATATATATACATATATACATATATACATATATATATATATATATATATATATAGATGTATATAATGAAATCTCAAGTTTACTTTAGCAAATTAATAAAATCAGTTATATTATAAATACACTTATTCAACATACATAATTATATACAGATATATATAATTATAATATCAAATATGATTTTTCCCTTCCAACACTTACAAGTCTTTTTTTTTTTAAACAAATACACAAGATTATATATAGCAATATTTTTATTTTATCAATTATTCTAAGAGTCAAGGAACTGATTTAAAAATATATTCATTATATGATTAATATTTACACATTTTAAAGGAAGGAATAAATACAATTAACTTAGATAGTGCTAATCTAAAACAACTAAATTTCTCTTTTGTCACAATAACAATATCAATTTTCATATTTATCACAAAATAAAAACCACCACTTTACTAATTGACAAATGCTTAAAATTTACATACAAATGAATTATCTTATAAACAAAATTTTCTTCATTCATATTTTTCTTTGAAGCATAAGAATTAAATCAACATATTATGACTTTCAATACAATGAAAAAGATGGTTTACACACTACTTGAAAAAATAATAATTTTACAACAAAAGAGAGAACCAAGTTCTCATCTTTGACAACTAACAAAATGGTAAGATCTCCTAAGAAGCCAAGCTCTCTCTCTCTCAAGAGCTTTTAAGAGTAAAGGAAAATAAAATATTAACTCCAAGAACAAGGAGTTTCTCCAACTTCTCACTTAGCTCCAATGACCTGCATATCACAACAAGGGGAAAGAAACACCACACATCTTGCTCTCCTCCCTACCATAGACCCGCAAGAGGGTCACCCCTGAGCTAGGGAGGTCATCCACACACCTAGGGAACTCAATTCCACTTCACAACAAGGCATTCCAAACAACCAAAAACACAATTTTACACCCATGGATAATCACAACACATGGACTCAACCAGGGTGAGTTCAAAGGTGTAGGGGAGTGGACGCACTCAACTCAAGAGTGCCACTCCTACAAAATATCCCAACACAATTTCTCTTATGGCCTCAAGCCAACACATTTAACAAAATTTCCAAAAGTTTCCATAATTTGGCTCTCAAGCCATGTCTCAAATTGCTCATATATTGTCCTCAAGGCTTACAACACCCCAAAAACAAAGTGGTGACCCCAAGGAGGATCACTTCTCCCCTACCCCACACTTGTTGAGCATCTTCTCCCAAGTGGGAGAGGCTCTTACAACACCCTACAAAATTTCCCCACAATAACAATAAAACTCAAGAAAATAAATCACACACATATGCATCATGCAAGCAAACTAAAATACAAAAGGAAGGCCTTAGCCTTGAGAACCAACCTTTAAAATCCCAATTATGGAAGAAAGTTGATGTAGAGCTTCTCCAAATTCTTCTCCAACATAAGCCACAAAACTCCCTCTATCTTTTATCCCAAATTCAAATTCCAACAATTAAAATTCCCAAAAATTCAACAACCCTTAATCCTCTCCAAGTGGGATTAAAATAAGCTCAACCCATGAGCTTAGAGGAGTGGGGAGGTGACACTTGTCACCTCCTCACTCTTCCTCCCCACTACAAACATGACCCAAGGGATGGTTGTTGACACATGTCACTCACCCATCCCCAAGTCTCCCTCACCCCTTACCACTTGTCCTCTCTCCAACATGTGGGAGAGAAAAGGGGAGCTTAAGAGGGAATGGGTGACACATGTGTCCCCTTCCTTTCCTCTCAAGAGGGACCACACAACTCCAAGGGTAGTCTCACCAATTGTGAGAGAGACTTGGAGTCAAGTCCTCCACAATTGGTGGGTCTTGGAGTCATCTCCAACCTTGGGAAGTGAAAAGGGATGGGGTTGAGTGTTGGTACCACTCATCCTCTCCCTCCCATGCCTCCAATTTCGTCACTTAACTTCAGTGTGAAGTTAAGGTGACCATATGGAGGTTAACCAAGGGTTACCCAAGTCAAAAAGGTCCCTAGGCCCATGGGGTACAACCCAGGGTCAAGTTTAGCCTAGTTAGAGCACCCAAGGTCAAGCTAAAACACATGAAAAGGGCCTCCAAAATTTAAAATTTTAAAAATGTAATTTAAAGACAAAATTCTTACAACACCAATTATAATTCAATTTAAAAGAGGGGTAAACTTAGCCCAATTAACCACATGCAAATCAACATTACAGAATTTCATCATACACAAAGTTGATCTTGGTTCCTCGTGGAACTAGATCAGCTTCACAAGGATTACAACATCAAGTGTGGGATGATCTCCAATTTCTATGGTTTGTTAGAAATACCTGCGCACTCAATTGCAAAGTTAATTCCACATATAAATATCATAGCCGAAGCAAATTAAAACATACACTCGCATAAAATATCACAAGTTGACTTAAGCATAAAGGAAAATCATATTACAATTTGATTCTAAATTCTGTATTTCAAACATCCATTCCCAAGATTGAATCGCATATCAAATTTCTATCTAACATCACCCAATTAGTTTTCCTTTAACATCTTAATATAAACCAATTTCTATCTAACATCACCCAATTAGTTTTCCTCTAACATCATAATATAAACCAATTTTTATCTAGCATCACCCAATTAGTTTTCCCATAGTATAAATCATCTATCTAACATCACCCAATTTGTTTTCTCATAATATAAAACATCTATCTAACATCACTCAATTAGTTTTCCCATAACATCATAAAGTCTAATAGTTCAGGAATTCAGGATCAACTGTCCCAGAAGTCTAAATAGTAAGGTAAATAGTCAAATGAATAGGAATGAAAAAGGTAGGCCTCACAACTGCCAAGTACAAATCAAATTTCTCATGATAATTGAATACTACAAAAGCATCTGTCACTATGCTAGGGTGCAGTCATCTATCAACTGAATTCTGAATCCCAAGTCTTCATCACTACTAATCTTCTAACTCTGCTCTACTTTTTGCATACTCACATCACACACACACACCTTCGCACCCCTCACCACTAAAACTCATCACCTTTATATATCTGCATCATGATTTGATCCACAATCAAGTTGGCATCCAAGAAATTAAATGTGTACATAAAAAGATGTGGCTTGCTGGCTTAATCCAATGCACTATATATTATGTGGACCCAAAACTTTTCCCAAATGTGTTCATATAGGTCAGCTCTAATCATTCAATCACTTAGATCCTTCAAACATTATCTCTTCTCCGCACAATGATTTATCATACTAGTCGACATGTTCCTCAAGAGCATGCTTAACAGGTTCATTTGCTGACTTACAACTTTTATTGTGGATCTCAAAGCACCTCCAAAATCATATCAAGGACTCTTCATACACTCTAGAACTTACCCTTAGAACTGCAAGGCATGATATCATCTTGCAGAGAAATACGAACCATCAGAACTCAGACTCTGTCTTTGTCAAATACTATGTCGATACTTAGTAGCTTGTAACTATCTTTCCAGTGGAATTCAGATCTCCCAAATCTAGAATTAGACACTTCATATAAGTGTTTACAACACCTCAAAATTGTATAACAAAATACTAATCTGCGAAGGAATGTGGACCACTACACTATACCCTGTTCATTGTTCCTGCTATACCTTTGCTTACCCGAACTTAGACATTTATTCAAGGTGGCTTTTGGAGAAAGTATAGACTTAATCTCTGAAGCATAACACTATCAAACAATTGAGAACATTATACCTGAACCGCATTACTGGATCATCATCTGCGGAGGCATACTATCCAACTTACTGTCCTCTACTCTGTGCACATCCATACTTTACCATTTCTTCCAACCGGACCTGTCAGCCGGACCTAAAATTTGATGTGGTTTTCCTAAGATGTATCTCTCGGACATGCTAATGAGATCCCTGATCCTTGTTGCCATCAATGACAACATACAAGTTTATACCGAAGCAGTGTCTCTTTCCAACATATCCTTCATATCACTTATTGAAGGTACCCTAGGTTAGGTCTTAGCAATACAAAAGTGTTTTCTGACATGGCTTTTGATTTTAGGGTGAAGGCAATAAGACACGAAATTATTAGGGTTAAGACTCTGGGTCGAATGGATATATTATTTTGAGCGGGGGAAAATTTAAAATGGTATTTTGGAGGATAATATTATGGCGGGAAATGGAATTTTTATAAAAATTTTGGGGTTAAAATTTTGTTCCAACAGTGGCTCTAGTTGGGGATGAATGGCCGTGAGGTCATTGCAAGAATCCAAAAATACTCTCTGGGACGTAGACCAATGGTGGTGGGGAGGGGTGGAAAATGGAAATCCTAATCTATTGTGCATGGAAACAAGATTTTTAAGAGAAGAAGTGTTTCATGAATTGTCCATGCACTTGCAATTCTTGTACTTCACCACTCATATTTTGTAGGTAATAGGAGTCTTCACCACATTTACCAGTAACGATAAATTAGCCTAGCCATAATGCCTCGAATTTACCATGTTTCCCTTTGTCTTGTTCTCTAGCATTCCACATGAGGACCATGTCATCCACCTTGAATTTCCTATCCTTAGCCCTTTTATCATATAGATATTTCATTTGTAATTGCTTTTTTTCATTTTCTTCCAGAGCTTGAGCCCTTATTTCATCCAATTCAACCAACTGCTCCATCCTCTCCTCCATAGGTTCAGGCATGTCTATATCTTCTTGGAGGATAAACCTATAAACTTGCAAAAGATTATGTATAGGAAGCCTAGCTTGAGCACCATATACTAATTCAAATGGGAATTTTCCTATATCCTTCTTTATAGTAACCCTATCTTCCCATAAAGCCATTTTAAATTTTGAATCCCATGCCTTCTTGTTATTTTCCAACATCCTTTTGATTATTTTTAGGATGCTTTTATTGCTTGACTCTGCCTATCCATTGGCCTGAGGATGATATGGGGAGGCAAATGAAATTATTATGCCATAGGATTCACATAATGTTTTGAATTCATCTGATCTAAAGCACATCCCATTGTTTGTAATGAGTCTCACAGGAACTCCAAACCTAGTGATGATGTTTTCTAATAGAAACTTAATCACCACCTTACTAGTGGCTTGTGTGGTTGGAATTGCTTCTATCCACTTTGTAAAATAATTTGTAGCTACCAAGATCCATTTGTATCCACCACTGGATCATTCTACAATTTCCCCTACAAAGTTAGTTCCCCATTGATGAAATGGAGCTTCAACTTGTATTGGTCTTAATGGTAAGGCTCCTTGGTAGTTTAATTTGCCAGAGAACTTTTCACAGGGTTCACATTTTCTCACATATTTGTGGGCATCTTTAAAAACTTCAGGCTAGTAGTAGCATGCTCTCATTAACTTATGGATAGTAGTCTTACTGAGAAGTGTCCTCCACACACCTTTATGCATTTCTTGTAACATCTTCTCAGCTTGTGTTTTATCAAGGCATAACAATAAGAGACCATCTCTATTTTTCCATTATAAATCTCCATCTATGAAAACGTATTTTATTGCAATAAGTTTCAAAGTTCTTCTTTGATTGTCATTTAGGCCTTGGGGACACTTCATGTTTTTAAGATAATACATTATATTGGTGTACCAAGGTGTGTGTTCAATGCTTGCAATCATGTCACATTGCTTTTCTACATTGCATATTTGTTAATCTTCCAAGTTATATTTGTTGCAAGTATGTGCCTAATTGGTGTTGTCATTGATCTCAACATATCTGTGCTATCATTGGTGTCAGCTATGCTCTTATTTTGTTGCTTACTTGTAATGAGTGAGATGCTTTGTATTTACTTATGTAAGTGATCTTGATGTTGAGGATATTGATAAAATTAGCTCCTCTGGTGGAAACAGTGTGTTACAGTGGAAACAAGATATTGTATTCAGAAGAACAGTCCAGAAGTTTGCTCTGCATTTCTTGAAGATTGAATATATTTTCCTGTGGTTTGGAAGTTATTTAGAGTCATGTCTAAAGGTTTTATGTTTTGAGTTTGAGCTCTCCGCATGAAGATTTAAGTGAGTTGTGTTTACTAAAGTGAAACCTACTTTTTCTGTGTATTCAGTTGTAATAAAAGGAAACTATTTTGCTCCACATTTCTCTGCATTGATGTTTTACAGTATGTGGTTCTAGAATTAAGTTTGTAATGATGATAAGTGCCTTCAACTCTAATGGTTCATGGTTTGGTGGTCCGCAAGTGATTTTTCCCATATGGCAATTGATGACAGTTAAGCTCATGTGCTCCGGATTGAAGAATCTCATGGATAAAGTGGTTAGAGGTTGTGCGGATGTTCTAGGTGATTACAATGCACTTGTGGATGTCTCCTGATTGTGTTCCTACCTTTTGATTGGTCCACGAAGAGAAATATGGATCGTGGTTGAAAACTATTCCTAAAAGACTTAGTGTGAACACCAGTCTTGGCCGACTTGGTTATTTTCACTAATTGCAGAGATGCATTGAAGATTGTAGAAGCATGTCATGGTGTGAAGGATTGCATTTGAGTCCTAGCTAAGGCGTGGTGTGATTCGCATACATCTTTTCCTTAGCAAATTTTTGTATTAGGTCCAGACCTATTTTTGTGTATGTTTTTGTAATGCCGACCTTGGAGATTGTTCCAACGGTTGATGAATGTATTGCCGACCTTGATGTATTGTAATGTAATTATGAAAAAGTGGAAAAGTGTGCAAAAATGAAGAGATAAGTGCGAAGGTGTAAAAGAGTAGAGAAGAGAAGTTATATTGTGCTTCACTGGAACTGAACCCAAACATGGAGTAGATGCTACCAAATCAGTTCACCATCTTTTGGAAGTGAGCCACCCCTTGGTAGTGAGATACCCTTTAGCAGTCAACCATTCTTTGCAGTGAGCAATTTGGGCAGTGAACCTTGTAGGCAATGAGCCTCTATTTTTCAGTATTGTTATAACTCATATATTTCTATGGGCTAACACCCACTGTGGTTTTTCCCTTATAGGGTTTTCCACGTAAAAATTTGGTGTCTCCTGTGTTGAATGTGTGATTGTGATTAAGTCTATAGTTTCATGCTTTCTTGGTTAAATCTGATTATCGGTAATTAAGTAATTGATGGTTTAACATTTATATGAGGTTAAGTTTTTGTGATAACTGATTCAACCCCCCCTCTCAATTGTCCTGTGTATTTCAACAATTGGTATCATAGCCAGGTTACTCAGAAGAAATCCTAACAGCTTGAGGAAGATCTAGGATGTCTTTTAAAAAGGAGGCTCCATAGTTTGATGGGACAAATTATTCTTTATGGAAGGTATGAATGAAAATCCATATCCTTTGTCTTGGTTATAAAGTGTGGAAAGCAACATAAATAGAATACACCATACTTGAAAATGGTTTGACAACTGAAGATGAAATCAAAGAATATGAGTTGAATACAAAAGCTACAGATGGTCTGTTAAGTGCCTTGAATGACACTGAGTTGATAAAAGTCATGGATCTAGAAACTATAAATGAAGTTTAGGTAAAGCTGAAAAAATTGTATGAAGGAGATGATTCTGTAAAAGAAGCCAAGCTATAGGGCCTTAAAGCAAAATATGAGAGTTTAAAGATGAATGAAGATGAAAACATTACAACCTTTATGCAAAGGGTTGATGAACTTGTCAATGGAATAAAAGGAATGGGAGCAACCATTGGTGATAAGGAAGTTGTGATGAAAATTCTTAGATCACTACCAAAGTCCTATAGTCACAAGGTAGTTGCAATTGAAGAAATAATGACTGTGAAAACTATTGACAGAGATCAATTACTTGGAAATCTTACAGTCTTTGAGACGAGAGAATTTGGTGATAACCTGCCGAAAGTTGAGAAAGATTTTAAAGCCATTACTTCAGAAAAGATCTCCAGAGCTGAGAAATATAAGGTGGATTCTGATGATGACTTTGATGAAATTGAAGCTAACTTTGTTGACAGGTTGCAAAGAGGTTCCAGTAAGTTCAAAGGTAAACTAACTTTCAAATGTTTTTCATGTGGTAAAGTAGGTCATTATGCTTCCAGATGTCTTGAAAGAATTGAAAGGAATAGAAAAAGATTTGAGAACAGGCCTAGAGTTCCAAAGAAATGCTACTATGTTAGAGATTTTGATGATGAAGGTGTGATTGATGATGAATCTAATGATGCTAGTACTAGTGCAAATGAATGCTTGTTTATTGCTATTAAAGAAGAACTCGTGTCTACAAATTCTACTAGCTGTGTGAAGGAAGAAAAACTAGTGGAAGAAAGTGCTTTGGTTGTTCAGGTTGAGAAAGATAAGGATGAATGGATTATTGATAGTGGATGCTCACATCACATGACCAATGACAAAAGTAAGTTTGTGAGTCTGGAAAAATATGATGGGGGACTAGTTAGGTTTGGAGACAATGCAACTAGTAAGATTTGTGGAAAAGGATCTATTTCATTTGATGGAAAGCATAATACTGAAAATGTCTTATATGTGAAGGGTTTGAAGCATAATCTTTTGAGTGTTGGCTAGATGTGTGACAAAGGTTATGATTTGAGATTCAAAGACAATGGGTGCAAGATCATGGAAAGCTTCAGAACTGTGATTGCTACCGGTAAGAAGACCAGAGGTAACATCTATCAATTAAGAGGAACTAATGATTACTGTTTATTAACCCAAGTAGATGAGAGTTGGTTGTGGCATAGAAGGATGTGTCATATAAACTTTGATAATCTAGTAAAGATAGGTTCAGGTCAGATTGAGAGATTTACCAAAACTTGTGAAATCCACCAATACAATTTGTAAGGAATTTTAGTTACAGAAGCAGACAAGAACAAGTTTCAAGAGCAAAGAGCAATTTTCTGCTCGTCTACTAGATCTAGTACATACAAATCTATGTGGTCCTACAAGGATAAGAAGTCTACAAGGTGACATGTACTTCATGTTGCTTATTGATGATTATTCTAGGATGACTTGGGTTACTTTTCTAAGAGACAAATCTAAAGCCCTAGAGAAGTTCAAATCCTTCAAGGAAATGGTTGAGAATGAAATAGAGCTGAAAATCAAATGCTTTGAGGTCTGATAGAGGAGGTGAGTTCACATCAAATGAATTCAACATTTTCTGTGAAGAGAAAGGAATAAAGAGACAGTTGTGTGCACCTAGGACTCCTTAGCAGAATGGAGTTGTGGAAAGAAAGAACATGATAGTTCAAGAGGCTACTAGAACAATGATGAAGGAAGGAGGTTTACAGGAAGTCTTCTAGAAAGAAGCTATACATACTGTTGTTTACATTCAAAACAGAGTTCAAGTGAAAGGTAGTGGTACTAAAACTCCCTATGAATTGTGGTATGGAAGAATTCCTATAGTAAAATATTTCAAAGTCTTTGGAAGAAAATGATCTATCAGAAGAGATGAAGATCTAGGGAATTTTGATGCAAGATGTGATGAAGGAATCTTCCTTGGATACTCTACCAAGAGTAAGGCCTACCAGTGCTACAACAAAAGGCTGAAAAAGATTGTTGAGAGTGTAAATGTGAAGGTGGATGAAGACAATGGAAGAATATCATATCAGAGTGGCTATGAATCAGATGAACCTGCTAATATGACATATGAAGAAAAGGTTGAACAAGAAGACAGTCAAGATGAAGAAGAAAAGGCTCCGGAAAGTGCTGCTAGGACCCCTAGATATGTAAGAATCAATCACTCTGAAGATAAAATTATTGGAGACAAAAACAAAGGAGTAGTGACAAGGAAAAGAGCTGCAAAAGAACAAGTGAATTACTGTCTGCTCTCTACAGTTGAACTAAAAACTGTGAATGAAGCTTGCAATGATGGAAATTGGGTAAAATCAATGAAGGAAGAACTAATGCAAATAGAGAAGAATGAAACTTGGGAAATAATTCTTAGACCTGTTGACAAAAATGTTATTGGGACCAAATGGGTTTTCAGGAATAAGTTGAATGAAAATGGAGAAGTTGTGAGGAACAAAGCAAGGCTTGTTTTTAAAGGATATTCTCAAATTGAAGGAATAAACTTTGAAGAGGCTTTTGCTCTAGTAGCTCGGATTGAAGCAATCGGAATGTTTCTAACATTTGCAACTCACAAAGATTTCAAAGTGTATCATATGGATGTAAAGTATGCATTTCTGAATTGTGAGTTGGAAGAGGAAGTCCACATTGAGCAACTGGAAGGATTCCAACTATCAAATCAAGGTGATATGGTATGTAGGTTGAAGAAAGCATTGTAAGGACTCAAGCAAGCTCCTACAGCCTCGTATGCAAGGTTGGATAAGTACTTACTAAAGTTAGGGTTCAATAAAGGTACTACTAACAAAAATCTCTATTTTAAGATTAATGGTGATCAAATTTATGATTGTTGAAGTCTTTGTTGATGATATCATCTTTGGAGGAAATAAAGGTATGTGTATGAAATTTTTTTGTGAAATGTAGAAAGAGTTTGAAATGTCTATGTTTGCTGAGATGAATTTCTTTCTGGGTTTGCAAATCAATCAATCAGATAAAGGAATCTTCATATCTCAATCTAAGTATGTGAAATAATTGTTGAGGAAGTTTGGGATGGAAGACTCTAAACCGGTATGTACTCCCATGGTAACTGGCTACAAGTTGAGCAAAACTGATTAATCACCCAAGACTGATCAGAAAAGGTATAGATCCATGATTGGAGGATTACTTTATCTAACTCAAACTAGACCTGATATTATGCATGCAGTTTGTCTTGTTACAAGATTTCAAGCAAATCCAAGAGAATCACATGTGATGGCAGTAAAGAGAGTCTTGAGGTATTTAAAAGGCACAATGGATCATGGCTTATGGTATCCAAAGAATAATGATTTCACCCTCAGTGCTTATACATATGCTGATTAGGCTGAAGATGTCGATGACATAAAAAGTACAAGTGAAGGTGCTTTCTTTTTGGGTAACAGATTGGTTTCATGGCTAAGCAAGAAACAAGGCTCAATCTCTTTGTCAACTGCAGAAGTAGAATATATTGTAGCAGCATGTTGTTGTACTCAAGTGTTATGGATGAAGCAGACTTTGAGGGACATAAGAGTTGCATTTGAAGATCCAGTTGCAATCTTCTGTGACAATAGAAGTGTTATAAATATTTCAAAGAATCTAGTTATGCACTCAAGAACAAAGCATATATCTATAAGGTATCACTTTCTAAGAGAAAAGGTGACAGAAAATGAAGTAAATTTGGAATATGTGACCACAAAGGATCAGATTGCAAATATCTTCACCAAGCCTCTGCCGAAGGATACTTTTGAGTATCTCAGAGAAAAGCTAGGGGTCATTACCCCTTCTGCCCTAAACTAAGATTCATGGAATTGCATCAGTCCAGTGGTGCCCAAAGTCTCATTCTTTGATCTAGATTGATGTTCTAAGAGCTACCTCTCAGGGGGAGTGTCTAATGTTACTGTTATGAGTTCTTGATAAAGAAAGTATTAATTTTAGAGAAAGTCCAGTTGAATCGGAGCAGTAGGATGCAAGTATGTGCCCTTTTCCATTGATGTCAAAGGGGGAGAGAAATCATGTGAAAAAGTTAGAAAAGAAAAGGTACAAATGTGTAAAGAGAAAGGAGGAGAATCTTGTCTTGATGGTCTTAACATATTTTCACATCATATGTTTCCATCAATGAGAAAGGGGGAGATTGTTGCAAGTATGTGCCTAATCGGTGTTGTCTTTGATGTCAACATATCTGTGTTGTCATTGGTGTCAACTGTGCTCTTATTTTGTTGCTTTCTTGTAATGAGTGAGATGCTTTGTATTTACTTATGTAAGTGATCTTGATGTTGAGGATATTGAGAAAATTAGCTCCTCTGGTGGAAACAGTGTGTTGCAGTGGAAACAGTGTATTGTATTCAAAAGAACAGTCCAGAAGTTTGCTCCACATTTCTTGAAGATTGAATATCTTTGCCTATGATTTGGAATTTATTTAGAGTCATGTCTTAAGATGTTATGTTTTGAGTTTGATCTCTTTGCATGAAGATTTGGGTGAGTTGTGTTTACCAGAGTGAAACCTACTTTTTCTGTGTATTCAGTTGTAACAGAAGGAAAGTATTCTGCTCCGCATTTCTCTACATTGATGTTTTATAGTCTTTGGTTCTAGAATTAAGTTTGTAATGATGATAAGTGCCTTCAACTCTAATGGTTCATGGTTTGGTGGTTTGCAAGTGATTTTTCCCTTATGGCAGTTGATGGCAGTTAATCTCATGTTCTCGAGATTGAAGAATCTCATGGATAAAGTGGTTAGAGGTTGTGCAGATGTTTCTGGTGATTACAGTGTGCTTGTGGATGTCTCTTGATCATGTTCCTACCTTCTGATTGGTCCGTGAAGAGAAATCTAGATCGTGGTTGAAGACTGTTCCTAAAAGACTTAGTGAACACCAATCCTGGCCGACTTGGTTGTTTTCACTAATTGCGGAGATGCATTGAAGATTGTTGAAGAATATCATGGCGTGAAGGATTGCATTTGAGTCCCAGCTAAGGTGCAATGTGATCCGCATACATCTTTACATCTTTTCCTTAGCAGATTTTTGTATTAGGTCTAGACCTATTTCTATGTATGTTTTTGTAATGCTGACCTTGGAGATTGTTCCAATGGTTGATGAATGTATTGCTAACCTTGATGTACATTCCAAGGTTGATGACTTGTATAAAGACTTGTAATGTAATTGTGAAAAAGTGGAAAAGTGTGCAAAAATGAAGAGATAAGTGTGAAGGTGTAAAAGAGCATAGAAGAGAAGTTATATTGTGCTTCAATGGAACATGCATGGAGTAGATGCTACCAAATTAGTTCACCATCCTTTGGCGGTGAGCCACCCCTTGGCAGTGAGCCACCCTTTGGCAATGAGTCATTCCTTGCAGTGAGCAATTTAGGTAGTGAGCCCTGTAGGCAGTGTGCGCCTATTTTTTGGTATTGTTATAACTCATATATTTATGTGGGCTAACACCCACCGTGGTTTTTTCCTTATAGGGTTTTCCACGTAAAAATCTAGTGTCTCCTATGTTGAATGTGTGATTGTGATTAAGTCTATGGTTTCATGCTTTCTTGGTTCAATCTGATTATTAGTAATTAAGTAATTGATGGTTTAACATTTATATGAGGTTAAGTTTTTGTGACAACTGATTCAACCCCCCCTCTCAGTTGTCCTATGTATTTCAACAAGATTCAGCCATTAACTTGGATAGCCCTTACCCCCTTACTAATTTACTAATTTGAATGTCAATTTTAAATTCCTAAATGCGATTTATCCACCTGCACCTTCATCATGTGACCTCAGTTTGAACAAATACATCTTTAACTACAGCATTAGGCACAGAAGCAGTCACTTTTCCCCACCAAGTAAGGTCTGAATGCCTTGACTAATTTTACCAGGGCATAAGCTTTCTTTTCAATGATGTCATATTTTAGTTCTGCTCCTTGAAGTGATTTACTGAAGAATGAGATGGGTTGTTCATATCCTTCATTATTCTTTTGTAACATTATAGTTGCCACCATGTGAAATGATGCAAAAGAAAATATCTGAAATGGTTTGTCAAAGTCTGGAGACTTTAATACAGGAGCTTCTTTAATTGCTTTCTTAATGGATACAAATGCATCAATAGCTTCCTCTATCCACTCAATTTTTAACCTTTCTTAACATTTTTGAGACTGGCTTGACAATTTCTGCAAAATTTGATATGAATCTCTTGACGAAGTTAATTTGTCCAAAGAAGGATTAGATGTCTTTTATAGTCTTTGGAATGGGAATTTTATCAATAGCCTCTACTCATTCAAGATCAATCCTTATTCCATCATTTGAGACTATATGTCCTAATAATTTGCCTTCTGTCACAACAAAATGACATTTCTTTGGGTTTAAGGAAATGCCATATTCTAATGCCCTAATAAAGATTTTTTCCAGGTGTGCATAGTGGTCTTCAGCCCTTTTGGAATATGTTGTCAGATCATCTTGATAGACCACCATGATAGTATTGATTAGGTCAGCAAAATCTACATCCATAGCCCTCTAAAATGTTGCTCCAGCATTTGTGAGGCCAAAAGGCATTCTCACATAGACATAAGTACCCCAAGGTGTTGTAAAAGTAGTTTTATACTATTTTGATTCCTTAATCTTTACTTGGTTGTACCCAAAGAAGCCATCCATCATGGACAACAATTCACATCCTATCACCATTTGTAGTATTGCTTCTATATTTGGAAGTGGATAATTGTCTTTGACTGATGAAATATTTAAATTTTTGAAATCCACACATAATCTTATATCTCCATTTTTCTTTCTTATTGACACTAAATTTGATACCCAAGAAGAATGTCTAATTGGCTTGATTATTCCACCATCTCTGAGTTTCATGAGCACTTCTTGCATCTTAGGTGCTAATGTGGGATTTATGGGTCTTTGTTTCTATCTAAATGGTTTAGCATCAGATTTCAATGGTATTTCATGCTGGAATGAGTCTTCTTTGTATGCCTTTAAATCATCATAGGACCAAGCAAACACATGTTTATATCTTTTAAGAAGGGCTATAAGCATTTCTCTAACTTTAGGGATAATCTTTTTTCCAATGTAGACTTTTTTAGGAGCCATCTCTGTTCCTAGATTAATCTCCTCAACATCCTTAAGATTGACTGGTGTAGGTTTGAGATTAAATCTGTCATGTCCATCAAATACTCTTTCTAGGGATACAAGGCCTTTGGGTATTTTTTTTGTTTTGAGCTGCACCACTTCTTGCCCAGAAAGAGTTTCCTTGCCATCTACCTCTTCCACAAACGCATTGAAATCTATTTCTTGGGATTCATATTGATCTACACAATGAAGGACTTAATCAGATCCTCATCATCGTTGAACACTTGCTAATTATAGATATTATCAAGGATTGCAGGCCTAGTCTTGAATTTCACTTTTGTTATTCCTGATAATGTAATATCATCTCTCTTCAGGGCCACATTTGCCAAGAAATATGTCATGTTTTTAGATCTTTCTATCCAATCTATAGAGAATGCATCAAAAAGTTTAATGGTGTCCCAAACATCATTTCTATATTGCTTTAACCTCTTGTTCTTTATGAATATTTTGCCCTGATTTGTGATACAATTAGTTTAGATTCTCCATATACTGCTAGTAGTTTGATTCCATATCTTAGGACAATGTTCAAACCCAACAGCAATACCTCATATTCAATGATATTATTAGTGCATTCAAAGGTTAACAAAAATAACTATTTGAATGTCTTTCCCATTGCTGAGATGAACACTATTCCTGCCCCATTCCCTCCTTTACTACATGCACCATCAAAATACATTCGCCATACACCATGTTCATCTAACTGAGCCTCTCTATTGATTGGTTCTGTATTTTGTAATTCAGGATGTGATCTTTCAATTCTAAAACTTCCAAGATCTACATCACAAAAACAATTCATCTAGTTTGGATCTAGACGTTCTATTATATTTTCATATCTTATCTCTCTACACAACCTGACTTCCTTCCCATTTTCTGGTATTGTTGCATATGATAAGTCCAATTGGACATTTCCCCCTATTGCAGTAGTCCATTGTCTAGATAACAACATTCCATAGTATGGTGGAGTATCTACTACAGTTATATCAGTTCTATAAGTGGCTTCAGGACATGAGGCCAATTTCAATTCCACATTCTTCATGACTCCAACAACCGGGATGGACCTATTTTCCATTGCATAGCATTTACCATATGTTGTGTCCACCCACAAGCCTAATTCTTTCATAATAGCTATTGGCATGATGTTTATTGTAGCTCCAGAGTCAATCATACAATTTCTTACTAGTTTGTTATTGATCAATAGTGTTATATAGAATGGATCCACCTGGGAAGGATTCTTTGTTATGGTATCACCAAGATAGATTTCAGGTGTTTTCATGACTTCTTGTCCAAGATTGTTTATTTTGTTTTTTGACCCTTCTTTGTTTTTGTTCTAATTTTGCTGCTTATTTGGTATATTAGAAATCAATTTGAGAGCACTGTCCCTATATTAATCTATTTTCATCATTCCCAGTAATGGTACTAACATCTTTATTTGAGACAATGCTTGTTTTATGTCAAATGAAGGAGTAATGGTGATTTTCTCTATTTTTCTTTATTGGAGCCTTTCTCTTCAGATTGCTTCTTATCGCTATCCTTTGTATTATTTTTCTCAACCTTTGATATTTCCTTATGTGCATTTTTCTAAGTTTCTCCTTTCTTCTAGTTATCCAAGGTACCCTTCTTATGATTTGGTTCTTTGATGAACAAGCCTCTTGGTGTTCCCTGATCTGCATTTATGGTTCTATTCCTTAGGTTGTAATTACTTCTAGCCTAAGCCACAACAACAATTGTAAGAGCTCTTTTCTCTTCCTCAGTTGGTTTTCTTAATTGGAACTATGGGACTGTATTGGGTATATAGGTGATTCCTTCATTATTATCTTGTTAATCAAGGAAGATTTCTTGTTGACCCATGTTAACATTATACCTCTGGTTGCTCACATCGTATTCAAACCCATCTTCTTCAAAGGATGAGTATTCTTCATCAATTTGGTGAGGTCTCATTCCTAACATGTTTATAGTATGATCATCCTTGTCCTAATTTTAAGATACTTCATTTTCTTGTAATGATTGGGCCACTACACAATATTCAGGTGAATGCGGTAGGTTGCATGCTAAACACCATGGATTATTTTCTACCACATGTGTTCCATGTTTCTTCAAGGGATCAGGGGTGTCTTTACTATAATTCTGCCTTTGTTTGTTAGCCACAAGTCTCACATCCTTCCAATTAGTGTTGTAGGGCATATCATGTAACCTAGGCCTCTCATTCCTATAATAGTTTGCTTGCCTAGTCTGATGGTTGTTAGGACTTCATGGAACTCTAATGTTTTCCCTTTTGCCTAATTTTCCAACAGCTCTCCTATTATTTTCAATGTTCATAGTAGCCTTTTGAGCCTTTACAAGGGTACTAGGAGCTCTATTTCTGAGTTCATATCCAGTTTTGGGATCAAAGGCCTTTAAGTATAAAGCCAAGGCCATACCATCTGGGGGTTTCAACTCAAGAGAGATTTTATGGTATATTTTTTAGAACCTCTAGTTGAAATCCACAACTGATTCATTATGGTATTTTTGTATGCATGTTAGTTCATGCACAACAAAATTTGGGTCACATTGATTTCCATATTGTTCTTTAAACTGATATTTGAAGTCTCCAAAAGAACTGATCAAAGCGTCAAGGAAATTCTTATACCAGTCCCTAGCATCTTCGATCAAGGATAACATAAATAAGTTCATGAGGACATCTTCATATTGTACATCATAACTATCCATAATTGTCTCAAAGTTTCTGATATGTTCTTCTGCTAAAATGACATTATTCCCAGAAAACTTTGGGAGTGCATTTCTCAAATCATTGTCAATGGGATCAGGACATATCTAGTACCCAAAAAGATCTAGCTGCCTATATCTATTTATATTCAGGGGTCCTTGCAGGTTTTGATTTCGCTGGTATTGTTGGTGGTGGTGGTGAGGTGCATGCTGTTGTATAATATGGTGTGGATTCATACTTACATTTTGTTGGTGAGGTGGAACATGGTACTGACCAGGAGGTGGATAGGTATTATCCATATGTTGGGAAGTTGTATGAACATTATGTGATCTTGGGTTTCATGGTGCAATGTTCTTCTGCACATGACTAGTGTTACTTGGATTCTGTGGTTCTTTTGAAGCATTTAAACCACTTACACTCTGATGTGACCCTTGTGGATTTCTTGTAGGAGCATGCCCACTTTGCTTATGGGGGTATATACTTTGAGGTACTTGCTAAACTTCTAAACTTTATCTGTTGTAATTCTTGTTTTATCTGTTCTTCCTCAGCTTTTAGTTTGGCTAGCCTAAGCTCTTCCTATAATTTCTATAAATTTTGTTATACCTCATCAGCATTTCATGTGTCTTTTTGTGGACTACCTTGAGTCTTTGTGGATGTCATTTGATCCATAAAATCATTTTGAACTTCCCCACCATGCTGCAATGACATTTTATAATCATATTCTGCTTGCATTTATATCCTTTCCCGTTCTAGTTGTGCCTCAAATTCAAGCTACTTTTGAGGTCGGGTCTATATTGGTCTAGAATATGACCAAATTTGTTTTGTTCAGACTAGGCAAGATTATCCTTTGATTGGAATCCTTCATGAAATTCTAATTCATGCAAAGGAGTAAAACTATTATGTGTCAGTAGAGGTTGTTCTGATATATTTTCCTCAATATTTTGGCTATTAGTTTGAGTGTGTTTTGACTGATTTGATATTCCATTCTTCTTAGTAGGGGCCTTTGAAGGTGGGGATGATTGCTTATCATTCAATTTCTTATCATTTGTCTTAGATCTCCTACCGTCCATGTTGCAAGAGACAAAGATCTTGTTTCAGAGTCGCCACCTCTCTTAGAGAGGAATGATGTTATCTTCTGAGTATTCTCCACAGCAGAGTTATGATTTTAATTTCTTGACTCTATTCTGATGGTCTTCTACTGGAGGTTTTCTTATGTTTGTCCCTAGTACAGTTGCCAATTCTGTTAAGTCTCAAAATGCAGGTTGCAAACCCTAAGAGGATGCCAAACTCTTTTAATGCTTTTGGCTAATGAAATAGGGTTAATATGATTGAAAACCCCCTTCTCTTTAGGCTCTGCCAAACCTAGGCGGGTGTACCTTGATAGCTTATGCAGATTTGTGTGACCTTAGTGATCTACTCACAATGGCATGTAGAGGAGAGACAAATATAAGGCTGAGAGTTATTCCTACTACTAAGGTTTGAAATGTGAAAATATAAACAATAAATTGATGTTTTAAAGTGAGTATGACCAGTTCCTAATTCTATTGGGTGAATGGGGTCAAGAATTGTATTATATGTGGATCTTCTTACTTGGCTTAACTCTAATTACATGGCACTTATAAATATTTATACCTTATATAAACATGCAAGAATGTTGGTTATGAGGCTCTTCTTATCGATCCCAATGATATATTTCCAGGTTACTATGATTACTTGAAAGGATTTTAATTCTTACAGGTAGGAAACTGTTAATAGTAAGGACTACTGAGAGGGGGGGTGAATCGGTATTCCACAAAACCACTTAACAAGTTTATTTATCTAATTTTCAAAGTTAATAATATCAAAGCAGAATAAGCATAGGAATAACAACCATAAAAGATTGACATCTCAAAAGAAAAAAGGTTGTAAACCAAAAAAGACTGTTGATGTGGGTTTAGATCCTCTGAAAGGTAGACCTACATTGAGAGAAACTAGACAAAGAGAAGTAGCTAGGGAGATTGCCAGTGGTAAGCAAAAGACACTGGGAAATCATTCCAGAAAGATATTTAAATGAAAATTCTTTCATGGAATATGAGGGGCCTTAATAACCCCTCAAAACAATTTGAGGTCAAAAATTATATTTTTGACCACAAGGTGGATATTCTTTTACTTCAGGAAGTTAAAATGTCTGAAGAGAATTTTAAATTGATTGCTGATAGCATCTGGCCTAATGCTTCCTTCTGCAGAAGCCCTACTGTTGGTGCCTCTAGGGGAATAGTGACTATGTGGAATGCTTCCAAAATTCGAGGTAAACTTTCTTTTTTGAACAAACACTGTTTGGTGATTAATTTTTCTTTGCCTTCCTTTAGATGGAGTCCGGTTAATGTTTATGCCCCTAACACTAAGGTGCTAAGGAAGAATCTTTGGGAGGAATTGGCTAATCAACTTGAATCTCATCCTAATTCTTATTGGATGTTGGTAGGTGATTTTAATACCCCTCTATATCCTTATAAAAATTCTAGGGGAATTTTGGACTACTCTGATAGTATGTTGGACTTTGCTGATTTTATAAATTCCTTTGGGCTTTTTGACATTGACTTGATGAATCAAAATTTTACCTGGACCAATAGGAGGAAAGGGGACCAAATGATTCAGGTGAAGCTAGGAAAATTTCTTATTTCCAATAATTGGCCAAATATTATCTCCCTTAAACTGGTTGCTTTGCCTAGGACTGTTTCTGATCATAATCCTATCATTCTAGATTGGGCTAATCAGAAGAGGAAAGGCCCCTTTCCCTTTAGATTTGAGGCTATGTGGATCAAACATCATGATTTCAGAAATCTTCTTTCTAGATGGTGGCAACTTCTGGTTTTGGGTACTCCCATATTTAGACTCTTTAAAAGGTTGATGCATGTCAAGAGAGAAGTTTTTGGTTGGAATAAATATAGTTTTGGTAATGCTTTTTCCCAGAAAAAGATCATGTCTGAGAAGCTAGCAGATATTCAATAAAAGATTGCTCAAGGAGATATTTCTAATACTTCTATGCAATTAGAGAATGATCTAATTAGATATTGGAAGAATTTAATGAACAGGGAAGAGTTATTCTAGAAACAAAAATCTAGAGTGTAATGGCTTAAGGAAGGTGATCGTAATATAGCTTTCTTTCATGTTTCTACTCTAAAGCATAGAAAATCTAACTCTATTTCTAGAGTGAGATTGGAGGATGGTAGAATGATTACTGAGGATGAGGAGATTGGAGATCATGTTGTTAGCTTCTTTCATAACCTGCTGTCTAAATAGGGTACGAGTGTTGATAATTCACAGATTGTGAATCAACTTCTAAATAACATTCCTTCACTGATTTCTGAAGAAGACAATGCTGATATTTTAAAGCCTATCACTGATGAGGAGGTTCATATGGTGGTCTTCTCTATGGGCCCTTTCAAAGATCTGGGTCCAGATGGCTTTCCCCCTTTCTTCTTCCAAGAATTCTGGGACATAGTGGGATATGATGTCACAGCAGCTGTCAAAGATTTTTTCAGAACTGGGAAATTACTGAAACAACTAAATAACACCTTCATTTCCCTTGTTCCTAAGAAGCCTAACTTAGATATGCTTGCTAACTTCAAGCCTATTAGCCTCTGCAACACAATTTACAAAATTTGCACAAAGTTTTTGGTGGTTAGATTCCAACCCCTTCTTGACAAAATTATCTCTCCCTCACAGAAGGGATTTGTTCCAGGGAGATAGATCTTAGATGCTATGATTACTACTCATGAAACTATTCATTCTATGGACAAGAGTCACATCCCAGGTATGGTTCTCAAACTTGATATTTCTAAATATTATGATCGGGTCTCATGGCAATTTTTGTTTAAAATCATTCAAAAGCTTGGGTTTAATGATAAATTATCCCTTCTCATCAAGGAAGTTGTTACTACTACTAAATACTATGTCCTTGTTAATGGGGTTCCACAGGGTTTCTTTTCTCCCACTAGGGGAATAAGACAGGGAGATCCCTTGTCCCCCTACCTTTTTATTATGCTAGCTGAAGCTCTTGGTAGATCAGTCCTCAACAAGATCACCTCAAAAGAATTAATTGGGATTAAACTAGATTCTTCTCTTTCTCCAATGCTCATTCAATAGTTTGTCGATGATACCATTCTTTTTGGCATCTCCTATGTTTTAGAAGCTTCCAGATGGAAATCTTTACTGAATGATTATGCCATGGCTTCTGGTAAACATATTAATTTTCAAAAAAATAATGTTTTCTTTTTTAATACTCCAGGGAATCTTCAAAAGAAAATTATTAATATCCTTGGATGTGCGGCTGCTGACCTTCCCTCGGTCTACCTTGGTCTCCCTTTAACTACTAAGGAAGTTACTCTTGGTTTTTGGCATAACATCATCGAAAGAACTTAAAAGAAATTGTTGGGATGGAAAGGCAAACTTTTAAGCAATGTGGGTAAATTGCAGCTTCTAAGGGCTTCTCTTCAGGGTATACCTACTTACTTTTTATCTTTATTCAAAATGCCTAGATATTTGGCTGACAAACTAGAGCAAATCTAGAGAACTTTCCTGTGGACTGGCACGGAGGAAAAAAAGTGAATCTTCCTAAGTCTCATGGTGGGCTCAACATCAGAACCATCCAAAAAATGAACAAGGCTCTTTTGTCTAAGATTATTTGGAACTTCATAAACAAGGATACTGACTGGGGAGTTATTATAAAGGCTAAGTACTTACGAGACTCTGACATATATTCTTTTCTCAATCAGGAGGGTCTTCCTCAAGGATTTGTTATTTGGAATAAAATGATTAAATCTAGAAGTCTTGTGAATAAGGGAATGAAATGGAAACTTGGTGATGGGTCTCTCATCAATTTTTGGGAAGATCCTTGGTTGGGTGATGGACCTCTCTCTAGTCAGATGGGCACTGAAGCTATTGTTGCTCTTACTAAACAATTTTTTGGCACTAAAGTTAGCCATTATATTCATCAAGATCATGGTGTTAGAAAATGGAAAAATTTGCTGGAGTGTTGTACTAATTATCTGAATCTCAATCACCAAGCTAATGCCATACAGCAAATGCTTCTTAATACTCAAATTCCTCTTTTTCCTAGAAATGATCAACTTTTTTGGTCTGCTGATAAAAAAGGGTTTTTTTTCAGTTAAATCATCTTACCATTTGCTGATTGAGAAGGATCTTATGGATGACATTTGGAGGAAAGTCTGGAATTACAAACTCCTCCCTAAGGTTAACTTTTTCTAGTGGACAGCTATTCATAATAAGATATTGACTCAGGACAATCTTCAGCAAAGGGGTGTTCAACTGGTTAATAGATGTGTCATGTGCTTGAAAGAGGAAGAATCTATCTCTCATCTTGTTTTGCACTGTGAATTTGCGACTAATATTTGGAGCAAAGTCCTTTTGAATTTTGGCTTACAATGGGTTTGCAATAAGGAAATAAGAGAACTCATTGTTAATTGGATCCCTCCTCTATCCCATCCTTGGTTAGTGGAACTATGGACTCAAACTATTCCTTTTGTTGCATGGTTCCTTTGGAAGGAAAGAAATAATAGAATTTTTAGAGAGACTGCTAGGAATCCTTCACAGGTTTTCTGTTCTTTATCTAAGGCCCTCCTGGAAGTGTTTCTAATTCCAGCATCAAAACTACTAATAAACCTCTTACTCAGCATGAATTCCTTGTGGCTTCCAATCGGGGGATTATGAATCAAATCCCTGCATTTGATGATCCCGGACGCCTTAAAAGGTTAAATACTATTTGGACTCCCCCAGACCCAAGGTGGCTTAAACTGAACTTTGATGGTGCTGCTAAGTCAAATGACAAGGCTATTGGAGGAGGAGTTATAAGGAATGATAGAGGAGATTTAATTGCTACTTATATTGGAGGAATTGGGAACTAGACCAATAACTTTGTTGAAGCTTCAGCACTTTTATGGAGTCTCAAGTTGGCTATATCTCTGGAAATTCACCAACTTCATGGTCAGGGTGACTCCAAAATTATAATTGATGGTGTCACTAAAGCTTCAGAGTGTGGATGGCAACTTAGAGACATTGTGTTTGATATTCAAACTCTTATTCAGGCCATTCCTATCATTTCCTTCTCTCATATTTATAGAGAAGGGAACACGGTTGCTGACAACCTGGCAAATTTTGGACAGCAGTTTCAAAACTAGCGTTGTTGGTGCCATTTTCATAATATCCCATGCCAGATTGGGGATATCATTCAAAAAGAGCAAGAAACCATATGATGATGACACATCAGTTCAATTGGATTACCTACGTGGCTTGTCTTTTAACATAGGTCATGTTGATTAGACACTTTGCTGGTCATTGGAGTGAGTTTAGATAGCTTTGCACACGTGTGAAGGACGGGCAATTAATCAAGAATTATTGCATAAGGACGTTGGGTCATCAGTGTAATGATTGCCCTAGAATTCTACTTGTATTTACATTATTGCCTTTTTCATTATTATACATTGCTTTGTCATCGAAGTCTCTCGAATTCTTCACAATATTGTTAGGAGCCTTTGGGACAGAGATTTTCAAACTTCTACTACTTCCTTCTCTATGCTCTTTGGTATTTACTGGTATTTCATTATGGGAGGGGATAGGATCCAAACCGAACCTAATAACTATGAGGAATTTAAAGATAATTCCTTGGTCTAGCATTATTGTAAAGAAGGTGGTATCACTCCATCCCTTGAGTGTTTGAATGGGCATGATGAAAATTTGTCCATTCAATTTTCTCAGTCATGGGATAATCATAAGTTTCAAATTGGGAATATTAGTTTTGAGGTTTCGGAGAATGAAATTGCTATGACTACGGGTTTATCTGCTAAGGGTACGAAGTTGCAAAAGAAGTCTAGGGTTTTGGATGCCCAGAACTAGAAATTGTTCCTTGGTGAAGGCGAGGAGTTGGTGCCCTATCAGGGAGGATTGAGAGAGCTAGACTTCCTGAACCGTAGGTAGAAATGTGCTATATGGTGATGAAGTACTTCACTCTAGAGGGTCGTTTCACTAGGTTCTATTACTATCATCTTCGTTTGTTAAACCACTTCAGAAGGAATGCTACTATTAGTTTCCCTTCCTATTTGCTTTCATCTCTTGAGTGCTCTGTTCAACATGTTAAGAAGATTTTGCTTAAAAAGCCTGATGAAAAGCCTATTCCCCTCCATCAAGGGCTTATCCATAGGTTATACTAGTTTCACTTGGCTCTGTCCCCTCCTTCTTCTATTCAACCCTCTGAACCCTTTGTTGATACCCCTACTACCTCTATGAAAACTAGTCATGATATTACTCCTAAGCTATTTCTCGAAGGTGCTCCTTCTGGTACTCCTAAATTTTCTATTGTCAAAAATGTTCAAAACCCTCTTACCAAATCCAAGTTGAAATCTAAAAAATGTCTCTTTAATATTACTGTGGAAGCTAACCTTTTGAAAGAGGACATTGGGGATTCTGGGCCCCAGAATGCACAGGAACTTGTTAGGGAGGGACCCTTAAGAAATTTGAAAAAAGTCAAACTGGAGGGTAAATTTGTTGTTGTTAGGCAGTCTGGTCGTATTACTGGCAAACCGGCTCCTAAGTTGAAGCTGATTGATTAATGTGAAAGCAATTATGAAGCCTCTACTCAAGAGGGAGAGGATAAGTCCAAGAGTGATAATATTCAAGAGATTGTTATTGAAGATTCGGGTGGTGTTGAGGAGATTGTTGGGCAAGAAATACCTGTGGAGACCTTTGATACTGAGGGCAATAAAGAATTGGAAGATTCTACTTCCATTGGTGATTGTATTGAAGTAGGAGCTACTACTACTCATGTGGAGGCTACTGGCACTGATGACAACAATAGGAATGATGTTCACTCTGTTCCCACTGAGGTTGCTGCAGACACTAATTTTATTCAGGAGGATTGTAACAATGCTGAAGGTGGTATGGAGGAGGAAGTAAATGAGGAAGGTAATCATTCTAATGATTTCTCTTAGTTGAAGGAGCAGGTGGATTTTTTGGAGAAGAGGGTCTTTTCTCTTGGTAGGTTCATTACAAGCATGTTTTGTAGGCTGGCTATGGCTAATCTCTCTCTGTTGCAAGAAAATGAAGTCCTCACTCATGGTGTTGATGACGACAGGGCTAAGGAATTCAACAAAATGTTTGAATTTCTTTTTAAAGGTTGGGAAGACACCCTTTCCTAGTTTTCTTTTTAAGATTTATGTTAGCTGGTTTTTTACTGATAGTTTCTATTTGTTGTATATCGATTGTATGTAAGCTGTCTATGGTGGTTCTGGCTCTATTTGTCTTCTGAGCTATTTTTGCCCTTTTTGGGTTCTACTTTGCAAGGGTTCAGCCCCTAGTTTTGTCGCCTTATATTATCAAAAATAGCAACCATAAAGACATAACACATGAACACTAGGATTTTTACGTGGATAACCCAAAAAGGGAAAAACCATGGTGAGTGTTAGCTCACAATATATTATTATAGCACAATATCTAATTATAATAAGGCTCACTGCCCAAAGTGATGCTCATTGCAAGAAAGGCTCACTGCCAAAATAGGCTCACTACCTAGAGAAAGAAAGAAGAAAGAAGAATGGCTCACTGCCAAGTTGAACTGCTCAGATTACATCTACGCATGCATGGTTGTAGCTCCAATGAAGCACATAAATACTGTCTCAAAACTCTCCATCTTTGACTACTCTATTTTGCTACTCTGCTTTTACATAGGAACAAGATCTCTCTTCTTCTGCTCTTATCGCTTCCACAAAATCATCTTAATTCACATGTGGTACATATATTCATTCACATTTTATCACACCATCCAAACACTGAATTCAATCCCATATATATATATATATATATATATATCCGCAACACTTAAAATCTTCATATTAGGTCAGCCTAATAAGGTGTAGCATGCAGTCATACCTTAAGTAGCTTATTGGCCAAATTCATTCACAAAACTCCCAGCGGACCTAAACAACACTTGAATTGCAATCATATATGTCAGCCTCAACTATTGAACAACTTAGGATTAAGTTCTAAACAATAGAACTTACCGCATACAATTCAAACTTATCATGTCAGCCTCTAACTCAGACTGTCATTGATTCAGTTCATCTGTCAAACTACATCTTTTACTACGGACTATAGGACTTGCTTAAAATCATTTCAAAGACTCCTCAAACATCACACATCATACCTTCAGAACCGCAAAGCAAAATATCCTTTAGCGGCAAAATGTGGACCATTAGAACTCAGACGCTGTCACAGTCAAACTCTGTCAAACAATGTAGCGATACTCAACAACTTGTAACTATCTTTCCTATGGACTTTGGAACCTACAACTTTGGATTTAGACACTCCATACAAGTGTTTACAACACCTCAAAACCGCGTATCAAGATATACAACACCAGAGAAATGCGGACCAACACAACTAAGTGTTCTACTTTATTTGGCACTGTAATCTATTCTACCGGACTTAGGCCATTTGAAGATATACTTCTGAAACTGATCAAAAGCTAAAACCTTGGATATAAGATCATCTGAGAGTTAGGAACATCATACCAGAACCGCAATACTTGGTCTTCAATTGTGGATCAATGCCAATCCAAACACTGTTATTCTGTTGCTGCTTCTGTACATTGCCAATACTTAGCCAATATAACTAAGTCTTCTTCACCGGACCAAAATCTATGTTCCAACCTTATTCCTTTCCTTGTTTCCATCAATGAAAACACTCAATTATTCAACAGAGTAGTGTCTCTTGCCAACAATCTCCCCCTTTTGCATTGATGGCAACACTCAGTGAAAAATACTTATGTTGCTCCTCCTTATTCTATACACTCTATTTTTCTATTCTCCTTTAGATATATGCTTATTTTTCAATGGCTTTCCTGTCCCCCTTTGACATCAATGGCAAAGGTGTATGTACAAACAAAATTGTGTCAAAAATTCCTCAAAACTATCATATTATGCCGCATATATATATACAGATACACATTTCCATCTCAATTTATGGTTGAAGGTAGAATACCATTATAGATAGTCTTTATTAGAGCTATCTCTCCATTCCATCTTTTCCTTGCACTCTCCAAAATATTGATGTGGCCATTTATCAGAAAAACTAACTTCTATGCCTTCTGCACATCTGAAGGTGTATCAATTAATGCTTGTGATTTCAAGGCTTCTTCTGACAAATTAGTCATGGAATCTATTTTTGGACTTATCAGCCCCCTTAGCTGGCACAATCTGTCTTTGACTTCTTCCCTTTTCTTCATCAAAGTGCTCAATTCATTGTGAATGTTTGCAACCTATGTTTCTTTGGTATTTATTGACTCAACTGTCAGATTATATGTTTTAGAGATATTAAGCAGCTTGAGTTCCAAGTTCTTGATTTTACCTTCTAATTCCTTTGTAACTTCTGGCCAGGATAAGCAAAATTTGTATATTTTACATGCTTCTTCAATGGCACTTTGTATGCCTTTTATTCTATTTTCTAATAGAGTTTTATCATTTGCTATCATAGTCTTTAACTCAACTAGTCTCTTCTCATCAAACTCTTTTCCAACTTTGGCTTCTGCATATTTTTCAAAAGACTCAAAATGTGTACTTACTGAGTTTAGTAAACCTTTTGTGTTGATCAGCTAAGGATAATGAGGGATCCTTTTGAAATGTCAGCATCATCTTTTCCAAAATGTTGGATGCATCATTGATCAACTTACTATCTTGGATATGTGATTTAAGCATTTCTTCCTATGCTTTGGCTTGAACAATTGATCCTAGCTTGAATTTCTACACAGGTGACAATGAAGCCAAATTAATTGGTCCTTGAAGAAGTTTAGACTCATCTAGAGCTTTTTGTCTCTCAGAATCAACTAAGACATCTGTAGTGTCTCTTGCTCTATCAAAAACTTCTTAGCAACTTTGATCCAGAGGATCCATGTCTATGTTCTCTTGTTGATCAATGTTTTTCTCCAGTTCAGGGGTTCTTATATGTTTTTTGTTCTTTTCATCATCAGCCTATTTTTAAGGATTGCCTTGATATGTCTTATCCAATGTTTCAATGTTAGGAACTTGATCATTTTGATCTAGTCCTTGATCCTAGCTTATCTCTGGTGTAGATGTATCTCCATCTTTTGCTCATTCATTGTCATAAATGGTAGGGAGATTAAATTCCTTCAATGTATTCAAAATGATATCTTCAGATTCCTTTACCACCTTTTCAATATCTCCTCCCATAAGAGCGTTCATTCTTCTTTTTGTCCTGAATTTGTTATTGAGTGCTTTGGAGAATTTCACCTTTTTCTCCGAAAGTGATTTCTGGACAAAGTTTTATTAATGAGTGTTCCTTGAGCTCAACATCCTTTACCATAGCCACTTCTTTTCTTCCACTCATTATACTTTGTAGGCTATGTGGAAGATCAATAATTATTTCAATTAGGGCCTTGTTGTAGATGATTAGGTATTCTACAACAACAAACTCAATGATCCTCTTATCCGGATCATTATACTCATCATACAATTGTGCAATTGGTTTCAGATTACCATCAACTGTTATGGCTTTCAATACATACTCTAAAGATATAGTAGCTTCTTTAGTTTGAGGGACATCTTTCTTTTCCCTTTTCTTAGGTTTACCCTTACCGAAGGATTTCTTCTTGCCTGATCTGGAGGCTTTGATAGATTCAGATTTCATTTTCTTTACTTCTTCATCTAACTTTGTTTCTTCATCAACTATAATGCTTACATGCATTCTTTTGGCCTTGGTTTTCTTTCTTTTGTGGCTGGTGGCAGGAGTTACCACACTTGCAGATGATGTGGGACCAAAGGGAATAGATGCAGCTTTTGCAGAGGTAGATCCTATGGTTCTTCTTGAGACCTCTAGTTTTTTTGGTTCACCCTCGGGTTCTTCCGGAGCTCCAATTGATTCACTTTTTCTCTTTTCTTTGCTTCCTTATCAGCTTGTGCTTTTTCTCTTGCCTTTGTCACTTGTTCTTTTGTGAACCCATGTCTCAGTGCAATATCTTCTGCCACTTTTTGCATTTTCTTGGAGATCTCTAGTTTTCTTACTTCAACATGCATTTTAGCATACAATTCCTCATAAGTCCCAAATATTTCGTCATTGGGATCTCTGGGTTTACTTAACACATGTTGAGCATAATTCTCTAATATCCCTCCATCTACCTCATATACCATTGGCATAACCCATACGGTTCTAGGCTCAACAGCCTGCATCAAGCACTAATCTTTTGTCATAATAAAGCAAATAGTATCCTTGTATTTTTCAACATCAACTCTAGGGATTCTTTCCCTAGCTTGCATTGACCTTTGGAAGTTTTTGAAATAGCTCCATAGGGTTGTGTTCTGGGCATCAATACTACCTATGCTATTAAGATGATTTCTAATTTGATATGCAACAGATTTATCATTTGTCCAGAATAGATTCTTCATACCTGGCAACTCTTGCATGAAGTAGAAGAATAAACAGATAATCAACGTACCATATTTGAATGGATATTTTTGCTCTTTGGTCTTCCTTAAATTTTCCATCAGCTATTGTTGGAGCAGTTCACAAAGATCATACTCTGCATCTTCTTTAACCATCTCAAATGCTGTGTAGATTGTTGTAACGGAGACTGAATTTTCTCAGTTTGAGAAATAAAAATTGTATCCAATAACCATGGATGCAAATCTTACTACATGGTCTTCAATATCATTGATTGTTAGCGCCCTTTTGTCAAACTTTGCTTCGGTGGCCGCCATTACTTTATCATTTTTCACGGCTTTCAACAATGGTACTGATCCGGTGGAGCTTAATCCAGTTACTACCCTTATAGCATCTTTTGTGATCTTAAAAGGTCTCTCAAGCCACATGAATTCATCATGAACCCTGCTCAATATATACTGGATCCATTCATCCTCATCGAATGTCAAGAAATCAATGTACTAAATGAATTTCTTTGTTTCCAATGCCTTGTATTCATTTTTCAAATTGTAACCCTCGCCACACAAGTGATTTAGAAATAAATCTGTGAGTTTGCTTTTTCCATGTTCTAGGGCAACATGAATATAAGCCCTAACATCCTCTACATGCAAAACTCTATGTGGAACATCTAAAAATGCACCCATCTGATTGACTTCGACTGATTTAAATGGGTGTTTCTTGAATTTTGGTTGAGGTCTCTCAGTGATATCAACTACTTGTCGTGTTGCCATTTCTCTGAATAATTGAGCAAATTTGAGAAAAGGGTTTCAAATGGAAAATACCTCTTTTACCGAACTAGGGTTGAGCTCGATCTTGAAATTCTTTGGAGAACATTGTAGTCATTTTTGAATCTTGCTTTGCCTTAGACACCTTAGAGCTTAGAATGTAGAATGATTTTTCTTTTGAATACAACTTTTAACCTTCGCATGCCGAAACCTAAGTGTCATTAATGTCATTTTTCAAAAGGTTATCAAGCACTTTTCTAGCAACCACAGACACTCTAGATTACTCCGTAATTCTTCGCAGTTGATCCTTTTCTTCTGGAACTTCCTTCAATAGATCTGTCATATGATTCTCTTCATCATATCTTCATGCCAGATTCTAGCACTGACTTTTTGGTTGGGGGTTTTGGATTTTCAACACAACTCCCCTTGAGCCAGAGCTCCCAATTTACTTCCCGAAGGAAGTATCTACACCAGATGTTGGTGTGAATTCATCCTTGACTTCAATCACATATTTCTTGATCCAAATCTTGCCCATTTCTTTCTTAGTTTCAACCAGATCAAATTTTTCTTTTCCTTTATCATTCCTTTTCTCTGTTTTCCTATTTTCCTAGTTTTAGCATGTTAGCTTCTTTTCACATTCTTGCTTCTGCAAACTCTTGCAATATGTCCATACTTGTTGCAATTGTAGCACACCACATTCTTTTGTCTTTGATTCCTTGTATTGATTGGATTTGATCTACATTGATTAGCCATATGTCCAAATCTATTGCATGCAAAACACTTTCCATTGAATGATTGACTATTCATTGCATTGTAAGAACCGTTCCTTACCAGATTTTTGCATTCATTTGATTTATGACCAATTTTATTACAATTGAAACATTGACCAGAGAATGATGGAACATTCTGATTTACTCTACTTCTACATTGAGTGGCTTTATGACCAAACTTATTGCAATTAAAACAATGGCCATTGAAAGATGGATACCTTTGAGCATTTGGCTGCTTGACCGGAGGTCTTCTAGGTCTTCTTCTTAGATTTCTGGACTGGTTCCCTTTGCTTTGCTTTAACTCAGTGTTTGCTTGACCGGATTTTGAACTTTCTCCTTTCTCAAATCCCAAGCCTTGCTTATCATCGGCACTCTTTTGTCTAGCAATCATCTCATCAAGCTTTGCAGAGCTCATTTTGAACTTTTCTTCATAGCTCTTGGATTTTTCCAGGTTTTCTTTTAGGCTCACAATTTCTTTTTCAAGTTTGACACAACCTTCTGACTTACTTTTTACCATTAGATTCAGATTTTCTTCTGCTTTTTCTCTTTCTATAATTTCTACTTCCAAATCATTCAGGGTTTCATTTGCTAATATCAATTGATCACTAACCTCTTTGTATTTTTCTTTGAATTTCTTGACTTGTTCTTTTAACTTTGAGATACATTCATCAACTTCTTGTATGTTATCCTTCAAATCCCTGACTTCTACTTTTTGTATTTTTCTTTGAATTTCTTGACTTGTTCTTTTAACTTTGAGATACATTCATCAACTTCTTGTATGTTATCCTTCAAATCCCTGACTTCTGCTTCAAACTTTTCAGGATTAATAAGAGTTGCTTCCAGTTCAACAATGTTTGAGAAATTTCCAAATCTCCTGGCTACCATGAGTGAACACTCCTAGTTCTTCCTCAATTTGTTAGGCTTCTTCCAAGGAACTTGGCTCTAATACCAATTGTTAATAGTAAGGAATTATGAGAGGGGGGGTGAATCAGTATTCCACAAAACCACTTCTTAACAAGTTTATTTATCTAATTTCCAAAGTTAATAATATGAAAGTAGAATAAGCATAGGAACAACAACCATAAAGACATAACACATGAACACCAAGATTTTTACATGGAAAACTTAAAAAGGGAAAAACCACGGTGAGTGTTAGCTCACAATATATTATTATAGCATAATACCAAATTACAATAAGGCTCACTGCCCAAAGAGATGCTCGCTGCAAGAAAAGCTCACTGCCAAAATAGGCTCACTGCCTAGAGAAAGGAAGAAGAAAGAAGAATGACTCACTACCAAGTTGAAATGCTCAGATTGCATCTATGCATGCATGGTTGTAGCTCTAATGAAGCACAAAAATATTGTCTCAAAACTCTTCATCTTTGACTGCTCTGCTTTTACATAGGAACAAGATCTATCTTCTTCTTCTCTTATCGCTTCCACAAAATCATCTTACTTTACATGTGGCACATATATTCATTCACATTTTATCACACCATCCAAACACTGAATTTGATCCCATATATATATCCACAACACTTAAAATCTTCATATTAGGTTGGCCTAATAAGCTGTAGCATGCAGTCATACCTTAAGTAGCTTGTCAGCCAAATTCATTCACAAAAACTCCCAGCAGACCCAAACATCACTTGAATTTTAATCATATATGTCAGCCTCAACTATTGAACAACTTAGGATTAAGTTCTAAACAATAGAACTTACCGCATACAATTCAAACTTATCATGTCGGCCTCTAACTCAGAATGCCATTAATTCAGTTCATCTGTCAAACTACATATTTTACTGCAGACTACAGGACTTGCTCAAAATCACTTCAAAGACTCCTCAAACATCACACATCATACCTCGAGAACCACAAAGCAAAATATCCTTTAGTGGCAAAATGTGGACCATTAGAACTCAGACCTTGACATAGTCAAACTCTGTCAAACAGCGTAGCGATACTCAACAGCTTGTAACTATCTTTCTGGTGGACTTCAGAACCTACAACTCTGGATTTAGACACTTCATACAAGTGTTTACAACACCTCAAAACTGCATATCAAGAAATGTAACATCAGAGAAATATGGACAAACACAACTGAGTGTTCTACTTTATTTGGCACTGTAATCTATTCTACCAGACTTAGGCCATTTGAAGATATACTTCTGGAACTGATCAAAAGCTGAAATCTTGGATATAAGATCATCTAAGAGTTAGGAACATCATACTAGAACCGCAATACTTGGTCTTCAACTATAGATCAATGCCAATCCAAACACTGTTATTCTGTCACTACTTCTGTACATTGCCAATACTTAGCCAATATAACTAAGTCTTCTTCACCGGACCAAAATATCTATTCAAACCTTGTTCCTTTTATTGTTGCCATCAATGACAACACTCAATTATTCAACAGAGCAGTGTCTCTTGCCAACATAAATCAATTAAGATGATTCGTTTAAAGGATTTTAATTCTAGATAGAAACCAATAAATAGAGATCACTTAAAAGGAATTTAATTCTTTCCTTGTAGAAACCAATCAACACAATCACACAAAGGTAGCAAATGTGTCTTGACATATCAAATATACATTCAATATATTTGATCTGAATAACATGAAAAGACCACTCTGGAGACAACCAAATAACTCATAAATATTAATAATGACAAAGTAATTGAACACCAAAGTTTTGAGCCACTAATTATATATTCTTCCCCATTGTATTACTTAAAATTCATAAGAGTTCTCTTGTATTTTTATCAATAACTGGAGATAACAGTATAATTCAATTTTGATTGCTTGTATAAAGTTCTATCAAGTAATGATGATATTGATTGATTGATGATACAAAAATGGCCTTGGTTTCCCATATATATGGGAAGCAAACAAGCTTCAGGCTGAAAGAGGGTGTCACTTCATGACTCACACCTCTTGTGATAACTAAAAAATGTTTAGAACATAATTAAGAAATAGACAAACACAACAGTGTGGGCATTCACAATTATCAGGATCTGAGTCCATTAATCAATGTAGAGAACCCATGATCATCCTGATCTGTTAAGATTCTCGTCTCCAATGATACAGAGTCTTAATGCATATGCTTTGCCCATTGCTGTTGTAAATTTCCTCCTCTATACTTTGCTGCAAAAATTCTTGAATTAGCATTGTCAAAATTCCTAAGGATCAAAAAGATTTTCTAGCTTCTTTAGCTTCTTTAGCTTCTTTCTTAACCATTATCTTCCATTTTTAAATATGTTGTGGATGTAGACATGGTTCCTTAGACCCTTCATGCTTCTCTGGAGATAAACAAATTAATTTTGGCGATATGATCAATATACTCATGGGTTACATAAGTACCTATAGTTGATAATATCTCTTTCATAGCAAACTCAAGAGTAAAAATCTATTCTAACTGCTCATGTGTATTTTTCATTATTGTGGACTCATCATTTACTTTATTCAGAGTCATTGGTAGCAACTGGGCAAGTTCTTCCCTCCAGACATTCTATTCTCTTAGATTGCCCTCATCACCAAAAAATCTACGAAAAGATAGATCCAACGATTGATCAAAGTCACCGAGGCCTTATGTGAGCACAGTGTTGAATCTCTCATGTATGTTGATTAATTCATCATATTTTTTGAGGAGATGTACATTAACATCCTCCTTGGACATTAATTCTTCTTTCTTTTCTAGCATTCTGAGGTGCAATCTCTTATGTTCTTGACATGTAGCATATGACCCGTTGTGTATTACCCACACCTTATCAGCATTTGCAATCATTTTTTCAAATCTGTTCTAGATCAATTTTGAGACCATCTTGTATTTAATAGATTTTATCTTTGTCTCCAATCGATCACTCTTCTTTTGGAATTGCTCTGCCTTAATCTTCCAATAAGTAGTATCAGCTCTGGTCTCCACCACTTTTTTGTCAGATTCTAGATAAGGTGAATAGTTGCTTGATGATTGTGGAAACATGTCCTTATAATTAGCAGCTTCTTGCCTCAGTTTTTTGTTCTCTACCATGTATTCTTTATTATTCCTTACGAATCACTTAATTTAAGCCTTTGTGAATCTGGCAACATTTACATTCAGATCGACAATATCCATTGGGTCAATGTCCTCAATTCTTTGCACAAAAAGATGGCCAAATGCCTTATTTGGGTCATTAATTATTAGAGGCCTTTTATTTGGTGGGTACAAGGCCCACATCAATAGGGTAGCATTATCTAGATCAAAGCCTGACCCAGAATAAACTTTTTTTACTCCCTCAACACTCAAATGTACTTTTTTATCTTGATTTCTTTTGAAGCTATCAAAAATAATGGCTGAAGTCATGTCCCATCTAGATACCAACAAGACTCTTGCTTCTTCAAGAAATGCTCTTCACTTTTCTGGAGTTATATCCTCTATTTCTTTATCAATTTCTGTTTGGAGCTCCTTCAATACCTCAGCCTCCACTTCAAGAGTGATGTTCTTCATTTTCTCCCTAGCCTGTTTGCCTTTGTACTCATACAAGAAGGCTTTGAATTCAGGGGTTTTAATAAAATCATCATCTGAGATAAATCTTTTGGTTGCCATGTGTCTGATATCATCTGACAGCTCATCAGGAGCTTCCATCGTAACAGATTCTCTCTCCACAGGGGGCTCATATTTGTTAACCATAGGTTGGAATACCTGCAAGTCCTCATACTCAATTTTCTCTTCTTCTTGTTTAATGTCAAAGGTAATATCAGGTGTTGGTTGTGGGGATAGATGGATGAGAGGAGCTTCATATTCAGCTTGTGTATCTCTGATGCTCTTACTTATTCTTTCAAAAACCCACAAGGGCACATTTTCAGTCAATGTTGCCTCATTGGCAACCAATTTTTCCAATATTGAGATAGGATCACCAATCTCAATAAAGGCCCCTTTATACACAGGATTATTTGAAACTCTACATGGTATACCAGCATTACCATGTGATACTTATTTCTCCTTTCAATGGCAGAGTTTTCATCAACATTCCTAATTAGATTATCATCTACAGAAAGAGTATGCTGATATCCTTTCAACTTCTTATTTACTTTGACACTATTTATGAAATGCTCAGGGTCAAAGTTTTCTCTTGCATTTCCTGATGGCATTCCGAAATGATCTAATTTATTATCAATTGCTTCATACCCTTTTTCAAAAAATGCAGTCAAATCTCCCAAAATGTAAAGTACCCATCATAAAAGACTGTTTATTGTGACATTTCAAATGCATAAAATTGGAATACGCCAATTGCCTCACAATTTATAATAGGCAATTCTATCAAGGCAAGTCTTTGGAAGCAAGAGTGGTGCTCCATACCCAAAAACTCTATTTTTTGTGCAATCACTGTAGGGATACCAATCACCCCAATTGTGATTGATTTTCTTATCTTTATCCATATCCTTAGGTCTGAGAAACTTTTGTATAGCAGGTGACAAATTATAATTACATGCGTGACCCAACAAACCATATAGTGGCTTCACAAAATACTCTTCAAAGTACAAGTAGTGTGATTTATCATGTCTACTATCTCAGATAGCTATCCACATCTGTATGGGTTTAATTTTTCCATCCCTATCCAAATCTCTGACCCTAAGACACTCATTCAATAGACCTATGGTCTATCCTTCATACAGAACAAGATGCATAAACAAGGAATAGTGCATGAACTTAACACCTCCCTTCTCACTTTTTGCAGCAACCAAATCATTATGGATATCATTTGCAAGATACTCAGTTTAATCTGATGGTCGATCCTCTTGACTTTGCACATCTATAGTCAAAACCAATGGTGCCACTTCCATGAATGCAGGGGCATCCAAGCCTAACACTTGACAGCCAAAATCGTAGGTGTATTGAAAATATTTCTCAAATAAGTCAACAGTATACAGGGGATCTTCTACCCCAAAAAACACTCTGAGCTTATTGTTTTCATCATGAGCCTTATGAAATGGCAACCTCCACCTCTTATAACTGTTGCTCATATTTTGATATTCATTTAGGAGGTCCCTAATCCTAAACCTCATGTCAAGATTGGTATCCAATTGAAATATCATTGCTATATAATCCTTGGTGATAGGGATAAAGGCAGACCCATCTTTAAGCTCAATCATATGAGTTTGTGGATTGTATCTAGCTGCCATCACTTTGAGTAATTCCACATTTACAAACACATTAGGCACCACTAATTTCCCCAAGTTTAACCTCCATGGATTTGAAATAGGTTTATGTCTATACATTTTCCTATAGCGATATATAAATAGGTCATACCCTCTTATTGGGGTCAATGAGTTACCTACTCATTTGTTCACATCTTCCAATTTTTTTATCTTGGGGGTTCAATTGGGCATTTCTTCTAGACCTCTATCTAGAACCTGGGCATTGGTCCATCAAATCCTGGTTCAAGTGCCCCTCTTCTATTTTTTGCCTCTTTTTAGGATTCTCAGTTACGTTTTCCATGATAGAAGAAGAGAAGCTATATCTCTGTGTTTATACTTCAACAAGTCTATGTATACTCTGCAAATTTAAGCTTGAGCTTGGGGACTTACTTGAATGAGCTTCTTAAGGTTATTGAATTGCTTCCCTTAGCCACTTGCTGCCTTGGTTTTTCCTTGATTGCTTAATTATTTCAAAAATCCTCTTGGAGATTATTTTTACTACACTCGGCTCTGGTTCATTGATGGCATCTTATGGAAAATTTCATATCAGTGCAAGAGTAATTAATTCATTTGAATGTGATCCATTTGATTTGTGCCAAATAGTCTTATCAATAGCTCATCGAGATGACCCTTTTATGTTCTTACCGATATCTTTCTCTTCCCCCGATGTTCTTTTATTTCTTTTATTTCCTTCAGGATTTTGGAATGACCCTAGATGGCATCATACCAATATCATGACTTCCTCTTGAAACCCCTTTTAAAAATTCTCTTTGATATTTGCTTGTCTCTTTGATGTCTCTTTGCTTATTATATTGTTCACTTTTTCAGAGGGGCTAGGGATAACCTCACTTCGACATCCTGGAGTGTCTTCTAAATACTCTCAATGTTTTCCTTTATTCATAAATGTCATCGGCTTATCGACACAACTAGAAATCATGTTACTCTAATATTCTGTAGTCATCTCAATATGCTTTAGTTACCCTTTATAAACACTATCACTTTATCGACGGGACACATTTAAGTGTCACACTGATATACATCTATCTCTTTGATATGCTTTTGGTGTTTTAGGAATATCAAAGAGAACCTTAAACGACTCATTCTGATAACTCTTAGTCTCTTCGATCTTTTAGTCCCTTCAATTTTTTGATGTTAGCCTAATATGCCGACAAGTTGTATGTTTATGTCCCTTTGGTCTTTCAGATTATTGAGGAGACTCCAAAGTGAGTTTCCCTGATATGGAGGCTTCTCACTGATATCCTTCATATCACTTATTGAAGGGACCTTAGGGTAGGTCTTAGCAATAGAGAAGTGTTTTCTGACATGGCTTTTGCTTTTAGGGTGAAGGTGATAAGACATGAAATTATTAGGGTTAAGACTCTGGGTCGAATGGATATATTATTTTGAGCGGGGGAAAATTTAAAATGGTATTTTGGGGGGTAATATTATGGTGGGAAATGGATTTTTTATAAAAATTTTGGGGTTAAAATTTTGTTCCAACAGATCCTACAACAATATACCCCACATCAATGGTCCATATTTGAATTTGAACTTGTCTATTGCAGGCGATCTAGTTGAGTATGTGGGCAGTAATAGCAGAGCAACTGTTGCATGACAATTTTTCACATAGATTTTCAAATTCTCATCTATGTTCTGGTAGTGGCTAGATCTTGTGAAGTAGGAGGGTGATGTTCAAGCATAAAGGATTGTGATTTGACACCAAATACATCTTACCAACTGGTCCTAATCTTCAGTCAGATTTGGATATGTAGATTGGACATTTGTTGTCTATACAAGATGTGTTCGTAGGAAAGTTATCAAGAGCTATGAGTAGTTCGAGCCTCTGTTTGCTACTTTGGGGGTTGCGATGTGATCTTCAAATATTTCCAGATAAGGATTAAGTGTGTGGAGCTTATAGGTGCCTGAAATATATTTATGGGAGTTGTTAGCAAGTAGGAAGTACATGGGTGAAGAGCCTTCTGTTAAGTGTGAAAAAGGAGAATGATGAAAACTAGCAAAGACACTAGATCAAACCCTCTTTCACAATAACATTCAAGGACAAGACCAAACCAAATCACCATCAGATGGAGGTGGACATAGCTATAGATCTTGTACTCAAGAGTGCTATAGAAAGATTAGATTTAATCAAGTCCTTTTATCAAACCCTAGGTCAATAATGCACTAAACCCTAGTTCTATGATGATTTGATTATAATAGAAGATGTACAACAAATCTCTAAAAACCAATTGTACAGAGAGGATCAGGAAGATGATAGAACCAGTGTCCTAGAAGAAGAGGTGTCAGAGGACTTGTTGTCGATGAGGATTACACCCTTATGCAAAGCTGTGACACTCTGCAATCCTTCGAAACATGGGGACAAACTCAGGCTGTGGGTGACCTATAATGAGTTTGAACCTCCAGATTATGGGGCTGGTTCCCTTAAAATATTCTATTGGAATGTATGATTTTTCTATTTTGGAAAAAAGGAAGAAAGAAACTATAAGGAAATAAAACTGTAAAATTTGGTGATGCACCTAATATGGATGGAAAATTTGCAATTTGGTTCACAATAGAATTTAGAAATCTGACCCACACAATCCAATCTTGGCATAAATATCACAAAAAGTATTTCTAAGGAAGGCTAGAAAATTAATTCTTTATGAAGGAAAATGACTTTTCACAACATAAAAGAACTATTTTTCTGTAACACAATCTAAGACCCATAATATCCCTATGCTTAATACTGCAAGTAGAGTGAGACAATAATTTTAAAGGTTTTAATGATTAAAATAGTAAAAATTCATCAAATCACTCCATACAATTAGCATCAAATGGAAAGGCAACTACTTGATTCCAAAAAATAAAGGAAATATTGCAAGAGAGACAAAAATGGAACCTGTAACCTACTAATCTCAATAAAACTGTAAAAATTTGAGCTACCAAACCTTCTTCTCTCTCAAAGTGTATAAGAGTAAAAAGGAAAGAACTAGCAAAATCAAGTTTTGCTTTACAATATATAGTTTTGCTCTCACTAAGAGGCATGCAAAAAATAAACTTGCAGCTAGCTACCTCTAAAAATAAGTCCTCCAAAGTGATCCATGAGCAAACTCAAAAATCCCCAAAAATAAGAGCTCAAACTGCCACAAATTGAGCAAAAATAGCTTCAATTTGGACCTCTCCATATGCTTGACCAAGAAGTTGACCAAGATCCCTCAAATCATGCAAAAAACCTCTAGATGGCCTAGTTAACTCAACTCATCAATTTGCATGATTTTGCTTTTACAAAATTGATTGTGAGTAAATAATAAAGTAACTAAAATAATTACTCTATTATTGGTTACAACTTGTACTACTTTTGATTTTACAATTTGTGAAAATTAATAATGTGATTTGAAGAATATTACTTTATTAATTACTTACATTTGATTTATTTGTAAAATCATGCATGAAAAGACTATATCTCCTTATCTCTCCAAATTACATATGCTTAATTTGCATGATTTGAGAAAAATTAGGACTTTAGAGGAAAATAAAACCCCCTTTAAGCACCTTGTGAAAAAATATATCCACTTGCATGCCATATGCTTCAAGGAAAATATACCCTTATTACTCCATTTACAAAATCAAGGATAAAAAATGCATTACAAAAAACACCTAGGCATAAAAATACCCCTTATCACTCCACATGCACTAAGGCAAAAAAATACACTCTGCCTCATTACTCCATTTTGTCTTGCATGCATCACCTTGTTTTGATTTTGACTATCATAATGCACCCTGTAGGAATCCTTACCTTGTACTTGTCTTCATGACTTCATGTAAATAATAACCTATATCATATTCATATTTCACCTTTTGCCTTCATGATATCATCTTTGAATTATATCTCTTTTCTTTACAAAGCTCATAAAGGCGTATCACAATGCATGAAATTGTCCTAAGTTATATATAAGAGATCACAAAAGGTCACGATGGTGCCCTGATTTCACACGTGAGTCATTTTTCTCTTTTGTTTTGACTAAGATTTATAAAAAGACCTTAAAAGGTCAAAAATTCCTAAAAATCTCCTTATATCTCCCATTACCCTTCAGTTTCATGATGCAACCTTAGACTTTCAACCTCAATAGTCATAGACCACGACCTAGGTATAATTTTCAAATGATTTTCTTAATAACAAAAGTCAGAAAGAACCTAAGATACATCCCACGGGTTAGGGAAAAAAGGGAAGCAAACCCTAAAACGAGCTTATTTGCTTTCACTCCATTTTGTTGCTCCCTTTCTGAGCACTGCCAAGGCTCTCTGGTTGAAGGCTCTTTTCTTTCTATTACACTTCCTTGCTTGGAACTGGTAAGCATTACTATTTACCCCTATTTCCTTTAAGAAGAAGCAGTGCAAGTATGGCTTTTCTCTCTATGGTTCTTATTCTGAAAAAATTGTGAGGCTCTTGTTTATTTCTTCATATATGACTATCTCTTGAAGCTGTTAAAAACTGTGGCTCTTGCTATTCTTGCATTTATGAAAAACTTGTGCTTTCTGAAGGATGTTCATGCTGTTGTTATTGCTTTGAAAAAAAAATGAGAAAACTTTGGCTTCCCTGCTTTATTGAAGGACAACAATCTTTACTTCATTTCACAATCTTTTGACTGTTGCAAAATTTGAAACGAGGGTTTCAAAAATGTAAAGAGGATTTTTTTGACATTTTTGAGAGTAAAGATCCTTTCTAGCCATGACTTTCACTATCTAAAATTTCTCCTGACTATGTATACATTTTTGGCAAGGGTTTTAGGAAAATGCAAACTGGGTTTTTGATTTCTTTAAAGAAAAGAGCCCCTCTGTAATGGCTTGGTTGTATCTTCATTCTTTGACCCCTTTTTACTTTGTATATCTTGAAAACACAACACTAATGCATAGGACATGTAAATTGTAGTCCGTTAGAAATTTTCTTTTCCGGTTCTTCTGCCTCAATTCCTAATCTGTGATGATCTCTTGCTCTAGAAAAAACTATCTCTGTTGCTCCATTGTCTTTTAGATCTGCATTTATTGACCTGAGAAAGCTTTTGAAAATATTGTAAATTTTGATCATCACTATCTTCTGTATTTGTGTTTTGAGTCTTTGTATACATTTCTATCTATTGTCCCTACACAGAAAGAGCTTTATGTTGACAAGCATATTTTCAATGGTCTGAGGGGTGACAGTGCTCCATTACATTCATGTTCACAGTGATGCTTTTGTTAACCTTGTCGTAAGTGCCTTCAAAAAGACATACATGACTGTCTTATGAATTTGGTGATGGTTGTTCTAGTACAGTCATGCATAAAATATCTTTCATTTCAATGGTCAAACACTCATTAGGGATTTTACACTTCATTCACAATAAATAGTGGTAAATAAGTGTCCTATCTTTGAAGTGACTATACATAGTTTCAAACATTGCAAATTGACTTGTATATGTTGGTATGTTTGAAAACATGGACAGCCATATGCCAAGGAGAAAACAACAATTTCAAGTCACAAGCATGAACAACCTTGCATTCCTAGACTGTTGTCCTCTATCTTTGGTGTCCATGATGCCAATGTTCCTTATTGAAACTCAAAATGATGCAAATGATTATCCTTTCAGACCTATGGTTGTTGTCTTCTCAGTGACTGTTTATCATGCTTCATGGTCTATTCTCCATCATAAGCAAGGGTGCTACTATTAACCTTATTCAAGACCCCAAAATGGACTATCATACCTATTTATATGGTGACTGTTCATGATTATTTGATTTTCCTTTCGTTGTGTTTTACTGCCTCCTCTTTATTTCAATTATGATTCCCTCTCTTTGACTACCTATGTTGATTGTTTCTATGCATGATTACTTTGTTTATGCAATCTGATGTCCTTCTTGAATGGATAAGAAGGGAGCATGTTGGGCTCAACCCTTGTGGGAGCCACATTTTCTCCACGTGCTTTAATGTCTTCAAATCAACAACATTACTTTTCCTATACCTGCACAGTGAACTAACAAGTTAGCATAAAAAACATACTTGATGGTATTGATTGATCCTCTTCATGATATTCTGATTTATGGCACATATCTGATTTGATCTTTCATATGAAATGCATGATGTGACAAGTTGATAAGTCTGCATGATAAAGCATATGATAACTTTAAACATGCGGAGCTCTTATGGGACTTTCCCCAATTTTTTGCAGGTTCAACTGATGATAGGAGCTGAAGATGAAGACTGAAGATCAACATCAACAAAATAACCTTCTTGATCAGGCAATGATGGATGTTTACCTTTATCATATGTTCTTATTATTTCTTTTATCATCGGATGTATAGCTTGCATGTCTGCATTGCTCAGTCTAGTTACTCCCACGGCTTGTGTGGGACACATTTGAACACTCCTTTTAAATATGATCAGTTAATTTATCTTATGCACTTGATGTATATATGTTTCTTTTTCAATCAATGCATAGGATAAAGTAACAGATATTGAATTGTACGTTCAAAATATGACATGAAATAACAATTCAAATTTCTTTCTTTCTTTCTTTCTTTCAAATCTGATCAACTGAATAATCAATCTGTCTTATAACTCCTAAAAGATAACACTATGTTAGATCAAATGTATTTCTTGAATGATTGATACCTTGACAGCTTGATTCTCTTGTCATGATGATTTATCAGTCTTGATTGGACTAATGGGTTATCCTATCAACTGAATTCCATCTCTAGTTTGTCAAGACATCAATTGTTCATTGAATGCAATAACTTCAAAGTTTTCTTTTATTCTTCCTGAACAACTGCACTTAGGTCTAACTAAATTTAGTGTGAACAAAATTTAGTAACATTTTTGGTGACCTCTCAGGGGTGTTTGCCTGCTAAACAACTTAGAACTAGTAGCCTTTCCAACTCCATTGGGCATAGAGTCATTTTTGCCCTGAACTTTGGAAAATTTTTGCAACTCAAAATTGACTGAAACACAACAGCAGCAACAAAACTGAAAACTAAAACTAAACTAACTTACATAAGTCAAAGCTAGTAACATGTGCAAAATAACTTCTTGGAAATAAAATACTGAATAGAAATTCTAATCTATCCTACTCTAACCAGCCAAATGTGTTGGTCAAACAAATCCATTAATTGTTTGGTTAAAATAACTTCCCTTTCTGATTAAGGAAGGATGTTCTGCAATGTGATCTACTACTAACATGATATGATTGATAAGGACATACCTTATAGAATGTTGCAAAACTTTCAGAAGAATGGAAACAAACTCACTGAGCATCTGAATCTGATCATGCATATCTCTATTATGGGGTAAAAAGATAATCTGATTTTGCTTTTCTAAGCCTAAAATCTTCTCTATTGGTACAACAGTAATCTGTACCTCATTTTTTGGCTCTTTTTTGGCTATATTCCTGATAGGATAGCCTCTTGCAATGATGTATCCTTGGCTGATGCTCCTGATGTCCTGATTTATATCTGTTGTCTTGTTTTCACTTGTAATGTCAATCTGATTTGAAATAGTTAGCTCATATGAATGAAAAGGATGAATACTTGCCTCTTTGTCCTGATCCTGTTGATCAGATACTGTTGTTTCACATGGTATCAAATCATTATCTATGTTAGAACAAAAAACCTCTATAATATCTGAAAACATGCTTTCATCCAACTGACATTCCTATAATGAAACTATATGCTCATCATTTCCTAACATAATCTCTTGATTCCTACAAGAATCCATCAAATTGGTAAGCTCCCTACAGGCTAAACAGTCGATGTCTTGACAATCAAAAACATAAACATCTTGAAAATATTGAATTTCTTTAATTGATCTACTTAGTTGTTCTGAAAACAAATCAGATGTTTTATTCTCACAGGGAAACTCATCTGATTTAGTTTCATATTCTGGTTGGTAACTTTTATGTTCATGTAAAACAAGATTGTTGGCACCCAAAATGTGACTATCTTTTTGCTCTTCTAGCTGAACTAAGACATCGACTTCATTAAAGATCAGTAGTACATCATGTTCTACAATATCAACTGGCTATCTTAAATCAGCTCGTACTTGCCTGATCTCTTCATCTCGGTCAATAAAAGAAGGCAGATGATCAAATAGAGAAACCATATCTTCCTCATTGTCTAGTTTATTCTTACTTGGAACTTGAGCAATCTATTTTTGCAATTGAAGATTTTGCCCTTCCAATATCTGTGACTTGATTTCATTTATCTTGTAAACAGCATTAGAAAAGTTCTCAAATGAATCAAAATGCAAAAGATTTGATATCAAAATTGAACCATCATCCTTTTCATATGCATTAAGCTTATTTTCAGCTGGAGATACAGTAAAAATAGCAGAAATTTCTTGCACCACTACTGATTTTTCTTGATTGAAACTTGGAATTTTGATTGGTTCAAGTTTTATCACTACTTCTTCCCTTTCCTAATTTTGGATTGGTATGGAAGAGGTAGTTTTGATAAAACTTGGTATTTTATAATCAAGGTACTTGGTATGAGAAGGCTGCCATACTTGTTCAAAAGCCTGATGGTTTGATTCAGGTTCTTAATGTGACTGATATTGAGGACTAATAGACTGATTTTGAATGCAACTAGATTCTTGAGCAAAATTAGAATTTTTGAATCTTAAAACTTGATACCTACTAACTTCATTTTGAGAAGGGTGATCTGGAATGAATGCAGCTGTCTGGATGTTCTTCTTTTGTATTTGTGTAAGCAAATACTTCATCTGTGCCTCTTTTGTTGTAATCTTTCTTGCAAGATCTTGTTCAAATTGTATCCTTTGTGGCTCCAATTCTTGCTCATGAAGATAGGCCTGATAATCCATCTCTTCTTGTTGTTTCTCATATTCCTACTGCCTCTTGATCTCTTCTAGGTTCCTTGTGACTTCTAACAATGTGTTGCTAATGCCACTCACACTATACTTCATATCCCTAACCTATTGGGGATGATTTTGGATATCTAAATACTGATATGAAGGTTGAGTAGGGGTGGGTGGGAGGTAAACATGTTAAGCATGCTAATTTCTTTGTAAATCAAAGGAATTAGGAATGAAACCAGCAGTATGGCTGATCTGATATGGCTAATAAGATGGAGGATTGGTAGTATTTTCATGATATGCTAGATGAAATGACATGTTTCCATGAAGGATAGACATATTTACTTATTCAAAAGCTAGAAAATAACTGAAACCTGATCTTGTGATACCTCTCATAGGCTACAAAATCTAATCTATAAAACCAAAGTATTAGAGTTGCCAGGTACTTGAAAATAAACCTCTAAAAGGCTGAAAATTCTGTTGTTCATACCAAAATAGCAAAAAAAATAAGTTTGATTGAATTGAAAATAAGTTCAATTGTCCCATCGAGAGTGCCAAAAACTATTGTCGATGAGGGTTGCACCCTTATGCAAAGTTGTGACACTCTACAATCCTTCGAAACATGGCGACAAACTTAGGCTGTGGGTGACCTATAATGAATTTGAACCTCCAGATTATGGGCTAGTTCCCTTAAAATATTCTATTGGAATGTATGATTTTTTTGTTTTGGAAAAGGGGAAGAAGGAAACTATAAGGAAATAAAACTATAAAATTTGGTGATGCACCTAATATGGATGGAAATTTTGCAATCTGGTTCACAATAGAATTCATAAATCTGACCCACATAATCCAATCTTGGCATAAATATCACAAAAATTATTTATGAGGAAGGCTGGAAAATTAGTTCTTTATGAAGGAAAATGACTTTTCACAACATAAAAGAACTATTTTTCTATAACACAACCTAAGACCTGTAATATCCCTATGCTTAATACTACAAATAAGAGTGAGACAATAATTTTAAAGGTTTTAATGATTAAACACAGTAAAACTTCATCAAACCACTTCATAGAATTAGCATCAAATGGAAAGGCAACTACTCGATTCCAAAAAATAAAAGAAATATTGCAAGAAAGACAAAAATGGAACCTATAAGCTGATCTCTGTAAAACAGTACAAAATTGAGCTACAAAACCTTCTTCTCTCAAAGTGTATAAGAGCAAAAAGGTAAGAACTAGCAAAATCAAGTTTTTTCTTTACAATATATAGCTTTGCTCTCACTAAGAGGCATGCAAAAAATAAACTTGTAGCTAGCTGCCTCTAAAAATAATTCCTCCAAAGTGATCCACAAGCAAACTCAAAAATCCCCAAAAATAAGGGATCAAACTACCACAAATCGAGCAAAAATAGCTTCAATTTGGACCTCTCCATATGCTTGACCAAGAAGTTGACCAAGGTCCCTCAAATTGCTCCTCAAATCATGCAAAAACCCTCTAGATTGTCTAGTTAACTCAACTCATCAATTTGCATGATTTTGCTTTTACAAAATTGATTGTAAGTAATAAAGTAACTAAAATAATTAATCTATTATTGGTTACAACTTGTACTACTTTTGATTTTACAATTTGTGGAAATTAATAAAGTAATTTAAAGAATATTACTTTATTAATTACTTACATTTGATTTATTTGTAAAATCATGCATGAAAAGACTAAATCTCCTTATCTCTCCAAATTACATATGCTTAATTTGCATGATTTAAGCAAAATTAGGACTTTAGAGGAAAATAAAACCCCCTTATAGTCCCTTTTGAAAAAATATATCCACTTGGATGCCATATGCTTCAAGGAAAATATACCCTTATTACTCCATTTACAAAATCAAGGATAAAAAATGCATTACAAAAAACACCTAGGCATAAAAATACCCCTTATCACTCCACATGCACTAAGGTGAAAAAATACACTTTGCCTCATTACTCCATTTTGTCTATCATAATGCACCCTGTAGGAATCCTTACCTTGTCCTTGTCTTCATGACTTCATGTAAATAATAACCTTTATCATATTCATATTTCACCTTTTGCCTTCATGATTTCATCTTTGAATTATATCTCTTTTCTTTACAAAGCTCATAAAGGTGTATCACAATGCATGAAATTGTCCTAAGTTATAGATAAGAGATCACAAAAAGTCATGATGGTGCCCTGAATTCACACGTTAGTCATTTTTCTCTTTTGTTTGACTAAGATTTATAGAAAGACCTTAAAGGGTCAAAAATTCCTAAAAATCTCTTTATCTCTCCCATTACCCTTCAGTTTCATGATGCAACCTTAGACTTTCAACCTCAATAGTCATAGACCATGACCTAGGTATAATTTTCAAATGATTTTCTTAATAACAAAAGTCAAAAAGAACCTAAGATACATCCCGCAGGTTAGGGCAAAAAGGGAAGCAAACCCTAAAATGAGCCTATTTGCTTTCACTCCATTTTGTTGCTCCCTTTTTTAGCACCGTCAAGGATCTTTGGTTGAAGGCTCTTTTCTTTCTATTACACTTCCTCGCTTGGAACTAGTAAGCATTACTATTTACCCCTGTTTCCTTTGAGAAGAAGCAGTGCAAGTATGGCTTTTCTCTCTATGGTTCTTATTTCAAAAAAATTGTGAAGCTCTTGTTTCTTTCTTCATATATGACTATCTCTTGAAGCTGTTAAAAACTGTGGCTCTTTCTATTCTTGCATTTATGAAAAAATTGTGCTTTTTGAAGGATGTTCATGTTGTTGTTATTGCTTTGAAAAAAATTTGAGAAAACTCTGGCTTCTCTGCTTTATTGAAGGACAACAATCTTTACTTTGTTTCACAATCTTTTGACTGTTGCAAAATTTGAAACGAGGGTTTCAAAAATGTAAAGAGGATTTTTTTGACATTTTAAAGAGTAAAGATCCTTTCTAGCCACGATTTTCACTATCTAAAATTTCTCTTGACTATGTATACATTTTTGGCAAGGGTTTTAAGAAAATATAAACTAGGTTTTTGATTTCTTTAAAGAAAAGAGCCCCTCTGTAATGGCTTGGTTGTATCTTCATTCTTTGACCCCTTTTTACTTTGTATATCTTGAAAACACAACACCTATGCATAGGACATGTAAATTGCAGTCCATTAACAATTTTCTTTTCTGGTTCTTTTGCCTCAATTCCTAAACTGTGATGATCTCTTGCTCTGGAAAAAACTATCTCTGTTGCTCCATTGTATTTTAGCTCTGCATTTATTTACCTAAGAAAGATTTTGAAAAGCCTGTAAAGTCTGATCATCACTATCTTCTGTATTTGTGTTTTGAGTCTTTGTATACATTTCTATCTGTTGTCCCTACACAGAAAGAGCTTTATGTTGACAAGCATATTTTCAATGGTCTGAGGGGTGACAATGCTCCATTACATTCATGTTCACAATGATGCTTTTGTTAACCTTATCGTAAGTGCCTTCAAAAAGACATACATGACTATCTTATGAATTTGATGATGGCTTTTCTAGTACAGTCATGCATAAAATATCTTTCATTTCAATGGTCAAACACTCATTAGGAATTTTACACTTCATTCACAATAAACAGTGGTAAATAAATGTCCTATCTTTAAAGTGACTGTACACAGTTTCAAACATTGCAAATTGGCTTGTATATGTTGGTATATTTGAAAACATGGACAATCATATGCCAAGGAGAAAACAACAATTTCAAGTCAAAAGCATGAACAACCTTGCATTCCTAGACTGTTGTCCTTTGTCTTTGGTGTCCATGATGCTAGTGTTCCTTATTGAAACTCAAAATGATGCACATGACTGTCCTTTCAGACCTATGGTTGTTGTCTTCTTAGTGATTGTTTATCATGCTTCATGGTCTATTCTCCATCATAAGTAGGGGTGCTTCTTTTAACCTTATTCAAGACCCCAAAATGGACTATCATACCTATTTATATGGTGAATGTTCATGATTATTTAATTGTCTTTTCACTATGTTTTGCTACCTCCTCTTTATTTCAATTATGATTCCTCTCTTTAACTGCCTATGTTGACTGTTTCTATTCATGATTACTCTATTTATGCAATCTGATGTCCTTCTTGAATGGATAAGAAGGGAGCACGCTAGGCTCAACCCTTGTGGGAGCCACATTTTCTCCACATGCTTTAATGTCTTCAAATCAGCAACATTACTTTTCCTATGCCTGCACAATGAACAAACAAGTTAGCATAAAAAACATATCTGATGGTATTAATTGATCCTCTTCATGATATTCTGATTTATGGCACATGTCTAATTTGATCTTTCACATGAAATGCATGATGTGACAAGTTGATAAGTCTGCATGATAAAGCATATGATAACTTTAAACATCTAGAGCTCTTAAGGGACTTTCCCCAAGTTTTTGCAGGTTCAACTGATGATAGGAGCTAAAGATGAAGACTGAAGATCAACATCAACAAAACAGCCTTCTTGCTCAGGCAATGATGGATGTTTACTTTTATCATATGTTCTTATTATTTCTTTTATCATCAGATGTATAGCTTGTATGCCTGTATTGCTCAGTCTAGTTACTCCCACAGCTTGTGTGGGACACATTTGAACACTCCTTTTAAATATGATTAGTTAATTTATCTTATGCACTTGATGTATATATGTTTCTTTTTCAATCAATGCATAGGATAAAGTAACAGATACTGAATTGTATGTTCAAAATATGACATGAAATAACAATTCAAATAAATTTCTTTTGTTCTTTCTTTCAAATCTAATCAACTGAATAATCAATCTGTCTTATAATCCTGAAAGATAATACTATGTTAGATCAACTGTATTTCTTGAATGATTGATACCTTGACAACTTGATTCTCTTGTCATGATGATTTATCAGTCCTGATTGGACTGATGGGTTATCTTGTCAACTGAATTCCATCTCTGGTTTGTCAAGACATCAACTGTTCATTGAATGCAATAACTTCAAAGTTTTCTTTTATTCTTCCTGAACAACTGCACTTAGGTCTAACTAAATTTAGTGTGAACAAAATTTAGTAACAGGACTATTTTGAGACCACCCAAGTCCTAGATGGTTGAATCTGCAGAAATTGTAAACTAGAGGAATGTTGTAGAGACTGCCTTGATGCCAAATCTGAAGTCAGTAGGGGTAGAAAGACTAGGGCACCACTGCCCAAGTCTTGTACAGAGGAATATTCTATAACTATTGTCAAATCCCAAAACCCTGATCTTTTCTTAGTCTTCCTGTATCTTCATATTTCCTGGATCTCACTCTTGTGTGTGTGTGTTGTCATTGTGTGTGTGTTTTGTCAACAACACATACAATGACAACACAAATATGCTCTAGAATCACAATGAATACTTTGAATGATCTTTACTCCAATGCCTCAAGTTATCTATCTCTATCTAGGTTCATAATGAATTCAAAAACACAATTATATATGCTTTCATGTTAACATTCGTCAAATTAAACTAATAGAGCTAACAAAGAGAAACCATTTGAAAGGTCCCAGGCCGACATAAAGTTATTTTAGCCCTGACCAATCAAGGAAGACTTGGGTGGTGACGCTCAAGTCTTTGAGCCCCTTTTAGGTTCAAGATAAGGTAAAACATGGGCCCCTTATTCCCAATTTACATTGGTTTTGGGCAATTTTGCATCGGGATGATCATTTAGCATGAATAATGTAATCATAGGGACCTAGGAGCTAAACAAGGATGTAAAAAGACATGTGTCCACCTTTTACTCCATAAAATTTAGCCCCCACTTTAATGTGTGTATGAAATTTTGATTAGTACATGCATTAAGTATGGTCAAAGCACATCAAAGACATCAGAAGAACGAAGGTACACCCTGAGTTTGGAGAACCATTTCTAGCCCCCAAGTTTAGGTAAACATAAGAAAACACTTGACAATCATGTAAAACACAGAGAATATAGTAAGGAAGCATGCGATACACGAAGAAGACAATAAAGAGGCATGTAATACATGGAGAAGGCATGAATGGAGTCACACAATACACAAGGCATACATGAAGAGAAGACATGATTAAATAATTATATAACCTTAACTAGGCGATGGGGAGAGCTCATCGCTACGCGCCGCCATCAAAAGAACACAAAACACACAACATGGGTGGAGCTCATCACTACACGCTACTACAAAACACACAAAACACATGGCATGGGGGAAGCTCATCGCTACGTGCTTCCACTAAAACATGTAAGACACACAAGGAAGACACACGAAAAACACATAGAATACACGAGTGTCATAGAGTATGTCATCAATAGACTATACATCCTAAACACATAAAACACAGACAATGGGGGGAGATCATCGCTACACTCTGTCATCTAAGACACACCAAACACACCTGACAATTGAGCTACACTACCACAACCGCCAAAGACACACTTAAGGGTGAATAACTCAAGATCCAACCTCGCCTCCACAGAGGACTTTTTAAAAGGATGTGCAACCACTCAAGGGAATACACAATCCTGCCTTCTGCAAAAGGGCTTTCAAAAACATACAAGCCCACCTATATCATGGAGATGCCTTACGTTGATAAGGAAGCATGTGCACAAAGTATACAAACCCATATGCATCACGAAGATACCTTACAGTGAAAAGGAAGCATACACAACATACAAAAACAAAGTACACAACCCCACCTGCATTGCAGAGATGCCTTACAGTGAAAAGGAATCATACACCACACATTTTACCACAATGTCTAATATATCCAAGCATTAACCACAATATATGCCTCCACCTTAAAGTAGTTGATCCCGCTTGCCGGTAGAAATCATGTTTAAGGTAAAGTTAAAAATATGCAAGGGAACAAGAGATTTTGCGAAGCCCATACCCCAAAGTGACATGTGCTTGTGATTGCCGATTGTTTCCAACAATCACAATGGAAACACATTAGCATTATATGCTAACAATTAACAAACTTCAGTTAGAAAAGTCTTAGCTAAGATAACAACCAAATCATCTTGCAAACAATTGATATAGAAATAAGGCAACATACCACTTAATAAACCAAGGCTATACTTATGGATTCGAAACTGAGTATGTAATGCCCCACCATGCAACCCTAGAGATAAGTCAACTACAGCAGTAAAAAGGTGAATAATTTTTTTTTTAAATAGAACTATTGTTAGCAACTATAACATAGTCTGATTCAATAAGTTAACTAGTAGCTCTAGGGATAACATGACTACATTATTGAAATTAAGACACATTCAACCATATACAAAAAACTCATTCCTACACACGAACATGATAAAAAAAAAACCATGGTTTGTTCCAAGTCTAAATGCATCAATTGAACACATACACACACACTTTTTGTAATGCTTGTCTTTAAAAATATTGATAGATAACAATAATAAACTTAATAGTGTGATAGATAAAATTTACAATTCTTCATTTAGTAAAGCTCAGATTACATAACAGAGTATATCACATTCATCAAAATTGAAATATTAGATACAATATATCAAATTTAAATTAGACATATGTATACCCATTTACCCTGGTGCTAGATGACCCTCCATTCGCCAGTTGGAAAGGTGTTTCCTTAGCTTCTGAGTCCTGCATGGCCTATAGATCTCAAACTGCACATCTAAGGAAACATTAGTCCTGTATAAATATAGTTTACACAATACAAATATCAATTGCATGAAATGTCAAGCTTAAGGCCCTAAGGGGCTGACCTAAGTCTCGAGGGCTCATCATGGTGGCCTTGCCTACGTATGCATAGCACAAAGACATCGTAGTTTAGGACTAGAACTTACAATCACAAGATGATATCAAACAAATCCAAACTTCTACATTGATATCGACGCCTTCTCAATCTAAGATACACATTCGTATTTTATTCCATATATAAAGACAAAAGAGGATTAATATTTACCTTTCCCTTTGTCATAAGACTTCTCAAAATGCTAATGAATTCCTTCAACCGGTATACAAATTACTGTTATGCTTAACTAATCATACAAGGATAACATACAATCTTATTTACCATGAAAACAATACTCCTTTTTCCAAGATAATATAGTAATCGAACATGGTTTAAGTCTTAACATTCAAGTAAGAAAAGATTGGAGAGACATTTCATTCTCTTCAACAACTATGAAACATATTACTTGATCATATCGGATGGATCTATACCTTAGTTTAGAGGAAAAATTCTTTATTTTAATGAAAGAATTCACAAGAAAGAATAATGAGCCCAATTCATTATACTATCAAATTGAAGGTTACAATACATTCTATTATTTGTTTTACAAGATATACATTTCACAAATTAAGCTAACAAAGATAAATATCAAATAATGGTTACTTGACTTGAGATGGTAAACTAGTTTGCATAAAATAATAACATTTTGCAAGGAAAATCCAATGATCCAAGAATAATTCAAACTACGTTTTTAAATTAATTATGTATTATGAATTATTTGCTAATAAATTATGCAATAATTCTCTTCCCTTAACCAACTTGAATCAAATCTAGATATATAGTACCCTCAACTAAACTCCAAAAGATATTTCAATACTAAGATAACATAATTAATCTCAAAGCCATTTCATAACTTAAGGATATACTAATTGTAGTATTTTAATATAGTGTTTAAAAAACAAGGATTATAGGTCTAATGAGGACTCACCTTTCAATTTACAAATGGAACCCTTAAGTATCTAAAACAGAGTTTTGACACCATGTATTATGTTGCAAGTACGAGCCTAACCGGTGTTGTCATTGATGTCAACATACTCCTATTGCATTGATGAAAAGGATTGGATGAGCTGTGTGTTGAGGATATTGAGAAAATTAGTCCTAACTAGGAACAGAGAAGAACAGTGAAGACAGTAAGGTAAAGATCCAAGACAAGATGACTATCAGAGGATGTGGTTCAAAGGGTTTGTAGATATGAGTCTTAAGATGATCCAGTAAAGATTTCAAAGGTCCGCATGAAGATCTGAAGAAGTTGTGGCTGCTCAAGTAAAACCGGTTCTAGCAGGAATTCAAAGGTGACAGAGTGACACAGATAGGTCTGGTGGGATCCGGAAATGCAATATCCTATTCTATAGATTTGGTGGAGTGTTTAGGAAGTCCATGCGAAGTGATAACTCAATTGGTTAGTGGTTTGGAGGTCTGTAAGCATCTATTCCATTGTGACAGTGATGACAGACTGTGTTCTTGAGGTTTCGGATGAAGAAGATAAGGATTTCAGTAAACAGATGAAGTATAGATATTCTTGGTGATTCAGGAAAGCTTATGGAGGTCTTTGGATCATGTCCAGTTCGTGTTGGTGGTCCGCATTAAAGTTTGAGCTCGCAATTGAAGAATAACTTTTAGATGATGGTGTTCTTCCTAAAGTTTGGCCGACCGGATGAATTACACATCTTGCGGATGTTCTTGTAGATGTTTTCTGACTTAGATGATTATTCCTAAGTCGATGTCTTGTATAAATAAGAAGTTGTAAAGTCATTTCAAAGTGTGTCTTGTGGAGATGAGAGTGTGTTAGCAAGGAAGAGAGCAAAAGGCAGAGCAGAAGTATTGGGCTTAAATGGAACTGATTTAGGCATGGTGAAGATGCTATTCTCCAGTTCAAGTATGTGATACTTATCATTTTGTAGATGGTGTGTCTCTTGTAGGTAGTGAGCCTCTTGTGAGCAGTGTGCTTGGGAAGTGAGCCCTAATTGGCATGTGCCATTTTGTTCTTTCTATTCTTCTAACAGAGAGTACAATCTTAGGTTAATCACCACGTGGTTTTTCCCTTAACCAGGTTTTCCATGTTAAAATCTTGGTGTCTTATGTGTTGATGTGTTTCTGCTCTTCATTTAATGCATTATGTTTCCATGATTGATTTATTAATAAGCTGCTAAATCACAAAGAGGATTTAAGTGTTTAATTGGAAGAAAGTTTTAGACAACTGATTCACCCCCCCTTTCAGTTGTCTATCCTAAATCTAACAATTGGTATTAGAGCCAAGTTCCTCTAAAAGGAGCTTAACTGCTTGAGGAGATCCAGGATGTCATCCTATAAGAAGGATAGTCCGAAGTTTGATGGAACCAATTTTAATCTTTGGAAAAGTCACATGTATTGTCACTTGCAATGTATGGGAATGCAGTACCGGACCATGGCTACAACAAAGTATACGTCTCCTCAGAATGGCCTGAAATCTGCAAGTGAAATTATAGATGCTGAAAATAATCTATGAACTAAAGAAGCCCTTCTAAGTGCCTTGTTTGATTCAGAGCTTACAAATGTTGTTGATCTACAAACTGCTTTTGAGATTTGGGAAAAACTGGAACTTCTGCATGAAGGAGACAAGTATGTTAAATGTGCAAGGCTACAGAGTTTGAAAGGGAAATTTGAAAATCTGAACATGAGAGAAGATGAAAATATCACTACATTTATGCCAAGAGTAAATGAGCTTGTTTGTGGCATTAGATGTGTTGGTGGAATCTTGGATGAAGATGAGATTGTTGGCAAAGTTCTCAGATCCCTTCCTGCTTCTTATAAAATCAAGGTTGCTGCCATTGAAGAATTCATAGCCCATTCAAATGTCACAAGAGATCAATTGGTTGGTAAATTGGCCACATTTGAAATGACCAAGTTTGGAGATGTCTCCCCCAAGACTGAATCTGCATTCAAAGCTAGTGCTTCTGTAAAAGGAAAACAAAGGTTTGATCAAGGAGAGAAATCCTCAAGGAAACTATCATGGTATGAAAAAGCAAGAAAAGACCTAGAAGAAGAAGAAGCTGAAACTGCTCATGTTGAAGCCCTTATTGCAAAAAGACTGCCAAGAGGATCCGGTAAGTATGAAGAGAAATTACCTTTTAAGTGTTTTAACTACAATAAGATTGGTCATTTTGCCTCAAAGTGTCCAGAAAGATTTTCAAGGCCAAATCCTAACAAATCAAGGTTCCAAAAGAATTGTTACTATGTTCATGAAGAGCATGATAATGAAGGAGTAACAGATGATGAATTAGAGACAGGAAACAAATCTGGAAGTGATTGGGTGTTTATTGCCATCAAGAAAGAAGATCCAATGCCCTATGAATTTGTCAATCATAAAGTTGTAGAAAGAGCTCTGGTTGCCCAAATTGAAGAAAAGGATGATTGGGTCATTGACAATGGATGCTCTCACCATATGACAGGTGAAAAAAATAAGTTCTTAGACTTGGAAAGGTATGAAGGAGGAGTGGTAAAGTTTGGTGATTATTCTGCTAGTAGAATCAGAGGTAGAGGAACTATTTCTTTTGATGGAAAGAACAAAACCGGTAATGTACTGTATGTTGAAGGATTGAAGCACAATCTTCTATGTTGGATAGTTGGTGGACAAAGGCTATGATCTCTGATTCAAGAATAGAAAATGCCAGATCTTTGAAAGTTCTGGAACAAAGATTGCATCTGGTACTCAGACAAAAGGTAATATCTTCCATTTAGTTGGTACTGGTAAAAGTTGTCTATTTGTGCAAATTGATCAGAGTTGGCTATGGCATAGGAGGATGTGTCATGTGAATTTTGATAATATCATCAAGATAAGCAACATTCAGGCTGTAAGAGATCTTCCAAAATTGGTGAAACCTACAAATAGCTTGTGCAAAGGATGTCAATTGGGGAAACAAAGCAAAGTCTCATTCAAACGCAAGGAACAATCTTCTACTGGACTATTGGACTTAGTTCATACTGATCTATGTGGTCCGGCAAGAATAAGGAGTGTGCAAGGTGATAGATACTTCATGTTATTAATTGATGACCATTCCCAGATGATGTGGGTTACTTTCCTGAAAGAGAAATCAGAAGCTCTTGAGAAATTCAAAATATTCAAGGCTATGGTAGAGAATGAAACTGGATTAAAATTAAAATGTCTGAGGTCTGATAGAGGTGGAGAATTCACATCCGGTGAGTTCATAGAATTCTATGAGAAACATGGAATAAAGAGACAGTTGTCTGCTCCTAGGAATCCACAATAGAATAGAGTAGTGGAGAGAAAGAATTGGACCATCCAGGAAGCATCTAGGACCATGATGATGGAAGCAAATGTTCCTCAGATCTATTGGAGAGAAGTTGTCAGCACTGTAGTCTATACTCTCAATCGAGTTCAAATCAGAAGCCATACCAGTAAGAATCCTTATGAACTTTGGTTTGGCATCACTCCTACTGTGAGGTATTTTAGAGTCTTTGGTAGCAAATGTTACATTAAAAGAGATGAAGATCTAGGCAAGTTTGATGCTAGAAGTGATGAAGGAATATTCTTGGGTTACTCTACTCAAAGCAAAGCATACCGGTGTTATAACAAGAGACTGAGAAAGATTATAGAAAGTACAAATGTGAAGGTTGATGAAGGAATTGAAAAACCTTCAAGGTTTTATGAGTATGATGAAGATGATCAGAATGGTGTTCTGATTCAAGGAGCCCAAGCCCCTTCTAAAATTTAGATTTAAACTGATCCGATAAATCAAGAAAAAGAGATGAGTTATAATGAGCTTGATCAAGAATTAGAAGTGCAAGAAACTCCCAAAGTTCCCAGGTATGTAAGACTAAACCACTCTGAAGATCAGATCATAGGTGATAAAAGCAAAGGTGTACAAACAAGAAGGAGGATTGCTCAAGACTCAGATGAATATTGTCTGATTTCAAAGATTGAACCTAAGACAGTGAATGAAGCTTGCAATCATGAAAACTAGACTAAAGCAATGGAGGAAGAGCTTATGCAAATTGAGAAAAATCACACTTGGGATCTTGTTCCCAGACCTAGAAATAAGAATGTGATTGGAACTAAATGGGTCTTCTGGAACAAACTGAATGAAGTTGGTGAAGTAATCAGAAATAAAGCCAGATTGGTCTGCAAGGGTTACTCTCAAATAGAAGGAGTTGATTTTGAAGAAACTTTTGCTCCGGTGGCAAGAATTGAAGCAGTCAGATTATTTCTTGCTTTTGTTGCCTTCAAGGATTTCAAAGTGTATCAAATGGATGTCAAGTCTGCCTTCCTGAATGGTGACTTGGAAGAAGAAGTGTACATTGAGCAACTGGATGGATTTCAATTGTCTGATCATGGTGATATGGTCTGCAAGTTGAAGAAAGCACTGTATGGACTCAAGCAAGCCCCAAGAGCCTGCTATGAAAGATTGGATAAGCATCTTTTGAAGATTGGTTTTAACAAAGGTACTGCTGACAGTAAATTATACTTCAAAATTGATCATGAAAATATCTTGATTGTTGAAGTATTTGTTGATGATATCATTTTTGGAGGAAGAGATAGTATGTGCAAAACCTTTGCAAATCAAATGAAAAGTGAATTTGAGATGTCCATGCTTGGGGAAATGAAATTTCTCCTTGGGTCTACAAATCTCTCAAACTAAGAAATGAACCTTCATTTCTCAGACCAAATATGTGAAAGAATTGTTGAAGAAATTTGGGATGGAAGAGTCAAAACCAATGAGTACTCCCATGGCAACCGCATGTAAATTGAGAAAAGATGATGACTCTCCTAAGACTGATAAGAAAAAGTACAGGTCAATGATTGGAGGATTGTTGTACCTCACTCAAACTAGACCTGATATTATGAATGTTGTTGGTCTTGTTGCTACATTCCAAGCTGATCCTAGAGAATCTCATGTCATGGCAATCAAGAGGAATTTTAGATATCTAAAAGGGATAGTTGAGTATGGTTTGTGGTATCCTAGAGATCATAATTTCTCTCTTCATGCATATACAGATGCGGATTGGGTAGGAGATATGGATGACCGAAAGAGTACCAGTGGTGGAGCATTCTTTTTGGGGAAGAGATTGGTTTCTTGGATGAGCAAGAAACAAGAGGCAATATCTTTGTCCACTGCAGAAGCAGAATATATTGCAGCAGCAGGTAGTTGCACTCAAGTTTTGTGGATGAAGCAAATGTTAAGAGACATCAGAGTGGAGTATCAGGAACCTATCATAATCTTCTGTGATAACTCAAGTGCAATAAATATATCTAAGAATCTGGTGTTGCATTCAAAGACTAAGCATATATATCAAGTTTCACTTTCTGAGAGAGCAAGTGAACAAGAATGAAGTCAGATTGGAGTTTGTGCCTACCAAGGATTAGATTACAGATATCTTTCCTAAACCTCTACCTAAGGACTCTTTTGAGTATCTCAAGGAGAAGTTAGGGGTTATTACCCCTCCGGTGATGAACTAAGGTGCATTGATGTGCATCAATCCAATGGATATCACAATCATATCTTGTGGTCCGGATTGATGATGGGGACCTGCTACTTAGGGGGAGCAACAGGTATGATTCTGAAATGGTGGAATTACAAGTATGTGCCCTTTGCCATTGATGTCAAAGGGGGAGAGAAGACATGTGAAAAACAAGTGGTGGCTGATCAAAGGGGGAGCAGTAAAGAAAGAGAAGACAAGTGAATGGTTGTTGGTGATAGGGAGAGTTGTGTCAGTAAAGAAAAGTTCTTGTCTTGATGGTCAAAATAGTTTTTCACATCATATGTTGCCATCAATGACAAAGAGGGAGACTGTTGCAAGTATGAGCCTAACCGGTGTTGTCATTGATGTCAACATACTCCTATTGCATTGATGAAAAGGATTGGATGAGTTGTGTGCTGAGGATATTGAGAAAATTAGTCCTAATCAGGAATAGAGAAGAACAGTGAAGACAGTAAGGTAAAGATCCAAGACAAGATGATTATCAGAGGATGTAGTTCACAGGATTTGTAGATATGAGTCTTAAGATGATCCAATAAAGATTTTAGAGGTCCGCATGAAGATCTAAAGAAGTTGTGTCCGCTCAAGTAAAACTAGTTCCGGCAGGAGTTTAGAGGTGACAGAGTGACACAGATAGGTCTGGTGGGATCAAGAAATGCAATATCCTATTCTACGGATTTGGTGGAGTGTTTAAGAAGTCCATACAAAGTGATAACTCAATTGGTTAGTGGTTTGGAGGTCTGCAAGCATCTATTCCATTGTGACAATGATGACAGACTGTGTTCTTGAGGTTCCGGATGAAGAAGATAAGGATTTCAGTAAATAGATGAAGTATGCATGTTCTTGGTGATTCAGGAAATCTTGTGGAGGTCTTTGGATCGTGTCTAGTTCATGTTGGTGGTCCGCATTAGAGTTTGAGCTCGCAATTGAAGAATAACTTCCGGATGATGGTGTTCTTCCTAAAGTTTGACCGACCAGATGAATTACAAATCTTGCAGATGTTCTTGTAGATATTTGTCGACTTAGATGATTATTCCTAAGTCGATGTCTTGTATAAATAAGAAGTTGTAAAGTCATTTCAAAGTGTGTCTTGTGGAGATGAGAGTGTGTTAGCAAGGAAGAGAGCGAAAGGCAGAGCAGAAGTATTGGGCTTAAATGGAACTGATTCAGGCATGGTGAAGATGATATTCTCCAGTTCAAGTATGTGATACTTATAATTTTGTAGACAGTGTGTCTCTTGTAGGCAGTGAGCCTCTTGTGAGTAGTGTGCTCAGGTAGTGAGCCCTAATTGGCATGTGCCATTTTATTCTTTCTATTCTTCTAACAGAGAATAGAATCTTGGGTTAATCACCCCGTGGTTTTTCCCTTCACCGGGTTTTCCACGTCAAAATCTTGGTGTCTTATGTGTTGATGTGTTTCTGCTCTTGATTTAATGCATTATGTTTCCACGATTGATTTATTAATAAGCTGCTAAATCACAAAGAGGATTTAAGTGTTTAATTGGAAGAAAGTTTTAGACAACTGATTTACACCCCCCCTCTCAGTTGTCTATCCTGAATCTAACAGTATTCATCATCTATGAAACTTTCTATAGGAGGAAAGATTCTAAATCAATCTAAATAAATCTACTGATAAGACTACCTTAGTGGAATCTCTAACAACTCTGACAATTAAGGAATTATAATTAAGGAAAGTCTGACAAAACAAGGTTTCTTAATGCATTACCATGATGTCCTACTAATATTAACCAATTCTTCTTCTCCTTGAAAAGAGATAGACTAGTTCTAAAAAAATAATCACATATAATTATGATTTTGTGTAAACTTAGTAAGAATTGACCCTAAAAGAAAATAAGTAACAAGATTCATCAAGTTACGTATCTACAAGACTAGCATGCCTCAATCTAAATTCTAAATCAGCCTTAGAAGACTATAAACACAATGCTACAAGAAGCATTAACATTGTGGCTCATTCCATTCAAGGATTTCAAAGACACAACAAGGTACTTTCAAGTAAAAGAAGAAGCATATACAAAGCTCTTGGGCTGAACCAAAACTCACAAATGGATACAACGGGGAATAGTTATCAGTCAAAGCATGATGGAAGGAATTTGACAAGTTTAAAAGTTGTATTGCTCGATGGACATGACTGCCAAAGAAGTACATGCAATTATTTTGAAGGACTACAAATAGAGGAGTGGCATTTTAAAGTATAGGCTGCAACATTCTATTTATATTGTCACCCACTATGATTCCTCATCTAGAATTTTGGTAATTCTAGAGTTTAAGTTTTAGAAATTTGCTAAACTTGATCAATTTAAATACATTTCAAATGAATGCAAGCGGAGTGGAAGTGTATGGAAGCTTAGGTAACATGCATGCTACAAGGAAATGTGATATAAGGCACACGAGTTGTTTAGGCAGAATACCTCATGAAATGTCATCTTATGGTAAGCAATGATTGTAGGATATGCACAATAATGATTTATTGAAAAAGGCTTTAGAAACTTTCAAGAAAATGCAAGGTGAATTTTTAAAAAATGGTTCACATGAGAGTGAAAGCGCAAGAATGAAATAGAATACAAATAAAGTATTTACACAATGGCATGCGGTACTAGAATAAGGTTTGACTTTATCACTGTTTCCAAAACTGATGCTCAAGGATGGCATAATAATAGTTTGGCGGAACATTGAGAGGTGTTGAAAATGCAAGTAAGAGAGACACTAATAAGACACCTTTGACATGACGAAATAAAACTTATCTCTAAGATTTCGCAGAGAAAATCTGAATAGAGAATAAAACATTTCCACATTTAAACCACCAACTCCTTCAATCCTTAGAGGCGTAGAAAGATTTCTCAGAGGGTTGGTGAATTCAAAGATTGTAGGATATAAACAAAATGGTTTTTGGAAGAATGCACTCAAATCTGCATTGCACCCATGCAGGTAGGAGATAGGATCCATGCATACTTCAATTACATGAGTAACCCTCTATACATTCCAGTTGTTGTAGTTAAACAAGGGTGTCCAGCCAACACTCTTATAGCATTATCTAACCACAAGTTGCCATGTCTTGATGTTAAATTGCCATGGTGGCATTAAAAAGGAAACAAAAAGAAAGATAGTTTTCTTAAAGATATTAGTGTGCCAAGATGAGAGCATAGAAATGTATATGAACAGTTTAACAGAATGTCTCAAATATGATCAGAGGAATACCTGGCAGCCAACAAGGCGGTAGAGTAGTTGTTGCAAGGTAGACCACTATTCTAAGAGATTCTTAGTATCCAAGTCTCGCATCCTACTATGACTCTTCTCCTGTCCATTAGTTGGCCTTGTTGATAAGCTCTTTGCTTCTACATTACACTTTCAAACTCTGAAGCCTTTTGACATTCTTCCAAGGATAATGCATATGTACCAACCCCTGTCGAACAATCCCCAACCCAAAAAAAATATAGGACTTCCCTCCGTTTTATGAGAAAATCCTCCAGGAATATAACTGACAAATACGGAAGAATAATAATAATCTTTGCAATAACATGCCGATCTTATTGCTGTTGTGTATGTCAATTTTCTAATTTAAGACTAGAGTGAGGTTTACTGACATGGAATGGCAATTAAAGGCAAGGAGAAAATGAGAGCAAATTTAATGTTTCAAATAAGTTATAAAATATCTCTAAAAGAATGTCTCAAGGAGTTGTCATTACCCGGGATAAAAGGAATAGAAGCTAAAATATTCTTCAGTTGCTTCATAGATTCATAACAAAGGATATATAGAGAATAAATGAAATAGATAGTTTAATCATCCCAAAAATTGACATTAGATTGAGGGATTTCATATCCTATTTCTATCCCTTACCGGTTGACTCTTCCAGTCTTTTCCCATCTTAATGAATAATTTACTGGTATGAAAATTATAGCTATTTCTTCTCATTATAGAATCAAAAGGTAGACAGATGCCAGTTAAGATATGCATAGGAAATAATACTGAAAATAGAGGTAGTTGGTTCCAAGGATGAGAAAGTGTACATAAAACATGCCCACTATTCAATGAGGGAAAAAGGGGCTTGTACCTAATCCATGAAACACATAAAACTATATAGACAGAAGGATTGAAATTGCTTACACTAGCAATGAATAAACATGTCTATCTATGCCTTACAACTAGTTTATGAACTTATAGAAACTTCATGAGCCTTTCCAAAAGAAAACTTACCCCATGTCATTCAATGTCAAGAAACTTATCTATCCATAAGAAGATTAGCAAAACTGAAGGCAATATAATAGCAGAATATCCAAAAGTATCAGATCAAATATCACCAAATGATCATAATAGTGTAAAATATATTACAGGAGATATTGCGCATACCAGGAGGATATCACAGAAAGCATTCATTGTGCTCACTTAAACCTGTAAATATCCCTATTATTTTATTGTCATCTCTAGATTCAAAGCCAACTACCTACACATCCACAATGAGAATGGAGGGGCACTACAGAGTAGAGTCGTTAGGTTATATTTCAGGTATCTCAGAACTGAGTGTAGCTACAAGGTGAGATACAAAAACATTCCAAAGTGCCTAGAAGCAGATTTAGAGTATTGCAAAGGTTTGTTACAAGAATTTCACAACACTACACATGATCACATCATGACACAAAAGTGATTCTACTAGTCAAGCGTCAGTAAAAAATTAGCCTCATCTTCATATATGGACTAGGTCCATTTTTATTCTTGTTGTAGGGATGCATGGTCCTTATTGGTGTTTATCTATTATTGACACCCTCTGACTAGTAGAGCCATAAGCACAATGAAAGAATGAAATCACAAAAAAATGAGAAATGAGAAAAAAGTGACTTAGGACTAGTCACAACATGGAAATATGCCCCCAAGACAACCTCCACAACGTTATGCCCCCAAGACACCACACACAACAATTAGCATTAAAAGAAGAGTAGAAGAATAGAGAAACAAATAGAAGAGATGTCACAATAGAGGCAGTCTCCTTGTATCCTTGACCTTACAAGAGTATCAAGGGTCATCCAAGGAGACCTAAACAAATATTTAACACTACACAAGGAACACAACACAACATAAATGCCTAGGAGGAGGCCACCCTTGAAAGAAACTTGAAGAAGTGTTACATCAAGTGTGGCTCAATGAGGGAGAAATACTTACCTGCTAGTCGTTGTCCTTAATCACATCATCTTCATCCCAATCTTGATCTTCATCTTTGTTTACTATCAAGGGTTCATGATTTTCCACATTCTTTGATGATTTTATGATTTTGTGATAGATAACTTTTCTCTTGAAGGTTTTCTCCCAATTCTTGTAAGGATGGTGGAGGAGGAACCTTCGCAAAAATTCCCTTTCCTTTCGGTCGAGGTGGTGTTGGAGTACCTTGAACCATGATCACCAGTTTGAAGCGAGGAGGTGCATTAGGTGCCTCATGCACAATGATTTTAGGAACATTAGTACACTTATCCACTATCCCCTTAATGATTGGAATAAGTCTATTAATGATGATTGAATTAACTTTGTTTTCACTTTGAAATTAATCTCAACATCCATCCCCAAAGGATTTAATGTGAGAGACCTTTCTTCATCCACTAATGCTTCATATTTTAAAGGGAGAGCATTGGAACGAAGAGAAGGTAAAGTGTTGTTAAGAGAATTATTGATGATTGTATCTTTAGTGATGTCCAAGGGGTTTGAACATGCAACCAAAGGAGAACTATCCATGGTCTTCACATCTTTAGAGATATCCAAGGTACATGGACATTCAACCAAAGGAGGAAGATCAAGGGTCTTCACTTCCTTAGTGATATCTAATGTACTTGAACATTCTATCAAAAGCAAGATATCAATAGGATGAGCCATAGAAGCCTCATGTATTACGCTATTAATAAAAGATTTAAGATTATTAGATGAATGCCCATTAGCTATCCATGGATGATCCTTTGTAGGAGGAGGTTCTTCATTCACTAATGCTTCATCCTTTGAGGGGAGAGTATTAGAATGAAGGGAGGGTATGGTGATGTTCAGGAATGTGTCAATGATTTCATCCTCTTGCGCCAAAATGTCCTCATAAGTGGGAACACTTTTGGGAGAGGGATCCAAATCATGGGGTTGAAATAGGAAAAGCTAGGTCACCATCACATGTATTAGAGAGTAGATCCATGGAATTATCATGACTTGTAGTAGAAGTAAAAGAAGAACCACCACGATCATCTTTCTCATGACTATTCATGGAGATGAACTCAGTGAGATTTTCTAATATCAAAGGATATACGCTCATGATTGTTGTGAAGCTATTAAAATCAGATATATAACAAAGGATTTCATATGTGGAACACATAGATACATCAATATCATGCATGGATGCTATGTGATCTAAAACATGAGGATGCATATTAGTGAATTTTGTGAAAGTTTCAAAGTCTATAATATAAGCAAACAAAGATTCCAAAGATGAATAACAAGAAGTATCCATAATGAAATGAGAATGTGATATGGAACCATAATGTATAATTAGATTTATACATTAATCGAGTATCACCAATAGGAGAGACATTTTTACACCAAAGCAATAGTTTGAGGAAACCAGGTTTTTGAAGCTTTTTGCAAAGATAAAAAACACACTAGTGTCACTACAAACAAAGTGATTATGATGTTAAAGGTGTTGCACAAAAATGTAATACAAGCAACTTTAAGATTTCTTGCAAGGATATGTAAAAGAGATGTCGAACTTCTTATGTTGCAATACACAATGTGTAAATACAAATGTATGAATTTTCAAATCTATGATGTGAAATGACACAAAATTTTCAAATCAAGGATGTGAAATAATGCAAGATTATTATGCAAAATCAGATTTAATGAATATTTGTTGTCACTAATATGATCATGCAAGAGAATTTTTGAAACCCTAATGCAAAATTTTACCATTTAATACAACCTTTCTGAATGCCTAAATATGTACATTTTTCAAATTTATGCAAGATTTTCAAATGAATATTGATAATACAAGATCTGATTTTATCAGTTAGTAAGATGCAAATGCTCGAAGCTATGGGTTCACCAAAATGTTTAAGTGTGAAAAAGGAAAATGATGACAACTAGCATACACACTAGATCAAACCCTCTTTCATAATAACATTCAAGGATAAGACCAAGCCAAATCACAACCAAATGGAGGTGGACTTAGCTATAGATCTTATACTCAGGAGTGCTATAGAAAGATCTGATTTAAGCAAGTCCTTTTATCAAACCCTAGGTCAATAATGCACTAAACCATAGTTCTATGATGATCTGATTATAACAAAAGATGTATAGAAAATCTCCAGAAACCAATTGCATAGAGAGGATCAAGAAAATGATAGAACTTGTGTCTCGAAAGTAGAGGTGTCAGAGGACTATTTTGGGATCGCCCAAGTGCTAGATGGTTGAATCCATAGAAATTGCAAACTAGAGAAATGTTGTAGAGACTGCCCTAATGCTAGATATGAAGTCAGTAGGGGTAGAAAGACTAGGGTGCCACAACCCAAGTCTTGCACAGAGGAATATTCCATAACTCCTGTCAGATCCTGAAACCCCGACCTTTGCTCAGTCTTCCTATATCTTCATATTTCTCAAATCTCACTCCTGTAACCTGCACACAAGAAGAAGAGAAGGGGTTTGGGGGTTATGGTGCTTAGGGACTTACCTCAGTCAAATCCTAGGATAGCATTCAATCTTCCCAACACCATTGATAGATAAAGAGAGTGTGCCCTGACAGGGAAGAGGCTAAACATAATAACAATATGATGAATCAAATGATAATAAACAATATGATGAATCAAATGATAATAAACAATAATGATATCACCTATGTGATAAAACCCTTAGGAAGATGAAGGATCTTCAACTCATAAGGAGAGATAGATGATAACTTCAAACTTGCAACAACACACACAATGACAACACAAATCTACTCTAGAATCACAATGATTGCTTTGAATGCTCTTTACTCCAATGCTTCAAGTTAGCTATCTCTATCTAGGTTCATAATGAATTCAAAAACACACTTATATATGCTTTCCCACTAACATTCATCAAATTAAACCAAAAGAGTTGACAAAGAGAAACCTTTTGAAAGGTCATAGGCTAACATAAAGTTATTTTAGCCCCAACCAACCAAGGAAGACTTGGGCGGAGGTGCCCAAGTCTTTGAGCCACTTTTAGGTCTGGGATAAGGTAAAACATGGGCCCTTTATTCCCAATTTACATTGGTTTTGAGTAATTTTGCATCATGATGATCATTTAGCATGAATAATGTAATCACAAGGACCTATGAGCTAAAAAAGGAGGTAAAAAGGCATGTGGCCACTTTTTACTCCATAACACCTTCTTCCCTTTTGGCTATAAATGGAAGCATTTCTATGATCAGTTTACATTAGCTCCCACCATGGGTACAATACAGAGTATTCTCATACCTATTTTTCCCTTTTTGTCCTATGTTTCCCAAAGTGGCATGCCCCTGTTCTCTTGGCTTCAATTTTTTCCATTCCGAATTAAGAACATGGAGAGCATTGCTTGGGGAATGGATGGTTTAGGGAAGAAACTAAGTATGAGACAGAAACAACAAAAATGCTCCCACTGGTTCACCTATTGATAGTGTCATTCTGGTGAGGGAGTGTTTAAACTGCTTAGGGACTCTGATTGCATGTGGTTGCTTGGTTGAAGTAGAGAAACTTGTTGAAATTCCAACAACCTCAGCCAAGTTTCAGAGTCAGATGCTTAGGCAGAGAGGCATCATTACACTCTCTCCTCTTTTCTAGGCTAGATGGCACTCATCAAAGGGATAGTTGTAACAGTAGAATAATATCACTTTCCGATGGTCTAGTTGGTGATGAAGAATTGAGAGTTTATTGGCAAAACCAAGAAGCCGCATGCTTGAATGATGGTGACTCATGCAGTAGCTTCCTTTAAGGATTAAATATGATTGCTTCTTGATCTAACCATTGATTGTTACCTCAATGGTTCCAGAGGCTTTGACACATGGCATCCTAAAATTTAAAGATGGGGATTCATGGGGACAACCCAACGACCCATGCTTTAGGAGTACATATAAAATAAAAAGGTAGTTATCTTGACTTGCCTGAAGGGTTTTTTAATCATGCTCATATTCTCTCAAATAACTTAATGTTGTTAGAGGGAATCTTGATGCATTGTAAGAGCCCCTTATATTATAAAAGGGTGGTGCTCTTTTTCTTAAGGGGTTCTGGAAAATTTGAAAGGGGCTATGTAAAGGGAAAATAGGTTAGGTTTGTTGTAGGATATCTAACCTTTATTTGTAAGTCATTTGTGACAACATTGTAGTATCACGAGTTATGTAGATATGAATACATACTAATATGTAATTGTCTCCATTTTTTAAATGTAATGCTCTTTTAATGAAATAATAAAAGATTGTAGAGTTTATCATACACATTTGTTGTACCGAGTCTTTCTTCTAGTCTGCTTTATGTTCAAGGAATGATGTAAATGCTTACTTGAGAAATGTAGGAATATTACATTTTCAATTGGATTACTAAGTATGGTTGCATTGTAGGCTTTAGGAGGTCTTACTATTACTAGGTGATAATATTTTACTGACCATCAGGTATATGTTTAAATGTTGTGATACATTCATAACATTGTGACTTTGTTACCCATGATAGGCACCAGTTATCTTTTACAAATCTCCATTTCCAGGATCCCATTCTTAAATGATAAATTTCAAATCATTAGCAATTTATTTATAAGTATTTATTAAGCTTCATATCATAGCTTGAAGGATTACAAAGAATAGGACATCCCTATGATTAGTTATACAAATCTTTGCTACCTTATATGAAGCCCCTCATCTGCTAGGCACTATATTTTAACTCTAGTATTAAACTGTGTTTAGTTCCATTAAAAGGGAGACCCACCTAGGCATTACAGAGCCTGAAGAGCAGGAGAGAAAAGTGTGAAACAAAATCTCCCATTCTTTGGCCAAGCTTCACTAATTTTGATCATAAAGGTTTCCCACCTTTTAGAAATTAGTGGGTACAGTTTGGTGGACCAATAGATTGGTGACTCTATTAGGGACTTTAGAGGTCATCCATTGGATAGGGTCGCTTTAAATTTTAACTAGCATTTTGGAAACTATCCAATCACTTTGTTTCTTTCATACCATTTGTTTTACTATTCTATTTTAGGGTGTGGGAGTGAGTGTGATCTCTTGTTCAGTCCCCGAGGTGTGTGGTGACTCCGCATTTTAGAAAGAACTTGATTACCATTTTCCTACTTAACAATGGATGAGAGAAGACCATTGCACAACAACCTGAACAAGAAGTTGGTGACAAAAGCTAAGGACAAAGAACAAACTACCTAGAAATTGAAGGATAAAGGTGAGTCATCTAATCCTCATGTTGAAGTTGAATGTCCTATAGTTAAAGAAAGATTAGTAGGTTATGAAAGTGACACCTCAACAAATAAACTTAACACATCAAAGGAAAAAGAAAGATGGCTTCTCTTAAAACAAGAAAGATTAGAAAGAGAAGTACAAAGAGAGGTTGCCCTGAAAAGATATTATGATGCCTTAAGACCCAGAAGTCCCCCCTCAGTGACAAATGTAACAGTTAATCTAGGGTCATCTAAAACACCAATAGCATAACCTCATGATGTGACCAGTCTTGAGGATTGGTTTGATGGTTGTTATCACGGTCAAGATGGTGAAGATCCTAGGATAACCATGGAAGAAGAAAATGAAAGGAGAAAAAGAGGGGAGATACCAAGGAGACCTGATACCCCTAGGAGTCAAGGTTCTATTAGAGAAATTGACATCCTTAGGGAAGAGGTAGCTAGATTAGAGGCAGAAAAGAAAGTTAGTGAATTAAGAAGAAGGATTGATATGGCTAATAATATAGGCCATATAAATACCATGTGGGAAATGAAAACCTAAATGTTGGATTTCAAAATAATCACAGAGCCAATCAAGGATTAGATCAGAGGTATCAAAATAATCCATGTGATAACCAACCAAACTTTTTCAGACCACCTCTTAACCTAGCTAGATATAGGCAACTAAATTTTGTTGGGATCCCTAGTTTTCCAAACCTTGTTCTAAACGAAATCATAACCATATTAGTGAAGTTGTTGGGAAATAATGTTGTTTCAAGAGAATAACATTTGAGATATTTTGATAATTTAATGCATGACTTTGAGGTGGAAGATGAGGATGTACTAATGAACCTATTTGTGCAATCCCTAGATGAGACTACCAGAGAATGGTACAAGAGTTTACCAGAAAATAGCATTAATTCATGGAGGGATTTCCAAAACATGTTTAAAGAACATTATGGAGACAACTTTGATACAAGGTTTACAATAAATGAGTTCGCAAGTATCACTGAAGGAGTAAATGAACCAGTATCAGAGTTTAATAATAGATTTATTAAAGTATTAGCAAAGATACCTCCTCATCTAAGACCCAATGAATATATGTGTTTGGTTTTATACAGTAATGCTTATGATAGCAAAATGGAATTTTTTTTAAGGGACAAAAATCCTCAGACACTCAGAGATGCATACAAGCTTACTTCAAATATTGAAAGTAACAAGAAAGCTTCAAGGAGATTTCATAAAAGGAGTGATAAAAAAATTTATACCTCAGGATAGAGGTCAAGGTAATAGGGCTCCTATCACTGATGAGTGTGAGAAACTATGGAAGGCTATCAAAGAAAAAAAAATTTACATGGCAAGGAATGATAAGGGATCCTCTAATGATAGGCATGTCTTTGTAAGATAGGAAAGAATGCCAAGACTTTTAGATCAACCTTACAACACAAATTGACAAAATGGGAGGCCAGTCCCTCCAAATAATAGGAAAAATCCTAATAGAGACACCCCTAATCCTCTAAGAAAAGAGGTGTGTATTATTGAGGATAACCTATGGTTCCTAATTTGTCAAGCCCCTTATTCCCCTTCCTTATGTGCCATTGCTAGGTCTATTGCAGATTCAGAAGGTCCCTATGATGAATGCAGTGATGTAGATGACCAAGAGGACCAGAGTATAAATATGATTTTGGCCGATAATTTCATATGTGAAGATGATGATACATCCAATGAGGAGCTGTACCGAGGGATGATTTTGAGAAGAGGAGGAAACTTGAAAATTGTCTTAAGCATAAACTTTTCATTGATGATAATAAGGATGATCACCATGTTTTTCAGCTAGATTCTAGAAATCCTAAGGTTTGATTAAGCAAGCCTACTGAAGAGGAGATTAAATCCTTGATTGCTATCAAGATTGCTTAGGTTAGGAGTGATTACAACCTGAGAAGCAAGAGGATTTAGGGGGAGAGTAGTATTTTAGGGAATGCAAGCAGTATTTTTATTAAAGAAGATCAGAGTGTCCCTAATCTCTAGAAGAGTGTGAATATTTATAAAGAAGTATTAGTGAAAGCTAATCCACATCAAAAGGCCAAAGAAACCAAAGGGAATAATACTGATAAAAAAAGAAATGAAGAGGTCTACCCAAGGAAAGAAGAGAAAAGTATTCCTTAGGTCCTTGTCACACCTCATGGCACCGTCCAATACAATCCTTTGCCAAGGCATATCCCCCTAGATATGACCCATATCCTTAGTCAAATTAGGGTAACTATTCCCTTGCTAGAAATGATGAGAATACTAGAACATAAGGACAGGGCATTGGCCATCATTGATGATACAATACCAAGCCAATTAGAAGCTCAAATTAAAAGTAATGGAAGATCAATTAAAGAAGGTACTACAGTTGATAAGGATAAGAAAGGGAATCCCAAAACACCAAAAGTATATTTGGGAACTACTATGCAAAAATTCCATTCTCAAGTTGATCCATTTTATGTCAATTTGCTTATAAAGGATAGACACTTGGATTGTATGATTGACTCTAGGGCTTCAACTAATATTATGCCTTTGGAGATTATGAAAGAGTTAGGTTTGACAGTTACAAAAGCATATGGGAAATGCTTCGCTATGGATTCAAGAGAGGTCCCTATCATTGGGGTGATTAAAATATTAGTTTCAAGTTGGCAACCTACCCTCAAAGGGATTACAAAATGAATATTACTATAGTAGACATCCCTCCTAGGTATGGAATGTTGTTGTCTAGAAAATGGGCTTCTATTGTTGGAGGAAGTATTCAGATGGCTTCATCCTATGCTATGATCCCTATAGGTGGGAAAGAGGTCGGACTTGATAGGGAGAAGAGGACCTCCTCAATTTTAGATGGTTTTGAAGACCAAAATGATCAAGTATGTTTTCTAGACATTGATATGGACAATTCTAGAGTAGAGGCAAATAATGTTGATTCGACAGAACAAAAGACTATAATTGAAGAGGTCAAAATGGCTTCTAAGAGTGATGAATTGTGGACAATGCAGTTTGATGGAGCATGTTCTAAAGAAGGCTTTGGAGCTGGTAATGTACTCGTTTCTCCTTTTGATAAGACATACAGATCATCATTCAAACTTGGTTTTGAATGTACTGATAATGTTGTTGAATATGAGGCACTTCTCATAGGGTTGAAACTAGCCATAAAGTATGGGATCAAAAAGTTGAAGGTCTTGGGAGATTCTGAAGTTGTGGTCTCTCAGATTTGATCCAAGTATGCCTCTAAGAACTTAAGGCTCAAACAATACATAAATCTTGTTTGGGACACAATTGAGGCCTTTGATGCCTTTTCAATTGATTGGGTAGAATGAACTGGGAATGTAATGGCTGATTTCTTGGCCAATATAGCTATCAAGTCAGAGGACTTAATATTAGCAGGGATTTCAAAGGTGGAGGTATTAACTAGACCTTCTATCCATAACATCTATCACTAGAAAGTCTTCAAGGATGATCAAGATTTATATAAATTCATGAACTCTATGGATAAATATCAAGGACAGGAAATTGACTTTCATAATTTTGTTGAAAAGATTGATGGGATGGATACCATCTCTGGCAATGAGGTCATCCAGCTAAAGACAAACATAATCCCAAGAGGATTGGTAGCTTTGGAGCAAGTATTTGATGGAGCAGACAGTCAAACTACTAATCCTGCACCTATGCACCAAGATGATTTAAAGGAGATAAACTTGGGAACTGAAGCCCAACCAAGGAATGTCTACATAGGTAAGACATTGAACCCTAAAATTAGATCCATGCTTATTCTTTTCTTAGGAAGCATAAAAGGGTTTTTTTCCTGGTCTTATGATGACCTCCAAGCATATAGGGAAGATTTGTTCCAACATGAAATTCCATTGAAACCAGATGCAAAACCTTTTAGGTAGAAATAGAGGCCTATAAACCCCACCCTAGCACCCAAAATGCAACAAGAATTAGCTAAACTCAGTGAGGGGAGTATTATCAAACCAATCAGACATTCAACTTGGGCATCAAATTTGGTCCCTGTCAAGAAAAAGAATGGTGATATTAGGCTTTGTGTTGATTTCAGAAACCTAAACATGTCATCATTAAAAGATAATTGCCCTTTTCCAAATATGGAGGCCATGTTACAGAAGGTGACTGGCTATGACCTTCTGTCTATAATGGATGGTTTTCCTGGCTATAACCAGGTAGTAGTGAAAGAGTCAAAATAATTTAAAACTGCTTTCACTACTCCATGGGGCACATACGTCTATGTTAGGATGCCTTTTGGGATGACTAATGTTGGTGCCACTTTTCAAAGGGCAATGGATGTATCTTTCTTTGATCTGATAAATATCATTACGGTGGTGTACCAGGATGACTTAACTGCTTTCTCTAAAAAGGAAGAGGATCATTGTAACCACTTAGAGAAAAATTTTGGGTAGTTGAGGGAAAATTATTGGGTCACATAGTCTCTAAGGATGGAATCAAAATTGACCCTGAGAGGGTAGCACTTATTGAAAGGATTCCTCAGCCTAAGACAGTCAAGGGGATTTAATCATTTTTTGGACAAATAAAATTCATTTGAAGATTTGTCCTAAACTTTGCAAAAATGACTAAATCAATCTCCAAGATGTTGAAAAAGGGATAGAGTTTGACTTGGGAATGTGAGGCAGTCACATCTTTCCATGATATTAAAGAATCAATTAAACAAGCCCATGTGTTGGCTTCCCCTGATTTTACTAAACCATTCCAAATGTTTTCTTTTACTTCTTTTCACACTGTAACAACAATGTTGTTACAAAAGAACAATAATGGTTTTGAACATCCTATCTCATTCTTTAGCAAATCACTCTAGGCTGTTGAATTAAAGTATGACCCCATGAAGAAACATGCATATGCATTGGTTAAGGCTGTAAAAAATTTTAGGCCTTACCTGGTGGGAGCTAAAATGATAGCTTATGTTCCACATGCTGTAGTAAAAGATATTCGTGTGTAGTAGGAGGTTACTAGAAGAAGATGCAGGTGGATTAATAAAGTCCAAGAGTTTAATATAGATATTCAGATCACCAAATTGGTTAGGGGTCAGGGATTAGCAAAACTTATGGCTAAATCAAATTTGGATGCTACTCAGCTAACTTGTGTAACTGATGTTCACTTGACACAAAAATGCAACTTGGAAAAATCAAGTTGGTACAAGGACATTGTATTTTATTCGAATCATTTAAATGTCCAGAGAATCTAAGTGATAATCAGAAAAGAACATTGAAGCTGTAGGCATTGAAATTTGTTATCTTAGAGTAAGATTTGTACTAGAATAATGGGGATGGTATTTTGCTAAAATGTTTGGATGACTCTACAATAGGCCAAGTCTTGAAAGATATGCATAATGGAAATTGTACAGGTCATTTTATGGACAAAACTACCACTCATAAAATCCTCAGAGCAGGATATTTACCTTGTTTACTAACACTTACAATTTGTTAAGGAAGTGTGAAGCATGACAAACATTCTCTGGTAAGTTAAGATGGTTTGGAGCTTTATCATTAAGGCCTCAAGTTGTAGAAGCCCCATTTCAGCAATGGGGAATAGATTTCATTGGTGAAATCTCTAAAAAGTCTAGTGGTGGTTTTAAGTGGATATTGGTTGCAACTGACTACTTTACCAAATGGATAGAAGCAATCCCAACTAGAAGAGATACTAGTAAAGTTGTTGTTGACTTCCTCATGGATCACATTATCTCAAGGTTTGGGGTGCCAAACAAGTTAATCACAGATAATGCCATGTGTTTCAGAACAGTTGAATTAATGGATCTTTGCACTAAATATGGAATTAATTTGTCCCATTTTTCACCATACCACTCACAAGGAAATGGCCAGGAAGAATCAAGCAACAAAAGTATGATGAAAATTGTCAAGAGGATGTTGGGGAAGAATAAAAAGGCTTGGGATTCAAAATTGAGATTGGCCTTGTGGGCAGACAGAATGACTATAAAGAAGTCTATAAGGAAATCACCTTATGAACTTGTATATGACGTGAATGCAAATATGCCTATCAATAATCTATTTCCTATATACAAGTTTATTTAGGAAAATTTTGAAGACCTAGAAGATGCCATGACAAGATGGATAAACCAATTGGTAGAATTGGATGAAACAACGAGAAAAGCACAAATGGTGAATGTCAAAAAACAACAGCAAGTGAAGTATCTATTTGACAAAAAGGCTAAGGATAGGAAATTTGAATATGGTGGCATGGTATTGGTCTAGAATGTAAGAGCACGGGACAAAGGGAAACATGGTAAGTTTGATTCCATGTGGTTAGGACTTTATATCATAATAAATGTCCATGGAGAAAATTTCTACTTCTTGAAAAGTTTGTCTGGAGAATTTCAAGAGTTGCCTATGCATAGACAATTCTTGAAATATTTTTTCTCTTGAGCTTATGCTCTTCTTTTCCATGCTCAGTAGTTAGGGTTTTCTTTTCCATGTGTTGTGTTGTGCAGTTATGGTTGTTGTTAACCCATAATGTATTGTTTTTGTTTCCGTCTTGTCTATTTGGTCTAGTCTGCATTCTGGAGTTTTCTGTTTTCTCACCACATTCCCCTCAAATGTGCATCCCCAAACAGAGCCACTATTAGAACCTACTATTTTCCCACGGTTTTAAGATCATTTCTTCAAAGCATCATCCTATGTCTAAAACCCTAAACCCTTTTTCTGATTCGCTTTAGCCTTATGTTTTGTTGTTGACCTTTTAGCTCGGTTGCCGATCATTTAAGTTATATTCTAAGCCTTAGTGTGTCATGTCTCATCAACCCCTTCATCTCAGGCTACCATTTCACATCTCGTTGACAATGGAAATATTAAAAGTATGCAACTCTTTAGTGCCGGGGTCAAATGTGGATTTGACACGTGGTAGCTTATCGCGAACCCACGAGACTCTGAAGGATGTACCTTGTTGAGGCCGCACTACTATGGAATGATGCCACCTGTTTGGTGGGTCCACGATCTTGCTAGAGTCAAAGATAGCAGAAGTCCAGCTATGTGAACTATGATTGGTCGCGTGCTACCGCGGTGGATGAGTTGTCAGAGCAGAGTCGACCCCACACTGTTGCAGTCTGTTGCCATGTATACCCTAGTTAGCTGAATGCTTACGAAGTATGAGGAATAGTGTGCTCCATGTGGATGGAAAGTGTGAGCCCACAGTGCTATAGTTTTGATACCTAATAGGGAGCGCAGGGACGCGAGATGGCGACACGTGGCAAAGTATCAATGATTTGACTTGAAAAGTTTTCTCTCTTGGTGCATTCTAGTTGGTTGAGGACTTTTGAATGCTCATGATGGATTTTTAAACTTACCTAGGTTATCTTGAATCATTGATCCTTCCACAATATACCCCACATCAACGGTTCATATTTGAATTTGAACTTGCCTGTTGTAGGTGGTCTAGTTGAGTACACGAGCAGTAATGTTAGAGTAGCTGTTGCACATCAATTTTTGCATAGATTTTAAAATTCTCATCTATGTTCTAGTAGTGGATAGAGCTTGTGAAGTAGGAGGGTTCCATTTGAGCATAAAGGATTATGATTTGACACCAGGGACATCTCACCAGCTGGTCTTGATCTTCAGTCATATTTGGGTAAGTAGATTGGACATTTGCTATCTGTGCGAGATATGTTTGTAGGCAAGTTTTGAGGAGCTATGAGTAGTCTGTACCTTTGTTTTCTACTTTGGGGGTTGTGATGTGATCTTTAGATATTTCCAGATAAGGATTAAGTGTACGGAGCTTACAGGTGCCTGAAATGGATTTATGGGAGTTGTTGGCAAGTGGGAAGTACTCAAGTGAAGAGCCTTCTTCCACCATTATCTCCCACCATGGGTACAATACAGAGTATTCCCATGCCTATTTTTCCCTTTTTGTCCTCTATTTCCCAAAGTGGCATGCCCCTGTTCTCTTGGCTTCAAATTTTTCCATTCCAAATTAAGAACATGGAGATCATTGCTTGGGGAATAGATGGTTTAGGGAAGAAATTGAGTATGAGGCAACAACATCAGTAGAAATGCTCCCACTGGTTCACCTGCTGATAGTGTCATTCTAGTGAGGGAGTGTTTAGACTGCTTAGGGACTCCAATTCCATGTAGTTGCTTGGCTGAAGCAAAGAAACTTGTTGAAATTCCAAAAACCTCAGCTAAGTTTCAGAGTCTGATGCTCAGGCAGAGAGGTGTCATTATGCCCTCTCACCTTTTATAGGCTAGATGGCACTCATCAAAGGGACAATTGTAATAGTGGAAGAATTGATCACATTCAGATGGTCTAGTTAGTGATGACCAATTGGGAGTTTATTGGCATAAACTAGGAAGCCACATGCTTGAATGATGGTGACTTCTGTGGAAGCTTCCTTTAAGGAGTAATTATGATTTCTTCTTGAACTAACTACATATGGTTACCTCAACGGCTCCAAGGGATCATGGGGACAACCCAACGGCCCATGCTTTGGGAGTACATATAAAATAAAAAAGGCAATTATCTTGAATTGTCTGAAGGTTTTTTGAATCTTGTTCACATTCTCTCAAATAATTGAATGTTGTTAGAGGGAATCTTGATGCATTGTTAGAGCCCCTTATATTATAAAAGGGTGGTGCTCTTTATTTTAAGGGGTTCTAGAAAATTTGAAAGGGGCTATGTAAAGGGAAAATAGGTTAGGTTTGTTGTAGGATATCAGACCTTTGTTTGTAAGTCATATGTGACAGCATTGTAATATCATGAGTTATGCAGATATGAATACATACTGCTATGCAACTGTCTCCTTTTTTGAAATGTAATGCTTTTTTAATGAAATAATCAAAGATTGTAGAGTTTATCATACACATTTGCTATACTGAGTCTTTCTTCTAGTACGCTTTCTGTTTAAGGAACGGTGTAAATGCTTGCTTGAGAAATGCAGGAATATTACATTTTCAACCGGATTACTATGTATGGTTGCATTGTAGGCTTTAGGAGGTATTACTATTGCTAGGTGATAGTATTTTACTAACCATCAGGTATATGTTTAAATGGTATGATACATGCATAACATTGTGACTTTGTTACCCATGATAGACACCAGTTATCTTTTACAAATCTCCATTCCCGGGATCCCAATCTTAAATGATAAATTTCAAATCATTAGCAAGTTATTTATAAGTATTTATTAAACTTCATATCAGAGCCTTGAAGGATTACAAAGAATAGGAAATCCTTGTGATTAGTTATACAAATCTTTGTTACCTTATATGGAGCCCCTCATCTTCTAGGCACTATATTTTAACTCTGTTATTAAACTGTGTTTAGTGCCATTAAAAGGGAGGCCCACCTAGGCATTGCAAAGCCTAAAGAACAAGGGGGGAAAGTGTGAAACAAAATCTCCCAGTCGTTGGCCAAGCTTCACTAATTTTGATCATAAAGGTTTCCCACCTTTTAGCAATTAGTGGTACAGTTTGGAGGACCAATAGGATTCAAGAACAATTTTAGAAAAACAAAAAAACATAGATTAACTTGCATAAAAAAAACTCATATAGACTTGCATTCATATTTCTTTTTGTAGTAATTAGATGATTTTTACTTTCCAAAGTTGGGAAAAGAACAAAAAAAATTGTTTGCATTCATATAGTTGCATACATCCAAAAAACACCAAAACAAAAAGGAAAACTTAGAACAACTAAACCCTTGGTTTCATCACAAGGTATTGCGAAACATTCACATACAAGAGAAAACCCTTGGTTTCATCACAAGGTAAATCCCACATATAACATCACAAGTCAAACCCTATGCCAACTCTAGGTAAACTTTGGTCAACACTCTACTTCTCCCCTAAGCATACGAATGTGCCCAGGAATTAGAGGGGAGTGGGTTAGGGTGATTCTTGAGGAGTCAAAAGAAATCAACCCTAGACCACAACTTAACCAAGAGAAAAAACATATCCTTAGGTTTGTGCAACAAGACAATCGAATACAACAATTACTTCAAGCCCATGAGGAAAGGTTACAATACACTAGTGATGAAATACAATTACTCCCACTGTTGTACATAACTCACAAACCCACACACAATACATAGATTGCAAATCCTCACAAGTTCTCAACTCAAACACAATATATGAAAAACAACAAACTCATTGTTTATTCATCTCAACAATTAAATGTAAGATTTCTGCAACAAAATATTATGTACATACACATTCATGGCCTCTCATGGCCTTACAAATCTAAAGGGAAAACTCTCCTCATTCCCCCACACTCACTCAACAAGCTTCTTTGCTTCACAAGCCCCTCACATGGGCTGAGATCTCGCAATCTTCCTCTTCAAAATATGCTCTGAGAAATCTAATATCTTTTTAAACTCTCTATCTGCCCCTTTTGGCAATCCATCTCCAGCATTTATTTCCCTCTCACATTTTTCTTCAAAAATCCCCAAAATATGCATTGGAAATCATTAATTTTGCCCAAGAATGGGCGCCCAACTCTTTCCCAAACATATATCTGCATATTCTATGTTTAGGTAGCCTTAAATGAGGCATTTTAAACTTCTATTAACTCCTCAGACGTTGTCTATATTCAAAGGGGTGTTTTTGCTATTTCAAGCAAATTTTGAAATTTTCATGAAATACTTCCTTCAAAACTCACCAAGAATATTTACTATTTTACCAAGTTGAATGAAAGGTATCAAATAATTACATTGATTTGATTAATTGATTTATGTTGCTAAAGAAAATTATTCGCAAAGAAATACATAATTTGACCCTTCTGAAGTGCTGGAATCGCTGCAAAATAGAAAATTATCTGTTTCTACCCATGTTGACTTTTCAATTTAAGATGAATATGAGATAAATAAAATCCACTAAACATTACCTTGTGAGGTTTCATATGTTGTTTGGAAAAAAAATCCAAATACATGACTTTGACTCTGCGTGCCAAGGTGCCAGAAAACTGCCTTTTTGCATAACTTTTACCTAGAAGCTCATTTTTGCATGAAAACTTGCCAGGATGCATGGAATGACATCCCCAAGGTCTCCACCAAGCCATTTTTATCCAGACTTCATAAAACTTGAGAAATTAAATTTCTCGTAAACTGCCAGCCTCGATTAGAGAATTTTAAATTTCATCTTAAAAGGTGAAAGATATGACCCTGATTCCTTTTGCACATTTTTCAAAATGCCTTCAAGAATATGCTTGTCAGAGGATTTGTCATGAAACTTCACCAATCGTTCAGAACAATTGTTTTCGTAAAGGCAGCCAGCTGTGCACGGACACCCAAAGTGCAGCAAAATTGAAACTTGCAATTTCTGATCATGAGAAGCCAAAAGAGAGCCAAAAACACACCAAAATTGAAAACCAAACCTCTAACTTATTTTTGTTAATATTGATCGCCAATCCACCCGGATGCTTCTGCATCAGCTAGGTTCATCAATGAACAGAATAGCTTACCCACTAGGCGTTGGAATCTAAGAAACCCAAACAAGAGATGCATCACAAGTGACCCTTTGAGTCATACAATTATGTCAACAACCACATCCATAGAAAGGGCCCATCAACTAAAAAACCACGCAAGGTCCCAGAATAGGCTAACTTCTCTCCATGATGTTCTGCTCCTGCGAGAACAAAACCACCCCTAGGTCTCGCTTCCACTTGACTGGGTTTTGCCACAAAAGCAAGAGTGACTTGGAGGTCACCCATGGCAAGGAGAGGGTTCATGCTTGAATCGAGGCTGAATCACCCGTGAGTTACATTTTGAGTAACACACACACAATTCATCACTAAGTCTAGGGATTGCAAGGTTATTGAGAACCTTGCAGATTGTACTAACCCACTATTCTTTAGATTCTTGACTTTAGTTGATAAGGGACCACCATTCTAGTGTGGAATTCATCTAATCCCGCATGTCCCACATCGGTGTCAATGACACTAATCCAATCATTAACCAATTTTGAGGCTAGAATGACTCCCTTATACTCGTACTTCATCTTGATGTAAGAGGTCATATATGTTTGTGAGAGACCTAGAAGTTTTTTTAAAATTAATTAACTAATTTTTTGTAATTTTTCTCAAAATAAAACATTTTGATCAATTAATCTAAAATGTAATTAAAATTGTTCAAGTATTCCTAATTCATGCCTTTTCACAATTAAATTGACCAAATTTGTGTGTTCTAGGAGTTAAAATCTTTAAAATGAGTGGTTCGATGTTTTCATGCATTTAGGAGTTCGGTCCTAGAATGTAGGATGTCATTTGGGTTTTGGAGCTAATGCACAATTTGTAAGAGGTTACATTCAACAAGGTGAGGTCAGGTTGTTGGTTGGAGTTCGAGTGCAGCCTATAGTTTGTAGTTGGCTGTTAACTATAATTTTTTTGGGTTTCTGAACTATAGTTGCATTTCAAACTCCAGTTGCAATTCACAAGAAATTGTAAATTACAAACAAGATGCAAATGTGTCAAAGTTTGGATGTACCTACAGTTTGCAGTTGGTTGCCAACTACAAAAAGTTTTGGGTTTCTAAATTGTGGCTAGATTTTAGACTCCAGTTTATTTGCAAGAAACTAGAAATTACAAACAAGATGTGAATGTCAGTTGGAGTTCGAATGTGATATGCACTTGGAAAGTATTTACAAACTAAAATAACTTTTAGTGATTAGAGATAATCATGGTAGGTTTATATCGGTAGTGGCACTCCCTCTAGGTATACAGACTAACCACTATGCCGAAGCTGCAGTTGCCTATCATTCTATTGCTCTAGCTCAAGCTATGGGTCATAGAAAAGTCTAGATTGAAGGTGATTCTATGAATATCATTAATTGTCTCAAGGGAAGCACTAAATCGAGTTGGTCCATAGAGACCTTGATAGTTGATACTATTAATTTATTAAATACTTTGAGGCTTTTTTTATTTCTCACATTTTTCGTGAGGGGAACAAGGTAGCAGATGTGTCCACCAACCTAGGGGTTCTAAGTGAAGCTAAGTTTATATGGGATGAATTGAATTTGATCCCTACTAATGCAAAGAACCTAATTTATAATGATAGTCGTAATAGTACGACTACCGAGAAGCTCTAAGGAGATCATCATGATCTTGAGTGGTTTGCAGAACCCTCCCATCCAAACTTTTCCGCCCACATGGATTGTGGGTGCCAATGTAATAATTTTTGCTATGCTTGTGTATTTCATTGCCTTCATCATTTGCAGAGAGAATACTTGCAGAGTGTGTAGCATTGTAAGTATGGGGGGTGACAGGAATAGGGTTGAACCTTTGTCCTATGAAGGTTTCAGGTAGAATCACAAGGTTTGGAACATCCTTGAGGGTGGTGGGTTAACGCCCTACATGGAAAAGCTTCACGGTGCGGATTCCAATGTCACAAACATGTTTGTGAAGGGGTATAAGAACAGGAAAGTGATGGCCTATGGCTGGGAGATGGCTATCACTAAGGATTTAATTGCCACAGTGTCAAGGCTCGCTACCAGTGGGAAGAAATTCTTAAGGGAAAGAAAGCCAAGCGAGGAAGCTCTCAATTGCTTCTTCAAAGGGAGTGAAAGGGAAAAGTTGGTGAAATTACAGACGGGAGGTTACAATCACCTTTCCATTAAACCTATCTGGGCGGAGGTTGTAGAAGCCATCATGCATTATGTAACCTGTGATGGAAGGTATGTTGCTATCTATTCCTACCACTTCAATTTACTTAATCATTTCAGGCATGGTTTGGCGGTGCCCTTTCCTTTCTACTTGTTTTCTTCATTGGAGTTTAGTTTGAAAGAGCACAATAGAAACCCTAGCCTCCTTGTTCTTCATGAGAGTCTCATTCTTCTCATTATGGAACATATGAAAATAAACACCCCTAAGAAATCGCTTAAGCATAAACCCACTTCCAAGAACAAGGGTAAGGTGGTCTCTAGTGAGGAGGATTCTAATTTCGAGGATGAGGACTGGCAAATGGAGGAAGAGGATGAGGAAACTGAGGAGGAAACCTCAAAAAAGAAGAAAAAAACTCAGAAGAGGGAGGTTTCTATTTCCTAGTCGGAAGGGTTTGAGACTGGTAATGATACTGACTCCTCTGTTAAAGAAATTTCTGGAAAAAAGTTGAAATCTCAAAAAAGGAAAACCCCTGCCTCTAAGAAGAGAGACAAAAAACCTATGGAACATGAGGAGGGATGTGAACAGAATGTTGGTGGCTCTTCTCAGAAAGTGGGGCCTAAGCAAGGGAAAAAACCTAAGATTGTTGAGAAAAAATAGGAAGAGGAAGTGAGGAAAATTGCTAGTAGTGCTGTCAAAAAACAAGGCAGCAAGCTAGTGTAGGGGATTAAGATGATGCAGAGTGAGAAGGACAATATCGGGGTGGACTCTTCTTCCAAACTCCCGAAGCCTACTGTGGGTAGCAAGTTTCCTGAGATCAATGACCCTTCCATTGACCTTCTTGAAGACTTTGAGAATTTGCTTGCCCAGGCAAAGAATAGAGATCAAGTTGAGGAAGCTTGTGAGCTGGTGAAGAATGCAGTCAATTCTCAGCATAGAATGACCAAATGGTTCTTTTTGGAGATTAGCAGAATTAATATTAAATTTTAGGTGCTTCAGGAAACTTTGGGTTCTGGAATCCACTCTACTGCTGAACAGGATAAGATGATTTTAAAAAACTGGGATGCTATCCTGAAAATGGAGGATATGGGTAGGGAAATTAGCAGGATGAAGGAAGAATTCAATACAAGGATACAATATCTTGAGGAAAAAATCATTGAGGTGAATAATAACTTGGAAAATCTTTGCAATATCAGTAGGCTCACTATCTAGAATAGCCTGAATGGGATGCAGGTGCTGACAGAGAAACTGAAAGAGCTCATAAAGGACCAGTTTAAAGACTTCAACACTGAGGATATTATGACAGTTGTGGATCAAGATGATCAGGTTAAGGGTGATGAGAACAAAAGCAACAAAGGTAGACAGGTGGTTGATGATGATACAGGTGGGCCTTCAACTCGCACCAGAGGCAGGAACAAGAAATAATTTGAAGCTGAGAAGAAAGAGCTTCTAGATTTCGCAAAGATGCATGAGGCTTTCTACCAACAGGAAATAGAAGCTGTTGAAACTCTGAAAAAGATGAACTAATATCTTTTTTTTTAGTTTTTTTGGAACTCTCGTAGTACTTTATTATGCTTTTGTTTAAGTTGTAGCTTACAGTTGGCTGTTGTTTGGCTTTCATCTTTTTGTTAGCTTCTTTTTGTAAAGGGTTTCGGGGCCCCTTTTAAAACATGTTTGACCTTTAATCAAAAACTATAAAAACTTTTAGGATCCCAATTTTGCAATCACAATTTGGACTTCAAGCACAGTTTGCAAATTTTACAAACTACAAAAGGTTTGCAATTCCATATGGATTTCAAACTTTTCTTGCAACTTGCAGTGATTGCAAAACCAATTGAAATTGTGAAAACTTACCATTTCTCATATTTTTTTGAACGGACCTAAAATTGATTTAACTAGGTTTATTAAACCTACACAAGATCTAAATTTGGGAAAAAGAGGATTTCAGGACCTAAGGAATGATCTCCTAAGTGCTTGAAATAAATTACAAATAAAATCACTCGAACGCCTAAGGACTAGGGAATAGAAAACCCTAGGGCTGAGAAAATGAGTGAAATACAGGGCTGAAGGTAAGAGAAATCATGAAAAAACCATAAATATCTTGCCATAAAAACAAAAAAAAGTAGGAATTTAAATGCCACAAATTAGAAAAGAAGATTTTTTTACAAAGATCTTGCATTTTGTAAACTTTTAAATAGTTGTAAAATTGGGAAACAAAGGTGAAATGCAAAGGATGTAAAAAACTTGGTTTTGATGCAAATCCTCCTTCAAATAGCTGGAAGATCTAAGTGAAAAGTGTGTGAGGAAGTTGGAACATTGCATAAGCTAGAGCGTTGGAGACAGGTGGAAGAAAATGCAAGAAATAGGGGATTTTGAAATGGTTTAGAGTTTTGTGTAGGCTCACACGAATAACCTTAATGCTTCACCTACCAAGTTTCAAATATTGGAAGCAATTTGTAAGAAAGAAAATCTAGGATTTTGGGGTTCCAGGGCAAGATGCAACTCCAACTACTCCAGACTTTGGAGTGTTCAAGTAATTTGCAAAATGTAAAAGGAAAAGGCGCCAAAAAGTTGAAAAGGTTTGCAATTTTAAATTATAGACTTCAAGACTTAGGAAAATTAATAAAAAAAATATAACCCTTTTCAAAACAAAAATGATCACTCAAGACAAAACAACCCTTTTACAGTAAAGTGCGTTTTAAATTTTACAAATAAAGTGCAACAAAGATTAAATGTTAATTACATCCCAGCTACAAAAGAAGTATAACTTTCAAAAAAATTGATACAAGGGTCCCCAAATTTAAAATTAGGGGTGTGTTGTAACCTAGAACAAGATCCTTGGCTAAAAAAGAGCATATTTTTTTTACCATATACAAAAATATTACATAGGTATATCATATGCTCTATGATGAACATGAAGGTACTTACTATCTAAAGATCAAAACCATGATCTTGTTCTTACTATCATGCAAGAATACCCTTGTTGCATAAGGGTTGATTATGAGTCCAACTACTCTTTCTCCTCTTCCTTCAAATTCAAGGAGTTGTCTAGAGCTCCTTATCATGACAAATTCAAATAATTTTATTATATTCAAGGATCTCAATCTCTTTCCCTTCTAGAGATGAAATGTTTTATACGAGAAGTCAATGTCTTTCATCAAAATTCTAACATGGTCTTTAGCTAGATGATGAATCTGCTTTCCTCTTTAAGATTGATTGAACTCCAAATTTGGTACTTGCTACGCATGTGAAAGAAGAGGTATATTTTTAAAATTATGCATCTTTTAGTAACCCATAATTTGAATGCTTTCTCATGAAAGATGAAGAATATCAAGTTGTTTATGTGGATCTAGAATATGAGGGTTTCACCTTTGAGGTGGACCTAGAATAAAAGTGTGCTTCTATAGGGTATAATCAACAAGTATGTATGGATCTTGTATACATTGAATATTTTTCCATTTATTTTGAGCAAAAAGTAGTGTCCAATTCCTATATATATGTTTTTCCTACACAAAACCATAGTGTTTTTTGAATCCTTTGTTTACAATTGGTCCTCCTCATGGTTCCCAATATTACCTACTACCTTGGTTGGCCACTCAACCTGTGAGGAAGGGTTTCTACTTCTCTCAGCTCGTAAATGGTTGTTGATGTAGTTAAGGAAAGGGGACCCAATAAAGGGTAGCATTTTCCTTGTAGAAACAAATCAAAATACTCCACCACAAGATTCACATGTGATTTTTAATGTTCCTCAATCTCAAACAAAGACTCTACAAGCATACCAAACCTCTGGAAACAAAATTGTCAAATACTAGTCCATGAATGGGTCTTAAACAAGTTGAATTTTCACACAAGTAATAATTGCTCTTTAAGTTCGAAGCAATGTGGTTTAGGGATTCGACCTTTATAGATCTAGTAAAAGGTTGGTGGGAAAATGCTCCTAAGGTGGGTGGCACAAGAATGTTTAAATTAGCTAATAAGCTAAGTTGTGTTAATAAGACCTAAACTAATGTAAGGTTATTAATCAATAAGATTTTTTTGTGGGTTTTCGAGCCCAAAAAATGTTGGAAATGTTATCACACTTTGAAAAATAGTATTCACTCATCAAAATTGTCTCACTTTATGAAAAAACTATTATTCTCAGCACATCAAAACACTTTAAATTAGCACGCAACCATATTCCCTATCAACAAACCCACTGTCCTATTAAGGATGCTCCACTTTCCCCCTCTCCCCACAATTTCTTCTCAACTCATGCACCCACATCCATATTCCCTATCGACAAACCCACTATCCTATTAACGATGCTCCGCTTTCCCCTCTACCTAAAATTCCTCCTTCTCAACTCATGCACCCACATACATATTCCCTATCGACAAACCCACTATCCTATTAACAATGCAGGTTCTAATTTTATTTTCCTTGTTCCATTTATTCCTCTTCTCTTAAGCTAAACTAGAGTAATTTAGCTTAAACTAAATGCAATTGTATAAAGAAATTGAGTTCAAAAGATCTGCAGGTGGAGGCAGGTCAGTAAAAGCAGGTCAGTTAAAAAGTTTCATTATTCTTGAATCATTTCTAGTGGAGGCAGGTCAGAAAAAGCAGATTGTTTTCTATAAAATGTCTATGATAGGACTTTTTTGTCTTGCCTGCAATTTTCCTGGGCACTACAACCGGTTAGCCAAGCTTTTGGTTTTTCTATCCTGTACAGAGATGCTGTAGATGAAGCAGACGAATAACAAGAACACGACTAACGTGTAGCTAAAATTAAATTTAGGATATTTCGTGGAAGTTGTCCTGGACAATTACTAATCTACTTTTCCACTTGACATGACGTAAAGGCAAAGGCATATCTTTGGAGTTCATAAGTTCAATTCCAAATGGCGTCAGTGGTGGGGCCAAAACTGGTGCATTAATTGTGAATCATTCCAAGCTATTTTGTCACAAATCTGGAAACATCGCACCTTTCCAGACTCTTGTTTATTCTCTCAGTTAACATCAGTTGTACATTATTAGTGTAACTAGATAAAATTCTGTTGAAGTAAGAAACAGAATTACTTGAGCTTCCTGTAGAGTTAAACTTCTTTGTCAAACCAAGTAAAGTTATCTTCCAAAATCATATATCTATCTATATTTAGAACTAGCAATTGGACCCATAGGTTCAATGCGGCATGTTATGATTTTAAGAAAATTTAATTAGAGTTAGATAAGTTTGGGGTAATATGAGTCCACTTGAAATAAACTACAAATTAAATGCTGAATGTATGATTTCTTACAGCGACAAGTATTAATAACTAGCACTTGCATCCATAGGAGGTTCAAGGAATACACTGATAGGAAAACCGACGAGTTTAGAAAATTTTCCGGCGTGGATTTTTTTTACAGCGTGAGACAATTCCGAGCACTATAATGCTCACATATAAAAGCCTATCAACTAATTATATTTGGTTTTAGGATGAGAATTAGGGCAAGTACTTTTATTGCAAAACACTAGAAGAATTTTTTATATTTGTATTAGACATTATTTTTATTAATTACTCTTTTATAAGTTATTTATTTCTTAATTCTTGAATGATAGTGAATGTTAGTTTTATGGTAGAATTAGAATTTTTTAATTTATAGTTGTTGATAAAGTGATGAGAAGAATTACAAGTACTAGTTGTTGGGTTTTCTTATTCCATCTTTAAAAGATGTTAAAAAAGTTACTTACCCTAAGTAATAGTTTACTAAAGCATTGACAAATTTCAAATTTTGTTTTGTAGAAATTAATAGTACTTAATTGGTATTTCATAGTGAAAGGTGGACAATAAAATCAAAATCATTGCAAATATATATTTAGTAGTTTGATTTCTAGGTATTTTTTGTAGACATCTTTTGAAATGATCCTTCTCTTGCTTAAGTAGGATTACATACATATTTTTTTCATACGTTTATATCTTTGAAATGAAAATACAGAGAATATTCATAGATTTGAAAAACTTCTTACTCTTGATATTGCTATAAAGATGAGCCCTTGACGATTAATGTTTCCAATGTCTATTGTTGCTCTATTTGTGGTTAGACATTGTGCTTGTGGATTGTAAGTACATCCATTTTCAATGGGATTCGTCTATTGTGCAATGGTGTATAATCAATGGTTTGAAAAGTATAACCCAATTTGATAGGATGGTCAATTCATCTGGTCAAACAACCAGTCTAAATACAATCTTTTGTTATCTTATATGGTTGATCACTTACTCTTGTTGAATGCTATGTTGTTATTCAAATTATCTTTTATATTATTGAAACATGAAAATCAAATATCCGATGTCATGATACCTGCAACTATATATTTTGTCCTTTATTTTGCATAATTTTCTTTACTTTGTTGTCCTTAACTTGAATATAGTATTAAGTTCTTGTAATATTCCTTCTTTTATTGGAAGCGGCTTTGGTGGGAGACATATTCCTTAATCATCATTGGGAAAAGGTGTGTCTCTACAATGGTTTGCAAGAAAACATTCTATAAACATTTATACCTACTTGATATTGTGTGTTTGTTTGATAGGATATTCCAAATGACCCAGTTGGAGAGTTTGAAAACATTAAAAAGTTTATCAAAGATAATGTGGATATATGCAAGTGGGTTGGTCTTTCAATAGTAATTATTCAATTATGTGAAATCTAGCAAAATTTTCCAAAATTTTGGTTGAACATTGCCTAATAAAATCTAGATATGCATTGGAATTATATATTTCTCGATATAATATAGGATTTATAATATTGCATGTATTTGATGGCATCTTGCGGTTTTGTGGACTTTGTTCATAATAAAAGGGACTTTTGTCTTTTATTTTTGGTTTTAGTGTCTATATTTGTCAAAGGATTTCTTCTTTTTCTGCTAAAAACTCTCTTTTTTTTATGTTGAACACTACCTAAAATGGGTAATAGAAAGAAATAAAGGGAAATTATAGCAATGGTTGTTAATGACCAAAGTAGATAAAAGAGGATATGATGGGATAACCAAAGCAATAGTATTGGGAGTCAAAAATGATCTTCAACACATATAGAGATGATAGAATAGTAGCTACAAGCAAAGCACAAAAATAGATTCTAACCAACTAGGGTGATTAGACCCAAAATATAGATCCTATATTCTAAACATCATATATTCCCATAAGAGACAAAACAATTGCTAGATAAGAAGATATAATTAATAGAGTCTCAGACAAAAGATAAACTTTTTCCTAATTTGTATATAAAAAGGATTGGCATCTCAGTCATCCGTGGTGAAAGTGCCAATACAAGATCTGATAATGTTGTAAAAGAATGGCTTGGATTAAGTGGTCTTAGCTAGGTAATTATCTTCTAGAAACACTCCTAACATCCACGATTGATGGTCACTTCTTGGCAAATGAAGAAGTTGGTTATACACATCTCACTAGATCCCTTGGGATGTGGGCAAGGAGGGTGGCAGACCCTTAAGGCCGAGAAATGGTTTCAATGGGCATGTTGATAACTTTTTTCAAGCAAGTTTCTCCTCAACAGATTATTGCCCTATGTTTCGTACTTCTTTGCAAAGTGTTTTATGATGGCACTTGACTCTGTGCCACAAACCCCTCTTGAAACTTCATTAAAATACATACACCACAAATAAAATTATATGAGATAGTGGAGTTGAGTTAGGTTTGTACTAAGTAAGGTCATGATCTTTAGTCAAAAGTTGTGCATCCATCACCAAAGATTGCAAGTCTCTTTCATCATCCTTAATGTTTGAGGCAAAAGTCCATGGAACAAAGAAAATGTTTGTTATTTTAAAAGATTCAAACCATAAAATTCCTTATCCCACAATCCAAACAAGAATAGCAACAACAAAAACCAAGAAGGTCAAAAGGGTCACACAAAATCTTAACAAAAAGTCTAAAGAGTTGCACTCACAAATATAGTCACACATCTTAGCAATACCCTCCTCAAATTACTTTAACACTAATAGATTAACAAAAGAAGGGTTCAAGGTGTTAAAGATAAAGACAAAAGAAGGGTTTAGGAGGATTCCTCGGCTCAAGTTGATTTATCCCACATTGATAGTATGGCCAGAGACAAGGGTAAACAGAAATTCATGGAGATTCATGCCCAACAAAGTCCCAAACCCCGGGTTCATGCCACTCCCCCCAATATAATTCAGTCTACTCCTACCCCTAGTACCCCCTTGCTAGAGTTCAAACTTCCAACATTGAGAAAAGTGATTGCATGTCTTTCCAACAACTTGTTCACAAAGTGGGTACCCTGTACTAGGCTCTAGCCCTTCAGAATCAAATCTTGAAGTGGCAGCTTGCCCAGATGCACCATGTTAAGAGAAAAATTTAGCATCTTGAGGTTGTTACCAACTAGAAACCTTGGAGTGGCCTAAGGAAAATGAGGATGAATTGTGACAGGAGGTTGAGAACCTGGCCAAAATGTTTGAAAAGTGGGAAAACTTGGAAGATGATATGAATAGGATTAAGAAAAACTAGGAGAACATCATGAAAAACATGGAGGAAATTGTGGCCTTCAGTAAGGAAACAGTCAAGAACTTAGCCACCACTTTGTGTGTGTTCCAGGCTGAGATGGAGAAGAGGAAGACAGCCAGAGAAGGAAATTCTGGAAATACCTCTACAGGTAACAACATTCTATAGCCAACTACTATGGGGCCTGCTAATAGGACCAGAGCCAAGAGCAGGAACAACAAAGGTAAGGAGATCTACAAGGACACCCCAGATGAACAAGTCAGCAAGGAGCAAGAGAATTCCTTTGAAGACAAGCTTGAATTTCTAAACAAGGAGTGGCAGGCCATCAGTGACCTTAAGTTTCTTTCCAAGCAGTAAGGTCTCTGTTGCTGGTCTGCAGTTGGTCTTTGCTTAGCTGTTGTTTCTGTTTCTGTGTCTATGCTTTGGGTTTTGTTTTTTCAATGTTCTCTTTTACTTCTCGTAAGACTTTGACTATTCATCTTTTGGGCTTTTTGTTATGGGTTTGGGCCCTTCCCAGTTATCTTGATCAAAACAATATATATATATATATACAAATTTTATTTATTATTAATTTATTTAATTATTATGATTTAATAAATTAATACCTATTTTTTAAAATCACTAATATTTTAATTAGAAAACAAAATACATACATATAAATAAATAAATTTAATTAAATAATAGAATGGGTATTTAAATACAGCTACAATATATATTAAATAAAACAATAGAAAAATATTTAAATAAAACTAAATTATAAAAACATTAATATTTATTATAAATTATAAAATAGTAAATACTTAATAATATTATTTAATTATTAAAACAAAAATATTTTTTTATTAACTATGTATCTCACATAAAAAATTAACATATAAATACAATTTTTATTTTGTTTATTTGTGTTTTCTTACACTAGAGCTTCTTGTCATCAGGGTTTCCATCATAGACTTGGACTTTTGGATTAAGATCCTAAAGTTGCTATACATGATCTCAATCTACTTGAGAAAACAAGGATCGCATTATTAATCTGAATATTGTTTTAATATTATATTTAATAATCTAAGTTTTCCAATAAATGGGGCCCATAAAATCATAATAAAAGTAATTACTAAAAAACCATGCCAGCATCCAAAACAGAGGCTCTATACACCGTAACACTAAAAAATCAATACCAACATATAAAACAGAGGGCAAATATATCACTGAAGATCCAAAAAAACTTAACATGTTTCCATCCCTTTAGACAGGGATTGTTAGAAAATGAGACCAAAAAATTCGTAATGAAGAAACATGAGCTTACATAGACATTAGTCTCCATAACATAAGTATGAATGCATAATACTTGAGATTGTCTTTTAACATAAAGAGTTGATATTTTGTGAGACCAAGTAAATTTAGTTTTCAAAATTACATTTGGAAGTTTTAATTTGTAATTGGAGAACTGATTACCTTGAATGGTTTAAAATGATTGCTATAAAATGTTAATAAATGATACATAAATTACATTCCAAACATCTTTATAATTTTTTTATAATTATCTATGCATCTCTTAGAAGAGATCATATCCACGAGAGGGGTAAGTGGAGGAAAATATGAAATTTAGCTTGCACCCACTTCTTAGAATGTTTTGGTACAAAACAATCCTAAAAAAACATGAATAATGTTTCCTTTCTCCTACACTTAATATATATGGAATCTATAATATTAGTTTTGCACAAATGCATTTTGATGACCATTTTTTGTTGAAGCACTTTAAATTTAATTAAAATAGGAAATTACTTTCTATATTATCTTTGTCACCTTTCTTGATTAGGATCACATACACACCATTTCTTATTAAGTTGGCAAATAATAGTTAAGTTATACCGAGCACTAACTGGAATGTACATCTTTCAAGAGATAGTTGTAAAAAGTATTTATATTAATCTATTTCTAGTATTTGTAATAACAGTGTGTTTTATGCAATTGCATTTTGAAAAGAGAACTCTTGAGGATCATTCAAAAAGAGCTTGAATAATTAATGTATCTTTTCTATTCAAGTTATATTGGACCCAATTTAGATTCCTCCAAGGATGTCATTGTTGTTGATTCTCATCCCAAAGATATCACCTATATAAAAGTCATTTCCTTGTAATAAAAAAATCTACCAAAGATAGAAGAGGTTAAGTTGGCTAAGGGAGGAAGAAGGTCCATATGGGTTGTGAAGTAATATTCCAAATACCTATATGCCCTTCATAATTCTAACTGTCATGTTTTCAAACCTCAATATTCTCAAGTGTTCATGATTCCAAGGTGGAGAATACCTTATCATTATACTTAATATCACATTGTTGAAGTAATCCCTTAATCTTCTTGTTGGGCATTAAGAGCTTATATTGAATAAGGATTTACCACATGTGGTAATTCTCTATCTACTACTCTCCCCATTCAAGGGGTAACCAAAAAAAATTTAGGTAATTTGCAAGGAAGAAAAAAATGTAGAGAGGTAGAGAAGGATATTTATAATCCTCTTCAAATTGGGTTTGTTAAAGTAAAATTTGATAGGGCTTCCAAAGGTAATATAGGTAAAGAAAGTGGAGGGCTAATTATAAGAGATTCTGATGGAAATTTATTGTATGGTGGATCTTTTTATTTATGGCATGAAAACTAACAATGAGGCTAAATAGAAGGTATTAATAGCAGGGATGGGTATAATAGTGTCATTCAATTATACGTAGGTGGTAATTGGAGGGTGACTCCCTAATGGTGATCAATGCTTTGAAAAAATTTAGTCCTAATTAACATTTCAACCATTTTGTGGAAGAAGTACAAGGTTTAAAACATAAGTTATCTACAATAAATTTTAACTATCAAAGAAGTGTGAATGCAATAATAGATCATTTAGCTAATATGGGTATGGAGCAAGATCTTCTTACGGTAGAGTATAATTATCATGCTTATAATTGGCCAAATTTAGGAAACCATATACGTTGTCACCCTCCTTGATTATTTTTTCTCTCTATAATTTAGGTTGGGAATTCTACGTCTCCATCCCCTTCTATTTTAAGAAATTTGTCAGTGGGGAAATTTATTAAGGCATTAATTACTTTATATTTAAGGAGATCTCTTGTACAATGCTTGATGGATTAACAATTAAGAGCATAGTGTTTCCATAAATGATTGGATCCTTGTTCAACTTTGGCATGCAATAGGCATAATACGGTATGTGTAGGAGATTAAGGAGCCTTTGAGATCCATGAAGGTGGCCTCTATATAGTGTTATCTATGTTCTATTGTTGTAATGTGGATTTGGTATCTTGCTTTCTTAGGTGTTTGTCTTGCAAGTGGTTGCATTCCATTTTTAGTGGGTATGACATTTAAAAGAAGTGCAAACAAAGGCAAGAGTATCAAACATGGTGGTGGAGTGTCATCCCATCATCTTAGGCATATTTTCCATTGTGAGAATGATGTGATGCAAGGGTTTGTTCATAGAGTGTTAGGAGGGAAGGGATTGAAGGATAGTAACAAGATAAAAATGGTAGTATAGGGGGATTTTTCATCACTAATTTGGCCCATTTCATCCTTGACATGGAGTTAAGGATTTGCTTGTTAAAAAAAAAATTTCCAGATCAATTTGGAGATATAGAGGTAGTTAACATTACATAGGAGCCTAGAGAGTCAAGCAAAAGGAGGTAAATTAGGGATTGATTAGGAGGAGTTTGTGAATTCGGTAGCAACTAAAATGTATTAGAAGGAAGAACTAGATGAGCTTCAATGAGAAGTGGGAGTCTTGAAGGCTTTTTTCTACAACACATGTAAGGTGTTAGTGGTGTTGCATACGTCATATTATAAATTGTAGTACAAAGATAGAAAGTGACTATTTCATTCTAGTTTTATTTGGCCTATCTTTATAATGCCCTGAGCTAGGCATTGAAAGGATGTGTGCTTTAGGTTGAGGTTTTCACAACTATTATGTGCATTCCAAAGCACCATTCCTATGGGTCTGACACTTGGTTCAGTTGTGTGGGTTGAAGAATTTGTGATTGATCGAGAGGATGTTGCAATTGGTAGAGTGAGGTGGGGGGTTATTTGAAGGTGGTGTTGTATTGTGTTGTGTTTGTATTTATGTGGTAGCACATTCTAGCTTTTGAGCCTGTTGTTGATATTCCCTTATTTAGTATGAAGTATGTAAAGGTAACTTGGAGTACATGCATAGTTATAAAATAGAGTTTTCTTGGCTAGATATGGCTAAATTGTATGAAGTTTATTTAGTTTCAAGGGTGGGCCCCCTATAAAAACCCTAACTATTATATCTAAAAAATCTCTATCTACTACTCTTATAATTTCTTTGTAAGAACCACATCTTAATATTTTTCTAAATCTCAAGAACTATTATAATCTCTAGTTTTAATATATCTTATAGCTTTTAGATGAATGTAACATTTTGAATTTTAAATTTCCTTATGGTTCAGAAGTTTGAATGTGTAACGTACACATTAAATGGAACACATTCTTTTACATCATAAATTTTGCATCACAACAAGATTATCCATCAACATAGTTTCAATTATCTTACAAGGTTACATCCATTGGCTTTAAGCTAGTTATAATATATGTATGAATCTATTTCATCTACAATTACAAGACCAAATCTTCTACGACTTTAATCCTCTAGCTACACTTGTTTAGAGGGAAGGGGAAAAGTGAGCCTAACCATCAACATGATCCCTATCAGGCCCATTCATATACAAGGCTTGAATTGTTCAATTAGAAAACCAATAGACCATGGAGCACCAACTACAATCCATCTAGAATCTCATACAGACACACCATTCAAACAATTCATACAATAAAAATAGAGTCCACCATGTTTGATAACTTCAATAGATTCATTTACTTACTAGTTCATAAGTTTTATTAGGTTCATTTGATTCATTGAGTTCCTTAACTCTTTGTCAAGGATAAAATAATTAACCGCTAGGCCTAAATGATCCATAACTAATACCCTATCAAATACATGGTAAGTTACCTTATCATTCATTTGACAATATCATAATTACCTTATGAAAATATCAACATGCATAAGCTATCCTTGATACTACACTTGCACCTAACAAAAACTATAGGGTACCTTTCCTACATGCTCTATAGCTAATAAAAGGTCTCGATATGCATGTCCTTTCCTTTGATTCATAGGTCTTGTAACTTTGGTGAACACCTAAGATAAGGTAAGAGGATGTACACATTGAGATCAAAACCCATCTTATGCCCTATATACTCCCTTACCATAATCTCTTGTAATGAAATATGCTCAAGGGTCCCATGGACCATGCCAAATACCTTGGAGCTAGGTTGTTAATTGGAACACTTCTAGTTCCCCAACATATCAAATTATTTCAACATTAATATAAGGGATTATAAGTTCCCCTTTTATAGGTTCATACTTCCTTAACTTGGGGTAGTTGAATCATGAAGTTATGTCTTCATTTAGCTAACATATGGTCCTAATAGTTGTATAGTAAGCTACAGAATTGGTTAATCAACAAGCAAGTAGCTACCTCGTCAACATAGTGGACATACAAAAGGTGAATAACAATCAAGAAAGGACTCACAAGAGACAGTTGATAAAAGAAAAGAATGAAAAAACATATAAAACTTACTAGGCATATAAAAGGTGAATAAAAACCAAACAAGGATTCACATGAGAGTACTCTTCACCAACTCTTATCCCTCAACTCTATACCAAGCTCTAGTAACAACCCAAATAATTCAACTCTTTCTTTAGTTCTTAACCTCTCAAAACCCTAGCATTAAAATGTACACACCAAAATCCCCCATGGCAAGAAAAATTTCATAGTCCTTAGTGCAACATAACTACATGCCAATAGAATAGACCCAACTAGACTATCCCTCTCTTTTTCCTTTTATTCTAACTCTTTTCCAACCCTCTAAACCACTTCCATGGAATTACCAAATCACATCTAAACCTTTCAAGATTCCTCCACTAGGATATCCATCCCAACCCCATGATGACATGACAAAATTCAAGAAAACTAAGAAAACTCTTTCTACCCTTCCAACTTCTCCCATAGAGCTCCCTCACCTTGGAAAGAAAATAAAATAAAAATCAAAACCACAATAACCTTTCCAAAAAAAACAACATAAGCCTTTGAAGGTTTCAAGGCAAAATCATTGTTTTTCTACCATATTCAATGTAGTAGTACCACATAGCCCAACACTCATGCAAGCTTCTTGTTGAGTTTTATGGTTATAATTAAAAATTAAAACCCAAAGCTTTTAAATGAAACAAGACATAAAATCCTAAGCCCAATGTGTTATGTTGGGGTTCGTAAGACCTCAATCCAGGTCATCACTTAGTCTTTTAAGACCAGAGTGAACCCCTCCTCAAATCACATGCCACCAAGACTAAAACTACAATGCATCAATAAACAAATGAATAAGGCATAAAATGACAAAAGAACATGAACTACAAACATCACAATGAATAGAATTTGATATTGACTAATCTCTCTAATAAACTATGCTTGTAGAACCCATTTAGGTGCAGCACTACACTCATAGTGAGTGTTGAACACATGAAAACCTACAAAACATAGTCATGTAAAGAATCAATAGTACCAGTAATAATTATAAATGAATGAAAATTAACTTAATTAAAACGTTCTATTTTACCAATTTTTCACTACCATGATGTTTTGAATGCATGATCAATTATATTAAGTGTAATAAATTTAATCAAATGTTGTTTAAGAATATCCAAAACCTAATTCACATGTTGCAAGTGTTCCTCCCAAGTTTTTCTATATATTAAGATGTCATCGAAAAATACCAAAACATTTTTTTTTGTAAAAATAGCTTGAAGATAGAGTTCATCAAACTTTGAAATGTAAATGGTGAATTTGTGAGGCCAAAAGGCATCACCAAAAATGCATAGTGGCCCCCATGGGTTCAAAAAGTTGTCTTATGTATATCCTCACTCTAATTCTAATTTGATGATAACCAAAATGAAGATCAAGTTGGTAAAATAAACAATACCATTAAGCTCATCTAACAAATCATCAATTACTAGAATGGGAAACTTATCTTTTATGGTGTATTTATTGAGCTCTCTATAATCAAGACTTGTCTTCAAGTGTCATATTTCTTATGCACCATTACCACTGGAGAGGAATAAACACTCTGACTATGCTTGAGAATTAATTGCCTCTAGCATCTCCTAAACGATCTTCTCAATATCACTTTTTTGCACATAAGGCTACTTGTAAGGCCTATTGTTAAGGGTTGGCTCCTTGGTACTAGTTGAATGGCATGATCATTGTCTCTTATAGGGGGTAATCCTTTTGATATATCTCCAAAAACTACTGAGTGACTATCTATAATTCCTTGCAGATATGGTTGTGTATGAACCTTTGACCAATATGATGCTAATGAAAACAATTCGGCCACAATGCCATCAACCCTCTTTTTAAGAATATTTTGCTTTTCATGAGCTCTTACCATCCATAGAGACTTTGCATGCAACCCTTTTAGTTCGATTGTCTTGGGTCCTCTAAGTGAAAATACATGAATAGCTCCTAGAAGTTCATCTCAATCGTCCCTAATGTAGTAAGCCAATGTACCCCCAACATAAAATCTACTGCACCCATGGAGATAGCAAACATCAGGAAATCAATTCAATATTCTCCCATGATCAATTTAATGCTATGGAATTTCCTTGAACAACTAACAGTACCCCCATCTAGAATCAAGGCCTAAAATTCTAGAGTAGGCTATATAAAACAATGTAGACGAACAAATAACTTCTTATTGATGAAGTTGTGAGTGCTTCTTGATTCTATCAACACTATTATTCGCTCCTTCAAGAAACCCACTACCTTGAGAGTTTTTGGGATGCTAATTACAGAAAGTGCATGACAAGAAATGGTTGGTTGGGTATCTCCTGGTTCCTCATCTATCTTATTATCACCCTCTAATATTGTGTATTCCTCCTCTTCTTCCTCACTTGGACCTTCAATGTAGAACAATTTCTTTTCAATACATTTATGTCCTTGATTGTATTTGCTATCACAATTAAAACATAACCATTTTTCTCTCTTCTCTTCAATTTGTTGTGGAGTTAGTTTGGTAGGTTGAGGAAGTGACTATGTAGGAGCGATTCTATCTCTTTTGTTTACAAACCCTTTCCATCTATTGGCCAAAAACTTTTCCTTTACCCGCCTTGCCATAATCATTGCTTGGGACACAAAAGTTGGATGAATGTGCATACCTCATATTTGATGTGGTCCTTTAATTCCTTGAAATTTTCCAATATAACATTCTCCACTCTTAAAGATAAAGTTTGGAGTTGTTGAGTATAGTCCTTGACAATACCTATTTGCTTTAATTTGGTAAGCTAGTTGAAGTAGCTATCTATGAGATTGCTACCATTATGTGTAGTGAGTTCCTCTTGGAGAACAAACCATGTGATATCACATCACTTCTTTTTATTCTCGTTACATAGCCAACAATACCAATTGGATTGGTCTAGTTCTAAGTATAAGGATTTCATTGCAACCTTTTGTTGACATGGAACATTATGAAGATCGAAGAATTGCTCCATTTGGCAAAGCCAATTGGTTAGATCCTTGCCATCAAATTTTACATATCTATCTTTGGTGTGAAGTGTGTAGCCATAGAATTATTTGGGTGATGATCAATCTTTAGATGTGAGTCAAACCCAAAAGCACCATATCCCTTAGAATACACATATTCTTCCCAAGTCTTGTGGTGTACCTCCATGTGTTGGAAATCTCTAGAACCTCGGTGAGAAACTACTCATTCAACCAATGCCTCGAGATCTCTTATCTTAGCTACCCCTTGCATTTGCTCTACCACCCTTGATAAGATTTCCTGCATACTGTTGGTTTCTTCCCTTATATCTTTAATGGTTATATTATCCATCTCCTCTACTAATGGATCATCTTTGTCAGGAGTCTTTCCTGAAGTGACTGAATCCCTTCCTTTGCCACTTGTTGAAGCCCTTGCCATGATGCCACCAAAATAGTTTTCACAATAACTTACTCAAAACAAATCAAAATAATCTAAGAATTTTACTATAACTTACTTAGGCCTAGATCTCACCTTTCAAAAAAATCTCCAAGAAATTTGCTAATTTGCAACCTTGGGAATGAATTTGGTGGAAACCCCAATTTCACAATAATTCCATCAATTATGCTCCAAATACCCCAAATTTGGATTGTAGTAGCTTCAATATGTTCTTGATCAACCCTCCAAATTTTAGAAAAAAAATTATTGTTTTACAGCCCTAGGAGCAAATTCGGTGGAAACCTTAATTTTGTAATAACTCCTTCAAATCTACTCCAAATGACCTCAAATTTGGATTATAGTAGCTTCAACATGTCCTTGATCAACCCTCCAAAAATTATAAATAAATTCCCTAAATTAAGAGAGACGTATGCTTCACAATTTGATCTCATGAATCGAAAAAAATTGCCTTGTTTCTTAGCTTGTGAATGCCAAGATTTATGCTCTAATACCACTTGTAATGAAATAACTTCTACAAGAGAAAAATATAATTGAAAATATGCACAAATACTTAATATGTTTGAGAATAATAAGCCACTTCAAGGGGGAAAACCTCCAAAAGTCTCCAATAAGAACACAATTCTTATGATGATGATCATAAACTAACCACTAGCTCCTATATACACCATACTTCTGCTTTGGATGAACAATTCTTATGATGATGATGGGAAAACAAGCAACGATGGCATCTTGCAAGTTTGAGAGTGTTGCCCTTGATCTTTTATCTAGTTGTTGAACCGATATCCTTACATGGTTTGACACAAGTGAAACAATTATCCTTGTTGATTGTAAACCATCAAATATTAGAACTAGTTTTTATGCAGGGGCAGACTGAGGACATCAAGTTGAGTTGAAAGTGACCCAAATTAGATCTGAGGTAGAGATCAAATCCACACGTTTGGGATCGATTCTCTAGGCATGAAAGTGAACCATATCAATCGATAGGGCATTTACTAATTCTAAAACATTCTTCTCGACCATGAAAGTGAACCATATCAATAGATAGGACATTTACTAATTCTTCTCGATCATCACCGGCATTCTACATTGTTGACAAATCACTTTCTAACATCTATCACAATATTTCCAACTAAATACATTTATTATTAATCAAAACATTTAATTCAATATATTTATTACATTCCAATAAGCTCTTTTAATTTAAAGTAGATTATAAGTGCTTGGGGGATATTTATTTTCCACTTCAATTGTCTCTATTTGCATCATGTTAGAAAGATTTAACTCTAAATTTCTAAGCTCATTTGCATCATCTATTTGATTAAACTATGTTGAAAGGTGGGAAGTTAATGGGAGTCTCTATTTGCATCATCTATTTGATTAGACTAGTTGGAAGGTGGGGAGATAATGGGAGACTCTAGTGAAGAAAATTGCATCTTCAAAGGCATTGAATGGGCATGAGGACCCCACATACTCTGGTGCGTGGTGGGTATATATTTCACGATGGAAATGTAAGGCTAACCAATAAATTAATCACAAGCGTTAATGCCTGTGCTTGATTTCTCATTAATGCACTTTGACATTTTTACTGCCCACTTTCTTTCTTAGAATTGTCTAAAGAGCCTCAATTTCCCTGTCAATTCTTTTGTGAAGGACGGTGTACATGCACTCCAATACGAGATTGGGTACTGTATTCCAAACTCCCTGGAATGAATCTGCACCTTCGAATTTGAGCTCCTTTAGTGAACGTCCATTTCGTTGGGCGGTCACAGCCAGTATTAAGCTTGCCCTGCCTACCATACTTCATGTGAAACAATATCCCACAGAGTTATATTAAGGGATCGGTTTCAGAGACAACAAAAATGCCGATGCTACAAATTAGTTGGATTTGGTTGGTCTTTCTACACTCAGGCGAGGTGTTTACATATGCAAATACTCTGCTTCTCCGGTTTCCACCATCAATTCAAAGGCTCTCCAATGTTCTCAGATCAATTGTGATGAGACCCAATAGCAGTAGCTCACAGAGGGCAAGGGAAAATGAAGAATGTGATTTGCATCATCTAGCTTATCTAGTCTTGTAGGCTTTACTGTATTCTGTTCACACTGTAAATTAATATTCCTGGCTTTTCTGTAATCCCCATTTGGGTATGTTTCTTCTGTCCTCTGCTGGGTCTTCTGTATCATTGTTATCAGAAGATAGAGCCGCTGTTAATGAATGATGGGTTTGATTTGTTCTTCTTGTTTCTCCATATTTGTGAGTGACCCATATAAATATATTGCTAAGTTTCATTTTTATCTTCTTATCACTTCACAAGTTCACAGTAGGAGGATCTTCTCTAAAACAAGACAAGCTTGAAGTATGCAGTGCCCTTCTAAAGAGGTCTGCAGTCAGCCAGAGTAGGGTAGCTTCTAATTTGCTTAGGAGATGAAAGGCAAATATCTAAAAATTGTCCTTTGATGTTGAAGTATGAATTTAAAAATAAATTTCACCCAACTTCAAAATTACACTTTAAATAGATTCAGGAAAGCTCATAAAAAATTGCAGTTCATCACTTTTTATGACATTTATACTTGCAAAGTTGCAGCCCTGCAGTTTGAACCATTTGGAAATTACAGTTACTGTAAATAAGTGCTTCAGGATTTAATTGTGTTCAAGTTTATTCTGCTCAACCTTTCGGATCACACTCCATGATCAATCATGGAGAGATTAGAGAGCAAGAGAAATAGAATGATCCATCATTACAGATTAGAGAGCAAGAGAAATAGAATGATCATCACTCTATTTCTCTTTCTCTCTAATCTCCTGATGATGGATCATGGAGTGTGATTGAACAGATCCTGAAGCACTTATTTACAATACTATAGACTGTAGAAATCTGATGTCTATTATAATTACAGTTACTATCATAACTTTTTATGACATTTATACTTCAGCCCTGCCATTTGAATCATTTGCAAATTACAGTTACTATTGTTTTTATAGAGGGAAAGCAATATGTAATTAATAAAAATCTTATTAAAAGTCGTTGGAAAATCAAAGGCTGACAGTAGTAATGTCAGGTACCAAAACTTTTCGATCTCTCATTCTTGTGAGAAAGAGTATATAATAAATTTCTTCTAGTGAGAGGGTTTTAATGAGGTTCTTCTAATAGATTGTTTTTCTGCTAATTTTCTGGGCACTGTCTTAAAAAATTTGAAATATGTATATTGTATAATTGGCTCTTTAATAATTATAAAATATGAATGGGATTTATCTCTAAGGTATCGTGTATGGTTTGCACAATTTTAATAGGATACAAGGATAAAACTTTGGTAATAATTTTTCTCTGAGTGCGTAGGGTTAGGTGAAGACGAATGCCAGGCAACCTATTATCCCTGTCTTGAGTAAACAATAGATCTTGAAAATGGTAGGTAGTGATGAACCAAAATCCTACTCATTTCCATATCTTTTTCCTAAAGTATAGCATTGTCTCTCAATACTTTTTTCCTAAAGTATAGCATTGTCTCTCAATAGATACACCCAAACTTTGATAGGTCAATCCTCTTAACCATGGCATTAGATAATGATTTTTTTTGGGTTAGTTTTAAAGTACAATTGAGTAAATTATACTCTAACCGACATAGTGTTGCAAGGTGTGTTTATATTGTTTAACAATAAAGGTATTTTTTTTTTCCCAAGGAAAAAACCTCTTAATTTCATTAGATAGAAGAAATTACATATTGAAGAAACATCAAAGTGATTTCTAAGGAAATCTTTTTAATTTTAAAAATATTTTTCCTTTAGTAATATTTATTTAAGGTATTTGTGTGTTTTGAGTGGGTGTAAGTTGTAACTACAGAAAAAAAATTAGATTTACGTTATTCAAACTATAGATGGTGCCTTAGAGTCCAACCAATCCATTATCATGAGAATCTTTCATGAACACTCCAAGCAATTTTTTACTGTTTTTTTGTGGTTTCTCTGGTGATACTTTGAGGACTTTGAATGTATTAGTTTTTTGTTTCTTTCCTCTTGCAACCAGATGATATTTTCCTGGTTAAAACTTTATACGTATGTATCTATGTTTTTATATTTTAATATAGTCTGGTGTTCATCACCTTTAAAAAAAAAACAATCCTCTTATCCCCATTTTTGAAGATAATATTATTGGTTGCATTCCTTGTAAAATTGACTATGAATACAATCAATTTCTTAACCACCTCCTTTCTATAGAAAAGATTTATGAAGCTATATACTACATGGCAGTTGAGAAGAGTCTAAGTATGGATGATTCTTAGTTTAATTCTATCGGGCTCTTTGGCCCCACATTAGGGAAGATTTCTACTATGTCTGTTTAAAAGGAATTAAAGTTGGATCGTTAGGGGCTAATATTAATTAGGGGTTGATCAAACTCCTCCTTGAGGGCAAACATGAAGACATTGTAAATGGATGATGGCCCATCACCCTACTCAACACATCTTATAAGATTGTTACCAAAGCTCTAACACTGAGAATCAAACATATCACCTAGGAGATTCTATGACCCAGACAAATGGGATTTTTGGGTAGTAGATTTATCTTGGATACCCTGGTGTTAGCATGGGAGGTTGTAAAATGGGCCCAACAAACTACTCAAGATGCTCTCATCATCAAGCTAGACTTAGATAAAGCCTATGACCACATTTGTTGGCGCTTCATTCTTAAAATGTTATAGTGGTTGGGATTCAACCCTAAGATTTGTGTTCAAATAAAAATGCTTTTCATGGATGCCAATGCTAGATTGGTCATCAATAGTTCCCTCCAACCTGAGTTTCCCCTCTAGAAATCAATTATTCAAGGCTACCCCTTGCTCCTTTCCTCTTTGTTCTAACAGTTGATGCTCTTGGTTACCTCTTCCACAACATGTTTTCTAGTAAACTTATTCATGACATCTCTCTTCTCAACAATGCTAAGGCCCTCAACTCACACTTTGTTGATGACAACATGTTTATCCAAAATTGTGTCAATGAAATGAATCACAACCTTTATATCATATACCTCTTTTGTGTTGTCTCAAGTAGAGTATACTTTAAGAAATGACTCTTGAAAATTCTATAGAATCCTTAGCGAATCCACTACAAAGAAGCATAATATCCTAGGTGATTTTACTTCATATTATAAATCAAATTTTAGAGTGGATGGGAAAAAAAATTCCTTGTATGATTTTTTTTGCAATTCAATGACTAAATTTTTCTATTCATATATGACTTTTATTGTGATTCAATGTCTAATTTTTCTATCAATATATGAATTTTAAACAAAGATGTTGAGATGAGGTGAGTATAGAAAATAAAAAATAACTTCTAATAAAATGAGAATATTAGGGTCCCAATTTTTATATATAATAGTGTGATATGTCTCTGTCCTAAAGAAATAAGTTTTCTAATGTGAGGTGATTTTATTTTAGGACCAATGAAAATCTATCAAATATGGGCAAATTAGACACTTGAAAAACTTAAAAATACCCAAATTTGGGGGATAGAAATGGAAAAAATAGCTAAATGGCAACATATAGCCACTAAAAATTTCCTTGGTCTCAAGTTCCTAGTTGCAATGCATAGGATTTAGTCATGAGAATTGTCTACCATTCTTCTCAATACAACATAACACTTTTAATTAACACATATATATTGTCTCACTCTAGAAAATATTATTTAGTCATCGAAATTGTCTCTTTATAAGAAAACCATTCTTCTCAATACAACATAACACTTTTAATTAACACGTATCCATATTCCTTATGGACAAATCCATTATTCTTATTATACAAATTTTATTTAGTCATCAGAATTATCTCTTTATAAGAAAACCAATTATTCTTGTTAAGAATGCAACTGCTAATTTTATTTTCCTACACATATCTTGTTATATTAAGTCCTAGAAATCATTCCCCTTCTCTTAAGGTAAACTACAGTAATTTAGCTTAAACCAAATGTAATTATATAAAGAAATTGAGTTCAAAATATATGCAATCAGGGTTGTTAGAAGTTTCATTTTCTTGAATCTTTTTTAGTGGAGACAGGCCATAAATGCACACGTATACCATTCCATTAAATATCTATGGTGGGACTTGTTACTTCGCCTGTAATTTTCCTGGCACAACTGCTGAGCTAAGCTTTTTATCTTTTTCTAGGTTGGACAGAGATGCTGAAGAGGAAGCAGACTAGGCACTAACGAGAAGAAGACTGGGTACCTACCTAACATGCAGCTAAAGTTAAGTTTAGGATGTTTCGTGGAAGTTGTCCTCGCCAATTATTCTACTTTTCCACTTGAAATGACGTGAAGGCAAAGGCAATATCAAGATATTCTTGACTGGTGCATGAATGGTGTCGATTCCTTCCAAGCTATTTGGCACAAATCTGGAAACAATCCATCTTTCAAGCTTTTTATCCTCTTTTGGTGTTAACATCAGTTGCATATAATTAGTATAAATAAATAAAATTGTACTAAACTAAGGAAGAGAAGTACTTGAGCTCCTCTTTAGCTTTCAAAATTATATTTAAAAGTTTTAGTTTTTTTTTAAGGTTAATTGGAGAATTGGTTATTCAAAAGGTCTTTTAATGTATAAATTATATTCCAAATATCTTTATAATTTTCCATGATCATTAGTCGATAGGCTTTTATATGTGAGCATTATAGTGCTCGGAATTGTCTCACACCCTAAAAAAATTCACACCAGAAAATTTTCTAAACTCGTCGGTTGTTCTTATTGGCATATTCCTTGAACCTCCAATGGGCGCAAGTGCTAGTATATACATATCTCATGAGAGAGCATACCCACAAGAGAGGTAAGTGGAAGAAAATATGAAATTTAACTTGCACTCACTTTTTAGAATGTCTTTGTATAAAACAATCTTAAAAACATGAAGAATGTTTCCTTTCACTTACAACTAGTACACAAGGAATCTATAATATCAGATTTGCACAAATGCATTTTGACAACCAACACTTGTTGAAACATACTCTTTAAATGAGAAACTTACTTTTCATATTATCTTTGTCAAAATTCTTGATTATAATCACTTAGATGCTATTTCTTATTCATTTGATGAATAATAGCTAAGTTATACCTTACTAACTAGAATACATCTTTTGGGATAGTTGTAAAAAGCATTTACATTAATCTATTTCTAGTCTTTGTAATAACGACGTGTTGCACGTAATTGTTTTTTGAAAAGATAACACTTAAGGATCATTCAAATAGAGTTTGAATAATTAGTTTATCTTTTCTATTCAAATTGTGGAGTTAGTTTAAATTTCTCTAAGAATGTCATTGTTTTTCATCCCCATCCCATAGATATCACCAATATAAAAGTCATTTCCTTGTAAATAAAGCACCTACGAAAGATAGAAAGAAGTTAAGTTGGCTAATGGAGGAAGAAGGTCTATATGGGTTGTGAAACAATATTCCAAGTACCCAAATGGCCTTCATAATTCTAACCAACATGTTTTTAAACCTCAATATTCTCAAATGTTAATGATTCCAACATAGCTTGTTGGGCATTAAGAGTCTAATGTTGAATAAAAATTTATCACATGGTAATTCTCCATCTATTGCTCTTCCTATTCATTTATTTGCAAAAATTGTAATTAATATTTTTAAAAATCTCAAGGACTATTATAGTATGTAATTTTATATCTTATAACTTTTAGATAAATGTAATATTTTGAATTTGAAAATTTCTTGTGTTTTTAAAAAGTTTGATTGTGTAACTTGCATGTTAAAATGGAACCCATTTTTAGCATTATAAAGATGACATTACAACAAGATTATCCGTCAACACAGTTTCAATGATCTTACTTATAAGGTTACATTCCTTGGCTTTAAGCTAATTACATTATATAATACATGAATTTGTTTCATTACAATTACAAGATGAAATCTTCTATGACTTTCAATGATAACTTTAAGAAACCCCTCCTGAAAAAAAGATATAAAATTCTGGCGAATCTTCCATTTTTTGGAAAAAAATATTAATTTCTATTGGCGAATCTTTCCTTTTTTTGAAAAAAATATTTAATTTTATTGTTGAATCTTTTAAATCACTAGAAATTTGTAGAAAATCTTGGCGAATCTTGACAAAAAAATAGGAAAATGCATTAATTACCATGGCAAATCCTTCCTAAAAAACAAATTAAATTCCTATCGAAAAGTAAAGGCTTAAAGGTGGCAATGATTGACTAGTTTAAGGTGTAGTGCTCGTGTCTATAATTCCTTAATGTTTTAAATGAAACATTCAATATTTTAAATTGGCCCTAAATTCATTTTTCACCACCATTGATTTTATTTATAATCTAATGGTTTTGGTTCTATTCTACAGACCAAAATGTACCCACAAAGCTCCAATGTCCATGGGCCCTGAAATTGCATTTGGGACGTTGATCTTAATGGAGATCAATGACCCAAATGCAATTTTGGGCCCCATGGGCATTGGAGCTCCATGGGTACATTTTGGCCATGGAATTTAACCCTAGCCATTACATTATAAATTGAGATCAACGACCCAAATACAATTTCAGGCTTGATGGGCATTGGAGCTCCATGGGTACATTTTAACCCATGAAATACAACCACAGTTGTTGTTAGAGTGGTAAGGATACTGAGAGGGGGGGGTGAATCAGTATCTAGAAATCTTTTTACTCTTAGTGAAAAATATTGCAGATTTGTATTCCACTTAAATATATTCAACTGAATTGATCAAATGCATAGGACTATAGAATAAACTAAATCAGAATGATTATGTGTAAGTTTGAAAACTAAAATATTCAATAATAGATTGAAAGCATACAACATAAAATAAAGACATAGAGATTTGTCCTAAGTGGAAAGCCCCAGGCATAAAACCACTCGAAAAAAGTGCCTCACTAGCTTAAAATCTCACTGATTACTGTGCCTCACTGGCTTACAATCTCACTGAATATTGTGCCTCACTGGCTTACAAGTTGCCTCACTGGCATACTTATAAAAATCACAATTGTTTGAATAATTTTCATACAGAGGGATACTCTGTTTCACTTAAAATCATATACTATCAACAATGTATGAGTAGGATACACACAAAAGCACATACATCATTCACACTATACCATTTATATATACAACATTTTACATTCAGTCCAAAAACATTATGTTTTCCTGCAGACAGTTTCATAACTGTAAACTGAAAATAGTTTACAACTGCACCTTCGTTTACCAAAAGATAATCATGCCATGTCAATAACATAACAAGTAAGGAGCAAAACTAAAAAACTAAAAAACTGGTTGGAAGTTTGTAACCAACCAAGAAGTTATAAACAACCAACTGCTTCTTACTTGGAACTCGAATATTCACGACTTGTCTGTACAGTAAAAAATGCTTAATGTCAACCAAAAATGAGTATAACTGTTCAGGAGATCATCTGATAATGGATTTAGCTACTTATAACTGTTTGTACCAGAATTTTAGGTACCCATAACAGAAAAAACTAAAAAGTATGTCCTTTATCATTGACATGATTCAAATGCAAACTAAAACAACTCTTCATAATGTGACAAACCTTGAAAGGGAAAGAAAACTCTATAACACAGTTAACTGCCAGCCATGAAATCTGCCCTTTTCTCAAAAGATCACAGCCACAAATAATATCAAAAACCCTTAAAAAATTCTTTTAGAGTGAAACCCCAAATGTATCTTTTGTGGGTATCTTTCCATTTGGATTTTTAAAGATTCACAGAAAGAAAAAAAATGTGCCGTAAGAACAGGAACTTAGAAATAAACAATATCATCATAGAACCCCCCCTTTTTTTTATTTCAAAACAAAATTTGAATGAAAACCTTATGCAGAACCAAACAGCAAATCCTCTATAAAGAGTTTGAAAGAGAGAAGAGAATTATATCACCTGTCGGCTGCTAAGAAGAGATAAAACCAGTCACTGAGCTTTGTCACATCATCAAAAAAGACTTTTGAAGATTCTTACTCCGGCCTCCATGATTACAAACTGTATTGAATCAACAGGATTCCAAAACAAAGATACTCAGCTAGAGTTCCATGAACTGTCATGATGTTTTTGCCATGTGAAACCCTACTTTCTGCCGCCGAAGACCAAACAAAGAGTATGTAAAAATGATTTAACCCTAGCATTTGCCAATAAAATATCTGATGACTCGTGTCTTCGATAGAACACAAAAGATCCGGTGAGAAATATGCAGCATTTGTTTTGCATTTGTTTTGCTAAAAGAATATTAACTTGTTCGAGAGGTTAAGTAATATGGCAACATTTAACCCTTGAAACTTAAGCAAGAGAAAAACATGTGAGATGTCCGCTAGACCGCTAGACAAATAGAGGACCATGGTCAACACATTTAACAAGCCATTGTGTGCAAATAAATTAGCTCACTTTCAAAAAACAACATTGAACATTGTGCTATCAAAATATCACCATCAAACTATGTGTCAAGAATAATGCCAACTGTATCATGCAGAGCTAACTGGATAGAGCCAAAATGCCAATTGTATCATGCCATAGTAAATGATTCATCATAAGATGCATAGGGTAGGAGTTCACTATGCCAAGTTGTGGTTTAACATCAGGGACAACAATTGAGGAGGAAACCAACAAAACTCCCCCTTTGTCCATGATGGGAAAACACAATGTCAACTCCTCTCCCCCTTTTTGTCATCAGGGCAAAGGGAGTGTATAACCTGAAATGTGCATTAGAAACAGAAACAAAAAACATACCAAACATATCAAGGTAGGTGCAGCACTGAGAAGTATCAAGAATAGCCGAAACAAGAAGAGGATATCAGCATCATAATGAAATAACAACAATTATGATAAGCAGAAGGAGACAACAACTGAGAAAACTGTCAGGCAAGATAACTGTCACAGGAATCTAAAAACTGTCAGGGCACAAAAATATGCAAGCATCTCCCCTTGAGTCCAAGACTGGAGAAACATTAATGTAGAGAAGAAAAAGAGAGAACCCCAAGCTTATCCCAGAGACCCTCAAAAACTATTCTGGGAAGTGGCTTAGTAAATATATCAACCACTTGATCAGCTGAAGAAACATAGTCCAATATAACATCATTGAGAGGAACTTTATCACGAAGAAAATGATATCTGATATCAATATGCTTGGTACAGGAATGCATCATAGGATTCTTAGATATGTTTATTGCACTGACATTGTCACACAAAATCTTGCCTTATAATCATTCAAAGTTTGAACCATCCAGAGGATTTGAGTGCAACAGGCAGTGGCTGCAATGTATTCAACCTCAGCTGTAGATAAAGAAACAGAATCTTGCTTCTTGCTATGCCAAGCAACTAGCCTTCTGCCAAGAAAGAATGCACCACCAGAGGTACTCTTCCTGTCATCAAGACTACCAGCCTAATTAGCATCTGTATATGCTGTCAAAGTAAAATTAGAATGCCTAGAATACCAAAGTCCATAATCAAGTGTTCCTTGTATATATTTAAGTATCCTTTTTACTGCGTTTAGATGAGCTTGCTTAGGAACAGATTGAAATCGGGCTACTAAACAAACTGCATGCATTATGTCAGGTCTAGTGGCAGTCAAATACAATAAGATGCCTATCATAGACCTATAAAAAGTATGATCAATATTAGACTTGTCAACATCAGCACTGAGTTTGCAACCAGTTTCCATTGGTGTACTGACAGGATTACATTCATCCATCTGAAATCGTTTCAACATTTCTTTTGCATATTTTGTTTGAGAAAGAAATATACCTTCTTTGAGTTGGGAAACCTGTAAACCAAGAAAAAATGAAAGTTCACCCAGCATTGACATTTCAAACTTTGCAGTCATAACCTGTGGAAAATATAGGCTAAGTTCATCATCATCATTGCCAAAAATAATGTCATCCACATAGACAACCACTATTAAGATGGAATCATTTTTAGTCATAAAGTACAAGTTACTATCAGCACCACCTCTAGTGAACCCTTGTGACTATAAATGTTTGTCTAGTTTAGCATACCAAGCTCTAGGAGCTTGTTTAAGCCCATAAAGAGCCTTTTTTAACCTGTAAACATGATGTGGTTTGTCCTTGTTAACAAAACCTTCCGGCTAATCCATATATATCTCCTCTTCTAAGTCTCCATTTAGAAAAGTTGTTTTTACATCCATTTGATAGACCTTGAAATTTTTATAAATAGAATATGCAAGAAATAGTTTGATTGCTTCTAGTCTAGCTACAGGAGCAAAGGTTTCATCAAAATCAATACCTTCTATCTGAGAATAACCCTTACAAATCAATCTAGCTTTGTTTTGAACAACAACTCCATTTTCATCAAGTTTGTTCCTGAAAACCCATTTAGCCCCAATAATATTTTTATCTTTTGGTCTTGGGACAAGTTCCCAAGTGTTATTTTTCTCTATCTGGGCTAACTCATCTATCATAGCCTGAACCCACAAGTCATCTTGACTAGCTTCAGCATAGGTTTTAGGTTCTAATTGAGACACTAGACAAATATGAACCTACTGACTTGCTTGAGCAGTTTTTCTTCTAGTTTGTATGCCAGAGTCTAAGTCACCAATAACATGTTCATTTGGATGATTCTTTTGCAACAATCTTCTAGGAGTATAAATGGAAGATTTAGAAGGAGTATTAGTTTTAGGACTTACTGATTGTCCTTGAGGTACTCCAGAATTTGATTCTTCTTCAGATTTCTCTGATTCTTCTTTTGTGCTTGGCTCTTCTTGAATGATTTCTTCAACTTGTTGAAACTGAGGTTGTTGTTCTTGCTGCAAATTCTCAACCACTTTGACATTAGAGATTTCAACTATTCTTCTTAATCTCTTATTATAACATTTGTAGGCCTTGCTATGAGTAGAGTAACCTAGAAAGATCCCTTCATCACATCGTGATTCAAAACTTCCTAGATGATCTTCTCTTCTTATATAACATTTGCTACCGAAGATTTTAAAATAAGATACATTAGCTGTGTTACCATACCAAAGTTCATAGGATGTGTACCTGGTTTTGACTCTTATTTGTACCCTGTTTAAGGTGTAAACTGTTGTATGAACTGCTTCTTTCCAGAAAGCATTTGATAGTCTAGCATCCTAAAGCATAGTTCTAGCCATCTCTTTTACTGTCCTATTCTTTCTTTCAGCCACCCCATTTTGTTGAGGTGTTCTAGGTGCTGCAAACTGTCTTTTTATGCCATGTTTTTCACAATATTCGAGAAAAGCAGTAGAAGTATATTCTCCTCCATTATCAAACCTTAAACATTTTAGTTTTAAATTTGTTTCTCTTTCTACCATGCTTTTAAAGATCTTAAATTTCTCTAAAGCCTCAGACTTATGCTTTAAAAAAGTGACCCAAGTCATTCATGTAATCATCTATGAATAACATAAAATATCTTTCACCATTTAAAGATTTTGTTCTGGTTGGACCACATAAGTCAGTGTGAACCAACTGGAGAGGTTCTGCAGAAAACTGTTCTTTAGATTTATGAACATTTCTTATTTGTTTACCTTGTTGACACTCTTTACAAATTAGATTTTCAGGCTTAGAAATAGCAGGCATATGTCTAACATTTTTGTTGTGACTGATTTTAACTAAGTTATCAAAATTTATATGCCCCAACCTCCTATGCCAGAGTTTACTTTCCTCAATTTGACTCATAAAGCATAAATTGTTTTTGCATTCATTAGCAGATCCATGCAGATTATAAATGTTACCTTTAGTTCTCAAACCTGAAGTAATGACCTGTTTTGAATTTTTGAGAATCTTACAGCCTTGTGATGTGAAAACCACATCAAACCCACTATCACAAATCTGACTTACACTCAACAGATTATGAGTTAGACCTTCAATAAAATAAACATCTTCTAGAGGTGTGTTATCTTCTAAAAGAACTGTACCTTTTCCTGTGATCTGTAAACAATAATCATCACCGAACTTAACTGATCCACTTGAGCAATTTTCCAATGAAGTAAATTTACTTCTATCCCCAGTCATATGATGGGAACATCCACTGTCTATAACCCAGATTTCATTTTTCTTTGCATGAAATGCAACTTCAACAATCATAGCCTTGTTGTTTTTGGGCACCCATTTCATTTTGAGTTGCTTAGTAAGAGAAACAATATCTGATTTACAAAACTTGGCAATATGTCCAAGTTCTTTGCAGTTGAAGCATCTTATCTTGTTCAGAAAATTAAAGGTCCTGCCATTCAGAAAATTGGGCTGCTTTCTAAATGCAAACTTACATTCAATTGCTCTATGCCCATATTGATAACAATAAAAACAATAACCAGATAATCTAAAAAGCATTTTACCTTTAAACTGATTATCATTAGAGCATTGACCTTTTGAGAAACCTAGACCAATCATGTCTTTATACTCTTTTTGTTTACCTAGCATATCAACAAGTTTATCACTGTTGTGACACATTTCAAGTTCTTTTCTTAGTTTAACTATTTCAGCCTCCTTGGAACAACATTCTTTATCCTTGAATTTTAACTGTTCTTGAGTATCTAAAAGAATTTTTCTATTTTCTTCAAGACTTAATTTTAAATCAGAAATTTGTTTTTTTTATCAGATATTAACTTGCTTTGCACTCCATTTTCCTTTTTAAACCTTCTAATTTCACCAAAGGCGCATTTTAATTCTCCTTCTAAGTCAACTTCATTTTCAGACATTTCTGCTTGTTCTTCTTCTGGAACAACAATAATTGCTGCCATGAAGAGTGTTTCATCTATTTCATCAGAGGATTCCTCTGACGCACTATCAGTTATTCTAGCAATTAGACTCCTTTTCTTGAAAGTATTTTTCTTGTTAAAGTTGAAAGGTTTTTTCTTATATTGTTTTCTATTATCTTCTTGTTCACTGTCAAGTTCTAGATTAGGACACTTTGCTGCATAATGTCCTATTTTTCCATAGTTGAAGCATTTAAAAGGTAATTTTCCTTTATATCTACATGAGCCTCTTCTGAGTTTACTAACAAAAATAGATTCATCTTCACTGATATTTTCAGTTTCATGACTGGTTTCAATTTCCTTTTTCACAGTTTTAAAAGGTACTTCCTTAACTTCTTTACTGGGGTTTTCATTTTCCATTCTCATTTCATATGTAGTAAAGACTCCAAGAATAGTATCAATAATAATTGTCTTCGGGTCTTTATCTTCAACCACAAAGGTTTTGGAGTCATATTTGGGAGTTAGGGTCCGTAAGACCTTCTTAACTACTGTTATCTCTGCTAGTTTCTCCCCTAGACCTCTAATACTATTAACAATTTCCTGAACTCTTTGAAGATATTCAGCTATCTTTTCATCATATTTCATTCTCATTCTTTCAAACCTTTCTCTAAGAGCTTGTAACTTAGCTTCTTTAATACTTTCATCTCCTTCATAAATATTTGAAAGTTTGTCCCAAATACTTTTAGTTGTATCACATTCCATAACTTTATATAAAACTTCATTAGTCAAACCACAACAAATAGCACTAGCAGCTTTTGAGTCACAATCAAGAGCCTCTTTTTTCATTAGCATTATATGGTTTTCCTGTGACAGTACAACTAGTTTCAATGGCTTCCCAGACATCATATCCTAAATCTTTGATATGACGAGTCATTCTATATTTCCATAAAGTATAATCTGTACCATCAAATAATGGTGCTTTGGATGAGGAAAGACCATCTTGAAAAGACATGGTTACCACTCAACCAAGAATCCCCTTAGGCTGATTAGGCCTTATAGACAAAGGGTTTTGCTCTGATACCACTTGTTAGAATGGTAAGGATACTGAGAGGGGGGGTGAATCAGTATCTAGAAATCTTTTTACTCTTAGTGAAGAATATTATAGATTTGTATTCCACTTAAATATATTCAACTGAATTGATCAAATGCATAGGACTATAGAATAAACTAAATCAGAATGATTATGTGTAAGTGTGAAAACTGAAATATTCAACAATAGATTGAAAGCATACCACAGAAAATAAAGACACAGAGATTTGTCCTGAGTGGAAAGCCCCGGGCATAAAACCACTCGAAAAAAGTACCTCACTAGCTTAAAATCTCACTAATTACTGTGCCTCACTGGCTTACAATCTCACTGAGTACTGTGCCTCACTGGCTTACAAGTTGCCTCACTGCCATACTTATAAAAATCACAATTGTTTGAATAATTTTCATACAGAGGGATACTTTGTTTCACTTAAAATCATATACTATCAACAATGTATGAGTAGGATACACACAAAGCACAGACATCATTCACACTATACCATTTATATATACAACATTTTACATTCAGTCCAAAAATATTCCATTTTCCTGCAGACAATTTCATAATTGTAAACTGAAAATAGTTTACAACTGCATCTTTGTTTACCAAAAGATAATCATGCCATGTCAATAACATAACAGGTAAGGAGCAAAACTAAAAAACTGGTTGGAAGTTTGTAACCAACCAAGAAGTTATAAACAACCAACTACTTCTTACTTGGAACTCGAATATTCACGACTTGTCTATACAGCAAAAAATGCTTAATGTCAACCAAAAACGAGTATAATTATTTAGGAGATCATCTGATAACGAATTCAGCTGCTTATAACTATTTTTACCAGAATTTTAGGTACCCATAACAGAAAAACTAAAAAGTATGTCCTTTATCATTAACATGATTCAAATGCAAACTAAAATAATTCTTCATAATGTGACAAACCTCGAAAGGGAAAGAAAACTCTATAAAATAGTTAACTACCAGCCATGAAATCTGCCCTTTTCTCAAAAGATCATAGCTACAAATAATATCAAAAACCCTTTAAAAATTCTTTTAGAGTGAAACCCCAAATGTATCTTTTGTGGGTATCTTTCCATTTGGATTTTTAAAGATCCACAGAAAGAAAAAAAATGTGTCATAAGAACAAGAACTTGGAAATAAACAATATCATCATAGAACCCCCCTTTTTTTTTGTTTCAAAACAAAATTTGAATGAAAACCTTATGCAGAACCAAATAGCAAATCCTCTATAAAGAGTTTGAAAGAGAGAAGAGAATTATATCACCCGTCGGCCGTTGAGAAGAGATAAAACCAGTCACTAAGCTTTGTCACATCATCAAAAAAGACTTTTGAAGATTCTTACTCCGGCCTCCATGATTTCAAGTATTGAATCAACAAGATTCCAAAACAAAGATACTTAGCTAGAGTTCCATGAACTGTCATGATGTTTTTGCCATGTGAAACCCTACTTTCTACCATCAAAGACCAAACAAAGAGTATGTAAAAATGATTTAACCCTAGCATTTGCCAATAAAATATCTGATGACTCGTGTCTTCGATAGAACACAAAAGATCCGGTGAGAAATATGCAACATTTGTTTTGCTAAAAGAATATTAACCTATTCAAGAGGTTAAAAGTAATATGGCAATGTTTAACCCTTGAAACTTAAGCAATAGAAAAACATGCGAGATGTCCGCTAGACCGCTAGACAAATAGAGGACCTTGGTCAACACATTTAACAAGCCATTGTGTGCAAATAAATTAGCTCACTTTCAAAAAACAACATTGAAAATTGTGCTATCAAAATATCACCATCAAACTATGTGTCAAGAATAATGCCAACTGTATCATGCAGAGCTAACTAGATAGAGCCAAAATGCCAACTATCCAAAATGCCAACTGTATCACACCATAGTAAATGATTCATCATAAGATGCATAGGGTAGGAGTTCACTATGCCAAGTTGTGGTTTAACATCAGGGACAACAACTGAGGAGGAAACCAACAGTTGTTAGATTATAAATAAAACCAATGATCGTGATTAAAAAATGGTGATATGGCCCTAAAGTAACCAATAATTATATAGTATTATTGGCGAATTAATTTTATTTTCTACTAAAACTTATAAAATTTAGGCGAATCCGATCTAATTAGGTATCGAATATTGTGAAAATTTTTTGAGTTTAAAATTTTTAATAAAATAAATATTCTAGCGAATTAACTAGGACTAAAATAATTTTTTGTAAAAATGTGGCGATTCATGTCACCTTATAGCTTGTACTATTAGCCAAAATTTGAATCCCCAATTTTAACTATTAGCCAATTGGTGAATATTAGCCACTAAAAAAATCACTAATGACTTTAATCCTTTAACAACATTTATTTGGAGGGAAGGGGCAAAGTGAGCCTAACCATTGCTAGAATTCCTATCTACCCCTTAAATTGTTCAAACAATTTATACAATATCAACATAGTTCACAATGTTTGATAATTTCAATAGATTCCTTTGGTTACTAGTTCATAAGTTTCATTAGGCTCATTTGGTTCATCAAGTTGCTTAACTCTTTCTCAAAGTTTAAACAATTAGCCACTAGGCCTAAATGATTGATCCCTAATATATTTGCCCTATTAGCTACATGGTAAGTTACCTTATTCTATTCATTTGGCAATCTCATAATAACCTTGCCAAAATCTCAACATATATAAAGCTAGGCTTGGCACTACACTTACACCTAACGAAAACTATATGTTAACCTTCCTATAGTTTCTATTGCTACTAGATGGTCCCGGTATGCATCTCCTTTCCTTCAAGTCATTGGTCTTGTAACTTTGGTGTACACCTAGGATAAGGTAAGAGGAGCTATGCATTTAGATCACAATCCCATCGTATGCCCTTCATACTCCCTCAACATTATCCCTTGTGATGAAATTTGCTCAAGGGTCACATGGACCATGACAAGTACCTTAGAGTAGGTTGTTAACTAAGAGGTTTCTAGTTCCCTAACATATCAATTTATTTCAACATCAACATAAGGTCTTATAAGTGTTTGGAATTAATGTGTCTCAACTTTGTGAAATTTGTAGTTTGATATATTAATTATTTAGCATTTTCTTGAATATTATTATATTTTATATTAATTAAATTGTGCTCTAGCCAAAATGGGTTGTGGGATTTTGAGTTGGCATCATATGCCACATGTTGATACTTTGTAATGTGAGTTGTAAGTTTTCATAAGGTGTTTATTATTAGCAGATTTGGAGCACCCTATTTTTGAGGAATTTTATGATAGATGTTATGACAAATTCTTATGACACATAAGAGCCTATAAGAGGGGAGTTACTTTGGAATCTTGACTAGATATTATAGACATTATTATTTGTCATGTAATGCCTATTTTTATATAGGAGTAGTGGAAAACTTGGGAACACATGTTGGGTGGATAAATTTAGTCATTTATGACAATTGTAAGGTGGAATAATTGTTTACTATTTTTAGTTTGTGTAAGGGAATCTTTTAGGGAGGAATTGGAATTAGGCCCAGATTGGGCACCATACCTCTAGAGGGTTTTGCACATGGTTTATAAAATCATCTATGGTTTCTAGGTTGTTCATTTGTCTATAAATTGGGTACTTGAGGAGTTGTATTGTATTGAGAATTTGCAAGGGATGTCAAAATCACTCCAAGTTTATATGCTAGTGAAACTCTTGTAAAAGCTTGTCCTGCAAGTGTGTTGTAATCTTGTTATTGATTTGATAATACATTGAGTAGGTTTTGGAGTGTGGGATTTTTCTCCTGAAAGAGTTTTCCCCACATAATTTTAGTGTTATGTGTTGTATTGTTTATGCTTTCATATGTATTTCTACATAATTTTTGTAATAGTTTTAGATCAAAATTTAAAGTTTTCTACAAACTACTCCTCTCAAGATTAACATAGGAAGCTGATTTTTCTACCTTTGCTTCCTGTAACAAACTCCAAAATATAACCTCAAAATTCTTAAGTATTAACCAAAACAAACAACCCAATGCTAACAAAAGAGTACAAGATAAACTTCCAACAACTTCCATTAACTTCCATGATACAATATTATATAACAATGTACAAAACATGCAAGAGATATCAAAATAAGATCCACACAATATATAACTCCAACTCATTAAATATAATAAGGAAGCACAAAAGTAAGTACATATCAAATAATATGAAAATATCCCAAGTATATATCTGGTACCCATCAATGAATATAACATAATTACATAACCAAGATATACAAGGGGTCAAATGCTACAACCCTCATCAGTGATAATGAATATAATAAGAAATGAACCAACCACAAGAAATATAAGTGGCCATATACAATGTACATCATGAACAATATCTGAAGAACTTCAAGCTCAACTCTGCAAGTTAATCCTCCAAGATCCCATGCTCTTGTTGTTGATCGGGGAAGGGTTTGAAACCACCATCGGGATGTCCCTTTCCTCCCCATCCATCAGTCAAGGAAAAGAAGCGGCATCCATAATCCAAAGGTGTGGTACAATACAATACTGGTGGTTATCTTATTTAATTTATTTTCTTATTATCACATAAGCATTATACACATGAAACCATCGATCCAAAACATCTTAAATACAAGAAATATATTTCCCAACACACATCAATGACAAGGTCGATGTAGATGTCCAATTACCTATCATTTAATCTTTATCAATCCAGGTGGTGTTTGGAGCTATCTGCAATAGGGATTTTAAATCTCAAATTTTGATTCTACTCCTAGATTTCTATCATAAAATTTAAATCAAACTTAATTGTTGCTAAAAACCAAACATGTCCTACACTATTTTACTTGTAGAAATAAAAATTCATGCTTGAAACAATCATTCATGCTAAAGATAAAGACATACACACACATGCTAAAATTAATGTGGAAAAGAATAGATGCTAAACAATAAATGTTTTTTTGGTTTTATGATTTGTATGATGAACTACAAGTTTTGTTTAACAAAGACAAATGGAATTATCCTAGTCACACAACGATAAAACAAAGTATTTTCGACACACAACAAGGAATTCGACATAAGAAAAGAAATATCATAAGATCGCCTCCTTCTGGTGGAGTGGGCCCAACTCCCCTTCTGGAAGGATATTCGTAACGCTAACACAAAATTAGAAGAATTTGATTCTTATTTTCATCAAATGGGACCTCATATAGTCTTACTACATATTTAAAAGGAAAATTGAAGTTATAGCTAAAAATGCTGAAAGGAAATTGTTTCTAATATCTAATGGCTCTCCTTCTTATGCATCTAAGCCTTATTCTCTAAACTGAACTAAATTGGACTAAACTAAACAGGATTGAATCTTCCTCATTTTATTTTTAAGACTAACAATATTTTATTCCAACAAGAGATGCCATTGAATCTAACCAAGAGATACCCTTGATTAAAGGCATGAGGGCATGCAGGTGCAACCTATATTAGAGGAAAACTTCCTAAAGAAAAACTTTAGTTATTATCATAACTCAAACATCAAACTGGAAAGAATAGGGCATAGAAAAAGGAATATGAAGTTAGTCGGGAGTTTTATGATGACCAACTGGACAGTTGGAGTTGTTTGGGCCCACCCTACTCCTCGTGAGGCATGTACTAGGACTGAAGTTAGGTGTTGAAATTATCGATCTAACATCAGTCTTGAAGAAGAGTGAACAACTGTGATTCAGAGTGTTACTCTGGAGCTTTCCAACCCACTCTGGAGCTAGTTGTTTTTCCTACATGACCGGCTCTAGAGAGATCCAGAATGTTCAATCCTTGGATCCTGCAGCTACTTTTGTCATAAAAACACAAATATATATATGCACAGAGATAGGAAATTATAGAAACATTCAAGTAGATCCAACCATTGAGAAAATAAGCACCAAAACACATTATCCATCCATTCTTAAAATAGTTCTAGATATTTAGTTATGTATTAAATATACCAAGTCCATAGAAAGTAAGGAAATTCAGCAATGTCTGTATGAAATTAAAAGATAGCATCAGGACTCATCAATCAATACATCTTTTCTAGCATCTAATACACATATGAATGTAAATACATGAATAAGCCAAATATGACCATCAATAGTAACCACAAGTCATTTTAACCCTACAAGGTTTAACTTAGAACTATGCATCCAAGACCACATCCAACATCCATATGAATTGCTACTTGCATCCCATACTATGAAATCTCTCTTCACGTGATGCTATATTTCTTACTAAGAACACATGCCTAAGGTAGAACTACATGCATCCCATACTACATGCATCCTAACCTTAATACAACGCAAGTATCCAAGCATACATGAAACAACAATTCAAATACACAAATACACACACAAGCAATAACACACAAGAACATACAATCCAAACATTCACAAATCAAATACACAAGTCACACAAATAAAGAAAACATGCATAAAGAAAGTACATAGAGAAAATATAAAATACAAGCACATCATACATTACAAGATCACAACAAGAAAGACACTCATATAAGATAAAAGCACACAAAGAATCCACAACCATTGATGAGTGACAAGTAGCACTCATTATATATGTTGATTTATCTCCCTTTTCTACCCTATAGAACCATCATACCTTGGTTGTACCATAGAAATTAGTAGAAATCTTGTTTAATCTTGTTAGAAATAGGTGTTATATCATGGTAGTCACATAGTTAGATGGTTTCAGGACTATGGATGGTCACTAATAGAATCTTGCAGAAATATACCCCTTTTTGTGTGTACGTATTTGACCTCTGAAGATAGCTCTGAAGTTCCTCTTAAAAGACTCCAAAGCTTGGCAAAAGACATTAGGAGTTGAGGAAAGAACTGTAGTTGGCACGTGTACCATGTTGAATGCACAAGACAACTGAGAGGGGGGTGAATCAATTGTAACTTATAATTTCAAAAACCCTCAAACACATTTAGATCCACATCAATCCAATTAACCTCTAAAGTGTTATGATGATTAAGTATGAAAAGTAAATATCAGAAATTGAATCACAACCACATCAAACACAAGAGAACACCAGATTTTACATGGAAAATCCAAAACAGAGAAAAACTACGGTGAGGATTAGCTCACATATAATATGATAAAATAACCGATTAAGGTTGGTACAATTGGCAGACTCATTGTCCAAGAATGTTCACTACAGGTGGTTCCCTGCCAAAGGACTTACTATCTTAAAAGAAAGAGATAGAAGAAATGACTCACTGCCAAGATTTGAATTGTTATAGTTGCGTCTAACGCATGCATGGAGTACAATTCCAATGAAGCTCAATATTCACCACAACATCAACATCATCTCCGTAGTACCAATGAAAGATAGTAGACACCTTCTGCTCACTGCATCCAGTAATCTAACACATGAAGGCTTGTACTGCACCACACTTTCCACTGCTTTGTTATTCACATCATATCCATTACACGCACACACAATCACAATCTCTTTGACACCCTTTATATTGTCTTCAACCTTGAGAACATTCTCTAAGGTCGGCATCGCAACTTAACACAGAATTCAAATTAGGTCTGGACCTAAACATTCCCGCGGTGGAAAGGAATGAAGGCAAACCACAACACACCTTAGCTTGGACCTAAATTTATCTAAGCACGCTACTCCACACTTTCACAATCACCAAAGCAACTACGCAAATATTGAAAACACCCAAGGTTGGCCAAACTTGTGTTAACACATTGAACTTTTAAGTACACGCTTCCTCAAACCCAAAGATGACTTTTGGATCACATGCAAGACTTCAACACAACCTAAAGTATTCCACAAGCATCCTGAGACAACTTGAATTCCAGCAAATTCCTTCACAACAACTATCACCTACCATACAATCTTATCATGTCTGTCTAGTATACTAAACCATCTCTGTCATACACTGCAACTTTAGAAATCAACTTCCTGAGAAACAAACCATGAACAACTTCAACACAAGAAAGATATGAACCTTATAAGGACACTTCCAAAACTACAAGGTCAAAAATAAATTTGCAGAGAAATTCAGAGAAAAATAGTTTCTCCCAGACACATCTGCAAGACTCAGAAACACAGTCTTCATACTGGTGAACACAACTTTCTCTTCACAATGAATCGGAGCACAAAACTTGGAATATACCATCTTTGAACATCTCTTAACAACATATCCAAACCACAAAGATAGATCTTCAATATAGAGGGCATGCAAAGCAAAACCAAAACACTACTCTGTTAAGCCAGACAGTATCTTCAACACATTGTTTCCTTTATTAATCAAATTTTCTCAAAAGCACTTGGAAACCAACCATCAAAAACATATTCCTCACTTCTTCAGCACTTCTTCAAGGCAGCCAAATCGTCTTCAACAAAGCAACTCAATCAAACAACAATAACCTCATCAGTAGACATAGTTGACACCAATGACTACACAAGCTTGTTGACATCAATGACAACACCAATTAGCACATACTTGCAACATACCATGAGTGACTGGAGATTTTGGAGAAAAGGGAACTACACTGAGGATAAAAATATTCATACCACAAGATGGAGTCCCAGTTGTAGCCATGTAATAAAGAGGCCTCCTATTTTGTTTATTTCAGTTCTCTTCTATTCCTCTTTTATCGGCCCTTGTGGCCTATTTACAAGCTTCAGTTGAACTCTTGTGACAACTTTAGTGTCACCATATTATCTTTCAATATTTTGCATGAATTATGTAATAAGACTTGGATATACGTAATGAACTACAATAGGGAATAAGGACTCTAAGAATATGTATCAGAACAACACCTAATATATAGAGGATTAGAAGTAGGAAGATAGTCTTTTTGTTGCATGAAAAGATAGATTGAAAGGACCTTCGAATATGTGTGCCAATTGCATGCATATGATGTTTTTGAACAATTTGGAATGAAAGAGAAGATAATTGGGTACCCCTAATTCTGAGTCATTAGTCTAGTCTCCTTTCCAAAAGTGTGGAGCAAGGGTCCACTCCCACTAATGGAGAGAGGCTAGTATTTCATTTCTGCTTATCTTTTTCCATCGTGGTAGATTAATTGTTGTTTTCAATCTTAGAATAAGTCTTGCTTTGGTGTGATTTAATTTTCTATTTCACAATTGATTATTGAATTCTAGATTAAATCTTGGTTACTATTTATTCCTTCTTAATTAGACTTCTTTCCCGCAAATGTGTGTGATTATTTATCAGATTCAGTTTCTAGCATTTAGATGTATTTTCCAGTAATGAGCAAGGGTATGAGCTTGATTAAGAAGTTATATTAATTATAGGAAATAGTGTGGGACTGTTAGTTGTTACTTCTGCTACAAATTGCCATAGATACACTACCCTGGATTGACAGATAAAGACATTTAAATGCAAGGTACAATGACCCTTGTCATTTTTGGCACCGTTGCTGGGGACAAATAGTGTTAGTGTTGAAAAGAGCAATACAACTAAGAGGGGGGGGTGAATCAGTTGTAACCAATATTTCAAAACCATTAACACATCAATCAATTAATATTGTGTTTGTATTCTAACCATGAAAGCATGAAATAGAAACTTAAACACATTCACATATTCAACACAGGAGACACTGGATTTTTACGTGGAAAACCCCATAGGGGAAAAACCATGGTGAGTGTTAGCTCACAAAATAATATGTTATAACAATATCAAAAATCAGAGGCTCGCTGCCTTAAGGCTCACTGCCAAAATGCTCACTGCAAGAAGAGGCTCACTGCCAATGGGGTGGCTCACTACCAAAGTTGGTGAACTGAGATAATAGCATCTACACTATGCCAAAGTTCAGTTCCATTGAAGCACAATAAGTATCATATACTCTGCTCTTCTTTTACACTTCACAATTATCTTTTCATTTTCACATCCTTTCACAAATTCATGACCTCATTTCATGTTTTTATACAATTCATCAACCTTAGAATTTACATCAAGGTCGGCATTACAATCATCAACCTTTAGATCAATATCCAAGGTCGGCAAACATACATACATCAAGATAGGTCTAGACCTAAACAGATTTAGAAGAGAAAAGAATGAATATGAATCATGCCAAGCCTTAGCTGGGACTCAATTGCAATCTTCCACATAGCAACACGCTTCCACAATGTTCAAATCATAACCACAAGTGGTGAGAACAACCAAGTCGGCCAAGACTAGAGTTAACACTAAAACTTTTAGGAACACGCTTCATGCACGATCTAGATTATACTTTACAGATCAATCAAAAGGTAGGAACATGATCTAGAGACTCCCACAAGCACATTACAATCACAAAGAACATTTGCACAACCTCTCAACACTTAATCCATAAGATTCTTCAAACTGGAGCACTTGAACATTACTGTTGGCTATTGTCATAAAGGAAAGATCTCTTACAGAGAACCAAATCACGAACCATTTGAGCTGAAGGCACATAACATCATCACAAACTTAATTCTAGAACCACAGACTGTGAAACTTAAATGCGGAGAAATGTGGCGTAGAATACATTCTCCCTGTCACCATTAAATACACAGAAAAGACAGTTTTTACTCTGGTGAACACAACTCGCTCAAATCTTCACACCAGAGGCTCAAACTTGAAACATAGCATCTACGGACATCCCTTAACATTACTTCCAATCCGCAGGAAAAGATATTCAATCTATAGAATATGCATAGAAAAACAATGCACTTTTCTTGAGAGATAAAGTAATTATGCACTTGTACCAATTCCTCATATACTTGTTTAGACTTATTCAAATAACTTCCTTATGTGTTGACATCAATGACAACACTTACATCTCATACTTGCAACAATCTCCCCCTTTGTCATTGATGGCAACACATGATGTGAAAAACCATCAAGACATATAATCTTGCTTTGCTTCTTTGCTCCCCCTCAGTTGATGCTTTCTCTATCTGTAATCTTCTTCTTAGGTTTTTCACATGAACTTCTCTCCCCCTTTGACATCAATGGCAAAGGGTGCCAGACCTTTTCCTTCTTTTCCCTGCACAACTCCCCCTGTCAACAACACTGCAACACTTACTGCTCTTGATCAGAAACTTCTACTTACTCCCCCTGAGGAGTAGCCTTCCAAACATCAATCCAGATCAAAAGATGAAATTTTAGTCACCACTAGACTGATGCATTCCTTATGCATCTTAGTTTAGAGTAGGAGGGGTAATAACCTCTAACTTCTCCCTGAGATACTCAAAAGTATCCTTAGGCAAAGGCTTAGTGAAAATGTCTACAATCTGATCCTTTGTAGACACATACTCCATCTTTACTTCATTCTCTTTTACCTTTTCTCTCAGAAAGTGATACCTTATTGATATATACTTTGTCCTTGAGTGCATTATTGGATTTTTTGAAATGTTTATAGCACTTGTGTTGTCATAAAAGATTGAAATTGGTTCTTCATATATAACTATTATGTCCTTCAATGTCTACTTCATCCAAAGTACTTGAATATAATAGCATGCTGAATCAATATATTCTGCTTCTGCAATAGACAATGAAATTGATTCTTTCTTCTTGCTCAGGCATGAAACCAACTTGTTACCCAAGAGGAAAGCACCTCCACTTGTACTTTTTCTGTCATTAGCATCTCCAGCCCAATTTACATTTGTATAAGCACTGAGAGTGAAATCAGTATCTTTGGGATACCACAAACCATAGTCTGAAGTGCCTTTTAAATATCTCATGATCCTTTTGGCTGCCATTACATGTGACTCTTTGGGATCTTCTTGAAATCTTGCCACAAGGCAGACTGCGTGCATTATGTTTGGTCTGGTATGGGTTAGATAAAGTAGTCCTCAAATCATAGACCTATACTTTTTATGATCATTCTTAGGTGATTCATCATTCTTGCTCAGCTTGCAACTAGTTACCATGAGAGTGCATACTGGTTTAGAATCCTCCATTCCAAACTTCTTCAACAATTCTTTCACATACTTGGACTGAGAAATGAAATTTCTTTTTTCTTATTAAGTAATTTGTAGTCCTAAGAAGAAATTCATTTCACCAAACATAGACATTTCAAATTCCTTTTCCAAAGATAATATCATCAACAAAGACTACAACAATCAGAATTTGATAATTATTGATTTTGAAATAGAGATTATTGTCTGCAATACCTTTGTTGAACCCTAGTTGCATCAAATACTTGTCCAGCCTTGCAAGCCAGGCTCTAGGATCTTGCTTGAGTCCATACAGGGCTTTCTTCAATCTGCACACCATGTCACCTTTGTTTGATAGCTAGAATCCTTCTAGTTGTTCAATGTAGACTTCTTCTTCTAGATCTCCATTCAAGAAGGCAGACTTCACATCCATATGGTACACCTTGAAATCTTTGTGAGCAGTAATAGCCAACAACATTCTTATAGCTTCAATCCTTTCCATAGGAGAAAAAGTATCTTCAAAATCTATGCCTTCAACCTAAGAATATCCTTTACATACCAGTCTTGCTTTGTTTCTTACCACTTCACCACTTTCATTCATCTTGTTTCTGAAGACCCATTTGGTTCCAATCCCATTCTTATCAGCAGGTCTAGGGACCAATTCCCAGGTTTGATTCTTTTCTATCTGCATCAGTTCTTCTTTCATGGCGTTTACCCAGCTTTCATGTTTGTAGGCTCCACTTACATTTTTAGGTTCAATCTGTGAGAGCAAACAGTAGTTCACCTATTCTTCTGCATCTCTTTTCCTTGTCAATACCCCTTTGCTTTTGTCACCAATAATTTGATCTTCAGAATGATTAATTCTTACATACCTGGGAGTCTTAGCAATACTTTCCAAAGCCTTTTCTTCTTCACCATTTTCTTCTTCAGCTTGACTATCCTTTTGTTCCTATTCCACCTTTTCTTTAATGACTATGACAATAGGTTCATCTGATTCATAACCTCTTAGATCTAGTGTTATTTCTTTCTCTTCATCAAACTTCACATTAGCACTTTCAATGACCTTTTTTAGTCTCTTATTGTAGCATCAGTAGGCCTTACTCTTAATAGAGTATCCAAGAAAAATACCTTCATCACATCTAGCATCAAACTTGCCCAGTTCTTCATCTCTTCTGATATAACATTTGCTTCCAAAAACTTTGAAATATTTTACTGTGGGAACACTTCCATACCATAATTCATAGGGAGTTTTAGTACCATTACCTTTGACTTGGACTATGTTTTGAATATAGACAGCAGTGTGTATAGCTTCTCTCCAATATACTTCAGGTAGGTTAGCCTCCATCATCATTGACCTAGCAGCCTCTTGAATTGTCTTGTTCTTTCTTTCAATAACTCAATTTTGCTCAGGAGTCCTAGGAGCAGACAATTGTCTCTTTATCCCATGCTCTTCATAGAAAATGTTAAATCCATTTGATGTAAACTCACCTCCTCTATCAAACCTTAAGCATTTGATTCTCAATTCTAACTCATTCTCAACCATTGCCTTGAAAGCTTTAAACTTGTCTAGTGCTTATGATTTCTCTTTTAGAAAAGTGACCCATGCTATTCTAGAATAATCATCAATAAGCAACATAAAGTACCTGTCTCCTTGTAGACTTCTTGTTCTTGTAGGACCACATAGATCTGTATGTACCATCTCAAGCAATCCAACAGAAAATTGTTCCTTGCTCTTGAAACTTGTCTTTGTCTGTTTTCCCAGTTGACATTCCTTGCAAATAGTATTAGCAGGCTTCACTAGTTTAGGCAAATCTCTCATAGCTTGTACTGAGCTTATCTTCACCAAGTTATCAAAATTGATATGACACATCCTTCTATGCCACAACCAACTCTCATCTGTCTGATCCAACAAACAATAATTATCAGTTCCCCTCAAGTGATAAATATTACCTCTAGTTTTCTTACCAGTTGCAATCATAGTTCCAGAGCTTTCCATGATCTTGCATGCATTATCCCTAAATCTTGGATCATATCCTTTATCACACATATGACCAACACTTAAATATTATGCTTTAGACCTTTCACATAGAGAACATCATCTGTATTATGCTTGCCATCAAAAGAAATAGATCCTCTTCCACAGATCTTACCAGCTACATTATCTCCAAACCTAACCAATCCACCATCAAACTTTTCCAAACTTACAAACTTACTTTTGTCACTGGTCATGTGATGTGAACATGTCCACTATCAATGATCCATTCATCCTTATCCTTCTCAACCTAGATAGACAAATCACTTTCTTCCATTGGTTTTTCTTCCTTCACACAACTAGTAGGATTAGCAAACACAGGTTCTTCCTTAATAGTAATAAACAAGCATTCATTTGCACTAGTACTATTATCATCAGACTCATCATCTGTTACACCATCATCATCAAGATCTCTAACATAATAACATCTCTTGACAATTCTAGGTCTACTTTCAAATTTCTTCTTACCTCTTTCAATTCTCTATAGACATCTGGATGCATAGTGACCAATCTTACCACAAGAAAAGCATTTAAATGGTAATTTGCCTTTGTACTTACTAGAACCTCTTTGCATTTTGTCCACAAAGTTTTCTTCAATCTCATCTAGGTCATCATCAAATTCCACAACATATTTTTGAGCTCTTGAAATCTTTTTTGAAGTGTTGGCTTTGAAAGCAGTCTCAATCTTTGGTAGAGCATCACCAAATTCTCTCATTTCAAAAGCTGTAAGTTTCTTGAGTAACTGATCCTTTGAAACCTTTTGTACACTCATAAGCTCTTCAATTGTTGTCACTTTGTGACTATAGGATTTAGGCAATGAACTAAGAATCTTCATCACAACCTCTTCCTCCTTAGTAGTACCTCCAAGGCCTTTGATTCCATTGACAATTTCATCAACTCTCTGCATGTACATAGTTATGTTTTCATCTTCACTCATCTTCAGGGATTCATACTTCACCTTTAGGTTTTGTAATTTGGCACTCTGTATAGAATCATCTCCTTCATATAAACTTTTTATCTTATCCCAGATCTCATGAGAAGTCTCCAAATCCATAACTTTTACCAATTCATTGTTAAATAAGGCATTTAATAGAGCATCTCTAGCTTTTCCATTAAATTCATACTATTTGACTTCATCATCATCTGATGGACCATTTAGGAATAGTATACTTTTTCTATGTTATCTTCTAGACATTATAACCAAGAGAGATAAGATAACTTTTCATCCATACCTTCCAAAGTGCATAATTTGTTCTGTCAAAATGTGGTGACTCCCTCCTGTGCGCCATCTCGGATCTACCTCAAGCTGTTAGACTCTTTTCCGAGGAACATCCACTCTGATACCAATTGTTGAAAAGCGCAATACAACTGAGAGAGGGGGTGAATTAGTTGTAACCAATATTTCAAAACCATTAACACATCAATCAATTAACACTGTGTTTGTATTCTAACCATGAAATCATGAAACAAAAACTTAAACACATTCACATATTCAACACAAGAGACACCAAATTTTTATGTGGAAAACCCCATAGGGGAAAAACTACGGTGAGTGTTAGCTCACAAAATAATATGTTATAACAATACCAAAAATCAGAGGCTCACTACCAAAATGCTCACTGCAAGAAGAGGCTCACTACCAATGGGGTGGCTCACTACCAAAGTTGGTGAACTGAGATAATAGCATCTACACTATACCAAAGTTCAGTTCCATTGAAGCACAATAAGTATCCTCTGCTCAACTCTTCTTTTACACTTCACAATTATCTTTTCATTTTTGCATCCTTACACAAATTCACAACATCATTTCATGTTTTTATACAATTCATCAACCTTGGAATTTACATCAAGGTCGCCATTGCAATCATCAACCTTTGAATCAATATCCAAGGTCATAAAACATACATATATCAAGATAGGTCTAGACCTAAACAAATTTAGAAGAGAAAAGAATGAATATGAATCACACCAAGCCTTAGCTGGGACTCAATTGCAATCTTCCACGTGACAACATGCTTCCACAATCTTCAAATCATAACCACAAGTGGTGAGAACAACCAAGTTGGCCAAGACTAGAGTTAACACTAAAACTTTAAGGAACACACTTCATGCACGATCCAGATTATACTTTGCGGATCAATCAAAAGGTAGGAACATGATCTAGAGACTCCCACAAGCACGTTACAATCACAAAGAACATCTGCACAACCTCTAAACACTTAATCCATAAGATTCTTCAAACTGGAGTACTTGAAAATTACTGTCGGTCATTGTCATAAAGGAAAGATCGCTTGCGGAGAACCAAATCATGAACCATTTGAGCTGAAGGAACATAACATCATCACAAACTTAATTCTAGAACCGCAAACTGTGAAACTTAAATGCGAAGAAATGCGGAGCAAAATACATTCTCCCTGTCACCATTAAATACATAGAAAAGACAATTTTTACTTTGGTGAACACAACTCGCTCAAATCTTCACACCGGAGGCTCAAACTTGAAACATAGCATCTACAGACATCCCTTAACATTACTTCCAATCTGCAGGCAAAGATATTCAATCTACAAAATATGTGGAGCAAACACTGCACTGTTCTTGAGAGATAAATCAATTCTGCACTTGTATCAATTCCTCAAATACTTGGTTAGACTTATTCAAATAACTTCCTTATGTGTTGACATCAATGACAACAGTTACTGCTCGTACTTGCAATAGTTAGTAGGTACTTGAACTAATAGTCCTAATTAGGGTTAGAACAATTCTTGCATGGTTAGGCCTAGAGATTCTTCAGGAAGATTCATTAAAAACAATAATCCCCCACACAAACCATAGGTGAGAGTAGTGAAGGGCAAGAGGACACTGTTGAGAAGGAAAATCAATCACCAACTATCTTGGAAGAATCACCACCACTAAGAGATTTTGCACTTCGCCAACATCATGTAATCCCAGAATTTCTTCAATGGTTATAGGATCAAACCCAAGCTGATTTCCTAGGAGATTTTCTTCTCAGGCCTCCAGCAATGGAGAATAATGATAGGAATGAATAACTAGATCCTATGGGGAAAGGGTTCCTGGCCATAATTTTTCTTACCTTATCATTCTTGATCCTAAGGATAATGTCCCTATGAAAAACATCTCTCCATCTAACCTTCCTACATTCAAAGGAATTCCTTCAAAAGACCTAGGCCAATTCCTTTTTTAATTCAAGGTATTATGTCAGACTTATGATTATGGTTCTGATAATTAGAAACTAAAGTTGTTTCCTTCCACTCTCAAAGACTCTGCCATGAGATGGTTCCTGGGTTTGACCCCTGATTCCATACATTCATGGGGACAGATGAAAACCAAATTTCTTGACAAATATCAGGACTAATGTCAAGTTAGTGATAGGAAAGAGAAGATTTTCATAACTAAACAGAAGGAGGATGAAAACTTGGAAGATTGCTTGGATAGATTCAATTTTGCTTTGCAAAGATATGGGAATCCCATGGAACATAATTTGGCCAAAGCCTTATTTCTTAGGGGATTAGAAAAATAATCAAATGAAGTCTTGGATTTGATGGGGAAGGGAAACATTAACCGACTGAACATGCTAGACATAGAAATCTATAGGAATTACTTTAGAAAGCAGGATAGCATTAGGGCACCCAGATCTGCTAAAGGAAGGGATGATACAGGTCAATTGATGGAGGAAGTTACTAATCTCAAAATAGACATCCTTAGTCAGTTGAGCATCACCTTGGATGGAATTCAAGCAAAAAATAAAACTACAAAACCATTGTCCATTTTCTATCCTAGGTGTAGAAACAAACATCTTTTGAGAGAATGCTTGATGCAGAGCATCCACTCAAAATGTATGTCTGCATTTCTAAATATGCATACAAACTTCATTGTATATGATTTCCCTTCTCTCACCTATCGCAACACCTAATGCCACCGGCTTACCAACGTACCTGATTTCAACCTTCAGAATGCTTGTATCTATCGCGAGATACATTCTCCCCTGTATATGCAAACCTTTACCTGTTGCACCCACGACCATTTGCATCTGCCGCTTCTTCTACACTGAACATACAACACATGACCTGCGATCGCTGGTTACTTCCACCCACGCTGCCAGTCATCTTTGCATCTAATGTTTGTATCTGCGGAATGCATATTTTAATATACATTCAAACATATACAACTTGAAATATGCATTCACCGAATATGCTTTCGGAATATGCCCTCGATGAAAGTTGACCGTTGACTTCCCTTGTATCAACCCGGTGTATATTTGAAATATACATTTTCAACATACAACCTTTAACATCCAAATGTATGATACACATGAAATGTCTTTGCATACATATGCAGTATATTCCCAGACTGTCTTTGACATACAAAAGACATATACTCATAAATTGTATAACCTGATATACTTTTGCAACATACAAACCTGACATACAATAGCAGTATACCTCTACACTATCTATGATATGCAATTGATGGATACACAAGAATTGTATTTCCTCAGACAATTTTGACATACACAGGTAATGGACCTTCATACAATTGCAATGTATATATAGGAATTGTATATCCTACCATCAACACTAACTTAACTCAAAAGGACTTTTATACATACCTTTCTTCACAGAATTTACACAGGATGGTACTCGCATACAAATGCGATATACTTCACAAACTATTCTCGATATGAAATTGACATATATACATAACTGTGTATTTGAATCACATACTGATAACCTCCTCTGTAGCAAATCTCACAATTTCTAATCTACCATAACCACGAACAAAAGGAAAACAAAACAGAAAACTATCTTACAAGTCCATTCCACTAATTTCACAGAAATCCACCAGTGGAATGGCTTTAATCATACATCTTGACAATAGAAAGACTAAATTAAATTCAAAACGATTCTATACAGATAATATACATAGGACGATTCAATACACAGGGAATTTACAAAGAATCCAGAATTTGTAAAACACAACTGACAGAAGTTATATTTCTTCATTCTTACAGGGATTCGTACATTTGATAATTTCAGATCATGAAAAAAAAAAACCAACAACCCTCCCTAACACTCTCCCCCTCGTTTTGCTTAAAACAAGATTATAAACAAAAACCCTAACTAGTCTCATGACACCTGTTTGGCTTTAGACATAAAAGCTCCAAACAATTCGACACATTGATTTAATCATCCACATATCCCAATATCTAATAATGTCCAAATTGGCTTATTGGAATGCCCAATTTGAGACCTCTATTCATATGGTGGATGGTGGGGTTGGTTCTTACAAACATGAAATGTTAACACAAAATGCTACATGATAACATGAAATGTATCAAACATATTAAAACCTTATTCTTCTCCCTCTTATGCATATTTTATCTTGAAGGGGTACTCCTGCACCATACTCCCCACCTTGAAAAGAACTCATGTCCCATGAGTTAAGTCTTTGACTGAATCCACCTTTATCTCCTACTGTCTCATTTCTGCCCCATGATCTCTGGACTACAACCTGCTGCCATGGAACCAAATACTCATGCCTAGTACTGTAGGCTCTTCTCACACTTTACTGGTCATCCTTTCTTACTATCATCTATGTCTGAACATCTGCATTGGAAACCCCCTATACTACTATGGTAGAATGTGTTTGTCTTTCAACTCTTAGAGGACAAACAATAGTCCCTACTATGATGGCATCCTTGTCTTTCCAATCAGCCTGTGGCTGTGTACAAACCTGCTTCATAACCTTCTGCTGATCCACTTGATCCCTGTCAGACAGAACTGAAATTGTATTCAAACTGTGATCTCCTCTCCTTGAGATATCCTCAACTTCCTTTGACTCTGCTGTAGGCATCTCCACAAACTATTTCTTTCCCACTAAAATGATTTTGGCTGCCTTCTGTGTTGCAGCATCCTCCTGCAATGGTATCAACACAATAGTTCTCCCATCCTTCTTGATGGTGTATGTGTTAGCATATCCATCATACAATGCTCTCCTATGAAATTGCCATGGCCTACCCAAAAGTAGGTGACAACATTCCATGGGCAATATGTCACATAAAACTCTATCCTGATAATCTCCAATCTGAAAATCAACATATGCCTATTCATATACCAAAAGTGATTGACTGTCACTTACCCAAGATGCCTTGTAAGGATTTTGATGTGGAATCCTTTCCAGTTTCAACTTATCCACCATTTCCTGAGATACCATATTTACAATTGGTCCTGAAAAGTGCCCCCCTTTGTATCATCTCCTTGGATGTCCTCAAGAGTGTCCTCCTAAGCATCAATGATTCTCCCTTCTCAGGATATCAATAACTATCAAGAGCATCCACACTTTGATAAGTGTTTGAGCTTTGCACACTTTGGCAGTCAGACTCTTGGATCAGATTTGTCCTTTCCCCTATTGAACTTGTTGCTTTTTCTGGACATCTACTGGTGATGTGGCCTTCTTGATTGCAATTGTAACATCTGAGAGGTCCTCTGCCCCTAAAGTTTCCTTTTTGACTGTAACTTCCCCTTTGAGTTTGACTACTGTCTCCTTTGTTGTTCTCTTGATTGGATTCGCCTTGGTGTCCAAATTCATTTCCTTTGCCTCTGAAAGGACTTCTTCCTCCAAAACTGCCTCTAGAATTTTTGCCACCCCTACCTCTGTTCTCCTTTTCTTTTCAATTTCTCTTCTACTCTCAGTGCCACCTGGAAACATTTGTACACAGTTTCTGGTGTCATGATGGTAATATCATCTTGTATACTATACTTCAGGCCATTAATATACCTGGCAACTCTTCCCTTCTCATCCTTAGCATGCCCACACCTTAGAGTCAATTTATGAAATTCCTCTGTATAGGTGGATACATCCATATCCTTCTGTCTGAGGTTCTGCATTTTTCTGTATATCTGCGCTTCATAATCTGCTGGTAAGAATTGAGCCTTGATCCTCTCTACCATCTGACTCCAGGATGAGATCATGCTCTTGCCACTCTTCACCCTTTCTCCCTGGGTGTAGTTCCACCACATGAGTGCATCGCCTTTGAATTTTGTTTTTGCAAACTTGACTCCTATTCTCTAGTACCTCCTTGTACTCGAAGTAGTTGTTTAAAGCCTTGATCCATTCGATGACTTCTTCTGCATCCATCTTTCCGCTGAACATCAGAATCTCCATTCTTGATTCAGACGACTCCTTACCAAGTGATTTTATGGCCTCCAGAAATTGTTTCTGATCTACAGATATATCTGTCTGTCCTGAGGTTGTTTCCTCTTCCCCATCTTCTTCTCCATCAGACTCCTCATCTAGTTTCTTTTCTTTTCCTAAGGTTTTCAACTCAGCCTGGAGTGCTTCCCTGACTCCAGTTTTTATCATATCCTCTATCTCCTTGAATTTCTTGGCCACTTCAGTGGTCATCCCCTTTGGAGGCATCTCGCTAGCCCCTCCTTCGCTTTCTCTGTCAGACATAAACATTCACAGATAACACTCAAATGCCAATACACTTGCAACTCCTCAATTCTACCTGCTGCCCAAATCTTTTGCTAAGCTCTGATACCACTTGATGCAGAGCATCCACTCAAAATGTATGTCTATGCATTTCTAAATATGCATACAAACTTCATTGTATATGATTTCCCTTCTCTTGCCTATCGCAGCACCTAATGCCACCAGCTTACCAAAGTACCTGATTTCGACCTTTAGAATGCTTATATCTATCATGAGATACATTCTTCCCTGTATATGCAAACCTTTACCTGCTACGCCCGTGACCATTTGCATCTGCCGCTTCTTCTACACTGAACATACAACACATGACCTACGATCGCCAGTTACTTCCACCCACGCTGCCGGTCATCTTTGCATCTAATGTTTGTATCTGCGGAATGTATATTTTAATATACATTCAAACATATACAACTCAAAACATACATTCATTGAATATGCTTTTGGAATATGCCCTTGATGAAAGTTGACCGCTGACTTCCCTTGTATCAACCCGTTGTATATTTGAAATATACATTTTCAACATACAACCTTTAACATCCAAATGTAGGATACACATGAAATGTCTCTGCATACATATGTAGTATATTCCCAGACTATCTTCGACATACAAAAGACATATACTCATACATTGTATAACCTGATATACTTTTGCAACATACAAACCTGACATACAATAGCAGTATACCTCTGCACTATCTGTGATATGCAATTGATGGATACACAGGAAATGTATTTCCTTAGATAATTTTGACATACACAGGAAATGGACCTTCATACAATTGTGATGTATGTACAGGAATTGTATATCCTGCCATCAACACTAACTAAACTCAAAAGGACTTTTATACATACCTTTCTTCACAGAATTTACACAGGATGGTACTCGCATACAAATGTGATATACTTCACAAACTATTCTTGATATGAAATTGACATATATACATAATTGTGTATCTGAATCACACGCCGATAACCTCCTCTGTAGCAAATCTCGCAATTTCTAATCTTCCATAACCACGAACAAAAGGAAAACAAAACAGAAAACTATCTTACAAGTCCATTCCACTGATTTCACAGAAATCCACCAGTGGAATGGCTTTAATCATACATCTTGACAATAGAAAGACAAAATTAAATTCAAAATGATTCTATATAGATAATATATACAGGACGATTCAATACACAGGGAATTTACAAAGAATCCAGAATTTGTAAAACACAACTGACAGAAGTTCTATTTCTTCATTCTTACAGGGATTCATACATTTGATAATTTCAGAGCATGAAAAAAAAAAAACAACAACCCTCCCTAACACTCTCCCCCTCATTTTGCTTAAAACAAGTTTATAAACAAAAACCCTAACTAGTCTCATGACACCTATTTGGCTTTAGACAGCAAAACTCCAAACAGTTCGACACATTGATTTAATCATCCACATATCCCAATATTTAATAATGTCCAAATTGGCTTATTGGAATGCCCAATTTGAGACCTCTATTCATATGGTGGATGGTGGGGCTAGTTCTTACAAACATGAAATGTTAACACAAAATGCTACATGATAACATGAAATGTATCAAACATATTAAAACCTTATTCTTCTCCCTCTTATGCATATTTTATCTTGTTGAAGGGGTGCTCCTGCACCAATGCCCCTTAGACAAGACTAAGGTCTACCAAATTTGTGACAAAAGCCACCCTACTGACTAGTGTGACCAACTTCCTACTTTGAAAAGGTTGACAAATAAAAACACCCAGATGGATGAAGAATTGAACTACATTGGCCAAAAACCACATGACAATCCCTCATATCCACATCAACAGTCTTATAGAGGTGCTAAAAATTGGGGGGGTTAACCAATCGAATCCACAGTGGAATGGACCCATAAAACCTTCCCAATTCTGTCTACTAGAGTGGTAGAGCCAATAGTGGAAAACCCAACCATGGCCTAACCAACAATGGGGAAATCAATAGTGGCAAAGTCAACCCTGGTCTAATCAATAATGGGGAAATCAGACCTGGCAGAATCAATAAGGACCGCCATAGTTTCAACCTCATTATGTTTCTTAGTGGAATTCCCATCAAAACTTTAGTCAACCTTATTAGAATTAACAAAGATGATTCCCTAACCATCAGTACCATACTGATAGGTCCAACGAATACACAACAACAAAATGAACCTATCAGTCAACCACCTCTCCCTGCTCAGCCTATGGAAAATCCTAAACATAATAAACAAGGGGAAGCAATTTACCTAACTGATCAGGAAAACACATCTGGATTAAATGCAATATACCTAAATATCCTCTAGCTGCACTCAAGGAAATTTTTTCCAAGACCATCTTCCCCCATGATTGTTGAAATCACTTACGAACCAGAACAACAACCCCTGTAGGAGATTATTACCACTAGGATGCCAGAGAAACAATCTACAAAAAATTTCAAAGTTCCTCTAGAGACGCACTCTAGAGATCCTCCAAAGTTACACTTTGAAGCCTCTCCAGAGACTATAAGTAAGGCACCCTTCCCTGAACAGTTAAAACACACTGCCCCTCAAAAAACAAAAAAAATACCATCCAACCAAATACAAACCACTGAAGAATCAAAGTTACTTCAGGAAATCAAACAATTGAACATTAAGATACCACTACTCCGAGCTATCAGAGATGTTCCTGAGCTTAATCAATTTATCAAACAACATTGTGTCAGGACTCAAGTTCGAAGGCCAACCCCTCCTAAAACCATTCTGGTGGAAAGAAAAGTAGTCGACCTGCTAATGGGGGAAACACCCCTCCCTAAATATGGTGACCCTAGCAACCTGTTATCATGGTCTGCACTGCAGGAACTGAGATATCAAATGTGTTGGTTGATCTAGGGGCAAAAATAAATGTGATGATAGTCCAAACCTCTAATAAGTTGGCTCTCACAAGTATGCAACCCACTTCCATAATTCTACAGTTGGTTGATCAGTCAGTGGCAATTCCCAAGGGAGTGCTCACAGATGTATTAGTGATGATAGAATCATGGGAATACTCTGTGGATTTTTTGATTCTGGAACCAAGGAACCACAAAAATGCTTACCCCTTAATCTTAGGAAGGCCTTGGCTAGCCATTGCAGCAGCATCAATTGATTGTAGAACAAGTGACATGGTCATATCCAATGGAATGGGAATGAAAAAGATCTCCCTATATCCCACAACCAAACCATCTATCCAGTACTCAAGGCAAGTTTGGGTAGATGAACCGACCACTAGAGAAAATAGTGTTTCCCTGGCCATGGTGACTATTATAGAGCACTTAGGGGAATTGGAAGGAGAAATAGATTATGACACCTATTAGCAGGTTACTTGACAGAGAATAGAGCTGACCAGAGGAGATTATACAATATGTGGAAGCTAGAAGTTGATAGAAGATACATCCTTGATGTAATAAGATATAGTATATATATATAAATAGGAGATAGTAGAATGTAGTAAGTAAGCATGATAGGAGAATAGGAGTATGTTCTGATGTAAGTAATGACATAGAAGTCATGTATGTAACTGTGTTAGAGGATGAACAATGGATGTATACAATTGATTGTTGCTAATATATATATGGAGTCTGTCAGTGCCAGGTAATTATGTGTAGTATCTTATTTTGATGTGTATGTGATGATCTATTCTATTATTATTTATGTTTTGCTATTAATCTCTAGCTACTTGACCGGGGTATAAACTGACTACAAAGACTTGTTTGAGGACCGGATCTCTGGACCAGTATTCCCTCTATATTTCTTGCTAACATTTGGTTATGTTTCTAGGACCCTGGAGGAGGGTAGTTAAAGACTGGAAGGGCAAAACATTTGAAGAAGTAGCATAGAGTTCTAGAAAGGAGAAAAGGTAAGATTAGCAGGAAAAATTTTCAAAGTGTGGAGGAATTCTCATCTCCTTAGGTTTCTACCTCTGTGAGAGGGGGGCAGGCACTTAAGGGGATGGCAAGTGGGAAGGGGGTAGGGTCTGCAAGGACCTTTCAAATGATGTGACTCTTCAAATAATGATTCCATGGGATATAAAAGGACATATGGAACACCAAATCTAAAAAACCCATGGTGAAAGGGGAGTAGCGGAAGAAAAAAAAGGATCAATGAAGAAATCAGAACTGGAATGGAGATAAGCGAAGAAGAGAGATTGAGACAAAATTAGAAGCGATAGGAGCGTTACCGTAGAAGGATGGAAAGGGCACAAGAAATGGAAAAAGAGAGGATGATAGGAAGTGTGGAAGAAAAGATAGAATAATTTGAAGAGCGCACCATTGAGGGTGCTATCGGAAGGAAAGAAGAGGACAAGTGCGTCATGAAGGATGTTGTTGAGCACGACAGGAGGGTGCTTCTGAAGAAAGGAGATTAGAAGCTGAAGGAATAAAGGATGTGATGGAGAATGCAGAAGAGTGTGTCACTATGGTGCTACTGGAGAGGAATGTGAAAGAGAAAGAGAAGGAATAGGTGAATTAGGGTTTATGTCGTAGAGTGCTAGAGAAGATGAAGTAACACCAGAGATTTTGAAGATGGATGAGGAATATATAGAGGAGCTAATTTGGCAAAGCATAAAGAAGATAAGAGAAGAAGGTGAAGATGTGGTAAATATTGAAAGGAGTTTTGAGGGTTTTGGAAGGTTATTTGAATCAGCATTGGATGTCAACATGATGTCATTTACAAAGGTAAGAGAATCCCCTAATTTGAAGGGACACAACCCCTTGACCATGACCCACCCCAAGTGCCATATAAAGTCAAGAGAATTTTAGTTGAAAAAGAAGATATTCGAGCAAACAAAGAAGCAGAGAGAATAGCAGAGATCCAGAGAAATTTTGTAGAGGTTTTAGGAGAAGAGTACTTTGAGATCCAATTACAGAGAGACAAGAGAAGAGAAGGAAAGAAAGTTGATAGAAGATAGCTGAACTGGAGAAGCAAACCGAAGGAAATCTACCGCAAAGTACCAGAGAGTTGGAGAAAAGAAATCATGGATACCCTAGTTAAGTTACTTGTGTTCGAGAATACTACTTGTTGGCACTCCTATTTTCCATGCCTTTCACCATATTCTAAGTTTTCAGTGGCATAGTTTCAATAGAGTTTCAATGAAGATTCAATAGAGATTCAAGATAGATTCAAGATGCATATGAGTCTTTCAAATTTGAAGGCACAATCTTGCAGTTTCAAGATGCGGGTCATTCAATAATGGAGTCTCAGCTCAAATAGATAGTGCAGTCATTCCAAAATCCATGGTGCTAGCATACAAAGAGAAATGCAAATCAGAGTCTTCACTAGATCAGAGGCAAGCATCACATGATTCCAAGTGCAGCATTAAGATACACGGCCCCTAAAAAGAGAGTTTCTTGCATTTCAGTTGAAGGTATGAAGCAAAGACACACACAATATATTAAACACTCAGCCACCATAGATCCAAAATCAATCCAATGGCTGGTGCAATAAAAAAGGAAGTGAGAGTGTCGATCGGAAAGGGGCAGCAACTCTCTACGTGGCTAAATTGCGCATCAGGAGAAGGAAAACAAAGAAGGCATGCTCAAGAATGAGCACCATCATGACATGTGGGGGAAGCAAAAGGCCTATGGCCAAGGAGCCCCAAAAAGCACATGAAAAAATCTTTGAGAGTCTAGGAGGTAGTGGAAGCTGCCAAGTGTCAACTTGCCGCTCATTTGAAAAGCTTAAGAAACAAAAGACTCTCCTGGCTTGCGCCAAGGCTCCACGTGGTACAATGTCGAGTCTCTAAGTTTCAAAGGTAAAGGACGAAGGAAAAGGTTTGTGATGTCATCATTAGTTGGTAATAAATCCCAAGTCTCTGCAAATACCGCGGAGCATGCCGCGTGTCAATGTTGTGCTCAATATAGGGTCCCTTTTGCTAAAAGTAACAAGTATTAGCGGATCTTGCCACATGTTGGCCTGGCACTTGTTTAAAGAGTCTCCTTTCCTTTAAATTTGAGACACTATAAAAACCTGCCACGCATCCCACCATGAAGGCCAAGTCTCTTAAAATGAGGATCTTAGCGGAAAGTGCCAAGTGTTGATAGGGCGCTCATTTAAGGAGTCTTTTTGTTGAAGTTTTAGAGGAGTGGCAACTCGCCATGTGTCCCTTTGAGTCTCTTTTTGTTAATACGGCGGAAGATGCCTCATGTTTCAACGATGTGTTTTGTATTGTGCCTCATTTTTTAGGACTTTGTCTATTGCGCCATTGGATGATATAAGACAAGTGTCAGTGCTCGAACAAGAGGGTCGTACAGAGAGTCTGTGGTATAATATGAGTCAGAAGATACAGCAGAGGCCACCATGTGTCAATTTTCTGAGTCTCTACGCTTGGGAGTTCACAATCAAGATAGTTATAACAGCATAGTAAATAGAGATCCCACTAACCCAACACCCACCAAAGGCCCAAGAAACCCCAGAAACATGTAGAAATGCACCACCGACTCTCCAGATCATCATCAATGCAAAGTGGGTAGTTGAAAATGGTGTTATTAATGCAGTTGGTGGAGTTCATAGGGATTTCCTTCCCATTCCAAGATCAGATCCAAGTTGTAGATGATATAAATAGAAGGTTGAAACTCATTTCAGAGGAAGTTGGTTTTTGTGTGTGTGGTCTCCATAAGACAACTACAGGTGCAGAAAGTTACAGGGCAACCATTGAAATGCCAGTCTAGCTCATTGAGGAGTGCAGACTCGCAAAGTCAAAGGGGTTGATATTGTATGTGGGTTTTGTTGCCGAATGTCTCCAGGTCATTAGGTATGTACTCAGGAAGATTTCTCAATTGCAATTGGGTATTTTCCTTTTCCATGTTTGATGGCACAAATGTAATACTGAGTTAGATGAATGTGACAGCATTCTAAAAATATTGCAAGATTTGTAATAATCTTTCTCATGTTATATATGGGTATATGCAATTATGTTTTGGATTATTAAGTATGTTATGTTTCAAGATCTCATATTTTGTGGTGTATGCAAATACATAGCTCATTGTTCCTTTTGATTTCAATTTGTTATTCTCTTGATGAACTATGACTCTATTGCCTATAGAGTAGGTACCTGTCTTGTACCATTCCTATTAGCCTCACATCTTTTAAATAAACAAAAAACATTTACCAATGGTTTAGGGGAAAAACCATCTTTCATGTGCATATATATTCGCACAGTTGAATCAGCTATATAGGGGTTATGTGACAGCCAATCATTCTTGATTTAGTGACAACTTTTGGAGTCAATATGATGAGTTAGGTTTGGTTGTCCAATATTTTTAGTTGTTCATCTGGTTTGAACTTAATACCTATTTAGGTATACCCCTTGGAATATCCCTCTAGAGTTTAAGCTAAGCTTGAAGTGCAAAGGAGTCTACCCACTCCTGTAGTTGGCCAAAATTCCCCTTTACTTGTTGATAAACCTCTTCCTTTCACCTTGATGACAATCCCTGGACTGGGTGTTTTAGGAATGCTTTAGAGTTTTGGGTTGGAGTTATTTTGGGAATCAACAGATTGGTGTCATTACTTGGTGCAGTCTATTGTTGTGTGTATGTTGGCAGCCCATCAACTTACGCCAACAGATTGACACCGTTGCCAGGGAGAATTTAAGGGTTTAAGGAAATTGAAGACTCTGCTAGTGAGTTGAACCTAGAATCAGTTTGTGGCCTTAAAGATTATACACACTTTAAAGAATTCCTCTTTGGGAGAGGTGGTGACTCTGCTGTCAAAGAACATAAGTTTGTTATTGTTGCCCTTGGTTGTTGTTGGTGAATTGAATGCTCCATCTCAGCATGCAGCAGCCGGTGAAATAGAGGTACATGGTTTCTTCTTTTCCCATTTTTAGTGTTTGTTGTTCTTGTCATGTTGAAGGAACAACTCTCTATGCCTTAGTTTTTTGCCCAACATTATGGGATGTTTTAGTCATGGCCAATTGGTATGAACATGGATACCCGAGGGATGTTCCTTCATGTGAGTCTTCCTATGTCTTAGACCCTACAAACTACATTGGTGTGTATTCCCATGACCATCCTAGCAATGCATATTCCAATCATAGCTCTACATGTTATACAAACCCAAACCTGTATGCACCCATGCAAAATCAAAATGACTTAGCAATGCAACAATGTGAAATTGATAAAACTAAATAGTTGCTAGAGTCCTTATGGTAGCAAGAAGAAGAGAATTTCAGTCAAACTCAGTCGAAAGGCTCATAAAAGCTAGAAATTCATCTCAGGTATGTTCAGGCTACTTAGATCACCTCCCATCCTGCTTCAACAGTCAGCTGGATGACCAGAAACGAAGATCAAATAGCAGCTGCTGACATGAAAATTGAGAAATGAAATAAAAATTCAAAAAAAATTATAAGGCATGAAATTTTGGGCACCACAGGAGGCTAGGGGTGCCCAAACTCACCAGACTTAGAATATTTTGAGTTTTTTTCAAAAAATGTGCAAATCCTCTTCCATCAACCCAATCAGATTCACAGGAAATTAGTTTGGCTCAACTTTCAAGGTAGACCCAAGGTACAATTGACTCAGTTTCCATCAGGCTTGCCTACCTAGCAGATCATCAGTCTCAGTTTTTCTCTGGTAGGTGAGATTCGACATCTGAACTGGGTCCAACAGTCACCAGAACGCGAGCGAAAAATAAAAAATGAAAAAGTTAAAATATCATAAAAATGGTTAAGGCATTGAAACCCAGGCGCCCCTAGAGGCTGGGGGCGCCCAAGTTTTCAAGAGTTAGAAATTTTCATGCTTTGCTGATGACATCCATCAGTTATTTCCCAAACTTCGTATGTCGACAGTTTCCAGGAGTCCCATTTGTAGTCAGACATTGTCAGATCGTCAGTTTGAGGCTGGGGATGAAATCAGATTTGATAAATCTTCAAAGTGCCATGATTAGTCAACTTTTTTAGTCAAATGGTGATAGTTTGCCATCTTATTGAAGTCAGAGGCAGGCCATGCAGGAGTCAAAATGAGTGCAAAAGTGTCAAAATGAAGAAAAAATTGGCTAACACTTTTGCAGCCTCGCGTGTTTGATGACATCATCAAAGAAGATATTTTTAATCATTTCACACATGAAGCCATAAGCAACTATAAAATAGGGATTCTTCCTATTTGAGTATATCTACTTGGATTTGTGCTTTAAAGGATGCTTTCTTCATGGATAAGATTCAAGCTTTATTCTTTGACAAAGAAAGATGCTTTTTTGCCATAAAGTTCTATAAATACAAGCTTTTGGCCTCTTTCATTCATTACTTTTGCAGGTTGCACCAGAGGAGGAAGATTTTTATTTTCTTTCCATGAAGATTCAAAGACCCAAATGAAGTGTTTTTTCAACGTGCTTCATAGTTTCAAGATGAGGAAGCATGGAAGTATGCTTTTTCGAGGTCCATCTTTCTAGGGGATCATTTTTCAAAAATAGGGCCGAAGATTTTTCAATTTTCATCGAGATGGGTCCATATAGAATAACATCCTCTTGAAGATTGGGAAATTTTATTTTTCTAGGAATTTTCTTTTTTGCTTCTTTTTTAGGAAATCCTCAGCTTTTTCAAAATCTGATGATCTGGGTTACTTCAAAACGGGATTGCCTACAAAACCCATGTGCCAATTTTTTTTGCTCGGAATCTACTTTTTAGAAGAAATCAGCAAACAATTTTTCAGACTTTTGTCCCAGATTTTTCTAACATAGGCATGTTCATAGTCATTCTTCAAGTCTTTTAGTATGCAGTACTCTCTGATAGAGATCAAGCCTAAAATGGTGTTGGTTCATGATTACCTGAGAACTTTCAAGACAAATTTGCATAAGGTGCTTCCAGTGTTCAATTTACATCCTTTGGAAGATGCAAGAAATATAGCTATCAAAAATTTTGGTCACTTCTGGTTGCTTGCAATAGCTTCATTCCCCATCACAGTGCAAAGTATTGAATTCGTAATTGCTTGTATGAAGCATTACAATTCAGTCACAAGAGAAATCCAATCAGCAGATGGACGTGTGCTCTGTAGCCTCAGGCCAAACGACATCAGAAAGTGTTTTCAATAACAATATGGAAGGAAAACTTAGTCATTTCAATTGAAGAATGCAAGAGCGTGTGGCATAATGATAAAGAAAAGTATCAGAAAAAGATTGCTCAAAAGTGGTTGAAAGAGAAGCAGAACATTTTGCCAAAGAATGGTTGACGTGGAGAGTTCAAGGAAGAGCATGCAATAATGATTACTCTGCTAAGCCGAATCACAGGTCAAGTAGAAGCTAACAAATTTCAGCCTTGGATGTTTTACATCATGTCCCAGATTGTTGACAGAACAGAGTACTATGATTGGGTAGCACTCATTAGTGATAGTCTCCACCATTAGATAATTGATTTTCAAAGGGCCCATGAATTCCACATGATGTCATACCTCATATACTTAATGGCTTTTCAGGGTCAATTTAGAGGTTTGAATATTGTTGGAACTCTGAGCATTCAATATGTATATCACCATTTCTTGCAGTTGAAGATTTCTCAGGCTGAGCGACATCATAGGCGGGTAAATGATGCATTCCTTATGCACACAGTGCGAGATATGGATAATGAGTTGTATATACGATTTTCAGCTGACGCCAGATTGGCAATGGCAGAATGGGGTGATTGGTTTATCCAGTTTCCCACTTTTTCCTACATCAAAGTATATGGCTTCTCAGGAGAGCTAGCCATGCTGCCAAGATATCCTACAGATGAGGTAGCGTTTATGGAATTTCTGAGGCAAGTCTATGAAGTTCATACATTTCTGCGTAGTAGGTGCAAGGCGGATTTTAATTTTTTGATTGGGATGGGTATTTACAGATGCAGATCTGGAGCAGATGCCAAAGTAATTGGTAGTGAATCATCCAAGTATGGTCTTAAGTTTTTTGACAGGAGGACTTCATATGATCCTTGTGGTATTTTTGCATCACACCTTGGTCAAAATTGTGTACATGCACCTGCAGTTGAAGATTTATGGGCTAATTGTGCAGATGAGTTTGAAGTGCGGAAACGTAGTTACAGCAGGTTTACCCTTCGATAGTTGGCTGATATCCTATCAAAAGATGTAGAGGGCTTATCAAATGATGGTGAAGTTTTACTTCCCACATATTTCAAAGATCGGGTTGAGCAACAACCATTATCACCAGTCAATTGGTTAGCCAAAGAAAACACCTCAATTGAGGAAAGAACGAGCCGAGTTATCAAAAATAGTATGATATTCTTGAAAAATAAGTGGAAAGAAGCTATTCTGATTGCAGAGCCGCTAATAGTTCAACCATCAGTCCCTTCCACTTCCAAACCAAAACCAAGGGTTAAGGCTATGAGCATCCTTCCAGAAGGAACAAAGATGGCCAAGTTGAAGAGGAAAAAGGTTGAGTCTCCAGTTCATACCTAGTAGGAACAACCAGCAGTTGCATCAGAAATTCCCATTGAACCAGCACCACATGTTGAAATAATGCCTTCAATTCATGTTTCTCCACCTTCTTCACTAAGTTATCCTCCCATTCATATAGATTCAGAGCCAGGTTCGCCGATTCATAACACTGAGACACATATTGGTTCACCAGGAGTTGATGAAGTTATAACCGAGCTTCCAAGACAGGATGGCTCATCTTGGCTTGAGAACATTTTGGGTAGGAAGAGGAGAAAGCCTTCATATCAGTTGAATTTGACAGAGCTTAAAAGTTTCTACCAAGACACACTAGACATGAAACTTAAGAAGCAAGTTCACATTAAAAAGAATGCGGATGGAGAAATGATCCTTAAAACTATAACAATGCCAGAAGATAAAGATGTTGATGATATTGAGGTTGATGACTTCAAGGTTGTCAAAGCTAATCTTGATAGGAATACCTGGCATACAAATGTAAATCTCTTTGAGGTTGTAGTAGATAATCTGAAAGAGAGAGTGTTGAAGGACGAAGAAGATAAAGAAGCCCTCAAGGATAAAATTAGGCAACTACGGCAGTATATTTCCAATCTTTTTCATGGCACATCACAAGCCGATTTACTATTTCCTCAGATTCTGGAATCACCAACTGATCAGCAGCAGTTCAGTCAGTTGGTCATTTATGGGAGGCACATGAAGGATTGGGTGGAAGAATTTGTAACTAAAGGTAGAGTTGTACTTTCACAGATCTATCAATTAAAGTACAATGCTCATGATCTGCGTCAAGGCATTCAGGGGTTACAACAGACTATGGCTGAAAATAGACCGGAGTTTGAGATCATTATCTCTGACTTGAAGATAGCATATAATTCTATTGATTCAGCTAAAAATAAGAAGATTGTTTCTACTTGGAAATCACAATATCTTTTCATAGTAAAAACTTATGACAGTATAATCTCAGAGTTAGCAGAATAGAAATAAAAAGTGGTAAATGTTCTCAAGTTCGTGAGATCTTTTATTTCTCAGATCCCATGTTCATATGAGAAAGAAGATGGTACCTTGTATGATCTCAGGGAAGTACAGACAGAGTTTTAGACTCTCATCTGCAACAATTTTAATGGTGATCTCAATGCTGGCAAGATGGATCATTTTGCCGCAATGACAGTAAAATTTGATAAAGTTGTGAGCAAAGTTCATGAATTCCTTCAGATGGTTGCAAATGGTGAAGAAATGTTGGAAAATTAGAATATCATCTTAGAGAGTATCAGTGTTCCTGGAAAAGATGTGGTCACTAGCATTTTAGAAGATATTATTTCCCAAAATATCAATGGATGACATCACCAATAAAGCAAGAATGTAGATGAGGATGTGACTCAAAAGAAAGTAGCTTCAACTCAGATACTTTTTGTTTTAAATCATTTGCTTTCATCCAAAGCTTATCCATCCTTAAAATAGTAAAAAATCACTTTGTAATAGTTGGAGCTTTCTTTGCTTTAAAGCATTTGTTAGTTGTAATCTTTGTCTTAGAATAGAAATAAAGCTTGCGAGTTGGCAAGTTAGTTAGGTTAAATCAAAGAGATTTTAGGGTTCCCTACTCCTTTGATTTAGTATAAATAAGGGCAGCCTTGCCCATTGTAAGTAATGGTAATTGTGATAGCAAAATTTGTTGTGCCTATTCTAGCCTGTAGAAATTTGTTATTTCAAGTGTTTGTTCACTCTGTGTTGTTTGTTTTCCAGTGTTTGATCACATATTGTATGCCTGCCTTTTGCTACAATATTGTTGTCCTGGAGTTGTAAGAACTTTATGATATTGGAATAGAAGTCTCATGTCTACCATTTGCTTTGATTTTCTATCTCACGATCATCTAGTTTTGTCATCAGATGTGTAGCTTGCGTAATCTTATTTCAGTTTTCATCTTAAAGTACAATGAGTCTTCTGATGTGAATCTGGATGAAGTTTATTAAAGCTTTTATGTTAAAAACAAATCATTCCTTGCCAACTTTTGATTCCTATGCTCTATGTTTACTTAAGCAATCAAAAGCGTCATTTAATTTAAGCCTAGCTATAGTTAGAAGTTTATTAAAAGGAAAAACCTCTGCTACAGCGAATAGAGTTTTATAACCTTGTGCTCGCAGGTAAGAAACAAAAAAAGATAGGCAAATTTAATTTATTTATCTTTTTATCAAACATTAGCAAAAGGGAACTTCCCCTCATAATAGAAGAGCAGTTCATCTGTGCATAGTTGTTTGTTTCCAATTCGCATTCTAGAGGTGCGAATTGAAATGCCAACACATAGTAGGTTTGGTATCCATGAGTGCATGTGTTGCTGGTAATCAAAATGCTAATCTGAATAGTAGCAATGTGAATACAAACAATCAGGTGAAGGCAGCATCAAAAGATGATGATTGTGTAGTCAGAAGGGTAGAAGTGGAAGATGGTGCATCATATGACAACGATACAAATGATGAGATTAGTATATGCACCTACCTTCAGTTGGATAGCTCATCAAGTGAAACCTAGTGCTGAGGTATGTGGTTCAGTGAACAATGAGAATGTTGTGTACAAGGATGAGCAGTTGGATGGATCGACTCATGAGGTTGATCATGTTGAATGTACATAGGTAATTGAATTAGATTGTGAGCAAGGAACTCATTTCTTGTTTGATGTATTACCCTACTTTGTTCCCATTTATGATGAGGAAGCAATTAGTATTCACTTGCATGAGGTAGATGTAGAGGTGGTTGCACTTGATGATAACTGATCAGAGACAGTTATTGGTGCAGCCATGGATTTTTTAGTGTGAAGAGATTGCCCTAGATTGTGACAATGGTGATCATGTGGAAGCATATTCAAACTTGTTTCATTGGTTCAAGGTATGTTCTCTTCCTCATGTAGAGTGTGCTTCATCTGAGCCATAGAGAAATGATAGAGAAATGAAGGAAGAAGATATGTGCCAGCAGCATGTTTGCAACAGTGAGTATGACACATCAAATTGCTAGAGTGGACTTGAAACAAAGAGACAATTTGAAGAACATGGTTCTTCACATGAGGTGTCTCATGGTATTGATTTGTGTGCTGATGGTTTGAATTACATCTTGAATCATGCTTATGATTTAGATATTGATAGATGTATTAGCACATTTGGAAGTTGTGTTCAAGGGTTCGATGAGGATATAAATAAGTATTGTTAGGGTAAAAAAGGATCAATAATGAATATGCAACAAACAACATCAAATACCCATAACTCAATAGAATAGTGAAACTAAGAAGATTTAATAAAATGAAGCAATGAATAAAACAATGCAAACCTTCCTTGAATCGAAACTTCTATTGTTGCCTATCAAGATCGTCCTTGTTTGTATGAAGTAGGCCCTCAGAGAGTGCACTCCTTTGTTGCTTTCAAGAATGTAGATAGTGAATGGTTGTGGTGATAAACTTGCAATGAAGATGGGCTTCAAATCAAATGTGTGATCTCAAACAAATTGTATTGGGGTGCCAAAGGCATGCTGGTGAATTTTTGCAGAGTAACAATACGAATAGCCTAGATGAATAGAATGGAGGAATAAGGTTCCATTTATAGAGTTGGAAGAATGAAGATCAACGGTTGAGAAGAAGTATGAAGATCAATGGTTGAGAATGGTTGAGGAACGTGCGCGAATAGAAAGAGGACATGTGTCCAAACTCCATCATGCAATAGGGTAGTTAACAAAATCGATTGAAGAGTTAATAGAATGGATTGAGGAATTGACTGAATTGATTGATCAATTACCCAAATAGATTGAGGAGCTGACAGAATTGATTGATTAGTTAACAATTTTGATTGATGAGTTAACTAATTTTGATTAGAGAAGAAATAGGACATGTGGGTGAGAGAATATTAGGTAATTAAATATTTAATATATTTAATTACATGTGCAACATGGTGAGGTGGAGAAGGGTGAGGTGGAAAGGTGAGGTGGAATTATGAAATTAGGACTTAGGATAGAGGAATTTATGATTAATTAAATAATGTAGGATTATTTAATTATGTGAGACATTAAAAGAATTTAGGGAATTTAATTAAATAAATTGATTTTATTTAATTTTGACTTTAGAAGAATTAATTAAATATTTTGATATTTAATTAATTAAGAGAAATGTGAATCAAATAAATAAATTTGTTTATTTATTTATTGATGGAAGAATTAGAAGGGAATAAATATTAAGAATATTTATTTAAACTAAATCGTGTCATTTTTAGGCATATACATTTTGCCCCTCTTTGATGCAATGCAGTTTACGGCGTTGCTTCAAAGAATAAAAAGTCTGATGGTGATACATGCCCCAGTTTGCCCCTGGTACAAGTTTGACAACAGGATGCCCCCTTGGGAGATTGGACGGGAAGAAGGCAAAAGGGCGTGAGATGGACAATCTCACGAAGAAGGTTAGATTTGAAAAAAATAAGACGTGTTTCAAGGAAACGGGAAGAAAACTGGAAGAAAAATGGGTGCAGGAAGTAGTCACAGTCACCACCTAGCCAGATTTAGGGTTTGCAAGCTATAAATAGGAGTTGGGTCCACAAGATAATTCATTTGCACACTTGTCTTATCTAGATTTGTCTTGGAGAGCTTAGAGCAACTTTGGAGCAGCATGGCAGCTAGAGAGGCGGACATTCCACGCGAGGAGCATCGATTCGAACGCGTTCGTCGATTCGGTCAGCCAGCAAAGGCAGGACCCCCGATATGTATCTCAAAAAAAATTCCCTAGGGTCGAGTTAGGGTGCCATAAATGCTAGGGAAAAATTAGGGAAACAGATGCGCTGAAACGCAAAATGGTGCATATGCTGTGCGAAACAGCGCATATGTCAAATTGTGCGGTGCATTCGTGAAAGCTGCGCATATGTGGACCTTGGCGGTGCATATGTGAATCCACGACGCATGCATTGAAGCTGCCCATATGTAGAATAGAGTGGCGCATCCATGAGTCAGCGGCGCATCCATGACCCGACGACGCATTTACCGAATGTAGCGGCGCATTTGCCAGAAGTGGCGCATAGGACAAGAAACGGTGCTTTTGTGAAAAAGCAACACATTTACCACCTATTGTGGCGCATATGCCATTGATAGGCAGATTACTTAGCGAAATTGACCTGATTAGTGTCCTATTTGACACGTCAATCAATAAGCTATCTCTGAGATTGTAGGAATCTAGTCAAGAGATGCAGTTTGCTGTTTTGATCAATTTGAAATGCTAAGTTAGTTGATATAAGCTATAAATATGTTGAGTATGGGATTTTTCAGCTTGAGGTTGACGCCTTGCTTTGCGTGCTTGCAGGAGGAGATACGGGATACGCTACAGGCTAGGGAGCAGTTCCCTATGCCCTTGTTGCAGAGGTATATGCTGACCGAGATAGCTAGAGAGGCGCTTGGTGCTATGGAACTGGATTATGTATGCTTCATGCCTGAGGTTCAGGCGAACCGCGGATTGCTGACGGCTGCAGTGGAGAGATTTCACAGCAAGGATGGGACTTTCCACCTCCCTACTGGCGAGATGACCATCACCCTGGAGGATGTCTATCGGATTCTACACCTACCCATTGATGGCGAGCTTGTGGAGTATGACCCATAGAGAGGTGTGGGACTTGCCAAGAGCAGGTGAGTATTTGATGATCCGGGGTTGGTAGGACAGGTCATCCCGTGGCATGATATTTATGACTGTTACGACTACTTTCCTGGGATTGTGGTAGGATTGATCAGAGGTGTTGTGTGCCCCGAGAGGAGATCCTATGGATTCCCCATTGGATGGGGTAGGATCATGGAGAGGATGGTGACAGAGGGCACCCGATATGTGTGGGGTGTCTGTGTATTGGCTCACTTGTATCACGACATGCACCAAGTAGTATACCACCGGAGCACGAGCCTTTCGACCGGTGTGTCACTATTACAGTTTTGGCTATGGGAGCACATAGCGATCATGAGACCGATGTGTGTTTTTGCTAGACAAAGAGGGGAGCCATACAACTATGGCTACGCAGGGGTGATTTCCCAGCATAGGCTAGGGAAGCTGGAGTATTGGAGACATGCCTTGGATGGGGTAGATGTGGTCGTTTGGCAACCATCTTTGGACTGCAAGCCGTGGGATGATGAGGCAGATGAGTTACCTTACTGCTTTCAGATGAGATGGCTAATAGGGCGGACCCACCACATACTAGAGGTAGATTGTTGGCAGAGTACTGAGACAGTTCGGTAGGAGGCAGGGCATGCCGTAGGTTAGGCTTACTTTGCACAGACACATGCGGAGAGGGTCAGATGGGGGCCGATGGCATCCTATGAGGAGGCCCTAGTAGAGTTTTGGCAGACACCTTATGTCACCTGGGATATGAGGACGCAGATAGCAGATGCAGGAATGACACATGATTACGAGGACTAGATTACTGCACACCCCTTTCTGAGATATTCAGGGCCTGGGATGTTGTTGCCTCGCATAGATGAGGCAGACTCAGATGACGAGGGTCAGGTGGGCCGGAGGAGGAGGACGAGGGGGTGGTCAAGATGGAGGAGATGACAGAGATGATGGAGACGACGGAGGTCAAGCTAGACAGAGGAGGAGAGTTGAGTAGGCAGTGCCATCACAGGTTGCACAGCAGGCGCAGATGCCACCACCCAAGCAAGGACCTCAGCCACAGGAGCAGAGACAGGTAGAGGCAGCTCAAGGTCCAGTATAGTCAAACGTACAGGAGAGGGTGATAGCCACCCTGAGGGTAGAGATTAGACAGCTAAGGGCATAGCTCAGGAGAGCCGACAACCGACGAGAGATAGACGTAGAGGTGATTGTGGGACTGGCCAGAGAGAGATATGGCAGACGCATGGATACAAGTCATCCGTGTAGAGCGGGATACCGCATTGGCAGCCCTGGGGACAGACACAGTGACCAGTTTCTTGGTTGGACAGGTGTAGTAGGCACAGGCACAGTTAGGCCAGACACAGACATAGCTAGCACAGGTGCAGGGTGAGCTTGGTAGAGCGCAGGCGCAGGCTCAGTATTATCGAGAGTTGTATCACGATGTTGTGCCAGCGAGCCAGAGGGCCTCTAGCTACAGGAGCCAATCTGTGGCCTCCCAGCGAGCAGGTCCATCGAGGTCAAGAGCTTCAGTGATGGGCCCACAGCAGTCAGGGGTTGGCAGAGGGGGAGACACTGTTGGCAGTGGTGGTCCATAGCAGCAGGGGTAGACTTGTATCACACTTGTATATTTTTTTTGAGACATGTATCATCATCCATTGGGATGTACTTTTGTATATGACTTTGATTCAAAGACAGATACTATGATATTGTACATTTGGACTCATTTTTATGATATGTATATGACGATGCAGCTATGTGACTTGCTCTATATGTTATGAGTTTATGATTCTTCTCTGTTGTATGATGTGATGCACACGCAGACTTAGATGTTTTATCTGATGCTATATGAGATGTTATCTAGATACAACTTTTTGATATGATGCTATGTGATGTTATATGATCTAATGCAGTGTACAATGATTTATCTGATGTGTTTGTGATGTACGTGAATGCAAAATGATATCTATGTGACTATGCAATTGTATGTGATGCTCTTAGCTATGTTTTTGATTTTTGACACTATATGATGATGGGATATGGATGACCGAATGCACTGTATTATGTATGCAACTGATTTAATCATGTAAATGACTATCTCATATGATATGATATGCAACTATATGCTCTATTTTTGTGATATCCAAATGTACGCTATCGACACAGAAATGACAGGATGATAGATAGAAGATCGATTGACAGAAGAATGACTCGATAGAAAGATTCACAAGCTTCACTTTGTCTTGTTACTTTGCCTTGTTTGGATCTTTTTATTGCCTGGGATACAGGTGCATGGATGTGTAAATGGATGTATAATGGAGGGATTTGATGGATGCTTTGACTTTTTTGACATCTTGACAGTGCAAATAGTTTGGAGTGCTTTATTTCATCATTGGGCAATTTTTTTTGGTATTTTTCTGAAATGTTATAAGTTAACACAAGCATCTAGGTATAATTGAACTGAGATGACCTGAGCATTTCTTACATGGATTTTGATTTAGCAAGTTAATACAAGCATCTAGTCAAAATTGAATCTAGATGACCTGAGTACTTCTTGCGTATCAACAAACAAGGATTGCCCTCGTTCATGTTAGACCTTTGATGTCCTCGATGATCTTTTGCTGATCATGTCGTTAGACGAGGCTTCTCATTACTAAAGTTTAATCCACAGACAACAAACAAAGAAAATAATCATGCCCCCATCATAGCATCTCTAGCTTTTGGCATCCTTGAGTAGCATAGAAAGGCATGATAGCGGAAATCAAGACTCTGTAATTTTTAACCTAACCACCACAAATCATTCTTGCATTTAGGTGTGTTTGTTTCTTGCCATAATTTGAGTAAAATCAGCTAGAAGACCTTAGGTGTTGTTCTGCTTTGCCTTGGATAGGTTAAGTGCCTTGTGTCAAAATTTCTGCTTTGGAGAGCGGTTCTGCTTGCGCTTGTTTGCTTGGTGAGAAGGTTTCACTATCCTTATTGATGAGACGGACCCTAAGGGACTGACCTAGTGCCTCAGGGGCTCATTGCTAAATTGCCTTGCCTACGTGACAACGCAGAGGCGACGTAGTTCGGGGTAAACCCTAATGGACCATGGATGGACTAGAAGAAAGACGACAAGAAAGATGATAAGAAATGGGATGGATGGGACCGTGGGAGCCTCGGGGGCGCATAGGAATATGGCCTTGCCTACGTGACGATGCAGAGGCAACGTAGTTCATGGATTTGGATTGTGGAAAACTGATGAGAGACACTATGCAAGGCTTATGTGATGGATATGGTATGGGACAAAACCTTGGTTGACAAGGCCAACAAAGAGATAGAGTATCAAGCCATGATAGGTAACTATTAGGAGTTTATTATGGGATAGATATGGGTCGAATGAGACACAAGGTGGAATGGACTCAAGGTGATTGGTTTCCCAAAGATGGATAGGGTAGTTTTATTACAAGTAACACCTATTTACCAGGTTTTCACCACTTGCTTTTATTTGCACGAAAGCTAGAAAGTATACATGACACTTGTTTGCCAGGTTTTCACAATGATACCTATCCAAGGCGCCTGTTTTCCAGGTTTTCACCAAAGGATGATTTTTTTGTACTTTTCTGATATTATGATTTTTTTGTATTTTTCTGATTTTTTGATTTTTTTGTATTTTATGCCCCCCTTACACTAGGATTCTCCTAGGTATAGAACCGGCGAAGATGCATGTTGTTGATTGGGTCATCGAACAGCTCACCCTCTGACGTTGCCAACTGATATGCCCCTGATTCGTAAGTAGCTACAATCACATAGGGCCCAAGCCAGTTACGTTCAAACTTGCCTTTCTTTTCTCTATCTTGTTGATTGCAAGGATTCTCCTTAAGAATGAGATCAACTTTGAAGATTTTTGGGTGAACTCTGTGGTTATAGCTTCTTGACATCATTTGTTGATATGCCTTGAGATGATCAAAGGCTTTCTGTCACCTCTCTTCTAGCAACTCTAGTTCTTGCAACCTAGAGACTCTGTATTCTTCATCCGATATGAGACCTTTTAGCGACACCCTGAGAGATGGTAATTCAAACTCAATGGAGAGAATAGCTTCTGAGCCATAGACAAGGGTGTAGGGTGTAGCACCTGTGGGAGTGCGTATACTGGTTTTGTAGGCCCACAAAGCGGGATTGAGTTGGATATGCTAATCACGACCAGCATCGTTGACTGTCTTCTTGAGAAGTTTCAAGATGGTCTTGTTGGATGCTTCAGCTTGACTGTTACCTTGGGGGTAGTACGGAGTGGAGAAACGGTGTTGGATTTTGAAACGTTCACAGAGGTCTTAGACATCCTAGTTTTTGAATGGTCTTCTATTATCTGTGATAATGGATGAAGGAATGCCATATCTGCAGATGAGGTAATTTAGGATGAATGAGGAGATTTGTTTACCTGTGACGGTGGTGAGGGGAACGACTTCAATCCACTTTGTGAAATACTCAGTGGCAGTTATGATGAATTTGTGGCCGTTGGATGAGGGTGGATGGATCTTCCCACAAGGTCAAGTCCCCATTGGCAGAAGGGCCAAGGTGTCGTTAAAGGTCTCAACTCTTGAGCTGGTGCATGTATCAAGTTCCCATGTATTTGGCACTATTTGCACTTATTGACAAACTGATATGAATCCATTTCCATTTTCAGCCAGTAATAACCCAAATGCATGAGTTTCTTGGCTAAGGAAGGACCGCTAGAGTGTGTTCTGCAGATCCCTTCGTGTACGTCTTACAAAGCGGTTATGGATTCTTCTCGTTCTAAACAACGGAGTAAAGTACCATCTAGGCCACGTCGGTATAGGGTATAGGCAATGATGGTGTAGCGAGAGGTTTGGTGTATTAAAGTTTATCGTTGGTTAGAAGATAGGTCAGGTGGGAGGATGTTGTCCTTGAGGTAAGTGTAAATCTTACCGTACCAAGGTGAATCAGATCCAACTAGAAGGCATATGAAATGGGTCTCAGGAAGATCATATGCTGGTTGCCGGATAGTTTCCACTAAGAACTCGTACTGTGTCTCATTTTTAGGTATCTCGAGGAGAAAGGCAATGGTTGCCATGGCATCTGCTGCTTTGTTCTTGATCCTAGGTATCTGTTCAAAAGAGATGATTACAAAGTGTTCTTTGAAGTCGTCGACCATCCGCTTGTATGGGACAAGCTTGTCATCTTTGGTTTGGTAATCATCGTTGACTTGATTGATTATAAGTTGAGAGTCACCATAGACATGTAGCTATTGGATTCTCCACGCAGTTGCCATCTTGAGACCAAGTACTAAAGCTTCATATTCTGCTATGTTATTGGTGCATGGGAATAACAAACGGTAAGACTTTAGAATTGTGTCACCATGAGGAGTCACAAACAAGATTCCTACCCCCAATCCATGATTTGTGTAGGACCCATCAAAGTAAAGTTTCCAGGAATATGTTGATATGTTGAATAGGGATTCATCTGGAAACTTAAATTGTATCGGTGTGGTGTCTTGTAATGGTGCATCCGCTAGTTGATCAGCAATGATCTGTCCCTTGATAGCTTTTATGTCTATATACTCAATGTCATATTCGCTTAAGAGCATTACCCATTTATCTAGGCAACTCGTGAGAGCTGCTTTGCTTAGTAGGTACTTCAGTGGATCTATTTTTGCAATGAGTTTAACTGGATGTGCAAGCATATAATGTGAGAGTTTTTGTGAAGCAAAAACTACCGCAAGACATGATCTTTCTATCTGTGAGTATTGCAATTCATAGCCCACCAATATTCGGCTGATGTAGTAGATGGCTCTTTCTTTATTCTCATAATCTTGTTGTGCCAGAAGAGCCCAAAGAGCTGTGGGTGTAGCAGATATGTAGAGTATCAGTGGTTTCCCTTGGATAGGAGGCATGAGAATGGGTGGATTCGTAAGGTATTCTTTTAGTTTGTTGAATGCCTCTTCACACCTTTCATCCCATCTAAATGGAATGTTCTTGTGTAGGAGATGACTAAATGGTTGGCACTTGTCTGCTAGCTGGGATATAAATCTGCGGATTGCTTGTAGCTTGCCCTGTAGTGATCTTAATTGAGTAAGAGTCTTGTGTGGTGGCATGTCCATAATAGCCTTGACTTTGGCGGGGTCCACCTCTATTCCATTTGTTGACACGATGAAGCCTAGCAGCTTGCCTGAAGTGACTCCAAACACACATTTCTTTGGGTTTAGCTTGACTTGGAATTGGTCTAATCTATGAAAGACTTTTTCTAATATATCCAAGTGTGATTCCCTTGTGAGCGACTTTTCTAGGATATCATCGACATAGTCCTCCATTGTTACATGCATCATATCATGGAATATAGTCGTCATAGCACATTGATATGTGGCTCCTGCATTTTTTAGCCTGAATGGCATGACATTCCAATAGAAAGTGCCCCATGGACAAGTAAAAGTTGTCTTGTGTTGGTCTTATGGTGCTATTCAGATTTGATTATATCCTGAGAATCCATCCATGAGAGACAACATGGTATGCCCTACAGTTAAGTCAACTATGATATCTATATTTGGCAATGGAAAGTCATCCTTGCGGCATGCTTTGTTTAGATGTCTAAAATCATTGCATAGTCTGACGTCGCCATCAGGTTTGGATACTAGTACAATGTTGGATATCCATTTCGGGTAGTCTATAGCTCTGATGAACCCTACATCCAGTAATTTCTTGAGTTCTTCTTTGACCAATAGCGCTATATGTGGATGCATCTTTCTAAGCTTCTGCTTCACTGGTTTTACTCCTAGGTCTAATGGAAGATGGTGTAGAATCAAGTTTGGGTCTAGACCTGGCATGTCTGCATATGACCAAGTGAAGCTGCCTCTCTTTTTCTTGAAGAACGGTACAAACCTGGTCTTTTCTAGTGGAGTAAGAGATTTAGCAAAGTGAATGATCTTAGGCTGTTCCTCTATACCAATATTAATAGGCTCTGTCAGTTCCACAACAATTTGGGATTTCTCTTGGTGCATGTCTGTGGGGAGAGTGTCAAGCTTTCCATCGTCAGGTGCCACAGTTGGGTTTTCACCTTCAGATGCATTCTTTCTTTTTACTGTTTTGGGATCTGACACTACTGCAAAACGGTTTTCACCATCAGATCTAGTTTTTGTCTTGATATTTTTGCGACTAGAAGGCTTGGCACCCTCTCCGAAGTAAGCCACAGTATTAAGTTCAATAGCGAAACTAGCTTTATGATCTCCTTTGGGTAGGTGGTCCCTAAGTTCCATATAGTCAATGTAAGCATCATCGTTTTGGAACATATCTAAAAGGGGAGTTCCTCGCAGATCCCAGTCAATAAGCTCAAGATGTACAAGAGGGAGGGAGTCGGAGGATAGACCTGATTCATTGATAGTGTGAATGGATACGCTAGGAGTATAGGTAGGGGTGGTGATGGTACTTTCCTCCAAGTTGTTTATTGCGATGGAACCCAAACCTTCCTCGAAAGTTATATTCTCAGAGATAGGCAAATCAAATTCTATTGGTCTATGAAATAGCGTTTGTCCCTCATGGTAGGGGCTAAAGATTTGGATGGTATCGACCTCTTTGTCATCATAGGAATGCTCTATTAGTTCATCCCACTCATATTCATTGGAGTCTGTGTCGCTGTCCTCTTGAAGTATATGGATCATTTCTACAAGACAAGCATTTTCTTTAGCTTTGCCCTTGCCTTTGTATCCTAGACCATTTGTATTTCTAGCCAATGAGGATGAAGAAGGTTGAATAGGGTCTATGATTCCTTCTTTTCTGAGGCCAATGGGGCCTTGTCCTTCATAGCCCATTCTGTGTAGGATAGTTTCACCTCGCCCATAGAGTTCTGTTGGGAGCCTAGGCGGTTCTTGTGGTGTGCTCTCTTCTTCTGTATAAAGCCACTGTAGGAGATCTCTTTCTTCTGTTTCATCAGATAAGGTCCCCCATTTTACAAAGGGAATTGCAGGAGCTATAGGAGGAGCAAATGGCTTTGGAAAATGTTTGGGTTGGCCAAAAGATCGAGGAGACAAAGGCATCTTGGCTAGATTGAGGTTGTGTTCTATGGAGTATTCTCCCACTCTGCTTTCTTTTATGGTAATTTTCTGCTCTTTGGGCCTTGAGGAGGAAGCTTCAGTGGTATGATCATGGTGCGGGATAGGGGACGTATAAGCTCTATTGTTTGGTATGATGTAATCAGGTTTGGTAAGGAAGGAGTTGCAATGCTGAAAGGGGTCAGGGTCTCCTTGGATGGTGACTTGCTTGCCATTGTGCAGGAATTTTATGCATTGGTGATAAGTCAAGGGTACTGCTTTCATGGCGTGAATCCATGGTCTCCCTAGAAGAATATTATAAGCAAGCTCCCTATCAAGGACTTGGTACACAACATCTTTTATTACTGGTCCCACTTGTATGGGTAGGACTATTGTTCCTTTTGTAGTTCGCTCTTCTTCATCATATGCTTTGATAGTAATCTTCCTCCTTGGATCAACTGCCTGTTTGGAGAACCCTAATGCAAGGACTAGCTTTAATGTGCAAATATTTAAACCGGCCCCCCCATCAATGAGAACCCTCTTGATGCGGTGCTTGTGGATGAAGGTGACAATATGTAGAGGGGTGTTATGAGGTTGAGACACAGAGAGGTCATCTTGCTCGGTAAATGAAATGGAGCTTGAGGAGGTCAGATTACCTACCATGGCCTAAAACTTCTCTTGGGCCATGTTAGTGGGGACAGTGGTTTCCACTAAGGCTTTTTCAAGGATCTCTTTATGGGAAGGGGATAGACGCAACAACTCCAAGATAGAAATGTGGGCCAAAGTTTTATGTAATTGGTCTATGACATTATACTGGCGAAAGTTGGATTGAGAAGGTGACGACCTTGGAGGGGCGGTATTGAGCGTGACTTTACCACTACAGGTAATGATACTACAACCAGTTCTATTAGGTCTGGATTGTTGGTTGGGCGTGATGACATTGATTTGTGGGACACGCTCGGAAATGCAATTTATGGTATAGTCAAATGGTACACTTGCATAGTTGGCATTACTATTCCCACTATTCTGATTTGGCCTGTTGCGATTGTTGTTGTTGTTGTCGTTGTGGTTATTACCATTGTTGTTATTGTTGTTATATGGCCTGTTGTGATTTAGAAGCGGATCCCTGTAAGCCACATGTGTCTCATTGGAGGTATGTTGTTGGGTTCCTCCTTGGTTTTGATCAAGCACATCTTGGATAACATTTTTGAGACAGATACAATTGTTGATTGTATGCCCCCTTCCTCTATGATATTCACAATAGTCTGTATCCTTCCAATAGGGAGGTTTGACTATAGGCTCATAATCACTTGTTAGCGGTAGAGAAATTTCATTGTTAGCCAACAACTTCCTTAATGCGGATTCTTAAGATTCACCCAGCGGTGTGAACTTTCACCTTGGATTTGAACTGAACCATGGTCTTGGTTCCTGAGAGAATGGTTTGTTGGGTGCAACATTGTTTGCTTCACCTTTGAGAGTGAATATGGGTTGTTGCTTGGGAGCTGCCACCTTGGCATCCACTACCCCATCGTTGACAACATTCTTGTTCTTGGTCCAAAACTTTGATTTGTCCGTCGTGTAGTTGGAGGCAGGTGTGTCCTTGTATAACTTGATTGCCCCCTTGGCGATCATAGCCTTTTCAATGAACAAGCCCATTTCAATAACTTTTGAAAATGATATAGGGCATTGTATTTGTATTTGATAGCTAAGATTAGTATTGAGGTTATGGACAAACATCTCCAATAGCTGCTTCTCAGGTATATCGTAAGAACACTTACTTGCTAGTTGTCTCCATCATTGTAGGAATGTGGCAAATGACTCACCACTCTTTTGTTTGGTGTTGCATAGATCTAGCATAGATACTTTGTGTTCGATATTGTAAGAAAAGTGCATGATAAATTTGTTGACTAGTTCATCAAAAGTTCTGATGCCTGGTGGAAGCCGTGAGAACCACTCCATAGCTTGGCTACCTAGAGACCTACGGAATAGTCTCATTAAGTATGTCTCATTGTGAGCTACTTCCAAACATGCTACGTTGAATTCCCTTATATGGTCTCTAGGGTCCCCTTTCCCTTTGTACTTCTCAAACTTAGGAACTTCGAATCGATAGGGAAATGGTTTCATGATCAAACTTTTGTCAAAGGGGTACGGTGCAATATCTTCCAAGGAGTAGTTTTTGGCATTTGTACCCGTCTTAAGATCCGAGATTTACTGCGTTAGATTCTTGAGTTGTTTCCTCATGTCTTCCATAGGAGTATTTTGATCCATGGTTCGTTTTCCTTTATCATTTGCGTTTGGGTCTATGGCATTCTTTTCCTTTTCGTGATCATTTTCCATGTTTTCCATGATTGAGCTTATATCAAAATCCATGGGTAGTTTAATTCCAAGACTAGCAAGATGATAGAAATACTTATGAGGGTCTTCATGGAGCACTTTCTCGATTAGGCATTGGAATTTCTGATTTTGGATGCTTCCTTGATAGTCTTCGTAAGAGATTTCTTCATCACTATCATGAGGTGTGACGATGTGGTTGGATCAGCTGGCCATTTTGAGTTGCTTTTTGTATTGAGATCTAGTAAGAACCATGCAAGGTGACGTGGGATGGAGTCGACTAGGACTAGAAATTTTGGCAAGGTGCCAACGGAGACTGCTGTGAATAGGATATCTAGGACAAGACTTGGATAAAGGACTCTCTTGCTCAATGATTTCAAACAAGACGGCTGACACAAGACGGTAGCCACTAGTAAGGGTACTCGATACCTGTCTTACTATGTAGGGACTAGTCATGTAACAAACCACTAGCAAAGTTCTGTGACCTACTAGGTTTACTTGAATTCACAATGATACGAAGAAGGGACCTACACTGATCTGATATGGAATATTCTGACTTTGGGACTAGAAAGACCTGATAGAAGGTGGATGGGACGATTGATGAAAGAGAGACTTTTTGGACGAAATGGATGAAAACTGACTGCAAGGTAGAACCTAATCTCTGATCTTGGAGCTAAGCTGAAGTGGGTACTCAGAACTGGTAAAATTCTTCCCTTGAAAATTGTGCAAGTGCTCACTGTTGTGTATGCACGGAAACAGATGTGCAGCAGAAATTGACAAATGCGCAACAAGTAAGAATATATGCGTCGGACTGGTAAAAGATGTATGCACAGCAACAAACAACAAAAGCATGGGAAATCTAAACAAATGCGCTGCAAGTCGGCACAGATGCGTAGGAACAAAGGACGTATGCGCCGCTCTGGCTTTCTTCAGTGTTTTTGCAATTTTTGGAATTTTTTTGATGTTTTTGGTACTTTGTTTGCAAAAAAAAGGTCTTCTTGATTTGATTTTCTGAATTAATGGCAAGAAAACACAGCAAGCATAGAATTTTTATGATTTTTAACTTTTTTTAGTGATTTTTCTGACTCTTTTCCGGACTAAAAGGAACAAAAGCAAGTACAAAAATCCTAGGCTAGAAATGGATTACAAGGGTTTTTGACCATTAGAATAAGAGGTGTTTAATGCGGGCAACCGTTCAAGTGGTTACACCTGCGGCGGCACTACTCTCCGTTATGGAGTCTCCCAGCCTCAAAGGGTTGTGCCTTAGAGGGTTTTGGGAGAGGTTGGCCGTTGGTGTAACATAGTAGCACTTGTTGCAGGAGGTTTTCACCTCAAGCACATTTATTTTAAGTGGATTGGTAGGGCTTGGCGTCTAGCCTGTTTCCACTTAGGGTCGTTCCCACTTGGACAGGCATGCATCCAAGGGCAGGCCCCTCTAAAGGTTAAACAGATGGAATAACAAGTCTGGCATTTTGGTCACCCAGTAAAGGGGAGAGCATAGGCATGTTGTTATTTGATAAGCACAGAAGACACTGATTAATCCAACCTAGTTAAAAGTAGAAAAACTAAATGGGCTAATCTACTTGGGCAAGCACAAAACTTTGAAGTGATTTAGCAAGATAGAAATGGTTCAGTTTTTAACGCAGAAAGTAATGGTGAGTTCAGTTTTAATCCACGTAGCACGAATAGTTAACTTTGAAATGTTGGTCAATCGAGATAGCAGTGGTTCAGTTTTAACCCAGAAAGAAATGATGTGTTCAGTTTTAATCCACGTAGCATGAATAGTTAACTTTGAAATGTTGGTCAATCGAGATAGCAATGGTTCAGTTTTAATCCAAAAAGCAATGATGAGTTCAGTTTTTATACTAGATAGCAATAACTTTGAAAAGATAGCAATGTTGCAATGCCAGATAGCAATGATCCAGTTACTTCTTTCCTAATTAAAAAGTACGTGAGAGTTTGCATGAGTATCTATTTTACTATCCCTCTAGAAAGTGAAGTGTGAGCTATCAAAATGCAACTATATGAAACTAAACCTGAACCTATCCTACAAAACAGCTCCAGAGAATACCTGCAAAGATGTCAGCATTAGCAAAATCTTCTTAGAAAAACCCTAGAATCATTGCCCACTACAGAAGTGCCACTTCAGTGACTAAATGCGCAGAAATAGTCAACAGAAGTGCAGTAAAAACAAATGTGTTGTAACAGTACTTAGAAGCGCAGTAAGAAAGAACAGATGCGCAGGAATAACATATGCGCAGGAACAGAGCTTAAAAGCGTCGTAAGACAAAATATATGCGCAGGAATAACATATGCACAGGGATAGAGTTTAAAAGCGCCGTAATAAAGAATAGATGCGCAGAAATAACATATCCACAGCGGAAATAGGCATATGCGTCAGAACAGTGTTTAAAAGCGCCAGAACAGAGGACAGAAGCGCCGTGGAATTATTCAAATGCACTGGATTAACCTGTGCGATGCCTGTACAGAACCTGTCTTCAAAAAAACTCAGATTTTGATGAGATAAAGGGGCAAGGCCCCACGGTGGGCGCCACAAATGTTAGGGTAAAATAGGATCAATAATGAATATGCAACAAACAACATCAAATACCCATAACTCAATAGAATAGTGAAACTAAGAAGATTGAATAAAATGAAGCAATGAATAAAACAATGCAAACCTTCCTTGAATCGAAACTTCTATTGTTGCCTATCAAGATCGTCCTTGTTTGTATGAAGTAGGCCCTCAGAGAGTGCACTCCTTTGCTGTTTTCAAGAATGTTGATAGTGAATGGTTGTGGTGATAAACTTGCAATGAAGATGGGCTTCAAATCAAATGTGTGATCTCAAGCAAATTGTATTGGGGTGCCAAAGGCGCGCTGGTGAATTTCTGCAGAGTAACAATACGAATAGCCTAGATGAATAGAATGGAGGAATAAGGTTCCATTTATAGAGTTGGAAGAATGAAGATCAACAGTTGAGAAGAAGTATGAAGATCAATGGTTGAGAATGGTTGAGGAACGTGCACGAATAGAAAGAGGACATGTGTCCAAGCTCCATCATGCAACAGGGTAGTTAACAAAATTGATTGAAGAGTTAATAGAATGGATTGAGGAATTGACTGAATTGATTGATTAGTTACCTGAATTGATTGATTAGTTACCTGAATAGATTGAGGAGCTGACAGAATTGATTGATTAGTTAAAAAATTTGATTGATGAGTTAACTAATTTTGATTAGAGAAGAAATAGGACATGTGGGTGAGAGAATATTAGGTAATTAAATATTTAATATATTTAATTACATGTGCAACATGGTGAGGTGGAGAAGGGTGAGGTGGAAAGGTGAGGTGGATTGGTGAGGTGGAAAAGGTGAGGTGGAATTATGAAATTAGGACTTAGGATAGAGGAATTTATGATTAATTAAATAATGTAGGATTATTTAATTATGTGAGATATTAGAAGAATTTAGGGAATTTAATTAAATAAATTGATTTTATTTAATTTTGACTTTAGAAGAATTAATTAAATATTTTGATATTTAATTAATTAAGAGGAATGTGAATCAAATAAATAAATTTGTTTATTTATTTATTGATGGAAGAATTAGAAGGGAATAAATATTAAGAATATTTATTTAGACTGAATTGTGTCATTTTTAGCCATATACAAGTATGATTTTTTCCACTTTGATGTTGACTATTCATCAACTCTTGATGGTTTTGGTGCTGCAATAGAGGTTGAATCATTCATATGGGGCATTGATGTGAATGAGCAATGCACCATGTGTATGATAGAATTTCATCATGTTGCAGCCTAACTTGAAGCTATACCCAAGATAGAGTTTTTCCAGTTTGTTCTACAAGATGAAGTGTCTTCTCTTGTGGATCAACAGTGCATTCAGGCACATTTCTCTTTGCCATGTGAATTGGAGGTGTTCTCCTTTTCCCTCAATTTGCATGAAGAGGTCAGTAGGTATGACAACTTGACAATTGATGATGGAGGTTTGTATCCATCTATTTCTTTTGATGCTGACCTGGTTCTTGATTTTGCACTCCCTGATGTTATGAAAGTGTGTGATATAGTTTGGAATGGGTCAAGCACCTATTTCTCATGGTTGCCCTGTAATAGTGATTTCATTGGTAGAGCTGGCCTTGGCTTCATAAACATTTGTTCTAGATTGGTGCATGTAGATCAAAGATTTCAGTTGTTGCAGCCGGGTAGTGAATGTATATTTGGTTTGAGGGAGATTAGCTCCTTCATTCAGCTTGTCTTTGACAAAGGCAAGTAGTTTTGGTCATCTTGTGCAGGTTTGACCTGCAAGTGCTTGCAAATTTTGATTACAATCAACTTTCCTATTGTGCCTCCATGCTTATGACTGTATGTTTTGTATATACGCCTTTGATGTAAATACGTTGTTCCCTTGTTCATTTTTTGGTTTTTTTGGTCTACCTCAGAGATTTAGGATTCTCGTTGTGCCATTGCTTGGCACACATCCCCAACCAGAGCCATTGTTGGGACTCCTATTTTCCATGCCTTTCACCATATTCTAAGTTTTCAATGGCATAGTTTCAATATATTTTCAATGAAGATTCAATAGAGATTCAAGATAGATTCAGGATGCATATGAGTCTTTCAAATTCAAAGGCACAGTCTTGCAGTTTCAAGATGCGGGTCATTCAATAATGGAGTCTTGGCTCAAATAGATAGTGCGACCATTCCAAAATCCATGGTGCCAGCATACAAAGTGAAATGCAAATTAGAGTCTTCACTAGATCATAGGCAAGCATCACATGATTCCAAGTGCAGCATTAAGATACACGACCCCTACAAAGAGATTTTCTTGCAGTCCAGTTGAAGGTATGAAGTAGAGACACACGTAATACAAACACTCAGCCACCGTAGATCCAAAATCAATCCAACAACTGACGCAATAAAAGAAGAAGCGAGAGTGTTTGTCAGAAAGGGGCAGTGATTCTCCACGTGGCTCAACGGTGCATCAAGAGAAGGAAAACAAAGAAGGCTTGCTCAAGAATGAGCACCATCATGACACATGGGAGAAACGAAAGGCCTGCGGCCAAGGAGCCTTGAAATGCATGTGAAAAAGTTTGTGAGAGTCTAGGAGGTAGCGGAAGCTGCCAAGTGTCATATTGGCACTCATTTGAAAAGCTTAAGAAATAAAAGACTCTCCCAGCTTGCACCAAGGCTCCACGTGGTGCAATGTCAAGTCTCTAAGTTTCAAAGGTAAAGGGTGAAGGAAAAGGTTTGTGACATCATCATCAGTTGGTAATAAATCCCAAGTCTTTGCAGATACCGTGGAGGGTGCCACGTGTCATTGTCATGCTCAATATAGGGTCCCTTTTGCTAAAAGTACCAAATATTAGTGGAGCTTGCCACATGTTGGCCTGGTGCTTGTTTAAAGAGTCTCCTTTCCTTTAAATTTGAGACACTACGAAAACCTACCACGCGTCCCACCATGAAGCCCAAGACTCTTAAAATGAGATCTCAGCGGAAAGTGCCAAGTGTCGACAAGGCGCTCATTTAAGGAGTCTTTTTGTTGAAGTTTTAGAGGAGCGGTAACCTGCCATGTGTCCCTTTGAGTCTCTTTTTGTTAATATGGCAGAAGATGCCATGTGTTTCAATGATGCATTTTGTATTGTGCCTCATTTTTTAAGACTCTATCTATTGCACCAATGGGTAATATAAGACAGGTGTCAGTGCTAGGACAAGAGATTCGTATGGAGAGTCTGTGGTATAATATGAGTCAGAAGATATAGCGAAGTCTACCATGTGTCAATTTTTTGAGTCTCTATGCCTGGGAGTTCACAGTCAAGACAGTTATAATGAGATAGTAAACAGAGATCCCTTTGACCCATCCCAAGAAAGCCCAGAAACATGCAGAAATGCACCACTAACTCTCTGGATTATCATCAATGCAAAGTGGGTGGTTGAAAATGGTGTTATTAATGCAGTTGGTGGAGTTGGTAGTGTTTTCCTTCCCATTCCAAGATCATATCCGAGCTGTAGATGATATAAACAGAAGGTTGAAACTCATTTCAGAGGAGGTTGGTTTTTGTGTTTGTGGTCTCCAAAAGACAACTACAGGTGCAGAAAGTTATAGGGAAAGCATTGAAATGTCAGTCCAGCTCCTTGAGCAGTGTAGACTTGCGAAGTGAAAGGGGTTAATATTATATATGGGTTTTGTTGCCGAATGTCTCTAGGTCATTAGGTATGTACTCAGGAATATTTCCTAATTGCAGTTGGGTATTTTCCTTTGCCATGTCTGATGGCATGAATGTAATACTGAGTTAGATCAATGTGACAACATTCTGAAAATATTTCAAGCTTTGTAATAATCTTTTTCATGTTATATATGGGTATATGTAGTTATATTTTGGATTACTAATTATGTTTTGTTTCAAGATCTCATATTTTGTGGTGTATGCAAATACATAGCTCATTATTCCTTTTGATTCCAGTTTGTTATTTTCTTGATGAACTATTACTCTGTTGCCCATAGAGTAGGCACCAGTCTGGAACCATTCCTATCAGACTCACATCTTTTAAACAAACAAAAAAACATTTACTAGTGGTTTGGGGGAAAAACCATCTTTCCTGTGCATGTACTTTCACACAGTTGAATCATCTATATAGGGGTTATGTGACAGCCAATCATTCTTGATTTAGTGACAACTTTTGGAGTCAAGATGATGAGTTGGGTTTGGTTGTCCAATATTTTTAGTTGTTCATTTGGTTTGAACTTAATACTTATTTAGGTAGGCCCATTGGAATATCCCTCCAAAGTTTAAGTTGAGCTTGAAGTGCAGAGGAGTCTACCCACTCCTGTAGTTGGCCAAAATTCCCTTTGTTGATAAACCTCTTCCTTTCACTTTGACGAAAATCCCTGGCCTAGGTGTTTTAGAAATGTTTTAGAGTTTTGGGTTGAAGTTATTTTGAGAACCAACACTATTGAAGCAGCAGAGCACATTTTTGTTTTAAAGTCTATTTGGAACCGAAAGGCAGTAACAAGGGATGAAATTAAGTTGGTTGATTTCATAGGCACCTTGAGGAATGAAGCATTGAAGTGGTATAAGAAGACATACCCACACAGTGACAAGGAATAGAATGAGATCAAGAAGCTATTTTTGTAGAACTTTAGAGTTCCAGATGTTTCAACAGAAGGAGTAAGTAAGATGAGAGATTTGATGTAGTTGGAGAAAGAATCAATAAAGGAATTTGACAAGAGATTCAAGGAGACAACTAGGAGATTGGAGGAACCATTGATTGAGAAGTAGAAGATAGAGTGGTTTATTTCTGGAATAAGCCCTGAGATAAGGTCAGCCCTAGATGGAAGGATTTTTGAATCATATGCAGAATGTAACATCCATGTTCTAAAAACATAGTAAAATCAAGAATTTACCATAGAGTAATTCAACAAGGTAAAAATGAGAGAGAAATTTTTTCTTTTATTTAACATATAATCAAGTAACAACAAATTACAAGATTTCTATTCTGAAATAAGCAACATAATATAATATACAAAGATGACATTTTGTCTTTACAATTACAAATATCTACATTAGATAATGTTTTACATAGTCCCAATAAACACAAGTCTCAAAGATAGACTGCATCTGAAAATCTGACATCTTTATCACAAGCCTCGGTATGTCTTATGCGAGAGAGAGAGCATCTTTCCAGTGATTTACCTCCAACCACAAACCAATAGTCTCCCACACTTCTTCCACATAGGAAGTGGCCCTACCCTTCATGAGGAATATAGACCAAAGGTGACCAGTGGTAATTTGCCTTCCCGAGTACATAGTGTTGTATCCTACACAACTCTATCAACCATACAACCCTAGATACCCTCTAGCTAAGTATGATTTCTGATAGGTTGTGTAATCCAGATACAGTGAACCGACAATGCATGCAGAGACATGCATTACTATGGCCATAGTTTTAATATAAATTGACGTTTGCAATGAACGTTGTCATAATGTTCACCCAGCCCAAATTGACTTGGATACTATCATATTCCTATAGTTTGACTTGGTCAATTATGTATAACTATATAGTCTTAACAACTTTAATATTTTAGTCTTCCTAACCTAGACAAATTTACATTCACTGACTATATTCCATAGACCTTATCGATTACCTTTCTTTATGAGGATTCTCATTGCATCATTGCAATACCCGAGATCCAAGACTTATCAACTCATAAGAATTTTAAATTGATTTATAATGACTAAGATGGTTACCTTACCCAGATTAAGCATCATAGTCTAGGATATTATATCCTTTCTTACAAGTAAGAATATATAAACATAGTTCGGGTACGTGTCCCTTCATTCACGATCTATATAATGATCAAAAGTTTTAATAAATATATTTATCCTAATTGGTCAAGTTAAGGTTTTGTCCTCCCCTATTCTATCATAATGGTATATCAAATCTACAAAATCTTAAAGGTACATATCAACCTATAAAAACATAAAGGTACATTAAATATTAAAACCCAACTAGGTCTAATCTTGGGTTTAGTCTTCCCATTTCAAAATAATAACAAAACTTCTATTCCAAGTTCAAAAGGGGGGTTTTAAGTAATTGATTATCCCCTAGTCTTCTTTTAACTAACACAAAAATTTGTTTCAAAACTTTCTAAACAAGATCATTTCTCCTTCACAAGAAATCCTCAGTTAAAGTCAACCAAATGTTTTTTACATTGACTATAGTCGTCTTGATACCACTAGGTGAATAAGTTTTATTCCAAGTTTTCTATCCAATAATATTCATTATCAAAAGGTTACTCTTCCCACTATGTTCTATGTAGTCAATAAACCTTGCTATCTATGTTTTGGGCAATTCAAGGAAACTATAATATAAGTCCTTAAGCTTGACAATCATTTAGACAATGTCTTATGCACTAAATTCAGTTTGAGCATAGGTTTATCTACCTTATACGAACTCAATGGAATAACAAACATACTTATTCTTGAAAGTAAGAATATCATAAGAAAAAGGTTAACCTCTTAGTCTTATTCTGACTACGAAGTCATTTTAAGTTTTTTTAAACCCTTGACTAGGTAAACGATTGTTTTCCAATGTTCTTGCAAATATGAGGTCATTTAATTATTTTACAAGGTTATTTTCTCTTTACAAAGAAATCTTATTTGTATCTATCCTTATAGTTCCATATAAGTCTAAGATATTAACCATGATTGATTTGACATCAAATAATGTAATAAGACTAGCTTATGTTGCTATCAATCATAAGTTTAATGTCCAATGTTTCTCTACTTGAATATCCGATGTCATCATTGGAATAATGTTATCTAATTCTCCTTGAGCAACCAGAAACCCAAAAAAGATAAGATTCCACTAGCCTAACAACATTAATCACAATATGCTACTCAAAACAACGTGAAATCTATGACACATATCAAGTATAAAATTCTCGAGGTTCTTGTCACTTGGTTGTGTTTATGTAAATACATTCTTCAATGTAAACAAATCTGTTTTTTTTTTACAATCTCAATATAATAATCAATATATATATATATATATATATATATATATATATATATATATATATATATATATATATATATATATATATATATATATATATATATATATATATAACAGTTTCACCATTTCACTTAATTATAAAATGTAAATACAGAAAGGCCAAACTTTCACTACTAATTTAATATTTATATTTTTACAAACAAGTTCATGGAAAATTTTCTTTTACTAGTTCTCTATTTATTTTCCAATATGATAAATACTCAAATGAAGGAAACATTTTACCATTAAAATCCATATTTTCCATTTGCAAATTTTCTCAAGTAAATTTCGTTCAATACTAACTTCACCATAGAATTTTTAATAAACAATTATTTAAATGAATAAGAGAAAGACATACAATCAATTTAATCTGTAGGAGCTATTTATAATTATCAAGTAATTTTCTTTTATTTCAACTATTTTTAAAATTCAGAAGAAAATACATGAACTATAAATCTTTTTCAATAACTCTCCATAGTCATTTTTAAATTTATTTTGCATTAATTTCTCGTTGCAATCTTTACTCCAGATTTAATTTTCGTATATACAAGGTAGATATACAACTTTCACAATACAGTAAAATACTCTTTCTCACAAAGTAAGACAAAGATAATTTAAAACAATTGATCCAACTCACACACATTTACACAACTTACATTTGGATAATCAAGAACAATTAACTATAAAACTTCCACAACTCGTATACAACCTGAGGGAGTTATATACTTGTACTCCCAACTCACATAAGCTCAAGGGAGAAAAGCACTCTCTTCTCCTAACTTACACAATTGAAGAAAAGTAACCACCAAATAAATTCACAACTTTAAACATAGTCAGGGAGGCTTAATCCTTCACTCCCATGGTAACAATATTTACAACAATATCAAGAGAGATGATCTCTTTTTAATTCTTACATAAAGAACAATGATGATCAAGCTTCTTGTTACAAATAATAAGAGAGGACATTTTCTTAAACAAGGGAAAACTTCTCCAAAACTTTTTACAAGCTCCAACAGTAACCTGCAAGACAACAAGGAAAAACAACAACCTCCATCTAGCTCTCCTCCCTACCTTTGACCTGCAAGAGGGCCACCCCTGAGCTAGGGAGACCATCCTCATAACCAAGGTAAGATAGACTAACCACATCACAACAAAGAGCCACAACAAAGCAAACAAACCACACACCCTCAAGGTTGACACACATAACAAAGTCTCAGCTTAGGTGAGTACAAGGAGGGTAGGGGAGTAGACAATCTCTACCTCTAGGTGCCATCCTTTCAAAATTAATCACAAGGCCTCAAGCCAATAGTATAATCTTCCACAAGGCCTCAAGCCTTCCAATGAATCAAGTAACCAAGGATATCCAAACAAGCTCTCAAAGCCAATAAGCCCTCAAGGCTAAAAACAGTACCAATTTGCCCTCAAGGCATATCATGTAACCAGAACCAGGATGACACCCGAGGAGGGTCACACCTCCCCTCCCTAAACACGATGAGCATTGCCTTCCAACTGGAAGGAGCTCTCTCTACACCCAAAACAAAACCCAAAAAAAAAAAACAGAAAAGCTCAATGAAGACATTACAAGACTCTTTCAACAATCAAGATACAAACAAGCATATCATACATAAGATCACACAGGAGAAGAGATTTGCTCACCAACCTTCCAAAGCCAATTATAGAAGAAAACTGATGAAGAGCTCCTTTCTCCTTCCTTCTCCAAAAATCTCCTTCCTTCTCCAAAATCTCCTTTCTTTTTCCTCCAATATTCCACAACCCTTACTCTCCTCCTCCTCTTCCTTTTAAAACTAATTTCTCTATTTTTCCTAATTTCCCAAGTGGGAATAAACAACTCAACCCCCCATTTCCTCCATTAACCTAGTGGTCATAAAACAATGTACCCCCACTCAATAGGTTCCCCATTAAAACCCACTTGTAGAATAAAATACAAATGAGAAAACTTAAAATAACATAGAGTGGGTGACACAACACCCTCATAAAAGGGAACCCACCAAAAGGAGGCACATGGAGACAAGCACTCCATTAATAGGGGGATCATGGAGTGCTCCATGACTTGGAAGTGGGCATGAGTGTGGATTCCACTCATCCCATGTCCCCCAAGCTTCCAATTTCGTCACTTTACCTCACCCCAAAGTTGAGGTGACCCTATGGAAGTTAACCCAAGGTTAACCTAGTCAAAAAGGTCCCTAAACCCAAGGGGTACAACCTAGGGTTGTTTTTAAACCTAGTTAAGACTCCCAGAGTCAAATAAAACACATGAAAAGGATCAAAAAGAATTAAAGTTAAAACAAGATTCAAAACATCAACTTACAACACTTATCATAATAAAAGTAATTCAGATAAAAGTCTTTATTCCCTTAACCTCATGCAAAAATAACACATTACAACATTACCACATTTTTCCAAAACAAGAGGTTGATCTCAGTTCCTCATGGAACTAGATCGACTCACAAGGGAAACAACTTAGGATATGGGAATGGTCTCCTGTATATGTGGTTTCATTAGTAATACCCGCACACTCAAACTCAAAGTCAATAACTCATAGAGATATCATAGCCGAAGCAATTCAAATACATGCATAACTAAACATGCTACCTTATAACATACTGAAATCATAATACAGTTCCATATCCATTCATCATTTTCTTTCAAACAACATCTAATATCATTGCACAATTATTTTCTTAAAATCACATAGGTTCAATAATCCAGAATTCAGAAATCAATAGTCTCTCAACATAAAATAATAACAAAAGCACTACAATAGTCTCATGAATAGTAGTGTAAAAAGTAGGCCTCACAGAAGAGAAGTGATTGGTTGAGTAATTTATGAGATCTAGTGGTATTGGCCGACATGTGATGTGACCTAGATACATAAGTTCTAGTCCGCATTGATGTTTGTGCATGGATTCAGCTGACAGAACAATGTTCTTGAAATAGTTTCCAAGTTTTCTTAAGGCCGATTGCAGTTAGGGTAATTTCATGTAGCGGATATATATGATCGATGGATTCGAGTATTTTGTGGCATGGTTGTGCGAATATGAGGTGAGAGGTGCGAAGTGTGGGTATATCAAGTGTGAAACAAAGATCTGAGCCTCGGATCATGGCAGAATAATAAAACAAGGAAGTGAAAGATGAAGTGTGCAAAGTCAGTGTACTGAGCTTAACCAGAACTATTATTTTGCATAGTTAGATGTTGTTCTTTAGTTCAAACATTTCGGTGAACTCTTGTAATCAATTTTGTAGGCAGTGAGCCTCCTTTGAGTAGTGAGCTCAGGGCAATGTTCCTGAAGGCATGTGCCTTCCCATTTGTAATACTTTTAATAGAGTATAAATCTTGTGGGTTAACCCCCACCATGATTTTGCCCTTCCCAAGGGTTATGAATTTCCACTATTGTGCCTTAGAAAAATCTTTGAAATCAGAGATACTACAAGTTTCCTAACCTAGTCGCTATTCCCTTAAGTTTTCTAACCATATCACTAGGTTCTGGAGTTTTAAAACCCCGCAATCCCATGACTTCACATTCTTTGTGTTATGTTTTGTAATCCGCTTGGTTCTCTCTTGTTATCGATGTGTCGTTGGTTTTCCAAACATTATAACCTGCAACTTATGGTTTTGAAGTTCTCATTTCTCGCGATTCAATGATAGTTAAGTGATGGACCAGAAACCAAGGTAATTAATGATGATTTAAATTGTTGTATGCCACCGGTGTGAGATGTCCTTTAGCGAATTTTTTGGAAAATGAGCAAATCTTTAGGTTAATTTCTCAAGGCGCGGAAATGGTACCACGACGGCCTAACATTTAAAAGCATGACAGGGGCGCTATAACTCCACATCATTTCACTCTTTGTGACAAAAATTGTCTAAGTGGTCTACTTGCTTCCCTTCTCTTCTAAATTGTTATTTCTACGTACTCTGCCATCGTCCCTGGTTCTTGGTCGCTGTAATGAAATTCAAATTTCAGGGTGTCTCTCCCACTCTGGAATTGAGAGCAATTGGTCTAAAGTGAAAGACACTAATCTTGGACACATAGACTTGGCAGAATTCTGGTCTCGTCTGCAGCGGGAAGACAGGTCGCCATTCGTAGAGAAAATTCTATAGAGTAGTTTGGCTCATGTAGCAGGTTTTCCTGTTTCAGTGTGTTGTGAATATTTAATTGTTGCATGCGTGGAGAGATACGAGCCCGGGACTTTGGAGATCAAGACTAAGGAAGGTGTGGTTGTCACGAGGATTGATTCTGAGTCTATCTCTCATGCATTAAAAATTCCAAGACAGGAGAAATACGAAGAAATGTCTGTAGCCCTAGGTGTAGAATTCTTCAAGGAGAATGAAGACTAGTGTAGAAATTCTATTGCACGCAACTGGCTAAAGTTGAAGAAAAGAGGTAAGTCTCAGCTACCCCCTACACTTAAAATAGCACATTTTAAGGATGAAATTTTAGATATTATCACTCTGTTGCACTGGGTGGTGGGTAGTGAAGATGCTAGCTCTTTTGAATTCTGGATGTGTCACTTTATATTACTAGTATGTAGTGAGGGTCAGTTTATTGATTGGGCTGAAATGATAAGCTATCACTTGAATGAGCAATTGTTGAAGTTTCAAGAGTCCTCTGCGTTTCACATGTGCTCTTATTTGGTATATATTCTAGCCAATCAAGAGGTTGTCTGGGTTGGGTTGAGGCCTCGTGGGTCTTTATCCCCAGATACACTTGTGTATGCTTATTTTCCTCAGTTTACAAAAGAGGTTGGGATGAAAGATTTTCGTCAAGTCAATGATGCTTTTTTAATGTTTTTGGTGAAAAAGTTGAACTGTAATTTTGAAATGAGGATTTCCCCTGAGGCTGCATCTCTGGTTATGCAATTTAGGAGTTTTTATATTCAATTTGATAGGTTCACCTACTTGAGACTAGGGGGTTATGAGTCAACCCCAACCAAGTTGCCTTAGTACCCTAATGACTACATGATCTTTTTGGAAGTTTGTAGATAAATGACTGCTATAAATGTCAAATACTAGAATATCAGAAAGAAGGGCTACACATTTCCATTGTCTTTATCAGTTTATTCTTGTAAAAATAAAGATGCTACTAAAGGAGCCAAGCACGCATTGGCAGAATTTAACCTTCACTCTTTGTCTTTGAGGCAACACTTTGACAGCAAGAACTACGTAAAGCAGAACTTCTATGGCTCTAGCTCTTATGAGCATCGTTCGAGCCTAGAAGACTTCTGGGAGGATTGTGTGGATGACCGTGAAGTTCTGAGAAGAAGCTACATGAGACTTACCATAGGTCAAATCTAGGCTTTTGGTTTACCCATTTATATTCCAGAAAAAGCTGAGGACTCTGAGGTAATTGATGTGGAATACCAAAATCTGTTGTCAAAACCCCTTCCCCGTATAAATTGGTCTCAGAAGGACATTGTGGATATAAATGTTCATTCTGCACCAGTAATTAAGAGGACTGAAGATTGGATGGTTGGTAAGTGGCGTGGACATGTAGGTTCACCTCATGAATCAAGTAGTTCAAGCGCTACTTGACAGAAAATGGTGTAGAATTCTGTTGCGCAGAGTTCCACATGGCGACATGACATGTCACAATTTGTTTCTAATTCACAGTCAAGAGGTGATGGAGAGAGGCCCAATGATGCCCTCAAATTGAAATCAATGTGTGAATCAAATAGTCCTCTTGTGAGAAAAAGAAATGTTCAAACAATGGCAGTGAACCTCGACCCCATTTTTTATTCAATTGTTAATGATATTTCTTTTCCCAATTTTCTGGAGGTATCCTCTTCTCCTGGTAATGAAGAAATTCCTATTGCTTCCCCATTAGAAGATAGAAATAAATTTGTCTGACAATGTAAATACTACTGTGGTGACTTCCTCTCCTAGCTGGCTAAAAAAGGTGGTAGAGAAAAAGAGGAAAAATGTTCCCACCGTGGCCAAAGAAATTGATATTGTTGCTATGCTTCTGTAAGGGACTTCAAAGCCTAAGAAGGCTAGGAGAATGTCTAGGATGATAAATGATGCTACTTCTAGCCACCAAGTATTGGAAATTATTGACCCCATAAAAGATTTGGATGAAAATGATATAACTGAGGCAGATTATAAAATAAGTGATATTGACTTGGGCCCTTCCACTCTTGAGGGGGAGTCATACCATTCAAATTATTCTGTCAATGTTTTGATTAAAAGGGCCAAGGAAGAAAGGAAAGAAAATATAAAACTCCAATCTCAAATCTTGTCTTTGAGCCAATTCATCCAGTCAATAGTGACACCTTCTCCTCAGCTCCTAACTCAGAGGTCATTGGGATCGATGCAAATACTGTCAAGCAGATTAAAAAGAGTTAGAGTTTTACCAACGTTGTCAATGAATGGGTTGAAAAATTGTCTTGTGATATTTTATTTTTCTTGACTAAAATGATACAAAGTTATTCTCTTGTACACAATAAAAGAAAAGAATTGATCAATGAGCTTCAACAAGTAAGAAAGGAACAAGGAAGTACTTATGTGCTTTCGAAGGAGGTAGTTGAGTTAGCAGCCATAGATTCCATAACACTCGCGAAGGAAAATCTGGCTAGCGATCCCCGTGAAATTGATTCGTCTTGGGTTGACTCATTGGACTGGAAGCTTAATATGTATGACAATCTTATCAATCAGATCAACAAGGCTCTGCAAGAATACCTAGATCTAATGATTGGTATTCAAAGATATTGTAATGCACTTGAAATAAATATTTTGGATGATTTCGGAGAAAACCTACGTGATCCCAAGGATATCAACAAAGAAGTCAAAGACATGCTTTGTACTGAGCTTACTGATCCTGAGACTATTTCTGGTGAATCGCTGAGCAAATTGGGCTATACACAAGTCTTTCTTAATGGTTACAGAAACAGGGATGACATGATCTAGGAGACCATGGTGGGAGTAGCTAAGAACTTGACCAAATTCAGAACCAGTTTGCAGAACACTACTGTTCCAGGGAGTAAAAGTATTACTGCTATCATCACAAAGTATCGAGAGTACAAGCTGAGGTTGAAAGTACAAGAAAAGATGGCGGAAGACCAAGCGGTGGAGAGCATTGAAGATCCTAAAGAAAATGAAGGGGTGGTGAATTAAGTTTATTTCTTTTATGCTTTTCAAGTTATTTGGCTTAAAACTTTTAAAGACTTTATTTTAAAAAGAAACGATTGTCCTCAAGAAACCATTCCTCTTTCAAAGACAGTTATTATTTTATGCTTATAAATATGTAATGGGGAACAATGGAAGCATCTTTCTGGTTGGGCAAACTTTGTTTTTCTTAATTTAGTTAGATATCTCGTATGTTTGTTTGATTTCAATCTACTTCAATATATAGAAAAGATACATAGTTGGGATTGTTCAGGCTTATATGATCTTTGTATTATAATGTCTGGGCTATTATTCTACTTATGTTGAATGCCATATTTGTGGTTATCTTTCTTTATGTTGGAGAATTCAATTGGTGATTTCATTGCTGTGGATATCTATCTTTGAATGGATATGTTATGGTGATCATGATTCAAATTCCCCTTATTTTGATTATTATTATTCGAAGTCTTTGAGCTTCTATGAGTATTAGTTTACTTATTTGTATAAAAATCTCCTTTCAAAGCTTTTTGGTTAAAAGCATTTCCTTTCTTTGCTTTCTAGTTAAAAGTATCATAGATTTTTGATTCGTTGAACATCAATCGAAGGTAGTTGCCACCTTGTAAAATAAGCAGAGAGTTGGTGATAAAATATTATTATTACTGACTCAACTGTGGTTACATTTATCATTTGTTTGGGCGAAAGAATATAGAGTTAAGTGGAAACTCTGTAAACCAACAAATTTTTGGCGACTCTACTAGGGACTTATAATTGTTTAGTATGTATTGTGAGTTTCTCTAATGGTTCTTCAGAGACGTAACACTCCTATTCTTCAACCTAATGTTGATTGGCTTATAGGTGATCAGGAAGATATCATTACTAGATTGAGGTTGCTTGCCTGGCAACACAAAAGGACTAAATTGCGATACCATCAAGTTAACGAAGTGTTAGAAGAAGAAGAGGAAATCGGTGAAATTGTGAGAGAAAACGCCAGGCGTTTTGAAAATGCTCAAGAAGTTATTATTGTTGAGGTTCTTGTACCTGTGCCACGAAGAGAGAGTGTTTCTTGTCTTAGCACTTCCTAACAATAGGCACAAAAACTAGGGGGTTAATCAGAGGAATAGGTTAAACAATCAACAAAATCTTCCACGAGCTAATCAGTAAGTGAAGTTGGCGACTCTATTTTTATTAAGTTTTATTGTCTAAATCTAGCTTCTAAAAGATATACTAGGGGAGATAGAAAGAAGGGGATCTTTGACGAAGATTTTGCATTTTTAGAGTCCATCAACTTTTCTTCCTTCCCACCTAATCGAAAGGTTAGGTCTGTTAGTAGACCCTCGTCCCCTCCACCTAGTCAAAACCCTCCAAGTACTTTGTCCACATCTTGTCAAGCTCTCCTTTTACATGGAGTTACCCTCCCTTTGCAAGTAAATTACCCTGTACAAAATCCGCTTATCATGGCCCGTCCTCCACCTGTTCCATGGGGAGCCACCATAGGCCCACTCAATCCTGGAGTCTAATTACATGATTTACCTAAGGGGTCAGGGAAAATTATACCTAAATTTAGAGGAGACGGGAAAGTCACCCCAAAGGAACATATGCAAGCTTTCTTTGCTTCCTCTTCTATCCTTGTTGTACAACATGAAGATGTAGCCATGAGACTTTTTGTAGAATCCCTAACTGATGCTGCCGCTGATTGGTTTTATCATCTTCCTAGTGGCTCTATTAATGGTTGGAATGTCTTAAAAACAAAGTTTGAAAGTAGATTCAAATCTCCCAAGAATGAACAAACTCTAGTTACGCAGTTAGCCACGATGAAAAAAGAGATACAGGAGCCAATGAGGGAATTCATTACCAGATTTAACAAGCTATACAATAGAATTCCTGAGAACATGAAGCCTAGGGATGATCTGTTAAAATGTTTCTTTATTAATACCCTTCCACCAGATGTTAGTTTTACTATCAAAAGAGAAGGGGCAGCTGACGTAACTGCAGCCCAAGAGAGGGCCATATCCATAGAAGATGATTTGATCATAGCAGGGAAATGGAAAAAGGAATTGCAAACTGGTAAACCTTCTAGTGTGAATTCTACTAAGCCAGTTATACAAAGATTGGCCAATGATATAATCGCCATAAAGAGGCAAATGCCAAAGGGATAGTTTCAGCCACCTTACCAAGATATACCAAGGAAGGATTATGGCAATCAAGGTGGTCATAACAAAACTTTGCCTTTAACTGGACCCTCACAAAGGCTAGCTATTGAAAACACCCCCTCTACTAGTAAAGGTAACATGATGTGCAATTTTTAGTTGACTACAGATCATGATGGGTCCACTTTCCCAGAGATGGTTTGATGCATGCAAATGCTTTCTACCAATGAACAAGCTGAAGTGCCATATGTAGAAGAACCTGGCCCATCTTATGATGCAAGTGTTAATTTCTTTGAGTATGAATTAGATGCTGAAGCAACAGAAGATGTTTATGCAGAGATTGATCCTAACTATGCAGTCTTCACTAGAGGACAACAAGCCTAGAAAGGAGCAGACTCTAAAGGACAAATGAGTGGTTCAACTTTCACTCCAAAGTACCTTCTATCTAGGCAATCTGCTTCCAGTCCTAAGAAACCTGACAACACTACTTCCAAGAACGTGTCTGGAGAGGTACCATCCATTCCTATCCCTAATACTATTGTTGCTAGTTCATTTGATATAATTGAGTCATGTAAGAATACCAAAATTTAGATCTCCCAAGCTGAGTATCTTAGACTCAACCCATCCGAGCTAGACTGACTAGTAAAATATATTAGACAGAAACCCTCCCCATCTCAAAGTAACGCCCAAGTGTCTAATGAGGTCAAGACACCTGTTGATGAACATGTTTCCCATAATCTATATGAAAAAGAATCATGACAACAAGATCATTTCTCTAAACCAGAACCATTTTATGTGTCTCTTTACATAACTAGTTTTAGATTGAGTAATTGTGTCATTGACTCTGGTGCTTTTGATAATGTAATGCCTACTCAAGTGGCTAGAGCTTTAGGGTTGTCTTATACTCCTTCCCATGGTAAATGCTTTTCAATGGATGGCTCACAAGTTCCAATTTTGGGACAAATAAAAGATGCACAAGTTGCTTTAGCTGCTTTCCCCAAAAAAAGATTAAAGTTAACCATCCTCGTTGCTGATATCCCTGCCAATTATGGCATGCTTCTGAGTAGGAGTTTTTGCAGAGACTTGGGAGGGGAGATACAAATGGATTGGTCTCACGCTTTAATACCACTAGAGGGAAAGAAAGTATGCCTTATTCCAGAGTCTAAGGCCAAGTTCACAGTATTAAAGTCTGGAGAGCCTAGGGCAGATATCCTATTTGTTGAGACTGGGCCCGACACTTATATGTGTACTTCCACAGAAGAAGAATATTCAAGCCTTATTAGCCCTGATTTACAGAACGAGTTATGGAAACTAGAATTTGATGGAAGTTGTTCCCATGCTGGCTCTGGAGCAGGAGTTGTTCTAATCTCTCCATATGGTTATATTTTTCCTTTTGCTTACAAACTGGAATTTGAGAACACCAACAATACTGCTGAATATGAGGCTCTTCTACTTGGCTTATCCTTAGCTAAGGAAAGGGGTATAAAACAATTGAGAGCCAGAGGGGATGCAGAGTTGATAGTTAAGCAGGTCAAAAAACAATACTTTGTAAAGAATGGTAGACTGAGACATTACAGAAATAGAGTTTGGGATTGTGTTGAAGATTTTGATGCTTTTTCTATTGAAGCAATGCCTAGAGACCTTAACACAAGAGCTGATTCATTGGCTATTTTTGCATCCTTATTATTACCTCATCCTGATTTTAAGGATAAACCTTATAGGATTGAATTAATATATCACCCCAGTGTACCTGATAATGTAAACCATTGGCAAGTGTTCGATAGTGTTAGGCAAATTATTTCATTTCTTGAGAAGGCTGAAGCTTTTGCTAACATTTTCTTTGAAGGAAGTGATAATGTGAGCAATGATGTTACAAACGGATACATCAATGCACATGGGGAAGAGAAGACTGAAATGATTCAACTAAGGGGAAACAAAATACCTAAGGGTTTGGTTTCTATGGAAGATTTGTTTAATAGACATGATCAATACTTGAAATGAAAGAATAAGGTTAATATTGAATCATCTGTTGATTATGACCGTGTTAATATTGGCACAAATGAAGATCCTAAAGTAGTGTGCATAGGGAAATGTTGCTCTCCCCAAGAAAGGGAAAGGTTGATTTCATTGTTGATAAAATACAAAGATGTTTTTGCATGGTGTTATGCTAACTTGAAGAATTTCAGGAATGGAGAATTACAACATAGGATACCTTTGAAACCTGGCACTGTACCTTACAAGAAAAAATAGCGAACTTATAACCCAAAAGTGCAAGAGGCCATCTTCAATGAGATAGATAAGATGTTGAAAGCTAAGATCATCTATCCAATCCATCATTCTACATGGGTAGTGAACATAGTTCCTGTCAGGAAGAAAAATGGAGAGATAAGGATTTGTGTTGACTTTAGGAACTTAAACTAGGCTTCATTAAAGAACAATTATCCACTACCTATTATGGATCACATTCTGCAGGTCGTTGCAGGTTCTGAAATGATGTCAATGTTAGATGGTTTTTCTGGTTATAATCAAATCAAAGTGGCTCCAGAAGATCAACACAAAATGGCATTCACCACCCCCATTGGTGTGTTTGCTTACAACAGAATGCCATTTGGTCTCATCAATGCAGGTGCTACTTTTCAATGCACTATGGATCTCTTATTTGGAGATTTAAAAAATAAAATCATTGTGGTGTATCTAGATGACTTGACAGTCTTCTCAAGGAAAAGAGAGCATCATATGTACATGATTTGGAAGCTGTATTATAGCATTGTAGAGAACAAGGGATCTCATTAAACCCCAACAAATCTATTTTTTTCATTACAGAAGGTAAGCTTTTGGGACACATTGTCTCAAAAGATGGAATTAAGGTTGATCCCGAAAGGGTGAAAGCAATCATGCAATTGGGGTTGCCCGCGAATAAGGATGGCACCAAATCTTTCTTTGGACAGGTGAACTTCCTGAGAATATTTGTACCTGAGTTCACTGAGTTGACAAGGCCCATAGCCGAAATGATGAAGAACCACTTAGTTTTCAAGTGGAGCAGCGAAGGAAAGAAGGCATTTGAGGATATAAAAATAGCCATAGCAAATTCACCTACACTGGTATGTCCTGATTTCAATAAAGACTTCATTGTATACTTCTATGCATCAGAACACACTTTATCAGCCATTTTAATGCAGAAAAATGAGCAAGGCATTAAGCCCCTGTTTCATTTATGAGTACCCTTCTCAAAAGCTATGTGTTATGCCCTTACTTCTATAGTGCATAGGGTTATGAATAGTTGGCTTGTGGCTATCTTAACTCCTAATTAAGTCATATTATCATTATTATATTGTTATTTAGTTGTTTAGGTCAGCCTAAGGCTTCTATAGGGCTATCTTAGTCGGCCTGGATGATATCCTAGGCATAAATAGGTATATATAGGAGGTAGTGAGTCTCATTTCATATCATATTGTGTATTGTGTTCTCATTGAAGACTGTTGGAGGTATCCCCCTCGAAGTGGATTAGGAGGTTGCCCCCTCGAAGTGGCATATTATTATCAAGTATTTTCAGCATATTTACTATTATATTCATCTATTGTGCAAGTTGTTTCATTACACTATGAGCTTAAGTACACACCACTTGAAAAACATGCTTATGATGTTGTCAGAGCTTTGAAAAGTTTTAGGTTCTATATTCTACATTCACATTCCATGGTTTTTGTTCCTGAAACTACTGTTAAAAGTATCCTTACACAGCAAGAAATTGGATGCAACAAACGGGGGGCTTGGATAGCGAAGGATCAGGAATATGATGTAGACATCAGACCTACTGATCTAGTAAGGGGTAAGGGTCTATGTAAACTGATTGCAGAAAATAAAATCATTGATGAAGAGCAATTTCCTCTAGTTCTTTTTACTAGTATGATTGATGAGTGGTTTTCAGATGTCTCATACTTTTTAACTTATGGTGATTTCCCTACTCACTTATCAGCCAAAGAAAAAAGGAACCTAAAACTGAAGTCCAGTAAGTCTGTTCTTTGGGAAGGAAATTTATATAAGAAAGGGGTAGATGGGACATTTCTTAGGTGTGTTGACAAGGAACAACAAAGGAGACTTCTGAAAGCCTTCCATGATGAAGCTTGTGGTGGACATTTTTCTGCCTCTATGATAGCTTTTAAGATCCTAAGACAGTGTTTTTATTGGCCAGGTATGTTTAGGGATGCTCAGGAATGGGTATCTAAATGTGAAAAGTGTTTAAAGTTCACTGGTCACCCTCATCTAGCAATACTGCCTTTGAAACCTGTGGTGATTAATGAGTCGTTCCAACAATGGGGCGTAGATTTTATTGGTCCTATCAATCCTAACTCAAGTGCCGGACACACACATTCTTACTTCCATAGATTATTTTACCAAATGGGTAGAAGCCATCCCAGTGAGACAAACTACCTCAGAAGTGGTGTGCAATTTCTTGAAAGAGAATATTATAGTAAGATTCAGTATCCCAAAAAAGATAATCACAAATAATGCTAGCTCTTTTTCATCTTCTGAGATTACTCTTTTCTGTTATGAACATGGTATCAATTTGGGACATTCATCTGATTATTATCCTCAGGGCAATGGGCAAGCCAAGTCTAGCAATAGAAATTTAATCTCTATCATCAAGAAACTGATAGATGAAGGACAGAGAGGATGGCATAAGAAGCTATACGATGCTCTTTGGGTAGACAGGATCACATATAAAAGAGCTATAGGCATGTCTCCTTTCCAACTTGTTTACAGCATTGATAGTACTATTCCTATTTCTTTAGAGCTTTCAGCATTAAATTTACAAAAGGCCATAGAAAATGAGGAATTTTAGTCTGCACTAGAGAAGAGAATCATGTATCTGAATAAGTTGGAAGAAGAAAGAGGGATGGTTGTGGATAGAATTACCAGACACCAACAAATGGTCAAGAAAATCTTTGATAAAAGAGCCAAGCAAAGAAAATTTGTGGTTGGAGATTCTGTGCTTCTTTGGGATAGAAGGAAAGAACCAAGGGGTGCGCATAAAAAGTTTGATTCATTATGGAAAGGTCCCTTTCTGATTAGGCATGTTGTTGGTGATAATTCTTTTCTATTGAAATATCCAGATGGTACTCCTTTGCCTCTTGCCTATAATGGGCAAGATTTGAAATTGTTTAACTGGTAGCAATCTTGAGTCTTCATCTTGTACCATAGTTTCTTTCTATTTTCTTTATTTTTGTTGCTTTTCCCTTTGTCGCCCAATGAATAAGGCTTTGTGCTATGTTGTTCTAGATTCTCTGCGTCTCGTTGATCCTTGTCCCCATTCAGAGCCAGTTGTTACCCCTTCTTTCTATTTCTAAGTCCCATTCGTCTCTATGTTTCATTCTCGTGGTACTCTAGGTTTCTAAGTCCGAAGGGTTATGAATTTCCACTGTTGTGCCTTAGAAAAACCTTTGAAATCACGGATACTACAAGTTTCCTAACCTAGTCGCTATTCCCTTAAGTTTTCTAACCATATCGCTACGTTCTAGAGTTTTGAAACCCCGCTATCCTGCGACTTCACATTCTTTGTGTTAGGTTTTGTAGTCCGCTTGGTTCTCTCTTGTTATCGCTATGTCGCAGGTTTTCCAAACTTTATAACTCGTGACTTATGGTTTTGAAGTTCTCATTTCTCACAATTCAGTGACGGTTAAGTGATGGACCAGAAACCAAGGTAATTAATGATCATTTAAAGTGTTGTACACCGCCGGTGTGAGATGTCCTTTAGTGAAATTTTTAAAAATGAGCAAATCTTTGGGTTAATTTATCAAGGCACAGAAATGGTACCACGGCGGCCTAACATTTAAAAGCATGACAGGGGCACTATAACTACACATCATTTCACTCTTTGTGACAAAACTTGTCTAAGGGTTCTGCTTGCTTCCCTTCTCTTCTGAATTGTTATTTCTGTGTACTCTACCATCGTCCCTGGTACTTGGTCGTTGTAATGAAATTCAAATTTCAAGGTGTCTCCTCCCACTCTGGAATTGAGAGAAATTAGTCTAAACTGAAAGACACTGAACTTGGACACATAGACTTGGCAGAATTCTGGTCTCGTCTGTAGTGGGAAGATAGGTTGCCATTTGTAGAGAAAATTCTACAGAGTGGTTTGGCTCATGCAGCAGGTTTTCCTATTTCAGTGTGTTGTGGTGATTTAATTGTTGCATGCATGGAGAGATACGACCCTGAGACTTTGGAGATCAAGACTAAGGAAGGTGTGGTGGTCGCGAGGATTAATTCTAAGTCTATCTCTCATGCATTGAAAATTCCAAGACAGGGGAAATACGAAGAAATGTCTATAGCCCTAGGTGCAAAATTCTTCAAGGAGAATGAAGACTGGTGCAAAAATTCTATTGCACGCAACTGGCTAAAGTTAGAGAAAAAAGGTAAGTCTCAGCTACCCCCTACACTTAAAAGAGCACATTTTAAGGACAAAATTTTAGATATTATCACTCTGTTGCACCGAGTGATGGGTAGTGAAGATGCTAGCTCTTTTGAATTCTGGATGTGTCGCTTTATATTACTGATATGTAGTGAGGGTCAGTTTATTGATTGGGCTGAAATGATAAGCTATCACTTGAATGAGCAATTGTTGAAGTTTCAAGAGTCCTTTGCGTTTCACATGTGCTCTTATTTGGTATATATTCTAGCCAGTCGAGAGGTTGTTTGGGCTGGGTTGAGGCCTCGTGGGTCTTTAACCCCAGATACACCTATGTATGCTTATTTTCCTCAGTTTACAAAAGAGGTTGGGATGAAAGATTTTTGTCGAGTCAATGATGCCTTTTTAATGTTTTTGGTGAAAAAGTTGAACTGTAATTCTGAAATGAGGATTTCCCCTGAGGCTACATCTCTGGTTATGCAATTTAGGAGATTTTATATTCAATTTGATAGGTTCACCTACTTGAGACTAGGGGGTTATGAGTCAGCCCCAACCAAGTTGCCTCGGTACCCTAATGACTACATTATCGTTTTGGAAGTTTGTAGACAAATGACTACTGTAAATGTCAAATACCAGAATATGAGAAAGAAGGGCTACACATTTCCATTGTCTTTATCAGTTTATTCTTGTAAAAATAAAGATGTTGCTAAAGGAGTTGAGCACGCATTGGCAGAATTTAACCTTCACTCTTTGTCTTTGAGGCAACACTTTGACAGCAGGAACTACGTAAAGTAGAACTTCTATGGCTCTAGCTCTTATGAGCATCGTTCGAGCCTAGAAGACTTCTGGGAGGATTGTGTGGATGACCGTGAAGTTCTGAGAAGAAGCTACATGAGACTTACCATAGGTCAAATCTAGGCTTTTGGTTTACCCATTTATATTCCAAAAAAAGTTGAGGACTCTGAGGTAATTGATGTGGAATACCAAAATCTATTGTCAAAACCCCTTCCCCATATAAATTGGTCTCAGAAGGATGTTGTGGATATAAATGTTCATTTTGCACCAGTAATTAAGAGGACTAAAGATTGGATGGTCGGTAAGTGGCGTGGACATGCAGGTTCACCTCATGAATCAGGTAGTTCAAGCGTTACTTGACAGAAAATGGTGTAGAATTCTGCTGCGCAGAGTTCCACACAGTGACATGACATGTCACAATTTGTTTCTAATTCATAGTCAGGAGGTGATGGAGAGAGGCCCAATGATGCCCTCAAATTGAAATCAATGTGTGAATCAGATAGTCCTCTTGTGAGAAAAAGAAATGTTCAAACAGTGGCAGTGAACCCCGACCCCATTTTTTATTCAATTGTTAATGATAGTTCTTTTCCCAATTTTTTGGAGGTATCCTCTTCTCCTGATAATGAAGAAATTCATGTTGCTTCCCCATTGGAAGATAGAAATAAATCTATGTCTGACAATGTAAATACTACTGTGGTGACTTCCTCTCCTAGCTGGCTGAAAAAGGTGGTAGAGAAAAAGAGGAAAAATGTTCCCACCGCGGCCAAAGAAATTGATACTGTTTCTATGCTTTTGTAAGGGACTTCAAAGCCTAACAAGGCTAGGAGAAAACCTACGTGATCCCAAGGATATCAACAAAGAAGTCAAAGACATGCTTTGTAGTGAGCTTGTTGATCCTGAGACTACTTCTAGTGAATCACTGAGCAAATTGGGCTATACGCAAGTCTTTCTTAATGGTTATAGAAACAGGGATGACATGATCCAGGAGACCATGGCGTGAGTAGCTGAAAACTTGGCCAAATTCAGAACCAGATTGTACAACACTAATGTTCCAGGGAGCAAAAGTATTACTGTTATCATCACAAAGTATCAGGAACTGTACAAGCTGAGGTTCAAAGCACGAGAGAAGATGGTGGAAGACCAAGTGGTGGAGAGTATTGAAGATCCTAAAGAAAATAAAGGGGTGGCAAATTAAGTTTATTTCTTTTATGCTTTTCAAGTTATTTGGCTCAAAACTTTTAAAGACTTTATTTTAAAAAGAAACAGTTGTCCTCAAGAAACTATTCCTCTTTCAAAGACAGTTATTATTTTATGCTTATAAATATGTAATGGGGAACAATGGAAGCATCTTTCTGGTTGGGAAAACTTTGTTTTTCTCAATTTAGTTAGATATCTTGTATGTTTGTTCAATTTTAATCTACTTCAATATATAGAAAAGATACACAGTTGGGATTGTTCAGGCTTATATGATCTTTGTATTATAATGTCTGGGCTATCATTCTGCTTATGTTGAATGCCATATTTGTGGTTATCTTTCTTTATGTTGGAGAATTCAATTGGTGATTTCATTGTTGTGGATATCTATCTTTGAATGGATATGTTATGGTGATAATGATTCAAATTCCCCTTATTTTGATTATTATTATTCGAAGTCTTTGAGCTTCTATGAGTATTAGTTTGCTTATTTGTATAAAAATCTCCTTTCAAAGCTTTCTGGTTAAAAGCATTTCCTTTCTTTGCTTTCTGGTTAAAAGCATCATAGATTTTTGATTCGTTGAACATCAATCGAAGGTAGCTGCCACCTTGTACAATAAGCAGAGAGTTGGTGATAAAATATTATTATTACTGACTCAACTATGGTTACATTTGTCGTTTGTTTTTGCTAAAGAATATAGAGTTAAGTGGCAAATCTGTAAACCAACAGAGAGGAAGGAAGTGAATCTTCTGAATCACTCTCAACATCAGAAGTGGAGGTAGAAAACTCCTCATGATCAAGAATTTTCTCAGGTGAATTTGACTCATCAGAAGATCTGTCGTGTAGCCCAAGTGACTCCAATGTCAAAGTAGAAGGAGGTGGAGAAGTGATAGGAGTTGATCTCGAAGGGCCCTCCTCAAACTAAACACTCCTCTTAATGAACAACTCATGTGTAGCAGGGTGGAGAAACTGATAAGCCTTCACACCATTAGGATAGCCTATAGATATGCAAGGTCTGCTATGCGGATCCAAGGCCTTGCACTTCTCTGCATGAATGTGTGCCTATGCAATAGAACCAAAAACTCAAAAGTGCTTAACTAATGGTTTTTTACTCCTCCAAGCTTCAAAAAAAGTAACTCCCTTCAAGGCTCAGTGAGGAACATGGTTCTGGATATAACAAGCACATTTAATGGCCTCTACCCAATAATATGGTGCAAGAGATCTGAAGTGTATCATGTAATTCACCATTTCCTTCAAGGACCTATTCTTCCATTTTACAACACCGTTCTGCTGAGGAGTGTATGGAACAAAATGCTGCAAATCAATCCCTTCTAAAGTGCAAACTCTCTCAAAATGATGGTTGACATATTCACCACCATTGTCAGAGCGCAAAACTTTGATGGCTTTCCTGATTTGCTTCTCTACAAAAGTTTTGAAGTCCTAAAAGTGATCAAATACCTCAGACTTCTGTTTGAGAAAGTACACCCAAGTATATCAAGAAAATTCATTAATAAAAGTTAGAACAAATCTAGCCTTGATGAAGGATGGACGAGGAAATGGACCAACCAAATCCCTGTGAATGAACTCTAGTATCTTTGAAGCTCTCCATGCTTTACCTTTGTCAAAATTTTCCTTAGGATGCTTACTAAGAATGCAACCTTGGCAAACACCACTTGGAAACTGAACTAAAGGCAACCCTGTGACCATGCTCTGTTGGTTGAGTTGTTGTAAGTAGTAGAAGTTAAGATGGCCAAACTACCCATGCCATAATCTACTCACATCATTTGAATGAGTGAGCAAAACAAAGGAAGGAGGATCGGGAACAAAGTGAGAAAACAAATATAGTTGTGACTGATGATCTGCTCTCCCAACTACAACTATAGAACTATTGTGCAACTCACAAATCTCCACTAAATTAGGAGTGAACTCAACCCACTTGTCTGAACCCATGTGAGTGATCTGATATACTGACGGGAGATTAGTTAATAATGAGGGCACACAAAGAACACCATGGAATGTGCCATCCCCCACATCAATAGACCCTCTGCCACACACCTCAATAGGAGTGTCATCACCCATCAAAATAGAAGGCATAGTACACAGCTCCAAAGATGCAAGTTCTTCCTTAGATGAATCCATGTGGTGCAAAGCACCTAAATCAAGAACCCAAGTGGATGGTTGTGAATCAAACTCTACAAGGGTCTTTCCCTTTCCTTTCCCCTTGTTGTTATCCTTTGCCTTGTTATACCCCTCATTAGAACTCTATTTTATAGATTCAGGAACACTGATATTATTCTTCTCAAGAATGTATGTCAAGTGATCAATTTGTTTCTTCAAACATTTATGTTCATCATGACCAGGTCTATACAATAGGCACATTTGATCTTCTCTTTCTTAGGCTTGTCACCATTAGAAGATTAGGTCTCATTAGTTACTTTTAGGGAAGCTTGTTTCTGATCCTTCTTCTCCTTGCTATTATTTTGTTTCTTATCCTTATTATTACTACTTTGTCCTTTCTATTCATTTGTGCCTTGGTTTGTAGCTAGGGCATGTGACTTAGATGATTTTAGATTGCCCATCTGGATTATCTTATCTTTCTCTTGTGTCAAAGAGATAGCAGAATCATCCAAAGATGGCATGGTGAATTGAGTACCAAGTGCACCCTTAGTAGCATAGAAGGTAGAAATAAATATAGAATATTCTGAACTTAGCTTAGAGAGAATATTCTAAATTGCGTTGAAGTTGCTCGGACTTAAACTAATTAGTTCATTTTCCAACATATGACCCCTCATTGAATATTGTGTGCTAAATAGTGTTTCTAGCTTTGTCCAGATTTCATTTGGTGAATTCAAATACTCGATGTGAAAGAGAAAATCAAGAGAAATAGACAAAAACAATGTTCCATAGGCCTCATCACATTTGTTAAAACACTTAGGCTTATCTTCATCTTTAGCAGGTTCAATTTATAGTCCCATTGTTATCCTATGCAACCCAACTTTCCTTAAGTAGATTGTCATGCGAGATTTCCACTCAAGGTAGTTGCAATGAGTTAATATGGGTATTGTTGTTTGATCCATGATGAAGAAATGTAGAAATGAAGTGCTGAAAAGAAGAGAACACACACAGGACAACCCCCCCTTTTCACTCAATCAAAGAACCCCCAAGCAAATATGATCTGACACTTTATAGTTTAGTGCATTAACAACTGCCACTAGCAAGAATTACTTAGTGGTCTTGATCTCAATGCTTACAAAATCCTCAACAATAGGTGTATGCTGAAAGTATAATACTAGAATGAAACCAAGTGAAACTAACAACAACACTGCAATCTACTCAAAAAATCATCCACTTTAAAAAAAAGTACCTCAATCTGAGGTCGTATGTGAACATTATGAGTCTCTGAAGTGCAAAAATGGGAACTGTGCAGCGTCACCTGTGAGAATTTACAATTTCTGGAAACTCCAGACACCAAAACCAAAAAAGTCTACACCACTGCAAAATTCTATCCCAAATAAAATAAATACTCCAAAAAAGGAGCCTGGATGACTGAGATAGAGGTTTGTAAAGATTGAATGCCAAAAGTAAAATGCTAATGGAGAGGGGGCCTATAGAAATTTTTTGATTAAGTTTGTGCATGATCTATTTGTTGCATGCAAAAAATAACATATACCTAGATAGTTTTTTGATGTGGCAAACATAACCCAAAAAGTTTTTTTTCCTTTTGACATGCCTAAGATGTGGATCTAATGCAAAATAACGCCTCCAACAACAAAAAATGGTATGTAATATGTCAAAATTTATCTGCAAGGCCTCTTGGATGCAATGGCAAGGTCCTTTTGGCTTGAAAATGCTTCGAACAGAAGTTGTCTTCTAGATCCGAGCTTAAAACTCTCGTTCCATAACTTTGCCAAACGATCTCCAAATCGAATGAAATAAAAGCCAATCTTGACTTTCTCAAGCCTCCTGGATGCATTGGAACAACCAAAAATACTACAATCACCCAAATCTCACAAAAAACACATGCAAACCTCAGAGGTTAAAATATTTCCATCAAATTTTTTTGATTCTCCAGATCATCCGAAGATGCAAGAGAAGAGCATACTGGGTTTTTAGGAAACCTGCAAGTAAAGCTTATTAGCCCCCCCTCAAATCCCTCAAAATGGAAACTAAAATCTATTCTGCACTAGAATAGTTCGATACCATGTTAGAATATGAAAAGATGATTTACCCAGAAAACTAGTGCAAATGAATAGATATTAAACTATGAATGCAATTGATACGAAATCAAAATAGCAGCATAGAGTTAGTCTCCATGAGAGTAATTCAAATGCTCTAAAATGAAAATAACATTAAGAGGATGTAAAAGCAAAAGATACAAAATACAAGCTAGGAGGTGAGTATAAATAGACTAGAAGAGAGGGGAGAGGTGCCAAATATGACCAATGGGAAGAGCCACTACAATAGCCTAAAATAGGCAAGTGCAACTCCCATGGAAGATGTCGACACCTTGCACCCACTCAAACTAATACTCACTTAATTAACCCTAAGCAAGCTTAAAAACATGTGTAGGAAAAACCTGGGAATATAGAAAAATAAATAACCCTACTAGGAAAATAAAAACCTACGCTAACACCACCACCTTTGGTGTGGATTCTAAGCCTATAAGTACCCCTTACCTCTTCATTATTTTTCATGTTGGAAATGCTCTTCTCATTTTCACAAGCTTTTTAAAGCTTCCTCATAGGCCTTTGAGCCTCTTAGTTTATTTCTTTAGTTTTAGTTTTTTCAAAGCTTTAGAGCTTTCCTTTAGGTAGCAAATTCATAATTGCATTCTTGCTCTTGCTCAAGGTTTCGCAAAATAGTTTCCCCCATAACATTTTTATGCTCATTGCAGGACCTTGTGTGCCTTTTATTTTCAACCATAGCTTCAAATCTCAAACTATTTATTTTTCCATAGCATACATATGCTCAATTCAATTCCCTTTCAATTTCCATAAGCTTTAAAACTCATAGCCATTTGCTTTTCATATCTCTATTTTTGTCTGTGTTGCCAAGAGGAGGACCCCACTACTACAGAGGAAGGAATGGTTTCCAAAAGGACTTTTGAGGACTCACTCTAGGAACTGCCACCCAATTTATACAAGTTTTTCAAGTTTTAGTAGTAATTAGATCAAATCTTATTTTTGGGAAAGTAACACATTGCTTGCTTTTCTCTTGATAGGTAGTTTTAATTTGCTTTCCTAGAGTAATTTTACATTTAAATTGCTTAGATTAGTTTGAATTGTTTTCTTAGATTAATTTCATTCCATTGCATCTAGATTAATTGCAATTTTCAATTTCATTAGATTACATTTTTCAAAATTGATCCATGAAAAAAAAACAAAAGCATAGTTTAGACTGCATACAAAAATCATATAGATTGCATACATATTCCATTTCTAAATAATTAAATCATTTGAAAGTCTAGAAAAAGGAATCAAAAGTTATTTTTCATTCATAAAAAAACCAAAAACATTAGAAAACAAAAAAAATAAAAAAATAAAAGATCAAGTCAAACCCTCAATTTCATCATGAGGTCAACAAAGTCAATCAAAATAAATCAATGCAAACAAACATTCCCCCTCTTGTCTAGCATTTGATGTACCCATGCACTAGGGAAGATTGGGTAAAATCTATCCCAGATGAGATTAGGGAGAACTTCCCTCAACCAATTCTCATTCAAAAAAACACATAACAGATAAGAGAAGTCGAAGAACACCAACAACAAATCATTGATCACTGAGAACTCATACAACAACATATTCAAAACAAAGAAAAGAGGTTAGATTGCCTTTGCATCATAAACAAGAAAAACAATCTTTGAGCTAGGATTAGAACAAGTGACCCTTCGGGTCATATCATTATCACAACAGCAATAACCATTGAACTCTTTCAACAACATCAAAACATTCTTAGCAATTCTCATGAAACATACACAAATACACATTATACGATCAACTCAACATCAATCCATGATGTTCTAGTTCCTAGTGAATAGAAAAACCCCTTGGTTATACCTCCACTCAAATAACTCTTGCCATGAGAGTGAGAGTGACTAAGAAATCGCCCATAGCAAGGATACAATTCATGTGTCATGTTAGAGTTTGACTCACTCACTTCATGTCTGAGTCATATTCTAAACATCACATATTTTGGTGAACCTGATGTGAAGAGAAAATCCTCTTGGGATGAGTTCTTTCACATTTCCATGCATTTCTTTTATTCCACTTTCATCTTTCACTTCCATGATCATTTCATTCATTTTATGATGTTTTTTGCACATGCCATCTAGGACAAAGTCACACAAAGTTCAAGGTAACTTTTCCTCCAGTTAAACTAGCATACCTTTAGATCTAATATGTTTGATCTCAAATAAATTGGACTCTGAAGACTCAAATTCAAAGGGAATACAATAAGAGCCCCACAACTTCAACCAAATCAAAGCATGCCAAGTGAACCTTCGGTCTGAGATCCATCAACAAGACTGACCCATAACAAGCCGTAGGAAAATGACCATCCAAATGGACAACAAGGTGATCCGTCAAGAGAAGAGCTTACAAGAAGCTTGAGAGGTACAAAAGTCCCCCTACGTAGCACATCAAGATAAAAGATCTATGACATGTCAAGTGTCATCAGAAAGAACAAATGGGGCCACTCAAACCCCAATACAAAAAATCCACTAAAAGGTGGAAAAACTCAAAGAACAGAGGAAGCCTCATCCACAAACCTTATAGTAACCTTGGTCCAATGGATCAAAACCCTTGAGGCTAGAAGTGTTGAACAATATTGCCAAAACAAAATTGAGGAAAAACCTAGGGCACAGGGAAATCCTTTTGTTGATAAAATCAAATCAAACTAGGGGGCAAACCAAAACTCCCTCCTCTAATCTTTCATTCCCATGTCACAAGCAGTGAAATATTCATGCCTCCCTTGCCCTCATTATTCAACATGACAAGTTTCAATCAAATAGGTGGGATTCCTATGATGTAAAATCAACCACAAATAATCCCACCCAATTTTTAAAACATAAACTTGACACCATCCGGTTATCCAACTTTCTCCAGATATCAACAATCTAGCATTACCCTTTCAACAAGTATAAAAAGCTCCCTCTTAGGAACATACCTCGAGTATTTAAAGGAACCTCTTGACTACAACATTCATCCAGCCATACTACCACATCCTCTCCTTGAGCTTCCAAAATTAAAAGGAGAGGTTGACCCCAACTCGCATATCAAGGTTTAAATTGTAGTAGTGTGGAACTCCTTCCTTGGTATGGGATGGTAGAAAAGATTTTTTCAAACATTTTAGAGGGTATCACTCTGGATTTCTACTATCAACTTCCAGAAGCATCGATCCACTCTTTTAGGCAACTCATTGATCAATTTGTGGTTGCCTTTGACATAAACAAACTGGTCAAGATAGGAATACAAGAGTTTTTAATGATCAAATATGAAAACAACGAGTTAGTCGCACATTTTATCACATAATGGAGGAAAGTTCTCTATTCTTCAACTAGCGCACCAAACATGGATCATATGGATCTTTGTGATCTATTCTAACACACTTGCAATAATGACATATCAGAACAAGTCCAAAAACTCCCTTATAAATCATACAAAGAAGCACTCGAAAGTGCCCTTAGAATTGACCAAGCTACATACTATTGATAGCAGAAGAAGGGAGTATGATGTCAATGGAAGGTTGATTAACCATGATAGCAATAAAAAATCCTCAAAAAATAATCAAAACATAGATGGATCACAAGACACTTCACCATCTAGGAATAACAACTATGATTACAACAATTATACAAATTTGGGGAAGTAAAATGTCAACAACTATCCCTTGAGAATCAACAAGTAGTCATACAAACCTTATCAAAAACCTCAAAATTACAATCATGATAAGTATTGCTCATTTCACAAGAGAAGGGGGCATGATATCAAGTCATGTTAGGAGTACCATCACTTCATATCAAACCTCCCAAAAGATCAACCATTCATGAACACATTTCCACACCCACAAGATGAAGGAAATAGTCCGAAAAACTATCAAAACACCTTTGATCAAAACACGTTAGGCCTTGTGGAATTAGATAAAGATATAGATGTTGTACTACCCAAGGACCAAAATGACTAGATGAAACCCCTAGTAATTCAAAATTTTCTCACATGTTAGAACTTCTCAAGAGTTCTCCTATGCACAAGAATGCTCTCCTTAATGCCCTAGATCTAGGCCATTAAGTTCAAAACACTCCAAATGAAAAATAATCTTCTTCAACATTTGATTTTGAAAATTTAACCTTAGATGACGACATAGCTAAACAGGGTGATCTTCCCCTCCACCTAATAGTCCAAGTTTAGGACTATTCCATCAAACATGTAATGATCAACAATGGGTCTGCAATCAACATAGTCTTTTTCTCTCTTATTCGAAGAATGGGTTATGATGAAACTCAAATCAAATGAGAAACTTTGATCTTTAAAATTCATGATAACCCAAACATCTAATCCATGGGTAAGGTTAATCTTCAAATCAAATTGGGTCCCAAGACTCTCCCAACTGAATTTTATGTCATCAATGAAGAAAACACCTACAACATCATCCTAGGAAGGCCTTGGATCCATTGGATGAGGGTCGTTCCCTCCACATTATTTCAAAAAATCTACTTCTCACAAATGGGATGAACCCAAATCATTAAAGGAGACCCCGATCCTTTCAATCTTTATAGAATTGAACCAGCCAAAAAGAAGGGAAAGACCATAAAAACCACCAGTAACCCAAAAATCAACACTTTTGAAAAATAAGAGACATATATAAACAAATCACAAATGTAGCTAAGACTTCAAAATGTATAGGGGAGGGGGCAACAAGAGAATTACCCTTCGATCCCCACTTAGCAAAGTCTTATGCTCCATTTAACTTAGCAGCCATTCCTATTGAGCTAGATATGAGCAACCAAACAGTCGAGACCACCATTAAGAAAAAAGGAGAACCATAACCCACATAGAAACTAGGAGAGTCAACACCAATTCCAATTTCCCCTCAAAAGTACAAACATTGAAACTTAACAAAAATAGAAAACGACAATACTAGGGAAAAATTGTCAAACGATGAAATATGTGAGTGCACAAAACTTCTCACTAAATTCAAAGACATCTTCACACCAAGCCTAAGAATGACCCTGCAAAAACTCTCAAATGATGAATATCAAACAACTAGGTCAATAGAAATAGAAAAATAATACAATAAGAAGGTCATCCCAAAACCATTCAAAGTCATAAACCTTGTACTTAGAATCTATAATCTAATCAACAAAGGATGAAAATTTAGACCAAATTGGATAGGTCCATACATAGTTAAGGAAGATGTTGGAAATGGCGCTTCCCTCTTGTGCACTATTGAAGGAGAATAAATATTATATCTGAAAAATCCAAAAAAATCATAAAAGCATAAAAATACAAAAAAAATTCAATTTTTTTTACATATCTCAGTCAAATTAAAACCATGCATTCTCATTCTATGCACCATGTATTTGTTCATGACATGCTCTTGTTTGATTTTTCTCTTAGCAAGGAGTCTAAGGTTGTCTAGTAGATTTTGTCCCTCCTAGGTCTGAAAGATTCCTCAAAATCATGATTATCTATTACCCCCTTACATTCCTAAAAAGTTCAAAATAAAGTCAAGCTCTTAGTTTTAAACTGATCTCAATCTTAATGATTCATAATGTCAAGTCTAAGAAAAGTAAGTATTCAAACCCACAATACTCAATAGAAGCTTGCAAGTAGACTTTCCCTAATCCTCCTTAGTGAGAGGGAAGTCTGACATGATAGGAAAGCTCTTGGTGGTGCCTAGCCCCTTATCTTTCCTAGCCAAAAGCATCAAGGGGATCAAAGCTCCATAAAGCAATTAAAAAAAGAACAAAAAAAGAGAGAAATCATAAAATAGTCAAAACCAAAAAAATGTTGGAGATTTATTACATCTTTGTATAGTATAGATTAAATAATAAATAAATGTTAGTTTATAATAGGTGATAGTAAATAAATAAATTGTTGGTTAAGTGGGAGTTACTTTCCCGTATGGAGATTGCATAGGTAGTTGTCAAGTGGTTAAAGGGACCTGAGGCTCTTATAAAGCCAATATAATGCAATGTTAAATCAATGAAAGACTACCCGATAACATAAAAATATCATTTTATTATTTGTTGTGCAATAATGGTGTAATCTATTTGTGTTTGATCTACCATTTTAATTTGGTATTAGATCATTTATCCTTCCTATACCTGTACGTAGTGCAACCCATTCTTGTCTTGAAGTAATGAAGCCTTCATAAGGGAGGAGTGATATTTTAATACAGTACATTGGAATTGTGGAATATATAAAAAGATGCTATGAAGATTTGATTTCCAAACATGTAAGATTTAGATTCATTCCAAAGATCCTAAAGTACATTCCAAAGAACTTTCAAGTGCATTACTTGTTATCATGGAGCGCCATTCTGTTTGCTGGTACATTTCTCTAATTTTAAAATGACTTTTTTTATAACAGTCTAATGTAGTCTCACTAAAACTGTAATATATTTCTCATTTTATAATGAAACTCGTAAATTTAAGATGTTTTAGAAAGCTAATGAAGAGGATAATAAAACCCAAAAATCTCTTGAAGATACTATTAGTATTTGATGAGCAGATTGTTGTAGAAGAAAGAGTAGTAAAATAGTGGCATGACTCATTTTTTTAAGAGAAGTTTCAACAGTGACATGTTGGGCATTGCATTTTCTCACCATGAAAGGTGTTGCCAAAGTTCATGAAGGTATTGGAAACTATATTTGAAGCTCTTGAATGTTTCAAATGATGTTGAAAAACTTGAAATATGGTGTGAGAATATGAGATTGATGTTTGTTTTGCTATTGAAAGAGTGATTAGACCTACTACAAGGCATTCAAAGGGTTATGGATTTGTTAAGGTTATAAATGAGAATGAAAGGAATCATTCCATGGCTGAAAAAATGGGGTATATTTTTTTACGAAATCAATAAAAAGGGTGGTTGGAAATTTGTGAGTATGAAAAGTTAAAAAAAGAAGAGAAATTGTGTTTAATTTCTTTTCATTGCCAAATTAAGTTTATATAGAAGTTTTGTTGCCTTAATCTCAAGAATTACCTTAGATTAATTGGCAATTTGTGGTTTTATAATTTATTGGGGTCTAAAAGATGTTTAAAGCTTGCATTATCTTTTTTGTCACGTCATTTTTGCTCTATGAACTAGAGTTAAAAGTTCTTCACTTTCTATGCAATCAAAGTATGTGAGATTATTTGGAGTTTTAGAGTGATAAGGTTAGGTTATTTTTGGATTATCAGCTATGAAGTAATTACAAAGTCATTAATAATATTTTGAGGAGGTTTGAAGTTGAAAACCCAGGTCTTTTAATTTTGGAGATTTTTTGAAATTTTCATTGTAAAGGATGCATTTTCCATTGAATTTGACATTCTATTATTTCGTGGATTTTACAAATATGCTTGAAAGTCTTGTTTATATTAATCAGGCTTTCAAAGAATTTAATGATACATGTGGTGCGTAAGAACTAAAAATATTAAATATTGAAGGCTGGAGGCACCGTAGGTTGGAGGTACATTATCATCTTGAGCTATCTTCTCGCTCAGAGATGATACATTGCATGAGAAACACCAGTTTCATTTTGAGTCCATGAGAAAGGGGGGAATAACAATTATTTTTGGGTTTGTGGATAATTGAATATGTCTCGATCCACAAACTTGGTGAGTTATACCTATGGATAGTTGAGTATGTATCAATCCATAGATTTGTAGGTTTGTATTTATGGATAATTGAGTTTGTCTCGATCCACAAAGGGAGGAGTGTTATTATGGATAGTTGAGTAAGTCTCGATTCATAGTTGGTTGGAGTTGTTCTTATGGAGAATTGGGTGTGTTTTGATTCACAAGAGGGGTGGTCTACATGTGAATGATTGAGTATGTCTTGATTCACATTATTGTTGGATAATTATGACATTTGCCCAGACATGAGCAATTTGGGGTGTTATGAGAATTTGCAGGTTTGACAATCAAGACATTTGTTGATGGGTTTAGTTTGACATGTCTTGGGTGAGCAAGGAGATTTGGTTGAAATGCTTCATCAAGTTTTCAGATGGTCTGTTGTGTTCAATCCATGCAATGTTCTTTCCTTTGTTTGGATTGATGTAATAAGGGGGAAAAAGTTGGAGATTTATTACATCTTAGTATAGTATAGATTAAATATTCAATAAATGTTAGTTTATAATAGGTGATAGTAAATAAATAAAATAATTGTTAGTTAAGTGGGAGTTACTTTCCTGTATGGAGCTTGCATAGGTAGTTGTCAAGTGGTTAAAGGGAAGAGGGTCTTATAAATCCAATGTAATGTAATGTTGAATCAATGAAAGAGTACTGATGAGACCATAAACCGTCTCATCTTTTAGTTAAATCAAAGCATCTCTTTTGTATAATCAGTTCCATTGCATGTATTAATAAGTATTGCATAATAATCAACAATTAGTGGTCTGAAGAATAAATTTTGTCAAGTTGGAGCACCAGAAATTTCCTAGAAAGAAGGATGAAGTAAAAAAATGGTGTTTCAATAAAACATCCATATCTCCCTCATTTCTTAATTAAATTCAAAATTTTAAAATGATCTAAAAAGCAGGGAATGAAAGGAACAAAACCCATAAACCATTTGAGATAATTCATTGAAATGAATGAGAAGTTTGTGATAGAAAATGACTAAAGTAAAAGTGACAAGATGGAAGGAAGCTGAGATTGGGGAAGAAGTTATAATTTGTCTCCCCAAGAATAGGATCTCAGATCCACATTCTTGGTGGATTGATTATGAATAAGTAGTATTCTATAAATACATTATAAACAAGGAATCAAATGGGGAGAGTTTTATGAAATAATATAGTTCACTATTTTAGTAGCAATAGTGTAGTAGTTTGTAGTTTCATTGCTTAGTTTATTTTCGAGCAGTTTTTCCATTCCCTGTTTATTTACATTTCCATAATTTTCATTTACAATATTCTGAGGATAGATTTGATTCCAGAATTTCCATTTACAAGCTTCTTAGATTAAATTTGATTGCAACAGAGTTTAATTTGTTTCATGCATTTGCTTTCAATTCTGTTTGTAGAAAAGTTTGTCATGCAAATTATTTCTTCTCTCTTTTGCATATAGTCATGGACACCACCTTGGATTGACATTCATTAAATTAAATGATGAGGACTACAACAACCCTAGTCATTTTTGGTGTCATTGCTAGGGATAGTTTTCATTAGGGAGTTGCTGATGATCTGGTGACAACAGGTCAAAAGAGAAAAATTAGTTTGGCAGTCTTTTTTAGGTTTATTATTTTGAAACCCCCCCAAAATAACAAATCCAAAGGAAGAGGTTCTTGAATGCAAATAAGGTGACAACTCTTGTGCAACCTCCTCAACTAAAGGACCATGACATCAAGTCCTAGTAAGGAAAAACTCATTGAAGAAGGAGACATTAATGGCCTACAACTTGCAATAGGTGATGAGTACAATGAAGAAATATTGTCTCCACTAGCGGAGCTTGTATGACCTAGAGTATTATTTGGATGCCTTCAAAGTCCAAGGAGGGTTGCTCGATTAGATATTTGAAGGACACAGAACTGCCTCTAGTCATGCATGCACTAGAACTAATCCATAACAAAAAAAAAGAACAAAAAAAGAGAGAAATTATAAAGGAGTCAAAAGCAAAAAATGTTAAAGATTTATTACATCTTTGTATAGTATAGATTAAATAATAAATAAATGTTAGTTTATAATAGGTGATAGTAAATAAATAAATTGTTAGTTAAGTGGGAGTTACTTTCCTGTATGGAGGTTGCATAGGTAGTTGTCAAGTGGTTAAAGGGAGGAGGCTCTTATAAAGCCAATGTAATGCAATGTTAAACCAATGAAAGACTACCTGATAAAATAAAAATATCATTTTATTATTTGTTGTGCAATAATGGTGTAATCTATGCGTGTTTGATCTACCATTTTAATTTGGTATTAGAGCATTTATCCCTCCTATACCTGTACGTAGTGCAACCCATTCTTGTCTTGAAGTAATGAAGCCTTCATAAGGGAGGAGTGATATTTTAATACAGTACATTGGAATTGTGGAATATATAAAAAGATGCTATGAAGATTTGATTTCCAGACATGTAAGATTTAGATTCATTCCAAAGATCCTAAAGTACATTCCAAAGAACTTTCAAGTGCATTACTTGTTATCATGGAGCGCCATTCTATTTGCTGGTACATTTCTTTAATTTTAAAATGACTTTTTTATAACAGTCTAATGTAGTCTCACTAAAACTGTAATATATTTCTCATTTTATAACGAAACTCATAAGTTTAAGATGTTTTAGAAAGCTAATGAAGAGGATAATAAAACCCAAAAATCTCTTGAAGATACTATTAGTATTTGATGAACAACTTGTTGCAGAAGAAAGAGTAGTAAAATAGTGGCATGAATCATTTTTTTAAGAGAAGTTTCAACAGTGACATGTTGGGCATTGCATTTTCTCACCATGAAAGGTGTTGCCAAAGTTCATGAAGGCATTGGAAACTATATTTGAAGCCCTTGAATGTTTCAAATGATGCTGAAAAACTTGAAATATGGCGTGAGAATATGAGATTGATGTTTGTTTTGCTATTGAAAGAGTGATTAGACCTACTACAGGGCATCCAAAGGGTTATGGATTTGTTAAAATTATAGATGAGAATGAAAGGAATCATTCCATGACTGAAACAAATGGGGTATATTGTTCTATGAAATCAATAAAAAGCATGGTTGGAAGTTTGTGAGTATTAAAAGTTAAAAAAAGAAGAGAAATTGTGTTTAATTTCTTTTCATTGCCAAATTAAGTTTATATAGAAGTTTTGTTTCCTTAATCTCAAGAATTACCTTAGATTAATTGGCAATTTGTAGTTTTATAAGTTATTGGGGTCTAAAATATGTTTAAAGCTTGCATTATCTTTTTTGTCACGCCATTTTTGCTCTATAAACTAGAGTTAAAAGTTCTTCACTTTCTATGCAATCAAAGTATGTGAGATTATTTGGAGTTTTAAAGTAATAAGGTTAGGTTATTTTTGGATTATTGGCTATGAAGTAATTACAAAGTCATTAATAATATTTTGAGGAGGCTTGAAGTTGAAAACCCGGGTCTTTTAATTTTGGAGATTTTTTGAAAATTTCATTGTAAAGAATGCATTTTCCATTGAATTTGACATTCTATTATTTCATGGATTTTACAAATATGCTTGAAAGTCTTCTTTATATTAATCAAGATTTCAAAGAATTTAATGATACATGTGGCACGTAAGAACTAAAAATATTAAATATTGAAGGCTGGAGGCACCGTAGGTTGGAGGTACATTATCATCTTGAGCTATCTTCTCGCTCAGAGATGATACATTACATGAGAAACACTAGTTTCATTTTGAGACCATGAGAAAGGGGGGCATAGCAATTATTTTTGGGTTTGTGGATAATTGAATATGTCTCGATCCACAAAATTGGTGAGTTGTACCTTTGGATAGTTAAGTATGTATCGATCCATAGATTTGTAGGTTTGTATTTGTGGATAATTGAGTTTGTCTCGATCCACAAAGGGAGGAGTGTTATTATGGATAGTTGAGTAAGTCTCAATTCATAGTTGGTTGGAGTTTTTCTTATGGAGAATTGGGTGTGTTTTGATTCACAAGAGGGGTGGTCTACATGTGAATGATTGAGTATGTCTTGATTCACATTATTGTTGAATAATTATGACATTTGCCTAGACATGAGCAATTTGGGGTATTATGAGAATTTGCAGGTTTGACAATCAAGACATTTGCTGATGGGTTCAGTTTGACGTGTCTTGGGTGAGTAAGGAGATTTGGTTGAAATGCTTCATCGAGTTTTTAGGTGGTCTGCTGTGTTCAATCCATGCAATGTTCTTTCCTTTGTTTGGATTGATGTACTAAGGGGGAAAAGTTGGAGATTTATTACATCTTAGTATAGTATAGATTAAATAATAAATAAATGTTAGTTTATAATAGGTGATAGTAAATAAATAAAATAATTGTTAGTTAAGTGGGAGTTACTTTCCTGTATGGAGCTTGCATAGGTAGTTGTCAAGTGGTTTAAGGGAAGAGGGTCTTATAAAGCCAATGTAATGTAATGTTGAATCAATGAAAGAGTACTGATGAGACCATAAATCGTCTCATCTTTTAGTTAAATCAAAGCATCTCTTTTGTATAATCAGTTCCATTGCATGTATTAATAAGTATTGCATAATAATCAACAATTAGTGGACTGAAGAATAAGTTTTGTCAAGTTGGAGCACCAAAAATTTCCTAGAAAGAAGGATGAAGTAAAAAAATGTGGTTTCAATAAAACATCCATATCTCCCTCATTTCTCAATGAAATTCAAAATTTTAAAATGATCTAAAAAGCAGGGAATGAAAGGAACAAAACCCATAAACCATTTGAGACAATCCGTTGAAATGAATGAGAAGTTTGTGATAGAAAATGATTGAAGTAAAAGTGACAAGATGGAAGGAAGCTGAGATTGGGGAAGAAGTTATAGTTTATCTCCCTAAGAATAGGATCTCAGATCCACATTCTTGGTGGATTGATTATGAATAAGTAGTATTCTATAAATACATTATAAACAAGGAATCAAATGGGGAGAGTTTTATGAAATAATATAGTTCACTATTTTAGTAGCAATAGTGTAGTTGTTTGTAGTTTCATTGCTTAGTTTATTTTCTAGCAGTTTTTCCATTCCTTGTTTATTTACATTTCCATAATTTTCATTTACAAGATTCTTAGGATAGATTTGATTCCAGAATTTCTATTTACAAGCTTCTTAGATTAAATTTGATTGCAATAGAGTTTAATTTGTTTCATGCATTTACTTTCAATTCTATTTGTAGAAAAGTCTGTCATGCAAATTATTTCTTCTCTCTTTTGCATATAGTCATGGACACCACCTTGGATTGATATTCATTAAATTAAATGATAAGGACTACAACAACCCTTGTCATTTTTGGTGCCATTGTTGGAGATAGGTTTCATTAGGGAGTTTCTGATGATCTAGTGACAATAGGTCAAAAGAGAAAAATTAGTTTGGCAGTTTTTTTTAGGTTTATTATTTTGAAACCCCCCCAAAACAACAAATCCAAAGGAAGAGGTTCTTGCATGCAAAGAAGGTGACAACTCTTGTGCAACCTCCTCAACTAAAGGACCATGACGTCAAGTCCTAGTAAGGAAAAACTCATTGAATAAGGAGACATTAATGGCCTACAGCTTGCAATAGGTAATGAGTACAATGAAGAAATATTATCTCCACTAGAGGAGCTTGTATGACCTAGATTATTATTTGGATGCCTTCAAAGTCCAAGGAGGGTTGCTCGATTAGATATTTAAAGTACAAGTAGTTGCCTCTAGTCATGCATGCACTAGAACATGAGGAAGGGTTGAAAGATCTTTCCAATCAACCCATGCATCTACTAGAATCATAAATTATGGAGAACGCTACCATTTCAAAGGAAGGTGGAGCATCAGTGTTTAAATATTCAATCATCTTCTTCTCATAGTTTTCCACTTCTTTCAAAAACTTAAATTAATGGATCCATATTTTGAGAAAAGAAAGTTATTTTCCACAACCAGTTAATGGTTTTGTGTAACCTATCTCTACATCACTATGTAGAGTAGGATAGGGTAGGTTTCTTTTCTACAAATAAGTGCTTTGCACATCTTATTTCCTCTTCTCTAAAGCTATAAAACTACACTTTTCTATACAAGTTGTTGCTCCTAAGAACTCTTGCAAATATTCTGGCATTTGAAGGCATCCTGGATGATTGGTTATTACAAAATTAGGCTTTAGTTCTAGCATTACAACATTTCAAATCTCTCTGGAGCCGACCATACAGCTAGCTCTGAATAGCTCTCGATAGCTCTAGAGAGCTCTAGAGTAACTCAGCTGACCATGCAACTAGCTCCAGATAGCTCCGAAGTAACTCAGAACATCTTTGGAGCATCTTTAACACATCTCACAGGACATCTTCAGAGCAACTACAATAAAGGTAAAGAGATTGACTCCAGAATCTCACTATGAGTTGCAGGAGGACCTGCAACATCTTAGGTGTGGGGGAGACGATGAGACCATAAACTATCTCATATTTTAGCTAAATAGAAGCATCTCTTTTGCATAATCAGTTCCATTGCATATCTTAATAAGCATTGCATGATAATCAACAATTAGTGGATTGAAGAATAAATTCTATCAAGTTGGAGCGCCATAAATTTCCTAGAAAGAAGGATGAAGTCAAAAATGTAGTTTCAATAAAATAGTCATATCTCCCTCATTTCTTAATGAAATTTGGAATTTTAAAATGATCTAGAAAGATGGGAAATGAGAGGAACAAAACCCAAAAACCATTTGAGATAATTCATTAAAATGAATGAGCAATTTGTGACAAAAAATGACTGAAGTAAAAGTGGCGAGATGGAAGGCAACCAAAATTGAGGAAGAAATTATAGTTTGTCTCCCCAAGGATAGGATCTCAAATCCACATTCTTGGTGGATTGATTAGGAATAAGTATTATATAAATACATTGTAAACAAGGAATCAAATGAGGAGAGTTTTATGAAGTAATATAGTTCAGTAATTTAGTAGCAATAGTGTAGTTGTTTGTAGTTTCATTACTTAGTTTATTTTCCAACAGTTTTTCCATTCCCTATTTATTTACATTTCCAAAATTTCCATTTACAAGCTTATTAGGATAGATTTGATTTCAAAATTTCCATTTACAAGCTTCTTAGATAAAATTTGATTGCAACAGAGTTTAATTTGTTTCATGCATTTGCTTTCAATTATTTTTGTAGAAAAGACTATCATGCAAATTATTTCTTCTCATTTTTGCATATAGCCATGGACACCACCTTGGATTGACATTCATTAAATTAAATGATAAGGACTACAACAACCCTAGTCAAGTACTAATAAAATAAAAATACCATTTTATTAGTTGTTGTGCAATAATGGTGTAATCTATGTGTGTTTGCTCTACCATTTTCAATTAAAAGAGATACAAAAAAAGGAAGAGTGCAAAAAATGAGAGAATCAAGAAAAATTATTGTAAAATACAAAAAAAGAAACAAAAAAGAAAAGAAAAAATGAAAAGAGAGGATCGTCGATGTCCGTACTCTCAAATAAATAAATCTAAATTTAAAGCTGCGAGGGTGGCATCTATCAGAGAAAATTAAAAAAAAGAGGTACAAAGAACACACACACTAGTTGGCTAAAGCCAAGAGTCTAACTATCTTTGGGGCCATATTTCACTTTGGATAGTTTCCTTTACCCCAGGTCTATCTTATTGGCCATCTCTTATTTAAGTCTAGAAGGTACTAATAAAATTTGTTGTTTGTCTAAGTTGAAGCTCGTCAAAGTGTTTTGTCTAGATCGGGCTCAATATTTGGCCTTTTGTAAAGCTAAGTTTAGAAATCATTCCATCTCCCTCTCATTCCCATTTGAGTCCTTAATAAAATTCCATCCCAAAGTTTAGTAGGTCATCCTATACTAGGTCAACTTGCAATCCCCTAGGTCAAAAATCCTACTTAAAAGCATTCACATTGTTTGTCCCATTTGCGTACATACAAAAGTAATAAAACATGTCATTTCATCATGGCATTCATAGAACTTAGAACATAGTGTACTTTACATTTCATATTTGTGAATCACATCCATACACATTACATCTCATTAATATCAGGGAAGGACAAAAACAAACTATGTTATCCATGTGTGATCATCATAAGTATGCATCTTAAGAACATAAATAAAAACTCTAGTCAACTATTTTCACGAGAGGGGAAGTGAAGTACAAGATGTCAATTGAAGCTAAGTATAGATCTCAACCAATCAGGTCTCACAACAATAGGTTCATAATAATGTCTTAGTACAAGTCACTCCTCCAACAAAGTTAAAAGAGCAAAATTGTTCACTCAAGTGTGCAAGTCTCCCCATGCAAGGGGGCAAGTGAAAATCTCTTCAACAAACATAGGTGTTAAGGTGTCAAGTTAGACCTTCACAAAATCTTCAAAAAAATCATAAAAATTAGAAAGCTGAAAAACCTAAAAAATTGCAAAACTTTTCAAAAATCCCTAAAAAATAAAGTACATTCTTCAAAAACTATAATAAAAGGAGAATTTATTCTTCTCCTATATAGCTTAGTATGTCTTTGTCATCATTTGTATTATTAGTGTAGGGTTTTGTCCTCGTATGGCACGTCTTTATCATCATTGTAGGTTGTCGTGACAAGGAGAGATGACTCAAATAAACTCAACATCTATGGTACACTCTCTCATCTCCCTCCCAATATTTACCTAAAACTTATATTGGACTTACACTTGAACCAGTTTGTATATCAGGTCTAGATGTGGGACAACGACGAAAGTAAAAGCTAAGTTTGGGAATAGTACATGCCTTTCATGTAGAATACCATCCTTGAGGGGAGCAAAGATGTAAGTATGAAAAAGGTGCATAGGCCTACATGGCAGTCCGATGATGAGCTAAAGTCCTAATCATGTAATGTAAGAATGAATTGTGTATACCTCTCAGCAGCTTCTCTCTTAGTGACATGTTTTCAAATGTTTTTCTTTTTGTTTGTGCCTCCCTAACCTTCAAGCTAGCCTTCTAAGGTCCTACACGCTTTCTTGTTGTCCACATAACTCATTTTCAACAAACTATCCCTGTCACTTGCCAGTCTTGACGATATAGGCAGTCCACCTCCCAAGAGGGGAAACTCACTTCCCCCAAGGAGGTTTTTCATCATTCGTTCTTCCATGACCATCCAATTGGCCTTCCAAGGTCCCTATACCTCTTAATCACTTGTCCAAACCATTTTGGCTAGGTCACCTACATGTCTTGTAAGATCTCTCTGTTGGTTTTTTCCTAGACTGGATGCTTGTTCCCAGTATCCCTACAAGGTAGCCATCAGTGATCAATAGGATTTCTGGGCCAAGGGCCAACAGTGTAGGAGATAGACCCTATTTTTATCTCCTCTTCTTCTTCAGGCTCTGTGAAACCTAGGGGGTATTCCCTATTCAACATCCATAAAATGTATCTATGGATGGTGGGATGTTGACATAAAGTAGATAAATCCTCTATTATGCAGACCAAAACTGTCAAATAAGTGCAAAGGGGCTAGCTTTGGGCCTATATTCAGTTGTAGACAGAGGATTTCAGATCCTAAAACTATCTCTAAGGTCCTAATGGTTTGGTTTTGAAGTTTTAGTTTGATTTTTGTGTATGGATGCAAAATTAGGACTTTGGGTTACAACAGAGATACAAGACTAGATCGGTGCCTATCCAGGGCTCGGAGTCAGTAGACATATATATGTGAATGTTCATCACAGACTTAAAATAGCAATCAGATTTCAAGGGGGTTTTTTATATGTCTGCCTTACAGACAATACCCAAGAAAGAGTATTAGGTTATTTCTGCTTACAAATATCCTATTGTAATGTATTCTTCTCAACACTCAATCCAAAACATTCAATCTACTCCTTGAGCAGAGGTAAGAGACTAAGCATTCAATATAGAAAATCTATATTCTAGAATCTACAACACCCCTTAGATGTTCAGAGTCAGAAGAAAAACACATTCAGTCTGGAGACAAATAACAAAATACATGCAATGAAGCATTTCTCATTTAAATCAACATGAAATTGATAATTCTGTACATAATACATACAACATACAACTCATAAACTCACAAAGACACCTGAAAAAGAGTCACCAAAAAGTTGTATTCCTACTGCAACACCCAGAAATTTCTAGTTTTCAACAACCACCCTGGGTAACACAGCTTGGTCCTTATATCAAGACTGTGTACCCAGCAAAATTAATTACACGACAGGGTCAAAATTTTGCCAGATACATGCACTAGAAGATGGCGCTCCAAAATAGTTAATGCAGCAGGAGAAACAAGGAGAAGAGGTAGGTAAAATCAGGATCTGGGCCGCCGCTGGAAGACCCTCCGCCATAAACTAAGTACCTAGTCATCTGACCATTGGCCCATGCCTCTGCATATCGCCATTAATGGCTCGACTATCCGTAGCCTCCTTGGAAATTTGTCACAGTGCATCCATGGAACTTTCCTACTCAAAATATGCCTGAGGACGCAAGGAAAACCAACTCCACAACTTTGAAACCTGGCTGTCGATTCCTCTCATCGCCAAGATCCGCAGCCTCGAGGCGCTAAAAAAAGTTGACAACCAATGAGAATGTGTCGTGCAGGCACCTTTGTTATTGTTGACTTTTCAAACTATGTGAAATCAAAAGTCCCACATTTACCCCACAGGGACCTTTCGATCATTTTATATATCACACTGCATGTAAATAAATTATCGCGCATTTTACCTTGCGTGACCCGTGAGCTAACCGCTGGCGGTTACCACTTCATCTCTTGCCTCCGTCGGTGTGACTTACACCATCAGAGCGACCAAAGATACTCCTGCCGACTGCATCAATCACGCCAATGCCTATCCTTCGCTTGGTCTTCGACCAGACCCAAACTATCAGCGCACTCCAAATTTCTCATACCGATATGCCATGTTACGCTGATGACCACACCTATCGGCGTGACTTGAACCATCGGAGTATCCTTCGCCTATCTGCTCGATACACTTCATCACGACGATGACCACACAGCCTTGAAAACTTCAAACCATTTGTCGTCGGCCAGACTAGCCTCATCGGATTAACCTCCATCCGTCAGGCCGATGCCACACATCACACCAATGGCATCTCTCCATTGGTAAGACCCAAGCACATCGGTGAATCTCAAAATTCCTTCGCCGATATAACCCGTCACACCGATGGACAAATAAAATTCCTAAGGTTTGAAATGAAAAGTGTCTATTGATTCATATTTTGTAACCTTAACTACAAATGGGGCATCACCACATTGCATGAGAATTGGTTAACTTTCGAATACTCCAATCTGCAAACATCCAAAGCTTAAAACCCTAAACATAAATAAGTACCAACACAGGCTCCGATTGGGGACGTGCAGGCATATGGCTGCAGCGAGAACCAGATCTCCTCCGGGCAAACCAAGCAAAACACAGAACACAAAAGAGCACCAACTATACAGAGTATTTACAAGCAATATACACATACTTTACAATTGTGCACAGAGGCTAATTATTTATGCAAAATAAAACTTGAGGAATTGACCGTGCACAGGCAATTCCAGCACTTCACCATCTAGGGCCTGGAGGAAGTAAGAATTTTCCCCATAAGTATTACAAACCTGATATGGGCCCATCCATAAGGGCTCAAACTTTCCATGTTTGCCCTTGTCCTGACTCCTTGCATTCCAAATAAGGACTAGATCATTGATTAGAAACTTCCTTTCTATAGTCCTTTTATCAAATAGATATTTCACATTTTGTTGTTTCTTTATGTTTGTCTGGTAAGCTTCTCTTCTGACCTCATCCAGTGCAACCAGCTGGTTTATTCTCTCTGTCATGGAGTCTTCGATTTCTTCATCATTTTCATGGATGAACCCATAGACTGGCAAGAGGTTGTTCACAGGCAGTCTAGCTGATGCACCATATACCAATTCAAAAGGGGACCTTCCAATTGCTCCTTTCACTATCACCCTATCAGCCCATAATGCCAACTTTAGCTTTGAATCCCAGGCTCTCTTGCTTTTGTCTACCATCCTTTTGATGATTTTCATGAGGCTCTTGTTACTTGACTCTACTTGACCATTTCCTTGTGGGTTGTATGGTGATGCATATGACAAGTTAATTCCATATTTGTTGCAAAAATCAACAAATTCACCTGATCTGAAGCACATTGCATTATCTGTGACCAACTTGACTAGTACTCCAAACTTGATAATAATTTTTCTAGTATGAAATCAATCACCACCTTACTTGTAGCTCTCTTGGTTGGAATAGCCTCAATCCATTTAGTGAAGTAATTAGTTGCTACCAAAATCCAACTGTGCCCCCCACTTGATTTTTCTGCAATTTCCCCTATGAAGTCAATTCCCCATTGCTGAAATGGAGCCTCCATAGTTACAGTTCTTAGGGGCAACACACCTTCATATCTTAACCTTCCTGAGAACCTTTGGCAAGGATCACACTTTCTTACCAACTTTTGTGCATCTGAGAAAAGAGTTGGCCACCAATATCCTGCCCTCAAAATTTTGTGAGCTGTTGTTTGAGCAGTATAGTGTCCACCACACACTCCTTTATGCATGTCATTTAAAATATTCTTGGCCTCACCTTCATCCACACATCTGAGTAATACACCATCAGGATTCTTCCAGAATAGTTCTCCTTGAACAACGATGTATTTGATTGCATGTAGCTTCAAGGCCCTTTTCTGATTATCACTGAAATGGGAAGGACAATTTAAATTCTGCAAGTAATATACAATATCCTCATACCACTTAGACTTTGACATATTAACAATTTCATTTTGGACTATATTTACTTGGAATGCTTTCAAATTTGACTGTGCCATCATTTTAGCTAACCCTTGTCCCCTTACCAGCTTTGTGATCTGTATTTCTATATTGAATACTTGTAGTTTATTTATCCACCTGCACCTTCTTCCTGTTACCTCTTGCTGAGTAAAAATGTCCTTGACCGCTGCATGGGGCACATATGCAACTATCTAGGATCCTACCAGATATGGCCTAAAGCTTTTGACTGCTTTGACTAGTGCATATGCTTGCTTTTCCATAATGTCATACTTTAACTCAGCAGCTTGCAAGGACATACTAAAGAAAGCAATGGGCTGCTCAAAACCATCATCATTTTTCTGAAGTAAACATGCAACAACAGTGTGGAAAGAAGCAAATGAAAACAATTGAAATGGCTTAGAAAAATTAGGAGACTTTAGCACAGGAGCCATCTTTATTGCTTCCTTGATGTCCTGGAATGATCTGCTTGCTTCACCTTCCTAATTAACAGTCTCACCCTTCTTCAGCATTTTAGAAATGTTCCTTGTGATTTCTGCAAAGTTGGGAACAAATCTTCTAACAAAATTTATTTGTCTAAAGAAGGACTGGATTCCTTTTACTATTTTTGGCATCTGGATCTTATCAATTGCAGCAACCCTTTCAGGATCTATCCTTATTCCATCTTTGGAAACAATGTGCCCCAGGAGCCTTCCTTCAACTACCCCAAAAGCACACTTCCTTGGATTTAGAGAAATACCATATTCAAGTGCTCTAATGAAAATCTATTCTAAGTGCATACAATGCTACTCTTCCTTCTTTGAATAGGCAGTTAAATCATCCTGATAAACAGCCAAGATTGAATCAATCAACCCTGCAAAAGCAACGTCCATTGCTCTTTGAAATGTAGCACCTGCATTTGTCAGTCCAAATGGCATTCTCACATATACATAAGTTCCCCATGGAGTGGTAAAGGTAGTCTTGTATTGTTCTGATTCCTTTACCTTTACCTGATTGTATCCTGAGAATCCATCCCTCATGGATAGGAGTTCACAACCAGTCACCTTCTGTAACATGACCTCCATATTTGGCAGTGGATAATTGTCTTTCAAAGAAGACACATTCAGATTTCTAAAGTCATCACAAAGTCTTATGTCACCATTCTTTTTCCTAACTGGGACAAGGTTAGACACCCAAGTTGAATGTCTGATTGGCACAATTATCCTAGCCTCTCTAAGCTTCTTGAGTTCTTCCTGCATTTTTGGAGCCAAGGTGGGATTAATAGGCCTTTGCTTTTGTCTAAATGGCTTAGCTCCAGGCTTCAATGTGATTTCATGCTAAAATAAGTCTTCTCTATAAGCTTTGAGGTCTTCATATGACCATGCAAAAACATGCTTATACTTTTTCAGTAATGCAATCAGCATGCTCCTGATGTGTGGTTTGAGTTGTCTGCCAATGTATACCTTCTTCGGGGCCCGAGATGTCCCCAAATTTATCTCCTCTAAGTCATCTTTGTTTGTGGGAGATGTCTTTGTGACCAATTTGTCTCTATTGTCAAAAGCTCTTTCTAAAGCTACCAACCCTCTAGGGATTTTGTTAGTCTTCAGCTGAATTACTTCTTTCCCCATAAGAGTTTCTTTTCCTTCTACAATTTCTACAAAATTTTGAAAATCAATTTCTTGGTTCTCATATTCATCTATGCAATGCAAAAATTTTAACAAGTCCTTGTCATCATCAAACACTTGCCAACTGCATATGTTCTTTGGTACTACAGGTCTAATTTTAACTTCAACATTTGTAACATCTGATAGAGTGATATCATCTAGCTTTAATGCTACATTGGCTAAGAAATCAGCCATGACATTTTTTGATCTCTCTACCCAGCCTATTGAAAATGCATCAAATAATTCAATTGCATCCCTGACAGCATGCTTATATTGTTTTAACCTTTTATTCCTTGAGGCATATCTATCTCTAACTTGAGATACAATTAACTCAGAATCCCCAAATACTCTCAGCATCTTAATTCCATGTTTGAGAGCCATATTTAAACCTAAGAGTAAGGCTTCATACTCTGAAATGTTGTTTGTACAAACAAATCTTAGCAAGAAAGAGAATTTTAGGAGCCTACCAGTTGGAGATAGGAACACAACTCCAGCACCATAGCCTTCCTTCGAACAAGCTCCATCAAAATACATGGTCCACAGACCTTGTTGGTCAGACTTTTGAATGCAAGTTTCTCCCCCTTTATCTCCTTGGTCACTTGAGACAATTCTAAAATTTTCACAGTCAGTGTCAACAAAACAGATGTGCTCCTCAGACCCTTGATCCTCAACATTTTCTAATGATCTTTCCTCTCTGATCAGTTTAACATCCCTGCCATTCATGGGGATCATAGCATATGACAGATCCAATTGCATACTCCCTCCAATCAATGATGCCCATCTTCTTGACAACAGCATACCATATTGCGGCTTTATGTCAACCACTGTTATGTTCATTTTATATGTCTTCTCTGGATACGCCGCTAACCTAAAATCTACATCTTTCATGATTCCAATAACAGGTACCTCTCTAGCATCCATAGCATAGCATTTTCCACATGCCTTGTCTATTTTCAACCCAACTTGTTGCATGATAGCCAGAGGCATGATATTAGTTGATGCCCCTGAGTCAAGCATACAATTTTTTATCACTTTCCCATTGATAACAAGGGAAACATAAAATGGTTCCACTTGTGATGGGCATTTTGTCATGGTCACCCCCAGATATACTTCAGGGACTTCATCTTCATGAGTGCACATGACCTGCTTCTTACCTTGAACCTCAACATTTTGCTTGGCTTGACATGGTACTCCTGAAATTAAGGACACTGCCTTATCTCTGAACTCTTCCACCTTCATGAGTTCCATCAATGGTACAGAGACTTTTACCTGGGATAATACCTGAGCTATGTCAAATGGAGCATAACTTTGTATAGCAGTTGTAACCTGCTCCACCATTTTACCTCTATCCTGAGATAATCTAGCTTTAATTTTTATAGCTTCTTGACTGTCATTGTTGATCTGAGAATTTTTGTTTTGACCCTCAATATGGGGAATTCTATTTTCTGGTCCTTGAGGATCATAACCTATCTTTTGCTTAAAGTTTTGCCTATTATTGCTCCATTACTTCTTTTGTGGTTCAGTTCCTTTATGACCATGCACTGGCTGGTTCACCAAAGTATTCTCTGGTTGGTGTGAGTTGCTTACCTGGGCCTTGCCCCTGAGATTGTAATTGCTTTTGACCTGAGCTACTGCTGCAGCTGTGAAGGCTCTAATTTCTTCATCAGAAGGCCTCTATAGGTTATTTAAGTAATTGTATGAATCTTGAGCATAAGCGTAGCTATCCTCTTCATCTTCATCATATGGGAACTGTTGGCAGACCTGAATGTCGTTATCTGCACTTGCATCAGCATCATGAAAAGAGTATCCTCTGTTTGTAGATAGCATATTGACATTATCATCTTTTATGCAATGAGACTCACTGCACTCATCACAGGCAACATCATTATTGTATAAAGACTGAGCAATGAGGCATTGTGACTATGAGTGTGGCATCTGATAGATTAAGCACCATGGAGTATCATCAGCAATATTTACAGCTTTCTTCAAAGGATCAGGAGTTTCCTTGACATGTTGAGCTCTTTGGTTAGGGTTGCTACTTGGAAAAACTGGTTTACCATTATGCCAATTTGTGTGATATGGCATATCGTGTAGTGATGGTCTTTTCTCCTGCCTTTGGTAAACCTGCCTGTCAGGACCTACCCCCTTTTCATTTCTAGCAAGCCTGTAACTTAGGTCCTTTACAACATTTGTCAATTTATCTATTTTGTCTTCAGGGGCAGATGTGTTACCTTGACTATTCTGAGATTTAGTGTTTGGATTTTGCAAAATTTTTACATCGTCTCTTCTATTTGTCTTACCAGATGCTTTTCTATTATTTTCAATATTTGTTGCAATTTTGAAGGCATCTCTGAGGCTAGCGGGACTCTTATCTCTCAGTCCATAAGTTGTCTTGGCATCAAAAGCATTTATATACAACGCTATGCACATAGGTTCATTAGGCCTCAAATCTTGTGGCAATTTGTTTAATACCTTCATGAATCTAGCATTGAAATCAACAACCTGTTCATTTGATCCTTTGGTAATGCCAGTAAATTCATTAATGAAGAAACTAGGATCAGTTTTGTCACCATACTGTTCTTTGAATGTTCTTTTGAAATCCTCCCATGATGAAATGCTTCTGTCAGGTAGGCCTTTGTACCATTCCTTGGCTTCATCAACTAAGGATTGCATAAATGATTTCATGAAAACATCCTCATGCTCAACCTCGAAGTTGTCCATGATATTCTGAAAAGCTTTTAAATGGTCTTCACCTGACACAGTATTGTTTCCTAAAAATTTAGGCACTTGCAGCCTCACATGTTTGTCAATAGGGTTTGGGTAACCCAGAATGCCATCAAAAACAAGCTGTCTGAATCTGTCTAGCTGCATGGGTTGTTTACCAAATTGGTTAGCATTGGCATTTCTATTTGCATTCTGATTTCTTACGTTATTTATTGGTATTCTAGCATTATTTGCATTCTGTCTTTGATCATTATGCTGACACTGGACCTCAATTTTGTGCTAATTTCTTTGCACATTTGCATTTTCAAGGGTAGGAACTGAATCATTTTAAGCAACTCTCAGAGCTTGCACTTTCTGTTTCATATCATCTCTGATTTTTACTGCCTGCAGATATTCTAATTCCACTTTTAAACTTTTGATTTCTTCAGCTAACTATTCTTCTCTGGGCATAGAAGAGGATGGTCCTATTCCATTCTGGTCATCGTCATCATCATCCCTTGGAGATTCAATCTCTTCAAACTTGTCATTGGGATCTAAGAAAGGGCGCTCTTGAAACACTTCTGACCTTATTCTCAAAGCACCACTTTGTTGTTTTTCATATACATTTTGGATTTCAGCCTCTGTGTTTGAAAAATAAGGCTCTGTCCTCTCTGAAGATCCTGGATTGCCTTGAATAAATTTATTTTTTCTAGGACTAGGAGAACCATCTTGACTGGCTTGAGTGGTCCCTTTTTTCTTATACATCATTTTTATGGGTAACTCTTCAAACAGAGTATTACGCTGGGATCTTCTCCCTTGCATACAAATTTTTTCTTTATCAGTTGGGAGATTGGTTTGGAGTCGCCACCTATTACTAGGAATTGTTTTCTTTGTTTAATCAGGGTTCTTTCACTATTCCCTAGTAGAGTCGCCAATTTCTATTGGTTTTTTCCCAAACTGGATGCTTGTTCCCAGTATCCCTACAAGGTAGCCATCAGTGATCAACAGGATTTCTAGGCCAAGGGCCAACAGTGTAGGAGATAGACCCTATTTTTATCTCCTCTTCTTCTTCAGGCTCTGCGAAACCTAGGGGGTATTCCCTATTCAACATCCATAAAATGTATCTGTGGATGGTGGGATGTTGACATAAAGCAGATAAATCCTCTATTATGCAAACCAAAACTGTCAGATAAGTGCAAAGGGGCTAGCTTTGGGCCTATATTCAGTTGTAGACAGAGGATTTCAGATCCTAAAACTATCTCTAAGGTCCTAATGGTTTGGTTTTGAAGTTTTAGTTTGATTTTTGTGTATGGATGCAAAACTAGGACTTTGGGTTACAACAGAGATACCAGACCAGATCGGTGCCTATCCAGGGCTTGGAGTCAGTAGACATATATATGTGAATGTTCATCACAGACTTAAAACAACAATCAAATTTCAAGGGGGTTTTTTATATGTCCGCCTTACAGACAATACCCAAGAAAGAGTATTAGGTTATTTCTACTTACAAATATCCCTACTGCAATGTATTCTTGTCAACACTCAATCCAAAACATTCAATCTACTCCTTGAGTAGAGGTAAGAGACTAAGCATTCAATATAGAAAATCTATATTCTAGAATCTACAACACCCCTTAGATGTTTAGAGTCAGAAGAAAAACACATTCAGTCTAGAGACAAATAACAAAATACATGCAATGAAGCATTTCTCATTTAAATCAACATGAAATTGATAATTCTGTGCATAATACATACAACATACAACTCATAAACTCACAAAGACACCTGAAATAGAGTCACCAAAAAGTTGTATTCCTACTGCAGCACCCAGAAATTTCTAGTTTTCAACAACCACCTTAGGTAACACAGCTTGGTCCTTATATCAAGACTGTGTACCCAGCAAAATTAATTACACGACAGGGTCAAAATTCCACCAGATACATGCATTAGAAGATGGCGCTCCAAAATAGTTAATGCAGCAAGAGAAACAGGGAGAAGAGGCAAGTAAAATTAGGATCTGGGCCGCCGCTGGAAGACCCTCCGCCATAAACCAAGTACCTGGCCATCCGACCATCGGCCCATGCCTCTGCATATTGCCATTAATGGCTCAACTATCCGTAGCCTCCTTGGAAATTTGTCACAACGCACCCATAGAACTTTCTTGCTCACAATATGCCTGAGGACGCAAGGAAAACCAACTCCACAACTTTGAAACCTGGCCGTCGATTCCTCTCATCGCCAAGATCCGCAGCCTCGAGGCGCTACGAAAAGTTGACAACCAATGAGAATGTACCATGCAGGCACCCTTGTTATTGTTGACTTTTCAAACTATGTGAAATCAAAAGTCCCAAATTTACCTCACAGGGACCTTTCGATCATTTTATATATCACGCTGCATGTAAATAAATTGTCACGCATTTTACCCTGCGTGACCTGTGAGCCAACTGCCGGCGGTTACCACTTCATCTCTTGCCTCCGTCGGTGTGACTTACACCATCAGAGTGACCAAAGATACTCCTGCCGACCACATCAATCACGCCGATGCCTATCCTTCACTTGGTTTTTGGCCAGACCCAAACTATCGGCGCACTCCAAATTTCTCATACCGATATGCCATGTTACGCTGATGACCACACCTGTCGGCATGACTTGAACCATCGGAGTATCCTCCACCTATTTGCCCGATACACTTCATCACGCCGATGACCACACAGCCTTGAAAACTTCAAACCATCCGTCGTCAGCCAGACTAGCCTCATCGGATTAACCTCCATCGGTCAGGCTAATGCCATACATCACACCGATGGCATCTCTCCATCGGTAAGACCCAAGCACATCGGTGAATCTCAAAATTCTTTCGCTGATATAACCCGTCACACCGATGGACAAATAAAATTCCTAAGGTTTGAAATGAAAAGTGTCTATTGATTCATATTTTGAAACCTTAACTACAAATGGGGCATCACCACATTGCATGAGAACTGGTTAACTTTCGAATACTCCAACCTGAGAACATCTAAAGCTTAAAACCCTGAACATAAATAAGTAGCAACACTCTCTACACAATCCTAAAGCTAAAGTAGGGTCTCCAGGGGTGACTTGCCCTACTAAAAGGGGTGACCCACTTTGCATGACTGCTCCTCCTTGTTTCAAGCCTCTAAAAGCATTTTCAACTCCAAGACCACTTTTCCACCTTCAAACCACCTTTCCAAACCTTTTGGTTTGGGTCACCCGTATTGTCTTCAAGATCTCCCTGGGTGACCCTACAACTTAACTAAGGTCTCTAGGGGTGACCTTTTCTGCTAAAAAGGGTGACCCACTTCCCGAAAGGGGTGACCCTATCATATTTTCCATACATGATTTCTTCTAGTTTTAGACAAATTTGACTCCATTTTTGGCTTCTAAACGTGAGTTCCTCCATGCATAACTGATTGTTCTCTTCCCCTAACTATTTCTAGACTCCCAATCACTCTATTCTTATCTTCCAATCATTCTTTTGTGATCTTCTCTCCAACCTCTATTCTCTTCCAATTAGAGCTAGATCACTCTTTAATCAATCCTTGTTAACTCCCCAATCACCACCACCTTTGGTGTGGATTTTAAACTTATAAATACCCCTCAGCTCTTCATTATTTTTCATGTTGGGAATGCTCTTCTCATATTCGCAAGATTTTTTAAGCTTCTTCATAGGCCTTTGGGTCTCTTAGTTTATTTCTTTAGTTTTTACTTTTTGCAAAGCTTCAAAGATTTCCATTAGGACACAAATTCATTATTGCATTCTTGCTTTTGCTCAAGTTTTTGGAAATAGTTGCCTGCATAGCATTTTTAAGTTCATCGTAGGACCTTGTGTGCCTTTTATTTTTAGATATAGCTTCAAAGCTCAAACAACTTGTTTTTCCATAACATATATATGCTCAATTCAATTCCCTTTCAAATTCCACAAGCTTCAAAGATCATGGCCATTTGCTTTTCATATATCTATTTTTCTCTTTGTTTCCAAGAGGAGGACCCTGCTGCTACAAAGGAAGGAATGATTGCCAATGTAATGTCCCCTTCTAGTAAGCCAAAATTTTTCACAACCTTGCACAATTTCAACTTACAAGAGAGAACATTAGTACTCAATATCATAATTAGAGTTAAATAACCAAATATCAAATCCATATACTTTCCACATGTGTCTTTAAGCATTATAATCTTCTAATCAAAATCACATAGTTATTCCATATTCACATTCATAGATTTCATGTTCTGTCCTAAAGAGAATTATGAGTCGCCCTATCATTAATCGATCTCTAACTCCATAGGCATGGTTCGTTAAGGAGACACTAACCATCCCATACAGAGGCTTGATGGCTTCCCACCTCACCAATCAGATCCAAAGGCTTCATGCTACACCCAAGCATACTTCATCTATTAGAGAGTCACCAACCGTAGGGCCCAAATCACATTGATGAGCTCATCATACCATAGGCCCAAGGCTTCACCTCACACCTGGAGGTACTTCGACACTTGGCCCAAGAGACTTCACCTCACACCTGGAGGTACTTCATCTTCTTGGGGTTACCTAGGTCCAATAACATTCTCCTAACTTACCCATACACCTAGGATGGCGAGATGATTAATGATGAGGCTAATCCTCCTTTCGGATATGGCATGAAACTATGATTTCCAAATCATCATCAATATTTATACATAGTGCTTCGTAATTATATCATTCTTGGCCTTTACATCATGATGGCCATACATTCATCTTAATGCTTGAACATATTTCATTTAAACATCCAATATAATGATTGATTGACGTATATATTCATTCATTTGTGACAATCATTCATTCCTAAATGTATATATGATCATTATTTCCTTTATATATATAAGCATATATAATCTTATCATTCAATTTTTACTAATCATAAATTGAACAAGTTAAATACAAATACTTACCTTTGGCTGGAGGTTCCAATTTACCTCGTGCTAAATGCGCTCCCTTAATTTCTTTTTGGATTGCTGACTGTTCCTTATTTCTGATTTGTGGATCTGTTGCTTGCTTCCTTCAATGCTCCCTTTCTCAAATGTCAATCATAAGACTATATATATTTTCACGTTTTGTGAAGGGATACGTAATTTTCAAAAGTGATGTCCCCTTTATATGATGGCACCATTTATCAATGAATGGTTAATTTGGATTGATTGTTGCTGTTGTATCGATGCCTTTCACATTACTAACTCTTCATAGCATATTAATCTTACCTTATAATATTGCCTTCTTTTTTATAATCGTTGACTTCCTTCATAATTATCATGTGATCCTTTAATTCTGATCCCACCCATATATCATTTGTGTCTTTCTTTTTATGGTCAACAATCTCTTACTAATTGTTATCACTTGTTATTAATTATTTTCCTTTTATTATATGTAATCTCTGTATTTCCTATTTAAAATTTGTTGCTGCCAATATTAATACTTACCTTTTTTGTTAAGGAATCGATGACTCTTAGTCATTGTACCACTTTCCCGATAAGTCTTAAAACTGTCCATTATTTATGCTCGCTGACTAGTCTTGGCCTTAGCATTAATATTTATTATAATAATATTTAATTTATTAATATTAATATTTGTTTTTTATATATTTATAGTATTAATATTTTATAATTAATACTATATTATAAATATAATAATATTTAAATATTTATATTTATATAATTAATAATAATATAATCCCATTCTATATTAATTATCACATTTTAATATTATTTATTAAATAATATATATAAGGATTTCTATGATTTAAATTGATATTTTTACAAAAGCAACCTCATCATCTTTTATCACGATGCATAAATCTTTAATTTAAACAATGCCTTAATATTGGGACATGAGAGCCCTCCCCACTCAAGATTGCTTGTGCTCAAGCAATCACAACAAGTTCTTTCCTTACCTTGCACTTTTTAATGTTTGATGTGTTGATAGGAAATTGTGGTTTTAAATTGAACATGTTTTTGTGATCAAAAGAGCATTTTTTTTTATGTTTTGATTAACAATGATGTGATGCAAGTATCACAGATTAAAGAAGATTTGACAGTATTGAGATTCTAAGATTCCAATGAATGATGAAGATATCTTGATCTTTGATTACAAGATTTGATCTTATACTTGTCATATGTTATTGACCCCTAAATTAAGAAGAGTTGTATTCTTGAGGAGTAATTGATTTGAGAGAAATTTTATGATCAAGAAGATTTGGTAAGCTTTTATAGCGATGTGCTTGATGAAATATAAGTGTTATAGATGATTATGAAGAATGATTCTAGGAATTTGTGGGTTATGGGCCCATAATATAACTTAGTATCGGTTTTATGTTACATCAAGAGAAGAATTCAAAAGAGATTCTTGGAAGAAATGAATTTGGTTCCTGGATCTTGTGATTAATGAAATTACTTTTTATTTTCTATACTTCCCTAATGTCTCTTTGTAGGATATACTGATTTCTTCACCTGCACACGAAAAATAACTCTTGAAAGGGACATTAGTAATATTAAAGATTAATAAATTAGCAATGAAATCAATACATCATAACATAATTAATGATATAACATTTAATTTCAACATATAGAAGTGATTACACCAATTTGTAGGTTACATGCATTGCCATTGAGTTACCTAATAAAATTGAAGTAGACAACCAAGTAGCTCAAGAACGCAAGCAACCAGCTCAAGCAAGTAGGCAAGTAGCTCAAGTAGACAACCAAGTAGCTCAAGCAAGTAGGCAAGTAGCTCAAGTAGATAGGCAAGTAGGCAAGTAGCTCAAGTAGACAAGTAAGTAGCTCAAGTAAGTAGACAAGTAGCTCAAGTAAACAAGCAAGTAGGCAAGTAGCTCAAGCACGCAAGTAACCGACTCAAAGTCATAGAGTATACACTCAAATACAAATACAAGTCATAGAATATACACTCAAATGCATATAAGTCAATTATCATTCACAGGATGGCAGGATGATAGCTTTGATACTTGTAATGTCCCCTTCTAGTAAGCCAAAAAATTTCACAACCTTGCACAATTTCAACTTATAAGAGAGAACATTAGTATTTAATATCATAATTAGAGTTAAGTAACCAAATATCAAATCCATATACTTTCCACATTTGTCTTTAAGCATTATAATCTTCTAATCAAAATCACATAGCTATTCCATGTTCACATTCATAGATTTCATGTTCTATCATAGAGAGAATCGTGAGTCACCCTATCATTAATCGATCTCTAACTCCATAGGCATGGTTTGCTAAGGAGACACTAACCATCCCATATGGAGGCCTGATGGCCTCCCACCTCACCAATCGGCTCCAAAGGCTTCATGCTAAACCAGAGCATACTTCATCTATTGGAGAGTCACCCATTATAGGGCACAAATCACATTGATGAGCTCATCTTACCATAGGCCCAACGCTTCACCTCACACCCAGAGGTACTTCGACACTTGGCCCAAGAGACTTCTCCTCACACCTGGAGGTACTACATCTTCTTGGGGTTACCTAGGTCCAATAACATTCTCCTAACTTACCCATACCCTAGGATGGCGAGATGATTAATGATGAGGCTAATCCTCCTTTCGGATATGGCATGAAACTATGATTTCCAAATTATCATCAATATTTATACATAGTGCTTTGTAATGATATCATTCTTGGCATTTACATCATGATGGCCATACATTCATCTTAATGCTTGAACATCTTTCATTTAAACATCCAATATAATGATTGATTGATGTATATATTCATTCATTTGTGACAATCATTCATTCCTAAGTGTATATATGATCATTATTTCCTTTATATATATTAGCATATATATTTGTTCTTTCATATATAATCTTATCATTCAATTTTTACTAATCATAAATTGAATAAGTTAAATACAAATACTTACCTTTGCTGGTGGTTCCAATTTACCTCCTACTGAATGCTCTCCCTTAATTTCTTTTTGGATCGTTGATTGTTCCTTATTTCTAGTTTGTGGATCTGTTGCTTGCTTCCTTGCATGCTTCCTTTCTCAAATGTCGATCATAAGACTATATATATTTTTATGTTTTGTGAAGGGACATGTACTTTTCAAAAGTGATGTCCAATTTATATGATGTCACCCTTTATCAATGAATGGTTAATTTGGATTGATCGCTACTGTTGTATCAATGCCTTTCACATTACTAGCTCTTCATAGCATATTAATCTTACCTTATAATATTGCCTTCTTTTTTATAATCATTGACTTCCTTCATAATTATCATGTGATCCTTTAATTCTGATCGCACCCATACACCATTCGTGTCTTTCTTTTTATGGTCAGCAATCTCTTACTAATTGTTATCACTTGTTATTAATTATTTTCCTTTTATTATATGTGATCGCTGTATTTCCTATTTAAAATCTGTTGTTGCCAATATTAATACTTACCTTTTTTGTTAAGGATCGATGACTCTTAGTCATTGTCCCACTTTCCCGATAAGTCTTAAAACCGTCCATTATTTAGTCTCGCTGACTAGTCTTGGCCTTAGCATTTATATTTATTATAATAATATTTAATTTATTAATATTTATATTTATTTTTATATATTTATAGTATAAATATATTATAATTAATACTATATTATAAATATAATAATATTTAAATATTAATATTTATATTTAAATAATTGATAATAATATAATCCCATTCTATATTAATTATCACATAATATTATTATTTATTAAATAATATATATATAAGGATTTCTATGATTTGAATTGATATATTTAAAAAATCAAGTTCATCGTCTTTTGTCACGATGTTTAAATCTTTAATTTAAACAATGCCTTAATATTCAGACATGACAGCCGTCCCCACTTAAGATTGCTTGTCCTCAAGCAATCACAACAAGTTCTTTACTTACCTTGAACTTTTTAATGTCTGATGTGTTGAGACGAAATCGTGGTTGTAAATTGAACATGCTTTTGTGATCAAAAGAGAATTTGTTTGATGTTTTGATTAACAACGATGTGATGCAAGTATCATAGATTAAAGAAGATTTGAGAGTATTGAGATTCTAAGATTCCAATGAATGATGAAGATATCTTGATCTTTGATTACGAGATTCGATCTTATACTTGTCATATGTTATTGACCCCTAAATTGAGAAGAGTTGTATTCTTGAGGAGTAATTGATTTGAGAGAAATTTTATGATCAAGAAGATTTGGTAAGCTTTTATAGCGATGTGCTTGATGAAATATAAGTGTTATAGATGATTATGAAGAATGATTCTAGGAATTTGTGGGTTATGGGCCCATAATATAACTTAGTATCGGTTTTATGTTACTTAAATCAAGAGAAGAATTCAAAATAGATTCTTGGAAGAAATGAATTTGGTTCATGGGTTTTGTGATTAATGAAATTACTTTTTATTTTCTGTACTTCCCTAATGTCTCTTTGTAGGATATACTGATTTCTTCACCTGCACACGAAAAATAACTCTTGAAAGGGACATTAGTAATATTAAAGATCAATAAATTAGCAACGAAATCAATACATCGTAACATAATTAATGATATAACATTTAATTTCAACATATAGAAGTCATTACACCAATTTGTAGGTTACATGAATTGCCATCGAGTTACATAATAAAATTGAAGTAGACAACCAAGTAGCTCAAGAACGCATGCAACCAGCTTAGGCAAGCAGGCAAGTAGCTCAAGTACACAACCAAGTAGCTCATGCAAGTAGGCAAGTAGCTCAAGTAGACAAGCAAGTAGCTCAAGCAAGTAGGCAAGTAGCTCAAGTAGACAAGTAAGTAGCTCAAGCAATTAGACAAGTAGCTCAAGTAGACAAGCAAGTAGGCAAGTAGCTCAAGCACGCAAGCAACCAGCTCAAAGTCATAGAGTATACACTTGAATACAAATACAAGTCATAGAGTATAGACTCAAATGCATATAAGTCAATTATCATTCACAGGATGGCAGGATGATAGCTCTGCTACCACTTGTAATGTCCCCTTCTAGTAAGCCAAAAATTTTCAAAACCTTGCACAATTTCAACTTACAAGGGAGAACATTAGTATTCAATATCATAATTAGAGTTAAGTAACCAAATATCAAATCCATATACTTTCCACATTTGTCTTTAAGCATCATAATCTTCTAATCAAAATCACATAGTTATTCCATATTCACATTCATAGATTTCATGTTCTATCCTAGAGAGAATCGTGAGTCACCCTATCATTAATCGATCTCTAACTCCATAGGTATGGTTCGTTAAGGAGACACTAACCATCCCATACGGAGGCCCGATGCCTTCCCACCTCACCAATTGGCTCCAAAGGCTTCATGCTCCACCTGAGCATACTTAATCTATTAGAGAGTCACCCACCGTAGGGCACAAATCACATTGATGAGCTCATTATACCATAGGGCCAAGGCTTCACCTCACACTCGGAGGTACTTCGACACTTGGCCGAAGAGACTTCACCTCACACCCGGAGGCACTTCATCTTCTTGGGGTTACCTAGGTCCAATAAAATTCTCCTAACTTAACCATACACCTAGGATGGCGAGATGATTAATGATGAGGCTAATCCTCCTTTCGGATATGGCATGAAACTATGATTTCCAAATCATCATCAATATTTATACATAGTGCTTTGTAATTATATTATTCTTGGCCTTTACATCATGATGGCCATACATTCATCTTAATACTTGAACATCTTTCATTTAAGCATCCAATATAATGATTGATTGACGTATATATTCATTCATTTGTGACAATCATTCATTCCTAAATGTATATATGATCATTATTTCCTTTATATATATAAGCATATATATTTGTTCTTTCATATATAATCTTATCATTCATTTTTTACTAATCATAAATTGAACAGGTTAAATACAAATACTTACCTTTGGCTGGTGGTTCCAATTTACCTCCTACTGAATGCTCTCCCTTGATTTCTTTTTGGATCGCTGCCTGTTCCTTATTTTTGATTTGTGGATCTGCTACTTGCTTCCTTCTATGCTCCCTTTCTCAAATGTCGATCATAAGACTATATATATTTTCACGTTTTGTGAAGGGATACGTACTTTTCAAAAGTGACGTCCCCTTTATATGATGGCGCCCTTTATCAATGAATGGTTAATTTGGATTGATCGTTGTTGTTGTATCGATGCCTTTCACATTACTAACTCTTCATAGCATATTAATCTTACCTTATAATATTGCCTTCTTTTTTATAATCGTTGACTTCCCTCATAATTATCACGTGATCCTTTAATTCTGATCGCACTCATATACCATTCGTGTCTTTCTTTTTATGGTTAGCAATCTCTTACTAATTGTTATCACTTGTTATTAATTATTTTCCTGTTATTATATGTGATTGTTGTATTTCCTATTTAAAATCTGTTGCTGGCAATATTAATACTTACCTTTTTTATTAAGGATCAATGACTCGTAGTCATTGTCCCACTTTCCCGATAAGTCTTAAAACCGTCCATTATTTATGCTCGCTAACTAGTCTTGGCGTTAGCATTTATATTTATTATAATAATATTTAATTTATTAATATTTATATTTATTTTTATATATTTATAGTATTAATATATTATAATTAATACTATATTATAAACATAATAATATTTAAATATTAATATTTATATTTATATAATTAATAATAATATAATCCCATTCTATATTAATTATCACATAATAATATTATTTTAATATTATTTAGTAAATAGTATATATAAGGATTTCTATGATTTGAAATGATATTTTTACAAAAGCAACTTCATCGTCTTTTATCATGATGTTTAAATCTTTAATTTAAACAATGCCTTAATATTGGGACATGAGAGCCCTCCCCACTCAAGATTGCTTGTCCTCAAGCAATCACAACAAGTTCTTTCCTTACCTTGCACTTTTTAATGTCTGATGTGTTGAGATGAAATCGTGGGTTTAAATTGAACATGCTTTTGTGATCAAAAGAGCATTTGTTTGATGTTTTGATTAACAACGATGTGATGCAAGTATCACAGATTAAAGAAGATTTGAGAGTATTGAGATTCTTAAGATTCCAATGAATGATGAAGATATCTTGATCTTTGATTACGAGATTCGATCTTATACTTAAAAAATTGAGAAGAGTTGTATTCTTGAGGAGTAATTGATTTGAGAGAAATTTTATGATCAAGAATATTTGGTAAGCTTTTATAGCGATGTGCTTGATGAAATATAAGTGTTATAGATTATTATGAAGAATGATTCTAGGAATTTGTGGGTTATGAGCCCATAATATAACTTAGTATCGGTTTTATGTTACTTAAATGGAGAGAATAATTCAAAAGAGATTCTTGGAAGAAATGAATTTGGTTCATGGGTCTTGTGATTAATGAAATTACTTTTTATTTTCTATACTTCCCTAATGTCTCTTTGTAGGATATACTGATTTCTTCACCTGCACATGAAAAATAACTCTTGAAAGGGACATTAGCAATATTTAAGATCAATAAATTAGCAATGAAATCAATACATCATAACATAATTAATGATATAACATTTAATTTCAACATATAGAAGTGATTACACCAATTTGTAGGTTACATGCATTGCCATTGAGTTACATAATAAAATTGAAGTAGACAACCAAGTAGCTCAAGAACGCAAGCAACCAGCTCAAGCAAGTAGGCAAGTAGCTCAAGTAGACAACCAAGTAGCTCAAGCAAGTAGGCAAGTAGTTCAAGTAGACAAACAAGTAGCTCATGCAAGTAGGCAAGTATCTCAAGTAGACAAGTAAGTAGCTCAAGTAGACAAGCAAGTAACTCAAGAAAGTAGGCAAGTAGCTCAAACACACAAGAAACTAGCTCAAAGTCATAGAGTATACACTCAAATACAAATACAAGTCATAGAGTATACATTCAAATGAATAAAAGTCAATTATCATTCATAGGATGGAAGGACGATAGCTCTAATACCACTTGTAATGTCCCCTTCTAGTCAGTCAAAAATTTTCACAACCTTGCACAATTTCAAATTACAAGAGAGAACATTAGTATTCAATATCATAATTAGAGTTAAGTAACCAAATATCAAATCCATATACTTTCCACATTTGTCTTTAAGCATTATAATCTTCTAATCAAAATCACATAGTTATTCCATATTCACATTCATAGATTCCATGTTCTATCCTAGAGAGAATCGTGAGTCACCCTATCATTAATCGATCTCTAACTCCATAGGCATGGTTTGTTAAGGAGACACTAACCATCCCATACGGAGGCCCTATGGCTTCCCACCTCACCAATCGGCTCCAAAGTCTTCATGCTACACTCGAGCATACTTCATCTATTGGAGAGTCACCCATCGTAGGGAAGAAATCACATTGATGAGCTCATCATACCATAGGCCCAAGGCTTCACCTCACACCCAGTGATACTTCAACACTTGGCCCAAGAGACTTCGCCTCACACCCGGAGGTACTTCATCTTCTTGGGGTTACCTAGGTCCAATAACATTCACCTAACTTACCCATACACCTAGGATGGCGAGATGATTAATGATGAGGCTAATCCTCCTTTCAGATATGGCATGAAACTATGATTTTCAAATCATCATCAATATTTATACATAGTGCTTCGTAATTATATCATTATTTGCCTTCACATCATGATAGCCATACATTCATCTTAATTCTTGAACATCTTTCATTTAAACATCCAATATAATGATTGATTGACGTATATATTCATTCATTTGTGACAATCCTTCATTCCTAAATGTATATATGATCATTATTTCCTTTATATATAGGCATATATATATTTGTTCTTTCATATATAATTTTATCATTCAATTTTTTGCTAATCATAAATTGAAACAGTTAAATACAAAAACTTACCTTTGGCTGGTGGTTCCAATTTACCTCCTACTGAATGCTCTCCCTTAATTTCTTTTTGGATCGCTGACTATTCCTTATTTCTGATTTGTGGATTTGCTACTTGCTTCCTTCCATGCTCCCTTTCTCAAATGCCGATCATAAGACTATATATATTTTTACGTTTTGTGAAGGGATACGTACTTTTCAAAAGTGACGCCCCCTTTATATGATGGCCCTCTTTATCAATGAATGGTTAATTTGGATTGATCACTATTGTTGTATCAATGCCTTTCACATTACTATCTCTTCATAACATATTAATCTTACCTTATAATATTGTCTTCTTTTTTATAATCGTTGACTTCCTTCATAATTATCATGTGATCCTTTAATTCTGATCGCACCCATATACCATTCGTGTCTTTCTTTTTATGGTCAGTAATCTCTTACTAATTTTTATCACTTGTTATTAATTATTTTCCTTTATTATATGTGATCGTTGTATTTCCTATTTAAAATCTGTTGCTGCCAATATTAATACTTACCTTTTTTGTTAAGGATCGATGACTCTTAGTCATTGTCCCACTTTCCCGATAAGTCTTAAAGCCATCCATTATTTATGCTCGCTGACTAGTCTTGGCCTTAGCATTTATATTTTTTATAATAATATTTAATTTATTAATATTTATATTTATTTTTATATATTTATAGTGTTAATATACTATATTTAATACTATATTATAAATATAATAATATTTAAATATTAATATTTATATTTATATAATTAATAATAAGATAATCACATTCTATATTAATTATCACATAATAATATATAAAAGGATTTCTATCATTTGAATTGATATATTTACAAAAGCAATTTCATTATCTTTTATCACGATGTTTAAATCTTTAATTTAAACAATGCCTTAATATTGGGACATGACATCCCTCCCCACTCAAGATTGCTTGTCCTCAAGCAATCAAAACAAGTTCTTTCGTTCCTTCGCACTTTTTAATGTTTGATGTGTTGAGACGAAATCGTGGTTTTAAATTGAACATGCTTTTGTGATCAAAAGAGCATTTGTTTGATGTTTTGATTAACAACGATGTGATGCAAGTATCACAGATTAAAGAAGATTTGAGAGTATTGAGATTCTAAGATTCCCATGAATGATGAAGATATCTTGATCTTTGATTACAAGATTCGATCTTATACTTGTCATATGTTATTGACCCCTAAATTGAGAAGAGTCGTATTCTTGAGGAGTAATTGATTTGAGAGAAATTTTATGATCAAGAAGATTTGGTAAGCTTTTATAGCGATGTGCTTGATGAAATATAAGTGTTATAGATGATTATGAAGAATGATTCTAGGAATTTGTGGGTTATGGGCCCATAATATAACTTAGTATCGGTTTTATGTTACTTAAATCAAGAGAAGAATTCAAAAGAGATTCTTGGAAGAAATGAATTTGGTTCATGGGTCTTGTGATTAATGAAATTACTTTTTATTTTCTATACTTCCCTAATGTCTCTTTGTAGGATATACTGATTTCTTCACCTACACACGAAAAATAACTCTTGAAAGGGACATTAGTAATATTAAAGATCAATAAATTAGCAATGAAATCAATACATAATAACATAATTAATGATATAACATTTAATTTCAACATATAGAAGTGATTACACCAATTTGTAGGTTACATGCATTGCCTATGAGTTACACAATAAAATTGAAGTAGACAACCAAGTAGCTCAAGAACGCAAGCAACCAACTCAAGCAAGTAGGCAAGTAGCTCAAGTAGACAACAAAGTAGCTCAAGCAAGTAGGCAAGTACCTTAAGTAGACAAGCAAGTAGATCAAGCAAGTAGGCAAGTAGCTCAAGTAGACAAGTAAGTAGCTCAAGAAAGTAGACAAGTAGCTCAAGTAGACAAGCAACTAGGCAAGTAGCTCAAGCACGCAAGCAACCATCTCAAAGTCATAGAGTATACACTCGAATACAAATACAAGTCATAGAGTATACACTCAAATGCATATAAGTTAATTATCATTCATAGGATGGCAGGACGATAGCTTAGATACCACTTTTAATGTCCCCTTCTAGTAAGCCAAAAAATTTCGCAACCTTGCACAATTTCAACTTACAAGAGAGAACATTAGTATTCAATATCATAATTAGAGTTAAGTAACCAAATATCAAATCCATATACTTTCCACATTTTTCTTTAAGCATTATAATCTTCTAATCAAAATCACATAGTTATTCCATATTCACATTCATATATTTCATGTTCTATCCTAGAGAGAATCGTGAGTTGCCCTATCATTAATCGATCTCTAACTACATAGGTATGGTTCGTTAAGGAGACACTAACCATCCCATACGGAGGCTCGATGGCTTCCCACCTCACCAATCAGCTCCAAAGGCTTCATGCTACACCCGAGCATACTTCATCTATTAGAGAGTCACCCACTGTAGGGCACAAATCACATTGATGAGCTCATCATACCATAGGCCCAAGGCTACACCTCACACCCGGAGGTACTTCGACACTTGGCCCAAGAGACTTCGCCTCACACCCGGAGGTACCTAGTCTTCTTGGGGTTACCTAGGTCTATTAGCATTCTCCTAACTTACCCATACACCTAGGATGGCGAGATGATTAATGATGAGGCTAATCCTCCTTTCGGATATGGCATGAAACTATGATTTCCAAATCATCATCAATTTTTATACATAGTGCTTCGTAATTATATCATTCTTGGCCTTTACATCATGATGGCCATACGTTCATCTTAATGCTTGAACATCTTTCATTTAAACATCCAATATAATGATTGATTGACGCATATATTCATTCATTTGTGACAATCATTCATTCCTAAATGTATATATGATCATTATTTCCTTTATATATATAAGCATATATATTTGTTCTTTCATTTATAATCTTATCATTCAATTTTTACTAATCATAAATTGAACAAGTTAAATAAAAATACTTACCTTTGGCTGGTGGTTCCAATTTACCTCCTGCTAAATGCTCTCCCTTAATTTCTTTTTGGATTGCTGCCTGTTCCTTATTTCTGATTTGTGGATTTGCTACTTGATTTTTTCCGTGCTCCCTTTCTCAAATGCCGATCATAAGACTATATATATTTTCACTTTTTGTGAAGGGATACGTACTTTTCAAAAGTGACGTCCCCTTTATATGATTGCACCCTTTATCAATGAATGGTTAATTTGGATTGATCGCTGTTGTTTTATCGATGCCTTTCACATTACTAACTCTTCATTGCATATTAATCTTACCTTATAATATTGCCTTCTTTTTTATAATTGTTGACTTCCTTCATAATTATCATGTGATCATTTAATTTTGATCGCACCCATATACCATTCATGTCTTTCTTTTTATGGTCAGCAATCTCTTACTAATTGTTATCACTTGTTATTAATTATTTTCCTTTTATTATATGTGATCGCTGCATTTCCTATTTAAAATTTGTTGCTGCCAATATTAATACTTACCTTTTTTGTTAAGGATCGATGACTCTTAGTCATTGTCCCACTTTCCCGATAAGTCTTAAAACCATCCATTATTTATGCTCACTGACTAGTCTGGCCTTAGCATTTATATTTATTATAATAATATTTAATTTATTAATATTTATATTTATTTTTATATATTTATAGTATTAATATATTATAATTAATGCTATATTATAAATATGATAATATTTAAATATTAATATTTATATTTATATAATTAATAATAATATAATCCCATTCTATATTAATTATCACATAATAATATTATTTATTAAATGATATATATAAGGATTTCTATTATTTGAATTGATATTTTTACAAAAGCAACTTCATTGTCTTTTATCAGGATGTTTAAATCTTTAATTTAAACAATGCCTTAATATTGGGACATGAGAGCCCTGCCCACTCAAGATTGCTTGTCCTCAAGCAATTACAACAAGTTCTTTCCTTACCTTGCACGTGTTAATGTCTGATGTGTTGAGACGAAATCGTTGGTTTAAATTGAACATGCTTTTGTGATCAAAAGAGTATTTGTTTGATGTTTTGATTAACAACGATGTGATGCAAGTATCACAGATTAAAGAAGATTTGAGAGTATTGAGATTCTAAGATTGCCATAAATGATGAAGATATCTTGATCTTTGATTACGAGATTTGATCTTATACTTGTCATATGTTATTGACCCCTAAATTGAGAAGAGTCGTATTCTTGAGGAGTAATTGATTTGAGAGAAATTTTATGATCAAGAAGATTTGGTATGCTTTTATAGCAATGTGCTTGATGAAATATAAGTGTTATAGATGATTATGAATAATGATTCTAGGAATTTGTGGGTTATGGGCCCATAATATAACTTAGTAGCAGTTTTATGTTACTTAAATCAAGAGAAGAATTTAAAAGAGATTCTTGGAAGAAATGAATTTGGTTCATGGGTCTTGTGATTAATGAAATTTCTTTTCATTGTCTATACTTCCCTAATGTCTCTTTGTAGGATATACTGATTTCTTCACCTGCACATGAAAAATAACTCTTGAAAGGGACATTAGTAATATTGAAGATCAATACATCATAACATAATTAATGATATAACATTTAATTTCAACATATAGAAGTGATTACACCAATTTGTAGGTTACATGCATTGCCATTGAGTTACATAATAAAATTGAAGTAGACAACCAAGTAGCTCAAGCAAGTAGGCAAGTAGCTCAAGTAGACAAGCAAGTAGGCAAGTAGCTCAAGCACGCAAGCAACCAGCTCAAAGTCATAGAGTATACACTCGAATACAAATACAAGTCATAGAGTATACACTCAAATGCATATAAGTCAATTATCATTCACAAGATGGCATGACGATAGCACTGATACCACTTGTAATGTCCCCTTCTAGTAAGCCAATTTTTTTCACAACCTTGCACAATTTCAACTTACAAGAGAGAACATTAGTATTCAATATCATAATTAGAGTTAAGTAACCGAATATCAAATCCATATACTTTCCACATTTGTCTTTAAGCATTATAATCTTCTAATCAAAATCACATAGTTATTCCATATTCACATTCATAGATTTCATGTTCTATCCTAGAGAGAATCGCCCTATCATTAATCAATCTCTAACTCCATAGGCATGGTTCATTAATGAGACACTAAACATCCCATACGGAGGCCCAATGGCTTCCCACCTCACCAATCGTCTCTAAAGGCTTCATGCTACACCCGAGCATACTTCATCTGTTAGAGAGTCACCCATCGTAGGGCACAAATCACATTGATGAGCTCATCATACCATAGGCCCAAGGCTTCACCTCACACCCGGAGGTACTTCGACACTTGGCCCAAGAGACTTCGCCTCACACCCGAAGGTACTTCATCTTCTTGGGGTTACCTAGGTCCAATAACATTCTCCTAACTTACCTATACACCTAGGATGGTGAGATGATTAATGATGAGGCTAATCCTCCTTTCGGATATGGCATGAAACTATGATTTCCAAATCATCATCAATATTTATACATATTTCTTCATTATTATATCATTCTTGGCCTTTACATCATGATTACCATACATTCATCTTAATTCTTGAACATATTTCATTTAAACATCCAATATAATGATTGATTGACATATATATTCATTCATTTGTGACAATCATTCATTCCTAAATGTATATATGATCATTATTTCCTTTATATATATAAGCATATATAATCTTATCATTCAATTTTTACTAATCATAAATTGAACAAGTTAAATACAAATACTTACCTTTGGCTGGTGGTTCTAATTTACCTCCTGCTGAATGCTCTCCCTTAATTTCTTTTTGGATCATTGACTGTTCCTTATTTCTGATTTGTGGATCTTCTGCTTGCTTCCTTCCATGCTCCCTTTCTCAAATGCTGATTATAAGACTATATATATTTTCACGTTTTGTGAAGGTATACGTACTTTTCAAAAGTGACGTCCCCTTTATATGATGACACCCTTTATCAATGAATGGTTAATTTGGATTGATCGCTGCTGTTGTATTGATGCCTTTCACATTACTAATTCTTCATAGCATATTAATCTTACCTTATAATATTGCCTTCTTTTTTATAATCGTTGACTTCCTTCATAATTATCATGTGATCTTTTAATTCTGATCGCACCCATATACCATTCGTGTCTTTCTTTTTATGGTCAACAATCTCTTACTAATTGTTATCACTTGTTATTAATTATTTTCCTTTTATTATATGTGATCACTGAATTTCCTATTTAAAATCTGTTGCTTCCAATATTAATACTTACCTTTTTTGTTAAGGATCAATGACTCTTAGTCATTGTCCCACTTTCCCTATAAGTCTTAAAATCGTCCATTATTTATGCTCGCTGACTAGTCTTGGCCTTAGCATTTATATTTATTATAATAATATTTAATTTATTAGTATTTATATTTATTTTTATATATCTATATTATAAATATAATAATATTTAAATAGTAATATTTATATTTATATAATTAATAATAATAGAATCCCATTCTATATTAATTATCACATAATAATATTATTTTAATATTATTTATTAAATAATATATATAAGGATTTGTATGATTTGAATTGATATTTTTACAAAAGCAACTTCATCCTCTTTTATCACGATGTTTAAAGCTTTAATTTAAACAATGCCTTAATATTGGGACATGATAGCCCTCCCCACTCAAGATTGCTTTTCCTTAAGCAATCACATCAAGTTCTTTCCTTACATTGAACTTTTTAATGTTTGATGTGTTGAGACAAAATCGTGGTTTTAAATTGAACATGCTTTTGTGATCAAAAGAGCATTTGTTTGATGTTTTGATTAACAACGATGTGATGCAAGTATCACAGATTAAAGAAGATTTGAGAGTATTGAGATTCTAAGATTCCCATGAATGATGAAGATATCTTGATCTTTGATTATGAGATTCGATCTTATACTTGTCATATATTATTGACCCCTAAATCGAGAAGAGTCATTTTCTTGAGGAGTAATTGATTTGAGAGAAATTTTATGATCAAGAAGATTTGGTAAGCTTTTATAGCGATGTGCTTGATGAAATATAAGTGTTATAGATGATTATGAAGAATGATTGTAGGAATTTGTGGGTTATGAGCCCATAATATAACTTAGTATCGGTTTTATGTTACTTAAATGAAGAGAAGAATTCAAAAGAGATTCTTAGAAGAAATGAATTTGGTTCATGGGTTTTGTGATTAATGAAATTACTTTTTATTTTCTATACTTCCCTAATGTCTCTTTGTAGGATATACTGATTTCTTCACCTACACATGAAAAATAACTCTTGAAAGGGACATTAGTAATATTAAAGATCAATAAATTAGCAACAAAATCAATACATCATAACATAATTAATGATATAGCATTTAATTTCAACATATAGAAGTGATTACACCAATTTGTAGGTTACATGCATTGCCATTGAGTTACATAATAAAATTGAAGTAGACAACCAAGTAGCTCAAGAACGCAAGCAACCAGCTCAAGCAAGTAGGCAAGTAGCTCAAGTACACAACCAAGGAGCTCAAGAAAGTAGGCAAGTAGCTCAAGTAGACAAGTAAGTAGCTTAATCAAGTAGGCAAGTAGCTCAAGTAGACAAGTAAGTAGCTCAAGCAAGTAGACAAGTAGCTCAAGTAGACAAGCAAGTAACTCAAGCAATTAGACAAGTAGCTCAAGTAGACAAGCAAGTAACTCAAGCAATTAGACAAGTAGCTCAAGCACGCAAGCAACCAACTCAAAGTCATAGAGTATACACTCGAATACAAATACAAGTCATAGAGTATACACTCAAATACATATAAGTCAATTATCATTCACAAGATGGCAAGATGATAGCTTTGATACCACTTGTAATGTCCCCTTCTAGTAAGCCAAATTTTTTCATAGCCTTGCACAATTTCAACTTACAAGAGAGAACATTAGTATTCAATATCATAATTAGAGTTAAGTAACCAAATATCAAATCCGTATACTTTCCACATTTGTCTTTAAGCATTATAATCTTCTAATCAAAATCACATAGTTATTCCATATTCACATTCATAGATTTCATGTTCTATCCTAGAGAGAATCATGAGTCGCCCTATCATTAATCGATCTCTAACTCCATAGGCATGGTTCGTTAAGGAGACACTAACCATCCCATACGGAGGCCTGATGGCTTCGCACCTCACTAATTGGCTCCAAAGGCTTCATGCTACACCTGAGCATACTTCATCTATTGGAGAGTCACCGACCGTAGGGCACAAATCACATTGATGAGCTCATCATACCATAGGCCGAAGGCTTCACCTCACACCCGAAGGTACTTCGACACCTGGCCTAAGAGACTTTGCCTCACACCCAGAGGTACTTCATCTTCTTGGGGTTACCTAGGTCCAATAACATTCTCCTAACTTACCCATACACCTAGGATGGCGAGATGATTAATGATGAGGCTAATCCTCCTTTCAGATATGGCATGAAACTATGATTTCCAAATCATCATCAATATTTATACATAGTGCTTCGTAATTATATCATTTTTGGCATTTACATCATGATGGCCATACATTCATCTTAATGCATGAACATCTTTCATTTAAACACCCAATATAATGATTGATTGACGTATATATTCATTCATTTGTGACAATCATTCATTCCTAAATGTATATATGATCATTATTTCGTTTATATATATACGCATATATATTTGTTCTTTCATATATAATCATATCATTCAATTTTTACTAATCATAAATTGAACAAGTTAAATACAAATACTTACCTTTTGCTGGTGGTTCCAATTTACCTCCTGCTGAATGCTCTCCCTTAATTTCTTTTTGGATTGCTACTTGTTCCTTATTTCTTATTTGTGGATCTGCTGCTTGCTTCCTTCCATGCTCCCTTTCTCAAATGTCGATCTTAAGACTATATATATTTTCACATTTTGTGAAGGGATACATACTTTTCAAAAGTGACGTCCCCTTTATATGATGGCACCCTTTATCAATGAATGGTTAATTTGGATTAATTGTCGTTGTTGTATTGATGCCTTTCACATTACTAACTCTTCATAGCATATTAATCTTACCTTATAATATTGCCTTCTTTTTTATAATCGTTGACTTATTTCATAATTATCATGTGATCCTTTAATTCTGATCACACCCATATACCATTTGTGTCTTTCTTTTTATGGTCAGCAATCTCTTACTAATTGTTATCACTTGTTATTAATTATTTTCCTTTTATTAGATGTGATCCCTGTATTTCCTATTTAAAATCTGTTGCTGCCAATATTAATACTTACCTTTTTTGTTAAGGATCAATGACTCTTAGTCATTGTCCCACTTTCTCGATAAGTCTTAAAACCGTCCATTATTTATGCTCGCTGACTAGTCTTGGCCTTAGCATTTATATTTATTATAATAATATTTATATTTATTTTTATATATTTATAGTATTATAATTAATACTATATTATAAATATAATAATATTTAATTATTAATATTTATATTTATATAATTAATAATAATATAATCCCATTTTATATTAATTATCACATAATAATATTATTTTAATATTATTTATTAAATAATATATATAAGGATTTCTATCATTCGAATTGATATTTTTACAAAGCAACTTCATCATCTTTTATCACGATGTTTAAATCTTTAATTTAAACAATGCCTTAATATTGGGACATGACAGCCAAAAGGACTTTGCCATGCACTACTATCTGATTCATATAAGTTTTTCAAGTTTTAGTAGTAATTAGATTAAATCTTGCTCTTGGGAAAGTAACACATTGCTTTCTTTTCTCTTGATAGGTAGTTTTAATTTGCTTTCCTAGAGTAATTTTACATTTAAATTGCTTAGATTAGTTTGAATTATTTTCTTAGATTAATTTCATTCCATTGATTGATTGCAATTTTCAATTTCATTAGATTACATTTTTCAAAATTGATCCACGAAAAACCAAAAATATAGTTTAGATTGCATATAAAATCACATAGCTTGCATACATTTTTCCTTTCTAGATAATTAAATCATTTGGAAATTTAGAAAAAGGAACCAAAAGTTGTTTTGTATTCATATAGGATTTCATTGATAAAAAAATACCAAAAAAATTAGAAAACACAAAAAGAAAAATAAAAGATCAAGTTAAACCCTCGATTTTGTCACAAGGTCAACAAAGTCAATCAAATCAAATCAAAACAAACAAATATTCCCCCTCGTGTATAGCATTCGATGTACCTAGGCATTAAGGAAGATTAGGTAAAATTTATCCTAGATGAGATTATGGAGAACTTCCCTCAACCAATTCTCATTTAACAAAACACAAAACAAAATAAGAGAAGTTGAAGAACACCAACAACAAATCATTGATCATCAAGAACTCATACAACAACACATTCAAAATGAAGAAAGGAGGTTAGATTGCCTCTGCATCATAACAAAGCAAAACAATCTTTGAGCTAGGCTTAGAACAAGTGACCCTTTGGGTCATATCATTATCACAACTATAACAACCATTGAATGCTTTCATCAACATTAGAACATTCATAGCAATTCTCATCAGACATACACAAATACACATCATACGATCAACCCAACCATAATATGTGATGTTTTGCTTCTTGGTGAATAAAACAAGCCCTTGATTATACCTCCACTCAACTGGCTCTTGCCACGAGAGCGGAAGTGACTAGGCAGTTGCCCATAGCAAGGATATAGTTCATGTGTCGTGTTGGAACCTGACTCACTTGCGTCATGTTTAAGTCACGTTCTAAACAACATAGACACAACGATAATTTTTTTACTCAGCCACAAGTGTAGTGAGGTGGACAATTTAAAAATTCTGTTGTAAGTGAACACACAAGACTAATATTTAGTTTAAATGGTTTTAAGATAACCAACAATGAAAACTACTTTACAGTATCTTTCACAACAATAAAACTTTTGCTAGACCATTTTGATTATCATTGAAGTACTAGTTTGTAACTTGAGTTTGACAATTCATAGTGATCGCTGAACAAAAGATTAGTTTGTAAATTAAGACATGACTATGAATACATTAAATAGTTAATATCTTTATTTTCACAAGTAATACAAATGCATTTAGTTGTTGTACTAGTGCTTCTAGGGTTTTGTAGTCAGTTTCATTTTCTTGTTTGATATTTGTTGAAGTTTGAATAGAAAGAGTTGCATAATTTGCTATCATCTTTGGTATTCTACGAGATATTTGTTCTAGGAGTTATTTCACGTTTACTAAAAAATGAAAAGGTAACCTAAACTTATAGTTATATAGTAGTTATAGTATTTATACCATTTGTAGATAACTTGATCTTACACTATTTACAACATTTATAGTGCATAAAGAAATATAATCTCAAGTTAAATCAATATGTAAGCATTTACAACATTTACAATGTATAAAGAAATATAATCTCAAGTTATAAACTTTATAGCATTATAATATAATATGAACTTACACTATGTACACTGATTACAATAATCTCAAGTTAAAAGTGGAATATAAGCAACGAAGGAAATGTAAGCCAAAGTAAATAATAACTTCTAGTAATATGAACTTACAGTAATGGTGTAGATAGTAGTGCACAAGAAGTATAGTATAGTTTGAGCTCTGTAGGAATTTTTTGTATGGGTTATAGAAAAATTCGATTAGAAAAAATGATGTATTTGTAGCAATGTTTGACAAGAAATGTTATTGATCTTTACACTTTTATTTGATTGGTTGAAATTGAATTGATAGGATCGATTCATGTGAGATTGAGGAATGAACAGATGGATTTGATGGGTTTTAAAAAATTGAATTGTGGTCATAAGTTTGATTGGTTGATTGCTTGTTTGATCTAAAATTTTTAATTCATGTCCTTTTGTTTTGATAGCTTGATTGGTGAGCCTTACAACTTTGAGTGTGGTGCTTGCAAGCATTCATGGTGGAAATGAACAATTGTTGGGCAAATATCACTTGAAGATATTAAGTTGATGAGGAGATATAGGACGTTGAAGTTTGTTTGATGGGACACTTGTTAATGCATTTTGTTATTAAAGGACTTCATATTTGTAATACAATCTTTTATTATGGGTAGCAAGTTCATATGTAGTTGAGACAATTAATATGCAATTGTTTTAAACTTTCATACGTATTTGGGACAATTAATATGTATGTTTTTAATATATAGCCTTTATATTGGAATATGAGTTCTCAAAATCTTTTTAACAAGGAGTATGCAATTTATGTCAGTTAGACAGTTAGATTTCTATATGTCATCTCTCTACTACCTATTTTGACAAAACATTAACTAATTGATAAACAATTTAAATTTGAACATGATTGCATCCAATGGAAAGAGTTGTGTAGGTGCAAGTGTAGGTGCAAGTGTAGGTGGTGTTAAGGTAGGTAAGATGAGTATTGGTGGTTGTGCTTCCTTCCCTGCTTGTTTCCATCCCTCGTTCTTCGTTTCCTTCGTTCCCTACTTCCTTCCATCCTTCGATCATCCTTGTTGGATTCCTTGCTTTGGTGCTTCCCTGCATGGATCAATGCTTGGTGTGCATCCTTCCCTGCTTGCTTCCTTCATCCTTCGTTCCATCCTTCGTTCCATCCTTCGTTTCCACGTTCGGTTGTTACTGTCTTAACCGGGTGGCTTGCATGTTAACTCGTTGATCCTAAAGTTCCCAATGGTTGTTGTTACCCCCCCCGTGCATGCAGAGGGCGCCCCCGTAGGGAACTTAAAAAATAGGATCCTAACTTTTCCTTTTCGGGGAATAAAAGTAAGTCTTAATAATATTTAAAACATTTTTTGATTAGACATTTAGCCGATAGGCTTTTTTATATGTGAGCATTATAGTGCTTGGAATTGTCTCACACCGTACAAAAAAATTCACGCCAGAAATTTTTCTTAAACTCTTCGGTTGTTCCTATGGGCGTATTCCTTGAACCTCCTATAGGTGCAAATACTAGTATATTACAAATAGGTATATCTTGATCAGCTCTTATACGAAATATAGGACCCCGCTATGAGGCCCTCTCCCCCTAACATTTTTGTTTTGAAGTTGGTCAACATCATCAAAGACAAATCCTTTTGGTTAGGAGATCGTCACCTAAACCTTTGTACTCAGGAAAGAAAAACAAAGAAGCACTCAACTCTAAAACATCGACAATAATGAAAGAAAAATGACATGTTTCTAACCAAGCCAAAATTCGAGGTCTCAGCAAAAGCGTGATTTTCTGGCACCAAATTCAGTTGTTCGAGTGCATTGATAACTCACAGCCAAGTCAAAAGAAAACCCAAGTTTTCCTTTAGAAATGGCGATGAGCATTGCCGTAAAGGGAAGTTCAGGTGGCATCTCAGTTGGGAACACATTTAAACTCTCCCCTGTTCAAAATCCTGTTAAAAAATGTCTGCGGGTACCTGCATTTTTTTCTCCACGAAATCCTCTTTCTAAGTCTTTTAATCCCATTACGAGGAAAGCATTGACTCCCATTGCCAGCGTGAATAATTTTGACGTCTTTGGAGCTAAAGGGTATGCTTGTTTTATTTTTGAAGTTAAGTTTAGTTCTCTTATGGACAGTCTCCCCGATTATTTCTGCAGCATGTTTTACAGACTGAATTGTCTGCTTTCAGCTTGATACATTATAGATGTTTTGCAATCTTAAAATCAAAGATGCAGGAAAATTGTGGGCTACTTTCATAGTGAATACTGATTGGATTTTGAATAGATTCTGGCCGGCAAATGATTTTAGCCTTGGAAATATATATGATGGGAATTTTTAATTGTTTTATTTTATAATAATTATTGTTATTAATGCTTCACTAATCTATGGACAGATTTGAACTCTGCTCGAATTGAGCCTACAACAGAACTTATGATGGGGAATGTTTGATTTAGTAATTTGCCTAGAAAACTTATCTGCTAATTTTAGAAGAGGCATTGCATTTTTAATGCAATCTTTTTGTAATCATTAATTGCAATTGAAATTCTAGCCTGGTTTTAGCTTAAGTTATACAGCCTTATCGAGATAAAACCTATGTACCCTGGGGAGCGTCCCCTATGTTTTTTTGACCCTGTCCCCCACTGGAAATGTTATGGGGATGGGTAGGAAATGCCCCCCATCGTTCCCTATCCTGAAAAAAAAGGAAATGTCGCCGGTATGGCAGAAAAAAAAAATCAGACATGCCAGGGGATGGCTGGCCGTCCCCTGACTGTTCCGCAGTTACAAATTCTTGATGCAGTTACATCTCAAGAAAGGTGGAAGATATACATACATAAATAGAAAATAGAAAAAATGGAACATAGAATAGTTTTTGATTATTGGAAACCAGAATATTTCTGATTATGATAAAAAAACAAGCTTCAACCTTTGTGAATGATTTCAATGCATTTTTTGTTCATGCTGTGAGGACAGTTGTATAGCAGTTTTTGAAATAATGTTAAATGATTCTTATTTACTGTTATTTACATGTTGTGAAGACAACCACATGGTTGTTTTCTATATTGCAGCTGCTACATTGTAAGGACTCAAGTTCAACAAATGGAGACTGTGAATAAGCTATATGTAAAAGGCTAAAAGCACCTATATAGCTGCTATTGTGTGTTGAATTCCCTTCTTAACCTTTCTAATATAAAATGCAAATTGTTTTAATAACTTGGTTCTCTGGGTAGATCTGGAAGTTATATAAGAATAGAAACTAGTAAATATATAAATTAACACATATGCACATTGGCAATGAAAGCAATGAAATTTTGTTAATTTGTGTTGACTCTCATGTGAATTCTCAATTCAGCTCTAATGTTATGTAATAAGGTTCTATAATTTAGAGATGAATGCCTTATCATATGAACATTTGAAATTTCCTATATTTTTAAAGTTTCCCTTTTTAAATAGCCATCCCCTAAAAAATGGCCTCCCAAAAATCTATCCTGCAAACATGTCCACCTGTCTCCTGCCATCCCTGTATTGGAAACTTGGTGTAACATAGGATAAATCATAAAACAGCTTCACAGTCACCTTCAGGACTGAAAAATCTGTTGAAAATTACCAAAATCAGAAATACACGGAGTCTTTATGAGTTGTGGGAGACAGTCGCTCTTGGAAAAGAGGACACAAGGTTAACCCATTTTAAGTGATGTATGGTCATTGTTAGGATTAAAGCAGAATTACACAAAGAGGGTTCTTGGTGACGTCCTGGATGTTCCAGAAACTTGGGGATTTGGAGGGATGTCACCCTTTTCAAAACTGGACAACCTGTTCCATTTGGTGCACAGATAAAGAAAAAGGTAACTTTAAAGGAAATAAATGATAAAAATCCGCAAAAAGGTAAAAGGGGGAGGATTGTCATTGCAAATTCAACAGATTGCATTTACTGTTTAATATTTCAGATGCTTTTAGTTTGTTTAGGTTATTTAAATAGCTGTCTCCTCGCCAGCTCCCTTCTGTCACCAAAATTCGACAAAATTTTTGCCATCCCTGAAACTGTGCTTCCATGTCCCTGTCTTCCCATTCTGGAAACTCAGAGAAACACTGGATTAGAGTGAGGGTTGCTATGGGCAGAGGGAACATAAGCATCAGAGTTAGAACTAGAAGGGTGCACATCTTCATCCATATAAGTTTGTTTTTGCTATGGATAAGGCCTACAGTATAAGGCCTACAGTCCATGGAGCAAAGCAATGAGGGCATTAGTTTTGGTGTGTAGGTTGGGGTTTGACTGTGGTGGGTTTTCTATTGCAACTTCTTTCCCAGGCCTTTGTGCGTGTCTGCAGGACCTAGAGAAAATAAATGTTGTTTTTAATATATTGCATTTCAGTTTCATCTTTTTTAGCTTGAGAAATGCTTTTCAAAGGTCTTGGGTTCGCGCATCTGTGTCTCTGCCTACATGTTAAAGGCAGCTTGGAGATGTACTTATCCTAGATCAGGTTACTGTTCTCAGCTACTTGGAGGATCTGGAATATATTTATGCTGTCCTAGACTCCTATGCCATATCTTTTTGGTTGCAAGTGCATAAGATACACTCAATATGGGTCATCCTTGTTTGGATAAATTCATTTCTAAAGCTGCTTCAGAAGTGCAACAAATCTGTTGAACTTTTTCTTTGTCAAATTGTGGGATCTTTATTTTGAAGATCGTATGTGCATTTCCATTCAACTAGGCTGTGCAACCCATGCCTTCTGCTCCCTTTTAGCAAGGTATCTAGTGGACATCTCTTCATCCTTTTGTTCCCTTGTTGCTGGTAACTATTGGACACTGAGATCACTTTATCTATAACAGAGTTGCCATTGTCAGAATGCCTAATGCCACAGCTTAGCTACAATGCATCTAAAAGGGCCCTATCCTCTTTTAAAAATGTTTGATTTGTCTTTATGGTGATTCAGTAAATATATTTCACAGCTGACTTGATTTTGGATTTTGAATTTGACTCTGGTTGCTTGGTCTTTTGTACGGTACATATTTTTGTATAGAGGTGGCTTATAATACTAGACTTTATTATAAGTCACATTATCCTTTGTGGTTATTAATAATAATTTCATTTCAGTTGACAATTGTTTCAAGAATTGTTCCCAGCTGTGCAGGGGTTTGTTTTAGTATTTCACTTCCAGATTTTTTTTCTGAAGCATCCTTAAATTTCTTTGCCTTATAAGACGAGATGAGCTTCATAGCTAGAACCCTGAAGTTTGAACAAATTCAAGGGCTAGTATTATTTTTCTCTGGGACACTAAAAACCTCTTCTTGGAAGGGAGAGAACTAAGAGAGAGTGGAGAATGAGGGGAAAAGGTAATAGTTGACAAAAAAAACACTTTAACATTTGGCTTGTGGAGGAAAAACAGAAACATATAAAATGAATGTGAATTAATGTCGGAAACAAGACCACCCAGTCTGATGTTTAAGCCTTTGCTCTAATACAATTTCTACCAGTGTAAAATTCTGGAAATGCTATGACATGAAAATAATGATAAGACTGAGCAAAATATATATAAAAAAATGAGTTATGCCATGGTTTGCTCTTTCCACTGATTCCTTTGGGTTTGTACTGAGCTTTGGAGGTCCCGGTGACCTTTGTTTACTGGTTTCTCTGGCTCGGGGGATCTTCCCACATCCTTGACCTTTTAGGGATATGCTGACTAGATCTGATTCATCCATGCTTGAGAAGGAGATTGATGCAATCATGGTGGTAGGAGGCACGAAGAAGTTGGATCAACCTGCTAGACACTCTAACCCTTGCATGCTAGCTCTGGAGGAATCATCAATCATCAATCTTGATGTCTTGGAATTCCGGAAAAATGTATCTTCTTTGCATGGTCGATGTCTGATTTGTAGATTCCTTGGAGTCTAGCTTCTTTGGAGGATTTGTATTCTTGGGTGCATAGCAATTGCAAAACCAAGGGGGAATACAAACATCATTTGTGTGCTAAAGGACATTTCATTGCCATCTTTGTGAATGAATGTGACAGAGATGGAGTTTTTGGGGGAGGCCCATATTTCTTCCAGAATGTAGGTCTTTTTATTAAGCATTGGCATATGAGTTTTTAAGCATACACATGTATGCTCTCCATCAAGAATTTTGGTCCCCTTATGTCTTTGAGATGATTGCAAAATTCCTTGGAGTGGCAATTGCTATATGCAGGCCATATCATGGTAAAGTCCTATCAATTTATGCCATGATCTATGTGGAGCTTGATTTCACTTTCCCCCTTCCTAAAAGTGTCACGTTGAAAGTGGAAGAAATTGAATGGATTTAGGCTTTGGATTATGAAAGTCTACCTTTTTGATGCAGAGGTTGCCATGAATATGGCCACTTGATAAGAGAATGCTCGATTATCCAGCAAGCTAAAAGTTAGGAGGATTTAAGGAAGGAAAAAGATTGCATCATCAAACCCAAGCAGAAACACACAATTAAGAACAAAAACCATGAGATAACAAAGAGGGCAATAGGGGAATAGAAAAGGTTGATACTACCCAAGAGGGTGGGGAGTAGTAAAAGAAACTCAGTTTCAATCTGAAGAGTTGGAAAAGAACAATGTGGTGATTGCAGAGCATGACTTCAAAGAGGATCTGAAAAGTCTCCTTGAAGAGACTGGATTAAATTTGGAATCATCTAATCCTAAGAAAGGAAACAACGACAATTAGCCCTCTGGAAGAACCCTCCCATGGGAGATGAACAAGCCAAACTGAAGAAGAGTCAGGAGATCCTAGAAGGATCTAGCTAAGATCAAGAAGGCAATGGGAAATCCCTAAACCACAAGCATTCAAAAAAAAGAAAAGTAGATTTTGGAGGCAATAGAGTGGGTAGACCAAACAGGAGTGTTGTTTTTATAGTCTTGGTAGATGCCCACTATGTTTCACCTAGGAGGAGGTAAATCACCTCATCTTGCACCGTAGTTTTGCGGAAGGGGTTTGGTATGTTTCTTTATAGCTTTAATCTCAAATGGATTGTGTGAAGGACCTTCAAAGAGTATTTTGAGTCCCAACAATGTCTAGTTTCTTGACTTATGGGAATTGGCCTTAGGAACAATTTTATGGAAGATTTGTTTGGAAAGGAACAACATGGTCTTCAATGGGTAGTTAAAAGATCAGGATTAGATATGGGAGGAGGTGGTCATTGCTTGTACTCCATAGCAATTCCCTTTAGAATTTACCCAAGAGTAAAGAAGCCAACCTAGCTAAGTTGTTTAGGCCCAAGAATAGAAATGTTTTTGATGCCTAACCTCCTAAAGCTATGAAGAGTAAGGATTCAATATTCTAGTGTCCTCTTGTGAAAGGTTGGTTTAAACTTAACTTTGACAGTGCACCTAGGAATAATCCCGGGATTTCAGGAGTTGGTGCCATCCTTAGGGATCATAAGGGTGAAGTGTTGGTCTTTGGTACCTTGTATATTGAAACTAACTCCAATAATATTGCTGAAGTTGAGAGTTTGGTGTTGGGTCTTGTTGATGATGTTTTTGTGACAACACAACAATAGAATAAAATGCCGAGTATCTTATCCTCTCTTGATCAAAGCTTCCTGAATGCTAAATTATATGATCAAACAAGAATGCTCCAAGGTTCCTTTGATGTCAGGTCTTGACTTGTACATGGATAGACTTAGTAAATGGATGCGATCTTGCTGGTAATCACAAAGGGACTTACGCTAAACTCCTCCTCCTCCACGAACATGTATGAAATTTCTTCCTCCTTGGATGTGAATGAATGGAACTTCTTCAATCAGACTTAAAAGAAATATCAAAAGATAAGGGTTTAGAGAAATCTAATCTAAGGTCAATGAAGCAATGATGATGCATGAATAGACAAACTCCTAAATAAACCTAACTCCACTTCGCCAAGAATGGCTACAACTACATGGAGTAGGTGCAATCTTCTAAGTTTAGCGAATAGTTTTCAAATCATGAAAGCTCATATAAACACCCATTGGACGGCGCAGCTCAAACAAGCATCCACAATCGAACTTAAGCAAATTGTGATGAAGCTCAGACTAGCTTTACACAACACTCCATCAGCGATGGATATCAAAAGCATGAGCTAGGAGTTGATCAAATATTCAATACATACATGCATTACATCAATGAGCTACTATTACTCTACTTCTAATCTACTTAGAAACATCTCTTCATTTCATCAAGATACAAGAAACCATGTTATTTCACAAGACAACACTTAGCACCAAGCAAGCTCCAATGTCTTTGCATTAATCTTGAGATATATTTACAACAATTTTCAAGTACTCTCAGAGAATTTCGAGAGTCTCTTCCTACTCTACTCCTCTATTGCAAAAAAAACTAACTGTTACAAATGAGGCAACAAGGCCTTTATATAGTTTTCCAGAATTACAATGAATGGCCTGGATCAATTCAAGTAGCCAAGGGCCCAGATCAATATCAGCAATTAGTTACAACTTGCTATTTTTAGTACATAAGAGAGGCAATGAATGCACGTTTTCCAAGAAGATAGGGATGCAATGGAATCTTTAGAGCATCTTCCACATGGGCGCCCTCTTTGGCTTCTTGCTTGTTGTAGATGCATTCAATGTGGTTGAATGATGTGGCGAACTGTGATAGGATGAATAATGTGTACATTCCACCTCAGCAACTCTTATGGATTCCAACAGTTTATTCAATTTGCTTTTAGGCATATTCCCAAATTGCATCATCTGTGTGATGTCTTCGAATGTGATTGCCTTGATGAACTTGAATGTTTGGGAATGTATCCTTGCTGATTTTGCCTTGTATCTTTTGTACGTCGGATATGTATGATACATGTTTCTCATTTGCCTAACTCTGTGATACTTCTTCCCCTTGCAGGATATATTGTCGATCTTCTTTGGATGCTTCTTCATAGAGAGTAGTGTAGATAATGATGCTTCCTTCATATCATGGAGTAGGAAACTTCTCTCAGAGACTTGAAGATTCAGGAAGAACTTGAAGTTTGATGGATGAATGTCCTCTATGATGCAGATAATGAAGTGTACCAGCATGATGAACTTGAAGTGATCTCTTGGAGTGGTAACATGATGTCTCCCTTGCAGTGACGGCCTTCTAACTTCATTCCTTGCTTAAAGGTTGTTCCAGGCGCTTGGCTCCTTGGATGGCTTCTTAGCTCCATTGATACTCCTGTAACACAGAGAAAGCGACATATTAAACCATTGATATACATTTTATTTCATAGCACATAGGAATCATTTTGAACATTTATTAGCCTTTCCAAGCCTAGGCGCACATTTAGGCCTGTGGAGAGGTGAAAGTGCACCTTCATCAAATTGACCTTATATTTGCCATTTCTTATGATTTCAAACAATTGGCAATGACTTAGAATGTTTCTCTTCCTCAAGGCGCCCACTCAATGATGTAAAAACATATGCTTTTCTCTGAGGCACAAATCTAGGTTTGCAGAGGTGAAAAAGTGCGCCTAGAGTTAGTGCAATTTATGACTTCAAACTCATGCTGATGCTTAAGGATGCTTAGCTTGACAAAGTGCATACCCTTCATCATTGATTCATGCCTTTACAATTGAGGTGCACATTTAGGGCTGTCTAGGTGCAAAAGTGCGCCTTGCTACCCTTGGCTTGTTTTTTGGCATTCTGATGATTTCAACTCAGTGTATAAGTGTCCAGAGGGCTTATTACCTCAAGGTGATATCAATCTTCAAGTTTTCAACTCTCCTTTTGCCTAGGCGCACTTTGAAGATTTTCCAGGTGTGAACTTGCACCTAGCTTGGAGATGAGCATTCTGTGGACTTAAATCAATCTTGGCACTCAAGGAAGGTGATACCTCTCAAGGCGCAATCATTCTATAGATTTAGACATTCATTCCATGTTAAGGCGCCCAAAGGTGACTTCACAGATGCAAAAATGCACCTAACTACTCAGGAGGATGCACTTCAAGTTTTATAGAATTCAATCACTAGAGATAGCCAAGGAAACCTTATTCTACTAAGGCACCACTTTCTTTCTATAACATCCATCATCCTTTCTCAAGGCGCACATTTGTGGCTCAACAGGTGATGAAATGTGCCTAGCTTTCTTGAAGCAATCTTAGCTTAGTTTGAACCTTCAGGATGTCTCCAAGCGCAAACTTGTTGTTGTTAATGATGATTTCGCAAGCTTATACCCTAGGCGCACATTTGGGTATCTACAGAGGCTTGAATGCACCTCACCTTCCTTGTGAGTTTTTCCAAAATTTTCTAAGTTTTGAACACTTCATGTTGATCCTTAGGCGCAAAACTGGGTCTCTGGATGCTGCATCTCTTCCTCCAAGCCTAGGCGCACTTTTGTGACTCTTCTGGAGTGAACTTGCGCCCTGACTCTAGGGTCATTTCCTTGTAAATTTTCCAATGTTCAAAGCATTTTGGAGGATCAAAACATCAAGTTCTATTAAGGCGCCAAGGTTTCATGATAAAAGCCTCCTTCTACACTAAGGCGCACTATGCTCACTGCCAGACTCCATTATGAGAAAAAGTCCTAAGACATCATCCAAGACTAAGCAAAGCACTGGAGCTCAAAAAAGGGAGTCCCCATTTGCAATGGGGCGAAGTGTGATTAGGTCACAATAGGTCTCAAGCTTGGCATTGATTTTCGTATTAGCAATTTAATTGTTGGAGACTCTCAAATAGTTGTAAAAGGTATGGAATTAGGAATCTACTATTGGAGGCAAAGATCCTTCTTGGTCATTTTGAGAAATGTTGCTTTATTCACATAAAGTTGCCGATTGGTTGGCCAACTTGAGCCTTGAAGGTTTCCAACTTTCCATAAGTTAATTGGAGACAGGAATGATATCCTTGATTCATTCCCCTTTAAAGACCTTTCTAAATCATCAATGAGGTTATGCAAAGTAGTTTTCGGATTAGTATTCCCGCTTTTTATTTCTTGAACTTTCTCTTTTTGAGTTCCTTTCTCTGCTGCGTTTTTTGCTTCTTTCCTTTATGTCTTGTTCTATTGTCAGTTTGGGAGTTGTCTCTCCTTATTGTGCTTTGGCAGTTTCTTTACCCGTGTCTTGTTGTTTCCCTCTTTGATAGGTCGCCTGGTGTTTCCTCTTTTGCTCAGCTTTAGCTGGTTGGCTTTTTCCTTTCCAATCCCAATTTTTACCTTTCCACTCTTGGCATGTTTATCCATTCCATCTTGGGAGCAATAGGCTTCAACTCCATTTTCCTTTGTGGATTATGGCATTATATAAGATGGCGTGCAAGTGTCTTTTTTCACGAAGTCTTGCCTATTCTCTTGGTGTTTTCCTTAAACTTGAGTTTGTAATATTCCTTTTTGTAATTTTTTGTTATTTTCTATTTTCTTGTATTTTTCTGATTTTATGAAGCAAAATGAGACCAAACAGCAAACTGAGAATTTTGATCACAAGATTCAAATCCTCCCAACATTGGTATTCAACCACAAATGTAACACAACAGTTCCAAATGATATTATCCAAGATACAATTCAATTCAACGCTGATTTGTGGTATGAGCATCAATTGTGAAACCCTAGGAGGCTAAATAAACTCAGATCTGATTTGTAACAGCAACATAAACCCTCCAAACTGAATCTATTTTAATTGCAATTGATAAACAATTTTACAATGCTGTTCAATGATGCTGAAACTCACTTTCAGAATTTTTAAATGAATAAACCATTACTCACAAATGCTGTATGGACAGCAGAAACCCTTTACAAACTGAATGTGATGACGACTGTTGGAAATGGCGCAGCAACAAGGGTTTGGTAAAATGATGGCAGCACCTCAAATCTCAACCCTTGTTGATGATGAACAACACACTAATACTTTGAAATGATGTTGATGTCTCGACATATGATGATGACAAAATCGAATGATAAAATTTACTTCTCCAAGGGTGGCACTCAGCTAGGGTTGGCTGATCCAACACTTGAAATGACTAACTTATTTCCTCCGAAGGGTGGCGCTCCAAATCAACACTAATAAGCTCAACTCCTGACAATGGCAACCGAGGATTTGCTTGCAAATTCAATTCACCATAGACCTGCAATTTGACATATGGATCTTCAATTCAGTCCAACCTAAAATCCCCGAGTGGAGGTTGCCATGGAGAGGATAGGGTTTTCGTCCTAACCTTAGTCAGATCCAATCAAGGGTTTTTGTCCTTGATGCTAGATCATTTGGAAAACTCCAAAAGCAATGGGAATATCCAAAATTTGGATGATCAAAATGAACAATTGGAGCTTGTAAATATACCTTCCTCGATTAGGACTCATGGGCCCTATTTTGGCACCAAGATTTGAAATTGCTTTTATTATATATATATTTGTTGGACAAACGCTTTTGACTGGAGCTATGAACTAGGTACATGAAACAACACTATACATGCAACACACCATTCAACAGTAATGTGTCCTCGGGGGGATTTGAACCTTAGTCTCTATCATGATAACCAAGTGGCATAGCCACTTGACCATACCCCATACTATTTATTTATTATATTTTAACTAGTGTTGTAAACCACTTTTTATTTTAATAATAATATTATTAATTTGCCCTTAAATTAAGAATTATCGAGCCCAACTTAAATAATATTATTAATTTATTCTGTAAAACACCCTACTTACTCTAACTGATTTTTTTTTTCCAATATCTTTCAAAACAATAGCCAAATGATCAATTGAAAACACATAATATCAATGAACAATGAGAAAGTGAATGCCGAAACCTTCAATGATTATTATTGATTTTCAACGGGCAAATTACAAATGCATGTTTGCTGGCAATGTGGTATTCATACAGACATAGAGTAAACAGAATTATGTAGTATAGTGCATAACATAGAACATGAATTTATAACATTGTACAGAATAAAGCATTGTTTCCATTCATTGAATATATCAGTATTACACTACAATGTCACAATGCTACCTCTCGATTCCAAGTATCGACTCTATATAACTTATGCCAAGGTTGGTTGAGATACCAACCATCGGCAACGACTCCATAACTATCCAACCGTCGGGGTTAATTCCCGATAACACTCTTGGACTTAACTGTGCACAACATTAATTAATTTATTTTATTTACTTGACCGACTACGGCCGACTACGATTATGACCGACTACATCATCCCCCCCACAAAATTAGTCGTCTTCTAAATGACAGAAAACCATTTAGTATCAAGTGACATGAAGTAAGCTCTACCAATTGGCGACAATGCTGAAGTAGGAGCTGTGTAAAAGTAGAACCAACACATTTGGAACACTTGCCAGTAGACCAACCAACCAAGGGACCCAATCTGATAGCACACTGAATGCTGTGAATGTTGCACCCCATTGCTCATTGAATCAAGATAGTACTGATTTGATGGGGGTTTGGGGGCAATGCTCCCAACGGGGTCAAGGGGCAGCGCCCCTTGCGGGGGTTTGGGGGCAGTGCCCCTCGTGGGGTCCGGGGGTAGCGCCCCTGGCGCGCTCCCTGTCGCGATACAGGGCGGGGTCGAGGGGCAGCGCCCCCGCCGCCAAGCCCAAATTAACATCTTCAAAACCATTCAAACTTTCATGGCGCACATCATTTTTCTGAATTATTGAAGTTGATTTCCGCACTTTCAATCGTACGAACAATGAGTAAACTTGCCGAGTATGTGGCCAATTGCCCTCTTTTCCTTCCTCTTCTTGGTACGGCCTCCTTTATAAACTTTGTACGGTCTTGGATTTCTCCCTGTCTGTCCTCAACTTCTTCTATGTACAGCCGGTGACTGGCAAATGACATTTTATTTTGGTTTCATAATGCAAGTCAGGGTTTAAATTGTAGAGGGGCGGGGTGGGTCATACGTCGTACTCTTTTTTTTTCAAATTTTTCCAATTTTTCTCGACATTTTATTTTTTTCCCGTCTTTTCCAAATTTTCATCCATGTCAACCTGAATCGGATTTTTCTATTTTTCTCTGACGGGGTCCACATTCGATCTGCAACTTTGACTTTATTGATTTTGTAATCGTCGGCAGGGACCGGAACTATTGTCTTTCTTGGAACCAGAGTTGTTGTCTTTCGGAAGCCGCATACTATGTTCGGCAAACTGTCCAACTTTTTAACATCATTTTTTTTCAGTTGCTTTTCATCGATCGCCAAAAAATTGCAAGTCGACAGAATTACTCTATAGTCCTTATTCTTTATGTATGGTCTCTTTCTGGCCAATGTTTTCAATGTTGTGTTCCCATCGTTAATTTCATCACCCCGATTCACCTTGCTTGTCAATGACTCTTCATATTTGATTACCTTGTCTGGTTCAAATGTATGTGCAAGTGTATCATCTATCTTGGCTTCACCCTCTATATATTCTTTCTGTGCCTCTCCTGGTCGACTTGTCTCTGCCACTATTTGCTCTGTTACTTCCGGCTGATTATTACCTTCCTCCCCTTTGTCACTCATTACTGGTTCCCTCTTGCCAAGTGGTCGAGTGTTTGTCAGTCCATCCAGTGCTTCATTCATCAACAATGTTTCACTGGGCCCAATATTGCCGAGTGTTTCACTAGTCGCCCGAGAGCATTCGCCACTTTCTCTTATTGAAATCATGTTACACTCTGGCTTGAAGAACTCATAGTCTTCCATCTGCCAGTGGAAGAGCCCACTAAAGGAATTAGTTTCATTCTCAGAACATTCTTGTAGTTTTAATACTCCCTCCTCGTCAGGTTCCATTGGTCCTCTGCCAACTGACTCCCCTCCGTCTGAATCGGAATCCAATGCTAGTTCCTCACTTACAGCCTGTGTTCTCAGATTTATGACAATCTTCTTGCCTTTATTCTCTATTGACAATGTGTTCTTTTTCCAGTTATGGTTGGCCTTGGCGGCTATCAGCCACTCTCGACCGAGTATCGTACGACGCATTTTGTGCTGTTATGACTACAAAGTTTAACCGAAAGAGTTGGGTGCCAATCTTCACTTTCTGAGCCATTAGCACTCCCAACGCTTTAATTCCGTGCTGGTATGCTCCCAATAACTGGAAATTTTGTGGTCATAATATAGGTTTTCCCAAGCACTTCCACGTATTTTCTGTCAACACATTCACTCTCGATCCACCGTCGATTATTGTGTTCGTTAGGTAACACCCACCGATTGCCATTTGTACGACGGCTGGATTCTTGCCATTGTTAATTGCCAATAGCCTCGGGTCGATGACTTGTTCTCCTTCTAGCGGTGGCTCCACTATGACATCTTCGTCCTTTGTTTGCCCATTTTGGTTCCTTTCCATTGCCTTCGAGATTGCCATCCTCAGTTGCGGCATGCTCTGTAGAAGATCCGCTAACTTGATCGATACAGTGGTTTGTAACACCTAATTCACGATACTCTTGTCTGACTCTGGTCGTACGGTAGTTGTTTTTCTGATCTTCCCTTCTGTTTCCATTGCCATCTCTACTTCTTTCCTAGCCTCTCGAAGCCTCTCTTTCTCGATTTGGAGATCTAGATACGTCGCTTTTTTCCATTGTGCTCGAGTGACCGCCAGGATCTCTTCATCATTTTCCTTGAAACTGATGATGTTCACCCCTTTTTGCTTCAGGCAATCTTTTTCTTCGTGATCTCTAGGCTCACACCACTTGCATAATGCATTTATTGTGTTTTGATTATTGTTCGGGCATTCTCTTGCAAAGTGTCCCATTCGTTGCATTGCCGGCACTGTATCATAGGTCGCCCCTTGTTGTACTGCAATCTGTTTCTAGGGCTGTTATTATTAATCCTTCTGTTATTCCGGTACCCTCCCAGGGATGCATTCGGACTATTCTAAGGCTTCGGGGGTGTCGTGGGCAGAGTTGACGATTCTCCTTGTGTAAAGACCCCTAGGTACTTCTTGCTTTTAGGTTAAATGGGCATTCCTTGATTGAATGTCCCATTACCTGGCATATATCACAAAATAACTTTCTTGGACAGTTTGCTTTTACGTGACCTTCCCCGTTGCACTCGATGCACCATAATTCTCGGCCTTCTTTAGTTGTCTCTTTATCAGTCTTCAGTTCTTTCATCATGCGGATCATATCTCTCCTCAGTGCCTGAATGGTTTTTGACTCGCCATCACTACTGTCATCACCCGTACTTTCATCGTCCTCGGTCCTTCTCTTACTCCGGGAAAATGTTTTGTTTTCACTTTCTATATCCATCGCCCGATTGTACGCTTCAGCGTACGATGATGGTGGTACGACTTTCATCTTTTTCCTTGATGACGAGACTAACCCTTAGATGAACCATCTCTTTTTCAGTCCATCGGCTGGCTGGGTTTCCATTTTTCCGAGTAGTTCTTTGAGCCTCCTATTGTATGCCCTAACATTTTCATTTTTCCCTTGTCTGGTGTTGTAGATTTCCGCTACAATCTCATTGTCATCTCTTAGAAATTTAAACTCATTCTTGAAGGCTTTCCTCAATTCATCCCATGAGGTTTTCTGTGTTGCCTCTAGGTCTGTATACCAGTCAATGGCGATACCTCTTAGTGTCGTTGGGAATGCTTTTACCCAGTAGTCTTCGTCTTCTTGTCCATTTGCCACCCATATGGTTTCACAAGTTTTGCAGTGCCGAACAGGATCCTCTGACCTGTTCCCCATGAATTTCGGCAACTTCTGCCTTTCACTCGCCGGTGGAGTCACCATCTTTTTCCCGGGGTACCCTCTCTGTGTCTTTGACCCGATTGGATTGGTTCTACCGTGTCGTTCCGGTGTCCTCCTGACACTTTCGGCCACGTACGGTTCCTTCCCTCGTCCATTCTCGGTGTCCTCTACACTTCGAGTCACCTCTGGTTCTCTCTAGTTCTCCCTCTGCGCAGGGGTCTTGGGCTCAGGTCTTCTGATCCTCGGCCTTTTGTCTGAGATGGACAATGCCACAATACGACGTATACTGTCCTCTAGTTCTTCTGTCAGTTTCTTCCCATTTTCTTTTTCTCTATTTGTTATTGGTGTTCTAAAATTCTGTTCATCAACCCCTTGGTCTACTTCTTCATGTCGTTCATTTTCTTTTTCAATAATCTGTTTTAATCTTTTTCTGCATTCTTTTTGTTCCCTTAGTCTTAGTGATTTTCTCAATATTTCTTCGGGTGTTTCTTGCCCAATTGGTATTTTATTTTTGTCCTTATTAAGCTGTATGGGCATTAATTATGCTTACCCTTATCAGTTGTATGGCGTGCGACGGCGATTGGCGTCGCGTTCCTCCTCTTGTTTCAGACGCTCCTCATACCTCTTGAGTACTTGTTGCCGTCGCAATTCCCTCTCTTTCTTCTTGAAGGTCTTGGAAGGTTATCAGGTTCCTTGCCAGGGGTTGAGGAATGCGGTTCAAAAGGTTGTCCACTTCGCTATTGATACACAGGTTTTCTGAAATAACCTCCTCTGGAACCTCCCTGCAGATGGATTCGTCTCACGTATTGTCCGACTGATAATAACCATAGTTTTACCAATTCCTGCATTACTTCATCTTCTCGGCTTCTTGGTTCATTCTCTTCTCTGTCGCTTCCCTCGCGTTCTTCTTGAATTTCTTGTACTATTTCTTCTACGTGCCTTCTATTTTGTACTTCCTCGTCGGTGTGGATCGGTTGCCCCATTATGCTGCCATCTTCATCATGTTTTTCTCGACCCTGGTTACACCCGACGATTTGCTTGTTTCCGACGACGCCACTTGTCCGATGGTTTCTGACGACTTAACTTGTCATTGACAGCGAACTCGTCATCTGATGCTCTTCGATGACTCAACTTGTCATCGACTTGTCACCCTCGACCCGTTTTCAAACTGGCAACGGCGCCAAATGTTTGTTGTCAATGTGGTATTCATACAGACATAGAGTAAACAAAATTATGTAGTATAGTGCATAATATAGAATATGAATTTATAACAACATTGCATAGAATAAAGCATTGTTTTCATTCATTGAATATATCAGTATTACAGTACAATGTCACAATGCTGCCTCTCGATTCCAAGTATCGACTCTATATAACTTATGCCAAGGTTGGTTGAGATACCAACTGTCGGCACCGACTCCATAACTATCCAACCGTCGGGGTTAATTCCCGATAACACTCTTGGACTTAACTGTACACAACATTAATTAATTTATTTTATTTACTTGGCCGACTATGGCCAACTACGATTATGACTGACTACAATGCAAAGTGCTGGTCTGTTGTAACAGTAGTGACTGATTTTTGGATCAGTCCATATACACATGAAATATATGATCAAATATGCTACCAAACCCTAGCCTAGTGATAGGCGATGATGTCCCAATGATGTAGTAGCTCAATGATGCATGTAGGAAGGCTGTAGCTGACCTTATAACCCTACTGTACCTTCTGATATGATGCTGATCAGACCACTGTACCTGAATATCACTGCCCAGAATTATATGTGAAGCCAAAACTATGCAAAAAGGTGCTTCCAATGACTAGCGATGGGTCCCAAAAGGCTGCGATTGGGTTCTATGATGCTCCAATTGCTTCAAACCCTCAATATCTTCAAATGAATGATGCCTATAAACCCTGTTATGAATTTTCCAGTTCGCTGTTACAAAAATCAGAGTTTCATATAATAGCAAAATCACACTAAAATGGCTCTTGTAAGCAAATCGACTACCTTGGTAGCCTTCAACAAAGATCAATAGCTTCAATGAATATCAATATCTTCAAATGTAATCCAATCTTCCTTCAATTCCTTCAACGAAAACTTGCAATTCCATAACCATGATGAAATCCTTATGATATCACCTCATAATGTGATATGGGATCATCTCCATATCAAAATCAAGGGATCATCTCCTTGAAAAATACTGAAAAATGCAATTTACAGCCAAATACAAAGAATATGAAAACTTACCAAGGGATCAAAAGTTGCAAAATGATGGCAAATGACTCTATTTATATCCTCCTCTTGGCCTAGGTGTCCCAATTAGCTCCAATTTGCCAAATTTTGAAGTCCACCAATGAAATGCAATTCTCCTTGAACAATTTTAAATGATTTTTATCAATGAAGTACAACATTTAAAATCATTCCTTGATTTTATTAAATGATTCCACCTCACAATTCCAATGCCTTGAGTAATAACAAACCCTTGCATTTTTAAATGGTTTTCTCCCTTAAGTGACGATCCATGAGGAAATGATATTTTATCATTTAAAAACCTTTTCCTTGTCTTGGACGGCGATCCACATTGGCAAATGAAACAATATTATTTTTCAATATTACCTCCTTGTGGTGTCAATCCTCTCTTTGGGTGAATAATATTGTAATGTCCCTTTTATGCCAATTGGTAATTATTTTATTGTAAAAAGTAACTTTTTGCCAAAATAAAAGAAAATAAAGTAATAAAGTTACTTTTGGAGCTATAAAAATAACTTAAAGTTGGAGAATGGAAAGTTGGCAAAATAACTTAAAGTTTAAAGAATGGAAAGTCACATTACAAAAGGAAAAAGAGGAAAAATAAAATAACATGACAAATAAAATAATATTTTAAATGCCAAGTTAAGGAAGAGAAAAAAAAAGAAATAAAGTATTATTTTATTATGGAGGTGGACTTGAAAGCAAAATAAAATAAAGTGAATTTGGGCACCCAACTTGTGGGTTATAAAAGGGGTGTTTGGGAGTCATTTGGATCATGGTTGTATTTGTCATTTGATATTGGAGATTTTCTCTTTGGCTGCAAAGGAAGTTGAGCTACGAAATCAAGGACGAAAACCCTTGCATTTCAAGGTGAGTTGGACTAAAACCTAGCTCATCAATTGGAGATTCCGTGACGAGGATCTATTTGTGCTTCATTGTTGATTGTTGGAGAAGAAGAGCAGAATTCTACATCAGATTTAAAGATCAGATTCGAAGGAGACATCATTTGGCAAGATCTGTTGCATATTGGCTAGGGATTTCCCCTAGGATTTGAGTGCCACCTTCTAGGGCAAGAGCGACCAGCTTTGGAGGGTGATTTTTGGTGTTTGTTTGTTGTTAGGGTTTGAAAGAATATTCAGATTTTGGAACAGCAACAGATCATACCTCCTCGCCTTTGTTTGTTGGGGTTATTATGATTATTATGATAGCAGTACTTTCACTTGAAGAAATAAATATGGGTATGTTTTTGTAATTGGTTTTGAGCTATTCCGTGAATTGGGTTTTTGCCTTTTTGCTCATATCTCTTGTAAATTTTCTGGGTATTGTTGTTTTAGATAATAGGGGATATTTTATGAACTGGGTTGTCAATATTTTGTGAAAATACTGAGTATTTAAGCTGATATAAAAATCTGGAATTTTCAGTCATGTATTCTCACTATTCCCTATGTAATGTTTAGTTTTCGAGTTGAAAATTATTATTGCAATATCTTCTATTTCGCTGCATTATATTGTTGTATCGGAGCATAGTTAAAATCAGAAATCTTTTGGTGTTTTGAGCAAAATCTTGATAGGGGTAATTACAAATATCCATTATTTTATTCATTTTCCACCTAGACGTTGGGCTCATGATCCAAAGCAAGAACAATATATTATTATTATTTGAAATTCCTCCTTGAGCGTTGGGCGCTTGATCCAATGAGAGCAATATTTTATTGCTATTTGAAATCCTTCTCCTAGGCGATGGGCACTTGATCCAATGAAACAATTTGAAATCACCTTTTCCTTTGAGCGTTGGCACAAAACCCAATCAACAAGCAAACTTTTATTATTATTTTATCTCCTCCAAGGGTGGCGTCAACCTCCAAGTGGCATTGGAAAGCTCTAGATGATATATATTTTGAAAATGCAATTAAAGATTGGCATTTTCCCTTTTGTCCACTTGACATCAATTTGAATCAACGAATGAAATAATGAAAATACAATTTAAAAATTGCATTTCCCATTTTCCCATTCTCTATCCTCCAACATAGCTAGAAGAACATGATATTTTGGCTAGATAAACAATATCATTTAGCAACACTTAACCAAAAATCCAACAAAAATCACTAGTTGAGCCAACATTATAGATTTCCATTCTTACCATAATTATTAGCCTACGAGAATGGTGAATAGGCTAATCATCAACTCCACATGTGATCACTCCGGAAATGGGGACATGACAGTCCTCCCTTCCCGAGATTGCTTGTCCTCAAGCAATCGAAGATTTGGATGCTCCAAAATTTGCTCTCCTTCCTAAGTAGCATCCTCTAATGGCAAACCTCTCCATCGGGCTTCTTTAGATGTAGAATATCACTGTCACAAAGATTCCAGTGTCTGAGACTCCGAAGGACATTGCCTTAGGCGCCCATGTCCCGAAATATTCAATTCTGTCCCTTTCTTTTCAAATCCTGAATCCTTGTCCTCTGCAACCTTCCTCTTCAACCACACAATCACAAAGGAGTGTGGTTGGGGCTTGTGGTGTTTAGAGGCTTGCCTCAGTCAAGCCCCGGAGAGACATTCAAGTCTTCCGAATACCGTTGTCAGATAAGAGTGCGTATCCTTGTGGGTGTAATGAGCTGTACTTGTTTGTATATTTTAATGACCTTTTTTTGTGTTATTTTTAATTTTTAGAGTGGTCTTTCAGAACTAGAGAGATGCAGAAGGGGTTTTAGTTTTCCTGCAGATGTGTGTTGTTGGAGCATACAATATAGAGCATATATGGAAAACCCAGAAAATATGCAATGAATCTGAAGAAACTAACAACTACCCAGATAATAAAATGGCCAATAAACAATTACTGTGACATACCCATTTTCAAATATGTAACTTGGTACAACAGCCGGAATGGACTAGCAAGTGGGTATGGCTAGAAATGCCTCAAATCTCCATGAAATGATAGATAATGAACATGCAAGTGTTATAAACAGAGAATAAGGCTCACAACGCCTCACAATGGCCAAGTTTGTAGCTGCAATGGGAAAGAGAGATCCTCTAAAGGACCCACGAACCTCCTCTAGGCTGGTGCGACTGGCTATAGGTGTGAACAGCCCCTCAAATCACTGAAATCTCCTCTTATATCTGCTATAGCCTTTCTGCAGAACCTTCTAAGGATGGGCGACCAATATGAGACAAGTTTGGTGCCGAAAATTTCACTCAAATAGCTGCAAGGGAGGGTACGACCTGTTGAGGGTGTACGGCCAACAAGTACTGTCTACTAGAACTCCAAAATCACAATGAAATCTGCTTAAATCTGTCACTAAACCTTCACTTCAAATTTGCATACAAATTCCCACCATAAACTGCGAAAGATGTGACAAGAAGTGTATCATATCTTCAACTCATCAACTCCATTGAAGCACACAAATGAATACTGAGTGTATCCATCATCAAAGACACCTTTGGGTAGTATTGCACACTTGTAGAATGCCGTCACTAATGGAGGTATTCGTCTCCAAAAGCCTGGTTCGAAATGCTCAAACCCTCAAACCCTAGCAGAGCTCTCACAAGAAAATATCATAAGCAATCATAAGCAAATGAGCTCCAAATTCACCTTTTATTCTCCCTCCAGGATGGGCGTTGGGCTTTTAGGAGGGAAATTACCTTTTGAAAACATCTTTATTTCCCTAGGGAGGGGCGCCCAAGGTCACAACTTAATATTATGTCTTCATTTTCATAAAATCACTTTTCTCCTCAAAATATAATAAAGTCCAAGTTAAATATAACATTATCAATCTTCGGACTTTAAAATAATTATGAAGACGGTGTCAGAATGAAGTGATCTGTAGCTCGTCAGAAAGCCCTCGACGAGACGAATCTGACTCTGCTCTGAAAATCCCGAACAGACACTGACCTTGAACTTACTAAAAATAGTAAGTCGTGACCAAGAGCAATTTGAGCCAACTCAGAAGGTGACGATTGGATCCACTGAGTACGAACCACAACTCCACCACCGATGGATACCTCCAAAGCCAAATTAATTCCAGTTCCCTAACCAAACTGCTAGTCCACGAGAACTCACTGATGGACTAACCATGTAACACGAAGGGGACATTACAGTCCGCCCTCCCTAAGATTGCTTATCGCAAGCAATCTCAGATTAGGATGCTCCAATATCTGCTCATTCTCTCAAGTAGCATCCTCCATTGGCAGGTTCTTCCACTTAACCAGGTACTCCCTGATAATCCTCCTCAAATTGCGTTCCCTGGTGTCAATTATTGCCTCGGGTACCAAGATCAACTTCCCTTCTTCATCAGGGGGGCAACTCAACTGATGGTATCACATTATGCCCCAATGCCTTCTTGAGGCGAGATACATGAAACACATTATGTACCCTGCTGCTTGCTGGAAGTTCTAACTCATAAGCCACCTCTCCAATCCTCTTGGAGATTCGGAAGGGTCCATAATACCGTGGCTTCAACTTCTCTGCTCCACTCTTCTTGAGAGTGGACTGCCTATAGGGCTGCAGCATGAGGTATACCATGTCACCAACCTCAAATGATCGCTCAGTCCTCTGCTGATCTGCATACTGCTTCTGCTGATTCTGAGCCTTCTGTATATTTTCCTTCAAAGACCTCATGATGTCCTAACTCTCCTGAAAGTCTTTGGCCTTCGGTACTCTGCTATCTCCAAACAAGAAATCAAGAAAGCTCGGTGCCTCATACCCATACAAGGCCATAAATGGTGACATCTGAATTGACATGTGGTAAGTGGAATTATAACAGTACTCCCCCATGTGAAGCCACTTAACCCATGCCTTTTGCTGCCCTGAAACATAATTGCGGAGGTATCCTTCCACCCATTTATTAACTATCTCTCTTTGACCATCTGTCTGGGGGTGGTAACTCGTGCTGGGGGTGAGCTCTGTCCCTGTCAACCTAAAGAGCTCCTGCCAAAAATTACTGAGGAACCTGCTGTCCCTATCACTAACAATGTTTCTTGGTAACCCATGTAGTCGGAATACCTCACGAAAGAACAACTCTGCAACCTGAGCTGCAGTAAAGGTGGTAGGGATGGCAAAGAAATGTGCATACTTTGTCAATCTGTCCACTACCACGAAAATGCAATCCCTACCTTGGACTTTTGGTAACTCTGTGATAAAGTCCATAGAGATGCTATCCCATTTCCTCTCAAGAATGGGCAAGGGCTGCAACAATCCTCTTGGAAACGAGTGCTCCTGTTTATTCTATTGACATACCGGGCACTCTCTCACGTACTGCATCACTTCTATTTTGAGGCCCTTCCAGGTGAACCTCTCCCTAACTTGCCTATAAGTTTTGAAGTATCCTGGATGCCTTGCCATAGGCAAATCATGGAATGCCCTCAAAACTTTCTGCTTCATTTGCGAACCTGGCACCAAGAAGATCCTGTTCTTGTAAATGATCAAATCATTCACTACTGTGTAGCTATCATCCTTGATGGTGCCATCGATTATTCTAGTAGCCCATGTATCCTTAGCATATTCAGCAGATATCATCTCCCTCTAATCATCTGCAATGGCACCTAGTGCACACAAATGGGGCCTCCTGGATAAAGCATCGACAACAACATTTTTCTTTCTTTTGACATGAACAATATCAAAGTCGTAGGCCTGTAGCTTGCTGACCCACTTCTATTGCCTCTCATTCAAATCTTTTTGTCCAAGGAAATGCTTCAGACTGTTATAATCTGTCTTAACTACAAACTTGTTGCCCGCCAAATATTGTCTGAATTTAGCCAATGCATGCATTATGGCTAGCATCTCCTTGTCATAAATGTTGTAGCTGCGTACCACACCCCTTAACTTTCTACTCTCAAACGCTATGGGGTGCTTATCTTGCATAATTACCGCACCAATGCCTTCTCCTGAGGCATCACACTGCAACTCGAAGGGTTTATTGAAATTTGGTATGGCCAACACAGGACATGTACTCATAATCTGTTTGAACCTGTCAAAGCACTCATGTGTACCCCCTATCCAACTAAAAGCATCCTTACGAGTCAAATCTATGAGGGGTGCAGTTGACTAAGAAAACCCCTTCACGAACCTGCGGTAATATCCACATAAACCAAGGAATCCCTTCAACTGAGTGAGATTCTTTGGTGGCGGCCAGTCCACTATTACCCGAATCTTTTCTGGGTCTACCTTCACGCTGCCAACACTGATAATGTTACCCAAGTATAACAACTCGGTCATCCCAAACTCACACTTTGACATCTTGGCATATAATGACTCTCTTTCCAGAATGCTCAGCACAATGTCAATGTGTTTCAGGTGTTCTTCCCATGTCTTGCTATAAATCAAAATATCATCAAAAAATATCAAAACAAACCATCTCAACTGCTCACGGAAAACTCTGTTCATACAAGACTGGAAGGTGGTTGGTGCATTTGTCAAGCCGAATGGCATGACCAGAAACTCAAAGTGCCCCTAGTGGCACCTGAATGTTGTCTTCTTCACATCCTCATCCCTGACCCGAATCTGATGATACGCGGATCTCAAGTCTATCTTGGAGAAGTAACAGGCCCCATGCAACTCATCAATTAGCTCATCTATTTCGGGAATAGGGTACCTGTTCTTAATTGTTTTCTTGTTGAGCTCTTTGTAATCGATGCACATTCTAAGAGTCCCATCCTTTTTCTTCACTAACACCACTGATGATGTAAATGGACTCTTACTCGGCCTGATATGTCCCATTTTGAAAAGCTCTTTGATGGCTTTCTCGATTTCATCCTTATACCTTTTCGGGTGCCTGTATGGGGTGGTAATTACTAGCTTTGCACCTTCCTCCAACTCGATCACATGCTCAATTCCCCTATCAGGGGGTCTACCGGGTGGAATATCACTAAACACTTTGGTGTGTTTAGTCAAGAGAGCCTATATGTTAGGTGGGTATTCCCGCTTCTACTGCTCTGAAACTGCAGGCATCACCATCACCTCTGCTGCCCACTGCACCTGATCATGGCGAATCAGTCTCTCCATCCGCTTGAGAGAAACAACTCTCAATCCACCATCTGAAATGCCCCTGAGCACATGTCTAACTCCGTTCACCTCAAGCTTCATCTCCATCGTCCTCAAGTTGAGAGTGAACTCACCTATCTCATGTAACCACTTCATACCCAGCACAACATCCATGTCACCCATGCTAACAATATAAAACTCCGACTGGAAAGTGTAATTGTTTAGTTGGATGGTCAAATTGGTAATCCTCCTAGTGCAAGTGAGTATGAATCTATCGGCTACCTTTACCTTGAAACCTGCAAACTCCTCGGTCCTCAACCCCCTCTTAGCAACCAAGCCCTCATCAATGAAGTTATGAGTGGCACCTGTATCTATCCACCCAACACTCCTCGGATCCTAAATGACCCCTCTCTGAATGCTCGATATATGGGCTGTAGGTAGGGAGGTCTCCTCATCCTTATTAGATACTTTGGAAACAACATTTGACCCTGAATCATTATCTTCTATATGCTGCTCCGAATGTGTCTCCGATCCCACCAATTCATTTGCTAAAAAGTACTCAAATCTGTTTTGCCTTTCCTTGGGCAGCACACTTGTGCTTAGGATCCCAAGGCTCTCTGCAGTGAAAACAGAGTTTCTTCCTCCTAAGATCATTCAATTGGTCACTGTCTAATCTGGAAGAACTCTTCTGTGGCTGGTGTCCTGAGTCCCTGTGGAAAGGTCTCCTATCTCTCTCCTTATCCCTCCTATGTTGAAAGTTCTTATTCTGAAATTTGCTCCTCCATGCTGAAGACTCCATATCACGAGCCTTCTTCATGGCTTCCTACAATGATATAGGGTCCAAACCCTTGACCCACCCTCGTAGAGGATCAGACAACCCATCAACAAAGAGCATGATCAATCTGCGCTCCGAGATATTTGAAACCATGACTGACAAGTCTTAGAACTCTGAAATATATGAGTCCATTGATCCACTCTGTCGCAACTGTGCCAGCTCCTTAAACTGCAACTCCGGGTCCTTGTCGAACCTATCAATGAGTCTGGCTGTGAACTCAACATATGATGTAATCTGGTCATGTCCCAGAGTTACCTTCCCATTACTCCACTTGTGTGCATTGCCTTCTAGGTGTAAGGCTACATATGTGATGGCATCATACTCTGACATGGGGCTGATCTGGAGATAACTGTCCAACTTTTGGACCCAAGCTCTGGCTGTAGTCTTCCCTGAACCATCAAAGTATGGTAAAGTCATTTTACTGACTTTCTTTTGTAGCTCATTACTTTGCTGCCTGTTACCTTCTCTCGGTCTATGCCTCATCCTGAGATCAGAGTAATCTCTAAAGGTCATCTCAGCTCGAAACTCCACACTAGAAGCCTGCCAATCTCTGAAAATCTCATCCTGGAATTCCACCTGTGTAGCATCCCTCTCAGGGATCTCATCTCTTGGTATAAAAATAGGAATGCTAGGCCTATCGGCGGCTGTAAGTTGTGTAACACCTCGGTTATTCACCAAAGCCTCTCCATCAAGATCCCTGTATCGGTTTCTATCCCCATTGTTCCGATCACTATCCCGTTCTCCATTACCTCGTTCTCCATTGCCTCGATCTCTGTGTCTATCCCCATCATTCATGTCTCTATTTCTGTCATTCCGGTCTCTGTTCCTGTCATTCCAGTTTCTATTCCGGTCTCTGTTATCTTCATCCTACTCCAGCTCGGGAAATAATCGGCCAAGAAGCCGTGTGAGTGCCAACTGGGCCCTGTCCATGCTAGGAATAATCTGCTGTTGTCCTCTAGCCAAATCATTCAGGATATCACGGGTACTAGGTTCTCCGACTTCCCTGTCTCCCATTCCTATAAGATGTTCTGGAATCTCACTGGAAAAAGGGATCTGTCCTTGGAACCTCGAGATCTTCCTCACTATAAAACACCACGGGTTGTTCCTCAACAACAACAATCTCTGAATCAGTCTCAAATAGATCTGTTTGTGGCACTGGATTCTCTGGTTCTACTAACTGCGGATTTTGTGTTCCTCGTCTGGGTCTTAAATTGTATCTATCTGTAGGCCGCATGTCTCATTAACATCTTCTGCATGTTATGTTTAATCACATAGGATGGCAAGATACACCTCTCTGATACCACTGTAATGTGCCGTACCTGTTTGTATATTTTAATGATATTTTTATGTGTTATTTGTAATTTTTAGAATGGTCTTTCAAAACTAGAGAGAAGATGCAGAAGGGGTTTTAGTTTTCCTGTAGATGTGTGTTATCGGAGCATACAATATAGAGCATATATGGAAAACCCAGAAAATATGCAATGAATTTGAAGAAACTAACAACTACCCAGATAGTAAAATGGCCAATAAACAATTACTATGACATACCCATTTTCAAATATGCAACTTGGTACAACAACCGGAATGGACCAGCAAGTGGGTATGGCTGGAAATGCCTCAAATCTCCATGAAATGATAGATAATGAACATGCAAGTGTTATAAACAGAGAATAAGGCTCACAACGCCTCACAATGGCCAAGTTTGTAGCTGCAATGGGAAAGAGAGATCCTCTAAAGGACCCACGAACCTCCTCCAGGCTGGTACGGCTGGCTGTAGGTGTGAACAACCCCTCAAATCACCGAAATCTCCTATATCTGCTGTAACCTTTCTGCAGAACCTTCTAAGGCTGGGCGACCAATATGAGACAAGTTTGGTGTTGGAAATCTCACTCAAACAGCTGCAAGAGAGTGTGCGACCTGCTAAGGGTGTACGGCCAGCAAGTATAGTCTACTACAGCTCCAAAATCATAATGAAATCTGCTTAAATCTGTCACTAAACCTTCACTTCAAATCTGCATACAAATTCCCACCATAAACTGCGAAAGATGTGACAAGAAGTGCATCATATCTTCAGCTCATCAACTCCATTGAAGCACGCGAATGAATACTAAGTGTATCCATCATCAGAGGCACCTTTGGGTGGTATTGCACACCTGTAGAATGCCGTCACTAATGGAGGTTTTCGTCTCCAAAAACCTGGTTCGAAATGCTCAAACCCTCAAACCCTAGCAGAGCTCTCACAAGAAAATATCATAAGCAAATGAGCTCAAAATTCACCTTTTATTCTCCCTCCAGGATGGGCGTTGGGCTTTTAGGAGGGAAATTACCTTTTGAAAACATCTTTATTTCCCTAGGGAGGGGCTCCCAAGGTCACAACTTAATATTATGTCTTCATTTTCATAAAGTCACTTTTCTCCTCACAATATAATAAAGTCCAAGTTAAATATAACATTATTAATCTTCGGACTTTAAAATAATTATGAAGACAGTGTTGGAATGAAGTGATCTATAGGTCGTTGGAAAGCCCTTGACGAGATGAATCTGACCCTACTCTGAAAATCCTGAACCGACACTAACCCCGAATTTACTAAAAATAGTAAGTCATGACCAAGAGCAATCTGAGCCAACTCAGATGGTGACAATTGGATCCACTGAGTACGAACCACAATTACACCACCGACAGATACCTCCAAAGCCAAATTAACTCCAGTTCCCTAACCAAACTGCTAGTCCACAGGAACTCACTGATGGACTAACCATGTAACACGAAGGGGACATTACAACGGGATAAAGGCAAAATCCAAATTAACATAAACAAATGTCACCTTGGAGGTGTAGATCTCACATAGATGAAGATTCTTCAACACACGAGAAGATGAAGCCAAATCTGCAATCACAAACACAATAACAACACAATACTGCTCTGCAACACAATGAAATCATTGAACCACTTTAGCATAAGATCACAAGTTCGCAATGTCCCTCTCTAGTTTACAAATGAAAACCTGAACATGCTTATATATGCAACAACACACATTACCACCAAGAATTTCATAATCCAAACTTAAGGTGTCGGCATAGGACCTAACAACAGTCATATAACCGACACTTAGATTTAGGGCCTGACCCAAAATAGGGCAGGACTAGGGCGTGAGCGCCCAAGTCCTCCCTTCCTTTTTTAAGCAGGGCTTAATATTATAGCACCCCCTAGGTCCTATGTGCCATAACACTTAGGGGTTTTCTCATCGGGATTCAAAATTAACATGCAATATGATCTAAATGCATTGTAAGAACCCAAGAGCTAAACCTTAAGAGGGAAAAGCCCCCCAAGGGGACATTTTTCGACATAACACTTTCCAGTACTTCAGAGCTCAGGTTCCCGCTGAATAAGTGGATGCACCTAGTTATGTTTCCTTGTACTTCCCACTAGATAAGTGGATGCCCACTGAATAAGTGGAAGATTGTTTCTTCAGTTGATTTGGGATTTAAATGCTAACTCCGAAGCACTAGTATGCTCTCACCTTGCCCACATCGGGATTTGGGTGATCAGAAAGGTGTGGAAGAACATTGCCCTAACAATTTAAAGTCTTCCTCTTGTGTTTTCAAAAAAAATGCTAGGGTGCTCATTTCAGATACTTGCTCAACTATCCAGCACTCAAAAGAACAATCCATTTTGAGTTCGTGGTGTTCTAGGAGGGCAACGTATGGTTGCTCTTATTGACATGGGTGCCACACATAACTTCAGAGACGAAGGCCTTGTGGTAAAGCGTGGATTGAAGATGGAGGAGTTTGATGGGTTCAAAGTCATGGTTGCCGATGGCTTTACCCTCACATGCACAAGGACGATCTCTCAACTTTGGATTCCGAGAACCATATCTGTGTCACCAATGCATAGACTACCGTGAGCTCAATAAAAGAACTATCAAAAACCGATATCCAATACCTAGGATAGATGAACTCATTGATGAGTTACATGGAGCAGTCTATTTCTCCAAAATAGACTTAAGATTAGAGTATCATCAGATTCACATGCATGAGATGGATGTAGAAAAAACTGCCTTTAGATGCCACTTTGGGCACTTTGAATTTTTGGTTATGCCCTTTGGCCTAACCAATGCTCCTGCCACATTCCAATCATGCATGAATCAAATTTTTAGTGAGCAGCTCTGTAAATTCCTTTTGGTGTTCTTTGATGACATTTTTATTTACAGTAAGACTTGGGAAGAACACTTACATCATTTGGATGAAGTGTTGGGAATTCTTGAGGCAAAATCTCTGTTTGCCAAGGAGTCCAAATGTGAGTTTGGAATGACTGAGATTTTGTATCTTGGTTATGTGAACAGTGTAGATGGGGTTAGAGTGGTTCAAGAGAAGATTCATGCCATCCTTGAGTGGCCACCACCGAAAAACCTCACACATTTGAAGGACTTCTTCGGGTTATGTAGTTTCTATAGGCTCTTTGTGAAGGGAATGCAACACAAAAATCTTTTGAAGAGTTCAAGGTGATTATGAGCAACTGCCTAGTGTTAGCACTTCGAGACTTCACCAAGCCATTTGAGCTTGAGTGTGATGCTTCAGGAGAAGGCATTGGTGCTATCCTCATACAACAAAAACATCCAATCGCCTTTGAAAGTAGGAAGTTGTGTGGTGGTGAAAAGAGTTACTCAATCTATGACAAAGAAATGCTTGCAATCATGCACGCATTGATCAAATTTCGTCAATACTTGGTGGGGGGTAAATTCATAGTAAAGACTGATCATAATAGTCTTAAATATTTCCTCAATCAAAAGGATGTTAGCGAAAGACAACAACATTAGGTGAGTAAGCTTCAAGCTTACGATTTCGTCATAGTCTACATGAAGGGGAAGAAGAACATTGTTGCTGATGCACTTTCAAGAAGACCATATCTTACCTCCATTGTTGAGATTACAGCAGATTGGAAGGATCAAATCCTTGCAGAATATGCTAAGGATCCTTTCGCTGCAATTATCATTGATGGTGCCACCCATGAGGATAAGTATAAGGTAAGCAATGGGTTGATTTTCTACAAAGAACACATACTTTTAGCGGCAAATTCTAAGGTGAAAGAGAAGGTTTTAAGGTCTTTTCATTATGAACCTTTGGCTGGTCACCAAGGTTTCTATAAGACCTATAAGCAGATCCGTGAGAGATTCTCATGGAAAGGGTTAAAGAATGATGTCATGAATCATGTTAGGGAGTGTTCTGTGTGCCAACAAAACAAAAATGAGCACACATACCGTGCTAGTCTGTTGCAACCTTTGCCCATTCCCACTCAAAAATGGGAAAGCATTTCAATAGATTTCATCACCAGGCTGCCCAAGGTACAAGGTAGAGACAATATTTATGTTGTAGTGGACATATTGACAAAGCTCATTTTTTTGCAATCAGTTCAGATTTTAGAGCAGCCCAAGTGGCTGAGTTGTTTTTCAAGGAGGTGTTCAGACTGCATGGGATACCACGGAACATAGTCAGCGATAGGGACAGTAAGTTCCTCAGTTTGTTTTGGCAGGAATTGTTCTGTTTGAGTGGGACTAAGCTCACTCCGAGCACTAGTTATCACCCACAAACCGATGGGCAAATGGAGATTGTGAATAAGTGGGTGGAGAGATATTTAAGAAACTATGTTTCAGGACAACAAATGGCTTGGGTTTGTTGGCTTCATTTGGGAGAGTATTGCTATAACTCTTCCTATCACATGTCTATTAAAATGTCACCATTCATGGCTCTCTATGGTTATAATGCTCCTAGTTTCACTGATTTAATCTTTGCTGAGTGTAGAGTACCCCAGGCCAAAGACTTGCTACAACAAAGTCAGGACATTATGAAGGCTTTGAAAGACAACCTCTTGCATGCTCAAAACCAGCAGAAATTTTATGTAGATTATCACTGTGTTCAGCGCACCTTTGAGGTGGGAGACATGGTTTATTTGAGGTTGCAACCTTACCGTCAATCCACTCTCAAAAAGAGGGGCATAAAAGTTGAAGCCACGTTTTTATGGACCTTTCAAGGTCAAACGGAGGGTTGGTGAAGTGGCTTATGAGCTAGAACTTCCTGTGAACAACAAGGTTCACAATGTTTTTCATGTGTCACGCCTCAAGAAGGCTCTTGGACACAATGTGGTAGTTTCTTCAGAATTGCCCCCGTTGGATGAGGAGGGCAATCTTGTGCTGATTCCGGAGAGAGTCTTGGAGTTCAGAGAACAAAATGTAAGGAAGAGTAACATTACGGAATACTTGATCAAATGGAAGAACCTACCTTTAGAGGACACTACATGGGAGAATGAGCAGATTTTACAGCATCCTGAGCTATAGTTGCTTGAGGACCAGCAACTTTGGGGAGGGACAACTGTAATGTCCCCTTTCCGTCAATGGGTATCCAGTGACCGTTAGTTGTATTCCTTTCTTTCCCGAAGGCTAACTAGGTAAAATTAAGGGAAATGACTTTAAAAGTACTAAAGTTAAGTTGTCCTTGGTTTAGCTTTATATTTTTAATTGACAACTTATGTTCTTTCTAAAAAGTGTTCTTTTGCCTAAGTGAGTGCTTAGACCTTGGCGGGCCCCTCATGAAGTATGGCATTCAAACAAAGGAGAGAATTAAATGCTAAGTTTGGCGTTCAAGTTGAAGGAAGGATATTATTTTATTATTTTATCTGGGGCGCCCTAATTGGAGGTTATAAAAAGAGTTTGCTACCTCATTTGGAGGTTTCATGCTTTGGAATATGATTTTGCTTCTTCCGTGAGCTTGTGCTGTTGAGCATAGTTTACTTTTGGGGTTGTTTAGCCTCAAACAGATTGCTGGCTTCGGTAGTGAAATATCTACCCTAGCTGGTACAATGTGATTTTATTTAGAAATCCCCAGAGAGCTTCAATGGAGTCTAGTTGCAGTGAATTTGATTTGAGTTTATTTGATGTGTTTTGATGTTGTTTGGATTTGTGTTGCTTCAGTATAATTTTTGGTATGATTTATTATTGTTTGTGGAAGTGTTGAAGGATTTTCCCTCTGCTGGGGGCCGTACCATTTCTTCTGAGGCAGCCATACAAATCTACTTGGCCTGTTGTTGATCTTTGCCAGAATGAAGGGAAAGTGCAAGGATAATTCATAGCAGCCCTAGATGCCTAGACTCATAGTAGTTTTGGAGATTTTGATGGAAGGAAACCCAAGGAACAGGAGGCCGTACACCTGGTACATGCTGTACCATTGAGGATTGGGGGACATGAGGCTAGGAAATCTGGACGCCTCCCTTTTGTTGATAAAAATGCATCAAAAGTGAGCGCCTAGTACAAGGAAGGGATCTACAGTGTTTGGTAAGAGGAGAAGTTGGTGTTTGTAACTTGGTGAGTGAATTTATGGGTGTTGGGAATGCGTTTCAGATCTACAGCAGTGACTTCAGTTTATAACAGCAGGGGATTCAGTGAGTTATCTTTAGTTCAGCAGTTTGGGTAGCCCCACTGCAGTGATTACAACATCTCCCATCAGCTGAAAGCATTGGTATATGATTTCCTTCATATAACTTGATGTTTTCTGAGCATAATTAGTTCTGATTTGTAATCACAGCAGTCTGAAATTGTAAATCAGAATTAATGTTCAATTGGAATGAAGGGTTTGAAGTAATATTGACTGTGTTTGTAAGCCCCGAAAGGTAGTACTGCCGATGGTGCTCTTGCTTGCACTTCATTTTGTAAACTGGATGGTTTTATCGCCAGTACTGATAGCAATTTGTATTAACACCTATTTTGGCATTGAACGAGCTTATTGACCATTTTGGTCTCGAACAAGCTTAGACATTCTGCCAGGGTTTATACACATTGGGCCCACTGAATAAGTGGTAGATAGTAGGTCGGCTGTGTTGCCTTGCGTGTGTTCTAGTTGGCTTGCCACCTTGCATGCATTAGATAGATGTGTGATTCGGACATTGTATGCTCTCACCTTGCCCTCCACGGGATCTGGGTGATTAGAAAGTGCTTCGAAGACTGCTCGTGCCTTAGATTTCAGCTAACATATTTTCGAAAAAACTAGGGTGGTTATTACACCAGCATGAAGCGGAACGAAGGAGATAGATTCATGAAGATTATGTGGATACTTCAAACCATAGTTCCGAGACTCGGACTCGGCGCAGACTCGGCGAGGGCAACTCGACTCGGGACTCGGCGCAGACTCGGCAAAGTGAAAAACCCAAGAAATTTAGAGATTTTTAAGGATTTAAAACTTGTTTCATGCACCCTTTATTAAATAAACCTTAAAGACACAATAACATCATCAAATAGAAGCTAATTGGATCACATACACAAGTATACATCGATGATCGATCACATAAGTAAAAAAGCAAATTGTCGCTGAGCTGCTGAAGGAGATAGCACACTTAGATATATAAATATAGTTAAATGTATACAAAACTCATGGAATATGAAATCCATGACATCAAAATGATCAAATGTTCCAAGCAAATATGAAGTATCAAAACAATAACTAGAAGTCTATGGCTTAGAGGAGCCTACATCCTTCGCCTTCCTACGAAGGCGTAAATGGTAGGTCTTCAATGATGCGGCAGCCATAATCTCTGCCTGTGACTCCATGCCACCCTCACCAACATCAGATGTGCCTGTGTTTGCTCGTGCTCTATCCACCTCCTCTGCCATGGCTACAGCCTCAGCCTCTCTATCTGCCTGGTCAACCCAATCAAAGTCCTCATCACTAAGGATAGGATCTGTAGCCTCAGTGATCCACTCAGATTGTGGATCGACCTCCTCTAGCCTAATTGGGGTGGAGTCATGGTAAAAAATTTGTTTGTGTCTAAGTCGAAGGTTGTAATGAACATACACTAGGTCATTCAACCTCTCCACGGACAATCTATTGCGCCTCTTGGAGTGTATGTGCTCAAACATACTCCAATTACGCTCACAACTTGAAGCACTGCATGGCTGGCTCAATATGTGAATGGCAATCCTCTGAAGGTTTGGTGTTTTAGCACCAAACATTCGCCACCATACATCTGAGATGAGAAAAAGAAAAAAAAAATCAATCTCATTTCCAATTTTAAGTCTCAAGTTTCAAGTTTCAACATTTAATAATAATATAAAAAGAGGAAAATTATGCCCTTAAATATATTTTTACCTGGCTGCAATGTTGTCCTACTCTCTTTGCACATTAGACGAGAAAAGAGCTCTCCTTGTGCACTAGTAAAGGCCTCTATCTCATGGACTATCGGTCTAGTAACTGCAGGCGACATCCGCTCTATCACTGAGTAGAGCCCACCAAGAACCTCATCATTCGCCTTGAAATTAGGGCAGAATTGGAATGCCGAATTTAGGAAATAAGCTGCTGCATGGAGGGGCTTGTGAAGCTGGTGCTGCCATTTCCTATCAATGATCTCCCAAATGGGACGATACTTACCCTCAACTCCCCCATAGATGGATCTAATGGCCTCCTTGGCCCTATCCATGCCCTCATATATGTAGCCCATTGCAGGCTTCTCCCCATCAGCAACTCGTAGGAGAACTACCAAGGGCTCGGTGAACTGCAAATATTGTGAAACATTAACTTAAGTGTGAATAAAATAAAGTTAAACAAATAAAAGAAAAATATGAATAAAAATTAAAGAATACTAGAATTGAATTTTACGGTTACCTTCACAATCTCTGCAGCAGGTGTCCAAAAGCCTGGCTCATCAAAAATGTAACTTGCCACTTCAATCCCTGCGGTGGAAGTACCATAGGATGAGGAAGTCCACTCCTCAGCAACAAACATACATCTCAAAGGTCCCTTTGACCAAATCAAGGATTGTAGTGTGATGAAATTTGTAGCAAATCTGGTGATGCCAGGATGAGCCAACTCCCTTAACCCTGTGTATTGCCTCATTAGGCTAAGGACCCATGTGTGATTGTATATAAATTTGCAAATATTTTTGGCGATATCCACACATGTTTTGATCCATGGAAGCTTGCCTAAATCCTCCAATACGAGGTCAAGGCAATGTGCGGCACATGGAGTCCAAAATACTGTTGGGTGCCTCTCCATCAGTAGTCTACCTGCAGCAACATAATTTGCTGCATTATCGGTCACTGCTTGAACCACATTCTCCTCACCCACCTCAAATAGGACTTCCTCTATAGCCTCACAAAGGTATGTGGCATTTTTTACATGTGTTGAAGCATCAATTGACTTGATGAACACGGTGCCACCTGAAAAAAAAAGCAAAATCAATGGTTCAATAGAACATAAATTAAAAATATTAATCGTTAAATCAAATTCAAAATTCAAATTATTCAATGCATTGAGGGAAGTACAATTACTTGAAGAGGAAACAAGAAAATTCAACAGCGTCCTATTTTTTCTGTCGGTCCAACCATCGGTCATGATGGTGCAACCCTTCTTGCTCCATACCAAGCGCTGCTCCTCTATTTCAACTTTTACATCAGCCACTTTTTGTGTCAAAAGTGGGCCCCTTAAGTCATCTTCAGTAGGGCCTTTGAACCCCGCCCCACAAACAGTTATGGCATCAAGCATATTTTGCCAATAAGGAGACCTAACACATGTAAAAAGGAGAGTTTAACTTTAAATTTGAATTCAACATACATCTAAAATTTAAATATAAAAATTCATGAGACAAAGAATCAAACTATAATAATATAAATTTTAAAACAATCAAACAAAAAAGAATTACCTGGCTGCATGGAATGGAATGGTGCAATAGTACCAAAAGTCGCCAATTGCTCGTCTAGCTGCGTCATGTGCTTCTTGTTCCAACCCGTGCTCTCAAGCGACGGTTGGGAACCAGGAGTAGTGCGTGGCACAAAAAATGAATCCAACCTAGATTTACGAATTCTAGGACCAATGCTAATACTACCACTACCACTAGCAGTAGCGGCAGCGGCAGCACTAGCAGTAGCACGGGCACCAACAGTAGCAGAAGTACTAGCACAAGCATTAGCACTAGGATTAAATGGAGGCTTGGAAGAAGCCTCTCCAACACCACCAATGCACGCTAACTCCTCCCTTTGCCTCTTTTTCACTGCTTTTTTCATTTCAAATGTTTCTAATTGTATTTGCACCTCACGAACAACCTCAACAGGTGCATCTTTGCATCCCAAAGCATCATGGACGACTATGCGTGCAAGATGGTATTTCAATCTATTAATGCCTCCATAAAAAATTGTTTTGCAATAGAAACATTTTGTTTGTCCTTTTTTTTGCCCTGGAAAATTTTTAGCGTGTTTCCAAGCTGGGTCCTTTCGAACTAGGTCCTTTCAAATGCCTGCGCCGGCCGAGTTTCACCATCGGGAATCGCCGAGTTTGGGCGAGTTTGCTAAAATTGGCGAGTTTGGGCGAGTTTGCTAAAATTGGCGAGTTTGGGCGAGTTTCGGCAAGTTTGAAGACGGGTCCAAGTCTGAGTCTCCAGGACTCGCCATACCTTGCTCGGCTTGCGACTTGCCGAGTTCTGGCGAGTTCGACTGAGTCTCGGAACTATGCTTCAAACACAGTAAACACTAATGTAGGTGAGCTTGAGGATGTTCGTGATAGCCTCTGCACCTTGGTTAATGATTTGGGTTGTCTTGAGAGGCAAATTTACTAGTGGATTTTTCACGTAGGTTAGAGAGTTAGGAACAAGGATCACCCTCTGGATGTCGAATCGTAGAACAATTTTGATGAGGATCCTTATGCTTCTTGCTCAAAGTTTATTTCTAATGTTCTTGATAGCAAGCTTATCGTTGACTTTGCATCTTTATAATAGTGGCATTTATGCCTTTTTGAAATAAATTTTTAAAATCATTAAAAAAACAAACAAAAACAAAAGACCATTAAATGCAAGGAAAATTTTCAAAAGATGGTGGGGGACACATGCACACCCAAGCTTGTTTTGATAGAGAAAAAGGATTCCAATATAGAATGAGAGGGAAAATCCCCTACCTATACAAAGAGAAGCAAAACCCTAGAATGGGTGTAAATTACCCCAAAGGACTGATTACATCATCTTATTTACTTACCTTATCTACCTTTAGGCCTTTATTTGTCAAAAGTGGCCTATACAACATAATTACCCAAAGGAGTTAGTTACACAACTTTATAATCAAGTCTGAGCGTTGAAGAAATTATTCATTACAATATGTAAATAAATGAAGTTGTTGCAAGGGACACAATAACCTGTGTGGATACCTTAACAAAAGCCTCTTAGACAAGATTATTTTTGACATTGAAGGTATAAAATGGGTTCAATGACAATCGCAATACTATGAAAATGGTACATTCAGGTGAAAGATAGCTCCTAATTTGTGACATTTTATGGTAGCATGTTCAAGAAGAATCAGGTGGGAACTGACAAGTGAAAGATAGATCAAGAAAGTTTTTTGAAGGCAAGGAGAAAGTAGAAAAAAAGTTAAAGTGTCTGCCAAATCAGTAAGCCCAAGAAGCAAGGTCCATTGAGGAGTAAGACATAATTGTTGGGAATTAAGGTGTCTCAACCTTTGCAAATTCCTAGCATTATTTATTTAATTGTATATTTATTTATTGCCTAATATTGTATTTACTTGCACATTCAGTTTGGTCACTTAGTTGAGGTGGCACGGTGACTTGTCATCTTACTTGGAATGTGACTTGGATGGTCAAGTCAAACCTACATGGATTTGGGCGTCCCATTTGAGGTGGCACTATTATGCCATGTGTTGGCATCTTGTGGTATGTGGAAGAGGATATTCCATATGACAGAATCTATGACGCGTAAGAGCCAAGTTTGAAGATTCTTATGACAAGTGGTGACAAGTGTCGGTGAGTATCTTTGCATGAGGGAAAGGCATCTTTGGGCGCCCAAGTTGGGCTATGACATGTTGTAAGAGGAATATGCTATATTTAGCATTGTATGACGGATTCTCTTACAACATTTAAGATTGTCATGTTGCAAATTTTTATGACAGTTGTAAGATGTGTAAGAGCATCCGTCATAGTCTATTTTTAGCCTTGGAGCGCTCCATGTTGGGAAAGTCAAATCTGCATGTATGATAGATGTAAGAGATGTAAGAGATGTATTTGCAACTTAGACGAGTGTCCTTTGATGCGGGATAATGGCCACGTGGCCAAGGTTGACGCCTATCTCAAGAAGCTTCCGGAATATGCCTTGTATCTCTATAAAATGCATTGTTTTGGAGTTGTAGTTGCATAGTGTTTTTATAGGTATTGTTATGCTGCTGGAATCACTCTAGAAACGACATTAGAAGACTCTTGGAAGAACTTGCATTGCAAGTATATTGTAAACTGTTATTGTTTCAGATATTACATTGTGTAGGTTTTAGAGTGTGGGGTCTTTTACATGAAAAGGTTTTCCCCACAATACATCTTGTGTCAATCTCTTATGTGTTGTGTTGCTGCTGTAATTTTTTATGTTATATGTTTAACATTGCTGCAATTGTAAGGATTAAAACAAATTTGCATACATTTCCCCTCATTAGATTGGTGTAGGAAGTGTGTTCCGTGTACCTTGCTTCCTTTTAGTTGGTATCAGAGCTTGATCACCTGTGATCCTAGTTGTTGGGTAGGGGTTTTTTCAGCTAATCTTCGATTGAGTGGGAGTCTGTGCAGAGTATTTTGTGATCTTGTTGCAACGAGAAGATGGCAAACACATCCAGTAGAATTGAATTGGAAAAGTTTAATGGCAGCAATTTTGAGTTGTGGAAACTCAAAATGGAAGACATGCATGTTGATAGAGATCTATGGGAAGCAATTTCCGCTGTAAAACCAATGGCAATGTCGCAAGATGATTGGGATCTCAAGGATCGGAAAGCTAAGGGTCTTGTGAGACTCTGTTTGGCTGACTCTGTCTTGTTAAATGTCCATGAGGAGAAGATCGCGAAGGAGCTGTGGAAGAAACTTGGTGATGTTTATCAAGCCAAATCCCTAGTAAACAAGTTATTCCTACGGAAGAAGCTATATTCTCTAAGGATGGAAGATGGAGGATTCATTGTAGACCATCTAAATGCCTTTAACATGCTAGTTGCACAGTTGACATCCGTTGGTGTGAAAATGGAGGAGGATCGTTGCATAACCTTGCTTTGTTCTTTGCTAGACTCGTGGGATCATCTTGTTATGGCCATCGGGAGTACCACATCCACTTTCAAAATAGATGAAGTGGTGTCTTCGCTGTTATCTGAAGAGATGCGGAGAAAGTCATCCGAGTCGGCCAAAGAGGCTCTTGCGGTTGGTGGAAGACCCAAAGAAAAAGGGAAAAAGAAAGACAAGGAAGCTAAAAAGGGCAAATCCAAGTCCCGTGGGAGATGCAAATCCCCTGGAAAGTCTAAGGCAGTGTGTTGGAACTGTGGAAAAACTGGGCACTTCCGAAAGGAGTGCAAAGAGGAGAAGAAGAAAAAGAACTCTGATTCCGATTCCGACAAGGCACAAGATGATGGTGATGCTTTTGTTGCAACCTTGGCCACCCATGCATTTGAAGATGTGTGGCGGATTGACTCCGGTGCTTCTTTCCACATGACCTCTCATTGAGGTTGGTTTACAAAGTATGAAGAATACAATGGTTGGAAGGTGTACCTGGGTGATGACTCTCACCTGAAGATAGTTGGGTGTGGAAGAGTCTTGATTCGATTCTTTGATGGATGAGTGAAGGGGATCAATGGGGTGATGCACATCCTTGGTTTAGCACGAAACCTGCTCTCTGTAAGTAAATTGAATGATGCAGGTGTGCAGGTTGTCTTCTCAGGTGGAGGATGCAAGATGACAAGAGGAGCTATGGTGCTTGCTAAGGGTACTCGGAGAGGTACTCTGTTTCAGCTAGATGCATGCACTACTCAGTGCAATAGTTCTTCTGTTTCGAAGAAAAGACCTTCAGATTCTTCATCCTCACCATTGGAACCAGCAGTAAAGAAATGTGCTACTTCTACTTCCGATGGTAATCCCTTCTGGGTACCTAAGGGTGCTCATGCTTTGGAAATGAAACTTCCTGCTGAAAAGACAATGTTGTGGCATAAGAGACTTGGTCACATTGGTGAGAAGGGTCTTAGAGCCCTGAAAAATAAAACCTCGTCGAGGGGTTAAATGATTGTAATCTTGAGTCTGACTTTTGCAAACATTTTGTATATGGAAAACAAAACCGTGTTCAGTTTTACTCGAGTTCTCATAAGTCTTCTGGTGTGTTGGATCTTATTCATTCTGATGTGTTTGGTCCTGTGAATGCTCCTTCGATTTCTAAATCGTTATATATTGTATCATTCATAGATGATTACAGTAGAAGGACATGGATTTATTTTCCTAGAAGCAAATATGAAGTCTTTAGTCGGTTCAAAGAGTTTAAAGCTTTTGTTGAGAATCAGACTAGTAAAAAGATTAAGTGTTTGAGAACTGACAACGACGGTGAGTTTTGTTCGGTAGAGTTCGATAAGTTCTATAAAGAATATGGGATTGAAAGACATAAGACAACTCCTTACACCCCGCAGCAAAATGGAGTTGCAGAAAGGACGAACAAAACGTTGATGGAGAGGGCTAGGAGTATGCTTAGTGGTGCTAGCCTTGAACAAAATTTTTGGGTTGAAGCTATAGCCACTGCTTGCTACCTGGTTAACAGGTCTCCTACTTCAGCGCTCGTTGATAAGACACCCATTGAGGTGTGGTCTGGTAAGAAGCCTTTATTGAGACATCTTCGTGTTTTTGGTTGTGAAGCATATGCACATGTGCCTAAGGAGAAGAGGTCAAAATTGGAGAACAAGGCAGTTAAGTGTATCTTCATTGGCTATGGTGTCAGTGTGAAAGGGTACAAGATTTGGGATCCTGTGGTTGAAAAAGTCTTGTATAGTAGAAGTGTTATCTTCAAAGAGGTAACACCTTCTCCTGTTGTTTTACAATTAGAAGAAAAAGAAAAAAAAGAAGATGTGGTTTAGTTTCCTACTACCCCTGAGAAGACTGAACCGAAAGACCCTGTTGGACTTGATAATGAGGAGAGCTCTAGCAACTCTGAAACGTCAGAAGAAGAAGTAGAACCTCCACCTCAGCCTTTGAGGAGGTCCACATGAAACAGGAAGCAACCAGAGAGGTTTGGTTATACATTGCTTGATTCTAGTTGTGCTTTTGCTTTGCTTACTAACACTGATGAGCCTAGAATTGTGATAGAGGCTATGGGCATGAAAGATGCAGGTTCTTGGAAGGAGGCCATGGAAGATGAGATGGCTTCTTTGGAAAAGAATAAAACTTGGGATTTGGTGCCTTTGCCTGATGAACGGAAACCTGTTGGATGCAAATGGGTGTTCAAGAAGAAATTTGGTGCAGATGGCAGTGTTGAGAAGTATAAGGCCAGATTGGTTGCGAAGGGGTATTCACAAGTGGAGGGAATTGATTATGGTGAAATTTTATCTCCCGTTGCAAAGCGGACATCTATTCGGTTCCAGTTATCTCTTGCGGTAGCTGATGATTTAGAAGTGGAACAAATGGATGTGAAGACAACTTTCCTTCATGGTGACTTGGAGGAAGAAATCTACATGTCACAGCCAGAGCACTACATAGTGAAAGGTAAATAAAATTTGGTTTGCAAGTTAAAGAAGTCTTTGTATGGATTGAAACAATCTCCTAGGATGTGGTACTTGAAGTTTGATGCATTTGTGTTGTCTATTGGATGATTGAGATCGAAATCAAATCATTGTGTGTATTACAAGTTTGACAATGATCGTATTCTCATTATTGCACTGTATGTTGATGATATGTTGCTGATTGGGAATGGTAAGAATATGATTTTTGATTTGAAGTCTCAGTTGTCAGCACAGTTTGAAATGAAAAACTTAGGGGCAGCCAGGTACATTCTGGGAATGGAGATCCGAAGAGACAAAGCAAACAAAAAACTTTGGTTAGGCCAGAGTAAGTATGTTAACACTGTGTTGGAGAGATATGGTGGATTACAGACCGTTGACTATTCTTGCTACGATGGGGACTAAGTTATCTGTAGATGATTGTCCAAAGTCCTTCTGAGATGGAAGATATGAGCAGAGTACCTTATGCTAGTGCAATTGGCAGCTTGATGTATGCTATGGTATGTACAAGACCAGACATTGCCCAAGCAGTGGGAGTCCTTAGTCGGTTTATGGCTAATCCTGGACGGGTACATTGGGATGCAGTGAAGAGAGTGTTCAGATATTTGATAGGTACTTCTGAGTATTCCTTATGTTATCATGGTTATCCTACTGGACCTCAGCATTCTGTGAGTATTCGTGGATTTGTGGATTCTGATTGGGCAGGTGACATTGACAGCAGGAGATCCACCAGTGCTTATGTGTTTACCATGTTCGGTGGTGCTATTAGTTGGATGAGTAAGCGACAACTTGTGGTTGCTTTGTCCACGACAGAAGCAGAGTATAGGGCAGCAACTCATGCTTGTAAGGAAGCCATTTGGCTTAAGAGGTTGTGTTCAGATGTTGGTTTTGATGCAGGATAGATTACTATCTGTTGTGACAGTTAGAGTGCGATTTGCTTAGCAAAAAATCCTACTTTCCATGCTAGGATAAAGCATATTGATTTTTAGTTTCATTTTGTTCGAGATATGGTAGAAGATGGGAAGGTGATGTTGGAAAAAGTAGACACTTTGAAGAATGTTGCAGATGCATTGACTAAACCAGTGGGCACAGAGAAGTTCAGATGGTGTTCGGAGTCTATGGGCCCCTTGGCCCCTAGCAGTTAAATCTTGTCATTTTTTTGGCTCTTGCAAGGTGTTCGACAAGTAGGAGAATGTTGGGAATTAAGATGTCTCAACCTTTGCAAATTCCTAGCATTATTTATTTAATTGTATATTTATTTATTGCCTAATATTGTATTTACTTGCACATTCAGTTTGGTCACTTAGTTGAGGTGGCACGGTGACTTGTCATCTTACTTGGAATGTGACTTGGATGGTCAAGTCAAACCTACATGGATTTGGGCGTCCCATTTGAGGTGGCACTATTATGCCATGTGTCGGCATCTTGTGGTACGTGGAAGAGGATATTCCATATGACAGAATCTATGACGTGTAAGAGCCAAGTTTGAAGATTCCTATGACAAGTGGTGACAAGTGTCAGTGAGTATCTTTGCATGAGGGAAAGGCATCTTTGGGCGCCCAAGTTGGGCTATGACATGTTGTAAGAGGAATATGCTATATTTAGCATTGTATGACGGATTCTCTTACAACATTTAAGATAGTCATGTTGCAGTTTTTTATGATAGTTGTAAGATGTGTAAAAGCATCCGTCATAGTCTATTTTTAACCTTGGAGCGCTTCATGTTGGGAAAGTCAAATCTGCATGTATGATAGATGTAAGAGATGTATTTGCAGCTTGGACAAGTGTCCTTTGATGCAGGATAATGGCCATGTGGCCAAGGTGGACGCCTATCTCAAGAAGCTTCCAGAATATGCCTTGTATCTCTATAAAATGCATTGTTTTGGAGTTGTAGTTGCATAGTGTTTTTACAGGTACTGTTATGTTGCCGGAATCACTCCAAAAACGACATTTGAAGACTCTTGGAAGAACTTGCATTGCTCTTATGTGTTGTGTTGCTGCTGTAATTTCTAAATTTTATATGTTTAACATGGCTGCAATTGTAAGGATTAAAACGAATTTACATACATTTCCCTTCATTAGATTGGTGTAGGAAGTGTGTTCCGTGTACCTTGCTTCCTTTTAATAATAAATCCAAAGTGTAGCTCCCTGCAAACTTTGGTTTAGGGATGGGGTTCCTGTCCCTCTATCCACATTCAAATCTTCTGGTGACAATCTAAATATAATATAGCCATTCACTTATTCTAATGCTTCAGGTGACTATGATTCATGGAATGATGAATTTGTCAAGAAAGCAGTGGCAACAAACCCTTGGAATGAGGAAGATAAAAGGAAGAATGATTAAGCTGACAACACTGGAAATAATTGGTTAGTGGTTTTAACTGGGGAATAGACAAAGAAGTTTGAAAAACTTGGAAATTGATAACTGAGACCACGGCCTTTGTAGAAAAGGATAAAGAGAAGTAACTGATAGCAGAAGAAAAATTAATAGATGATGTAAGGAAAAAATGAAAAAGCCCTTAGAAAGGTCGGGTTAGTGAGCTGTTAATTTTTAATGTATTGTATTGGGCCTTGGCTACTATTAGTGTATCAATAAGAGCCAGGCCTTAAGCTTCATGCTGAGTTGGATCATTGTTTGCTGCCATTTTTAGTGTTGTTTTTGGGTTGAATTATCCATGTGTACCTTCAGACTTCTTCTTTGGCCATATGTTGTAATTTTGTAAGGGCTTGTAATTTGTTTGCACAGTTTTTCCTGATTTTCTCAGCATTAATATAATTTTATGGAAACTATCCTCCCCCGAAGCTCATACTAGGATAAAATATGGTAATCTTCTATTCCATATTCACAATAGCTACTTTCTTATTGAATATTAAAAACAATCAAAGGATACAATACACTTTGTACTTTAAAGTCTATGCTCTTGAACTTTAGACAAATGTCTTATTTGTAAGTGACGGGTTTTCTTTTGCATATAATCTGTAATAAACAACCCCAAAATTTTTTCCAAAATATTGAACAAAGATATCAGAGTGTTAGCACAAGAAATGTATCCAAACTAAATGCCTCCCACTTTCTGATCACCAAGATCCCAGGATGGGCAAGGTGAGAGCATACAGTGATTTTGGCTCACAAAAAAAACAAGTATGCAAGAAAGAAATACACTTCTTCCGTTGTGGCGGGCATCCACATATCGTGGGGATTCACCATTTTATCAGTGGGTATGAAATAAGCATGAAAGATTACAAAGCCATCCACTTATTCAGTGGGAATTCGCCACTTGTCCAGTGGGTGAGAAATTTAAAGAAAAATTCATTCTCCACACTGGCGGTAAACCATCCAGGGGTTCTTAATGTGATAGAGTTTACAATGAAAGCAATTACAATGATAACCGGTAACACATTATATGAATCTAATAAGGTTATCCCTGAAGATCATGAAAGAAAGTTCATATCATATGCATTATTACTACTAAATGCTTGCTTCATACTGTAAAAATGAGTGGTTCATTACCCAGGCTAGACTGATATGAGAATAGTGAATGCTGAACATGTACGGCTTGTCTAGAAGGACTGTATCTCACTGCAAAATCAGAACTTAATATATTCTCCACAAGCAAATACCCAAACTGAAACCATTCTATTTTCAAACTTCTGAGCATAACAACAGCCACAAGACTCACTGTATTGAAGACTTCTCATAGCCACAAACCTTTGTCAGAACCGTACGGCACAGAAGTACGGAAGTCTTTAAAAAAATGCCAACACACATTTAAGCATATCAAAGCTGACCCAATATGAAGGCTAATACATATCATTTGATATTCAAATAGAAATGAATATTGAATGACCCATATTTATTTTTATATCCAAATCGAACCCCCTCCAGATAGTACGGCCTCCTGCTGTACGGACTTCATAAAACTCTTTATTTAATGCACCAAACTAGCAACAAATGGTATTAGAAGAAGCGATTTTTCAACAGATATTGGCAGCAAATCAATCCTTGATCACTAGAAAGACCACACAAATTCTATCTCCAATTCGTACTTTCAGCAGTACGGCCTTGCAGTGTACGGCCAAGCCAAGAAACACAAAGATACCAATCTATTTCCAAAACTCCCACACAAAAAGACTTCAAATTGGAAAAAACAATAACTTCTACTAAAACAAAACACCAAAACTTCATCAAATCTTATATCTCCATTTTAGCTCCATGTGATTTTCTGTGTAAAAACCACCATTTTCAGCTAGGGTGGATATCTCACCACCGAAACTGAACATCCTCAAGTGGGTTTCCGTCCACAAGAAGGTATATTGATCATCTGGTTCAATCCCAGCAGCATATCATTACCAAATTCCAAGCCTCCTTCCAAATGAGTTCACATCTTCTTTTTATAAGCACCTGGGAGTTACAAAACCAATCTTTCTTGAAATTAGAGCCTTTTTTTGCACTTTCCTTGGAAATAATTTCTAATATCAAGCTATGTGCACACTTAAGTGACTAGGGAATTAAAATTATAACATTTCCCTTTTTCCCTTCAAGTCATAACATTAAGTCACTTTTTAAAATAACCCACCTTAGACTTTAGTGCACCAATAATAATAAAGCTTAGTTTAATTATCAAATTAAACAAACCTTATAACTCCGATTTGATAATTAAACTAAAAATGATCCCAAACCACTCCCTAGCCCATCGGGATCATGAGATAGGCTAATGGTCCCATTCTGACTAGGCTTGGAAAGGGGACATTACATAATCTCTATGGATCCTTCTTCTAAAGACCAGTGTAAATATTTTTTAGTGGTTTAAAATTAAGGTATAATACTTAATAGATGGATATATGACTTTATTTTGGAGCAGCTTGAATATTGACTCTCAGTTAACCTAATATAACTATTGTTGTTAATTAGATTCTGGCTGCATTTGATGCTATTATTTTCAAGTCACCCCCCTTATTTCTTAATCTTAAAATATTCAACTGGAACTGTTAATAGTTTCTATCATCATATGTTGAAGGCTTGTTTAGAAACATCCAGGCAAGATAGTAGTCTTCATATGTCAGAAAGGAAAGCATTTAATTAGATATGATGACTAGTACTTTTCTTTCAAATTTGTTAGCAACTTCTGTTATGGTGTGAAAAACACAAGTTTTTCTCCAACAATAATCTTGTTTTGGTTGGATATGCAGTATGACTGGAACCTTTGAGCTTGAGTTGAAGGTGCGTGACTATGAACTGGATCAGTATGGGGTTGTCAACAATGCAGTATATGCAAGTTATTGCCAACATTGTAAGAATCCAACTTTAATGCTAAAATATGTAGCCCCTGAGGCAATGTTTGTCAAAATTTCTAGAATCCATGGCTCAAGTTATTTCCCCTATTTGTAAAGGTTGTTTACTTGATGTACTGATGGAGGAGGTATTGCGAAGTTTACTCAGCGAGTTCTGCAGAGAGATTTAAGAATTCTTTTGCTGTTATATGGTCCTGTGGAAAATAACATCCTCTGCTATGTTACAGCTTTGAGGGTTTTTAATATAATTTTTATTCTAAAAAAGCATGCCCTCGAAAATTATGAAAGGAAGCAAGGTGTGCGAAAACACATCCTACACCAATCTAATGAGGAGAGTGATATGCAAATTTTAATCTTTTCAGTTACATGAAGAAGATACACAACATTTAAACATAAAAACAACAATAAACAAATATACCACAACACTAGATATACGTGGGGAAAACCCTTTCGGAAGAAAAATCCCACACTCCAAAAGCCTGCTCAACGTCTTATAAATCCAATACAAGATTACATACACTTGCAAAGCAATTATATTACAGGAGTTCACCAACATACAATTTCTGGAGAAATTCCGGCAGCATAATGTTACCTGTAAAATTATCCTTCACAAATGACTCCTGAAGTATTCAAAATATAGGAGTTCGAATATGTAATGTTCCTTAGTAGTTGTTTGAGTTTATATTGCAACTTAAACAAGAATATTTGCAAACAATTGGCCACTCAAATGAATTTGAATAGGTGCACAAATACTTTAATGAAACCCAACTCAAAATGGCTTTATTCCTTCAATAGAAATGATGCAATTACAATCAATAATCCGCTATCCACTGTGACAGTCACATGCAGAAATTAAATCAGTCCTCTTATTTTATTACAAATAGGCCCAAATGGTAACCCAATGATGAAGGCTTATTGCCAACTAGTTGCCAAGTGTCTTCAGCCCTTGATGATCCTTGCAACACCTCCGAAGGGCACTCAGATTTGACTGTGGGACTGTTGCAAAAGTCTGATATGGAGCAGCCAATGAGAATGCCTTCCAAAAGAGTATCTTCAATGCAAACCCTCCAACTGACTTTTCAATGATGTTCTATGATTATCAAGCTCTTCCCAAACTTGCAATAACACTCAATACCTGCAATTTGAATAGCAATGGTGATATTAGAAGCAATAACACCTCAAGAGGGCATAGGGGATCATCGCCCTATGTGCAAGGGCACATCTCCTTGCAATTAAGTATGAAAATCGGAATTTTCAGACTTGAAAGGAAAAAACAAACATACCAAATCAGTCATGTGTTCAAATGTCAAGAGCTCCACTATTTATCCTTGGCTTTCATGGCCGATTGGGTTGGTGCATTGGTGGGAGCGATTCCTCATGGCAGCATCACTTCTTGGGCAAATTTGGAATTTGAATTCCTCCAATGAAATGCCAATTACATTATTCATTTAAAAACTTGCAAAGCAATTTTAAATGAAAGCAACTAGTAAATCGATCCTCAAGGCAATTTGGACCTCCCTCTCTATGAAATCATTATCTAGCATAGGCGAATGTGACTAGAATGATTTCCCTTTCCTCTATCATCTCCTTGGCTGAATATGCCCATCATGGCTGAATAGCTATACATCGATTCTTGAGTGCATTGTTTATTGTATCATGTCTTGGGTGAATGGGATAGAGTTATGGTTTCTCCTTGACGAATGCTCCTTCAATCCACATTGAGCCTTGGTAAAAGCTATGACCGAATGGCCTAGGCGAATGTATTGATCCTCAATATGGGCGGATGGTATAATGCAAGGAATTTCCTTGGAGTTGGCGAATTTCCCTTGCTTCATTCCTTGTTCCATTGCTTTGGCCGAACCTTCACTTGAGCAAACCCTCTTTGCATAGGCAGACCCATTTCCTCTTGGCAAATGTATCATGCTTGGCCGCACCTCCCTCATAGGCGAATGCATTTGAAAGCCCCATGAGATTATTGTCTTTGGTGAATGTGTCCTTCCTTGGCCGTTGAAAACATCTCTCTATGCAATTGAACCTTCCTTAGTGCCATTTGCATCCCTTAGCTGATCCTATGCAAACCCCTTTGGCGAATGGCATTGGGTGAAATCCCTTATCATTGGCGCATGGTCCCATTAACTCCTCCAATGCTAAGACGATGGCTTATGATGATGGAATGGCACATGATCCTATGTATTTTCCTTCTTCCTCAACCGTTGGCATGTGACAATTTGAATTTGAATCTTTTTACCTCCATGACGCTTTTTCCTTAGCTTGGACCTATTCTTCAATACATTCAACACATATTGTCAATAGGTCCTATGACCTATCTAAGAAATAGATTATGGAAATGTAATTAAAGATTTCATTTCCTTTTTACAAATTGGCCTTATGAAACACTTATTAACTTTGGCCCCACAATTATAGGTCCTACCCCCCTGAATATGTCAAATTGCAATAGGAATTGCAATTCCATATGATGAAGCTCTTATGACTTTGGCTAACATGAAAAATACCATGAGTATAACTCCACCAAAATCATCTTCATTCCCTTGCCATGTGTTTTAGCCTACGGGAATGATGAATAGGCTAAACACTTGTGTTGTTTAGTGATCACTCTGGAAGTTGGGACATGACAGTCCTCCCTTCCCGTGATTGCTTGTCCTCAAGCAATCGATCATCATTGTGCCTCCACCTGTGAATGATCTTGTGGTTCTTTCCTCTGTCAAATGATGAAATGAACATATCCTGGTACGAATTCCAATGATGGTCCCAAAGCCAAATATCAAACCATGATTTCTCCAAACTGAAAATGCGAAATGATGCCATGAGTTCATCATATGTGCTGAGTGGTGGTGCACTTTCCCAGAGGGCCCTGCTGTTTGAACTCCAGCAACCTTCAGACTGAAAGTATTATTGAAAATATTATGAAGAGTGTCCCAAAAGGTGCCAAAAACATGATTGGGAGGAATCCAAGTGTCCCTCAAAGCTATGTGACCTGCAAAAATATCTTCATTGTGCCACAATTCACCCTTTTCTTGTGCCTTATCTTTGTCTTCAAAGTTCTGATAAGAGAAATCAGGAAGTGCGATGCCTTGTTTTTCTATGAAGGAATCATCGTCCAACGCCGAATCTTTGATGCCAATATTAGTAGAACATATGGTACTTTCTTTCATGAGGGTTAACAAGTGCATATCATCAAAATTCAAGGTCAATTTGCTGCTGTCCTTTGACCAATCGGAATACCACCCAATATGAAAAATGAGATACTTACCCTCAATTATGTCTTCATGATGATTGACAATGAGTTCCATTGGTTCCCCATTGAGTTGGAAACTCTTTTCCATGATGCTTTGCAAAGAAAATGGCCAATGCATGCTTGCGATCTTATCATGATCCATCAAATCAAACAAATGATCGTCTTTATAAGAAATGTACTTACCAATCAAGGCATTAGGCTTGTGAATTTCATCCTTGCATGGTAGGATCAATCCATGGGTACCATCGTCCATTAATCCCACTTCATGAACTTGCCTTGGATGTTCAACCGGAGGTGATTCACAAATGATGTTCCACACTTGTTGCTTGAGCTTGGATTCGGGAACAAAAAATATCTTACCCATGTAGTAAATGACCTCATCCATTACCTTGTATCTATCATCTTCAATGATGCCGTCCATAATCTTGCATGCAAATGGAGACTTGGAATACTCAACTAAAAGTTGTAGTTTCCAATCAAAAGAAATCTCCTCCAAAAGATTAGGCCTCCTAGCAAGTGTGTTTTCAACAATGCTCTCACGATCCCTGGCTATCTTATCATAAAAAATAACCTTCATACTCTTGGCTGAAACAACCTTTGGAGAATTCTCTGTGATAGCTTTCAACACTATTTTCTTTCCTTCATGCATGATTTTGATCTCCTTCTTCACATCATGGATGTACCTGCTAGTAGAATTCAACCATTGCATTCCCAAAACAACATCAATACTTGACAAACCTACCATGTAGAAGTCTTCTGTCAAAGTGTAGTCTCCCATCTGGATGCTAAGCTGTGAAATCTTCTTTTGGCAATTCATAGTGAACCCATCTACTACAACTACTGTGAATCCTTCAAAGTCTTTAGGTGTCAAACCTCGCCTCATTGCCAGTCCTTCGTCAATGAAGTTATGTGTAGCTCCACTATCCACCAAGCATACAACTCTTTGACCATTAAGAACTCCTTTGATCCTAAATGCATGATATTTAGGAACTCCTAACATAGTGGCTATGGTTACTGAGTTAGCAAGATCATCACTTGCTTCAAGCTCCTCATCATTATCCTCATCATTTGTGAGTACCTCTATAAGATAAGCTTTGCCTTTGCCTTTGCATCTATGCCCTGTTTCCCATGGTTGTTTGCAATCAAAGCATAGTTTTTTCCTCCTTAGTTCATCATGCTCTATGGAAGAAACAGTGGGTTTGGTTGGTTGGAATGGCCTCCTTTGATTGGAATGAGAGCCCTTGTCAAAGCTCTTTTTTTGTGTGAACGTAGGTATAATGTCTAGATCAAGTGCCAAATCGATAGCCTCTTCAAGTGTAGAAGATTTGTGGACCTTCACCAATCCTCAAATTCTATCATTGAGCCCTTCCACAAACAACATCATAACCCTCTTATCTGTCATGTCAAGAACCATTATGGCTATCTTTTGGAACTCATTCACATATGCTTCAACTCTTCCACTCTGCTTTAACTGTACAAGCTCACGGTAGTAAACTTCTACATCCTTTCGATCAAATCGAGCAATGAGCCTCCGAACAAACTCATCATATGAATCAATCTTGTTATGATGTTGAGACACAAGTCCATGGTGCCACCACTCGTATGCCAATCCCTCCAAATGCATAGTGGCCAAATGTATAGCCTTCTTTTCACTCATGGGCTTGAGTGTAAAGAAAGTGTCCAACTTGTTGATCCATGCTCTAGCACTCATCTTCCCACTTCAATCGAACATCGGAATTGGTACCTTGCTCAATGCATCTTGATACTCCTTGGGTTGAGTTGATGGTGCTCTTCTATACCTTGGTTGGTGACCTCTCCTTCTTTGCCTTTGTTCTTCATGGCTCAAAAAGTTGTTGAATGTGATTCTATCACGAACATGGTCCGGCAAAGAGTCATATTTGTTGAGAAGTGTCTCAAGATCATCATTTTCCTCCTCTTCTTCGAACTCCTCTTCATCTTGTGCATCTTCTTCTCTAGGAAGGAATGTTGGTCTCAATGGCCTATCAACAGTAGGTGTATGATCTCTACCTCTTGTTCTCTGTGAACCCGCATTGCTAGCCACATCATCTTGATTAGCTCGGTTATTTGCATTACCCCTGTTGTTGTTGTTCCTGTTGTTCCCCATCAATGCTTGAAACATCATCTCAATGTTGGCATTTGTTTGTTGCATGCTTTCATTGGTCTGACGTTGATGATCCTCCATTCTATTCTGACTTTCAGCCATTCTTCTTTGATTCTCTACCATTTCTCTCTTCATGTCCTCAATATCGATTTGTGGATTACCCGACCTTCTATCACCCATTGCACCTTGTCTTCTCCTGTAATGCTGCGGAAGTGGATCCACAAACTCGTCACCCATACGTTGGCAAGATCAAAGCTCTAATACCACTGTAATGTTCCTTAGTAGTTGTTTGAGTTTATATTGCAACTTAAACAAGAATATTTGCAAACAATTGGCCACTCAAATGAATTTGAACAGGTGCACAAATACTTTAATGAAACCCAACTCAAAATGGCTTTATTCCTTCAATAGAAATGATGCAATTACAATCAATAATCCGCTGTCCACTGTGACAGTCACATGCAGAAATTAAATCAGTCTTATTTTATTACAAATAGGCCCAAATGGTAACCCAATGATGAAGGCTTATTGCCAACTAGTTGCCAAGTGTCTTCAGCCCTTGATGATCCTTGGAACACCTCCGAAGGGCACTCAGATTTGTCTGTGGGACTGTTGCAAAAGTCTGATATGGAGCAGCCAATGAGAATGCCTTCCAAAAGAGTATCTTCAATGCAAACCCTTCAACTGACTTTTCAATAATGTTCTATGATTATCAAGCTCTTCCCAAACCTGCAATAACACTCAATACCTGCAATTTGAATAGCAATCCAACTGACTTTTCAATGATGTTCTATGATTATCAAGCTCTTCCCAAACCTGCAATAACACTCAATACCTGCAATTTGAATAGCAATGGTGATATTAGAAGCAATAACACCTCAAGAGGGCATAGGGGATCATCACCCTATGTGCAAGGGCACATCTCCTTGCAATTAAGTATGAAAATCGGAATTTTCAGACTTGAAAGGAATAAACAAACATACCAAATCAGTCATGTGTTCAAATGTCAAGAGCTCCACTATTTATCCTTGGCTTTCATGGCCAATTGGGTTGGTGCATTGGTGGGAGTGATTCCTCATGGCAGTGTCACTTCTTGGGCGAATTTGGAATTTGGATTCCTCCAATGAAATGCCAATTACATTATTCATTTAAAAACTTGCAAAGCAATTTTAAATGAAAGCAACTAGTAAATCGATCCTCAAGGCAATTTGGACCTCCCTCTCTATGAAATCGTTATCTAGCATAGGCAAATGTGACTAGAACGATTTCCCTTTCTTCTATCATCTCCTTGGCTGAATATACCCATCATGGCCGAATAGCTATACATCGATTCTTGAGTGCATTGTTCATTGTATCATGTCTTGGGCGAATGGGATAGAGTTATGGTTTCTCCTTGACGAATGCTCCTTCAATCCACATTGAGCCTTGGTAAAAGCTATGACCGAATGGCCTAGGCGAATGTATTGGTCCTCAATATGGGCGAATGCTATAATGCAAGGAATTTCCTTGGAGTTGGCGAATTTCCCTTGCTTCATTCCTTGTTCCATTGCTTTGGCCGAACCTTCACTTAAGCGAACCCTCTTTGCATTGGCGGACCCATTTCCTCTTGGCAAATGTATCATGCTTGGCCGCACCTCCCTCATAGGCGAATGCATTTGAAAGCCCCATGAGATTATTGTCTTTGGTGAATGTGTCCTTCCTTGGCCGTTGAAAACATCTCTCTATGCAATTGAACCTTCCTTAGTGCCATTCGCATCCCTTAGCTGATCCTATGCAAACCCCTTTGGTGAATGGCATTGGGTGAAATCCCTTATCATTGGCGCATGGTCCCATTAACTCCTCCAATGCTAAGACGATGGCTTATGATGATGGAATGGCACATGATCCTATGTATTTTCCTTCTTCCTCAACCGTTGGCATGTGACAATTTGAATTTGAATCTTTTTACCTCCATGACGCTTTTTCCTTAGCTTGGACCTATTCTTCTATACACTTAACACATATTGTCAATAGGTCCTATCTAAGAAATAGATTATGGAAATGTAATTAAAGATTTCATTTCCTTTTTACAAATTGGCCTTATGAAACACTTATTAACTTTGGCCCCACAATTATAGGTCCTACCCCCCTGAATATGTCAAATTGCAATAGGAATTGCAATTCCATATGATGAAGCTCTTATGACTTTGGCTAACATGAAAAATACCACGAGTATAACTCCACCAAAATCATCTTCATTCCCTTGTCATGTGTTTTAGCCATAGTTCCGAGACTTGGACTCGGCGCAGGCTCGGCGAGGGTCACTCGGCTCGGGACTCGGGACTCGGCACCCAGACTCGGCGCAAACTCGGCACAGACTCGGCAAAGTGAAAAACCCAAGAAATTTAGATATTTTTGAGGATTTAAAACTTGTTTCATGCACCCTTTATAAAAGAAACCTTAAAGACACAATAACATCATCAAATAGAAGCTAATTTGATCACATACTCAAGTATACATCGATCAGATAAGTATAAACACAAATTGTAGGTAAGCTGCTGAAGGAAATAGCACACTTAGATATATAAATATAGTCAAATGTATACAAAACTCATGGAATATGAAATCCATGACATCAAATGTTCCAAACAAATATGAAATATCAAAACAATAACTAGAAGTCTATGACTCAGAGGAGCCTGCATCCTTTGCCTTCCTACGAAGGCGTAAATGGTAGGTCTTCAATCATGCCAAAATTGACGAGTCAACAAAAACTTGGCAAAAACTCGGCAAATCAATAGGATCTATCTCATCCAAGTCAATAGGATCCGGTGATTTGTCCTCTACTCTTTTTGTGCGAAATTGAAACCCTGAATTTGACTAAGTCTGAAACCCTGAAACCCTGAAAAATTGGTTAAGTCTGAAATCTGATGGATCCTCCAAAATCTAGAATCTACATGTTAAATCCCATAGATCCGGAACCTATCTCAAACATCCTGACAGTATATTTCAAAATATTTAAAGTATAAGAAATTCTGTCTTATACTTAAATATATTTTGAAATATACTGTCACCATGTTCCTGATTTTTTCACTTTTTTCTAGCCAAGTTTCATGCTCCGAATTGGCGAGTTTCCGGCGAGTTTGGCGAGTTTTTGAAAATCGGCAAGTTTTGGCGAGTTTTCAGACGGGTCCGAGTTCGAGTCTCCAGGACTCGCCATGCCTTGCTCGGCTCGGACTCGCCGAGTTCTGGCGAGTTCGGGCGAGTCTCGGAACTATGGTTTTAGCCTACGGGAATGATGAATAGGCTAAACACTTGTGTTGTTTAGTGATCACTCTGGAAGTGGGGACATGACAGAATACAAGAAACCACCAAAATGGAAACTCAAAACCATGAGTTACAATGCCTAGTCACGGAGAATCAAATCCACCGTAATATAGAAAGTTACTTACACTGTCAAAACATAACTGACTCTCCAAATATGGCACTCCATTTTTGGCTCCTAAAATCGTGCTTCGACGATCTCCTAAAATCATGCTTGTCATAATTTCCAAGATAACTCCCTCTTACTAGCTCTTTCCATTCTAGCAACTCTTACACACATTCCAAGTTGTCATAGTTGCATTTAGCAACTTCCATGACACTAAGTGATAAAAAACAAATTGCTAAATACAAATAAAGAATATTTTCAAATATTAAGAATTGCAAGGTGTATGACACGCCTAATCCCAACAAATTAAACCCCAGACACTGCCATCTGTCCAAAAACATTCTTTAAAAACCTCAGCGGCTCCCGGAAACTTCTTGTCCCCCATTGCTAGTAGCAGCTGAAAGCTTCCTTCCAAGAAAATAGCCCTTCAATTTTTGGGAAGGTTCTAGAATTTGCAGTTGCAGTAATTTATATTTTTCATGAGACCACCTGCACCACACAAATAGGACCCGCAGCCCCTTCCATGGATCCCTCTGTAAGATGATTGTATATTATATTATTAATTTATTATATAAGTTACTAAATTATAACTCTTATACATAGGTTGATTTCAATCCTATAAGTGTTATAGTACATGTCTTCATCCACAAGAAAAGAGAATTCACTGATAACAGACTAATCATTAGCGCAGGAATTGCATTCTTGTGTTTTATGTTCTAAACCCTTGTTGGATCTGCGTAAAAAGAAGATTGTTGTCAAAATTCATAATAAAAGTCTCAGGGGATATGTTGGCCATAAAGGAAATGCTTGCTATTAAGATATGATCTATGTTACACCAAGTTTTGTAAATTGGGGAATTTGGAAACTGGGACAGCCAGGTTTCATTTTGGTTGGGAACTTCAACCATACATGTAAAATAACCCATAGTTGGAAAACTCGGCTCGGCAAAAAACTCGGCAAGCCAATTTTTGGAGAGTCAAAAAAACTTGGAGAAATCTCGGCAAAAACTTGGCAAAAAACTCGGGAACTTAAAAAATTGCTAAAATTTCATTGGAAACGCATTTTTTTTGCAAAATTCAATGAAAAGATGAATCCAATGAGTCCATAAATGAGTACAAAAGTGTTTTCTATTAAATTTGATTGACTTCATTATAGTAGATAGCTGAAAATGAAAATAGTAAAACTAGAAGTAAATACTAAAAGTAAATACAACATATTACATCTTCCTCTTCCCTAATTTAGCCAAAGCTAGGGAAGAGGTAGATGCTCTAGTCCTGCGAGTGCGCGGTGCCGGTGGCTCCTCGGTTGGCATGGAAGGCTATGGCTGAGGCTCGACCACCATCCTAGAACTATCTGGCTCTGGCTCTGGTAATGACTCCTCATGCTCATGAATTTTTGCGCGGGGGGGGGGGGGTTCCTATGCAGAGCTCAAAAAAACTAATTTCTGATTATGTTTTTCCTTTTCTGGCCGTGTAATCCTTATATCCTTGCGCCTGCGAGTCTTTTGCACGGACTCGGCGAGTCTTTGAAGAAAACTCGCCGAAAACTCGGCCTTGACTCGGAAAAACTCAGCAGAAAAACTCTGAGAGTTGAAGTCAAAAAAACTCTTTTGAAAAAAAAAACTCGCGAGTTTTGAAAAACTCGGCGAAATCTCTGTGAGTTTTCCAACTATGAAATAACCAACAGGAAATAACAAAGGAATAAGGGGATGCTAAATGGAAAAATGAAAATCAAGAAATCACGTGTTACATCTCAATTTTGTGAAATAGAAGTAATAAAATCAAATTCAGCACTCTTAAGTTGTTCATTGCTAGATTTCACATTAGCAGATGCTTAATGGAAATGATGATCATCAGACAATGAAACAACAAATTTGAAATTTTACATGAAGTTACTTCTTTATTGCTTTGATGGAAATATTCTAAAATTTTAGATTCATGCATCTTTAGTTCTTGAAATACATCTTGTGCTTTTAAAGATCATATGGCTATCCTTTTTTTTTTCCAGGTCGCCATGAACTTTGTGAATCTATTGGTCTGAGCCCAGATGCAATAGCTCGTAGTGGAAATGCACTTGCCTTGTCAGAGTTATCTCTGAAGTACCTTGCACCTCTGAGAGTAAGGTTTTCTTTCAAACTTTTTTATTTTAACCCGATAAATCTAAGTGGTTTATAATATATAATATAACTTGCAGATTATAACTTCATGCTGAAATTACATTTTCTCGACAAATTTTTTAACCAACAATATAACATCATTTTCTTCTTTCTTCTTCCAATTTACACACCCTACTAGTAGCTATCCCTTCCATTATTGAAACTATTTATAGTGGACAGATTATTAACATAATAGGGATTCGTTTAATACTCTTTTGGAGTCTCAATTCGAACAAGTTGTATCCCTATAGTTGCACAGTGTACATCTTAGCTTTCACAACTATTTTATAAACAAACAATTGTAAATATGTTTGCAAACACGTGCAGCAAATCATACCTAGTAATTCACAGGTTAAAAGAATGAAAATAAGTATTTTTAGGATAACATACCCCTTGTGTGAGGGGAAGAGATTAAGACTTAAGATCAATCATGTGAAATTGCATCCTCCTAGTGGGATCTTCAATGCGTCTACCTATGCCCAAACTCCATGCAGCTGTTTCCAATCATTCTAGAAAGGATCTGAATTCTGTTAACCAATATAGTAATTGCCTCAAAGGTAAAACAGTCCCGTCCCCAGCTTTCAACTCACAGCTCTCAATACTCAACTGGATTTGGAACATTGATGTCTAGAGTTTTCAACAAAGGCCTTTGTTATTGTCCTTGCCATTGTGACGTCATTTGTCTTGAGTGGATATTGGCACCCAAAAATGAGAAGGTTTTGTTGGCTTCTCCAATGAAGAACGCCTAGCTTTTGCTTGTCCTTGGCGGATTATCCAGATCAGTGTGTTGGTGAAGATGAAATTAAAAGTCAAAAACTCTCCTCACTATTTTTTTTACAATAAATCCAATCCTTTTATGAGTCGTGGTTGTAGTCCCAGTTGGAAAGACACCCTTATCAATCACAAGGTACTCAAATATATGCCAGATCTACACAACCCTAAAACACAAGGAAAAGTCCACACATGACAGCTGTGGAGCATCCGCTACTTGATAGCTATATCAAAAGTTAGTGTAGTCATCTTCATTTCAGGTGCTGACCTCACAGTATTTTCCTACCTCTCTGCCTGCTCTGGGATGGATATTAAATGCCCCCAAATTGCCATTGCTCATCCGCATCTAAAACCTCACAAATATTCTTTTTGCACAATCACTCTTCTCCCAAATTGTCATCAATCTTATTCAATAGATCTCTACTCTAACAACCCCAACTGCCCTTCATTCAATGCCTCTTGGGTATCTGTCAATATAGAAAGTAATGATGTGTTGGTCTATAATGCCCACTGTGGACAGATAACTCACAGACGGGGATCATACTATTAGAAAAGAATAGTAAATTGACAAGGATAGAAGATCCAAATGCAAGGAAGTCTCTGAGCTTGACGCCATCCGTAGGTCATCATATATATCAGAACGTCTGTATTAATTGCAACCACCTCAGAAGGTCCTTCCAAATTGACCTTACTGACAAGGGCACTCAAATCTCAGTGGTAATAAACTCAAGAAGAAGTCTTAGACTTATTGCCAAGTCTATAAATGGTAAGGTTCAGTTTTGTATATGTAAATGTTTAAGAGTGAGTGCTGTCCCTCCCAGGTCATACAGTACGAATGTTGTAAGCAAAGAGATGGATAGTATGGATGTAGTCACTAGTCACCACTGAGGGTATGAATCCATCTAAAGAAATTTGACAATCATGATTAATTCTTGATAATGAAAACAAAACATCCATGAGGCTGAGCAAGACTGCTGCTTAGACAATATTGCCAATGACCATTCCAGGGCAAGACTAGGCTGACAACAATGGTAATAACTCTTTGATCACTGCTCTCCCTTCTCACTATTCCAATTTGATAACCTATCCTAGTCAGCCCACCAAGAACCACTCTACTTCTGAACTTATCTCTAAAAACAGCTGCAACCAAAATCTTCTTTTCTCCCTGTAAGGGTGAGATCTCTGCTGTCCCCCACCTCACCTGCTGAGCACACTATTTTTTGTCCTATTGACCCTAAAGCTAGCAGCCCCTTCTGCCTAAATGACAATATGGGCCTAATTGATGTTTCCTCCGTCCAATACAAAAGCAAGCACTCATGCTTAGGATTCCAAGGTTCCCTTGCTGTTAACTTCTACTCAAATGACCCTTCAATTTACGTTGATTTGGCCAACATCAACTCTACTTTTCATGGTTTATTAAAAGTGCGGGAATCAAAAAACATGGGGCAAGCTAATCAGCAGACGTGCGTCAAACTTGTAATAAACAATGTCGAGGACTTAAAGACAACTGGATGGCCATCATTAACTGCTTAAACAATCAGGAGGAATGCCTCTTGCTGCTAAGATAGAGCTACTAGAGTGTCCTCAATCGAATTGAGGCCATTGAACATTTGTTGAGCAATGTTAAATTGAGAAGAAAACTTTAGTGGCAGTCCAGCACATTCAACACCAAATGGCTTCCAAAAGAACATCCATTGCAAAGAGTTTTCAATTGCACACCATTTATGAGTCGATGATGACAGGGAAGAGATTTCTATGTAGGAGCTGTGTAGTGGAGCTATTGGGAGTGAACTTATTACTGCATCTGGTTCACCGTTCGAATGAACCAAGGGATGATTTTGATGCTCTTGATGGCGAGCAATTTGATGATTTGTTCACGTAGTTCTTTGGCTATGATAGTTTGACCATTGATATAGTTTGAAGATATGACGAATCATAATTTATAAACTAATAATATGTGTTACATAGTGTTCTGTTTATTTTTTTTCTTATAATTGTTGATTATGTTCATAACATTGATATTATAGTTAAATTTTATAATATATTTTTGATATTTTAAATATTTGATTTGTGGACATTTCATACCATACTGTACCTAGGGTCCCACAAAAACTACCATTTCCTGTACCTGTACCCATTTCCTGTTAATTTAGGCCTATATAATGGATGTCATTACTGAAGCCAACAAATTCAAACTGCACTGCCTTTTGTTTGCTTGCCTATTCTTTTGTGTTTACTCAAAAGATTGCCATTTTACTGTATCTACCAAAGAAGACTACTGCATTCACTTTGAGAGTTGCACCACCCATGTCAACCATTTCGATTGCAGATTTTGCCATGTTGATTGGGATATTGTGACTGGTTTTGACTTCATATATATATACAAACAATTATTTATTATTGTACTTGCAAAAATGTGATGAACTAAATTCTTTTGAATGAGATTATCATGGCATTGCTGCTGTTGTAATGGTTTTGAATAACGTCTATGATTTCCTGTTCTAAAAAAGGACTCATACCTTGTCCCAAGATGGGGTCTGGAGTTATTGTATTCTGCATCTCGAGGAGGAGCCCAGATCTAGTGTTCTTCCTTGTCCTGAGATAAGGCCTGACTAGGGTATATTCTGTTTACCAAGTGGGGGCCCAGTTTCTGAAAGAAGAAGACATCTATTGTTTTGTGAACAAACCCTGTTTCTGAGATTGAACCCCCATGTTCATCTTTTTGCTAAGGGACAAAAACTCTTTTGGCATCAAGATTTGGAGGACAAAACCCTCTAAGTTTCCTTCTGGATTCAAGGACCAAAACCCTCCTATTCATTTGTGCAATTTCATACAGTGATTGTTGTGTGTGTTGAAAGTTGCAATTTATTTCCAGGTCATCGATTGGAGATATTGAAGATTTTAGAAGAAGTGCTGAAGATTGAAGAATCTAGTTTGTAGATTAGTGAAAAGTTTCAATATTTTATCTACATTCATTATTATTTTAATATTGTATCATTTTGGCTGTGAAAGGGTTTCAATATCGTTTCTAGATTTATTAGAAGTATTTCCAGATTTTTGGTGTTGTGGTTTTTGTAGTTTGTGAAGTTTTCAGAGCAATTTTCTATTTAAAGGATTTTATATGCTGCCCTACAGATGAATGCAGGAGCTAGGCAATTGTTATTTGTGAGATTCCTATCCATAACAGCTGCAAATCATAATGGGTGATTGCTGTATACAGCTGTGCTTGTTTTATATGCTGCCATACACTTTCCTATGTGTGCCGTACTATTTTAGAGGGGCTGTTGGTGACTGTACACTTTTAAAAAACATTTCAGTCTAAGCTGCCATTTATATTAAGGAGGATATCCCTTATCATTTTATTAGTGTTGTTAGTCTTGGTCTGCTGATTTCCCAACCAGAGGAATTGCAGTATTCTATGAAGAATTTGTTCTTTGTTTATAGCCATCGTACCATGATATTGAGCAGTTGCAGCATTAGAGGGGACAAACCTAACACAATATCCTTTTGGTCTGCTAAAAAATGATGAAATAGAGATTTTTTAAGGAATATTAGAACCTGGCCGTACCATTGTGAGTTGCTTTTCTAGCTTGTTCTAAGTTTAAAAGGGTTATTTCTGATATTAGTTCCGATTTTAGAAGAAATTAATTATTTTCAGTGGCCGAGTCATCTACTATATCAGCTGCTATCATCTGGGTATGCTGATCTATATTTTATGTCAGATTTTGCGTAACACCTATGCTTTTTGGAACACATTTTGGGAAGATTTCTGCTGTTATAAAATCCAGTAATTCGTGTGCATTTTCAGCTAGCTGTACCTTATTAAGGGCCAGACTATATTGTTTTCACTTGCAGCATTACTTGTGATATTTGTTAGCATTTTCAGAGTGTCATATTGCAGTAATTGGAGATTAATTGCATCTTGATGCTGCTGGTTATCTTCAATTTGTAATCATTTCCAAAACTATTAGCTTGTGTCTACTTTGTAATTTTTGTGCGGTTCACCACCAGAAAAAGATATAAGTTTAATAGTTGATTTTAGTATTGGAAGTTTGGAAGGCTATGCCGCTATGACCATATAGCATCATTTACATTTCCAGCTATTGCATGCATTGTAGAGTTGTGCGGCTTGCCGCCAACAAATTAGAGTTATATGCATTTCATGTCCCAATCACATATGCTCTCACCTTGACCACATTGATATCTTGGTGGTCAAAAAGTTCTGGGATTTGTGCATTCATGTTGAAAAATTTGTCAAGTTGTCAAAATATCCATTTTGGGGCATTACAAGTTTTTGTTTTTATTTACTAAAATCTGTAAGAATTTTAAATTGCTCGGTCTAAGCCATCTAGACTTGAGAGAGAGCAGTCAATACCTGTCTAACTTGCTGGTTTTGTAAAAGAAGCCTTTTACTTGTGGAGTCCTAGTATGTGTTTTAGACTGCATATATTCTGTATCAATTGATCTTGAAAAAATATCCAATGCTATTTGATGAATACTCTACAAATCTCTCTTTTATTTTGTATCGCTAAAAGTAATATAGTTGAAATATAATGGCAGTTTCTTTTTTGTTCTTCCTATCTTTGTCATTTGATTTTAGATCGATGTCTTAGAAATCTTGATTTCAAAACTGATGTTAAAATTTCAGTCAAAAAAATAAAATTTTTGAGCTGCAAGATCACAAGGATCGGCTTAGTCACTAGTTAGGTAAAATTCACAAATAGCTGCTTGGGAGAAATTTCAATCTTTCAGTTTAAAATGCAGAAAATAAATTCTCCATAATGTTTTTCATTTTTGAAATATAGATAAAAGGTTGATCAGAATTTAAATAGCAGACAAGCAGAGCAATAAAATCTAGAAATGACTAATGGTGCTGTTTTACACAGCCAGAGTGGTGATAGTTTTGTAGTCGCCGCGAGAATTTCCAGTTCATCTGCTGTGCGTCTTTTTTTTGATCACTTTGTCTACAAGTTGCCCAATAGAGAAGTAAGTCTTCTATTCTGCATTCCAATTTTTTCCAAATTTTATAATAGAAATCAAGTTGGAAAAGACATTTTATTTAATTGGGGTGTGCATATGCCTAGTTCTGATTGATGATTTGTATGGCTTGATTTTAGGAAAAGGCTAGCTGTTTGTCATGCAGTTGTTTAGCAGGACAGTTGATTTGTTGAGCAAAAGCTTCTAATATCTCGTATTTTTGAGCTGTGTACTAATGTAGAGCTTTCTCCTGCAGCCTGTGTTGGAGGCAAAGGCCACAGTTGTTTGTCTTGATAAAAGCTATCGTCCTGTCCGTTTTCCTCCTGATTTTAAATCTAAGCTCACACTATTTCTCCGTAACAATGAAACAAACTAGCAGCTTTGGTACTGTGGGCTTGTGCTAACCAGCAATGCATATTGATTTGCCTTTCAAACATATACCATATATACAACCTGATATTATTGGATCAAATTTAGGGTCTAAGTTGATACCCTCAATCTTTCTTTGAGTATCCCTTTCATAAGGTGCTTTATAAAAAGATACAAGATAATGATTAGAGCACCATGTTATCCACCAATTATCTTCGTAACTATTTATCAACACTTAAACTTGAAAGATGCAGCAAATGTAGTTAAGGGATTTTTACCTCGACGCTGATAATTGTTTTGATGTAAGTTAACTAAACTGTTCCAGGAATTTTAGTATTTTACTCCTATAACCACAAGCATATGGTGTTGCAATGATTCTCTGACGAGATTTGTTAGTTCTCAGGACCATTTTACAGTATACCTTTTGTTGCTGTCATCCACATTGGTACAATCCAGTGGCATAATGCTTAATTTTGACTCAATCAATTTGAAGCTATGATACAAAGTGTTTGTGTCATGACATGGATAGCATTCCCTCTTATGTTCAAATTGATAAAAATAAAATTTACTGCGAATGCATTTTCTGTTTTAACTTTTAAGTTGCAGTCACCTTAAGATTATTTTTTTGGGCAGCAGGTTAATTAAGCTAACTAATCCAAAATTTTAATTTAAATAATCATGCTTTACTTTTAGCAGCTATTTCTGGCTTAATCAAGACTTTGTTTTATAAACATTTTGGTTGATATCTTGACAACAACTTTGGCTATAAGTGAGAGTGCTTATGGATTCAACTGTGCATGTTTTTGCTTCGACGTTTTGGATCATACTCAATGATCCATCATCAGGAAGAGGAGAGTATGATGGATCATTGAGTATGATCCGAAACGTTGAACTAGATCCGAAACGTCGAACTAGAACTCTCCTCTTCCTGATGATGGATCATTGAGTATGATCCGAAATGTCAAAGCAAAAACATACACAGTTGAATCCAGAAGCACTCTCACTTATTGTCATGGACTGTGGAAAACTCATGCCTACTATAACAACTTTGACTGTTTTATTTTGTTGACTTTTGAAGTCTTCAACATTTTCTAAAATACCATAACTTTCAGCAAAAGTTCAGATGCAAGTGTAAAAAATGTTTCCATGAGAGAAGCAGGCTTATTCATATCTGGCTTTGGGACGCTATGGATACATTTATAGGCAAGGTGTTCAAGCCACAATGTAATAATATTAACCAAGTCACAGAAAATGGGAAAATCATGCGGGTACCTGTGTTTTAAATGGACCTGCCACCTGTGCCATGCTGATCTGACCTTGGTTGCCTGTTTTTTTCAATAAACCAGGGAAAAACTGTTTTTTTTGTGTTCAAAATGCGTGCAGTTCAAAAACTGCTGGTTTTTTCAAACAGGCTGTGGGTTTTTGCATTTTAACCCCTTATAACATTTGCAGTTTTTTTCCATGTTCTAATGAATATTTTAATATCTTTTAATTTGACATATTTTCCCCATGTTTTTCCATTTTAAATCCGTATAATTAAATTCCATTTATATTTTTGGTATGCCGTGCGTTGCTGTATAAGTATAATGTGACTATGATATTAACAATGTGAAGGATAATGTTTGAAAGGAAAATGCCTAGCTTTCTTGCAAATAACCTTGGAAATGGTGAACATAGTTTCCATATTTGATATAGGTTTAGTTTACATTATTTAAGTGAAGTTTTGTAAGTAGACAATATTCGATCAATCTTGCAAAAAAACCCATGTTCAATTACATCTATGGAAGAGAAGAGTTGCCTAAATAAATGACTTGATATTGAATGGTACAATGTCACTTTTTCTCGGAATATGGGGGAATGTTGAAATGAGTGTCAAAAGGGGAAGATGATATGTTTGGCAATTGCTAGCACGCCATTCAATGTTAATAGAATGCAAAACACAGAGATAATCCCAAGAGAGTGTCACGACTCACGCATACATTTTAGCATGGAAATATAGCCTTGGAACAAGTGCTATGTTTTTTTGTTCTTAGGGATCCCAAGGGCCTTTGATGTCATATCCTGGAATCATCCATGGCAAAATCAATCCATTCTTTGTGTTGCACTAAGCACACCCTTGTGTACATGAAAGCTAAGCTCCACATTAGACGTACCTATGGGTATGCCTCTTAACATACCATCACATCATTATAATGAGCGCTCCATATTAAACGTACTGTCCATCATGAATTAGCACTGGTGGGGCCCACTTATTATGGAACAACGAGTCTCATAAATGTGAGTCCCTAAAGTTGGAAGCATCATTGCCCATGCAACATAGTTGGTTGATAGATGCATTAATAAAATATAGGTTAGGGTTCGAATCATGATGGTTTACATAATCACTTATGAGCACATAGTTATACTGAGAGGGAGGGGCTGGGGGTGAATCAGTATAACACAATCTTTTGCTTTTCAAAACTTAATGAACCACGACAATAATAAACATGCAAGATCTAGCAATTAAGAACACACGATTTATGTGGAAACCCTTGCGAGAGAAAACCACGGCAAAATATAGCTTATATATATATATATATATATATATATATATATATATATATATATATATTGATCTTCTTCTATAGGCACCAACTTCTTTTACAATTCTTGTTTTGTGAGCACCAACCCACTAGAGACACCAATCCCCACTTGTAGAATTTGTAGGCACCAACCCATTGGAGACACCAATCCCCACAACTGAGGTCCAACTTAGCAAGAGACTCCAATCTCTTCTTTGATAGGCACCAACCTACGAATTCTTCAATGGATGATAATGTCTTCACAAAGATCTGATTATAGATACTCTTTCACAACTTTGAATGCAATTCTTTCCTCCTCAAATTTGATTTCAAACAATACTCTTCACAAATCTGATCACAACTCAAGCCATAAACTTCCTTCACAAATCTGATTACAATAATACACAATTTTTTTCACAACTTTGAATGCAATTCTTTCCTTCTCAAATTTGATTTCAAACAATACTCTTCACAAATCTGATCACAACTCAAGCCATAAACTTCCTTCACAAATCTTATTACAATCATACACAATCTTCTTTACAAGTCTGATAAAAAATATGGCAATATCTTCCCTCAAAATCTGATCACAAATATGTCTATGACTTCCTTCAAATTTCTTTTCTCTAATAATGTATCATATGTTCTTCCCTTCACAACATTAACACTCTTTTCATATATGTTGATATGAATCTGAATTGCTCTTCATTTCTCCCTTTATCTTCTAATAGATCTGCTTTCAAATCATATTATATTCCTTGAATTTCTTACTTCAAAATATACCATCTCTCACTATTTGTACTTCCTCAACGGAAGCGTCCCTTTTGAATAGTTGTGTCTTTTATTTAAGAGAATGACTCTTTAATGGATCGCACTTCCTCACAAATCACTTTCTTTACACATGCCTTGTCTTATAAACAAATTGCATCCTTTCTACCTTGAATCGCACCTTATTCATTGCTTTTTAATTTCACTTTATAATGCATCACTAAGTCTTATTTAAATTACTTCCTTTTAGTCTCATTTAAATCGCTGCACCTTTTACTAATCACATCTCCTCATTTTATTACATGTGTATCATTCCAAATTGCATCCTTTTGTTTCTTCTTTTATATAAGCCAAAATTTGTCTTTAGTGTTTTGTCCTAATGTGAGGGCACTCCTCAAGGATTGGTTACTTTTTTTTTGATTGATGCAAAGCAGCTAAGGGGCTACACCCATATAATAAATATCAAATATAAATATTACATTTGAAGCAGGGGATCATCAACAAGTCAACCTGACCAAAATTCAACCCAACATCCAGGATTAAAATGGTGCCTTTCAAACTAGTCCCCTATGGAGACAAAACCTCAAAAAGAACACAGCCCAACACTAGTCCCAGACATCCACCATTTTTTCACATTTTGAGTGTGAGCGGAGGTGCATGTTAAATTTCACCTCATTCTTCTTCTTTTTCCTCTGCACCTTCGTCCAAATTTCCTCTGACGAGCCCCCACCCAATTCCTCTGCTACTCCTTTGTTGAGTCCACCCCCTGAAGACATCAATTCTGAAGTAACAATTTTAACATTGTCACGATCCACCTGAGAGGACTCCACCGAGGCCTCAAGATCCCCAAGATTTCCTTTCTGGGCCCAGTTTCTTTTCTTTGGGGCAGCAATGCGGGATTTACCATTTGTAGGAGCATCACCAGCATTACTGCTATTCACCATTGCAAAGGAAGAGGCCACCGCCTTTGGAGAGACTTGGGAAACGCTAGGAGGAGTCCTGCCCATGACTATATCAACACCTTTTGGTGGCTCATCTGGGGCCTCACCATCTTGATCATCTTTTTCCACCAAGTAATGATGGGGGGCAACTTCTTTCCACCAAGTAGCCCGGGTTGCATGCCACCATTTTGAACAATGTGCAGCGAAATGACCAGTGTTGAAACAACGCCGACAACAAAAAGGAGGACCTTCATAGTTGAGCAGTTGACACCATTTTATATCTGCAATTTTTAGGAGGACATTTGCAAGGAGATCTTTTGTAATGTTTCTCTCCACTAAAATGCGAGCATAAGTAGTATGCAAAAAATTTAAGGAGCCCTCACCCACCCCCCAAAACTTCCCCATCGAATTGCCAACGATCTCAAAATAGGATTTACACCAAAACTGAAGAGGGAGATTCGACAACCTTATCTAGACAGGAACCATGTCGAAGGATTCTGTGAGGGTTGAAGGAGGGGTGCTAGGGTTTCAACATCAATAAATGTTGCTCCTTCTAGTTCCACTGATAGTCACAGAGAACTATATTTCGGTCTTTCACCGAATCAAAAGCCACCACAAAAAAACCCCTTGCATTGGGGTAAATCTCTACATCCCCCTCCAAAATAGGTTTCCAATTTTCTGCAATCCAATCATGCAACTCCGCTAGGCATGGCCAAAACCCCCAAAATCTACCAACCAACCCCTTCTTTGTAAAATAAGTTAAATTCTCAGCTATTTCATTAGCAATATCCCCATCAAAAGAAACTGTTGGGGATGAGGAAGCACATCGGAAAGCCTGAGGAATCTGCAATTCGTCGCGATTGGTAACCCCCACTCCCGAATACCCCCCCCAGGCCAGCGCTCCTTCCCCATTTTCGATGAGGAGACCAAGGCCGCTCAACCAAGTCCTCGACCTGTCTCCTAAATCATGGTGATGGCGCAATACAACTGTTAGGGCTCGAGGCCGGCTGCTTCTGTTCATTAAACTGCCTTCTAATCGACGTTCCTGAACTCCAACCACTTTCGAATAAGAGTTACCTTGGATTGCAACATTCGATGCATGCAGAAGAAGACGCTACCCCTCCTTTGGGCCTGCGCATGGAGAGATCTCTCCAGAAGCACCGAAGGAAACCCTAGAAGCGCCAGTCGACAACAGACGCATAGCTTCTCGTTGAATTCCAAGGATTGGCCACTTTAAAATAAATCATTTATTTGAATTTAATTTAATTTAATTTAATTTACACACCAACTCTTGGCTTCATAAATGAAAACGTCCCTCTTCATTTAATTCTAATTGTTGCATTCTATATCATTTTTGACTTGGCTGTTCTTAATTTTCTTTAATTTTTGCCTATGAATGCTTTTCTTTCTCATAGTAATTTATGGCTGCTTTCCTTATCTTAATTGCTTCTTATAATCCATTCTTAGCATCCTTTACTTGATATATAAACATACAATCAATCTCTTCATTCTTCTTTTGACATTAATGACAACACTTATTTTGACATTCTCATCTATACATATTGAACAACTAATCGAACAATCTTCAGATCTCTTTGACATCAATGACAACAATCTTGTCCATGCATCTTGACATCAATGACAACCATCTTATCCATGCACCTTTGACATCAATGACAACATTTCCAACAATCACATGTTGAAAAACACATTATGTTTTTCGACAAATTTGTTGAAAATCATAGTGAGTTTGACACAATGTGTTTTTCGACACACTTCAAAGTGCCCATACATGTGAGACATGAAAAAATGTAAAACAAATGTCTTAGGCATGCCCATAGATACGTCTAGTATGGAGATTAGACTTTGCCCCCTTGTGCAGTCCCTTGACCTCGTGAATGTATAATTTACATTTAATTACTCTTTGGAGGTAGTTGACACTGTGTGCACATCTTTCCAAGCTATGCCGAGGATAATGAAATTAGTTAATTAAGATATCGGTGTGATTTGCAAATGTCGAAAACACAACCACAGGTTCTACTTTTGTTGCGGCTGATGAGTCTATTTTGTCACTAATATAGATATATTTTTTTACTATTTAAAGTTTTATTATACCATTTCAATTAATCTATTTTCTGTCACTGATGTAGATATATTTTTTACTATTTTTGTAAGACTTGTTATACCATTTTAATTTTTTTAAGGTACATATGTGTAGTGATAGTAGCATATTACAGTTGAGAGTATATAGTAGCATCTAGCTCTATGCTATTAAGGAACACTAGCTTTTAATGAATTATACAACCACCTTAAAAAAATCTAGGTTAAGATTATTGTTAGAGATAACATTTGCACATAGGATTTGTATAATTAAAAGGAAAAAGATGAAACAAATATAAAAATTAAAATTGATACATTGGGTATCATTTACTTCAATCTTTTACAATACTTCAACTTGTACAAGTGACCTCTATAAATAGCGTTATTAAATCAATGATCTATGAAGTTACATGTGAGATAAATTCACACGCTTAATTGTTGATACATTGCACTATTACAATGGTATGTGATGTATGTGGGATAAATCTACACAATGCAATATTAACATTCCAATATCCACCATTGTGAAATTGGAGGATTTACAACACATGTAGTATAATAGAATTAGTATATTGACAAATAAGAGAATGTTATGTGGACAATTCCGCTTCAGGACAAGCTCTTTAAGATACAACTACTAAAAATTGATGAACTTACTCTTTGTCGACATTTTAATTTGCACCTTTTGGTGCAACACAAAACATAATAACGCACAAGCATAAACCTCTCTTCAAGTTGAAAAGGGGAGTTCCCTCTAACAAAAAATAAAACAAACTTTAAAAACTAAGGACTTGAGCCCTAGCTTTTTAGAATATGTATAATTTAACTCTTGGGGTTTTAAACACCCTTTACAAAAAACTAAATAGCTGCCTATTTTTGAGTTCTCAAGCAAGGGTTCTTGGTGCAATACAAAATTGGGTGTGTGAGGGGAAATCTCTCATCAAATTGGAAGGGAAGCTCCTTGTAACATAAAACAAAACAAAAACCCTAAAACCTATGGACTTGATATCTAGCTTTTTACAATATATATTTTAACTCTTTAAGAGTTTGAACATCTATTCCAAAAAAACTGAATGACCACCTATCTTTTAGTTCTTGGGCAAGGGCACAAAATATATCAACACTTCTCAATACGAGAGATTTTTTGTCTTAGTCTAGAACAAACAACTTATATCAACTAATAAACACTCACTCATTTTAGCCAAAAGCAAAAAAGTAAGTACAACACAAATTAAATTGGTTTATACAAAGGATGTGCACAAGATTAAACAAATCATGTAGAAGATATTGCATACAAAGTTGCAATGACCATAATTTATTGAAATTAGCAATAGAAAGCATATAGTTTTCGAGGAAAACAATTTCGATTCACTTAAACAACACATACACATCATCATAAAAAGCTTGAATAGTAATTTTAACAACAAAAATAACATGCGAAATTCTATGTATTCTCTCTATAACACTTTGGAAGAACAATTTTAGCATAAAATTCCTATAAAAAATTAAGTGCAAATGACATTTATTTGTAAAGTTTTATGAGGCTTTGTATGAAAAATAAATGAAAAGCTAATACCCATATTTTATTGAAATTTGCAATATAAAGTTGACAATTTTCAAAGAAAACAATTGGCTAGGAAAGATTTGTGGTTGGCTATTTATGCTCTTATCCAAGACTATACAGATTTTGGTTGGATGCTAGCTAGTGACTTTAACACTCCCTGTCACCCTTCCGAGAAATTAGGTGAGCTTATGGATTTTTCTAATAGTATGGCCGATTTTGCTGATTTTATCATTGTTGCTAGTCTAATGGATGTGGATCTCTATGGTTCGTCTTTCACTTGGTCAAATAGGCATAATGGTGATCATCTTATCTAGGTGAAATTAGATAGATTTCTTATTTCCTGCACTTGGGATATCATTGGGAATATTTCTCTTTTAGCTTTGGCCAGAGTAGGTTCTAATCATAGCCCTCTTCTCCTGAATTGAGTGATCGGATATTGAAAGGCTCTTATCTCTTTCGTTATGAGATAATGTGGGCCTCACATCCTAATTTTAGAGATTGTATTGTTGACTGATATTTCTAAAGCTTATGATCGGGTTTCTTGGGATTTCTTGTTTGGTGTGTTAAAGACATTTAGATTCCAAGATAAGATTCTGTGAATGATTTAGGTGTGTGGTTCTACTCCCAAATTTTTTGTTTTAATCAACGTTATCCCTAGGGGAGTTTTCGGTAGTGGTAGAGGTCTATGATAAGGAGATCCCTTGTCCCCCTATCTTTTCATTTTTTGGTGGTTGAAATGTTAAGTAAGAACGTTTCTAAAATGATCACGAATGGCTTCCTTTAGGGAATTAAAGATGCTCCCTTGTCCCCCTATCTTTTCATTTTTTGGTGGTTGAAGTGTTAGATAAGAACATTTCTAAAATGATCATGAATGACTCTCTTTAGGGAATTAAAGATGCCTCTTTGTTGACCTCCTCTCTTGAACAATTTGTGGATGATGCTATCTTCTTTGGTAAGTCTTCTATCATTGAGTCTAAAATTGAAAGAATATCTTGGATAACTATGTTGTTGTTTGTAGACAACATATCAGCTATGAAAAAGCAATTTATATTTCTTCAAAACTAAAATTTCCTTATATAGCAAAAAAATGCCTTGATCTTGAAATGTGCTTGTGCTTAATTGTTGGCTATCTATCTAGGTCTACCTCTCACATCAAAGAAAATTCAACTTCTCTTTTGGAATTATGTTCTGAAACGTATGCAGAGAAAGTTGGTTACTTGGAAAGGGAAACTTCTGAACCAAGCTAGAAAATTTCAACTTCTCAAAGCCTCCCTTTAGGGTATCTCAATTTACTTCCTCTCCTTGTTTAAAATTCCTAAGAACATAGCAAAAAAATTAGAACAAATTTAGAAAAGATTCTTTTGGACGGGGATTGAAGAGAAAAAAATGCTTGCTTTAGTTAGTTGGCATAAGGTTTGAAAACCTAAAAGCATGGTGGGTTAGGCCTCATAATTTTTTTTTGACTAATAAGGCTTTATTGGCTAAAATTAGTTGGGGGTTGATGAATAAAATTAGTTGGGGGTTGATGAAAGAAAATAAAGATTGATCTAGCATTATGAGAGCCAAATATCTGAGGGGGAGAGATGTGAATATATTCTTAACTACTACTAATATCCTAAAGGTTTATTTATTTAGAATAATATTTTTAAGTCAACAAGCCTTTCTCAGAAGGGAATTCATTGGAGAATAGAGAATGGTTTGAGAACTCAATTTTTGGAGGATTACTAGTTGGAACAACTGCCTCTAAACTCTCATTAGTTGTTTAGACAACCGTAGGTCGCTCTTACTAACCTATTTGGTCCTTTTGTGATAGGTTATATGGTAAGACAAGGCTTAATTATTCATTGGAAAAATATTCATGATTTCTTTCATGTTCAAGGAATGTTAGCTGATATTATTTTAGAATTGCAGTTTCGTCTAATTGCTTTCAGGATTTCAATTTTTTAAAGAGAAGATGTATCCTTTTGGACCCTAAACACTGGGAAATTTCACTATTACCTCTTCTTACTCCTTGTTGCTAGACCTTCCAACTATGGACAATTTTTGGAAGACAATTTGGAATTACAAATTATTACCTAAAATTATTTTTTGGTGGACTACTGCTCACAATAAAATCCTCACTCATGATAATTTACAAAAACGAGGGCTTCAACTCCCTAATAGATGTATCATGTGTCATAATGGGTAAGAGAGTGTTGATCATCTTTTCGTTCATTGTGATTTTTCTAGATATATTTGGGAAAAGATATTCATAAATTTGAGATTTCCTGGGTCATGCAAAGTTATATGGTAGGATTTGTGGATAGTTGATTCTTTCCTTGTCATCTAATTCTCAAAGAATTATGGTCTCAAGTGCCTCTCCATTTAGTGTACAGAATTTGGAAGGAAAGAAATAACCGAATCTTCAGGGATTTGTCTCAAAGTGTTAGTGATTTTTTTTTAATTATATTTCTAGAGCTCTTGTGGAGAATGTGAATTATGCTAAAATTAAGAAACCAACTACATTCCCTTCGATATATGAACTCATAATTGTTAGAGGTTGGTGAATTAACAAGGACCTTCAGGATATTGACTTTTGAAAGAAAAATCTTAGAAAAGGTATGCATTGGTGCTCACCTCTTATTGGTTGGACTAAATTGAATTTTGATGGAGCCTCTAAGGGGAATTTGGGTATGGCAAGTGTGGGGGGTGGAGGGGTGGAGGGGGATGGCAAGTCATTAGATCTAATACTGGTGATCTTATTGCGACCTATTTTGGAGGTCTAGGTGTTAAGTCAAATAATGAAGCTAAAGATGTTGCAACCTTTTAGGGAGTGAAATTGGCTCATTCTTTGGGAATTTCTAATATTTTGATTGAAGGCGATTCTAAACTTATTATTGATGCTATTAAGAAATGTTATAATCCAAGATGGAAGATTCGAAACCTCATAAATGATATTCATGGGTTAGCTAGAAAATTTGCACAATTTGATGCCATACAATCCATGTGATTGTCATCAATAACATTTACGTTTAAGTTTGCACACTAGAACTATATGTATGAATGGTTTTTGAGATATGCACAAATACTATTTGGATATCTATAATATTATGTCGAAGGTCATCCTTTCAGTTAAAGTATCACATGGATGTCACTTAAAATAGGCCTATGCAAAAATATTGTGCAAAAAAATTATCTGTGCATGTGTAATCTAATTATTGTATTCTTATTCATTTTTTAATTTAAAGAAAATATTCATTTAATTTAGTTTTAAATTACATAAACAAAGAGGTATCTAATCGCATGCCTGACCAACCATTATAATCTTGCTCTACTCTCTTCATTTTGTGAAAGTTTTATTGAGTTCTTCAAATCTTGGCCTACGAGATCATAGAGCCTCTCTTCTTCTTACGTGCTATTCATAGAGAGATTTTTGAGGATTGGTCCTGCAAAGCCGGTTAAAAATTATCTTTAATTTACCGTTAGACGAGGTAAAGGAAGTCATTGACATCGACTGCCTGGAACTTGATATCAAGAGTCGTGGTAGTTTTTGAGGTAACATCTTATTCATGTCCAATTTCTTGCAGCTTACTCATTCCATGACATGAATGGTACTGGTGGCAAAAATGTTTATCTGACCACAATTCAGAGTTGGGTTGGCTATAGTGGTAGCAATGGACTGGCACTTCCTACGGGAGACTTTACCAGTTGTTGGGGATGAGTTCAGAGGCATGGCTTCTATGGAATTACTACATGATCTAGATTAGAGTATGATGAGGCTTGCGTATAATCTCCAAACATTATGAGAAGTCGTCATCACTGATAATTTGGGAATATACAACTACAGATGTTATGGATATTTTGGATGAAATACGTACTCCTTCCATTATTTTTCAGCCCTTTGCAGAGAGAGTTTGATTTAAGCATACCCATCAAGTGACACTATTTCTTCTAGGTTTAGCTCAAAATCCTAACGACAACAAAGCCTAGAGGAAGGTTACTAACATAGTTTTTAGTAAAGAGTGTAGAAGTTTGTATATAGTATGGAAAATAATGTAGTATTTTGTAAATAGTGCAATAGTTTTAAGAGTTTTCCTTCCAAAACAAGGAACTTTAAGTTCAACATGTAATCTTGTTAAAGCTTGAATACAAGTTATTTTAATGTATTTAGACAAAATAAATGTTACTAATAGAATTAAATTTTATCTTTAGTTGATCTTATCATATTAAAATGCACAAGAGATTAATTTATATTTTAGAAACATTAAATAATATTCACTTGATTTATCCAAAGAGATTAAAATACACAGAGAAAAAATATTTTATATTAATCTCGTTTTAAATCCTTATGTAGGGATAACATAAAATATTTTGATTGTTTAGATTAAAATAAAACTACTACATGCCTCACCAATCTGACACATCATCTTCTCTAGCCAATGTCGTTGCCTCTAGCTTTGACGATCTTCATTTTCTCGCACATCTGCAAGCCATTGATGTGGTGTGCCCAACTATGCCAACTTAGCATTCGATTTATTTTAAATAGATGTATGATACAAAGGGAATTTATTATATTTTAAGACTGTTAAAACTTAAATTACAATTTACCCTCACAAAATGAATAGGTTCAAAATAGACTAAAAATAAAGGACATTCACACTCAAATAAATGACCAAGGAAGCTACATTAAGATTCTTTGTCAATTTTTGAGCAATTAGATATGAGAATTTAACATAGTGATAAAATATCATTAATGTAGGCATAGTCTCATTCCTTTTAGCCTTTATTGGGAATGAACATCCAATCAATTTCTATTCCTAAAAAATTGAGAGATGATGTGCAAATTGTACATCCCATGATCTAAGACTATTGTGCTCATATGTAAATACTATCTATTAGTTGAAAATGGTACAATAACTATTGACATCTAGAGTATGTAGCTACATTTTCATAATTTCTAATGCTTCGCTATTCAATTAGCATCTAATTCAATGGCGAATCATCAAATGGTATACATTGGTCACACACATAAATGTAATCATAGTCACAAAATGCGGGGCCAGAGGCCACCCGAACTGCCCAATGATGTGAGATTTTTGACCAATAGGCCAATGACATTGCTATCTGCCTTGACCAATGTCCATTTTTACTTTGAGCCCTATATGTCATTATTGTGGTTAAATATTTTGATCCAACAAAGCGAGATCAATAAAAGATGTGAATGAGATGACATGTATGATCTTCTTGGAATAAGATCTTATCAAAATAATTACTAAAAAATTAGTGTAATCACATAAATAAATGCACATAGAGAAAATGATGATAAGGCCAGAGGTCCCATCAATTGAGTAGTGACATGTCAACTATTTAACTAATCAGAATGGCACTGTCGTCTACCTTAACCAACGTACGTTTTTACTTCTAGCAACACTTTTTGTTGACGAGGTTAAATAGTTTGATCCGACAGAGTGAGATCAATAAAGATGGGAATTAAATGACATGTAAGATCTTTGTGCAACAATCTAAGATTTTCTCAAAACATTTACCCAAAAAGAATGTAATTCTCTACGTAACTGCATATAATTGCACAAAATGATGACGGGGCTAGAGACCCCACCAACTAAGTATTTACACATCAACTATTCAACTAGTTAGCCAATGGTGTAGCTTCCTGCCTTGACCAACATACATTTTACTTCTAGCAATACTTGCCATTGATTAGGTTAAATAGTTTGATCTGATTGAGCAGGATCAATAAAAAGATGGGAATTAAATGACATTAAGATCTTGCAATAATCTAAGATTTTCTCACAATAATTACCCAAAAAGAATGTAATTCTCCACAAATGACGATGGGGATGGAGGCCTCTCGAACTGAGTAGTGACACGTCAAATTTTTGACCAATCAACCAATTAGCAACGACATTGCTACTTGCCCTAAATAATAATGTATATTTTTGCTTCTAGCATCACTTTGTAATGCCCCTTGCCTTTTCGTTTGCGATAGATGTTGTTCTCATGATTCCTATGACAATCCTAGTACCGATGATAGTCCTTTAGTGCATGTTTTCAGTTTTGAGACACTTTGATTTCTATGCTATGGTTGATGTTTTCCTTGATATTGCTAGACACTTGATTATCATACGAACTAGATATGGATTATGTTAGATGATGCTTGATCTCTTGTACCTTGTGCATTCTTAGTTGATGGACATATTATGGTTTGATGTTACTTTCAGTTTAATATGATCATGATTTCATATTAGTGTTACTTTATGTTTAAGGTATTGTTTGATCATGATTATGATGTATGTCTAGGATTGGATGCAGTTATTTATTTGATGAGTTACTGAACGGAACAATGTGGCATTACTTGTGTCCAAGTACCCTGCCACGCTGTGACTTCCGTTCATTATGTTTATGATAACATGTATATATGTACAACCCTGTTGTTTCGATGCAGTATGCAGGTACCGGGCATCGACTCCACCTGGACTAGCAGGTCTGAGCGTGCCCTAGCCGATGGATTCGTGGAACGGAGTTAACATGGGGTTCCTGGTCTTTTGTGTCGGTTGTCTGTTTGCCTCCGTCATTGTGGTCTTGTCTTGTCTTCCAATCTTGCTTGTCAGTCAAGTTTAGTGCCACCACGAGGTTTAACAAGGTTAGAGTTGCCTGTGTTACGTCAGTGTTTTGATGCATTCGAATATAATTACTTGACTAGGAATATAATTATGTTAAATAAATATTAATGGTTTCAATAAGAATTAAATAATGTAGAAAATATAATTATTTAATACTATGTGAATTAATAAATAAATTATATTGCCTAATTTGTGAGTGTTGTAAATGTTTAAACGGTATATGGCAATGTTCATAAATTTCATTAATGCATAGATTGATATAATGTAAATTGTGTTTATTCAAATGCATGTTAATATTAGATTTATAAGATAATAATTTTGCCGTGGGTTATTGGGCTATTCTAGGGTTTTTTAAAAAAAATATATATATTTTGGGGAGGAGTTTCCAACTGGTTTCTGGTTAGGGTTTGTGCTTTAGATTTCATATCAGCACCTATAGGTTTAAAATCAGTTAGGGTTTCAATGAAGCTTTCATGTTCAGCTAGGGTTTAAGAGGGTTTATTGGCATTAGGGTTTAGAAAAAAATGGCAACAATGGCAGCGGTTTCTCCTCCTTCATCTTTAATGGATTTATCATACCAAGCTTAAGAATTAAGCGCCCTGTTGCTAAGTAGCACTTCTCCGGCTGATATTGTGAATTCGTGCCGCGCCGTGGAGTCCTTTATTCAGAGGCACAACGTAGACCAATGCCACCAATTTTTATGTGGGTTGTTTTCCTATCTTGCTTCGGAAAATCTTTGGATTCGAAGATTTCTCTCAGCACTTTGTCGGGGGCGGATGGATTGCTCAGGCATGCGATTACACAGCCAGTGCACTTGTGAATCTTTTATCCGGTGCGTTGTTTTGTTCGATGCTTGCAGCTGATGAGCAGAATTTGGTGCGCTATGTTTTTCCAGCCGAGTGTCTCCTCGCCTGGGTTCGCTCAATTCTAAGATTAGACCGGGGTTTGTATGTGCTTACTACAATTTTTCTTTTATGTTTTCTATCCTTAATCTTTGTTTTCCTTGTTTAAAGTTGTTTTCATCGTGGGTAGTGGCCTGGTAAGCTGCATGTTACACATGTACTTCATTAGGTCTAATATTTTGAAGTGTTGATAATGGTGGGGGCACATAGTGATTCACCTTAACATATGGAAATACTAAATATATGCTTCACCATGCATATATAGAACATGTTGGTAAGATCTATTGAATTTATATTATTCAGTGCAGAAAGTTGGCAAGCAATCATCCAACATGGTTTCAGGCCCTCATGAACATGTCTCCCAAATTTCATCTTTCTAAAGTCTCTCTGTATCACCTTGATCATAAAGAACAAAATCAAAGGAGGCCACAGCATAGTCTTGAGCAAACCCCAAAGTATAATAACACAATCATTATCGTCATAACTCATTACACAGTCATTTCCATGTGATTCTAATGCTTACATTTTTGATGATTAACTTAAGGTGGTAATTACCCCTTGGTGATTCCCCGATAGCGATTCCCAGATTATGGGGATAATGTGAAGACTGCTTAATTTTGCTGATAGACTGCTTAAATTCACTGATTTATTCACTCAGTGACTGGTAATTGTTAAGAGTTTTTATGTAGTTGCTCAGTCCTGCTTTTCTCAGCAGAGGCACACTTCAGCAGCAGATACAGACCTGTGTGCAGTAGAGAGATCAGCATGCAGATGGTGCATGGGATCGTCCTTTTTCAAAGTTTCGGTTGGAGAAATGGGCCCTTTCGCTGCCTGTTTTGCACCCTAGCCATGGCAGGGTAAATCCAGAGAAGGTTAATTCTAGGCCTTATTTGCATCTTGCGAATCTTTACCTGCAGGCTTTTGTGTCTGTAGCTGATTTTGATTCACCTGCACTGCCTTTTGGTGCATCTCCTTCACCATATTTTCACCATCGTCTCACAGAGGCTGTAAAGATATTGGTGAATTATGTCAATAGCAATTCACAATCACCACAAGATGAATTAAATTCCTTCCAAAGAGACCTCAAAAGTAGACTTTCTTTATGGAGTGATATTCGGACTTCCAGATCATTCACTTCATCCTCAGGGGCTGTAGTTGTACTTAGTCCCGGGTCTCTATTTTGCAACGACCTTTGTATCGATCTATGTTAAGAGCTATCCTTTATTGGCTGAGAATAAAATGTTAAGAGATCCAGTCAGAGGTTTGTCTCCTTTATCAGAGTAGGGCAGACGGAAATCAAAACAATCACCTTCTGAGGATTCGATCCGTAGCCATGGAGGAAATCGTCCTTGAATAGAGCAGGTACGTGCATTACTTCTTTGTCTTTCTAGCACAAAAACTAAAATCTATTTGCTACCATTTCATTACGTCCATAAAGGAAAGCTGAAACCCATTGCACTCGCCTACTTCCCACTGGCACCTTGTGCATTGCTTCCTGCTCCATGCTGTCCCATGTTGTTTTGCGTAAACATCTGGTGCTGCATTATTTGACAAATAAGTGCCTTGACCTTAGAACTTTATGAATCTCATAGAAACTTAATGCTTAGATTTGCGGTATTCCCTGTTGAGTCGGTGAAAGGCAATTGTTGTTAGGGTTACAGTGTGATTGTAGTATGGGCAGCCCCCATCCGGTAAACTACAGGGCTGCATGCATCTAGACCGCATGTAAAGCCTGCAATGTTAGGATATATTCCATGTGCTTTGTTAGTTCAAATATTTTGAGAGCATCCTTGCTAAAAACCAACATAGTTGTAACAGACTTTAACATACCAACTCTAGACCAAAACAACTTAAATACACTTTTAGATATTAGATGCAATCTAGTATATGTGGAGAAGTCATGTTGCTAGATGGAAGGACCTGGCATTTACATGGCATCCATTTCTAGTTCTTGGAAATTCATGACACTAAGCATGTGCTTATTATTTAAACCTTTTGCCACAGCACATCATGTTTGGAAGCATTAAACTATGTATCACATAAGAGCCCTATATGAAATTGGACTATCTCTCATAGCTGCGACCTCTGCCAGCTAAAAAGGAAATTATGGTTAATCTGATCCCTGGCTTGTCAGTATTTCTTTTTATTGCACTGTCCTCTTGCCTTTTTGGATAGTTTGATTATGGAAGGATTACACCAGATCTCTCATTCATTGCAGGCCACGATTTGGCTATCTAAATTGTAGGCCTTACCTCACAACATCATTAGTTTAGCTGCAGTTGTCAAAAGGAAAATTGATTATTGCAAATTATTTTAATGACTCCTTAGATGTAGGGAATGAAGGCATATTCCTTTAGAAGATAATTTGTAGTTTGAAGGTAGATATTAGAGAAGGTATATATTGGAGTTGGTAAACTGAGTAATATTAAATTATAGTTGTAAATTAATTCGAAGTTGATAAACCCCTTGTTAGGAACCCTCCGCAAGAGTTGAATTAGACCTCTTGGAAACTAGTTAATTTAATTGATTTATATCAATGGCATTGATGGCCCTTTTGTTAGGTTATGACGAGGGTGTCTTGTAGAGCAATTAAATTAGTTCCTTTAATAATTATTTGCGTATGGTTAATTCAACATAAAGGTGTAGTTAATAGTTCTTGTTGCTATTTAATGTCATTGTAAGATCCAATCGTAACAAGATTACAACCATGTGTTCATATTAAACGGTCTTCCTTGTTTATTAGGGTAGAGTAATGTTTACATTAATCTTGGATGGGATTTAAATGGCAAGTAGTTATTTAATCAATTTACACTATTGATATTATCGTTTTCCAATTGATAAGTAGTTATAATTCTATCATCGTATTTAATTGATCTACGACAATATTAAGGAATCTTAATGTAATTTTGGTTTTGGTTCCTTCTTGTTTTACAAGGTTAAAATCGTTAATGCTCTATGTTATATAAATATACTATTATTATGTTAAAGTCTCCCTTGTAAATAAGTATAGAATTTTGTATCGTTATTATTATTTTATTAATATTAGTATGATTTATCTCTCATACGGCATTTCCATTTCAAATTGGTTTTGGTCGAACGTTAATTGGATTAATCCGCCAGTGAATCTGTTTTGTGATCCTTGTAAAAGTTATTAATCAAGTTGATATTAAGAACTTCTATGATAATGGGAGTATGTGATCTCAGTTGCATCAAGAAAACAAGATTGGTCAAATGTTTGATCATTGGTTTTAATGAGACTCCTTGTGCAAGTTATTAAAGTGTTTTAGTCCCAGAGGCCTAGGTTGTAATTTTGTGTTCATGCGCATGGTATCTTATGAATGCATATTGGGGTAATGATTAAGTCCTTCATGAATGTTGCAATCATTATTTGTCTAAGTTTGTTGAACTATTGTGATGGTCAAGACAATGGGGTCATACTGTCATCGGTATAGAATAAATCTCCCAAGTATTACTCCGTTTGGAAACCTTGAATTATGTATTGGGACTTTGTCGTATGGTTATGCCATAATTGCAAGAAGGTTAATGCCTTGCAATGTGTTTACCTAGACCTATTGTTTTGTCTTGAATCCATGCTGTCGAGCTCTTCTTGTAAGTTGTGGTCCCCTATTGTGTTGAGCTTGTTTTAATTCCTTGTTGGTCTATGCAAAGGATTGAATTGCTGGGAGCAAGAGGACCCATGCCTTGCTCGAGTGATTCATTGTATTGTAATTGGTTGCAAGATGGTTGATGCCTTGCACCGTTATGCATATTTTCTGTTATGAAGACAGTTGTCATGTGTTGCCTCTAGAAGTAATGTTGTGTTGTTGTGAGATTGGCTAGTGATGTTGGAGTCTTGTGATGTTCTTAATCCATTGTCTGCCTGACCGTTGTTCTTGTGGGGCCCTCATGTTAACTCCTAGCTCGGGGGGTGGACCTCAGGGTTCCACATGGTTGGGTGGAAAGAGCTAGATCCATTGGTTTTCTCCCTTGCTGTTTGTCTGTGAGCGAGGAGGATTCACCTTGTGTGCCAGACATCAGACCTTGTACCTGTTTTGAAGACCGTTCCTGTGCTCATGCATTAGTCTTATGTATTTATTGTATCTCATTGTTTATATTCAGTTGTAATCAGGATGTCGATAATGTAAATATCATGTTGATGTACTCAATTGTATAAACTTGGTAAAAGTGCATGTATTCTTATCCAAATTGTTTATCTAGTTATGGCATGGAGTGTAGATGTACTTGACTAATCATTATTGTTATAGAGTTGTATGAATTGTCGATGTTAGTTAGCAATGCATGTAATGATGTTGTTTATTGTTAAGTAGTGCATCCTTGACGCCTTGGGAGACAAGTTGTTAACTATTGATGTGTTTGATCTGCTAAACCTCACTTGTTGTCCTATTTATAAGAGAAAATATTTCCGCTTTGCTTGCTGATAAGTGTTGTCTATCAAGGTGTTCATGGACAGGGTACAGCTAATCTATTCTGCTTCATTGGAAGTTATTTGTATCTATTTTAGCAATATAATGGTTATGGCTTCTGTAGTTTTATTTCCTATTATTAATGCAGTTATGTAGCCCTAGAGTGGTTAGAAGAGTAATTTCATGCAATGTGTTATGTCTGGTTTCTACTTTTCACTATCTTGCTTTCAAAAAAAAAAATTAGTTCTGTAACTTTTGCACTTTTAGTCTAGCACTCTGGGGTTACATGACGGGGCATTACACACTTTCCATTAATGAGGTTAAATAGTTTGATCTGATGGAGACATATAAGTAAAAGATGTGAATTAAATGATAATTAAAATCTTCTCGAAACAGTCATAAAACAATGGCATTGACCAATGACATGTCAACTTTTCAACCAATGATGATGTTTTCCTGACCATGGTTAAATGACATCTAAGATATGAATTAAAGGACATTTAAGATCTTCTCAAAATGTAATCACATGTGATAAATAAATGCATACAATGTCATATGTTGCATATAAGAATTACTTATTTACTTTCAAGTAGCATAGTAAGTAAAATTGCATGTATCACATTAATTGAATATCATTACGAGTAGACAAGTGACAATTTTTAAGTCTCATAAGTACTTGTCTATTTTGACACTCAAGTGAACCTCGATGAATACTCAATAGATATAAATGCATAAAGCCCATTTAATTTTATATTTACCTCGCAGTAGCCTGCAAGACACTAATTTACCATTCCAATCTATAGCATTCTTGTAAGAAGAGACTCAAAAATTAGTTTGAATAGCCTCAAAATTTTAAAACTTGAAGTATTCTTGTAGCAGTCAAGAGAAGAAATAGTTGGAAGAAGTAATGATGTTTATCACTGAAGTTAAGCAAAGAAGGTAATTCAATTTGTGTTTGAATTTTTCATAAAAAAGTCAAGTTTGATAATTATTTTTAATGAATCTAAAATGTCTTATTATTTATAATAGTTTAATTGGACTACCTTTCTAGGGCTATGTAGAATGCTATTTATTGCCAGTGATGAGAATGAAGATTTACAATCCTTTCTCGACTGTGATATATTATGTTGAGAGTTAGCAGTTTTGACTTTTACCAAAAAGTCATACTTGCTACACCCTTGATCCTATAGTGTGTATATGGTTGAGTAGTCGACTTGTGGCTACCTTAACTCTTATTTAAGTTATATAATCATTATTATAGTCTTATATAGGTAGTTAGGTCGGCCTAGGTGGCATCCATGGCATAAGTATGGTATATATAAGAGGTAGAGGTTAGTTATTATCATCATACTGAGTATTGTGTTCTCATTGAAGACTATTGGAGGTATTCCCTCGAAGTGGATTAGGAGGTTGCCCCCTCGAAGTGGCATATTATTATCAAGCATTTACAACATATTTACTATTATATTCAACTATTGTGCAAGTTGTTTCATTACAAGTAGTATCAGAGCATGATCTTGGCATTGTGAAGGAAAAAACTAGGCAATTTTTTTTCCGATTTGGAGGTCATTTTCAGAAGATTAAAATCAATGTGTGGATGTGGTGGTATAATGTGAGAGACATTGATAGTCAGAAAGAGTTGATAAATTTAATCCTCCTTTTTCTGATCTCATTGTTATCCTCACCTAGTGTTGGTGTTGTATGTATGCTTCAAAAATTCAATGGGATGCTAATTCATGACATTGTGGGTGGCAATGTTCTTGAATATGTCATGGAAAGGTTCCTTGTCAACCAACTCATTTTGGATTATAGTGAAGAATTTGTTAGACATCACATAATTCACAAATAAGAAAGATTTTGTAGGATAAGGGCAATGAAGAACTATTTTTGAAGGATGTTCAGAAACTTTTGCATGTTTTAAAATGATGCCTAGGGCTTGTTTTGGTTATTTTTCCTATAACATGTTTTGAAGGGCAAGGATAAACTATTCTAAGTTTCAAATCTGCCTATAACAGTGAAGCTTGTTTCTGATATTTTACTATAAATATAAATAACAAGTTGAGGGTTATTGCTAGTATTTCTATTGTACCTTCTTTCTGATAGTTAATAATATATATGTATTTTATTGTTATCCTTGAAAATAATATAGTTTAGTTTTTATAATATTTTTGACTTCAAATTATTCAACAATTTTGCGACAAATGTAAATGCCCATTTGATGTTCTTTTATTGTTTTGTTTAAAATCACAAATAAATTTCAAGTTTTATAATACTAACTCTATTCCAAAAATATCTTAAATACATGTCCAATATATATTTGTAATATGTAGAGACTACAATCCAAAGATAATTGTTATAAATTTAACTTTAGTCTTTGTAACCTTCTCAAAATGCCCTATCCAGAATAAAAAATTAGCTTCAAAACTTGGGAAGGATGACAAATTTAGTTAATTGGTGAGGTAATGTATGAGACTCTTCTTCAGGTTAGTGATAACCCTTGTCTTCTATGTATTTTATCCTGCTATGTAATATCTTTACTATATCTACATTTAATTGGGTTTCTTGCCAACCTAGCACAAGTGTCCAAATGATTGAAGTGTACTACTTCAAGCCAATCCACCAAATACCCTTCTCCTTCATACCCCTTATATATTTTCTTTCCCCTGTAATAGCTAGCTAAAAATTTGTATAAAATAAGGACTCTTTTCTTTTCAATTTAGGTGTGAGCTCATCCCATCGATTGTTACAATGGTCTCTACTATTTATAGTATGCAATAACATTCTTTCAACCACCTCAACCACTTTATCCTTGGTATCCTACATCATCTCCATGGTTTCTATATTAGTTGTAAATCTATATAGATTATGTAACACTCTCCTCACCTACATATGTTCCCCTCTTATCATAATTTCTGCATCTTCTCTCCATGTTGTCATACTTCTTCTTTTCCAACCCTCTTTCTATTTGTCCTTGGACAAAAGAGAAAAATATTCTTAGCTGAACATGTCCTATGTACAGATTGGGATTTCAATCTTTATCATTAGATAAAATAAAATAATGCAAATAACTTGCATAACAAATTATTTTCTATCTCAACTTTAGTTCCTAAATAAGATTCATAGAATGTTATAGGTGTATCTAGGTTTTCTAATGATCCTTTAATCACCCTTTTTACCTTTATCTTGTGAAACTATTCTTGTAGCCATAATGCATGCACTCTCATAAAGGGATTATACTATAGAATTTTAGAGAAAAGCATTCAAATTAACTGAGTTTTATCCCTCAAAACCCTATTTTCCTCATTCAATGTTTCATAATTGAATTTCTCCTTTCGTAATTGCTATATTTTTTTCTTTTGATTGGTGTATGTAATGAACCAATAATGTTTTCATTTCTCCAATTTTCTCTCATATTCCTTTACAAGACGTATTTCTTTATCCTTTACCTGCATTATAGTAACTTCTAATTCTGTAACTTTATTTTTAAGTGTCCTTATCTCGTCTTCTTATTTCCTGATCAACCGGGCCTGCTTTGACTCTATCAAACTTGTAGTAGATTCATTGACCCCTACTACATGCCCATCCTCTTCAATATATTTAGCAATAAGATCAACAAGTTCTTCTCCTTATTCTACCATAACTATCTTTATAGATAGGCATCACTGACTCAGGTTCTCCTAGAACAGAGTTTTCTACTACGTGCATTTTGATTATAGGGTTCGCTATCACAAAAATTTTAGCTACAAGTATTCTTCTCTTTCGTTTAGTGCTCCATGATAACTTTTCCTCCAAAATCTCCACCTCAGAATTAGATTTTCTTTCTCTAATCTTGTAGTTTGTTTATTGGCCATGGTTACTAAATCCTTAAGTTTCATAGATGACCTTACATTCAATTTTGGAGTAGGGGTTTTTGGATGTGCTTCATCCTCATATTTAAATTCTTTTGTCCAAATATGTTGCCTCCTTCAATTTCTACTATCCCCTATTGGAGTTGTAGAGGCCCTACTTTATCTCCTAGAGCCATATCTGTAAGAGGTATATTATTTATTTTGATACGTGCATCATCGATAGGGGTGCAATTGTCTTCTCCTACATCTTATTATTGTGTGACAAGTGTTGCAACAAACACTTCCCAAGCTAATTGGGGTTGTCTTCATTTCAAGGCCTCTATTACCAACAACTTAATTAACCCATGAGAGGCCAGGTATTTGAGTTTTCTATTTTACATTTCTAGAGACATCTTTCTCAAGGATTTGAATAAAAAATAAGCAACATTCATGATTCTTTGATGTCTCAAATACACCATTAAATGAAGATGGGAACTATAGATAAATGAATACCTTCACTCGTAAGTCGCATACTGAATGAGATCGTACACCACTTCCAACCATAGATATGGCAGTAAGGTTCGTAAGATGCCTTGACTAGGCACCGTTTGGGTTTGCTCTCCCGACTTCAAAAACTCCTTACGAATTATTGCTAAATCTGATCTAGCAATGGGAAAATACTGCTCCCCAATGTTAGGAGACCCTATAGCAGCTATGAGAAACCCCACATCAAAAGGAAAACCAATGCGCCTCATTACAATTTTATCCTCCTGGTACCCCATGCTAAAATCTAGGGCAACTTGGTCGTCAAATCCCTACGATCACTTGGAAAATGTTGTCCAACCTACCATCTTAAAAATATTGTAAATCTATGGATTTTCCTTCAATTGGTTAACACCTTTCAGCTCTCTTTGATTATATCCACCGCCCATTATGTTCAAAATTCAAGACCTTGCCCTCTGCAACACTACCTGTGAAATGTGTTTCCACACCCTACCACTATTATTGTTTGATATGAGACACATCATAAATAAAAATAATAAAATGTAGCATGTGTAAGGCATTATGTTGGGATCAAACAACAACTATTAGGGCAACTTAATAACCTAATAGAATGGGTTATAAGTACATGGTACTTTTCCCACAAGTTAAAGAATTCAACTAACTTTTATGAAGTTTTGTTGTAAATTCAAATTTCAATTATTGTACAAACTACTATAAAGTAAATACAAGGAGGCTTAACCAAACTTGTCGTGAAGGGGTTATTTTTTTGTCTAACTCTTATTTTGATTGGTGTGTAGGTTGAATTAAAACCTGGACATTATATTTTGGCATCTATTTCATAATAATGAAGAATCTTACCTCATTATCACATCATACACATGTTGAATGTTGAGTGTACCACCTCATTTAATATTGCATTACATATGATTTGTTTTTATAATCTCTTCATAATTTTGTGCCACCTTCTTCCCAATTTTTGAGAGTTATGACAATCTGTCATCGCTAATGACAGTTATGACATAAGTCTCATTCATTGTGTTCATCTCAAGGTTTTAAAGCCTCCTAAATGGACCTTAAGTGCTCCATTATATGTGACAAATTAGGGGGCAAGATGGACTCTTAGAAATACAAGTAGATGTTCTTTTAAGTGCAAAAATGAGAGGCATAGAAATTAGGCAAGTGTGATACTGTGAAATTATCTCATGTTTTTTCTTTTAACTGTGATGCAATAGAGAATACTAATCATGTTATAGATGGGCTAGAGTTCTTATTAGAATGTCTAAGGGTACTATAGTATTCAGAGGTGGTCTCTGTATTTCTCTCTAATGCAAGGGACCTTCTTCAAGATTTTGATTTTCTCAAAATGCTAGCTTTTAGGTATGTACAAGATTATCTAATTTTTGAAGAAAGGTTCTATAATGCTATTACTAGATATGATTTGTTTCAAGGAGCAACTCTTGTTGGGAGATTGTTTTCTTTGAAACAAATTATGAATGACAATGTCATCACTTGTATTTACAATGCAGTCAAAATAAACCTTCAAAATGACTATGTGCTCATCTTCGAAACTGTTGTGAGTTCACACAAGAGAAATTAGAAATAATTACGCAAGACAAGTGTCAAGGGTTTTCAATGTCATTCATTTCCTTCTCGGTTCGTGCTTTGCATCCTTCTCCTCAATGCTCTCTTGTAATAGAATCTATGCATCCCCAACCTCTAGATGCTAGTGGTGCAAGTTCATCTGCTAATGCCTAAAATATCGAATATCATATATATTTTTAGGTTTTTAGATATTTGGGTTGTTCATTGTAATATATTTATATATTTTTGATACTTTGGTTATACTCTAGTTGGGAGATATGTCGTTGTTATATGATGATACTATGTATTTCTGGTATTTATCAGACTTTTTAATATAATTATGGGTGTTTACAACTTTTATTAAAAAATGCATTAAGCCTATTTCTGTATAAATTATTATTCAATGTTGTAAGCGCAATTATTCTAAGAAATGAAGACATACAAAATTATTCACACTAATTGATTATATTGACTCTATTTTCAAAGGAAGGAGTTGGAAGTTATTACAAATAAATACATATTTTAGATTTTAGAGAAATTGTTCATAACTTAGTTTATTAATCAAATTCAACAATTTGTCAAATATTTGGTTTTTTTGTGTTTTACATTGGTTGTGAACCATCTTCCTCTTCTTTGTTCTATGTTTCAATCAACTCATCTAAAACCTTTTTTTTGAATTACCTGGTTGGTCCCCTTCTGACTGAGATAAAATATTTGTCACACCTCTTCTTTCACAAATGGACTTTCAAATCACAATAGCTCTGTCAACGAGAAATGTTTGAACATTGTATTTAGTCATATATAGTCTCAAATAATTCTCTAATTTTTTTAAAGTTTGTTTCATAACTTTGACTTAAAAAATGATAAGGCACTAAAATTTATTTCATCCTCCACTAATCCTAGAATCATTGTTTGGCACAGATCTACAAGTTTGAAATATTCGAAAATATAATACCATATAATTTTGTTCAAACTTAATGTTTTCCATAACCCAATTATTGAACCATCTTCAAAAGAACAATTAAAGAATTTAAATTGTTTAATCATTATTGATGCAAGCTTGGTAGATTGTTCTGCCAACTTTGTCTTATCCATTATTCTTTCCATTTGTACTCCATTTATTTCTAATGTTCTACTAAAATGATTGGCTAAGTACCTCACTTTGCCCTAAAAATCTTGTGGTGAACTAAAAAAGACATGCTAATGGTGTTCCAATATTGAGGATAAACTATTGCCATTGCTTCTAGAAGTTCGTCTTGAGGAAAGCGATCTTTGATCTTAGAAGATAGATTTCTTGCAATTTCCTATAATGTATCATTTACAAAAGACATAAGATCTTTAAAATCCTTCCTTCTAACACTTTTTTGTGTGACCCTAGCACTCCTTTCAACTTTACTAAAGTAGCGATTCTATCACATATCCACACAGTGATGCACATAAATCACCTATATCATTATACTCTAGAAAGTTATCTGGGTGTTCAATGTCTATCATTACTTGCCAGCTTACAAACTTTAGGCCCATAAATGCTTTAGATTCATTGATATATAGATTGTACAAAGTAAGACATACCATTTTCTACAGCTTTGAGTATTCTGCAATGTAAATTATTAATTCGTGCCTTCTTTGATAGAACATTCATTTCTTCCAACAAGGGATGAATCCCAGATAGAATCAATAGTGTCTCAACATCAGTGAATAGTGCCAACATATTTATTTGATCTGAGCAATTTTCATAGAATAGACCCAGCAATGACCGATACTCTTGGAATAATCTATTTTCTGATCCATGTAACGATATCCACCTAATATCCACATCCTTAAGTAGCTTGTTACCTGGAGTAAGTCCTTCAACAAATCTTTAATACTCAAAATCTTTTTAGACGTCTATAAAAATATGTATACACCTCGCACACAAGATCTTAAACTTTCAAAACATATTGAAAATGAGTCACAATTTTGAAATCCAAATTCATTGTGGGCCATTCAGTGAATGATAGTCATGTACAGTGAACATGATGTTTGAAAATTATTAATAAGCCCATTTATGTGACCTTGCATGAGTGGTGCCCTGTCTGTACCAACATAGACCAGCTTCCTTGTGATCACCAAATCACCCAAACATCCAATATCCATCAAACTATTTTTAAAGATTTCTATAAGGTTAGTGGAGGTAGAATTTTCTTTTATTTTATGAACTACAAGTAGATGACGCTGACAAATATGATTGCCTATAATATAAACGTGCATGCACATCCAATAAGTATTGTCAATGGTAATCACCTCGTTTAGAGACAAGGCAAAGAAAATCACTTGATTCAATTTCTCTTGTATATCCTACTTCTCCACCATAGCCAGACACTAAACCCATTCCTAACCACTATTGACAAACTAATGGGAGACTGGGAAGCTGGTCACTCCAATAAATTGCATTAAATTCCTATACTCTAGAAAGTATGTCAACGACTAACATTTATTTACTAGATGGAATATAATTGTGAGTTGAATAATTTTGGACAAATGACTTACTTTCATCACCTTTCCAAATAGAGTAGACATGGAACATCCAACAACGGTAGTCATGCCTATGATTGCATATATTCTTCGTACTCAACTGCATTCATAGCATGAGTGCATTCATCTTTCATTTTCTAGAACATCACTGACTTCAACTCTCCATTTACATTTACCTTTTTGTAAACTTTACCTACATGCTTCTCAATAGTGTCTAAATTCAGTTGCAACTTCTTGTCTTTCTTTAATTTCCAGCTACAAATCTTACGATGACATAGTTTTGGGACTCCCTCTCCATCTTCATTATCTATAGGTTCTATTGAATGGATACTTAGAAACCCATTCAAGCTAAAAATTTATTAACATGTTCCACTGACGTGCTTTACATTTCTTTGAAAAGCTTTTAGACTTAGGTTCTTCACCACCAGTAAGCATGGACATTTCCTCCCTATTTGAACCCATTGTTCACGCTTTCACTACTATATTGAACCACATCATATTCACACCTACTTCCTTCAATATTCTCAGTGCACACCTCATCATTCTCAAGCTTGTTCCAATAGAATTTGTGAATGTCACGTGCATTTTCTTCATAATTTATTCTTGATGGACCATCACCCACTACAAAATCTCATTATTGTTGATTAAAATAGGAATTTATGGTAGTCATCCTTCTCTTTGATAGGGCTCCACTTAGTCTTCAATTTTCCATGTATTTAAGGATGACATCTTCCTCTAATAGTGTTAGTCTTGAAGTTGTAAATTTAAAATATGTAAGTCATGCATATGCAAATCACTACTCACTAGAATAAAGAAAATTGAACTAGTTACAATGAAAGAGAAGAAGATGACACATGTATGAGATAATATAGAAAATTAGGGAGGTCATTAAAGATGAACAATATTTTAATATTTAAATTGTTATGTGGGAATTCAAATCAATAATTTAATCATTTAGGTTAAAATAAAAGAACTGCAAGTACTACCTATTTCCACCTCATTGTTTTTGGCCAACGGTGCAACCTTCTGCTCTGACCATCTTCGTTTTATGTTTGGAGCCCCACGAGCTATTGATACATTTTGATCACATAGTCTAGAATGAATAAAATATGTGACTTTGTTTTAATACTGCAAGCTCATAAAATTATGCATGACCAAGATAAATAAATCATTTCAAGTGGGCCCCAACAATGCATTCAATATTTGAAATCTCCCAAATAATCAAAATTTAGTAGAATAGTAATACAAAAAATATAATAAAGAACATATGCTTAAATAAAATAATAATAGTGTGAGAAAAAACACCGCTATGACCTATACACCTCTAGCAAATTCTGAAATATCTTCATTCTATTTTAACCATGTAGATCTTAAAATGCATAGGGAACTAATTTACATTCATGGATGATTAAATTACTAATTATTAATTAAATTTAATCATTTAGTTTAATATAGAATTACTGCGGGACCCAACAACTAACATGCCACATTTTTCTAGTGAATGGCGTTACCTCACACTTTGACCATCTTCATTTTGTTGGTTAAAAGATCAATCTCTAATCCAATTGTTAATAATCAAAGCTCCATTCAAGCTATGATACCAATTGGTGAGATACAAGGCTTACATTACTACAATATGAAAATCTAAAAATTGTATGCGAATATGAAATTAAGTTACCTTAATATGAAATTACCATGTGGAGATTCAACCTCTTTATGATGCTTAAATTGTTAGAGTGAATAATTTATCAATTCACTATAGCTTAAGTGTACTTAGGTTGATGAGATTAGATAACATCTTGTCTAACTAAATGTGCAACCTTTTAGACCTTAGAGGTTACCTAGTTGTTTGGTAAACCTCATGTGCATACCTTTTGAGGTTGGAAGTTTCTATCTCACCTCAAACAACACTTTGGTAGTCACCCAACACTTGTCACCAAGGTTGATGACTTGGTAAAAAGGTTGTTGGTTTGCACATTCCAAGTAGGGCTTAAATTTGACAGTCAACCTTGATTGTCAAGCAATTTTTTTATGACAGTTATCTATTCAATAGTACCTTTAAAATATTATGACATGCTTTAGTATAAGTAAATTATATTAAAACCATCCACATATATATATCATAATCCTATATAAATTTTGATAGTTTGTCCAAAATCTCTCCTTTTATATGATACGGTCTTTTCAAAATTTCAGTTGTATTTTACAGTTAAAATATCTAAATACAACTATACAATTGTCAAATTTAAGCCCAGATTCCAAGTGTTCCAAAGGTTGACATCTATAAGACACTTGTCTACATACATGTGCCACATCATGGAACACTTGTCAATCCACACGAAAGGTGGATTGCCTCATCAATACCTATATAATAAGACATTTCTATGTAATTTACTAAGTGAGGTTAATATATATTTATGCTCTTATAGGTTTATCAATATCATTGATTTCTATGTCGTGCAATCCTCTGTGCTTTGTATTTTGTCCTCTTGATTCCGACCTCCATAGCACAAGTCCTATGCAAATGCCCTGTACCATGTAAACTGACCCATTCAGTGCCCAAATCAGCCCACTCGGCTAGAAAATTGGCCACATACTCCACAATCCAGTTTTGCAGGCCCTTTGACTTGGTCATTGGTCTAGTTGGCCCTCAAATCCGGTCTTTTCTCCACATAACGGCTTCTTGGTGAAGTTACATAGCAGAAGAGTCAACATCAAAAAGATTCAGAAAATGTCTTAAGGCTGCGGCTCTTAATCCTTTAGGCTGCTGGCCTTGTGAACGTCATTAAAATTTGATTCATTCATTCATTCATCCACAAGTACCATTAAAACCTGCCTTTTGGCCAAGTTAGCGCCCGGTCTTCTCATCATGATAAATATTTGTGGTTAAAGGTTTTGTTATCATTTGTTGCTAACCCTGATTTTCTCACTATTTTACATTCCTTAAAGTTAACACTAAATGGTATCAGAGCTCAGGGAGGTTCGATTACAAGTCTAAATGATTGTATCTCATTTGTATAAACAAAATTAAAAGTTTTTTTGGTGCTCTCTGTTTTTTTTTTTCCTCTGTTTGAATTCCTTCGCAGAGGTATCTGGAGCGAAAGGCAATTGGCAGCAAGGAAAGTTTGTGTGCGGCTCAAAAGGGTGAAGCTCCTGGCCTATTGAATCAGGCCTGTAACCTCTCTAGGGTTGCGTCCCCTGTTAGGGGTTTGAATCTGCTACCCCTGTTCAGGAAAACCCCACTCCACGCCGCCAGTCTGACCCTCTATTTTGGGGAGATTTGAACAACCAGTGTGCAAGCAGAATAACCTACATGCCTCGCCATTGTAAGTTTGGGCCTTATGCCCTTAAAATTGCCCTTTATTTTTTTTCATTGCAATAGCATTTCAATATTTTTTTTTTTTGTTTTTAATAAAGATTTAAAATTATGTTTATTAAACTACATTAAAGAAATTTAAAATTATGCTTTAAGGGGGGTAAATTAAATTGTGGGTTCATGTTTTTTAATTTTTCTCCTCATTGTAAAGTTTTATTTTGTCCACATATATATTTTTGGCAAATAAAACTAACACACATTTAAATTAGTGTGTTTTTAGGTAAAAGTAAATTCGCGACTCCTTGAGTGCCAAAAATTCTTTGTACACCACTTTGGGATCAAGCACACTATTCTTATAAAGTGTCATTTCCGACCCAAAATTGGATTCACTTTTGCTCATGTATTCATTGTAAAGTGCCAAATCAGGGGGTAAAATCTCATAGTTTCAGGGGGGTTGTCTTCTTCTACTTTCTTGCAATGGCTAATCTATTAACTCCATTTAATTACCATTCATGGAAACATACAATGGATTTACAACTTAGGCAAAAAAGATTACATAGAGTAGCTACAAGATTGGAACTTGAACCTACCGCGACTTATGAAAAGAGGAAGTGGTTTAATAGACTTGATGAAGCCTATGGTACTATTTGTATGGCCATTTCTCTAGACCTATTATTTCATGTAAATGATGCTAAAACGCCTAATGAAGTCTTAAAAGTATTAGAAACATTGTTTGGCAAGCAAGATATAATGAGGGGTCATCATTTGGAAAATGAATTAATAAGTCTCAATCCTAGAGATTTTGCGACAATTCAAGATTTCTTCACCAAGTTAAACTCATTAAGATCCCAATTGAAGATATGTAAAATTGACAAAGAAGATGATCAATTGATCCTAAGTGTCTTATCAAAGTTAGGCTTATATTATTCAGTGTTTGTTTCTACTTTTTATGCCACACAACGCTCATTAGGTAGGCACTTCACTATGCCTTCACTGTTGAGTTTGTTGTTTCTCTAACACAAGATCAAGATAAATTAATTCAAATGGGCACACTAAAGTCTTCATCAACTCACATCTCGTTGCTAGTGGTGAAAAGGATTCAACTTCTAAAATAAAAAAAGCAAACAAGGACGTACCTAAGGGATCAAAATCAAAACCTCAAATTGAAGCAAATACACCATCCAAAGGGAAAAAGTCTAAGGAAAGGCCCACTTGTAGTTATTGTAACAAACTTGGGCATGAAGAGCACTGTCGTTTTGAAAAGGAAAGAGATAACCTCAAACTCTGAATAGATGAGTTAGAACTTCTTACTAAGAAGAATCAAATCAACTCCTCAAATAGCTCTTCCTCTACATCATCTTCAAATGTGAATAAGAACAAAGGAAAGGCATTGATTGCCTCTACTAATATTGCATCACCTAAGTGGCTTCTAGATTTAGGGGCTTCCCATCACATGACAAATTCAAAAGATATGTTTTCCACTAGTGAACCAGGTTCACATCCACCTATTCTCATGGGAAATAACACCTACATGACAACATTTGGAAAGAACACTATAGAAATTGGTGAAGGCACAATCAATGATGTTTTGTATGTACCTTCTTTATCCAATAATATCCTTTCCATTTATTAAATCACTCATGGGATAGGGAAAACAATTGAGTTCATGCCTAATTTAGTGATCATTAGGGAGTTGTAAAGACATTGTTGCAATAGGAAAAGCAGATCATGGGTCCTGCTTATACTCTTTCTATTGCTTTGGTTCTTCACATATTGAAGACTTGCATGATGATCTTCATGCATTACACTTGGATAAGAAGATTCAATATGGATATTTGAATCTTGGAGTTGTTTCCTCCACATTAGTTCTTCCTGAGACTACATCTCCTTGTGAACCTACATCTTTGGTTCCCACAAACTTCGATCAACAGGCTACTTCCACCAGTCTTCCAACACCAATTTTTTGGGATGAGTACTTGACAGACATTGCATGTTTGTGTGATGATTCTCACTATGCATATTTGGTCGACACTTTGATGACAACCATCTAGATGCTATTGTGCATCCATCTTCCTCCTTGGCATCAGTTCTTATGGAGCAGGTTTCAGAGAATTTTAATACTATCATAGAGGCCCATCATCACTTTGTGAAGGCTTTATACTTTGGATTTTGTGCAAAATCTAAAGACTTATCATCTTCTTCTTCCATGGGAAGATTCATTGTACCTATTTGTAGTTCTCTTTCTTTCTAAGTGGAGAAACATTGTTTGACATTCACGGAGCAACTTTAACATACTGCATCAAGCATCTATGAGCATTGCAGTATATCTTATGGGGGGCTTCCAAGTCTCTCTTTGTATCTTCTATTTTTGGGAAATTTATTGTACACATGTGATAGAAGTTGTCCTAGGGGGATCATGATATAAAGTCTTCCTTTTTCCTTCTTCACTTGTTTTTCTTTTTCATGCATTTTGTTTCTCCTTTTGGAGAGGAGTTTTGTTCCCACAGGGTTTTCTTCTTTACTCCACTTTATGAGAAACATTGTACATGGGTACCTAACATGGCCTAGTAGTCGAGACCCATCTTTATGTATCACTTGCACTTTTGTGATCTCCCCAAGTATCACTTAAGGGGGGTGTTAGAGTGAATAATTTATCAATTCACTATAGCTTAAGTGTACTTAGGTTGATGAGGTTAGATAACATCTTGTCTAACTAAATGTGCAACCTCTTAGACCTTAGAGGTTACCTAATTGTTTGGTAAACCTTATGTGTATACCTTTTGAGGTTGGAAGACTTTCCATATCACCTCAAAAGGCACTTTTGTAGTCACCCAACACTTGGTCAAAAGGTTGTTGGTTTGCACATTCCAAGTCCTCCAAAGGTTGACACCTCTAGGACACTTTGTCTACATACATGTTCCACATCATGGGGCACCTGTCAATCCACATGAAAGGTGGATTTCCTCATCCATGCCTATATAATAAGGCATTTATATGTAATTTACTAAGTGAGGTTAATATATGTTTATGCTCTTATAGGTTTATCAATATCATTGATTTCTATGTTGTGCAATCTTCTGTGCTTTGTATTTTGTCCTCTTGATTCATGTAGATTCCTACATAAATTAACCACTTTAACATTCTTAATACAACCACCTTAGATGAACTTAAAACAACAATAAGAAGGAAGATATCATCACCATAAGATAGCAGCAACAAACAGGTAGAAATCAACAACATAAGAGTGCAAGAAACTCTGGAAGATCATCACACAACAAAAGGTTTACATGGAGAAACCCTTTCGAGAAAAAACTCCACCAAGAAGAGAGGCCAAGCATACATTATATTCAAATGCAAGATTACAATACATCCACTTCCTAGTCTCCTCTTCAGTCTTCAATCTAACATCACCTGTGTACAAGTTTCATTCACTCTATTTACACTCTCTCAAGCACCTGTGAACATGATTTTCCTCACATTATCGCCATCTCACTTCTACCTCCCTAAGTATCTATTATATAACATTTCTACACCTAAATGAGGCATTCCAAATTGGTTATGAATCCCAACACCCCTACCTTGGAAATATCCCAACATAGCCCATGACAGGTTGCAACCAACTCACCAAAATGAGCACCTGGTTTGTCCTTTTTACAAAGGTGGTGTTTTTCTTCATGTACAAGGTGTTATGGGATAATAATAGCCATGCCAAAATGATAACAAGTATCCTAACAACCCCATAGGAAGTTGAACACCTAGATTATCCATAACCAACAAGATGCTTGTCTGATAAATAATAAAACATTGTCGGTAAATAATTAATTACTAAGCCCAGTAAATAATTAATTAACATACTAGTAAAAAGGTAATTACTATACCAATAAAAAAATAGTTACCAGTTTTGGTGAAACTTTCATCCCTTATGAATACATTTACAAACAATATTATAAGTAATTAAATACATAGGATTTACAAGGTTGATGGCACCTTAATCCTAACATTCTCTCACTTGATATCATACATTGTAAATACATCCATAGGGAATCCAACAAGGAAAAAACATCCCTTAGCCAACCATGTACCACTTGATTCTTCAACATGCTCTTGTGCTCCAAAAAGATACCTGCAACAACAACCATGGTAACCACCATCTCAAACAAGAACTCCTCTCATCCTTCATCATGTAAACCCATGATAGGATAAGGACCATGCCAAAGTGAAACATACCAAATGTCACTGAATCCTACACCAATCTATACATGAATACAAGCATCAAATTCAAATGTAACAAAAAGATCTAAGTAGCTACCTTACTCATACAAGCTAGAATTAGGAACCACACCAAGTTTCTAGCTCATTTAAGCTATCCATACCTAAAAACTAGGGTAAACAAAACCAACTTAGGTAGAATTCCATGCCATTAGCATATCAACTGCAATCAAGTACCTGTATATATCCACCACTCTAATCATCCATCCAATCTTCTCAATGCAACACACCAATGAACAAGTGACAACAAATAAGGACAACTAACTAAGTCTGCATCAATACTGAACATATTTGTGGATATTGACAATCCACATCCGAGTCTTCAATGCAACCAATGGGTAAAGACAACCCACTAAACTACATAACTTGTAGATCTCAAACAAGAAAACATGTAAACTTATCATCACACCTGTAATCTACAAATTGAGACAACCAAAAGAATAATGTATCAATGAAGAACATACATATCTAGGAACTCCCACTGCATGGGTAATGTCAATCTTGAAAATAGATAAAGGCATACCAAGTCTACCTATAGCACTCACATAGAGGATGTGGCCAACTCCTCTATCACATAGTGTTAAGAAAACATACAATGATATGCATAAAACATCTCTCATTACCAAGACCTCCAAACCAATAAAGAAAGAGATTAAGGAGCTACCAAACTGTTATAAAAACATAATGAAGTATAAACAACACTTGACTCCATACAAAACCTCATCTTCATAAACAAAACCTCATCTTCATAAACATCAAAACCTTCAGGAAGAGGATAATGTACCAGGAAAGAGAGAACCTACAAATCAAACCATGTCCTTGTACCACACTAACATGTGCTAAATTGTGTAAGGTAAGATCTCCTCCAACATTCTCAAACTAAAAGGATATCAACATCTAACCATTCAACTCAAAATAAAAACATAGTAGCAATAGAGTAAACCTCTCATATCGAAGGTAGGTCAAATAAGCCAACCATTCCCACAAAAATGAGAACATGCACAAAGCCACAAACTATTTCCTGTACCTCTCCAAACAAGTCCTCAAAACTAGTTCCATAGCTCAAAACAAGGAGAACAATGAAAACCCATAAAACCATGCACCTAATTTTCAACAATCCTTTAGAACTCACAAAGATCAAGACTAATGTATATGAGAAGACAAGATACAAATTAAATAATGCATCTAATAATCAGGAACACCTCTCAACTCAATCCCCTGCCAAGTAGACCAAGAGTGAGATATAAGATTGTCCCGCGTATACTACACCAAGCAATAAAAACATACAATAAAGGGCATCATAGTCATCAAGCCCATGATGGACTCATGTCCATTTCTAGGTGTAGGATCCTCGATATTTTTTCTATAATCTCATGATGAGTAATCATTCCAACACATATCTCTAAGCACAAGATATATCCAACCTCACCCGAGTCTCTCTAGTATCCATGAACATTCACCAATCAATCCATGCCAACTTCAAATGCGACTTGAAAAATCATGAAGCTCCAAGCAAATGATCAATACTCAAAACCAAACAGAACTAACTAGACCACTATCAAAGCTCCCACTGCACATCTATAGAATCTGGGAACACATCATGACATCATGATCTAACATCTCAAAAGAAGATCATATGCTCCAATGAACATAACCTTCTCCCAAGAGCACCTGTATCATGCCAAAACTCTAATATGCAATCAAGAGTCCACCATGGAGCAATACCAACCATCGTATAAACCAAGTATCATTTGTTAGAATCAACAAATCATAAACCCGACACCTCACCAAAGACTCCAAGAGTCCTCCATGGAAAACCAAGATGTCAACATTTCCGATCACATGAAGATAGCCATGCCTTGTCAAAAAATGTCAATTAAAACTCACAACAACCAAAAGGAAAAATCCAAGGGCTCCTCATGACACCAACAACCATTGTAGAAGATCATCCATCTAAAGTGATAAAATCACATCACTACCACAACTCCGTCTGAAAGTGATACCGAGCTATACATGGTATTGTGATAAAAAATATATATGTAACTACACAAAGCTCCAATCGAAAATGATACCAAGCTATGCATGGCATCATGACAATCATCACTACCAAAGTTCCTCTAAAAGTTAACAAAGCCTCTCATGCACCATAGCCAACTATTATAGGTACCACTGCGCAACTATATCAGGTACTCCAAAACCATCTTTTTATCTTACTGCAATAAACACACTAATGCAATCAAGGTGACTAAGAAGAGGCCTACCAAACAAAATCCCCATCAGACAATTTACAAGTGTAGACACCCAAAATTGTCTATCCTACAAGTGACATTTTGTCCTAATCCCACTCCTAATCCCATCCTAATCACCTAGACAATTAATTAAATAAATCTTATTTATTTAATTAATTTCCCTTTCACATGTCCCAACTAATTCAAATAAAATATTTGAATTAGTCCTCACCTTTCATCTCATTGCAACACATGTCACATACTACATTTTCCATTTAATACACTTCACATGCCAAACTAATTCAAATAAAATATTTGAATTGGTCTCCTTTATTCCCCTTCGCACACTTGTCACATGACTACAACTCCTCATGGAGTGGGAAACCCTATTCGATCCTAGCTGTCCACATCATTCAATCCAACTTTCAATCATAGCCCTTCATTCAAATCAACCCTTTCCTATAAATCAACCCTCTCACAAGCCATTTGTATGCAACTAGTTCCAAGTACTGTTATGCTACTGGAATGAGAAACCAACATTCAACCTTCAAAATTATGCATACCTATGCAAGATTGAGAAGAGAAATGGAGATAAACCAAGCTCAGTGAGGAGATTCGGTTTGCATTTGCTTTGTGTTTTAATTTTCATGCTATCTTGTACTTCATTGTGCTTGTTAGGGTTTGATAGTTTGTTGTTTATAATTTAGCCTTGATTTTTACCCTAGCTACATTTGGTGAACCCGACGTGAATCTAACGTTTATGTCAAGTTTTTTTGATCAACTTTTGCAGGTGATCTCCTAGGCCAAAACTAACCTCACCATTGTGTTTGGGAGGCCTCGTAGGTGAAAATTGACAAAAAAATTGCTAGGTTTTGCTCCCAGAAAATTTTTGAATTTTTTTTACCTGGTAGATCCATACAGTATGAATCCATATAGATCCGTACCATACAGATCCACAGTACATCCTGCACATATATTCATTGCTATCGCCATTATGTGGTTTTATTTTCATTTGCAAATACTATCACTAAGTTTTTCCCATTTCCTATGGTTGGTGGTTGTCATTATTTTATTGTGCAAGCTATTTTTTTAAGTCATTGCTATAGGGTTTAATCCTGGTCGACATTTGCAACTTAACCATCGACCCCTGTGTGAAGCTAACCACTGCTGCTTCCTCCGGATCTCCACCACCAAATTTTGCTGTCGTCGCCCATTCTAGGCCTGGTTGCCGCCTGAAACCCTAACGCAACTAGGCCCTAGCCCCTGTAAGTAATCTTGTTGCCACCCGACAGGCACCCCTCCACATTTTCTGCCGCTCCCCTCTAAATCCTACCTCGCTCTGCTAAATCCTAACACCATTTTCCTCCGTCCTCCCCTTCCGTCGACCAAATCCTGTGGCCATTGCGAATCTATGAGATAACATCTCTATGAGGTGTTCCATAAACAGTTTGTGTGGTTTGTCTTCACTCCTACCTTTTCCATAAATTTTCCCACATTCAAACATAAGCCACGTAGAAGCTACACGCGGTCACTGCTTGGGTTAGCGTCCTAAGCTCCAGTGACAGTCTTGACCTGCAACGTAAACCCTTGGGTGTCTTAATCCCTAGTCAATGGTGCTTGCTATGGTCACATTGGTGACCGGGAGGGGGGCCAGGGGCTATTGACCTCCCCTATATTTGCTTTTTATTTTTTACCTCCTCTCGGCCCCTGGTCATATGGACAACCAAGGGCGCTACCAGCTCTAAGCACCTGGACTTAATCGTTTGCCTAAACCACCATATGTGATCAAAACAAAGATAACCGCTAGCAGTTAATATCAGACAGTCAGGCATGTCCCTTTCACTCGCAAGCCTTAACATGGCCTTTTTTTTCTTTTCCTCATAAATTTCGCATACGGAGGTGGATTTTTGTGAAATTTGTGGCATTGGAGAGCTGATTCGCCCAGCTTCACTGTGGTGAAGGTTTCATCAAGTGATTGTCCCGTTTTCACCACTTTTTCCTTAGTCAAAGTCAACATTAGTTTCAAACTTCAAATTAGCATATCTCTTGCAAATTTCAACTTTGTTTCACAATTTTTTTTGAAATTGCATAGGATTTCATATAGAATTTGTTTATTCCATTCATTCTGCTATGTCTATTCATCTTGATCAAATTTCTTAGGTTTCTTTATTTTCACATAACGCCTTCATTTAAAATTTTACTTATTCCTTCTTCATTTTGGTGGCTTGTAGGTGATCATATGGAGCTATAGCAGCATTTGCATCAGTCACAGTAGCAAATTGGAAAGCAAATTTTTTTAGGTACATTCATTATATTCTTTCATCTATCATTCAATCAATCAATCTTGCTTGTCATCACACTTCAATTTGGGCATAAAAAGTACATTTGTTTTCCTTCACATTTGGATTTAGGCTCTTAAAATGAACATTGTTTGCTGTCACACATGATTGAAATCAGGATTAAAACAAACTAGTGTCTTCCTCCACACATTTGACTTTGGATTTAAAACAAACAAGTGCTTTCATTGTTTGGTGAACATGAGTGAGATTAAAGGTGTGTATGCTCTTCTCATGCACTTCATGCGAACTTGAGAATCAAAAACACCTCTCATCCATTCATTTTCACACAAGACATTTGGATTTCTTAAAGGGAAATTGATAAGTGTGAGTGTGAATCAAGTGTGCGTGTGTATGCTCTCCCCTCGCACCGCAAGGTGATCTTGGAGATCAAAAACACCCACTTGGTTTGCTTTTGTCATACCCTTTGTAGGACGCCTACTTGGAGACACACCACTCCAAGGGACGACCTCAACTCTAGCATTCCGATGGAGTATAAACAACGAGGTGTGAATCGAAAGACACCCTCTTTGGAAGTTGAAATCTTGCCATTCGGGCTAAGCCCCAAAGAACTTTATACCTTTGGGAAGTGAAGGCGAAGGGTTGGTTACCCCTTTCTCCCGGTTGTTTGGCACTATTTCTCTTTCATTTCACAGAATTGGGCCCCCCATACCTTGAGTATATTGGGGACATCCTTAGTCAACCTTGTGCATCCTAGAGTAAGACCTATTTGGTCACACCTACCGGACTAGTCATAGGATTGTTAATGTGTCTTTAAGTGCTTGCTTAATCATCACATTCAAATCTCAAAGTCAAACTTGCTTATGTGTTTTGTGTGAGTGATTCATGTGTGTACATGTGTAATCATTTGTTTGCAAATTGCCAAATCAAGCTATAAACACAAACACATGAACAAGTCATTCTAAACATTTTTTCCAACACATTCATTCCAAATCACTTTCATCCTAATCAAAACACTAATTATCCTTTTCATTCACCTAATCTACATTTTAATCATCCTACTTGTCATATCCTAATCATTCCACATATTCAATCACTCTATCCTCATCATTCCACATCATCATCCTAGTCAACCACTTGTAAAAATGGTCTCGATTCTTAGCAAGCCTAATCCTAATCATAAGCTCAAACTCATACTTAGAGGAGGCCCTCCCTCTAATCCTAATGACGAGAACAATGCAAGACCCAAGCTCATACTTCGAGGATGCCCTCCCTCTAATCCTAATGACGAGAACAATGCAAGACCCAAGCTCATACTCCAAGGAGGCCCTTCCTCTAATCCTAATGATGAGAACAATGCAAGACCCAAGCTCATACTTCGAGGAGGCCCTTTCTCTAATCCCAATAATGAGACAAATCATAGACCGAAAAATCATACTTCGAGGGGCCCCTCCTACTTCAAATGATGACAAGAACTATGTAGCATACCTTGAGGAACAAGACAAAATATAAAGATGCAAACACATGTGTGACACCATGCCAACATTAGAAAACAAGGTCCTAGCACCCCGACTACAAGACCTCATTCGAACACTTCACCAAATACCCCAACCCTTAGACCAACAAACCATACAAATATTCCAAGCCATCATCCAACAATTTAAACAAATCCAATCACCTCAAATTCAACAACTCCTAGCCCAAGCCCAACAATTCATAGCCACTTGCCAAACCCAACAAACACAACCACAAATTCCACCTCAATCCTATGTGTCACCTCCATCATCATCCTCCTCCACTTCATACCAACCTAATCCATCCACATATCATTTCAATGCCACATCTACCTATCAATTCATTCCATAAGAAGAACATGGGAGCTTAAGTCACCCCTTGAAACAAGATCAACTGCCTTCAAGTTCTAATGCTATGTTTGAAAAGGGGAACACTAGTCTACCTTATCACTCCTATAAGTATATTATACCACCATCCAATCGAATGCCTATCCTAAAGCCACCATGTCTGAGTCCTAATCCATTGGTCCCTCCACCTTCCAATCCATCAAACTCTTCATTACCTCCACCATCTAATCCTCCAACTTCACGCCCTAAATTCAAACATTTCAAAAGTAAACCTATGGCATTTCCCAAATCCACCCATACACCTACAAAGGATGTGATCCAAGGGCTATTAGCAAGGAATCAATCATCGCCATGTCATCAAAGTCCTATCCTTGAGCCTACCAAGGAACCTTCCAACACCATGTCCATTCTTACAACCCCTTCATATATTTCACAACCCCTTGAACATATTCAAGAGTCTCCCCCCACGAGTCCAAGTCAACCAACATCATGCTCCTATGCAAATGACCATCAAGAGCCTTCCACTTCCATTCAAGAAAGTCAAAGAGTTATGTCAAGGGTATAATCCTAAGCACATGGAAACATCAAGCCCTCATTCTAATCAAGATCAAATCACTTTCATTCAACCCATCCATAACATGTATCTTTTCCATGATCAAGACATCATTCATGATGAAGAACCTATCCATGTGCAACTTGATCCTATTCATACCCCTATAACCATTCATGAGCAAGACACCCAAGACCTAAATACTCCATCTAATAAAAGTTTTGTTGACCTACTTGAGCATTCACCCATTTCATGGCCTTCCTTCAAAGAAAAGAAACTTCTCCCTCTATCCATGATCCACCAACATCCACTTACCATGATGAGACACATTCCTCCCAAGCAAACATATAAGATCAAACCAATACCTTGGATCTAAATGAACATAATCAAGATTCTAATGATCCTTCCACATCCACTATTGATCCCATTTCAAGTCCACCATCATATCCTATTGGTCTATCCACCTTCATCCATGAATGTTCCTCCTTAAAACAACAACAACCTCTATCCACTTTCCCTTCTCCATCCAATAATGAACTCAAGTCTAGTGTTTAAAATACCCATAGTCCTATAGTCCATCGCATACTCCAAAACATGAATTATCAAGGCAAAGGCTTAGGCCTTCATGAACAAGGAATTTTGGAGCCCATCCATGTCAACGTCGCTCCACGCTCATATGGCCTTGGATATACACCCCAAGGACAACAATCTCAATATGTTGGTACTTCCTCCATGCCTCCTAAATCCACCACTTTCCATCGCAAATCCTATCACACCCCCAAGACATATATTGTCATTCCACCTCCATTATCCTACAAGTGTCAAAAGCATGTGACCATACACCTTCCACCATTGAATTTACCTCCATTTCTTCCAACCCATAATATCCCACCATCCACTTTACCTCCACTTCTCCCAAGGCCTAATTATCCATTTATCCATAAATCCACTTTTAATCCATCCATTCATAAATACCCTAAATATCCTAATCATGACCAACAAATGCACACATTGTGTAAACAAGAAGCTTCGACCAAACCCATGGGATTCAAAAATAAACATTTGCATGTCTCCTATCATAAAGCCAAAAATCCTAAGGATCCTAATGCATTGGGACATCAGTGCAAAGAATCAAAGCAAAATCTATCCAAAAAGCTATCCAAGCCCATACTTTCAAAAGACAAGGTCAAAACTAAAATGGTTTTGGTACCTAAGCAAAAAGTAATTAAGTCAAAAGAGGCATCCACCTCTAAAAAATCCCATTAATCCTCCTCCACCCAAAAATACCACTCCTTTGAAAAGTCTCAAATTCCTTCATCCCACAAGTCAAGCAAAAATCATAAAAATACTAAGTCTATGTGGGTCCCAAAATGGTTACATCATCCATACCCTAAGAAAACATCTCCATTGCTTCCTACACCTCCTTCCAATCATAAGCTTCAATATTTGTCACGGTGTGTGCAACCGTTGGCCTTCGTTCCCTTCCATTCTGCAACATTTCCACATACCTCCATCTTCTAGTCTTTCATCCCCTATCCTACATATCTTCCTCATCACTTTCCTATGGTCCATGCTTTTGGATAAACCTTTCATCCATCTTTTACATAAGTCCTACATAATCTACATCATAATCTCCTATCTTCCTTTCATAATCCACTACTTTCCTACATAATCCAGTATCTACCTAATCCATTTCCCTTTCACCAAATCCCCTCCCAACATCTATGAGTATAATGACTTGACATGGTCCATGCAATGACATCCATCTCTAATGGGACTATAACCTTTCATGAAACTAGACACTTGAGTCCCTCTCGTCTATATTCCCCTTCTCCCATCCAAAAATTCAAACAAAAGAAAGAAACAAAAATTAAAATAGTAAAGAGAAATCCTTTTGTCCAATGGTGAAAACCACCCTTAGTGGCTCCTTAGGTAAGTACCATGATGAAAACGTGGTAAACATGCGTCATGTGTAGGTTGATCTTCTATGTCACTTACACATGGGGGCACATTGTCTCATCCCTATCATTTCCTACCATTTCCTATCCTATCTTACCTTACCATCCTACCATCCTTATCTATTATACCCATACTTATTGTATTGAGTCCATTCATCCTCCCTTCTTCCTTTTGCTCTTGATAAAGACATAGGGGCAAAATGTTGACAAATGCTTTGGATATCCCTTGATATACCTCATCCCTTCCAAACAATTATTTCATCATCCTATTGTCATAAGCCTTGTCATGTAAAATCCTAAGCATTCCACCTAGAATGGGGCAAGTTATTCTTATGTGACATAGTCCTTCGAGATCACATCCTTGTTCTCTTACACGTACATCCATTTCATCCCTTATCGCCCACCCTTTTATCCATTCATCCAATCCCACTTCCATCCTTGCACCTAGACTTGGTTTTCCCTTCTCATTGGTATCTAGCATAAAGGCTATCAAAATTGTCATCTAATGCCATCCCAAAACATTTCAAAAATACAAAAAAATCAAAACATTCCAAAAATACAAAAAAATCAAAACATTAAAAAAAAAAATCAAAACATTTTCAAAAATACCAAAAAAATCAAATATTCCACAAAACACAAAAAAATCAAAACATTCTCAAAATACAAAAAAATCAAATATCCAACAAATACCCAAGCAATAAAATCAAACCAATCCAAATCCATTCATCAATAAATCAATCTAATTCTTCAATCCAATCAATTAAATCATTCCAACCTCCAAATCAATTCTTCCAATCATCAAAATGAAATCTTTCAAATCAATCCAATCATCAAATGAAGTCAATCATTCCAACCAAATCAATTCTTCAAATCAATTTTCCAAGAAATCAAAATCAAATAAATTCTCCAAATCATTCTTCAAATCAAATCAAACCAACCCAATTCTTCAAATCAAATCAAACCAACCCAATTCTTCAAATCAAATCAAATTCTTCCAATCAATCCATCAAATCAATTCCATCTAACAAATAAAGTCATCAATTCATTCCAATCAAATCAATTCTTCCAAATCCAATCACCTAATACTTCAATTCAAATCAATCTTCTTCAAATCAAATCAATCAAATCAATTCATCATCATTATTCAATCTATCCAATCATCAATTCAATTATTCAAATCAATCATTAAATCAATACGTCAATCAATCAATTCTTCCAATCAATCAATCAAATTCTTCAAATCAAATCATCAAAACATTCTCCAATCAAATCAATTCTTCAAATCAATTTTCTAAGCAATCAAAATCAAACCAATTCTTCAAATCAATTCTTCAAATCATTCCAATCAAAACAATCAAATCACCCAATTCTTCAATCAATCAATTCTTCAAATCAATCTAATGAATCAATTCATCAATTCATCAAAATCAATCTCATCCATTCTTCCAATCAATTCATCAAATCAAATCACTCAATTCAATTCAAGTCAATCCAATCAATTCTTCAAATCCAATCACCAATTCATTTCAAATCAATCCAATCAATTCCTCAAATTCAACTTAATCGAATCAAATCAATTCTTCAAATCATCATTCAAAGCAATTCTTCCAATCAATCAATTCAATTCATCAAGTCAATTTCTCAATTACATCATCAATTAAACTTCAATCAATCAATTCATCAAAACAATTCAATGCAATCACATCATTCAATTTCTCAATAATCCAAATCATCAATTCAAATCAATTCCTCACTTCCTCAATTCATCAAAATCATTCAGATCAATCTAATCAAATCAATTCTTCTAATCATCAAGTCAATCAATTCATTAATCAATCAAACTATTCTTCAACTATCCATCAATTCTTCCAATCCAATCAATTTCTCAAATCATCCAATCCAATCATCAAGTCATCAATCAAGTCAAACCAACTCATCATCAAACCAATTCAATTCTTCAATACAAATCAATCCTCAAACCAATTATTCAATCAATCAAATCAATCCTCATCAAATCAAACCAATTCTTCAAACCGATCATCAAATCAATCCTTCCAATCTAATCAAATTCATTCAATCCAATTCATCAACTCAATCCAAATCAAATCAATCCAATTCTTCAAATCATTTCATCATTATCAACTCAATCACTCCAATCATTCAAATCAAATATCAATTCAATTATCAATTTAATTCTTCCAATTCTTCAAAATCAAAATCATCAATTCAATTCAAGCAATGATCCAAATGCAAGTAATCCTTAATCCATACCAATCAAATCAATCAATCAAGTCAAATTATCTAATTGCATCAATGGTCTTGATTCTAATCTTGATGTAAATCAAATAAATCAATCAATCATTAATCAAATCCCGGTGTTGCTTCACATTGCCAACAACACTAGTGTCAATCAATCATATCAATTGTCTTATATAGGATGTTGCATCGTCAAAACCAAACTAGACGTCTTATACGACATGTTTCATTTCCTGAAACCAGACTCAATCATTATAATCAATCAATCAATTAATCATTGGTTTACAACTTGACAGGGGCAATACCTTGTTTGTTTTTGAATCATTTGTGAATGCTTGCTTGTGTGTGCCATCATTTTCATCTTGCATTTGAATCACATCCCTCTCATTTCCAACTAATATTCATATCTTGTGTATGTTGGAATGGCATTTTGCATTAACCTTTGCATCTAAGGTCATATCATACCTTTTGTGCATTAGGATTTTAATGCTCCAAGTTTACTTCCTCATACGTTTAGACAAGATTGTATTATACTGGGTGTACAAGACACATCGTCACCTTGGTCCTTATACCTTGGTGCATGAGTGCTATATCGAACTTCATAGTTACTCACCTTCATTGCAGCATAACGCATCATTCATTTCTTCTATCGATTCCCTTATCTTTCTTGACCAATCCATTTTCTTTCGAGAGCTTACCCGTGTCTGTCCAACCCGCCTATCCTCTCGAGGGCGCATCATCATCCCATTCCTATCATCGTCATCCTATCTTTACATCATCATCCTTTTTTTCTATCCATACCTTATCTTCTTTGAAATGATGTTACTTCTAGTCGCAACATTATCTCAAAGAGGGCCAAAATGTAGACACCCAAAATTGTCTGTCCTACAAGTGACATTTTGTCCTAATCCCACTCCTAATCCGATCCTAATCACCTAGACAATTAATTAAATAAATCTTATTTATTTAATTAATTTCCCTTTTACATGTCCCAACTAATTCAAATAAAATATTTGAATTAGTCCTCACCTTTCATCTCATTGCAACACGTCACATACTACATTTTCCATTTAATACACTTCACATGTCAAACTAATTCAAATAAATATTTGAATTAGGTCTCCTTTATTCCCCTTCGCACACTTGTCACATGACTACAACCCCTCATGGAGTGGGAAACCCTATTTGATCCTAGCCGTCCACATCATTCAATCCAACTTTCAATCATAGCCCTTCATTCAAATAAGCCCTTTCCTATAAATCAACTCTCACAAGCCATTTGTATGCAACTAGTTCCAAGTACTGTTATGCTGCTGGAATGAGCAACCGACATTCAACCTTCAAAATCATGCATACCTATGTAAGATTGAGAAGAGAAATGGAGATAAACCAAGCTTAGTGTGGATATTTGGTTTGCATTTGCTTTGTGTTTTGATTTTCATGCAATCTTGTACTTCATTGTGCTTGTTAGGGTTTGATAGTTTGTTCTTTATGATTTAGCCCTGATTTTTACCCTAGCTACATTTGGTGAACCCAATGTGAATCAATGTTTTAATCAAGTTTTTGTGATCAACTTTTACAAGTGATCTCCTAGGCCAAAATTGACCTTGTCGTTGCGTCTGGGAGGCCTCGCAAGTGAAGACTGACATAAAATTTGCTAGGTTTTGCTCCCAGAAATTTTTTGAAATTTTTTTTAAAAAATTTACCTGGCAATTCTGTACAGTATGGTTCCGTACCATACGGACCCGCAGTATAGCTTGCACATATCTTCATTACTATCGCCGTTGTCTAGTTTTATTTTCATTTTCAAATACTCTCACTAAATTTTTCCTATTTCCTATAGTTGGTGGTTGTCATTATTTTATTGTGCATGCTATTTTTTTTAAGTCATTGCTGTAGGGTTTAATCCTGGTCGACATCTACAACTTAACCCTCAACCCCTATGTGAAGCCAACCACTGTTGCTTCCTCTGGATCTCCCCACCAAATTTCGCTGTCACCGCCCATTCTGGGCCTGGTCGCTGCCTAAAACCCTAACGCAACCAAGCCGCAACCCTTGCAAGGAATCCTATTGCCATCCAACAGGCATCACTCCACATTTTTCCCCCTCCCCTCTAAATCCTACCTCGCTCTGCTAAACCCTAACACCATTTTCCTCTGTCTTCCTCTTCCGTCAACCAAACTCATTTGTACGTATCCTGCGGCCATTGTAAATCTATGAGATAACATCTCTTTGAGGTGTTCCACAAACAGTTTGTGTGGTTTGTCTACACTCCCACCTTTTCTGTAAATTTCTACCACATTCAAACATAAGCCACGTAGAAGCTACACGCGGTCACCGCTTGGGTCAGCGTCTTGAGCTCTGGTGACAGTCTTGACCTACGACGTAAACCCTTGGGCATCTTAATCCCTAGTCAATGGTGCCTACTACAGTCACATTGGTGATTGGGAGGGGGGCCAAGGGGCTATTGGCCTATTTTCTTTTTATTTTTTAACTCCTCTCGGCCCCTGGTCATATGGACGACCAGGGGTGCTGCCAGCTCTAACCGCCTGGACTTAACTGTTTGCCTAAACTGTCATATGTGAGCAGAACAGATATAACCGCTAGCGGTTAATATCAAACAGTCAGGCCTGTCCCTTTCACCCGCAAGCCTTAATAGAGCCCTTTTTTCTTTTCCTCATAACTTTTGCATACGGAGGTAGATTTTCACGAAATTTGTGGCATTGGAGAGCTGATTCACCCAGGTTTGCTGTGGTGAAGGTTTCATTAGGTGACTATATCGTTTTCACTACTTTTTTCTCAGTCAAAGTCAACATTAGTTTCAAACTTCAAACGAGCATATCTCTTGCAAATTTCATCTTTTTTTCACGAATGTTTTTCAAACTACATAGGATTTCATATAGAATCTATTTATGCCATTCATTCTGCTGTATCTATTCATCTTTATCAGATTTCTTAAATTTATTTATTTTCACATAACGCTTTCATTTGAAAGTTTACTTGTTCCTTCTTCATTTTGGTGGCTTGTAGGTGATCATATGGAGTTGTAGCAACGTTTGCATCAGTCACAACAGTAGATTGGAAAGCAAAATTTTTTAGGTGCATTCATTCTATTATTTCATCTGTCATTCAATCAATCAATCTTTCTTATCATCAAACTTCAATTTGGGCATAAAAAGAACATTTGTTTGCCTTCACATTTGGATTTAGGCTCTTAAAACGAACATTGTTTGCTGTCACACATCATTGAAATCAGGTTTAAAATGAACTAGTGTCTTCCTCCACACATTTGACTTTGGATTTAAAACGAACAAGTGCTTTCTTTCTTTGGTGACCTTGAGTGAGATTAAAAGTGTGTATCCTCTTCTTATGCACTTCATGTGAACTTGAGAATCAAAAACACCTCTCATCCATTCATTTTCACACAAGACATTTGGATTTCTTAAAGGGAAATTAATAAGTGTGTGTGTGTATGCTCTCTCCTCGCACCGCAAGGTGATCTTGGAGATAAAAAACACCCACTTGGTTTGCTTTTGTCATACCCTTCCTAGGAGGCTTGCTTGGAGACACACCAGTCCAAGGGACGACCTCAACTCTAGCGTTCCGGTGGAGTATAAACAACGAGGTGTGAATCGAAAGACACCCTCTTTAGAAGTTGAAATCTTGCCATTCAGGCTAAGCCCCAAAGAACTTTATACCTTTGGGAAGTGAAGGTGAAGGGTGGGTTACCCCTTTCTCCCAGCTATTTGGCACTATTTCTCTTTCATTTCACAAAATTGGGTGCCCGTACCTTGAGTATATTAGGGACATCTTTAGTCAACCTTGTGCATCCTAGAGTAAGACCTATTTGGTCACACCTACCTGACTAGTCATAGGATTGTTGATGTGTCTTCAAGTGCTCGCTTATTCATCACATTCAAATCTCAAAGTCAAACTTGCTTTGTGTCTTGCATGAGTGATTCATGTGTGTAGATGTGTAATCATTTGTTTGCAAATTACCAAATCAAGCTATAAACACAAACACATAAACAAGTCATTCTAAACATTCTTTCCAACACATTCATTCCAAATCACTTTCATCCTAATCAAAAAACTAATTATCCTTGTCATTCATCTAATCTACATCTTAATCATCCTACTTGTCATATCCTAATCATTCCACATATCCAATCACTCTATCCTCATCATTCCACATCATCATCCTAGTCAACCACTTGCTAAAATGGTCTTGATTCTTAGCAAACCTAATCCTAATCATAAGCCCAAAATCATACTTAGAGGAGGCCCTCCCTCTAATCCTAATGACAAGAACAATGTAAGATCCAAGCTCTGTAATGTCCCCTTTCAATGGAAACACTTAAACCTGAATCTGCATTGAAAATGATTCTTAAGGAGACATTAGTAACATTAGAGATCAATAAACTTCAGTGATAAGATCAAAGATAATATAAGTATTTCATTTGTATCAAGGGCTATTCATTTCCTTCTTGTCATTCATAAATATTATATAATACATTCCATAAGTACACTAGGATGAATATTAAACATAGATTAGATTCATACTCTCCCCTCTTATTATTCATCAAGGAATTAGTATCTTACATGCTAGGGCGTGTGGACCATTCTTGGACCCAGCTTAAGAAACTTAGTTCCTAACCCCTGGGGTCTACGCACGGAGTCTTAGATCTAGCTTGGGATCTATGTCCCAGCCATTAGGATCAACACGAGATTTCTGGACCTAGCATCGGGAACTTAGTCCCTAGCCCTTGGGGTCTACGCATAGAAAATGGAATTACTCCGCCTTTCCCTACAATACCTATGGTTCCTCATTGGATGGAATAATAAGGGCTACGAAGATATGATCTTTATTTTAATATTCCCTTGTACTTATGATCATTATGATGCATGAATTAAAGACATTCAACTTACAAATTGAAATACCGTCATCAATACCCTTGTTTGTATAATTGTTCATCATTGTTAGATCCTAAGCCTAAATATGAATATCAATTCGATTATGATTAAAGAAATCATTTCATTATAACTATAATCCTTCACATGGATTCATATATTTGTGTAATACTAATGATGTGATGGACATATATGTAGATCTATTCTAATTATGTATATATATAATCTTAATACTTTCTATATTCCTTATTTATTTAAACAATCAATGTTAAGTTTAATAATACATACCTTATTTGTCTCTGTGCAGACTTGAACTATTATAATACTCTAATTTTATTTACTGTTGAGCTGTATTGAAACCTTCACTGATCGAATGCTGAAATATATAATGGTTGATCACTGAAATATATAATGGTTGATCGATGGATGATGCTGAGTTGATTATATTCCCATTCGATCTATTTTAGATGACCATTTATACCGTCCTACTTCTCACCCGTTGTATGTGGCTATTCACTAATTCTTACCTCTTAGTGTAGGCAACGCTTGATTACTAATCGCTTGCAAAAATGCTAAATACCCGATGACTTGGAAGTCATCGCTGTCTTGGACTTATTTTCTTTACTTCCTCTTTTTCTGTTGGATGCCTTTTAAAAGGAGAATGAGTTCTTTAAATATCATAAAGTTGTTTGAGGGGGACGTAGCTTTTCATAGAAGATTGCACCCTTAATATAATAGTAAGTTTGTTTGCCTTTATTAATGTGATGGCTACCTTAGTAAATCTCTATTGAACATTTCATATCTTTTAATAATAATGCCTTTCCTTTATTAATTGGTCCCTTATATTAATATTAATATAAATAATATTTATTTTTATATTTATAATTATATATTATATTTATAATTTACATAGTATATTAAATATATAAATATATATGATATATTATATTAATTTATAATATTTGAGTATATAATATTTAATTTATGTTTATTCTTATATAATATAATAATATATTATAATAATATTAAATTATATATATATTTGTTATTATAAAAATATTATAAATATAAATACATTATATTAAAATATTCATGTAATAATATTATTTATTAAATAATATATATAATGATTTCTATCATTCTAATTCATATTTTACAAAAGCAACTTCATCGTCTTTTAACATGATGTTTAAATCTTTAATTTAAACAGTGTCTTAATATCGGGACATCACAGTCCTTCCCACCCAAAGATGGCTTGTCCTCAAGCCAGCACAACTAGGATGCTTTTAAAACCATCCAGATCCTAAATCAATCTTTTCGAAGAATTGTTGTTAGTATTCTGGTCTCAATCCGATTGCCAACGTTTACCTTTCTAGAGGCAAGTTTCATTTTTTTCCCAAAAGACATCTTGACTTCTGACCTCGGAATTGGTCTTTAGATAGAATGAGCTCTTTCATTACCTTGCACTTTTTACCATCTACCTTATGATGTGTTCAGACAAAATTGTGGTTTTGATCCAAAATGAATATTATTATGAACATGTTTTATTGAAGAGAAAATGATTGTGATTCCATGAAAGAGAATTTGTGATCAAAGAATACTGAGAAAGTCTAATGAAAGATCAATGTATAGATAAGCATCTGTTTGATGTTTTGAATAGCAATGATGTGATGCAAGTATCATAGATGAAGACGGGATTTAAACTATGAAAATATTTTCGATGCTAAAGAAGATTTGAGAGTATTGAAATTCCAAGATTTCAATAAGTGACGAGACATCTTGAAAATTTGAAAAGATGAATCTAATGATGTTGTAGAGAAGGTAGATCATAGATGTGTTTAATGATGATGATAAGATAACGTGGAGACAATTTACGATAGATAAGATTATAGAAGAGAGAAGATCCATGTTGAAGTATATGCACACAATTATATATGAAACACAAATCATAAATACACGTAGTATATGAAGCATGCACAAAGCTTATACACTTAATACATGATATGCAAAAAGTATACGAAGCATGAAGCATACAAGGTATATGCACACAATACATAAGGCATGAAGCATACATGTAACATGCAAGTGTTCACACGAATATGAAGTATACACATGAATACCAATAAGTCATGAAGTGTGTATTTGAACATACATAAGTCATGGAGTATACACTCGAATACACGAAGTCATAAAGTATACAATTGAATACACAAAGTCATAGAGCATACACTCAAATACAAATACAATCACCAGTCATAGAGTATACACTCAAACTCAAATACAATCATAGAGTATACACCCAAATACAAATACAAGGCATAGAGTATGCAAATACAATCATAGATTATACACTCAAATACAAATGCAATCATAGAGTATGGCATACAAATACAATCATAGAGTATACAGTGAAATACAAATACAATCATAGAGTATACACTCAAATACAAATACATGGCATAGAGTATACACTCAAATACAAATACAATCATAGAGTATACACTCAAATACAAATACAATCATAGAGTATACACTCAAATGCAAGTACAATCATAGAATATAGACTCAAATATAAATACAAGGTATAGAGTATACACTCAAATACAAATACAATCATAGAGTATACACTCATACACTTGAATACAATTGCAAAGTCATAGAGCATACACTCGAATACAATTGCAAAGTCATAGAGTATACCCTCGAATACATAGTCAAGTCAGAGTACACACTTGAATACAAGTACACTCGAATGAAGTATACCATTGGACAATTGGGAAGGGGATTCGGTGCATCCCATACTACACCGTGGACCCATCCACCATCCCAAGGTCATCAAGTATACACATGAGTATGAAGCATACACGTGAATACACGTAATACACCAAGTATTCACATGAACATATGTTACAAGCATACACATAAGTCACAAAGTAAACCTTTGAATACACTTGAATACACATAAATCACAAAGTATACACTTGAGTACATGTAAGGCACACGTAGTATACATAGGATGGCACGATGACTGCTATGATACCACTTGTAATGTCCCCTTTCTAGTGGAAACACTTAAACCTGAATCTGCATTCAAAATGATTCTCAAGGAGACATTAGTAACATTAGAGATCAATAAACTTCAATGATAAGATCAAAGATAATATAAGTATTTCATTTGTATCAAGGATTATTCATTTCCTTCTTGTCATTCATAACTATTATATAATACATTCCATAAGTACACTAGGATGAATATTAAACATAGATTAGATTCATACTCTCCCCTCTTATTATTCATCAAGGAATTAGGATCTTACATGCTAGGGCGCGTGGACCATTCTTGGACCCAGCTTAAGAAACTTAGTTCCTAGCCCTTGGGGTCTACGCATGGAGTCTCAGATCTAGCTTGGGAACTATGTCCCAGCCATTGGGATCAACACAAGATTTCTGGACCCAGCATCGAGAACTCAGTCCCTAGCCCTTGGGGTATACGCACAGAAAATAGAATTACTCCACCTTTCCCTAAAATACCTATGGTTCCTCATTGGATGAAATAATAAGGGCTACGGAGATATGATCTTTATTTCAATAGTCCCTTGTACTTATGATCATTATGATGCATGAATTAAAGACATTCAACTTGCAAATTGAAATACCGTCATCGGTACCCTTGTTTGTACAATTGTTCATCATTGTTAGATCCTAAGTCTAAATATGAATATCAATTTGATTATGAATAAAGAAGTCATTTCATTATAACTATAATCCTTCACATGGATTCATATATTTGTGTAATACTAATGATGTGATGGACATATATGTAGATCTATTCAAATTATGTATATATATATATATATATATATATATATATATATATATATATATATATATAATCTTAATACTTTCTATATTCCTTATTTATTTAAACAATCAATGTTAAGTTTAATAATACATACCTTATTTGTCTTGGTGCAGACTTGAACTATTATAATACTCTAATTTTATTTACTGTTGAGCTGTATTGAAACCTTCACTGATCGAATGCTGAAATATATAATGGTTGATCACTGAAATATATAATGGTTGATCGATGGATGATGTTGAGTTGATTATATTCCCATTCGATCTATTTTAGATGACCATTTATACCATTCTACTGCTCATCTGTTGTATGTGGCTATTCACTAATTCTTACCTCTTAGTGTAGGCAGCGCTTGATTACTAATCGCTTGCAAAAATGCTAAATACCTAATGACTTGGAAGTCATCACTGTCTTGGACTTATTTTACTTTACTTCCTCTTTTTCTCCCTGATTCGTTTTAAAAGGAGAATGAGTTCTTTAAATATCATAAAGTTGTTTGAGGGAGACGTAGCTTTTCATAGAAGATTGCACTCTTAATATAATAGTAAGTTCGTTTTCCTTTATTAATTGGCCCCTTATATTAATATTAATATAAATAATATCTATTTTTATATTTATATTTATATTTATAATTATATATTATATTTATAATTTACATAGTATACTAAATATATAAATATATATGATATATTATATTAATTTATAATATTTGAGTATATAATATTTAATTTATGTTTATTCTTATATAATATAATAATATATTATAATAATATTAAATTATATATATATATATTTGTTATTAGAAAAATAATATAAATATAAATACATTATATTAAAATATTCATATAATAATATTATTTATTAAATAATATATATAATGATTTCTATCATTCAAATTCATATTTTACAAAAGCAACTTCATCGTCTTTTAACATGATGTTTAAATCTTTAATTTAAACAATGTCTTAATATCGGGACATCACAAGCTCATACTTCAAGGAGGCCCTCCTTCTAATCCTAATGACAAGAACAATGCAAGACCCAAGCTCATACTCCAAGGAGGCCCTTCCTCTAATCTTAATGATGAGAACAATGCAAGACCCAAGCTCATACTTCGAGGAGGCCCTTCCTCTAATTTTGATAATGAGACAAATCCTAGACCCAAAATCATACTTCAAGAGGCCCCTCCTCCTACTTCCAATGATGACAAGAATTATGTGGTATACCTTGAGGAACAAGACGAAATATAAAGATGCAAACACATGTGTGACACCATGCCAACATTAGAAAACAAGATCCTAGCACCCCAACTACAAGACCTCATTCAAGCACTTTAGCAAATACCCCAACCCTTAGACCAGCAAACCATACAAAGATTCCAAGCCATCATCCAACAATTTAAACAAATCCAATCACCTCAAATTCAACAACTCATAGCCCAAGCCCAACAATTCATAGCTACTTGCCAAACACAACCACAAATTCCACCTCAATCCTATGTGTCACCTCCATCATCATCCCCCTCTACTTCATACCAACCTAATCCATCCACCTATCATTTCAATGCCACATCAACCTATCAATTCATTCCACAATAGGAACATGGGAGCCTAAGTCATCCCTTGAAACAAGATCAACTGCCTTCAAGTTCTAATGCTACATTTGACAAGGGGAACACTAGTCTAGCTTATCACTCCTATAAGTATATTATACCACCATCCAATCGAATGCCTATCCTAAAGCCACCATGTTCTAGTCCTAATCCATTGGTCCCTCCACCTTCCAATCCATCAAACCCTTCATTACCTCTACCATCTAATCCTCCAACTTCACGCCCTAAATTCAAACATTTCAAAAGTAAACCTATGGCACTACGAAATCAACCCATACACCTACAAAGGATGTGATCCAAGGGCTATTAGCAAGGAATCAATCATCACAATGTCATCAAAGTCCTATCCTTGAGCCTACCAAGGAACCTTCTAACACCATGTCCTTTCTTACAACCCCTTCATATAGTTCACAACCCCTTGAACCTATTCAAGAGTCCCCCCCATGAGTCCAAGTCAACCTCCATCATGCTCCTATGCAATTGACCATCAAGAGCCTTCCACTTCCATTCAAGCAAGTCAAGAGTTATGACAAGGGTATAATCTTAAGCACATGGAAACATCAAGTTCTCGTTCTAATCAAGATCAAATCACTTTCATTCAACCCATCCATAACATGTATCTTTTCCATGATCAAGACATTATTCATGATGAAGAACCTATTCATGAGCAACTTGATCCTATTCGTACCCCCACAACCATTCACGAGCAAGGCACCCAATACCTACATACTCCATCTAATAAAAGTCTTGTTGACCTACTTGAGCATTCACCTCGTTTCATGGCCTCCCTTCAAAGAAAAGAAACTTCTTGTTCTATCCATGATCCACCAACATCCACTTACCATGATGAGACATATGCCTACCAAGCAAACATAGAAGATCAAACTAATACCTTAGATCTAAATGAACATAATCAAGATCCTAATGATCCTTCCACATCCACTATCGATCCCATTTCTTGTCCACCATCATATCCTATTGGTCTATCCATCTTAATCCATGAATGTTCCTCCTTAGGAAAACAACAACCACTATCCACTTTCCCTTCTCCATCCAATAATGAACTCAAGTCTAGTGTCAAAATACCCATAGTCCTATAGTCCATCACATACTCCAAAACATGAATTATCAAGGCAAAGGCATAGGCCTTCATGAACAAGGAATTTTGGAGCCCATCCATGTCAACGTCCCTCCACGCTCATATGGCCTTGGATATACACCCCACTTGGACAACAATCTCAAGATGTTGGTACTTCCTCCATGCCTTCTAAATCCACCGCTTTCCATTGCAAATCCTATCATACCCCTAATACATATGTTGCCATTCCACCTCCATTATCGTACAAGTGTCAAAAGCATGTGACGATACAGCTTCAACCATCCAATTTACCTTCATTTCTTCCAACCCCTAATATCCCACCATCCACTTTACCTCCACTTGACCTCCACTTCTCCCAATGCCTAATTATCCATTTATCCATAAATCCACTTTTAATCCATCCATTCGTAAATACCCTAAATATCCTAATCATGACCAACAAATGCACACATTGTGTGAACAAGAAGCTTCCACCAAACCCATGGGATTCAAAAATAAACATTTGGATGCCTCGTATCATAAAGCCAAAAATCCTAAGGATCTTAATGCCTTGGGACATCAATGCAAAGAATCAAAGCAAAATCTATCCAAAAAGCTATCCAAGCCCATACCTTCAAAACACAAGGTCAAAACTAAAATGGTTTGGGTCCCTAAGCAAAAAGCAATCAAGTCAAAAGATGTATCCACCTCTCAAAAATCCCATTAATCCTCCTCCACCCAAAAATACCATTCCATTCAAAAGTCTCAAATTCCTTCATCCCACAAGTCAAGCAAAAATCATAAAAATACTAAGTCTATGTGGGTCCCAAAATGCTTACATCATCCATCCCCTCAACAAACATCTCCATTGCTTCCTACACCTCCTTCCAATCATAAGCTTCAATAATTCTCACGGTGTGCGCAACCGTTGGTCTTGGTTCCCTTTCATTCCTCATCATTTCCACATACCTCCATCTCCTAGTCTTTCATCCCCTATCCTACATATCTTCCTCATCACTTTCCTATGGTCCATGCTTTTGGATAAACCTTTCATCCATCTTTTACATAAGTCCTACATAATCCACATCATAATCTACTATCTTGCTTTCATAATCCACATCATAATCCACTACTTTCCTACATAATCCACTATCTACCTAATCCATCTCCCTTTCACGCAATCCCCTACTAACATCTACGAGCATAATGATTTGACATGGTCCATGCAATAACATCCATCTCTAATGGGACTATAACCTTTCATAAAAGTAGACACTTGAGTCCCTCTCGTCCATATTCCCCTTCTGCCATCCAAAAATTCAAACAAAAAAAAGAAAAAAAAATCAAAATAGTAAAGAGAAATCCTTTCATCCAACGGTGAAAACCACCCTTGGTGGCACCTTGGATAAGTACCATGATGAAGACCTGGTAAACAGGTGTCATGTGTAGGTTGATCTTCTATGTCAGTTACACTTGGGGGCACATTGTCTCGTCCCTATCATTTCCTACCATTTCCTATCCTATCTTACCATACCATCCTACCATCCTTATCCATTATACCCATACTTATTGTATTGAGTCCATTCATCCTCCCTTCTTCCTTTTGATCTTGATAAAGACAGGGGCAAAATGTTGACAAAAGATATGGATATCCCTTGATATACCTCATCCCTTCCAAACAATTATTTCATCATCCTATTGTCATAAGCCTTGTCATGTAAAATCCTAAGCATTCCACCTAGAATGGGGCAAGTTATTCCTATGCGACATAGTCCTTGGAGATCACATCCTTGTTCTCTTATGCGTACATCAATTCCATCCCTTATCGCCCACCCTTTTATCCATTCATCTAATCCCACTTCCATCCTTGCACCTAGACTTGGTTTTTCCTTGTCATTGGTATCTAGCATAAAGGTTATCGAAATTGTCATCCAATGCCATCCCAAAACATTTCAAAAATACAAAAAAATAAAAACATTCCTAAAATACAAAAAAATCAAAACATTTAAAATCTAAAAAAATCAAATATCCAACAAAAACCCAAGCAATAAAATCAAACCAATCCAAATCCATTCATCAATCAAATCAATCCAATTCTTCAATCCAATCTATCAAATTATTCCAACCTCCAAATCAATTCATCCAATCCAATCATCAAACCAAATCAACTCTTCAGATCAATTCTTCCAATCATCAAAATCAAATCTTTCAAATCAATCCAATCATCAAATCAAGTCAATCATTCCAACCAAATCAATTCTTCAAATCAATTTTCCAAGCAATCAAAATCAAATCAATTCTCCAAATCATTCTTCAAATCAAATCAAACCAACCCAATTCTTCAAATCAAATCAAATTCTTCCAATCAGTCCATCAAATCAATTCAATCTAACAAATCAATTCATCAATTCATTCCAATCAAATCAATTCTTCCAAATCCAATCCCCTAATACTTCGATTCAAATCATATCAATCAAATCAATTCATCATAATTATTCAATCCATCCAATCATCAATTCAATTCTTCAAATCAATCATCAAATCAATACTTCAATCAATCAATTCTTCCAATCAATCAATCAAATTCTTCAAATCAAATCATCAAAACATTCTCCAATCAAATCAATTTTCCAAGAAATCAAAATCAAACCAATTCTCCAAATCAATTCTTCAAATCATTCCAATCAAAACAATCAAATCACCCAATTCTTCAATCAATCAATTCATCAATTCATCAAAATCAATCTCATCCATTCTTCCAATCAATTCATCAAATCAAATCACTCAATTCAATTCAAGTCAATCCAATCAATTCTTCAAATCCAATCACCAATTCATTTCAAATCAATCCAATCAGCCCAACCAATCAATTCCTCAAATTCAACTTAATCAAATCAAATCAATTATTCAAATCATCATTCAAAGTAATTCTTCCAATAAATCAATTCAATTCATCAAGGCAATTTCTCATTGACATCATCAATTCAACTTCAATCAATCAATTCATCAAGACAATTCAATCCAATCACATCATTCAATTTCTCAATAATCCAAATCATCAATTCAAATCAATTCCTCAGTTCCTTAATTCATCAAAATCATTCAAATCAATCCAATCAAATCAATTCTTCCAATCATCAAGTCAATCAATTCATTAATCAATCAAACTATTCTTCAAATATCCATCAATTATTCCAATCCAATCAATTTCTCAAATCATCCAATCATCCAATCCAATCATCAAGTCATCAATAAAATCAAACCAAATCATCATCAAACCAATTCAATTCTTCAATACAAATCAATCATCAAACCAATTCTTCAATCAATCAAATCAATCCTCATCAAATCAATTCTTCCAATCTAATCAAATTCATTCAATCCAATTCATCAACTTAATCCAAATCAAATCAATCCAATTCTTCAAATTATTTCATCATTATCAACTCAATCACTCCAATCATTCAAATCAAATATCAATTCAATTCTTTTAATTCTTCAAAATCAAAATCATCAATTCAATTCAAGCAATGATCCAAATGCAAGTCATCCTTAATCCATACCAATCAAGTCAATCAATCAAGTCAAATTATCCAATTGCATCAATGGTCTTGATCCTAATCTTGACGTAAACCAAATAAATCAATCAATCATTAATCAAATCCTGGTGTTGCTTCGCATGGCCAACAACACTAGTGTCAATCAATCATATCAATTGTCTTATACAGGATGTTGCATCGTCGAAACCAGATCAGACGTTTTATATGACATGTTTCATTTCCTGAAACCGGACACAATCATAATAATCAATCAATCAATTAATCATTGGTTTACAACTTGATAGGGGCAATACCTTTTTTGTTTTTAAATCATTTTTGCATGCTTGCTTGTGCATGTCATCATTTTCATCTTGCATTTGAATCACATCCCTCTTATTTCCAACTAATATTCATATCTTGTGTATGTTGGAATGGATTTTTGCATTAACCTTTGCATCTAAGGTCATATCATACCTTTTGTGCATTAGGACTTTAGTGCTCTAAGTTTGTTTCCTCATACGTTTAGACAAGGTTGTATTATGCTGGGTGCACAAGACACATCGTCACCTTGGTCTTTATACCTTGGTGCATAACGTCTAATGCTATATCAAACTTCATGGTTGCTCACCTTCATTGCAGCATAACACATCATTCATTTCTTCTATCCATTCCCTTATCTTTCTTGACCAATCCATTTTCTTTCGAGAGCCTACTCGTGTGTGCCCAACCCGCCTATCCTATCGAGGGGCCATCATCATCCCATTCCTATCATCATCATCCCATCTTTACATCATCATCCTTTTTTTCTATCCATACTTTATCTTCTTTGAAATGATGTTACTTCTAGTCGCAACATCATCTCAAAGAGGGGCAAAATGTAGACACCCAAAATTGTCTATTTCCTACAAGTGACATTTTGTCCTAATCCCACTCCTAATCCCATCCTAATCACCTAGACAATTAATTAAATAAATCTTATTTATTTAATTAATTTCCCTTTCACATGTCCCAACTAATTCAAATAAAATATTTGAATTAGTCCTCACCTTTCATCTCATTGCAACACATGTCACATACTACATTTTCTATTTAATACACTTCACATGTCAAACTAATTCAAATAAAATAGTTGAATTAGGTCTCCTTTATTCCCCTTTGCACACTTGTCACATGACTACAACTCATCATGGAGTGGGAAACCCTATTCAATCCTAGCCATCCACATCATTCAATCCAACTTTCAATCATAGCCCTTCATTCAAATCAGCCCTTTCCTATAAATCAACCCTCTCACAAGCCATTTGTATGCAACTAGTTCCAAGTAGTTTTATGTTGCTGGAATGAGCAACTAACATTCAATCTTCAAAATCATGCGTACCTATGCAAGATTGAGAAGAGCAATGGAGATAAACCAAGCTTAGTGTGGAGATTTGGTTTGCATTTGCTTTGTGTTTTGATTTTCATGCTATCTTGTACTTAATTGTGCTTGTTAGTTTGATATTTTTTTTATGATTTAGCCCTGATTTTTACCCTAGATACAACAAGATTTGCACTCATGCAACATGTCAAAGGAGAAAAACATGGTTAGTGCTCCAATCTCAAATAACTAAAAATATATTCAACACCACATCAATAACATGTAGATTTCCAAGACTCAAACACCAAATTAATGATAGAGCTAATTTTCCAAACAAATCCACACAAGAGTAACCATAGTTCAACAAGAACCTGACAAGAAGACCTACAAATCTGTAATTGTTTCCATCCAAAATACTCTGAGAGTCTGAACACAATCTTTTCACTGATTCACAAATCACAAATTTTGGTTAACATGTAAAGCCTATAAAATCATCTTTGTAAATCTGAATCCACTTAGACATCCAAACATTCACATCATCAAATATGTCATATGAAATAGTGGAATACCACAAATCTACAAATCCATAGCCTTTTGAAACAAGAAAACTATAAAACCTACATATCCAAAATAATATGAATATGAAAAGGAGGAACTGAGTTGTTTAGGAGTATCCAAATCACAGAAAGACCAAATCCACAACCCACATACAACTAGTGGCAAATCATCCAGTTCTTTCATGTAACTAGTGGCTAAACCCATGAACCCAAAATAAGCACTCTATATGGTAGTCCAAATAGTAGGTGTTCTCCTATGTGACTAGGATGCTTAAAAACACCCACCCAACATGAACACCCTTTCATTACACATGACTATGAGGAAAAGGAACATAACCACCATGAAATAGAAGAGTCGCATATTGCCAAATAGGATCTCCAAGTCACCATCATGAAAGGAGATAACACATTCCCAAATCCATGAAAAATATGATCCTTAATCACGAGCTTTCGATGCTCACCATAGATGCCACTGACAATACCCATCTGAGAGTTAGAAACTATGGCTTCCAATTTCACAAATCTGCAAAATAATGATTAATGGGGCCATTTTTTGTCTTGTTTTCCTTGCTTTAAGTACCTATTTCCTAAGACATTTCTAGACTTCTATATACACTAATTATGTCTATGATTATCCTTAAGACATTGAAAGAATGAAGATGGGTATATAATATGTTGTTAATTAATTATGTGTGAATGGTTGATTGCTCATGAAATATGTTAGTACTTTATGTTGATTTTAGTGATAGCAATGTATAGATGCCATATGATGTGCGAACTTCTAATGCAACAAGAACGTGGCTTCATATCATGAAGATCATTCGATAATCTGTAACAAAAGAAGATGTTGATATCCACAACTTAGATGATACAGGCACTTGCAGCCAAATGAAGAAGACCTTGAATTGCTTGGGATGAGTCATCCATAACTCTCCACTTCGTGATGGTTATCCTTCGACAGATGATGCAGTCTTAAATAATGAAGGAATCTTAGATCATGCTCTATGTTCTGTTTCTAGTCTTGATTGTTCTTCATGGATACTAGAGGAAGAGTTATAGTAGGACTGTACCGTCTATGCCACCTTCATGTCAATTTAGTTTCATATTTCTAGTTTTCTTTGTAATAAAGTCCTCTTCCTACGTTGTTGGATAATGGACATTTATAGAATTTATTGTTCAGTAGTTTTATTCAAATAGACAATGCTAATCTTGTCCATGACATACTAGATTTTGCTACATACTGGTTAGACAAAGATTGTAGTATCAGATTTCATTGTTGTACCTTTTGCTTCAACATTCAATAAAGGAATGCATGTTTTGAGTTTTGTCAGTGGTTAAAAAGATACAGTAAAGATTTAGCTAGATTTCATGGGATCACAGTTACTCAAGCAAGCCACTTGAGGTACTATGTCTCTCCACTTTGTTTATATGTTTAGTTTATGATTGTATGTTTATATATGTGATTAATGCAAGTTGTAATGAGTCATGTTATGAGAATTAGTTAGACTTTGATTATTTGTGTTGTTAAGTCTTACTGAGTCAAGGTGATCACCGAACCAACTGTCAGCTGCTCTTTTATCTAGAAGTTACATAGGACCATTTAATTATTGTTGTATTGAATAAGCTTTAGTTATTTCCTACCAATCCTGCTTACTTAGAGTATTGTTGGTCCTTGCAATTGGAATTGTGTTTTATATAGTTAGTTTATTCCCTTACACAACCTCTAGATTAAAACTCAGAAATCCTTAACTGTACACATAGTACATGCATCATCCAAGAAGATTACGATTCCCTAGTTTGACAATGTAAATGTAACACATTATTTAGCCAATAGGTTGCTTGATATAGGATCCATTGTCCATTGAGTAGTGGGCATGCCCTTTCTACATCAATGTATTGGTTAATAATGGAGTTTGACATTTTTGGCATCGTTGTCGGGGATGGTTCTAAGCTTTAGAGTTTTTGAGTTTTTTTTAGTTATGCTTGTACTTGCTTTGCTAGGAAATAGTATTTTTCATCATTTAGGATCACTTAGATATTCAATCCATCTCCAAACTATTCACTAACACGGTGCAAGAACAGAGCCATTAGCTTATACATTGTTGTATGCGGCGGCCAAGAGCCCATAGAGGGAGGTTTCTTCCAATCAGTTCAACATAAGAAGAAGAACACTTTGAATTATCCCTTGGTCTAGAGAACACTAAGGATTTTGAGGATATTGCAAGTTGGAACCAAGACATCATGGCAGAAGAAGCAGCAGAAAACCCAGCTGAACTAGTTACATTTGCCTTTCCTATTTCAAACCGAGAGAGAGCTGACACCTTGAAAAACATTCCTCCTTCAGCTCTACCAAACTTTCATGGGCTAATCAATGAAGACCCAGATACATTTCTCTTTGAGTTTGATGTACTCTGTAGGAGTTATGATTACACTATAGATGCATATCGACTCAATCTCTTCCCAGCTACCCTTAAAGATGTTGCATTACGATGGTTTATGGATCTGGGTGAGAATTCAGTAACCACTTGGGCCACCATGAAGGAGAATTTTCTGCAAAAATATCAGGATTATTGTTGTGGAAGAGATATGAAGGGGGACAACATCTTTAGAATGTCACAAAAAGAAGATGAGCCCTTGGAAGATTATATTAAGGGATTTCAGTTTTGCCTCAAGAAGTCAAGATAGAATAGGCTTTCTCCAAAGTCACTCAAGCTTGTCTTCCTAAGAAGTGTGAGCAAAGAATGTATGGATGCACTCAATTTAATTGGAGTAGGGGATATCTCTCAACTCAGATTTGATGAAATCTGTCAAATCTGCTGAAACTATTCACGCTCTACTTTAAAGAAAAATAGAGGTTTTAGAACCGTAACTTTGAGGAAATCATCCACTAGAGTCTCCAGAGTAGAGCTCAACAATCTCCTGTCAAACATGAAAGAGGAAATCATAAGCCATCTGGAAACACAACTAGTCACCCTACACATCAAGAAGAAACAAGAGGCATCAAAGGCATATTTGAGTGAATACTGTCCACATTGTCATTAGAAGAAGGCCAATTGTCGATGCAAGAGTATTGCTAGTATTTCTAAGTGAAAGAATGAGAAAGCAAATTTCTGAGCTATAGAAGATGAAGAAGGTCAAGTGTTCTACATTGCACAACAAAGGTCATGGAAGCAAAGACAAGGTATGCCTTAGGACCCCTTGACCAATCCCATGTCATTTGCATCATCTGTTTCAAATCCTCATAATTGGAACAATGCACCTTGGTATAATTGGCCAAATTAGCAATGGGCACCCATGGCCACAATAGTGGCATGGGAACCAAACTTGGAAAAATCCAAATATGAACTACTCACAGCCACAACAACTCAACAACTTGCCCTTATGCCAAATGCAACCTCACCTACTCCTGTCCCTCCTAGAGCTACTCAATTACTAGCACAACCTGCACTAACCCTAACAACAAGCATGTTCAGCAGGCCTATACTAATGAGGTCATCCAATACCCAACCTATATGGTTGAAGTTAGTGATGTGCATCTGTGCTCAGGAAAAATGCTTGCTAGACCTCCATCACCACTCATCACAAAATTTCCTAATGAGGAACAACCCTTCGTCACTGACAGCCATCTAAATAACTAGTAGAAGCCTTCTGAGCAAATCTCTTCACAGGAAGAAACCATTACCATGATCCCTCCATTTCCAAAAAGATTAAAAATACACCTTCCACCAACTCCATCTGAGCCTGATTTTGATTTCATGGGGCAACTAAAGAATATTTGTGTTAAAATTCCCCTCATCCAAGCCATCAAGGATGTACCCATATATACCAAGGCTATAAGGGAGTTATGCCTTAAGAAACCAGGAAGAGAAAAGATCCTCAGACAGTGCATATTATAGGACAACTTGCTGATATCATGTTAGGTAACTTGGTTGTTCCAAAATATGCAGATCCTGAAAGCCTTGTGGTTGATGTAAACATTAATGGTACCCTTATCAAAAACACCTTGATTGACCTAGGTGCAGTCATCAATGTAATGAACAATGAATATCCTTCAGTTAGATAACCTCGGACCCTCTCCCACAGTACTCCAGTTGGTAGATAGGTCCATAGTCAAGCCATAAGGGGTTATTGAAGATCTTGGAATTACATTGGAGTCATGGGAATATCCTGTAGACTTTATGGTCTTGCAACCCAAGGTTAGCCTAGGAGGATATCCACTCATCCTAGGGAGACCCTAGTTGGTAACAACAAATGCCTTCATAGGATGTCGGTTAGGGAATACGATAATTTCCAATGGGATTATAACAAAAAAATTGGTCCTTTATCCACATGCTCAACCTGTTGCTGATATGGAGCAAACTATCTGGCCGGACCTAGGGAATACTAACCAATATTCTCTTCAGACATTAATGATAATTGAATGAGACCTACTACTGGCTATCTAGGATGAAGATGAACTTCTTTCCAATGTCATACAAAATGCTTACAGAACAGGCATATAACAAGACCCATGTCTAATATGTCTGGCCTACCCCCTGCACAATATTCTACCTACAATCAACACTCCAGCCTATGCTTCCACCAGCAGTATGTTTCATCAATTACTGCTTCATAGTTGTAGTCACAACTTATCAGGATTGGATATTGTCTCTATAATGACCATGGCAACACCAGTTGACATTACGCCAGGAAGGACACTTAACATCAACAGTGAATTGACATTTGTCCAGAAGACTGAACTGATAAAAATGTTGGAAACCCACAAAACAACATTTGCATGGGACTATCATGATATGAAGGGCATTGACCCTTACCTTTGCATGCATAGGATATACATTAATGAAGGGTACAAACCAATTAGGCAACCTCAAAGAAGGATGAACCCTACAGTAAGAGACATAGTGAAGAATGAATTTTAGAAATTGCTGGATGCAGGATTAATATATCCAATATCAGATAGCCAATGGGTATCTCCACTAGTAATAGTACCAAAGAAAGCAGGTAAGTGGCGATTTTGTGTAGACTACAGAGAGTTAAATACTACCACTAGGAAAGATCATTTCCCTCTTCCTTTCATTGACCAAGTCCTAGACTCCTTGGCTGGTAAAAAATATTTTTCTTTCGTTGATGGATTCAGTGGATATAACCATATCAAGATAGCCCCTGAGGACCAAGATAAGACCACATTCACATGCCCATGGGGGACATATGCCTATTATGTCCTTCCATTTGGACTTTGTAATGCACTTGCCACATTTTGGAGAGTTGTTTTAAGCATATTTGTTGACCTTGCCCATGACTCTATGGAAGTATATATGGACGATTTCACCACTTATGGGGAGTCTTATGAGGAGGCCTTGAAAAACCTTGAAAAAGTACTACAAAAATGTCAAGATCATAACTTGTCCCTTAGTCATGAAAAATGTTTCATGATGATGCAAGAATGAGTAGTGCTTGGTCACTTTGTGCCCAAAGCAGGCATTCAAGTGGATCCACACAAAATTGAAATCATTTCAACATTACCTGTCCCTCAAATAAAGAAGGATGTCAAAAGATTTCTAGGTAATGCAGGGTATTATAGAAGATTTATAAAGGACTTCAGTAAAATTGCTGCCCCTTTGTTTGTCTTACTCTCTAAAGATGCAAAATGTAATTGAACAACTGACTATCAATTGTCTTTTGACAATCTCAAAGAGTCATTAACAAAGACACATGTACTCAGAGGACCTAATTGGGAAATACCTTTCCATATACATGTTAGAGTTGGCTATGATTGGAGCCACCCAGGATCTAGGACTTCATGAAAGCACAAGAGAGATCAAATGAAAGAATGATGCTATTCTATCAATGAATGCAAAAGATTAATTGTTGTTGTTACAATGTACATGATATGCCTTGCTTATAAAGGCAAGGTGAGAGCTAGGAAGGTGGAGTGGCAAGAGGAGATATTCCTACAACATGTGCCAATTAGAGGATGATAGCTAATTGCACATGTGGAGGATAAGACAACTCACTCCAACTATCAACAACTCAACACACAACTAGAATTAACTAGACACAACTAGACATCTAGTAGACTCACTAAGTCAACTTAACATGTGTGATTAATGTGTGATGTGTGAATATTATTTAACTAGTAAATAGTTAAATAAGATGAATTATCCACACAAGGGTAAACCGGTTAGGTGATAACCCTATTCACACCAACACCCCCCCTTAAGTGCAACTTAGGGAGTAGCTGACTAAAGCAAGATGAAATGATGGATGGGTCCCGGCTACTAGGCCATGTTAGGTACCCATGTACAACAAATCTCAAGTGGAGAAAAGGAGAAAACCTCATGGGACAAAACTCCTCTCCAAAAGTGAGAATGCATGAAACAATGAAAGTGAAAGAAGTGATAGTAGGAGGACTCAACATGACCCCTCAAGAACAACTTCTATCACATATATATAATCAAATACCCCCCCATAGGAGAGCAAGTGTGAGACTATAGGTCCCCCCCACAATGAAGTAGCTCCTGTGCTGATGGTAAATGCCTGAAGATGAACACTGGAAAGTGTCTGGTACCTGCAAACAACATTTCTTCCCTTAGGAAGAAACAAGTCCAAAGACTGATGTAGAAGAGACTCCATCTCAAGGTATGAGGGAAAAAGCCTCATGATGTATGCCTCTGAAGACTACTGAAATGTCCACATGTCAGAATCAAAGAATGCCACAATGCAATGAGGTGTGACCAATCCAAAATCCTGTGTAGACTGATGAAGAACAACCTCCAAAGACAAAGTATATGGGATAACAGTTGTGCTGTAACTGTCATCAAAGAGGAGAGATATCCCCTCAAGTGTGTCCTCGAAATCTGCAATATGAGACTCACAAAACAAGTCTGATATACCTGCCAAGAAAGTATCCACAAAGCTATGTCTGAAAGACTGGAATGATCCTGCTCAACGGATGTAGATGAAACCATGTCGATGTTGATCTTTGAAGAAGCAGGAGGATGAGGTGATGGAAGCTCAGCACTAGTCTCATGAACCAAAGTGGGTGAAAGAACACCAAGGTTCAAGTGACCAAACTTCTCCTCAGAAACATGATTCACACTTAATGCATGAGTGTGAATAGCCATCAATGGATCTACATCATCAGAAGAAACAAAATGGGAGAAGGTATACAAGCGAGATGCATGATCTGCCATCCCAACAACAATGATATCTCTGCTCTCCAAGTCTCGTATGATCACTGAATCCGGAGTGAACTCAACTGTCTTACTTGCACCACAATGAGTAATCTGATAGATGGAAAGGAGATTGGTTGACAAGGAAGGTACACACAACACATTGTTGAATGTACACTCCCCAACATCAATTGTCCCTTTTCCAGATGCATGCATGTATGTATTGTTACCCATCAAGATAGGTGTTGAAGTGCATGACTCAAATGAAAAGAACATCCCCTGTGAAGACACCATATGATGGGAAGCTCATGAATCAAGAAGCCATCTCTCTGACTGAAGACTTGTTGAAGCAAAGAGTACATGTCCTTTTCCTTTGTCTGTCCCATTTGCAATGCCTGCTATCCCTGTATGTGTAGATGATGATGGTGTCGAAGAAGAGGATGTACTAGGTGATGATGATGGCATTTTGATGTTGTGCTTTTGAATAATGTGAGTCAACTCATCAATTTTCTTCTCATAACACTTATGCTCATCATGTCCTAGTTTCTTGCAAAATTCACACTTTGGTCTCTCCTTCTTAGATGATTCCTCCTTGGGAGAGGATGAGGACTTAGGTGATTTGATTGATTCCTTTGCTTGCTCATTGTTCTTGAGATTCTTAGTTTTTTTGTTTCTTGCCTTTGCTAGTTGAAGTCTTTTGATCCTTAGAACCTTGAATAGCAAGAAGAGCTTGATTCCTAGGAGACTTCAATGTGCCCATGTGTACTAACTTAGCTTGCTCCCTTGTGAGTGATGCAGCAAACTCATCAAGTGAAGGCATTGTGAAAGCTTTCCCAAGTGCATCCATTGTAGTATAAAAAGTAGAAACAAAAACTGAATAGTCAGGACCAAGCTTGGCAAGGATTGAAAGAATCAATTGAGTGTCCTCTTTCTCAATTCCACATTGTTTGAGCTACAATCTAAGTGATTTTAGTTTTGTGAAGAAGTCTTAGATGCTTGCAAAATCAGTTGGATTCAAACCAATTAATTCATTCTCCAATTTGAAACCTCTCATAGTATCTTGTTTACCAAAGAGATTCTCTAAGGTTGTCCACACTTGATTTGGTGTAGTACAAGATTCAATATGAAAAAGAAGATCAGGAGAGATAGACAAGCATAATGTTCCATAGGCTTGATCACATCTATTATACCACTTTCTCTTTTCTGCAGCTGCAGTTGGTTCAATTTCTCTACCCACTATTACTCTATGAATTTTCAAACTTCTTAAATGAATCGCCATTTTAGTTTTCCACTCATGATAGTTATATGGTGTGAGTGGAGGAAGTTTGTGCGAATCCATGATGCAAGAGTACAAAAAAGAACACAAGACAACCCCCTGTTACTCAATCAAAGAGATCACCCCCAAAAAAAAATAATTGTGGCACTTTATACTTAGTGTGATTTACAATCATCCTCAAGAGACCAAATTTGGGAAAGCATGAAAATCTCTTAAAAATGAGATTCAAAGGAGATTACAATTGCTCACAATGATTAACTACAACAAATAGATCCCTTCAAAACAAGTTTCACTTCCTCAAGTGCTAGAATGCCCAAGTTATCACTCAAAAGCCAAAAAATTGACAAATGAAATAAAATGAACTTGGAGCAGAATCTGAGAAAAGTGCATAGATGAATTTGAAGAGCCCCTGAATACCTTTCCGATGCCACAAGAATTGCGAAAATCAAAGATCGTGGCAGAAAGTTGTGAGCTCAGAAGCTGAAAATGAAGATCTGTCTTCAAATTGCTGTAGCAGTCACCTGCAATAGAATTTTAGAAAAATACTAACACCACTGCGAAGTGCTCTTTGTTAGCTTTTCGACGATATCTCATTTTCCAGATTTTGCCTCCGTGAGCAAAAGTTATGCTAAAAAGAAAAAGAAAAAAAAACCCTTTTAGGGCATTGAGGGCAAAAATGGCCCCTGATGCTGATGTCAGCAGAATATTCTTAGAATATTCCCTTTTGGCGGGAAAAAAAACCCCCCTCCTAGAAAGAAAAAAAATATTAGAAAACTGCCTTTTTGCTGACGGAAACCACTTTCTGATTTGCAAAAACCAGTTTTTGTTTGAAAAACGGTCGTTGACTGCCGTTAACCTCTGTTGACTGCCGGATTTGTCCCGAAAGTGGTTTAAACGACGGGTTTGATTTCGCCGGATGGTTTGAAAATGCCAAGAATGTTACCATGGTTTATAACTGCGGCTGTTTCATAGAAACCATCAAGTGATTGTTTGATGTTGCAAACGGCCGATGTATGGCCGCTAACTGCACCGAGAGGAACAACCGACTAGTAGAAAACTTTCCGGCATGAAAATTTTTATGGCATGAGACAAATCCAAACCACTTGCTACAGCGGAAAACCACTCATGGGAGGTCAAAACCACCTGTGGTTTACATGGAAACCGCCTTGATTTGCTTTAGACGGCGGAATTTGTTTGATGGCCGAGAGTTTTGATTGAAATGTCAAAGCTGTCAATGATGCCGTGGATTGTGGATGCACGGATTGTGGCCACTGTTTACACAGTTGCTACGGACTTTGATCAAGACTGCCAAGGAGAAAATGCGGGTCAGATGTGTGGATTTCGAACTGCCTGTAGTGGTTTATCTTGGCAGATCTGGATATAACCCACACAGACTGTAGCGGTTTGAAATACTGCCACCGAAGGTTTTAGATCCACCGATTAGAATGTGAGCCAGATGTGTTTGACGGACCGCCGAGGATTCAAAAAAATGCCTACTGCTGACTGTCAGCGGTTTCCAAGGAACAAACGACAAGTTAAAAAACCGTTGGAAGTGTTTGATGTTCTAAGACCAGTGATGTTTGATGTTGTCACCAGGGAAGTTTAGATGCCTGCAATCGATTGAAAAAATGAAGACCGTTGTGATTTGTGCGATCCGCAGTCAATGTCGACGCCTCAGCAAGCCGCCGGTGGAAGATTCTATGGGAAATAGTATTCGATGCCAAGAATACACTTCGCTGGATCGGCCTCTGGTATGAATGCCAAATTTTGGTGATATAAATGCCAACGCCAAAGTGGTCCGCCAGAAGAAATTTTAAGATCCGCGGTGTTGAAAGCTATAGACCACCGAATATATGTTATAAGCTGCGGACTGCCAGTAAAGTCTAGTGTAGAGGCGGCTGGTCAACAGTTATGATTGGCTGCCAACGGAAGATTTGAACGAAGCTAACGTTTTGAAAGATGACCGCTGATTATTGCAGATTGACCACTGGATCTTTCTCCTTAATCGCTGCTGACTATGGACCGCTGGTTTGTGAATGGATTTGGAAGCTGGGAGTATTAACCGATAGAGATTAAACAACACTGTCATATTTATTGAATGTGGCCACCGATTTGCTGGTTAATGCACTGGTGTGTTTGTAGGCTTTAATCGCTGAAAACCGCTGAGATCGGCGTTGATTTGCCTGCTACAGATAGTCCCGTGGAAACGGTCGATTAACAGTGTTGTCGGGGGTTTGAAAAGCCAATGATCGCTGGTCACCGCTGATGATTTATGACTGCTAGATCTTAGAGAACCGCCGTTGGAGGGATTTCAAGACTTGTTGTACACGGCAGATAGGGTACAACAGTACCCACAAAAAAACTGTAGAATAAATACAATAAAATTGCCTGCAGACAAGGAATTTTTAAACCAGCAATAAATTTGTTACCGGATGGATAAACTATTTTGATGACGCTTGTACTGTGCAAGCAAGATTCTCTGGAATATGCCACTGATGTAGAGAATATTCTCTGCTACAGATTCTATATGACCAAGAAGCAAAAAAAATTGCCTTTTGGTTCAACTTTGTCCAATTTGGATGATTTTACAGTCGATCCGTATTGATTTGGCCACTCCAGACACAATGGTGATGTTCGATTTGGGCCAAACTGCTCCGAAATCATTGTTATCTCCCGGATCACGCCAAAGAGCCCCAAATTGAAACCCTCATCAATTTTGCCTCCGATGTCCGATTTGGACGAAACAAAAGGTGATCTTGACTATTTCAGCTACTCCTGACGCAATGGTCAAGTCTGATTTGCAACAACATGCACTGAAATGCACCTGCAATACAAGGGCAAGAAAGGGAAGCCTTGACAAAAATGGTATTTCTATCAAGTTTTTCTGATTCTCCAGGTCATCAGTCGATGCAAGAGAAGAGCATACTCAACTATCAAGATCCACCATGAATTGCACTCAAGATCTCTCACAAATTGAATAACACAAAGTGATTCTTCCTAGAGCTCTGATACCATGTTAGAGTTGGCTATGATTGGAGCCACCCAGGATCTAGGACTTCATGAAAGCACAAGAGAGATCAAATGAAAGAATGATGTTGTTCTATCAATGAATGCAAAAGATTGATTGATTGTTGTTGTTACAATGTACATGATATGCCTTGCTTATAAAGGTAAGGTGAGAGCTAGGAAGGTGGAGTGGCAAGTGGAGATATTCCTACAACATGTGTCAATTAGAAGATGATAGCTAATTGCACATGTGGAGGATAAGACAACTCACTCCAACTATCAACAACTCAACACACAACTAGACTTAACTAGACACAACTAGACATCTAGTAGACTCACTAAGTCAACTTAACATGTGTGATTAATGTGTGATGTGTGAATATTATTTAACTAGTAAATAGTTAAATAAGATGAATTATCCACACAAGGGTAAACCAGTTAGGTGATAACCCTGTTCACACCAACAATACATACAGATGCTTATGATTTTGTTATGGGAGCTGTGTTAGGACATGATGAAGGGAATGTGGAATATGCATTTATTACATCAGCAAGAATCTCTAAGGTACTGAACTTAACTACACCGTCACTGAGAAAGAAATGTTGGCTGTTATTTATGCAATCAATACATTCATGCATTATATCAATGGGTATCATGTTTTCATTCACACTGACCATGCAACAATAAGATATCTTATGAATAAACCAGTGGTAAGTGGCAGATTGGTTAGATGCTTACTGCTCCTCCAGGAATTTGATATCACCATTGTGGACAAGCCTATGAAGGCCAATGTTGCTACTAACTTCCTCTCTAGGCTCCCTACTTGTAATGAGGACCCAGTCATTGATGATTCTTTTCCAGATGAACACTTATTTACATTGATTGTACAAACTCCTTGGTATGCAGATATAGCAAATTATCTAATCATAGGAAAAACACATCCCCACCTCTCACCAAGAGAGGCACCATCTTGTGGAGCATAACTTTCCTTATTCATGGGTATCTGGTTACCTCTTCTATACAGGACCTGATCATATTATGAGAAGGTGTATTAGAGAGGATGAAGTATATGACATTCTTAGAGGATGTCATGATGAACCCTGTGGTGGACACTTTGCAGCTAAGAGGACAATAGTCAAAATCTTGAATACTGAGTATTATTGGCCAACATTGCATAAAGATATAACTCTCTATACAAGAAGATGTGATCGCTGTCAAAAGATGGGCAGACCTACAAGAAGTGATGAAATGCTCGTACAACCACAACTGGTGGTCACACCATTTGACAAATGGGGCATTGATTTAATTGGACCCATAGATCCACCCTCTAATCACAAAGAATATATACTTGTTTGCACTAATTATCTCATAAAATGGATAGAGGTAAAAGCTTTGATAGTACCCAGAGACAGTAAGGTTGCTACATTCCTCTATGAGGAAATCTTTACAAGGTATGGTGCCCCAAGGGAAATAGTCACAGATCAGGGACCGCAATTTACATCCGCACTAATTGCTAGTCTTATTCAGGAGTATGAAATCAAACATAAAAAGTCCACTTCCTATCATCCACAGTCAAATGGTCAAGTTGAGGTAACCAATAGAGAGCTTGAGGCAATATTGACAAAGACAGTTGCATTACATAGGAAAGATTGGGCAGCAAGACTCTCTGAAGCAGTTTGGGCATATAGGACTACATGGAAGACAACAACATGGTACACACCTTATGAACTAGTTTATGGAAAGAAAGTTGTCCTTCCTATTGAGTTTGAATATAAAACACTAAGAACAATTGTCCAACTTGGGATGGACCTATCAACAACTCAAAAGGAAAGGCTGCACCAACTTAATTCCTTGGATGAGTTAAGGATGGAAGCGGTTCATCACACTAAATTAGTACAAAATCAGAGAATCAAATGGCATGTTCAGTATATCAAAACAAAGGACTTTCAGGTAGGTGATTGAGCACTTCTCTATGACTCCAGGTATAAAGATCATAAGGGCAAATTGCAAATTAGGTGGTTAAGCCCTTATGAGATCAAGGAAGTTTTCCCAAATGGTGTGGTCCAGTTAACCACGATTGACCAATTTAGATTCTCATTGATGGTTAATGGACATTGATTGAAATTGTATAAGAAACCTTTGAGTAAAGTTGCATTTCTCCAACAATTAAAGGCAGATATGGATAATGAAGTCCCACAACCTCCTGCCTCAGGTGAGGCCTTTAGCCAAGTAACATCTAATCACAATATTCCTACAATAGATCAAGATGCCAGCTTGACTGACATTCCACAACAGGTTTGAGTTCTACACACTTTGTACATAAATAAAATCATAAAATCATAAAAATAAAAAATATATAAAAATAAAAAAACACACACATCACACACCAATAAAATAAGGTGATCTTCCAATCAGAAGTTTAGGCTCCATCATTTTAGTTACCATTATACACTAGCGCTTTCCTTTGGCATCCAACTACTTCACTGAAGGGACCTGTAATCAAAGGCAATCTGTTGTTCCATGGGACCAATATTTGCTACACCCACAACCAAGGGTTTTCATTCACATGAGACCTATTTTTGCTGCACCTATAGCCAAGAGTTGTCATTCACTGGGAACTTGTACAAGTTGCACCAGCAGCTAATGCACATGGGACCTATTCATTTCACATCCTGATTGCGTGCATGTAGCCACTACTGCCTACATCACCTTTTCTCACGCCATCCACATGTTGCCATCTTCTATTGGCCTGTACTTCCATGCTACGTGTCACACAACAACTACACATTTTGTCAGCACACATCTTCCCTATCACATCATTGTGATTCGCTCCGACTCGTTCGACAAGATCATCAACTCCATCCACCATGCAATCATTTTTCCATGCAACATTTCCAAATTTGACATCACCTCAAAGGTATTTATCACACTATTGATTTAATTAACATTTATTGCTACTTATTTTATGACTTTCATAATTCGCACATCATTAATTTTACATATTATATCACTTCAACATGCTTTAAACCCGTTCCCTTGTACCACTAGCTTATCTTCTCATTTGAGGACAAATGAACATATAGTACTAAATTATTTTATGTACATTCAAACTTCTTAAGTCCCTTCCTCCATAATTATTACCATTCTACCGCATAACATACAAGCCAACAGACTAGCAATTGGTAGAAGCAAACTGGTAATAAGGGTTTGGTGAGAGGATTGGATAGAGAATAGGGGATTGAGAGTTTTCGTGAGATACCGTGATGGGTGGTGATCCGATTAGGAGAGAGCCTATTGTTCACTCAACACTATTAGCTGACAGGGAGTGCATGCCTATTTTTCAGCACGCAGGATGGTTGGAATATTTTCTTAAGATAACAAAGTATAATGAAGACATTACCTAGCAATTTGCGGAAACATTCCAGAATGAGGAAGCTACAATGAAAGTCTTACAAGTTGATGTGACTGTAGCTGTTATAGCTAAAGTTACAGGGCTACGGATAGTTGGAGAAGAATTCCCTATAAGAGCCGATGCCATTTCTGCAAGGGCCAAGTTCATACAACTAGGTGAAAGGATGGAATCTACATCTCAAGATGCCAAATGACTCTCTTTACTCTGGTTATAGGCCTTTGTTGCTACCTATATTATTAAATACCTTACTTGTGATGGAAGGCAATCTTGTCTTTATACTGTGCATTTCAAACTTTTGAGCCATCTCCGTCATGGAAGGGTAGTGAATGTTCTGAATTTTTTTGTTCAATTTGTTAAAAAGGATGTATGCTGAATATAGAAGGAAAAATTGTCAATCTTCATATTCTCATCATGGTTTGATTGTGCTATTAGTAAAGAGGAGTTTATCTATTCAATACCCTAAAATTTCTTGGGAACATTTTCTTGAAGTTAATCATGTTAATGAGGGACCTGTGAGGGTTGAACCAGAGAGAGAAGAAGAGGCACAAGTAGAAAATTTATAAATAGGGGAAGAAGAGGAAGCACCTATGACCTCTTCTCACCCAAAAGCTTCACCTACCCATTGCCATGCAACTGCTGAGGAACATTCAACTCTAAATTTTGATAATCCTATTGGAAAACCTACTAGTTCTTCCACACTTACAGCCTCGCCAATTTCAACCCCCTTTCCAGAACATGCATCCCCACAGACTTCTAGCCACAAAAAGAAAAAGTCAAAATGGAAACCATAGCCCGTAGCTTCTAGCTCACTACCCATAGCACCTGAAACTGCCTATGAAACCCCTTCTATTTCGAAGCTCACCAAAAAAATAAAATCATCCTAGATTCTTCATCCAGAGTCAAGAAGAAACAAAGAATCCCTACTCAATCATGTAGGCGCTCAGACCACCTAAAGGAGAAAAAACTTTCAGGGGAACATGAAAAAGAAGAATGTGGTTGATATCCACACTGATACAGACTCTGAAAAAGAGCATCTATTTGTTGATAGGGAGCAGAATAATGTGGGTTACACACTCATTTCAGAGTCTGATGCAGAGTTTGAGGAGGAATATTTATATACAGCCAGGAAAAAGCATCAACCTCCCCCTGAAACTAAAAACCAAATTTCTTAGCCTCTCAAGATAAAACATAGGAACAAGAATTGTTGATGGATTCTAAAGGCACAGTAGAGGGTGAGAAGGATGAGTTAGAACTAGCCCTACAGAAAAATGCAAAATTAGAGAAGTAGTTGAGGGATTATCAACAAAAAGAGACAGGGTTAAATGAATGGGTTAAGAAGTTGGAGGATCAGCTATATGTCTTCCAGAAACAAGGGTTAGGACTAGAACATTTGGCCCAGTTGGCCATCATAGAGATCAATAGAAGGAATCTAGAGCCTGTGCAATCAGAAGAGCAGTCTAAGGAACCTGTTCCACCCACCTTATTTATAGTTACCCTGCAACTATGGAATGAGATAGATAAATTAATAAAAGAACAAGGTAAACTAGAGGAGAAACATAGCAAGGAGATAGAGGTGAAAAACACAAAAATAAAAAGATTGAAATTCAAAATAGACAGAATGGCAGACATGACTGTTCAATTGATGAGGTGTTAGCCACCTACAAGGGTTTATGCCCTATATCTATAGGAGCAGTATCTGAGCTTTCAGTTTAGCCAACTTTATAGTGATGCCCCTATCTCCCTTTTTACACCTACCTTATTTCTAATAGCTTACCAAAGATCTACCCCTAAAATGTAATACCAACTCTATGAATTCTACCTACATGAACTTTCCATTCCATATGACACTCACTGGAATCCCCTAGTTGTTATTGGGGATGTGCAATTTAAGGCCCTAGCCTCATTCATTAAAAATGAGCATAGAAGGGGAGAGTTATTGCAGCAGTATAATGAGAGAGAGAGAGAAGTCATTTCCTCTCAAATTAAGGGTAGAATCCCCAACTCCCGAAAAGATAGTGGAGGAATGGGTGGACCTGATTGGACATCAAGAGGTAGAAAATAAACTCCTAGAATGTAGAGCCATGGATTACAAGAAATTCAGGGAATTGGCTGAAGGAATTGGTAAGAAAGCTTTAGGTTTCTCACAGAATAGATGGAAATAATTGACACCAACACTACAAAGGAAAGAGCCTCATTCAGTATTTAACCTCTCAGTAGCAATCAACAGAGCACATAGATATATAAGATCAGCCAATGAACATGGGATAACCTGGTTACCATTAGTATTCCATCCTCTCCTGCTTCTTTATCCTATTCCACATTGGATGGGGCAGAGGATGGATCAGACAATAGAACGACTCAGGTGAATAGGTTGGCAGAATAGAAGGGCTTCTACCTCAAACATGATAGAGGAGTAGAAGAACCTATAAATTATGGGGAGATAGATCTTTAGTACATTTTGAGACCTTGGTTTCTGGAGGACCATCAACATGATTAGTTGGGGGGTATGATGAGGCCATGTTCTGTCCTATTTTCCTTGCTTTAAGTACCTATTTCTTAAGACATTTCTAGACTTCTATATACACTAATTATGTCTATGATTATCCTCAAGACATTGAAAGAATGAAGATGGGTATATAATATTTTGTTAATTAATTATGTGTGAATGGTTGATTGCTCATGAAATATGTTAGTACTTTATGTTGATTTTAGTGATAGTGATGTATAGATTCCATATGATGTACTAACTCCTCATGTAGCAAGAATATGGCTTCATGTCATGAAGATCACTTGACAAACCACAACAGAAGGAGATGTTGATATCCACGGTAGATGATACAGGCACCTGTAGCCAAATCAAGAAGACCCTGAATTGCTTGGGATGAGTCATCCATAACTCTCCACTCTATGACGATTATCCTTCAATAGATGATGCAGTCTTAAATAATGAAGGAATCTTAGATCGTGCTCTATGTTTTGTTTCTAGTCTTGATTGTTCTTCATGGATACTAGAGGGAGAGTTACATTAGAACTGTACCGTCTATGCCACCTTCATGTCAGTTTAGTTTCCTATTTCGAGTTTGCTTTGTAATAAATTCCTCTTCCTACATTGTTGGATAATGGACAGTTATAGAATTTATTGTTCATTACTTTTATTCAAATAGACAATGTTGATCTCTTCCATGACAGATTAGATTTTACTACATATTGGTTAGATACAGATTGTAGTATCATATTTCATTGTTGTACATTTTGCTTCAACATTCGATAAAGGAATACATGTTTTGAGTTTTATCAGTGGTTAAAAAGCTACAGTAAAGATTTAGCTAGATTTCATGGGATCACAATTACTCAAGTAGGCCACTTGAGGTACACTATGTCTCTCCACTTTGCTTATATGTTTAGTTTATGATTGTATGTTTATATATGTGATTAATGCAAGTTGTAATGATTCATGTTATGAGAATTAGTTAGACTTTGATAATTTGTGTTGTTAAGTCTTATTGAGTCAAGGTGATCATCGAACCAACTATTAGCTACTCTTTTATCTAGAAGTTACATAGGACCATTTAATTACTGCTGTGTTGAATAAGCTTTAGTTATTTCCTACCAGTCCTTACTTAGAGTATTGTCAATACTTGCAATTGGAATTTTGTTTTCTCTAGTTAACTAGTTTATTCCCTCACACAACCTCTAGATTAAAACTCAGAAATCCTTAATTATACACATAGTACATGCATCATCCCAGAAGATTACAATTCCCTTGTTTGACAATGCAAATGTAACACATTATATAGCCAATAGGTTGCTTGATATAGGATCCGTTGGTTTGTTGAGTAGTGTGCATGCCCTTTTTGCATCAATGTATTGGTTAATAATGGAGTTTGACAATGTTAACACACATAACATCCACTATAGTCCACAAGCCTCCACCTCCTTCTTACAAGTACAAAAGACTCTTACACAAATGTAGCTCTAATACCAAATGGTGGTTAAAAGATCAAATCCCTAATCCAATTGTTAATCATCAAAGATCCATTCAAGATACAATACCAATTGGTGAGATACAAGGCTTAGACTACTACAATATGACAATCTAGAAATTGTATGTAAATTTGAAATTAATTTGCCTTAATATGGAATTGCCATGTAACACCAATAAAAAGGAAGATAACATCACCATAAGATAGCAGAAACAAAGAGGTACAAATCAACAACGTAGAGTGCAAGAAACTCCAAAAGATCATCACACAACACAAGGTTTACGTAGAGAAACCTTTTTAGGAAAAACATCCACCAAGAAGAGAGTCTAAGAATGTATTCTATTCTTGAGATTACAATAATGGGTTACACTTTCTAGGACATCTTTATTTTTGCTGAAATCACATATTTTTATAAACAATAATTATTTAAGCCTTGAAAGGTTCCATTTAAAGGATTGTAATTGAATAGGGTATGATCAAACCCCCTTGGATAGAACCCCGCTAGTTTTAAACCATACCTGTCATGGAGTCTCCTCTACATTTATCAAAATGTTGATAAAAAACCACTTTTGATTTGGGATCAAATGAATTCATTTAAAATTTTATGTTTTGTAAGTATGTAGTCCTTATTATAAGCTTCCCAAAAAGTATAATTTTAAATATATTTAATTTGATTATTATATTCATTTTTTATTTCTTGTGAATGTATGTTTTTTAATGAACATCGAGGCCTTTGTTTCATACATACGAAAAATAGGAAAATATAGAAAAAAAATTCTAAAAAATATGTGTCCTCTAGGTATTGATGTCCTTATTCCAACAAAAAAATAAAAATTGAATTCTGATGCATACAAAAAAAGTTATGGTTTACACAGTACACCTATGTCTAAATTGTAATTGGTTTGACTTCAAAAGTTAATTAAAAGAAAACTATTCAATAAAACATTATGAAACCAAATGCATCCTCTAGATATTGTAGTTAAAAATCTAAATTTGAAAAAATTAGAATTTTATCCTTCATAGAAAAAAAGTTATGTTTTACACAGTACACGTCACTCTTTAAAAATGGTGTTTACTGTTAGAAACTAGTTATTGAAGGAGGTGGAAAAGGAAATACAATTTGATTCCAAAAAAATTTTAAAATATATATTTAGAATCTACTGACAAAATGTGACAAATCATTAGTTTACATCATATTCAAATTCCTCATGATTTAGCAACTATAGGTGTCCGAAAGTGAAGATTTTTTTCAAAATGTCCATTTCAATGTCAACTTTGGCCAAAAAGTGTAACCCAATATTGTGGGATCATGAGACGACCTTCAATCTGACAACACTTGTGTACAAATTTCATTCACTTTATTTACACTCTCTTAAGCACCTGTGAATAGGATTTTCCTCACACTTTCACCCTCTCACTTCTACCTCCCTAAGCATCTATTATATAGAATTTATACATCTAAATAGGGATTTCCAAATTGGTTGTGAATTCCAACACCTCTACCTTGGAAATATCCCAACATAGCCCATGACAGCTTGTGACCAACTCACCAAAATGGGCACCTAGTTTGTCCATTCTTACAAGGTGGTTTTTGTCTTCATGTACAAGGTGTTATGGGATAATAATAACCATGCCAAAATGATAAAAAAATGTCCTAACAACCTCATAGGAAGTTGGATGTCTAGTGTCTCTATAACCACCAAGATGCTTGTCCAGTAAAACATTGTCGATAAATAATTAATTACCAAGTAAAAAATTAGTTACCATTATTGGTGAAACTTTCATCCCTTGTGAGTACATTTACAAACATTATAAATATTTACAAGGTTGATGGCACCTTAATCCTAACAATTTTATCCTTGGAGCCCCATGTTTTGTTGATACAGTTTGATCCCATGGTGTGGAATAAATAAAATATGTGGCTTTGGTTTAATATTATGTGATTATAATAAAATTATACATGATCAAAATGAATATATCATTTCAAGAGGGCCCCAACAACTATGACCTATACACTTGTAGCTATGACCTATACACCTATTACTATGGGCCTCAAGAATTGACACATCACTTTTTCTAGCCAATGGTGTTGTCTGCCACTCGGTTAATCTTCATTTCCACCTCTAAGCCCTACTAGGCATCGATGCAATTTAATCTAACTTCCAGAGATAAATAAAATATGTGCATTTAGCACTAGCAATGCATTCAAGCCTGTGGACCTATACCATGGACATATCAAAATAAAATGATTGTGTGCTCCCCAATTGACACATAAGATTTTTTGACCAATGACACTATCTTCTTATCTTTGCATCTTCATTTTCTCCTTGAAACCTCACAAGCTGTTAATTTGGTTTGATTTGATGATGCAGGTTAACTAAAATATGTGCCTTTCACAGTCTGTGGAAAGGAGGCAGTGGACACCAAGGAAAACCCTTCAACATAAATTTATTTAGAAGGAAATACATCAGGGGCATTGCTTAACCAATTGTTGTGACCATTGATATAGTCTACATAGAAAAGAAATATAGAACTACTGTAAAAATTTAAATCAATATCGACACATGACAAATATGTAGGTGCACATGAGAACTATTGTTATAGAGATTAATCCTATAATATATAATACAAAATTTGCGATACAAATTTAAAATTGTCTCTATTACTCACTAGGAATGGAAGACTGAAGTAGAGTTGCAACCTATGTCTATTCCCAAACTTTTGAGAATGTACTCTCCCATCTCATAGTAGATTTATCAAATGACACTCTAGAGGACCAAAGATTGCAAATTCACAATTCAGGAAATGGGTGAATCAGAAATTGAATGCCTAAAAGAGTGAATGGCTTTTTTTTTTTCTAATTATGAATTCATACTACATAGTCATACTACATTTTGCATGGGCAATCAACAAATTAACCCTAAAAAACCTATAATTCTAAGGCGATGGGCCATGCTTTCTCTAAACTACCTATAATTTAATGGCTATAAAAAATGTTTTCCCAAATATACCTATCATTGCATGGTAATATTACATGTTTTCCTTAAATTCACTATAATTTCATTGGTGATTGCACCATCATTTTCCCTTAATTGATTATATTTTCACTGGTGATGTGCCCCTTTTCCCCTAGTTGCCTATGATTTTATTGGTGATTGCACTCTTTTGCACCTAATTTCCTATAAGTTCATTGGAAATTGCACCACCGTATGCCCATAATTAATGTAAAGAGGTGGGTGATTGAAACCTAAATTTTAAAAATAAAAATCCACATGATAGGCAATTGATCCTGGATTAAAAGTTGCCTCTAAAATATCTCAGTGACCAAGAACAAACTAAAATAAATAGTATGGCGATCTAATGCTATTCTAAGATATTAAAATATCAATTCATGGGTAATTTGAAGCTACATGCTAAAAATACAATCAAATTTGGGCAAAAGCATATACTGCCCAAATCAATAATATTTGCCATTTTCAACCCCTCGAAAGTAAAAATATTGTCAATTAGTGATAAATTGCTACTAAATTTTTCCCTAGCACTTGGGCCACCACATTTTCTCCTATGTTGCTTGGCTTGGTTTGATTGGCCTCTATACAGATGCCCACTTTGGTTTTGGTGCAATTTATTCTCGTCATGACATTTTAATTACTTGGTATGGTGGTAGGATTTGCAAGATTGAATTTATTTTATCACTTCAAATTCTCTTATGTGTATGTATGTCACTCAGTGGGTCTCCCCCACATATGGTGTTTTTGTTTGGAGTTGTGCTCATGTTTTCCCTAGGTTTTTAATTTGTTTTCATCTCTACTTGTTGATTATGGTTGTAGGCTTTTGTGCCTTTGTATTGTAGTGTAGATGTCTCATAAGCATCATCCTAGAAAACCTTCAGACCCTTTCCTTAGGGACAATGTTTTAAACAATTGCCTGAATTATACCTTGAGGTGTCTTGATTTCTTATCCCTCACCCTAGTTAAGAGTATTCTTAGCCCTCAAGGTTTTGAATATGTTGGTGTCATGTTCTTGGGTGATAATTATCTCATATTTTTAGTTTAAGTTGGAGTCACTAATGTCTTCTCTAGAGGTGAGGAAATGGATCCTACATATCTTTCTTCTCTCCCCTCTTGTAGATGATGGGTCTTAGGGGGAAGAGTTTGTGAATATCAAGTTGAATTTGAATGGGGTAGGAGCATTGGCATCAATGGTTGAGATTAGAGCATTGAATAAAGAACTTTTGATTGTGCATAGGGACCTACAAGATTTGTAAATCTTTTGCTTGGATCTTTCTATGGTGTTAAAGCATCTTTTGGTATCCCATTATCACAAGACACTTGAAATTATTGGTGCTTTTAATTTTCCATCTCTTGCAAGAGGTGTGTTGGAGTCTATCTAAGAGGGTAGAAATTATTAATGGTGTTAATTTTCCTACCCTAGATGGTTGTGGAAGTTGTAAAGGGGAATCATTGAAGTATGAGGTTACAATGGTTAAAATTATTGGTTCAGGATCAGTTGATGGTGGCTTTGGTTTTGTTTGAAAGGTGGGTGGATGGGGAGGTAGATGGACCTCATAGTCTTACAATTTTCTTTGTTTATCTAGTGTTTTCTCTTGGGATGGAGTGTTTTGGTTGGTTAGGGCTCAATGCTAGTTTTTTCTACTTCCCCATGTTGGGGGTGGTCAGTGTTTTTTGCTTGTTTGGTTGGTATGACTTGGTTCCCAAAATAAACACAATCCAAAACCCTAAAACATTACCCAATCACCTAGGCTAGGGGTGTCATCAAGATGATTAAAAAGTGGTTTATCAACAGGTTGAGGATGATTATGGGCCAATGGACGAGAGTGGGTTTTCTCTCCTACACTTCGAGCTCAGCTTAGACTCAGGAGGGTGTTCCCAAATGTTGGATAACTAGATGAAAAACTTAAAATTGGTGGCTAAACCTAACTCATTGACTTGGTTCCAAACATTGTCACTAAACCAAGAACAAACAACCACCTATAGACCTCAATATAGTTGATTACACATCTTGCACATACACCCATAAATTGCATTTATCATATCCCCAATAGGGCTAGAGCAAGGGCACTAGAATCAATAGGACCTACTAAGTGTGTAACATAAGCAGACAACTGGGTTACCTGCTTCTTTAATTCCTCCTTGGTGACCTCATCCTTCTTCATCCTATCCAAAATAGAAAAAACAACATCGATCCAGGCATTTTTATCTCCCTCCCTGGTCCTAGAGCCAAAAACCACTTGTTAAATACTATAATCCTGGGAGGTCATGGCTACCTCTTCACTATCTACCAATGGGGTGGCTATTTGAGCAATCCTAATTCCTTGCTCATTGGTAGAAACATGAGAGAGTTCTGGCTCTTTTTCCTTTGGGAGGAGCTCCCAACACCTATGCAATAGTAGCCAAATCCTCTTCATCTAAATAAGTCCTTTTTCTCTTCTCCACAGTCTTGTCAAGCCAACTCGGAAGGCCTAAATCTGATGTGGTGTCCTTTGGTGGAGAAGGTGTCGATGTAGGAGATGTAGACCTTGTAGGTGAGGGAGTTAAAATTGCAGTTTTCCCTAATTTTTTAGACTTCCCACCCAACTCTTCTTGCTGCCCTGAGGTAATGTTTTCAATAAGCTCATCTAGTGATGGCCCCTGGTCTCCCAAAACCTCATCATGGATATCTTCTTGCTTGTCCTTTATAACTTCTTCATGTACCTCTTCTTCTTTGTCTTTTGTGGCTTCAGGTACCTCTATCCTACCCTGGTCCTCAGCTGATGGAATGCCATCCTTTTCAAGTTGTCCCTCTATAATTTGGATTTGTACAAAAAGGACTTTAGTGCTAGGTGTAATAGGAGGAGGAGTGGGAAATGATGTAGAGGATGGCAACTGCATAGGTGGAGGTTGTGTAGGTAGTGAAGAAGAAGAAGGTGTGGGCGATGGTAAAGATGTTTCTTGTCTAGGAGATGGAGGAGGGGAAGTGAATGAAGGGGCAACCTTAATTTTGATTGTGGATGCAATAGATATGAGCACAAGTGGAGAAGTAGAAGTGATGGTAGGGCTAGGTGTAGAGGCCACTATTACTCCTTCAAAAGTGAGAGCAAGGGTCCTTCCTGTGAGCTTCCAAGATATTGGTACATGTTCCTCATCCTCCTTTGACTCAACATTCATTGCCACTACCTTTTGTTTTCCTCTAGTGGCGACAAGGCTAGCTTCTTCCACTATTTTTGTTGTAGAGGATACTCACTTCTCTATCTTCTTACCTTTCTTCTTGGCCTCTTTTGAGCCTTCAACCTCTTTGTTGGGATATGGACTAAGCATTAGATATGGATTCTTCATCCAAGCCTTATTTCTCTTAATTATCTCCCTAGCTCTATTTTCAATTGAAGCATCCTCAGGTTGATCCCAACTAATGGGATCTAAGGGAAGGTTGTAGATCTTCATTTATTCGTAGGAGGGGTCAAGTAGAGCACCATCCTCCTTCATTCCTTTGGGGACTTTGGGAAGCCCCTGAGGTCCAATCCTTTCACCAAGTGGAGACTTAATCTGAAATAGTCTCTCTTCCTCACCTCATGGTCATCTATGCAGTTCTCCCAATGATCTTCTAAGGAATGTTCATGGATGTACCAACTACCAATCAAGGGGATAACCCATCCAATAGGGTGAAATCTGCTCCTTATGTTATCAAAGGCCCCCAAGGAAAGGGTGACCAACTCAGTTTCTGCATGCCTGACATTGATTATGTTTTGGCATGAATATTCACCCACCTTGATGGGGAATTTGAAGTTGGACTTGTGTTTTCCAAATATTAGTTTATACACCTCAGAAACCTATTTGCAAATCTCCAGCAGAATGATCTTGTCACTTGGGGACCTGGGCAATTTGTATGGTGCTTTGTCAAAACCCATGACCCAAATGTATGTAAAATTTTGGAATTGAATGTACCAGTTGCCCCAATTGGCTAGCTCCTCTGCAGCTTCCATAGGCAACCTTTGGGAATAATCATTTTCCAATCCTCTTATGACAGCATACACAAAGGTGTCATTCACAAAGCAAAATCTCTTCATACTTGTCATGAGCTCTAGCTGAGGGAAATGCTCATACACTAGGACTTCTCCTTGCTGAGGGGAGCCCACTTGTAACAATCCTTGAAAACTGGCCTAATATGCTAGGAGGTAGACCAGGTAGGAAGTCATATAGAACTCCTTTGTCTCAATAACCTCTGACAGCTGCTTATTCAGCTTATCACTAATGAAGGAGCCCCAATCTATTCTCTTTCCATCCACTATCTTCATACAAAATTAGCACATCCAAGGGTGTCATTTATCTGCTACCAGAAACCCAAATACTCTACTAAGGCGGATTATGAATCTCCTTCCATCCTACTTGAACTCATTGCTTGGTTGAGTAGGTGCCATTTTTAGGGGGTGCTTCCTCTAAGTGGTTAAGAGGTGCTAGTTCATATAACTTGTTGCTACCCCTATTCTTGTGCTGTAGAAAGTGAGGGTAGTATTCTCTATAATCTTGTCATAATCAACATAGGTAGGCAGGCCAAAGACCTTGTCCACCATGTTAGATGATAAATTAAGGACTACATGTCCTGCTATCCCGATTATCTTCTTACTTCCAGCCTTGTACCTCTAGGCACATGCAAGAACCAATTTTGGAGCCTACACTGAGATTGGGAAAGTTGTGGCCTGAAGCAATCCTATGTTCTCCATGCATTATGTTTGGAAAAACTTGTTGGCTTCTCCCAGTAGCTGTTATAGGTAACTCCAAGGGTCTGGGTGCCCAATATCTGTATCACCGATCTTAGGATATGGATTTGCCACCTTTGAAGCTGGTAGATACCCTTTGAAATTCTGCTTCTTGTCACCTTCTTGTGGGACTTCTACCATTTTCCTGCACCCACACACACATTTCATCAACAATGCAACATTTTCTTTACAAGATTAGTCATAATTAGATCCTCATGAAAGCATAAAACCATCATATATGTTGTAATACACTAAATATTATGTTTTATGGTGTTTGTCAGAGATCGAAGGTCAAGCTTCACCCCTTATGTATGTTGAGAAGAATGAGAAGAGCCAAAGTGGAAGGCCCAACGGTGAAACTCTAACACTATAGTCTTTTTGTGGCAACAATTAAAGCTTAAGGCCAGATTTCTGAACCTTGACATAAGCTATGTGATTGGGAGTCAGGGGGTGGGGCTTACTCCTTCCTAAAGTAAATAAAGCAAAATGGAGAACCTAGGAGGCCCGACACTCGAACCCCGACAACGTTTTAGGTAGGCGGCAAACAGAGGATGGGAGTAACCTCTACCCAATTCAAACAGAAGATAAAACCCAAAACATTCGACGCTTGAACCCCAACAAAGCATGAATACTCTTAAGGAACTAACGGGGTCAGAAGGAAGGCCTCCAAGTTTCTCAAAAGGAAGGCAGAGGATCAAAAGTCTGATCTTTGAAACTCCACAACTTCAACTAAGGTAAAGATTTGACTTAAAAAATGGGAATCCTCAAGTCATAAAAACAACCTCGTAAAACACACCAAGTGAACAAAAGGATTCAATGACTCATAAAAAGAAGGATAATGAAACCCTAACCCAAAGCCAAAAATCATAGTAAACGTGACAAAACAATTTGGGTTCGATTCAAAATGACAAAAGGGGGACCGACCATGGATCTCTAACAAAAAAGATGAAACATGCATACCAAATTAGAGAAAAAGAGCTCAAAACCAACCTGGAAGAGACACAAATCTTGGTGAAAGGTTTGAAAATGAAGCGCGCACACTCACTAGCCGCCACGACCTTCAATCCAAATAGAATTTGCACAAAAGAAATGGGAAATATCCACAGAGCTCAAAATAATGCAATAGGAGTAAATCAAATCACGAGAAAGAAAGAAAGAATGAGAAACAATTAAGCTCAAAAATCCTTAAAAGAGTTGGTCGCATGCATGGGAGAACTGCCATTAATGTACCACTGAGGGTAGGTGGAGGGAAATCAAATCTTGCACTGTAAAGTTGGCCTACAAGGCCAACTCCTGAAGCAACGTAGGTGATCTATCATCCCCACACTAGTGTCCTCGAAGATGGGATGTTAGGGGATGTTCTACAATCATACAGGATGACCAACCCCAATGAAATAGTATCCACATGAGTAAAGATGACAAGGCAAGAGTCAGAGCATTAAGGGGGCTTCTAGTGTCGTGCTAGCACGACAAACCTTGATATCTCGATACTAAGGTAAAGCAATTCAAATGCAAGATCAAGTCAATAGAAAACAAAGGTAAGGCATGGGGTTCGAGCTTACTCCTTTTGGCATGCCAGAAGGACAAAGTCTGAAACCCTGATAAGCATGAAATCATCAAGAAACTAAGTCACTTATGCTCAACACTTAAACTAAATAGAGACAACTGCATAAAATATTTCCCAATAAAGGAAAAAACTTAACAACACTTGAGGCAAGTGAAAAAAGGAGGGATCCCTATTTTGAAGCAAAATGGGGTGTGTTCTGAGGAACACAATAGTAAATTGATAGGATGGGTCATAAGTACATGGTACTTTCCCCAAAAGTTTACGAGTTGCTTAAGATTTTATGAAATTTTATTTTAACTTCCAATTTCACATCATACGTGTCGATCGTTGGAAATTAAGTGTACGACCTCATTTAATATTGCATTACATGTGATCTGTTCTTATAATCTCTTCATAATTCTCTGTCATCTTCTTCTCAATTTTTGAGAGGAGTTATGAGAATTCATCATCACGGCTGACGTTTGTAACATAAGATTCATTCATTGTGTGCATCTAAAGGTTTTAAAGCCTCCTAAATGAAACTTTAGTGTTTCACTATAAGTTAAAATATTGAATATCATATATTTTTTTGGGTTTTCAGATATTAGGGTCGTTTAATGTAATGTCTTTGTGTTTTTGATATTTTGATTATACTCTAGCTAGGAGATATTTCGTTGTAGTCTAATGATAACATGTATTTTTGTTACTTCAAGGAATTTTTAATATAATTATCAGTGTTTACACATGTTATCAAAAATAAAAAATGAATGAAGACGTGCACAAATATAAATTATAATAATGTTTATGCTAACTAATTATATTGACTATATTTTCAAAGGAAGAATGAGTTGGAAATTATAAAGAGCAAATAAAGATTTTAAATTTTGGAGAAATTGTCTATAACAAAGTTTATTAATCAAGTTCATGAATTTGCCAAATATTTAGGTTGCTTGTGTTTGACATTGGTTGGGAACCATCTTCCAGTTCTTCATCCTATGGTTTAAGAGGATCCTCTGAAACCCTATTTGAATTCTCTAGTTGGTCCTCTTTTGATTGAGATAAAATATTTGTCACACCTCTTCTTTCACAAGTTGACTTCCAAATTGCAATATCTCTGTCAAACGGAAATGTTTGAACATTATATCTGGTCGTCTAGAGCCTCAAACAATTATCCAAATTATTGTAAAGTTTCTTTCACAAATTTGACTTCAAAAATGATAAGGCGTTGAAAACTATTTCATCCTCCCCTGAACCCAAAATCATTGTTTGGCAAAGATCTACAAGTTTAAAATTTTCTGAAATAGAATATCACAGAATTTCACTCAAACTTAATTGTTTCTATAACCTGGTTATTGATGCATGTTCCAAAGGAGGTTCGATGAATTTATACTATTCAATCATCGTTGATGTGAATCAAGCATATTGTTCTACCAACTCTGTCTTATCTATTATTCCTTCTATCTATACTCCATTTATTTCTACTATTCTACTAAAATGATCGGCCAAGTACCTCACCTTGCCCTGAAAATCTAATGGCAAACTAATAGAGGAAACATTAATGTTGTTCCAATATTGAGGATAAACTTTAGCCATTGCTTCCAGAAGTTCATCCCAAGGAAAGCTCTTTCTTATCTCAGAAGGCAAACTTTTCACAATTTCCTATAATGTATCCTTTACAAAAGACACAAGATCTTTAAAATCCTCCTTTGTAACACTTTTGTGTCTGACCTGAGAGCTCTATCCAACTTTACTAAAGTAGTATAATTCTATCATATACCTACATAATGATGCATAAATCACCTACATCATTGTTTTTTTGGGTGTTCAATGTTCATCGTTATTTGCCAACTTACAAACTTTGGACTTGTAAATGCTTCAGATTGATTGATATATAGATTATCCAGAGTAATACATACCATTTTTTGTAGCTTTGAGTATTCTGTAATGTACATTGTTCTATCTTGTGCCTTCTTTGATAAAACACTCATTTCTTCCAACAAGGGAAGAATCCCAGATAGAGTCAATATCATCACTGAAGAGTGCCAACATATTTTCTTGATTTACACGATTTTAGTAGAATAGGCCAAGAAATGATCAGTACTCTTCAAACAATCTATTTGTTAGTTTGTGTAATGATATCTACCTAGTATCCACCCTTAAGTAGCTTGTTACCTGGAGTAAGTCCTTCAACAAATCTTTGATACTCTAAAAATATTTTTGGACTTCTACAAAAATATGTATACACCTCATGCACAAGATCTTCAACAATGGAAAAAGATTGCAATTGACTTACAATTTTAAAATCCAAATTCATTATGTAGGCCATGCAGTGTATGCCGGTCATGTACGGTGAATAGGATGTCTACAAATTAACAATAAGCCCATTTATGTGACCCTACATGACTGATGCCTCATCCACACCAATGTAGACAAGCTTCCTTGCAATCACCAAATCATCCAAGCCTCCAACATTGATCAAACTATTTTTGACTATTTCCATAAAGTTAGCAAAGGTAGAATTTTCTTTCATTTTATGAACTGCAAGTAGATGAGGCTAGAGAATATGATTTTCTACAATATAAACGTGTATAAACACCCAAAAAGTATTGTCAATGGTCATCACCTCATCCAGAGAAAAGGAAAAGAAAGTCGTCTAACTCAATTTGTCCTTTATATTTGACCAATAGGAGAGTGGAAAGTTGGGCACTCCAATAAATGGTATTAAATTCCTATATTTCAAAAAGTCTATTAGCAGTCGGCCTCCATTTAAAATATAGAATATAATTGCGAGTTGTACATTGTTGAATAAATGACTCACTTCCATGACCTTCCTAAATAGAGAAGATATGGAACCTCTAACAATGGCAAGCCGTGCCTAAGATTGCATATATTCTTTGTACTTGGCTGAATTCTGAGCATGAGCGCATTCATCTTTCATTTTCCAGCACATCATTGACTTCAAATCTCCATTTACATTTACCTTTTCATAAACTTTACCTATATGCTTCTCAACAATGTGTAGTTTCATTTGTAATGTCTTGTCTTTCTTTAATTTCCAACTGCAAATCTTATAGTTGTTGTAAGTGTTGTCATTGATGTCAAAGGTGCATACACATGTCATTGAGATTAAGAAGATAGTCATGAACAAACAAGAGTATAAGAACATGTTATCATTGATGTCAAGAAGGCACATGAACAACAGTGGTGTCACTAATGTCAAATACATAAGACTGATATTGTTGGTGAGATTAACGTCTAAGAGATCATTGTGGAGATTGTTGGAATATGTAATCATTAATGTTGTTGAGGAGATTGATTAGATTAATTATACAAGATGTATGGATGAGATTTTCGAAGATTGTCATTGGTGTCAAGAGTGTATTGGTGAGACTATCAGCATGATTGTTGTCAAAGAAGTATGAATGAGATTGATGTCAAGGCAAGAAGATAGTCATGAATAGACAAGAGTATAAGAACATGTTATCATTGATGTCAAGAAGGTGCATGAACAACAGTGGTGTCACTAATGTCAAAGACATAACATCGATATTGTTGGTGAGATTAACGTCTAAGAGATTGTTGTGGAGATTGTTGGAATATGTAATCATTAATGTTGTTGAGGAGATTGATTGGATTAATTATACAAGATGTATGGATGAGATTGTCGAAGATTGTCATTGGTGTCAAGAGTGTATCAGTGAGACTATCAGCATGATTGTTGTCAAAGAAGTATGAATGAGATTGATGTCAAGGCAAAGAAGTGGATCGTTATAATATGAGTTTCCCGTTATTCATCCCTATTGGAGAACCAAGCAAACAAGAATATATGCGTTGCATGTTATCATTGAAGAATGCATGTTTAAATTAAATATTTAAACATAATGGATAAAGTGTGAAGAGCTTGTGCATATTTTGGATTAGACTTGAAAGGAAGAATATTGTATTGTTTAAATAAAGATTTAAACAATCATTGGTATGTTGGCCGACCTTGTGAAAAACATAATTCAATATGATGGCTGGCCTTTTAGAAGTGGACCATTGAGCACAAAAAGGTTATATCAATATGATAAGAGGAGCATTGATTTAAGATACACAAGGTGCAATTTTTTATGATATAAAAGGCAACGAATTCATATTTATGAGCATAAGATTTAGTTATTAAATTATGGAATGAGAAGTAGTGATCAACATACATAAGATAGTCGATCAAATTTAAATATTAAAAAGTGTTGTGGTCGACTCTCTATATAAAGTGCCCTTCATTATGAAGCTGAGTGATTAATAGACGGTGTGAAGGAAAAAAGGACAAAATAGAATATATTATATACCAAGGCAGCGTTTAAAGTTACAAAAGAGAACATTGATTTAATAGAATGACCACCCTATATGGAAGCGCTCCATATAATAAGACAATTTGTCTTATTCAAATAAAATGTCAAGAAGTGTGATTAAGTGTATTTTGCATTTGTAATAAAAAGGTAGAGATTAAACCAAGAGCTGCGATCAATCTTGAAGGGGCAGCAATTGATATTAAAGAGCTATGTCTATTTGTAATGACATCACTTTTGTCAAGGGATGTCTCTCTTCATGAAAGTAAGAAAGTATAAATAGAAGATGGGTAGAAAGGTTTGGAAAGCAATTTCAATGAATATTATGTGAATAAAGGCAGATCTAGAGGAAGAAAAAAAGTAGAAAATGAAGTCTAATTCTGATTTGTTCTAAAAGAAAGAATGTGTGATTAAACGTAGATAATATGAGCAAATTACATGAAGTATAAATGCATAATTATATGAAGGATATGTGCAAGAATTAAGAGAAAGATATTGCCATGTTATGATCAATTTTATGTAAAGAAGTTGTGCATGAGTTAGATCAGCTTTGTTAGGAAAGAAAGTGTGTGATCAAAATTGTGAGAGGAGAAGGTATTTGTGTGTGTGAACTTGATTTGAAAAGAAAAGATTTACATCATACAAAATCTGAAATAGTGATTAGATTTGTGAGAGAAGGTTATTGTGTGGATTGTGATCAGATTTGGAAGAAGGTTATTGTGTGGATAGTGATTAGATTTGGAAGAATATTGTGTGAGTTGTAATCAGATTTGTGAGAGGAAGATTCTGTGAAGAAGCATACTATATCAGCTATTGAAGGATTAATAGGTTGGAGCCTATCAAATAGTGGTTGGAGCCTCTTGCTGGGTTGGAGCCTATCAAATAGAGGTTGGAACCTCTTGTTGGGTTGGAACTCAGTTTGTGTGGGGCTTGGAGCCTCCAATAGGTTGGAGCCTACAAGAAGAATAAAGAAGATATATATATACATATATATATATATATATATATATATATATATATATATATATATATATATATTGTGTCGTGGTTTTCTCTTGAAAGGGTTTCCACGTAAATTGTGTGTTAGAACTCATTGTGTACTTAATTTCTAGATCTTTCATATGTGTAGTTGATGTAATTAATTGAGTTTGGAAAAGTAAACGATTGTTAGATATTGATTCACCCCCCTCTCAGTATAGCTGTGTGCTCATCAATTAGTATCAGAGAAGGTTCTTTTGAATATAGCCTAACCACTAGAAGGTAGATCTTAAGAGCACATATGGGAAAGAGAAAAGGAAATAAGGGAAAAGGAAATCCCAAATAGAATGTTGATCAACAAGCACAAACAAATTCAAGTGATGAGGTGATAAATGAAGCACACATAGAAATAGTAACAAGGAATGATGTCATAACAGATGGAAACAACTTTGTGAGTGACAAAGAAGTAAGAAAGGGTGATAAGGTGAAAAATGATGAGGTGGCACTTGGAATATACATGGTAATAGAAACAAAGAATGATGGCATGATAGACATAGACAATACATGAAGAGTTCAAAGCATGAATCAAGCAATAGATCTAGCGAAAAATCATATGCAAAGGAAGCTCATTCTGATAGAAATCTCCAAGAAGGATCCGACACATACAAAGGTAAGTATAAATGTTTTATTTGTAGTAAAACTAATCATTGTGTTTCTAAATGTGTGTAGGTACAAAGTGAAGATGATAAAAAAGAAGGATATGATGAAGATGATAAAGAAGTAGATCTTATGGAGGAACTCCTTTTTGCCTACAATGATATCAAAAAGCTTCAAAGAAGAAACTCGAAGCTAAAATTACAACTTGAAGAGGACAGTGAAGCTAAGGCTAAAATGTCACAAAGTCTTGAGGAATCGAAGAAGATGATCACCAATCTAAAATTCAAAATCGAAGAAGCCAAGAGGATCGAGGAAGAAGTGAGAAGCCATTTGAAGATAAAAGAATAAGAATCTGAGAAGATAATAGTTGAGCTAATATTTTAGATCAAAGAAGGATAAAAAATGAAAGAGGAAGTAAGAATTCAGTTAGAGAAAAAGGAGGAGAGTTGTGAAAAATTAGAATCTGAAATAATCTCTTTGAGAAAGGAATTTGAAAAAGCAAATGCTCAATCAAACAAGAACATGAAAAATTAGAAGAGTACAGAAGGTGGCATTGACTATGAAGAAAGGCAAAGCTCAAAAGATCTTGAGGAGCAACAAAAGAAAGGAAAAGAGAAAAAACCAAAAGGCTATGCAGATGTTCTAAAAGGCTCAATCAATAATGAGAATAATAAGAGAAAGGAAAACACTATCCCGCTGAAAACTAATGTTCCTCATAGAGACAACAAGGAGACATTCAAAAATCATTCCCTCCAAGGGAAGCACAAATGAACAGATCTCAACACTCATTTTATGGTTATTGCTATTCTTGTAATAACTTTGCTCATAAAGTGGAAGATTGTTGGAAACATGCAAGAAACTTTGGTTGGACCAAGAAGAGAAGTTCTTATGATTTTCCAAATAGAAAGAACAATATCATATGTTATAAATGCAACCACTTTGGTCATAAGGTGAGAGATTGTAGAACACAAGTGAGAAATGATGGTTGGAACAAGAGTAGAAGTACTTATGATTTTTAAAAAAGAATCTATAATTCCTTTGGTCCTTTGGTCAATTACAATGTTATATGCTACAAGTGCAACAACTATGGGCATGTAGCAAAATGGTGTAGAAGTAATTTGAAACATCACAAACAAAACAAGAATATGGATATACTTGGGAAGAAAAATTAAGGATCTACACAAGTATGGAGAAGAAAAAAAGAGCAATAGAAGGAAGAATGTATGCTTGTGCTACATGCACAAGAGGTATCACTTAGTCCTTAAGGAGAAGTGTGAATTTAGGGGGAGCTAATCCTGCATCATCTTTGATGTAGGAGCATCCCTGGTTCAAGAGCAATCTTGCATCAACCAAAAATATTTGCATTTCAATTTGTTTCTTTTCCATTTTCAGTTCAGTTTAGTCAGTAGCAGTTTCTGTATTTTAGTCTACATTCTACCACAGTTGCATTTCAGATCTTGCAAAGCTAGATTTAGCATCTAGATTTATTCATGCACATCATATCCAAAATTTAGAGCATTTGGATCAGGTAACGGTAAGATATTGCTATCAGAAGATCAACTATTTCTCAGACTAGAGCATCCTAACAGCCTTGGATAATCAGCTAAAGGAGAAGATCTGCAGAGCATTTCATGACTTGCAAAATTCAAAGATGCATCATTCAATGTTGTTTGGTTCATGGCTGACCTTCCTCGAGATCCACATATCATTCCATTCATTTGTGGAGGAGTTTAATTCATTAGGTCCGACCTATCCGTGTACACATGTTACAACTCTTCATTGGAGTTCGTGATCTTCCTTGGCCGACGCAGAGGAATCTATTGTTCCGGAGATGATATATATTGATGTAATAGATGCCTAGGAAAGTAGTGAGTGATTTATTCATAATAGATAGTTTGAATTCTTTGTGCGAGGGAGCTTCAAAGCTAGATCTTGTGCCTATTCTGATATTCTGTAATCAGGCCTGTGAGCCCTAATTGTAAGCCCGCATGCTGCCAGCTGATCTGTATTTGAATTCTATGATATACTAAATGACTAACTCTGCATTTGTTTCATATCTTTGAGTTGTTTCCGTTGTGTTTACTCTAGTTGCACGTCCTAGATAGTTCTCTTTGAGGACCCTCCTAACAGTGACTGCACCAAGTGGTATCAGAGCGAAAGTTTGAATCTTTGGGAGTGAATTGAGCAAAGTTGGTGAAGGAAGTCTGTAAGATCTTTCTCTGGATAGATTGTCGAATCCGAGGTAAGTTACTTGTGTCGTAACCGATCGCCGATTGTGAGGTAGTTGCCACCTTGTAGCCCGATCGTCGAATTGAGACAGTTTGCACTTGATTCGAGGAAGATGTCGCCGAGGAGAATCCCTGTTATTGGAACAATGGCTGGTAGAATGGATGAGATGATGAAGATGATGAAAACCATGTGAGTTCACTTGGATGCTATTGAAGAAGATAGGCGAAGAGGACTCACACCTAGACCTAATGTTGAAAGTGATGATGAGGAAGAATTTTAATCTGCTGATCAAACTGGTGAAACCTTAGGAGGTGATGAAGAAGAAGAATCAGATCAAGTCAAGATGTTGTGAACTATTTCAAAGATTGGAAAGACACCTAGAGTGATGTACCTAACTACACTGGCAATTTGAATCATGAAGAGTTGATTGATTGGATAAATGACATGGAAGAATACTTTGAATATGAAGAAATTGAAGATCCAGAGAAGGTGAAATTCACAAAGACAAAGCTGAAAGGACATGCTGCTATATGGTGGAAAGAAGTTCAATTGGATAGAAACAAAAGAGGAAAATAAAATATTACAAAATGGGATAGGATGGTGACAAAATTGAAGAATCAGTTTATACTTGCTGACTATGAGTTGGAACTGTTGAAGAGATTGCAAAACTTTAGACAGAAGGAGAAATCTGTGGAGTATATTGAGGAATTTCATAAGATGATCATAAGGATAGGACATAGTGAAGCAAGTAAGGAGAAAGTGGCTAGATACATCAATGGATTGATATTGAACATTCAAGAAGAATTGAGTTTAGTAAGGATGACAACACTGGAAGAAGCATATCAGTTTGCCCTGAAGGTTGAGGAGAAGTTGAATAAGAAACATGATCAAAGACAAAGAGGCAAAGGAGGTAAATTTCAGAGAGGTAGAACATTTTCTAGAGGAGAGAGATCATATGCAGAGTAGAACAAACAAGAGAACACATTCAAGGAGGACAAAGATAACAATGCCTACCGGAGAGATGACATAAACTTCTACCGCAGAGGAAGCCATAGTCCATACCAGAGTGAAAGATACAGAAGAGGAGGAAGAGGACCTGACAGGAGAACATTTAGAGAAACCTGTTTCAAGTGTGGAGGTGAAGGACACAGAGCATTTGAATGTAATCAGGGGAGTACAAGCAAGAGAACAGAGAACTATGGAAGAGCATCTTATGTGGAAGAACCTGTTGGATCACCTAGTTCAGTTGGTAAACCAGAGAAAAGAGAATCACTTGTCATGAGGAGAGCACTATTTCAAGCAGAGACAAATGAGGAACCACTGCAGAAGAAAAGTTTGTTCAGAACCAGATGCAAATCAATAGGTAAATGTTGTAAAATTGTAATTGATAGTGGTAGTTTAGATAACCTAGTTTCAGAAGAGATGGTGACTAAGCTAAAGTTGGAAACATTGAAACACCCTAAGCCCTATCATATATCATGGATTCAGAATGATCATAAGGTACTAGTGAATGAACAATGTTTGGTGAAATTTCATATTGGATCTTATCATGATCAAGTATTGTGTGATATTATGTCTATGGATGTATATCATATTTTGTTGGGTAGACCTTGGCAGTATGATAGAAAATCTATACATGATGGGAGAAAGAATACATACACTATAACATCAAATGGAACGAGAATTACTTTGATTCCTTTAGAAGATGATCCTAAGACTGAAGCATGTGGTAATGCTAGAATCTATTTGGTAGATGGAAGGAAATTTCTGGATGGTTTGAGACATGAGAATATGTGTTATGCTTTGATTCCTAAGAAACCTGAAACATTAAAGCAGACTAAAGAATCACAACTGGAGGAGATAAAAGAGTTGCTAACAAAGTATGATGACATCATATCAGATAATGTACCTGGAGGATTACCACCAATCAGGAGTATCAGTCATCACACGGATCTTATACCTAGAGCTAGTTTACCTAACAAAGCAACACACAGAATGACACCGATAGAGAATGAGGAATTGAATAGATAGATACATGAGTTGTTGAAGAAAGGTTTGATCAGAGAAAGTTTGAGTCCTTGTGCAGTACTTGCAGTGCTAGCACCTAAGAAAGATGGAGAATGGAGAATGTGTACAAACTTGAGAGCAATCAACAAGATCACAATTAAGTATAGATTTCCTTTACCTAGAATGGATGATATCATGGATTGTTTGAGTGGAGCAAAATATTTCACAAAGATAGATTTGAAGAGTGGATACCATTAGATCAGAATTAGAGAAGGAGATGAATGAAAGACTGCTTTTAAGACAAATGAAGGATTGTATGAGTGGTTAGTGATGCCTTTTAGATTGATAAATGCACCTAGTACTTTCATGAGATTGATGAATGAAGTTTTGAAGAAATTCTTGGGTAATTTTGTTATTGTATATTTGGATGACATTTTGATTTTTAGTAAGACAAAAGAAGAACATTTGCAGCAGCTCAGACAAGTATTGCAGAGACTGAGATAAGAGAAATTGTTGATAAACATCAAGAAGTGTAGTTTCATGAAGGAAGAGTTAGTATATTTGGGATTTGTGATTTCTACAAAAGGATTGAAGATGGACTCTAAGAAAGTGAGAGCGATTGTTGAATGGCCTACACCGAAGAGCATTGGAGAAGTCAGATCATTTCATGGATTGGCTAGTTTCTACCGGAAGTTCATCAAAAATTTCAGTTCAGTTTGTAACCCTATGATAGAGACAATGAGAGGTGATAGAAAAGATTTTAAGTGGACATCAGGAGTAGATAAAAGTTTTGAGTTGTTGAAGCAGAAAGTGACAGAGCAACCTATGTTGGCATTACCATATTTCAATAAGGTATTTCAAGTAGATTGTGATGCAAGTGGGAATGCAATAGGAGCAGTATTAAGCCAAGAAGGTAGACCTGTAGCATATTTTAGTGAGAAGTTGAATGATGCAAGGAGAATATATTCAGTTTATGATCAAGAGTTTTATGCCATAATTCAAGCATTGAATAAGTGGAGACATTACTTGTTGCCTAAGGAGTTTGTGTTGTATATAGATCATCAAGCTTTGCAATACTTGAACAGTCAAGGAAAGTTGAATCAAAGACATATGAGATGGGTAGAGTTCATGCAGAGTTATACTTTTGTATTGAAACATAGGAGTGGAAAATCAAACAAAGTTGTTGATGCATTGAGTAGGAGAAGAAATTTGTTGACAGAGATGAGAGTTGAAGTATTGGGATTTGATGAGTTGAAGAACATGTATGAGGAAGATCTTGATTTTGCAGAACCTTGAAGAGCATGTAAGGAACCTGTTGTAACAGACAAAAGTAAGTGGTTGGACTATTTGATTCAAGAAGATATGTTGTTCAGAGGAAATAAGTTGTGTATACATAGAAGTTCCATGAGAGACAATCTCATCAACGAGAAACATAGTGGTGGATTGGCATGACATTTTTGCATTGATAAAATAGTGGCTTTGGTGAGTGAACATTACTTTTGGCCTCAGATACATAAGGATGTTAGGAAATTTGTGTAGAGTTGTAGAGTTTGTCAAGTTGCAAAAGGGAGTAGTCAAAATACTGGATTATATAAATCTCTAACAGCACCAGAGAGACCTTAGGAAAATATAAGTATGGATTTTGTAATGGGATTGCCGAAGACACAAAGAGGACATGATTCTATATTTGTAGTGGTGGACCAATTTTCAAAGATGGCACATTTCATACCCTGTAAGAAGACAACTGATGCAGTGCATGTAGCTAACCTATTTTTCAAGGAGATTGTGAGATTGCATGGATTACCTAAGAGCATAATTTCATACAGAGCTACAAGATTTCTTCGATACTTTTGGAAGATACTTTGGAAGAAGATGAAGATAGATTTGAAGCTCAGTTCAGCATTTCATCCACAGACTGATGGACAGACAGAGGTAGTGAATATGAGTTTGGAAAACTTGTTGAGATGTTTGGTCAGAGAGAAAGCAGGAAGTTGGGATTTGATTCTTTCACAAGAAAAGTTTGCATACAATAATTCAATGAATAGGAGTACTAGAAGAACACCTTTTGAGATTGTTACTGGAGTAAACCCTAGAGGAGTAATAGAGTTTAGAGATATTAATATGGCAGATAAGAGAAGTGCAGAAGAAGAAGAATTTGTAGAACATATGGAGACAGTGCATAATCAGGTGAAGAAGCATTTGGAGGAGATGAACAGTAAGTACAAAGAGAAAGAAGATGAGAAGAGGAGACATAAGGCATTTGTAGTTGGAGATGAAGTGATGGTATACTTGAGAAAAGAAAGATTTCTAGTTGGCCCATATAACAAGTTGAAGATGAAGAAGTTTGGACCTTGTAGGATACTCAGAAAGTTTGATTAAGGAAATGCATATGAAGTGGAGTTACCAGAGACATTGGGCATATCACCTATTTCAACATTGCAGACTTATATTAGTATCATGAAGCAGAGTTCAGTGACAACATTGAAGAAGACTTGAAGAAGTAATTACCATAACAAGCATCGGAGCAGATGGAAGACATTTTGGACAGCAGAGTTGCACACAGCACCAGAGGAAGACAATACAAAGAATACATTATGAAGTGGAAAGGCAGACCAGAAGAGGATTCATCATGGATTTCTCAGGTAGAGGTGGACCATTTTGGTTTTCATCTAGCCCCAGCAAAGATAGATCTTGTGCCTATTCTGATATTATGTAATTAGGCATGTGAGCCCTAATTGTAATATTGCATGCTACCGGTCAATTTGTATTTGAATTCTATGATATACTAAATGACTGAATCTACATTTGTTTCATATCTTTCAGTTGTTTCTATTGTGTTTACTCTAGTTGCATGGCCTAGATAGTTCTCTTTGAAGACCCTCCTAACTGTGACTACACCAAGCCATGAACCAAACAACATTGAATGATGTATCTTTGAACTTTGCAAGTTATGAAACGCTCCACAGATCTTCTCCTTTAGCTGATTATCCAAGGCTGTCAGGTTCTTTTCTCTGAGAAACAATTGATCTTCTAATAGTGATATCTTATCGGTACCTGATCCAGATGCTTTGAATTTTGGATATGATGTGCATGAATGAATCTAGATGCTAAGTCCAGCTCCGCAAGATCTAAAATACAATTGCGATAGAATGCGGACCAAATTACAAAAACTGTTACTGACTGAACTGCCTAAACTAAACTGGAAAATGAAAAGAAACAAATTGAAATGCAAACAAACTGTAATGCAAATATTTTTGGTTGATGCAAGATTGCTCTTGAACTAGGGATGCTCCTGCACCAATCTTTTAGATCCATAGAGAATAAAATTCAAGATAGATCAACTAATGCATATTCTATATGAGCATTATGTTATCATTGATCAAAGGGAGAATCATAAGAAAAGAGTTACGATATGGTAGTAGCAAACTACGTATTAGAAAGTTACAATATAATGAAGAAAAAGATGAATTGATGTCAAATTGATAGAGAGCCTAGAAGGCATGAGACAATGAAAGAAGGAAGAAATCATGATAAAGATACTATGGATGAGAGAATAGAATAAGGATCACAAAGCTCTAACTTGTTATCATGGTGCAAGAAGATATGAAGAAGAAGAGATGATAATGATGTTTTGTAATACTACAATTAATGAGAGACATTTTCAAAAACCTGACAAGAGGATGAGAATGATCCAAAGGAGTCCTTGCTTGAAGAGTACGCTTGTGAAAAGTTTAATAGATCACACAAGCATGTGTTGATAAAAGCAAAAGAGATGGATAGTGGTAAGTTGGATGGCTATGATGGTTATACTTATGTTCGACTTCATATTGAAGAAGTTCTTATTGATGTAATAATGCCGTAGAAGACATGGATGGAAGTATAAACAATACCCCTTTACCATTAATGAAGAAGGGGGATAGAAATAGAAAGGTGGAGAGCTATAACAAGAGAGAGTTATAGAATGGAAGAATGATGCCATTAATGTCAAGTGGATGCATTACAGAAAGGGGGAGATTATTTGTGAAGAATTGAAAGCATTTTCCATTTTTTAAGATGCATAGTGAATGATGGATAGAAAAACAAATTCTTGGTGTGTTAAACTTGAGAAGATCATCCAAATTATTTGGACAGTTATAGAGGAAACATATCACCCAAGCAACAAAGAGACAAAGCTAGAGAAGCCCGAGAAAGTCCCCCTTATAGATAGGGGCATCACAGAAAAGAGGAAGAATCATATCATGAAGGAAAGAAGTATACTAAGTGTCCCTTTGCAATTGATGTCAAAGGGGGAGAGATAGAGTAAGGGGGAGCAATGCAAAAGAAGAGAATTATGTTTGTGTTTCCATCAATGACAAAGGGGGAGATTGTTAGAAGTGTTGTCATCGAGGTTAAGAAGATATTCATGAACAAACGAGAGTCTAAGAACATGTTATCATTGATGTCAATAAGGTGCATGAACAAGAGCGGTGTCACTAATGTCAAAGGCATAAGACCACGATTGTTGGCGAGATTAACGTTAAGAGATCGTTGTGGAGATTGTTGGAATATGTAATCATTAATGTTGTTATGGAGATTGATTGAATTAATCGTACAAGATGTATGGATGAGATTGTTGAAGATTGTCATTGGTGTCAAGAGTGTATTGGTGAGAATATCAACATGATTGTTGTCAAAGAAGTATGAATGAGATTGATGTCAAGGCAAAGAAGTGGATCGTTATAATATGAGTTGCTCGTTATTCATCCTCGATGGAGAACCAAGAAAACAAGAATATATACGGTGCACGTTATCATTGAAAGAATACATGTTTAAATTAAATATTTAAACATAATGGAGAAAGTATGAAGAGTTCGTGCATATTTTGGATCAGACTTGAAACAAAGAATATTGTATTGTTTAAATTAAAGATTTAAACAATCATTGGTATGTTGGCTGACCTTGTGAAAAACACAATTCAATATGATGGACAACCTTTTAGAAGTGAAGCACTGAGCACAAAAGATTATATCAATATGATAAGACGAGAACTGATTTAAGATATACATGGTGTCATTTGTTATGATATAAAAGGAAATGAAATCATATTTATGAGCATGAGATTTAGTTATAAATTATGGGATGAGAAGTAGCGATCAACATACATAAGATAGTTGATCAAATTTAAATATTAAAAGTGTTGTTATGGTCGACACTCTATATAAAGTGTCCTTCGTTATGAAGGTGAGCAATTAATAAATGGTGTGAAGGAAAAAGGAAAAAATAGAATATATTATATACCAAGGCAGCGTTTAAAGTTAAAAAAGAGAACATTGATTTAATAGGTCGACCACCCTATATGGAAGCGCTCCATATAATAAGACAATTTGTCTTCTTTGAACAAAATGTGAAGAGGTGAAATTATGTACATTTTCTTAGGTGTGATTATGTGTATTTGAATTTGTAATAAAAAGGCAGAGATTAAACCAAAAGCTACGATCAATCTTGAAGGGGTAGTGATTGATAATAAAGAGTTGTGTCTATTTGTAATGACATCACTTTTGTCAAGGGATTTCTTTCTTCATGAAAGTAAGAAAGTATAAATAGAAGATAGGTAGAAAGGTTTAGAAAGCAATTTCAATGAATATTATGTGAATAAAGGCAGATCTAAAGGGAAAAAAAAGTATAAAATGAATTCTAATTATGATTTATTCTAAAAGAAAGAATGTGTGATTAAACGTAGAGAATATGATCAAATTACATGAAGTATAAATGCATAATTATATGAAGGATATGTGTAAGAATTAAGAGAAAGATATTGCCATGTTATGATCAATTTTATGTAAAGAAGTTGTGCATGAGTTAGATCAGTTTTGTGAGGAAAGAAAGTGTGTGATCAAAATTGTGAGAGAAGAAAGTATGTGTGTGTGAACTTGATTTGAAAAGAAAAGACTTACATCATACAAAATCTGAAATAGTGATCAAATTTGTGAGAGAAGGTTATTGTGTGGATTGTGATCAGATTTGGAAGAAGGTTATTGTGTGGATAGTGATCAGATTTGGAAGAAGGATATTGTGTGAGTTGTAATCAGATTTGTGAGAGGAATATTATGTGAAGAAGCATACTATATCATCTATTAAAGGATTAATAGGTTGGAGCCTCTTGCTGGGTTGGAGCTCAGTTTGTGTGGGGGTCAGAGCCTCCAATAGGTTGGATCCTATAATTCTGTCAAGTGGAGATTGGAGTCTCTAGTAGGCTGGAGCCTACAAGAAGAAGAAAGAAGATATATATATATAAGCAATATTGTGTCATGGTTTTCTCCCAAAAGGGTTTCCACGTAAATCATGTGTTCTCATTTTGTGTACTTAATTGCTAGATCTTGCATTAGTGTAGTTGATGTAATTAATAGAGTTTAGAAAAGTAAAAGATTGGTAGATATTGATTCACCCCCCTTTCAGTAAAATTATGTGCGCATCAATAGTGACATAGTTTGGCATGCCTTCTCCATCTTCATTCTTCACAAGTTTAATGAACAGATACTTAACAACCCATTCAAGCTGAGAATTTCTTGACATGTCCCATTAACATGGTTTACATTTATTCAAAAGGATTTTAGACTCAAGTTCACCACCACTAGCACCATGGATATTTTCCCCCAATGTGATCATCATCACATTATTCACACTTTCACTACCAGATTGAACCACATCATTGCCACCTCCTTCAAGATTTTATTTGACGCCTCTTCATCCTCAAGGTTGTTCCAATAGAGTTCCTCAATCTTAGGTAAATTTTCCTCATTATTTAATCTTGATGGACCCTCACCCACTGCAGAACATCATTGTTGTTGATTAAAATAGGACTTTATGGTGGTCTTCTTTCTCTTTTATGGGGCTCCTCTCACTCTTTGATTTTTCAAATTTGAGGATGTCATCTTTCTCTGATAGTATTAAAAAAGTGTTAAAGCAATGTTCACGAAGTTGCAAATTCAAAATATTTGTGTTATGCATTGTAAATGACTAAATGAAGAAAATTGAACTACTTATAGAGAAAGAGAAGAAGATGACACATGTATTTTAATATTTAATAGCTATTACATAGAATTGAAGTATTAATTTAATAATTGACATTTAATTAAAAATATTCCACACACAACCAATTGCAATGTCATCGTTTCTTACCAATGGTGCGACCTTTCACTCTGACTATCTTCATTTTATGCTTGGAGCACCATGAGTCGTCAATGTGGTTTGATCACACGTTGCAGAATTAATAAAACTTTGGGCATTTTTTTAATACTATGGGCTCCTAAAACATAATCAAAATTTAGGGAAGTAGTAATTAAAAAACAATATAATAATGAACATATGCTTATATAAAATAATTAAAAATATACAATAAGGAACATTTAATTTAATATGAAATTATAGCGGGACGCGACATATGACACGCCACTTTTTTTTAGTGAATGGCACTACCCCCCACTATGACCATCTTTATTTTATCATTGGATCCCCACGAGCCATTGATATAATTTGATCCAATGGTTCTCAATAAAAAAAATATACATGGATTTGGTTGATTAATACGAGTTGATTATGAATGATCAGCATAAAGAAATCATTACAAGTGGGGCCCAAAATCTATGACAAATACACCATGTTGCGGGCCCACTGACTGACACATCACCTTTTCTAGCCAATGGTGATGTTTCCTACTTGCATAATCTTCATTTCGGCCTTTGAGCCCCACTAGGCATTGGTGCAACTTGGTCCAATGGCCCAAAATAAATAAAAGATTTTCATTTAGATTTAAGGTATCTTAATAAATTTATACAAGTTGGCCTCAACACCTAAGACCTATACACCTATAGCTTCTACTATACACTTGTAGGTATGACCTATATACCCGTAGCGATGATCAATACCCTTAATACTATGGGCCTGATGACTAACACATCACCTTTTCTATTCAATGGCATTGTCTACGAATTGTATACTCTTCGTTTCTACATTTGAGCCCCACGATACATTGATATAGTTTCATCCAATGACCTAGGATAAATAAAAATGTCCATTTAGTACTACAAAAAGTTAATAAATTTATACAAGAAGTCCCCAGTAGCTAAGACCCATACACTTATAGCTATGACCTATACACCTAATACTGTGGGGTTGAGGATTGATGCATCACCTTTTCTAGCCAATGGCATTGTCTCTTGCTTGGATAACCTTCATTTCTGCCTTTGAGCCCTGACAACTATTTATGTAGTTTAATCTGACAGCCTGGAATAAATAAAATATGTGAGTTTAGTACTACAAGGTTTTAATAATTTTATACATGTGGACCCTAGTAGTGCATTCAAGTCTATAGACATTTAAAATTAAATGACTATGTGCCCCAAAACTGACACGTAAGCTTTTTCGACCAACGGAGGTACCTCCTTATCTTTGCATCTTTATTTTCTCCTTACAGCCCTGCAAACCATTGATTTGATTTGATCCGACTATGTGGGTTAACTAAAATATGTACCTTTTGCCTTTCTACGGAAAGGAGGCAAGGGACACAAAGGTAATATATTTATTTGGAAGGAAATACAACAGGGACCATTGATATAGTTTATGTAAAACAAATATAAAACTAATTGTAAAAAATAAATATTTAAATCAATATCAACACATGAAAAATATGCAGGATCACAGGTGCACATGAGAAGTAGAACTACTTTTATAGAGATCAATCATACAATATACAATAAAAAATGTGATGCAAATTGAAAAATATGTTTTTGTTACTCACCAGGAATAGAAGAATGAAGTCAAGTTGCAACCTGTCTATTCCCTAACTTTTCAGTAACTCACAACGGATTGATCAAATGCCACTCTAGAGGACTAGAAATTACAAATTCACAATGTAGGATGAAATGGGTGAATCCAAGATCGAATTCCAAAAGAGTGAATGGAGTATTATTTTGCATAAATACCACTCCATACTACATAGTCATACTATGTTTTGCAATGGGTGATTAAACACATTAACCCTAAAAGACCTATAATTCTAAGACAATGGGCCATGCTTTATAAGAACCGCCTATAATTTAATAGCTTTAATAAATGCTTTCCCAAATATACCTATCATTGCATGGTGATATTGCACGTTTTCTCTAAATTCAGTATAATATCATTGGTGAATGCGCCACTATTTGCCCTTCATTGATTATAATTTCACTAGCGATCACACCCCCTTTTCCCTAATTCCCTATAATTTCATTGGTGATTGCACCACCTTATGCCCATAATTTATGTAAAAAGGCCAGTGATTGAAACCTAATTAAAAGTTGCTTCTATAATATGTCAGCGACTGGGACCAAACTGCAATAAATAGTATGGCAATCTAATGCTATTCTAGGATTTTAAAATATCAATTCACAGGTGATATGAAGCTACGGGCCTGAAAATACAATCAAATTTATGTGAAATCATATATTTCCAAAGCCAATAATATTTACTATTTTCAACCCCCCAAAAGTTAGAAAATCGTCATTCAATGACAAATTGCCACTAACATTCTCCCTGCCAATCGGATAAAATTTGCATTTGGCATTTAATTAAAACTAAGGAATATAGTCCTAGTAGCCTTACAAAAACATTTTAGGGATTTCATAATATGGTTTTGAGCCAAGGGAGTACCAACAATAAAAATAAAAGAGACTGGCTCCTTTGATCATCTTTAAGGGCCTTACACAGTTTCGAGAATTCATGGATACTGAGTCAATAGGAGACACTTTGCTATCAATACAAGTGGCATTTCCCCAATAATCCAAACACTATTGAATATAATCCAACTCAACCCAAATTTCATCTTTCTAGCTGTAGATATATAACAAAGCATTAGAAACCACTAACACTCTAGAAATACAAGGATAATAATCATTAGTTGTAGCATTAGAAAATATTGCAACATTTATTTTCTTCCATATTTAAAACAAATCTTTAATTTTAAAAAGATGCCATATTTTTTTAATTTTTTACAAGAACCAGATAATGTCTCTAAAAGGGGCTCAATGTGAGGTAAAATCTTGGAGATGAATATGAACAAACAATGAATGTATCAAGACCAAGCATTAGATGCAGAAAGGAAAAACCAGAAGATATCCTTTAAAGAATCTTGATGGCTACATCAAGGACAATGAATAGGAGGAACTCCTATAATTCTTTGAAACCACTCCTCAAGAGGTAACCCTTGATACATAAAACACCAAATAATATGTTTTTTGGTTCATCATGGATTTTCCTCATTTTATTAAATTTGTTTAGCCTAGTTTTGGTAGGGTGCACTTGTTGTCTATGATTGAGAATATCATACTAGGCTTAAAGTTGAAGAATGGTGTGTCCATTTTTTATTTACAATCTCTCCTCAAAAAGGGTGGTGCAGATAACTCTAGTTTTTTATAGAATCTTATAGACTAAGATCATGTATGATGTCAATAATTACTTGTCCAATCAGATAAAGTTTACATTCGGTCTTTAATTAAGGCCAAGGAATATAGTCCTAGTATCCTTACAAAAACATTTTAGGGATTTCATAATATGGTTGAGTCAAGGGTGTACCAACAAAAAAAAATAAAGGAGACTAGCTCCTTTGATCACCTTTAAGGGCTTTACACAGTTTTGATAATTCATGGATTCCCCATTAGGAGACACTTTGCTATTGATACAAGTGGCATTTCCCCAATAGTCCAACAATTGTTGAAGATATTATAACTCTACCCAAAATTTGTCTTTCTAGCTCTAGATCTATAACAAAACATCAGAAACCATTACCACTCTAGAATTCCAAGGAAAATAATTATTGGTTGTAGCATTATAAAAGATTGCAACATTTCTTTTCTTCCAAATTTAAAATAAATTTTTAATTTTAAAAAGGTACCATATTTTTTTAATTTTTACAAGAACCAGATAATATCTCTAAAAGGGGATTGATGTGAAGTAAAATTTTGGAGATGAATAGGAACAAACAAAGAATTTATCAATACCAAGTATTAGATGCAAAAAGGAAAAACCAAAAGATATCCTTGAAATAATCTTGATAGCTACATTAAGGACAATGAATAGGAGGAACTCATATAATTATTTGAAACCACTCCTCAAGAGGTAACCCTTGATACATAAAACACCAAATAATATATTTTTTTGTTCATCATGTATTTTCCTCATTTTATAAAATTTGTTGAGCTGAGTAGTTTTGGTAGGGTGTACTTGACAATGATTGAGAATATTATAGAGGTGCATCTTAAGTATAATCCATTGGTAGGCCATACTAGGCTTAAAGTTGAAGAATGGTGTGTTCATTTTCCATTTACAATCTCTCTGTAAATGGTTGGTGCAAATAACTCTAGTTTTTTAATAAAATCTTATGGAGTAAGATCATGTATGATGCCAATAACTACTTTTCCAATTGGACAAAGTTTGCATTTGGTCTTTAATTAAGGAAGGAATATTGTCCTAGTAACCCTACAAAAACATTTTAGGAATTTCATAATCTGTTTTTGAGCCAAGGGAATACCAACAGTAAAAAAATAAAGGAGACCAACAAATATAATGGTCATTAAGAGAAAGCTCATTTCTTAAAGAGAGATCATCTTAGAAAAGGTAGGATTTCATGTTTTCTTGACCTTTTCAAATGCTTCAAATAATAAATGAACCAATAATCTTCATTAGAGCAAGAGTGATCAAATGGTTGTGAAAATTGAGTCCTTGCCAACAAAATTTTTAAAAGGACAACCCTCATAAATGTAATATCTAAGATATTCCAAGGATTATCACCTTGAATGACTCTAAGAATCTATTTAGCACACAATGTTATGCCTCAAAGTTTGATATATGTTAAACCCATACCACCAAGGCCATGGTGAAGCCAAAGTTGCAAGGGAACCTTAGGAATCATTTTCTTTAAATGAGTTGGTCCATAGAAAATCTTTGAACAACTACTAGGTGATCCCACAATAGTGTGTCCCACTTTTTAGCCTAAGTGGGATGCTCAAAATCAACATTTTTCAACATTTTCCAATTAGAGTCAATTATAAGAAACAAATGGTCAATAATTTATGTAGATTCGAGCTATTTTTTATTTTATTTTTTAAAATAATTATTTCTATCATTTTTTATTTTTATTCTTTAAACAAATTTTATTTTTTCTATTATTTTTTATTCAATGACATTATTCTGTCATGTATAACTTTCACTACAAATAAAAATTTTCTATGAATTACTGGAATTAGATCATCAACTCTAATGTTTAGTCCATGGATATTTTTTGGTATTTTTTATTTATTTTTTGATCGATAAACTACAGTCGAGGGGACTGCTCCCATTCTATTAAATATAACCAAAATTATACAAAGTTTTTAACAGTATCTGCTCAACCTATATGCTTGAGCTACATAGAAAGCAAGGTATAAACAAAATCCATGAATTACAGTCTACATTGCCTATTTACATTAAGCAGTAAAACTAAAAACTATTCTGAACATACTATGTATTCAGATCGACCCCATGGTAGAAGTTGATAAAGTCGTGCATCCACTCGAATTCCTGCTCCAGACCTAGAATTTTCTTCAGGAAACCCTCCCCCATTAATGCCTTCCTTCTACAAGCCATAGTCTTTTCCACCTGAGCTTTTGTGATGAAGGGATTCCACTCAACCAAATCTTGTGCCTCATTAACTTTGTGAAATTCATTTGGCAAAGGAACCCTTATACCAATTCTCTCCACCCTGAGCACCTCTTCCCAGCCGCCTGCAAACTCTTCCACCACCATTGCCTCCATTATCTATTTTACCATGTTCTTGTTTTCACCCAAATCCAAAAGAGAAGCCAAAAACATAGACAAAATGTCTGAGTTAACTCTTTATCTATTAGCACATCCCATGAAATCTTCACCTAAAACCCATTCAATTGCAAACAACACCAACCCGCTCTAGGATATAAACACCTGTTGTGGTCTCTTCTCTATAATTGCCCCTAGGAATGCCATTTGTCACGTTGCAGAGGTTAGGAAAATCAGTGTATCCATTTTCCCAAGTCTCTGGCAAAGGTGAAGCTCGATAGCAAATGCCTTCTCAAAGGACAACTTCAATGAATTGTTATCTCCTGTCATAAATGCTCACATGCTTCGCCACCTCAAAACACTAGGATGAAGAGACAACTTATCAGATGAAACTCATTATTTCACCGATGTCTCCTAAAACAAATAGTCCGATGAATCAATGGCCAAATTAGCCAATGTATCCACTTCACTTTTAGCCTCTCGATAGATATGATTGATCGTATAACCTTCAAACTTGTCTAAGAATATCAAGGCTTCCTCAACAAGTGTCTTAAGCTTCCAATTATGCATGTGTTTTTTCCTAACCGCATTCACTATAACTTGTGAGTCCCCTTCCACTTTTACTCTCTTCAAATTAAGAGCATGGCACATTTGAACTCCCAATACCAATGTTTGTATTTATGCTTCATTATTCAAGCCCTTGGATAGTTTTATCGCTGCCTTTCCCATCACCTTTCCATTCCAATCTCTAACTATACACCCTGCACCTGACTCTCCCAGATTGCCCTAGAGGCACCATCAAAATTCATCTTGTACCAGCCTTCTTCCGAAGGCTCCCATTTAGTCTCTTTTCTCCTCTGGGATTGATCTCCTCCAACCCCATCAATGGGGGGAAGCTTCAATCCTGTCCATCTTCTCCTCATTCTATCATCTTCTAATATGAAATTGTTGTTAACTCCATCCATAATCCTATTGTTGACCACTTCAAAAATGGCATTCTCAACCTTGTTTCTGAAAGAGTACATAGACAATTCCTTTTCTTGGAAGATTCTTCTATTCATCTCCTTCCACAATTCCCACATCAAAATTGATGGGCTTACAATCCAAATACAAGAGTACATCATCGACTAAAATAAAACAGGCCATGCTTTGAAGAGACTTAGAATATCATTTGGCAACTCTCCATACCAACCCAGCTTTGCACACACCCATTGCTAGCATTCTTGTCCCAATTAGAACCCAAGGAAAAAATGATCAGCTGATTCACTCTCCTTTAGACACATAACACATTGAGATGGACCTTCAAATCCCAACTTTATGAACCTGTCTGCAGTTAGTATTCTCTTTTGCAAGGTCACCCAAGAAAACACCCCAACTTTGGGAAGACATACCTTATTCCAACATAGATGAATTTGTAACTCTATTTTTTCATTACCCCCATCCACCACCATTAATCCAATCTTAGCGCTATAGCCTCCATTCTTTGTACAATTCCATCTCAATTTGTCACTGCCCCTGGATAAACTAATTCTCCTACCCTGTAATAGATCCTGTAGTGCATCAACCTCCTCACTGGTATCTCATTAAATTTAACATTCTTCCATCCTCGGTGCACCAACTCATTCAAAACTCTTGACTCCATATAATCCACCACCTTTGAACCCCACTTCGCAGAAAGGACCTATTTGGAAATTGGTAATTCATTCCCAATAATAGGATACCCCATCCACGAGTCCTCCCAAAATAGAGTCGTCTTACCATCTCTAATTTCCCATGTCAAATGATCAATTAAAATCCATCTACATGAAAGCAAAAAATTCCACAACTTGGAGCCCTTGACATGATTTTCCATAGTTAAAATTCTTTCACTGTTTTGGTTGTCCAAATATTTATTTTAGAGTATTCTAACCCACTTCAATTTAGGCTTCATATACATATTCCAAAGTAGCTTTACCCCTAAGGATTTGTTTTGAGCCATCTGATTTCTCAGTCCAACACCACCTGCCACCTTTGGCCTGCTAATCTTTTCCTAGGCAACTAGAGGGATCTTTCTTTCCTCTGGTGTACCTTGCCAGAAAAAATTCTGCATCTTTTTTTCCAAAATGTTGTTTACCTTCTTCGAAAGCCAAGGGCAAGAGAGGAGAAATATGGGAATAGTAGAGATAATGACTTTTAACATCAAAACTCTTCCTACCCAAAAAATCCATCTCTCCTTCCACGATGCCATCATTTTCGAGATCTTCTCCAACATTGGGTCCCATAACTTAGAATACTTACCTCCATTGAACAGAGGAAAGCCCAAGTATTTTCTTGGAAGAAGCCCTTTCTTGAAACCCAAGATTCTTGAATTTTCCCCTTGTTTCTTGAGCTCTGTAAAGAAGAAGAAGATTTTTGACTTCAAAGCATAAACCTCCTATCTTGAAGTGATAGTGTATGTGGTCAAAATTCTCTTCATGCTCAATGCCTCTCTCATCTTAGTTGCTCTATATAACATTGTATCATCTACAAATTGCTGGAGCATCACCAAGGACACATTTATGGTTATTCTCAATCCTTCCCATTCCCCCAATATGGTTTCCCATGTGATAGACCTCCCCAAAGCATCCACCATTATGGTGAAAAGGAAAGGGGATAGGGGATCCCCTTGCCTTAGCCCTCTCGACACTCTAAAGAATCCTTGAGGACTACCATTAACAAGTACTAAAAATCTAGGGCTAGCAACAAACTAAAGATCCATTCGAGCCAAATTTTATCAAAACCAAAAGCTTCCATTACCTTGAAAAGGAACCTCCAGTCAACTCTATTAGGCACTTTTAATATCTAGCTTTACCATCATTCCACTCCTTTTAGAATTAGTCAATAAATGAATTGTTTCTTTTGCAATGATTGTTCCATCAAAAATAGTTCTACCTAGAACAAAACCACTATGTTCCTCTATAATTATATCCTCCAACAAAATTTTACTCTATTTGCTACAGCCTTAGCAAAAATTTTGTATACTATGTTACAAAGGGATATGGGTCTATAGTCCACAAAAGACATTGCTTTCTCTTTCTTTGGAATTAGAGCTATATATGTGTTGTTCAAATCTTTGAGCAATTTCTTTTTCTTCTTTGATTCCTCTACCGCCTCAAAGACATCCTTACCCACTATATGCCAACATTTGTGAAAGAAGCTCACTGGAAAACCGTCCGGGCTGGGTGCCTTATCTGAGTGCAATTGCATAACCGTTGCTTTGATCTCTTCTTTCCTGAATGGTTTGTTAAGGTGCAAGTTATGCTCTTCCTTGACCAGTCTCGGGATGCTTTCTAAAATCTTTTTTTGTTGACAAAGATCTGAACCTACACATTTCTTTAATAAATTCTCAAAAAACCTCACTCCTTCCTTAATGATTTTTTCATCCTCACACAAGCTACCATCCTCCATCCTAATTTTGGTAATGTAGTTCTTTTGTCTCCTGATTCTGGTGGAATTATGGAAGAACTTTGTGTTCATGTCACCATCCTTCAACCATAATTCCCTAGACTTCTGATGCAAAAAAAATCTTCTTTAGCCACTACTTCTGAGTATCTACTCATCAGCTCCTTTTCGACAAGGTATATTTCCTGATCCATACCCTTCACCAAGACCTTATCATTAATTTTTCCCAATTGATCTTCAATATCTAGTTTATGTCTAAAGATATCCCCAAAGTGTTCTCTATTCCAAACCTGCAAATGTTCTTTTATCCTTTTGAGTTTAGAGAATAGTGAAAACATCTTGGTGCCAACCTATCCTTCTTCTTTCCACTATTTTCCAATGTTATCAAGAAAGAGTGGATCTCTCATCCACATGTTTTCAAATTTAAACGGGCCTCTATCTGGTATCCTATCCTCAAAAATATGCAACTAGATTGGATATTGGTCTAATCTAGACACTGGAACAATAAATCATTTGCATGCTTTCTCAAAAGATCACATATCTCCCTCCCAAAAGAACCTATCTAGTCATCTGCAATGTTACTGAAACCAATCCTTTTGTTTGTCCATGTATATTTCCCATTTTCTAGTGGAAAATCCAAAAGATTATTTCTAGATACAAAGTCATTGAAATCCTTGGTTGACTCCATCTCTGAACACCACCCAACTTATCCTCACCATTGAGGATTGCATTGAAATCTCCCCCCAAAATGCAAAAGGATCCTACTAGGGATGCCAACATTTGGTCTAAATCATTCATACTCTTAGCTTAAGGATAGCTATGTTTGGTCCATAAACATTTACCAAAAACAATTGAAATTTTTTAATGGAACAAGAAACCTTACATACAATCCAATGTTTGGAGCCCACCATTTCCAACATCACAAATTGCCTTCTCCATAAGGTAGTTATTCCACTAGAAGCACCATCTGCATTTATGAAAAAACCATCCCATCCTTTCAATCCGAGTTCGAAAAAAATCAATAGCTTTGCCTTCTAACTGTGTTTCCTAAAGTAGAAAAATTATTGAATCTCCTATTTCTATTTGGCTTTTAACTAGACACCTTTTGTTAGGGGTGTTTAAGCCCCTAACATTCCACAAAGTGATTTCATGGTTCTCTAGGAAGGGTGATTCCCTTCCTAGACCTCAGTAACATTTGAAAAATCTGCAACTACCCCTCTACATCACCTTCCTCAACTAATCTCACATTATTTGGCTTTCTGCCTTTTTTCTTAGATTCTCCACATTGTGGATCTCGATAGTGGTCATTGTCTATGAAACTCCACACTTCTCCACAGAGTGAAGCTCCTCCTCTTCTAGTTCCAAGACCGTATGCTCTAGCCCTAAATTTTCCTTTTGCACAGAGAATTCCTCAACTTCTACTAGATTTGGTAGAATTCTTTTATCTCCCCCTCCTCCCTATCCAAAGCTCTAGATGCCTGACCTTGATTTGGAATAGTTGCCACTCCAATTTCCTTCTGCACCAATTCTCTATCATCTTTGGATATACTAAAGAGCTCCAAAGCCAACTCAAAAATTGAATATTTGTCGATCTCCAGACCCTCCCTTATGTCTTGCTAGGAAAAAAACTCCTCTTCAATTAACCTTCTATTAAACAATTTATTCTTTAAACAATTTTTATTTTTTCTATTATTTTTTATTCAATGACAATATTCCATCATGTATAACTTTAACTACAAATAAAAAGTTTCTATGAATTATTGGAATTAGATCATTGACTCTAATGTTTAGTCCATGGATATTTTCTTATTAGATATTTTATTTATAATTAATTTTAAAATTAGTACTAACAAAATTTTCAGAGTTATATTATTCTGTCAAACATTTTTCTTAGAATATATCAAAATATTTTTTTAAAAAAATTAAACAAGAACATCTAAGTGGAGTATATTGTATTTTTTGAGATTTTTCTAACAATGTTATTGTTCCTAGTATCTTCAATAAAGGTCATTGTTTTCCCATAATGGACCTACATTCATTATAAAAAAAATTAAAATATAATATTAGAGAAAACATAATACATATTATAATCTCTGTAAAGCTAATACAAAGGGATACATACCTACAAAATGACATTTCCAAATGACTTCATTTGATTCCCCACAAGGTGAATCAAAACTACTTTTTTGTTAGTATTTTGATAGTGTTGGCAAGAGACACTACTATGCATGATAGGTGTTGTCATTGATGGCAACTAAGTCTATCTTACACATCCGCATTACATAATTTGTTCATACCGGAAGTCAGAGTGAAGATTTGTCTAAGTCCGAGTAGTCAGAAACAGAGCATGTGACAGGGTCCAGTATCTTGGTCCGGATCTCTCCGATGGTAAATCACAGTGTCCTGCAGATCTAAGGGAGTTATAAGGATTGTCAGGACTATCTAAATCCAAAAATTTAGCCTCCGGTGATGAAGGATTCAAAAGTTATAAGCATCTGAGTATCGGGTTCTAGTTATTCAGTACAGTCAGAAGAAGAACAGGCTGACCTAGTATTTGATCTTGGTTCGGATGAAGAAAAGTTGTTGGTTAAGCAATTTTTGATAATCAGTGGCATTGCCCGACATGATTGATGATTTGAGAACACAAGTTTTTGGTCCGCATTGTTATCTGTGCATGGATTCAGCCAACAGAGCTGAGTTCTTAATAAATGTTATAAGTTTTCTTGAAGCTGACTACAGTTGATTGAATTTCTTGATGCGGATATATATAGCTGATGGATTCAAGTGTTTTGTAGAGTGAGGGTGATGTGATGATGGTGTAAGTGTGAAAAAGGTAGAAATAAATGCGAAGGTGAAGATCTAAGCTTGGGTCATGGTAGAACAGTAAAATAGGGCAGAAAGAGATGAAGTGTATAATGTCAGTGTATTGTGCATAACCAGAACTGAATTTCTGCATTGGTAGATGCCATTTCTCAGTTCAAACATCTCAATGAACTCTTGTAACTAGTTTTGTAGGCAGTGAGCCTCTTGGAGCAGTGAGCTCTGGGCAATGCGCCCTGAAGGCATGTGCCTTCCCCATTTGTAATACTTTTAACAGAGTATAATTTTTGTGGGTTAACCCCCACCATGGTTTTTCCCTTAACCGGGTTTCCATGTAAAAATCCTGGTGTTATGTGTGTTGATTATGTTTCTACTCATGTGTTGTTGATTTATGTTTTCATGGTTATATCATTAATCTGATAATAAGTGGTAAAGAAGATTAAATGTAGCAAATGTTAAAGTTTTGAGATGACTGATTCACCCCCCCTCTCAGCTGTCTGCCCTAATTTCAACAATTGGTATTAGAGCGAGGTTCCTTGGAAGAAGTTTAATAGCTTGAGGAAGATCTGGGAAGGTATTACAATGAGCCTCAATGAACAACTTCAACTTGCTTTAGAAGATCTTAGTCAGTCCAGATCTGAAATCAATGAACTAAAAGAGAACCTTAAAGATGTTGATGATTTCATTAACACCTTAAAAAGTCAACTAAGCAAATCTAATGAAAAGAGGAGGGAGCTACTTCACCAGTTAGCAGATCAAAATGAAGACAATGGCATGGATGAAGCTCTGAAGAAAAAGACAAAGGAATGTGAGAAGATGGAAAAAGAAATTGTTGTCGTAAAACATGAAATGGAATCCAGAGTAATGAAGCTAACCAAGGAAATTGAGGAAAGAAAGAAAAATTAAGAAAACCTGAATCAGAGTTTGAAAGAAAGAACAGAAGAATGCCGCAGATTGGATAGAATAATTGGCCACTTAGAGTCAAATCTACAAGAAACCAGGGAAAATGAAGAACTTGAGAGGCAAATTGTTATTCTCAAACATGACCTAAAAGTTGCAAATGAATACAAGGAGAAGTTCAAGATAAGCTCAGCTAAACTTGAAGTGTTGCTTGATAGTCAAAAGAAGGCTAATGATAAGCATGGTCTTGGGTATGAGAAAGGTGAAAGCTCTGGATCTGGACAAAGAAATTCTCAATCAAGGAATGGGAGAAATAGACCAAGAAGACCTCCAGTAAGATAGCCTAATGCTCAAAGGTATCCATCTTTCAGTGGAAATTGTTTCAATTGCAATAAATTTAGTCATAGAGCTACTCAGTACAGAAGCAGAGTAAATCAAAGTGGTCCATCCTTCTCTGATCAATGCTTCAAGTGTAAGAGGTATGGTCATAGATCCAATGAATGCAGAAGTATGATAATGAATAACTCTAACAATAGAAGAAATGGCAATTCTTTCAATGGCAAATGCTTTGCATGCAATAGATTTGGACATATAGCTAATCAGTGCAGATCAAGAGGAAATCAATCAAATGGGAAAAGAAATGTTGTGTGCTTCAATTGTAACCAATCCAGTCATATTGCAAGATTCTGCAGAAGCAGGAATAATGAAAGAAGAGGTCCAGTAAACAAAAAATCAGATGAGTAGATACAAGACAAAGGCAAGGGCAAAGTTGATGTAAATGAGATCCAGAATCAAATGAACAAGACATGGGTGAAGAAAAGTGTAAGAAATGATGGTGATGGGTCTACACCGAAATCTGGTGCTGAGAATTCCTCAAGGAACTAAAATGGGAGCTATGGCTCAGGGGGAGCTGCATTGAAAATCAAATTCTCCCAGCCACTAAGTGGGTGCCTGAATCTGGCATGATGAACGAAGATAGAGAAGCCTATTGCAGATCTGTTGAAGCAAATTCTGGAAGAAAAGAAGCAAATGTGATTGATTGCGGAGTAATTGAAGATTGACTGCATGCAGAAACAGTGTAACCAGATGTATTAGGGTAGAGCATTTATTACAATGGAGAATTAGGTTTTGTGGAGCATAAAAGGTCATCCCTTCATCATTTGGATCACTTTGCATTTGAAGAGAGAAAGCAGAAGAGCACCTGAGCTAAGATTTAAAGGATTTGAAGTGCGACCGACAAATTCATCAGCTAACCCTAATTTTGTGGAAGAAAAAGGTATGTTTCTACGAAGCTTTGAACTTGTGATCTTTTGCAATGGCTACACTGTTGGTTGTTGATATTACTGAAAGGCCCTAACCCAAATTCAAGAAGCATCCACACAAATCAGTATAAGTCGACCCGTTAGGTACATTTTCAAATGTTCCGTATGGTGTATTGCATGTTGAAGATATTAGGGCCTATATTCATGCAAGCATAGATGAATTTGGGGACTCAAGGTTTGTAGATTTGTTCAAGAATCATCTTAGGGATGAAATTCATGGTCTTAAACCTAAGTATAAGGCACTGCACAATAAACATTTCATTTAGATTATAGGGTTTTCATCCTTTGATGAAGATGAATGGGTCCGGTATGTTTTAAGCCGTATGCATGATGAGTTTATTTGGCTAATGAAACCTTTCAAGATCGCCAAGGACGCCATCAAGGCCATGACAAGGTTAAACTCATCTAGTGGACTGCCAATGTTGAAATTAGTAAAGAATCAAACAATAACTGATGCTACCGATTCAAGGTTTGACAAAAGGGTAATGACAATAAATGACATCACTGATCCAGATGTCAAATTTACTTCAATGGTGATTGGATACAAGATTTTTCATTCCAGCAGGAAAAATTTTGTATCCGGTATAGCTATCTATGCATCTTATTAGATGTTGAGAGAGAACATTGATTATGACTTGTGGAAGTTGTTGCAAAACCAGCTGATAGAAAATTTGAATAAGATAAAGAAGGATAATAAGAACACCTTCAAATATGGTACACTGGTCTTATGTTTGTTCTTCTATTTCATGAATGAGTTACTCGGCAAGAAAGGCATGTGTTGGACAAATGATAAACCTTTTGCTATATAGATAAGAGAGCACTTGAACAATATTGGTGACTCTTATGCCCAAAGGACAGCTCTTTGGGGATTCTTCAAGAATTTTTAGAACATGATGCATTCAAGGGAGAGAATTCCTACATTTGTTGTTGAAAAATACAAGGATACAATCTGTTTTATGGTGGATACAGATCAATGTCTAATGGAAGCTGTTGAACCAAGAAGAGTATGGATCATGCCCATGGGGTATGAGGTTGATGAGCAAGTATTAGATATGTATGCTCAACACCTTTTGAGCAAGCCAAAGGACACAACAGTTGAAAGATTTGGGACATATGAAGAGCTAAGTGTGAAACTGCATGTTGATCTCAGAAAACTAGAAATCAAGAAGAAAGTTTAAAAGCAAGTAGAAATGTACACTGAAAGCATTGGCATAACTAAGGAAGCTGTGAAGCAGAATAGAGAAAGGATAAAGAAGAATAGAAGGAGAAGCAGGATAAGAAACAAGGAAGTGCTCTGGTAGAATCCTCCTCCACATCAAGGACTACTAGGAGCTCTGTTACTGCCCCTATCCCCCCAAAACCTACCAAACCTGAGAAACCAAAAGGCAAACCATGCAGAAAAGAAGGGAAAAGGGTGAAAACTAAAGCTTCCTGGACGTATAAAAGCATGAAAAATGATGAAGAAGAAACTAATTCTAATGTCAAGGTCAAAGAGTTGAAGGTCTCAGGTACAAAAGCAGCCAAGGTATCTAAGGAGAAGCCCTCCGAAAGCAAAAGGGCAAGCAAGAGGCAAAATATTGAAACATATGTTGAAAAGCCTACTCTTTTTGTGGATGACATCATCAAATCAGTCACTATAGATGGAAACTTAAGGCCAATGGCTGAATTTTATGATGATTACAGTGATGTTGATAAGAGGGTTCTAGAGGAAGCAACAGTCAAATATTTGAATATCTACAATAAGGCTTTAATTGAAATAATTTCTGAAATTCCAAAAAGTCTTGCAAGTATTCTGGAGTTAAGAAAAGAAAATGCAAAAAGTAAAGACATTGAGCTTAGAGAGCATATGCTGATAAAATTGTGCCCTCAAATTACTCTAGATCAAATGAACATGATATTCAAAGAAGTGAAAGATGGCTTCAAGAGTAAGAGAAGAATGAATAAACTCATACTTGGTGAAACCGATGAGATAGTCAAAGATACTCAGGAGATTCTTCTGAGTGCATTGAAAAGACATAATCTTCCCATTGTTGAAGAAGAGATTGATGATGGGATTGATTCCTCAATTCTAGATGTTGAAGAATTGAAGATCAATGAGCACCAAACTGAGATAGATGACTCCTCTGTTCTGGAAGAGGAATCAATAAACAAAGAAGATGAAAAGATGACAGATAAAACTGATGATACAGGAGGTATTCAAACTCCTCCGGATCAATCCAGAAAAGAAGATACAGAGATAAATGTTGAAACAGATGCTCAAACTAAAGATGATTCATTGAAGAATAAAGAGCATGAAATAGAAGAAGCTAAGGACCAAGAAGTAGAAAAGGCTAAGGACAAAAATGAAAAAGAAGAAGAGATTGCAAAGGTTGATGAAGAACCCAAGCAAGTAAATTTGGTTGACAGTACCGATAAGGATCAAATAGATACATCAGCATCTTGGGCAAGAGACACTACAGAAGCAGTGAAAGAAATTTTGGAAAATGATAAAATAATTGTAGAAGAATTGAAAGGTCCAATCAATTTGGGTAGTCTTTCACCAATTCAAAAGATAAAGTGGGCCTCTCTCGCACAAGCTAAGGCCAGAGAAGATATTTTCAAGTCTCACATAGAAGACAGTGAGCTACTTGGTCTGGCATCAGGGATTTTGGAGAAAATCATGCCAGAATACCAGAAGGACTCATCAGCTTCCCCCTCTGGTCAGTTAAAGAACTTGATAAACTCTATAAATACTCATTTTGAATCTCTTGAAAAGTCTACAGAGGTCAAGGTTCAAAATGAATTCAATGGTAAAAGATTTGATGTTGTAAAAGGAATGATTGCAGTAGATAGGATTGTGTTGGATACTAGTGTAAAGAGTATTCAAAATGCTCTTATAGAAAGAGAAAATGTATATAAATTTTTCTTATCTTGTCCTAAAGTTATAGAGGATATTGAAGATAAAATAAAGGAGTCTAAGCAAAAACTATCAAGTGTATCCAAATCTTTTGATCCTTTGACAATATCAGTGGCAAGCAAGTAGTGTCAGGCAATCAGCTTGATTGAAGAAATAAAGAAATTGAGAAAAGAAAAGGAGAACATTGAGGCAAGGATGAGTGAGCTCCGGGGACTAATTTTCCCCAAAATGGAAGCAATGTTCAATGCTTTGACCGAAGCCCAAGCTGCCGCTCAGACAAGTGACCCCACTGATCTACAGAAGGCAGAGTCAAGCATTTCTATTCAGTGGCCACATCTCAATTTTGAACCATATGAAGAAGAGCTGGGATAGTGAGCTGGTACTATTGAAAAACTTTTTTGGTGATATACTTAAGTTTATGTAAATAGGACTTAAGGATTGTTTGTACATATACAGCTTGGTATATAGAATTTTTGTGTAAATTCTAGTTTGAGGATCCCAGCCTTTGCCATTGATGTCAAAGGGGGAGTGAAGAGTAGTGAAAAATGAGGAATCTAGCAAAGAGGGAGCACTGGAGAATAGTGAAATGCATAAGTGTACATAGTAAGGAGGAGTTGTTCCAATACTTAGTCATTTTTCACTAAGTGTTGCCATCAATGCCAAAGGGGGAGATTGTTGGCAAGAGACACTACTACGCATGACAGGTGTTTTCATTTATAGCAACTAAGTCTATCTTACGCATTCGCATTACATAATTTGTTCATACCGGAAGTCAAAGTGAAGAATTGTCTAAGTCCGGGTAGTCAGAAACAGAGCATGTGATAGGGTCCAGTATCTTGGTCCGGATCTCTCTAGTGGTAAATCACAGTGTGCAGTGGATCTGAGGGAGTGATAAGGATTGTCAGAACTATCTAAATCTATAAGTTTAGCCTCTAGTGATGAAGGATTCAAAAGTTATAAGCATCTGAGTATCGGGTTTCAATTAGTCAATACAGTCAGAAGAAGAACAAGCCGGCCTAGTATTTGATCTTGGTCTGGATAAAGAAAAGTTGTTGGTTAAGCAATTTGTGATAATCAGTGGCATTGGTCAACATGATTGATGATTTGAGAACACAAGTTTTTGGTCTGCGTTGTTGTCTGTGCATGGATTCAGCCGACAGAGTAGAGTTCTTAATAAATGTTCTAAGTTTTCTTGAAGCCGACTACAATTGATTGAATTTCTTGATGCAGATATATATAGCTAATGGATTCAAGTGTTTTGTAGAGTGAGGGTGATGTCATGATGAAGTGCGAAAAAGGTAGAATGAAATATGAAGGTTAAGATCTAAGCTCGGGTCATGGCAGAACAGTAAAACAGGGCAGAAAGAGATGAAGTGTATAAAGTCAGTGTATTGTGCATAACCAGAACTGAATTTCTGCATTGGTAGATGTCATTTCTCAGTTCAAATATCTTGGTGAACTCTTGTAACTAATTTTGTAGGCAGTGAGCTCTAGGCAGTGCGCCTTGAAGGCATGTACCTTCCCCATTTGTAATACTTTTAACAGAGTATAATTTTCGTGGCTTAACCTCCACCGTGGTTTTTCCCTTAACCGAGTTTCTACGTGAAAATCCTGGTGTTATGTGTGTTGATTATGTTCCTACTCATGTGTTGTTGATTTATGTTTTCATGGTTATATCATTAATCTGATAATAAGTGGTAAAGAAGATTAAATGCAGCAAATGTTAAAGTTTTGAGACAACAGATTCACCCCCCCTCTCAGTTGTCTGCCCTAATTTCAACAGATAGGTAAGGAGGAGACTCTATCAAGGGTTTGATTTAAGTCTAGCGAGGTTCTACCCAAGGGGGTTTGATATAAGAGGGTTTGATCTAACCCCCTTCAATCAAACCCCCTTGGTTGGAACCCCTCTAGGATTAAAACATTGTTTTTCCTAAAAAATATGTGATTTTAGGAAAAACATTAGGATGTCCCACAAGTGGGACACACTATTGTGGGCTCAACACACTTTATTCTATTGTAAGGAGCAATAAATAGTGCCTAAAAAGAATAATAGTAAAAAAGAGTAGCTACAAGCACCTTGAAGCTTTGAAATCTTTGAGAAAGTGATAAGTTTAGAAATCTAGTAAGAAAAATTTATCTCAACCATCTAAATAATACAAGATCAAACAATGGAATAATGGGCCCATATACATCATCCCAACTTCTATCTAGGGTCAATCATACAACAGAGGTCAAACATGACAAGGGTAGAACAAGAAGAGGGTAGAGAAATTGTGTATATCACTCGGCTTATATAACATTGTATCTTGGATCTAGAAGCTAAACAAAAGTGTCCAAACATTGAATTGCAATTTTGAGACATTTCGAAGAGAAAATAATCTTATGCAAAATGCCCATTAATGAATTATCAAAATTGAAGGCAAGGGATATTCTTTTGGCAAGTCAATGGAAATATTTATGGGGAAGATTACTCTCAATGGATTCAGCCACAAGCACAAACAAAGAAGGGCCTAGAGGGAAACCCTAACTTATAGACCTAAACCAGACAAACCCTTTAGATTCCACACTATTTATATTAAGACAAGCAAATCCATCACAGAAAAAAGTTTGCATCACATTTAAGTACCATCATAAGATTCCTCAAAATCAATTTTAATAAACAACACAAGCAACCTAGAGTTTCAAGCTCATTCCATACCTTCCCACACAACTATAATGTTATCCAAAATCATCTCCCTCAAATAAATCAAATTGCTCAAGCTAAATGATAGAAGGAAAAAATATTCTTGATTCTAAAAGTAAGAACTTTAGCTATAATATTTAATAACACATTGAGAAGGGTAATGTGTATCTTGTTGTTGAGGTACTTATGATCACCAACCTTGGGAATGTAATTGATAGTTGTCCTTGTTGATAAAACCTTATCAAAAAAATTGTGGAGCTTTCAAATAAATTTTATGCATATATGGCCTTGCAGTGGATCAAAGACTTTTATTGAACTCACAAGGAAATACATCTAAACTAGGAGATGTCATTGGTCATCAATAAAATTCCCTAGTAAGGTTCACCAAGAGGTGAATCCCAAGTCCTCATTTGAGAATAAAAAAACTTAATAGTAAGATATGTAAGGAGGTGAATTACAAGCCCTCATTTTCATGCGAAGGGGTCATGGCTTGTGTAATGAATACAACTTTGTAGTGATCAACAAAATACTTAATAATCTAAGTAAGAGATATAAGGTAGTTAGAAATAGTTTGAATGGCTTTGATATCTTTCTGAGGACTATTTGGATTTCAATGCATGAAAAAACTCTTTTGCTGTAACATCCCCTATACAAAGACAATGCAATATGGATTTTCATTGAGTCTCTCTAGCAACCACTAAGTTAGTATTTTCAAGTTTATCTTGTGGGAAGCAACCCAATCTTGAAGATATTTACCAAAATGGCCATGCTCAAGAAGATGAGTGACTTGACGAATTCTTTAGAAAGAGCATCACTAGCTCTTTTTCTTATTCTCTGTAGCAATTTATGATAAATCTAAATAAGTGGTGTAAGCATTAGCTATTTCCCACTCGACAATCCATCCTAAGAGCCCATGAAACCTAGGAGCCACATTCCATGTTTTTTATGATTTCAAAAATAAATGTCGTAAATGCATAGTATTGAGAAAAGGCTAGGTGGGAAGCAACTTGGCTTTGTTAGATTATCAAAAAACATAAATTGAATAGAGAAATGATTAGAAAGAATGGCACCAAAAACAACATGCACATGTCTATCAAAAACAATATTGAAGGAAAAAAGGTCTTGTTCAACAAGCATGGCATGGTCAATTTTCTCAAGAATACATGTCAAGAAGGTCTGGAGAACTACAAATTTTACAGTAACAAGAAATTTGATGAAATTATTTGTGTTGGGACCCAACTTGAAATTTCCAGATTCATCTTAGTCCTTGCTTGTTTTGTTTGGGTTTTGCCTCCTATATCCCCCATCATGTGTTGAAACCCCTAAAAAATCCTTCATGCCCTTAAGAAGCCTTCAAAATTCTCTAAATCCTTCAAATTCATTAAGTATAGAAGCCTTTCAGCAACTTCATGGGGTCATGAACCTGTCAAAAGCTCAAAATCCTTTGAAAGATAAAGTACTTAAGATTTTTAGTAGGTTCACAAACCAACAAACCTACTGAAAAGGTTCATGAGTCTCCCAAGTAGTCAAAAAGGTAAGAAAAGAAAGAGGAAAATTAAAAAGATAAAGTGTTTCAACATGTTCGCAAGTTCCTGAACCTGCCGAAATGTTGAAAGAACAAAGAAGACAAGCTTCGACAAGTTTGTGGGTTCATGAACTTGCCAAATCATAGAAAAGAAGAAAGAAAAAAATAAGAAAGTGAAATGTTTAGGCGAGTTTGTGAGTTCATGAACTCATTGATTCATTGAAAGAGGAAGGAGAGAATAAAAGAGAGAACAAAGAAAGGAAGGAAAGTAAAAAGAAAGACAAGTGTTTCGGCAAGTTCGCTAGTTCACGAACTCACCAAAACAGTGAAAGAGAAAGAAAAGAAAGAGTGAAGATGAAGTTCTTTTAGCAAGTTCATAGGTTCATGAATTTGCTGAAAAGCCGAAGGAGTTTGCGATGTAAGAGTTGGTATATAATGCTCTATACCTTACACAATTTGGCTATAAAGGGAGCCACAGGAGATCCAGGAGCTTCAATGAAAGCACAAGAGAGACACAACATGAAAGAATATTTTTTTATATCAAAGGATGCAAATACACAATATGATACGTCAATATGTACAAAAATGAATAAAGATTACAATGAGAACCGCTTGGTTATATAGGCCAAGGTGAAACATGTGACAACATAAGATTATGACAAATGTCTTAGTCTTATTACTTGAGACAAAAAGTGATAAGTATCTTTAGTGTACCCTGAGTAAACCTAACTAGACAAATATAAATAAGACCTAATGTGGAACCAATTAGGTAATACCTCGTTCACACCAACACCCCCCCTTAAGTGAAGCTTAGGGAGAAGTGAACAAATACAAAGATGCAATTATTGGTCTTCGCTACAAGGACATGTTAGGTACCCATGTACAAATAATCTCTCACAAATGAAGAAAAAGAGAAAAACTCATAGGAAAAAATGCCTCCCCAAAAGAGTTCCCCATTTTGATATAAGGAAAAAGTCCCCCTATAAGAGAGAAGAGAGATCGTGTAGCCCCCCTCAATGTAGAATCTCCAACACTAATGGTAGGTGCTCGACAATGAATGTTGAATATGATCCAAGAACGTTGAACAACATTCCTCCCCTTAGGAAGAAATAAAACCAATGATGAATGTAGGATGTCTTCCCATTCCTGAAAGGAATATGAGGGATGAAAACTCAAGATTTATGAAGTCTATGAACTTTGCTCAAATGTCGCCATGTTAGTGCTGAAAGGTGCCACAACCAAATCAGAAGTCCCGGGCCTACCTAAAGAAGGTGACAATCCAGAACCTAGTGGAAATAGATGTAGAACATGATCCAAAGATTATGAGGAGTCCTCTGAATGTTGCTCAAGGTTCTCCAATCCAATACCAAAATGTGACAAATGAAGAGGAGAAGAAATAACAAGAGGGTATGAATGTTCCCTCATAACATCTGAAGAAGAAGAGGCAACTTCATAAGAGCTAACATCAAAGAGGAGATGAATATCCTCAATACTATCCTCCAAATCTGCAAGATAGGAATCACAAAACAAACTTGTAATGTCTTTCATGTACTCATACCAAGTAGCTATATTTGAAAGATGATGATCCTGCTGCACTGGATTACTAGAAGCCCCATCTGAAGCAATATGGAACTTTGTAGAAGCAACAAGAGATGGAGGAGATGAGATACCGATACAAGTCCCAAAAACCTTAATGAATGAAAGAACATCGAGATTCAAATGACCATACTACATCTCCTCAATAGTTTCCACATGAGTGTGAACATCTTGAATGAATCTGCCAATGTTGGAATACAATGGTCCTTAGCCCCAAGATGTTGACTCATAGATAAAGAAGATGAACCCTCTAAACTTGGATTAGGAGTCATATAATCCAAAGTCTCAATAGAACTATTTGTACAAGGAGAAGGGGAATTTGTAGAAGTCTCTAAGTGTCATCTGTACATTCAAGCTCTTCCCATTCATTAAGCACTAGAGCTATTTTATGATCATATGGTCAAAAAATATTAAGTAGAATAAGACAATCCAAGGAAGGATCTTTTGGGAATGGAGCATCAACTAGATCTCCATACATCTCCCACACTTTGATCCAAAGGTCATGAGGGAACTCAATATCAATAGTGGCCATCTGGGTGTCAATATCAACACTGCAACCAATCACTCCTAGGATTTGTTCAATCTTAAAATCCCAACAAGTTTTTGCCAATAGGATGTAGGTTTAGTAACTAGTCCATAGAGATACAGAAAAAGATGAAGCCACCTGAAATGTGTCAGGATTCCATCTTGCCAAGACTTATAGTTCCATCTCTCTAATCTTATTACAACAAGATGCCTTTTGATACCCATGATTAACTCCTCAAATTTAGTCACACAATAGACCAATCAAGAGACTCAATCCAATAGAAGCATAAGATTACCCTCAAATTCACTCAATCGATGATCCCCCTAGAAATATATGATTTTAGCAATTTATACTTAGTGTGATTACATTGCCACTTGCTAAATCAACAAAGTGGTCTTAATCTTAGTAAATTACAAAAGCCAAATTAGGCTTCAAACTAAAAGTACAATTTTGGTCCAAAATGAGACCAACCTAATTATAGATCTAAGAAGTACTCAAAAAATTATGCACTTTAAAAAAAATCACCAAAAAATGTTACCATATGAGCCCAAATACAGCCCTAGAAGTTCCCAAAACGAGAACTACTCAATAATAGGTGTGGAAATCTACAATTTTTTAAAAAACCAGGTACCAAAATCAAAATCAAAATCCAACTACACTGAACCTTGTGAAATTTTACCCCAAATAAAACAAAATTGCTCCAAAAAAGGAGTTTGTATGACCAAGAAACAGGTCTGTAAAGTGTGAGTGTCAAAACCAAACTGCAATCTAGAGAGGGGCTAATTTTCAAAAAGGCCATGCTGACGTCATTGTGACATGAGCAAGGTCGATGATGAAATATTGCCTATAGCCAAAATATTTTCTCAAGATTCCAAAACTACTAAGAAATATCCTAAAATCACATTTGAGACACAAAATCATTGTATTTGGTCTAAAACCGCCAATGCAAAGGGCAAGAAATTGCTTTCAGGCATTTTGGGTGGTTTCGTGTGAAGATGGATTCTGCCAATGGTGGTTTACATGTGTAATAGGTGAATATTCACCTAGAATATGGTTTGAGTTGTCTAGTTATCTGCAAGTAGCATGTTTTAATAAACCACTGAATATTGGCAGGAAACCCATATGAGCTCATGGTATATACTAACAGTATATGCCTTTGCTAGGCAACTTTTGAGACCACTGACAAGAATTTAGACACTAGTGTTAACTAGCGGTTGGTTTGGTAAAATTTTTGGTAGGGGATCCAATAGTGATGGGGACCCACGCCACATGGCACCTGAGGATTCAACCTGCAAGTACTGAGGATACAAAGGTATCCCTCCACGATTGGGGAACAACCCATGAACAAAAAAATCTGCAGAGTACTAAAAACAACAATTAATTTAGAAAATCAATGGATAAAAAAAATTTACCCAGTAGATGAAGCAAAGATCTGGTGATCAAAACATTGTGTCAACTATACCTACATATGCCAACAAAGATTCTATTGATGTCTGCACAGATTCTATAGAATATTTTGCATACGATCACTTGATTCATACAACCGAATGGGTGAAAAAAAAATTTGATCGCCAAGGCAAAAGTGTCTAATTTTGATGAATTGACAGTCGATCCTTAGGTTCTTGGGCCCTTTGGATGTGATGAAAGGGTCAGATTTGACCCAAAATGCTCCAAAATTATAGATACCTTCCAGATCTAGTAACCACTTCTCAACTTCAAACCTTTGTAGATTTTGTCTCCAATGTCTAATTTGGACAAATAAAAATGCTAAATTGACTTTCTTGGACACCCTAAACTCAATAGTAAGCTTAGATTTGCACCAACATGCTCCAAGAGAAGAGCATACTCAAATTTTCAAGATCTACCATGATTTTCAACTGAGATCTCTCAAAAAGACTAACATAAAGCAATCCTAAAAGCTCTGATACAATATAAGACTTCGTATAGCATGCTATATACAATGCAAGATCTAGCTATGAAGGTAGCCACCCAAGATCTAGGAGCTTCAATAAAAGCACAAGAGAGACCCAACATGAAAAAATAATTCAAGAGTCTATCAAAGGATGCAAATACACAATATGATACATTAATATGTACAATAATGAATTAAGATTACAATGAGAAGCCCTTGGCTATATAGGCCAAGGTGAAACATAAGATGACATAAGATTATGACAAGTGTCTTAAATGACTAGACAAGTGCAAGTAGGACCTAGGTAATATACTTCATTCACACCAACCCACAAGTTCGTCAAAATCTCAAATGCCCGAAAGAAGGAAATGTTTCGACAAGTTTGTCAATTCACAAACTTGAATTCTCGAAGATGAAAGTAAAAGAGAAAAAGAGAAAAGATGTGACATTTCAATGAGTTTGTGAGTTTGCGAACTCACCGAAATGCCAAAAAGGTTTTACAAAGAAGTTTCAAAAGTTGGAGCGGTAAAGGAAAAAAAAATAAAATTAAAAAGAGGCTGCCAAAATAAAATAAGGAAGCTCGACAAAATGAAATAGTAAGCAGCAAACAATGTTGAGCATTAAAATGTCTCCAACTACACTAGTATGCTCCAACAACTCTCAAGACCTCCATTACTAATCCTTTGATTGTCTTGGGCATGGTAAGTTTCATCCACCCCAACACTCATGGAGGCCCTTCAATGATCAAAACATTGTACTAAGGCATGGGCAAAAACTACAAACAGGCACTTTTATAGTACCAAGCCACATGGACGTGATGCAAGCAAGTGTGGTCACCCTAGTCCTTTTTTGAATGACAAATCTCTTCTTTCAAGGTTACCTACAGTATAAAACAAGTATATAATACAATTTTGCATTTAGTTCAGAGGATGGAATTTTTGGTTGCAAAGCAGAACTAGAGAAAAGAAGAAAATTTATAAAAAAACTAGGGTTTCTCCCAATAAGGGGATATATAGCAATCTCATTGTAATATTTTCTGGATTTTCTCTCAAGTGCTATGAGAGGGCACTGTAATATTCAAAGAATGAACTCAATGTGCAAATTGAACATCATCTCAAGTGTCTCCATAAACATTTTGTGATTTTTTGGTATTTTGGCAACTTACCTAATCACGTTTGTTGGTTTGAATGTTCTTCATGATTAGTTTATTGTTGTATATTGTAAAAAACCTTTGCAATGCTTTTGCAAGCTAATTTTTCATGAGAAAAAATGAAATTTATGGATTGTTTATGGATCTTTAAAGAATGCTTGGAATTGTGTTCTTCAATCATTTAGCTACCCATTTATCTATGTAGAGCCTAGCTTATGCAATAGTCTGTCACTTATAGTTTTTTTGTACCTTGATCAGGTAGAAAATTTTGATTATAGTAGTGTCCCCTTTGATTAATATTCAAAATATGTCCCCTAACTAGATATAGACATCGATCTGATGTCCGTCATCCTTCCTTTTCCTTCAACATACTCAAACACAACATAAATCTCAACTTTTTACTTTACTTGTGTTTTTTTCTTAGTCACACCCATGTTTAGATGTATACATTACCATTAGGGGTTATCATAGCATAAGTTTAGACCAACTACATGGTGTGTATGTGCTATATGAAGGTGTAATTGATGGAAATTGATTGTCATTGATGTCAAAAGATGTTGTGTTCTCAGGTTTGATGTCATCAGGTTTGATTTGCAAATGTGGAGATGCAGATGGTTTGTATAATGCTCATCAGTTTATAGGTTACAGTGATGTTGTTCATCTCATCTATGCTTTGATGCTTGTTGAGTTGTTGGTGGAACATAATGTCATTATAAGGTCAAGATTGAAGTGTTCCATGCAAGTACTTTTGATTTGAGTTGAGAAGTACATCATCAAAATCTTAGGATGTTATGGTGTTGGAGTTATGATGGTGTTGGGAAAGTAAAGAGATGTCATTCATATATGTTAAGAAGTTCATGCTTCATGATGTCAAGAGTTGGGTTATACTGTTTCACTTATCTGGTGCTCATGATGATCTTCCTAATGATTGATGTTCATGGTATAATGTTCATTTACTTCACTTCAGGAGTTGCAGTGTTATGGTTTCTCATGTTCCATTAGTAGGTCAGTGATCTTGGTTTGGCATGTCACATCTAGAAGAGTTCATTATCAAAAGGTCATTAATGTTTATGCGTTTCTCATGTTCATGTCATGTTCATGCGGCATGTGTAAGAGGAAGACCTTCTTTGTTTTGAAGCCTTGATAGTCTTTAAAGCATTGCAGTTTGCAGACATTAAGGGAAGGTTGGAACTTGATCAATATTGAAGATTTTTTGTCTTTGGGGTTTATAACCTAAAATGCTAAAGCATACTTAAAACACTAAAAGTCCTAAAAAATCCTTTAAGTGGTTTAAAGCACAAAACTCTAGTCTTAATCGTATACACTTTTTGTTTTATTTGTTAAGTGACCTGTCATTGCAGGTAAAAGTCACTTAAGTGACTTGTTAAAGGGGTGTCAACACATGGTTTACCGGCCCCCTCTTTGTGGCACAACTGGCTCCATCGGTAATTTAATGAGCGCATGGGTGCCAACTTTAAATCAAAGGTTATATTCAAATGTTTAGATTGTGCGAAGATCTTGATCGATGGCCTCTATTTAAACTAAGACCCCCGACCTATGTGCATCTCCTTTGATGTGTATTGAAATGTCATAACATCAAATCAGTTTGGAAAGACTAATTTTAGTCTTTTATAGGCAGATTTTAAGGAGATTAAGGCGGATCTTTGTGGAGCATTTATAGAAGATTCCTTTCTATTTTTTATCATCTCTCCCTTGTGGCAATTGAAGAATAAAGGAGGAAGTTTTTTTAATGAGCATGTTTTTAGTGGAATCTTAAATAAGGATGCTTTTGTTGGATCTAGGGTATACAACTGAGAGGGGGGGGTGAATCAGTTGTATGAAAACTTGCTCTTACTTCAAACACTTGATTCTCCTTAGTTAGTTAACAGCATATCAATTAACCATCCATGAAAGCAAAATTCATAAACACAAGAGCAGATAAACATCAACACATTGAACACCAAGATTTTGACGTGGAAAACCTGGTTAAGGGAAAAACCACGGGGTGATTAACCCAAGGATTATTCTCTGTTAGAAGAATAAGAAAAATGAATGGCACATGCCAATTAGGGCTCACTATCTGAGCACACTGCTCACAAAGAGGCACACTGCCTACAAGGAGTCACACTGTCTACAAAGTGATAAGAATCACAATCTTGAACTAGAGAATGACATCTCTACCATGTTTGGATCAGTTCCATTTAAGCCCAAAAATCTTTAGTTTGCCTTTCGCACTTCTCTTCACTATGCCACGCTCATCCCCACAATCCACACATCAAAATGAATTCTCAAACACTTCTTTATACAAGACATTGACTTAGGAACAATCATCTAAGTCGGCAAACATCACAATAACATTCGCAAGGCGTGTAGAACATCCGGTCGGCCTGTTACAGGAAGAACACCAACAACTGGTAGCCATAACATCAAATCCAACTCTAACTTCAATGCGGACCGCCAACATGAACTAGATATGATCCAATGATCATCATAACCTTCCCTAAATCATCAAAAACATCCGCACTTCATCAGCTTACCAGAATTCTTCTATTCATCATCCGGTACTTCAAGAACACAGTCTGTCGCCACTGTCACAATGCAAAAGGTACTTCCGGACCTCAAAATCACACACAACTTGAGATGACACATCACAAGGACATCCCAAACACTCCTTCCAATCCGCAGATTAGGATAATACAATTCTGGACCTCACCGGACCTTTCTGTGATCCTCTGTCACCTCTGAACACTTGCTGGAACCGGTTCCACATAGACAGCCACAACTTCTTCAGATCTTCATGCGGACTTCTGAAATCTTAGCTGAAGCATCTGAAGACTCATATCTACAAACCCTTTAATCCGCATCCTCTAGTTCTTAACCTATACAGTACATTTGCCTTCTTCTCATCACTGTTCTTCACTGTTCCGGATGAGGACTAATTTCCTTAATAACAACAGCACTCAACTCATCCAAACCTTCTTACCAATGCAATATGAGTATGTTGACATCAATGACAACACTGGTTCACCTCATACTTGCAACAATCTCCTCCTTTCTATCACAGCTCCCCCTATCAGCAACATGTCTTCTCCTCCTTTACTGCTCCCCCTTTGATCATCAGCTACTTGTTTTTCACATGTCTTCTCTCCCCCTTTGACATCAATGGCAAAGGGCTCATACTTGCAATTCTAACATATCAGAATCATACCAGCTGCTCCCTCTTTGAAACAGCTCCACTACATCAATCCAGATCACAAGATATGTCTGTGATATCCACTGAACTGATGCATAATAGTGCATCTTAATGCATCACCGGAGGGGCCATGACCCCTAACTTTTCCCTGAGAAACTCAAAAGAGTCCTTGGGAAGAGGTTTAGTAAAGATATCTGCAATCTGATCCTTGGAGGGTACATACTCCAATCTAACTTCTTCCTTGTTCACTTGTTCTCTCAAATAGTGAAACTTGTTAGATATGTACTTAGTCTTAGAATGCAGTACCGGATTCTTAGAAATATTAATTACACTTGAATTATTACAAAAAATTGTGATAGGCTTCTCATATTCAATTTTAATGTCTCTTAGCATCTGCTTCATCCATAAGATTTGAGTGCAACTACCTACTGCTTCAATGTATTCTGCTTCAGTTGTAGACAGAGATATTGCATCTTATTTCTTGCTTAGCCAAGAAACCAATCTCTTCCCCAAAAAGAATGCTTCACCACTGGTGCTCTTCCAGTCATCCACATCTCCTGCCCAATCTGCATCTGTGTAAGCATGAAGAGAGAAATCTGGATCTCTAGGGTACCATAGACCATACTCAACTGTTCCTTTCAAGTACCTAAAAATTCTTTTGATTGCCATAACATGAGATTCTCTAGGATCGGCCTGGAATCTTGCCATAAGACCAATAGCCTGCATTATATCTGGTCTAGTCTGAGTGAGATACAACAATCCACCAATCATTGATCTATACTTTGTCTGATCTGCCTTTGGAGAGTCATCATCTTTGCTCAACTTACATCTGGTTGCCATAGGAGTGTTCATTGGCTTTGAATCTTCCATACTGAATTTCCTCAACAATTCTTTCACATATTTGGTCTGAGAAATGAAGATCCCTTTCTTTGTTTGAGTAATTTGCAGACTCAAGAAGAAATTCATTTCACCAAGCATAGACATTTCAAACTCACTTTTCATCTGATTTGCAAAAGTTTTGCACATACTATCTCTTCCTCCAAAAATGATATCATCCACAAACACTTCAACAATCAAAATGTTTTCATGATCAATTTTGAAATATAAGTTACTATCAACAGTACCTTTGTTGAATCCAATCTGCACAAGATGCTTATCCAACCTTTCATACCATGCTCTTGGGGCTTGCTTCAATCCATACAATGCTTTCTTCAACTTGCAGACCATATCATCATTATCAGACAATTGAAATCCATCCGGTTGTTCAATGTAAACTTCTTCTTCCAGATCACCATTTAGGAAGGCAGACTTGACATCCATCTGATATACCTTGAAGTCTTTGAAGGCAGCAACTGCAAGAAACAATCTGACTGCTTCAATTCTTGCCACAGGAGCAAAGGTCTCTTCAAAATCAATTCCTTCTATTTGAGAGTAGCCTTTGCAGACCAATCTAGCTTTGTTTCTGATTACTTCACTAGCTTCATTCAGTTTGTTCTGGAAGACCCATTTGGTTCCAATCACATTCTTGTCTCTAGGTCTGGGAACAAGATCCCAAGTACGATTTTTCTCAATTTGCATCAATTCTTCCTCCATTGCTTTGGTCCAGTTCTCATCATTGCAACCTTCATTTACTGTCTTAGGTTCAATCTTTGAAATCAGACAGTATTCATTTGAATTTTGAGCAATTCTTCTTCTTGTTTGTACCCCTTTACTTTTGTCACCTATGATCTGATCTTCAGAGTGATTTAGAGTTACATACCTTGGAACTTTGGGAGTTTCTTGCACTAATAATTCTTGATCAAGCTCATTCAGACAAACTTCTTCTTCCTGATTTACCGGATCAGTCTAGATCTGAATTTCAGAGAAGGAAGGAGCTCCTTGCACCAGAGGATCATTCTGATCATCTTCATCACATTCATAGAACCTTGAGGGCTTCTCAATTCCTTCATCAACTTTTACATTAGTACTTTCTATCATCTTCCTCGGTCTCTTATTGTAACACCGGTATGCTTTGCTTTGAGTGGAGTAACCCAAGAAAATTCCTTCATCACTTCTAGCATCAAACTTTCCTAGATCTTCATCTTTTTTAATATAACACTTGCTGCCAAATACTCTAAAATATCTCACAGTAGGAGTGATGCCAAACCAAAGTTCATAGGGGGTCTTACCGGTATTGTTTCTGATTTGAACTCGATTGAGAGTGTAGACTGCAGTGCTGATAGCTTCTTTCCAAAACATCTGAGGAACATTTGCTTCCAACATCATTGTCCTGGCTACTTCCTGGATGGTCCGGTTCTTTCTCTCAACTACTCCATTCTGCTGTGGAGTCCTAGGAGCAGACAACTGTCTCCTTATACCCTGTTTCTCACAAAAGTCAATGAACTCACCAGATGTAAATTCACCACCTCTATCAGACCTTAGACACTTCAGTTTTAATCTGGTTTGATTCTCTACCATAGCTTTGAAGATTTTGAACTTCTCAAGGGCTTCTAATTTCTCTTTTAGGAAGGTAACCCACATCATCCGGGAATGGTCATCAATTAGCAACATGAAATATCTATCACCTTGCAGACTCTTGATTCTTGTCGGACCACAGAGATCAGTATGTACTAATTCCAACAATCTGGTAGAGGATTGATCTTTGCTTTTAAAATAGACTCTGCTCTGTTTACCTAGCTGACATTCTTTGCACAAACTATTTGTAGGTTTCACCAATTTTGGAAGATCTCTTACAGCCTAAATATTGCTTATCTTGATGATGTTATCAAAATTTACATGACACATTCTTCTATGCCATAACCAACTCTGATCAACTTGAACAAACAGACAACTTTTATTTGAACCAATCAGATGAAAGATATTACATTTTGTTCGAGTACCGGATGCAATTTTAGTTCCGGAGCTTGTAAAGATTCTGCATTTTCCATTCTTGAACCAGAGATCATAGCCTTTGTCCACTAACTGACCAACACTAAGAAGATTGTGCTTCAATCCTTCAACATATAGTACATTACCTATTTTTCTCTTTCCATCAAAGGAAATAGTTCCCCTACCTCTGATTCTACCAGCAGAATTGTCGCCAAACTTTACCATTCCTCCTTCATACCTTTCCAAATCTAAGAACTTATTTTTGTCACCAGTCATATGGTGAGAGCATCCACTGTCAATAACCCAATCATCCTTTTCTTCCACTTAAGCAACCAAAGCTTTTTCCACAACCTTGTGATTGACAGATTCAGAGGATATTGAATCTTCTTCCTTGATGGCAATAAACACCCATTCATTTCTGGATTTGCTTCCTAGTTTTGATTCATCATCTATTACTCTTCATTGTCATCTTCTTCATGAACATAATAGCAGTTCTTTTGAAACCTTTGTCCGTCAGTATTAGACCTTGCAGATCTTTCCGGACATCTTGAAGCAAAATGACCAATCTTATTGCATTTGAAACACTTAAAGGGTAGTTTTCCTTCTGTTGGTGCCTGATGTCACTGTCAGTTAATTTAGCAATTTTCATGCAGGCACCATCCCGAAATATCCAAAAGGTTCTAAGTTTTGGCACCCCTTCAGTGTTTTTCAGCATCTGCATCTCATTTCTTGAGGAGGGGTCTTCGTCTTTTCTCCATCGACATGCATTCGTTTTTGTGTCTTTGACATTTTGGTTTGAACTTGAACCCTTTTTCTCTAAGTTCAATGGTTCAGCGGTTTGAGGTTCATTTTTCTTCTAACGGGTCGCATTATGCATTTGCTTTGCGCAAATATTGCATCGTTGAACCTCCCGCTTGAACCTTTTTGTTTTGGTTCAAGGTTCAATGGTTCGAAGCTTTTTTGCCTATGGAGTATTATTTTTGATGTTTGAACCATCGCATTGAACCCTAGTGTTGAACCCTTTTGGTTCGGGGTTCAACGGTTCGAGGCTTTGTGTTTATGTTTGGTGAATGTTCTTTTTGAAGTGCTCCGTTCGGCATTGAACTTCTCGATTAAACCATCGGGTTGAACCAGTTCGTGGTTCAACGGTTCAACAGTTCAGCGCTTTACGTTTTTGGTCTTATCGGAGTGATCAGCCTCATCGGCGAAAGATTTCTTGAGTGCTCCGATTGTTTTGGTATGGCCGATGGATGTCCATCGGCGTGTGTTTGGCTGTCGGCGAAGCAAATTTGTGGCCCGCCGATGAAAGGAGTTTGGCCGATGGAGGAGCAGTGTGTGGCTTGCGAAGATGTCGTCGGCGTGACCTTTGAGATCGACAAGAAGCTTTTTGGATGCTCCGATGGTGTGTGTTACACCAACGGAAGGGGAAGGGCCAGGGTCTATCGACATGGGTTGTATTGTCGGGTGAACGGTGAAATGGTTGGCTGATAGACTAATCTCTGGCCGATGAAGGGAAGTGTTGTGTATGGTCTTCGGCGTGACTTGTGTTGTCGGCGAGGATGGATTGTGGTGGGCCGATAGTGGGAGGTCTCGCCGATGAAGGAGCAGAGTATAACTCGTTGGTGCATCGGTGAGAGTGTGGTCTATCGGCAGAGGGATCTTTTGCTTCACCGACGGTATTGGTCTGGCCGATAAGGGATTACAGTGGCTTCATCGGTGTAACTGATGAGATCGGCGATGGTTTGGATGGTTGGCCCGATGATGCATCTCTGGCCAATGGGGAAGCGAAGGTAGCGGTCGGCAAGACTATTGAGATCGGAAGGAGAATTCTGGGGAGTGCTAATGGCTTGGGTTTTGGCGATGGGCTTTTGGAGAAGGTTTATGCGTCAAGCGCGGCAAAAGGCGCTCGACACCTATTATGCTCGCGACCATGTTTTTAAGGTATTGAAGGAGTCTCCGCGACACCAATGTGGGACTATTCTTCTTGCACATTTGAAACTTCAGTAAAGTGCATTTTGGCAGGAACTTCTGTTTGAACGCAGCGACGGTTTCCAGGTAGGCCGCAGGTGGTTGAGGCCTTTAATGGCGACGATGCAGAGGTATGGGCAATGGTACACATGATCATGTCGCCCAATTTTTGAGTGAAGACTCCCAGATGGCGGCGCAGGGCTCGAGGCTTCTCTTGTCTGTTGCTGCAATAACTTCTGAGTGCCATTCCTTTGTGGAGTCTGTATCTGGTAGATTTTTGATTTTTTACCATGTAATTAATTGCTGCGGGTACACTTTCTGGCCAATATAGGCAGACTCTGTTACCATTTTTGACGTTGTTGAAAACTGGACATTTTGGCTCTGTAATAAGATACAACTGGTTTTGGTTGCTCTGTGCAGCAAAACTTGCAAGTTTATGTATCTCCTGTTGTACGTTTGTGCATGAATCCACTGATTTCATGGTCAATTTTATATGAATAATGCTATGTTTGCATGTGTTATGCTGATTTTGTCTCCAATTTTGCATGTATCTTTCTTCTGAGTCCAGGCATTCAAGGAATGTCTGAGATTCTAGAACATAGAATTCCTGTGTTGAATGTTTAATCTTTTAACTTCTGCTCAAGGGGTAGATTAAACTGTTTTCAGATTGAATATTGGGAAGGGTATACTGCAATAGGGATGCCATAAGTATAGACAGCTTAACACTCTGTATTGGGAGATATCTGTAAGGCAGATATCATGTATATCCCCCTAAAATCTAGTTTTAGTTGTTCATGCTGATCATTCACAGGTGTATGTCTACCGACTCCAAGCCCTGGATAGGCACCTATCTAGCTCTGTGTTGAGGTTATATACCATGTCCAGCTTTGCATCCAAAAATCAAATCAAACCATTTCATCCTTCCACCTGTTAGTTGTAGGAGTAGGATTAGGATCCCTGCATGCTCTCATACCCAACCAGACATCATGTCTAAGAATGTTGCCAACCTTGTGATTTATCACACAAATCTTGGTCCATACATGAGAGTATTCTGCCTGTTGCTGTCAAGTTAAATCCTTCTGTCATTGAGCTAGTCAAGGTTATACTTTTATCAAATAGGGACACCCCCCTTGGTGCGGCAGAACCAGAAGTGAAGGGGAGGAGCTCACGCAACCTCCTGTATTCAGTTGGCTGAATCTGCCTGTGCATTAGAAGTGGCAAACCCTAATGCTGATTCAGAAGAAAAACCAACAAAATGGCGACTCCGCTGGGGATGGTGATTTGAAAATTGTTATTTTTGTCCTCCCTGGTGAAATATCTGTGTGCCCATCCGAGTCACCAACAAAAATGGTGACTCTGCTGGGGAGTCTTTCATGTGAATGATGATGCTCTGCTGGTGGTATGAACTCAGAAAAATATGTGTTGAGCTTTCAACTGCTGTAAATTTTGTCCTCTCTGGAGAGGTGGCGACTCTGCAAAAGATCTAAATGCACATGAAAAGTTGATGTGTGTTGTGACAAAAATGTGCTATTCAGACTTCAGCATCTGTATGAGAAAAGATACCCTGTTCCTTCCCCTTTATATTTGTTATTTTACTGCATAAGTTAGATGCCAGGGGAAGCCTTAGGTCTTAGGCAGACAAAGGATGTCTAAGAGTAAGATTTTTATGAATCCAAGTATGAATTATCCCATACTCAGCGGTGAAATGTTGGGTAAAAGAATAGAAGAGATAAGAAATAGGTTGATATTCTTAGAGGCTGAGCAGGCCCAGTTAAAAAATAATAACCCTGTTGTGTCTGCCAGTCAGAAAGCTAAACCTCCTGCCACCCCTTTTGATCTTTTGTATGACCAATTAGATTTGTCATGGGTTGACTATAAAGTAGAAACTATGCCTGCTAGGATATACTGTCAGATGGCCAGATTTAGTGGTCACAGTGTATGTGATGGGAATGCACATATCCAAAATTTTCATGAGTTCATGGGAAAGCATTCATTCAGAGATGAGGATATGTGGATGAGGTTTTTTGTTAGGTCCTTTGATGCAAAAGCAAAAGACTGGTATTTGAGCTTTTCAAAAGGATCCTTTGCCTGTTGGGATGAGCTTGCTGACTGTTTCAAGGAAGAATTTGCAAAAGAACCGGCTGATCTTGTTACAGAATTGATGAGAATCAGAAAACAAGATGAAGAGCCATGTGTTGATTTCAGTCATAGGTTTGCAGTAGCCTTTTCACAGATCCCAGAAGTCTTCAGACCTAATATTTCAGTCTGTGTAGGCATATTCTTTGAGGCTTTTGAGGAGGGCTCTAGTGCATTACTGAGGGATTTCAAGGTGACAAGTATGCAGATGGCATACAAGTTCGTAGAAAATATAGAAAAAATCAGAAATGAGCACTTGTTGAAACCCCTGTCCACAGGCTTTGGTGTGAAAAATAGTTGTGAAGCGGCAAATGACCAAATAATTAAAGCATCATGTGCAGATAAAAATGACAATGAAAGCATAGAGGTTGAGACTGTTGTATTTAAACATAATGCTAACAATACAGCTCAACTGGATTGTTCACCAATTGAGGATGCTAATGAAGGAACTAATGAAGACTCCCATTGCAATGATGAGGCAGCTGGCCATGAAAACCACAACGAGGTTGTGGACAGTAATGAGCAACTTTTGGAATGGACCTGTGGAGACAATTGTGAGTATTGTACTCAAGACAGAGAAGGTATAAGCAAACAGAAAAACAGTCCCATGTGTGACCCATTGCCTACCTTTCAAACACATGGAGATCATGAAGAGCAGTCAGAAATTGAAATAAGTGCTAGTGCAGAGCATGATTGTTTTTCATTTGATGGTTGTTTTGCTTATGACACACAGGCTGATACTCCTCCACAGAGTGAATCCATTGGTGATGAAAATGCGTGCTCTGCTGCCCATGAACCAATGGCATACTATGATGAAACTGATGCACCTAGGTCACCCATTTATGACACATGTGATGATGAGGATCTGTCTGAGTATGGTGAGGATCTAGACATTGTTTTTGACTTGGATTCTGTTTCTCATCCTGATGAAAGAGGAAACAACATACATCAGGTAAGTGATTGTAAAGATGTGCCAAATTGTAAAAAGATGCCAGAGCCTGATCTTTTCCAGTTTGGTGCTGCTATTGGTTGTGTGCATGATATGCACAATTGTGAATTTGAAAGCTTTTCTTTTGAGAGGCCAGCGTATAAAGAGAGCCTTGTTTTTCCTAGTTGTGTGGTGGACTTCGAGTGCTTTCAATTTTCAGTCCAGCTAGGAGATCATTTTGCAATGCATAGTGATGATAACCTGTGTTCTATGCCATTTGAGTATGCATTGCTTGATACATTCTGCATCCATTTGTTGCCTGATGCTGAGGGTTGTTTGCATAAGGGTGACAGTGACAAACTGAATCAGAAGGTTGAACATGCAAATGACCAAGGTAGCTTATGGTCAGATCATGGTAGCACTCTCAGGCTTGACCCAGTGTATGCAGATGAGAACAAGGTGTTTGACAAGGGCAAATATTGGTTTTCCTTTTCTTGGTGGCCTTAGGCCATCAAGTTTGATTGGTGATGCAGATCATGGTAACTTCATGACTCTATGCCCAATGGATAAGGCACTGGTCTGCATCCCAGAGATCTGGGGTTCTCGCTGCAATCTTGCACCTGCACGTCCCCAATCAGAGCCACTGTTGGTGCTTGAATTCACTGTCAGTTAATTTAGCAATTTTCATGCAGGCACCATCCCGAAATATCCAAAAGGTTCTAAGTTTTGGCACCCCTTCAGTGTTTTTCAGCATCTGCATCTCATTTCTTGAGGAGGGGTCTTCGTCTTTTCTCCATCGGCATGCGTTCGTTTTTGTGTCTTTGACATTTTGGTTTGAACTTGAACCCTTTTTCTCTAAGTTCAATGGTTCAGCGGTTTGAGGTTCATTTTTCTTCTAACGGGTCGCATTATGCATTTGCCTTGCGCAAATATTGCATCGTTGAACCTCCCGCTTGAACCTTTTTGTTTTGGTTCAAGGTTCAATGGTTCGAAGCTTTTTTGCCTATGGAGTATTATTTTTGATGTTTGAACCATCGCGTTGAACCCTAGTGTTGAACCCTTTTGGTTCGGGGTTCAACGGTTCGAGGCTTTGTGTTTGTGTTCAGCGAATGTTCTTTTTGAAGTGCTCCGTTCGGCATTGAACTTCTCGGTTGAACCATCGAGTTGAACCAGTTCGTGGTTCAACGGTTCAACAGTTCAGCGCTTTACGTTTTTGGTCTTATCGGAGTGATCGGCCTCATCGGCGAAAGATTTCTTGAGTGCTCCGATTGTTTTGGTCTGGCCGATGGATGTCCATCGGCATGTGCTTGGCTGTCGGTGAAGCAAATTTGTGGCCCGCCGATGTAAGGAGTTTGGCCGATGGAGGAGCAGTGTGTGGCTGGAGAAGATGTCGTCGACGTGACCTTTGAGATCGGCAGGAAGCTTTTTGGATGCTCCGATGGTGTGTGTTACACCGACGGAAGGGGAAGGGCCAGGGTCTATCGACATGGGTTGTATTGTCGGGTGAACGGTGAAATGGTTGGCCGATAGACTAATCTCTGGCCGATGAAGGGAAGTGTTGTGTATGGTCTTCGGCATGACTTGTGTTGTCGGCGAGGATGGATTGTGGTGGGCCGACAGTTGGAGGTCTCGCCGATGAAGGAGCAGAGTATAATTCATTGGTGCATCGGTGAGAGTGTGGTCTATCAGCAGAGGGATCTTTTGCTTGGCCAACGGTATTGGTCTGGCCGACAGGGGATTGCGGTGGCTTCATCGGTGTAACTAATGAGATCAGCGAAGGTTTGGATGGTTGGCCCGATGATGCATCTCTGGCCAATGGGGAAGCGAAGGTAGCGGTCGGCGAGACCGTTGAGATCGGAAGGAGAATTCTGGGGTGTGCCAATGGTTTGGGTTTTGGCGATGGGCTTTTGGAGAAGGCTTATGCGTCGAGCGCGGCAAAAGGCGCTCGACACCTATTATGCTCGCGACCATGTTTTTAAGGTATTGAAGGAGTCTCCGCGGCACCAATGTGGGACTATTCTTCCTGCACATTTGAAACTTCAGTCAAGTGCATTTTGGCAGGAACTTCTGTTTGAACGCAACAACGGTTTCCAGGTAGGCCGCGGGTGGTTGAGGCCTTTAATGGCGACGGTGCAGAGGTATGGGCAATGGTACACATGATCATGTCGCCCAATTTTTGAGTGAAGACTCCCAGATGGCGGCGCAGGGCTCGAGGCTTCTCTTATCTGTTGCTGCAATAACTTCTGAGCGCCATTCCTTTGTGGAGTCTATATCTAGCAGATTTTTTATTTTTGACCATGTAATTAATTGCTGCGGGTACACTTTCTGGCCAATATAGGCAGACTCTGTTACCATTTTTGACGTTGTTGAAAACTAGACATTTTGGCTCTGTAATAAGATACAACTAGTTTTGGTTGCTCTATGCAGCAAAACTTGTGAGTTTATGTATCTCCTGTTGTACGTTTGTGCATGAATCCACTGATTTCATGGTCAATTTTATATGAATAATGCTATGTTTGCATGTGTTATGCTGATTCTGTCTCCAGTTTTGCATGTATCTTTCTTCTGAGTCCAGGCATTCAAGGAATGTCTGAGATTCTAGAACATAGAATTCCTGTGTTGAATGTTTAATCTTTTAACTTCTGCTCAAGGGGTAGATTAAACTGTTTTCAGATTGAATATTGGGAAGGGTATACTGCAATAGGGATGCCATAAGTATAGATAGCTTAACACTCTGTATTGGGAGATATCTGTAAGGCAGATATCATGTATATCCCCCTGAAATCCAATTTTAGTTGTTCATGCTGATCATTCACAAGTGTATGTCTACCGACTCCAAGCCCTGGATAGGCACCAATCTAGCTCTGTGTTGAGGTTATATACCATGTCCAGCTTTGCATCCAAAAATCAAATCAAACCATTTCATCCTTCCACCTGTTAGTTGTAGGAGTAGGATTAGGATCCCTGCATGCTCTCATACCCAACCAGACATCATGTCCAAGAATGTTGCCAACCTTGTGATTTGTTACACAAATCTTGGTCCATACATGAGAGTATTCTGCCTGTTGCTGTCAAGTTAAATCCTTCTGTCATTGAGCTAGTCAAGGTTATACTTTTATCAAATAGGGACACCCCCCTTGGTGCGGCAGAACCAGAAGTGAAGGGGAGGAGCTCACGCAACCTCCTGTATTCAGTTGGTTGAATCTGCCTGTGCATTAGAAGTGGCAAACCCTAATGCTGATTCAGAAGAAAAACCAACACCTTCATACTTATCGGATCCTCTTGGCAATCTCTTTGCAATGAGGGCTTCAAGTTGAGCTGTTTCTGCTTCCTCTTCTTTCATGTCTCTTCTTGCTTGATCATACCATGACATCTTCCTTGAAGAGTTTTCTCCCAGATCAAATCTTTGTTTGCCTTTCACATAGGCACTGGCTTTGAAAGCAGATTCAGTCTTGGGTGGATCATCTCCAAACTCGGTCATTTCAAATGCAGCTAGTTTGCCAGCCAACTGTTCTCTTGTGACAGTTGTGTGGGCTCTGAATTCATCAATGGCAGCAACCTTGATTTTGTAGGCAGCAGGAAGGGATCTGAGAATTTTGCAAACAATCTCATTTTCATCCAGAGTTCCACCAGCATTTCTAATTCCACATACCAGCTCATTCACTCTTGGCATAAAGGTAGTGATGTTTTCATCTTCTCTCATCTTCAATCTTTCAAATTTCCCTTTCAGACTTTGCAACCTTGCACTTTTGACAAACTCATCTCCTTCATACAGAAGTTCCAGTTTAGTCAAGATCTCATATGCAGTTGGTAGGTCGATAACATTTGAGAGATCTGAGTCATTCAATGCGCTTAGAAGAGCTTCCTTGGTCTGCAGATTGTTTTCAGCATCTGTGATTTCATTCAGAGTTGTCGGACCACCCTGTGGAGGTACATATGGTTTTGAGACCATGGCCAAGTATGCTTTTCCCATACACTCCAAGTGACATTTCATGCGACCTTTCCAAAGAGTGAAGTTAGTTCCATCGAACTTCGGACTATCCTTCTTGTATGACGACATCCTGGATCTCCTCAAGCGGTTAAGCTCCTTTCAGAGGAACTTGGCTCTGATACCAATTGTTGGATCTAGGGTATACAACTGAGAGGGGGGGTGAATCAGTTGTATGAAAACTTGCTCTTACTTCAAACACTTGATTCTTCTTAGTTAGTTAACAGCATATCAATTAACCATCCATGAAAGCAAAATACATAAACACAAGAGCAGATAAACATCAACACATTGAACACCAAGATTTTGACGTGGAAAACCCGGTTAAGGGAAAAACCACAGGGTGATTAACCCAAGGATTATTCTCTATTAGAAGAATAAGAAAAATGAATGGCACATGCCAATTAGGGCTCACTGCCCGAGCACACTGCTCACAAAGAGGCACACTGCCTACAAGGAGACACACTGTCTACAAAATGATAAGAATCACAATCTTGAACTGGAGAATGACATCTCTACCATGTCCGGATCAGTTCCATTTAAGCCCAAAAATCCTTGCTCTGCCTTTCGCACTTCTCTTCGCTATGCCACGCTCATCCCCACAATCCACACATCAAAATGAATTCTCAAACACTTATTTATACAAGACATTGACTTAGGAACAATCATCTAAGTCGGCAAACATCACAATAACATTCACAAGGCGTGTAGAACATCCGATCGGCCTGTTATAGGAAGAAGACCAACAACTAGTAGCCATAACATCAAATCCAACTCTAACTTCAATGCGGACCGCCAACACGAACTAGATATGATCCAATGATCATCATAACCTTCCTTGAATCATCAAAAACATCCGCACTTCATCAGCTTACCGGAATTCTTCTCTTCATCATTTGGTACTTCAAGAACACAGTCTGTCGCCACTGTCACAATGCAAAAGGTACTTCCAGACCTCAAAATCACACACAACTCGAGATGACACATCACAAGGACATCCCAAACACTCCTTCCAATCCGCAGATTAGGATAATACAATTCCAGACCTCACCGGACCTTTATGTGATCCTTTGTCACCTCTGAACACTTGCTAGAACCGGTTCCACACAAACAGCCACAACTTCTTCAGATCTTCATGCGGACCTCTGAAATCTTAGCTGAAGCATCTCAAGACTCATATCTACAAACCCTTTAATCCGTATCCTCTGGTTCTTAACCTATACAGTACATTTGCCTTCTTCTCATCACTGTTCTTCACTGTTCCGGATGAGGACTGATTTCCTTAATAACAACAGCACTCAACTCATCCAAACCTTCTTACCAATGCAATATGAGTATGTTGACATCAATGACAACACTGGTTCACCTCATACTTGCAACAGCTTTTAATGTTTCTTTTTCTATTCTTATAGAGATGAAAAATGGATCTGAGGAGAGTTGTTTTTTTTTACAAGAGCAGATTGATTATTTTATTGAAGAGAAGCTATAGACATTGAAAAATGTCCTCATGTCGCAAATACGAAAAGACAAATTTCCCCTTCAAAGCCCATTATTCAACTAATTTAATTTCATCCATTCTAGTCATTTGTCCATATTTCTTCTATAATTAAATAATTAATTCTAATTGATTATTTAATTATTCATACCCTAATGTCCCCTTCACTTGATTTATTCAAATAAATAAATCAATCCCCTTATCTACATCCCCTTTCACATGAATCCCTTTCACATAAATTAAATAAATTGAGAAAATTTATTTAATTTAAATCCCATTTCCCACCTCACCATTTATCTCAATTTAAAATTCTATTTTATCCTCTTGTGGTGAGGAAACCCTAATCATCATCCACCCTTGATTTGGCTCCCAAGTCAACATCAAATCCTGTCCATTCATTCAAATCAGGTGTTCTATAAAACACCTCTTTCAACTTAATTTTCACCTCTTACACTCTCATTTTCTCCCTTAAGCTCTCTTATGTTCATTTTCATCTAAAATCAATTGTAAACCCTCCAAAATCATGTTAAATCACACACATGAGCTTCTCATGATGTTGCATGAACTTGCAAATCTGAGAACACAATGCAAAGATGGAGGAAGACAATAGAAGTTAGTCAATGTTAGCTTAGATTTTAGTTGTTTTGCATGCTTGTTTGATAGATTTCTAGGCTAGATTACTTTCTATTGCAGTTAGGGTTTGTTGTAGTTTCATTTCTGTATGTTTGAAATCCTAAACCCTAGCACAAAAACAAAAGGTCAATTATTTGCAGGGTCATTCAATTTTTTTTATTACAGGTTGATGAATATTATTGATGAAATTGTTTTGAAAGAAGATAAAGAGATTGAAGGATATTGAAAAGTATTCAAAATGCAGAGAGGAGAAGAATTTTGAGAAAGGAATATCAAAAGTTATTTCTTTATTAAAATATCAAAAGTTATTTCTTTATTTGCAGGATGGAGATTTTATTTTTTGGTGATTATGAATTTCGTACAGATGATAGAGAGATTGTTTTTTTTAATAGGGCAAATTGATTTTATTCTTGAAGATATTATTATTGCAGATTGAATTTATGGAGAAGAAGAAGAAATTGAAAGGGTCATTGAAGTGCACAGAGAAAGATGAAAAGTGCAGGATGAAATGTTTATACAAAGAAGAAGAATATGAATAGTCATCTCATATATATTGGTTTTGCAAGTGCTTTGTATGTGAGAATTGTTGTGTGGACAATCATGCAGTGTTGAAGACATTTTTGTGAAAATTATGTTGAAGAAAAAATACAAATAAAACATTATGTTTTGTATGTGATGAGAAAAACACAAGTTAAAGATATTATGCAATGAATTTACAGATTGAATCATGCCAAGTATGAAGACACAAGTGATTTGATTGTACAGAGATCATAAAATTGGTATGCAGATCAGATTGAGTGTGATTGAACAGAGATGTGCAAATTCAGGGGCTTGTATTGAAACAGAGAAACCCTCCGTATTACTTGTATTGTTTTGATGATGGTGATTGCATTTGCCAGTGAGGCTTTGTTGGTCAGTGAGACCTCTTTGTAGCTAGTGAGGCTTGAATGGTCAGTGTGACCTTGTTGTAACCAGTGAGGTTTGAATAAGCCAATGAGGCAATTTTGAGAGGTTTTTCTACCCCAGGAGGGTTTTCCTCTCATATAATATTTTGTATCTTGGTCTCATATCTTGTGTGTCTTAATGTGTTCATATATTTCATGTCTTCAATATTATAATTGTGCATATGTGTGTTAACAAATCATTGATGTCTTTCTCTCTTTTTATCTTGTAAGTCAAAAGGTGTAAAAATTGTAAAATTTATACAACACTGATTCACCCCCCCACCTCTCAGTGTTTTTCTGGACTCCAACAGTAATACCCTTGAATTCCTCAAATTAACATACAAACACTTAGTGACAGAAAAATAGAGTTTCCTATGCATTGGGTATGGTTTGATTCAAGGTTTAGCTTTACATTGTTATTAGTCATTATTCTTATACACTTTAGGGAATACCCCCCTTGGTCTAGCAAAGCCAAAAGAAGGTGGTCTTACCCACCTTATCAATGTCGTCCTTAGTTGTCTCATCCTGAATATAAGTTTTTAATACTTGTCTTGAGTTTGACACCCAAGGAACTCAAGAACTAATTGACTTTAGGGATTTGAGGAATCTCAACTTTGAGCACCAACAAAACTGGCACCATTGCCAAGGAAGAATTAAGTTATTAGTTGATATCTCAAATTCTCTACTGATAAAGAATATTTTCTCTTCCCAAGTGAAGAGTGGTGACTCTTTCAGCTGGACCTATCAAAATTTTAAAAGTAAGAATCAAAGATGGAAAGAGGGAAGCATTCAAAGAATTCATAACCTGATGATATGGTAGCACAATTAGGGAGGCAACGTAGTGCCTGGAAAGATACAAAAGGTATGTCTACCAGATACACTTTTCAAAGAGATGATGTGCATGTTGATTAGTATCCCTATACTTCAGATGATTCTAGTGATAAAATGGTTAGATCTAGTAGAAAAAACTATAGAAATGAATATGGCATGCTAAGAGATTCAATGAACATGACTGGAGGGGATAAAAACATAACCTAAGAGGCACAATATGAAGATTTGAATGCATCAAATCTTACAAACATAAGAGTTAGAGGAGTAGGATCACATCCTACTTCCCCTACCTCTACACATAGGACTGAAATTGAACAAGATGCATCATTTCATGATGTCAATGTTGCTACACAATCAGAAAATGAGCGTAGGGAAAGAAAATTTGATGAAAGGTTGGATTTTTTATCACCTTAGGTAAACACAGAGAGAACTACAAGCTCAAATTGATTTTCAGCAAGCCCAACTTGCCTAGAATGTTCAACAACAAAATTTGCCCCAACATCATAATATTCCTAATCAACCTATAGAAAATCAACAACATAATCAACAACAATGTAACCAATAGAATATGAGAGCCCATAATAGGAGGCTTGCTCAAAGATTCCCACCACCAAGACATCCCCTAGGAATGGAAAGATATAAACATTTGGAATTTCATGGCATCCCAAATTATCCCAATCTATTACCAAATGAAATTAGGGGTAATATGCCTAAATTTCAACACAATAATGTAGTCACTAGTGAAGAACACCTCAGGGGATTCATCAATGTGGCTAATAAATATGAAATTGAAGATGAGGATGTTATAATGAATCTATTTGAGAATTCATTAAAGAAAAGTGCAAAAGAGTGGTGTAGAAATCTTCCAGATAATAGCATTAACTCATGGGAAGAATTCATAAGAGTTTTCAAGTTGTAGTGTGGAGATAGGATTGATCCTAAATTTGCAATCATGAGTTAACAATAATCAAAAAGGGTATAAATGAGACTATTGCAGAATTTTTGTCATGACAATGAGAAAAGTGCCTCCTAATCTATAAGACCAAATGAATCCATGTGCTTGGTTCTTTATTGTGGAGCATTTGATGCAAAATTAGGGTATTGTCTTCGTGATAAAAACCCTCAAACTTTAAGAGAGTCTTATACTATGGAAATCAATACAGAAAGTAATATGAGGACATTTGGAAAACATGTTAAAAGAGCTGATCTAAATATTTTAAAACCAAGTGCAACAACTTCAAGCAAGCATCTTACTACTAAAGACAAGCTCAATAAGTTGATAGGGGCAATGAAAAATTTATTATATCGGGTTGCACAAAATGAGAAGGGTTTGCATTTTAATAATGCTACTACTCAATTCACTAAGGGGCAGAATTTACATAATAAGCCTTACAATATTGATTGATCTAAGAGACCAGGGCAACATGATAAATAGGTTGTTCCAACGCAAGGAAATCCAAGGCCCAAAGACAACGATACACCCGATCCTTTGAAGAAGGATCATGTGAATATACACGATGATTCATTATGGTGTAAATCATGCTCCTTACCTCATGGTCCAACAAACTATGTTTTTGCAGTTGAGATATTAAAGGAGGAGTTTCCTAATGAGGAGGGAACTCCGAAATATTATGAAGATGTTGATGTTGATCAATTTTTGATGAGTATGAAGAAGATAAATTCTTCCAATATGACTTTAATGACCATCAAGTACAGTATGAACTTCCAGCTCATGATTTCCAACATCTCAAAGAACTCATACAACATCAATACAAAAGAGTGAGACCCTCAAATGAAAACATTAAGGCCCTTACTGATGTGGATGTCATGCAAGTTTAAAGTGAATAACAACTTAGAAATAGGCAAGTAAATCCTTGAGGTGACAGTTAGAAAATAATCTTAGAACACAAGGATATACTGAGAGGGGGGTGAATCAATATATATCAAAACTCATTCCAATTTAACATTAACAATCAAAACTTCTAACTGCTTTAACCGGAAGATCAACAAATTAAACCAATTAAAGCATAACACATAAGCACACAGCCACAACACCAGATTTACATAGAAAGTTCAGAAGGCAAAAACCACGGTGAGCAACCTACTTGGATCTTCTATCCAAATCCAACCTCACAAATAAAGATAAAACAGGATTACAATATTATTTATGGGCTACAATCCAAAGGAAGTTGCAACTCCCTAAAATACAATGCAATGACACTTACATAATGAGGCTACAACCTCATAATATTACAAAACACCTCTGCATCATCCACACACTTCACTTTGTCACAAAACTTCACTTTCTCTACATAGCGAACACTACTACCTCCAACACACCTTCACAAACATCCTCACATCTGTTCTCCCATCCTCGCACAGTCACACACACTCATTATTTCCTTAACAAAAAAGATCTTTCATTTATACCTTCCGCAAATTCCAAAATCCTTCTCCCATGTCGGCCAAGATAAAATGTGTAATCATGAAACGTGTAAGGCCACACCAAGTCAACATCCAAAAGATATAGAAAATCAATGTGGTTCAAGCCAAGTGATAACTAGGACCTATTCTTCATTAGCACATTCTTCCAAGCAGGCGCACACTTCAAATCATTTGGCGGGAACATCAAAAACACATTAAGTCAACCCAAATAAACACTTATTCTTCCACATAATAGCTCCAAACCTAAAGCGGTATCAGAGGGATCAGTTAACATCATGCAAATCATCACACAAGTAACATAAGACTTTCACAAACCTTCTCAACCAATCCTTCTTCTAAAATATATGTTTTCTTTCTGGCACAAACAAACAGAAACTGAGCCTAGTATCACAAACGAAAACTGAACACATAGTCTTGAGATAGAGCATTAAAAAACCAACTTGCGGTGCACATCCACACCTAAAACCTGAATTGAATCATCCAACTGAATATCTGAACTCATCCTCCAAACATCAAATCCAAAAGACAAATTGCGATGAAATGCGGTGGCTTCTACTTTCTCCTCTAGACAACCCTAGTCAACAGCAAGATGTGTCGTTGTTGTGCTGACCCCGGAGAACCTATGTGGTAGACCTTAGCAACTGAAACTTGAATTTTATCATCTTCTCATTTATAAATGATCAACCTTCAAACTACAGGACCTCAACTTCAACAGTGGAAAAAGGCAGAGCATTTCTCGGACGCATCCTGACTGCAACAACTATCTTCACTCTATGAGCTCTAAAAACTTTTGTGCTAATCTTCAAGCTCTAAAATCAGGAATATAGAACCTTCACATATGTCTTTACCCCCAAACTGTATGACCATACCAATAAATGCAGAGGAATGCAGACCATTCTCCCGAGCTTATTCTATGCAAACTTTAGTGCCTTGGACAATTTGAATCTTTCTTTCAAAAATAAAGTAATGTTTTTCCTCAAGAAACAATGAATACAATATTTACTACATCAGAGACTTCATTCTCAACTTCATATAACAGCAACAAACTCTCCTTCTCATTAGCACAATCTTTGTCTGTGAACTTCAAGAGATAGGGTACAATTGTGTACAAAGTATATGACATTCATTATCTTACCCTTCTCATCACAACTTCTCTGATCCATCTTCTTTGTCTTCTTCTCTGATCATATTGCCCCAAGCTTCCTTTTTCATTACCTCTACTTTACTTCACTTTCGGGCCTTCTTCATTACAACACTGCAGACAATACTCCTAAACCTCACACTGTTGACATCAATGACAACACAAGTGCATCAATCTTCCCCTTTGGCATTGATGGAAACACGTGACCTAATATAAAATTTTCTCCCCCTTTGACATTAAGGACAAAGGGCTAGTGGTCTCTTTTTGAACTGATCTTCCTTTAGCTCCCCCTGACTGATCAAATCTTATTATCCTCCAAAACTTATAAAGCATTATCTTGTATCTTTTTATAACACATGCTCCAGTTCTCTAATCATTATCTTGTATCTTTTTATAAAGCATCTCTCATACAAGTATGGACACCCAAAGAGCCCACAACAAATGTCAATGTGGACCAGATCAAAGATAACTTCATCAACAAAGTCCAAACTGAACCTTGCATTGCTTTGTGACTTTCAACTTCACAGTGTCCTTTAACCAACCCAAGGATTAAGGATAGGGATTATCCACTATTTTCAAACCTAACTCTTCAACTACTTTGCAAGAAATCAGATTCGACTGAGAGAACGAATAAAACAAGGTATCAAACTTTTCAGTTTTGGCTTGAAGCTTTATGTGGAATAACTTGGTAAGCTTCTCTTCGTTTGAGTTTCCTTCACTCACCAAAACTACTCCCTTATTTAGTGTGGCACAAGAAATGCGATCATTGACATCTGGATAACACTCTATCTCCTTGTCCTTATTCACCAAAATGTTGTTTTTATCTTTCCCCTTCTTGAACCAAGAAGGTGCTAATTTGGGATGCAAATTCCAACATTTATCTTCTTCATGCCCATGTATATCACAATGTGAGTAGTGTAACTTGCTCTTACCTTTGCCTTTTTCCCTTGTGATAAAAGTGAAACTCTTCTTGCCTTTGCCCTCTAGATTCTTCTTGCCACCATGCTACTGCTCATTACCTTTGTTGCAAGTGGAAGAGGCCTCTTCCTTGTCCAATTCAAGGTAGTGTGCTTGGGCACACACCTCATCAATATTTTGGGGTTTGGCCATGAAGATTGCCCTTTGTAGATGGTCAAACAAACCTCCTGCATATTTGATGAGCACCTCACATTCCATGATGTCCTTTAAAATTTGAACCGCTCTTTTTTCTGAATTCACTCATGTAAGCCTGCAAGCTTTGCCCTTGTTCTTGCTTCAACTGATGTCATTGCATCACACTCTCCTCTTGTGACAAATGAGGTAAAATTGTTTCTGCAACAACAACTTGAAGTCTCCCCATTTTGACACCAGTGCGACCTAAATCTCCAAAGAATGTGCATAAATTCATACCATGTAAGAACATGCCTGACGAGTTTTAGCCTTGTGAAACAGATTTGTTGTTGTGAAGTGAGATGTGCAAACTGAAACACACTTCCATTCGGGACACCTATTGCTCCAATTAATTTGCACTTATTTCTCCATCATGGGGTTGGATGTCTATTTGGCCTCAGCTTTGAAGAATTTATTAGACTTTGGAGTGTCTTCTTGCTCAACACCCGAGAAACCCAATTTTCAATAAATCTGCTTTCTTGGCGTCACCTTCTTGGTACACCTTGGTGTTGTCCATTCTTTCCATCAAGGCAAACATTATGCTTTCCAACCTATCAAGCTTCTACTCAACCGTAGATATCTTGGCCACATGCACTTCTAACCATTGCTCAATCGCAGATTATCAAGCTTGATAGGCTGGAAAACAATGCTTTCCAACCTATCAAGCTTCTGCTCAACCGCAGATTATCCTCCAAAACTTATGAAGCATTATCTTGGCACGAGAGCTCCAAGCTGCCCTCAAAAGTCTTATTGAAGCTGTGAACAACTTGGGAGTTCAAGCCCACCCATCACAGACTAGGTAGGCCATTGCCATGTGCTCATTTGTCTCCAGTGGTGGTTTGTGGCCCAGAAGTTTTAAAGAATGAGGGGTTTTATCTTAAGTGTGGAGTGATCTACAGATTCAATGGAATATGGCCCTCTCTTCTCGATCTTCACATCTAGGTCATGGAATCATGGAAACCCTTTGTGGAGGGTAAGATCTGTTGTTTGGCATCTTTGTTGCCTTGTCATTGATGCCAAAAAGGTTGGCATCATGCCTTGTTCATTTCTTGGTGGCAGCGTGAAGCTTGTTTATGACTTGGTGGCAGTTGCATCTATGTTGTTGTTGAAGGTTTAAAGTTGTTGAGAATATGCATTATCATTGTAAGCCTTGCAGGACTTCATTGTGTTGCAGAGATTATTGACCAGACCATTCAGAACTTATGTTTCTTTTAGGGCTTTGATCAGTGTTTGGTACAAGAGTTCACACATGCATCTTTATATCAATGATCCTATTTGCACCTTATCTTGTTAACTCATGACGCCAATGTCAATGATTATATCTGAACTTGATGATCACCCTAATTGGTGTAAAGTTGAAGTCATGATGCTTATGTTACTGTTGAGGGTTTCTTGTTAGGTTCTTGCAGTCCTATTCTTCATCTTTCCTAAACCCTAAAAGTACTTGATAAACCCTTCTTAAAAGCCCTAATACCCGTCAAGCACTTTATTTTTTTTGTTGTTGACCAGCTTAGAAGGTAAGCAGACAACTTAAGTTATAAAGTATGGGTTGTTGTTTCGTGGGGTGACCGGCCCCGATGTCCTAGGGGCTTCGGTGGCAAAAGGTTGTATTAAAAGCTTTTAGCGGGTATATCAATCGAATGGTCGAAGACTTGGCGGGAATGTAAGATCTATGTCTGATATTCAAAGTCGATTTAAATTCTAACAGTCCTGTTCCTCGATTAAGTTTGACGGTCTCTGTTTTAAAAAGGCTAAAAGACCTGACTTTTAGGCTTCTATTTTGGGCATCCGAATGCATGCAAATAAGTGAGTGTTGAATATTGCTAATTTGATGATGAGTTGGTGGTTTTATGTTGTTTTGAGGAGGTATTTCTAAGTTTTTGCAACGAAGTTTTTTTATAATAAGAAAACATGTTATGGATTTTAGAAGCAAGGTTATGAAGGCAAAATGTATGTTTTTTGAGGCAGAGATGAAGAAAGATTGCCGAGACTTGATTGAAAGCAAAGATGGAAAGTTCATATTTTTGCAGTGATACTTTGGTTTCTCAGTTTGCAGATAGTCTATTGATGCTTGAAATTTAAAAGAGGATTGAAGGTTATATATTTCAATCAGGAGTATATCACAATTTTTTGCAGAGATGATTTGTTTTCAAAGGTGAATATTTTGCAGATTGAAATTGGTTATTGCAGGTGTAAAACACATCAAATTGCAGAGGTTATGGTATTGAAGACATTGAAGAATTTGTGAAAATTTGAAGGAGAATATTTGGTGTTGATAATTGTAATAATCAAGGTGTTATGTGCTTTAATGAATCAGGGTAACCCCCTGAATTGAACTCAATTCTTGTCATCTGATTTTTTATTAGCCAGTGAAGCTTGTAGGTCAGTGAGACCTTTCATTTGTCAGTGAGACATATACCAGCCAGTGAGGCCTTGTAATGAAATTTTTCAAAGCTTAAGCCAGTGAGGCATTTTGAGTGGTTTTTCTACCCTAGGAGGGTTTTCCACTCATTAATCTCCTTGTGTCATAATCTCATGTCTTGATGTCTTGCATAGCTTCATTTACCATATGTGATTTATGTGATTGAACATTTGATGATTGATTGTTCAAGTAATTAGTTCAATTTGTGATAAATCTCTTTGATAATTTTTAGAAAGTGATAAAATTTGGTTTTTATATCAACACTGATTCACCCCCCCCTCTCAGTGTTGATTGTACTCCTACAATTGGTATCAGAGCATAGGTTCCCTATAAAAGTCTAATCGGCTTGGGTAGGTCTTGGTAGTGGAGTACAATAGGTAAGAAGAATAGAAATAAGGTCTCAAATAGAGAAGAGAAAGATGTTGATCAAAAGATGGTAAAACAAGCCTCAGTTAAGCCTAGCAATGATTTGTTGCATATGTCACCCCTAAAAAAGAATGGTTCTACAGTTCAGAATTTTGATAAAAAGGAAGAAATCATTGTGAGTGAAGGAGAACAAGAATTAAATGTAAGAAAAAATGTTTTTGCTGTTGAGACTAATGATGAAGAAACAGACCTCTTTGTGGATGAAGATGAACAAGAGTTTGATGAAGATGATTGTGAAGTTGATGTTGAAGGAGAACTTATGTGCCCTAGATACAATCAAGCAACTTAGAAAAGAAAATAGGAGATTAAAAGATCAGCTTCAACAAGAGAAGATTTCAAAAATAAGATATGTTTAGATTTTTCAAAAGTTTCTTTAGAACTTGAAGAGGCAAGAAATCAGATTGCAAATATAGAGTTATGTTGATTAATCTAACAAAGTGATTATTAGTTTAAAGGCTGAAATTGAGGAAGGCAAAAGAATAATAGATGTAACAAACTCTGACCTTGAGGTGAAAAGAATTGAATATCTGAAGTTAGAGACAGAGATAGTCTCTTTAAGAAAGGATTTGGAAAAGACATCTTCAAAGTTGCATAAGAATATTCAATTTGAAAAGAGTACAAAATGTTTGAATGATATATTAAACAAGCAAAAGTATCACAATGACACTATTGGTTTGCGTTATGAGAAAGGAGAATGTTCCAAGACAAGAGATGCTCCTAGGAAGAAGATAGACCTGAATTCTTACTCTACTGCTCCTAAGAATGAAGCAAAGAAGAAAGAAAAAGATAAAGTTGTTGATAGAAGCAATACAAACAAGCACTCAAGATCTTCATCTACCAGGCAATACCATTCAATCAGGTACAACTATTCTCAGTTCCATGGTTGTTGCTATTCATGTCATGTTTATGGTCATAGAGCTAGAGATTGTGAAAGAAATGGTTTTGGTTGAAATAAGAAGAAAAGCTTTTATAGGTTGACAAATCAGGACTACAACAATGGTTGTTATAACTGCAATAAAGTTGGTCATAAAGCAAGAAATTGTTGGTTGTCAAGAGAATCTGCTTTTGTTCCTTCTATTGTTCATAAAATCAGATGCTATATGTGTCATAAATTTGGACATAAAGCACTGTTTTGTAAGATTAATTTGGTGAATCCTTTTAGCCATCATAAGAAAACAAGGATCATAATAGTTTGGAGAAAGAAACAAGAAGAGGAAAAGAAAGAATCTAAGTTTGGGCATGTTGCTCAAGTTTCATTCATAAGTGCATAAAAAGAAGCATGAAGTTGAGGGGGAGTTAGTTAATGTGTTATCTTTCAACCCCATAAGTTGCACTTGAGAAGTGTCAAGTGTGAATTTGATTAGACATGCATATCTTATCAGGAGATTTAGTTGTCATTGTTGGTAATCATCTAAGATGGCAAAGATTTTATAATTGATGGCAATCTTGTTGAGAGAAGTTCATTGGTTTGGTGTTGAGATGGTATAATGAAAAGGTTTGTTTAGTAACTCTTTGAAACAAGGTATGATTTTCATCATTATATAAAGGAGAAGGTTTATTGTATGTAAAATGTAGAAGAACAATCTGACAGTAGATGAAAGTGCAGGGAGACAAGTGTAGGACAGTTTAGATCAGGACAGTACTGTATGGTGTTTGTTTGTATAAGAACAGTGATTGCATCTCAGACCTTACTGCCATCTTGTTATTAACAGTGATATGGTGTATGGTAGTTCATGTCAGATATGTGCATAAGTTCAGACCTTTACATCTTTTCTCTGTGGATCAGTAGGTCAGTGCTAGAATTGTCTAAGTGGAGTAAGAGAAATAGACATACAGTGCATTGATTAGTATGGTACATGTGATACATTGCTACAAGGTTTTCAGTCAATGATTCACCTCTGTGTGATAACATGATATTATTATCAACATGAGTATGATAATGTCTTTCTTAGCCAAGGATATGCTTGAACACTTCAGACGGAGATTAGGTGAATTCAGAGTGGTATAGGTCAATAAAACCTGAGATCTAAAGGTTCAAGACAGTCAAGTACAATTCTTGTATTTAAATGGATTGGCTCATCTTCAATGTATGGATAAGAGCCTTGATATGTCTATATTGATTAAGTGTTCGAACTTGTTCATTCAAATGATAAGTTATTTCTGCCAAGGTAGACAGGACTGTGTTTTCAATCAGGGCAAGTGTATTTAATTCATGTTATTTCTATTGCCACATCATGGGAGAGAATATGAATTGTCACAACAGTATAAAGGACAATAGATGTTTTGGTAAGAGCAGATCAATCAAAAAGAGTAGACTTCACAAGTCTTAAAGGCTTGAGACAGATTTGATTCTTGTGGGTTATACTGTGGCAATGCATATTATCCTTGACATTGGTTTTGCTCATCATGTAGTCAGTTGGTGCTATGCTTGCAATGCAATCAAATTTTGTTGTAGGGAAGTTCATATTCAAAGGATCCTTGAGGATGAAGGATAGTAGTACTGTGTGTTGGATTTTTCTCTCCGAATTAGCAAAGGGTTTGCCAGTTCCAATGCACAGGCAGATTCGGCCAACAAATACAGGAGGTAGCCCACGCAATTCTCTCTGAATCAGCAAAGGGTTTGCCAATTCCAATGCACAGGCAAATTCGGCCATGAAATACAGGAGGCAGCTCACGCAACCTCCTATATTTCTTGGCCGAATCTACCTATGCATTGGAACTGGCAAACCCTTTGCTGATTCGGAGAGAAAAATCCAACACTGTGAAAAAACCTACAAAGTAGACAAAGACCTATCTATATCAGGATTAGATCAAATTTTCTTGTGTTGTGTTAGTGACATCTCAGCTATCACTAAGATAGATTATCAGGTCTTTTCAAGATTAAATCATCCAATGAACAAGTACAATTATAGATAGGATACTCTGTTAGTGGATTGATGATATCTTTGTTGTAGTAGTGGAAATTGTAACAAGATTTTGTGTGGAGCAGAGTGCAATCTATATTTGGTTATGATTTAAAAATTGCAAGTTTGTTGGGAAGTGTGCATCTTTGGACAGTTACAAAGTTTTTGGATAGTGATTACTTTGTCTCTTATTCACATTTCATGGTCATTGATAGATGAACAAGGTTAATGTTGCATACTTTTATAAGGGTTCACTTTATCTTCAAATAATTTAATTGCAAAGTGTCCTGGGAAACATGGTTGCAAAAGGTTGAATCATGCTTGGTACAAAGGACAGTGAAATAATGATTGATTAAGTTGTTTATGGCAGTGCTTTCATCTCTGCTCTTTTGGTTGTATAGTGTTACACTGAAAATAAATCCAATATGGATATCTTTGGTGCAAGACAGTGGCTTTGTGGACAATGAACTCTGCAGTGACATGTGAATTGCACTGTGAAATATGAAGAATACACAGTGAAGTCACTCCTATGCTCTTGTTTGATGTTTTTCCTTGAGATGGTGTATGTCTTTGAAAGTGATCTTTTTAGTTGCAGAAGTTTGGTGTCAGGGGAATGGTCACAAAGAGAACAAGTGACAGTGATATGTTACTTCCATAAAAGATCAAGTGAAGTATGGTGGTGGTCTATAATAAGTTAGTGACAATGATGTATTATCTTAGTGAGTTCATTTGACAGTGTGTATTTCCTAACAGAGGACAGAATATAATCTCTGCATATAATCTCTGTGTATTTCTTGAGTGCCAAAATAGGGTGAGCAGTGTGAGTAGGGCAGATCAGAACTATCAGTTCAGAGTGAAAGGGTTGCATTAGTTTTTTTGTCATTGATTGTCAAAAAGGGGGAGATGTCATGCTGGTTGTTTGGTGTTTGGTGTTTTGACATCAATGTCAGTCAAAGGGGGAGTTTGTTGTTTGGCATCTTTGTTGCCTTGTCATTGATGTCAAAAAGGTTGGCATCATGCCTTGTCATGCCTTGTTCATGTCTTGGTGGCAGTGCGAAGCTTGTTTATGACTTGGTGGCAGTTGCATCTATGTTGTTGTTGAAGGTTTAAAGTTGTTGAGAATATGCATTATCATTGTGAGCCTTGCAGGACTTCATTGTGTTGCAGAGATTGTTGACCTAACCATTCAGAACTTATGTTTCTTTTAGGGCTTTGATCAGTGTTTGGTACAAGAGTTCACACATGCATCTTTATATCAATGATCCTATTTGCACCTTATCTTGTTGACTCATGACTCCAATGTCAATGATTATATCTGAACTTGATGATCACCCTAATTGGTGTAAAGTTGAAGTCATGATGCTTATGTTACTGTTGAGGGTTTCTTGTTAGGTTCTTGCAGTCCTATTCTTCATCTTTCCTAAACCCTAAAAGCACTTGCTAAACCCTTCTTAAAAGCCCTAATACCCGTCAAGCACTTTTTTTTTGTTGTTGATTGGCTTAGAAGGTAAGCAAACAACTTAAGTTATAAAGTATGGGTTATTGTTTCGTGGGGTGACCGGCCCCGATGTCCTAGGGGCTTCAGTGGCAAAAGGTTGTATTAAAAGCTTTTGGCGGGTATATCAATTGAACGGTCGAAGACTTGGTGGGAATGTAAGATCTATGTCTGATATTCAAAGTCGATTTAAATTCTAACGGTCCTGTTCCTCGATTAAGTTTTACGCTCTATTTTAAAAAGGCTAAAAAGCCTGAGTTTTAGGCTTCTATTCTGAGCATCTGAATGCATGCAGATAAGTGAGTGTTGAATATTGCTAATTTGATGATGAGTTAGTGGTTTTATGTTGTTTTGAGGAGGTATTTCTAAGTTTTTGCAATGAAGTTTTTTTATAATAAGAAAACATGTTATGGATTTTAGAAGCAAGGTTATTGTAAGAAAGCAGAGGTGCAGAATACAGCTTCCCTAATGTTAATTCAAAGGGGATAATGCAGACAGGTAAATTTCAATTTAAAAACTACATATAAACACACCAGAAAAACAGAATAAACATTCCAGACAACAAAGAATGACACCAGATTTACGTGGGAAAACCCTTTCGGGTAAAAAACCCACCACCACAAGAGAGACTATCTTTATTACAGTAAACAGAATAGTTACAATAAAGATCCCAGCTCAATTGCTCAGGTATCGATTCTCTACAATTATACAAAACTGTTTTCTAACATCTGTACATCTACAGAAAAACTATATAATCGAATCGTTTCATCAATCATGACGAGCTCACCAAATCTGTATATAAACCACAGCCTTCAAGAGCAAATAAAAAACCGTTTTCACTTCTGCCCTAACTGCTCGTTTCAACTGACTCAGCATCACTGTCCCAACCGTCGCGTAACTGTCGTCTGACAGTTCACATATTCGTGAGAAACGTTAGTCCCACATGCACCAGACATCAAGCGTAGCAGTAATATATAGACACGCCCAAAAGAACATTGACTGTCAACACATATGCCGACTAGACCAACGAGTTGACCATTCGTCGTCCATCAGAAAGACACTAGCAGTCGAAGAGATATCTCTAAACATCGCTGATGATAATTTCGTACCGATGTCCAAACCTTCAATCTCCATCGGTTGAACCATTGAACCTGTGGAACCATCGGTTGAACCATTGAACCTGTGGAACCATCGAACCAATGGTTGAACCATTGAACCACAGAACCTGTCGGACAAAGTTCAAACCTTCACCAAAGTATCCAAGGCATATCAGTTGAACCATTGAACCCGACTCGCGAAGTTCAAACCTTCACCGAAGTATCCAATGCATAAAGGTTGAACCATTGAACCCGATGAACCATTGAACCCAACGAACGAAGTTCAATAGTTCACCGACAGTTCAACTTTTGCCGATGAACGATGATGAAAACCAACGAATGAATGAATGAGGTTCCAAGCAGTAACTTGAGACATTAATTCTCTTCAGTTATGAAGGCAAAATGTATGTTTTTTGAGGCAGAGATGAAGAAAGATTGCAGAGACTTGATTGAAAGCAGAGATGAAAAGTTCATATTTTTGCAGTGATACTTTGGTTTCTCAGTTTGCAGATAGTCTATCGATGCTTAAAATTTAAAAGAGGATTGAGGGTTATATATTTCAATCAGGAGTATATCACAATTTTTTGCAGAGGTGATTTATTTTCAAAGGTGAATATTTTGCAGATTGAAATTGGTTATTGCAGGTGTAAAACACATCAAATTGTAGAGGTTATGGTATTGAAGACATTGAAGAATTTGTGAAAATTTGAAGAAGAATATTTGGTGTTGATAATTGTAATAATCAAGGTGTTATGTGCTTTAATGAATTAGGGTAACCCCCTAAATTGAACTCAATTCTTGTCATCTGATTTGTGATTAGCCAGTGAGGCTTGTAGGTCAATGAGACCTTTCATTTGTCAGCGAGACATATATCAGCCAGTGAGGCCTTGTAAAGAAGTTTTTCAAAGCTTAAGCCAGTGAGGCATTTTGAGTGGTTTTTCTACCCCAAGAGGGTTTTCCACTCGTTAATCTCCTTGTGTCATAATCTCATGTCTTGATGTCTTGCATAGCTTCATTTACCATATGTGATTTATGTGATTGAACATTTGATGATCGATTGTTCAAGTAATTAGTTCAATTTGTGATAAATCTCTTTGACAATTTTGAGAAAGTGATAAAATTTGGCTTTTATATCAACACTAATTCACCCCCCCCCCCTCTCAGTGTTGATTGTACTCCTACAAGATCGAGCTCTTCCCCAATGCTAGGGGATTCTTCATTGTGACCTATGCTTCCTCGGAGGAGCGGGATTTAGTGTTGGATGGCAAGGTTTGGATGTGGCGGGAGCATTCGCTCTCCATCAAACCATGGGCTCGTTCCTTCAATCCACTCACTAAGCCACTTAATATAAAACTAATATGGGTTCAGCTCCCAAATCTCCCTCTCTAGTTTTGGGAGGATCCATGCTACGAGGCCATCGACAATGCTATTAGTCATTTCTTGAAGGAAGACTCTACAACCTCATATATGAGACATTCAACAATTGCTCACATCTTAGTGGATATTGACATCTCCAAACCCCTTGATGGAGATGTAATTTTGATGGTAGGGGAAAGGCCTTGGACGCAACAGTTAGACTATGAGGGTCTCCCCTTCAGATGCAGACGATGTTTCTCTATTGGTCACTTGGCCTCTGGTTGTCCTCACTCTCGCCGCAAGGGTGCGGCAACTTGGTGGAAGAATGCACTCATCGATCATTTGACTATTAGCGCCTCCCCAAAGGATGGATCCTACAAGGAAGACGAGCCTTCCCATAAAACTTTGTTTGTTCCCCCTGTGGAGCCGGAGGGAGTGTTGGCGGATAAGGTTGCAGCGAACCCCACGACTTCTTTTGATTCCTATTCATCTGATCGTGCCAGGTCTCCTTCGTTGGCTCTGGTTGTTTCTTCGGCCCCTTCTGATCAAGATCGGATAGCTACTTTGTCAATACCTGTTATATCTTCAACAATTTAAACTCTGTCTGCTTCTAGATCGGCTTCCTTGTGTGAGATCTCTCTGGTTGCGACGTATGTTGGGGATCTCCTCCTCTCGCCTGGCTCTAAGGATTTAGACTCCGAGTTTTCCTGGGCAGTGCTCCAGCGAAAAAAGAAAGGACTCCCTAAATTTGTTTTTGATTTGTGCCCTAGGGTCAAGGGAGTTAGATTTCCTAGCTCAAGATCTGGTGTTGTTTAGATCCCTTGTTTGGTTTTTCTTTCTTCCAGCATGGCTGTTGTGTTTGTGTGTTGTTTGTGTGATGTTGATGACATGATTGTGGCTTGTTTTACTATGCGCTAGGGGCTTTTGTAAAGGGTTCAACACCTTGGTTTGTTGCTTATCTTAATCAAAAACATATATACAATGATGTAATGTATTTATTTATTCTAACATATTAGGCAACCATCTAAACTGAGAAAGGTCTAGACAACACTATTTGAAGGATTGTAAACCCAATACACAATGTTAGGCTTTACCTTGGAGGAAAACAAAGAAAATGGCTCTTAATTTCTCATACTCAAGCGAGACATTAAAAAAGGGGCATCCAACCAAATACTCTAAATGATAACGTTAAGTAAAAAAACTAGTAATCTTGGTCTCTTGCAGGTAAAAGCAATCTACACTAGCTATTTTCTAGGTTCTCTCACATATAACTTTCGTTTTGATCTATGAGACCTCTAACATTTAATATAGAAAAAGATTCATAGACAAAAATCTAAATTCATAGAATCCTCTTCAAGGCTGTCAAGATCCTTAAAGCTATTATGCTTAAAAGTTTTCTAGCTTTTAGACTAGAAAATTTCCCATCTTTTAGACTAGAAAATTTCTCAGTTGCAATTGGCAAGGCCTCTTGATATATTCCTCATCATCCATCTTGTCCATGATCTTAGACCTGAATGGATTGCACCAACAATTAATAAGGAACCACCAACCATGCCAAAGTCAATGGCAACAAAGGACAATGCCTTCCCTATACCTTCTATATACAAGAACGCAAAGAATAAGACACAAAATTGTTGGCAGCTTGAAGAGCACGAGGAAGGTTAGCATGTTTAACCAAAAGAAAGGTTTAAGACTCAATAACAACAGCTAATGTAGGAACAAAAGAGCAAAGGCACTAGGTCTAGCATCTACCTATATTTTTTTTTTGGAGCTTTATAGGCCAAATTGATCCTCCTATTGATAACAATGGTCAACCCATCCTCTTTCCTAGAAATCATAGGAGTCATGGCTTCCAATTTAGGTTCAATATAAAGTATTAAAGGATAATCTTTTATCTTGTGTGCTTGGAATTGGCATTTGAAAAAAGTGCTAAGAAAATTAATATACAAGACCCAATGGGAGAAGAGTTTGTCCCCGACTTGGATGTCTAGGGTTTCCTTCAAATCCTTGGATTAACCGATTTCCATAGAAACCCCCCATTATGGACAAGTTAAATAAAACTTGTCCTATGTAAATAAAAAAAAAACTAGTGGGTAACAAGTAGTTATAAAAAGGCCCAAAAACACAGACAAACCAAAGAATTCGTCTCGCTATGGGGCTTTTAAGGACTTGGATTAAGATAAGAAACTTATGTCTAGTGTGAAAAAAAAAAGCAAAGAAGCCCTCATAAACCAAGGGCCATGACTCGTGACACTTCTATAGTGCCCAAGATCAATGAAACAATTTAAGGAAAGGAAAAAAAAAGCTTAGTAAGATTTTGAATGCCAACAAATTTTGCTCCATGAAGCTCCCAATGGTGTTATAAAAACTTAAACATGGACTCAAATGGAGCACAACCAACAAAATAACCCACAAGAGTGTGCAATTCAATTCAAGCATATGCTTTATCATACTCAAGCAAATGTAAATTGATATTGAGAGCAATCTCAAAGTATAAGGACATACCTCATGAAATACCTTGGAGACAAATGTCCTTGCATGCTTGGGTGCTAGGGCTTTTAACTTTATCGCCACCAAAATAAATAGATACAAATGAAGGAAGACCAGCCATTACAAGGACCATAGCTGCCACAAAGGGAGGTGCCCACTAAATAAAGCAATAAATGCAGATAAACACAGGCCAATTTAAGACAATTCTCCCACATGGGTAGCTTAAGATCCCTGTGGTATAACAAGGGCACACTGCCCACAATCTAGGGTATGCAAGCTATGATAACCGAACATATCCCATCAGAGCTCCAACCCTTACACAAACATGATTTATAACAAGCATAAACTCCCTCAAATGGGGCCATAAATCACCCATGAAGCTCAATGTCTTATGGATATTTGTTTGCTTAGCAAGATGCATTACAAACCAGAGAAACTTGCTTCTTAAAAACTTTATCTTTTAAATGCTGAGTTATATTTATCTTGCATTTATTTCACTAAATACTCATGATGCCAGAATAATGTTTGGTCTTCATGCAGTTTTTCTGAGTCATAACAAGCAAAGGATGAATTTGATAAATAAAAACCCTTAGAGGCTATTTTACATGCCATAGTGTGTAGTGACAAACCATAAAACTTTACTTGAAAAAAAAAAAGTATAATCTATTATACAAGAGATTTATTTATTTATTTTGGACTGTACGACTAGGTTTGAAAAAACTATGAAAAGAGGCATTACAAAATGATTTACTGAAGTTACAACATTCCAAATAACCCTTCACACAAACTAAGTTCTCACACTGAAACTTTATCCTTGTAATCACCTGCTACTCCCATAAAGTTCATATTGCTCGCAACTAAATATATCAAACTTATAATTCATGTGTCAAACTGGTAGAATCTTCTACATTTACAAATTATAAACTCTCGTTGCTCTCTTAAAAATGCACTGATACCAATCATTATTTTTTTATTTCTAAAGAAGAAAAAATAACATAAACCAAACTTTAACTTAGAGATTCAGATAAACACACATTGAGCAAGTTCTGCTTTTACCAACTTTCCAACATGTATGGATATATTCTGCATTATCATCAAACTCTACAAATTTCAATCGGGTATGAATTAAAATGAAAATCAGAAATTCTAAATAAGAAAGAAAAACTGGCAATATAGATAAATAATACAACTGACTCGCAAAAAACAGTTCACAGACAAAAATGCAAGCTCTCATGTATTCCTGATCCATCAGAGATTCATTCAAAGTTGCTTCTAGGTTGGTAGGCCAATGCTGAAGCCACCTGAGTTGCTGCTTTCATGATGATCACACCCATCACTGCATTGTAATTTTCTTTCTAAGCAGCTCAAAGTAGTTAAACCAGCACCTTCATGAAGTCATAAATAGAAATACAGGACTTACGCCAGTGTGACAAAGTTCAACTGGGAAGCACTTTTGGGCATAATAAAACCAGTATGCTTCATAAAGGAACCATCTGAGCGGTCAAAACTATTATGATATTATCCATAGAAGCAAATATCACAATATCTAGGAAAGCATTGGATCTCAGACTGCTGCTATTTTGACTGACTTTCTGATATTTGCCCAAAATTTTCCCTCTAAAGGCTTTAAACTGCATTTTTTTTACTCATTTCGACTTTATTCAATTCTGATTTTTTCTGCAACAAAATGGACTAGTTTATACTATTTAGGGTCTCCCTAGTGCCGAATGATTTTGATATTTTTATTATGGCTGAGGCATTTGCACAGCAAGCAGCAACCACTTGCAAAGCAATAGCTTGGGCAGCAACAACGGCTTGCGATAGCAGCTTGCACACTGCTGTTGCTACACAAGCAATTGTTCTGCAAATCGTCGTTGCCATGCAAGTGGCTGTTATGCAAGTCTATGTTGCAATGCAAGTCAGTAACCAGTGGAAGTAAGAATGTGTGAGCTATGTCAATACCCTTGCAAATTTCTTGGGAAAGGTGTTATAATGGTGGTAATATAGAATGTTCTGAGCACTATAGAAACCAGATCTCTGTGTAAGCAACACTTTAGGATATAGAGATGGTGTGTTTGGTCTTTATGAGAAACATGGTGCCTTGCTATTTCTCCTATCGACCAATTTACAACATTGAACCATAGCATAAGGATTGAGTAAACATCAACAGATCCCTTTGTACTAGCTTTACATCAAACTGAGACGACAAAAACCCTTGTATTGTATTATTTAGCTGTGAATAGTAGTATAACTCAATGCATAACTAAACTAAGTGATTGTAAGCAATCTGGTTTATGTTGCATATGATTATATCCACCTAGTATGGGACAATCTAATCTATTTACCTCACTCATATAAAAAAGCTTGATGATCTAGCATCACTTCATTAGGTCTAATCCATTGCAAAGCATCAGGAATTGCAGCCCCATAGTTGACCGCACTCCTTTACAGCTAGCCTCATTGGCTCCGCCCACTTTGTGTTACTTTGTAGCTTGACATTTGTAGTTTGCATTGTCTAATCGATTTTGAGGGTTTGAACTTTGAAGTCAAATGTAGTAATGCACTATGCAGTGTGCACTGTGATCAACGATTTCAAAATTAATGAAGAAAATCCTTATTTTAAAATTCATGGTGTACACTATTGTTTACTTTCACTCTCTCACTCTCTATGCAATTAGGATGACTTCAAATGTTAAAAAACATTAGTCATTACTCTCTTCTTTTTTTCTTCTTTTTGTTTCTGCATTTTTTGGATTGCGAATAATATCTCGAGAAATTGAAAATATCTTTATCTTTTGGTTTGCCAAGATATTCCCAAGAAAGATATTTGCTTCTATCCTATTATATATACATCCCATGCAATTTATTAAGCTTCAAAAACAGTTTCTTGGATCAATGACACAAATAGAGCAACTGGACACAAAATTGGTATATTGGCATACCAAAACAAACTATTGATTAGGCCTTTGGAGATGCTGCATGTGGATATCTTCCTAACGAATTCCATAGGATATATTCTCCTGCCAAAACCTGTTGGATTGTAAAATTACTGTTAATAACAAGCCATCAACTAATGGATTTAGAATAAATTGAATAATCACAAAGAAATCTAGATCCTATGCTTAAAGACACCATGCAAACATGAATTTTGGTCACAATCATCAAAAGTGATTTAAAACCTGAATGTTAAAAAAATAAATGAACTTCGTTTTGTACTTATGTATTTTCTTTTAGTTCATGACCCATACCTGTGCTGAAAACTCACACGGTACTTTTGCAACAGGATATATGGTAACCTGCATGGAATCCAGGTAATAGTTGTTAAAGATATTCCATATGATTGAGAATAGAGAGTTGTTAAAATTATTTTGATCTGAAGTAACTTAACTCATACAACAAATTAAAAAAATGTTTTTCCTAACTACTAATAAACCTTATCTCACAAACTAGCAATTTCAAATAACAAAAGATATAGCTCGGCAATAACACAGGTGCCTTCACTCATATAAAGCACAAGAGCAGTCTAAAAATGACTGGAAACTAGGAGATATAATCCTCTTTGTGTAATATTCTGATTGTACAGATCACTAAAGCCTTAGGTCACAAACAAATAAAGCAGAATATAGATTTGAATAAATATGGTACTCTTTTGTATCAGCATATCAAACCCAAAATATTGCTAGGTAGAAGCAGCATCTATCAATCCATCCATCAAATATATGTTGAGCTGATATTATCAAGGCATCATCAAGAGTGAACCAGATGATTTCGCTCTATATCAAAAGATATGTGAACCTGACACTATCAATCATCAATCATCGAGGCTACTAAGTCTAAACTGAGCAATTTTGAGCTCACATTTTTCAAAAGACAAGGATGTATGAAATATTGAAGAAAATCAAAATACTTGGAGCTAATGCATTCTTGTGGAGACAGTCAGAGCACAAAACATTATTTGGAAAAGTATACAGTTTGTGACACTAGGGTGAATGTTGGAATTAGAACAAAAATTTACCAATATAATCTGGTATTATCTAGAGAGTTCTTGAAGGATCGTCCATTAGGAACTCAAGCTGAGGTGACATGATAAATCCTCATTTGAATACTGTCCAGAGTTTAAATGTGGATGTTTCTGGACACATCATGAAAATATTGTACTCTATAATCCCAATATAGATTGAAGAAGATTTGGAAGACCAACAATTTCAAGAGGATTGGGGCGAATTAGGATGGACTTAAACAGAACTGGCCATCATTAAAAATGCACAAGTATACACTGCAATGATGGTAAATCTAAATAAAACAGAGAGATGTCTACATCAGGTAAACAGTAGATTTTAGCTGGTGTATCACGGAAATCTATCCACCAAATTTTTTCAATCAAGATGACTTGGAAATTCATCAATCCACTACAGGAATTTCACCACAAATGGAAGACTGAGAAGCTAAACTAGGTGGGTACAAATAATATCACACATTCAGATAATAACAGCACAAGTACCCTACAGATAGGAAGCCCCAACTTTTAGATCGTTTTATGTAAATCCTAGTCCAAATTAATGCTCAATCCCTTGCACAAGAAATAATTATATAGATGATTTACAGAGACCCAATTCTACTTAAAGATGTGGCTTTATAAGAAACTGGCCTTTGTTACCTAGTTTAGTGAAAATCACTACAGGAATTTCACCACAAATGGAAGACTGAGAAGCTAAACTAGGTGGGTACAAATAATATCACACATTCAGATAATAACAGCACAAGTACCCTACAGATAGGAAGCCCTTTATGTAAATCCTAGTCCAAATTAATGCTCAATCCCTTGCACAAGAAATAATTATATAGATGATTTACAGAGACCCAATTCTACTTAAAGATGTGGCTTTATAAGAAACTGGCCTTTGTTACCTAGTTTAGTGAAAATCAACGGTCACTTTTTTCCGAACTTTTATAACGGGGAAGATTCCTTATCTCAACCTCTCATTTCTCTTAACAATGGCAGAAGATTTTCAGAGGTTATAAACCTGTTAAGAAATATTTAATTGCTAGACTAAATATAAAATTAATATGTCCACCATATAAAGCCAACATGTAAGAAATAGCCAAATAGGTAATATTCATGCTATCCTACATGTCCTGGGTATGCATCCCATGTCCTAGGGGAGCGAGGGTTTCCCATAATCCCATTTCCACAATGTGCACACAGCTAGAAAACATCCCCTAGCCATCCTTGGTGGGGCAAGAAAATTGTTCCATGTCTGATACGAAAATTCGGGTCTTATGTAAGACCAACAAGGTCTTGATATCACTAGCTCATTAGGGTGTATTTGAGATGCCTAACATGTGAATTCGTCATCATTCCGGTATCAAGGGGATGTGGACAATATTGGTGCAAGACAAGGATAGAATAGGACATCCTTGGAATGCGTCCGTTCAAAGTTGCAAACCCGAAAACTACCCAGAAAGGCAAGAATGACAAGTTTGTTGATTGTATAGGTGACGAACATGCATTCACCACTGGCAAACTTGCTGTTCATCCCAGTGAACTCACAAAGCAGCTTACTAGTGAAACAACAAATGCGGCTCTGTGTGGGCAGTGAGTATGCAATCAAAACACCAAACATTTCATCTTCATTTCTGATGGTTGTTTTCTGTCTTCTCACCTTGGGGAAGTTAAGGGGAGGTCTTAAGTTTTAACTATCTTCTCACACTTCGAAGGGAGAGATGCTTGTATTGGGTGGTGTGTAGAGCCAATGTTGAGGGTAGTGAGTGTTCACAAGTTTGTTATGTAGTAGGGTAGTATGGATTTGGGTGGTTCAAAGCTCTTGAATTGAGTTGGAGCTTGCTGAGGTCAAGTTGGCCTTCTGTAAACTCATTGTACTTCCTTCTTATATAGAGGAACAAGGAGTAGCTGCTTCCTTGACTAGAGTTTTTCTCCCGAAGTGGGTTTTCTCTAGATTATGCATTGTTTCAGATTTTAAGCGTATTTGTTATGTTTATTTATGCATTTGTGATGTTTCGATCTCTGTTATGTTATGTTATTCATGCCTCTGATAGTTGTAAATCATTGTATATGGTAGAGGTAGTTGTCAAAGTGTGTTATGAGGTCTTAACATTGTAATATGTTTGATGGTGCCTATGCGTGTGGCATAGCCACCCCAATTATGGATCAGGTGGTATCAGAGCAATCAAATTCCTTATTAGTTATTACAGAAGTATGCCATCCATTAGATCAAGTGGAAAAGGGAGTTTATTGCCTTCTGAGCCCAAAATAGTGTCAATAGGTTGAGAATGGTGAGAACAGTGAGAATGGAGAGAGATGAAGATGCAGAAACAAGATTTTGCAGGTTAGAAGTGCATGTGGCCAAGATATCTGCGATTGAGCAGAAGCTTGATAGGCTGGAAAGCATAATGCTTGCCTTGATGGAAAGAATGGACAGCACCAAGGCGTGCCAAGAAGAAGGTGACGCCAAGAAAGCGGATTTCTTGAAAATTGGGTTTATCGGGTGTTGAGCAAGAAGACACTCCAAAGTCTAATAAATTCTTCAAAGCTGAGGCCAAATAGACATCCAACCCCATGATGGAGAAATAAGTGCAAAGAAATTGGACCAATAGGTGTCCCAAATGGAAGTGTGTTTCAGTTTGCACGTCTCACTTCACAACAGCAAATCTCTTTCACAAGGCTACAACTTATCGGGCATGTTCTTACATGGTATGAATTTATGCACATTCTTTGGAGATTCAGGTCGCACTGGTGTCAAAATGGGGAGACTTCAAGTTGTTGTTGCAGAAACAATTTTACCTCATTTGACAGAAGAGGAGAGGGTGATGCAATGGCATCAGTTGAAGCAAGAACAAGGGCAAAGCATGCGGGCTTACATGAGTGAATTCGGAGAAAAGAGTAGCTCAGATTTTAAAGGACATCATGGAATGTGAGGTGCTCATCAAATATGCAGGAGGTTTGTTTGACCATCTACAAAGGGCAATCTTCATGGCCAAACTCCAAAATATTGATGAGGTGTGTGCCCAAGCACACTACCTTGAATTGGACAAGGAAGAGGCCTCTTCCATTTGCAACAAAGGTAATGAGCAGTAGCATGGAGGCAAGAAGAATCTAGAGGGCAAAGGCAAGAAGAGTTTCACTTCCATCACAAGGGAAAAGGGTAAAGGTAAGAGCAAGTTATATTACTCACATTGTGATATACATGGGCATGAAGAAGATAAATGTTGGAATTTGCATCCCAAATTAGCACCTTCTTGGTTCAAGAAGGGGAAAGATAAAAACAACGTTTGGTGAATAAGGGCAAGGAGATAGAGTGTGATCCAGATGTCAATGATCGCATTTCTTGTGCCCCACTAAATAAGGGAGCAGTTTTGGTGAGTGAAGGAAACTCAAATGAAGAGAAGCTTACCAAGTTATTCCACATAAAGCTTCAAGCCAAAGGTGAAAAGTTTGATACCTTGTTTTATTCGTTCTCTCAATTGAATCTGATTGCTTGCAAAGTAGTTGAAGAGTTAGGTCTGAAAATAGTGGACAATCCCCATCCTTACTCCTTGGGTTGGTTGAAGGACACTGTGAAGTTGAAAGTCACAAAGCAATGCAAGGTTCAGTTTGGGTTTAGTTTGGACTTTGTTGATGAAGTTATCTTTGATCCGGTCCATATTGACATTTGTTGTGTGATCTTTGGGAGTCCATACTTGTATAAGAGAGATGCTATCTAATTCCAAAGAAAGAACCAATACAGATTGGTCTTAAAGGAGGATTATTTCTTGAATGCACATAAAGGCAAGTTCAAGATTGCTTTCACTAGTTCATCAAAAGTAAAAAGTTTAATTAAATGCAAGTGGCAGATTCTTAATCACAGAATCTGAGATTACAATTGAAGGGGTTGGAACGGAGCTTTGTGAGTGCATGGAGCAGCAAGTCAGCTGGACAGAAAAGGGCATCAAGTCTTGGGTGATGTCTACCTTGTGAAGCAAGGCAGTAAGGTACCTTAGTGGGATGAAGGTATCCTCAACCCTTCTTCATTAATTCCAAGCTTCTGGGGGGCAAAAGCCTCCTGTATGGGGCATTTGGTTCATGTGTATAAGACCAACAAAGTCTTGGTGTCACTAGCTCATTGGGGTGTAGTTGAGATGCCTAACATGTGAATTCGTCATCAAACCGGTATCCAGCGGATTTGGATAGGATTGGTGCAGGACAGGGATGGAATGGGACATCTTTGGAATGCATCCATTCAAAGTTGCAGACCCAAAAACTACCAAAAAAGGCAATAATGACGAGTTTGCCAATTGTGTAAGTGGCGAACACACATTCACCACTGGCAAAGAACTCATCACAAAGCGGCAAACACAGCTCTGTGCACAGGCAATGGGTGAGCAATCGGAACACCAAATGTTTCATTTTCATTTCTGATGGTTGGTTTCCCATCTTCTCACCTTGGAGAAGCTAAGGGGAGGTATTGCTATTAACTACCTTTTGCACGCTTAGAATGGAGAGACACTTATATTGGGTGGTGTGTAGAGCCAATGTTGAGGTTAGTGAGTGTTCACAAGTCTGTTTTCTAACAGGGGAGTGAGAGTTTGGGTGGTCCAGAGCTCTTGAATTGAGTTGGAGCCAGAAGAAAAATACAATAGAGTATATCACCAATTCACAAGTTGCGCCATTAAGTAGAGTTAGATTTGAAAGTTATATTTGTCAAATAAGGCACTGCATAATACCATGCCTAATATGAAGTGCTGCACAACTTTTACATGGCAAATAGTTTCTAACTTTCTAGTTCGATAAGATGTTTTGTTGCAATGAAGGTAAGAATTCAAGATAACACTTCTATTAGTCCATGCACCAGGTCAAAGATGTGTCAATGGATAACTGAGCATTAAAGATACTTATTTGAATTGTTGGTATTGGAAATTGTTACAAAAGAAGCTGACAATAAACCCCTTGCATATGGTGATGTGTCATCATCCCTATTTACCTGAACGAAGGATGCACCACAAAGGGACCAATCTAGGTGAATGCACCACGAAGGGACCTGTTGTGACCAAATCACACATCGCCCCATTGCAAATGGGGACCCCCCCTTTTTTTTTCAGCTCTGTGCTTTCAATGAGATTTTGATGATGTCCTGGCTCATCTTCCTCTGCCGATCCGGTAATGATTTCCTCTTCTATGATCGTTGGTTCATGATTAGGAGGCAGATCAACTTGCAGTGATGAAGAATTGTGATCAAATCCCATCCAGATAATGAATGTTGAGATCAATCCAGAAGTATGTTTGAGACCCTGAAAAGACTAAGTCTGGAGCCTGAAATCAGGAAAATCCTGAAAAATGGCTAAGTCTGAAATCTGGTGAATCCTCCAAATTCTATATTTTGCATGTTAAATCCGGTGGATTCGAGACCTATCTCAAACATCCTGAAAGGTATATTGAAAAATATTTAAAGTATAAGAAATATACCTATCTCTCAACTTATACTTAAATATATTTTTCAATATACCTTTACCCTCGCGACCCTGAAAAACGCCCGACTCTTCCAGAGGATTTGAAAAGCTCATCTAGTGCGACGGGGCACTTAAGTGGCGCAAAATCGCGAGGAAAAAAGCGCTTTTCAATTACAAGATAAGATGAGGATTTCAGTTGATCAACCAATGCGCCCATCTAAAATCTTGAAGTGATGCGATTTTCAAACCTTGAAGTGATGCGAAAATGTTAAAGGATTTTCAAGTCTTGAAGTGATGCGAATTCCAGAGGAATTTATACATGCTATCTAATGCGCAAGAGCATGAGGATCTCAATGCCTTGACTAATGCGTAAAAACATGAGGATTTCAATCAATCAACCAGTGCGCCCAAACTAAAAGCATCATTTTGAAGGAAAAGATAAGGACTTCAAACACTTAACTAATGCGAAAATTAAAAGACAAGTCTTGGAACGAATTTTAGAGGAAATTAAAATGTTAAGTGTCCAGAGGATTTCCAAACCTCAACCAATGCGCTAGGGTAGAAGGATTAATTCCGAAATCTAAATTTTGAAGAGAGACCAGAAGATTTGAAAAGCTCAACTGATGAGCCACCTAGAAGAAAGGAGAAGTCTTAAGGTTTTTGAATTAAGAAGGATCTAATTTTAGAGGATTTCGAAGTCTTATCCCAAGCGCCAAAACTTGAGGATTTCCAATCCCTCATCTAATGCGCCCATCTAGAAAACATTATATTTGCAAAAGGAAGACTTCCAAACATTAAACCTAAGCGCTTAAATCAAGCATCCAAGGCGAAATCTAGAGGATTTCTAATCCCTCATCTAATGCGACTCCATGAAGGGAGATTCCGAGCGCTCCAAAGGGGATACATCACAAGGTTTAAGTCAGTGTTCAAGAGATTCCAACGTAGTGATCTAGTGCGCCAAAGAGGTTTTCATATAAAGTTTAGAGGATCCTTATCTAAGGCGAAATCTCAGAGGATTCTCCAACCCTCATCCAATGCGCCATACAAGGAAGAAAGCGAAAGTGTCCAAGACATCCAAGGTCAAGTCTTCAAGGCTTTAGTTTAGAGGATTTTAAAGCTTTATCCAATGCGCCAACATCATGCATGATTCGCTAAAGGTAAATACACCTAAGTTTTGAAGCTTTCAACATACCTATCCAATGCGCTCAAGAGAAGAGGATTTTGAAACCCTCATCCACCGCGCCTAAAGCCTAGAGGGTTATGAAGGGAGATCAAGGTATTTTCGATCACCTCAAGAAGACTTCAACATGCTCATCTAATGCGAAATGCTAGAAGAAGTCAAAAACTTGATCCAAAGCGCCTGGAGGATGAGGATTTTGAAGGTATGATCTAATGCGAAGAATCAAGAATCAAGTCTTAAAGTGAAATTCTAAAAGGCAAGAGGATTTCAAATCCTTAACCAATGCACAAATCTTAAAAAATCCTAACATCTCAACCAATGCGACCTCTTCAAAAAGAATCCAAGGTCAAGTCTTAGAGCGAATTTCTAGAGGAAATTAAAATCTTGTTCTCTTGCGCCACTAGTGGAGGGTGGTTTAGTTTAAGATTTTTGAGGCCAAACAAGAAGAATTCACAACCCTCATCCAACGCGACAGAGGAAAGAAGTTCATTTTAAAGTTAAAAACAAGAAGTAATCAAAGCTCTTATCTAATGAGCCAAAGAGGGAAGATAAGATGAAGATTTCAAACTCCTTAACCAATGCGAAAATCAAGAGGATTCTTAATTCCTCAACCAATGCGATTTAAGTAGAAGTGATTCGTCAAGACTAATTTGCAAGAATATAATATACATTTTCAGGAAGATCTTGAAGTCCCCATCCAATGCGCCTAGATAGGGAGGTCTTTATTGATCGTTTGAGATGAAATTCTAACCGGAAGATGAAATTGCTAACTAATGCAAATTTTAAGAGTTTCAATGAAGATCAAGAACTTGTCATCTAGTGCGCTTGGCTTGGAAATGCATTTTTATATGTTATAAATCAAATATTATCATGTTTATCGAGAAGGTTGATATTATTTCTTTCTTTGTGTTGCAGGAGCTGAAGGCTGGAATCACTTTCATGTAGGAAGGAAAGTCAGGAAGTAGTCCACAAGAAGAAGGCATCATAAGCTGCTCAAAGTGATCACTTCAAGCATCATGTAGCTGCTTCAAAGGAACCTTTCATCATCCTTGTGTTGGAATTCTTCATCAAGAGGCATCAAATTAAGATTGTCTAGGAGACATCTATCCGAAGACATCAAGTAGCTGTTCTAAGAAGTCACTTCAAGTATCAACTACTTCATCTTCATCAATCAAGGCTTCCAAAGGCATCCACTTTACTTCAAGGAAACCTCATGTCATTAAGCTTCAAGTCTCCTTGGGAAGTTAACTACTCTATCATAAGGAAGTTGTTATCATCAAGATCATCTTCCAGGAAGCATCCTTTCAAGAGATCTACATCACTTCAAGTATTAGCTGGTTTCTTCATCAATCTACTGAAGCATTTCATCAAGTGGCATCATGTTCAAAGACAAGGCATTCATCCATCCAAGTTTCAAGCCTTTACAATTTTCAAGTCCAAGAGATCTCCTACTCTTCATGAATGAAGCATCATTATATATTCTACTTCGTGTCATCTATGAAGCTTCATCATCTACTCTTACATGATGAAGGAGGCAGCATCATCATATACATTACCCTTCAAGAAGTTGCATCCAGAGAAGATTATCATGAATCCTACAAGAAGAAGGAACATCACAGTGTTAGTCAAATGAGTAACAAGTATCATACATCCAGTCTACAAGAAGAACGAACAAGGCAAAGATCTACAAGTTGTATTCCTAAACATATAAGTTCAAGCAATCACATTGAATACATCACACAAAAATGATACAATTTTCAAAGTATGCTGAGTTGGCATCTATGTGGCGAGTACACATCATTCAATTTTGATTAGCCGCATTATTTTAAATGCATTAAATGTATCATTTAATGAAAGAAGCCAGAGAGATTCCTATGTGGAGGAATATTTTAAATGCTTTCGCCTTACCTTATCACATTGGAAAACGTGCCTTCATTGCCTCTCTCTTTTATGCTAAAAATAGCAAATTATTGTAACTACCTGTGAGGTGGCATGATCTAAGCCCTTGGCTATCAAATTGATCTAAGCCATTCATTGTAATCTGGAGCACTATATAAAGGCTTTGTTGCCTCATTTGTATTTCATTAGAGAGTAGATCATCAGTACTAGTAGGAGTAGAATAGGAGACTCTCAAAATTCTCTGAGAGGGCTTGGAATTGTTGTAAATATTCCTCAAGGTTAATGCAAAAGACATTGGAGCTACTTGTTTGGTGTTTAAGTGTTGTCTTGTGGAATCGCATGATTTCTTGTACTTAATGAAATGGAGAGATGTCTCAAAGTTAGATTAGAAATAGATTAGAGCTCATTGATGTAATGCATGTATGTACTGAATATTTGATCAACTCTTAGCTCATGCTTTTAACATTCATCGCTGGTGAATTGTTGTGTAAAGCTAGTCTGAGCTTCTTTGCTTAAGTTCGATTGTGGATGCTTGTTTGAGCTGCGCCATTTGATGGGTGCTTGTATAAGTCTTCATGATTTGAAAACCATTCGCGTAACCTTAGGAGATTGCACCAGCTTCATGTAGTTGTAGGCATCCTTGGCGAAGTGGAGTTAGGTTTACTTAGGAGTTCGTCTGTTCAATACCTCATCATTACTTCATTGACCTTAGATTAGTTTTCCTGAACCGTTATCCTTTTTACTTTTCTTTATCATTGAGACTCTGTATATATGTCATCCACACCGAAGGAGGAACAAGCTAATGAAAGGAGAAGAGTCCGCGTAAGTCCCTTTGTGTTTAACAGCAAAATCATACTTAGTCACTGAGTTGTCTCTTACAAAATCATTAGAAAGGAACCTTGGAGTCATCTTGTTTGATCACATAGTTCAGCATTCGAGAGGCTTTGCTCAAGAGGGAGTCAGATACTTTGTATTTCACTCTAATTGTTGACTTGTCGAAAAACAATCATCAACAGGACCTCTTCCCAATGCCATGATGGATCCAATGCTACATGAATTTGCCTTATGTTTCTCTTATGCCTCGAGTTTATGCAATTTTGCATTGAGGTTAGAACTTTGAATTTAATTATTATAATTTATAACCACTTCCATAGTGGGAAAACATACTTTGTTTGAGTTGGCATCTATTTAAGACCAGCTAATTCTCTTTGTAAGGAATTGGAAACCAATTTCTCTTAAACGATTTTATACTCTTTTCGCAATTTTCTTTATTTTTCTGGTTTTCAAGCATGAGCAATGCTATATTCTCATTCCATTTCTGCAATTCAGCTGATAGTGAATTCTATTAAGAGTTTCATGACAAATCTTTCTAATAAGAGGTTGTGGATATTTATTTGTTAAATTTGCACATGAACATGGTGGTTGCACTCATTATATTTATAGTTAAATTACCTTAGACATTTGCACCGTCTTGTGTTCCTAGTTGTGTCCTTATTGGTCAAGCAAGATTGGTTTAATGGGATCCTCCTCTTCAACCAGATTGGATGTGGCATCTGCATAAAACAAGTTCATTCCTTTTCTCTCCCAACACTTTGAACTTTTGCCTTTTTTTAAAATCAGTTAGGCTTAGAAGTGGATCGGATAGTAGATCAGATCCTGAAGAAGACTTTTTACTTGTGATCAATGTAGAAAAAGCTGAATTTTATGATTACGAGTCCATTTTGTATCTAATATAGATACAAGATCTACAATATTTTAGAATCAAATGTATTGGGAACAATTTGTAAAAATTATAGTTGCAGTTTGTTAGCTAAACTTGAAATTCTCATCTTGATTTCAACCCATAGCTCCTTGATTGAAACAGCATTTACATCAGCCTTTGGGTTATCTTGCATGAACAGAACTTGGTAATATAGACCTTGGGGAGATTTTATCTCCTTTGAAGAGAGATAGAGCAGATTCCTACCCTATCTGAGTTGGTGTGTCAAACAACCCATCAACACCCCTTCTACCAAAAAGCTATGCCAAAGCATCCTTCCATCCCAAAAAAACCCTTTCCTAATTTGTGACTATACTAGACATATATAAACCAAAAAAATATGGTTGCTCAAGACACTAATTATACCACATATGGAATACAAGTTTCAAGGGGAGTTACACTAAGGTTAATGCAAATTTGTTACATAGACTTACACAAGGGGTGAAGATTGTTCTTACTCTTAGTCTTACATTTGACTAGAGGTCTGAAATGACTAGATTACACCATTTACAAAGAGGCTTCAGCCTTAGATGAGATATCCACCCCCTCTCATTCTTATGGTTGATCTGCTACTACGGTTGTAGGTGCTGGTCATGGGAGCCAACCTATGGGTGCAATAGAGGGGTTCAAGGGAAAATGAAAGACTTTTGAACATATTGATGATATAATGAAGAGGTTATCTAAGGAGAAGACTGATGATCCCATTAGCAAATTATATTTTGCCAATAGCATCTCATTCCATGTTGCCTAATCTCCTTATTATTGGGAATTTGGGAGGTATTCAGAAAGGCAACATTTGCAAGTGCCTTATATGTGCCTCTAAGTGAACATTATGCTTAGGACCTCTCTTCTAGAAAGAACATATCTGAAGGTTGATTTGAAAATGGAGAAGATAAAAGAGACATGAATGGGAACAAGGTACTCAGCCATCATAGATGGTGTTACAAAAGAATCGATGTTGTTCATTATTCAGAGGAGACGAAGGCTCCTTAAATAGAATTACAAGGACGATGTTTCTAAAAACAAACAATCGTTAACACAAGACGAAGTTAGAAACTACTGGATGACCATTAATAACATAAATAGAAAGATATTATTCTAATACCCTCCCTTAATGGTCATTATTCTGCAACAAAAGACAAGAGCCTACCACTGACTCTGCCACTTGAGATGAGTCTGCCACCAACCCTCCCAGAAACTGCAGAACTTCTAGATAAACCCAAAAAACAACACCAATTGTCCAACCTGATGTTGGAGAATTGTCCCTCCCTGTAACCAGAGACACCGAGAATAGCTGCCACGATTTTGAGGAAAAATCGGCAAACCCTCCAAACTTTTGCAAATGAGCACGACGCTCTAGAACAGACTGCAAGAAGTCAGCTATACAGATGTTCGCCCCAGCAACTCCAGGTGCGACCAAAACAAACTGCAGCAAAGTACGATTTTTGAGGAAAAAATCGCCAAACCCAAAAATCTGAAGATTACAAATCATCGATTTTTTTTTTTGGAAAAAACAGCAAAAACCAAATACCAAAGAGCCCTCCTGAACGACGGAAACCCTGACTAGGGTATATAGGAGAAAAACCCTTAATTTTTTAGGAGAAAATTATAAACCCTATTACAAAATGAATTTTAAGGCGAAAATCGCACAAAACCCACAACCAGAATTTTTAAGGAAAAAATTAATGAAAACCCAAAACATCAATTTTTCAAGATTGAAAACGGCACCCAAAAAAACAAGGATTTATTAAAACCCTAGCTGCCAAAATTTATCAGAAACCTTTTAGGTAGACGGGAACCAAAAATCCTCAGACCAGAACAAATTTGAGGCAAAAATCCGCCCAGAGCAAAAGCACGAATTTCTAGAAAAATAGGAAACGCCCAGAAAACGCAGCAAATAAGGATGAGAAGAAAAAACGCGTCCTGATCTGCAGAAAAATCCGCGCCAAAAAGCTTGAAGGCCACGCGCCTTAGAGACACAGGATTATCAGAGAAAGAGACGAATTTTTTAGACGAAAAATGCAGGTTATAGAAAACCCGCGATTTTAAAATCGCATCACTTCCTTCCACGATTCTTTTTTAATCTCCAACCCTTCGATTTCTCCAGCAAACAAGACCCACGAATTTGCAGCAAACCCTCAAATTTTAGAACAAAAAATACCCCACGAATTTTTTTTTTTTTAAATTCGCTAAAAAGCAAGAGGCCACAAATTTAAAAAAATTCGCCAAACTTTGAAAAACAAAGAGCCCTCCAAAGATCTTGAGCCCTCCCGTGAGGGAGTCCGACTCATATCGGCTCCGATACCATGTTACAAAAGAATCTATGTTGTTCATTATACAGAGGAGACGAAGGCTCCTTAAATAGAATTACAAGGACGATGTTTCTAAAAAGAAACAATCATTAACACAAGACAAAGTTAGAAACTACTGGATGACCATTAATAACATAAATAGAAAGATATTATTCTAATAGATGGGTGGACAAATATTAGACACTAACTGCTCATCAATGTCATTGATACATGCCAGGCTGGTCCCTATTTTCTTAGGGCTATTGATTGTTCAAGAAAATGAATGGATACTAATTTTCAGTTCAATATTTTGAAGGATGCCAGAGACAAGATTGGTGAGAAGAATGTTGTACATGTGATATCTTTTTTGAACTTATTTATTCTTTAATATTTGTTAATAACCGAATATATTATTTACGTTTTTTTCACATTTTTATTTTTCTATTATAATTTTGAAATTATTTTTATATTCTTAAATTATTGAATATTTCTAAATTTTTCATTTTTACCAAGTAGTCATAGATGCAACTCCAATTTACAAGTCGATAGGCATGCTGTTTCAAGTTAATTATAAGCACATGTTTTGAACCCATTGTTTTGTTCATGTGTTTGAAAATGCATTGAAAGACATTAGCAAAATAGATTAATTGAAACAAATAGAGTCTAATGCTAGGGATTTGCAGATGTTTATCTTGTTGGATAGGATGCTTCAGGTTCAAGAAGCACCACAATTGATGATCATGCATAGGAAGTGAAGCCCATGCAAAGAGTTAGAGACAAATATGGGGAGGAAGGGGAAGAATTTGATGGCAATTAATGACTTATGGGGGCAAGTAAAATATATTGTACAATTTGTTGCCCCTTCATTGAGAGTGATTTATTATGTGGACACACTCTCTCCTAACCTAGAAGAAATTTATGAGACCTTTGACAACATGCTTGGAAAGATTAGAGCAGCAATTCATGCCAAGAACCCACCTTACCGTTCTATTATGACTATCTTCTTTCCATTGTTCAGCAGAAGTGGGTGAGGATGAACTCTCCTTTATATTTGGCAACATAGGCAATGAATGCCAAGTGGTATGTTCTTGTTAGGAATTAGTGCATGACATAGGTCAATATTTATGTGTGATGTAATAAATAATAAATTAACATGTTAATATTAATTTATTAAATAGGTGTTAGTAATTAATTGTTAGTTAGTTGTTGGGTAGTTTAGGTAGTTGGAAGTTGAAAGGATTTATAAAGCCGTTAAAATATAATAATAGAGTAATGTTGAAAATGACAGATTGATTGTTGTATTGGAGCCTCTAGCTCTTCTTAGTGTCCCATTTTCAATATGGTACCAAAGTAGGTTTCCTAGACCTCTTTGTTCACCTTCCATTCGATCGTCCTTCCTTCTCCAAAGTGGTTCATACAACAGCAATGCAGTGATGACTACGTGCAATAGCCATTGTTTTGCCCATCCACCATTCTTGCATTTTGTCAACAAGTTTGCAATGCAGACCATGTGCAAATTTGCTAACATTCATCATCCATCTGCATTTGGTTTCTCTTCTCTTTCCATCTTGTTCACTCTCTTCATTGACTTCTCTTTCCATAGTTTGTTGTTGCATTGATTTCAATTCAATTTGCAAGATTCATAATCTTTAATGGCAAAGCATGTGGTAGACAACATCTTTACCCAAGTGCACACATGAAGATGATTTGGTGCACCAACATCCCAAGGCGCAGGCTTGTATAAGCGCAAGAGATTTAATATTATGAGGCGCATAGAGAAAGGGGTCCAAATTTTCAAAAATCTCCTTTATCATGCATTGAAGAAAGATTAAAAAATCATTCACAAAGCGAATGAGGGTGGAGAGAGACAAGGGGATCTTCTCTTTCTCCTTGCGACTAGATCAAATCATTTCATGGCCAGAGTTTTGCAGCCTCAAGATAGAGAAAGAGATTGCATTCATTGTTGGCCGACATCTCTCATAACAGCCCATTCAACCTATTGTTTGAGTTGCTGCATCCAATCTGCGCGTGGAGTTGTAGGTTCGTTTCAGAGAGTTTGGCGTGCTTGTATGATGTCCCGTACAACAGTTATTTGTACTAGTGATCAATGCAATAGCGAAGGTTGTTAAGCACAAAGCATATAACTACACAAAGGCATTGAACAGATTCATTCCAGCAAATTTTGAATGCAAGCACATCAGACCTGCAAAGTCATTAATCAGTTTTAGTGTAAGAAGTTACCGATTACACGGTCAAAGGCGTAAACTTAGCACCATACCAATTTTTGTATCCATGCGATGCCAATAAACATGATTAATCATTTGTTGTTGTTCATATCTTGAAGGAGCCCACTAAGTATTTGCTGTTGTAATTATCATGAGTCTGGCCAGCATTCATCCATGAGTCGTCCCTTGCACAATCTGGTGGATCTTAGCAGCAACTCAAAAGATAGAGGCAAAGACCAACCCTAGCCAACCGTCGATATGTCAATGCAGTGCTAGAATATAGTTCCTATGTCAACACTAAAGGGGGTTGTTCAGAATTAGTGCATGGCATAGATTAATATTTATGTACGATGTAATAAATAATAAATTAGCATGTTAATGTTAATTTATTAAATAGGTGTTACTAATTAATTGTTTGTTAGTTGTTGGGTAGTTTACGTAGCTGGAAGTTGAAAGGCTTTATAAAGTTGTTAAAATGTAATAATGTAGTAATGTTGAAGATGACAGATTGATTGTTGTGTTGGAGCCTCTAGCTCTTCTTCATGTCTAGTTTTCAATAGTTCCTAGGCCTAGGAGAGTTGCTCCTATTGATGATGAGGAGGTGAAGGGGTTCATGAAGGACTTAAAAAATGTACACCAATGAGGAGGCATGGAAATTACGAGAAAAGTGGATCAAGCTTGCTGATTTTAGTGGCTTCTCATGGCCAGCTAAAGAGGGTAAGCATACACTTGCTTAGGATAGTAGCAACTACATCGAAGCACTACTCTAGCCCTATGCATAGTTTCCATCCACCTCCTATCACAATTAGTTACTTCCTCTAATATTGAGAGGAATAGGTCCACTTCTAGCTTCATGCACCCTGTCAAAAGGAATAGGCTTACCTATGGTGAAATGGAGAAGCTAATACTTGTACATGTTGGATCGCCTCAAAACAATTTATGAGGCCAAAAACCAGAATCAAATTCTTCATTTGCAACGTCAATTACACTATTTGCAAATGCAAAGTGGTGAAAAAGTAGAGACTTTCTTCAGAAGAGTTGCAGAGATTAGGACATCACTGCAAGCATCAGGGGAAGAAGTGTCAGCTTTCTTGTACCTATTGTTTGTGTAATGTCCCCTTTTTCGGAGCGATCACAGAAGAAGACCTAATGGGCTCTTTTCCACACTTGACGATTTTTGGAAGGCATTTTAGTGTTGGAGATGACTTGATATAATTTTCTGATATGTTTGATATATTTATTCCATACAAAATAATTTTCCTTCTAGTGGAGCGAATCTTATGGAGGTGGCATGCGTGTGGAAATTGGTCTTTTTGAAGGGCAACTTGGAAAAGAAAATTCAAATCTTTAATTTGGCATTTTGGTGCTCTAGACTTCTTGTGTTGGTCGGCCAAAATGAAAGGGCAGTTATTACTTTGATAGGTCGACCTAGGAAAAAGTATAACAAATTTATTTTGGGCACCAAGGAGAAATAAAAATCAAAGGAATACCTTGAGGTCAGCCCAAGCTAAGGTAGGTCAGCCAAGATCAAGATGTGGATCGGCCTAGGGAGGAATTTAATAAAATAAAACTATTCTTGAGCGCCTCAATTAGCCTTAGGTCGGCCAAAGTGAAGACAAGGTGAGGGTCGGCCATTTTGAATGGAAAAATAATAAAATAAAAAGAGTTAAGTTGCATAGGCCAGCCAGCTTGTGGAAAGAAAAGAAATCATGTATAAATATAAGATCATTTTGGCACTTCAAAGGTATCAATCAGCATATTATCTTATTCCTTTTGGTCTGCAATTTATTTGCATCATATTCTAAGGACGAAAACCCTTGAGAATATAAGGTGAATTGGACGAAAACTTAATTCATCTTGGGAAGGCTTCATAACGGAGGTCTACTTGCACTTCATTGGAGATATTTGTGGAGAAGAAGAGCAGAGTGAGAAAATCAGATTTGAAGATCATTGTGGAGGACTTCTCTTGGTGTGGATTGAGGCGATATTGGCTAGGGTTTGCCCTAGATTTGGAGCAACCACTTCATAGAGGAGAGCGACGTCACTTGGAGGCAATTTTGGATGTTGTGTTTGCTGATTAGGGTTAGAGAAGAGCAGAATTCTGGAGCAGCAGCATTGCAGGCCTGATTCGTCCTCTTTCCTTTGGCGTGTGCATCATCATTCGCCTAGGGTTTCATCTCTTCTTGGAGCGCCATCATTGGAGGTCATTAGTAATCGTTTGAAGATCATTTTTGCTATGTTTTTTGGTATGTATTACCTATAAAGTTGGAGCAGATTTATGTTGGGCATAATTGTCACATTCACCCTTTCCATTGATGTAATTTCCATTTTCATATATTATGATTTGTAGCAGCAGACTGAATTAATCAGAAATCAGATTTGTTCCATTCATATGTTTGCATTTTGATGTCATGTATGGTTGGATGTGTTCATGATTGAAGAAGTAATCATAAGGTTTCATAATTGTTTTATTATTTAAGCATTTTGTGGCAAATATGTTCGCTGTCCTTGTTTATTTGAAATCAGAAAATCAAAGCAGAATTCTAGGGTTTCAGCAGAATTCAAAAGTGCAGAAAATTAGGGCAGAAATCAGAAAACAAAACTCAGAATTTTTGGGCAATATCCGTTTGGGATATTTCAGTTTGAGAGCACTACCCCCTTCATTTCGCATGTTTGTCACATGTCTCAATGTGGCTGGTAGAACACCATCTTTTCAGTAGTTAGTAAATTTGCTTTAACAAGAAGAAGCAATTCATGGTGAGACTTCTGACTCCCAAGACAATCAAGCCCTCACATCAAAGCAAAAGGGAAAACAACTTGAACATTGGAGTGGTCCATTAGATTCCTCCAAATCACACCAGGAAAACTCTTCTACAAATAAAAAGAAGTGTCTCATTTGTGGAAGAAAGGAACACGATCTCCAGGATTGCTGGTACAATTTCTATGCCAATAGTGAATCCAGTCAACAAAAGCCACAAAAACTTTAAGGGGACAAGAAGAAGAATCACCATTGGTAGAAAATGCCTAATAAGCAACATGGGAATGTTGCATCTATAGGAGATTCAGATGAAGAAAATTTCTTGTATGTTGCAGAAACTCAAGCCTACACTCCAAGCAGTTTTGTCTAGTATGTTGATTTTGGTGCATCCGAACATATGACAAGTGAACAAGAGTGGTTTTGTAATCTCACTCCATCAACTTCATAAAGTTTCCCTTGGTGATGATACATCTTATTAGGTTTAGAGAATTGGAGATATTTCCTTGCCACTCAAAACACACAAATGTAGACTTACTAAGGTTCTATATGTTCCAGGGCTCACAAAGAACCTTCTACCAATACGTCAATTGCTAGAGCACAACTTAAAGGTTGAATTTGATCAACATAATGGTGAGAAACTTTGTCTCATCCTAAACAAAACTCGCAATGGTGAAGTTGTTGCTCGTGCTTCAAGGGTTGGAAAATCGTTTCACCTTGTTGATATCACACATGAAGACAAGGCCTTGCAGTCAAAACTAATGCATCCACTACTCTTTAGCATCGAAGATTTGGCCATCTCAATTTTGGCTATCTTCTTGCTTTGAGTAAGAAAGATATGGTGTGAGGACTTTCCCCCATGCAAAAAACAAAAGTTCTTTGCTCCAATTGTCTTGCCGGGAAGCAACATCGGGCTCATTTTCCTATTGCAGAAACAAGAGCCTCTGGTCTCTTAGTGTTGGTCCATATTGATCTATGCGGACCTATGCCATCAAGTCATAATAATGCCCGGTGGCTTCTCCTCTTTGTGGATGACTATTCCAAAAAAATGTGGGTCTATTGTTTGGCTCACAAAGATCAAGCTTTTGAGAAATTCAAAGAATTTTGAGCCCTTGCAGAAAGGTCATTAGGTCAATCTATCAAAGCCCTTCGCTCAGATCGAGGGGGGGAATTCACCAGCAAGGAGTTTTCACACTACCTACAAGAACATGGGATCAAAAGACAGTTGACCATTGTTTACATGCTACAACAAAATGGTGTTGCAGAGCGACGTAATCGTACTATTATGGAAATGGTGTGATGTATGCTGAAGGATGCAGATCTTGTTCCTGCATTCTAGGCTGAAGTGATTCATACAATTGTGTACTTGTTGAATTGAGCACCCACCAAAGTGCTTGAAAATATCACACCTGAAGAAGCATGGACCAGGAAGAAGCCCTCTATATCACATCTCAAAGTGTTTGGGTGTACAACTTTCATGCATGTTCCCAAGGTACAAAGAACAAAGTTGGATGACAAGTCTTCGAAATGTATTTTTCTTGGATATAGTTCAGAGTCAAAAGGATATCGACTTATGGATTTAGTAACAAAGAAAGTGTACATTAGTAGGGATGTTGTTTTTGATGAGGAAACAAGATGCAACACCTCTTCCTCACCATCACCTGTTAGTTCTCAAACACCAAGAATTCTTGAACCTAAAGATGAGGAACTTGATGAAGCACAAGAAGAGGCTTTGTTTCCATTAGATCAATTTCCCCCTCTTTCACCACCTTCATCCTCATCTCCTATGCACAAAAAGCTTCCTAAGTGGTATTAGGCCACAATGAAGGATGCTAAAGATAATGCAATTGTAGATACAAGTGTAGATACATCTATCACTAGGCCCAAAACTCACAGCAAGCCTCATGAGGAGGTAAACTTGGCCCTTATGTGTATATTTATTTAGAGTTCAAAACCAAAAATAGTACATGTTCTTGAGTCATCACCTTGGAAAGATGCTACGGATGCAAAATATCAGGCCTTGCTAAGGAATAACACATGGGAACTTGTTGATCTTCCACTAGGGAAGAAAGTTACTGGATGCAAATGGGCTTTAAAAATCAAATCTAAGGCAGACGGTAGCATTGACAATTATAAGGCCCAACTTGTGGCTAAGGGCTATGCACAGAAGGAAGGTATTGACTATGATGAAACTTCTGCCCCTACAACAAAGATCAAGACTATTCGTATGGTTCTGGCAATGGCAACACAGTTTGGATAGAAAGTTCATCAAATGGATGTCAAGAGTACCTTTCTTAATGGAGATCTCAAAGAAGAAGTCTACATGACTCAACTTGAGGGGTACACTACACCTAATCAACAGCACAAAGTGTGCAAACTTGTAAAATCCCTCTACACTCTTAAACTGGCCTCTCGAGCCTAGTATATCAAGATCGATGAGCATCTCCTTCAGCATGAATTCACTAGGAATACATATGATCCAAATCTCCTCCTCAAAGAGCAAGGGGGGGAGATTGTCATCTTGATTGTATATGTTGACGATCTAGTCATCACAAGAAGTTCTCCACAAATGATTGATGCAACAAAGAATGATATCAAACGCTCGTTCGACATGACAGATCTTAGGCTCCCGCATTATTGTCTTGGACTTGAAGTGTGGCAACAGAAGAATTAGATCTATGTCTCTCAAATGAAATATGCCAAGACATTGCTCAAGAAATTCAAAATGAAAGATTGCAAACCTATGTCGACCCCCATGGAGACAGGCTTGCAACTTTCCTGCCATGATCCATCACCTCAAGTGAATGCTTCTCTTTATCGTCAGTTGATTGGGAGTCTCATCTACCTGACTTACACCAAGCCCAACATCAGCTATGTTGTCAGCTATCCTTCTAGGTTTATGCAAGAACCTAAGGTTATTCATTGGAAAGCAGCAAAGCGTGTTTTGAGATACATCTGTGCTACAGTGGCATAAGGCCTAGAATACAAGTAGACTACAATTTTTTCTGTGTGGATACACAGATGCGGACTATGCAAGTTTTGTAGATGATAGGAAGTTTACTTCAGGCTTCATTTTCTTTTTTGGATCTGGTCCGATTTCTTGGGGGAGTAAAAAAGCAAACCACTATTGTTCGCTCTTCCATAGAGACAGAATATCGCGCCGCAAGTGGAGCTGTTTGTGAAGCGATATGATTACATCGCATTTTGACAGGCATGGGTGTTCTTGAGATAGGTCCATCCACTTTGTTTTGGGACAATCATAGCATGTTGAAGCTTGTTCAAAACCCTGTTTTTCATGAGCACACCAAACACATTGAGGTTCAGTGCCACTATATCTCTAAACATGTTCAGCTACAAAATATCCAACTCCAATATTGTTCAACTCAAGATCAGCATGCTAATAGATTTACAAAATCTCTTGCAGCCATGAAGTTTGAAGCTTTTCAAACTTTCTTGCTTTGTTCTCTTGAGCATTTGATGTAATAAGCGGGGGATTGTTGGCATTTCATTTTGTATTACATCATTGTTCTATATGTTACTAATAATCTGACTATTGTTAACATGTTTGGGTGGGATAGTTTCTTGTTCATTGATTTGGTTTCTTCTCTAAAACCAACTATCCCTTTGTATATATTGGCTTTTATTCAATAATGCAACTTGCTCACTGCTTTGCCGATTTTATTAGTACATAGTGCCTTGCATCTCTTAGAACACAAGACAACTGAGTAGAGAGAGACTCCTACAACATGATGGAATGTTGAGCTTGAGGCGCATTCATAGATCAATGTGGCAAACAAATAGCTGGTATTGGTGTGATATCCCCCATCGACTACATTGCGAGTTCTGTCATTTCCAAACATTGTTAATTCATGGATTAAACATTGTTTATGATGATCTTTATACTGGATGTAAGAGTTATATTGATTTTGATGTTTATCAAATCAGTTTTGTAATGATATTAATTATTTCTATTTTGATTATCAAGGGATGGATACTGCTGATGGGATTTTTCATTTTTCTGACTTCCTTACAGGTACTGTTACATGATTTATAAAACTGAATAATGTATTATAGAATTAGATATTTTACAAAGAAGAGCAGAGCTCTATATAAAGTGATTACTGAGTCTAAGAATAAACGAACAGCTAGCACAAAGCTAAAAAGCAGAAGTAGAAGAGATAAGGATAAACTAAAAGACGGAAAAAGCTAATAGGAAAAACCTAAGGAGAGTAACCATTAACCTAGATATTATCTTAATACCCCCCTTCATGGTCAATCCACTAACTAAACCAAGATGCCCCCTAAAACAGACTGCCTTCTGAGACAAATGGAGGCATAAACAGAGAACAGAACCCAAGCACGAGTGTCGAAACACAAATCCCGAGGAATCCAAAGAAGCAGAACACAAATGATGACCGCAGATCCAACTGGTGACAAGAAGGGGCTAAGCGCTGTAAACGCAAATCAAGGAAACCCTCAAAGCTGAACCACGGTGAAAAGGCAGAAAATTCTCTAGAAACAGCGACTAGGCAAAAACATTTGCCAAACAAGGAAGCCGCCGAAAACAGAAAACAGAACCCCATTCACAAGGCTACGGAACAGGAACCCAAACTCTAAGGAGATCTTGCAGAGAATACTAATGATTAAAAATTTGTTGCCGTTAAACTTCTGACTGCTGTCCAAAAAGATGCCATACTTCACATTTTTCGAGGCACGAAAAAGACGGATTATAAGTTTCTGGCATGAATATCGAAACAGATAGACAGCACCGAAGATGAACAGAACCCTTGCACGGGTTGCGAAGCACAGATTCCAAAGACACGAAATAATTTTGAAACACAGATACTGAGGCACAGCTCTCAAGATAAATCCGAACACGGATTTCAAAACCCAGATCTCGAGAGTATGGAATGCAGAGACTCCAATCCGAACATGGATTTTGAGGCAAAAATAACTCTTCATGTCTGTTGGGCGCAAATCCCGAGGCACAGCACAGATTTCAAGGATACTTTCCTAAATGCAGTAACCAGAATAAGAGAATACCGCCAAACGACTCTTCACAATGCCTCAGAGAAATAGCAAGCTGATGTCAGAACCTCCACGCACCAGAGACTTCGCAGAGTCCAAAAACACATTTCCAAAAATGCCAGAACCCCACGACTTAGCATATAGCTGACCATAGACACTGATCGAATGCAACCAGCATCAATGATGATCATAGTCTTCAAAGACTAAATCCAGAATCCACAGGAAGCCGTCACATAAACCATAAAACACGACCAATATCCACAGATGTCTCCAAAACGCCTAATCTGGGCAACGAATCGCGAGCAAGAACCGCCAGACAAAGCGCCAAAAAGGAAATTTTCAAATCACCTGAAGAAAAAACCCAGCTTCAAGAAGGACGTCATCAAAGAAAGCAAAAAAACTCCACCAATAGCAGCCAAGATAACGCCAAACAAGTTGGTAGGCGCTCAGAAAATCACGAAGGACCAACAATACAAACCGCCATTTTACAAGGAGAGAATCCCGTTGACCAAGGATTTTAGGTGCTTGTTGGCGTTACAATTCGCACCTCTGGAATGCGAGTTGGAAACGAACAGCTATGCACAAATAAACTGCTCTTCTATTATGAGGGGAAGTTCCCTTTTTGCCGATGTTTACTTAAAAGATAAATAAAATAAATTCGACTATCTTTTTTTGTTTCTCAGCTGCGAGCACAAAGTTATAAAACTCTATTTGCTGTAGCAAAGGTTTTTCTTTTTTAAAACTTCTAACTACAGCTAGGCCTAAACTAAATGACGTTTTTGATCACCTAAGTAAATTCAGAGCAAAGGGATCAAAAGTTAACGGAGAATGATTTGTTTTAACATAAAAGCTCAAATAACTTCTTCCAGATCACATCAGAAGACTCATTGTACTTTAATATGAAAACTGAAAGTAAGATTACACAAGCCACACATCTGACGACAAAACTAGATGATCATGGGATAGAGAATCAAAGCAATTGGCAAGCATAAGATTTCTATTCCCAATATCATAAAGTTCTTACAACTCCAGGACAACAATATTGTAGCAAAGGCAGGCATACAATATGCGATCAAACACTGGAAAACAGATAACACAGAGTGAACAAGCACTTGAAATAACAATTTTTGCAGGCTAGAATAGGCACAGCAAATTTTGCTATCACAATTACAGTTCCCTCAACAATGGGCAAGGCTGAGGAGTAGGGAACCCTAAAATCTCCTTGATTTTATCTAACTTGCCAACTCGCAAGCTTTAATTCTATTCTAAGACAAAGCTTACAACTAACAACCGCTTTAAAACAATTTGCTTTAAAGCAAAGAAAGCTCCAACTATTACAAAGTGACTTTTTCTACTATTTTAAGGATGGATAAGCTTTGGATGAAAACAAATGCTTTAAAACAAAAAGCATTTGAGTTAAAGCTACTTTCTTTTGAGTCACATCCTTATCTTTATTGTTGCTTTATTGGTGACGTCGTCCATTGATATTTTGGGAAATAATATCTTCTAAAAAGCTAGTGACCGCATCTTTACCAGGGACACTAATACTCTCTAAGATGATATTCTGATTTTCTAACATTTCTTCACCATCTACAATCATCTGAAGGAATTCACGAACTTCGCCCACAGCTTTATCAAATTTTACTGTCATTGCGGCAAAACGATCCATCTTGCCGGCACCGAGATCACCATTAAAATTGTTGCGAACGAGAGTATGGAATTCTGTCTGTACTTCCCTGAGATCATACAAGGTACCATCTTCTTTCTCATATGAACATGGGATCTGAGAAAAAAAAGATCTCACGAACTTGAGAACATTTACCACTTTTTCTTTCCATTCCGCTAACTCTGAGATTATACTTTCATAGGTTTTTACTATGAAAACATATTGTGTTTTCCAAGTAGAAATCATCTTCTTATTTTCTGTTGAATCAACGGAATCATATGCTATCTTCAAGTCGGAGATTATGATCTCAAACACCGGTCTGTTTTCAGCCATAGTCTATTGTAACCCCTGAATGCCTTGACGCAGATCATGAGCATTATACTTTAATTGATAGATCTGTGAAAGGACAAATCTACCTTGACATTTCTCAGGTAATCATGAAGTAACGCCGTTCTAGGCTTGATTTCTATTGGAGAGTACTACATACTGAAAGACTTGAGGAATGTTTGTGAACACGCCTATGTTTGGAAAAATTTTGCACAAACGCTGAAAACTGTTTGTTGGTTTCTTGTAAAAAGCAGCTTTTGAACAAAAAAGCTAGCACGTGAGTTTTGTAGACAATCCCATTCTGAAACAACCCAGATCGTCAAATTTTGAAAAAGCAGAGGATTTCCCGAAAAAGCAGCAAAAAAGCAAATTTCGGAAAAACTAAAATTTTCCAATCTTCAAGAGGACAAAATTCCAGATGAACCCATTTCAATGAAAACTGGAAAAGCTCCGGCCCTGTTTCTGAAAAATGATGCCCTAGAAAAATGGACCTTGAAAAAGCATGCCTCTGTGCTTTTGAATCCCAAAACTATGAAAAACACTAAAAAAGCATTCTGTTTGGGTTCTCAAATCTTCATGAGAAGAAAAAGACATTTTCTTCCACTGGATGCAACCTGCAAAAATAATGAATAAAGGAGGCCAAAAGCTTGTTTTATAGAACTTAGGGTGAAAAAGCAGCGTTCTTTGTGAAAACACAAAGCTTGAAACTTATCCATGAAGAAAGCATCTTTTAAAGCACAAATCCAAGTAGATATACTCGAATAGGAAGAATCCCTATTTTATAGCTGCCTCTGGCTTCACATGTGAGATGTTTAAAATAAATCTTCTTTGATGATGTCATAAAACACGCGAAGTTGCAAAAGTGTTAGCCAATTTTTCCTTCTTTTTGAAACTTTTGCATTCGTTCTGACTCCAACATGGCCTACCTCTGACCTCAACAAGACGGCAAACTGTCACCGTTGATTGAAAAAGCTGACTGATCATGACATTTTGAAACTTTATCAATCCTGATTTCATCCCTAGCCTCGAACTGACGATCAGATGATGTTTGAGTGCAAATCTGACTTCTGGAAACTGTCACCAGACGAAGATCGGGAAAAGGGTGATGGATGACATCAGCGGAACATAAAAAAAACTATCCATCAACAGAACATAAAAAAAACTATCTCTGGAGATCCTAGGCGCCCTTAGCCTCCAGGGGCGCTTTTGGACTCATGCCTTAGCCAAATTTTCAAAATTTTCAACTTTTCTCTTTATTCTCTGGAAAAACATGAAAAATAAATTAAGTCTAGAGAGGATAGGCGCTCCTAGCCTCCTGGGGCGCCTGAGGTTCCATGCCTTAAAAATTTTTTGATGATTTTCATTTTCTTCTGCAAATCTTGATGGCGAGTGGAATTCCGCCCCCTGCTTGACGTATATTTCAAAATACTTTAAATATTTTGAAATATACTTTCAGGATGTTTGAGATAGGTCTCAGATCCATGGGATTTAACATGCAGATTCTAGATTTTTGAGGATCCACCAGATTTCAAAGTTAGTCAGTTTTTCAGGGCTTCAGGACATCAGACTTAGCCAATTTCAGGATTTCAGGGACAGGGATCAGGATGAGAGTAGATTGGATAGCCTGAGCATATTTGAGATGACTCCCCTACTTTTCCAGGCTTGTTGACTGAATTTGACTGATTTTGACCACCAAGAAGTGGGCTGACGAAGCCTTTTTGACGTTTTTCGAAAAACGCGAAAAATATTGTAACAATGAGGATGATGAGCGCCCCCAGCCTCCAAGGGCGCTTGGATTTCACAAACTTAGTCAATTTTTTATGATTTCCATCTTTTCCTCGTTTTCTGGATTCATCCTGCTCCGTTCTCCATTCTTCGTCAGTTGACGGTTGCTTGATGGCTCCTCGCATTCTGAACAACATTGACATCTCAAAACTGACCCCTAACAGATGAGTTCCCTTCATTAATGGCCTCGAAGTTCATGCTTCGCCTTCTAAAAAAGCAAAATTGACCCAGTAGAGAAAACTCAATCTTTTGCAGATTCCGTCTGGACCTCCTTGATCATGAAGCAATATCAGCCAATCAGAATCAGACAGGACTCCTGAATCAAAGATTCTATTTTTAGAAAATTTTGCCAGCATCCATATCACAAGAAACCCAGAAAACCTAATTTGACGTCTATTTTTAGAAATTGCCTCTTTTACTTTTTTGACGAAAAAATTTTCTAGACTTTCACAAAATGCCTTAATGAAGTGAAAATTTTGATGCGGCACAACAATTGGCTCTGTCTGGGGACCATGTCAGATACTTACGGCAAAGGAGAACCGAGAATCTCTGGACTTTTTAGCTTAGACCAGTGCCTTGTAAATTGGGCAATAGAGTCAGGTCACTTTCCTAATCACCTAGAACAAGACTTTTCCCTAAAATCACCTAGGACCGAACTTCCTAAAATCACCTAAGAGTTGGAACTTCCCAGAAACACAAACAACACAATTGTCACATTACGAAAGGGGGAAACACATTACAACATAACAATCACATTACGGAATGGGGAAACACATTACACACACAAACACTCTTTTTCCGAGCGAGGACAAGAAAAACAAAAACTGTTACGCAAAACCATCAACCGGTTCAGAAAAATAAGAGCCTTTTCTCCTGAGCTGTGAGATTTGTCTTGAAAACACATAGCTTTTCTTTCTCTGCAACACCTTCTCGAAGAGCCATGATTCAGGAGGGTATTCACATTCGGGCCATGAGAAGTTCATGATGAACTGATTGATACGCCAGAGCTCAGGTGGATCATCTTCTTCAATAACGAAAAACCTCTGCAACAAGTGGAAGTACAGAACCTCTTTTTGAAGATATGGAGCAAGGTCTTATGGGCAAAGTACGCTTGTGGGAATAGTAACCACCACATATAGAACTTGACTTTCTTCATTTATGTCTTCAACATACGCAACCTTGAGCTCAGTAAATGATCATCCTCTAAAAAAGGTTGAAGCTGCTCATACAGAATGTTCATCACTGGTTCTTGGCTTACCGGATCCACAACTGTTATCATTGATTTATCTAGTAATTCAAGTACTTCATCATCCTTAATAGTCATGTCTTCGTCCATCCAATCCTCAGAATCTGAGTGCGATAAATCATAAGATCTAAATCTTCAAGCACCTGATCATTATTAAAGTACACTTGATGAATAACCACTTCACCTAGTAGCTCACTTCGCCATCCATCATTTGAGTCTCATCAACCTTGATAGAGCAATCTTCTTCAATAAATGTATCTTCCTTTTCAGGAATATCTGGCAACATCTCGTCCCTAGTGACCATGTAGCTTTCTTCTTCTGATAAGCGAGCAGTATCAAAAGCATGATGTTCAAAGCTATATGTTTCTTCTTCATCTGCTTGATCGATCTCACATATGGCATATCTCACAAAACACTTGTCGAGGATTTCTGATTTTTCCATATGATTCTGTTCAGTGACCAAGACTGAATATTCAATGAACTCTTCTTCTCCATGAGCTTCTTCATATGTTGCATTTTGTGTTGACTTTAGCGTATCTGTGATGTCTCTTTCTTGCACAGGTTCATGGATAACCTCTGAAAATTTAGCATCATCTTCTTCACTAGTGTGTATGAAAACTTTTTGAGACAGATGAAGACGAGCTAAATTGTAAAAGAAAATTTATAGTATCCTCTACTAAAGAATCACTCTCCAAGTGATGTAGAAAACTGTCGAGATCCAATGATGAATATTCCATATGATCTTCGGTTTTGAGAAATTCCTCCAATGATGAATCATCTTCAAAATGAAGATCTTGTTCTTGCTCCACTTGCAATGCTTCTTTGGTCTTTTCTCCTTCAAATGCATCTGACACATGTTCTTCAAACCAACCTTCAAAAGATGAGAACAAATCAGATTCATTATCATTCTGTGCAGCATATTTGATCTCTTCCTCGTAATTTTGCTCTTGAGAAGATTGTTGCACTTCTTCCTTAGAGAAAGTATGCGAGTTGTGCATTTCTTCAAGTTCTTCCATCAACGATCCTTCTTCATATTCGAAGAAATTATTCAAGTTTTTAGCTTCTCCATATGCAAACACATGATGTCGCTTGAAACAGAGTTAGGAAAATGATCCCTTCTAATATTTGATTTACACTGGTAAAATCCCTTCATAGAGCCGCCATCGGATTCGTCAAAGAGACGTTCAAGATTATCTGAAAATCCTTGATTTTCATTTGATGCTTTTAATATTTGCATGAATCTTCTCATCTCAGGGCAATTTTCTCCATCATGTTGGTTTGTTGCATGGAACAAGTAGTAGATTTGTATTGCAGAAGACACATCTGCCTCTTGACGCACTGGTGATACTTGACGCACAGGTGAAGCAGGTTGATCACTGACATAGTTAATGAAAGAATCTGGTATACTTGAAGGAGATGGAACTTGCCGAAGCGGTACAACATTCAAGGGCACCAGTGGTTTGATTGAATCTCTCTGGATCTTTCCTGAAGTGATCATGTGATCTTCTAATTCAATAGCATACTCCTGAGCTTCTTGCAGTTCTGTAGCGTGTCTTTGCTTGAGGTAAAAAGAAATTTCTGAAGATTGTGCGTTCGTGAAACAACTTAGCAGAATTTCTGACGAAGGATTCATGGTGTTTGCAACTTTTCCAACCAAATGGTTGAATCTGGCCACGAACTCTCGCATCGGCTCACTTTTGTCTTTCTTGATGTTTGAGAGTTGTGCAAACAAGACATGACTGTCTTCTACAGGCTTGAAACGGGTGAGAAATTTCTCCCTCATCAACTCCCAACTTGTGATAGAGTTGGCAGCAAGGTGATTAAACCATTCAGCTGCTGAACTTTGCAATGATTCCACAAACAAACGCACTGCAACATCTTCATGTGCAACACCAAGAATTCGATAGGCGGTGGTGAAGGCAGAAATGTGCTCATCAGGATGTTGCTTGCCATCACCATGAAACTTCGGAAAACTTTTTTCTTGATCCTTCAGGAAGCTCATGATATTTTGCTAGTACCAAAGGTCCAATGTTTTTACCCCAAGGTAATGGGAGTGGACGCCGTTGATTCCGATAATTGCGAGCATTATTATTAGCATCACCCATTGCTCTAGGTTGGATTTCAGGTTCCTCTTGCTTAACTTCAGGTACTTCTTGCTTGACTTCAGGAACTTGCTGAATTCCAAGAACTGTGTTGGATGCTTTTCCAACTTCTGTAGGAATAAGATCTTGGAAGAATGGATCTGTAGCATCGTCTTTTCCCCCTTCTTGTATAAACCCTGTGAGCCAGGATTATCTATTGCCACGCGGGAGGTGGTAATACTGGTCTTCCGAATGCAAGATCTACTTTGTGTTCTTCTTTGTCAAGAATAGTAGCCGCATTTCTCCACTGAGCAGGACTTTCCTTTTGCCCAAATATGAAACTCCTCAGGCTACTAATGATGTCCGTTTGCTCTCCTTCCACATGTACAAGATTTGGTTGAATACTAGGTGGTGTAAGATTTGGTTGTTGAACAGGAGCAGTAGGACGCCAGATGGTCATTCCCGTGACATAAGCTTAAGCTTTCTTCAAGTTTTATGCCTCGTGCCGCACAGTGGGCGCCAGAAAACTGTTGGCGTTTCAATTCGCACCTCTGGAATGCAAGTTGGAAACGGACAGCTATGCACAGATAAACTGCTCTTCTATTATGAGGGGAAGTTCCCTGTTTGGTGATGTTTGCTTAAAAGATAAATAAAATAAATTCGCCTATCTTTTTTTGTTTCTCAGTTGCAAGCACAAGGTTATAAAACTCTATTCGCTGCAGCAGAGGTTTTTCTTTTTTAAAACTTCTAACTACAACTAGGCCTAAACTAAATGACGCTTTTGATCACCTAAATAAATTCAGAGCAAAGGGATCAAAAGTTAACTGAGAATGATTTGTTTTAACATAAAAGATCAAATAACTTCTTCCAGATCACATCAGAAGACTCATTGTACTTTAAGATGAAAACTGAAAGTAAGATTACACAAGCCACACATCTGACGACAAAACTAGATGATCGCGAGATAGAGAATCAAAGCAAATGGCAGGCATAAGATTTCTATTCCCAATATCATAAAGTTCTTACAACTCCAGGACAGCAATATTGTAGCAAAAGGCAGGCATACAATATGCGATCAAACACTGGAAAACAGATAACATAGAGTGAACAAGCATTTGAAATAACAATTTCTACAGGCTAGAATAGGCACAGCAAATTTTGCTATCACAATTACAGTTCCCTCAACAATGGGCAAGGCTGCCCTTATTTATACTAAATCAAAGGAGTAGGGAACCCTAGAATCTCTTGATTTTATCTAACTTGCCAACTCGCAAGCTTTATTTCTATTCTACGACAAAAGTTACAACTAACAACCGCTTTAAAACAATTTGCTTTAAAGCAAAGAAAGCTCCAATTATTACAAAGTCACTTTTTTTACTATTGTAAGGATGGATAAGCTTTGGATGAAAGCAAATGCTTTAAAACAAAAAGCATGAGTTAAAGCTACTTTCTTTTGAGTCACATCCTTATCTTTATTGTTGCTTTATTGGTGACGTCATCCATTGATATTTTGGGAAATAATATCTTCTAAAAAGCTAGTGACCGCATCTTTACCAAGAACACTAATACTCTCTAAGATGATATTCTAATTTTCTAACATTTCTTCACCATCTACAATCATCTAAAGGAATTCCCGATCTTCGCCCACAGCTTTATCAAAGTTTACTGTCATTGCAGCAAAACGATCCATCTTGCCGGCACTGAGATCACCATTAAAATTGTTGTGGACGAGAGTCTGGAATTCTGTCTGTACTTCCCTGAGATCATACAAGGTACCATCTTTCTCATATGAACACGGGATTTGAGAAACAAAAGATCTCACGAACTTGAGAACATTTACCACTTTTTCTTTCCCTTCTGCTAACTCTAAGATTATACTTTCATAGGTTTTTACTATGAAAAGATATTGTGTTTTCCAAGTAGAAATCATCTTCTTATTTTCTGTTGAATCAACAGAATCATATGCTATCTTCAAGTTGGAGATTATGATCTCAAACACAGGTCTGTTTTCAACCATAATCTGTTGTAACCCCTGAATGCCTTGACGCAGATCATGAGCGTTATACTTTAATTGATAGATCTGTGAAAGGACAAATCTGCCTCGACGTTTCTCAAGTAATCATGAAGTAACGCCGTTCTAGGCTTGATTTCTATTGGAGAGTACTGCATAATGAAAGACTTGAAGAATGCATGTGAACACGCCTATGTTTGGAAAAATTTTGCACAAAGGTTGAAAATTGTTTACAAGTTTCTAGTAAAAAGCAGCGTTTGAACAAAAAAGCCGGCACGTGGGTTTTGTAGACAATCCCGTTTTGAAACAACCCAAATTGTCAGATTTTGAAAAAGCAGAGGATTTCCTGAAAAAACAGCAAAAAAAGTAGATTTTGGAAAAACTAAAATTTTCCAATCTTCAAGAGGACGAAAATCCAGATGAAACCATTTCGATGAAAACTAAAAAAGCTTCGGCCCTATTTCTGAAAAATGATGCCCTAGAAAAATGGACCTTGAAAAAGCGTGCCTTTGTGCTTCCCAATCCGGAAACTATGAAAAACACTAAAAAAGCACTCCGTTTGGGTTCTCAAATCTTCATGAGAAGAAAAAAACGTTTCTTCCACTAGATGCAACCTGCAAAAATAATGAATAAAGGAAGCCAAAAGCTTGGTTTATAGAACTTAGGGTGAAAAAGTAGCTTTCTTTGTGAAAGCACAAAGCTTGAAACTTATCCATGAAGAAAGCATCTTTTAAAGCACAAATCCAAGTAGATATACTCGAATAGGAAGAATCCCTATTTTATAGCTGCTTATGGCTTCACATGTGAGATGACTAAAATGACTCTTCTTTGATGATGTCATAAAACACGCGAAGTTGCAAAAGTGTTAGCCAATTTTTCCTTCTTTTTGAAACTTTTGCATTCGTTATGACTCCAGCATGGCCTGCCTCTGACTTCAACAAGACGGCAAATTGTCACCGTTGACTGAAAAAGCTAACTGATCATGGCATTTTGAGACTTTATCAATCCTGATTTCATCCCCAGCCTCAAACTGACGATCAGACGACGTTTGACTGCAAATCTGACTTCTGGAAATTGTCGCCGGATGAAGATCAGAAAAACGTTGATGGATGACATCAGCGAAACACTAAAAAAACTCCCTGGAGATCCTAGGCGCCCCTAGCCTCCAAGGGCGCCTTTGGACTCATGCCTTAGCCAAATTTTCGAAATTTTCAACTTTTCTCTTTATTCTTCAGAAAAACATGAAAAATAAATTAAGTCTAGAGAGGACAGGTTCTCCTAGCCTCTTGGGGCGCCTGAGGTTCCATGTCTTAGAAATTTTTTGATGATTTTCATTTTCTTCTACAAATCTTGATGGCAAGTGGAATTCCACCAAATTTTGAAGGTCCCTGCCTGACGTATATTTCAAAATATATTTAAGTATAGGCTATACTTTAAATATTTTGAAATATACTTTCAGTATTTTTGAGATAGGTCTCAAATCCATGGGATTTAACATGCAGATTCTAGATTTTTGAGGATCCACCAGATTTCAGAGTTAGTCAGTTTTTTAGGGCTTCAGGAAATCAGACTTAGCCAATTTCAGGATTTCAGGGACAGGCATCAGGATGAGAGTAGATTGGATAGCCTAAGCATATCTGAGATGAATCCCCTGCTTTTCCAGGCTTGTTGACTGAATTTGATTGATTTTGACCACTTGGAAGCGGGCTGACGAAGCCTTTTTGACGTTTTTCGAAAAACACAAAAAATATTCTAACACTAAGGATGATGAACGCCCCCAACCTCTAGGGGCGCTTGGATTTCACAAACTTAGTCAATTTTTTATGATTTCCATCTTTTCCTCATTTTCCGGATTCATCCTGCTCCGTTCTCCATTCTTCGTCAGTTGACGGTTGCTTGATGGCTCCTCGCGTTCTGAACAGCATTGACATCTCGAAACTAACCCATGACAGATGAGTTCCCTTCATTAATGGCCTCAAAGTTCGTGCTTCGTCTTCTGAAAAAACAAAATTGACCCAATAGAGAAAACTCGATCTTTTGCAAATTTCGTCTGGACCACCTTGATCTTGAAGCAATATCAGCCAATCAGAATCAAGCAGGACTCCTGAATCAGAGATTCTATTTTAGAAAATTTTGCTAGCATCCGTATCACAAGAAACCCAGAAAACCTAATTTGACGTCTATTTTTAGAAATTGACTTTTTGACTTTTTTGACAAAAAAAATTTCTAGAATTTCACAAAATGCCTTAATGAAGCGAAAATTTTGATTTGGCACAATAGTGCTCAAAGCACGACGACCTCTAATCAGCGAGAATATAGAAACAATTTGCCAATACATATACACGAGAAGGTTTCCATGAATTTTAGTGGGTTGCACAGTAGGAAAAGGATGTCGCAACAAAGCAACCCAACACACATACCAATCAGAATGACGATCTCAAACGTAAAAAGAGAAACCAATCAAAAAATCGACTTGAAAGTTTTATCCAAGAAGTTTTTAAACAGCCATCAAAACGCGATCCAGAACAGGGAAATCATGAGCGCTGAAAAAATTGCATCCACAGCAACAAATACTAGGCGCCAATCGTTGGCAGAAATGAAAATGCCAAGTAAACTCCAAACGCGACTTGTGAAAACACACCCTCTGTAGGGTCACGACCCTCTGAAAAGAAAAAACCAACACCCTCTTAAGAGTTTAAACACGCCGAAACCCTTAACAAGAAATCGTGATTTGCAGAAGCGTGACTAGAGAGGAGAAACCCGCGATTTTAATATCCTCACGCGGACAGGAAACACAATAGCCGATAGCCCAGAACAAAGCATCCGCTCACAATCGCAAATCACAAATAAAGAGCGCCGAGTGAAATCCAAAAAAAAACATGAACTTCAGATGCAGGAAACGCGAGTAACACAGATTACAAGAGCGAGGAAAAAACGCCTTCATAGACGCGAGTAGAAGGAACAGAACAAGAACACGATTTTAAAATAGGGTTATGGAACCCACATGACCACTAGATACCCGCGTCCGTATGACATACGGAGGAGCTCTAACCCGGAGCTTTGATACCATGTTACGTGATTTATAAAACTGAATAATGTATTATAGAATCAGATATTTTACAAAGAAGAGCGGAGCTCTATATAAAGAGATTACCGAGTCTAAGAAAAGACGAACAGCTAGCACAAAGCTAAAAAGCAAAAGCAAAAGAGATAAGGATAAACTAAAAGATGGAAAAAGCTATCTAATAGGAAAAAACTGACAGTGACCATTAACCTAGATATTATCTTAATAGTACAGGGGTGTGAAATCACATTTTTGCGTGGTGGTGTACTATGAGAGGGGTCTTACAGATTGGTTGCATGCCACCAATAGCTTGTCAAACTGCTTGGACAACCACCATGGTCAACACTTTGCCAGGGGTCCATTTTATGTACTTGATGTAATTGATTCTTGGCCCAAACATGAAATTGGTTGTGAATCCTTGGATGAGGTAATAATATGTATCCATGTACTTAGGTTTGAGGATATTAAGAGTTGTGTATGTTTCATCTTATCTTCTAAACGTTGTTATAAAGTTTATACCCTACACCCACTAGTACAAACACGCCATAAGAGCTTTTGAAAATGCTCTCTATATAGCTTTGGCTTGATAGTTTTGATTGAACTGTGAAAGGATTCATGAGTCTTTTATCCTGTTTTAAAAGGGGTGAATATTCTGTGATAACCCTAAGTTTGATATCCCTAAGGGAAAAATTATTCATATATTCTTATGATTGTATGAAGGGATTGATACCCTAATTCCTGTTAAAATGTAAAAGGGCCATTCTAAGGTCCAAAATGACCTTGTGACTTGGATTATATTATTGGCAAACTATGTGTGGGCTGTGAGATTTCTGTGAGAACATTGATAAGAATTTGGAGCTCTTAGTAGTAATAACCTCTGTACTATACTGAAACTGTTGCAGTATTATTATACTACCTAGTGGATTTAAGATGGGTTACCATCTCTTAACCTCTAATTCATTTATACCATTTTGTGTTATGATCACTATAAGTCACTTTGTCTTCTTGACTGAAACTGTGAAATGATAAAAAGTTCTAAATCCTGATGATAGGGGGTTGGTACCTCTGTGAATCCCTAGGTATGAGAACATGAAGGATGTATGATATATATAGGGTACTGTTATGACTGTGTGCAAGGAGTGTTTATCCTAAACCCTAGCTAACATATGGAAGAATGTCTTAAACCTGAGCAAGACCATATGAATCAGTCAAGTGCTTGACACTAGTTTGTGAGATTGCTTGTTTGATCACAGCCATGTTTGGATACTCATAAGAGTTGAATGTTTGTATTGTGCTAAGGATGACTTAACACTGTTATCTTGTTCAAGGGATTTGAGTGGGGCTGATAGATGTTATTCATGTCACTATGCTGTGAAATGAAGTACTGTTGTATTGTATCTTTGCCTTGAATTTAAGAATCCATATAAGTGAGGTACTATTGGACTCTGTGGTAAATATCCATGCATTTGTATGGTGTTCTTGACTTGTTGAGTATCGTGAGATGCATTGATTAATGCGCACTTGAGGGTTGTGACGATACAACTTACTTGGAAAATATATATATCTGATAATTATCCCTGAGTATCACTGGTTGATTCTCATGGAGTATGCTCAGAAGACAAGTCAATTGACTTGATCACCATCTATCTGTGGCATGAACCAATGCATTCTTTTAGTGTTGTGTGAAATTATGTTAACCTTTTATGCAGTCTGGCAAGCATTAGTGTAGCTTATCTGGCCGGGGCTGGATGGTGGTCCAAGGTTGAGCTTATTTTACACCATCACCTCAGAATGTGACTAAGGCCTTCTGTTGTTGTTGTTGCTGAGTTGATAGTTTGAGATTTCAGAGGTCTATTTGGAAGAGATGAGCAAGTTGGAAGATTCCAAACTGACGATAATTTCACAGTGATTTACAGCAGTGACAATAAGAACAGAAGACAAAATATTTTACACCCTTGTTCTGTGATTAAGGACTTAAATATCTTAGCAATAAAGATCAAATAGATCCTAATGTTGTCTAGAGAACTGTATTAAGCTGAATGTTCAACTGATGTCTTGACTGTGGTATAACAGTCTATGTCTGGGTCCACTGACAGATGTACTTGATTGTTATTTGATTATAGTTTATAATGTGACCGTTCCTGTCTATGAGCAATTGTATTGTGAATGATCCAAAGTCTGTACCATCTTGTTTAAACTGCTAATACTGAGTTGTATGATATTGATTATCTGTCCTTGTGCAACATGTAATGGTATACCTTATATTGAGAAATAAAGGAAATTAATTTAAGTCAATTAAACTCTCTATAATGGAAATGTTTGTGGATAGTTTTATTCCTGCCTCAACTATGAAGTCTGTGTTTATAGTGATATTGAAGTTGTTAAGTTTTCAGTAGTGATGACTGTACACTAATAGGTTATTTATGAACTTTACCTGTACCTTGCATTGAAAGGCTAATTATGACCCTAGCATACCTTGCATTTGAAATCAAATTGAGGATGTATGTAGTTGATAAGATATTCCCAGTGACTGGTCACCTCTCAGTACAGAGATGAACTGCTAGTTCCTTAGCTGAGTAAATCTGTCTTGAATGGTCACATCAAATACATGAGACGTTGTGTTGTAAACTCTTCACCAGTGTTGAAAGACCTAAATGGCCTTAGCATTTAATATTGAGTAGATCCCGATGTACATACAAGGAACTGTGTTAAGTTAAATGATCCAGGTTGATATCACTAACTGAGGGATAACAGCCTCTGTTTAGGAGCATATTGGGAGATTTCTAAACATGTTATTGAGACTGCATATTACTCATTCAAATTTGTATCATCTAAGAATGTTGATTGTTTGCATAGTACAATTCTATAAGGGAAGATTGTCATATTGAGGGTAATGAACAGTATGGTTGCAATAAAAAGGAAATGAAGTTGTAAAGGTCCTTGATTACACTGTAAATGAGAAATATGCAATGACAGTCTTGTAGGCTGTGACTATATCCATGATTGGGAAATTACCAAGGCACTACTTATGATCCATTAAACATTAACATATTTGCTTATCATCTCACTGTTCATTGCTTGGAAGACAAATGAAAATACACTATAGTTACAAACTTACAACACTAATACTGAGTAAAGATGAGATGATCATTCCTATTTGAATATACTAACCTTGTAGCCTATAAATATACTTGAGGGTATATGTCATTATAGAGTCAGGAATATCAATAAAATTATGCTTTCTATTGGATGAGTTAAGCATTAATTGCTACTGCTTGGCACGAATCGAAAAGGAAGACATAATTACGTCTCCTTGATTGGAGGATCATATAGGATTGGTTATATCAAATTTCAATGATTATAGAATGATAACATTGATTGAAGATTAATGGATTAAAGTATTTGAGCTGATAGTGTTTAGCATATGATAAATTTGAACACCCCTCCGGAGTCCTGATTGTGTAATATTATGGAGTTAACTTATACATGGAACATAGTAGCAACTATTGAGAGTTGGTAAACTATAAAAACATAAGGGTATCAACATCTACTTGGTAGATCTTAATTCTAACAATTAATCTTGGCTATAAGGGTGCCATTGTTATATAAGCATCCTAATAGAATATTAAAAGTTTCTAGTCATAGAAAGGCCTTTGAGATTAAGTGACAGTGGATTATATGATAGTGTTCACTAGATAGATAATCTAGAAACATAAGAACGGTGATAATAAGATTGTTAATAACGTGGTTTGAACATGACCAAGTCCTTATATTAACATGACTAGTAAGGCAATGGTGAACTAGGATGCAAGGTCCTTAAAGACATTAAGAACTGAATAGTAAGAACATAGAAAACAATATATAAGGGTAAGAGCATGTATTTGCAGCTCCATCCAACACTTTGGTCTGGTTTTAAGGTGGCATTACAATCGGTTAGTGTTCCATTGGATGAGCCACATAGTTTAGCATCCAAGACCAATATTGGTTAGTGATGAGTTTAGCATCCAAGACCAATATTGGTTAGTGATGAGGACCAGCGGCCAATAGGCAATGCTTCAAATGAGGAGTCTAATTACTGATTGAGCACTTTTCCATTTTGTAATGGTTAACTAATTTTTAAGTTGTATTGTGTACTGATTACTGTAGTATATCACTATGGTTAACCCTACATTTTGACATATATACTCTCAAACCAGTTAGCAATTAATAATTATAAAGCAGATTCCTCAGTTTCTAATATCATTTGAATGTTCAACGTTTGTTTGTTTCATAGTTCACCTCATGAGTTATTGATTCAAAAGTTTCAATTTTCATACTCTTAGGCTTGTAGCTCTATAACATTGTTGAATTTTAAATATTAAACAGCCACTAAAATTTCATATTTTTAAAATTTTAAAATATATATATTATATTTGACATTCCGTCTTCCTAAATCCGGGGAAAAAAATCCTACTGCCAAAAGCACATAGCCATTCCCCTCCCCAAAACACCATTAACTGACAGTCTAGCACTCATATGTTTAATCAAACTGCAAAAGTTATAGCTAAATTACATTCACGAGTATTCAAATTCAACACTACCATTATGTATATCATAAAATGTACATAAACTGTTTGAATTTCCTTGGGAAATGCAACACATTCTGGGAGTCAGCAGTGTTTCACTGTTCACATACACAGGTCACCAGTCTGAAGCTGTGAGTCTTCTAGGACCAACTGCATAATTTTTATATTGTCAAAGTCATACAAAAGCATCTCAACGTTGTATATGAAGCTGTTTGAATCTGTTTTTTAAATAAAAATACCAATAAATACAATAGTATCTGAAAGTGATATATTTTCAACTCAGCTATTAAATAATTGAGCTGAAGAAGATGATGAAAAAAAACATGGTAAAAGCAATCTAAATAAAACAAGATTGGCAAAGAAGATCATACTGCTTTTGGATCAACAGACATTCCTGACATGGTACCCCCAAGAAGCTTAAACGACACCTGCAACATGCAAAATTCACACAAAAAACTGGGTTAGCATTTCCCACTAATTGAAAAAGTCGTGCATGCAGAAATCACCCCCAAGCTCTTGATCAAACAAATGACATAAAATTAAAGAATCCCAACCAAAGAAAAGTAATCTCTACACATTGATCTGTAATTAGCTTGGTCATGCCAATGTCTAATTCATGAACATGGAATCTACAGAATCTTAAGACTTAACTCCATTACTTGAGTGCAGATTTTATGTACTTTGTTTATGCACAAAGTTATCCAATTGCAGATCTTAGTGAAATGAAGAATTGATTGTGACAACATGGAAAAGAGAATTAATACAGGAGACACATAAGATTTACAGTTTACCCAAAATAAACCCATTGTAGGCAAAAACTCCAGCAAGTGGAGTTGTGCCTCCTTCCACTTATCACTAGAATGCAAGGTTACAAGCTAGTGATGTCATCATGGCTGATATCAGACTTCTACAACAATATGTAATGCTTGTTCTTCACTTAATTCTCTATGTTGCTTGCTACTACTTAACTCAACTCTAGATGCTCATGCCAGTGCTCAAGGAGCTTTATTAACACCAACTCATATTACAAACGTCACAAAAGGAACCAACAATCTTTTCCTCACAATAGTAGGAAGTGGGGATATTTCATCTGGCATTTTGCTTTGTTAATCTAAACTTTTGTTGTATTAAACCAGTATGACGATAGATGAATGTGCCAATTTTTCACAGCTGAGAAGTTTGGCCATGGCGATTGTGTCATTCTTCAGCAACCAACAGATTCAGCAATGGATGAGCATGTTATTTTTCAGCAGTTGACAGGCTCATCCCTAGCCAAATGTGTCTCTTTTCAGTGTTTTTCAAAATTGCTGAATTCAAGGGGGTCCTTGAGGGCCCAGACCATCCTCAGAGCTTTCTACACAATCTTCCATACACAGTTACCTACAGAATCTTGGTGTAGTCTTTTCCATCGTGGCGTTTGACTGCATGTGTGTCACTAAGTGTCTTAAGGGTCACACAAACCACTTAGGTGATTTACATGGACATAGATAAACATGTGGAAGCCTTTTCAGATCAGACGTCCCCCATTTTCCCCAAAAGCTTAATACATGTGAAATAAGGGAACAACTCTCCCACTTCCTCCGTGGAATACCACTTTACCTTGCTTGGAAACTGAACCTTCTGCTCAATCTGCCAATGCTCCTACTCTCTCCTTCTGGTTGTTCTCCCCTTCCACTGCAGCGCATGTCCTCATCCAACTCTTCTTGTACATAAGGTGTCAAATCTTCAAGTCTTCAACATCTCTAGATGCTCATGCCAGTGCTCAAGGAGCTTTATTAACACCAACTCATATTACAAACGTCACAAAAGGAACCAACAATCTTTTCCTCACAATAGTAGGAAGTGGGAACATTTCATCTGGCATTTTGCTTTTGTTAATCTAAACTTTTGTTGTATTCGACCAGTATGACGATAGATGAATGTGCCAATTTTTCACAGCTGAGAAGTTTGGCCATGGTGATTGTGTCATTCTTCAGCAACAAACAGATTCGGCAATGGATGAGCATGTTATTTTTCAGCAGTTGACAGGCTCATCCCTAGCCAAATGTGTCTCTTTTCAGTGTTTTTCAAAATTGCTGAATTCAAGGGGGTCCTTGAGGGCCCAGACCATCCTCAGAACCTTCTACACAATCTTCCATACACAGTTACCTACAGAATCTTGGTGTAGTCTTTTCCATCTTAGCGTTTGACTGCATGTGTGTCACTAAGTGTCTTAAGGGTCACACAAACCACTTAGGTGATTTACATGGACATAGATAAACATGTGGAAGCCTTTTCAGATCAGACATCCCCCATTGGGAGTCGTTTGATCCCCAAAAGCTTATTACATGTGAAATAAGGGAACAACTCTCCCACTTCCTCCGTGGAATACCACTTTACCTTGCTTGGAAACTGAACCTTCCGCTCAATCTGCCAATGCTCCTACTCCCTCCTTCTGGTTGTTCTCCCCTTCCACTGTAACACATGTCCTCATCCAACTCTTCTTGTACATAAGGTGTTAGATCTTCAAGTCTTCAACATCTAGCATAGAAGGCTCATAGAGACATCAATTCCTCACATTAACGACAAAATACATCTTCATGTAAGGAAGCAGGTTCAACCTGAATGCATTATTTCCCACTTGCTATCTGAAAAGACACATACCTTAAGTGCTTGAGCTTCTTTGTTTTCCCTTGGAATACATCCTTGCTCAAGTACAGCCATACCTCATTCCCTCTTGATCATGAGGTGCCTTGTACTTTTCTTGAGACTCCTCAAGCATTTCTTACAATTGAATTGCAGCAATTCAATTTGATTTGCCCTATCAAGGAACCCCTTGGCTCTCTGAATTTAAGTATTCACCTCTTCCTCTTTGCCTCTTGGCTGCACCATAACAACATCAAAGGGTAGGTAGCATATTCTCAAAATATGTATCAAAATAAGACTTACTTGTGGAGGTGTGCACAACCATATTATAAGAATGTTTGATGTATGACAAATTCTCATCATATTATACCAACTCAAGAGTTGCACCAATTTTATGTTTACCACTTCAATCTGATCACTGGTTTGTGGATGAAATGCTATAGACCTCATCAATTGGGTGTCCATCTATACCCACAGAGTCGTCCAAAACCTCTGCAAATCTGCTAATGTCTTGGCCACTCCAGAGTGTCCAATTACTTTGAAGGTATGAGCTTCTCTCATAAACATGATTAATCATCCCCTCACACAGCTATTTGTACTTGTACTTGTTTAGAGGTTACTGTGTTAGATTTACCCCCACTTGTCTATTTCATTGTTTTCTTGCTTTTCTTCACTTCATTTTCTTAATTTTGAGTCTAGAGCCCTTTTTTCCCTAGTACTTCACTATGTAACAGTTGTGTGTTCCAGAATCATTGACTTATTCTCGGTTATTCATGGGCATTAATATAATTTCTTTCTATCTTGTAGAGCAGTTTTGCTTCGACAGGATGGTCTTGTTTGGCTTCAAAATCTGCCAGTCTTGTAACTTGCAAATGCTGAAAACCCTCCCAAAAATCCACATCTTTGGCATACTTTTCTGTTCTCTCTATATACATCATGGGTGAGAAGATTGAGTTGAGATATTGTGCTCAAAGCTAAATCAATATTAACCTAGACTACATTTCTGTCAATTTGTTTTTAAAATGTTTCTTATACTTAATGACCAAATAAAATTGTTGAAGAAAAAGCATCGATTAATAATGTTTAGCTTCCTACAAGTTAATTTGTGCTTGCAAATATTGAAGAGGCTAATGGTCAATATGAATGATAGCTTCCTTACCAACAACTAATGCTACCATTTCTGAACTCCACCAACTAATGCCACCACTTCTGAACTCCAAGAACAAATGCATACAAATTTTTGTTTTATGTAGGGAAATCAAAACTGCTTTATAGAAAAGTTCAAAACAATTATTTATCAATTTTCTTCCTTGCAATTCTGACTGACCCCATGCACAGTCTCCATCTTAGGGTATGACTATGAATCCGTCTCCACCTCAGAGGGATGCTGCAGCTTAGGCAAAGCCAATACAAGTGCATGGCTAATTTTATGTTTCAGCTTCTCACATGCAGATTACTGATTCTTTGTAATATCCCAAATGGGGGTATTTCCTTCAAGTTTGGATTTCCTGCCTTTCCTAATTTTCTGTATTCTGATTTTCTGCTTAAACCCTAATTTTTTGAACTTGTACTTTTCAAATCAGACTTAAACATGCCCTTGTAACAGCTTATAAATCATATCCAATCATCATATAAATAATGCCAATAGGATTGCCAATAACATACATGAATTCCACAATGAATGCATCATAAGACCACTTCAATTCCACAATCACAATGACTGAAAATAAATGTAGAAGTCTGCTGCTATAAGTTATATCAAATAACTAGGGCAAACATGCCCAACATAAATTCAAACCAGTGCTGTTATAAATAAGACTAATAATCAGGTTTATGCATACTAAAACAACATAAAAAGGATGCTTAAGATTTCACAAGGTGGCGCTAGACTAGGGCATGAAACCCTCATGCAAATGACAACCACTCATACCAAAATGCTGCTCCAGAAAGGTGCGCTCAAGTCTGCTGTAATCCAGCTAGGGTTCGCTACTCCAAATGATTAGCAATGGTGTCCAAGATGCAACCAAACCACCACAAGTGATCCTCAATGTTAGCGCCCACAAGAGGAATAAGATCCCAAGTCAAACCGCCAAGGGATGATAATGAAATCGGGTCTGCACTGCTGCTGTTATCAAATTCTGCTCTGCCCAAACCCTAATCAGCAACTTAACTTCTAAATATGCATGAAACCTTCCTCCAAAAGGTGGCGCTCCAAGTTAGGGCAATTCTCCTCACAAATGATGATCTATCCACGCCAAGAATGCCTCTAAAGATGACCTTCAAATCTGATTTGCAATCTGCTCTTCTTCTTCACAAAATACCAATGATGCACAAGTAGGTCCCCGTCACGGAATCCTCCAATGGATGATCTAGGGTTTCGTCCAACTCCTCCTAGGATGCTTGAGGTTTTCGTCCCAAGATCCTTATGCTAGAGATAAACTCCAATCAATGTATGAGTGATTATTGAATGATGATGAAATGCCACAAATCCAACTTGTATTTATACATATTTTCATTTCCCTTTCATGATGGCCGACCTAGCATCATTTAGTATCCTTTTTTCCCTTTTAGGGACAACCTCATAAAGTCCTAGGCGCCCAAATCCCTAGGGCCGACTTAGACACGATTTATGCCTTTTGTTTATTTTCCCTCATGAGCGCCCAAATCAAATTAAAGATATGATTTGGTCATTATGTTATTTTCTCCTTTCAGTGCTATCATAAATACGAAGAATATTATATTTTATTTCTCCATTGGGCGTCAATCATCATGATGGTATGTAGAGTGCAACCTCGAGCTCGTCCATCTCTAGGCATGAAGAACATATTATATCACTTATCCAAACATCCAAGTGGCATCCATATGAAATAATATCATCTCTCGGCAAGATCATGACAAGCCCCCATATCTCATAGCATATCTCCATGAGTATCTCTCCCAGGTGGTTCGCTCCAAGGCAGATAAACCTCCAAGAATCTCGGAGTGAAGCAATAAGCCCACGTCCTCTCTAATGGCAACCATTCCTAGAATGGGGACATTACATTCTTACACCCATAGTTCAAAATCCCTCTGAGTAACTTGCCGACTAGCGAGTACTCATGGTTCAAAACTACAAGGTGAGTCACTTGGTCAATAACACAACACCAATTTATTGGCGAGTTTATGGCCTATTTTTGCCAAGCACTCTCCAAAAACTATATACTAATATAGCAAGCAATAATGTTTTTTTTTCCTTCTATTTTTCAAATTTTTTTTCCATTGCTATGGATTTGAACAATTTTTCGACAATTTTCCTAGATATGTAAGAATTAAATTCATTTCTTATGCTTTTTATCACTATTTTGCTAAGTTGTCAGTATGGGTACAAGAACAGGCTCGAGATTCGAGTATGCTCGTATGGCAAAAGAAAAATTTCCGGATGCAGGTACGGATGTATGTATGTATATGTATATATGTGTGTGTATTATTATAATATTAATATATATTATATATATTAATATTATTATTATATATTATATATTATACAGATTATTACTATATATTAAAAAAACATACACTAGTGACTATGCATAATTTAAAATATATTTGATACTTGATACTAAAAATAAGTTAAATAACAAAACTGTAAGAAGCTGAATGCATTTGTAGCTTAGATTCAATATGGAGAATCTTCACAACAAAATGCCAAGCTTCGAAATCTAATCAAACAACAACCTTCACATTCGGAGCCGATTCTAATGACCTCGGTTTTTTTCAAATCGGCAAAATTCCACCATAGATTTGAAAGATTTTTGTTTTCTAATGATGTCGAAAACTAACAAGGGGTTTCCTCAACAAATGTCATTCAAAAGCCGCACAGAGATAAAAATTGATTAAGATAGAAATGCTTGTGAAATAATATCAGAAGATTCATTGTACATTTGACGATTTTTAAGGAAACGATGGCTTTGGGCGCGGTTGGGAGCCCCCGAGCACGCCCCTGCTGCCCCAGGTACCCTATGGGTACGTCCCAAACGTACCCAGGGCGACAAGGCTGTGGCCTGGGCATCCCGTTCCCACTCTTGGGCCCACTCCCGAACCCACTCTCATCCAGTACCATTCCAGGCCGGAAACTAGATATTTCAGTAAGATAGCTATTTTGCATGTTATTTAACTTTATTTTATGAATTTCTGTAATTTTTAATATGCCCGTGTTTTTCCAAGTCTCGAGTCCAAGTCAAAAATTTTCCAGCTAAGATATTGCGGACTTTGAGTTTTGAACTATGCTTACATACATAAAATGACTTGTCACTTGCAATAATAGCATGCAACAAAGCTGTAATTGAAGAAAATGTTGCTATGAATTTCCTCCATTACTTGACACAACCTACAAAACTCCTCATTTGAGTCACGGAAAGCTTTGGCCAATTGAGAATTGCCTCAATCTATACTAGATCAATCCTCAAATTTCCTCTTCTAATGAGGAAATTTTGTAGGTCGTGTCAAGTACCATCCACTCCCGAACCCACTCTCATCCAGTACCATTCCAGGCTGGAAACTAGATATTTCAGTAAGATAGCTATTTTGCATGTTATTTAACTTTATTTTATGAATTTCTGTAATTTTTAATATGCCCGTGTTTTTCCAAGTCTCGAGTCCAAGTCAAAAAATTTCTAGCTAAGATATTGTGGACTCTGAGTTTTGAACTATGCTTACATACATAAAATGACTTGTCACTTGCAATAATAGCATGCAGCGAAGCTGTAATTGAAGAAAATGTCGCTATGAATTTCCTCCATTACTTGACACGACCTACAAAACTCCTCATTTGAGTCACGGAAAGCTTTGGCCAATTGAGAATTGCCTCAATCTATACTAGATCAATCCTCAAATTTCCTCTTCTAATGACATGGTCCAAGTACTCTAGGAACACCTTTACAAACTCCACTTCTTCTGATTTAGCAGTAGCTTGTTCTTCTTCAACACTTAGAACACGTGAGTCAAATGCATTAAGTGTTCCTTGTATATTTTATTGAAAACCAAAATGTCATCCAAGTACAAAATCACACATCTATGAATTATCTTTGCACATCATTTGGCAATCTCATAAATGTAGCAAGTGCATTGCATAACCTAAGTAAATACTAACCATTCATACAGACCTTGCATTGTCTTCAATGAAAATTTCCCCTTCTAAGGACAAGGTCCAAGTGTTAGTATGAATAGGGATATTTCCTAGCTAGTTTCCCCTTGTGTGAATAACTCATATTATTTAACTATTTATTAGTTCAATGATATTCACACACATATTCACATGTTAAGTTGACTTAGTGAGCCTTCTAGATGTTTCTAGTTGTTGATAGTTGGTGATAGTTGTCTTATCCTACACGTGTCTTTATCAACTAGTTGGCATCTTGCCCTCTAGTTTTCATATGACTACAACTTCTTATCTCTCAACCTTGCCTTTATAAGCAAAGCATATCTCTTCATTTTGTAATGTTGGAGCTATAGTTCTCTCTTAATGCTATTATGCCATTTGAGCATTTACATTTTTCTCTCATAGTACTGTTATGTTGTTCATTTCTTTTTGTATTACAGTTTATTGATTCTAACTCTTTCAATTTGATTTTGGTTTATTATTCTTTTTCAAGATTCTAACATAGTATCAGAGCATGTTTTGGAAGATTAGATTCATATTTTGAGAGATCTTGAATGCAAATCATGGTGGATCTTGATAGTTGAATATGCTCTTCTCTTGCATCGAATGATGACCTGGAGAATCAGAAAAACTTGAGAGAAAAGCTAGATTTGGAGGAATTTTATCTTTGTGGACTTGTATTGCAAGTTTCAGCATGCATTTTCTTGACTTAGGTAGTTGATTCAGCTTCTACATGCCATTTTTTGTTGTTGGAGGCGTTTTTTTGCATTAGATCCACATCTTATGCACATCAAAAAGAAAAATGTTTTCTGGGTTTTGTTCGCCACATCAAAAAACCATCTAGGTATCTGTTAGTTTTTGCATGCAACAAATAGATCGTCCGCAAATTTAATCAGAAATTTTCTGCAGGCCTCCTCTCCATTGGCATTTTGGTTTTGACCATCCAACTTTGAAGGCTCATATCTTGCTCATTTTTGCTCCTTTTTTCGAGCAATTTTTTTTTCATTTGGGCTAGAATTTTGCAGGCTTTGCAGTGGTGCAATCAGATTTTGATTTTGGTGCCTAGATTTTCTAGAAATTGCAGTTTTTCATCACTGTTGTTGAGCAGTTCCCGTTTTCAGAACTTCAAAGGCTTCGTTCGGTCTCATAAGATAACATTTTTTGGTGAAATGTTTTTTGAAAGTGCATAATTTCTCGAGTACTTTCCAAATCTGCTATCCATTTGATCCAGTTTTGCTCAGAAATTGTACTTTCAGTTATAGCCCATTTTTGGCTTTTAAATCAAAGACCACTTTGTTGTTTTGGCTTGTGGCAATTGTAATTGGATTGAATATAAAGCTCCACAATCATTTTTTGTTGAGGGGTACTCTCTTGATTGAGTAAAAAGGGGAGGTTCTAGATTTATGGGGTTATTGCAATCATGAACTGAGATAAAGTTCCATTTTGGGGGGATTCATCATGGATCTTGGTATTAAATTCCATTCTTCTGTTGTCAAGCTAACTTCAAAGAACTATTTGTCCTCAGAACAAGGGATAAAGAAGCAAAGCCTTATGGAGGATCTATTGCCTTATCTCCTTGGACTCATTCCTAAGCCAACTGACAATGATCAGAAGAATGCATGGTTCAACAATAATGACATGGTCTATGGATTAATATGTCTTACTGTTTCTGAGGATATTCTACATCACATAGAGCACATTTAGTGCCTTTTCACTGCTTGGACTATCATTCGACAGTTGTATGGAGACTTTGGATCTTCATCTGATAGTGATGTTTCCTTAGATGACCAGGCTCTTGTAGATGATACTAAGACTTTTGTTGCCTCATCTTGTGTGGACACATTCTCATATGATGATCAATCTATTTGGTTGGCATACATTGATACCCCGTCTACAATACTTGTTGCTACTTCTGAGTTCAGAGTTGCTTCTTCGAGAGCTTCTAGTGATTCTTTGCAACAGGATCATTTCAGTCTTCTTGATTGGGATTCCTATTTATTAGCCATTGCATCTTTGTTTGTGGAGTCTCACATTGCTGATTTGGAGGACACATTTGAAGGGTTATCTTTTCTCTTTGATGACAGTACACATACACCAGCTATTTCTACAGAGTTCAAAGAGGCGTCACCGAGGGCTTCCAATGATTCTTTGCAAGACATCTCATGGGATTTGCATTGTAGCCACATGGCATGCATTAACATTCGACATCCATACATCAGTTCTTTGGATCTTGCTCTTCATCAGTTTTCACATGTTTTTGAGAGGTCACTTGTTTTAGTTAGGCCTGGGACTCTTGATTTGATTGTGGCTCATTTTGACATCGGCATGGAGACACTTGAGCAGAGTTTTGAGACAGGGTACATCATGAGACTGACTTCCTCACCTTGTTTCTTCGAATGGGAGTTACTTTAGCATTCACCATTGGAGTTGTTTCTTCCTAAGGGGAGAAATGTCATTTGTCACAAATGGATCATCTTTAGTATTCATATATGGGCATCCTCTTTTGGAATAGGAGCTACTTCATTGTGGGGGGGTTTCATAGTCTCTTTCACTCTCTCTATTCTGAGGGGTGTCTTCTCTCTTAAGGGGGGGACTTTTTCCTCACAAGGGGTTTTGTTCTTCTCATACTATAGAGAGAGTTTAATGTTTCTCTCTTTTGGGGAGGAGTTTTGTCCCACTGGGTTTTCTCCTTTTCTTCGTTTGTGAGATTTTTTTTGTACATGGGTACCTATCTTGGCCTTGTTGTCGAGACCCATTCTTGCATTTTGCGTCCTTGCATTAGTCAGCTTCTCCCTCAGTTGCACTTAAGGGGGGGTGTTAGTGTGAATAGGGATATTTCCTATTCACACTAACACCAAGTACCTCCAAGAACACCTTTGCAAGCTCCACTTTTTCTGATTTAGCAGCAGCTTGTTCTTCTTCAACATTTGAGTCAAATGTAGAGCTTTTTTCCCTTCAGTCACTCAGCTAGTGTTCTCACAGTGATGGCAAAGCAGTGACAGCAGCAGATCCAGAACTGCGTGCAGCTGAGAGATCAGCATGGAGAGGATGCAGTTATGTAGGGAGTCTCCTTTGAGATTAGCACCCAGCTAACCATTTGAGAATTGAGAGATTTGTGGATGTAACTCGGTCTCAACTACTTTGATTAGGAGCTATTGGTTGTTAGACTAGGTTGACTGATTAGTCAGACTAGTTGATTGATCAGTCAGACTAGTTGATTGATCAGTCAAACTGCTGTGTCACTTCAGTAAGTTGTAAGATTATTACATGGAGCTTAACTTGACACCTCATCCAGTTTCTCTTAGTTAGACTCTTAGTGCACTTGTCTATTTAAAGGGCACATATTCTAATTTTAATTATGATGCATATAGAATCTTTTTTTTCTAAAATTTCATTCCAGTGTGGTATATTTCTTTCAAGATTTAATGAGAAGACAATTCGATACCGTGTAATAGTGTATTCACCATCCATATTTTCAGCAGTAAGAGTTTGTAGATTAGCATAGGCAGAGATTATTGTTTTGGTTATACTTTTTGTGTTTTAAGCTACCTAATTTAGGACTAAATTTTCTGAGTGCAGAATCTGCTTACCGTGGTCTGAAAATTTAACATCAAATGCATTAAGTGTTCCTCGTATATTCTGCTGAAAACCAAAATGACATCCAAGCTCACAATCACACGTCTATGAATAATCTCTGCACATTCAATTGTCAATCTCACAGATGTATCAAGTGCATGCTAACCATTCATATAGACTATGCATTGTCTCAAATGCAATTTTCCATACGTCCTCTTTCACACAAACTTGGTGGTAGCCTAACTTCAAATCCAACTTGGTGAAGTACATTAAATGTTGCACCTAATCCAACTTGGTGAAGTACATTAAATGTTGCGCCTAATCCAACAAATCACATAAACTCGGAAAGAGGATATCTGTTTTTTATGCTGATCTTAAACAAGGCCTTATAATCAATATACATTCTCCGTGTCCCATTTCTCTTTGCCAAATGACCATGGGATATGCACATGGAGATGAACTATGTAACTCCTTGCTCCAACAAGATCTGGAGTTGTGTCTTCTCTTCACTTGCCCCCCCCAATAAAACTACACAATTCAGTGTTCTCAGGGATGCATCCCCAGAACCTAGATGCCCATCTCGGACATCCAGGGCATTCTGAGGACAGGGGAATGGGAACAGGATGTGCCCTCCCATCCCCCCTTTTATAAGAAGTTTGTGCGTCCCCTTATTTTTGTTGAAATTAGGGACGCCTTGGCATCACCGGTATGGCCAGGGGATGCCATGGCATTTCTCAACCTTTCCCCACACCTGCATGTTATAAGCATCATAAATCATAGGATAATTGCCATCTAGAAGATGGAAATCAAAAGAAAAATGAAACTAGAGATAAGAAATGGAGGACATGAATGCTGGAGCATTATTGTGAATTGTAATATTGCATTTGTAGCTTCTCTATTAGAAGAGACCTAATTGATGCTAACATTGAACCCTAACAACTTATGAGTCAGATTTCAGAATCTGTAAATTTATTACTTGATGCAAGGCCTTGTGCAGTAGCATTTGAAGCATAAAACCATTTATATATAATCAATGTTCTACAAACAACCATGCATCATTATAGGAACAAATGACATTGTGTTTTTTTGTTCCTGAATAAAAAATAATGGAGCACTGTTTATATTGTGGCCACCATGTACTTGTTATCTTCCTAAAAGTAGACCCAAAATATATGGAGCACTATATCATTATGGGCATGATGAACTTCCTACCCTCTACACTTTTTATTGATGGACTGAAAAAATAATATACTGTCATATGCTTCAAAATAATTTGGAGGTTACTGCTGGTTAGAGTTTGCAGTTTTACTGACATTGTCAACTAGTATATAGTCATCATGTAAGTGGAACACTTAGCATAAATGCTTCTCCTATGATCTTCCGTTATGACTTGACCCGTTTCTGCTTCCACTGAGTGCATACTTATTGTAAGGAAACATTTGTATAATTTCTATATTACTAGTCATTACCAATGATCTTGGATCAACATTTTGCTGGATAGAAATAGTTTGTTGTTAGTCATTTTGTTGAACTATTATTTAGAGATAATGGTTTGATTTCCTCTAGCAGGATTTATTGTATAGAACAAGTGCTATAGTATTTGGTCATTTTTATCCATAATTTTGAATAGCTTTAAACAATTAGATTGCCTGCATTTTAATTTAGATTTGAAATTATTGGTTGATACATTGAAATATAAATCATGCTTCATATTATGATTATCAGTCTATCAGAATGATTATGGAATCAATGGATTGTTATTGCATATTGCATGCATTCTATTTACCATTTAGTACTTACTTTTTAATATTTCAGTTTTTTTTAGTTTGTTTTAAGTTATTTTTAGATATTTTTTATTTATTGTATTTTAAGAATTGAGATGTTAATTTTTATTTATTATTTTAAATTTTAATAGCCATCCCCAAAATTGGGAAAAATTTTGCCATCCCTGAGACTTGGAGAAACACTGACACAACCCAATATTTGGGAATGAAGCATCAAATAGCAAGTGGATTTCATGCTCCACCTCTTTTTTAGGTAGCATGCCCTTTGGATTTTCAAACACCTTTAAGAACTGCAACAACTCATCCATTTTCTGTTGCTCTTTGTTCTAGACAAAATTTGTTTAGCAGTCTCTACCACCAGAAATTATAATTAGCCGATAGGATTTTATATGTAAGAATTATAGTGCTCAGAATTGTCTCATGCCGTTAAAAAAATTAACGCCGGAAAATTTTTTAAACTCGTCGGTTGTTCCTATCGGCGTATTCCTTGAACCTCCTATGGGTGCAAGTGCTAGTACATTTGCTCATTAAACTGAGGATGCCTTCAATGAAGCTCTCTGACTAGAGTGCAACAGATGAGTGTTTTTCTAGAAAACATACATTAACATTTGATTTTCCTTGATAACCTTCTAGTTCAACCAGGTTTTTGCTTATGCCATGAATCACAAGTAGCTTCACCGAAGCCCTTTCTCCTGATCCTATTGATATCTTACATGGTAAGTTTCAAACAAAATAACCTCACCTGAATATTTTCACTGCTTGCTTCAGTGCCATAATACGAAACATACAATCAAACTGATCTAACATGAGATCCTTGTCCTTAAATTTGTTTGCAACATTATTCACAGTCTTAACTGTATAAAACATTTGTTTCCTAACACCATTACATTTTTCCTACGGTACAAATAAATGTAGCCAAGGTATTGTTGAAAGGTAATGTCTGGACTCTGGTCACTCTGCCTCATCAGGTCTTACAATTATATACAGTAGCGCGATAAATCTACCATATTGCCAAATTCTGAATTTACATAGTGATAATCATATCAAGAGAATTTTCAGGCCATGCTCAACAAAGCTATAAGAACATATAGTGGCATCAAATGCAAACAAGCACTCCTGGTATGTTCAGGTAATTTTTATAACTGGAAGGCTAGGAAGTAGGTTTCTTGTTTGAAGCCAAGATATTCTCATGCAACTTCAATCTGAACTTTGAAGTTTAAATGTTACCTTATCAGTTCTATCCTTCAGAAGTGTTTAATTGCAATGATCATATTAACTTGCACAACATTCACTTTCTAACAAGCACCAATTTCAAAACAGAAACAGAAAGCCCAGCAGATTCAGGAATTAATTTGAGATGGAATCACAGCAGTGCCGTAAAAAAAATAACTGTATGTTCTTTTCCAATGAAAAGTGTAAAAATAAGGAATTTAAGAATGCTAAACTTACTTTTGCAAAGTTGTAAGCTTCCCAAGTAAAAGGCTCGTCTAATTCAACTGCATTGAGGTCCTTATTCATTTTTTCTTCCAAGAACTCTTCTATATTGTTCATACCATTTGAACCATCACCCTCAGAATCACTCTCCTCTTCGAATACAGATTCTTCTGTTAATTTTGATGTGTATGAATATCGATTAGTAGTCTTTGGTGCAAACTTAATTGTCCCTGGAAAAGTTGCTTCTATGCTTTTTGCAGTCCCACTGCGCCCACTGACAATGATCTTCCATTCAACTGAATGTTCTGTTGTTGACACTATTCCTACTGATGGATTTCCATCAATTGAAACGATCTTCCGTCTTGGAAAAGGCATAGTTACAGAGCAGAACTCCATGACGATAGGTGCCTTGTAGCCTTCCATTAACTTCAGCTTGAATAAAAATGCACCTTCATCTTCTGAGACCATTGAAAGCTGGTAAAATCCTTTGATGGGAGGACTTAAATTGGAAAGAGAGGCCTGGTAACGGACTAAAACAAAGTTTCCAAGTGGTGGTGAAAATATTAGAGCTTGTTTATCTACACCTTGCTCAGAAACCTGAGCACATGGATGAAAAGACACTGCCTCAACATGAGCAGCATTCATGCCTGTTAAGGGGAGAGAAACATCTGGCAAGCCTTCTAAATCTGCACGACAGTTTATTTGACCAGAAATGGATATAACATCTGGAACATCATCCCTATCATACATTGCTGCAGATACTACTTCATGAATCATAAACAGCATCCTTTGCTTTCCTCTAAAGAGGTATGGCTTCCATGCTGGCTGTTTTACATCTGTAGGAGGTAAATCCGATGATGAGAATCCATTTGTTTTCATAGCAGAAAGATTAGTGACACCAAGGTCCAAAGGAGTGCCTGTACAACATGCAATTTGGCATCATCTCAATTAGACCAAACTTCATATGTTACTAAATCACTGCACGAGGGTCAAAGACAAAACTAGAAAGAGAACATTATGGCACAGGAGAAAATACTGACCAAAAGGCATTGAACTACTGATGAAATTCCTTAATCCATCTTTATCAACAGATCTTGAGCTACCTTTGCTACCAGAAAGATCTGATGCTATGGCGCCTGTGGCAGCAGAACTGACAGTTGCAGTAGCTGGAAGAGGGGCTGCTACAGGCTTAGCCCTAGCTGCAATGCCTGTTATTCCCATGCTTCCTGTTAAAGAGTCCAAGAGGCCTCCTACAGAAGGCGGTGGATTTACAATCATCTCTGGTTCAAGAACTTCCCCAGTAACCACATCTCCCAGGGCTTGAGCCACCATAAATGCCCTGTAACAAGACAGGTGTCATAGTTAATACTAATAGCATGCCCTCACAAGAATTTTCTCACAAGTTTCACTTTACAGTACATCACCTCAATATAATCAAAATGGCTGCACAGTCAAACACAATGCATGTGAATGCATTTTGATCAAATTATGACTCCAACTACCTAATAAATGCCTAGACATGCACATGCATTCAGTTGTATTGGTAATTATGAGATAAAGGACCAAAGTTAGACAAGCCTCAACTGAGTACATCCTAGATTGCAAAAAATTGAAAATAATATTTACTCAAATACAGCAGCAAAGAAAAAAAAAATTATATGATAGGAAGCAGAAAATTTACTCTTAACAGTAACGAATCAATTTTCTAAGGAGAATAAATGGAGTGATACAAAAAGTTTCTAAGAAGTTTGAAATTTTAACTTCTCAAATAGAAAAGAGAGTTGGAATTTGAATTGTACAACGAGAATGGAAAAGCAGATTTAAATAGCCAAATGTTAACAAGAATTTTTTAGTCAATTCAAGTGAAACGTTTCCAAATTGATATCCTGCAAATTATATTTGGAGAACAAATTTAGGAATTTTATGAGTCAACTGGATGTTCTCAAATACATGCAATAAAAAATGCAAGCTCCAAATGGGTGTTTAGTTCTTTCAACATTCATGCATAACTATCAATATAACACCAGGTCTTCAATCACATAGGATGGTTGCATGCATTCCACAAAGCCATTTTGGCTCACTAAACCTCTCCAGAGGTAACAAGTTGGTTGAGAAAAGATGCAGGGTGCCTAAACACAAAGTTTGTCATTATTGATTTTTTTTGTCTCGAGTTGTAGTCATAAATTTGTGTTGTAATTCTTTGTCAATATGTGGGGACAACCTCCCATGGTTTCATATTGTTGGCTGCTTTACTCATACTGTGATGATTTTGGGTTACATGTTGATGTAGCATATAGTCTTGGTATTTGTAGGATGTCATGTCCCCTTTTTCGGATTAAAATAATTAATAATATTATTTAGGTTGGGCCCGATAATTTCTAATTTTAAGGGCAACTTAATAATATTGTAATAATTAAAATAAAAGGTGTTTCTAAACATTAATGCTAAAATAAAACTATTTTTAAATATTAAAAACAAAAATTAAAAAAAAAATACAATTCAAAAAGTTACTTGGAGGGAAATTTAGGACCCAAGGGCCCATTTTGAAAAGGTATATCAAGAAGGCGCCTATCTTCATTTGATCATCTGATTTCATGTTTTGGTATTCTTCATTTTGAGTTCAAGTTTGAAGCTTACATTCAAGGACGAAACCCCTTGGCTACAATTTTGTGCATTGAAAGAACACAAACCCTCTTGGGCGACCACAATTGAGAGGTTAGGATGGAAACCCTTACCTCACTGAGCAATTCCACTCAAAGATTGCAAGTTATTCTAAATTGACAAATCCGTGTGTATTCAAGTTGGTGAAATCAGCTACGAGCAATTCGGGAAATTCCAAACAATCGTTGTTCATCGCCATCATTACTGAGTTATCCAAATTCATTTGCACAACAAATATAAATTGCCTAATTATCGCTAGACTAAGAATTGGGAGGGTTGACCGCCTGAGCTGATTCATAGCACTGATTTATCTAGGCGCCAGAGCGTCACAAGGGCTCACGGGATTTCAACGGATACATATCTAGGCAATCCAGTTCACATTGCCATCAAGGAGAGAGTACGTAAAAGAGGGAGGAGGTCGTGATCTGGTTTGGTATTTAATACACAGTTCGCTCCACATATATTGCAAATTGCTGACCGTGTGAGTGGAAGGGCAACTGTAATTCGCATCACCAAGTGGCATTCATAGCACATCCTAGAGTGTTGAGGTGGGGAGTTAGGTCACTGCTGCACATGCAAACAAAGATCATTCATATCATCGCAGTTGCATCTGCATATAGAGGTCATTCATAACAGTCCCGGCTACCAATCACGTCCACTGCTAGTAACAACCACTTCAGAATTGAAGGAGGCGTGTCAACACACAGAGATATATGCATTGACTTGAGCGACTAGTCCAATCAGTTGCCTTGGGATGTAAGGCGATCTACTTGTAGAGTGATAGATAAATTCAGATCAACTACAATCATTCTGTAGTCTGAATCTTAGTTGGAAAATGTAATGTCCCCTTTTTCCAAGTGATCACCCATTGGAGTCGACTAGCCTATTTTATTCTCGTAGGCTAAAGAAGCGATTTGTAAGGGAATAATATCATTAATTAAATACTAAATAATCTTGAGTCAATTCGGATTATTTATATTTAATTAATAAAACTGGACCTAGCTGTAAAGTGAAATGATTTTACTATTTATGAGCACCCTTGGTAAATAAAGAAAAGGAAAAAAAAAAGAAGAAAATAAAATAGTTTACCAAAGGGAGGTTGGCCAAGTAGGAAGAAGAAAAGAAAATAAAATAAAATACATAGCCAAAAGAAGGTCAGCTAGGAGGGAGATCGGCCAAGAGAAGTTGGTGGACTCATACGGAGTTCATATTTGTGCTTCATTGGAGATTTGGAAGGAAAGAAGGAGCTTCCAAGACATAATTGTTTCTGCAAAAACCCTAAAGCCAAATTGTGTGATTTGTGCCAAATACAATTTGGAGAAGTGAAAGAAATATTCAGGTCTTCAAATCAGACTTGGAGCGCCATATTTTGGAGGGTTGAGCATTGATTGTTGCTAGGGTTTAACCCTAGGTTAAGCACCAAGGAGGGTGATTTCAGTTTTGGAGCGTTGAAGTCAATCCTAGCCGCCACCGCCTTCATCTTGCATGTCATTTGTCATCTTCAAAGGTGTGCCGCCTTGTTGGAGGAATTCGTCTATCTAGGGTTTGTTGATTGACATCATTATTCACCATATTTGGTATGTATAAGCCAATGTTTAGGTCTGTTTAGTAATAGCAGAAATCTGGGCTATGTTTGGGCATGTTTGAGCCTATACATTTGATGTAATTTCAATTCAGAATATTCTGATTTGTAGCAGCAGACTTTTATATTCAGAAATCAGAATTATAGATCATTTGTTTTGCATTTGGATGGTCATATCATGTGGTGAAATTCATGGTTGATGTTATCTTCATAAGGATACATATTTGGCATGTTTATTTGAGCATTTGGCACATGCATGTTCGCTGTCCACAATTATTTATAATTCAGAAACAAAAATCAGAATTCAGATCTAGGGTTTGAGAAGAAGAAAAATCAGAAATTTTGCGGCAGATCTGGTTAGGGATCTTACAGAAAACTCAGACTCGGCAAAAACTCGACAGACCCAAGATTTGCGACTCGGCAAAAACTCGGCAAAAAGCTCGGCAACTTAAAATTTTAAAAATAACTTAAATTTCTTTACAAACTTCTAATTTAAAAAAAAAAATTGCCTCAATTGCTGTCTGGTGAGTTTTTCTCTCAGACTCGCAGAGTTTTTGGCGAGTTTTCGCCAAAACTCACGAGTTAAATGGCGAGTAACTCGCCAGAGCACGAGTACTCGCCAAGTTTGCCAAATATGGTCCGAATTCTATTCAGTGTAGTCACCCAAAGTTATTGGGGACGGGATTGTAACATAGTGAGTTATTGATAGATATATTATGAGTTTACAATTTAAATATGAACTTGTATGCATTATGTTCGACTGGTAGTTGTGAGTTATAATATATATCAATTTGAGTACTTTGGTATTGTTGTAGCTATGATTGATTACAATTTTAAACAAAGGGGAAATCTTGGAATACCATATATCCTACCAGGGACATTACAATGGTATCAAAGCAAGAAATCTTGCCAACCTATGGATCAATTTGTGATGCAGATCTGATTTAATGCAAGGAAATGAAAGAGAAGTGAGATATCAATAGAGGGAAAGAAGAAAGGAGAGAGAAGAGGAAACCATGGGGGACAAAAGAGATGAGATGAACATTCAAGAGATCATTAACCGAAGCAATAGGGAGTTGGCTAGAGGGATCCAAAATTCTATGGCAAAAACATTGAGGGACTTGAATCATTATCTGAGTGCATCCAGGCCAATCCAAAATGCAACAAGTGAAGGGAGTAATTCAGCCAATGAGAGCGTCTCAATTAACCCTCCTTCTAAGGCATTCTTAGCCAAATTCCTACAAAGAGAGGAAGAAGAACCATTGGATGAAGAGTTGCATTTTCAGCCATGCATGGAGGATGGCATGGCGAGGTATCATGAAGAGTACAATGCTCTAAGCCAAGCAACCTGTAATGACTTATCTTTTGTTGAATACTATGATTTGAAAACAAAGAACGAGTATAGAAGAAGGAAGAAGATATCATTATGAGCAGCCCTAGAAAGACATACAACATCGATTAAGTAAGATCACCATACTTAATATGATAGATCAAACAATTACTCGGCTAGGGCATGGTTGCAGAAGTTGGATACATACTTCTCATTGAACCCTATTTATGAAGAGGAAGCAATTAAGTTTGCTACCTTACATTTGGAGGGTGTGGCCCACGAGTAGTGATATCACGGCATGGTTACACAAGGGCATAGCTCCGTCACTACGTTAGAAGAATTCAGTCAAAGGTTGCTAGAGAGGCTTGACGGAAAGGATCCAGAGGTTCATTTCAGGGAGCTAGCATAGTTGAGGCAAGAGGGCACAATAGAGCAGTATGTGGCAAAATTTTAGAGGTTATTGTGATGGTACCGGATATGATGGAGAAGAGGCTCATTGTGTTATTTGTGGAGGGTTTAATTGAATCTCTCAAGGGTTTATTTAAGGCCTTTGATGCACCATCATTATCAGATGCAATCGGGAGAGCCCTAACTTTGGAGAGTTTGATTCCTAAGAGCAAGGCACCAACTCCAACTCCGCAAAAGAAGCCACTACAGAAGGAATTCCCTCCTCCACAAAACATGCCAAAGATTATCAACAAAGAAGAAGCTACAAAGAATGAGCTTAGGAGGAAGATATTGTGCTTTACTTGCAAGGAGCCATGGGGATCGGGTCATCAATGCCTTGGCTATTGACAAGTACATTACATAGAGGTACTCTCAGATGAAGAGACGAAAAAAGAGAAGTTAGAACCAGAGGTTGAGAGGGTGCCCTTGCTTCACTTTCAAATGAACCTAAGTATCATCCATTCAAAGTTTGTGGGGTTTTGCATAGGTAAAGGATCATAGTATTGATTGATAGTGGAGCCACCCATAACTTCATAGATGAAGACTTGGTATCCAGGAGACAATTAGACACAGAAAATTTTCAAGGATTCAATGTCATAGTTGCAAGCAGCTTCACCATTCCTTGCACTAAGAAGATACATCAGCTTGACATCACCTTGGGAGAACATAAGACGCGTGATGATTTCTTTGTTGGATTGGGAGAGACTAACATGGTTTTGGGTGTATAGTGCCTTTTCCCTTGGGGAATTCACCCTAAACTATCAAACTAAAAGCTGAAATTCAAATCGGAGGAGGAAGTAGGGCTTCGTGGCATCAAGGATGGAGCTCCAAGAGTCGTCATGGCCACAAGGATGGAACATCAATTGATGACAACCACAGCTTTATCCATAGGTGAGATACCTTTTGTGGTGATATTCAATCTATTTTGGATCAGCATAGTATGGTGTTTGATGTTTGGCCACTAAGTAGAGAATTTCATCAAGAGAGAGGAAAAGATATGTTGGAGACATCTTTCCCGCTGAGGGAGTAATTAGCACCATTAAGGGGTATTAAGAGGATGCTCATAAGCTTGGTGGAGGGGTTTCAAACTTAGATATGTTCACAAAAGAGTACAAATTGGGCATAATGGGGAAGAGGAGTGATGGCATATTGCAAATATGTTGCAAAGAAAACATGGCAAGGACCATTGTCATCATAAATTGCAGCTTGGAAGTTGCTGCCCTCATCATGTCCAGCCACTATACTCCACCATTTGCAACCATACAGGTGTTTTTAGTCTTGGAATTGAGTGACTTTCCGTTTGTTGCTGCTATTAGAGTATTTTCAGGCATTGTATGGTTGTTTCCAGCTTCTATGTTGCTAATGTTTGCAAAGGATTTTGAGTATTGCAGCTGTTGTACCATTTTTATATTGTTGATTTTCAGGGTTTCTGATTTTGCACTATTGTTATCAGTCATATTCAACTACCAGTTTGCAAAATTTTGGAAATTTTTCATGTATCATGTTGTTTGTGAAGGGTTCCATCCATTGGAGCTGCACAAAACAATTGTTCCAACTACTACACTACTGTTTTGGATGAAGTTTGGAATGAGTTTTCCCTGTTGCAACTTCATTCCAGCTTGTATGCAAGCTGATTAATCCAAACTCATGAGGGTTTTAGCTTACAGTACAGTGGTAAGATCCATTGGAATTTGAGGGAGTCATCATCATGCTCATATTGAGATCAGAGTGGTGCAGCAAAAATGTGGTGGCAAATTCATAAGGCAGCCTTTGGTCTTGTGGGAGTTTGAAGATATCCTCCAGCAAGGAGAAGAAAGCATCATCCATCATCACCTCAAAAAGGAGCATGTTGTGGGTTGGTTGCTAGCATTGCTTGATCCAAGTCAAAGGTGAGGAAATATAATCCCAAAGGTTTGCATTTATGTTGTTGGGAGTCATGCACATCTCTTTGAGGTCAAATTGTTTGAGGTGATCAAAGTTCATGAATTGCATAACATGATTCATAGTGTTGGCACAATGGTATTTGAGCATCCGAGTATGCTTGGCGCTTTTTGGCAGAAGTTGTTTCATTTGACAAGTACGTGATCTACATTCTATGGACATTACAACATGATTAATCATCTAGATTTGCAATTGCTTGTGGGCAAGAAATTCTAGGAAGGGTGGACTGTCATGTCTCCTTGTTTGGATTAAGACAATTAATAATATTATTTAAGTTGAGCCCAATAATTTTTAATTTTAAGGGCAACTTAATAATATTATTATAATTAAAATTAAAAGTGTTTTTAAACACTAGTGCTAAAATAGAAGTATTTTTAAATACTTAAAACAAAAATCAAATCAAATCAAATTTAAAAAAGTATTTTTAAATACTTGGAGGGAAATTTAGGACCCAAGGGCCCATTTCAAAAAAGGTATATCAAGGAGGCACCTATCTTCATTTGATCATACAATTTCATGTTTTAGTATTCTTCATTTTGAGTTCGAATTTGAAGCTTGCATTCAAAGACAAAACCCTTTGGCTGCAATTTTGTGAACTGAGAGGACACAAACCCTCTTGGCTCGCCACAATTGAGAGGTTAGGACGGAAACCCTTACCTCTCACTGGGCAGTTTCACTCAAGGATTGCAAGTTGTTCTAAATTGACAAATCTATGTGTTTTCAGGTTGGTGAAATCGACTGCAAGCTATTTGGGAAAATCCATACCAGTCGTTGTTCATCACCATCATTATTGATTTATCCAAATTCATTTGCACAACAAATCTAAATCGCCTAATTATCGTTGGACTGAGAATTGGGAGGGTTGACCACCTGAGTTGATTCATAGCACTAATTTATCTAGTCAGAACCCTTATTTGGGCACTGGAGCATCACAAGGGCTCACAAGATTTCAACGAATACATATCTGTGCAGTCCAATTCACATCGCCATCAAGGAGGGAGTGCGTAGAAGAGGGAGGAGGCCATGATTTGGTTTGGTATTTAAAACACATTTCACTCCACATATATTGCAAATTACTGACTGTGTGAGTGGAAAAACTGCAATTTGCATCACCAAGTCGCATTCATAACACATCCTAGAGTGTTGAGGTGGGGAGTTAGGTTGTGGCTGCACCTGCAAGCAGAGATCATTCATACCATTGTGGTTGCATTTGCATATAGAGGTCGTTCATACCAGTCCTAACTACCAATAACGCCCACTGCCAGTAACAACCACTTCAGAATTGAAGGAGCAGTGTCAACACACAGAGATATATGCACTGACATAAGCGACTGGTCCAGTCCGTCGCCTTGGGAAGGAAGGTGATCTACTTGTAGGGCAATAGGGAAATTTAGATTGACTACAAGCATTCTGCAGTCCGAACTCTATTTAGTACAGTCACACAGTGAGTTATTGATAAATATATTCTGAGTTTACAATTTAAATCTGAACTTGTATGCATTATGTTCGATTGGTAGCTGTGAGTCATAATATATATCGATTAGATTACTTCAATATTGTTGTAGTTGTGATTGATTAGAATTGTAAACAAAGGGGAAATTCAAACTTGGAATACCATATATCCTACCAAGGGCATTACATAGGAGAAAGTTCTCCAATTTGTAATCATCACTCCTTATTTGTATTGACACAAATCCCCTGCTTTCATATTAGCAACAGAGATGACTTCTTCCATTTCAAGCTAAGCTACTAAATTCTGTAATATTGCCCCCCATACCCGTATGGGTCCGGTTCGGGGCCAGGTTCTGAGCTGGGACAGCCTGGGGTTCGCCCAAGGTCTGCCCCAGGCACCCCGAGTTCGACAATGAACCCGTGGTGCCCAAGGTGGACCCTGGACGAACCCAGGCAAGCCTTAAGAGGACCCGAGCATATCTAAGTGAAAGTCAATGAAAAAAACATCAAAGGGGTGCTATTATGCAAGTGTTGAAAGCTCATTTTGCCATCAGTCATCACTCTTTCTGCGTCAAAATTATTATTGCAGTTGAAGGTTGACATATAATAAAACCTTATTCTGCCCAAGTTGAGGGGGGGGATACACCATGTTCGTTTCAAATGGCAGTTTCCATTTTGTGTGTTTTTTTTAATACACGTGTCACCCCGTGGATTTCTTGCAATCTATTTCTGATTAAAAAACTCAGAAGCTTTCGTTGTTAGAATCTGAACCAGAGAGATTGAGCTAATGAATTGTTTAGAACAAGGGTGAGGGGAATGGGTGGCTACTAAGCTAGTGGATTGTGGGTAGACCACAAGAATATGGCTCCATGATTACAGAATAAGCAGTCCTTTTCCTTTCACCAAATATTTTGCTCCCTCACAAGTAAACTATGTTTTGCTCCATCGTCAATCTATTTATGAGTTTGGACAAAGTTGCATCTCATTGTTTAAGTATTCGTTTGGCTATGTTCGTTTAATGTTTTAATCCATTTTTTAAAATTGTGAGAATGGCATGGGCCATGAAGGTTTGTGTGGTTTCAAAGGCCTTAATTTGGGCTTGGTGGCAGGGGCTCCACCCCTTGACCCTGCCCTATACCGCAACAAGGAACGCGCCAGGGGTGCTGCCCCTCAACCCCACTGGGGGCTCCACCCCCAAACCCCGCTAGTCACCATCCTCAAATCTAGGCCTTTGGTCCCCTCATCCTTGCATCCCCCCATCCAAAGACTATGGAACATAGCTTATTTTGCTTAAAGTTATACATTTCGATAGGATGTGAATTGTTTAATTGATTGTAATTTTCATTTTGTATTGACATTTGACAAATCACTAAATTATGAATATTTAAAACAACAATCAGACATAGAATGATTACCAAGATATTCAATACTAACAAAGGAGCAAAAGCATCCTTAAATAAGAATTACAAACAACTTATCCACTAAGGATAAGAACAACAGCTAATAAAACAAAAGGATAAGAACGATAACAAAAAAATAAAGAATATTCCTAAAGTCTATCCTAAAGACTAATTGACCATTATAAACTAGAAATTACTTTAATACCCTCCCTTAATGGTCAATTTACTAACTACGCCAAGCTTATCCCGAAATTTTACAAATTTGTCAGGACTCAAAGACTTGGTAAGTATGTTTGCAGTTTGATCCTTAGAAGGACAATATTGCAACATAACTGATCCGTCTTCTACAAGTTGTCTAATGAAATGACAATGTAGCTCCACATGTTTGTTACGCTCGTGGAAGACTAGATTTATGGCAAGTTTTTACACCCCTTGATTGTCACAAAACAAGGGTGAAGGCTTTGCTTGAGACATCTGCATGTTTGAAAGCATCCTTCGAAGCCATACTGCCTCACATGTTGCTTTTACAATTCCTCAATATTTTGCTTCTATCAAGGAAAGAGCTACTTCCTGTTGCTTCTTATTGGTCCATGTGACTGCACCCATGCCAAGGTTGAAAACATATCCAAAAGTGGATTTTATGTCATCAATAGAACCTGCCCAATATGAATCTGTGAACCCAACTAGCCTAGGATCTTTGCTTCTGTTGTATAGAATGTCAAAGTCAAGTGTCCCTTTCACACATCTCAACACTCTCTTTGCTGCAACCCAATGTTCCGCCTTTGATGCTGTCATGAATCTAGAAATGAGATTCACAGCATAGCTCAAATCAGGTCTAGTGGTTGTGCCTATATTGACTCATTTACTACCTTTGAGTTTGTTTTGATTGAAAGCTTCAGCCCTTTCTCCATAGGTGTGGATGAGATTTTGCAATCTGTCATTCGGAACTTGTCGAGCAAACTCCTAGCATATTTAGATTAAGAAATAAAAATACCACCACCTATTTGCCAAACTTCTACACCTAGGCAGTAATGTAGGAGGCCTATATCAGTCATGTCAAAAGCTTTACTTAAATTACGTTTGATTTGTTCAATCAAATGTGCCTCACTACCTGTAATAATGATATCTACATAAATGACCAATAGAATGACCTCATTGCCTACGTTTTTGCTGTACAAATTTGGATCCGAAGGACTCCGTTGGAATCCCTATTCAACCAAATACTTGTCAATTTTGATGTACCATGCCCTAGGTGCCTGCTTCAGGCCATATAGAGCTTTCTTCAATCTGCATACAAGATGCTCCTTTCCTACAACCTGAAAACCCTGAGGCTGAGACATGTACACTTCTTCCTCCAAGTCGCCATTGAGGAAGGCACTCTTTACATCCATTTGATGGACTTTCCAGCCAAACTGAGCTACCATGGCTAGAACTAAATGGATGGTGCTCATCTTTGCTATAGGAGCAAAGATCTCCTCATAGTCAATGCCTTCTCTTTGTGAGAACCCTTTTGCGACCAACCGAGCTTCGTACTTGTCAAAAGTACCATCTACTTTGTACTTGACTTTGTACACCGATTTGCAGCGAATGGGTTTCTTCCCTGGTGGAAGATCTGAGAGATCCCAAGCCTTATTTTTCATAAAACTTTCATGTTCGGTGACCATGACCTTTTCCCATTCAAGTTTTCCTTTTGCCTCCTTAAACACATGCTCATAAACTCCCTGAATATTAGCTATTAGAGCAAAGTTAATTGTGTTCTACTTGCTCTTACCTCTTGATGATCTTCCCTCTCTCATTCACTTACCCAAACATCACCAATGGTGCTTTTCCACCACTTTGGTCTCTTCTTAGGAACCTCTCCATCCAAATCACTATTGTCACCATGACTTAGGCTACCTATTTCTATGTCATCTGGATGCTTATCCAAGTTATCATCAATAAGTTGAGGTACAATTACCTACCTGGGAGACTCCACGTGCTCAGAATGCTCATAATACTCCCCCTTCAGGTGGAGCTAAGTGAAGCTAGACACCTGAATCCTTAGCCTTAACAGGCTGATCTGCAGTAATCTTGATCTCTGAAGAGAGCTGAAAGGGCCCAACTTCTTCATCAATCACAACATCTCTGTTGAAAGTCAAGCAGTCAGTGTCAACATCAATCAGCCTATAGGCTTTATGATTGTCACTGTACCCTGTAAGCATTAACTTCTTACTCTTAGGATCTAACTTGGTTCTCTTTGCATCTAGAATCCAGACACATGCAGTAGAACCAAAGACCTTAAGATGACTAACTTTTGGTTTCCTCCCAGACCAAGCTTCCTTTGGGGTCTTCTCCCTCACTGTCTATGTTGGGAACTTGTTGAGTAAGTAAACTGTGGTGTATATTGCTTCTGCCCAAAACTTCTTAGGAACACTCTTGTTCTCCAACATACATCGGCCATCTCTGTAATAGTACGGTTTCTCCGCTCAACTACTCCATTCTGTTGTGGAGTATAGGGTGTTGTTTATTGTTGTTTTATATCGTGTTTAGTATAAAAGTCATTGAGTTTGTTTGAACAGAATTCACCTCCATTATCAGATCTAAGAGTGATTAATGCATAACCAGAGTCTTTCTCTACTAATGCTTTGAACTTTTGAAATTCTTTAAACACATTTGATTTATAACTTCAAAAAATTCCTGGTACCAGCGACCGATGCCATGTTCATTGGTCCACAAATGTCTGCATGAACCAACTATAGGACTCTCTTGGCTCTCCAAGTCTATCCGTCTGCAAATGGAGTTTTGTGTCACTTCCCTGCTTGGCAAGCTCCACAAACACCCTATATCTGCTGCTGCATGTCAGGTAATCCCTCTAACAAATTCTCTCGAGCCAACTAAGAGAGATAAGTATAGATGCCCATACCATTGATGCCAAAGTGTATTGATATCAAATGCACTCTGGGATGCCAATGCACGCTCCTGAACCTGTCCAGTATCAACTAGCCGATACAAACCATGATCTTCGATAGCAACTGCAGTGGTTTTCTTGGACTCCTTGTCAACTATGTAGCATTTGTGTTTGCTAAAGATGACATTCAAATTGGAACAATGTCGCATAATTTGACTCACTGAGAGTAAATTAAGCTCCATTCTTGGCACATAGTACACAATGAGAAAAATTAAATTTTTCCCTCCATAGGTTATTTGCACATTGCCCTTGTCTTTGGCTACAAATACCTGTTCCACACTCTATGTATCACTATTGCCCCCAAACTGTTTCTTCCATATGTCCTGTTGCAAGAGCTTATTGCACAACTATTTGAACTTCAGGTCAACACTAGTAGATGTGATATTGAGTGTCTCAATAAAATGTTCATAGGCCCATGGTAAGCTTTTCAGCATGATTACCACCGTGTCTTCTTCTTCCATCTTCCGACCTATGTCTGACAACTCATCATGAATGTCTTTGGTCTTGAGTAAATGCTTCTACAAAGACATCTTCTCATCCATCATGATAGAAAAAAGCATATTCTTTAGGAAGAAGGCCCTACATTTATCTAAAGTCTCGTGCAGATCTCGCAGGTGCTTCCAAATTTCTACAGAGGTTGTATCTGTCTGAACCTTCGAAAGCATTTCATCAGTTACGGATAATTTTATCAATATGACAACTTCTCTATCATGCTCATCAAATTTGTCCTAGTCTTTACCCGCAATCGCTGGTCGAGTATCAGTACCAAGGACGATCTTTTCGAGGCATCTGTACTCGAAGATCGTGAGCATGCGTTGCTTGTAACTTTTGCCAGTGAAATGTTGGTTGCCTTCCAACATGATGTTGGGTAAAGAGGCCATCTTCCCTCACATAAGGTACAATTACAAAGTAAGAAAAATAAAGGCCTTCTACAATAGAACCCGCACTGATTTGAAAACCTGCAAATCCTTCAAAAAGAATAAAAGTTCTGCCCTAGTTGTTTGAAAAGCCTAAAATTTTCCAAACCCTAGCAGAATCCACGATTTTGTAAAAAAATCGTCAAAAAATGTGAACAAAATGTGGGCATTAGGGTCTGAAAACCCTAGTCGCTCAAAAAAGACCACGATTTTATAAAAAACCTGCCAAAAACAAGTTTGAAATTTGCCAAAAACCCTAGGTGCCACAAAAAAATTTATGAACCCATGATTTTACTAAAAATCGTCAAAAAATTGAAAGTAATCTTCTATGGCCGCGAATTAGAAAAGAAACGCAACCCTGGACGCAGGAGGATTTTAGAGGCACGATTTAGTAAAAAATCCACCTAAAATAACCCACAATTTTATAAAAAATCGTCAAAACTTGATGAAGAACACAATTTTAAAACAAAATCGTCCAAAAATGTCTTTTCTAGCCACAACTTTTATCAGAACCACAAATTTTGAGTGTGATTTCCACATAAAAAAGACACAATTTGAAGGATTCCGCCCATAAAATAAACACCATGATTTCTAGGCATGATTTCACATAGGATTCTGCCTAATGAAACAAAACGCGACCTCTTTCAGCAGAAAACCCTCGACCTCTCCTTTACAAATTCCACAATTTTTAAAAGAAGAAAATCCGCCAAAACTGAAGTCACGATTTGTACACAAAAAATCCGCCAAAATGACTGAGATTTTTAAATCCCACAATTCTGTACGATTCCATACGAATCCTTTTAGTAATTTATGTGTGTCGAATCGTTCCTCGAACCGTCACTACCAACAACAATCCCTAGGCCTTCACACGTTCACCGATCCCAAAACCTTGACTTGGGCTCTAATACTATAAAACAATAATGAGACACAGATGAATTACCAAGATATTCGATATTAACAAAGGAGCGAAAGCATCCATAAATAAGAATTACAAACAACTTATCTGCTAAGGATAAGGCTAATAAAAGCAAAAGAATAAGAACGATAACTAAAAGAATAAAGAATATTCCCAAAGTCTAACCTAAAGACTAATTAACCATTATAAACTAAAAATTACTTTAATAATATTTTATTTTTATTTTTTACAAATTATGAGGTATTTAAATGTTTTGTTTATTGACAATTATGAGTATTACTGTTTTTATAATTTTTAATATATATAAAATTATAAATTATAGTTATATTGAGTATTACTGTATTTACTATTGTGTATATATATCTATATATATACATACAATAGTACTCAATATACCTATAATTTGTAATTTATATACACAATATAGTAACTCTCTCTCTCTCTCTCTCTCTCTCTCTCTCTCTCTCTCTCTCTCTCTCTCTCTCTCTCTCTCTCTCCACACGCACACATGAACCCATACCCATACCGGGAGAATAAAAAATTGCCGTACCGGCATACCTGAACCCGTACCCGTCCCCATACCAAGACCAGCAACTAGATTTCAAACATGCAAATGCCATCCAACCCTAAGGCAAGCAACTACTAACCACCATAAGTCTTTTCTTTTAATTGATGTCATTCTTGGTTTTATTATTCTTAGTTTCAGCAAGAATTTTAATCTCTAGAGTTACAACATTCATCCTTTTTTTGAGTGATTTTTTCCTCCTGCAGTACAGATAAAGTTATATAAATATAGACTAGTCTAGTCATCAACAAAAACCATGTGATGTACATTGGTCCTGGGAAGATGTTTGAAGTCTAAGTAGTGATTGCCTCTAGGCTCTTACTGTTATTTGATAAAGTTCCTTCCACTGATCTAGTGGTTGGTTTAAGACTGCAATTTTGCCTCCAAACTTGCAATCTCTTCAAATTCACATGGATCAGTGGTCAGTCTATGAGGGTTTGCTCAGAATTTATGTCTAGTCTAACAGTCTCTTGAAGATTGTGGAGATGGTCAAACTAAAAAGGCCCACATAAGACCCCCTGATCAAAGTTGTTTTATTGGGCCTTCTTATTCTAATTGGATTAAATGAAGATGGCAAGTTGGTTAAAACCATGAATTAGTGAACCCAAATCCCTATAAAATGCCAGCATTAAACGCCTGGCACTTATCTATAATAGGTTTGGCAGTTTTACAATCAAATCACTAGGCTATCCATGTCATGAAAGTGAAATAATAAAATTCAAAGCAGAAAATGAAAATAAAAATAACCATTTGTAATGCAACTTAGCTGTGAAGCAGATAAAACTAAAAATTTCAATTTTGAGTCAACGAGTCTTTAGAAGTAGAACCCAGAATTAGCAGTGTTTAAATGAAATTGAACTGGGGCTATTAAAACTACTGTAACAGAAAACCTGGAAAGTCAACTGGTGCTTCTATAATAGTAATCAAAAGCTATAACAAAAGTGTGTGTAGGAACTCACCATACCCTGTGATGCATGGAAGATTGAGCAGAAGAGAGGATAGACTTTCACTTGGTAAACAATTTTCCTTCACTTCATTGGGATTTCCACAATCAGTCCTTCGACATATTCTCACATATGCCATCAAGTGAAAAGGTTCTACTAATGGAAGAACCAGAATACGATATTGCCCCTTGATGTGCAAAACTAGAGGCCACAACAGAAATTGATGAGCATCTTCTACATTTCTGTCAATTTGAAGGCTAATAATGTGGCGAGTGATGGGATCATCCACCCATGAATCTGAACCTTTACTTGATGAAGCAATACGTATGCCATATCCACATACAGAACCATCTCTGCTAGAGAAAACAATCATCCAAATCAAATTATTTCTTTGGGAATAAATAATTACAAGAACAAATTTGGCTCAGTCTTATGTGTGAAGATTTTGAATCTAAATGCCAAAACAAAGGCAATTTGGCATATGCAAAAGAACTGATCACATATGCATAAAAAGCAATGCTAACGTGATGATAAAGGAACAACAGAGGTTGCTTGAAGAACATTGTCAGTGCCTACGACTAGAGCAACTTTAAAAATCTATCACTCTGGCCAAATATAAGCTGCCTACAAAAATCTAGATACACAGGTAAAATAATCCCCCAATTATTTAATACTAACTAGTTACTAAGACTCAAGAGCACATGTATAGCAGTTACCAAAAATTGCCATGCACTGGGAAAAAAATTGTACCCTGGAAAAAAGGAAATAAAAAACAGTTTTTTAAACATAGCATTCTAGCTAGCTCAACAGAATGGTTAACACTTGCTAGTTACAAATTTACAATCCATGAAACAGGGAAAAAGCATTACACCTCAAGTGCCGAAACATTAAAACAATTAATTTTACCATAGTACCAAAGAAAGAAAATTTCTAATTTTAGTACCGAAGAAAGAAAATTTCTAATAGTTTTCTACCAACATTTCTATAAAAATAAAATTAACAGAAGTGGAGTTCCATTATTGTAATCTTTCGGTGTCTATCCATTCTCAAGGTTAGCAAAGATATTGGATAATGACTTCAATCTGAGCTTCAGCTTTGAGGAAATAAAATCAATTTATTAGCAACAAGCACAAGGTATAGTTGTAAAATACATGACTAAACTTATGGACTACTTGCAAAATTTTATTTCCTTTCTCTTCTCCTTTGGTTTAAAAGAGAAGCCCACAGCTTATGACAACGGACATTGTATTACTGCAATCATTATGATAAAATGTCAAATTCAAGATTCAGGTTAAAAATTAGGCAGATGCAGATTTGGGTCTATTTCAACTTCAAACACATTTCATCTTATTTTTTCATTTGTAAGGGCATCCATTTTGTGAAATAAGTTACCCATATTACCGCAGATATGAGAAACTTTGCACCATTCTGATTGACAAGAAGAATGTAAATATTTGTAATGTCCCCTTTTTGAGCTAAAGTGACTTCAACCTTGGAGAATGGAAAGTTGGCAAATAACTTGAAGTTTGGAGAATGGAAAGTCACTTTTTATGTAGCTCAACTATTTTTCCTTGGCAAAACGAAGTTGGGAGATGACTCTGTATATTTTTATAATATTTTTGGAAAAATCAAAATTAATTAAATGATTTGCCAAAGGGAAAAACGTCCCACTTGGAGAAGTGGAAAAAAGGGAAAAAAGGAGAAAATGAGGAAAATAAAACAAATGACAATAAATAATATTTTATTTATTAAAATATTATATTTTAAGCCAAAAAGTGGCCGCTCAAGGGTGAAAAGGAAAAATAATAAAATATTATTATTTTATTATCTCTATGTTGACCGCCCAACTTGAGAAAAATAAAAGGAAAATTAAAATAAAATATATTTCTTTGGAGGTGGACTTGAAATTGCATTAAAATGAATTGGAATTGGGCGCCCAAATGAGGGATTATAAAAGATGGAGTTTGGAGGTCATTTTCATCATTCTATATTATTGTCATTTGTTATTTGGAGAGTTTCTCTTGGCTGCAACTTCGTTTCAGCAAGCTTTTAAGGAGGAAAACCCTTAGAATTCGAGGTTTGGACGAAAACCCATCCCACATTGAGAGATGGATCCATTCGGGATTCATTATTGAGCATATTTGCAGGTTTTCTACATATTGGAGCTTCATATCAGCTAGGGTTTGGAAAGGAATTCATCATTTCAACTAGGGTTTGACTTTGAAGTTCTATTGCAGGTTTTGGACAAATTATTGCAGATATGAAGTTTTCTATAGCATATTTTCATCTTTTCATCCACGGCTAGGGTTTGGAGTTGAATCGCCACATTTTGGAGGGCTTGTTGGTGGAAGATTTCGTGCTTTTATATTCAGATTTTTGAATCAGACATCAGCAAATTTACATCAGTCTGCAGATCGGAGGGTTTGAAGGCAAGTTTTGTTGTTTGACATATTTGGCATCTAGGGCTTCATTGCCCTCATCCTAGGGTTGATCACCATCCTTTGGAGGAACCATCGCCAAGAACTAGGTTTTATTTGGCGAGTTTTTAGTGGTCAGTATTCATATCAGCACCTACAGATCAGAAAATCAGGGTTTGACAGCAGGAAATCAGTCTTAATTGTCATTGGTCATCCAACAACATTGGCAGCTACACTTGGAGAACATCATTATATCTTTGTGAAGGGTTCGTGGTCATCAAAGACATCATTGCATAGTAGAAAAACTCGCTCAAAACTCGCCTGACTTGCGAGTACTCACGAGGCAAAACCTAGGGCGAGTTTTTCTCTGCAAAACTCGGCCCGAGTTTTTGGGAAAAATCGCGGCGAGTTTTTCAGTGAAAAATCGCAAGTCACTCTTCAAAAAATCGACTCATAAAAAAATATTAAATGAAACACTTAAAAACATAAAATGAAAACCCTAAAGCGTTTTGCTTTCATTTCGTGAACTTGGCGAAACCCTCCTGGTGGCACAAAGCGTTTTCTCCCTCCCGGCAGCACGAAATCTTGAGGTGAAATCTTGATTCTTCTCATTCAGGCACGATTCAGAGGGCAAAGGTAAGATTTAGGACGAACTGTTAAAAAAACGAAATTTTAAACGAACTGTATCATATGAAAGGATAGATTTTGGACGAACTATCCAAATTTTGGAGAGAATGTGGACGAACTGTATTTTATTGGAAATTTCAATTGATTATAAATTTAAAGATTTAAAAATGACTGTATCATATGAAAGGAGAGATTTTGGACGAACTGTCAAAATTTGTATGTTTGGAAATTTGGATCGAATCATTGATTATAAATTTTAAAATATTAAAATGACTATATCATATGAAAGGAGAGCTTTTGGACGAACTATCAAAATTTATATAAATTTTGACAGTTCGTCCAAAATCTCTCCTTTCATATGATACAATCTTTTTAAAATTTCGATTTTTTTAATAGTCATTGACTAAAAAAATCGAAAATTAAAATCATCATAATCCTATATAAATTTTAACAGTTCGTAATTTCGTCCAAAAACTCTTCTTTCATATGATACAGTCATTTTTTAATTTTTATTTTTTATAATACAGTGACCAGTCATTTAATAATAAATAGAAAATTACTGTCAAAATTTTATAAATAATGCACATATTTTATAAATAAATTATAATGCAGTCCAAAATCTCTCCTTTCATATGACTTTTTATAATTTCAAATCTCGTTTGTTTTTTATAGCAAAAATGTCAAAATACAACTGTGTTATTGTCAAATTTAATTTTTTTAACTGAACCTTTTTTGTTGTCTCTTTTTTGATAGGTAACAGGTTATAACTTATGGCTTCTACAAGTGGAACTGGAGGTAGAAGAACCGGTGGCAAACCTAAGGACCCTTGCTGGAAACATGGGACACCAGGTCCAAAGCGAGGAAATGTCATTTATAACCATTGCACTAAACATATGTCCGAAGGCATTAATTGACTTAAATACCACCTTGCACAGGTCCCTTGCAATGATGTTGAGAGATGTGACAAAGCTCCTGTGGAGGTTCAGAGGGAGGCACACGTCCTCCTTATGGATTATGAACGAAAGAAAAAAGTTAAAAAGAGAGTAGCAGAGGCAATGGCAGCCCCGAACCGAGATTTGAGTTCTACAGGGTCAGATTATAGAAATGTAACTGTAGAGGCCTCTTCTACACCTTCCATTGGGCCACGGATACGACGATCAGGCAAAGGGCTCGATAGCTTTTTTGTTCCTCGGAACACTCCTGGTGCACAACCTTCATTAGACAGTCTTGCAAATACATGGAATAGAGAGGTGCATCGTGAGGCGAAGTTGGCATGTGCACGATTTTGGTACTACAACAATATTCCCTTCAATGTCGCTTCGAGTCCTTATTGGGAGCACTTGGTCACTGCATTGACTGTGGCAGGTAAGGGGTTCAAGGCCCCAAGTCGTCGTGAGTTAAGTGGCCCATTGTTGCAGGAGGAGGTCGAACACACACATCTACTAGTACAGGATCAGAGGAAAGTTTGGGAAAGAAAAGGCTGCACTATTTTATCTAACGGATGGACAGATGCCAGGAACAAGACTCTCATCAATTTTTTAGTGGCTTCAGCGGGGCAGCTAGTCTTTTTAAAGTCAGTTGATGCCTCCAATCAAATAAAAAATGCAGAAACCTTGTGCAACATGTTGGATGAGGTGGTGATGGAGGTGGGAGTGGAACATGTCGTCCAAATAGTGACTGACAATGCAGCTGCATATGTGGCAACCGGTAGACTTCTAGAGGCGAGGCATCCAACCATTTTATGGAGCCCTTGTGCTGCCCACTGTATTGACCTTCTTCTTAAGGAAATTGGAAAAATAAGCTGGGTGAAGAATGTGGTTGAAGAGGCAAGAAATATCACAAAATACATCTATAACCACACATGGGTCCTAAATCTTATGAGAGAGTACACTGGTGGCAAGGAGCTCACACGATCAGGAGTCACACGCTTTGCCACTAATTTCCTTACCTTGCAAAGTATAGCAGCATTATTGCCCCGCCTTAGGTGCATGTTTGTGGCCGAAAGGTGGTTGGAGAGTCCTTATCATAGGAAGCCAGAAGCAGAGAGGGTCGTGAAGGCAGTTTATGATGCTGTAATGGAAAAATCCATGGAGGAGATCATCAAGGTAAGTTTTCAAACACTAATTTTTATTTTTATTTTTATTTGCTAATATTAAAATTTGTTGATTTTGTAAAAAACTTATATTTATATTTGTTGAATTTCAATTACTATAATTCTCTAATTTTATTTTCATCCACTATTGATTTAGGTGTCAGAACCATTGGTTAGGGTTCTACGATTGGTGGATGGGGATCAAAAGCCCATGGGGTATCTATATGAAGCCATGGATAAGGCCAAAGCGGCCATTCAACATTTGTATGGGTCGAATAAAACAAAATATGAACCCATATGGCGCATTATTGATCGCAGGTGGAATCGACAACTCCACCAACATACTCATGCTGCTGGTTACTATTTGAACCCTGCATTTTTCTTCTCTTCATTCAAAGCAAATGCAGAGGTTAAGCTTGGCCTGAACACATGCATGGAGAGGTTGGTCTTTGATGATAACCTTCGAGACATCATACTCGATGAGTTACAGGCCTATAAGAATGCGGATGGGCCTTTTTTTTCTTCAAGAGATGCCATTTGTAGGAGATCCACTCTGCAACCAGGTAAAATACATATGTTTATTTTTCATTTACTATTTATTTTAATTTTTCAGTTTACTAAAATCCTTACAAAGTTATAAATGTTATCCTTGCAAATTTATGGTGGGATGATTATGGTTCCTCAACGCCTAATCTTCAAAAGATAGCCATCCGAATTTTATCACAGCCTTGTAGTGCATCTGGTTGTGAGCACAACTGGAGTGTTTTTGAGGCCATTCACACAAAGAAGCGCAACAGGTTGACTCAAAAGCGCTTGAATGACCTTGTATATGTGCGGTACAACCTTCGGTTGCATGAGAAGAAGGTAGAAGGCCAAGAATCATATCAGGCATTGGACCTTGACGCCATTGATCCATATTCAGATTGGATTGCTGAGGATGTTGATGTTGATCCATCACTTGATGATGATATAGCTGCTATGGAGAGGGATACAGCTAAATGGCAAGCAAATGTCGCAGCATATGAGGATTCAGAGACAAAGTCAGATGATATTGATGTGCCATCAGGGGCGGGTTCCTCACATGTACAGTTTGATCCTATAGATGAGGATCCTGTTGAGCATACCCTGGCTATACCAGCCACTTCCGCACCACCCAAACAAAGAAACAAAACTCTTTTGGGCTTTAGTCGTAGAAGAAATTTATGATTTAGATTTTCTAGTGATGATGGAACTCTTTTTTTGGTCTATGATATGTATTATCAAACTAGAATTTCATATGTATTCGAAGGTTGAACTCTTTTTTTTGTCTATGATATGTATTAAACTCTTAATTTTGATTTATATATAAAGGAAATCAGCAATGCATTCTACAATTTCAGAAATGTGTGTTTTTTAAGAATATTTTTTTAAAAATTATGTTTGCCGAGTTATTGCCAAGTTTTTCCCCGAGTTTTTGGCGAGTCCCGAGTTTTTAAAAAATTTGGGTCTGCCGAGTTTTTGCCGAGTCCGAGTTTTTCAACTATGCATCATTGTACTATCATAATCTGCTCTGATTGTAATCAGTCATAACAGTGGCATATCATCCCTCATACATTGTATGATTGCCTTCATATCTTCATCTATTCATCCAGGTATGTTGGTAATAAAGGACATTTCAAATCTTTAATTTGAAATTGACTATCTTGCTGTTCCTATCATTTTCTGATGTCTGATATAAATTTTCAGTCATCTATATTATTGCATTTCATGTTTCAAATGGTTCATTATTGATGTGACAACATTGCAAAAACACTTTAATATTGAAAACACTTGACAACCCTTGAAACCATCAAGAAAACTAAGTCAGAAATTTCAGAACAGCAATCAGAAATCTAGGGCAGAATTGGTAAGGGTTCTGACAATATTGGGAACACAATGGAATAAATGAAGTGTTATGCCCCATGTTTAGCTACACTAAGTTTTAATTACAGTTAACAAGAATCATGTGGTCTCTGGAATATAGATTGATAAGCAGAATATGGAATGACAATTATATAGATTTTGATTTTAATGGTGATGTATATGTTAGCTTATTAAGTTACAGTTTTACTGATGATGCACGTTTATTTGCAATCCTTAATTTACTATGAAGCCAGGTTCGGCAGAAATGGCCTGCAAATTGACTGGCTTTGGTTAGGGTCAGAGTATGGGGCTAGAACAGTCCTGGGTTCGCCCAGGGTCCGGCCCAGTCACTCCAGTTTCCCTATGGGTTTGTGGTATGGTGAAGGGTCCAGGTACAATGATTTTTGGACACATAGTTCGCATACTCCGACTTGGCAGACCAAAAATTTTTGACTCAACAACTTAAAAAATACTTAAATTTCAGAACTCCACAAATTTGTGTGTTTTTTCCACATTACAATCATCCTGTGTCGAGTTACAGTCATCCCACATTCACTGGTCAATTTACTCAGTAAAAGAACACAAAAACAAAAAAACATGATTTACACTCATCCATGCCAAGTCATGAGTTTCTATTCGAGTTGCTTGTTTCGGGAAAAAAAAAAATCACAAGTATGTGAACTATGATTGGACGTTTGTATTCAGATTGATGGAAAACCACAAAATATTGGCAATTCTGTTATGTTTGATCAAAGCAAGTAGAGGAGCAAGGACACTGCAAGAAAATACCCTGCAATATCATCCATAAGGCTGATAGCTACTACAAGGGCCCTCTAGATTTGACAGACGAGAAACATGCATCAAAATGCACTTCTTCATTCTCTCTTGTTGACATGACGGCTGCAGATCAGGTGTTGAATGGTCTCCCACACTCATTAACACCAATTTAGAAGTGATGGAGGTTTCAACGATAGTTGACAGAGAAATGACGGATGCGGAGTGGTTCCATCTATTGTCTATGCTGCAGTCATTTGTTAACAAATGCGGCATGCCTCAACATGCGATTTTATAACACAATATACCCAGGAGACTGCAAGCTTATAATTCTGACATGGCCCACCAACAATTGGGGATTCAAACAATGGCAGTTTATTATAATTTATTAATTTATATTTAAATATTTATTATATATTATAATATAATATATACACATTGTATATTATAATATAATATATTCACTAATCAAAATAATATCAATATAATATATAATAATATATTTATATACATTCCCTACTCATGGGGTAAGAGATAATAACCCTGGAAGTAATCAAAGATGCAAAAGAGAATCAAATGCTCCTTGGGCTTAGGGGGTTCCCCCTCCTAAGGATTCTATGAAATTAAATATTGATTAGAAATCCTTAGCAAAAAGGCACAATATCTGATAGACATCTCGATGCCATCTTTTCTTGCTCTAACCAGGCAGTGTGAGGGTTTGTAAAAGCCATCCTAGGAGTAGAAGGTTTGGATCTCGGTGTCGTGTCAAGTTCAAGAGCTATGATTTGCCATACTGACGAACCCAAAGTAGCAACTTAGTTACTTTATTATGGAAATGATTAGTTCAATTCAGGAAGATTTCTCAATCGCAGTTGGGTATTTTCCTTTGCCATGTTTGATGGCACAAATGTAATACTGAGTCAGATGAATGTGACAGCATTCTGAAAATATTGCAAGCTTTGTAATAATCTTTCTCATGTTATATATGGGTATATGCAGTTATGTTTTGGATAACTAAGTATGTTTTGTTTCAAGATCTCATATTCTGTGGTGTATGCAAATACACAACTCGTCCTTTTGGTTTCAGTTTGTTGCTTTCTTGATGAACTATGACTCTGTTGCCCATAGAGTAGGCACCTGTCTAAAACCATTCCTGTCAGCCTCACATCATTTTAAACAAACACAAACATTTACCAGTGGTTTAGGGGAAAAACCATCTTTTCTGTGCATGTACATTCGCACAGTTGAATCAACTATATAGGGGTTTTCTGACAGCCAGTCGTTCTTGATTCAGTGACAGCCTTTAGAATCAAGATGACGAGTTGGGTTTGGTTGTCCATTTGTTTTTAGTTGTTCATCTGGTTTGAACTCAATACTTGTTAAGGTATACCCCTTGGAATATCCCTCCAGAGCCTAGCTGAGCTCGAAATGCAGGGGATGAAACCCACTCTTGTAGAGTTGACCTTCAACCCTCAACGTTTTGTTGATGGACCAATTATGCTTGCATGACGACAGCCCTAGCCTTGTGAGTGTGATTCCGTCCTAGGAAGTTGAGCAGTGGTTTTGGGACCCAACATGTCATTTTGCTAACATTTTTGGCATGTACAACCCTTAGGGTTAGGGCAGAACATTGCTGGGCCTAATTGTCATGTTTGCCCTATTTTGTTGATATGTTTGAAGACTTGTAAAACTCAGATTTTGTAGCAGCAGACTTCTGATTTCATTTTCAGTCAATTGTGTTGGATAAGTGAAGTGGATTTGTTGTTCATTTGATAGTGAAATGCAAGTATATTATGGTTGATCATGTTTATGGTGAGATTATGATGTTTTAAGATGTTTTATGGGCTTCCCTAATTGATTGTTCAAGTCTGATTTTTACTTCAAAAATTAGGGTTTGAGCAAAAAATTAATTTAGGTATTTTGAAAAGTCCGTAAATCCAAAATTGTCCAAAATATCCCATTTTGGGATATTACACCAGCCGCTCCCAAAGCCCTACGTGTAACTTTTACCAAAAAAAAAAAGGTTTTTTAACTTTAAAAAAATACATTTTAAAAGCCTACAAAACCCTAAAATGTGAATGACAACCCTAAAAGTGACCAATATCATTCATTTCACAATCACAAAGCACAAAAACAACCAATACCATTCCCCTCTGACATTTTTCCATTTATGAAGCTAGTTGGTTTTTTGAAAGGTGAAGGATTGCAAAGGTGCCAAAAATATTTGCTAGGAGCTATGGGAAGGAATTAGCTTGCACAAAGGAGATTTATCAATCAAAAGTAAGAATTTTGTGAGATTCTTTCAAGTTTTTGAAGATTTTTCAAGTTTTTGAATTGTTTTAATTGTTTTTTGTTTTTATTATGTTTATATCATTATATGTATTGTAATGGTTACATTTTCAATTTTTTAATTTTTCCTTATAACAACAATCTATTCAAAATGGCTACTAGTTCAAATTTAGTTGCCCCAGAGACAGGTAGAGACTTCAAACGATCAAGCATCGCCTCTATGGAAATATGCTACAATGATCGAACAACTTCTAAGGGGTGGGGCTTGTCTTTGGCGTTGTAGTCACTGTGAGATCACGTATAAGAGCTTGTATAATCAAGTGAAAGCTCACCTTTGTGCTATGACCGGCCTAGGAATTAGAGTTTGTCAACGGGCAAATAAGAAGGGGTTGCCAAAGGAACAAATTATGGCATATATTCTAGAACAAGAAGAAGTTGATGTTGTGAATGAGAGCAAAATTAAAATCTCATCTTTTACCGAAGAAAGGATCAAGGAAGCCACCTCGAGAGTCTCCTTCAATAGTGGCTGCCCCACATCCTTTCTTGGAGGTACCATCTACCCAAGAAAAAGATCCCTCTATTTCTTCCTGCAAAAGAGGCCCATTGGAGAAGACATTTCAGAATGAGGCGGGGGACAATGCAAATGAACACATTGCATGTTGCATTTATGCCTATGGTCTTCCTTTCAACCTAGTGAGATACCATATTGGCAGGAAATGGTGATGGCAATTAGTCAAAGGCCCTCTGGTTACACAAGTCCTAGGTATGAGAAGGTGTGCACCACCTTACTAACAGAGAAAAAAAATTTGTAGAGATATCACTAAAACCAATCAGGGATTCATGGATTGAAATAGGAGTGTCCATCATTTCTGATGGATGGAAAGATTGTAAAAACCGGCCTTCAATAAATGTCCTTGCAATGTCCCATGAAGGGGCAATGTTTTTGAAGGCGGTTGATTCTGAGGGGCAAGTGAAGGATGCAAACTTCGTTTCCAAAATCCTCATTGAGTCCATAGAGATGGTGAGTGCTAAGAACATTTTCCAAGTCATAACAGACAATGCAAAACATTGCAGGGCAGCAAGTGCTTTGGTTGAGGAAAGGTAGGAGCATAGTTTTTCGACACCATGTACTGTCCACACCCTCAACTTGGTGATGCAAAACATTGGCACTCAGATAGAGTGGGTGAAAAAAATGCACCAACGGTGAGGAGATTCAGATGTTCGTGACAAACCATCATGTCACGAGGCATCTTCATGACTTTCTCCAAATTGGAATTGTTGAAGGTAAATTTATGAAATTTCAATATTTATTTTAAATTTAATTTATAATATATATGACATTTACTTATTTAAAATTTTAATTTTAATTTGTTATTAACTTATTTTTTACGCAACATTAGATTGTTGAGACTCGTTTCGCATCGCACACAATCATTTTGAGACTTGTGAAGGTGTGAGAGGCGTTGAGCAGCATGGTCATTAGCAAACAATGGAGTATGTGGAGGCAATCAAATTCATAGAGGGTCCAAAAGGTCAAATTATTGATCCTCGATGATGATTGGTGGACTCATGTGGACTACGTCTTGAGTTTCACCAAGCCCTTCATGAGTATGATCAGGTTTGCTGATACATATCACTCGTGTTTGGGAGAAATCTATGATGACATGGACTCCATGATAGAAAAAATAAAGTCCATAATAGTAAAGAAGGAGAATGACCCTGAAGAAACATTTTTTCTAAGGGTGAAAAAAATCATTCTTGACCACTAGAACAAGATGACAACGCCCTTGCATCTCCTTGCATTATCTCCCAAATATTATAGCACAAAAATACTTTCTTTGCCTAAGAGAACAGTACCATATAGAGACAATGAAGTTATTGAAGGGTACGAGAAAGCATTCCAAAGAATTTTCTCAGATCTAGAAGTGGTGGATAATGTTAGGACTGAATTTGGTAAGTTCATCACGGGACGAGATCATAATATTTGCACTCTTTGAGACAAGTACAAGATGGACGCTTATACATGGCGGTACCTCCATGAGCAAAGTTATATGTTCCTCCAACCTCTTGCAATCAAAATTCTATCATAGATAAGCATTTTTTATTTTTAAGTTTTAACATTCTTACCATTCTTTTGCATTTTTACGTTGTATTGACTTTCTCTCCAATTTCAACAAGTTAAGGGTTCTTCCGCTAAGCAAAATTGGAGTACATGCTCCTTTATCCACTCAGTTAAGCACAACCGGTTCGCTGCAAAAAAAAAAAGCAAAAGACTTGATCTACATCCATTCCAACTTGCACCTCCTATCACATAAGGAAGTTGACTACAAGGAAGGGGTGACGAAGAATTGGGATATAGCCCCTGAGTGTGCCAACTTGGATGCATCTATTTTAGAGCTTGCCAAAGTTAGTATAGATGACAACAAGGCTCCCACACATGATGTTCATGTAGCTAGTGGGAGTGGCACTACGGTTGCTTGTGGTTCAAATGAAGTTGAACCAAGTGATGACTTAGACCTAGATGCCTTTGATGGAGAGCAGGATACAATTTTTTGATTGTATTTACTGTTTTCAAGTTTTGTAATGCTTTGACATATAGATATATGATATAACATTGAATGAATTATGAAATGTATTTTCAATTCTAATATTTAACTTATTTTTAGTATCAAGTATCAAATATATTTTAAATTCTGTATAGTCACTAGTGTATTTTTTTACCAACGTACCCAATCCCATACCCGTGCCGGCAACTTAGATTCATCTAGAAAAACTATGCGACTTCCAATTTGTTCCATTTTAAACCTATTAAATTCACTTAGTTGAGGGGAAGTTTCAGCTAATTGTGATGGATGTGAAAACTTAGAGGGGCATGATATAACCCTTGTGCTATTAGATTCACCTTCAACTATTTTTTATTATTAAATTGACTGAAACTCTAGCTGCCATGACCTTGTTGACTAATGTCCATACATTTTTTATCATCTTTCATGTCATTGAAGATTTGACTATGAGTAAATTACCTATCTCTAACAAAGGTTTACAGTGATCACAAAACTATCGGCGTGCCCATTAAACCTATGGATCCAATTGCTAGTAACTACTCTTATTAAAAATATAGCTACGGTTCAAAATCCTGATATGAATAGGAATCGATATTCCTTCCAACATTGATCTCAATAGCAATCATAGTTTGATGCTTGGCATTAAAATATGCCTAATGTTCAAATCCCATGGAATCCTGCTATAAATTTGTAATCATTATTCATGCAACATTGACCTCAGTAGCAATCATAGTTTGTGTTTGAGTGCCCCGATGCATTGGGAGTCCTTAAAGAAATACAAAAGTTCAAAAATCTGAAAGCAAATGGAATTCTATTTCAATTGTAACAAAACTTATTGATTAGTTAATCACTATGAAAAACAAAAGAATTTTCAAAGACTATGTTTCTCACCTCTGCTTCCGATCAACAAAAGCCTTGGCTACCTCCCCATCGTTTGGAAGAGGACAAGATATCAATTTATCTTCGTCGTCTTGCTTTTTACAGGCACTACGCCATTGACTCTCCACAACGGGAAAGCGTCTGCTCGAATAAAAAACATAAAAACCAATACATTTTAAAAACTGGGTATATTTTTTTTCTTTTTCATGTACTAAATTAATAAAAAAACACTAAAAAAACCTATATCGAGAGAAACAAAGAATATATATCAATGTCAGCAGATGAGCGGGTGAAAATGCGACACGCAACATTTTACGCAGAATCCTCATGAGATCGGATTGTATTAAGAATTTAAAGGAGGGGGAAATGGATTCATATGTAAAAAAGATTGTATTGTTACAGAAGTGGAACCCTTGGGAGCTTCAAATGCATTGATTGTCATCTGTTTTGAAAATAATTAGATGTGGGTATTGAATTTGTAACCTGGAAAAAACTACGGCATCGAGATTGTTGAGAATCCAGAGAGCTCGGATGCTGCACCCGCCCATAATTCTCGATTTATACACTCTGCTATTCAGCTCTGAATCTTTTCTACTGCAGTGAGGAATGATGTATAATTTGTAAGCACCTCAGCCCATGTTAATCTCTTTTACTGCTCTCATTTATATTGAATGTCGAAATCTGCAATTTTTTCTCCGGCAACCAGAATGGAGTTGCCTCTGTGCTTGGTGATGACTCTTTACGTAAAGGCGATGGAGCTGTATGCTCTCCTCCCAAAACAAATCAAATTTATCCCATTCCAAGTAAACATGAAATGAATGAAGATTTTTTAAAAACAAATCAAATTTATCCCATCCCAAGTAAACATGAAATGAATGAAGATTTTTTAAAAACAAATCAAATTTATCCCATCCCAAGTAAACATGAAATGAATGAAGATTTTTTAATAACCTCCACCGGGCCAAACAGTCTATAGGACCCATGGATATTTATTAATTGAAATATTATAAGTAATACGTGCCCCATTTGTAGGTGTAATATCTAAAATATCAATAGGTGAAATTTGTATATTTATGTTGGACTATTTTAAAGAGTGGTTTAAAAAAAAAGTTTTAATGGGTATGTCAATAGATGTATTAAGAATAATTTTATATTATAAATAAAAGTAGTATCTATTGAATTGTTTGATATAGTATATATAAGTAGTGTAAATAACAATAAATCATGTAGTCTTTTTAATTTGGAAAGTAGTTATATCTTATATTTATCAATTTCTTTTTTACTTACAATTTTAAATAGGGTGAAGAAAACATTTTCATTATTTACATTCAATGATGATTAAGTGCTAGATATTTTGGTTAGACAATTCTAATTGTAGTCATTGTGATGTTCAACCATGTTGAATTCTATGTGAGAGTCCATTCAACTATTGGGAGGTTCAAACACATCTAAATTCAAAGGGGCACTTTGTCCTTAATATCATCAGAAGCATATATAGAGTAGAATCCCAAGGTGTGTTCATTCAAGAAAATTATGGACCATACACGATACTGAGAGGGGTCTTCGCCTTTATTAAGGACATGCTCAGGTAGCCATGGTGCTAGCTTGATAATTACTCCTACACTCCATCGATTTAGAGGTGTGACATATCTAGTTAGAAGTATCTTTGAGAACTTTATGTTTGTTTCCAAATAGAGTGACCAATATAGCAAAACATATTATCTTGACCAAGAATATGATTGGCTACCAATTTCTCTTACCACAAGGAATATCAAGTGCAAGAACTTAAGCTATGATTCTATTAAAGTAAAAGTGAATGCAACCCCAATTAAGACCATTAAACCAATGTTGTTTGTATGTCAAATAACTTTTGAGAGTTGACGGGACACAGAGAAGCTTGACTACATTGCTTCCACAATAGTAGACATCTTGGAACATGGAAAACATAGACAATATGAGTAATGTGTAATCATTTGTGTCACTCACTTCTACACAACAACTCGACTTCAATGTCATCCATGTTGCAACATGTCCCTTGCACACACATTACGTGCCAAAATACATTGCATGTGGAGAAAGGCTTCTAGGAGGATGACTCTACACACATCTGTACAAGCATCAGTTCTAACATCTCAACACAAAAACATCATAAGAGAGATAGAAATGGAAAAGAAGGAGAGATCTGGTTCTAGGGAAGGTGAAGAGTCACCTATCACATCTCATTTGTTTGCATAGTTAATCATGGATAAAATTGAATGATTAGGAAAGATAATTGAGTATGATAGTTATCTTTAGAATTGTAAATTGAAAGGATTCTAGAAATGATTAATTATTTATGAATTTTATTTAAATGTTGATTTATGATTTGTTAAATGATAGATCAGATTGTGGTTTTGACTATGACTAACTATTATTCTGTGAGTGTGACAAGAACAACTAACACTCTCTCGAGTGGAGAGAGTATCATCGAGGATAAGAATTTAGTCATTTGAAGGCAACATAATATGAAGGAGTCTATCACACACTTGTCTAGGTACACTAGTTCAGGTTGCAATGTGTATGTGTATGCATCTCTATTTATGCATGTTTATGTTACCTGTACTTGTGTCCATGTGACAACTCTATATCGATGATTGACTTTGATTTTGAGAAATATAATCAATGTTTTAGCATGTTGTCTCATTAGAAGGGTTCCACAAAAAATTTGAACTACTAGGTTTGGGCAATTTTAATACTTTTGTTTACCGCATTTAATCTTTAGTCGCTCTTGTTAGGATCCAGTCACTGTAAGCCTAGTGATTTTGGCAGCATGGGAATTAGTACTGATGGTTGCTTTGGCATTTCATTCAGAGGGAAAATTTGTTTTCTTGAGGATTCTTTTGTAGATCCTTGGAGACCCAGTTACATGTTCTAACATGACTTATTTAGTAAATTAGAGCATTGAAATTCTAATATTTGCAAAGGACTGAGTAAAAAAGTTGAGGAGCGTGGATTGTTGGCGGGATTAATGTCTTGTCTTTTCATGCATTGTTGGCATGTGATGGATCCCTTTATGCATTTAAACATATATAGCTCAATTAGTCACCAAGGTTATGCTTAAAATCTAATCCAATTTCAAGTGGAGGTGGCGTTAGGAATGTGACACCTTTGAGTATTCATGGGGTCAAATTTTCAATAGTTGCAAGATTAAAAAATATATATACTTGGTAGAGAAGAAGGAAAGTGGTGATCAAAACATGGAAATATTTTCATTCTTTGAGATGACACCTCTTCGAGGCATTATGTCAACTGTTTGGCGTGCCCTATTGTGCTTCCACATTCTATAAGCATGTCTGGCAGAGCTACTCCAATGATAATATCTGCCAAAATCCGCCTTCCAAGGGGAAGGAAGCAGGGAATGTTTATATGCGGGGAAAAAATTAAAAATTAAAAAACATGGGAAAGGGGTGATTTGCAACAGGCAAGGAAAATGTTGGTGAAGGTTGTGGAATCTGGCTTTCCACCTGTAGTTGCATTTGCTTAAAATTTTAAGCACTTTTTAGCGAGTCATTTTAAAAGATCCTGCAATCATGGCATTTCATGAGATAATATTTCATTGAGGCATATTGTGAAACAAAAAATGTGCCTTGTCTCTACTTCATTTCGCATGCATGGCTATGGTGGTCAACCTTGGCACAGGCAGGGAGGATGTTGACAAAGGTTGTCAAACCTGACATTACGCCTGCCAGTTGCATTTGCTTAAAGGTTTCTAAGGATTTTTAACAAAGTATTTTCAAAGATATCCGGCAATCTTTGCATTCTACGAGATGACATCTCTTGCGCATTCTACCAAATAGTTTGTGTGCTTTTTCTATGCATTCATCCTTTCTAGGAGCAACATTGCACTCTTCTACAAGTATATCACTTCCTCAACCAATTGAATAGCTCACATAAAAGAAGAAGAGGCCATGCTAGTTATAATGGTAGTGTCCTGCAACAATCCTTTTCTCTGCAATTTCCATTACTTGGTATGTCAATTGTAGACACCTAAATTTGACTTGTTCCCAAATCAGGCTTTCATCTACCACAATTCACTTTAATTAAATAATTCTTAATTATTTGATTAAGTTCATTTATCGATCACCAACAATTTATCCTCTATGTTAATTAAATATTTCCAATTATTTAATTAAATCATTTTTATTCCTCTAAATTAATTAAATAATCCAAGTTATTTAATTAAATCATTATTTTTTCAATTTAAATAAATAAAATTAAAAAAAATTAAATATTCAAATTTCCCTGCACTTTAAATAAATTCAAAATCATTTATTTAAATAATCTATTTCCTCCAAATTGAATTAAAATTAATATTCAATTCAATTATCCCATGTGCACATGAAATTAAATAATTATTTATTTAATTTCCCATTTATCCTCACCCACCATAAATTCTTCCAATTAAATTAGTTAATAAATTAATCAAAAGAGTTAACTCATCAATCGATTCAATCATCTATTCAATCATCTATTCAATCAAATCAGTTAACATGTTAGTCAATCTATTTAACTAGTCAATCAATTTAGTTGACTAGTCAATCAATTCAATTCACTACCCAATCAATTCAGTTATCTACCCAATCTATTCAATCAACTCCTTGATCAGATCTGTTAACTCCCTTGATGCATGAGAGGGCTTGGACACTTGTCCCTCTCTCATTCATGCACATTCTCTCAACCATCCTCAACCATTAATCTCTCTAATCATCCTCAATCGTAGATCTGTTATCTCACATGTCTATAAAAAGAAGCCTCTTTCTCCATTTTTGAGCATCTCTCATTTTAGTAAACTTATGCTGTCATTTTCATTCTTTCGGAGATCAATATTTATGTTACAATTATAGAGCAATCCACATAAGCAAAGAGCAAGGAGCAATCAATTGAGTTTGGGTGCAACTTCAATTCGCTCGACCAGTGTAGGCAATTTGTTTCTACAAAAGGGAGGTAACTTGTACTTGATTTTGTTCATCCTTCGTTTATGTTAGCATGCATTTTTCCCCTATCACATTTTGGCACGCCCAATAATCAGACCCCTCTTGTTTGTGAGTGTTTCTTAAGGTTTTTTGTTGTAGATTCAAGTGTTTTTGGACAAAAATTTGGGAATCAACTTTTACAAACGGCCTTCTATGTGAAAATCGACCTCACCATTGAGTCCCAAAGGCCTCGCAACATAACTTTTTGTAGGTATATCAGATTTTCGTGAAACTAGTTGCGTTGGAAAGCTGGTTTGCTCAACTTTGCAGCGATACAAGTATCTTCAGCCCATCTAGTCAAATTTATCAGGTATTATCAGTCAAACCTCCCCTTTGGTTGGAATCTTCAAATCGCTATAACTTTTGCATTCCTTAATGAAATTTCGTGAACTTTTTTTTTTTAAATTGCATAGAATTTCATGTAGAATCTAGTCATGCTATCTATTTTGCTATAACTAATCATCTTTCTCAGAAATTTTCCAGATTACTCATTTTTCACCTAACAAGTTGGCTTGCAAACTTCTTGATTCTTTTTTGTTTTGGTGGAATATAGGTGGACATCAGGAGTTGTCTCTTATCGTTTGACAAAGACCACACTTTTTCTTTCAAACTACTTCAAAACTGAGACTACTAATGTGATTTGATGCAGGACGCATGCCAAAGATAATTCTTGATTATCACTAAGTCTTAGGATTCACACTTCATTTTGCTTAAGGGAATTGACATGTGTTTGTCAAGCTTCAAATTGCTTCACCGTGTAATTTGGATTATCACTAATTCTTAGGATTCACACTTCATTTTACTTAAGTGAATTGACATGTATGTGTAATTTTATTTATGACTAGATCTTAGCACACATTTCAATTTTGCTTAAGGGAATTTACAAGTGTCTTCTGTGTTTGGAATTTCTTAAATGTGTATGCTCTTCCTTCGCACGGCAATGTGATCTGAGGAATCAAAAACATTTAAGTTATTCATTTTATCACTTTCCATGTATGTTATCAGCCTTTAGAAGGGCTTGTTTTTGGATTGCGCTTCATCCAAAAGGGACGACCCTAAGTGGATCTTTCCTTTGAACCGCTATATAAATTGGTTGAGGTGAAAGCCAAGACTTAACTAGCATTAGTCTTGCCTTACGGTGCCAAATTGAAAAGAGGTGTACCAACACTTTTTGCATTGTGTGAGGTATATGAGACTCTTAGTAGAATTAGTTAAAGCTTTTACTAGCTTGTCAGATTCTCGCAAGGCATTGGTCCCCCGAAGTAACTAATAACCTTGTAGTTAGTGTCCACCCGACTCAGCTCCAAAAGTTGTGGTAACTTTCAGTGCAAGGGTATGACGTCCCCAAGATTACTCACCATAAGGCTCCCTTGAGGTGAGATAGAACTCTCTGGCATAGCATAAGCTACTTATAGCTTCCAGGGAAAGGGTGATTGGGTCATCCTTCCAATCCTGGAGGTCCCTATCTATCCTCTCTCGCAAAGATGAAAAAATGTACACACCCATACTAGGTGTGATGACATTTGAGTTGACGGAGATTCCAAGTTGTGAGTTGATATTATCGCAGTGAATCCTTGTCTTTAGGGATAAAAAGTGCTAGTTTTGTTTGTAAATTGTGTTTATACCTATGAAAACTTGGGCTTTTAGGAGCCTCGAACATACACACTTTTTGTTGAAAATTGTCATTGTGTCTATTGCCTATTGTGTTTTTTCTTTTCCAAAAGCAAATCAAAAAATCCAAAAAAACATAGTGATTAGACTTTCCCTTATCGCATTTTCCTTGTCAAAATGGTTCTAATCATCAACAAACCTAGGTCAAATCCAAAACCAAAACTCACAATTTGAGGAGTCCCTCCTCACTTCAATAATGATCATGAGAACCTTGTAGATTATGATGCATATCTTGAGGAACAAGCCGAAATACAAAGACTTACACACATGGGCAACTCCCTAGCACCACACCTACAATACATCATCCAAACGCTTCCCCAAATGCCACAACCCCTTGACCAACAAAAGCTACAACAACTACAATCCATCATCCACCAACTTCAACAAAACCCACCACCTCTACTACAACAACTCCTAGTCGAAACCCAACAACTCCTTGCCACCAACCAATCCAAAACCCAACAAACACAAACACAATATCAACAAATTTCATCTCCATCCTATGTGTCATCCCCCTTAACTTCATACCAACCAACCACACATCATGTTACCCCTACATCAACCTATCCCACTTCTTCCACAGTTAACCCCTATCTATATCAATCCATTCATCAAGAACATCTAACCCAACAATTCCAACCGCAACAACAACAATTCCAACCCCAACAACAACAATTCCAACCACAACATCAGCTAGTCCAACTACAACCACAGCCTCAACAAATTACACCTCAATACCATGTGTCACCCCCGTCACCATACCAATCTAGCCTACCCACATATCATGTCACTTCCACATCAACTTATCCCATTAATACCCCACAACATCCACCCCAAGATCATCCAACTCCTTATTCCAACATTTCAACTTATCGTCAAATTCATTCACAAAGCTATCACGTTCCTTCACAATAAGACCACGCAAGTCTAAGTTACCCTTTGCACCAAAATCAAATGTCCTTAAGCTCTTGTAGTACCTTTGACAAGGGAAACACCACTCTAGCTTATACATCCTATGGGTACCCTACCTCATCATCCAATCAAATACCCATACAAGAGCCTACTAGTCCTATCCCAACACCACCATGTAGTCCCTATCATACTCCATTGGTTGCTCAACCTTCTAATCCATCAAGCCCTTCATTACCTTCATCCCCATGTTCCTCTAATATTCCACCAAAGGATCCCTCAGAGATAACCCTACGACAATTGATCCAAACAACATTGCTTGAGCTACAACCTATAAAACCATCCAATTCTAATCCTAATCCATCTAATCCCATTATCCCTCCAGCTAACCCAATACCTAATCCATCCAATCTCATTGTCCCTCCATCTAATCCTAAGCCTACAACACCTTCCACTCCTATTATCCCTCCTCCTAATACTCACCCTAAGCCTACAACACCATCCACCATTATTATCCATCCATTATATTGTCCATCTACCCATACACCCATGAAGGATGTGATCCAATGGCTATTAGCAAGGAATCAACCATCTCCATGTCATCAAACACCTACCCAAGAGCCTATCAAAGAGCCTTCAAACATGTCCATTCCTTCAACCCCATCATGTAATCCACAACCCATCAAGCCTATTGAAGAGTTTCCCACCATGAGTCCAAGTCAAGATTCATTCTACCCTCATGTTGTTGACCATCAAGAGCCTATCAAGCCTACCCAAGAGTCTCCCACTTCCACTTCCATTCAAGAAAATCAAGAGCTATGTCAAGAGTATAATCTAGATCATGTGGAAACATCAACCCTTTATCTAAATCAAGATCAAATCACCTCCATCCAACCCATCCATAATCTATATCTTTTCTATGATCAAGATAATATCCATGATCAAGTTCCTAACCATGAGCAAGCGAGCAAAGTTCAACCCATCCATAACCTTTATGTTTTCTATGATCAAGATACTATCCATGATTATGAGCCTACCCATGAGCAAATTGATCATATCCATAATCCCACAACTATCCATGAACAAGCTATCCACACTACTACCATCCATCCTCCACCTAGTCCTATCCATGATCTAACAACTTCCACTTCCCTTAATTAGACACTTGCCTCCCAAGCACCCATAGATGATCAAAAAAATAACATGGTTCTTAATGAGCATAATGATGATCAAGATCTTATTGATACTTTGTCCTCCAAAATTGACCATATTGCAAATCCAACATATACCCTTGGCCTTACCACCTTCATCCATGAATGTTCCTCCTTAGGAGAGGAACAACCATTATCTACCACCTCACCTTTCCCATCCAATAATGAGCTCACATCTAGTGTCCAAATCACCCACAATACCATTGTCCACCACATACTCGAAAAAATGAACTGTCAAGGTAAAGGCTTAGGCCTTCATGAACAAGGTATTTTGGAACCCATCCATGTCAAAGTCCCTCCACAATCACATGGCCTTGGTTATATTCCCCAAGAAAAGCAAGCTCAAGATGTTGGTACTTCCTCCATACCTCTTAAATCCACTCCTTTTCGTCATAAACTACATCATATCCCCAAAACATATGTTGCCATTCCTCACCCATCATCCTACAAATCCCAAACGCATGTGACCATACACCTTCCTCCATCCACTTTACCTCCATTACTTCCAACACCTAATTTTACTTCATCCACTTTAACTCCATTACTTCCAACTCCTAATATCCCTCCATCCACTCTACCTCCACTTATCCCAATGCCTAATATCCCTATCATCCAATCCCCTTGTCCACTTATCCACAAATCCACTTTTCATCCCTCCATCCATAAATCCCCTCACATTCCTAACCATGATCAACAAATGCACACATTGACCAAACATGAAGCTTCCACCAAGTCCATGGGATTCACAAATAAAGTGTTGGATGCCTCTACCCATCAAGCAAAATCTCCTAAAATACTTATGCCTTAGGGCATCAAGGAAAAGAGTCCAAGGAAAATCTATCCAAAAGGCTACCCAAACCCTTACTTTAACAATAAAAGTTCAAAAATAAAATGGTTTGGGTCCCTAAGCAAAAAGAAATCAAGTCAAGTGAAGTTTCCACATCCCAAATATCCCAAAAATCCCATTTCATCCAAAAATCTCAAGTTCCTACATACCAAAAATCCCAAAAATCTCACTTCATCCAAAAACCTCAAATTCCTCCATCCCATAAATCCCAATGCAAAAATCATAAAAATCCTAAGTTTGTGTGGGTACCTAAAATCCTACATCGACCATCCCCTACGCAAAAAGGTCCATTACTTCCTACACCTCCTAATCAAAAGCTTCAATGTTTATCATGGTGTGTGCAACCGTTGGTCTTGGTTCCTTTCCATTCCACAACATTTCCACATACCTCCATCTCCCCGTCTTTAATCCATTGTCCCACATAATTCACCCATCATATCCCTATGGTCCATTCTTTTGCATAATCCACTATCTCCCATCCATCCTTGCATAATCCTTCCATACATAATCCACATCATAATCCACTATCTCCCATCCATAATCCACTATCCTTCCATCCATAATCCATTATCTCCTATTCATCCTTGCACAATCCTTCCATACATGATCCACATCATAATCCATTATCCACCTAATCCATATCGCTCTCATGCAATCCCTTACCAACATCTATGAGCATAATGACATTTAACATGGTCCATGTGCATCATCCATCTTTAAATGGAACCATCACCTTTCATGGAACTAGATGCTTGAGTCCTTCTTATCCATATCCACCTATTCCAAAAAAAAAAAACAATAAAAAAAAAAGTAAAAAAAGTCAAAATAGTAAAGAAAAATCCCTTTGTCGAATGGTGAAAATTTGGTAAACAGGCACCTTGGATAAGTACCATGATGAAAACTTGGCAAATAGGCATCATGTGTAGTATGACTATCTCTATGTCTTACACTTGGGGGCACGTTGTCTCATCCAACCTATCCTTTCCTTCCTATCTACCTCATCCTATCATATCCTATCCTACCATCCTTAACCATTTTATCCACATACATATCCCATCTATCCATCCATCCTCCCTTCCTCCTTTTGATCTTAATAAAGAAATAGAAGCAAAATGTTGAAAAATACCTTAGAAAATCTCTTGATATACTTCATCCTTTTCAACCAATCCAATCATCCTCTCCTTCTACGTTTTGTCATGTAAAATCTTAAACATACTACCTAGAACGGGGCATGTTATTCCTATGCGACATAGTCTTTGGAGATCACATCCTACCTCACTTATGACATATACATCCATTCCATCCACTATTGTCTATCCTTTTATCCATCCCTCTATTATGAGCTTTCCATCCCACACACTATCACCTACCCTTTTATCCATCCCATTTTTTATCACCCATCCTTGTGTCCACTTATCTCATCCCATCTTCCTCCTTGCATCTAGACATGGTTTTCCATTGTTATTGGTATCTAGCAACAAGGCTATCCAAACTGCAATACAATGCCATCCAAAAAACAATAAAAAATCATAAAAACATCCAAAAAAAATCAAAAATCACAAAAACATCCAAAAACCAATAAAAAATCCCAAAAACAATAAAAAAATCCCCAAAATATCCAAAAACAATAAAAAATCTCAAAAATACAAAAAGACTCACATATTCAAAAAATCCAAGCAATAAAACCAATATCTATCTTATGTTGTGTTTGAGGGATGAGTTTGTTATCCTATTAGGTCTAATATCTATCTTGTGTGTGTTGGGATTAGCATCTTGCATATCAATATCTTTTACATCTAAGGCTCTGTAAAGACCTTCTTTGTATTAAGACTATTCTACGCTAAGACTATTTTTCATTCACTTATCCAACAAGGTTCTATTATACCTAGTAGTAATAAACTCAGACCGCCTGCTTGTAGAGTCAACTGTCTTATGCATTGGATACATAGTCACCCTAGTTCTTATACCTTGGTGCATAATATCCTTATGCTATATCAAAATAAAGGATTGCTCTATTATACATATTAGCGTAACTTCTCCCATTCAATTTTTTATTCTATCCTCATCATTTGATTATCAATCAAGTGTTAATCATTTGCCCATCATAATTCTCTTTGTTAATCAATTGTTTCATCATTTTCATCCTCACTTGATTATCTTTGTTTAGTTTAATCAATTGTTTCATCATAGCTACTCATAAGTACGTTATTCCATCACATATCCTTTTAACTTCTCCATTTTTCTCTATGTTGTTCTCCATCTTCTATCTCCTTATTTTCTTCATATCCATTCATTTCGAGAGTACTCCCATATTCTTCTAATTCGTCTGTCCTCTCAAGGGGACATCATTCAACCTATTAATTAATCTACTAGGTACTTCTTCTACTCGACTGGGGCATCATCATTTCTAATCCAATCATATTGTTCTTCTAAACCAATATCTTCTTTTAGCCAACATAGCACTATGTTTTAAACTTCTTTGAAATGATGTTACTTCACAACACCATCTCAAAGAGGGGCAAATGTAGACACCTAAGTTGACATGTTCCTAGATCAGGCTTTCATCTACCATAATTCACTTTAATTAAATAATTCTTAATTATTTGATTAAGTTCATTTATCGATCACCATCAATTTATCCTCCATGTTAATTAAATAATTCCAATTATTTAATTAAATCATTTTTATTCCTCTAAATTAATTAAATAATCCAAGTTATCTAATTAAATCATTATTTTTCCAATTTAAATAAATAAAATCAAAATTATTTATTTAAATATTCAAATTTCCCTCCACTTTAAATAAATTCAAAATTATTTATTTAAATAATCTATTTCATTCAAATTGAATTAAAATTAATATTTAATTCAATTATCCCATGTGCACATGAAATTAAATAATTATTTATTTAATTTCCCATTTATCCTCACCCACCATAAATTCTTCCAATCAAATCATTTAACAAATCAATCAAAAGAGTTGACTCATCAATAAATTCAGTCATCTATTCAATCAAATTAGTTAACAAATCAATCAAATCAGTTAACAGGTTAGTCAATCTAGTTAACTAGTCAATCAATTTAGTCAACTAGTCTATCAATTCAATTCACCACCCAATCAATTCAGTTATTGTTGCGGAGTCAATGGTGATCTTGCACATACAACAGGGTGGAAACCCCTTAAACCTACGACTCCCACCTTACTTAGGTTTTATTCCTTAATCAACTTTTGGAAATCCTTCATACGATACCACATACATTCCCTTGGTCTATCACCCAGACCTCTCACTGTCGGTGTAGCTTTCTGCCTATCTCCCGATATGCAAACTTACCCCGATGAACCTTCTTTCACTGAGACTTCCACCAACTCTTCCCAATGAACTATCTGCTTACCTTCGCCGTGACTTAGACCATCGGCCTAGCTTTCTCCTCGCTCACTGATGCCAAAACGTACACCACTCAATCCAACCTCTCTTCTGTCGATGAGACTTCCCAACTTCTCCCTGATATGCTTCCTGTCGGCGTGACTCTACCGTTCGCTGGGACTTCTAAGTCTTCTTATGACGGCACTCCTTACTCCGATGTATCACCTTGCATATGCATCTTCTAACATGCAATAGGTGGGGCCCGCGAACTTTGACTCATCCTTTGTATGTTTCTTCGCGTACAAACCCACATACAATACTACATACATCAGATGGGACCTACGATCCTCAACTCACCCTTGTATGTTCTTAACATACAACTCCATGTACAATGCTAGCGTACATTGGGTGGGACCTACTACCTTCAATCACTGTCGATGTATCTTATGCAGTGTATGTTCGCTCATACAACTGAAACATACATTCTTTAATATGCATACGAAATCCTTCTTTGACCACCTGTTGACTTCTTTGTATCAAGTCCAATGTACCTTTCAAATGTACACGTGCTGCATACAATTTGTAACATACAATCACTCGATACAGGATATTAGCAGCATGTCTTCAACATACAAAGGATGGATACTCACAAATCGTATCCTCTCTGTTAGCCGATTACTTCGATGAACCAAAAAGCATATTGGTGGTGTTGGCACTAATTTTGGTCTGGATCTGAGCGCAGATGTTGGAGGGTTTTTTCTTTTTGGGCCCTAAGTTTCCTTGTTCATCGCTGTGACTTTCTCTATCGGCGAAACTTCTTTTTGAGTGCTCAGATTATGATTGAACCATCGTTTTGAACCACCGCGTTGAACCCTTTTGGTTCATGGTTCAACGGTTCAAGGCTTTGTGTTTGTGTTCGGCAAATGTTCTTTTTGAGGTGCTCCATTCAGCGTTGAACTTCTCGGTTGAACCATCCGTTTGAACTGGTTCACGGTTCAAAGGTTCAGAGCTTTTTGTTTGTGATCATCGGGGTGATCGGTTGTGTCGGCTAGCTTCATTCTTGTTGTGCTAATGGTCCATGTCTTGGCGACAAGTGTGTTTTGCCTAGCCATCGGAGGAGACTTGTATGATCAGGTGGACTGTGGAGTGCTTGGCCGATGTGATTTTCTTGCCGATCAAGGGACATCGCTGTGACATGGTCATTCTCTGGCCGATGATGGAGTTGATGGTGGTCTTCGGTGTGATTTATGCTATCGGCGAAGTAGTTTCTTGTTCGGCCAACTGTGGATGTTTGGTCGATGAGGAGTCATCGGCGTGTGTTTGGCCAACGAAGATGGGAGGCCGATGTCTATCAGCAAGGCTAGTAAGATCGGCCAGAGGAATTTCAGGTTGGCCGATGGCATGGGTCTAGCCAACGAAGGGGCAGGGTCTAGCCTGTTGATGTATCGGTGAGAGTTGGTCTGTCGGAGAAGGAGCTTTTGGCTAGGCCGATGGTTCTTCTCTGGCCAATGGGGATGTTGGAGGCTTTCAGGAATTGTTCATCGGCGTGATTGGTTGTGTCGGCCGAGGGGTTTTTTGCTTGGCTGACGATATTGGTCTGGTCGATGGTGGTAGGATGGTAACTACTAACGGGGTGCAAGCTGGTCATCGGAGAGACTCATACTATCGGTGGAGATCTGAAGAGTTGGCCCGATGGTGCATCTTTGGCCGATGGAGGGGATTGTAATGTAGCGGTCGGCAAGACAATTGAGGTCAGCAGGAGATTCGTGGGCTTGGCCGATGGTGTTGATCTCGGCGATGGGCTTTGGGTGAAGGAGCGTGTGTCGAGCGTGGCAAAAGCGCTTGACACCTATAATGCAAGTGACTATGCTTTTAAACTACTAAGGTAGTCTCCTCACCGTGCATGTGGGACTAATCTCCTTGTATAATTTGAAACTGCGATAGAACGTGTTTTGGTGGGAATTTCTTTTTTGAGGTGCTGCAACGGTTTTCAAGCGGCCGCGGGTGGTTGGGCCATCAATGGCGACTGTAGCAGGAGTATGGGTGATGGTACAAGCGATTAAACTACCCGATTGTGAATGAAGACTTCCAGATGGCGGTGCAAGGCTTGAGGCCTCCCTTGTCTACTGCATTGATGGATTCTGAGCGCCATTCCTTTGAAGGATCTGTATCTGGCAAATTTTTTGTCAAAGCCTTGTAATTAATTGTTGTGGTACACTTTCTGGCTAATATAAGCAGACTGTGTTACCATTGTTTAGGTTGTTGAAAACTGGACATTTTGGCTCTGTAATAAGATACAACTGGTTTTGGTTGCTCTATGCAGCAAAACTTGTGAGTTTATGTATCTCCTGTTGTACGTTTGTGCATGAATCCACTGATTTCATGGTCAATTTTATATGAATAATGCTATGTTTGCATGTGTTATGCTGATTCTGTCTCCAATTTTGCATGTATCTTTCTTCTGAGTCCAGGCATTCAAGGAATGTCTGAGATTCTAGAACATAGAATTCCTGTGTTGAATGTTTAATCTTTTAACTTCTGCTCAAGGGGTAGATTAAACTGTTTTCAGATTGAATATTGGGAAGGGTATACTGCAATAGGGATGCCATAAGTATAGACAGCTTAACACTCTATATTGGGAGATATCTGTAAGGCAGATATCATGTATATCCCCCTGAAATCTAGTTTTAGTTGTTCATGTTGATCATTCACAGGTGTATGTCTACCGAATCCAAGCCCTGGATAGGCACCAATCTAGCTCTGTGTTGAGGTTATATACCATGTCCAGCTTTGCATCCAAAAATCAAATCAAACCATTTCATCCTTCCACCTGTTAGTTGTAGGAGTAGGATTAGGATCCCTGCGTACTCTCATACCCAACCAGACATATATGTCCAAGAATGTTGCCAACCTTGTGATTTGTTATACAAATCTTGGTCCTTACGTGAGAGTATTCTGCCTGTTGCTGTCAAGTTATATCTTTCTGTCATTGAGCTAGTCAAGGTCATACTTTTATCATATAGGGACACCCCCCTTGGTGCGGCAGAACCAGAAGTGAAGGGGAGGAGCTCACGTAACCTCCTGTATTCAGTTGGCTGAATCTGCCTGTGCATCAGAACTGGCAAACTCTAATGCTGATTCAGAAGAAAAACCAATAGGTGGGACTTCCTTCTTCGGCGGGACCTTTCCTTCATTCGCTGATATATTCAGTCACTCCGACCACTCCTCAGCGAACTGTTAGCTCGCCCTAGAACTCCAAACTTTGGCCAATGACCACTGTCTCACCGACGACGGTTCAGCTCCTCAGTTCACCCTAATATTTCGCCTGTTCCTCGAATAAAACCTAGCACATGGAGATGCTAGGCCGCCTATTGCATGCGCTCCTCAGTCCCGAGCATCTGCCCTAAAAATAAAAGCAAAAACAAAAACAAATATATACAGACACAAGCCATTCCATTGATTTCTTTGGAAATCCACCAGTGGAATGGTTAATCCCTCATATCAACAAATCTAAAAATAACTACTTCAACTCAGGAAATGAAAGCTACTGTACACAGGGGAATAATACAACACAACTCAAACACAAAAATCGATGGACAAAAGTTTCTTTACTGCTCAGACAATTTTCAGTTTTACAATCTTTTTCTATTTTTTCACTCCTCCTCGGTTACTCCTCTGTGCTTTTGTTGAGCAAAGGAGGAAGATCAATGATTGCATGACAGGAAGGCCAACTGCCCTGAATTTCAACCGACTCTATTGACCTTTTTAAGTTTTACAACATGTGTCCATTTCTTGCCAAATGGAAAACAAAACTCCTAGCTTGTAGAAAGAAAACAAAACATGAACAAAAATGACATGGCCAAGTAGGCCTTATTTCAAAATAGTGCACTTTACTAAGGTGCCCCTGCACCAGTTATCTACCCAATCTATTCAGTCAACTCCTTAATCAGATATGTTAACTCCCTTGATGCATAAGAGGGCTTGGACACTTGTCCTTCTCTCATTCATGCACATTCTCTCAACCATCCTCAACCATTGATCTCTCTGATCATCCTCAACCTTAGATCTGTTATCTCACATGTCTATAAAAAGAAGCCTCTTTCTCCATTTCTGAGCATCTCTCATTTTAGTAAACTTATGCTGTCATTTTCATTCCGTGGGAGATCAATATTTATGTTACAATTATAGAGCAATCCACATAAGCAAAGAGCAAGGAGCAATCAATTTAGTTTGGGTGCAACTTCAATTCGCTCGATCAGTGTAGGCAATTTGTTTGTGCAAAAGGGAGGTAACTTCTACTTGATTTTGTTCATCTTTCATTTATGTTAGCATGCATTTTTCACCTATCACATCAATATTCAAACTAAAAATTTGATTGACGCATTTAGTGGGTTGAGGTATTGAATATTACTTTTAAAGTTTGTCTTTACTATTTAATATCAAATTTACTAGTGTAAGAGCCTAAAATATAAATCTTCTATTTCTCAAACAATAGTAAATCATCCTAACAAAGGAGACCTAGCTGTGTAGAAAGTGCATAACAGGAAAAGTAAAAGCATGAGTATATGGCCCTCACCACGATTATGGGAATATTACAAATACGTGGTTTTGAATTGTCTAGAATTTCATGAGGAATTCTCATTTTATGAAAATATATGTATGAAATACATTGATTTTCTTTTAACCATTTCATGGCGCCTAGTAGGATCTAATAGTTGCATCTTTTCTTTATGCTAGAAATAAAGTTGCAACCATTAATCATAAAGTGGTGATCATTACTCTTGAGTTGTCTTAGGCCACAAATAGTCGATGAAAGAGTGTGAATGCCATTTATTTCATTTAGAGACGGGGCTTGTATGAGAGTTGATTGTTAATTCCTGGGAGAGGATAACCAAGAGCCTTGTTTACAACTATTTATAATGGATTTATGGCACCATAAGGTGGCATAAATATGTGCACAACATTCTATAATAAGCATCTCATTGTTTCTCATCCATGATGGAAGAAATGCTCCCAAATTTTGGTATAACAGGTTCTATGCACCTAAGACTTCTTTGTGTTTATATATCATGGCTTGGATGGGAGTTGAGCTGACTTGTTAGGGAAGTTGTTTAGGCACTAGATTTGTCATAAAGGAGGGCTCACTCTTCTTTCTAAATGATGATTTCACATCCCAAATTGGAAACTATCATAAAGTATGAAACTGAGATGTTTAGCATGAATTATATTACAACTTAAAATAAGAGAACAGAAATTAGAACGAGTGCACCACTTTATGTCTAATGGTCACATGCAGAAGGTCCCATTAAGACAAAATAGATCTTAGACCATAGAGAGGTTATTCTTCTAAATTTTTGAGTGCCACAACTTCAAAATGAAAATTTTAACTCCCTGGAAGCAAGGGGAGTCTATCTTCAGCTTCTATTACTAGAGAGTGTTTCTAGGCATGTATTGTCCTTCTTGATAAAAAGTTCATGCCTACGGGTGCTGTCATAATAATGGGTTACACTTGTTGGGACATCCTGATTTTTACTGAAATCACATATTTTTAGAAAATATAATGATTTTAAGCCTTGAAAGGTTCCATTTAAAGGATTTTAATTAAAGATGGTTTGATCAAACCCCCTTAGATTCAAACCCCCTTGGATAGAACCCTGCTAGTTTTAAACCATACCTATAATGGAGTCTCCTCTACACCTATCAAAATGCTAATAAAAAACCACTTTTGATTTACCTTTTGGGGGATCAAATGAATTCATTCAAAATTTATGTTTTGAATGTATGTAGTCCTTATTATAATCTTCCCAAAAAGTATAATTTTAAATATACTTAATTTGATTATTATATTTATTTTTTATTTCTTGTGAATGTAGGTTTTTCAATGAACATCAAGGTCTTTGTTTCACACATACAAAAAAATAGGAAAATATAGAAAAAAATTCTAAAAAAGACATGTCCTCTAGGTATTGATGTCTTTATTCTAACAAAAAAATTGAATTCTGATACATACAAAGAAAGTTATGTTGGACATAATACGCCTATGTCTAAATTATAATTGGTTTGACTTCAAAACTTAATTAAAAAAATATTCAACAAAACATTATGAAACCAAATGCATCCTCTAGATATCAATGTTACCAATCTAAATTCAAAAGAATCCAAATTTTATCCTTTGTAGAAAAAAGTTATGTGCGACAGAATACACATCACTTTAAAAAATGTTGTTTACTATTAAAAACTAGTTATCAAAGGAGACGCAAATTTTTTTACAATTTGACTCCAATTTTTTTAAAAATATATATATTTAGAATCTACAAACAAAATCTCACAAATCACTAGTTCACATCATCTTCAAATTCCTAATGGTTTAGCGGCTATAGGTGTCAGAAAGTGAAGATTTAGTTCAAAATGTTAATTTCAATGCCAAGTTTGGCCAAAAAGTGTAAACCATTATTGTCGGATGATCTCTACTTCATTTACAATGTAACTATAATGCCATATAAGTGGATTTAAATAAGCTCTCTCCATTTAAGTTTTAGAATTCTACTTGATGCTTGTGTAGATTAGAGGCAACAACCTTTGAGTATACCAAGATTGTGAGATCAAAATGTGAACCTTTGTCAATGGACAAGTTTTGATATTTTAAGATAAATGATGGACTTAATGCATAATATGCAGTTTGGTCCTAGGAATAAGATGCCTAATACCTTGGATTGTGGTCGAATTATAAAAACTAATGATTACATGATTATTGTTTGAGACACTTAGCATTTTGATTTGTTGCTCAGTGACAAGGTTTTTAACACAATCTTATGGATTATTAGTCCTTCATTTATTACCAAATCATTTTGATTCTTCAAATTTCCCTATTCTTAAATTTTGATGACATTAAGTTACAACTATGCTTGTTGATCTATAGATGTGTCTTTTCAAGTGAGAATACTCATCTCATTGGTATTGCATAGTGAGTTAGTTTGTAACCAAATAATAATACTTAAATAAATTTTCATATATTCAATTTCTAAGAGATTATCATGACTTCTGTTGTCACAACTAGTGAGAGTATTGGTTAATTGCCAAAAGTATGGATTAACTCTTCTTATATATTTTGTATTCGTGACATGAAGAGTAGTCTATCTAAATTTTGTAAGATTGTATTTTGAAGTGATCACCATCGTGTTAATAGGAAATGATTTGTGGAAGTAGAAAGATAGAATTATGTGATAGCTTACTTCCATATTAGTTTTATAAAACCTTGTGAGATGTTTGATTGATGCTAATCAAATGGACCCTACAAAATAGCTTTTATCTGCTTGAACAACAATGGGTAGCACTTATATGTGCATTATTATTCTTACTAGAAATACTTCCATTTTGCTAAGAATGTCAAGAAATCAGAATGTGATTGAATGTCAAGATATCAAAGTGCATGATAAGAACAATAAATACAGTCATTGCATAGCATTTCTTGAGGCATTGATTATCATTGCTTTGAAAGTGTAGATTTATGAATCTGTTTTAAAAACTGTATATATTACATCTTAGTATATTTATAATAATATTATAGTTAACCTAAGAGATAGTATGGACGGGTTCCATTTACGGGAACTTAGAGAATGTAGGTTGTTCTACCTATGAAAAGGATGCCATGGCCATAGCTTGAAATCAAACATAAGTGCAATACTTTGTTTAATTTTTATTCTCTCACATGATATGTTTATCAATAGACATGTGCATTAGATATATGTTGCATGAGCATATAGGTATGGTAGATTGTCAGTGATTCACTAGTGCACCAGATTCCTTCATGTATGTTGGCCACATTTTGCTAGATCCTTCTTTATGGGTCGAGCTTCTCCAGTGGAGTAGCATGGGGAAGCTTAATGGTTCGTGGCAGGGTGGGTATCATCTTGATGATGCTCTCTCTCTCCCTCTCTCTTTGCAGATTATGAGTATAGCTTCAAGATGTGTGAACATGTATGGTGATGTTATATTATGTGATACTCTTATAATGAGCCTATAAGGCCATGTTGATTTTGAAGGACGAAGTCTTGAATGTATTTAAGGGCTAGTTTGTATAGTCTTATTATTTAATTCATTGATTGAATATAATTGATGCGAGATGATTTTGATGAATTTTAGATCAACAAAATTACTCCCTTTTTCAATAATATTTAATGAATTATTAGTATATTATTAGAGGAGACATTACATCACCCTTCATAGTTGCTGCTTTCTAATTCCTTGTGGTGTTCCTTGCTTTCCTTGGTCCATTATAGTGTTTTTGGTTTTGTGTTTATTGTGGGGTTACGTTTAGTTATTTTTGTTTTTGTGCCTTATCATTTGGGTTTTGGGTTTTAGCTTTTCATTCTTCTTTTGGGCTTTAGCTTTTCATTCTTCTTTTGGGCTTCTCATTTGTATTGCTTGGCTTGGTTGCCCACTTGATTTGGTTTTATTTCCCCATAAGGGGAGGGAAGGCATGAAGGCTATGGTATATACTTGCTACCATGTTAATTCTTGGAGAAGGTTTAAGGGCTAGTGTAGGGCATAATGGTAATGGTAATCTTGGAGGGAAGCCTTACAAGAATGCTTTGGTGTTTGAGGAGTATGTTATTATTCCAGAAGGAGATACTTTTGTTGAAGATGGAAGAGGTTGGCAAGTAAATAATGGGCAAGGTAGCCTCCCTATGTCTACTTTAAAATAATGTTGAATGTTTGAAATGATTAGTGCCATTGAAAATGAAGAGCAAAGGCTTAAGAATGTTGGTGTCTTTTTTTCCTTAGCAAGGATTTTATGCCATCATGCAGTTTTTTTGATGACTGGGTCTTATTTATTTATTTTTTTGATGCAGTTTACTAAAGAAACTTGGATTGTATGTGAATATGTCTAGAATGATAAAAAGGGGATTGTTTTTCATTTGTTTTAAAAGCAATGAAATGCAGAAGATGGTTATTGAAAAAAAATTAGAATACATTTTGAAAATCAATTTTTAGAGCCCTTCCATGGGATCATATTGTGCAACCTAAATAGGTTATCTTGTATTCCTCTCTGAGATGTATTGAGGTTTGTGATAGTCCCCTAATCGTATGGTTTCTTCTACCCCAACTTCTCCATCCCTTAAAGGAAGTGAAAATATAAGATATCAAATCTTCCCTACCTCGTATGAATGCAAGGGTGCTTATTTCAGGTTGATCCCACAATAGTGTGTCCCACTTGTGGGACATCTTGATTTTTGTCTGAAATCACATATTTTTTTTAAAATTAATGATTTAAGTCTATAAGGGTTCCATCTAAGGGGTTTAGATCAAATCCCCTTAGATTAAAGGCCCTTGCATAGAACACCTAGGCTTAAATCAAACCCCCGATAGAGTCTCCTCTACACCTATCAAAATGCTGAAAAAAAAGTAATTTTGCTTCACCTTTTAGGGGATCAAATGAAGTAATTTGGAAATTCCATTTCGTAAGCAAGTATCCTAAGTATTCTCTTTCCAAAAATTATAATATGTATTATGTTTTCTTTAATGTTATATATTTTTTAAATTTTACAATGAATGTAGATCCATTGTGAAAAAATAATGACCTTTATTCAAGACACTAGGAAAAATAATAAACATTGTTAGAAAAATCTCAAAAAAATACACTACACTCCATATAGATGTCCTTGTTTCAATGAAAAAAAGACAAAAATAATTTTGATATATATGCTAAGAGAAATGTTTTACAAAATAATATTGGTCTGAAATTTTTGTTAATACTAATTCAAAAATTAATAATAAATAAAAATATTTAATAAAAAATTACCAAAAATATCCATGCACTAGACATTGGAGTTAATGATCTAATTTCAAGAAATTGTGGAAAGTTTTTATTTGTAGTAAAAGTTATGTGATATGGAATAATGTCACTCAATAAAAAATAATATAAAAAAATACAAATTGATTGAAAAATAAAAATAAAAATGATAGAAATAATTCTTTTTAAAAAATTAAAAATTACAATTCAAATCTACATAAAAAATGCCATAATTGATTATTTTACATCATCCTTAAATTCTTGACTATTTGTTCTCTATAAATGACACAAATTAAAAAATATATTGATTTTGAGCATCCCACCTAGGCCAAAAAGTGGGACATGGTATTGTGGGATCACCCTTCACTAGATGACTCTAAGGAGTGTCTGAATACGACTATATTTCTATTGCATGGCAAAGAGGTTTCTTGTAAAATAAATGTGTTGGGTGGTCTCAGTTCCTATTCTTTCATAAAAAAGCTAGGCATGTAAGATTAAACTGCCCTAACCTTGCAAGCAAGAAGAACCCTATTAAAGAAGGAGACAATGTTCATAAAGAAGTTGAAAATAATAAAACAAGATTGGTTCTTCAACTATTGTTCATATTTATGTTATTGGCAACAGGTGGGATAGTTTTGAAGCTAGCAATGGAGCTATGGTTCCATTTGAGTATGATAATAATTTTGATTGCATCCAGAATAACCAAGTTAGTTCTAGTTTGAGCTCAATTTTGATAGAATCTTTAAAAAGAAAAAGTTCTCCTAATCCTTCCATATTGGGCCTTAGGCAAAGTGCCCCTAATTTGATTAATAAGGTTTCCAAGCAACCTTCTATTAAAAGACCTAGGTGTTTTGTTTATGATATAGTTAGTGAAGAGCCTAATCTAATGATATGTGAAGATAAGATTCCTAAAGAATCCTTGACCCTTGTGTGTATTAATGATGGTTCTAGAAAAGGGGTTAAAGCTTCCCCCTAGTTTTGAAAATCAATGTAGAGAAAGTGCCCCCTGTGTTGTAAGTCCTTATTGTTTGATGGTTGTAATAAAGGTTGTTGGTTGGAATGTTAGAGGGGTGGAGGCCCATGAAAGAAGATTTTCCATTAGATCCTTTTGTAAATCCATAAAAGACTTGGATGTTTTGTTTCTATAGTAAGTAAAATCAATTGGACTCTCCTTGGATTTTTGCTTTGAAGTCTATTTGGCTTGATTTTGTCTCCTTTTCTTATGATCACTTTAAAGGGAAAGGGAGGACTGCTATTTTGTTAAATAAACAGTTGGCAGGATGTGTTATTACTAATGATTTTTCTCCATGTTTTAGAGTTGCTTGGGTTATGCTTTATGTGAATAGTAAAGAGTTTGGACTATGTTCTATCTATGCCCCTAATGAGTACAAAAATAGGGTTAGTCTCTAGTTGTGGTTGTACTCTATTTTGTCTAGAGTTCCACATATCTTTTGGGGGATTTTGATGTTGTGGAAGATAAAGAAGATAAAAGTGGGGGTAACAAGTTTTCTTGGAAAGTGAATGAACATTTCTTCTTGTCAGACTTTAAGAGGAAATTTAATTTGTTTGATCCTTTGAGTGGTTGTAAAAAACATAGTAAAGGAGTGTGGTTTACTTGGTCTAATATGCAAAAAGGAAACAAGAGGGTCTTCTCAAGGCTAGATAGGTTTTACTTTGATAAAAGTTTTTTTTAATTTCCCTGTTTAGCTTGATAGAAATATAGTGAATGTTTCCCCTATTAGATTATTTGATCATCACCCTGTTGATTGTTCATTTCCTCTTGCTAGTTGCAATCTACACCCTAAATCTTCTTTTTAAGTGTTGTTCAAACTTAATGTTTCACTACTAAGGCAGATTTTGTGTTTGTGGTATTCAAAGTCTATAGAATATTTGTATTGTTGGTGGTAAGGATAGATCCTATATTTTAAATCAGTCTATTGATGTTAACTATGTTTAGAATTTTTTTAGGATAGCAGGGAAAAATTTTGCCTTGTTGATGGGTTTTAGGTGGACCTTTTTAAGGATAAAGAGGAGTTGCAAGTTGATCCTTGTAAACCCTTATTGCAAGAGAAGGTGGTTGGTCTTAAACATAAAATTAGACGTGACAATGTGCATAAAGCAAAAGGTGCTAAAGTCAAGTCTAGATTAAATTGGTTGAAATTGGGGGATAAAGGGTCTAAATCTTTCTCTTTTTAAGAGTCAAGATTTCCAGGGAGAAGATTTATGGTATCCATGTTGATGGAGTTAAGAGTAGAAGTGCCTTCATGTGTTTCTACAAATAGTTGTTTGCTTCAATAGGAGGACTCTATGGTTCTTGCCAATATAGAGATTATTAAAAAATGTTCCTAAGAAAGTTAATCATCAGGATACATTGAAGTTAGATTAACCATTCTCTTTGAATGAGGTTAAAATGGTCATTGATTCCATGAGAAATAATAAAAAATCATGGTTTGATGGTCTCTTAGTTGAATTCTATAAATGTGACAAGGATTGGGTCTCCCCAATCCTATTACAGTCATATAATAAAGCTATTAAAGTTGGCACTCTTGGTAAAGATATAAATAGAGGGATTGTTAAATTGCTCCCCAAGGATGGTGATACATTCTTAATTAAAATTGGAGACTATTACACTCTTAAATACCTCTTTTTCTGTAACAATGATTGCTTTCAGATTGAAGGACTTCCTTCTTTCTATTATTTCTCTTACTCAAACTGGCTTTGTCAAGGGAAGACTTATTCTTAAAAATCTCATAACCAGCTAGGAAGGTATGTGTTGGGGGAAGGACTCTAGTCAGGATGTATGTATGGCCTTAATTGAATTTGAAAAGGCTTGTGACAAAATTGAGTGGGGCTTTATTATGGCACGGTCACAAAATCTTTGGGGTTTGGATACGTAGAGATTCTCTTTCAAGATGCTATTACTCATGTGAGTGTAAATGGTGAGTTATTTGACCCTTTTAATCTTCAAAGATCTATTAGGTAGGTATGCCCATTAGCTTCTTCCTTGTTTGTTATTGTTGTTGAGGCTCTCTACTATGTGCTAAGGCATTCCTGTTTAGGTCCTCCTATTAAGGGGTTGTCCCAAGTCCTAATTAGGATACTCTTATTGAATGTCAGTTTGTAGATGATACTATCTTGTTGCCTATTGTAGATGAGCATAATTTTAATAATATGTAGAATAGGCTTTACTCCTATTGTAATGCCTCTGATTCAAAGATTGCTTTTCACAAATATGTTATTTTGAGTTGGAAGGATCGCCCTCTAGATTAGGTGGCAAAAAGAGTTTGGGATTGGGATGGACCTTACAATAAGGATATATATCTTGGTATCACATTTGCTTTATCCCCGTCCTTGGAAACTATGTGGGCATTGGTCATGGAAAAAGTTATTAAGAAAGTTTCTAAGTAGCAAGCTAATATTCTTTCTATTGCAAGGAGGTTTCAAGTGTGCCAAAAAGTTTTTGCTTCATTCTCTTTATATTTCTCTTATGTTTGGTTAGTGTGTTCATTTCATATATGGTTGCTTAAGAAGCTAGTAAGTACCTTCTTATGTTCTAATGGTAAATATGGTAAGAAAAGGCATGTTGTTAGTTAGGACTTGTATTGCAAACCTAGGAATGTTGGGGTATGAAGTTAAAGAAATTGTTCTTATAAGGTGCATCTCTTGCAACTAAGTGGGTGCTTAAAGACCTTGATGGTTGTGAGCCTTGGAATGTTACCCTAAATGTAAACCAAATTGGAAATGGTTGGATCTTGTTGATTTTTTGTTTGATAAATTTAATAGCCATGTTAGGGCCTCTGTAGTGTTTGTCTCCATCTAGAAGGCTTGGGAGAAGATGAGGAAGTTTATTATTAAGTGGGCTATCAAGGATATCAAGAATGATCCCTTTTGTCCTTTTAGGACTATTTGATGGTCAATTGAATTTAGTGGCAAACCCCTTTCTTTGCATAAATGGTGCTATGCTCTTAATGGTTTAATAAAGGCATTAGATCTTTTGGTCATATCATTAATGAGTGTGTAGTTATTCCTGGGGATGCTCTCAAGATTATTTTTTATTTGCCCAATTCTCATAAAAAAACTTACTCTTTGATCATTGCTACTAATGGTACTAATTATCTGGTGCTAGAAAGGAATTATGATCTCAGTTTGTGGAATAATTTTTCACGGTTTTGTGGTAATAAGTTTCTTGAGGTTATTGTTAAGAATTTGTATTCCATGCTCTCTAATGTTGATAATCTCCACCTTCATTTCAACTCCATTTAGGGGGTAAATGATTCTTAATCTAGTTAAATGGCTAGGCTTGGTAATATTTGGTCTAATGTAGTTGAGTTGAAGAAGTCTTTTTTAGATGGTTTCTAATTCATAAAAAGTTGGTTGTAGGTGAGATTCTTGGTTCTAAGCATAAATCTTGTGTGTGGGTGATCCCACAATACTAAGTCCCAAACTTGGGACATCCTGATTTTTGTCTGAAATCACATATTTTTTAGAAAAATTAATGGTTTAAGCCTTGAGGGGTTCCATCTAAAGGGGTTTAATTGAATGGGGTTAGATAAAACCCCCTTAGATCAAACTCCCTTGGAAAGAACCTCCCTAGTCTTAAATCAAAACCTTGATGGAGTCTCTTGCGCACATATCAAAATGCTAACAAAAAACCAATTTTGTTTCACCTTTTGGGGGATCAAATAAAGTCATTTAGAAACTCTAATTTGTAAGAATGTAGCCCTTAGTATAAGATTTCCAAAAAGTATGATTTTGAATATATTTATTTGATTATTAGATTTATTTTCTATTTTCTAGTGAACATAGGTTTTTCATCGAACATCAAGGTCTCTATTCCACACACATGGAAAAATAAAAAATAGAGAAAAAGTTCTGAAAAATATCTGTACACTAGTTACTAATGTCCTTGTTTCAACAAAAAAAATAATAATTTGGATACATACAGAAAAAGTTATGTTGTATGGTATAAACCTATGTCTGAATTATAATTAATCTCACTTCAAAAATTAATAAAAAAAACATATGCAACAAAAAATTATGAAAAAATATCTGCACACTAGATATTGGTGTTACAAATCTATGTTTAAAATTTTATAATTTAATCCTTTCTATAAAAAAAAGTTATGATGTATGGTAAAAACATCACTTTTAAAAAAATATTGTTAACTATAAAAAATAAGTTATTAAAATTTACATTAAAAAAATTCATAAATTATTTCTTAAAATTAAAAAAAAAAACATTTAGAATCTACACACAAAATCTCAAAAATCACTAGTTCATATCATCTTCAAATTCTTAATGATTTAGTTTCTATAGGTGCCAAAAAGTGAAAATTTAGTTAAAAATGTTGATTTCAATGTCCTACTTTGGCCAAAAAGTGGGTCACAATATTGTGGGATCACCTGTGTGGGTCAGTTGAATCTTTTGAGCATCTCTTTTCTTAATGTGCTTATGCCAAACTTGTTTGGAACTAATTCTTACATGTATGGGCTAAGTGGGATGGTGTTCGATCTATTTCTTGGGGGTTGTATTAAATGATAGTATTGATAATTCCTCAAATAAGTTTGTCAAACTGTTTAAGAAAATTTAGTTGGTCCTCTTTACAAAGATTCTTTGGTTTCTGTGGATTAAGAGAAATTTACATGTTTTCCAAGGTATATGTAGGGAGTTTTCTAACTTGTCAAGGGAAGTCATTGTGTATCTTATTTATATGTAGTTTTGTGAGTAGGTGAACTTATCTAAGACAGGGATTCAACATCTACTGAAATTCATTTATTAAACAAAGGCAAGTTTAGTGTGGATAGTGGTTTTGCAGCTAGTTTTGGTTTAGGCTCTAAAGTTGTGCATATTGTTGATCTTGGTGTTTACGACAATGTGCCTTCTTGGAATGGTGGGTAAGGAAATATTTAAAATATATTTTTGTGGACTTGGCCAAGAAGATAAATCTAATCATAGAAGCTAAAGGCAAGGTTGAGAAGGAGAAGAAAAAGGTTGTTGCTAATGACTAGTGTTTTTTATATTAGACATCCCTCTAAAGGCTTCATGATGCTATTTTGTTGGTTTTTTCAATAATGCTTATATATATCATTATTGTATATGTGACATGTCACTAATGGTACTTTGGTCTATATTTTTTATCCTAATACTATGATGGCTTTGTAGCCTAGGTGTTGCCTTATTAAGCTATGTATGATTTAATGTTTTGTATCTTTTGTGCTACTTGATGCTCTTTGAGCCATATTTGTAGACTCTATTCCAATATGAGAAGATAGTGCAAGACAACAATGCATGCACTCTTTAGTCACACTGCACAAATTCAATAGTCTACACTTATACACAATAACATTGTCAACTCCTACAACCTTTCCACAATATGCACAACCTACACATGGGTAGCACATGCACCTACACAATATGTTTATTTTGGCTCCATATGTGTCCAAAACCTAATTGTGCCTAATCCACATAAGTGTGGCATCTCAATGCTCTCCTTTTCTTCATGCCATTACCTAGAAGAAGAAAGCATATAAAAAAGTAGTCACTAGAGAGTCATGATTTTTTTCCAACCTCTCTAGATGATTGGAATTATTTGTCAACCACTATAGATGAACAAATTCTCCTACATGAAATGATTCAACCTCACCTCCAATGAAGCTAGTTGCTACCACATGCTCTGGAGTCTGGGGGGTTTATTTTGACATCACCTTGGTGTGACTCCTTAGCAATGTTGCAATACATCATTGGACCTTGGCTTCCTCTCCTAGGAGGTCTGACTATTCCTAGGGATATGATTAGTCATGCTTGGTATAAGGAACCCCAACACTATCTATTAATTTCTTGAAAATCAATAGGTTGCTAGTCATAGACATTATTCTACACAAAAGTAACCTCTTGGGGTGTTAGGCTCCATGGACAAATGATGGTGAACATACTTTCCAATTGTATGTTGGATAACACCTAGGAAATTATACTCATTTGGACTATGTGCACACACTGCAAAGATGACCTCACGTTAGTTGCAAGACTAGCTTTTGGCAATGTTGAAGTCAAACAACTAAACCTACTACTTTTATCATGCCTTTCAATTGTGCACTGTTTGACTTCTCACATCAAATTTGATAACATTCACACTATGTAGGATGGAAAAAGAAACAACATCCTCAATAAGCAACCCACACAAACCATGACGTTAGTGACAATCTACACCTGAATATTTTCTTATTCCCTAGGTGTATCTTTACAAATGGTTAGCCTCTACAACTCCACCCTCAAAGTAAGCAATATTTGTGTGGGTATCAAAAGAACTCAACTTTCCTCAAGACAAGTGCACAAAGCCTTCACAGTTTTACTCTATTGGTCAACCTGTTAGTTTGACTATAATAGACATTCCACATCAAAGAACAATCACATTAAAGTGCTTCTCAATAGTGCTCAGTGTACAATCCTACACAACATAACTTCAACATTTTGCACCAACAAGCCACTTCTTCAACAGGAAAGATAATTTAGATCTTTGGTTCTCTTCTGTGTACTACTTTGTGTTCCATCTTTTGCATACAAAGATAATATTCTTTTAATAAGAATGCCACCCTCTCCTTTTAGTGTTGAAATATAAGGGCAAGCTCCCCTCAACATCTGCAAACATGCATAGTCAGGATTGTTTCTCAAATTGCTACCATGTCAGCACATTCTAAACCTTCACTAGTTCTTGGATAGAAGTATGAATACTTTGGGTCTTCATCGACTCTTCCTAGGCTTCATAAAATATTTCTAGCTTCACATTTGTAAGTCATTAACAAGTATGAGCATCACCAAGCCATGCCTTACACACCACCAATCTGGCTTTCTATGTTAACAGCCCCATGTCTTTCTAGTGTAATGAGGACATTGCTCTACAAGAAAGGGAAAAGTGATCTAGACAATCATTCATCAGTTCAACATAACCAGTGGTTTTCAAACAAAATATCAGGTAAGTTATTCATTTGTGCACCAAATGTAATGGAGATCATTACTCTACAAGAAAGGTGTAAATGATTTGTACATATTTTAGCCCATTGTGCACTTCTGCATAATGGCTTGACTTCAACACCTTCCATGCCACATGTCCTTAAGCACACATTACGCACCAAAATACATTACACATGGGAAAAGGATACTAGTAGGATGGCTTCATACACAACTACATAAGCATCAATTCTATAGCTACATGCAAGGCAATGCAAGACAATAGTGCACACACTCTTCAATCATGTTGTCAACACCTATAACCTTTCCACATTAAGTGCAACCTACACATGGGTAGTAGATACACCTAACTAATATGTTTAGTTCATCTCTTTACACATCTAATACTTGGTTGCGCCTAATCCACATAATCATGGCAACTAATTGGCACCATATGAGTCTAACATCTAGCACAACACTGGCCACATAGAAAGCACACCATACATGCATGAAACTTGTCAACATATTATGGAAGTCTTACATGACAACTTATTGTATAAATACACATGACTAGATAATAGGAAAAGTAGTCTTCCAAATCGCCAATAAGCCTTGTGTACATTATGTGGCTTGATCTAGTTGTACTCCAAAGCACCTCTAACAAATCAAGTGTATACATCCTCTCACTACCTGATCACGAGACCTTGCTTCCCACCATAGCCTTTGTATATTAATTGTACACACATGCAACACCAATGAATACAAGATAAAATTCTTCATGCATTTTAATGTCTTTTCTTTGCTCCAACCATAGCATTATCTAACAATGCTTCCACAACTCAAGCTATCCATTAGAAGTAAACCTATTTCATTGGCTTGGCTGTAACTTTTCCTACATATGAAGTTGTCCTCCAATCTTAGACAAAAATTGGATCAAAATAAGAATGGCTACAATGTTGTGAAAAGACTATCATAAATTCACTACAATAGATGCAACTTGACTTAGTTGTAGTAATTGTATGCCTAGACTTTGCTCTCTAGACATAAACTTTTTTAGATGAATGCCTTTGAAAAGTTGCAACTTGCCAACTTATTAAAAATATTGTAATATCTTTTGATCCAAACACGTTTAAGACATACACATAGGATCAAAGGACCATTAATTCACCCAACAACACAGCTACAAAATAAAATCTTATATACAAGAATTATGAAAAATATGTAACAATATTATATTTATTTAAATGGTTTTATTTCATTTATTACACATTTCCCCTACATCTGGTAATCCCAAGTAAGTTTACAAATTCCCTTACCATTCCATAAAGCACAAACATTGATATGTTTCGATGTCATCAACTAACTCTAAAGTAATAATTACACTTAATTCACCTATTTGTTCATTGATGACAAAATGCAACAAATTAACCAAATAAAAACTAGGAACTCACCAACCTCTTAAATAGATCATCATGGATCTATTCCATAAACCAATGATGTAAATCTACCACCCGACCATGTTTAACCTAACGGTCCACCCCACTTGATTACAAAGATGAGCTTACGGATTGCAAATACAATCATCAAACACACGAGTTTGGCAACATATAAATACACATTTATGCATGGTGTTCTCAACACAACATGGATATTCACGAGACCTAAGCTTAGAATGATAAAATATGTAGGATAGGACTTTAGAGTGTCATCAATCTTAACCTATGAATCCTACACAATGAAGAGGACCAATTTACAAAATAGATCATAGGGAAGATATAGGGAACACATACAAGCTAAACACACACAAGCAATAGCTTTAACTTTTTTATGCTATTATGTAAATACTCCCAAATAGATCACATATTTTATTTTTCTACAAAATAAAATCATACAATGGTTCATCAAAAAACCATAAGACTTTTTAATGGCTTCTTCAAAACTTTTCTCAAGAAAATGTCATATTAAAAATGTAAAACCATATCACATTTTCTAAGGGAACACAAGGATAGAAACATTGTTTCTTTAACATCTTTTCATCCAAACTTATTTAATACACGCACATAGGATCAAACGATCATGAATTCACCCAACAAAATATCTATGGAACAAAAATTTAAATACAAGAATTATAAAAAATTATGTAAAAAAACATATTCATTCAAATGGTTTTATCTTGTTTATTATGCATTTCCTCTAAATATGGCAATCATTAATAAGTTTAGAAATTCCCTTACCATTCTATAGGGCACAACCATTGATGTGTTTTGACATCTTATACTAACTCAAAAGTAATAATTACACTTAATTCACATATTTCCTTAATGATGATAAATGCAACAAATTAATGACGATTTTCTCTTCTCCTTTCTCTTGATGATGGATCATGGAGTGTGATCCAAAACGTTGAGGAAAAAAATTCACACATAGTTAAATCCTGAAACATTGAACTACAATCATTATGGACTATGGAAATTTGATGTCTATTATAGATGAAATATGTTTATTTATGTGTATATATCGGTGGATTAACCAAGACTGAATATAGTTCTTATTTCCATCTAAAAAATAATTTGAATATATAAATAATTTTAAGCTCGAGATCTTATTCGGTGTTAAATGAGATTATTTTGGAAAATGTAATACATGTAAGGTCAAGATATTTTTTCATCCATTATTTATGAGTATTTAAATAATATTATTTTTAAAATGTAATAAATACAAGGGCAAGAACTTTTTGGTTTCCTATCATTTATGACTAGTTAAATAATATTATTTTAAAATTAAAAGATCGAGATCTTTTTTATGGTAGTCCTTTTAATCACAACCATCGGTCTATGTATTTTCTTAGGTACTCCTCACTAAATGAATGCCTATTGGCATAAATGGCATAGTTTGTGCAAAGTTGGGTTCTTTGCCTCATGCCACCTACCTATTTATTACACATATTGCTATAAACTCATCTCTTACCCCATCTATGTTTTCACACATCCCTACACATTCACCCTATTCATAAGTTTATTACACCCATCACATGTGTGTACTTCCATATACTTGTTATCTATGTTAATATGTCCCTTGTTATGTCCTAGGTCATTTCTGCAGTCATAGAGTTGATCTTGTGGTCATGGACTTATCGCTTTCAAATTTAAATTTTTAAATCATTTTTTTGCTAACTCCTGCCTATACCTTTCTTATCAAGGGGCAACTAAACACAAATTTGTGTAATTTATTGCTATATCCTTGTATTTAAAGGCATTCAATGCATTTATTTTAGACATCTAAAATTTGCAAGCCCTCTCTCATCCTAAGGAATTACACCACTTCAATTGGTACACTAAAAGGAATCTAGATCTACACAAACATTCTAGGAACATATGCATATCTAAAGAGTGTTGGTTTCGAGCGTTTATGCACATTTTTATGGGCTGACCTAAGAGAACATGTTCCGTAGCAACATAATAGTAGCCTTACCAAGGTATTTCTAAATGTTGCTAGTCTTCAAATATCAAAAAGGAGTAGAGAAGGCATAGATCATTTAGGCAAGTAGCAAAGTAGAATTCCACATTGTGTAGGGTAGTCAAAGGATGAATTCATAGCATAGGCTTGACCCAAACCTGTGAACTTAGCCTCAGACAAAGCATGGATCTAGTGTAGGTTCTAAGGCATTTCACTAACATAGAGGCGTCATTTCCCAAGCAAATACTAATCTAATTCCATAATCTTCCACAAACGTAATATTATTTAGTCACATAGATAAGTACAATCCTCCTTCGCACTTACTTTCTTAAAATAGTTGTTGCAATTATCTGATTTATCTATCCTAGATATCATTAGTTAATCTAGGATAATTTGTACTTAATTGATTTCATCTACTTAATTATCCTGGGTTAACACTTAAGGAAAAGTTTTATTTTCCTTTACATATTTGCAAACTTTTCTAGTCCTACATGACCTAGTTTTCTTCTATGATTTCTCATTATACTAGGGGTTTTCATACCTAAATTTTTTATGATTTTACATATTAATTTTAGATCTGATCTTCCTTTTATACCCTTGTGCTTCATCGATCTATGTTTCTTTTAGGATTTACATTGTGCTTCCTCACACATCATATCTTTCACCCATCCTTGCATTTGCTTTAAGGTTTACATTTTATGCATATTTAAACACTAATTTAGGACTTATTTTTTATCTACAACAAATTATACATCACTTCCATATCATTTGATTGCTCTTGTTAGGGTTTTACATCTTTACTACATACTCTTGTTAACCCTACATCCTTGGATAGATCCTTATTTTTCTTACATCATGGATTCTCACGGTCCTTTGTCCTTGGCATCTATTCATGCTTCCCTCACTAATTTTGATATGTTTACATACATTGTGACATGTGATCCATTTGTCCTTGATTCGTTTATGACATTCATCACACAAATGGGGTTCCTTTATACATGGAAGCATTATATCATCACATATGCTCATTTTCTCCATTTAGGGATTTGATCATCACTTTCTATTATCTACCAGATACTCTTACATCACTCCTCCATGATTACCACTTGTTCCACATCTCTTATATGGAGAGTGATAGTAGCATGCTTGATTCTAATTGTATTCTATGTTTGAGCACCATTCCTTTACATGATCCACTTCATGTGCCACATCTATTGTGCAAGATATGCATGATATACTTTCACCTTCCATTTATGTGGATGATACATCATATGATGAAGGTGCATCTCATGAAATAAATTGAAACTTATGATACCCTTTCTATGTGTCATGTGGCTTATGCTTCTCAGTGCTTTACATCTCATACAAAGTCTAGTTCTATTCCCATGTTTCATGCCTTAGTTATATTGTCAACTCATTCTACACTTGGGCATGAAAACATGGGATATGATATATATGATCATTCTCATAATATCTCTATCAAAACATCCCTTTGGGATTTGGCACGATCCTCTAAAATCTATAAGAACATCTTAAAGGACATTCTAGAGCACACAATTATTTCATCTACTTATACTCTTAAGGGATTATCCTCAATAATGTGAGCAATGATTCAAGAAAATGCCTTAATTTCCTTTGCACTTCACGAATTACCATCTCTACATGTGGTCCATGAGGATAGGCCATTATATATTATGGTTAGGTATGCAAACATTATATTTAAATATGCACTAGTGACAATGGATCTAGATTGAATATATGTAGAAAATATTTTCTAGATGTGATCCAAATTAGTTACTCTAATCTCCCAAAATCTAAGGTAACCATTAAAGGATCTAATAAAATCATGCAAAAATCCCTTGGTTATGTTACTTTACCTATCACTTTAGGGCTTGCTACTCTTCAAACTACTTTTAATGTGATGCCCAAAACCTTAGTGTACAACATCCTTTTGGAGTATCCATGGATTCATGCAATGGATATGGTGACAATCAATGACAACCCATACAAATTTTGCCATGTAATTGAAAAGGATAAAACATTGATATTTCCAACACAACTAATCACACCTACAATTACCCCAAATCCTCCCGTGTCTCACATAGATCCTGAAGATGATTAGGGCCCATTAGATTTTTAAAAATCAACTCATAGAAAAAAAATACATGAAGACCAAGATTATATCTTGCTCATTGGTCCTGATTTGCATGCCACATCACCTTTGGATTCGTATATAGATACTCATTCTAGTGAAGGTGATGTTTCTCATGGATCCAAAACTAGCCAATGTTGTGAAAATTGTTTATCCTCATCCAAGTTAGTAGTCGTTGTGGCAAAGGATATAACATTTTTAAAAACTCTGATTATAATAAAAAGGATTAAGTTTGAATCAAGAAGGCATTAGAAAACCCATTAAAATCCTTGAAAAGAATGATGCTGAGGGAATAGGCTATTCACATGTAGCTAGTAGTGACATTGATTTACCATTGGTATATCCTGGTTTAATCATCAATTGTTCTATAGACACATATCCTCCATTTGACACTTTTACAAATGATGAAACATTAGCCAAGTACTTAGGAGTATATGAGGATTTACCCACTCATCATAATGATTGAGTTTTCCCCATGTTTTTTAAGTTTATCCATACTTTGAGGGATGTTGGTAGGTTACATAATCGATATTAGGACTTAATGGATTCAATTGAAAACCTGAAAGGGTGGCTAAATCTATTCCCATCAGGTTGAAAACTTGAAAGGGAAACCTAATAGAGGCTAATGGTGAAAATCCAAAAGAGTTCCAAAAGTTCAGTCCCACAGAATCAACGCTCCACAAAAGAATATAGACTAGAGGTTGTTGTATATTCTAGAAAGGTGCATTGCAGATATGTTAGACGATGTGCAATAACTCGTGATGGTGCAAAAAGTACATAGATGAGTTTAGGGGCACATCCCTACATACAAAATAATCTATACTAGTACCATAATGTACCATAACTATAATAGGAAAGAGAATGAGGATAAAAGAGAACATGTATTAGAAATATAAAAGTGTAACACCCAAGCATATGTGATGTGTATATCTATGATTGTAGTATGGAAGACTATATGTAAATAGATTATATGAATAAAAGATGAATACTTTTATCTTATCATGTGTATATTAATATGTACTTTCTTTTGATTATATTTTATCTACCATACTAATTCTGGTTTCCTTCTTATTGTATCACCCCAGGGTTAACTTTCTGCCATAATTATTCATACCTCGAGTCTGTATTTTACTATCAATATTTGGTTTTGTTGTTGGGACCCTAGTTTATCAATGCATAAGAAGAAACCATAGAATTATAGAAAGAAGTTCATGGTAAAGAATACGTCAAGGAAGAGGAGTATTAGTGTCAATTATGGTAGTGATTGAGATGTGTGGAAACACATACTAGGTAGTAATCCTTGCAGGGGGTTAGGCACCTAGGGTGACGATGGAAAGGGGGAGATCTAAAAAAGTGTGACCATTGAGATAAATTTGGTCTAACATTAGGGATGAATAAAAAGAGATTGAGGATAGATAAAAATCAATTATTTTTTGTATGGCAAAGGGTTCTAACAAGAGAGAAAGAGATCTTATTGCATATCAAGATGGGTTTGGAAGAGAGTTAAAAATATGATCATGATTGAGAAAGAGGAAGAGGAAGAGAAAAGGGTAAAACAAACTCATGAAAGTGAGGAGAGATACTGGAAAAGGATATAAAAGGTGTGAGAGGCATCAAGAGAGTGCAACAAGAGGGATACAACTAAGGAAAACCCTAGTAATGAGGAAGGTGAATGCTTAATGGACATGACACTCACAAATATAGAAGAACCAAAGAGTTTCATAACGTAGATCAGAACCGCGAAGAAACATCCAACCAGATGATAGAATAGTTCAAAGAATACAAGATAATAGTAAACTCTAAGGAACTTGTTTAACCCCATTCGTGTAGATACTACACATGTAGTTGTTGGGGGGAGGCCTAGAAGCACTGAGGTTAGTCAGATAAGATGTATCTAACCCTAAGATTGACTATCAATGAGATTCTTGATTATATTTATTCAAAGGTTATAATAAAAAATGGGTTGAGGAATTGGTGACCCCAATTTCTTGGATAAACACACCTAATTTTAATATAAACTATATAAATATTAAACTAATTATGATAGAAGATGAAGAAGGGAAGAAGTAAAGAAGTTATTAATAATTAGCGAAGAGGAAAAAAAGAGATCCAACAATAAGATGAAGGAAGTCACCAAAAATTTAGAGTAACTAGCTAAGGAAACTTTGGAGATGATAGATGAGAACAATCTTCAGCTTGAGGAAGCAAATAACTCATGGCCTATTTAAGACAAGTCAATTACTAATGATGAGTGACTAGCTAACATATCTTCCAAGCTAAAAAGACACTATGAAGAGATGAACCCCCTAGGCCGCCATCTGATAGGACCTGCAATTGCTCCAATTTCTTCTGTTTATTTTCTATTTCACAATACATTTCCTTGAACAATTTTATCTAATACCTAAAACTTTATATTAACATTTGAAGTTTAAATCACTAGAACTAATATATAATATTTTGATGAATGACTATGTGCTTTGATAATTATTCTCAAAATGTAAAAGTATAATATATTGATTATGGTGATTTTAGTATAGAAGTATTATGGAAAATAGCTAACCCTTCATGCAACAAGACGATGGACGCCCTAGCCAAATATGTTGTAAACCTGCAACTGCAGGAATAATTATGTGTAGATGAAGGAACATTTACCAATAGTTGAAGGAAAACATCGAATATGAAGGAGCTAGTGTCCACAACCATGACTTTAATCACTGACTGATCAAACAATAATAATGTCTTCCACAGAAAATAAGAGAAAACTCAAAGTATCAATAGATATTGGCAAAGAACTAAAGCGATCCTTTAGCAAGGATTGCATAAGTTATGCCCCTTGTTTGCATGTCTCTATTACTCTTGTTTCTTTCATTTTTAGTTGAAAAGTTGTATTAGGATATTACTCTTTGAAAGTTTAATTGCAACTAAGTTTTCTATTTGTTTTTTGCTGGAATAAAAACAATCTTCTTCCTATGTCCTAGGAAAGAGTTGACACATGTGCCTTGGCCTATTAAGAGTCCAGATTAGTTAAGAATGGATAGAACGAGTTTATATATTCAAGGGACTTTGTGTAACAAACAACAAAGAATTTTCTACCAGCAGTCTATATTATGTTTTTTGAAATCTAATAAGATCTTTTTTAGTTCAGTCAATGTTGTGCAACAAATAGTTAAGAGATTTGATTAATATCTTGTGAGTACAAGAGTACAGTTTACCCAAGCAAGGGCCACTTGAGGTACACCTGTAACTCTCTTCTTAATATTAGTTGTTGGTAATTTCAGTAGCTTTAATCATACTTACTTCATATAAATAATTGGTTATTGACAGTAGAAGTAGCAGATACCTATAGCATAGTAATCTATTGATCTTAACAGAACCCGCAACATTGATGATAGCTTGTAGCAACTATTGTTGAATTTTTGTTTGATTAAAGTTCATAGGATAGACTCCTTCTAATTGCAAAGCTTGTTTCTATACACAACCTCTTAGGACAACCCTAAAAAATCCTCAAGTTGTACATATAGTTCAAGTACCATCCAAGATTATACGTCCTTAGTTTGACATTATAAATATAGCACATAGTAACTAGTGAGTCGCTTGATAAGGGATATCTTGATCTATTGAGTGGAGTGCATGCTTTTACTGCACCAGATTTACTGGTTAATGATGGGGCTAGACATTTTTGGTGTCGTTTCTGGGGATGGTGCCAAGTTGTAGAGTTTTTGAGTTTTTGAATACTTTTCCTACTTTCCTAGTAGAAAAATTACATTTTTAGCATCTAGGATTATTAGACATCATACCAAATATTGAATTATCCACTAAGATTGTGTAGGAAGGAGATTATTAGCTCGAACACCATTGCATGCACCATAGGAGAGATCCCCTAAGGAGATTTCTTCTACTCAATCAAAATAGAGAAGAGATAGCAGACCCAGGTGAAGACACAGAAAGAAGACATCTAATTCTTAAAACACGACTACTTGAAGCCCCTCCATTATTTTTTTTGACCCAAGGATCCAATGAACTTCCTTCTCAAAACTACAATGCCACAATGGGTGACTTAGGAGGCGAACCACCACAAAAAACCACAACTTTCCAATTTCCCATCACTGGTCAGGCTAGCCCTATAGTTATGAAGAATATTTCCCATTCCACCCTTCCTAACTTTCATGCTCTCATCATAGAGAACCTAGATACTTGCCTGTTTGAATTTGATGTCCTTTGCTAAAGTTATAATTATACAATTAATGCACACCGGCAACACTCAAGGATGTTGCCTTGAGGTGGTTTATGGGACTAGGAAGAGACACAATACCTGACTGGAAAAACATGAAAGAAAAATTCCTCAAGAAATACAAGGACTACTACAGAGGCAGAGACATGAGAGGAGACAATATCTTTAGAATGACATAGAAGGAGGATGAACCCCTGGAGGACTATGTGGAAAGATTCTTGTTTTGCTTGTAGAAAGCTCAACAGAGTAATCCATCTCTAGATACTCTCAAGATTATATTCTTGCAAGGGGTCAATGAGGAATGCATGGATGCCTTGGACCTGATTGAGGGCAGTGACATTTCTCAAGTTCCATTTGATGAATTTTTCCAGATGTGTAGAAATTACTCGCACTCAACCATGAAGAAGTCACACAGCTTGAGATCAATGTCCACTATGAAAATAGCTATGAGAATCTCCAGGATGGAGCTTAGTAATCTTCTGAAGGATATGAAGCATGATATTATTAATCATATGGCAACACAACTAGATATGTTGCATGTAAAGAAGAAACAAAAAGAACCAAAACTAACATTGGCTGAATTATGCCCCCACTACTGCCGTAAGAAAGTGGAATGCAAATGCAAGAAGGAAGCCAATATTACTGAAGACATGCATGAGAGGCCACATTTTAGAACTCTGAAAGATGAAGATGTCTAGGTGTTTTTCTAGCACAACGCAATCCATGGCAACAAAGCCAAGGTATTCCTCTGGATCCTTTATAGTATAATGCTTCATTTCTAGGTTCCTCTCCAAACACTTCTAATTAGTATAATGTACCATGGAATAATATACCATCTCAACCTTGGTTAATGTCACCACCTTGCTAGACCACACAATAGGGGGTATGGCCACAACAACCATACCAACCTCAAACCCATAACCAGCAGTGGTAGCCACCCCAAAATTCATGGCCACAATAATGGAGGGGAAATCATCCATGGTAAAATTTAAACATTGGATACCTACAACCAAATCAGGCTTTGCCCCAACAACCATCTATTATGCCAAATATTGCTGCATCTGTTCCTACGCCACCAAGAGCAACCCATTACCCACCCATCTTGCACCAAATCCTAACAACAAACCTATCCAATAGGCTTATGCTAATGAAACTCTCAAGTACCCAACTTATGCAGTCGAGGTTAGTGATGTCCAGCTAGGTTTAGGTAAAATGCTCTCTGGACCAACTTCTACACTCATCATGGAACTTCCAGATGAGGAACCTTCCAGCGATGCTAATTTACATCTTAATAATCAGAATGAGCACCCTGAGCGAGCTCCATCACAGGTAGAAATGAAGGGCAGAGAAACTCCATTCTCAGAGAGAATAAACACGCAAAAACATGAACTTAAGCCTGAATTTGATTTCCTTGGGCAACAAAAAAATTTATGTGTTAAAATTCCCCTGTTTTAGGTTATCAAAGATGTGCCCGTTTACATTAAAACTATGAGGGAGTTGTGCTTAAAGAAACCAGGAAGGAAGAGTAAGGATCCGCAAACCGTTCAAGTGATTGGATAGCTTGTTGATATCATGTTAGGAAACATAGTTGTCCTAAAGTATGTAGACCTTAGCAGTCCAGTTGTGGACGTGCACATCAATGACACCCTTAAAAGAAGTACTTTAATTGATTTAGGTGCTACCATAAATGTCATGACCAAGTAAACCATGAAAAATCTACAACTCATTGATTTACGACCTACACCTACAGTGTTGCAATGAGAAGATAGGTCAATAGTTAAACCTAAAGGGGCCATTGAAGACTTTGTTATTACGCTTGACTCTTGGGAATATCCTATAGACTTTATGGTCCTACAACCAAAAGCTAACTTGGGGGATATTTGTTCATATTAGGATGACCATGGTTAGAAACAACTAATGCTTTCATTGGCTATAGGTCAGAGAATATGATTATTTCCAATGAAAATGTGACCAAGAAATTGGTCCTTTATTCACCATCTCAACCCTTTGTTGATTTAGATCACCCTGTTTGGTTGGATCTTGAGGATAATGACCAGTGCTCCCTGTAGACATTAATGACAATTGAATGAAGCCCGTTGATTGAAATCCAAGATGAAGATACAATTCCCTCCAATATAGTGCAGAACAACTATGGGATGGACTCGCAACATAACTGTTTCTTGGTATACCTATCCTTCCCGCTGCACGTATTCTTCATGTAGCACATTCACCAGCTTATGTTTCTATTGCCTGTATATTTCACCATTTATTTCCACATAGTTGTAGCCTTAACATATCATGTTTAGATGTTTCCTCTATTATGTCATCAATGACCCAAGTTGAAATTTGACCTAGCATGACACTCAATATCATTAACCAGCTAACCATGCAACAACAATTTGAATTAATTTCCATGCTACAAGCTCACAAAATAGCCTTCACTTGGGATTACCATGATATGAAGGGCATAGACCCCAACCTCTATATGCATCAGATATACATCAACAATGGTTGTAGACCCATTAGGCAACCTCATAGAAGGATGAATCCTACTGTATGAGAAATTGTAAAAAATAAACTACAAAGACTCTTGGATGTCGAATTCATTTACCCCATATCAGATAGTTAGTGGGTCTCTCCATTGGTTATAGTGCCTAAGAAGGGGGAAAGTTGTGTGTATGTGTTGACTATAGAGAACTTAATACAACCACTAGGAAGGACCATTTCCCCTTCCCTTCATTGATCAAGTCCTGGACTCCTTGGCCAAAAAAAAACTTTTCTTTCTTGGATGGTTTCAATGGCTATAATTAGATTAGAATAACACTTGAGGACTAGGACAAAACAACTTTTACATGTCCTTGGGGTACCTATGCCTACTCATTTCTCCTATTTGGGATATGTAATGTCCCTGCCACCTTTTAGAGGGTTGTACTAAGCATATTTTTTGATCTTGCTCTTGAGCGTATGGAATTATATATGATGACTTCACGACTTATGGAAATACATATGAAGAGGCATTGGCAAACCTTGAGAAGGTGTTGCAAAGTTGTTAGGATCACAACCTATCCCTTAGCAATGAGAAATGGTATATTATGATAGAATAAGGCGTGGTCCTAGGTCACTATGTGCCACAGCGAGGTATTCAAGTAGATCCTAACAAAATTGACATTATCACAAATCTACCTATACTGCTAAAACAAAAATATGTGAGGAATTTTCTTGGCCATCCAAGCTATTATCGAAAGTTTATTAAGGACTTTCGTAAAATAGTAGCACCCCTCTTTTTCCTGCTATCTAAGGATACTAAATTTGAATGGACAACAACTTGCCAAGAAGCCTTTCAAACCCTTAAGAACTCCCTAATGATGACACTAGTGTTAAGAGGACCGAACTGGACCATTCCTTTCCATATTCATACGGATGCCTCTGATTTTTCTATAGGGGTTATGCTGGGACAAAAGGAGGGCACACAAGAATATGCCATTTATTATGTAAGTAAAAATCTCCAAGCAACTGAGCTTAATTATACTGTTACTAAGAAAGAAATTATGCTACCTATAATATATGCTATCAACAAGTTTTAGCATTACATTACAGGTTATCCAGTCTCTGTCCATACTGACCATGCAACCATTAAGTATTCAATGAATAAACTAGTGGTTAATGGGCAACTCATTAGATGGTTACTATTATTACAAGAATTTGACATAACCATTGTAGAAAAACCTGACAAAGCAAATGGTGTTGCCAATTTTCTTTCTAGACTCATTGTTGCTACAGATGATCCAATTATTTATGAATCTTTCCTAGATTGACTGTGCACACCTCGTGGTATGCAGACACAGCTAACTATCTAGTTGCAAGAAGAACACCTCCACATCTATCACCAAGGGAAAGACATAATCTGGTAGAGAAAAGCCTTCCTTACTCATGGATAGCATGTTATCTCTTTTACATAGGACATGATAATATAATGCATAGATGTATCCACGAAGATGAAGTTTTTAATACATTATGAGCCTGCCATGACGAGCCCTCTGGAGGACATTTTGTAGCCAAATGAACAACACTCAAGGTTTTGACAACTGACTACTATTGGCCAATGTTACACAAGGATGAAGACTAGTATACAAGAATATGTGACCAATGTCAACAAATGGTCCACCCAATAAGAACTGATGAGATGCCCCTGCAGCCCCAACTAGTGTTGGTACCTTTTGACAAATGGGTATTGACTTCATCGTCCGAATAGATCCTCCTTCCAAACGGAAAGAATATATATTGGTATGTACATATTATTTAATAAAGTGGGTTCAAGTTAAATCCTTACAACATGCAAGAGATAGCGAGGTAGCAACCTTTTGTATGAAGAGATTTTTACACGCTATGGGGTACCCAGAGAAATTATCACTAACCAAGGACCATAGTTTACATCTGAGATGATTGCAACTCTAATTAAAGAATGTGAAGCTGGGCACATGAAATTCAACCCTTCCCACCCAAAGTCTAATGGTTAGGTTGAAGTTACAAATAGGGAAATAGAAGTTATATTGGCAAAGATTGTAGCTTTACATCAAAAGGATTGGGCAACAAATTTACTTGAAGCAGTCTAGACATACCAAAGCACATGGAAGAAAACAATAGGGTTTACATCCTATGAGTTTAGTGTTGTAAATTATCAACTCAAGATAATTTCACACAGGGTTTAGCATCCTCTTTAATGTGGTATCAATTTTGGGTCTTGATTAAGGATCTTGGCTAAGTCCCCTGGCAACCTTCTCTTTCAGAAGTTAATTGGCCAGGACCCTAGTGCCCAAGCGCTAGTGTTCTGTCAGTTAGGCCCTAAAAAGGTTCTAGATTAAAGTATGCTAGCCTTATGTGCCTTGTGTATTTCACCTTGTTGGTCTCAAGTCATTTGGGCCCCTGACAAGTAATTGAGATGCATATATGTACAAGTCTCTCTAACTCATTTACTCTTAATGATCTAATGACACTCTAGATAATGATTCTCGATGATAACGTTCTCTATCTACAAGCTCTCTATTTGTGCAAAGTAGTCCTATGTGTACTAACCCTTGTTGTAGATCTTGGTGTAGTGACATCATCCCATCAAGGACTTCATGTTCATGGTAACATCTTTCCTTTATGCTTGTGACATTTATCTTTCATTATTCAGATCCGCCTCTGCCCTCCTAGGGCATGTACTCTTGATCTAATCCTTGTTGTTGTAGAGGTGGGAACACCATTCAAGGGGTTTGACTTAGGCAAGCCCCTAAACAACACCAATAATTTCCCTCTTTTATGTGCGCAAGTCAAAGACTGAAGATTTGACAGAAACAGGCGATAGAAAGATGAAGATATAGGTGTCGGAAGTGTCTCAGAATTATGATAGCCCAAAACCCTAGGACACCCATGTCTAGGCACATAATCCTCCAGATTTGGCCCCTACTTCGAGCAGTGGTCCTCGATAGCTCTGCTCTACTTAGTTCAGGTCTCGGTTTCTAGGTTTTTAGTCCTAACAGGTAAGTAACCTTTGTTTTAGCATATTTCATCATAGAAACCCTAGATCTAACATAATTAACCCAATCTTTGCAATTACAACAAAGAGACAGAACCCCTATAGTTTGGCTCTCCCTTAGGGTTGTAGACAAGCTCAATTTGTGTTCTAATGTTTGATTAAAGTATTGACCTAGCTAGTTGAAAAGTGATTTGGCCTCTCTTTTCCATTAAACACTTTTGGTGAACCCAACATATTCTACACTTGCACTTACTAATTTCATTGCTTAGATTTGTAGATGTATTTAATTAGTTGAAAATTTTGATTAAATATTTATGTTGCATATCTTCTTTTATCTCATGTATTTAGTTTAGAAAGCAAAACAATTATACATCTTTATTGTTGTGGTTACCAAAACCTTACATTTTGGTAAACTCAGATATTTGACATTCATGCAACTCTCTTTGTTGTGTTGGATCAACTAATAAACTGATTAGACACTTCTATTATGTGCTTACAAAATAAAACATTTAAACATGTCAAACAAAAACCAAAACAATTAAAACCTAAACGTGCTCTCTTTTCTTCTTCCCTCTCCTAAAATTCCTCCTACTTGTGAGGATATTTTGGCGCAAGAGGATGAAATCATTGACACATTCCTTAACATTACTTTACCTTCTCTTCATTTGGATGATATCTCTCCTAGAGACGAGGCATTAGTGGATGTTGAGCACACTACTTCTACTTCTACCACATCTTCCATAGTCCATGATGATTCCATGACTCATCCTATTGATCTTCCTCCTTTGGTTGCATGTTCAAGTACCTTGGATATCACTAAGGATGTGAAGACCTCTTTTCTTCCTCCTTTGGTTGCATGCTCAAGTACCTTGGATATCACTAAGGATGTGGAGACCTCTCTTCATCCTACTTTGGTTGCATCTTCAAGTCCCTTGGACATCACTAAGGATACAATCATTGGCAATTTTCTTAACATCAATCTACCCTCCCTTCATTCCAATGCCCCCCCTTCAAAATATGAATCATTAGTGGATGAAGAACCTTCCCTCACATTGATTCCCTCAGGGATGGATGTTGAACATACTAAAAAAGACAACAATATAAATTCCATAATCATCAATAGACTTATCCAACCCACTAAGGAGATGTTGGATAAGTGCATCAATGTTCCAAACATTCCTAAAATCATTGTGCATAAGGCACTTGATCATCCTCCTCTCTCTAAACTTGTGATTAAAGTTTAAGGTGTTCCAAACCCATATCAACCTCCTGGTTACATTTTCAACTTTGCAAAACAAATTACTCAAAATAAACAATGTGTTCAAAATATGTCACAACAACCTCATTATCATGCATTTTCTCACACATAAAACACTCAAAATAACAAGCAAAGTAAGCAAGCACCGAGTGTGCCCACTTCTCTTCCACCTTCTCAACCTTTTCTTCCCCCGCTCCCTTGTCTTTCACAACATACTACTAGAGAATATGATCTTGTCGAGAAGCTATATGCTACTCTAGCTAAGATATCACTTTGGGAATTAATACAAACCTCACCTACACACCATAGAATGCTCTAGGAGGCTCTATAAAATGTGACAATTCCACCTTCTGCTAGATCAAATGATGTGGCAGCCCTGTTTGATTGTATGCATGTGACAAATCTAGATATCACCTTTTCCACAAAGTGAATTACCTTCTCTAGAAGTGAAAAACCAATATGATCCTCTCATGATATTTGTCGTTATTAATAGAACTAGAATAAAGCATACTTTGATTGATAGCAGATCTAGTCTTAATGTTTGTGGCATTGACCTATTACATAAGATTGGTGTAGATACCTCCATTATTAATCCCGATACTCTTAATATCTGTGGCTTTTATAATGTTGGTAGACAATCACAAGGTACAATCACACTACCTATTGAAGTTGGACTTGTGACCTTGCCTACACTTATCCATGTCATGCCTAAAGCTCTTACTTATAATCTTCTTCTTGATAGACTATGGATTCATGCCATGGGCCAGTCCTGTCTACTCTGCACCGTACATTGAAGTTTGTTTATAACAACAAGCTCTATATGATTGAAGCTTATCAAAATCCAAAAAGTTACTTGCAAGCATAAGTGGGGCATCAACCCCCTCTTTCAAATTTGGTTCCTTCTTCAAAAGCTGACCCACAATCCTTCACTGCTAATAACATTGATGATCAGGATAGGGTTGAACCTTTGAGTTCATTTTTAGTGACAATTGGGGTTCACTAGATTTTACACCTTCCTTTATTGGAGAGTACAAAATCCTTGAATCTAAACTTGAGATCCCGAAGGTAACTTCGGTTTATTCTACACAACCTATTCTTTCTAAACAATTTGAATCTACTCATGACGATGTGCCTTCTTCTTCCAATGCATGTCTTGGTGATGACTGGAGATCTTTAAATCTCAACCCCCTTGGGTATGCTAAATCTAAAGTTGACCCTCCTCAACATGATAAAAAGAATGATCTTTCTACTTCTTCAACATATGATAACACTTCTCATTTCAAAAAGGCTTGTAATGTAGCTTCTCCTCTTCTTGCTGATTTGGAGACACATTATGGGCATGGATTCAAAATTCTTTCTAAGCATGGATACAATGGAAATGGTTTAGGATACATGGAACAAGGTGTTAAGGATCTTGTGGAACCAACACCGCACTTGTCTAAAGTAGGTTTAGGTTTCCAACCTTCTCCTACATTCTCGCCACCATCTTCTAAAGCTTCTATGACTCCTTCTTTTCAAGAATCAAATCCCTCTCCAGAATGGAAAGGGTTGCTTCCTACTCCAACTACATCGCCGCTTCTATCTCAACAAGAGTGCATTTTGCCCTAGTCTACTCAAAGACCGCTTGATCACTCTTACTCCTCTAACATGTAAAAATATTCCACAAAACAAACAATCAACACTTCCTTTCTGTGCATATCACCAAGTGCTTGGCCATTCCACTAACGAATGTCGAGCCTTGTGTGATAAAATTCAACAACTTTGAACAAGGTATAACTCTAGCACCTTGTGTCGTGCTTGATCTAGTACCTTTAGTATCGTCTCCCTCATCCATTTGTATGTCATTATATTGTTCGATATATATGACACTTAGTTGTAATGCTCAACGTCATACCATGACTACACAAGCCATTGTGTATCATACTTGTAAGATCGCCTTGTCTTGACCGTCCTAGGGGAAACCCCTTGTTGCGATGTAGCTATTGAGAACACATATCTTTTTGGGCATGTACTTCCATAAAGCTCTCGTACCTATTTTACATTCATTATTCATTCTACCTTAAAGGCAATTTCTACATAATGGAGTTAGCAATCACTTTAAGGTGAGGGCATACATTATATGATGCGATTTACTTTATTCATGCACCACATGGCTGGTTTTGATATAAAAACACTTGTTGATCATTGTTGTAGCACCTTACTAGAGTTACCTAGCAAACATCACACTTTAGCCTGGCCTGTAATCTTTGATAGGTTTGGCATGGAACTCACCTAGTAATTTGGCGGTCCTTACTAGCCTGTAATGTTTCCTTTTGTTGTTTGTCCAAGAGCCACCTAACATAATGCAACTTGCTAGCTTGTGTGCTTCATGTGACCTATCATTGTTATAATCATGGTCACCTAGTAATTAAGCGGTCCTTACTAGCCCTCATGATCTGTGAGAGCATTGGTCGTGTTCTTTTTCATTGATTTCTCCCTTGTCTATCTGTATATCTTCTTTACATTCTTTTATCTCCTTTTTAGAATTCCTCTATTTTAGTTACATCCTAGGGACAACACATGGTGATAGAGACAACCTTTTAGACTAAGGTCTCTTTTACCTTGTTGACTCAAGATTTCACTTTGTGTGCTCAAGTATTTGTGATGAATTCATTATTGTATGCTTTTGTCTTCCATGAAATTCGTCATGTATGCTTCATGCGTGCATTATGTGTATTTTGCATGTGTTTTGTGTGTGTTCCTCAGGCCTTTCACGTGTATTTTACATGTCTTTCATGTGTATTCCCTATGTTTTCTTCATGTATTACATGTTTGCTTCGTGTATTACGTGTTTGCTTCATGTATTTCATGTATTCTCTATGTATGCATTGTATTATCTCACGATTATTGAATTCTCAGATGTATGTGTATGTGCATGTGTGTATAATTTATGCCACGTGTTTTGTGACTTATAGAATCCTAATATTGGGGGCTAACACATCTCTCAAACTTAGCATCATTATACGAGGAGTTTTTGGTTTCTCCGTACTTTAGCATGAGCAGGAGCGTAAGTTCCTACTCCCGCTAAAGTGGGGGCTAAATGTAGTGTCGTAAATTGTCAACTTGAGACAATTTTACATAGGGTTTAGCACCATCTTGAATGTGGTATCGATTTTGGGTCTTGATTAAGGATCTTGGCTAAGTCCCCTAGCAACCTTCTCTTTAGGGAGCTAAGTGGCCAGGACCCTGGCTCTCGAGTGCTAGTGTCCTACCAGTTAGGCCCTAAAAAAGTTTTGGATTAAAGTATGTCGGCCTTATGTGCCTTGTGTATTGCACCTTGTTAGCTTCAAGTCATTTGGGTCCCTGATAAGTAATTGAGATGCATATATGTACAAGTCTCTGTCACTCATTTACTCCTAATGATCTAATGACACTCTAGATAATGATTCTCAATAATAAGGCTCTCTATCTACAAGCTCTCTATTTGTGTAGAGTATTACTGTGTGTACTAACCCTTGTTGCAGATCTTGGTGTAAGATCCTTCCTTCTTTCAATCTCTCCTTGTGGCGGTTTGATTGTGACATCATCCCATTAAGGACTTCATGTTCATGGTAACATCTTTCCTTTATGCTTGTTACATTTATCTTCTATTATTCAGATCTACCTCTGCCCTCCTAGGGCACACACTCTTGATCCAATCCTTGCTTTTATAAAGGTGGGAACACCATTCACAAGGTTTCACTTAGGCAAGCCCCTAAAAAACACTAACATTTTCCCTCTTTTATGTTTTAGGTCGAAGACAGAAGATCCGATAGAAATGGGCGATAGAAAGATGAAGATACAAGTGTCAGAAGTGTCTCAGACTTCTGATAGTCCAAAACCCTAGGATACCCATGCTTGTGTACCATAGTCCTCCAGATTTGGACCCTATTTCCAACAGTGGTCCTTGACAGCTCTGCTCTATTCATTTCAGATCCCAGTTTCTAGGTTTTCAGTCCCGATAGGTCAGTAACCTCTATTTTAGCATATTTCATCATAGAAACCCTAGATCTAACCTAATTAACCCAATATTTACAATTACAACAAAGGGACATAACCCCTATAGTTTTAGTCTCCTTTAGGACTGTAGCCAAGCTTAGTTTTTGTTCCAATGTTTGATTGAAGGATTAACCTGGCTAGTTGAAAAGTGATTTGGTCTCTCTTTTCCATTAAACATTTTGGTGAACCTGATGTATCCTACACTTGCACTTATTGATGTCATTGCTCAAATCTATAGTTGTCTTTAATTAGTTGATAAATTTGATTAAACATTTGTGTTACATATCTTCTTTTATCTCATGTATTGAGTGTAGAAAGCAAAATATATATACATCTTTATTGTTGTGGTTACCAAAACTTTAACTTTTGGTAAACTCGTATATTTTACATTCATGCAACTCTCTTTGTTGTGTTGGATCAACTAATAAACTAATAAGACACTTCTATTATATGCTTACAAAATAAAACATTTAAACATGTCAAACAAAAACCAAAACAATCAAAACCTAAACATGTTCTCTTTTCTTCTTCCCTCTCCTAAAATTCCTCCTACTTGTGATGATATTTTGGCACAAGAGGATGAAATCACTGACACATTCCTTAACATTACTTTACCTTTTCTTCATTTGGATGATCTCTCTCCTAGAGATGAGGCATTAGTGGATGTTGAGCATACTACTTCTACTTCTACCACATCTTCCATTGTCCATGATGATTCCATGCCTCATCCTATTGATCTTCCTCCTTTGGTTGCATGTTCAAGTACCTTAGATATCACTAAGGATGTGAAGACCTCTTTTCTTCCTCGTTTGGATGCATGTTCAAGTAACTTGGATATCACTAAGGATGTGGAGACCTCTCCTCTTCCTCCTTTGGTTGCATGTTCAAGTCCCTTGGACATCACTAAGGATACAATCATCGACAATTTTCTTAACATCACTATACCCTCTCTTCATTACAATGCTCCCCTTCAAAAGATGATGCATTAGTGGATGAAGAGTTTTCCCTCACATTGATTCCCTCAGGATGGATGTTGAACATACTAAAAATGAAAACAATATAAATTCCATCATCTTTAATAGACTTATCCCACCCACTAAGGAGATGTTGGATAAGTGCATTAATGTTCCAAATATTCCTAAAATCATTGTGGATAAGGCACTTGATTCACCTTCTCTCTCTAAACCTGTGATTAAAGTTTGAGGTGTTCCAAACCCATCTCGACCTCTCGGTTTTATTTTCAACTTTACAAAACAAATTACTCAAAATAAATAATGTGTTCAAATGTGTCGCAACAACCTAATTATCATGTAGTTGCTCACACATACAACACTCAAAATAATAAGCAAAGTAAGCAAGCACTACGTGTGCCCACTTCTCTTCCACCTTCTCAACCTTTTCTTCCCCTGCCCCCTCGTCTTTCACAACATACTACTAGAGAATATGATCTTGTCGAGCAACTCCGTGCTACTCTGGCTAAGATCTCACTCTGGGAATTAATACAAACCTCACCTACATACCACATACAATTCTCTAGGAGGATCTACAAAAGGTGACCATTTCACCTTTTGATATACCAAATGATGTAGTATCCCTATTTGATTGTATGCATGTGACAAATCTAGATATCACCTTTCCACAAAGTGAGTTACCTTCTCTAGAAGCGCAAAACCAATATGATCCTCTCATGATATTTGTCATTATTAATAGAACTGGAATAAAGGAAACTTTGATTGATAGCGGATTTGGCCTTAATGTTTGTGGCATTGACCTGTTACATAAGATTGGTGTAGATACCTCCATTATCAATACAAATACTCTTAATATCCATGGATTTGATAATGTTGGTAGGGAATCACACTACCTATTGAGGTTAGACCTGTGATTTTTCCTACACTTATCCATGTCATGCCTAAAGTTCTTACTTATAATCTTTGTCTTAGTAGACCGTGGATTCATGTCATGGGGGCAGTCCCATCTACTCTTCACTATACATTGAAGTTTGTTTATAACAACAAGCTCTATAAGATTGAAGCTGATAAAAATCCAAAATGTTGCTTGCAAGCAGAAGCAAGGCATCAAACCCCTCTTTTGAATTTGGTTCCTTCTTCAAAAGTTGACCCACCATCCTCCGCTACTAACAAAAGTGATGATCAGGGTAGTGTTGAACCTTTGAGTATTTTTCAATGATGATTGGAGTTCACTAGATTTTACACCCTCATTTATTGGAGAGTACAAAGTCCCTCAATCTAAACCTAAGATCCCAAAGGTAGCTTTGGTTTATTCTACACAACCTATTCTTTCTAAACAATTTGAATCTATTCATGACGATGTGCCTTCTTCTTCCAATGCATGTCTTGGTGATGAGTAAGGCTCTTTAGATTTCAACCCCCTTTGGTATGCTAAATCTAAAGTTGACCCTCCTCACCATGATAAAAAGAATGATCCTTCTACTTCTTCAAAATATGATAACACTTCTCATTTCAACAAGGCTTGTAATGGAGCTTCTCCTCTTCTTACCGATTTGGAGACACATTATGGGCGTGGATTCAAAATTCTTTCTAAGCATGGATACAATGGAAATAGTTTAGGATGCATGGAACAAGGTGTTAAAGATCCTATGGAACTGAAACTGCACTTGTCTAAAGTAGGTTTAGGTTTCCATCCTTCTCCTATGCTCTTGCCACCATATTCTAAAGTTTCTATGACTCCTTTTTAAGAATCAAACCCCTCTCCACAATGGAAAGGGTTGCTTCCTACTCCAACTACATCATCACTTTTATCTCAACAAGAGTGCATTTTACTAAGTCTACTCAAAGATTGCTTGATCACTCTTCCTCCTCCAACATGTAAAATGATTTCACAAAACAAACAATCAACACTTCCTTTATGTGCATATCACCGAGTGCTTGCCCATTCCACTAACGAATTCCAAGCCTTTCGTGTCAAAATTTAACAACTTCGAATAAGGTATAACTCTAGCACCTTGAGTTGTGATTGATGTAGTACCTTGAACATCTTGTTCTCCATCCATTTGTATGCCATGATATTTTTTGATTTATATGACACCTCGTTGTAATTCTCAACCTCATACCATGACTACACAAGCCATTGTGTAGCATGCTTGCAACATCGCCTTGGCTTGACCGTCCTAGGGGAAACCCCTTGTTGTGATGTAGCTTTTGAGAACACATATCTTTTTGGGCATGTGCTTCCATAAATCTCTTGTGTGTGTTTTACATTCATTATTCATTCTACCTTAAAGGCAATTGCTACCTAATGGAGTTAGCAATCACTTTAAGGTGGGGGCATACATTATATAATGTGATTTACTTTATTTATGTACCACGTGGCTAGTTTTGATATCAACACACTTGTTGATCATTGTTGTAGCACCTATACTAGATTTACCCAACAAAGATCACAGTTTTCCTGCCCTGTAATCTCTGATAGGTTTGACATGAAACTCACCTAGTAATTTGGCAGTCCTTACTAGCATGTAATATTTCCTTTTGTTGTTTGTCCATGAGCCACCTAGCATAATGCAACTTGCTAGCTTGTGTGCTTCATGTGACCTATCATTGTTATACTCATGGTCACTTAGTAATTCGATGGTCCTTACTAGCCCATGATCCGTGAGAGCATTGCTCATGTTCTTTCACATTGATTGCTCCCTTGTCTATTTGTATATCTTCTTTACATTATTCTATCTCCTTTTTAGAATTCCTCTAGTTTAGTTACATCTTGGGGATGACACATGGTGATAGAGACAACCTTTTAGATTAAGGTCTCTTTTACCTTGTTGACTCAAGAATTCACTTTGTTTGCTCAGGTATTTATGATGACTTTATTATTGTATGCTTTTGTCTTCCATGAAATTCTTCATGTATGCTTCATGTGTGATTTACATGTATTCTTCATATGCTTTGCGTGTGTTCTGTGTGCCTTTTACGTGTATTCTACATGTCTTTCACATGTATTCCCTATGTTTTCTTTATGTATTACATTTTTGCTTCGTGTATTACATGTTTGCTTTATGTATTGCATGTATTCTCTATGTATGCTTTATCTTATCTCATGATTACTAAATTCTCAAATGTATGTGTATGTGCATGTATGTATGATTTATGCCATGTGTTTTGTGACTCGTAGAATCCTAAGAATGGGTGCTAACACATCTCTCAAACTTAGCGTCATTCTATGAGGAGTTTTTGGTTTCTCTGTACTTTAGCACGAGCAGGAGTGTAAGTTCCTACCCCCGCTAAAGTGGGGGCTAAATGTAGTGTCATAAATTGTCGACTCAAGATAATTTCACACAAGGTTTAACACCCTCTTGAATGTGGTATCAATTTTGGGTCTTGATTAAGGATCTTGGCTAAGTCCCCTGGCAACCTTCTCTTTAGGGAGCTAATTGGCCAAGACCCTAGTGCCCAAGCACCAGTGTCCTGCTAGTTAGGTCCTAAAAAGGTTCTGGATTAAAGTATGTGGGCCTTATGTGCCTTGTGTATTGCACCTTGTCGGTCTCAAGTCATTTGGGCCCCCAACAAGTAATTGAGATGCATATATGTACAAGTCTATCTCACTCATTTACTCCTAATGATCTAATGACACTTTAGATAATGATTCTTGATTGATAAAGCTCTCTATCTACAAGATCTCTATTTGTGCAGAGTATTGATGTGTGTACTAACCCTTGCTGTAGATCTTGGTGTAAGATCCTTCCTTCATTCTCTCCTTGTTGTTGTTTGATAGTGACATCATCCTATCAAGGACTTCATGTTCATCGTAACATATTTCCTTTATGCTTGTTACATTTATCTTCTATTATTCAAATTTGCCTTTTCCCTCCTAGGGCACACACTCTTGATCTAATCCTTGATGTTATAGAGGTGGGAACATCATTCATGGGGTGACTTAGGAAAGCCCCTAAACAACACCAACATTTTCCCTCTTTTATGTGTGCAGGTCAAAGACGGAAGATCCGACAAAAACGCGCTATAAAAAGACAAAGATACAGGTGTTAGAAGTGTCTCAAACTTTTGACAACCCAAAACCCTAGGACACCCATGCTTGGGTGCCATAGTCCTCTAGATTTGCTCCCTATTTCCAGAAACGGTCCCCTACAGTTCTACTCTTCTCAGTTCAGGTCCTGATTTCTAGGTTTTCAATCTTGATAGGTCAGTAACCTTTGTTTTAGTATATTTCATCATAGAAACCCTGGATCTAACCTAATTAACCCAATATTTGAAATTACAACAAAGGGACAAAACCCCTGTAGTTTGGGTCTCCTTTAGGAATGTAGCCAAGCTCAGTTTGTGTTCCAATGTTTGATTGAAAGGATTGACCTAACTAGTTGAAAAGTGATTTGGTTTGTCTTTTCTATTAAACAATTAGTATGTTTATGGCAAAAAGGTTGTACTTACCATTGAGTTTGAACATAAGACTTTGAGAACAATAGTTCAGCTTGGGATAGACATTTCTGAAGTACAAAAAGAGAATCTCCTGCAACTAAATACTTTGGATGAATTACAAAAAGGAGTCCACCACACAGATATTGTTTAGAAAGAGAGGATTAAATGGCTCAATCAGTTCATCAAAGCCAAGCAATTTCAAAAAGGTGAGGTGAAATTATTATATGATTCCAGGTACAAGGATTATAAGGGGAAACTACAAACTAGATGGTTGGGCCCCTATGAGATTGAGGAAGTTTATCCAAATGATGCGATAAAATTGACCACCATTGACCTTGTTAGATTTTCATTAATGGTTAACAGACATTGCCTAAATCTATACAAGAAGTCATTGGATAAAGAAGACTTCCTACAACAGTTAACAAAAACTAGCATACCAACACCTGTAGCTTCAATATTTTGGAATTCATCAACATATTTTGCATCTGTAGCATCGATAGAAGATCCCACATGCTCAACCACTAATGTCCCATAGGTATAATTTTTTCAAAATTTCAATTAAAAATAAACCAATAGCGAAAACCCCGGGGCACTATTGAACAAAAATTGCAATAAAACATTTGTAACCCACAACTCCTACAGGGGAGTCTTAGAGTATCTACATCTACAGCCACTCTCAGAAAGACCTATAGCATTTGCATCTACATCCACTCTCATAAGGACCTCTAGCATATGCACTTGCAACAACTCTTAGAGGGACCTATAGTATTTGCACCTACAACAACTCTCAGAGGGACCTGTAGCAGCTGCACCTATAGCCACTCTTAGAGGGACCTATAGCATTTGCACTTGCAACAAATTTTAGAGGGACTTGTAACAACTGCACCTGCAACCACTATCAGAAGGAACTATAGCGTCTACACATACAACCACTCTTAGAGGGACTTGTAGCATATGCACCTGTAGAAACTCTCAGATAGACCTATAGCAGTTGCACCCGCAACCACTATCAGAAGGAACTATAGAATCTGCACCCCAACCACTATCAAAAGGACCTATAACATTTGCACCCATAGCAACTATCAGAGGGACCTATAGCAGCTGCATAGGTAGCCACTGTCAAAGTGACATGTAGCATCTGTAGCCACTACTAAACATATATGTATCATCTTTTTTGTTGCATCTATATCAACTCTTCAATACCCACAACTTCTGCACATATTAATTGCTAATAAAGCAGCCACACCATTTCCATTATGGGTTTGTACTTCATGATGAGACATTATTTAGCACGATATGCATGGTAATCATGCACTATTAACACTCATTATGTGCCGGCATCCTTTCAACCATCTGCAACACATCTTATACTACAGATGCTTAGGTACTTCTATTACTCATCCCATAACTCGATATTAATGTCTACTTATTTTGTTCGTAATTATCATCATACAACATTTATTACATGTTATTATCATTTCGAGTGTTTTTACAAGCTTTTAATATATCCCCCCTGGTCATACTTCTATTCTAATTTGTCATTTGAGGATAAATGACACCTTTAGCTAGGGGAAAGGAAATGATTACCAAAATTTCTGCCATCTTTCAAATTAATCAGTTCATATGAGGTGAATTTCAAGTAAGTTCAGCCTCAAGTACTTGCCCATTAATGACCACTTTTATCGATGATTGCATCTTCCCTAGGAATAACTGCCATAAACAAATCTCTAGCACAACCCGTAGTATAATTACCTAGCATAACCGGTAGCATGACTATCAGTAGCAAAAATAGCAAAATGGAAGTTGTTCTAAAGAAGAGAATTGACATACATAGATTTTTTACTGGCTACATTGTCATAAAATGGGGGGAGATCTACTCTCTAGGGAACCAAGTAAACACACCATGATATTAAATGACTAAACCTACATATACCAATATTCCAATAGGTAGGTTGGTTAGATTACTTCCTACATTTGACTAAGTGCAATGAGGAAATGACACGACAATTCAAACAAACATTACAAAACAATGAGGCTGTTATCAAGGGATTATGAGTGGACGTGTTTGATGCAGCAATTGCAAAAGTATCAGGTTTACCTGTAGTGGGGGAAGAATTTCTAGAATGAGCAGACGCCATGGCAGGCAAGAATAAGTTTGCGCTAATAGGAGACTAATTCAACTCATCATCACAAGGTACTAATCATCTCTCATTACCCTAGTTATGGGCCTCAGTTGTTGTGTACATTATTAAATATTTAACTTGTGAGGGAAGACAATCACTTATGTACATAGTTCATTTTAAGTTGCTTATCCATCTCCGCCATAATCGGCTGGTGAATGTTCCAAAATTTCTATTTCATTTACTAAAAAGGATGTCAATAGAGTACAAGAAGGGAAAACAATCTGCCCTGTCACATCATTGTCTAATAACACTATTGATAAAGTGAAGCCCACGTGTTCAATTCCTAGATCTCTTGAGATTTTTTTCAAAATAAACAATATAAGGAATCGACCGGATGTCGGACCTCATGGTAGATGCCTGAGAATCAAGTAACCTCAAGAGATTAGGTTTTAGGAGGAGATGCATACAACCTCCTCCCAATATGTATCCTCCCATGACCATGCAGTCTCACTTGCCCATAGGCAATTCACTGAACATGCACCACAAACCTCGCAACATGTAGTAAATTCTAACCACACAACTTCCCCTAAACATACAGTGTCTTCATGACGTGTAGCTTCACCTACCCATAGCCCTATAAAACAACATGCAACACAAGCCATGCAACCCACAACATTTGAGATTCCTTTTCCAACCCACAACAACCTGTAATGCATGATACTCCCTCTCCCTCACAAACAACCAAGAAATGGAGAACAACTCGGTCTTCTTCCCGAGCACAAAAGAAACAAAAGACCCCCATCAATCCTCCAAGGTGCTCACATTGCCTTAAGAAAAAAAGGGGTTACATCAGACAATTCCCACAGAGAATGTGGTTTTTCTTGAGTGTGACATAGACTCAAAAAGGGAGAATTATTTGTGAAAAGAGGACACTCTGAGTCCCTTAGCAACTCTATGTATCATGACAAGTCAACTCCCTCCTTAGAGTCAAAGGAAAAATAATTGATGGCAGAAATAGAGGAGGGGATTGACGAGCTATAGGCAGCTTTGAAGAAAATTGAAAATCTGGAGAAGCAACTTCAAAACTACTAGTAGGAAGGAATTGGGTTAGATAAGCTAGCTCAGATGGTTGCTGAAGAAATAGATAAAAGGGAAACAAAGCCTGAATAGCAGGCTAGTTCCCATACAATGTTCCCTCAAATGACTTGGCCATATATTAGACTTCTATTGTGGGAAAGGACAAAGGAGATTATAGCAATGAAAAAGGCTTGGGAAACAAAAAATGAAGAAATGAAAAAGAATTTTGAAAAGGAAATCAAGGATAAAGATGCAGAAATAAATAGGTTGAAAAGGAAAGTGGACCAGATGGTTGGAATCACAAATTAGATTATAAGGTGTAGACCTCCATCTAGGGTGTATTATTTGTTCCTTTAGGAAAAAATTTTAATTTTTCAATTTATGCAAATATATTGTGACCTCCCCAATTCTGTAATAAAACCCAAGGAATTCTTCTCTGTCTATCAAAAATCCACCCTAGAATTACTAAATCAACTCTGTGAATTCTACTTACATGAATTGGTAGTACCATTTAACATAGAATGGAACCCATTGTTATATGTAGGGGATGTCCAGATCAAAGCTCTGGCATCCTTCATCCAAAACAAACAAAAAGGGGTCTTTAGTTGCAACGATATCATGAGTGGGAAAAGTCAAGTCCTTTGAGAATTAGGGCTGAAGCAAAAGATCCTAACCAATTAGTAGTGGATTGGATCACATTAATAGAAAAACCTGGGGTAGAAGAAAGGATCTTAGAGAACAAAACAACAGATTATACAATGTTTAAGACATTGGCCACCCAGACTGGTAAAGAGGCATTAGATTTTTTAGAGGTCAGATGGAATGAATTAACCATGGAATTAAGGAAAAAGGAACCCAACACTGTATATAACTACCTAAAAGCAATCAACATAGCACATAGGTATGTTAGATTGGCCCGTAGACATGGGATTACTTGGTTGCCTCTTATATGTCAGCCTCCCCTTCTTTAGTTTCCAATACCACATTGGCAGGGACAAAAACCATTCAATGAAACTGATGAAAATACCAATTGGGCACATATCAATGCTAAAAAAGGATTCTATCTCAAACAACATGAGGGGATCATAGAACCAGTCGACTACAAGGTGGTGGCATTGTAGTATAACCAAAAGCCGTAGATTGCTTGAGGACAAGAAAACTAATAAGATGGCGTGAGTGATGTGACCTGCAATTGCTCTCATTTCTTATGTTTAATTTCTATTTCACAAGACATTTCCTTCAACAATTTCACCTAACACCTAAAAATTTATATTAATATTTGAAGTTTAAAGCACTAGAACTGATATATAATATTTTGATGAGTGACTGTGTTTTGATAAATATTCTCAAAATGTAATAGTATATTATATGATTATGGTGATTTTAGTATGGAAGTATTATGGAAAAGAGCTAACCCTTCATGCAGCGTAGCCAAAGATGTAAACCTGCAGCCACAAGAATAATTATCTATAGCTAAAGGAACAGGTACCTGTAACTGATGGAGAAAATGTTGAATATGAAAGAGCTAGTGTCTGCAGCCATGACTTCAATCACCAATGACTTATCCAACAATAATAATGTCTTCCACAAAAATGAGATAAAACTCAAAGTATCAATTGAGAGTGACAAAGAACTGAAGTGATCCTTCAGTAAACATTGCATAAGTTATGCACCTTGTTTGCATGTCTCCATTACTTATGTTTCTTTCATTTTTAGTTGAAATTTTGTATTAGGATAATACTCTTTGAAAGTTTAATTACAACTAAGTTTCCTATTTGTGTTTTTCTAGAATAAAAATAGTCCTCTTCCTATGTCCTAGGAAAGAGTTGAAACATGTAGCTTGTGTTGTCAAGAGTTAAGATTAGTTAAGAATGGATAGAGAAAGAGTCTATATATTCAAGGGACTTTGTGTAACAAATAACAAAGATTTTTCTACTAGCAGTCTGTATTGTGTTTTCTAAAATCTAATAAGATCTTTTTCAGTTCAGTTAATGTTGTGCAACAAATAGTTAAGAGATTTGATTAATATCTTGTGAGTAAAAGAGTACAGTTCACCCAAGCAAGGGCCCACTTGAAGTACAACTGTAATTCTCTTGTTAGTATTAGTTGTTGGTAATTTCAGTAGTTTTAATCATACTTACTTCATATAAATAATTGGTTATTGACAGTAGAAGTAGCAAATACCTATAACATAGTAATCTATTGATCTTAGCAGAACATACAACATTGATGATAGCCCATAGCAACTACTATTGAATTTCTATTTGACTAAAGTTCATAGCATAGATTCCTTCTGAATGCAAAGCTTGTTTTCTATACACAATCTCTTAGGACAACTCTCAAAAAACCTTAAGATGTATGTACAGTAAATGTACCATCCAAGAAAAGACATCCTTGGTTTGACATTATAAATGTAGCACATGGTAACTAGCGAGTCACTTGGTAAGGGATATCCTGATCCATTGAGTAGAGTGCATGATTTTACTGCACCAGATTTATTGGTTAATGATGGGGCTAGACACCATCTAAGATAAGAAGAGAATCCAAAGAGGATATAAGTAGATAATCCTTGCTTAAGCTAGAAGAAGCAAGAACAAGAAGTAATTGTGGAAGAGATTTCGAAGAGATATTGGGAAATGATTTTTTTTAGATTTAATTACCTAGTGATAAAGGCAAGAGAGAAAGACTGCTAAAGCAACAAAGGAGTGTGAACAGGTAGAGGAATCCTCTGGAAAAGAAGAAAATAGAACTAAGAGTAGAGAAAAAATCAGGAGGAAGGACAAACCCCAAATGAAATAAAGCCAAGTAAAAAATACCTTCACCTCCTATAGTTTTTGGAAAGGATACTAAAGAGGCCACAAAGCACCTATTCATCTTGGAATCTCATTAGAGATGGTAGAAGATTAATGCTGATTAAACCAAATCATTTTATTTTGTGGGTACACTTTAAGATGATGCATTAAAATGATATATGAAAGAATGCCCCAAACATGATAAAATATGGGATAAAATAAGTAAATTATTCTTGGAAAATTTGTATTCTCTTAATGCTCCAATAGAAAGTGTATGCAAAGTGCAGGTGATGACACAAGATAAGAATGAATCATTGAAGAACTATGACCACAGGTTCAAAAGTGTGGTCCAAAAATTAGAAAAACCCTTGTTAGAAAAATAAAGAATTGAATGGTTCGTATCAGGGTTGACCCTCTACATTAGGGAAACAGTTGATGGGAAAATTTTCTCTACATATAAGGATATAGGGGAATTAGCCATCATAATGGAATCTTAGGCATGGAGTTGAGAGGGAGAAAAATTTGAAAAAAAATGCAATAGAAAACTTAGAATAGTAATTAGAACAAATAAAACTCAAACAAGAAAATTTGGTAAAAGGTGAGAAGAGCAAGACTTCTCCCCTAGCTAGAAGAAATAAAATTTGGTGTACCCATTGCAGTAGAGAAGGGAACTTATGAAATGAATGTCCAATGATAGAAGGAACTAGAAGGGATACGACAATAAGAGTGGACTTTGAGAAGGCCCAAGGAAAAATATTAAGCATATACTATGGGATATGTAGGCAATGGGATAAACATGAAACTGATAATTATCTAATGTTGCTTGACGATGAAGATGAACTATGGTGTTCCAGGAATATTAGGGATACCTCTTTTATGGATAGGGGTATGGTGAGAGCACAAGGGTTGCAAGAAGCAATATTGAATGGATACCCAACACGTAGCTATTGAGAACTATAGTGGAGAAGAAATCAAAGATAGGTCAATAACATAAACCATGTGATACCACAAATTCAATATGTAGAACCCTCCACAAGTTATCATGATGGCTATTCTCAAGTAGGTGGTAGGGGAGGCTACCACAATAATAATAGAGGTGGCTAAGGAAGAGGAAGAAATCGAAGGTTGACATGTTATCACTATGGTAAACTAGGGCACTATGCCAATGAGTGCAGGAGTAGGGAAGAGAAAAAGTCTAGATATGGGTTTTGTGGTGACACTACACACGATGCATTTAGCTATCTAAAAGTTGCATAGTTATATAAGAATGGACTAGCACCATGAACAAAGAGAGAACGAACTAGCTAACTTAGCAAAATAAGAGGACTTATTATAAAAACTTAAACAATTCTCAAAATATTGGAATAAATAGAGTATAAATAGAAAACAGGCCTCCAATTAGAAGTATGGTAAAGACCTATAAGAAACGGAAAAATAACAAGTATTATTAGATGTTAAACTTAATGGAAGAATGGTAAGATTATATTTACTAGATTTAGGAGCTAATATAAACACCATGCCAAAGAAGGTTTGTGAAGCATTCAGAGAGACAAAACTACACGAGACAACCTATGATATAGATCTACCCAATGGCAGTCCCAAATATCCTTTAGAACATGGAGAGATGTCAAAGTGGACTTATGGGGATTAAAGCAAATGTCTATTTTGAAGTCATAGATATACATAAAGGAACTCCTAACATATTTAATATCATTTTGGATATAGAATGGTTTGTTGATAACAACAATGTATTTGATGCCAAAAAAGAAGAATTGAGGATACAAGGAAAAAGGAGAGTAGTACACATGCAATTCAATGAAGGAATGAAAGGAGCATATATAAAAGAAATACATAATATGGATGAAGATGAAGAGGAATATGGGACAAATAAAGGATTATATACAATTGGGAGAATACCAAGACAAGAATTTGATGGGGAACCTACATTAGAAGGAAAAATAATTGTAGAAAGTGGTGAATCCTCAACTAATATTAATGATGTGGTAGAGACCTCGAAGTGGAATGAGCCAAAAAAGAGAGAAAGGAAGATATTAAGAGTAAGAAAAGTTTATATGATTAGAAGAATATGTAGAGATGTACAAAAAGGACACCGTAGATAAAACATCACTATGATAGAGTAAAAGAGGATATCACATACAAAGAGGAATTTCATATATTAAGCTACCACATTACTCAGAAGTAGGAGTATCTTCAAGATATGGAGAAAACATTTGAAAGGGAGGATCTGTGAATAGAAAAATTGGATGATACACTGGTATTAAGTGTGCCAAGGCGGTGGAATACACACATGATAAGTATACCAACCTAGAAGGCATTAACAATTTTAATTAGAAATAAATACTTCGAAGTAGAAGGAAATATGGATGTAATAAAAGAATGTGATGGAACTAAAAATCCATAATGTCACCTAAATAAATGTGAATAAGTTTGGGATGGACTAGGAGAAACTGATGAAAGATTAAGGATACAACTATTTTACTCGACATTACCCGCTATTGCGAAAAATTGATATATTCATCAAGAGAAAATGGTAGAAACTAGGAGTTGGGTTATGATTAGGATGGATTTCTACAGAACTTTAACTTTTGGAATCTAGACTAAACTCTAAAAAAATTGAGAAAATTTGAGAAAATATTAACCTTTTCGATAGAAGAGGCAAGAAGAAAATTTGAAAGAAAAAACATTAGTATTGCCCCATAACGAAGAAGGTATATGGAAAGTGACTGAATGGATGGGACAATAAAATTTGGTACCATAGAAATCATATTTTTTGATAAAGAGGGGAGAGAAAGATCCCATAGAAGGAGAAGAGGACCCTAAGTACTCAGAGCTACAAACATGATAAGATGAAAGGGAGGTAGTAGACAAGAATGAAGATAGAAACCAAATTTTCTACCAACATTTGAAAATAAGAGAATCAAATATAGCAAAAAATAGGGAACCAAAGATAGCCAAGATTACAAATTATTGGGGTGATGAAGAAGTATTGAAGATAGTAGAATTAATAAAGGAATATGAAGATCTATTCCCTAGAACTTTTATTGAGCTAAAAGGTGTAAAGGAGGAAGCTAGAATAATGAGGATCTAATTAAAGGATGATGCCAAACCTCAGAAGAAAAAACCCTACCGGCTAAACCCAAATGTTAAGGTAAAAGTAAAAAGTTAAATAGACATAATGCTTGCCAAAGGATTCATCAAACTAGTCAAGAATACATGATGGATTAGTCCCATGGTAGTACACAATTAAAAGACCGGGGAGATAAGAATATGTGTAGATTTTTGGGAATTGAATAAAGCATGCATCCATGATCCATTCCCAAACTTTTTCATAGAGGAAGTGTTGGAAACCATCTCCAATAGAGAAGTATATTCATTTACTAATGGATTATTGGGCTATCACTAGGTAAACATAAAGATAAGGAGATTAGCCTAAAACCACTTTTGCTACTAAATGGGAATCTTTCATGTATAGGTGATGCCATTTTGATTAAAGAATGTACCTATAATATTTAATAAGATTATGGTAAACACTTGATTCTATTTATTATTTCTTAGAGGTGTACCTAGATGATTGGATAGTATATGGACTATTAAAAAGATCATGTCCAAGTATTAAGGTTGATGTTTGCGTGGTGTCACATCCTTAGATTTGAATTGAATCTAAAGAAATTTATATTTGCTACCCCATTTGGTACTTTATTGGTACATATCGTTTGCAAGAAAGGGATGATGGTAGACCCCCTCAAGATTGTTGTCATTTTGAACCTACCCCCTTTGAAAAATGTATCTGAGACAAAAACATTCCCGCAATATATTGGTCACCACCACAAGTTTATTAGAAATTATTGCAAGGAAGCTGAGGTAGTGGAACAACTTCCTACACTAATCTTGAGAGGAGGGTTATGCAAAACTTTTCAAATATTTAAAATAAATTACATAAATTATAAAGAAATAAACATAAATAGTAGTCAAACCACAACACAGTGAATTACATGGAGAAAACCATCTTGGAAGAAAAACCCCACACTCCCAAAGTAGCCCAATATATTATTCAAAAATCTTAGTAGGATTAAAATATACTTGTAGAGAAAGCCTTCACAAGGGTATCACTAACCAAAGATCTGGAGGTAGCTTAACAATATCTATAAGACTCTCACACTGAACCTCCATCTCAAGCACCTAATATATAGAAGATATCATACATGAAACTATCAAATGGTAATTAAAAACCCATGAGCCAAAACCACCGAAAAGTGGTACTAAAATCCTTAGGGTTGCATTATCTCCAATCAAAGATGCCTTATGATGTATCATAACACACATCATAAGCTGGTCAACATGTGTAACTCCCCCTTACAATGCTTTTCCATGTCCAACATGTTTTTACATTTTCCAATGTGGGAGGCCCAACTTCCAGAGGCCATAATTTTTTATCCAGGAGGTCAATTGATCCCTTTTTTAAATTATAGAGCTCAAAATGATCTATGCATTGAGCACCCTTAGAGGCAATGTTAGGTAACCTGGAACAATTATTTTGGCAAAAAACCAACTCTATAACCTAGAAATTGAGTTTATTCAATTTTATAACCCAAAAAATGACGCTTTTTGTAATCACAAGGTTGAGACACTTTTCCAAGCATTCTCTCACTTGTCAAACACCTTGCAAGAGAAAAAAAGGAGTATCAACAATATTATCTAATTACCAGGGGTCAGAAGGCCCATAGACTCCAAACACCATCTAAACTTCTCTGTGCTCATAGACTTAGTTAATAAATCTACAAAAATTCATCAAAGTATCTACCTTAACCAACTTCACCCAACCATCCTCGACCATATCTCTCACAAAATGATATTGTACATTAAAATGAACACGATTTTGTTTACCATAAATACAATGCTCTCATAAATTAAAATCAAGATTACAAACAGTCAACCCTTCAACAAGGTTTTTATTTTTCAAGATCCTTAGACCCTTCTCTCCAATGTGGCCAAGTCTATGGTGCCATAACATAGTCTTCTCTGCAAGTAGTTTTAATTCAAAAGAAAGAGCACCTTTAGGTACCCATAAGCCATGTGACCATCTACTCAAGAGGAAACTATCTCTTTTTCCAATAAAGAAGTCATATACTTGCTTTTCACAGAAGTACTATTACACTCAAGAATGTATGCATCGAGATTATTCAATGTGCCAAATTTGACACCTCTAGCAATCACCATAGCACCTCTAACCATCTTGCATCTTGTATTAGAAAATACTACTTGCACACAAGCATCTATTAGTTTATGCATAGATAATATATTTTATGCTAACCTAGGGATATGCATCACAACATTAATCATTTTTACACTACCATCAAGAAATATGATTTTAACTTTACTACGACCAAAAATATTCAAACAAGAATCATCACCCAAGTACCCCTTATCTCCATCAAATTCTTCATATTTAGAAAACCAATCTCTATTAGAGGTCATATGAAAAGATGCACTTGAGTCAATTAACAATGCCTCATTACTTGCACGACAAAGGTGTAATGAACACATCACCATATTCCTTCTTAGATTCAAAATTAAAATCAAACTTCTTCATTTTCTTCTTTGAATTCCTTAGGAAGTGTGTAGGATTACTATAATTCTAGCAAATAACTCTAGACTTTCTAGGAGATTTGGATCTCCCCTTGGACTTGGATTTTGATATGTCATGCTTCTCATTATTCTTGCCTCTTTCTTTAGGTCTCCAATGAACATTCAAGGCCTCTTTGGTACTGATGGATACCTTCCTCCTCATGTCTTCGAAAAGCAAATAACACATGACATCTTCAAATTTCAAGATACCTAAAGTACTCTCAATAGCCATAACAAGACAATCCCATGAATCATGCAAAGAACAAAGAAGGATTTGACATCTCTCCTCCTCATACATTTTTACACCAACTGATGCTAATTGAGCCATCAACATATTAAATTCTTTTAGGTGATTTTTAATTCATCCACCCTCTTCATTTCTTAAGGAATACAACTTCTTCCTCAAGAAAATCTTGTTCACTAAAGATTTGGTTTGATATATCTCACCAAGTTTCTTCCATAGTTTATTCGCAAAGGCCTCTTCATGGACATTGATTAAAATAGAGTTTGTTAGGCACAACCTAACTAGACCCTTGGCTTTATGGTCCATAACATCATATCGAGCAACCAAAGTAGCATTTGTAGGCCTTGAAACATTCTCACCAACAACATCCCACAAATATCGATCAATGAACAGATCTTCCATAGTCAGCTTCCGCATCTTAAAATTGCTACCAAAAGATTTTACTGCATCTATTCTCCCTAATGTGATTTCCATCTAAAACTTCCTACAACAAGATCACAAATTATCTTCTACACAAGCTCTCACTCAAACTAGATTAGTTTAAAAAACCCAACAACCCACAACTGAAACCAAAGGTGATCAAGATTTGATACCACTTGTAAGGAAGCTAAGGTAGTGGAACAACTTCTTACACTAATCTTAAGAGGAGGATTATCCAAAACTTTTCAAATATTTACAACAATTACAAAAATTATATAGAAATAAACATAAATACCAGTCACACCACAACACAGTGATTTACATTGGGAAAACTCTTTTGGAAGAAAAACCCCACACTCCAAAAGTAGCCCAATATATTATTCAAAAATCTTAACAAGATTACAATATACTTGTAGAGAAATCCTTCACAAGAGTATCACCAACCAGATATTTGGAGGTGGCTTAACAATATCTATAAGACTCTCACACCCAACCTCCATCTAAAGCACCTAATATATAGGAGATATAATACATGAAACTATCAAAGGGTAATTAGAAAGCCATGAGCCAAAACCACCCAAAAGTGGTGCCCTAATCCTTAGGTTTCCATTATCTCCAATCAAAGATGCCTTATGCTGTGTCATAACATGCATCATAAGTTGGTCAAAATGTGTAACTCCCCCTTATAGCTCTTTTCTATGTCCAACACATTTTTACATTTTCCAATGCGGGATGCCCAACTTTTGGAGGCCATAACTTTTGATCTGGGAGGCTAATTGAGCCCTTTTTTGAAAATTGTAGAGCTTGAAGTGATCTATGCATTAAACACCCTTGGAAGGAATGTTGGGTAATTTGGAATAGTTATTTTGGCCAAAAACCAACTCTATAGCTCAGGAATTGAGTTTATTTGTTTTTATAACCTAAACATTTATACTTTTTGTAATCACAAGGTTAAGACACTTTTCCCAACAATTGTGTGGCTATTTTAGGCCCCATAGAAGAACTCTTACATAAAAGGAATAATAAGAAATTTGAATGGATAGAACAATGCCAACAAACATAGAATATATTGAAAAACAAGATAGTAGAAGTCACTATTTTAATATTTCCAGATTGGGCACAATCTTTCCATGTGCATGTGGATGCATCTAGTATAAAAATTGGTGTGGTTCTTGCACAACCAAGAGGAAGAAAATACCATCCTATTGTATTCAAATTATGAGTAAGGATTGGAACTATATAAAATAATTGACCTTCTTAGTGGGTCCTTGCTTGCACTATGCCAGATCAATGAAGTTAAATTTTAATCCAATGTTCACTTGAAATTGTTGGACAAAAGCACGTTTAAGTTTAACAAAAGAATGAATAGAACTATGAAGGAGATAATAGAAGCACTCAAATGCATAATCCTTGAGTGTGTGAGGGAAGTGATTAGTGAGAAGGAAGTCATCATAGAAAAATATATACATGTAGTATTAAACTACTTACATGGATTGTAGGATCTCCTTTTCCATTATACATTTTAAAACAAGTGACTATAGATGCAGGATAAAAGGAACGAGAGAAAATATCAAGAGAGAGAGAGAGAGAGAGGATTATTTTGTAGTTCTACTATCACATCTTTATGATAAGGATGAAAAAAACAAACTTGGTTTGCATAGTCCCCAAGAGGTGCAAAATATGGGTGAGGGTTAGATCATATGTGGGAGGATGGTGGGGAAGAGGTGGAGGAAGATATATATCATGGGTAGAAGAAAAGGAATTAGGTATAGATGAGTGAAGTGTGATTGGAATGGATAGGGATAGGAAGTAGGATAGGAAGTGGGGTGGGATGAAACTAAAAGATAAGTGTTAGGATAGGGAGAAACGGAAAGGAGGATCAATATAGGGAGGGAGTTAGTTAGAATGAAGAATGATATGGGGGTTAGGAAAATGGTAGGGATGGACTAGAGGAGTAGTAGTAGTCGGAAATGTATAATCTATGTGGGAGGTGTTAGTGTTACTGAGAGGGATAGATGAGAATGGGAAAGTGATTAGAGCAACATGTGGTGTAGAGGAAGCTAAAGTAGCATAAGATAAGAAGAAGAGAAAGAAGGATGAGGTAAGGAGGGAGGAGGATAGGGGGAAACAACATGAATTATGTGGCCAATACATTGGAGGATATCAAGTCTTAAAGAATAAGAAATAATGCATCAGTGCCATCCTCCATCGTACATATCTCATCACAGAAAATCTAATGGTTTGAGGCTAATATACTCATAATGAGTGTTATGGTTGAAATGGTCATCACCAAGAGGGAATATATTAACTTCCTTAATGGAAGGGAGATGAGGGTGAGGCATGGTGTGGTTAATGTGATGTTTACAATGTAGTGGTTAGGATGGGTGAGAAGAGGACATGAACCAAGAAGAAAATTGAATAGGAAAGTCAAGAGTGGAGAAGAGAGAGGTAATAGGGTGGGAGGTGAGATAAAGAGGTAAGAGGGAAAATACGAGGACAAGAAGGTGGGAAAGGGATATGTGGGGTGTGGTCAAGAACGAGGAAGTTGCAAATGAGGTTAAATTAAATATTCAAATTAGTTGGGAAAATTAGTAAGGGGGATAGACAAGAACATGGTAGATAGCATGTAGGGAAAGTGGCACTATAGGGAGAGGTGGTTGGGGATATAAGGAGAAAGTAGGTAAGATTGGCTAAAGTTAAATGGGTGAGGGAAGGGATGTGAGAAGAGAAAAATGGCACCATAGAAAGAGGTGGTTGGGGATGTAAGTAGAAAGATGGTAGCAAAGGAAGTTAGTTAAATTTAGGATGAGGTAAGGTATGTGAGAAGATGGAAAGTATATAAGATAAGAGGAAAGGGGGTGATAGAAGAGATGTTCCTAGGAAGAGGGGAGAAGAGAGAAATTAAGTAGGTGGTTGGAGAGAGAGAGGGGGGGAGTTCTAAGGAAAAGAGGGTAGGAAGAAGGAAATGAGATGGGAGAAGGGGGTAGTGTTGAGGGGTGGAAGGAACAACTAGGAGGTTGAGAAAATGCATTTAAGGAGCAACTGGAGAAATGTAAGAAGGTGGATTGAATGTTGTTTATATATGTGTTTTATGCTTTTAAAAGATAAGGGTGTTAGTATATGACAAGGGTGATAGCAATATTTTGTGGGTGTTGGTGTCTAATAGGGGCACTAGTGATCTTACGTAAACACTCATGTTCTTAGCTCACGTTCCTCTACAACTTTCAAGGATTATTTTCCAATATTTTCTCTTTATATTGGTGCTTGTATAATCCTAAAACACGCTCCCAAAACTAAATAATAACTTGTCTAAAATCAAGGGGGAGAAAAAAAGGTTGCTAGGGTTTGGAGTTTGTCTTAGTCAAATCCCTAGATGGCATGTTTCATCCTTAAAGTATTTATACAAATATGGTGTGTGTGAAACCTAAAGTGTAGTTGTAACAATGGTGTGTTTAAGTAGGTATAGGTAGGAAATCTCATAGGCTTGCTAGGGTTGTGTGTGTGTAGTGCCATGGATAAGAGGATTTGGGTGATGAAACTCAATAGTTTTCTAGTAGAAGGAGATGTAAATGGAGTCTTGGATATGGAGCAAGAGGAGTTACAAAGATTTAGTAATGGAGAAATGTGTAAGAGAATATTGAGCGAGAGGTATGTAACATGTAGGACAAGAAGGAAGAAGTAGGAAGAAGCAAGAGACTTTCTTAATTTGGAAAGGGGTGTTTTATGGAGTGTCCCAAACAATCTATCCATTAGGAAAATATGGTAAGATAACTTAGGGGTTATGATTGACTATTGGTAGGAATAATGAAATTAAAAACCAAGGTGAACACTAGCATGGATGCACTAGCATATTTAAGGACATAGAGTTGCAGAATACAAGGAAGAAGTTGTTACAATAGAATGGGTTCTTGTTTGATTGGTTTGGCACATGATTGAGGATTTTCAGGATTAGAAACAAAGTAAATGAGTTCTAACCATATTTAAGGGTGATAGACACTAAAATGTGTGCAAAAAATAGAGTGAAAAGTGTGAAGTGTGTAATTTTCAACTCTACATTATCATTGAGGGTTTCATTCAAAAATTAGGTGTTTGAATGTCAATTTTGATGGCTACAGAATTTATTCTTAGTAGAATCCTCCCTAATTATGATCCCATTTTGTTGGGAGATGTTCTTGAGTATGTTGTTCCCATTAGTGTTATTATAATGACTCGTCTCTAGATAGATGTGGAGTAGTCACAAGTTTTAACACACATCTTGTTGAAGAACATAAATTTAGTTTTCTATAGTCAAGACTCGACATTATGTTTGTAAAATTTCTAAGTGATAACGAGGGAGGGAAGTTTGGTTGTTCCTACCACCTTTCCACTATTTCAAAAAATGAGATGTCTTGAGCTCTTTATAGATCTTCCTTGGAGTTAGGCATCTTGGTGGTTCTTAAGGAAGATGTGGCTCTAGGTCCCCTAGTTGAGTTGTCTTACGGGGGTTTTCTTGTTCTATTTGAAGAAGTATTTTTATAGTTTTGTTAGTTCTCCTTCTAGAAAGTTGATTGGATTATTTATGTCACCTTTTGAATATCCTGACCTCTTTTAGCTTATCTAATCATTTTTATAAGTAGTTTTTCTTGGGAGATGGCTTCTATAGAACCATTATTTAACTTATCAAAAAAAATGTGTGAAAAAATATGGTCCTTGAAAATTGTGTACTAATGTGAAGCTTCTATCATTATTAATTGTCCTATTGTCTTTGAGTTATTTTCATAATACTTCTTAGGATTTATCTAAGATCAGCTATACATAGTTATTAAAGATTTATTTGCCTTGAAATTTGGATCAACAATAAATGTTAGCAACTATTTTGTACATCAATGTAGAGGCTTATTGTTTGATTTGTTAATAAATATGGATCTTGATGGAGAGTTGGCCAAACCAGTTAGGTTTTTTGGAAATAAAAAAGATGAATGGGTTGTTGGGTTTATGAAGATATAATTTATAAAGAAGTTTATAAAGAAAAAGGCTTGGACTTATTTAATCCCTATCCATTCTCTTTAGTGTGTTTATTTGTAACCAAATATGATATAAATAATGGGTATTCTTATTGTAAATGTTTGCTTTATATTTTTATATTGATAGTTTACTTGATGCATTCAATGGTGAAACATTTACCCATCTTATAAATATGTACAAATATTTTTAGTTTAGACTACTAAATGCATTTAAAATTTAGAGATTTTGTTCATGGATAGATCTTTTTATTAGTTTTTTTATTTTTTAGGAATTAGTGTCTTATATATTTTATTTTTATAATATATAGGCCACTCCCATAAAATATTAACAAACAACATCACAATAAGATTAAAACTACATGACTAGTGTTTTAATAGTGCATAATCAAACTATAACATATTGTGGTTGCGTCGAAGTTTATTGACTCGAAGACTGGTACTAAACAGGGGGAAGGTGGAGATTCAGGTGCCGCTCGTAACTCTGTGAAAGGTGTTAGAAGATCAAGCCAGATTGTTGGCATCCCCTCTGCCAATCCGCAGGGTGTGGAGTTGTCGAGAGATTCTAAATTTGTTGAAGATACTTTGGGTGAAGGGGAGGAAGAGACTCCTACGGAGTCTTATCATGAGGAGGAAGGAACAAACCATTTCCTTGAGCTGAATTTATCATACTCTGATGATGATGAGGATGATGTGGAGGAAGTCTAGGAATAGAAAGGTAACAAAGGAGGTTGCTCTCTATGTACCAAAATGACCAAGGATGTTGTAGAGCTCAAACCCAAGATGGAGAAGCTTTAAAAGAAGTGGTGGGTTATGTCAGAATTCACTGCTAAAGCTCTACACCGCGCGACTTCTGTGTTCTCTGTCATTAAAGACTTTAATGATAAGGTTAATGGAATTAGAGTCGATAGTCTAGGGGATTACAAGGATATGCTCAAGTTCCTATCCAAGTATGGGATCACTGAGAATCCCTAGCTGGTCTATGGGTCTTTTTGTTGTTTTTTATTATAGTCTGTTCATGTTTTGGTGTTGTTTTTCAGTTGTTAATGAATTGTTAATGTGTTGTTTTTGGCTTGTGTAAGGCCTTGTTTTTCCCTTGGGGCCATTTTGTATAGCGTTCTGGATCTTCTTTTCTGGCTGACTTAATCAAAAGCATATTAAAAACCAAACAACTACACACATAAACTCTACATGACTAAACTAGAAATCAACCAACCAAACCATCAAAGCATAGAAACCACTAAATCATATTGCAAATAAAACACAACACCAAAAAAGTGCCTTAGGGCATTTACAAAACTACCCAATGAGCTATACTCGTAATAGGAGGAATGATCAACCAACAATCATAGGCCCTATTATATACTCCATTGCCCAACACTACAACTAGTTCCATTGAGGAAATAATTAGTCCCTCAATCTCATTCATCCCATTAAATTTAAATCCTTTTATCACCTCCACCTTTCACAGAACCCTACTCAGTATGTTAGTCTCTAATAGAGGCATAGTGTAACCACTCGTGAGCTCCATAATCCTTTTGTGTTGTGTGAAAACTATATGATTTATGACCATTGGAGATCCTGGAAAAACTTCTCTAATGTTTGTATTTTCATCATTAATTCTTGACCCATATCATCAATAAATTTTATATCCACATCAAACCCATCCATAGGCTCCTTGCCCTTGAAACCAAGATCTAAAGGAGAAGCCTAAAAATCTGCATTATCCTTCACATGAATTCCTTTCTTTGATATACATTATCTTCTCAAAATGCCAACATCAAAACTAATACATAGAAGATAATGTATATCAAAGCCATCTTTAATCCCAACTAGCCCATTATTACTCTTACACACTTCAAATCGAGTGTTTAAATATTGATTTCTCACAAGAATATAGATAATAAATGTTTGCATAATAGGAAAAAATCTCTAAAGCATCACCACCATTAATACAACTAAACACTTCATCTGGAGGCTTTGATGAACCATATGGAGTGGCCAATAACATACACCCATATATTAAGGGGGGTGATCATACTCTAATAGATTAGAGAGATTAAGCCAATCTTCCACCTCCCTACTTCCAAAAAAGATAAATCCTTAAGTTTAACCCCTTCATTCACCAAGTAATCCACAATTGCATTCTACTCTCAATAAACACGTGTTGTACCTAGATCAATGCAAACTTGTTTTTCCAAATAATTACTACTTCCAACAATACTTTGAGTGTCTAATTAGGACATAATTCCTTTTCCAAGGCATTTATAATTATTTGTGAATCTCCATCCACCTCAATACATTAATAAGCCTCCACATATGCTACTTGAAGATCAACTAGAAGGACTTCCACATTAGCTTCATTGTTCATTTTTACTCCTAAGAATTTGGAACCCCTAGCAAAAAAGAGCCTTGGAAATCCTTGAAAACAAAGCCAACCTTGGCTTCATTTGGATTACCTTTCGAGGCTTTATCAAAGTTGATCTTAACATCTTTCTTTAGCACCAACCATTTATCTTTATGATCATTATTATTCAATATTAACCCTTGAATAAGAATTAATGTCATATAAATTACTTTGTATAAAGAATTATATTACACCATATCCACAAAAAAAGATGGTTGGAATGACATCACACCCCAATGTATAAGCAAGGCCAAGCTTAAACAAATAAATCAAAACATGACAAAAAATAAAAAGCAACTAAACTGCTAAGTAGTAAGAGTTATAGATATAGTAGGAGGTGGAGGTGTGAGATGGTCATCAAGCTTGCCTCAACCATAAGAAAGGTCTCAAACATTAGGAATTGCTTCCCAACCCATAATGATGCCTTCTTCATTAACTTGTTATCAATCTGGTGGTTGAATTTCATTCCTGGTGTGAGAGATGGTTATTGCCAAGCAAGGAAATTTACCTTTGTCTATCGAACCAAGAGCACCATTGTCATGGGGTTATCAGGAGATAGAAGGTAAACAAGGCTGCAAAGACCAACCATGAGGATTATGACCTCAAACTTTGTGCTAAGGAGGTTGAGAATCATGAGAACCATGTGATTCATGTCTACGAGCATTGTGACTACATCCTTATCGATGCCCATGAGGAGGTGTTTGACCCCTATGAGAGGGAGAGGTCGAAGGGACTCTAACAATTATATAAGGTGCATCACTCTAGTGGTAAAGAAGCACCTGTAGGTGAACAAATTTATTATCTTGCACATGTATCTATACAAGAATATTAGAGCAAATCATGAATTTAATATACATATGGAAGTGATTATCAATAGAAGCTCCTAAAAAGAGAGTTGAATTTATATCCTTCCGAATGTTGAACAAGATTTCCACTCTGAGAACATGCTAAATCTAAGTAAACTTAGCATTAATTATGGGTCAATCTCTTAAGAGAATCGTATGCCAAGAAAAAGGCTCAAGTCTAAAAGGCTTAAAGAAGTCATCAATCCAATTCCAAGTAGATTGGGCTCTATTGTAAAACCAAACAAGATGCTTGAGAGTTTCTTGGTGTTTACACAAAGGAAAACGAGGATTGACAACTCCTAAATAGATTAATATATAATGTTAGTTTTTGGGAGCCCAATTTGTTGGTTTATTTTCAATACAAAAGCCTAGTGTTTTCTCTAAGTTTTCTATAAATCTTTATGGAAAAACATTTAGTTGAAGTTAAATGCTAGTAGATTTAGGATTTTTTATTTTTTTATTTTCTTATTTTATTTTCCTTCTTAAATTAATGTCTTCATTTTTGGACAAGCCTTTTTAGTCATATGGTTGAGCTAGGAATTATTTTTAAATGGTTTTGTAAAATTGATCCGAGGTGTTATTAGATATTCTATGAGTTTTTATACCTATAATTTATCCAACCATTTTTTAATAATCAAGGAGATATATAGTTTTTAGCCTTGGTTTATCTTGATATATAAGTTGACTGGATCCAATTTGTAAAATGACAATGTAATCTTTAGCTTTGCAGTGAGTAAACTTTTTACAATACAAGACTATCAAAAGATATTTATATCTAAACACACCCATTACCTCTTCCCTTTTTATGGGATCATTAAAGGTCGTTTTTATGACATCTTTGGTGATAACTATTTTCCATGTCAAGATAAACTGTTCCAACCAAGTGAGAATGCTAACAAATAGAAAATGAGGTTGTATCTTATCGATTATCTACAAATTATTTGCATCACTACAATTGTGTATACAAACTTTAAATTATTAAAGTTTAGAAAATTGTAAAGTGTAATACCTTGTATATGGGCACAACAAGAACAACTCCATTTTTAAAACATGGGTTCCTTCATGTGCAACAGCACTACACTTCCCATTGATTCCCTATATAGAAATCTGGGTTTTTTTGTATTTCTCACTCCCTGCAATGAAATTGCATATATTTTTACTAAAAGAAATTTGATTCAGATAAAATTGCTCTAGTATTGATCTTGGATTGATCACCATAGATGCTCTTGAAGAAATTGTTGCAATCATCAACACTATTAATAAATTTTTTAATGTAGCACTTTCTCCTTTGGGATTTTTCATGGCCTTAATTTTTTAATGTAACACCTTTTAAACTTATAAAAAGATGCCATTTGATCACATCAATGTTGGTGCCACTTTTCAATGAGCCATGGATTTGGTATTTGGTGACTTTAAGGACAAAGTAATTGTAGTACACTTAGATGATCTTACAATATTTTCAAAGAGATATAATAATCATTTCCAACACTTGGCAAATGCGTTTAAGAGATGCAAGTTTCATGGTATTAATTTAAATCCAAAGAAATCTATTTTTGTAGTAACTAAAGGAAAGTTACTAGGTCACATAGTCTCTTAAGAAGGTACTAAGATTGATCCTAATAGAGTCGATGTTATTCATAATTTGTCTCTATGTACAAGAAAATCTCTTTCAGCAAAGTCAATTTCTTGTGAAGGTTTGTACCTAACTTTTTAGAGCTCACAAAAGATATACCATCCTTGATGAAGAAGACTATAGTTTTCAAATGGATAGATAAAGGAAAGAAGGCTTTCATAAAGATCAAGGAGACTATTAGTAAAGCTCCACTGTTAGTACATCCCGACTTTGATAAAAGTTTCATACTCTACTACTATACTTCAGAACATACTATGTTGGCTATTCTCGTGCAAAAGTTACAAAGAGATACAAAGTCTCACATTACTTTCATGAGTAGTAGCTTCAAAGACAATGAAATGCGGTATTAGAAAATTGAGAAACATGCTTATGATATGATTAGAATAGTCAAGAGTTTTAGGTTCTACATCTTGAATTCTCACACCAAAGCTTTGTACTTGATTCATCGGTAAAAAAACATTCTTACTATTACATCCCCAACTTAGAATTAGACTTAATCATTAACTTTGCATGATAATCAGGAGGATTTATCATAGTTAAATGATTTGATATTGTGGAAATATCTGATATGATCTTTGATTATGAATTTAGTGACTGATGTTAATTATTTTTGAACATTAATTGATTTCTATTATGGGATATGATAATGATGCACTGATCATGGTTTTGTGGTCCTGAGTGTGAATAGGAAAATGTAACGTCCTTTGAAGAAGGAAGGAGAGTATCATCTTGGAGGAAGAGTTAGATGTCAAGAAGTGGGGTCAGTAGCCATCTAAGTGTCAGACATTTTGTCCTTTTGAACTGTGTAAGTTGGCTTAAGTTACACTTCTTCTTGGCCAGTTGATTTTCCTTTTGTGTCGTCTTGACGATTTAGTCACTTCGACAATGTTGCATTGACTCGACCCAACAATGTTGTTGGAATGTCAATACGAGTCGAGAGTTAGTCTTGCTTTTTATCAGAGCATTTTCTTATTTCTCTAAATATTTTTGAACTGAGATTATAAATCCATTATTATTTGGTCTGTTAAGTTTCGAGTCCTTAGTGAAGAAGGGAGAGCAATGCTCGATCCCTAAATCGCACGATGACTCTATCTCCATGAAGGAGGTGATGTCAGAAAATGACATCTTGGTTAATATTAGTATTCACATGCATCTAGTGGATGCATGTAAAAATATCATAATATAATTATATAAATTTGATATTTAATATTTTGCTATGTTATTGTGTTTATTATTTTGATATAGTTGACATCATAACTAATGGGAGCTTCGAGCTCACCATAGACTAGTAGGTGTCATGCTTGTGCGAGCCATGATCATGGTAGTTGGACGAGTGGGAGAAACCACTCACGCCACCTTGGTAAAGGGTGGTAGCTTCCACGAAAATAAGCGTGTGATTTAGGATGAGGTAATAATCCTTTAGTCTTCTGGAAAGACTATCATTATTATCTTTTGGTTTTGGAGAGAAGGGAGAGTTTTAGCTCTACGCAGGGAAAGACATACAGAGTAGGAAAAACAGAAGTTGAACTGGGAATACCTTTGTATTTGAAGGACTATGCTTAGGTAGAGTGAAATTTTTTATCCTTGTATACAATTTATTTTATGCGTTTCTTTTATACCAAGCTCCCATAGCATGCATATTGTATGGGGTTCATGCTTTTATAACTATTACTGTGGTGTCCTTAGCTCTGATATATTCTATATGGTGATGACTCGAGGCCTTACGATCAGGCTTGCATAATCTTTAAAGCATTTCTTTTCATTTTAGAGGCTCAAGGCCTTATTTCTAGGCTGTATTGCACTATATTCTTCACTGTGTCTAAGCTTGAGACTTATGACCGAGCTATACTATATTATATTCCTTGCTGTGACTTTGCTCAAGGCCATGGAGGTTGAGCTTCAATACATTGTATCCCTACCTATAATAAAGCTCACGACCATGAAAGCTGAGCTATTTTGCAATATTTACCATGTTATATCTGTAGCTCAAGGCCACAAAGGCCAAGCTTAATGCATTATAATCCATACTATAACTGTGGCTCGAGCCCATTATGGTCGAGCACATATATATACTACAACATTTACACGTTGAATAATGACGTGGCTTATATAATAACAGTGCCAAGACTCAAGTTTAAGTTGCTCGCAACATAAGAAGTGCAGAACGATGATGTTTAGTACTTACTTTGTTACGGCCTACATTATAATCAATACAGCCACCACAACTGTGGTGATGGCCGATATGGCCTTAAACATAACTGTGCTTATAGCACTCAAATGAAATCTTGATTCAACTTACATGAAAACCCGACTGTGGCTATAAAGGGGTTATTTAAATAGTCATGACTGTACTTGTCTACCCTCAACCAAGGGGGTGGTGTGATCATTAAAGATCATAGTTTTAACATGTGATAGCTTGCATGCTTGCTAAATTATTAGTATGGAAATTATTTTATTTTGATAACTAAAACCTATATGGTCATGATCACAAGTTTTTAAACCCTTTACTTTAGTTATGAGTAAACAAATGGAGATAGTGTTTATCACTAAAATCTCATAAGAGTAATTTGGGCTATCATTCATTATGAAACCATTCCATTTGTTAAGGCAAGGTATGCCTAGACTAACAAGATTATGATTCTAATCTATAAGTTATTATAAATCGAAATTGTAAACCATAGAATACCCAAGGTGGTAAAAATGGTCGATTATGATATGAAATGAAAGTGGAACAAGGTGACGTGGAATCACAAGTTCCTCGTTACAAAAGTAACCTATTTAGTCGTAACCAACTTATGATGGGAGTCGAGTGTCCAAGTATGGACGATGAATCAAATTGATCCCACTTATACTAGATCTAGATAGAAGGTCAATTTGAATTTACTGTAGGACATGACAACTTATAAGTCGAGTCAGGGTGGTGGACATACGACGATGTTCATTGTGCAATGTATATGTATGTAAATCTTTGGCCAAAGTAATGCATCCGTCTCTGCATGCATTGTCGGTCCATAGTGCTTGTAACATCCACATTCTAAAAACATAGTAAAACCAAAATTTTACCATAGAGTAAATTAACAAGGTAAAAACGAGATAGAGAAAATTTTTCTTTTATTCAACAAATAGTCAAGTAACTACAGTTACAAGATTTATTTTTACAAAATACAATAAACCATATTGTCTTTCTCATTTACAATGTTTACAAATGTAAATCCGTTACATTTACAAATTTGGATTTATATACTGCTTCTGAATATCTGACATCTTTATCACAAGTCCTAGCATGTTTCTTGCTTGGAGAGAGAGCATCTTTCCAGTGATTTACCTCCATCCACAGATCGACGGTCTCCCACACATCTTCCACATAGGAAGTGGCCCTACCCTTCATGAGGAATATAGACCTTACATGACCAGTGGTAATTTGCCTTTCCTGAGTACATAGTGTTGTATTCTACTCAACTCTATATCAACCATACAACCCTAGATACCCTCTAGCTAAGTATGATTTCTAATAGGATAAGCAATTCAAATACAGTGAACCGATAATGCATGTAGAAAACAAATGCATTACTTTGGCCAAAGTTTTTAATATCAATATCATTCATAATGAACATAGTCGTTGTGTTTACCCACCCCTACTTGACTGGGATACTGTCATATTCTCATAGTTTAAATCTCTTACCAACCCTAATCATGTAATAGTTTAATCTATGAGTCATAATAATAATATCTTTAGACTTTAATAAGTCCTTATGACAAAACTATACAGTTAGTTCATAATCAGCTCTAGGGTTAACCTATTATCCCATGGCTAATATAATAATGCTATATGTCCTTATCTCTTATCTAGGCAACCTAGATTCATAATTGACTTATGGCTAATTCAACCAAAGAATAAGAACACTATTGTTCTTTTAAAATAGATATTAACCCTTGTCAATTACCTTTACTAATGTGATAAAGCAAAACATACCCAATATGCCTTTCCTACAAGGTCATCCTTTAGTAGATTAAGTCTACTCCATTGTATTGGATCTTCTCAAGGATAACGTGAATAATGAAGACAAATAGACATTAATGGATTCTCATAAGAACCTTATTTTATCTTCCATAGTATCTCTAAGTTATTCTCGTTTGATGTGATACAATAGTTTACTAAAGATTCTCGTGAATCTAGTTCCCACGAATAGATAACAATTTCCATTATATATATATATATATATATATATATATATATATATATATATATATATATATAGTCTAATCAAGACAATATATTAAATCATTATTACCTCAATACTATACGGCTCAAGTTGATAGTATAATAACAAAGTTCATTCATCTCTACAATACTCGAGAGCCTATTGTTTTGTTAACTCACAATCATTCTATTGACTACTTACAAACTTATTCAATAGGTGATCTATTTTCAATGTAAATGACAACTTAAACAATCTTACACTATGATGGATGTTTTATCCTTCATGCTAAGCAGTCGATATGATAAATGGTTTCTCATAAATAGCAAATGGTCAATTCTATAACTATAACATGTACTCACTTGTACTACCAATGTCAACCTTACAATTTGCATTCTAAATCTCATTAAATACATAGATAAATCGACATAGATTCCTCGAGTTATCTGTGTTTTTCCTACGTTGAATCTTACTGGTTATCAACTGTCACACAATATAAATCAAGAGATTTAACTCCCTGGCGAACTTATACAATCGCCATAAACTATGGTGTATTTCCTAAGATATGATAATCAATTTCCTTCATTGATATCAAATATACAATCGAAGAATACCTAAAATATAATGAATTCAAGAGTTGACAGAGATATGCATATAAGACACAGGCCGACACCTTATCACTGCGTACTCCCTCACGTCTCCAGCCAGATCACTTCTTCCTCAATACGTTTTGATTCTCCTATTCCATTCTATTCTCTCCCTGCGTTCTGATCTTGTTCTCTTTTTTTTTTCCTCTATGTCTGCGGCTCAAGTGAGTTGTTTTTAATAAATAGAACTGGGGCATGACTCCTACCGAGTTGCCCCCCCATTTGTCCCTCAACTATAAATTAGTTGCAATATTAATTGCACCATAACAGACATCAGTGACTAAGTCCCAAACTAAAATCGATTATCTAGCAAATGAACACATGTCGATTAGAGATGGCTGCCCCAGGGCTCATTGGGTTGGGCAGTTAGTATTACATTCATCCTCATAAGGATGAAGCCAATGCTCTTATTAAAACAAAACTGATCTCTTTAATGATCAAGAGATATGTGTGGTTCGACTTACTTCTTATATTAATGAAGGCTTACTATTATATAGCCAACGACTTCATCACTACCTTCGACTCATTTAAGAGGTATTATCCTCTTACGATGTTAAGGCATTTACATATTTGATTACATTAAATATAATTCTCATAACATCGCCTATATATTAGATAGATATGGTTTATTCAATAAAATAATATTATTAAACAAAGGATTATGGATATTGTGATTGGGTTGAGCTTGTCTCCCTATCACAATCCGTCGACAATAATCATGAATTCTTAACTAGACGAAATTGTCTTAACAACTAAGAATTGTTTATAATATGTCAAGAGACTAAATAAAATACGAGAATCATTTTACGATAATAACGTCATAATATTTACGTTAAACATAAATAGTTGTAGTTCATGTTCAAACGACATCGATAACACTTCTTACGACTAAGATGACTTAATATGACTTAGAAAGATTTGAAAACAATATCGACTACCTGTCAATTTGGTTCAGAAGTAAACAAACAAGACAAGGCTTACCTCTTAAGACACATTGGTTCACATTTTTGTTAAACACTTATAACTCGGTTTGGCAAATAAACCACTCGTAACTCGAGGTCTATATCTCTCTCCTAGAAAGATACTCTCTCTCTCTCTCTCTCTCTCTCTCTCTCTCTCTCTCTCTCTCTCTCTCTCTCTCTCTCTCTCTCTCTCTCTCTCTCTCTCTCTCTCTCTCTCTCTCTCTCTCTCTCTCTCTTTTCTCCGAGAGTCATCTGATAACCTGTAATCTTGTTTCAACTTGTAACCAAACAATATGTGATTAGTGCATCATTATTCAATTAACTCAAATAATAAATCAAATCTCATATTATGAATATTAAATCGATAACAACATAATCTTTCCTATAATTTCAATAAATGACATTCAATACAATCCATATTTTTCCTTGTCATTAATCTAAACATCATAATAAATTTACTTATGTCCAAGTAAAAAAGTAAAAGTATAGAAAGACAAAAATTGGGGATGTAACAGTGCTCCAGATGGCTTAGTGTCTCTAATAGTGTCATACATAGTTAGAGTGGATCTATAGTTGTGTGACCATGAGACATTAGGAAGGACACAACACTAGATACTTAGATGGCTAACCTAATGGTTCCTAATATCTAACCTTTCCATGAAGGGTAGGGCCACCTCCAGTTAGGAAGTTGTGCGGGGGACCGCATGTCCGTGGTTGGTGGAAAAGCACTAGGCTGATGCTCTCCTTCCCAAGCATGAGACAAGCTGAGGCTTATGAAGACTGATGTCATTTGTTCCAGATACAGTGTTTTGCATTTAATGACCTGTTGGTCAAATGTAATTTATAAATTGATTCATGATGCCTTGGGCATAACTTGTACATGATTAGTGATGGTTACTCACTAAGGATATGTAATGATCATTGTATTATAAGTTTTGTTATATTCTGTTAGAATAACATGCTTAGTTGATGAAATGATAATGATTCATTATGGTTAAATTTTGATTTGGTTAATCATATTGTTGACCAATCTCTTGATTAAGATGAATGTTTATGTTAAATCTTAAGCATTAAGGAAAGTGATGTTACATATGGTATCAAAGCTACCAGGTTCAATACATGGACCTATGAGCTCACTACTTGATGATTGCTTTACATAACATTAAGAATGCTAATGTTTGGATGTTCTTTGCCAGAATGGTAAAGATAAGAACAACACCCCGAAAGAAGATAATGGATAAAGGGCGTTACCTTAAGTTCTAGAAGGAAAAAGCAAGAGCCTCAAGGGTGAGGAAACTTGAACTAACTGGTGGCCTAGTAGGAGCATGGTTAACCAATGAGGAAACCTTTGATGATGCCATGAAACACATCAAGAAGGAGTTAAGGAAAGCAAAAATGATGGCTGCCCCTAACTCTACTGATGCATCAATAGAACCCTCTGCACCGAAAGCACCGGTTGTAGAAAATAATCATAGGGATTATGATGTACCTAAGGAGATTGTGAAGGAGTACTTGCATGTACCCTCACCTCCTAAGACTGAAATGATAAATCTCAAGATTGAGAAAAGAATATGGGAAGTTATCCCAAACTATAAATGACTTGTAGTAGCAAAGTGTAAACAATTTTTTTGTAATTTTGATGGATTATATGTAATCCAATGAAAACTCCAATGCAATGGAAATTTCCGACAATTTTTCCTTTCTTGTTAAAGATTACATGAATGAGAATAGATTTGTATAATGAATGAATTAAATGACATGGAAAAACTAATTCATGATTAATTTGCAAACTTCAGGAAGAAGTAGATGGCAGCTAAGGTTCAGAATAGAACCAAGATGTGAGACAACCATGAAGAAGGATATCCTTTAGGGCACTTCGATTCTCAGTTAGATCAGATCCTAACTTTATTGAAAGAAACAAGAACGAGGGTAGAAACTCTCGAACAAGAGGTTAGGGGCCGACAAGGACCCAGGTGGGATGCCTATGATGGGGGTGATGGCGAGGAACACCATAATGACACCACCCAAAGTGAGCATAGAGAGAATAACTCTGAGGCTAGGAAAGAAGAGGATAGAAGGAGCCCTATGGTTTTGGAACTATCCTGAGACATGAAGAAGGTCATGCCTCCTAAATTTGATGGATCCGTAAGTGGAGATGCCACAGAGGCATGGCTTACGGAAATGGAAAAATATTTTGAAATCAGAAACTATAATGAGGTCACTAAAGCTATGAGGGGAGCATTCCAGCTGGCATGTGAAGCATCCACATGGTGGATGAACAAAAAGATGGAACTAGGCTTGAGGTCTACAAGCCTTACATGGGACAAGTTTGTAGAATTTTTTAGGCAAAGATGGTTGCCTCAACTATTCTATGATAAAAAACTTATAGACTTTCAAAATCTAAAACAGGCTGATATGTCCGTGAATGAATATTGGGAAAAATTCACCTGACTGTTGAAGTATGTGCTGCAGTACCAACAGGATGAGAAATTCTGCATTTGGAAGTTCATAATGGGGTTGAACACCCAGATTGGGGGCGAGGTTGATGTTGACGGTCCTACTACAATGGACCAGGTCTATGAAAAGGCCATCAAATAGGAACAGAATCTGAAGGCTATGCTAGCTTATAGAGAGAGGAACCGAAAGAGATATAATTGGTCTCAATCCTCGCAATCCTCTAAGAAAAAGGGGAAGAAACAGGATTACTCTGAGAAAAATGATAAGGGGACCAAACATAAGCAAACTAAGTCCAAGGGAGAGAAAAAGGGGAATAACCACTCCAGGAAGAATGGAGACAATTCTGGAAAACCTTAGGAGAGGTGAGGACCAATGGGAGGGTGCTATACTTGTGGTGGAGATCATTACGCCAACCAGTGTCCTAACAAGACATAGGGAGCACAACCAAGAGGAAACCCTTACCCTCTCAACAAGCAGCATTCCAGCAATGCATTCATGCAGCCTTGGACAACAGTGATGGAGGTTGATTGTCATTGATGTCAAAAAGGTGTTGAGTTGTTTGCCATTGATGGTTTGGAGTTGTTGCCTTATGATGCTCATTGTCTCATTTTAGGAGTTCACAAGAGTTCACTTGGTTAAGGATCAGGATGCTTGATGGAGTTCATATCTTGTTTATGTTTTTGGTTCCTACTTGAGTTCATATTTTGACAGTGTTGTGTTGATCATTGTGATGATGTTTGGTTGATGCAAAGTTGGTTGATATCAGAGATGTTTACATGGAGTTGATGTTGATGTTCTTCATGATTCACTTAATGAGGTTGCTTGCTTGGTTCATCATGTTTCAAGATGTTTGCAAGAGTTGATGATGTGTTTCACTCTCTACTCTTCATAATAAAGGTTGCAAGGATGAGGTTGCGATATTATGTCAGGTATCATGTCAGGATGTTGCATGTGCTTACAGAGTTCATTTTTGTTGGTGCATCATAGAGTTCATGTTCTTCTATGTTGTTTATCATGATGTTGCCCAGGATAAATATTATGTTCAGGTTGATATGTTGTTGAAGTGTTTCTCAACATGCTTGTGCCTTAAGATCATTAGTTCTTGAGTTGGTGTTTGATGGATGGTGTCTGTCATTGAGGTTACAAAGGTTGATCATGGTTGTCATATCAAAAGATTACATATCTTGGTTCTGCATTAAGAAAGTATATTCTTTGCATTAGAAGAGTTGGTAGTTAGAATTATTGATGTACTAATCATCTCATGGTGCATGTTCACCTCTATGATGTTGAGATGGTATATGATGCAGTGTTTATATCATTCCTTCAAAGCACTTGCTTCATCAAAGATGCCAGTGCATGATAAAGGTTAGTGAAGGTCAAAACAGGATAGTGTTAGCTCATTTTGATGGAGGCTTGTTCTCAAGGTTAACTGTGTTCAGAGGTTCTTCTATCTATTGCTTGTTGTTATGGTGGATTAGTGCTTCCAAAGATGACTTATAGTTGATATTATTAATCATCTTTATTATGTCAACTATATTATTGATGGGATGTTCTTGGTGATGGCTCTGCAACTGAGATAGAGGACTCATTCACTTAGATATGATATAAGGATTAAGGTCTTTTATTGTTTGGGGCTCTAGTTCTAAACACTATACTATATTCCTAAAGACCTAAGTTACTCCCTTTGCTGCCTGTCATCCTTTTGTGCACTTTTGTTTTAATTTTCAATTGACCTGCTACTACAGGTCGGTGTCACTTAAGTGACTACATTAAGGGTGTTGGTGCCATGGGGCTACCGGCCCCTCCACCTTGCAAGACTGATACTCCCGGTCTTCACTATGGGCGCGTGGGTGCTAAACTCTTATCAACGGCCCTCTTCAAATGTTCAATGAATGTGGGATGAGAAATCATTGGGTAAGGTTTAAAATAAGAAACCTCATTCTAAACCATGAACTTTGACGTGCAAATGGTCGTCAAAAGGATATTGACTGTAGTTTTGCTTTTAAAATGCTATTTTAGCCTAATTTTTGGCAGATTTTTGTGGATTTTAAAGTTCTTTTTGAAGAGATTATTCCTATTTCATTAGTGTGACTCCCAAAGCATTGAAGACTATAAAGGAGGAAATCTTTTTGTTTTTTCTATAATAAGTGGAGTGTTGATTAATATTCCTTATGAGTGAAGTTTAAAGGCTTTTTAATGCCTTCTTTTTCCATTCTCATAGAAATGAAGAATGGGTTCGAGATAATAAAAGTGTTTAAGTTTCTTTTGGAGAATTTTCTTTTTGCAGATAGAGGAATATGAATGGTCTTGCAAAGAAGATGGAAATGGTTATGCAGAGAAGATATATATGATTTTATTTTTGCAGGTTCTATATAGATTGTTTTTGAGGATCTATATGTAGCAGAAAAGATTGTGTTTAAAAAGGGGATCTTGGACTGATTGTTTGATAAATGAATATGTGAATGAGCAGAAGGAATACGTTCTTGCACAGGGATTTATGAAAATAAAAATGAGAGAACTTAAGTGTAGTAAATAATGAATGGATGAGGAGATATAGATGATTAACATAGCAAAGGAAGGATTATGACAGAGAGAGGATATTGAAAGATCAAAGATTGAAAGCTGATTGATGGCAGAGCATGTATGCAGATGAAGACTTTGAAGACATACACATAGAGACATTATTTTTTATTTTTGGACACAAGGTAATAGATGAAATTGTAGATGAAGAAGTTTGTATTAAATATGAATGAAAGAGAGATATAGGTGATTTGTATTGAAATAGAGAAACCCTCTGTATTCCTTGTATTAATTTGAGATTGTATATTTTGCTAGTGACGCACATTGTAGCCAATGAGGCTTACATGGTTAGTGAGACCTGCATATTGCTAGTGAGGCTGTGACAGGGAGTGGGTGCTCCTATTGATATTGAAGTTGGTGCTCTTGTTGGTGTTTGAGTTGGTGCTCATGTTTGTTATTAGAGTTGGTGCTTCAAAAGGAGTTGGTGCTCCTAGATGTATGTCAGTGAGACAGTTGTTGTAATCAGTGAGATTCTATTAAGCCAATGAGGCAAATTTTCAGAGTGGTTTTTTATCCCTATGAGGATTTTCCACTCATCAAAACTTGTGTCATGTCTTCTCTTTATGGTTGATTATATTGTATCTATTTGGTCATCCTTATTTAAGTTTTTGTATTCTAGTTTGCATATCTTAATGACTATGTTATAAATAAGTTCCTTTGCACAAGATCTTTGAATTAAGTTTTGAAATGTTAAGTCTCATAGACCATTGATTCACCCCCCTCTCAATGGTCCTGTACTCCAACAAATAGGCAAGCCAAATACCAAATAACTCCTATTGAGACAACAAGTATTTTATTTAGACTTCTGATTTCAGTTTTGATTGATACTGGTGCTATCGAATGCTTTGTTTCTCCTAAAATTGCTAATAAAATTCCTAGAAAAGCTGGATTCATGGCAAACACGTGGTTTGTAGAATATGCAAATCACACCAATGCTCAGGTAGAGAAATGCCTATTTGAGGCTAGGGTTGAGCTTCTGAGCTTTTCCATGGAAGTAAATCTTTATGTGGCCCCACTAGGCTCGTATGATATTATCCTAGGGATAAATTGGCTATGGAGACATTGAGCCAAAGTTGATTGTTATGCCAAAATAGTAGAGTGTCTGGATAATTTAGGAAACAAAGTCTTTCTCCAAGTGAAACCTAGGGAAGTCAAGCTAAGACAAATTTCTGCTTTGCAAATGAAAAGAGCTCAAAGAAAAGGGGTGCCAACTTTTCACAGTCAAAATGGAAAAACTAAATGAGACTGAGGAAACTTATTTCCAAGATGACTTAACGTTTTATGAATCCCAAAAACTTATTGAAGTTGGGAAGGAGTCCATAGGTCAGAAAAGATCATATTTGGATAGGTATCCCTTCCTTAGAGATTTTGAGGATGTATTTCTGGATGAACTATCAGGATTACCTCCTAAAAGAGCCTTTGATTTCACCATTGATATAATTCCTGGATTAGAACCTATTTCTAAAGCCCCCTACAGGATGATCACTATAGAACTAATGGATTTAAAAGCTCAGTTATAGTTTTTGTTAGACAAAGGGTTGATTAGACCCAGTGTGTTGCCATGGGGAGCCCCAATTATTTTTGTGAAAAAGAAAGATGGCACTTTGCGGTTGTGCATAGATTACCACATGTTGAATAAAGCAACCATTAAGAATAAATACCCATTACCTCGCATCGATGATCTTTTTGATCAAATGAGGGGAGCAACCGTGTTTTGCAAGATCAATCTTCAGTCTGGATATCACCAGTTGAGGTTGAAGGATGAGGACATCCATAAGACAACCTTTAGAACTAGGTATGGACATTATGAATTCACTGTCCTACCTTTTGGATTGACAAATGCATCGATAGCATTTATGAATCTTATGAACAGTGTGTTCAGGGAAGGTTTGGACAAGTTTGCCCTAGTATTCCTTGATGACATTCTAATCTATTCCAAGAATGAAGAAGAGCATCTGAAGCATTTAAGAATTGTTCTCCTTAGTTTGAGAGAGCATAAACTATATGGCAAGCTCTCCAAATGTACTTTCTTTCAAAAGGAGGTACAATACTTGGGCCACATAATTTCAGCTAGAGGGATAGCTGTGGACCCAACTAAAATTAAAGCTATTTTGGAATGGCCAATACCAAGAAATGTACATGAGGTCTGAAGTTTCATGGGCCTTGCTATTTATTACAGGAAGTTCATGAAAAAATTCTCTAAGATTACATATCCTATAACTTCCTTGCAAAGAAAAGGCAAAAGATTTGAGTGGTTAGATACGTGCCAGGAGACTTTTCACCTATTGAAGGAAAAATTGACTTCAGCGCCAATTTTGAAAGTACCCAACCCAGAGGGTCAATTTGTAGTCATTACCGACACCTCAGGAGAAAGCTTAGGTAGTGTACTAGTCCAGGATGGATAGGTCATCTTGTATGAATTGCGTAAGCTAAAAAATTATAAGAAAAATTATACCTCGCATGATTTGGAACTTGCAACAGTCATTCACGCACTTTAAATCTGGAGACAATATCTACTTGGGAAACCTTTTGAGATGAAAACAGATCATCAGAGACTCAAATATCTGTTCACTCAACCACATCTTAATGCTCGGCAAAGAAGATGGTTGGAATTCATCTCAGATTATGATTTTGAGATTAAATATATACAAGGAAAAGAAAATTAGGTGGCAGATGCTTTGAGTAGGAGAAGGCCCATCTCCTCCATGATCTCCATACATTCTGATTTTAGGAATCAGGTGTTACAAAAATCTAAGGGAGATGAGTTTTACGAGTAGGTAAAACAAGCCCTTGAAGAAAACTCCCAGAATCCAAGATATGAAGGATTCAACCTTGAACTAGATGGGTTATTAATGTTTAAAGGAAGGATGTACATACCTAACTCAGCAGAGTTGAGGAATATGGTTTGGAAAGAGGTTCATTTTGCATCATATTCTGGGCATCCTAGAGTAACAAAGTTACTTGCTGCTGTGAAACCCCTATATTTCTGGCAAGGAGTGAAGAGGGATGCTGCAAATTTTGTAGCTATGTGTATTGAATGCCAGAGGGTGAAGGTGGAACACCATCACCCGGCACGACTCTTATACCCTCATGAAATTCCTGAGTGGAAATGGCAAATTATAAGCATGGACTTTGTGCAAGGGCTTCCTATGTCAAGGAACACGAACAATACTATCTTGGTTGTGGTGGATAGACTCACCAAAGCCGCTCATTCTATACCTGGAAACTTGATGGATGGGGCACCTGTCATTGCTCAAAAATTTGTTCAAGAGATTTTCAGATTGCATGGCATTCCTGAGAAGATTATCTCAGATAGGAATGCATGAATGACATCGAGGTTTTGGCAAACCTTATTCTCTTCACTTGAAACCCAATTGAATATAAGCTCTGCTTATCATCCTAAAATGGATGGACAAACTGAGAGGGTGAACCAAGTGTTGGAGGACTTATTGAGGATGTACTGCATGGATCAGTAGTACAAATGGGAGGATTATCTCCCTTTGGTGGAATTTGCCTACAATAATTCCTATCACTCAGCTATTAAGATGGCTCCATTTGAGGCATTATATGGATGGAAGTGCCGAACCCCTATAAGCTGGGACAAGCTAGAAGATAAGGTTAGCCTTGGTCCAGAAATGCTATTAGAGATGGAAGAGAAAGTCCATCTGATTAAGAGAAGGCTAGCGAAAGCCAATGATAGGCAAAAGAGTTATGAGGATGCAAAGCGCATTGAAAGGCATTTCACAGTGGGAGATAAAGTCCTTCTAAGGGTAAAACCTCATAAAAGTTCCATTAAATTTAGAAAGATGTCCAAACTGGCACCAAGACACGTGGGTCCTTTCGAAGTTCTAGAGGAAGTCAACCCAGTAGCATACAGAATTGCTCTACCACCAGCACTTGCCACGATGCATAATGTGTTTCATGTTTCATATTTGAAAAAGTTTAATTATGCTGATAATCAAATTCCTATGCTTGATTGGAATACTCTACAGGTGAAGGACCTAGGAGAGGTGGTGATCGAGCTCATCAAGGTGCTCGAAATGTGTAAGCTATGCTTACGTAACAAAGAAATAACATAGTCCAAGGTCCAGTGTGACCAATATGCAGAGGACAATGCCACCTAGGAAAATTATGATGATTTTTATGCTAGATTTCCTCATCTTTTCTGAAAGATTTGTTTATTATGCTCTTGATTCTTATTGTGCTGAGTTACTTTTAAGACAATTAATCATCGAGGATGATGATTCTTATGGGGGGAGATATGTTACATCCCCAACGTACAATTAGACTTAATCATTAACTTTGCATGATAATCAAGAGGATTTATCATAGTTAACTGATTTGATATTATGGAAATATCTTATTTGATCTTTGATTATGAAGTTAGTGATTGATGTTAATTATTTTTGAACATTAATTGATTTATATTATGGGATAGGATAATGATGCACTGATCATGGTTTTGTGTTCCTGAGTGTGAACAAGAAAATGTAACGTCCTTCAAAGAAGGAAGGAGAGTATCATCCTGGAGGAAGAGTTAGATGTCGGGAAGTGGGTTCAGTAGCCATCTGAATGTCAGACATTTTATCCTTTCGAACCATGTAAGTTGGCGTAAGTTACGCTTCTTTTTGGCTAGTTGATTTTCCTTTTGTGTCGTCTTGTCGATTTAGTCATTTCGACAATGTTGCATCAAATCGACCCAATGACGTTCTTGGAATGTCAATATGAGTCAAGAGTTAGTCTTGCTTTTTGTCAGAGCATTTTCTTATTGCTCTAAATATTTTCAAACCGAGATTATAAATCCATTATTATTTGGTCTGTTAAGTTTTGAGTCCTTAGTGAAGAAGGGGAAGCGGTGCTCAATCCCTAAATCACACGATAACTCTATCTCCATGAAGGAGGTGATGTCAAAAAATGACATCTTGGTTAATATTAGTATTCGCATGCATCTAGTGGATGCATGTAAAAATATTATAATATAATTATATAAATTTGATATTTAATATTTTGCTATGTTATTGTGTTTATTATTTTGATATAGTTGACATCATAACTAATGGGAGCTTCGAGCTCACCATAGACTAGTAGGTGTCATGCTTGTGCGAGCCATGATCGTGGTAGTTGGCTGAGTGGGAGAAACCATTCACGCCACCTTGGTAAAGGGTGGTAGCTTCCACAAAAATAGGCATACGATTTAGGATGAGGTAATTATCCTTTAGTCTTCTGGAAAGATTATCATTATTATCTTTTCGTTTTGGAGAGAAGGGAGAGTTTTAGCTCTGTGCAGGGAAAGATATACATAGTAGAACAAACAGAGGTTGAACTGGGAATACCTTTGCATTTGAAGGACTGTGCTAAGGTAGAGTAAAGAATGTTATCCTTGTATACAATTTTAGTTATGAGTTTCTTTTATACCGAGGTCCCATAGAATGCATATCATATGGAGTTCATTCTTTTATAACTATTACTGTGGTGTCCTTATCTCTGATATATTCTATATGGCAATAACTCGAGGCCTTACGTCTGGGCTTGCATAATATTTAAAGCATTTCTTTTTGTTTTAGAGGCTCACGGCCTTACGGCCAAGCCGTATTGCACTATATTCTTCATTGTGTCTAAGCTCGAGACTTATGGCCAAGCTATACTATATTATATTCCTTGATGTGACTTTGCTTGAGGCCATGGAGGCTGAGCTTCAATACATCGTATCCCTACTTGTACTAAAGCTCACGGCCATGAAAGCTGAGCTATATTGCAATGTTTACCATGTTATATTTGTAGCTCAAGGCCACGAAGGCTGAGCTTAATGCATTATAATCCATAATGTAACTATGGCTCGAGGCCATTATGGCCAAGCACATATATATACTACAACATTTACACGTCGAATAATGATGTGGCTTGTATAATAACAGTGCCAAGACTCAAGTTTAAGTTGCTCATAGCACAAGAAGTGTCGAACGATGATGTTTAGTACTTACTTTATTACGGCCTACATTATAGCCAATACAACCACCACGATTGTGGTGATGGCTGATATGGCCTTAAACCTAACTGTGCTTATAACACTCAAAATGAAATCTTGATTCAACTTGCATGAAAACCCGACTGTGGCTATAAAGGGGTTATTTAAATAGTTGTGATTGTACTTGTCAACCCTCGACCAGGGAGGTGGTGTGATCACTAAAGATCATAGTTTTAACATGCGTCAGCTTGCATGCTTTCCAAATTATTAGTATGGAAATTACTTTATTTTGATAACTAAGACCTATATGGTTATGATCACAAGTTTTTAAACCATTTACTTTACTTATGAGTAAACAAATGAGGATAGTGTTTATCACTAAAATCTCATAAGAGTAATTTGGGCTATCATTCATTATGAAACCTTTCAATTTGTTAAGGCAAGGTATGCCTAGAGTAACAAGATTATGATTCTAATCTATAGGTTATTATAAATTGAAATTGTAAACCATCGAATATCTAAGGTGGTAAAAGTGGTCGATTATGATATGAAATGAAAGTGGAACAAGGTGATGTGGAGTCACAAGTTCCTCATTACGCAAGTAACCTATTTAGTCGTAACCAACTTATGATGGGAGTCGATTGTCCAAGTATGGACAATGAATCAAATTGATCCCACTTATACTAGACCTAGAGAGAAAGGTCAATTTGAATTTACTGTAGGACATGACAGCTTATAAGTTGAGTCAAGGTGGTGGACATACGATGACATTAATTGTGCAACATATATGTATGTAAATCTTTGGCCAAAGTAATGCATCTTGTAGACACCCTAAAATGACCAAGTTGTCACATCACTGGCATTTCATAATCTGTCTAATCACCTGCATTTCAACGTTAATTAAATAATCTAATTATTTAATTAATTTCACCAAATTCTTCTAAATCACAAAATTTCGACATTAATTAAATAAATTCTCTTTATTTAATTAATTAAACTAAATTCCTCTGTTATTCTTCCACAATTAAATAATTTTAATTATTTAATTAGATCATTGTCACCTTCTAAAATTCACATCTACATTAATTGAATATATCCAATTATTTAATTAATTCAACAAATTCCCTCTTATCTAAAATTAAATAATTCTTAATTATTTAATTAAATCAAAATTTATTCTTCCAAAATCATGCACGACAATTAAATAAATTTATTTATTTAATTTGCTTTTAAATCTTCTAAATTAAATAATTCCAATTATTTAATTACTTCTTCCATAATATCTTCTCTAAATTTAAATAAATCAATTATTTATTTAAGTTGCTTTTTCTTCTAATTTGAGTTATCTATAATATAACTCAAGCTTTCTATATTGATTAAAGCAAAATATCTTCTAATTCTCATGCAAATCTCTTCTTCTTGTTTTAAATCACTTAACTGATTGTTTTATTCTTTTAGTTGATTTATCTCTTCAGTTAACTCATTCTTCTATTCTTGATAACTCCTCTCATGCAAAAGAAAGCAAGACACATGTCTTTTTCTCATTCATTGCACGTTCCTCAACTGTTCTCCTCCATTGATTCTTCTGAATTATCTAGACCGTTGATCGATCTTCCTTGAAACCTATATAAACCCCCCTCATCTCCTTCATTACCCCTCTTTGCGATCATATTCTCAGGTATACTTAACAGAGCTTTGAGCATACAAAATGCGTCGATTGAGCAACTCTTACGATATTTTGACATTGATCTTTTGAGCACACTACTTGCTTGTTGCAGCTATGGTTTCGCAACTTCATTGAGCAATCCACATTCAATCCAAAGGAAACAATACAGATTTTGGTAAAAGTCTTTATTTCATTGATTATTTGTCATGGCTTTTATTTAAATTTATTTTCTTTATGTTATTGGGTTCTTTGATTTTAATTAGTTTGATTTGATCGATTTTTCCTCATACACATTCTAGCACGCCCGGTGGGACCCACTAATCCCTTTGTTTCTTTGAGGAATTGTTTTTTTTAAGTCACAGTACGGCACAGCACAAACGACACTGCACAGCGCTTCTGGCAGTGTCTTTAAGCGCTCTTGGAGGCACAGTTCAGTGCCCTTGGGGGCATGGCGACGCTTCTGGCAGCACAAAGCGGTGCTTTTGGCATCACAGCACGACGCTCTCGGTAGCATCGTTAAGCGCTTTTCGCTAAATTAGGTTTTTTGACTTCGTCTTATGTTTTTTGCAGGGTTTTCTCATTATATATCTATGAATTTGTCTGACAAGCTGTTGTATTTGTCTTTCAAACCTGCTTTTTCATACTTCCTAAGCTGATTTATTTAGGGGTATCTTCGATAGTTGCGTTAATCTATTGTGTGTTACGCTTTCTGAGTTTTCTGGATTTCACGATTCAGACCTATCAGATATTATTGCCCAGAACAGTAGATCAACCATGAAATCCCATTTTGAGCTGACTCTTTTGACAAAAGCTAATCTTTTTATGATCTGAGACTGTGCAGCGCATTCGGCATAACAGTATCGCGCTTCCGGATACAAAGTGCAGCGCTTCTGGTTATTTTTCAGCGCTTCTGGGGGTATCTTGCAGCGCTTCCGGTAGACACGACATCATTTTTGGCATAACAGTATCACGCTTCTGGATAAACAGTACAGCGCTTCGGGTTATTTTTCAGCGCTTCTGGTAATATTCTGAGACGCTTCTGGTCTGTGATACAGCGCTTTTGGTCAAAGTTGATTTATTTTTTGCTAACTTGTGAATTTTTGGTGGAACTAACTCACTTGTTGCAGCTTCTTATTACTCACACAGAGCAAATCAAGGTTAACATGTTCATGCAGGACGAGCGTTGAAGAACTTTTTTTGATTTATCTCACTAAGTCTTAGAAACACATTACATGCTTAAAAGGATAATTGAACAAATCTTTTTTGCAAATCTAAGTCTTAGGAGCATACTACTTTTCTTAAGGGACAATGGACATGTATGAACAAACACCTAAATTTTTCTTAAGAGACAATGGACATGTATGAACAAACACCTCAATTTCCTAAGGGACAATGGACATGAATGCCAAACACTTCAATTTTATAAGAGATAATTTACAACTACAAACGTGTGTGTGCCTAGCTTAGTTGCACCTTATTTTTCTTATAACGGGACAATTGAACCTTTGTTTGACGTGCTTGCTCTTACTTTTCTGTACTTCCTTTAGAAGGGCCTGCTTTTGGATTGTGCTTCATCCAAAAGGGATGACCCTAAGCGGAGTTTTCCTTTGAACCGCTATATAAGAGGGATAAGGCGAAAGCCAAGTCTTAACCGACGTCAGCCTTACCTTGTGGTGCCAAACTGAAAAGAGGTGTACTAGCTCTTTGTGGAAACAATTTTCACATTGAGCAAAGTGTTTGATACTCTTAGTAGGATTGGTTAAAGCTTTTAGTATCTTGTCGCATTGCTCATAAGGCGTTGGTCCCTCAAAGTCACTAAGAACCATTTTAGATAGAGACTACTCGACCTACCTCTGAACATTGCGGTAATCATCAGTGCAAGGGGAATCGATTTAAGCCCTTAAGATACTCACCATTGGCTCCCTTGAGAAGAGATAGTATTCCCTTGGACATAAAGCTCTTGTGACCTACTTGAGCTTTCCAAGGGGAGGGTGAGATATCCCTACCTATCGTCTCTCGCAAAGATACTAAATATCTGACACCTTTATGGAATGATATTTTTATCGACAGAGTATTAAGCTGTGAGATGATCTATTGCAATGAAACCTTATCTCTAGGGATAAAAAGTGCTTGTTATTGATTGCAATTGTCTTATACCTGTGGAAACATTGGGCTTGTTTGGAGCCTCGAACATACACTATCTGTTGTGTCAGTCCCTTGTGTGTGCCAACATTGTTTGCTATGTTTTTTCTTGCCAAACAAATCCAATCAGAAATAGAAACAATCCATCAAAATTTTGCCTTTGAAAAACATCAGACACTACTTCAGCGCCCCTGGTATTACAGCAGCTCACCTTTGGTAGTACAGTAGATCGCCTTTGGTACAGCAGTAACCCGCCTCTGGCAAAACTCTACTTCAGCGCCCTTGGTATAACAGTAGCTCACTTTTGGTCACTGTAGCTCACCTTTGGCATAGCAGTAACTTGCTTCTAGTAGCTCAGTCTGTCGCCTTTGGCATCACAATAGCACGCTTTTGGTTGCACAGTCTTGCGCCTCTGATCAAATAGTATAGCACTTTTGGTCCAGTACTTTGCACATCAGAGTTTGTCCGTTTCTCAAAACATCTCGCAGAAACCCAGCATTACCTTTTTTTGTCCTAGTGTATTCCATGGTAACCACTAGGCTCCAACAAACTATGAAGTCCAAGCAAGTTGTCCCTAAGAAGCGCAAGTCGCCTCCTCGCACACCACAATCAGGTCATCTCAACATTACTCCCAAGGTTACTCTTAGTACACCCGCGGCAAAACCAATTAGCTCTCCGAACATGCCGTACATTGATGAACCAAGCAATCCTCAAGAGGGTAGGGTCCCTTTGGTAAGAACACCTCAATATACCACCGGCTTGCCTCCAGATTTTGTGCCACAAGGATATACTATTGAGCAAAACCCACCTCAAGAAGGTAGGGTTCCTTTAGAAAGCATTTCCCAATACACCACTGGCTTGCCTCAGGATTTTGTCCCTCAAGGTTATACTGTAGATTTAGTCCCATCTCAAGAAGAGCGACACTTTGAAATAGGTCAATCCTCTCAAGTAGATGGGCAAGTTCTTGATGAAATCATACAAGAGCCTAGAGTTGTGGCTGCCTTTGACAAAATCCTTAGTGAGAACCAAGATCATTTCTTTTGCTTGCTTGCAGAGCAAGGCACCAAGTTACCTCAAGATTTTGATTTATCCACTCTCAAGGAGAACAACAAGGCCCAAGATACCATACAAGCAGTGCAAACCATGTCGACAGTGACTACGCCCTTGCCTACACAAGGCTCGCAGTATAGGAATCCCCTTTTTCAAAATCCAACAGGGGAGAGACCCATATCACCGCTTCTGACTCCTATGGAGATCTATAAAAACCAACAAGAAACTCTCCAACGTTAAGCAGCGTTAGCTAAGCAAGCCACCTTAGCTCGATCGAATGTGCAACCACCTCCTAAAGTGTCCACCCCAATCGCAAGTGGAATCTTGGTTACCCCATCATGCGAAGGTTTCCCACCAAATTACAATCCGGGGAACAATTATGTAGCCATGCAACAAGGGTCTCAATAAATGCCACCTCCTATATCATCACACCTTCATGTCTCTCAACCAATTAGAGTCATGCAACCCCAACCACAACATTCTTCTACTCTTGTCCTTTGGCAACCCCAACCACAGCATTCTTCTACTCTCATCCTTAATCAACCCCAACCATCGCAAATCACGTCTACTTATGTCCCTCCTCCACAACGTTCATCCTCGCTCAACTTCTTTCACACATTGCCGAGCCACTCTCAACATTCCCAACATCAAGTTTCCCAAAGCTATGTGCTGCCATCGCAACCTAATCCAACGCACTTTAGCTTTCCTCCCCCCAATACTTTTCTTCAACCATCACAAAGCCAACATTCGTACCTAGCACCACCTCCACCTCTGCCAAATCAAAACCTCCAATTCCAACCCAATCTAAACCAAATGTACAACCCATATGATCCCAATCAATCTTACGACCCTTATAACACCAGTGTGCATGGCTTACATTATAATCTTCCTTATGGGCAACACCAACCACTTTTTGGACAACATGAGATGTTACCAACCCCTCCCACGACTATGGAGCTAAAGATCGCAGAAGTTTAACAACAGCTATCTGATCTTACATTTGGCCACACCAAAAGACCTTCTCTTTAGATGAAGTGTGTCCTTATCCTTTTGATCGGTCACTACCAATGATCCCTTTTCCTCAAAATTTCACTATTCCCAAGTTTGATAAATATAAAGGAAAAGGTGACCCAAAAGATCATCTTAGGGAATTCTATCTTGCTTGCTTCGAGGTCTCACATAATGACACATATCTTATGCGTCTCTTTCCTCGCAGTCTTGGAGGTCAAGCAATAGAATGGTTCTCACACTTACCCACGGGTATCAAGTCTTTCAACGAGCTAGCAGAGAAGTTTGCCACCCACTTTTCTTACAACGCAGAGCATGAGATTTCCATGACTGAGCTATGCAATAATAAACAGAAAAATGGTGAAACTTTCATTTCTTTCCTTCAACGATGGAGACAAATGGCTAGCAAATTCCCTTTCAAGATTCCAGAGAAATAGCTGGTTAGCATATTTGTGCAGAACCTCAACCAAGAGTTAGATTTTCATTTGCAAATTCTTAGTGCTACAACCTTCGATGAAATCAAATACAAGGGAATCAATATTGAGAAGGCCCTCATTGCTAAGGGTGTGGTCAAAATCTTTAAAGAAACGAAAGATAGCACTCCTCATCAACGATCGAGTGATAAACCCAAATACTGGAACAAGCATAAAAATGTGGTCAATGATGGGGTAGTCGATACTAAACATGTCCAAATGTTGCAAACACCGCTACAGCTCTCCAAACCAAGTCAAGCTCCACCCCAACAACAGCAGCAACAAAGGCAGCCTTATCAAAACCAACAGCAACGTCAACAAGAGCGGCCCCAACAAGATTACCCTTCGTGACGTCAATTCACTCCCTTGGGAGTGCCCATCGAATCGGTCTTACAGCAAGCTTTGCAGAAAGGGTTCATCACCTTACCTGATGCTCCCCCATATGGAGAACCTGTCTACAAAACTACACGTTACAGAGACAACGAATATTGTGAGTTCCATAGGAGCAAAGGGCACAGAACTGCATCATGCATGAAGCTTAAGCACCTAATCCAAAATCTCATTGAAGCCAATCAAATCACTTTTGAGAATGAAGCACCAGTTCAACACACGAACAAAGATCTTGACATGTACAAGGAACCATTCCCTCATCATGGTCCACCTCCTCCTCAGGATAGAGGTAAAGGTATCAATCATGCGTCCACGTCCTTTGATTCCATTGTAGATTGTTTTGAAGAGAGTCGAGTGTCTACCCTCACAATCAAAGGCAAATCTACGAATTGTGTTGTTACTACTCGTCGGGGTCATGTCACCATTCGTGCCCCTACACCTAGGCTTCTGGTTCAATCTGATTATAATCTTGTCGAGCATCTAGGGAGAACACCAGCACAGATCTCTATTTTGGACCTTCTACGGTCATCACCTGCACATCGAGAGGTGCTAGAAAAAGCCCTCCAAGAGTCTTCCGTTCCTAACAACATAGCGATCGCAGATTTCCAAGCTATAGTAGGTAACATTGCTTCACCCTACAATGTGGTATTCTCTGAGAAAGACCTCCCCTCCCATGATCCATGTCACAATGATGCCCTTCATATTGAAGTTCTCATCCATAAGTGTAAAATCAAACGCATACTCATAGATGGTGGTGCTGGTCTCAACATTTGTTCTTTAAAGTTACTTAAGCAGTTGGGATACTCTGAGGATCACGTCAACACTGATCATAGTATTACAATCAAGGGGTATGATGATGTTGAATGCCGCTCAGAAGGTGTTATTCACTTGCCTATACAACTGGGCCCTGTCATGCTTGAAACAAGGTGTCAAGTCCTTGATATTGAGTTGCCTTACAACATTATCCTAGGCCACCCATGGATCCATGCAATGAAAGTTGTTCCCTCCACGTACCATCAGTCCCTAAAGTTCCCATACAATGGTACGGAGATCACTATCCCAGGAGACCCCAATCCTTTCGAATTTTGTCGTGTCTTGCAAGGAAGCTATAAAAATTGCAACCAAGTGCCTAAAAATGACAAAGCCATTGAATCCCCACTATATGTTGATCCTGAAACTCTGACGCAAGCCTCTACAAGTGAACCTAAACCCCTCCCAAAAATCACAGCTCGCATCCGGGATATAGGCTTTGGCACTTACGATATCTCAGAATCTTGTTGTGTAGGGCGGATGCCTCTATCTCCAAAATCTTACGGCCAACCACCCATTGCCAAAGTCACCAAAAAAGCAGCTATTCCTCCCCCAGGATTCCTAACCCAATTCCAACATGGACGGTTACTAGAAGAGGAAACCATTGAGGACATTTCTTCTTGGCTCTATAAGGAGAAAGAACCAGTCACAATACCAGTCAAGCAATATGGCAATGGCTTAAGAATAGTAAAAAACATGGGCTATAAAGGCAAAGGTGGCCTTGGGAAACAGAATCAAGGAACTATGGAACCCATTGTTTGGACAAAGAAGCTAGACAAGAAGGGATTAGGATTTGGTAAGAAGGTACCACGCGCCTTGGACATCGAGTATATCCTCGACAAGGTAGCCGACACTTTTCCCGCCGATTCGATGTCTACAAAGGATATCATCGATGACTCGTCCCTTCATATGACCAATCTATTTGCAGAATCCTCCATTTTTACGCTATCCTCCGTATCCTTAACTTCCACCACAAACACCTAGAATGTAACACTTGTCTACCCTGAACTTATCGATTGGGACCAACAAGGGTCCCCCATTATAGATGTATTTCAGAATGACGAAGCTTTAGCTGAGTTCATGGGACTTCAGGAAGGTATCCCTCTTGGCGATCATAAAGCAGGTTTTGTAATGGAACTAGAGCCAACGGCTTATTTTGGTGAGAATGCCAAATCCTCCAGTCGCAAAAGTACAAATAAAGAAAGATCTCTAGGTGAAAACCACACTGTGGCACCTCCGGATCACAAAATAGTAAAAACAAAGGACGTATCCAAAGGTGAAAACCCAACTGTGGCACCTGAGGATGGAGGATTTGACCTTCCCTTACCATCTAAGTATCAAGAGAAGTCAGCTCTCCTAGTGGAAGATTCTACAGAGATAAACCTAGGCACAGAACAAAATCCAAAGACCACATTCCTAGTGGCATCATTATCTGAAACAGAGCACAGAAACCTTAACAACTTCTTCTTGCAATGAACCATCAACTTTGCATGGACCTATGCTGATATGCCAGGGTTAGACCCCAAGCTAGTTGTTCACTATCTCCCTGTTGATCCAAAGGTTAAACTAGTTAAGCAAAAGCTGAGAAAGATGCACCCACAGATAGCTCTCTTGGTAAAGGTGGAAATACAAAAACTATTGGATGCCAAGTTTATACGACCAATTGACTATTCAGATCAGGTCTCAAACATTGTACCTGTGTCTAAACCCAATGGGCGCATCCGCATGTGTAATGATTTCAGAGATCTCAACAAGGCATGTCCTAAAGATGACTTTCCACTACCAAACATTCACATTATAGTGGACTTGACAGCAGGTCATGAGATGCTTTCTCTCATGGACAGATTCTCTGGCTACAATCAGATAAGGATAGCAGAGGAGGATCAACATAAAACAACCTTTACTTGTCCTTGGGGCAATTATTGTTGGTGTGTCATGCCGTTTGGTCTGAAGAATGCAGGAGCAACCTATCAGAGAGCGATGACAGTGATCTTCCATAATCTCTTTCATCACATCATGGAAGACTATGTTGATGATATACTGGCTAAATCTTCTAGGGCGGATCACATACAGGTTCTAGGACAGATCTTCGACAGGCTCGAAAAATGCCAAGTAAGACTCAATCCAAAGAAGTGTGTATTCGGTGTAACATCAGGGAAGCTGTTGGGATACATAGTATCTCGTAGAGGCATCGAAGTAGATCCAGTGAAAGTAAAGGCTATAGTGGAGATGCCTCCACCCAAGAACCTTAAAGCACTCTTGAGCCTTCAGGGAAGGTTGCAGTCCATTCGGCGTTTCATATCACAGCTAGCAGATAAATGTAAACCCTTTCAACACTTGCTCTGAAAGGATGTCTCATTTCGATGGGACAACAAGTGTCAGACAGTGTTTGATCAACTTAAAAAGTATCTAGCTACACCTCCTATATTGGTTCCACCAGTTGCAGACAAACCTTTGATATTATATATCTCCACTACAAATTCGGCCCTGGGGGCCCTTCTAGCACAAAATGATGACACAGGAAAGGAGCATGCAATTTATTATATTAGTAGAACCTTGGTGGGATATGAGCTCAATTATTCACTGATGGAAAGGGCTTGTTTAGCAGTAGTGTTCGCCTCCCAAAAGTTGCGGCATTACATGCTGAACCAACACACTAATCTGATAGCCAAGATTGATCCCTTGAAATATCTACTAGCAAAAGCAGCTCTCACAGGCAGACTAGCTAAATGGGTCATGATCCTTAGTGAGTTCGATATTGAGTACATGGATCGTAAAGCAATCAAAGGACAAGCCCTCGCGGATCAACTAGCAGAAGCACCTATGAAAGATACACATCCTATGGTAGCAGACTTTCCTGATGAAAATCTCTTCACTCTTGCTAACTCCATAATGTGGAAGTTGTATTTTGACGGTTCTTACACACAGCAAGGATAAGGGGCCGGCATCTTGTTTGTCACACCTCAAAATGACTACATTCCAAAGTCATATCGGCTTGCATTCCCTTGCACCAACAACATAGCCGAGTATGAAGCACTCCTTATAGGTCTCAATACAGCAGTTCAATAGGACATCACAGAATTACAAGTATATGGAGACTCACAGCTAGTCATTCGCCAAGTCACAGATGAATACCAAACAAAAGATGAAAAGTTGGTCCCATACAAGCAACTAGTGGATGCCTACAAACCACACTTTTCTAGCATCACATTTGAGCAAATTCCAAGAGAGCATAACAAAGCTGCAGATTCTATGGCTTCTATAGGGTCACTGATTGACATGCCTGCAAATACACAAAAGTGTGAATTCTTGATCGAGCAATTGTTGATACCAGCCATCGATGTTCCCATTACTGAAATCATCTGCAAACTTGTTGGTCCCAATTCCCCATGGTACGAAGATATCTATGAATACCTCAAACACACTACCTTTCCCCCTGACCTATCATCCACCCAACGCAAAACCTTTATCTGTCGATCCTCCCGTTACATCATTCTGGGTGATACACTATATCGCCGGAGTCTCGATGGTATCCTCTTATGATGTCTTAACGCGGAAGAAGCCGAAGCTACCTTATGAGACATACACGAAGGTGTCTGTGGCGACATTCTACCGGTCCTAATCTTGCTAAGAAGATACTCAGAACAGGTTATTACTGGCCTATAATAGAGCAAGATGTTGCACAGTTTGCTAAGAAGTGTCTACAATGCCAGCAGCATGGAGATCTGATTCATGCCCTAGCTCATGAATTACAACCTGTGACAACTCCATGGCCTTTTTCTCAATGGGGTCTCGACCTCGTAGGACAAATCCACCCTTCCTCCTCCAATGGCCACAAGTTTATCATTACCGCCACTGAGTATTTCACGAAGTGGGTGGAAGCCATTCCTATGACCTATATCACTGGTAAGCAAGTTTATCCTAAACTACCTCATATGCCGGTATGGTATTCCCCAAGCTATTGTCGCTGATAATGGGAGACCATTTAAGAACCAAGATGTCTAGGCCTTGTGCACTCAATACAATATCCAACATCGTTTTTCAACTCCCTACTATCCGTAGAGTAATGGCCAAGCTGAGGCTTCGAATAAGACCATTCTCAAGATCCTCAAGAAAATAGTCAATGAAGCTGGTCGTGATTGGCACTTACAACTCAATCTCGCCCTATGGGCCTACCACACTAGTATCAGAACACCAACTGGTGCCACACCATATGCCTTGGTCTTTGGCTCTGAAGCCATCCTACCTATAGAGGTCAAGATCCCATCCCTCAGAGTATCCATGTAGGACCTGATCGGTGGAGATGAGTATCGCACTTCTAGGTTAGCTAAGCTTGAACTACTGGATGAGAGGCGCCTTGCCGCACTTAATTATCTCCATGTCTATCAAAACTGCCTCCGGCGTAATTACAACAAAAAGATCAAAGAAAGACGGTTTCAAGTTGGTGATCTTGTACTTAAGGAGAATCAGAGAAATCAAGCAGATCGAGAAAAGAAGGGAAAGTTTGAGCCTAACTGGTTAGGTCCCTTCATTGTCACTACAGCATATGGATCAGGAGCTTATACTTTAGCTACACCTGACGGCATTCCTCTAGATGACCCACTTAACAGTGTCCATCTTAAGAAGTTCTATGCCTGATCCTCAGAGTATTCCAAAAAAAAAAAAAAAAAAAACAAACAAAAAAATAAAAAAACAAAGAATCCAAAAAAATTCGTCCTCTGGCGAAAACCTGGCAAATAGGTGCCTTGGATAAGTACCATAGTGAAAACCTGGCAAATAGGCGCTATGTGTAGAGTCAGCATCCATCGTCTATCGAGTCCTGTCCACTCCTTGTCCAATTCGCAACAACACGCTTCATCCATCCATCCATAATAAAACCATTGACTTTGTTTGCATTTCCATCTCCCTATCTAGTGTAGCTTAGAAATTTGTCAATGTCCCTCGTTGTCATCCCACATCTGGATCTGTGTCAACAGTTAACACTGTTTTGTCCTAGGTCAAAGTTTTCAGTGTCTTCTTCGGTAGTCACCCATACAGTTTCCTCTACCAGAATGGGGGCAACTCTTTCCTTAACTTAGGTCTAGGGGAGGTTCCTTGTTCATGGTTCGTAGTGCATACTTCAATCTTTTCTCATTTCTGCAGATAGCACCCTTTAACGGACACATCGCTCCTACGATAAGGCTATTATCTTCTCAGCACTTTTTCCTACATCATCACATCCCCAGAACTACATATTATCATCTTCTCAATCTTAAGGTACCTTGATCCCATGGATATGGGTATGTAGGCAGTTTGGAATATGAAGGAAGTTTCCAGTACTCAGGTACATAAGATCTCCCCCTTCCATCTTGACCCATTTCATCACTCTATCCAGAACTACATATTTATCACGTTCACCTTCCATCGTAGTGTGCCTTGATCCTGTGGATACAGGGTATGTAGGCAGTCTGGAATACGAAGGATGTATCTAGTACTCAGGCACACACGATCCATCATTCTCCACCCACCCCAATCCATTAACATTGTCACCTTTCTAAGTCTTCCATTTTTTCCAAATCCATTCGCCTCGACTTGACTAACTCAAGCAGCAAGCTAGCGCATCCTTTCCAAGCAAAAGTCCTTAACAAACCAGAAGCAAAGCAGCTTCCTTCCAGAGTCATCTACTGTCCTGCATACCGATTGCCAACATCAGCTAAGTTCTGCTTAACCAAAGCCCTAGATCAACAAGCTTGTCTTTTGCACAGTGTTCCATCGTCGAGACCAACACACGCATCTCCTGCGACATGTGGCATTTCCTACAGCAAGACATTGTCTTTTTAGGTAGATAGCCCCCTTTAATGGACACCGAGTTCCTACGATAAGGATGTTATCTTTCCTATCCAATCTATCCTGAGCAACCTCTTTGGCAAGAGAATATGTTGGCTATATGTTTACTTTGTAAGTCAGTCAATTTTACTTTTTGGTTTATCTTTTGTTCCTTTTCCATTACCTATTCAAGACTACCTTGATTTATCTATAATCTTGGTATGTTACGATGCAGTACGGATTGGGGGCATAGTCATTGCTTTTCGTGTACCGTGTTTGAGGAATGATCTTTAGCATCTTTCTTAGCATTCTAGTTATCTTGTGTGTGTTAAGACCTAGCATCTTACATGTTAATAATTCTTCTTGCATTTACATGTATTGAAGTTTATTTTATGTTCAAGACTATGGCTTATTCACATATTCCAACAAGGTTATATTATGTCTAAAGGGATCTAAGTTCAAGCCGCTTGCTTGCAGAGTCAACGTCCACGCACTCGGATATTACTGCACCTTGGTCTTTTATACCTTGGTGGCGAACTATCCACGTGCTATATCAAAATAAGGATTGCTCTTTATATACAAATGTGAAACCATTGCAACAAGCTCCTTCATCCATTCCCACAACCTTTATATCGCTTTCATTGCAGTAATCGATCAACAGTCTCTGTCTCCATCTCCTCCTGTTCTTCTCTCTGGTGCATATCTGCAAAACCCACATGTCAGATATCACTAGTCATCACATCTATATCATCATATATCTCTATCATCATACATCTATAAGCATCATATAAGCCACATATGTCATCACGTGAATCCATAATCATACATACATATCATCACATCCATGACATCAAGGAATGCATACACAAAAGCATGAACAACAGTGAGCCGAATGGATCATCATATATATCATGTAATGGTCATCATAATACAAAATGTCTGTGTCTACATCAATAATACAAGGTGTGTATACATCCAAATATACATCAAGTAGTACATCAAGGCTATCAAGAGCCCGCAAAATATACATCAGAATGCACGCAGGCATCTGTCTAAAATAATACAATATGATACAATGTACAAATGTACATGCCCTAGTGGGTAGAGCTGCCCTCCTGCTGTGGCCCCTGTCCTCCCCCGGTGCTCGGTGGAGGTCCCCCTGCTGCTCCTCCTCCTCCCCCTGGTGGCAAAAATGGTCCTCTAACTGAGGACACTAACTGCCCTGTCCTACGGGATCCGGATGCCCCAGATCTGCTCCTCTCTCTGTAGCTCGGTGCCTGCTGAGCTGCTGGCACCGCACCCACATACAGACCCCTGTAATACTCTGCCTCCCAACCAGCTGATACTAGCTCACCCTGCACTTGGACGAGCTCACTGTATAGGGTCCTCTGATATGCACCCAGTGCACGGCGTGCCTCCTCTCTCTCCCGCCTCACTCTAAAGAGTGTGGCCTCTGCTGTCAACCGCAGCTGCACCTCTGCGTCTCTCTCTCCTGGCCTGTGCTAGCTCCCCATCATCCCCTGCCGGTGCGGGTGCTGCCTGTGCCTATGCCTATAGTGCTGCCTGCACTGCTGCCTGTACCTGTGCCTGCACCTGGGCCTGTACCTGTGCTTGCATACCAGCTTGTAGCTGTGCTAGGGCTGTCTGTGCTACTGCGGCTACCTGTGTCTGTGTCTAGGCTGTAGCCTTGGCCTGCCTCGCATCCGCCTGTGCTGCATCCCTGTCCCGCCTCAGTCTCACCATCCGGAGCTCTAATCGAGTCCTCCGGGCTATCTCCTCCTGCAACAGTTGCTCTGCTCTCTGCAAATCAGTCTCTACGACCGGGCCCACTGCCTCTGCCATCTCCACATCAGCTTGCTGGCCGCTACCCTCTCCACCTGCCTGCTGACCACCTGCCTACTGCCTAGCTGCTCGGGCCTTCCGTCTCATCCTCGCCTCTCCACCCAGGACTAGTACCTCCCCCACTGCCCCTGCTACACCTGGTGTAGTCAATCTAATCAGCCTGTGAGTCTGCCAGTACTGATCATACTCTGGCAGCGTCCCTGGGTTTGCCAACCCTGAGTCCTAATCCCATCTCACGGGGACAAGTCCCCGTACCTCTGCCAGAGCTGTCGCCACTGGGATCTCTGCATCCCAGTCTCCAACCTCCCTCCATGTCCTGGCATGTGTGGCCTCCCCCACGGGTAGACCCTGCGGCAATCCAAACTGCCTAAGAACTCGCTCTGGAAGATACCTCTCTATCATGTCCGTCCGTCTTCCGAACAAATAACGAGCCTGTCTGCAATACATGAGCTGCTCGTGCTCATCATCCCACTCCTCACATAGTAGCCAAGGCCTCCATATGAATAGGTCCATCTCATCAATCTGCCGCCTCCAATGGCTCACCGACCCCATCCTCCTGTGTGTGATCACTTCGTCATTAAAGAACACATATGGCTCGCCTCTGTCTCGGTGGCGCTGTGCCATGGGTCGTATTACTGGGATATGCTCCCATGCCCATACCTGTAATAGAGTCACCCCTGCTGAGAGGCTCCTGCCTCTCCTGTACACGCAGTGGTGCAGGTCATGATATAACTGTCCCAAAACACAGGGGCCCCACGCATACTGTCTGCCATGTGTGAACATCCCAGATAACATTGTCCCCCAGCCAACTGATAAACCTCTGGATCTCCTATCTGGACACAGGAAGCTGCCAATCAGTGACGCAACGATCCATCTAATCATGTCACAGAGTCTCGGGACGTCTGCCCATCGGATCTCCCCGTCATCTATCCACAGGGCATCTGTGCAGAAGACCTCCACCATGCCTGCCTCACCCCGTGCTGGGTCAAAGTCCACTATCTCTCCATCTATCCAAATCCGCAGGATCCGGTATACGTCCTCCAGTGTCACTGTCGCCTCCCCCGTCAGAAAGTGGAATGACGAAGTCTCGCTGTGATATCTCTCCACAACTGTTGTCACTAGGGTGAGATTCGCCCTAATGTGTGTCAAGTGGGCCACATGCCATAGTCCCACGTGCTCCAGGAATGCGTCCTCCTCCCATTTCAACTGTACAACCTCGTGCGTTATCGAATGATGTCGCTCTCGCGACATCAGTGGTGGCAAAATCCTCTGCATCCATAAACAAACCTCTTGTCAGTTCTTCTGTAACTAATCCTTCAAAATCCTATCTACCCATATGCTATGCTCTGTAACCCCCAACCATCCCTTTCCTCTTTTGACCCCTCGGATAGGCATCCCCTTTTCCCACCCATTCTACTTAACTAATTTTTCTTCACTTAACCAAAAGCGCTTTGTTATCTACAAATGCGTTGTCTCTCCCTGCCACCTACGCCGCACTGTCTATCCAGTCGCGCTGTGCTTTTTCTACCGAATGCACCTTGTTTTCCACAAGCGCTGCACCCATATGCCAACCGCGCCGTTCTACACTACCAGACGCGACGCGATTTTCCCACCTCCCCACCGATCGCGCTACCTTTCCTACCCACTGTGCTACGCTAGCTAGCCACAAGCGCTGCGGCATACTACCACAAGCGCTGCGACACTGATAAATACCCCATTTGCGCTGCGATTTTGCCAATCGCGCTACACCCGCGTACCAAGCGCGCTTCGGTGCGCCAACAGCGCCACAAACGACTACCAACCGCGCCGCGAAACCCTACAGCGCTTTTGGCGGACATGCAAATGCTCCCTAAACCTAGCCCTAATCTACCCTTAAACGACAAATTCAAGGGGGTTTTCGATCACTTACCGCTGCCAGAGCTCCTACTGGCCTCCTGTATGTCTTCACGAGCTCCACCTGATGTCTGTGCGCTGGAATCAGCATCTCTCCTCGCTCTCTGCTCAGCTCTCTCCACCTAGGGTTGGAAGCTCTCCTCATTAAATTTAGAATCTCATAGGGTGCAAATGAGGATTGTGGTCCCCATGGGACCTATTTATAGTGTCCCACCCTTAGTTTTTCTTCCCCCCCCCCCTTTTTTCTGCTTTTCCTCCTATCCGGTCGCTTACTCTTCTAGGCGAGCGTCAACACCGTTCTTCTCCCGCTTCCCTGTCTTCCCGCTCGAGGGGGCATATGCTGGGGCAACTACCTACACTAGGGCATCAAAAAATTGTATTACATCTTCAACAATTAATTTCTTTGATGCAATGCTACAACGACATTGCATCAAAGAGGGGAAAAATGTAGACACCCTAAAATGACCAAGTTGTCACATCACTGGCATTTCATAATCTGTCTAATCACCTACATTTCAACGTTAATTAAATAATCTAATTATTTAATTAATTTCACCAAATTCTTCTAAATCACAAAATTTTGACATTAATAAAATAAATTCTCTTTATTTAATTAATTAAATTAAATTCCTCTGTTATTCTTCCACAATTAAATAATTTTAATTATTTAATTAGATCATTGTCACCTTCTAAAATTCACATCTACATTAATTGAATATATCCAATTATTTAATTAATTCAACAAATTCCCTCTTATCTAAAATTAAATAATTCTTAATTATTTAATTAAATCAAAATTTATTCTTCCAAAATCATGCACAACAATTAAATAAATTTATTTATTTAATTTGCTTTTAAATCTTCTAAATTAAATAATTCCAATTATTTAATTACTTCTTCCATAATATCTTCTCTAAATTTAAATAAATCAATTATTTATTTAAGTTGCTTTTTCTTCTAATTTGAGTTATCTATAATATAACTCAAGCTTTCTATATTGATTAAAGCAAAATATCTTCTAATTCTCATGCAAATCTCTTCTTCTTGTTTTAAATCACTTAACTGATTGTTTTATTGTTTTAATTGATTTATCTCTTCAGTTAACTCATTCTTCTATTCTTGATAACTCCTCTCATGCAAAAGAAAGCAAGACACATGTCTTTTTCTCATTCATTGCACGTTCCTCAACTGTTCTCCTCCGTTGATTCTTCTGAATTATCTGGACCATTGATCGATCTTCCTTGAAACCTATATAAACCCCCCTCATCTCCTTCATTACCCCTCTCTTCGATCGTATTCTCAGGCATACTTAACAGAGCTTTGAGCATACAAAACGCGTCGATTGAGCAACTCTTACGATCTTTTGACATTGATCTCTTGAGCACACTACTTGCTTGTTGCAGCTATGGTTTCGCAACTTCATTGAGCAATCCACATTCAATCCAAAGGAAACAATACAGATTTTGGTAAAAGTCTTTATTTCATTGATTATTTGTCATGGCTTTTATTTAAATTCATTTTCTTTATGTTATTGGGTTCTTTGATTTTAATTAGTTTGATTTGATCGATTTTTCCTCATACACACATCTATCTCTGCATGCATTGTCAGTCCACAGTGCTCCAGATGGCTTAGTGTCTCTAGTAGTGTCATACATAGTTAGAGTGGAACTATAGTTGTGTGACCATGAGACATTAGAAAGGACACAACACCAGATACTTAGATGGCTAACCTAATGGTTCCTAATATTTAACCTTTCTGTGAAGGGTAGGGCCACTTCCAGTTAGGAAGTTGAGCGGGGGACCGCAGGTCCGTGGTTGGTGGAAAAGCACCAGGATGATGCTCTCCTTCCCAAGCATGAGACAAGTTGAGGCTTATGAAGACTGATGTCATTTGTTCCAGATACAGTGTTTTGCATTTAATGACCTGTCGGTCAAATGTAATTTATAAATTGATTCATGATGCCTTGGGCATAACTTGTACATGATTAGTGATGGTTACTCACTAAGGATATGTAATAATTATTGTATTATAAGCTTTGTTATATTCTATTAGAATAACATGCTTAGTTGATGAAATGATAATGATTCATTATGGTTAAATTTTGATTTGGTTAATCATATTATTGACTAATCTCTTGATTAAGATGAATGTTTATGTTAAATATTGAGCTTCAAGGAAAGTGATGTTACACTTAATCAACAAGAGATAGGCTCAAAAAGGGAAAATTTAGTCACAGAGGTTTAGGAATATGATTTGGAAATGAAAACTACCAAATTGATATGTGGGAGAGGATTATGCCAACTCATAGCTAAGGATAGAGGAAAGAACAATGAAGATGTTGTTGACTACGTAGAAGATGAACCCACGTTCGTATTGTTCATCAATTTTGTAGAATAATGGTACATAAACATAATATACTACTTGATATATGAAGATTCTCCAAGCCACATGGACAAACAACAAAGAAGAACTTTGAAGTTGAAAGAACTCAAGTACCTCTTATGGAAAGATGTGTTGTACAAGCAATTCCTCGATGACACCTTCTTGATGTGTGTGAATAAATAGAAAAAATGAAAGTTGTCAAAAGGTTTTCATGACAAAGCATGTCCAATGGCCACTTCTCTTCATGGATTACAAATTTAAAAATATTGAGATCATAATACTATTGGCCAATCATGTTCCATGATGCATATGAGTAGATGCAGAAATGTCAAACTTGTCAGCAATTCACTGGAAAGCTTAAGCTAGCAGCTATAACACTCAAACTAGTTATTATTGAAGCCCCTTTTTAGCAATGGGGGTTAGATTATATTGGGCCTCTCAATCTAAATTCTAGCGAAGGGCATGTGTATGTTCTTACTGCCATGGATTTTTACACAAAGTGGGTTAAGGTCATTCACACAAAGCGGGCCACCTCAAAGGTCATGTGTGATTTCTTGAAAGAGAACATTCTTTCACATTTTTTGGTGCCTCACAAAATTGTAATGAATAATACTTCAAGTTTTTCTTTTGATAAACTCTTGGGATTCTATTTTAACTATTGGATTACCTTGTATCACTCATCAGATTATTACCCTCAGGGTAATGGGGAAGCTAAATCTTTAAATAAAAATATTGTCGTGATCATCCTAAAACCAGTTAACACCAATCAATGTACCTGACATAAAAAGCTATATGATGCCTTATCAGTAGATAGGATTACTCCAAAGAGAGCCATTGGTACTTCACCATTTATCATTATATATGGAATAGAAGTAGTTTTTCCAATCACTCTAGAAATATCAACATTGTAGTTAACAACAATTATTGAAGGCAGTGAATTCAAGGACCTTATTGAGAATTGAATAATGTATTTAACCAAGATTGAAGAGGATAGAGCTGAGGTAGTTGATAGGATCATTGATCACCAAGAACAAGTAAATAGAATATTCAACAAGAAGGCTTGCTAGATAGATTTCAATGTTGTTGATCTTGTTTTTCTATGGGATAAAAGACATGAGCCAAAAGGAATGCATGACAAACTTGACTCTTTGGAGCTATGACCTTTCAAGATTTGACAACTCAATGGAGATAATACTTACTCTTTGTCACACTTGGAAGGTACACATTTTCCATTACCCTATAGTGGGAAATACTTGAAACACTTCATTCCCCAGGGATTGGAGAGGTTTCCCTCTCTTTATGTTTTGTGTTGTTTTACCCATTTTTGTAATGTGTTCATGATGTTGTATTGTTTTTCCCTTTTATGTATTGTGTAAAGTTGTGTTTTGTTAAGTAAATCTAGAGTTTCATCTCTAGATAATATAGGGATAGTTTGAGTTTGTTTCCCAACTATTAAAGCACCATCTCACTTGTAAACCAAGAAATTCTAAAGTACTCCTATGTCGTAAATATACACCATGGTCCTTAGACAAAGCCTATTATTGTACCCATACAAAATTTTATATTTTGTCAAACTTATCAAATGAAAACTTCATTTTGATGTGTTCAGATAGTGTTACCTTCTATGCATCATTTTATCGATACTTATTGCTAACCCTAAAGGATTGTCAATTTAAAACACTTAGCCAGTTAAAGGGAGGAACATTCTCATGTATTAATGATGAACTAGTGTATTAGGGCATTTCTTTCCTTTAACACATGCCAAAGTAAAAGTTGGTGATTAAGCAGTGTATAGGTGTGTAGAGAAGATTGCAAGTGTACCTTAATAAAGGAGACAAAGCCTTTCAAAATTTCTCAGTTAATTGGGGTGCACCAAAAAGCAACGTATTAGTTTCATCATCTTGAGCCTCACAACATCACAAGTTGGGAGTCTACGAGTGACAAGTTCTTAGCAAGATTTAAACCAGCTGAAGATAGCCACATGCTAAAGACCATGAACCTATGAGAGAGTTTGTTGCAAGATTTAATCATCTTGTAACAAGTCTATCCATTATCCATCTCTTGAGATTCTTTTAAGTAGCTTAATAAATGCTTTGCCATTTGAAATTATTTTCTTCCTAAAATCATGGCATAAAATTGAATTAGATGAGGCACAACAAAATGCTATCAAGTTAGATGATAACATTATCACTTGAGGAAAGATGTAAAAAGATTCCATCAGGCCTCTCATCAAAATCTTAGCTGATTCGTTACTACAAAAGGTAGTGAATGATGTGATTGTCATGAAAAGGTAGATACCATAGCAAGGATATCCCCTTCAACAAGATCAATTGCCTCCAAGAAGAAATGATTTGTAGCCATATAATAACAATTATAGGCTATGATTGACAACTTTACCAAACAAAACGACTATTGAAGCTCCTCCACCTACTACTTATTATTGTTCTTTCCATGACATAAATGCACATAATAGAAATACATGCTCGAAAATGCAAATGATGGATCAAATCATGGGTTTTACAAATTTTGGATCTACAATTTTGGGTGTTATTCAACCTCAAATGGATAACCTTGATGGTGAGTCTACAATGTGATTCATTGAATATTAACCCACATATGAACAAGAAATTAATGATTTTGATACACATTCTCTTGTTTTCAATCTCAAAAACCATTCTATGGTTATTTTTACTCATGCACAATGCTTAAAAGAAAAAAAAAAGAGCAAGAAAGGATGAAAGCCAAGGAAAAGGCAAAAAAAGTTTCTATAGCCTCAACTTCGAAGGTTAATCAAGAAAATATCAATCCAATATCAAATACTTGATACAGTTTTTGACACACCAACTTGCTTGCAAGTCATGAAGCACTGCAATTTGGAACAACAAAGGTTCCCCTACTTGGAAGGTGGCTAGCCTCAAGAGTCTTTGTCAATTCTTGCACAAGGTTTACCAAAATCCCTTAGTTGGAGAGCACTTTGGCTAGTCTGTTCAAGGGGCTATAATGAACATTAGGAGTCATCTATATAAAAAGAGGCTCACTTAGTGTAAACAAAACACTATTAGCAATTGTAAATCCTCAATTCATTTTCAAATTCATCAAAACATGATTAAACTTGTTAAAATAATCACATGTCCTTTTAAAATTAGAATTTTACAAATTGGAAGGTAAAGAGTCATTCATGAATTTTGTTCCAACCTTTAGCAATTTGATCTTGATTTTTAAGACAAAAAGATTTTATCATTTAAACCACAAAACCTTTCAAATTTTATGCCTTTTATGATTAAAATTTTACATATAATCCTAAACTAATCCTAAGCTAACATTGATGTGGAAAAAGATAAAAAGGCGAAGGGAAAAGGAAAGGGTTAAAGGGAGAAGAAAAAAGGATGTGAACTCATCTTCAAGCCTTCCACACATTATAATGTAAATAGACAAATCCAACTTGAAACCAATCTTCATTGGACCCTTTATTCGCAATCCCAAGGCGAGACAATGTGATCTTCAAAGGAAAAGCCATGTGTGTGATAATTGTCAAATTCCTGCATGCATAGATGTGTTCATTCAACCACACAAAATACCTTACCATCAACAAGAAATTAGTGGTTTAAACACATGTTGAATCCATCAAAATTTGGTGAGTTAGTGGTTTATGCATAGAAATGTGGAAAGAAAACAAATTCAAAGTTCAAAAACTTTATAACATGAAACCCCCCAAAAAAGACTAAAAATATGGTATATTGCATTCAAACTAAGTTTTCATGGGTTTCCAACCCTTTACAATGAGTTGCAAGTGTGTATAAATAGGCACATTTGGATGGGAAGACAAATAGTCATTCCCTCCAAAATCACAAAATGACAAACTAATTTGGAATGTGAAGGGTCACTTTGACTTGTCCTTTCACATTTTATTCCTTCATTACATGTCATCTAAAATTTGATGTGTAGATGCACATCATAGAAATTGTGCACACTTCCCAAGTGTCTTCAACTCTCTAGAGATACTCCACAACTAATAAAACCTTCGTCATGTATCAATGCATTGGAATAAAAGCAACATGGTCCCAATTGCTACTTTGCTTTAGCAATTCACATTCCTTGTTTATACCTATATTCTACATTTAATGACAACGAAGCATCAAAATCATTTAAAATAAAAAATGAATGAACTAATAATATCAAACAATTATAAACAATTAATTTTAATCAATATTTTTGCATAATTTTTTTAACGATTAAAATTTGATCATTATAAAATTTTTGACTTTTAAAATGCATTTGTAGGATATAAAGTCAAATTTGCATAATTAAATCATCATAAAATCACATGCACAATTCCTAATGCAAAATTAGGCTAAAATTCTAGGTTGCAAAAGCTTAAATGATCAAAACAAGTATTTTGTTGCTTTTGTGCAAATTGGAGTTCAAGCCCGATTTGCAAGTTACAAACTGGGGATTTGGACCTGATTTGCACTTTGCAGTTGTTACTCCATCTTGAAAATTGTAATTTTAATTTGTTTTCTAGATTGCACACCAAACTTTAGGTCCACTTTGTAGTTTTCATAAAACTTACAAATTACAAAAAGTTTTGAGTTTTCAAACTGCATGCCAGACTTTAGATCTAGTTTGCAATTTGCATAAAACTTACAAATTGCCAACATTTTTGGATTTCCAAATTTTACACCTCATTATGGATCTAACATTTATCTTGCACAAATTTTGTGAGTTGCAAAAAAATTTAGGAACCCAAATCTAAAAAAGGCACTAAGGATTTCGAGTTAAGTTTCAAATTTGAATCTTGCAAATTGTAAAGGTAATTGGTTTTTTAGACTGCACACCAGACTACAGATTCAAGAATTATCCCAGCCATATGGAGAAACAACATAGAAGATCTTTGATGTTTAAATCACTCATCTACCTCTTATTGGAAGATGTGTTGTACAAGCTGAGCCGCAATGGCACCTTCTTCAAGTGTGTGAATAAAGAGCAACAACAAAAGTTGTTAGAAGGTTTTCATGACAAAGCATGTGGTGGCCGCTTCTCTTTATGGATTACAACTTTAAAAATATCAAGAGCACAATATTATTGGCCAACCATGTTCCATGATGCATACAAGTGGGTGCAAAAATGTCAAACTTGTCAATAGTGGAAACCTTAAGCTGGCAACTATACCACTCAAACTAGTTAATATTGGAGCCCCTTTTCAGCAATGGGGGTTATATTTTATTGGGCCTATCAATCTGAATTCTATCAAAGGGCATGTGATATTCTTAATACCATAGATTATTTCACAAAGTGGGTTGAGGCCATTCCCACAAAGCAGGCTACCTTAAAGGTCTGTGTGATTTCCTCAAAGAGAACATTCTTTCACACTTTGGCGTGCCTCACAAAATTGTAATAGACAATGCTTCAAGATTTTCTTCTAATTGGGCTTCTATTTTAACTATGGGATTACCTTGTCTCACTCGTAAGATTATTACCCTTAGGGTAATGGGAAAGTTCAATCTTTAGATCAAAATATTGTCACAATTTATCCAAAAACTGGTTGACACCAATCAACACACCTAGCATAAAAATGTATATGATGCCTTGTGAATAGATGGGATCACTCCAAAGAGAGCCATTGGTACTTCACCATTTATCATTATGTATGGAACAGAAGCAGTTTTACCAATCGCTCTAGAAATATTAGCACTACAATTAGCCATAATAGTTGAAGATAGTGATTTCAAGGATCCTATTGAGAAGTGAATAATGTACTTAACCAAGCTCGAAGAGGATAGACTGGAGGTAGTTGACAGGATCACTAATAATCAAGAACAAGGAAAGAAAATCTTTGACAAGAAGCTTTTCTCGAGAGATTTCATGTTGATGATCTTGTTTTGCTATGGGATAAAAGACATGAGCTAAAAGGATACACAACAAATTTGACTCTTTATCCTTGGGACCTTTCAAGATTTGGCAACTCAGTGGAGATAATACTTACTTTAAGTCACACTCAGAAGGTACGCATTTGTCATTGCCCTATAATGGCCAATACTTGAAACACTTCATACCTTGCGGTTGGAGGGGTTTCTCTCTATTTTTTGTGTTGTTTTTCCCCCTTTTTAATGTGTTCACGATGTCGTATTGTTTTTTCCTTTTATGTATTGTGTAAAGTTGTTTTTTGTTAAGAAAATCTAGAGTTTCATCTTTAGGTAATATGGGGATAGTTTGTTTGTTGCCCAACTAATAAAGCATTGACCCACTTGTAAACCAAGAGATTCTAAAGTCCTTGTATGTTGCAAGTATACACTATGGTCTCAAGATAGAGTCAATTGCTATACCCATACAAAAATTTTATATTTTGTCAAACTTATCAAATGAAAACTTCATTTTTCTACCCGTGATGTCTCCTAAAAGTGTTACCTTATGTGTATCATTATGTCAATTCTAACTGCTAACCCTATAGGATCATCAATTTATAACACTCAACCTATTCAAGGGAGGTGCCTTCTCATGCATTGACGACAAACTAGTGTATTGGTGCATTTCTTTCCTTCAACACATGCCAGAGAAAAAGTTGGTGATCAGGAAGTGTATAGGCACTTAGAAAAGATTGTAGGCATGCCTCAACAAAGAAGCCAAAGACTTTCAAAATTTCTCACAGTGTATTGGCACACGCCAAAAAGCTTAGGCATGCCAATACAAAGGGTTCATTTTTTATTCAACAATGTATTGGCATGCGCCTATTAGGCACGATGTGCCAATATAGAGAGATACAATTTTGTCATTTTTACACCTCCAGGCTACTAGTGCATGCCAATAAGGCAGGGCATGTCAATAAAAAGAGACAATCAATGCACACCTGGCCTTATCCATCAATATACAAAGGGTGTTTCACCATGGGTATTGGCACACACTTGATAAAAGAGACAACATTTTAGATTTTTTTGAATAATGACACATTTGTGGGAGATGGTGCACACCACTACAAAAAGTATTTTAGGTCAAGTGTGACCAAACACACATATGGGGAATCTCTCATGTGCAAAATCAAGGAATACCATTCTAAAAGTGGATATATGGAAAGGAACAATGGCTTATATGTAAATGGAGGCATGCACCTCTCCAAAAGATACAAATGCTAGCAAAACAACAAATTATTATAAAAAAAAAAGGATTTCATGGTGAGCATCAAAGAATAATCACACACCTTATAAAAGAGAGGTTTCTAATAGACCAAAGGCGTGTGTTTGAGCCCAAAAATGTGCCTTAATAAAGGCATATAAGGAATGAAGGAAAATTATTTCAATTCACCAGCATGCGTCCGGAAAGATGGACGTGACATATTATGGTTGGGTGCATGCCAGGCTATTGGCGTGTGCCAATACATTAAGTTTGTTCCTTCTTCTCTTTGCACATTGGCACATGCTTCTGGTGGTTAACACATTTAAACACTGTTTATTTGACCTATAACATGTGCTTCTAGTCTTATATGACATTACTTAGGAAGTTGTAAAAAGGGGGGATAAACTATCAGTGTGTGCCATGACATAAGCACATGCCATTACAGACACTTCAAACAAAAAAATTCCCTTCCTTATGTATTGGCACGCGCACCTGAAGGGTGTTGTGCTAATGCATAAGCACCTTGTGTTTTCTTTTAAAAAAATGCAATTTAAGTCTAGTTTTGGCTGACCTAGTGAATTCAAGGGTGGCACTCTTTGGATAAGGTGCTGACTTATTGAAAAGTAAAAGGGGAAGCTATTTATAGGTTTGAATTGGAGATTAGTTCTAAAATATAAAGTCAAATAAAAAATAAAAATCAAACCTATTAATAGAAGAAATAAAAGTAGCATTGGCTTTTAGGATTTTTCTATTTAAGAATCCTTTATTCATTTCTTTTCTCCAACAATAAAAGCAAATTTTTTTTTAGGAGTTTGCAACATCAACAAGGCAGTCTATAGCAAAATTTTCCTCTTCAATAGTAGGTACAACATAATCTAACAACAAAAACATCTTAAAGGAAAATTTCTGCAGAAATCCAAGATTCAAAGTAAAAAATCATTTTTTGAGATCTTTTCCAGCACAAATAGTGGTTGTAGGTGAACATTTTTGAAGAAAAATCATTATAAACAATAGTAGAAAAGAAATTTTGTCTTCTAATTCTTTCAATTTTCTCTTCAAATTTATATAAAATCAAGTGATAAAGTGAGAGTTTTGCCTCAAATCAACATCATAAGGCAAAAAGAGTTTTGATTTGACAAATTTTCACTCAAAACTCAATATTCAATGCTCATTTTGGAGGTTCCTTTCAACCTCATCCATGAATATCCCAAAGTGTGAGAAACTAATTTGTGCCATGTTTCACCAAAAGGATCTGATCTCGAGGGAAAAATTAAAGAAGGGAGTAATGTGGCAAAGAAATGATGCATTGTGGTCTTGTCCAAGTAGGTTTATTTCTAATTTTAATAGCACAAAGCCTAGAATTTGTTTTGGTTTGTGTGAAACATTATGATCTTGAGAATAGAAAAATAAGGTCAACTAATGGACATGTGTTGTGCAACCTCAAATCTATGTAAGGAAAGCAAAGTGTGTAAACGCCTTCCTAATGCCAAATTTTTAGAAGAGAAGTGCAGAAAGTACTTTCAATTTCAATTACAGTTCATTCAAAATGCACATTAAATAGAATGATAGAATAGACAACTAAGAGACATACATAGAACAAACACTAGATTTACATGGGAAAACCCTTACAAGAGAAAAACCCACACACCAAGCAAAACACTTTGTATTATAGTAAATAGAGTTTACATACAAAGTTACAAAATTGTGCTTTCAGGTGTTAATCCACACAGCATCAACTTCGGCAGCAGAACATTTCTCTGATTAGCCTTGTTCTTCTAATCGAATAGCTATCTCATCACACACACTGTTACAGAATATTCCAATGTTCCTATTAACATACACTCTCATAGTTGTTATATCTTCCATACCAAAAAAAAAATGGTTCGGTTCAACTTCCATATGCAATCAGTCTCAAACAGTCTAACTGTCAACACCCATCAAACTGTCATAACTATCAACTGCCATGTCATCGCCACATCACTGAGTCATACATCCTCCATCCAATCCCCGCTTTCCCTCAGGTTCTAGCTAGGACCCACCACAATGGGCACGAGCTAGCAGGCACCATAAGATCAAGTAGATCACAGCCTTTACCGCTTTGCATAGTGCAACTACCAAGTGGTCCCCACCGCCAATGTGGCAGCCACATTGTCATCGAACAGGACCATGTCAATCAGACTCCCCGCTCCCCTGCCAAGTACAGACTGGGTCCTACCAAAAGCCAGCGGGCTGGCAGGCATTGCTTGGTCGCTAAGTCGCTAGAAAACTAAACTTCAAAACCTATGTCGCTAAGTCACTAGAAAACTGAACTTCAGAACCTTTGTCGAAGGTTATGAAGTTATCAAAACCCGCGACTTATCGACAACAAAGAGAGGACTAAGTCAGGAAGTCGGGAGGTTTCAAAACTTTAGAACCTCACCACTTAAGGTTAGAAAAACTTAGAACCCCGCGACTTAGGGAACAAACTATGTCCCGCCGAAATTTAAATGTTAGGCTGATGAAGGATTTAATCATAACCTAAAGGGAGAAGATCAAGCCAATAAATTTGAGTCACATTTTCCAACATGCTCCCACTTGACGAAGAATTTACTGGCTTCTTCCAATGCTCAAAGTTACTGAATGTCATAGCCCCCAAGGCCCATCGAACTGGCACACCATCTGAACTTATATGTGCTCACCGGTTTTGTCAATGCATCAACAACATTCTCCAGAGTATCCACTTTTTTCCAAATTGACCTTTCCATCCTCCACCATATCACGAACAAAATGGTACTGAACATCCATGTGTTTCATCCTGGCATGGAAAGTTGGATTTTTCACTAAACAAATAGCACTCTGACTGTCACAACAGATAGTAATCTGCCCTGCATCAAACCCAATATCAAAACACAAATGTCTAAGCCAAATGGATTCCTTACAGGCATGAGTTGCTACCATATATTCTGCCTCTGTAGTGGATAAAGCAACTACAACCTGCCGCTTGCTCATCCAACTAATTGGACCACCAAACAACGTGAATACATATCCATTGGTGGATCTTCTGTTGTCAATGTCCCCTGCCCAATCATAATCCACATATCCACGAATGCTTACTAAACTCTTAGATCCAGAAGAGTTACCATGATAGCACAAGGCATACTCAGCAGTACCCTTCAAATATCTTAAAACTCTTTTCATAGCATCCCAATGTGGTCTTCCTAGATTAGCCATAAATCGACTAAGTACTCCCACTTCTTGGGCAATGTCTGGCCTTGTATAGACCATTGCATACATTAAATTTCCAGCTGCACTTGCATAAGGCACCCTGGTCATGTCCTCCATCTCAATAGGAGATTTTGGACAATCTTGAACAGAAAGTTTTGTTCCTTGCAACACTGGAACAACTAACTGCTTGCAATATGTCATATTAAACCTCTCTAGGACAGAATTAACATACTTGCTCTAGCTGAGCCAAAGTTTTCTATTTGCCCTATCTCTTCTTATTTCCATCCCTAGAATATACCTAGCTACTGCTAAATCTTTCATTTCAAACTGTGCTGACAACTGATATTTTAATTCAGAAATTATACCCTTACCATTTCCAATGAATAACATATCATCCACATACACGGCAATAATAAGGAGTCGACCATTTTCAGTCTTATAATACACACAATGATCTGATTTTGATCTCGCAAATCCCAATGACAACACAAAAGTAAAAAACTTTTGGTACCACATTCTAGGCGACTGTTTTAAACCATACAAAGATTTCTTTAACTTGCAAACTAGATGTTCTTTACCTTTTTCAACGAAGTGCTTACGCTGGGACATATAAATTTCTTCTTCCAAATCTCCATGAAGAAATGTTGTCTTCACATCCATCTACTTAATCTCTAAGTCATACGTTGCTGCAAGTGACAAAAGAAATTTGATAGATGTCAGCTTAGCTACAGGAGAAAAAATTTCTCCATAATCAATTCCCTCTACCTAGGAATATCCTTTTGCGACCAACCTTGCTTTATACTTCTCAACACTACCATTTAGACCAATCTTCTTTTTAAATACCTATTTACAGCCAACATGCCTTCGACCTTCAGGCAAAGGTACCAAATCCTAGGCTTCATCTTTTTCAATGATGCCATTTCTTCATTCATGGCTTCCAACCAGGAATCTGAATCAGACATACCAATAGCCTCTCTAACAGTCCTAGGCTCATTAGTGTTAGTAATCGAAGCATAGGCACAACTATAATCTAACATAGAATATCCAAATATCCAAACCTTTTAGGTTTCCGCTTCTCACATGTAGACCTCCTCATAGGTTGAGGATGAAGTTCTTCTTCTTGCTCATAACTTTCAGAGCTACTAGAGCTCTCCTCATTAACAGGTACACTTGGAATTCATAGTTCCTCTTTATCTGGAGTTATAGGAATTTCAACTACATCCTTCTTTTCTACTTCTTTTACCTCTGGCTGTAGATCAACAGTAGAAGGTTTCAGCTCATGGAAGATCACACTTCTGCTGTACAACACCTTCTCAGTAACAGGATTCTAAAGCTTGTATCCTTTCACACGAATACCATAACCAATATCCTTGTTTTTCAATTTTAATCTTTTCTCATTTGGCACATATGCATATACCTCACAGCCAAAGACTCTAATGTATCTTAAAGAGGGTTTCTTACCAGACCAAGCTTCCAAAGGTGTTTTGTCAACAAGTGCCAAAGAGGGAGATCAATTAATTAAGTAACATGTTGTAGCCGCAGCTTCAGCCCAAAATTTTTGTTCCAGACCAGCACTGCTCAACATACTTCTCGCCTTTTCCATCAGCGTCTTGTTTAACCTTTCAGCAACTCTATTTTGCTATGGAGTGTAAGGTGTAGTTTTATGACTTTTAATTCCATGGTCTTTGCAATACCTTTCGAAATCTGCAGAACAAAATTCACCGCCATTAACCGTCCTCAGGCATTTAATTTTTCTACCAGTCTGATTTTCTACCAAGGTTTTAAACTCCTTAAACTGACTGAACACTTCTGATTTACTTTTTAGAAAATACACAAATGCCCTCCTCGAATAATCATCTATAAAAGAAACATAATACTTAGACTTTGATAACGAAGGAACATTCACTGGACCAAATACATCAGAGTGAACATAATCCAGTATGCCAGAAGATTTATTTGGACTAGAGTAAAAAGAAACACGGTGTTGCTTTCCATAAATGCAGTGTTTACAAAATTTGAACTTAAGATTACAATCATCAAGCCCTTCAACTAGGTTTTTATTTTTCAAGGCTTTTAAGCCTTTTTCACCAATGTGGCCCAGTCTTTGATGCCATAACATTGTTTTCTCTGCTGGGAGTTTCACCTCCAAGGAATTAGCACCCAGAGGAACAACGTTCCTCTTCCCTACATGAGCAACTTTTATTGACTTTACAAAGACATTGTTACATTGAATGTAGCATGTGCATCCAGCTTGTACTGAGTGCCAATGTGTGCACCCTTGGCTAGCTCCATAGAGCCTCTAGTCATTTTACAGCCATCATTCAAGAAAGAAACTTGCATGCCAACATCATTCAGCTTACTTACAGAATCAAATTTCAAGCTAGACCTAGTATGTACATTACATCATTGATTCCTTTTATTCTTCCATCAGAAAACTTGATTCTGACTCTTCCACGGCCAATAATTTCAAGTTAAGAATCATCACCCAAATACACCCTTCCACCTCTATATTCTTCATACTTCGAAAACCAATCTCTATGAGAGGTCATGTGAAAGGACACACCTCAATCAATCAGCCAAACATCATCTGATGCCTGGGTCACCAAGGTTGCAATGAAGGCATCTGCTTCACTCTAAGAAGATTCATCATCAGAAGACTTATTCTTCTTCTTCTTTTTCTCCTCTTTGCAGTCTTTCCGGATACGACCTTTCTACCCACAGTTCCAACATTTCACCTTAGACTTTTTACCAGGAGACTTTGATCTCCCCTCTGACTTGGATCTAGACTTCTTGTCTTTCTCCTTCAATTTGCCCCGAATAGCAAGGGCTTCCTTGGCCATCTCAGAAGACTTCCTCTGTATTTCCTCTGAATGCAGCAAAACAACCACCTCTTCCATTTGGAAAGTAGTTGTACTCCCAATAGCCATTACCGGGTGATCCCATGTGTCAAGCAACGGACACAATAGGAGCATGCAACGATCCTCATCTTCTATCTTCACACCCATAGACATCAACTGAGTAATGATCATGTTAAATGCATTCAGATGATCTGCAATAGACGCTCCTTCCTCCATCTTCAAAGAGTACAACTTCTTTCTCAGGAATAGCTTATTTACTAGAGATTTCCCCTGATAAATGTCACCAAGCTTCTTCCACAAAGATTTCACATTCTTCTCTTCATGGACATTCAAAAGAACTGTATCAGCCAAGCATAGTCTGATCAGACCCTTGGCCTTCCGATCCATTGTATCCCAATCATCTTGTGAGGTTGTTGCAGGTTTGGTTGAGGACACTACAACCCATAACTCACGATCCACGAGCAAATCTTCCATTTTGAGTTTCCACAACTCAAAATTCCACCATTGAATTTCTCAATCTCTATTCTTCTGGATGTGCTTGCCATCTTAAATCTGCAATAATATTTCAAAATAATTTCTCTGCAAAACTCCCACTCAACAAATCAACACAAAAAACCTGACTCGCCCACAACGATAACACAGCTGGCTAGGCTCTGATACCACTTGTAAGGAAAGCAAAGTGCAGAAATGCCTTCCTAATGCCAATTTTTCAGAAGAGAAGTGCATAAAGTACTTTCAATTTCAATTACAGTTCATTCAAAATGCACATTAAACAGAATGACAGAATAGAGAATTAAGAGACATACATAGAATGAGCACCAGATTCATGTGGGAAAACCCTTATGGGAGAAAAGCCCACACACCAAGCAAAACACTTTGTATTACAGTAAATAGAGTTTACATACAAAGTTACAGAATTGTGCTTTCAGGTGTTAATCCACACAGCATCAACTTCGGCAGCAGAACATTTCTCTGATTAGCCTTGTTCTTCTAATCAAATAGCTATCTCATCACACACACTATTACAGAATGTTCCAATGTTCCTATTAACATACACTTTCACATTCGTTATATCTTCCATACAAAAAATCGGTTCGGTTCAACTTCCATATGCAATCGGTCTCAAAAAGTCTAACTGTCAAACCGTCAAAACTATCAACTACCATGTCATTGCCACATCACTGAGTCATACATCCTCCATCCAATCCCCGCTTTCCCTCAGGTTCTAGCTGGGACCCACCACAATGGACACGGGCCAGCGGGCGCCGTAGGATCAAGTAGATCATAGTCGTTACCGCTTTGCATAGTGCAACTACCGAGTGGTCCCCACCGCTAATGTGGCAACCATGTTGTCATCGAATAGGACCATGTCAATCAGTTGACATCACTCCCACTCCCCTGCCAGGTACAGATTGGGTCCTACCAAAAGCCAGCGGGCTGGCACGCATCGCTTGGTCGCTAAGTCTCTAGAAAATCGAACTTCAAAACCTCTGTCTCTAAGTTGCTAGAAAATCAAACTTTAGAACATCTGTCAGAGGTTGTGAAGTTATCAAAACCTCTGTCGGAGGTTATGAAGTTATCAAAACCCATGACTTACTGACAACAAAGAGAGAGGACTAAGTTGGGAAGTCAAGAGGTTTCAAAACTTTAGAACCTCATGACTTAAGGTTAGAAAAACTTAGAACCCCACAACTTAGGTAACAAACTATGTCCTACCGAAATTTAAATGTCAGGTCAATGAAGGATTTAATCATAACTTGCAAGGAGAAGATCAAGCTAGTAAATTTGAGTCACATTTTCCAACAATCTAATGACATTGATCTCACCTTTTCCATATCGAAGGACTCGCTTGAAGTAGATCTTGAGGAGTGTGAAAAGGCCTGGCACAAACACTTGGTAGAATGTCAAAAGCAAGTAGCCAAGTGTTTACTAAAATAGAAAAGGACAACTTTTCCAAATAATTTAGGGCAAGGTGAATTTAGGGATGAGTTTGCAATCATGATTTCTCTTCTCAATCACGTTACTAGATAAGAGGAAGCTCATATTTTCAAGCTGTGGATGTTCCACATCATAAATACCATATGCAATGGTAGTGAGCATTCTGATTGGGTAACCTTGGTTAGTGATTGTTTGTATGAGCAATTGATGGAATTTGAGAAAAATCATGAGTTTTGAATGTCATCATAGATCACGTACTTAGTGGCTCATCATGGCACATTCAGAGGATTAAACATCATTGGGTCATATCAACATACCTGTATATATCGGCACTTCCTATAATTTAAGTACACAAAATACCTTAAGCATTATAGGAGAGTGAATGATGCTTTTCTCATGCATTTAGTTTGAGATATGGAAAATCAGATGCACATAATGATTTCTAAAAAGGCAAGAGTAGTCATATTCAATTGGGTGGATTAGTTCATTTAGTTCCCAATGTTCACCTATATTCAGGTTTGTGGTTTCAAATCTTATCTATACATGTTGCTAAGGTACTTGAGTGATGAGATCATTTTCATGGAGTATCTACACCAATTTTCTAAAATACACTTTCTTTTGAGAGGGAGGCATAAGCCTAGACTTGGTTTTCTAATCTAGCTAGGGATTTACAAATGCAAAATGATGACAAATTTTAAATCCATCAATGAGGAAATGGCTTGATTTAATTTCAAGTTTATTTATGAAAAGTGCACTTATGACTCAAAGGACATTGTATGGTCAAGGATCAGAAATAAGTTTATGCGCATTCTAAAGATTAAGTATTATTGGGCTAAATGTGTGGATGAATTTAAGGTGCATAGAAGGGATTTCAATCATCTAGCATTTCACCAAATTGTTGATTTTTGTTAGAAGATGTTAAAGTCATTTTAAATGATGAAGATGATATCTTATCACCTCAATTCATGAAAGACAAGATAGAACAACATCATTTGTCTTTAGCTAATTGGTCTATAAAAGAGATGGTTTCAAATCAGGAAAGAGCCAATACAGTTCTTAAGTGCAGTATATTCTTTTTGGGTTCCAAGATGACAAGGAAAATAAAGGCACCAAAGGAGAAGACCCCAATTATAGAACTACTAGTAGAAAAGATTCTCCAATATCCTTCAAAAATAGTAATAAAGATAAAGGGGAATGAATATGATGATAAGGAAAAGGAGAAGAAAAAGGTGGATGGAAATCCTGAGGTAGGGGTTTTGAGGAAAATTCAAAAGTAGATGATTAGCATCACTTCACCTATTTGATACAAACAATTGACATTGACTCTTGTCCCTCCATCACCAATTGGAGAACCTTCTCCCAAGGAAGTTGTATTCACTCCAACACAATTAGAAGCTAAGATATTGCCTTTGACATAATATATTTCTCCACTCCTTGGTTCTCCATAAATTGAGGAAGTAGAGGCTCAAGGAGAAATTCATGTGTGGGTGCAAGAGGTAGTTAGAAAAGGAGGAAGAAACTATCTTATAAAATTATTTTTGGTACTCTAGACAAAGTAGTTGGAGAACCAATTGTGAAAAATACTAAGCACCAATCCAGGATGACTAAGATGGTGAAGGTAAATTTAATCATTGAAACAACTATCCCTTCTAAAGTCAAGTCTATCTAAGATGTGGAGCCCATTGATTTTCATGTCACCAGGATTGATTTGGTCCCAAGTACTTGGCATGGTGACATAAATATGTTGGAGTTTGTCATAGGGAACATAGATGAGAGGGTAATTAGGCATGGAGAGGACAAGGAAACCTTACAAGATGAGGTGAAACAACTCAAGGAATATAACTCACCTTTTATGATCCACTTCAAAACCTACTTTATTTTTACCTCAAGTCCTAGGTTCTCTTGAAGAGCAAAGACAATTAGATTAGCTATTTGTACATGGGAGAAATTTGAAGAATTGACTTGGCAACTTTTTTGACCAAGGCACAAAAATGTTGGGCAAGTTATATCAATTGGCAATAGATGCAAAAAGAGTCATCTAGGGAATCAAAGATATTGAGAAGTGTATGATAGAAATGCTTCCTTCATATGAAAAAACCATTGAGAAGGTGAAGAAGATAGAAACACTAACACTAGCTAAGGAACAAAAGGACAAAGTATTTATTATAGAGAGATAAGGTAGCAAAACAACTTCCTACACTAATCTTGATGAGAGGGTTATGCAAAACTTTTTAAATCTTTTCAATGGTTACATAAATTACATAGAATTAAACATAAATAGCAATTATACCACAACATAATAACTTACACGGGGAAATCCATTTCAAGAGAAAAACCCCACTCCAAAAGCAGCTTAATATATTATTCAAAATCAACATAATTACAATATACTTGCAGAGCAAGCCTTCGCAGAAGTATCACCAACAAAGATCTAGAGGAAACTTAATAACATCTACAAGACTCTTACACTCAACCTCCATTTCAAGCACCTAACATATAGGAGATACAATACATGAAACTATCAAACGATAATTAGAAAACCATGAGCCAAAACCACCTAAAAGTGGCACCCAAATCCTTAGGGTTCCATTATCTCCAATCAGATATGTCTTATGATGTGTCATAACACACATCAACATGTGTAATTCCCCCTTACAACTCTTTTTTGTGTCCAACACGTTTTTATATTTTCCAATACGGGAGGCCCAACTTTCAGAGGCTACAACTTTTGATCCGGGAAGCCGATTGGGCCCCTTTTTTAAATTATCGAGATTGAAGAGATCTATGCACTAGGCACCCCTATAGGAAATGATGAACAACTTGGAATTTTTATTCTAGCCAAAAACCAACTCTATAGCCCAGAAATTGAGTTTATTCAATTTTATAACTGAAAAATCACACTTTTTGTAATTGCAAGGTTGGGACACCTTTCATTACATTTACATGGAGAGGTAAATACTTCTTTCTCGTGAAGGTTTTAGATGAGGTTTCATCTATTTTTATTGAGTGGAAAAGAAACTTGTTTCAAGTCGAGAAATTTGTTTTAGGGTTTGTAGAACAAATTCCATGTGAATATGTTGATGATGATTTAGTTGCTTGTGACTTGGCTGAGGTACAAGGTGAGTTTTAGCAGTTGTTGAAAGAGAAATTTGGAAAGGATCAACAAGTTGACAAGATGTATGTTTTGGCAGCAATCATAATTCATTTTTAGAAAGTAGAGAAAGATTTAGAGGACTTCAAGAAACTAATTCTAGAAGCAGAGTTGGTTCTTCAAACACAGATTGTGCACTTAGATTTGATGACAGTACTAGGGAATTCTAGAGTAGATGAGTTTCGTCAAAGTTTATAGAAGATTTTAGCTCCAAGAAAATCTAGTGTAGAGGCTAGGTAGTTATTTTTTGTTTATTCGACTATTTTAGGAAAATCTATTTTGGGAACTCCCTGTTTACAAGGCAAATCTATTCTTGGATTTTCTTTCATGCAATTAAAAACTTTGGATAATATTTTTATTTTTGTAATAAGCTCAACTATCAGTTTAGCTAATATGTTGCATTTTTAGAATTCTTTTTAGTGGTTATAATTAATTCATGAATAAAGTTTGCATTCATGCAAAGCTATATTTAAGATAGAAGTAGCAGTTAAATTCTTTTATTTGTTTTCATGCAAGTCTTGTAAACAGTATAAATAAGTGCCTTTTACACTTAGATAATGAATGGTAATTGTCAAGATTGCTCTTTGCTGAAATTATTGATCACTAAGCTATCACAGTTTTTGTTGTCAGTTAAGTGTGTTCATTATTTTTAACAAGCTTTGTATTGTTAAGATTAAATTGAAAGAATTATTGTGGCTTTCTACAAAATCATTCATGTTTAATTCATGAATTGTGCTTATGTGTTTGTTTTTATCCATTAGATCTTACCTTGTGTCCAATTTATGGTTTTCGATCTCTAAATTTAATTGAAAACCTTAAATGTCATTAGTTGTACATTAATTTATTTTCTATAGTAGATAAAGTAGAAATAATTTAAAAACTTCTCATATAGTGCAAATATGTTGAAAATGCCTTACACTCTAGATTGGAAAAAAAAGACATGTTTTGATTTAGTTTGTTTTTCTTGCATACTTGAATAATCTTTAAAGGGAGCTTCCCCTTCTAATTTGAAGAATAGTCATTTTTACACGCTATTCATTTTATGTTGCACTAAACGGTGTGAATTAAAATGCTAACACATATATCAAAGGTTACAATGAATTAGGTTGTAGAAGCTTATTGTTTTCTAGATTAGATCCACACATCAAAGGATAGATTTGTGCTTCTCGAGATTGAACTTGAGCTAATTGTTAGTGTTTTAATTTACACTTTTTAGTGCGACAAAAAATAGAATAGACGTGCAGTAGAACCACTCTTCAAATTAGAAGGGGAAGCTCCATGTAAATCAAATTCTAACCTAAAATTGCACATGTACGTACCATAAACTTTACAGTGTTTTTAGAGTAATTTCACGTTCATGCTAAATGAAACATAAATATGTGATCTTTTTTGGGTTTGTCTAGTGTAAAACATAGAAACACTCTTTTAATATGAGGCAAATGGTTTTATGCTTTTTAACTTGAATTAAAAACTTACAACTACACACTTGCACTATTCAATTAACAATACAGACTAAGCAGGTCAAGTACACACAGATTGAATAAACACATCAACATGAATGCTATAATTAAATTGAATGTAAGACTCATTACAAAGCCATAAGCCACATCTTCAAGTTCACTTGCAACACAAAACTTGTAAATTCATTGAAATAGCTTAACTTTTAGCACAGATAATTTGACGTGTCTTAATAGATATTTAGAAGCGAAATATATGTAATAAATCTTATTAAGTAAATAAAAAAATCATAATGCAGGCATGAGGATTTCCATTCATCTATATTCCTTGTTTGATTGATTTATACAACATTGATTGATACCACTAATCCCCCCTCAGTACAAAAAAGCAATTGTGTACAAGAGAAAGTGAGCTTGAAATAGAATAAACTAAAACCATATTAGCCTATTCTACTCACAATCTAAAGCAACCTCAATATTGAGCAAGAAGGAATGCATATATTAAATAAAGCTAAACTATGATTAACTACCATGCAAACCTTGATGTTTTTGATGTGCTCCTTTGATGTTGGATGTATGTGATTGCTCTTCAATTTGATAGCATAACCTTGCATTTCATGGAGTCTTGAAAATGGCTTGGGTTGATGGCTATTTATAGATTTTTGGGATAGTGGATGAAGGGCTAGGATTGATTTGGGAGATCAATGGTAGAGAATGATTGAGAGGCTAGGATTGATAAGAGATTGCCAAGTGGGAAGTTGGGATTGGAGGATAAAGGATGTCTTTGTATTGAGAGGAAATTAAAGATGGAAAAGTGAGCTGGAAAAAGGGGATGGATGAGAGCAAAGGAGGACAAAATGACCCTTTGTACAAACGACTTTGATCATACCTTTGTAAGAGACCCATGTAGTCATGTACAAAAGACCATACCTTTGTACACTTAGGAGGATGTGACGGATTGGAATAGGTTAATGAGGTGCTAGGAATGTGTAACCTTATGATTAAGTTAACTAAGTAGATTATGCAACTTAATCAAAAGTGCACAAAGTAGGGAATTAAATAAATAGAAATATTTATTTAATTCATGGGATGGGAAAAGGGATATTAGATAAATAGAAATATTTATCTAATGTTGGACTATAGAAGAAGGATGATAAATGTTTAAATAATCATTTATGCTAGGGATAGGTACAGATGAAGGTACAAATGAATAAATTGAAAAGTACATGAATAGTGATTTAAAAAATAAAAATATTATTTAATCATTGTCAGAAAGGGGAATTGGATGGTTAATTGAATAAATGGGGATTTATCCAATTAAGTGGTTGAATGATGTCCTGATTAGGGTTTGTGGTAAAAAATTGGTACAAAGACAACACAAAGATAATGCAAACAACCCAATACCTTTACCTTTGAATCAAGTCCTCCATAGGTGATAGAACATGGTAGATGCACCCAAATCTACTATATTTTTTTTCTTTGATGGATGATTGATTGGATGGAATGTTGATTGCTCACTTCTGCAGCATAACAATGATAGACAGGATGATGTAGAATGATTTGGACAGCATAATGATACTTGAGATGTGGATTGTCTCTCCTCAAGAGCCCCCTTTCTAAGCCTCCAAAGTGTCCAAAGTGTCCCAAATGACTTGAGTGAGGCTTGATTTATACGAGATGAGTGATAGGATTAGACGGCTAGAATTAGATTATGGATGGACGGATAGGATTAAATGATAGTTGGAGTTGTAGTCATGCAACACGTGTCTCACGAGGGATGAATGAGAGGGATTAAAGTCAAATGGCTTCCACCTTACAAGGATTAGAAGCTTCTAGCCACGTGGAGATGGAGACAAATGTGGAATTAATTAAATAAATCAAGATTTATTTAATTAATTAGATGAGGGATGATGTGGAATACATTAATAAAATAAATATTTAATTTATTTAATTAATTTGGATGAGGGAAAAGTGGGAATTAATAAATATAATTTATTTAATTAATTGGCTAATGGGAGGATAAATGGGGTTAAAATGGGATTAGTTAAATAAATATGATTTATTTTACCAATTAGGTGATAAAAGGGTTACTAGCGCAAAACATGTTATTAGGTGTCTCAGATGATGTCTCAACAAGGTGATGTTGTGACATGGTCAATTTTAGGTGTTTACATTTTGCCCTCTTTGAGATGATGTTGCAACTAAGAGAAGTAACATCATTTCAAAGAATATCAGGTGTGGATGTATGAAAAAGATGCCCCAGCCACTTGAAAGAGTGACAAGGAGGAATGGATGTGGGATATGATGATGGTGATATAAGGATATGATGATGATGTAAGGATAGGATGATGCCCCCTCAAGAGGAAAGGTGGGTTGGAAGAACACGAGTATGCTCTTGAACTAAAATGAAACAATAAAGGATGAATAAAAAATGAAGAATGTAAGATAAGGGACGGATAAAAGAGATGAATGATATGTTATGTTGCAATAAAGTGAGCAACCATATAGTTTGATATAGCACTAGACATTATGCACCAAGGTATAAAGACCAGGGTGACGATGTGTCTCATGCACCTAGTATAATACAACCTTGTCAAGACGTGCAATTGGATGTTCATCTCTAATTCCTTTCTTCTAGGTGAGCATTACTGCACAGGTATGTTCTGATGCAAATGAATAAATATAGAAGGGTAGTGAGTAGTCCAGGTTGACCAGAACTGGCGCTTCAAATATAGCTTGTTTAATTTATGCAAAGGCCTTCCTTGATTTTGGTGTCCATTCTAACTTAGCATCCTATTTTAGGAAGAAAACTTAGAGCATTGAAGTCCTAATGCACAAATGGTATGATATGACCTTAGATGCAAAGAATAATGCAAAAAGCTATTCCAACATACACAAGATATGAATATTAGTTGGAATGATATGGATTTGATACAAATTCAAGATAAAATGACAACACACACAAGCAAGCAAGCAATCATGCACAAATGATTCAAAAACAAACAAGGAATTGCCCCTGTCAAGCTGTAAACCAATGATCGATCGATCGATTGATTGACTGACTAACTGATAATGATGATGATGATAGTGTTGTCATTACGAGAATGACATATCCCTAGATCAACACAAAGATGTGGGAAAGACATATCCCGTTGATGATGATGATGATGATTGATTGATTGATTTGGTTTACAACAAGATTAGGATCAAGACCAAAGGATGTGATTGGATAATTTGACTTGATTGATTAACTTGATTGGTATAGATTAAGGATTGACTTGCATTTGAGTTTATTGGATTGGATTGAGTTGATTTTGATGATTTGATGGATTGATTTGATTTGATTTTGATGATGTGATTGATTTGATTTAATTTGATGATTTGGTTGATTTGATTTGATGATTTGTATAGATAATGGATGACTTGTATCTGGGTTTATTGCTTAGATTTTTGTTGGATATTTGATTTTTTTTTATTTTGGAAATGTTTTGATTTTTTTGTATTTTCAAAATATTTGATTTTTTTGTGTTTTTTGTTTGAATTATTTTTGGGATAACATTGGATGACAATTTGGATAGCCTTTGTGCTAGACACCAATGACAAGGGAAAACCAAGTCTAGATGCTACGATGGATGTAGAATGGGATGCATGGAAGGATGTGAGATAGTAAATGGGATGGAAGAATCATGATATATGGATGGATAAAAGGATAGATTATAGGGGATGGGAGACTCATGATATATGGATGGATAAAAAGGATAGGCCATGGAATGGAAAGCTCATGATAAATTATGGATGGATAAAAGGATAGAGAATAATGGATGGAATGGATGTATGCGTAAGAGAGCAAGGACGTGATCTCCAAAGACTATGTTGCATAGGAATAACATGCCCCATTCTAGTTATAATACTTAGGATTTTACATGACAAAACTTATGATGAAAGGATGATAGGATGGATTGGTTTGGAAAGGATAAGGTATATCAAGAGATATCCAAAGCATTTGTCAACATTTTTTCCCCATATCTTTATCAAGATCAAAAGAAGGAAGGGAGGATGGATGGACTCAATAGGATAGGTATGTGAGTATAATGGCCAAGGATGGTAAAATAGGATGTGATGAGATGGGAAATGATAGGATGTATATGATAGTCTAGATGAGACAATGTGCCCCCAAGTGTAAGTGACATAGATAATCAACCTACACATGACACATGTTTGCCAGGTTTTCATGGGTGATTTTCACCATTTGACAAAGGGATTTCTCTTTACTTTTTTTATTTTTATTTTTTTCTTTTTTGTTTTCTTTTTTTTTTTTCATTTTTTTGTTTATGGGATATTTTGATGGATAAGAAGGGTGAGGACTCGAGCGTTTAGCTCCATGAAAAGGTGATAGTCCCATTAGCGATAGATGTCACGCATGGACCATGTTAAATGTTAATATGCTCATAGATGTTGGTATGGGATTGGATGAAAGGGAGATGGAGTAGGTAGATAGTGGATTATGAAAGGTTTATGCAAGGATTGGGGATAGTGGATTATGAAGGGAAGGATAGTGGATTTTGACGTGGATTTTGGATGGTGTATAAAAGGATGGATGGGGGATAGTGAATTATGATGTGGATTATGTACGATTTATGGAAAAACATGGATGAAAGGCTTATGCAAAAGCATGGACCATAGGAAGATGATGGGTGAAATATGTAGGATAATGGATGAAAGATGGGGAGATGGAGGTATGTGGGAATGTTGTGGAATGGAAGGGAACCAAGACCAATGGTTGCACACACCATGATAAACATTGAAGCTTTTGATTTGGAGGGGGTGTAAGAAGCAATGGACATATTTGCTTAGGTACCCAAACCATTTTAGTTTTGGACTTATCTTGTGAAAATATGGGCTTGGGTAACCTTTTGGATGTATTTTGCTTTGGTTCTTTGCATTTGTGTTGTAAGGCATGAGAATCCTTAGGATTTTGGGCTTTATAGGCAGAGGTGTCCAAATTTTTATATTTGAACCCCATGGACATGGTGGAAGCTTCATGTTTAGATGATGTGTGCATTGATTGATCATGATTAGGAATTGGAGGGGATTTATGGATGGAGGGATTAAAAGTGGATTTGTGGATAAAATGATGAGGGGATTGAATAATAGGGATATTAGATGTTGGGAGCAATGGTGGTAGAGTTGATGGAGGGATATTAGGAGTTAGCAGCAATGGTGGTAGAGTGGATGGAGGGATATTAGGAGTTGGGAGTAGTGGAGGTAAAGTGGATGGTGGAAGGTGTATGGTCACATGCTTTTGGGGTTTGTAGGATGATGGAGGTGGAATGGCAACATATGTTTTGGGGGTATGATAGAATGCATGGGATTTGGGATGGAAGGAAGTGGATTTATGAGGCATTGAGGTAGTACCGACATCTTGAGATTATTTTCCTTGGGGTGTATATCCAAGGCCATACAAATGTGGAGGGATTTTGATATGGATAGGTTCCAAAATACCTTGTTCATAAAGTCCTAAGCCTTTACCTTGGTAATTCAATTTTTGGAGTATGCGATGGACAATGAGAATATGGGTGTTTTGGACACTAGATGCAGGCTCATTATTGGATGGAGAAGGTGAGGTGGTAGACAATGGTTGTTGCTCCCTAGGGAAGAACATTCATGAATGAAGGTGGTAAGACCAATAGGATAGGATGATGGATTTGCAATATGGTCGATATTGGATGACAAAGGATCATTGGGATCTTGATTATCATTATGACTCAAGCTATTTGTTTGATCATCTATGGTTACTTGGGAGCCAAGTGTCTCATCAAGGGAAGTGGATGTTCGTAGATCATGGATAGGACTAGATGGAGGTTGGATAGGAAAAGTTTGGATATCTTGCCCATGGATGGTTATGGGATTATGGATACGATCAATTTTCTCAGGGATAAGCTCTTCGTCATAGATATTATCATGATCATAAAAAAAGATATTGGTTATGGATAGGTTGAATGTGGATTGTTTGCTCATGGATAAGATTTGGATCATGGATAGGATCAAGTTGCTCATGGATAGCTTCTTTGTAGATAATATCTTGATAAAAAAGAAGGTATAGGTTGTGGATGGGTTGTATGGAAGGGATTTGATCTTGATTGGAATAAGGGCTTGATGTTTCCACATGCTTTAGATTATACTCTTGACATAACTCTTGATTTTCTGGAATGGGAGTGGAAGTGGGAGAGTCTTGGATAGGCTCTTGGTCAACAAAATGAGAGGACAATGGATCTTGACTTGGACTCATGGTGGGAGACTCTTCAATAGGCTCGATGGGTTGTGTATTACATGATGGATTTGGAGAACTAGATATGGTGTTTGAAGGCTCTTGGAGAGGCTCAAGGATAGGTGTTTGACATGGAGATGGTTTATTCCTTGCTAATAGATATTGGATCACATCCTTCATAAGTGTATGGGTAGATGGAAAATATAATGGATGGATAATAATGGTGGATGGTGTTTTAGGATTAGGATTTGGATTGGATGGATTAGGATTAGGATTAGCTGGAGGGGTAATGGGAGTGGATGGAATTGGATCTTGGTAGGCAGGTAGTTTCTCATTAGATGACTTTGGAAGATGTTCGTTTATAATCACTTCTCCTTGATCTATAAGATCATGGATATGGTTCTTAAGTCTCATGTAACCACCAGTTTTATGTCTCATCATTCTATGATATTCACAAAATTCATTATCATTAAACCAATAAGGCTTGACAACATTTGGATCGTGTGGTGTAATGCCAGGTAACATAATGATACCAAGGTTTAAGAGCTTTCTAAAAACAACCTCTATTGGTTCTCCCAATTTTGAATATTTCTGTCTAGGTCTCAACCCAGGATAAGGCTTGTTTGGGGAAGGATTATTTGTTACCTTTCGTGGTGAAGGCATTTTGAGTGTTAGTGTATTGGAAGATTGGTTGATCAATGGACTAGGATTGAGAGTACATGGTGAAGTTGTGATAGGACTAGTAGGCTCTTGGATTGGCATTGGATTGGATAATGATGGAGGGTACTCATAGGATGCATAAGCTAGAGTGGTGTTCCCCTTGTCAAAGGTAGCATGAAGACTTAAAGACACTTGATCTTGTTGCAAAGAGTACCTTGGAATTGCGTGTGCTTGTTGTGAAAGAACTTGATAGTCTTGTGAATGGAGTTGGTGGTGAGTTGAAATGGTGGGATAAGTAGTTGGATGTTCTTGGGATATGGATGTTCTTGGTTGATGGGCTGATATGGATGTTCTTGGGACATGAATTGATATGGATGTTCTTGGGATGTGAATTGATATGAATATTGGTTAAGATTAGAAGAAGTGGGATACGTTGATGTAGGATGGACATGATATGTGGATGGATTGGATTGATATGATGTGGAGGGGGATGACTCATAGGATTTAGGTGGAAGTTGTTGATGTTGATTGGGTGATGGTATAGTGGAGGAAGTGTTAAATGAAGATTGTGGTTGTGGTTGTTGAATGGATATGGATTGTGTTTGTTAGGTAGCTAGAAGTTGTTGAAGGACTTGTAGTTGTTGTATGGTTTGTTGGTCGAGGGGTTGTGATTGTTGGGCTAGTTGGATGATGGCTTGTAGTTGTTGTTGAAATTGTTGATGTTGTGGTGGTGTAGTGACTTGTTTTTTATTATATTGCATCCTAAGTTCATCAAATATTCTTTGGGTGCCATAGGTATCATCCTCGTAGTTCTTATTTCTAACTTGTTTTGTTCGATATAGCCATTTAAGTTCATCAAACATTCTTTGGGTGCCATAGGGATCATCCTTATAGTTTTTGTTTCTGACTTGTTTTGTTGGATATAGCCGTTTAAGTTCATCGGACATTCTTTGGGTGCCATAGCGATCATCCTCATAGTTCTTGTTTTTTAATGTCCTACCCATTTTGACAAGTGATGAATTAGGTGGGGCTCAAAAATGGGGTTATGATTAGGATGATGAGATGGATGTAATTGGTTGGATTATGGATAGATTGGGATGATAATGATATGGGTGGATAATGAAGATGACTTGGATGAAGTGGAATGATGGGATTGGATGATTAGGAATGATGCCTCCTCGAGAGGATAGGCGAGGGTGAAAGACACGGGTAAACTCTCGAAATGAATTGAAGTGGATAATGATTATGATGATATGGATATAGGATGGATTTGATGACAAGAATGTTGAGGATGATGTGGAATGTGTTTATTGATAGCTCAACTTTGGCAATGTTCAAACAAAAGATTTCACATGTACATGCATGAATCACACACACAAGATAGAATGGCAAGTTTGTCTTTCAAGATTGATTGTTATGATTATGAAGACACTTGAAGACACATCAACAAGCCTAACATTAATCAAGTGGGTGTGGCCAAATAGGTCTTAATCTAGGATGTACAAGTTATCTAGGGATGTCCCCAATATACACAAGATATGGGGGGCCCAATTCCATGATATGAAAGTGAAATAATGCCACACAGCTAGGAGAAAGGGGTAACCCACCCTTCACCTTCACTTCCCCAAGGTATAAAGTTCTTGGGGGCTTAGCCCGAATGACAAGATTTTAACTTCTAAGAGGGGTGTCTTTCGATTCACTTCCTGCTTTTTAGACTCCACCGAAACGCTAGAGTTGAGGTCGTCCCTTGAAGTGGTGTGTCTCCAAGCATGCCTCTTAGGAAAGGTGACAAAAGCAAATCGAGTGGGTGCTTTTGATCTCCAAGACCACCTTGCGGTGCGAGGAGAGAGCATACACACACACACACAGTAGATTCACACTCGCAACATTTATTTACCCTTTAGATAATTGAAATGTGTGTTGTGGAAGTGAATGGATGAAAGGATATTTTTGATTCTCAAGATCACACGAAATACATAAGAAGAGCATACACACCTTAAATCGCACTCAAATTCACCAAACAATTCAAGCACACGTTCGTTTTAATCCCAAATCAAGATGTGATAATGAAGACACAAGTTCATTTTAAGCCCAATTTCAAAGTGTGATTGGTAAACAAATTGTTTGGTGTAATGAAAAAAAATGAAAGTTGTGTCAAGTGCACCTAGAAATGTTGTCTTCAAATTTGATAACGAGGCACACACCGCAAGCCACAATCAGGTCCACAAGATAAATCAAGCACAAGGTTTCAAGTGATATGTCCTTGACAGGCAAAATCTACAAGCCACTTGTGAGTAGTTTGATGAAAAATTGTCTTTGACAAGGCGATATAACTGCAAGCAAAGGGTTAGTGACAAACAAAATAAAAAGATGACTAGAATGACTATGAAAACACAAAAAAAATGAACTAGTTAAGCTAAAAATTTGACTAAAAGATTTAAACAATGTGAAATTTAACTATATTAAAAATTAAACGAAAATGCTACAATTAAAACTAAACGAGTTAGCCTAGATTTAAAAATTTAAAGTAATATTAAAAATTAAATTAAAAAGTAACATCTAAATTACAATTTAATAAAATCAAATACTAAATTAAAATTAAAATCTAAGTAACATCTAATTTAAAATTAATACTAAATTTAAAATTAAAATTAAAATTTAAGTTAAAACTAAATTAAATACTAAATTGCCGATAAGGGCGTGGTTTGGTGGTTAAGTCGCTCGGTTGTAGTGGCGGCCACCAAAGTTCAAACCCCCGCTGGGCCAACGAGCTCGCATGCTTTACACCTTCGCTGGGCCAACGAGCTCGCGTTTTAAGTGTTCTTGCTAAGGGATGAGGTCCCCCGTGTTGTGGCCTCACCGGTTCATTGCTCCGGGAAAAAGCATTCGCCGGAGGGCGTGTCACACCAGTGTCGCCGGTCACGTTAAAAAGTTTACCAGTGGCATTATCTTTAAAAAAATAAAAAATAAATACTAAATTAAAATTAAAATCTAAATGCAAATCTATTACTAAATTTTAATTAAAATTAGAAATATAAAGTCATTGCTAAATTAAAATTAAAATTAAAAACTAAATTAAAACGTAAAGTAACAACTAATTTAAAAGTACTAAATTAAAATCTAAATTTAAATTTAAATTAGAATTTAACTTAAAATCTTTGAACTATGTTAAAGAAAAAAATACGAAAGCTTACTTATAAAACTATATTCTAAACTTAAAGAAAAACGTATATAAATAAATCTTAAAACTATTACTATATATAGGAAGACATACGGGAAGACATAAATCTTCAAAAATTAAAGGATGGATGTCACGGTGGAATGTGGGAAGTCCACGAAGTCGACAATGGCGACAGGTGAATGATAGATTGTTAAGGAGTTTCGACTGGAGGTGGCGGCAGGATTAACAGCAATCGGTGTGAACAGGGTTCACAATCAACAAAGACAAATTGCAGTTTGACAAGGACTGCGTAAAATGCCAAATCCACAGGCAGATCTGTAAAAATGAGACGATAGACAATACCAAACAAAATGTTACACGGAGTAGAGATTGATGCAGGGATGGTACGGATTCGTACGGTGCTGAAACTAAATTTTTGCAAAATTTTACAGTTTTGGAACCCTGGACTGTTTTATGTCAAAAGTCATCTGTGAAGCCTCCCGGACATGATGGTGAGGTTGAATCTGGGGTAGGAGATCACCTGCAAAAGGTGATTTCTAAATCTTGACAAAAACAATGTTAAATTTGCAAATCAAACACATAACCCTGCAAGGCGAGGGTTAGACCAACGGGGCGTGTCAGAAAATGTGGTAGAAAAATTGGTACAAAGATAATGCAAACAACCCAATACCTTTACCTTTGAACCAAGTCCTCCACATGTGATAGAACGTGGTAAATGCACCCAAATCTACGAGATTTGTTCTCTTTGATGGATGATTGATTGGATGGAATGTTGATTGCTCATTTTTGCAGCATAACAATGATAGACAAGATGATGTTGAATGATTTGGACAGCATAATGATACTTGAGATGTGGATTACCTCTCCTCAAGAGCTCCCTTTCTAAGCCTTCAAAGTGTCCAAAGTGTCCCAAATGGCTTGAGCGAGGCTTGATTTATAGGAGATGAGTGATAGGATTTGGCGGCTAGGATTAGATTATGGATAGATGGCTAGGATTAAATGATAGTTAGAGTTATAATCATGCAACAAGTGTCTCATGAGGGTTTAATGAGAGGGATTAAAGTCAAATGGCTTCCATTTTACAAGGATTAAAAGCTTCTAGCCATGTGGAGATAGAGACAAATGTGGAATTAATTAAATAAATAAATATTTAATTAATTAATTGGATGAGGGATGATGTGGACTACATTAATTAATTAAATATTTAATTTATTTGGATGAGCGAAAAGTGGGAATTAATAAATATAATTTATTTAATTAATTGACTAGTGGGAGGATAAATAGGATTGAAATGGGATTAGTTAAATAAATATGATCTATTTAATTAGGTGATAAAAGGGTTACTAGGGCAAAACATGTTATCAGGTGTCTCAGATGATGTCTCAACAAGGTGATGTTGTGACATGGTCAATTTTAGGCATCTACAGGGTTAAATAGTGTCGTGGTAATAAGTGGACAATTTTAGGTGTTTACAATTTGCCACTCTTTGAGATGGTGTTGTGAAGCAACATCATTTCAAAGAAAGATAAAACATAACGTTGTGTTGGATAGAAGAAGATGGTAGGATTAGAGATGATGACGACCTAACCACTAAAAGCGAGAGTGACAAGGAGGGATAACATTTGGTAGGGATGATGATAGAGATGATGCCCCCTCGAGAGGGCAGGTGGGTTCAAAAAACATGGGTGTGCTCTTGAAAGGGTGAAGAGGGTTGGACTAGAACGATGACATTAGAATTTAAATAAAAATGGATTGGGGGATAGAAGGGACATGATGCAGGGGATAGAAGGAAAGGGGTGATGGGGGGATAAATGATTGGATGAAAGGAGGGGAAGAGAATAGATGGGAAGATGCAAATGGATGGGGGGATAGAAATGCATTATGTTGTATTGTATTGTGAGCAATCTTATTTGATATAGCATGATACATTATGCACCAAGGAATAATGAATCAGGGTGACAATGTGTTCCATGCGTAAAAAGGATGCCCCAACACATCACAAGGCATTTGACAAACTTGAGGGGTACATTAATGAGACAACCGATAAGGTCACAAGCAACGCTATGCTGTATAGCACCATGATATGGAAGACCATGATACTGCTGTGGCAAGTAGGTTACAGGGACCAATACAGATGCAAGATAAAAGATAATGCACACACACAAGTAAACACGCATGCACAAAATGATGCAAAGACAAGCATGATGTTGCACTTGGTCAATTTGAAAAGCCAAAGATTGATGGATTGATGATGTTGGATTGTGTTGTTGATGATAAGAAAAACATGAGGATTGGGAATGATATATCCTGATGATGATGATGATGATGGATGTGTTGGATCAAAGGCTTGCAACAAAGCTGGGAACAAGACCATGGATGTGATTGGATGATTTTACATAGAGTGCTTAGCTTGAGATGCACATGGATTAGGATTGTCTTGCAATGTTTGGATGTTGGGGAGATTTGGATTTTTGGGAGAGGATGCATTGGTTTGTGTTTAGGTAGCCTTTACCTTAGATACCAATGACAAGGTAAATTCATGTCTATTGATAAGGGATTGTGGGATGATGGGTTGAGGTGATTAAGTGATTAGGAAATAGAGAGAATATATGATAGATGGATGGAGGGAAATGATTGTAGATAGAGGATTGAGGATAAGTGGATGGAGGGGACTCAGGTGTGATCTCCAAGGACTATGTCACATAGGAAGTAGATGACCCACTCTATATGTGTCACACATGACGATGCGGTGGGATGTGGGGAGGAATGCATGAGGGAATGCCATGTGGATGGGTGCTTGTAGGATATGCTTGAAAATATATGTATGCCAATAGGTGTCCAAAGCATGAGGTAGATATTTTTCCCCTGTCCTTATCAGGATCAAAAGTAGGAAGGGAATATAGAATGATGATAGGGTAGGTAGGGAGATAGAGTGAATGGGATGGATGGGGGACAATAGGATAAGTATATACACTGGATGGGGAGTGATAGGCTAGGTGAGATTTTCCCCCAAGTGAAGGGTGCAAATGGATGGGGGATTACACATGATTCCCATGAGGGGTTTTCATCATGGTACTTGCCCAAGGTGCCACAAGGAGTGGTTTTCACCATTGGACGAATTTTTCTCTTTACTTTTTTTATTTTTAATTTTTTGGATATTTGGATGGGATGGATGGAAGGATGGAGAGATAGATTTGGATGGAGGATGGGGGCTCAAGCGTCTATGTCCATAGAAAAATAGTAGTGTCCCATTGTGGATGAATTCGGCACATAGACCATGTTAAGTGTTGTACGCATGAATGTTGGTAGATGGATGAAAGGATGATGTAGAGAAAGATGGAATGGAAAGAATAGATGGATGAGTAGATGGATGAATAGATGGATGAAGAATGGGTGAAAGGCAGATGGATTATGTGAAGGCATGGATCATAGGGATGTGATGGGGTGTTAATGTGAATAGGGTTACTTTGCTATCTAGCTCTTTCTTAGCATGTTCTCCGCTTTACCTCTCTTCACACTAGGTTAAGTTTACTTAGGGATTTTTTCACTTTATCCCATATTCATTGTGTTGTTAGTCTATTGGGTGGAATATCATATATATACCCATCTCTTGCTCTCATATGAGAATCCCATTCTATTGTATTGCTTTGCATTCTCTTGAGTTGAATACAGTTTATTTGGCTCATATGTGATTTATGTTTTGCTTTCTCTCAATCACTTGCATTCTTGGGTAGAAATCTTACATGGTATCAGAGTGGTTGTGAGTTGTGGGTTAGCATTTTTTCTTAGAAATCTGAGTGTAGGGCTGTCTTTTTTGAAGCACATAAGTATGCTCTTCTCTTGCATCTTCAGATGATCTGGAGAATCAGAAAAGTGTGGAGAAAATTCTAGTTTCTAGGGGGTTCTTATTTTGAATTGCTAGTTGTAGGTTCTTTTGGAGCTTCTTGGAGACTTTTTGAGCTCACAATCGAGTCCAAAGCAGTTGAGATAGTCAGGTTTGCCTTTCGTTTTGTCCTAGTTGGACATCAGAAGCTAGATTTGTGAGGGTTTGAAGTTGAAGGTTTGCTGCCACATCCAGTAGGGAGCCACCATTTTGGAGCAATTTGGGTTAGATCTAACCCTGCCATTGCACTTAGAAGGGCTAAAAAACTTAAGAATGCTTGTTCAAATGCTGAAATTGAAGCTCAAAAATTTTCTGTGAGGGTACGTCCTTTTGTCTAGTGGTCCAAAGGCTGCTCCGCAGTTCGACCCTTTGTCCAGTAGTTTAAAGGGTGCTCCATGATTCAACCCTTTTCCAATAGTCCAAAGCATGATCCACACGGTTCATCCTTTTATCCAACAATCTGAAGCGTGATCCGCATGGTTTAGCCTTTTATCTAGCAGTCTGAAGGATGTTCCGTAGGTTCAACCTTTTATCTAGTGGTCTGAAGTGTGCTTTGTAGGGTTCAGCCTTTTATCTAGTGGTCTGAAGCATGATCTATAGGGTTTGGCCTTTTATCCAATGGTTAAAAGCATTCCCCATCCTACCCCCTCTCCGTTGGCATTTTGGAAATTGTAGTTCAACTTCAGAAGGCCATTACTCAAGCTCCTAACCTCCAATTTCCAAGCTTTTTTTTTTATTTTGGCTATTCTTTTGCGTTCTATGTGCTGGTGTAGATGGTTTCTGATTTTGGTGCACATATTTTCTAGAAATCTCAGATTCTCACAAGTGATTCTCCACAATTCCCGTTTTGGGACTTTCAAAGGTGCATAACTTTTGCATACGACCTCAGATTGAGGTAATTCTTTTTTTGAAAGTGTGTGGTTTTTCGTGTACTTCGCAATGGTGCTAGTAATTTCATTTGGTTTTATACTAACATCATAATTTCAGTATATGCTCATTTTGTGAGAATTTGTAAAATGCATTGAAGTCAAGTCCACTCAACGTTCTCTTGCTAGTGGTCATTGTAACCGCACTACTTATAAAGTGCTAAATAATTTTTCTTAGGGGGGCTTCCTGATTGAGTAATTCGAGGGGTCCCTTGGTGTTCTTGCTTTTGTTGGATTCAGTCTCTTAACTGGTCTTATGTGTGACTAAATTTAAGGAGTATTCATGGGTATCACAAAGCATCCAACTGTAATTGAACAAAAAAGAGGCAACTATAAGTATTGGCGAGATGGTATGCTGAAACATTTCAGATGGCTTGATCTTCTACCCTATCTCTATGAACTTGTTCCTTAACTGGTATCATTTCAGAAAAGCATGCTATGACAACAAAAGAATAGTTATGTAGCAGCATTTCTTGGTTCAAATGTCAACTTTGACACAATGAGTACACTGACATGGGTTTCTTCCCCTTGTACTCATTGGACCAAACTTTGGGAGATGTATGGTGACTTGGATGAGTCTCCATTTCTAGAGGATCCTGTTGCAGACTGTTTAAACCTACTTGATGTTTTTCTACCATATAATTTTCAAACAGCTATGAAGCTTGATGAATGGAAAGCACTTAAATGTCCAGATGACATAGAGACTTCTCCCGATACTCCTCCTTCAGAGACTTCATGCAATCCAACATTAGCAGATATTTTACATGTTCATATTAAGCCATCTTGTGTGGACACATCATTTGGGGATGAACAATGTAGTCTGATGACATGCCTTGAGATCTCATCTCCTCCTTCATTGCATGTTGCTCTATTTGAGTCTAGTGTACCTCCTTTCATGACTTCAAGTGATTCTATGCAGCATGCTCATATCAGTCTTCCAGAAGTAGTTCCTTGGGATATATTCCTACCAGACATCTCATCCTTGTTCATAGAGTCCCACAATGCAGATTTGGGAGACACTATTTATTTCATTCATCTTCTCTTTGATGGAGTTGATTCTTCTTCAGATATTTTGAGGGCACATTCAGACCCTATTGTTCCTTCTTTGCCTATATTTGCTTCTACAATGACAGTTTTTGTAGATATTCACGAGTCCACATATCTAACTTAGTCATCATTCATGTTGACATCCTCTGCAGAATTACCAGATTCTCATTGGTCCAGTTGTCTTACCGATGGTGAGCACCATACATCCATGTTTACTATACCCGAATCTTCTATGCTACTTGATCCATGTTAGTATTTGTTGTAGTTTGGCGTTGGCTTAGAGATCATTGAGCATCATTTGGAGAAGGCATTCTTGTCTTCAAAGGAGAAATCTTCATCTTTAGATCCTGTTCTATTTCAGTTTCCACTTGGTTCTGGATTGTCACATTCTTCAGTTGGCATGAGACTCCTGATTGGATTGTGGCTTCTTTCGGCATCGACATGGTGACACTTAAGCAGAGTTCAAAGACTTCATACATTTTGAGTTTTCTTCCTTCATATTCCTTTCAAGAAAGGGAATAAATCATGCATACATTCTTGGTCTTTTTTCTTCCTAAGGAGAGAAACGTTGTTTGGCGGTCTTGGATCATCTTCAACATTCATTATCGGGCATTTACCATTAGTGTAGGAGACTCTACATTGGGGGGACTACTTGGTCTCTCTTCTTTTCCTCTCTTTAGGGGGGATTATTCATTGTATTTGTGTTTGAATTGGTAGCATATGATTCATGTTGACCCTACCTTTCCACACTTCTTGCATTCTCACTTTTGGGGAGGAGTATTTTCCTATGAGGTTTTCTCCTTTACTCCACTTGAGATTTGTTGTACATGGGTACCTCATCAGGCTTTGTTGTTGGGACCCATCTTTGCATTTTTTCTACATTTTCCTTTAAGTTGCACTTAAGGGGGGGTGTTAGTGTGAATAGGATTACTTTGCTATTTAGCTCTTTCTTAGCATGTTCTCCGCTTTACCTCTCTTCAGACTAGGTTAAGTTTACTTAGGGATTTTTTCACTTTATCCTATATTGGTTGTGTTGTTAGTCTCTTGGGTGGAATATCGTATATATACCCACCTCTTGCTCTCATATGAGAATCCCATTCCATTGTATTGCTTTGCATTCTCTTGAGTTGAATATAGTTTATTTGGCTCATATGTGATTTTTGTTTTGCTTTCTCTCAATCACTTGCATTCTTGGGTAGAAATCTTACATGGGGGAGATATGCAGGATGAGGGGTATAAGATGTGGGGATAGAGGCATGAGGGAATATCGTGGGGTTAAGGGGAACCAAGACCAACAATTGCACACACCAAGATGGATTGTGAAGCTTTTGAGTGTGATAAGGAGTGGGGAGTAATGGGGATTTGGGACTCATGGTGGATTTGTAATTATGGGATTGGGATGTGGGATTGTGGGAGTGCCGATTTGGAGATTTGGGGACCCAAATGGACTTAGGATTTTTAAGATGTTTTGATTGGGTGTAGGATGAAGGATAGGGATTTTGGGATTGATGGATGGAGTGGGATTTGGATGCTCCACTTGGTTTTAATACTTTTAGCTTGGGAACCCACATCATTTGTGTTTTTGCTTTTGGAGGTGTGGGCTTTTTTAGCCTTTTAGATGGATTTCACTTGGATTTTGTGTATTGATGCCCTACGACATGATAATTCTTAGGCGTTTGTGGAATTTTTTCTTTATATGGGGAGGCATCCAAATGATTGGATTAGAATCCCATGGGTGTGGTGGCAGATTCATGTTTAGGGGATGTGTGCATTAGTTGGTCATGATTAGGGATTTTGGGGAAAGGGGTTTAGAGGTACGGGATTTGGGGAGTGAAGGATGAAGGGATTTAAGGATGGGGTTATTAGGAGTTGGGAGGAGTGGAGGAAGAGTGTATTTAGGTAGAGGGGGACGTTTGGAGTGATGGATAGAATAAGATGGGGGATGGATGATCTCGTGCTTTTTGGATTTGTATGACGATGGAGGGGGAATGGTGGGATATGATTTGGAGGTGTGATGAGATGCACCTATGTTCGAATTGGAAAAATGGATTTTAGAAGGCATGAAAGTGGTACTGACATGTTTGGATTGTTTTCCTTACTTGATATATAACCAAGGCAGTGTGCATGTGGATAGATTTTGACATGGATGGGCTCCAATATTCCTTATTAGTGAAGGCCTAATCCTTTGCCTTGATAGTTCATGTTTTGGAGCATATGATGTGCAATGGGATGTTTGTTGTTTTGGAAACATGACATGAGTCCACTATTAGATAAGGGTGGATAGAAGTTGTTCCTCTCCTACAAGAGAACCACCATAGATGAAAGTGTTAGGACCAAGGGTATATGATGGATTTGGGATGGGATCAATGGTAGGTGGTAAATGGTCGATGGGAAATGATAAAGGAGCGATAGGGGGTGAAGAGGGTCCATTAGTGATGGTGTTGGATTAGGAGAGGGATGAGATGGGATGCTTGGGTCTTGATTAGGATAGACATCAGATGTTTCTACATGCTTTGGACTAGGATCTTGACATAGCCAGATTTGCATGGACAATATATTGGTGGAAGAGTATTTAACTTCATTTGGAGTTTGAATAGACTCCTTAGATTGAGTGGACGGAGAAGTGGGAGATATTTGGGATAGAAAGGATGAAGGGGATGGTTTGGTTTTGATGGATGCTAGGTGGGTGATTGGATCATCAACAACAAATTTAGGTGATTTAGGATGAGTGGGGTGGCATGACTCCACAAGTTTGGTTTTACAATTTTTCTCTATATCCTTAACTATGACTCCTTGGAGAAAACTTCATAAGGATGATTTGGATTTAGGAGGAGAATTGGATGGTGAAGTGGATAATGGGGTTGATGGATGATCAGATGATGGATTTGGATAAGTAGGATAAGGATAAGGAGGATGCAATGGATGAGGGGATGAAGGATGTGGATAAGAGGTGGAGGTGGCGCGTACCTGATAGGATAATAGACGTTGGGAGATGTATGAAGGATAGAGTGGATTTCCCTTGTCAAGGGTAGCATAAGGATGACTACAAGGTATGTAATCAGGCATGGGGATGTAGATTGTGCTATCCAATGCGTGATCACAAAGTGCTTGCATACTTGTAGATGGGCGAGGAAGGTTTATGACAAGCTTTCTTGCAATGATTTCAAAAAGGTTTTCAATTTCATCTTGGTCAACATGACTATCATCATCATTGAGATTGTAGGATGGATTCATGATGTTCGACTTGGATTTGGGATGATGTGATGTAGGATGACTTCATGATTTCAATTTCAATTTTGGATTAGAGGGAGTTTGGATTGATCGAGGCCAATGATATATGACATTTGATGATAAGATGTATTTGATTTGATTTGATTAATCAATGTTAACAATGTATGACACTTGATCTTGGTTGGATTTGGATTGATTGGGGATAGTTTTTATTAGGCCCAAGGCCCTTTAATGATTGGGTTGGATTGGATTTGATTAGGCCAAGGGGCCTTAGATGGTGGTTTGGATGGGGATTTGGAGGAAACTAGATAAAGTTTGGATGAAATTAGACAGGGTTGAAAGAGGTTAAGTCCTTAATCAATTTTTGATTTTCAAAGGATGGTCTGTGATTAAGGATGAGGGATTGGATTTTGATTATGGATTGATAGAGGATTCATGGATGATTGATTTTGGAAGAGAGATAATTGGATTGGATGAGGATTTGGATGGAATGAATTTAAATGGAATTTGGTTAGGATAGAGGTGAATGAAACTAGATGGATAAGGGGATTGGATGAAGGTGGTGATGGAGGTGATTGAGACTTGATAGGCAATAAGTGATTGAGGATGAATAGATTGTGGATAATGGATAAGAGTGGGGATGGAATGATTAGGGATATGGATTGGATTAAGACTAGGGATGAAATTATTAGGATTAAGTGGTGAATGAGGAGATTGGGCTAGGATAATGGATTATGATGTGGATTATGAATGATAATGGTGAAGTGGATTAAGCGCAGTTCAATGGGATTATGATTAGGGTTAGATAATAGATGAGATGATTAGGGATAATGGGGTTGGATGATGGATGAGGAAATTGGATTGGGATAATGGATTATGATTGGGATGGGATTAGGATGGCGATGGAGAATTGGATGAGGATGGAGATGAGATGACTAGGATAATGAAAAGCAGATTAGGATATGATTTAGGGATGATAATGGATAGAGGATGATTGATTTTGGATTGGATTAGATTAGGAAATGATTAAGATGAAAATGGGTTTGATTAAGCTCAAATGATGGGATATGATTAAGCTTAAATTATGGGATTTGTTAGGGTAATGATGGTGATTAGAAAGTGGATTAGGTGAATAAGAGGGGTTAGGATTAGGACCTTGTCTTGATTTGGCAAGTTGATTTGGATTAGGGTCCTAAATGATGGATAAAGATTGGATTAGGTTAGATTGGGATGATGTGGATAGGGTGATTAGGATGAGGTGGATAAGATGATTAGGATGGCTAAGAGGTAATTGGGGGTGATCAAGAGGAAGTTGGATTTGGATGACTTGGATTAGGAAGAGGCGTATGATTTGGATTTGGATTAAGATGGGTGATTAAGAGGTGATTAGGGATGGCTTAATTCTTGACTTTGGGCAACCTTGCAAATAAAGTTTCATACACAATCATGTGCAAACATGTGAAGGATTTAGATTTTAGATTAAGGGAGTGCACAAATTTTGACAATGAAGACACACCAAGCACATTAACACCCTAAATTATTCAAGTGGGAGTGTCAATCCTTGTGGGCCAACCAATATACTATTTATCAAGTGATGGATAGATAGTGCATGCAAGGCCATGTACCACCCTTGTACCCCTTACCTTGGAGGTGAAAGATGCCCTATCCAAAGTGAGTTCTATCTCCCCACTATGAAAGTATGACGTGAGTAACTTCTCGGGCCTTCTCGACGTTGATGCACCATAAGAAATATTGGTCAAAGGGTCTTATGCTAGGATAAACAAGGTGACTAGGGATGTCCCCAATATATGTGAGGTATAAGGGGCTTAAGTCTGCGAAATGAAGGATGTTGTCAAGGCATGGTTCGAGAGGGTAACCCACTCTCCACCTTCACATTGCAAGGTATAAAGATCTTGCAAGCTAGCCTCAAGAGACAATGTCCCCCAATGAGAGAGTCTTTTGATTCTCTCCCAAATTTGTATACCTTGTTAGAACATGTGGGTTGAGGTCATCCCCTTGGTGATGAAATCCAAGGCAGACCCCCTAGAGGAAAGAAAACCTACGTGCTTTTGATCTCCAAGATCACCAAATGGTGTGAGGAGATCATACACACTCTAGTTTTCTTAGGATTGAACAAAGATAACAAGATTAGATCAAGTCAAGATTTTTGATCTCTAAGATCACCAAGTGGCACGAGGAGAGAGCATACACCTAGGCTTGACCTAAAACATGACATACAATGTTCATTAACCTTAGAAAATGAAATGTTCCTAAGTGCAAAAAAGATGGATCCTCAGACAAGTGTGCTACAAATACATGTTAATAGTTTAATTTTTTTCCTTGGACCAATGATAGCTACACCAAAAAGATGTTGGGCAACACGGAACATGCATATAATGATTAGATTCAAAGGTTAGATTAATTCAAATCCCAAGATTTTATGAAAAAATAGAGACACCACATAACCTCTGAAATACAGAGACTATATACTAAACTGCAAGAGGAACCTCCAAACTGAAGAACCTCTGCAATATAAGAAATAGCCTCTTAACCGCCGAACCTTTGTAATATAGGAGGAAGCCTCTAAACTATAGAACATCTGCAATACAAGATGGATCCTTTGAACCGCATAACCTCTATAATACAAGATGAAGCCTCTGAACTGTAGAACCTCTACAATATAGGATAGAGCCTCTAAATCATAGAACCTCTACAATGTACAAGATGGAGCCTTTGAACCGCATAACCTCTATAATACAAGATGAAGCCTCTGAACCATAATATATAGGATAGATCCTCTGAATCGTAGAACCTCTGCAATACAAGATGGAGCGTCTAAACTGTGGAACCGCTGATCCACAACATTAAACCACTGAACTGTGACAAAGATGCTAAACTGCATGTCAAAAGCAATTGAAAACATAAGAAAAGATTAGTGATTAGGGACTTGGGTCCCTAACAGGGTCACCAAATTGTGTAGAAGAGAATGTGAGCTTGAAATAGAACAAACTAAAACCATATTAGCCTATTATACTCGCAATCTAATGTAACCTCAAGATTGAGCAAGAAGGAATGCATATAAGTAAGGAAGATAAACTATGATTAAGTGCCATGCAAACCTTGATGTTTTTTATGTGCTCCTTTGAGTTGGATGAATGTGATTGCCCCTCAATTTGACAACATAAACTTGCATTTCATGGAGTCCTGAAAATGGCTTGAGTTGATGGCTATTTATAGAATTTTAGGATAGTGGATGACGCGCTAGGATTGATTTGAGAGATCATTAATGGTCGAGGATGATTGAGAGGCTAGGATTGATGAGAGCTTGCCAAGTGGCAAGATGGGATTGGAGGATAAAGGATGTCCTTGGATTGAGAGGAAATCAAAGGTGGAAAAGTGAGTTGGAAAAAGGGGATGGATGAGATGAAAGGAGAACAAAAGGACCCTTTGTACAAAGGACTTTGACCATATCTTTATAAGAGACCCATGTGGTCACGTACAAAAGGCCATACCTTTGTACACTTGGGAGGATATAGGGATTTGAATAGGCTAATGAGGGGTTAAGAATGTGAAACCTTGTAATTTAGTTGACTAAGTGGATTAGGCAACTCAATCAAAAGTGCACAAAATAGGGAATTAAATAAATAGAAATATTTATTTAATTCATGGGATGGGAAAAGGGATATTAGATAAATAAAAATATTTATCTAACGTTGGACTATACAAGAAAGATGATAAATGATTAATCATTTATGCTAGGGATAGGTACAGATGAGAGTACAAATGAATAGTGAAAAGTACATGAATAGTGATTTTAATTATTGTAACGTTAGAAAATGTTCCCTTCCGGGCTTTTCCCTCATAAGGTTTAGCTCCCGGGTCTTTTAGCTGCATTTAGGACATCTTGCATCATATTTTGACATCCCGATGAAATGAGCCCTAAGTTTCATGACAAATGGGACCTAGGGGGATCTCTTGAACCTAGCCCTGACCAAAATAGGGAGGGAGGACTTGGGCGCCCACGCCCTAGTCCTACCCTATTTTAGGTCAGTCCTAAATTTTGAGTGTCATCTTGTGACTGTTATTTGGGTCCTACGCCGACACGGTAAGTTTGAATTATGAAATTCTTGGCGGGAGTGTTTGTAGTTGCATATATAAGCATGTTTAGGCATTCATTTGTAAACTAGATAGATATGGTGATCTTTATGCATTCTAAGGGTGATTCAAGGTATTCATTGTGTGGCAAGAGCAGATTTGTATTATCTATGTGTTTGTATTTGCAGATTTGAGCATCCATCTCCTCGTGGCATGAAGAGCTTCTTCCTTCCATGAGATCTTCACTACAAGGTGATATCATTTGTGTTTTTGAGCATTTATCATTTGGTTTTCACCTCTGCCTACCAAGGGCACACACTCTCTATCTAACAACGGTGTTCAGAAGAGTTGAATGTCTCTTTGGGGCTTTCTTGAGGCAAGCCTCTAAACACCACAACCCCCTCCCAAAGTTTCTGTGATTACAGGTTACAGATTGAAGATATAGGAAAAGTTGAGTTGAAGGAGGATATTGCAGAGTGTCAGATTTACAGATCAGAGTTAAAAATAGCACCCTGGACTTGGGTGCCCGCTACCTAGTCCTCCGAATTCCGTGATGGGAAAATCTCTGATGCAGCACAGACCAAGTTTCTAGATCCCAAAAAAACTTGGGCATTGGACTTGGGCGCCCACTCCTTAGTCCCTGATTGTTCCACTTCCCAAACTTTGAAAATAGCTGCACATTTATCTATCATTTTACATCTTCTTGTAGCAACATTTAGAGTAATTTGTCTATTTACTTCTGTAATTGCATAATTAGTGTTTTGATGTATAATTAAGCATAAGTGAGCATAATTGACAATCAAATCATAACAAATCCAATCTTCATTGCATTTCTAAGTGACCAATAGTCTGATAGTGCCTTGCCACTCAACCCAAAGTCCTTGAATGTAAAGGGTGAAAGGAGGATACACACAAAACTAATCAAACACCCACTATCCAAATTTTACCACTTTACATTTTGGTGAACCTATGTTGTTGGACTTGTTTGCACCTTTCTGATTGTTTTGCTTTAGATTTGCTTTGATTTCATTCATTCATATCATCATTCATCTTATTGCATTGGAAAACTCACAAAAAAATTGAAAATTTTGAAAAAAATTGCATTCTAGGGTTTCTATGTTGCATTAATTAATTTAAATTTCATCAAATTTATGATTTTTGCATTAGATCTGAGATACATTGTAGAAAATTACAAAAATTCTATAGCTTGCATTGCATTTTCATGATAAAATTGCTAGGGTTTTGTTGGAAATTGTGAATTTTGCATATAACCTAGTAATTCCAAAAACTAGGGTTTGTAGGTAAAATCTTGTTTCAGATTTTTCTACTGATCTTAGACACTCATCCAAATTTGCATTTGGCTGTAGTATTGCATTTTAGTGTAAATTTGCATTTTTACATAGAAAATTTCAACAAAAACTAGCATTTTCATTGATTTTTCATTAGATTTGCACTTGCATTTTGCATGATAGGGTTTGAAAATTATTTTCAGATCTGATTGGAATTAATTTTTATCATAAATCAGATGTCAATACATTCATATAGCATTTTGCATCAAGATCTCAAACCTAGGGCTTGAAAAACCTTGATTTTCACTAGATTTAGCCTTATCGACTCTCTAATTTTGCACCATAGGCATGTTGTGAAGAGTATTTTTGCACTAATTGGTTGTTATCAGGGTTATTATCTTATGCCCCTCCTAAAAATCTTCACAACACCTTGTTATTGGGCTGTTGTATTGAAAATTTGGGGAAAATTACACATTTTTGCTATATTTGCCCTAGGGTTTGACCTAGATTTGCACTCCAAGTGTGTTGTGATGAGTTTTATGGCTTGAGGTGACTAATATCATTGCTATTATTTTATTCACCCCTTAAAAATATTTACAACACCCCTTTTACTGGGTCTTGGAATTGAAAAACTATGAAAAATTGCATATTTTTGCTATATTTTCACTAGGGTTTGATCTTGAGTGGCACTATAAGCATGTTGTGACAGATTTTTTGGGATTAGTTGGCTGTTATTACTGATATAATTTGTTTTCCATAATAATTCTCCTCACAACACCCTTTGTCATGCTCTTTTGCATTGAGATTTGGTGAAAAAACCACATATTTTCGTGTATTTAAAAATCACTAGGTTTGGACTAGTCATCATTCTAGATTTGCATAAAGAGTGTGTTGTGATAGATATAATTGTTGTATTGGACTGATATCAGACATATTATTTGTTGTACCTAATCAAAATCTTTACAGCACTTTTTCTTTCATATATTTGCATTGAAAAAGTATAAAAAATCAAGCATTTTTGCATGTAGTTTCACACTTGTCTTTTGCATATCTTTTGAAAACTTCAAAGTCTGATTTGGCACTCATGGCCTCATCCTCTCAGTGCTCTTTGGAATCATTACATGCATATATCACAAAATTTGAAAATCTTTACAAATTTCTTAGTATGCATCCTCATGTAATTACCTATATACAAGCTATGTATCACAAGGATATATTTGTGTCATCTTCCTTTGAAATCCTTGACTATGTATCTGATCTTAACAACTTCATATCTCTCATTGATACATACCCTTGGGTAGTAGAAGAACTGATAAAAAACACTTTGAATGAAGAGCATGACACTTCTCATAATAGTTTGGAATTAATAGTTGAAACGTATGGAGATGATATTGACAATGATTAAGAGAGTGATAATGAATTCACAAGGTACCCTACTTCTCCTACAACTGAACATTCAGATAACTCAGATAAGAAGACTAGGGTTAGCTCTAGTAATTCAAATAATCCTCCTAGCCAAAGTGTAGCATTAATGGATGACATCCTAACAACGCAACACCATTTTGACTATCTTGACCTATTTGGTGTGATTGATGTGGATAAGGAACAGTTTCATAACCCACCTAGTCCACTGAGAGATGATATTTATGTTGAGGTCCATCCTTCGTTATCCCTTTAGGGATCAGGAAGTGATCAAAATACATTAGACAGACAAATGGAACAACCTGCACCTCTTTCTAGTATTTAGATTTGGGAGGATGATGACCTCCTCGATGATGGTCTCTAGCACAAAGATCCTACTAGGTAAGTATTCCTAACCCTTTATCTCACCCGTGATGTGTTATGTGTTGTTTAGGCCTCCTAGGATGACCCTTGATTCTCTCATAAGGTCCAGGATACCAGGAGACCACCTCTGTTGTGACCTTCTTCTATTTGTATCATCATTCTTCTATATTGCCTCTCTTTTTAATTTCATTGTTGTGTGTTGTGTCTTACAGACATAGTGTTGCGATTGGTGACTTGGGGGCACCCTCCTATGTGACTGTCCCAAAGGCACTTGTTTCTCCTCCCTTGATTTATTGTTTCCCTTCCTCTTGTGTTTCTATCTAGCGGGCAGATGACAAAAAATATTTATACTGATGCGTAACTAGCGTCCCTTTAGCGAGAAATCAAAAATTGGACTTAGTTCCTAATATGATGATGGGGTTGTATCTCTTATCCAACGCTTCGCTAGTAGAAGCACTCCATGCTTTCTACATAGTGATTTTGATGATGTTTTATCTCACTTACAAACCTTAACAATACTGTTGCTCCGTGCACTTTGTTTGTCTTTAAATCTCACCTTGGTGACACTCGATTCTGAGATTTTCGTGATATAGCCCCACGGTTATCCTCGATCTCTGAATCTGTAGTATAACCTTGGCTCTTTGTGTGATTGATCATATGCATTGATGTTGTTGTTTATCATAATTATGTAAACACTAACATGTTCTTGCAGGGATGTGTTTGTGGGAACATTTGGCAATCATAAAAGTACATTTCACCTCCAGGGGGCATGGGCTTTGCGAAAGTCCATGTTCCCTTGTGTGTTTTCTTCCAACATTAACGTGCTTGATATCAATGAGTGATATCAACCACCTTAAGGTTAAGGTAAGTTGTCTGTTGTAGATGTTAGCAATGTGCTTGTCCTCAGGTGCAGTTTAAAGACTGGTGGCGATGAGTCCCTCTTGCACTCCAATTTTGTTTGCAATCAATCAATCAATCAATCAATCATCTTAAGCCCTCTGCAGAGGCAAGGATGATGTACTTCTCAGAGCAGATTGCATCATCCCATCATTTTCAAAAGTCCTCATCGGGAGGCAGGGAGCGGTTTTGTGACTAACTCAACCCTTAAGTTTGTCTTCGGTGATTGTTGTGGCGAAGCCCAATCGTCGATGCGTGTCTGTAATGTGCCTGAGATGGTGATGAGCCTAGAAATAGGAACACTCCATCGCTTGTCTACCGTGTTTTCTTCGGGTCTTCAAAGTGTGTGTGTTTGGCGTGCTTGCTTTGTTTAGTGTGTTTGTTGCCCCATATGCAATCTAAAGACCAGCGCGATGAGTGCTTCCTGCATTTTGGGAGGTTTGGTGTGTCTTGCGTGTGTGTTGCCCCATGTATGCAGTTTAAAGACCAGCGCGATGAGTGCTTCTTGCATTATGGGAGGTGTGTTTACTTTCTTTGTACTTACATCTACATTTCATATATATGAGAAAAAGAAAAGAAAAGAAATCATCCCTGTCTTCTATGCATTAACTATCTTCTATGCATCTGTTGTTTTTTCCATGTTTTGCATGACTTTAACTATCTTCTCTGTGTTTTGCATGCCTGTTATTGTCTTTAATGTGTTTAATGTGTCTTCTCCGTGCTTGGCGTGTTTGCCGTGTTTGTTGACTATACTTTAATGCATGTATTGGCCTCACGTTTATACATAAATTAAAGTGGGGGCTAAATGTAACATCGAAAAATGTCCCCTTGGGGGCTTTTCCCTCATAAGGTTTAGCTCCCAGGTTTTTTAGCTGCATTTAGGACATCTTGCATCATATTTTGACATCCTGATGAAATGAGCCCTAAGTTTCATGATAAATGGGACCTAGGGGGATCCCTTGAACCTAACCCTGACCAAAATAGGGAGGGAGGACTTAGGCTCCTGCGCCCTAGTCCCGCCTATTGGTTTTTCTTCTTAATCAGCATTAGGGTTTGCCACTTCTAATGCACAGGCAGATTCAGCCAACTGAATACAGGAGGTTGCGTGAGCTCCTCCCCTTCACTTCTGGTTCTGCCGCACCAAGGGGGGTGTCCCTATTTGATAAAAGTATAACCTTGACTAGCTCAATGACAGAAGGATTTAACTTGACAGCAACAGGCAGAATACTCTCATGTATGGACCAAGATTTGTGTAACAAATCACAAGATTGGCAACATTCTTGGACATGATGTCTGGTTGGGTATGAGAGCATGCAGGGATCCTAATCCTACTCCTACAACTAACAGGTGGAAGGATGAAATGGTTTGATTTGGTTTTTGGATGCAAAGCTAGACATGGTATATAACCTCAACATAGAGCTAGATTGGTGCCTATCCAGGGCTTGGAGTCGGTAAACATACACCTGTGAATGATCAGCATGAACAACTAAAACTAGATTTCAAGGGGATATACATGATATCTGCCTTACAGATATCTCCCAATACAGAGTGTTAAGCTGTCTATACTTATGGCATCCCTATTGCAGTATACCCTTCCCAATATTCAATCTGAAAACAGTTTAATCTACCCCTTGAGCAGAAGTTAAAAGATTAAACATTCAACACAGGAATTCTATGTTCTAGAATCTCAGACATTCCTTGAATGCCTGGACTTAGAAGAAAGATACATGCAAAACTGGAGACAGAATCAGCATAACACATGCAAACATAGCATTATTCATATAAAATTGACCATGAAATCAGTGGATTCATGCACAAACGTACAATAGGAGATACATAAACTCGCAAGTTTTGCTGCACAAAGCAACCAAAACCAGTTGTATCTTATTACAGAGCCAAAATGTCCAGTTTTCAACAACCAAAACAATGGTAACACAGTCTGCCTATATCGGCCAGAAAGTGTACCCACAGTAATTAATTACATGATTTTTACAAAAAACTGCCAGATACAACCCATGAGAGATGGCGCACATAAGTTATCAATGCAGTAGGCAGGAGAGTTGACAGGGGTGGCCTCGAGCCCTGTTCCACCATTTGGAAGTCTTCATGCTAAAAATCGAGCAGTTTAATCACTTGTACTGTCACCCACACCCCTGCTACAATCGCCATTGATGGCTCAACCACCCGCGGCCTACTTGGAAACCGTCGCACTATTCAAAATGGAGCTTCCCGCCAAGAAGCGCTTCCTCGCAGGTTCAAAATAATGTAGGGAGATTAATCCCACATGCATAGTGAGAAGACCACTTCAACGTTTTATAAACATGGCCACAAACATACTAAGTGTCGAGCGCTTTTGCCGCGCTCGACACACAAGCCCTCACCCAAAGCTAAGCCATCGGCTTGCCCCAAAAAACTCTCGCCGATTTATCAAGTCTCTCCGATGGCAAACAAAACACACCCTCCGTCACCGTGACTCCCTCCATCGGAGCATCCAAAAATCCTCTGGCCGACCTCATGTGTTACATCGATGAAGCCCATCGCAATCCCCTGTCGGCCAGACCAATCCCATCGGCCAACCTGAAACTCCTTTGACCGACCTCAATAGTCTCGCCGACGCCATCGCAAACTCCATATTTCCCATCATCGGCCAGAGATAGACCATTGGGCCAACTTCCATCGACTAGGCTGATAAAACAAGTCTCACCGATGGCCAAGCAAAAAACACCCGTCGCCAAGACAAAAACCATCGGCCAACCCAAAAGCAACGCTCGCCAACAACAAAAGTCACGCCGATGGCAACTTGGCTTCCCATCTCCGTTGGTGTGACTTAGACCGTCGGAGCAAGACCACAAACCTATGCCGATAGCTGCCATCACGCCGATGAAACCAAAAACATAAAGCTTTGAACCATTGAACCGGTTCAAACAGATGGTTCAATGGCGAGGTTCAACACTGAGGTTCGCCGGCGAGGTTCAAACTGAAAGTTCAAAGACACAATTGGAGCACTTAAAAAAACAAAACTTTCGCTGATGGACAAAACATGATGACCCCTTCCTCAGGAAAGATGATGCGGATGCTGCAAAACACTGAAGGGGTGCCAAAACTCAGAACCTTTTGGATTTTTTGGGAAGGTGCCTGCATGAAAAATTGCTCAGAAACTGACAGTCAATTCAGGCACCAACACCGCCCTATTTTGGGTCAATCCCAAATTTTGAGTGTCAGCTTGTGACCATTATTTGGGTCTTATGCCGACACGATAAGTTTGAATTACGAAATTCTTGGCGGGAGTGTTTGTAGTTGCATATATAAGCATGTTTAGGCATTCATTTGTAAACTAGATAGATATGGTGATCTTTATGCATTCTAAGGGTGATTCAAGGTATTCATTGTGTGGCAAGAGCAGATTTGTGTTGTCTATGTGTTTGTATTTGTAGATTTGAGCATCCATCTCCTCATGGCATGAAGAACTTCTTCCTTCCATGAGATCTTCACTACAAGGTGATATCATTTGTGTTTTTGAGCATTTATCATTTGGTTTTTGCCTCTGCCTACCAAGGACACACACTCTCTATCTGACAACGGTGTTAAGGAGATTTGAATGTCTCTCTGGGGCTTGACTGAGGCAAGCCTCTAAACACCACAATCCCCTCCCAAAGTTTCTATGATTGCAGGTTACAGATTGAAAATGCAAGAAAAGTGGAGTTGAAGGAGGATATTGTAGAGTGTCAGATTTGCAGATCAGAGTTAAAAATAGCACCCTAGACTTGGGCGCCCACTACCTAGTCCTCTGGATTCCGTGACGAGAAAATATTTGCTGCAGCAGGAATAGGTTACAGACCAAGTTTCCAAATCCTGACAAAAACCTGGCATTAGACTTGGTGATATAGAGGCACTAGGATAGATAGAGGATTTCACAAATAGATAAGGTTTTCTTCACACTCTTAAAGCCAAATTCAAGGATCAACTTGCAAAAGTGGGAACAACAGTTAGCATCTTTGAAACCATCATGGAAAGGTTGGTTTGACATGCCATGGGACCCATCCAGAACATTGGCAAAGGCTAAACAAACTTGGTTTTGGTACTTCCTTCTTTAGGCCACTAAACCCCTTGTAGCCCTTGAAACAGGAACAGTCAGTAATAACTTTTGATATAGGCCTGTAAACTCAGATCTTAGACAATCCTACGATACCCATTTGGACTCCTCGCAACATTGGGTATGGGTTGTTTTGGACAATATGGTCCAACCTATAACCCCTCCTAGTGGCCTAAAGCCCCAATTAGCCCTGTTTTGTGAAGCAACCACCCTGAATTTCGATTATAATACTTAACCAATCATTTGGGCATCTCAAGAGCATGGAAAACTAAGGATTCTTCAGGTTTTGGGTTCCCAAAATGGACTGCAACTGATTGGTCCTATGTTGTTTTCTTACTAAGCTTCTACCTAACACATGAGGATGTTAGGTTTCTTCAACAAAACGTCCCTCTTCTTAGATTCCCTACCCATATCTCATTATGATACATGAAAATAGACAACAACAAGTCCATTCCACTGATCAGGGGCTAATCAAACCAATGGAATGGAGAAAAAAAGCATAGTTTTTGTCAGAAACCCTAGGTTAGGTTTTAGTAATCACTTTTTAGAAAAGTGCAGATAATTCAAACACAGTTATGTTTCAAGACTTCTAACCACTTGCAATGAAGAATTAACTCATACCTCTAACATTTCACCAACACTTGCCTTATGATGTTTCCGTACAGAGCCGTACCATGAGCAGGAACAACAAAAAAACACAGAAATTTATAGGAAAACTGAATTCTTCTTATTACTTGCTTCCATCAATTCACTTCTCTCTATTCAAGGAACATCTACAAGGCTTTAAGAAGCCTATTACAATAGATTGGGACAGTTAGAGGGCAGTTGGGTCAATGGGAAGGTATGGCAACCATCGAACTGCCCTGTTTTGTTTTGAAACTGCAACTAATTACATAGTTTAACATAGGCATTAGTTGTTTTTTAGACTTGACAATGCATTCAAACACATTTACAATGTAATTAATCTTTTGACAAGGTCTAACACTCTTTGACATATGCCAAAAGGCTTACAATGCATGGCAATGTATGACTATCCCTATGACTCTATGATTGCCTCTTGCAACCATGGCATCTTGTGGACATAGTCCTTATTACAAACATGAAAAATGGTTTGTCAAAACCTTATTCATCATAAACAAAACATGAACAAGTCTCCTTGGTGCCCCTGCACCATACTCCCGGGGTGGAAAAGAACTCAAGTCTCTTGAGGAAGTAGATCAGCAATAGTAGTACCTTGTGTGATGATGTCTTCTTCACTCATCCAAGTGGCATCTTCAATAGGTAAGCCACTCCATTTGATAAGGAACTATTTGTAGGTGTTCCTTCTAATCTTCTTTAAGACCTTGGTGTCCAAGATACATTCCAGCTTCAAGGGTTGATTGGGTGGAAGACCCTTAACCCATTCTTCATCTCCTGCTACCGTCATATCTGCCTCTGAATCTGCATTATGATCACCTTTGAAAGGAAACAAGTCTGAAACATTAAAGATAGGAGATATGGCCAAGCCTTGAGGAAGCTCAATCTCATAGGCATTGGGCCCAAATTTATGCACAATCTGGCAAGGACCTATCTTCTTCATGAGGAGTTGGTTGGCTGTCCTTTTGGAAGTCTCTCCTTCAAATGTGCCATGACCAAATCCCCAACCTTATATTGCACATCTCTCCATCTCTTATTGGCCTTCTCCTTGTACTTCTCATTGTTCCTTTGAAGAGTTTCTCTTACATTGTCATGGATGTCCTTCATGGCCAATGCAAAGTCTTCACCCTGAGTACTCTTCCTCTCCAATCCATGGAGATCTCTCAATTCAAGAGTACCTCTTGGATGAACACCATAGACGATCTCAAATGGATTCCTTCCTGTACTTCTATTAGTGGAATCATTGTAAGCAAACTTAGCTTGAGGGATGATCATATCCCATGCTTCTCCATGCTGCTTTGTAAGACATCTAAGGAGATTTCCCAAAGATCTATTCACTACCCCAGTTTGGCCATCAGTTTGAGGGTGATAGGCTAAAGTGAATGACAACTGAGTGCCCAACTTCTTCCACAAAGTATGCCAAAAGTGGCCTACAAACTTTAGATCCCTGTTAGTCACAATGTTAAGAGGTAAACCATGAATTCTAACAATTTCTTTGAAGAACAAACCAGCAATGTGTGAAGCATCATTAGTGCATTTACATGGCAAAAAATGAGCCATCTTACTAAATCTATCCACCACAACAAATATGCTATCAAAACCTCTTTGAGTCCTAGGAAGACCCAATACAAAATCCATGCTAATACTTTCCCATGGCCTATGAGGAATAGGAAGTGGCTAATATAGACCAGCATTAGATGAAGTACCCTTTGCCCTTTGACAAATACTACAACATTCAACAAATTTTCTGATATCTGATTGTATTTTAGGCCAAAAATAAAACCTCTTCACCTGATCTAATATTTTATCCAGCCTAAAGTGACCTCCTAGTCCACCACAATGTTTTTCCTTTATGATGTTCTCCCTCATAGAACATCTAGGAACACATAATTCACTGCCTTTGAACAACAATCCCTGCTGCAACAAAAACTCAAAAAAATTAGAATGATAAGAGTCTGAAAACTGTGAACAAACTTTATATACCTCCTTGAAACCCTCATAATCCTGATACATATGTTTGAGAGCATCAACCCCTACACTTTGCAACTAAATCTCTTGAACCATACACACCCTTCTACTTAATGCATCAACCACTTTGTTGGCCTGCCCCTTCTTGTGTTTGATTGAAAAAGTATATGCTTGGAGTTGTTCAACCCATTTCATATGCCTGTGGTTGAGTTTCTCCTGTGAATTTAGAAAACTAAGTGCATGGTTGTCAGTATAAACAATAAATTCTTTAGGTAAGAGATAGTGCCTCCATTTTTTCAAAGCTTGCACCATTGCATACAATTCCAAGTCATAAGTAGAATACTTTCTCTTAGCATCATTCAATTTTTCACTAAAGAAAGCAATTGGTCTGCCTTCTTGACTTAGGACAGCCCCTATTGCAAGGTTACTAGCATCACATTCCACCACAAACAACTTGTTAAAGTTGGGCAAAACAAGAATGGGCTGTTGTGCTACTTTTTGTTTCAAAATTTCAAAAGAATCATTGGCTGCCTTTGTCCAGGAAAACTTACATTTCTGCCCCTCTTTGATGGTATCCAAAATTGGTGCACAAATATGACTAAAACCCCTTATGAACTTCCTATAAAATGTTGCCAAACCATGAAAACTTTTTACATCACCTGCTGTTTTTAGAGTTGGCCAAGAGAAAATGGCCTCTACCTTTGCTGGATCCATCTTCAAACTACCTTGGGAAATGACAAAACCAAGATAGGTGAGTTCTTCCTTCATGAAGACACTCTTTTCCATGTTAATCATCAATTGTTCATCATTTAACTTCTTCAAAACCTGATCCAAACGTTGCAAATGCTCTTCCTTAGTCCTGTTGAAAACAAGAATGTCATCCAAGTATACCACAACAAATTTGCTAATGAAATCTTGCATTACTTCATTCATGAGACGCATAAAAGTACTTGGGGCATTAGATAGACCAAATGGCATCACCAACCACTCATAAAGACCCTCATTTGTTTTGAATGTTGTCTTCCATTCATCCCCTTGCCTTATCCTAATTTGATGATACCCACTCTTAAGATCAATCTTAGAAAAGTATCTAGCCCCTCCCAAACAGTCCATTAGGTCCTCAATCCTTGGCATAGGTAACCTATATCTTATAGTAATCTTGTTAATGGCTCTAGAATCTGTACACAACCTCCATTTACCATCCTTTTTAGGGGCTAGGACCATTGGGATAGCACATGGGCTAAGGCTCTTTCTTACCAATCCCTTGTCCAACAATTCTTGCACTTGCTTGGCAATCTCTTCATTTTGAGAAGGTGTCATCTTGTAGGCTGCTTTGTTTGGTAAAATAGATCCTGGTATGAAGTCAATTTGATGGCTTATGTCCCTAACAAGTGGCAACTCATTAGGCATTTCCTCTACCATTATACCCTTATACTTCTCTAACAATTGTTGCACCTCCTTAGGAACCTCTTCCTCACTAGGATTATGCAAATTAGGACTATTTTTAGGCTTCAAAATCAGAGAATACCCTTGGTTTCCCTCCTCCTTAAGGGTATCTAGAAACTCTTTATCACTCACAATCATGACACTTGACCCAACACTCTTCTCTACATTCTCATCCGACAATGGATCCATTCTATACTTCCTACCATTCTTGGCTATGATGAAGGAATTAGTTTTACCATCATGTTGGGATTAAACATCATATTGCCATGGACATCCTAATAGCAAATGACAAGCATCCATGGGAATTATATCACACAAAATCTTGTCTTTATATTCTCTTATCTCAAATTCTACCCATGATTGTTCATCTACCAAAACTTGTTGTCCCTTATTCAACCATGATACTTTATAAGGACTAACATGAGGAAGTATTTTCAATTTCAACTTGTCTACCATTTCAATGGCAACCAAATTTTTAGTTGAACCTAAATCAACAATTACCTTGCAAATCTTACCATAGGCCTTGCATGTTGTCCTGAACAATGTCTTCCTTTGAGGGGGTTCTTGTGTTTGAGGCACCTTCAACATGGTTCTCCTCATCATCAAATTTTCTCCTTCATGGACTGGGGCTGCACTTCCAATTGGAGAGTTAACACTTTGGCAATCTTCCTCTTGGATCAATTGATTTCTTCTCTGTCCTCCATGAGAGCTTAAGGCTTTCTTTTTAGGACATTTGAAGGCTGGATGTCCCACTTGGTTGCAATTGTAGCACCTTCCTGTGAAGACATTAGGACCTCTCTCTGGTCCACCAAATCTACCCCTTCCATTGGGTCTCCTTCCTCTAAAGCCTCCTCTAGAACCTGATTCTCCACCTTGTTCTTGGGAACTAGATTACCCTTGACTTCTTTGGAATTGATTTCTGCCTCCAAAACTACCCCTACCTCTGAAATTTCTGCCACCTCTTCCTCTATTTTGCTGCTCACCTTTCCTCTTCAACTTCTCTTCAGCCCTTAATGCCACTTGAAAGCATTTATCCACTGTTTCAGGGGTTAGTAGACTGATTTCATCTTGGATATTAAACCTCAAACCATTTAGATACCTTGCCACTTTACCTTTTTTATCTGCCATGTATCCACAACGAAGAGAGAACTTGTGAAACTCCTCGGTGTAGGTGGCTACATCCAAATCTCTTTGCTTGAGATTTTGCATCTTCTTGTAGATCTACACCTCATAGTCTGATGGAAGGAATTGGGACTTTATCCTCTCTAACATTCTACTCCATGAAGAGATCATGCTCTTCCCATTCTTTACCCTCTCACCTTGGGTGTAATTCCACCATGTAAGGGCAGCACCTTTGAGTTTAGTTTTTGCAAACTTCACCCTCTTGTTCTCAGGAACTTCTTTGTATTCAAAGTAGTTATTTAGGGCCTCAATCCACTCCATAACTTCATCAGCATTCATCTTGCCACTAAACATTGGAATCTCCATCCGAGCCTCTGAAGAATCTTTGCCAATTGCCCTGATGGCTTCAAGGAAATGTTTTTGATCTGCAGGTACCTCTACCTCTTCTTGATCTTCTTCTTCCTCCTCTTTTTCTTCTTCTTCATCAGAACCTTCATCTATCCTCTTCCCTATCTTCAATGCATTCAACTTTGCTTGGAGTGCTTCCTTGACTCCACCTTTGATCTTTTCTTCCATCTCCTTGAACTTCTTAACCACTTTAGTGGTCATCCCTTTTGGAGGCATGTTGCTAGCCTCTCTCTCACTCTCCTCTGCTGACATATACCAGGTCTTACACAACCAACAGCAAAACCTTTTATGGCTCTGATACCACTATGATGTAGAGGCACTAGGATAGATAGAGGATTTCACAAATAGACAAGGTTTTCTTCACACTCTTGAAGCCAAATTCATGGATCAACTTGCAAAAGTGGGAACAATAGTTAGCATCTTTGAAACCATCATGGAAAGGTTGGTTTGACATGCCATGGGACCCATCCAGACCATTGGCAAAGGCTAAACAAACTTGGTTTTGGTACTTCCTTCTTTAGGCCACAAAACCCCTTGTAGCCCTTGAAACAAGAACAATCAGTAATAACTTTTGATATAGGTATGTAAACTCAGATCTTAGACAATCCTAAGATACCCATTTGGACTCCCCTCAACATATCCCAAATTGGGTATGGGTTGTTTTGGACAATATGGTCCAACCTATAACCCCTCCTAGTGGCCTAAAGCCCCAATTAGCCCTGTTTTGTGAAGCAACCACCCTGAAATTCGATTATAATACTTAACCAATCATTTGGGCATCTCAAGAGAATGGCAAAACTAAGGATTCTTCAGGTTTTGGGTCCCCAAAATGGATTACAACTGATTGGTCCTATGTTGTCTTCTTACTAAGCTTCTACCTAACACACGAGGATGTTAGGTTTCTCCAAGAAAACCTCCCTCTTCTTAGATCCCCTACTCATATCTCATTATGATACATGAAAACAGAAAACAACAAGTACATTCCACTGATCAGGGGCTAATCAAACCAGTGGAATGGAGAACAAAAGCATAGTTTCTGTCAGAAACCCTAGGTTAGGTTTTGGTAATCAGTTTTTAGAAAAGTGCAGAGAATTCAAACACATATATGTTTCAAGACTTCTAACCAATTGCAATGAAGACTCAACTCATACCTCTAACATTTCACCAACACTTGCCTTATGAAGTTTCCGTACAGAGCCATACCACGGGCAGGAACAACAAAAAAACACAGAAATTTATAGGAAAACTAAATTCTTCTTATTACTTGCTTCCACCAATTCACTTTTCTCTGTTCAAGGAACATCTACAAGGATTTAAGAAGCCTGTTACAATAGCTTGGGACAGTTGGAGGGCAGTTGGGTCAATGGGAAGGTATTTCAACCATCGAACTGCCCTGTTCTGTTTTGAAACTGCAGCTAATTACATAGTTTAACATAGGTATTGGTTATTTTTTAGACTTGACAATGCCTTCAAACACCTTTACAATGTAATTAATCTTTTGACAAGGTCTAGCACTCCTTGACATATGCCAAAAGGCTTACAATGCATGACAATGTATGACTGTCCCTATGACTCTATGATTGCCTCTTGCAACCATGGTATCTTATGGACATAGTCCTTATTACAAACATGAAAAATGGTTTGTCAAAACCTTATTCATCACAAACAAAACATGAACAAGTCTCCTTGGTGCCCCTGCACCACTTGGGCGCCCGCTTCTTAGTCCCCAAGTGTTCCGCTTCCCGAACTTCAAAAATAGGTGCACATTTATCTGTCATTTTACATCTTCCTATAGCAACATTCAGAGTAATTTTTCCGTTTACTTCCGTAATTGCATAATTAGGGTTTTGATGTATAATTGAGCATAAGTGAGCATAATTGACAATCAAATCACAACAAATCCAATCTTCCCTGCATTTCTAAGTGAGCAAGGGTCAGATAGTGCCTTGCCACTCGACCCAAAGTCCTTGAATGTAAAGGGTGAAAGGAGGATACACACAAAACTAATCAAACACCCACTATCCTTATTTTACCACTTTACAATAATAAAATATTATTTAATTATTGTCAGAAAGGGAATTGGATGGTTAATTGAATAAATGAAGATTTATCCAATTAAGTGGTTGAATGATGTCCTAATTAGGGTTAAATAGTGTCAAGACGATGAGTGGACGATTTTAGGTGTCTACAACACTTATTTATCTTGTTTACAAATATTTGCATGAAAATAAATAAAATAAATTATTGAACTTCTATCCTAACTAAGACTACTTGCATGGTGTGCAAGTTTTATTACAAATTTATTTGGTTCACTAATTCTAAATTACAAACATGCAACTGCGAGTTCAACTGACAATTAAAATATCACAATCATGCATCAAAAGCTTACATCTCTTGAATGATGATCAAACAAGTCAACTCTAGGTTAAAAATTGCAAACACCAAAAATAACATGAATTATAAATAGCCATGGCTAAAAATAATGAATGATTTATTTTTACTGCGAGCTAAAATAGACTTTTCTAAAAGGTAGCTTTGGATGATTATGATTTGACAATGTTTTTTTGATGTGTTGATGGAATTTGGAAAACATCTGAAACACCAAAATTTTGCCAATTCAATTAGCCAATCTTGATGACTCGAATATGAAATCCTTTGAAATTCTCTTTGACGCTTTCACTCAAAATCAGTCCTTGAACAAAGTCATATATAAAGTGTACCTAAATAAGGTCTACTTTAGCAAATGTTCTTACAGTTCCTTTTTAATTATAATAGCACTTAAAAAGTACCTTTATTCTATTCTCTCCTCTTTATTGTTGATGTAGGATTTCTTTGCTAACTTGGATTTGTCTTTGGCAACGAATCCTTTTTGTTTTCTTTTGGCCACTACTTTTCCTACACCTTGTTGATGATTGGACTCATTGATGGGCATTTCTAAAGGTTGCATTCAATTTTATTTGTCTTATTCCTGCCTCCAATTATTACTTTGAGGCGCGATTCACTTCTGATTACCTTTGTTTTCCTTTGAATGCTAATTGGGACTACTAACTAGGCATTTTGGTCAACCTTCACTTGATCTTTGACTGTGATTTTTGAAAACACCATCCCAATTGATTGAGTGCTGACTTTGCTTTTGCTTTTTTGTTTTACTAATTTGTCATTGTTTGTATCCTTGTTTTGATTGGAAGATTAGTTGTTGACTTCTCATTTTTGTTTCTTCCCATTTGAAATGGCCCAATATTTTAATTGCGTTTGATTTGTTTTGAATGGTCGTTGATGATCTTCATATAGGCAGGTGACCTGTTGTATGGCGCACACCCATACAAAAGGGCTACATGCTTCTATATTATTTTTTATTAGTACAGGGCCTTCGGCAGTACTATTGCATCCACTGAGGCTTATCTAGTTATTAATCTATTAACATAAACCAATCAAGACACATGATTATTTTTCTTGTTGGGCAAATTTGATATAAATTTGAACTTTTCCTATGTCAAGATGATAAAATTTTAACAAAAAAATCATTGAAAAATGATTCGTCTCTATTGTGATTGGCTAAAAAAATGACCTCTTCTCTACGGATTGTCGGATAGTGCAACAAACACCTATAAATGTGGAGAGAATTTCAGTTTGAGGGGAAGATGTGGCAAGTAAACAAATTATGAACACTAATCTTACCTCCCACGAGTTAAGTCATGCCTAAACAAATGGCGATAATTCTGAGAGTGAAAAATCATCAATTTTTTAGAATTTAATTTTTTACTTCATTACCTAAACTTCAAAATTACTTTTTGTCAAAGGTACAAAATCGTTATTATTTATAGTTATAATATTAATAATACTATTAATAATATTATTAATATCCATTATTAACACTTCTTCATATATTATCTTAATTGATATTATAATAATATTGTATAATAATATATTAATAAGCATAAACATAAATATAATAAAAAAACAAAAATATAATATAATACTATATAAAAATATTAGAATATTAGAATAATGTAATAATATAAATATTTTATTATCATATTTATAATATAAACATTGTTTATTATCAATAAATAATTAATTATACTATTTCATTAATATTTAAACTAAAAAAATTTATAAATTATACTATAAATATTACAATTTTGTTATAATATTTATATTAGCTTTTAAAAAAATTATTTGTTTAACATTATTGGAATCCAATTTGTCTATACAACAAATATTTATTCTAAGAAGAAAATTAAGTCAAATATTATATCAATTAATATTATACTATATTATAATACTATAATATCAATTAAGATAATATATCAAGTGTTATAATAAATAGTAATAATATAATTAATATTATAACTATAAATAATAACGATTTTGTTGGTTTGACAAAAAGTAAATTTGAAGTTTACTTAATGAATTAAAAAATTAAAACTAAAACACAACTATAATTATAGCTAAAACACATACTATAATTACAACACTACAAGGCGCCACTACATGGCACTTGTTTAACTTGCTCTTCAATATGGCGCGCACCTTTATAAAGGACTTTTTAATTTTTAATTTTTCTATTTTATTTTAATTTTTATAAATTTCTAAACAATAATTTTAATTTTAAAAACAATTAACAATAAATAATTATTTTAATTCAAAAATAATTATTAATTACAAATTAACAATTAAAATTAAAATGACGAACATTTGTAACACGATATTTTATGACAACTTGGATTTCAATGAAACAGAAACTAGATTTTGACAACTCAACTTGCGACTTGATAATTCAAGATTTTGGACTTGGACATGAAGACTTGCAACTTGATCGAAAATGACTTTTCTAACTTTGACAACATTTGACGATGTGACTTGCGACTTGACAAAAAATCGACCATAATAATTTTTTGACAAACAAGTTGACACACATCGACAAATGACAATTTAATGATGACATTTCATGTATCACAATCGAGTTTCAGATTAAGCACAACAGTAATTGAGATTGAGCTACGTGGAAATTTGAGTATGTTCTAATTTCGAGATAGAAAGCATACTAAGGACATCATTTCTTAGACATTGACGAATTGATTCTGCACATCTTTAGCTTCCATATTTCGTCAACAAATTAAGAGCTAATTAGACTTCTCCTTCTCATTTAATTCCAGGATATTTAGCAATTATCAAACTCCCACTCTTCTTTATTAATTAAATCTAAATTAAGTTGTATATAGTTATATGTGTTGCATGTGTGGTGTATGTGTTGTCATTGATGTCAACAATGGTGTGGAGTGTCAATAGAGATGCCAAAGGATAGTAATGCCAAAGGGAGATTGTTGCGGTATAGTGATCAGTGAAGACAATAGAGTAAGTGATCAGAAGTTGTGAGACAAAGAGAAAAGTGATGAGTATATGCTGTGATGATCAGAGGAGCAGATCAAAGAAGAAGACAAAGGTGTGAGATTGGTGAGAGAAGCTGTGAAGTGAAGGAGATGGATCAGTATCATCTATACACAATTGTACCTTACCTACTGAAGTTCATGAAAAGATGAAAGTTGTGCTAACATGAAGATTCTTGTTTTTGATGAAAAGTGTTATGATTGAAATCTCTGATGTGATGAATATTGTATTCATTATGTTTCTAATGAAGTACATTGCATAAGTTTTGAATGAAAGTGTAAAAGGTTTCAGACAGTCCAAGGCACTGGAAGTTACACTGAAGAAGCTTGGGAGAATGCTCCGCATTCCTTCGCATTTGAATGTATGGCCTTGAGGTTTGGGAGTTAGGTAGAGACAAGTGTGATGTATCTATGTTCCTAATTTTAGAGCATGAGAGTTAATGCAGAAGATTCTAGAGCTTGCATAGTGAAGATAATGGTTTAGAGTTATTGCAGTAAGGATGAGTCAGAGAAATGCTCCAGATTTCTCTGCATTTGATTATTGGGCTGTGCAGCTTAGAGGTTAGGCAGATAAAGGTTAGAGGTATGATATATTCAATTTTTAGATGATATGATGTACTGCAGAGGTTCTCCGAAGTCAACATAACAAAGACATATCATGTTGCTGATTAGGGTTGTCAGAAGGAGAAAGTGAAAGCCACCGCATTTCATTGCATTACATTATTTGGCTTTGATGTTTGGAGATTGAGTTTAGATGATCTGTATGTTTGTTCATTCTAAGGTTCAGGTGTTGAAGTGTATCGCAAGTCTATTTTTCAATGTTCTATAGATCTCATGACTATGTGTTCAGAGTTTGCAAGTGATGTAGGGTTAAGTGTTTGTTTGCTTGCACCAGAAAGATGATTCATTTTCCAGAGAAAGGAATGTTTGAGAATGTTTTTGAAAGTCATGTAATTCTTGTAAAGTGATCTGCATGATGTTAATTGGTCTCTCCCATGCTGCTTTAGGTCTGGAGCTAATTTGTGGAAGGATAAGTGTTTGCTAGCTGACTTGATGGGTTTTGATGATTGCGCATGATGTTTGGAAGTGTGCACCAACATGAAGATGTGTGCTAAGGAAGAATAGGTCCTGGTTATCACCTAGTTTGAATGACATTGGATTTCTACATGTTTTTGATTGTCGACTTGTTGTGGCTGTTGCATGTTTATTGCTACACATTTCATCTTGGACGACGAAGGAGAAATATTTTAAAGATTGCAAAGGATATAAATGAAAGAACTTGTTCTTTGTGAATTGTATGAGAGTATGTGAGGATGTATGTGCGGGTGTGGATGTGAGTGAGTGTGTGTGTGTGTGTGTGTGTGTGTGTGTGTGTGTGTGTGTTGAAGGTAGTAGAGTTTGTTGAGTAGAGGAGTTGAAGTGTGAAGGGTGTTGTAGCTGCGAAGGTGTTTGATCAGTGGAGTCTGTCAAGTGTTCTGTGCGGAGGTCGCAGCCTCTTTTTGTAAGTGTTGTTGCTGTGTAAATTAGGGAGTTGTAGCTTCCTTCAGGTTGTAGCCCATAAAACTTGTTGTACACCTGTTTTATTATTTGTGATGCTCAATTTGGATAGTAGATCCAATCAGCTTGCTCACCATGGTTTTTCCCTTCTAAGGTTTTCCATGTAAATCTGGTGTTATGGTTGTGTGCTTATGTGTTGTGCTTTGAATTTCTTAATTTGCTTTATCATTTGTTTAAGGAAGTAAAAAGATTTGGTTGATAAAGTTAATTTGAATTAAGTTTTAGCATATACTGATTCACCCCCCTCTCAGTATATCAATGTGTTCTAACAATTGGTATCAGAGCTGAGTTCCTTGGTGTAGCCTAACAGCTAAAGGTAGATATTGGAGTAGAACACATGGCTCAGAAAGAGTCCTCTTCTAAAACACTGATATTTGATGGAAGAAACTATGCCTTCTAGAGTGTAAGGATGGAAACCTATCTTACCTCACTAGGGTATGATGTTTGGAGGGATGCAATGGATGCTTATGTTGAACCTAAACATCCTATTACAGATTTAAATGCGAAGAAGGCTCATGAAAAAAATGCTAAAGCCAAGAATGCCATCTTAAGTGGTTTGGCCAATTTAGAGCTTGTCAAAGTAGTGCAGTTCAAGATAGCCAAGTAGATATGGGATAAACTCAAAAATCTCTATGAAGGAAATGACACTGCAAAGCAAGCAAAATTATAATCTTACAAAATAGTGTTTGAGAATCTAAGGATGAAAGAGGTTGAAAACATTGCTAGCTATTTGATTCAGGTAGATGAAGCAATCAATGGAATCAGAAGTCTAGGTGAAGATCTACCTGACTCAGTGGTTGTGAAGAAAGTCCTGAGAACTCTCCCTCACAAATTTGATTCAAAAGTTTCTGCTATTGAAGAAGTCGAAGATCTAAAGAAACTTACCATGGAAGAGTTGTTTGGGTCCCTCATTGCCTATGAGATGACAAATGAAGTCATAGGTCCATACAAAAGAGAAGTTGCTTTCAAAGTTGTGAAGAATGAAGGAACATCTGATTTATATAGTGAAGGTGAAGAAGAAGAAGCAAACTTTGTGAGAAAGTTGAAGAGGGGATCAGACAAATACAAAGGTAAGTTACCTTTCAAATATTTTAAATGTGGAAGAGTTGGTTATTATGCTTCTAAATGTCCTTTTGGAGAAAATGAAAATAGCAGCAAGAGTTTCAAGAGGAACAATTTCAAGAGGAACCTCCTTTCCAAAGAAGACTACAATCCAAGAAGAAGTAGATCACTACTCATCAGATGATGATAGAGGAGAATCTCTATTTATGGCCATGGTGATCTCTGATGGTTCATACAAGACTGTAGATGAAGAAGAATGTGAAGTGGATTTTGAAGGTGAGCTTATTTTTGCTCTTGAAGACCTAGACTGTGCAAGGAAAGAGAATCAAGAACAAAGAGCTCTAATTGAAGCTAAGACAAAAGAATGCACAAGACTTGAAAAATAAATTATGTCACTCAAAAGGGAATTGGAAAAAGAAAAGTTGGGAAGTCCAGATGACACTAAAGGAGCAGATCTCATCATGCCTCAAGGAAAACCTTTGCATGCAAGACAATTCTCCATAAACAGGGTCAATCATGCCTTCTTTGGTGATTGTTTTATTTGCAATAAATTTGGTCATAAGGCTATGGATTGCAAGTTTGAATTGAATAGAAGAAATCTTGTAAGTAGGAATTCTCTTGCTTCTCTAGTGGATGTCAATGTGGTATGTCAAATTTATGACAATGCTAGACATAGCAAGATATTGCAGAAGTAGATTAGCAAAATCAAAATCTCAGTTGATAGAAGTTGCTGAGCAAGTCAAGGAAAGTGATTCTTCCAAAAGACTAGAAACAAACAATGAAGTTGGAAATTCAATGATTGTCCAAATAGCATTTCATGCTCAAGGGGAAACAAATCTTTGGGTAATAGACAGTGGATGTACAAGCCACATGACAAGTGATAAGAGCAAATTCATCAAATTTGTTAAGTGGAATAGTGGATTAGTCAGGTTTGGATACAATTCATCGGCAAAGATTATTGGAAAAGGTACCATAAGTATTGATGGAAGATCTAAAACACAATGTTCTTTGTGTAGAAGGTCTCAAGCATAATCTTCTCAGTGTAAGTTAGATGTGCAAGAAAGGATACAATCTCATATTTCATGATCAAGGGTGTGAAATCAAAAGAGCAAAGTCTGGTAAATTGGTGGCAGAAGGTTCTAGAATAGAGAGCATCTTGTATAACCTAAAGAGAGTTAATGGAAGGGCTTGTCTTCTAGGACAGACAAATGAATACTGGTTGTGGCACATTAACTTAGACAATCTTGTGAAGATCAACTCCATGCAAGCAGTAAGAGACATGCCCAAGACCATCAAGCCTGCAAGCACCTTATGCAAGGAATGTCAGATGGGAAAGCAGACAATTGTAAGATTTAAGTCTAAGGAGTATTCTTCTACAAGGCCATTAGAATCGATTCATACTGACTTGTGCGGACCTACTAGGACAAAGAATCTACAAGGTGAGAGGTATTACATGTTGCTCATTGATGATTTCTCTAGAATGACATGGGTTACATTTTTGAAAGAAAAATCAAAAGCTTTCAATAGGTTTAAGATTTTCAAGTCCATGGTTGAAAATGAAATGAATGCTAGAATCAAGTGTCTAAGGTCTGATTGAGGTAGTGAGTTCACATCAAGTGAGTTTGAGGAATTTTATGAAGAACATGGAATAAAGAGGTACTATTCTGCTGCAAGAACTCCTCATCAAAATGGAGTAGTGAAAAGAAAGAATAGAATAGTTCAGGATATGGCTGGAACAATGTTGAGTGAAGCTAAGTTGCCTGATACATATTGGAAAGAACCAGTTCATACTGTTGTCTACATTCTCAACAAAGGACAACTAAGAGTGGACAACACCAGGACACCTTATGAGATTTGGTATGGAAGACCTGCATTAGTCAAGTATTTTAGAGTTTCTGGAAGCAAATGCTACATCAAAAGAGATGAAGAAAGTTTGGGAAAATTTGACTCAAGATTTGATGAAGGAATCTTTATGGGATACTCAACTAGGAGCAAAACCTACAAATGCTACAACAAAAGACTGCGGAAGATAGTTGAGAGTGCAAATGTTAGGGTTGATGAAGAGTCACATCAAATCACATATGAACAAGAAGACTAGTGGTTAGATGAACCTGCCTACACAGAAGAAGTAGAAGAAGTTGAAGAAAGGGAAGAAACTGAAGAGAAGACTACTAAGACTTCTGCCAAATATGTTCAGAAGAATCATTCGGAAGATCAAATCATTGGAGACAAGAATGAAGGAGTGCAGACAAGAAGAAGGTTTGCAAGAACAAATTAACAAGTAAACTTTTCTTTACTGTCAAGAGTAGAACCTAAAACTTTTGCTCAAGCTAGTAAGGATGAAGGATGAATACATGCAATGGAAGAAGAACTAAATTAGACAGAGAAGAATCAAACTTGGGAATTGGTGCCAAGGCCTACAGATAAAAATGTGATAGGTACAAAGTGGGTGTTCAGAAACAAATTGAATGAAGATGGAGAAGTGGTAAGGAACTGTTTGATATGAAAAAGGAGAATGATAACAACTAGAATGCAAACTATATCAAACCCTTTTCCATATAACATTCAAGGACAAGGTCGAGCCAAATCACTACCAATTGAAGGTGGACTCAGCTATTGACCTTGTGCTCATGTATGCTATAGATGGATCAGATTTAACTTAGTCTTTTCCTCAAACCCTAGGTTACCAATGCATGAAACCCTAGTTCTACAATGATATGCTTATAACAAAGGAAATACAATTGAAACCCATAAACTAATTAAACATGGATGAGTAGAGGAATGATAGAACCTGTCTCCAGAAAGTAGAGGTGTTGAAGGACCTTGGTGGGACCGCCTAGATCCTAAGTGGAAGAATCTGCTAGAGGTGTAAATTGGAAAGATGTTCTGAATGATGTCCTAATGCCAGATCGAAACTTAGAAAAGGTAGAAGGACATGGGTGGTACTGACCAAGTCACTGGGGAGAGAATACTTTGAAACTATCTTCAGGTCTCGAAACCCTGATTTGCACTCAGTCTTCCTGTAGTTCTGTATTTTCTAGATCTCACTCCTGTAACCTACACACAAAAAGATAAGAAGGGGTTTGGGGGTGATGGTGTTTAGGGACTTGCCTCAGTGAAATCCTGGGATAGCATTCAAACTTCCCAACATCATTGATTGATAAAGAATGCATGCCCTCGTGGGGGTAGATGCTGAAAATAATGATAACATGACGATAAACAAACAATTATATCACCTATGTGATGAGCCCTTAGAATGATGAAGATCCATCAACTCCTAAGGAAGAATAGATGATAGCTCCATATTTGCAATAAAAACACTATAACAATACACAAATTTGCTCTAGAATCACAATGAATGTTCTTGCTTGCTTCACTTCAAGATCTCAAGTTAGCTCTTTTTCAACCTAGTTGATAATGAACTCAAAAACACACTTATATATGCTTTCTCGCCACAATCGTAAATTCAAATCAAAAGAGCCGACAAGGAGAAACTTCTAGAGAGGTGTTAAGTCGACAAGCACTTAAATTAGACCCAACCTAAAGTGAGGGACATGGGCAGTACCACCCCAGTCCTTTAGCCTCATTTAGGTCTAAGGTAAGTTAAAACAAGGGGCCCACATTCCAATTCCATCTCGGTGTCGGACAATTTTGCATCAAGAGAAACATTTTGAATGTATATTGCCATTATGGGGACCTAGGAGATAAACAAGGAGGTAAAAAGACGTGGATATTTTTTACTCCATAATAGTCCAACAAAGCAAGGTTGGTTTGCAAAGGTTATTCACAAGTAGAAGGAATTAATGTTGAGGAGACATTTGCTCCGGTGGCAAGAATGGAAGCAATTCGAATGTTTCTTGCATTTGCAGTTCACAAGGGTTTCAAGGTATATCAAATGGATGCCAAATCTGCATTCTTGAATGGTGATTTAGAAGAAGTTTACATAGAGAAACCTGATGGATTTCAGTTATTAGAAGATCCGAACTTGGTATGCAAACTTAAGAAGGCTTTGTATGGGCTTAAACAAGCTCCTAGGGCCTAATATGCAAGGTTGGACAAGTACTTACTCCAGTAGGGCTTTAAGAAAGGTACCGTAGATAGTAATCTTTACATTAAAATTGAGGATGAAGAAATTCTGATTGTTGTTGTGTATGTTGATGATATAATCTTTGGTGGCAATGATGAAACGTGTAAGAAGTTTGCAGAAGAGATGCAGAAAGAATTTGAAATGTCCATGATAGGTGAATTATCATTCTTTCTTGGACTTCAAATTGCTCAATCAGATGATGTCATCTTTATCTTTCAAGCAAAGTATGTCAAGGAGATGTTGAAGAAGTTTGGCATGGAAAATTGCAAACCAGTGAGTACTCCTATGGTAACAGGTTGCCATTTGAGTAAAGATGATGAGTCACGTCAAGCTGATCAGACTATGTATAGGTCTATGATTGGGGGCCTACTATACTTAACATCATTTAGATATGACATTATGCAAGTTGTGTGTTTGGTTGCAAGGTTTCAAAGTGATCCTAAAGAAACACATGTGAAGGTAGTCAAGAGAATTTTTTAGATATTTGAAGAGCACTCTGGAATATGGATTGTGGTATCAAAAGGGTGATGACTTTTCCGTGAGTGCTTATACTGATGCAGATTGGGTTGGAAGTGTTGATAATAGAAGAAACACTAGTGGTGGAGCTTTCTTTTTGGGAGACAAATTGGTTTCATGGTTGAGCAAGAAGCATGATTCAATGTCCTTATCAATAATAGAAGCAGAGTATTTAGCTACAGCAGCTTGCTGCACTCAAGTGTTGTGGATGAAGTAAACATTGAAGGATATCAAGGTAGTGTATGATGAGCCCATTCCTATTCTTTGTGACAATACAAGTGTCATCAATATTTCAAAGAATCTAGTGATGCATTCTAGAACCAAGCACATATATATATATCATGTATCACTTTTTGAGAGAAAAGGTTGCAAATCAAGAGGTCATATTGGAGTATGTGCCTACAAAGGATCAAGTTGCAGACATCTTTACAAAAACACTTTCTAAGGACACATTTGAGTATCTCAGACATAACTTAGGAGTTGTTGCATCTATCCAGGGGGAGCAGTTCAAGACATTTTTATCCCTAGATTGATGGAGGCTACCTCTTAGGGGGGGCATGTAGATAATAGATTATAAAGGATGACAAGGTTGAAATAGTCAGGGGGAGCTGGCAGATAAGGAGCAATAAAGGAAGATCAAGACAAATGCAAATAGGGGGAGCTTACTATTTTTGCATATACAGAGGAAGACCACTAGCCCTTTGTCCTTGATGTCAAAGGGGGAGAAATGTTGCATATCTGGTTAGTGTTGCCATCAATGCCAAAGGGGGAGATTGTTGCATGTGTTGTCATTGATGTCAACAGTGGTGTGGAATGTTGATCAGTAATAATAAGTGATGTCAATAGAGATGCCAAAGGATAGTAATGCCAAAGGGAGATTGTTGCAGTATAGTGATCAGTGAAGACAATAGAGTAAGTGATCAGAAGTTGTTGTGAGACAAAGAGCAAAGTGATGAGTATATGCTGTGATGATCAAAGGAGCAAATCAAAGAAGAGGACAAAGGTGTGAGATTGGTTAGAGAAGCTATGAAGTGAAGGAGATGGATCAGTATCATATGTACATAGTTGTACCTTACCTACTGAAGTTCATGAAAAGATGAAAGTTGTGCTAACATAAAGATTCTTGTTTTTGATGAAAAGTGTTGTGATTGAAATCTCTGATGTGGTGAATATTGTTTTCATTATTTTTCGATGAAGTGCATTTCATAAGTTTTGAAAGAAAGTGTAAAAGGTTTCAGACAATCAAAGGCACTAGAAGTTGCACTGAAGAAGCTTGGGAGAATGCTCTACATTCCTCTACATTTGAAGGTATGGCCTTGTGGTTTGGGAGTTAGGAAGAGACAAGTGTGATGTATATATGTTCCTAATTTCAGAGTATGAGAGTTAACGTAAAAGATTCTAGAGCTTGCAGAGTGAAGACAATGGTTTAGAGTTATTGCAGTCAGGATGAGTTAGAGAAATGCTTCGCATTTCTCTGCATTTGATTATTAGGCCGTGCGGCTTGGAGGTTAGGTAGATAAAGATTCGAGGTATGATGTATTCAAGTTTCAGATGATATATGATGTACCGCAAAGGTTCTCTAGATTCAGCAGAACAAAGACATATCATGTTACTGATTAGGGTTGTCAGAAGGAGAAAGTGAAAGCCACCGCATTTCATCGCATTATATTATTTGGCTTTGATGTTTGGAGATTGAGTTCAGATGGTCTATATGTTTGTTCATTCCAAGGTTTAGGTGTTGAAGTGTACCACAAGTTTGTTTTTTAGTGTTCTATCTCATGATTGTGTGTTTAAAGTTTGCAAGTGATGTTGGGTTAAGTGTTTGTTTGCTTGCGCCAGAAAGATGATTCATTTTCTAGAGAAAGGGATGTTTGATAATGTTTTTGAAAGTCATATAATTCTTGTAAAGTGATCTGCATGATGTTAATTGGTCTCTTCGGTACCACTTTAGGTCTGGAGCTAATTTGTGGAAGGATAAGTGTTTGCTGGTTGACTTGATGGGTTTTGATGATTGTGCCTGATGTTTGGAAGTGTGCGTCAACACGGAGATGTGTGCTAAGGAAAAATAGGTTCTAGTTATCACTTGGTTTGAATGGCATTAGATTTCTACATGTTTTTGATTGTCGACTTATTGTGGCCATTGCACGTTTCTTGCTACACATTTCATCTTGGCCGACGAAGGAGAAAGATTTTAAAGCTTGTGGAGGATATAAATGAAAGAACTTGTTCTTTGTTCTTTGTATGAGTGTGTGAGAGTGTGTGAGGATGTATGCGTGAGTGTGTGTGGAAGTGTGTTGAAGGTAGTAGAGCTTGTTGAGCAGAGGAGTTGAAGTGTGGAGGGTGTTGTAGTTGTGGAGGTGTTTGATCAGTGGAATTTGTCAAGTGTTTTGTGCAGAGATTGTAGCCTCTTTCTGTAAGTGTTGTTGCATTGTAAATCAGAGAGTTGTAGCTTCCTCTAGGTTGTAGCCCATAAAACCTGTTGTATACCTGTTTTATTATTTGTGAGGCTGGATTTGGACAATAGATCCAAGCAACTTGCTCAATGTGGTTTTTCCTTTCTAGGGTTTTCCACGTAAATCTGGTGCTATGGTTGTGTGCTTATGTGTTGTGCTTTGAATTGTTTAATTTGCTTTATCATCTATTTAAGGCAATAAAAAGAATTGGTTGATAAAGTTAATTTGAATTAAGTTTTGTTATACACTGAATCACCCCCCCTCTCAGTATATTAGTGTGTTCTAACAATATGCATTTATTTAATTAGCGTAAATATGTGCAAAAAGAATTTAATATGCTTAACCCATGTCCCCATGCACTTAAGATATTTTTCTAGAGTAGCTATTATTTAGGAATTACAAATACGCTGTGGAAAAAAAGGGGGTAGAAATAAGCAACCATTACATAATGAAAAATATGCCATGTGGCTGCATATATTCCTTCCGTCCTTTTTTTTAAAATTTTCTTCATAATTAAGATAATTTATTTTTATTTTTATGTTTATATAATAACATATACAAATTAAGACAACTACTTAAAATAAGCAGGGGTCACTAATTCCACAAATATCTTTAAAAAAAAATAAAAATGGAGCAGTGGGGCTAGCCAAAATAAGCTAAACCAGCGGCATGTGGACATGCCTTACACTATTAAAACCACGGGCCGCCGACGGTAAAAAGCACGTGGTAGTAATCATCTTCAATAATATCACTTCTTTGCATACTGACCATCTCAATGAATTGACTTGCTCCGGCTCTTCAAATTGCTTGCAGTTGAACAATGTTTTTTCAAAACTATAAGTCAATCCTACCTATATATTTGATGATCACAGCGGCAACAAATGTTTGACAGTTGAGAAAAACAATGGCGGAAATTAAGAAAATAATGGTGGCAGTGGATGAGAGTGAGTTCAGTTATTATGCGCTGGAGTGGACTTTAAACAATCTGCAGCTCTATGGGAAAGACGTCTCCCTCGTTGTTTTGCATGTACAGCCATTCATCACCATTCACAGCGCTGGAACAATGGGTGTTACGCGTAAGCATATTATCCACTGTCTTTTTGTGTATCATGGGCTCTTCATATCTTGCTGCTATCATTTGAAATGAGGTCTGGTTGAATCCACAGGGGGTCTTTTCTTTTGGGTTTAGCTTTTATGTTAGTCAGAATCTCTTTGCCGGTGTAAAATTATCCATTGTTAAAGTCATGGGTCTCTTCATTCCTTGTATTCTGGGGAGTGGAAGCAATTCTTGTACTCCCTGTTAGATTTGTTCAGAGGAATTTTGCAACAAAATTTGCTGATGTTTTTGAATGCTCTTTACATATTAATAATAGAATGAGAATATAAACATTTGCAAAAGTGAGTACTCTACTTAAATGTCATCCATTTCAATGGTTAAACAATCAATAATAATTTTACATTTCATCCACAACAAAAATGGTAAATATTTGTCCTATTTTTATTGACCAAAATTAACGTTTGACTGTTGAAATGAATGATGTTTAAGAATAGCCGCGATTCCTCCGATCAGGTTGTCACTTGGGATCACCTGACCTCTAACAACCTATGCATACCCCCTTCTACAGAACTTCTCCTCCGCTAAAAGTCTTAATAAGCTCCAGATCAACATTTAAGCCTTGAACCTCCCCCAACAAAACATCAAACATATTCTGGCATGACTCAAAGTGGGCTATTAGTTTGGGAGGTTCAAGGCTTAAATGCTAATCTAGCTTATTAAGACTTTTAGCGGAGGAGAAGTTCTGCAGAAGGGGTATGGATAGGTTGCTAGAGGCCAGGTGATCCCAAGTGACAACCTAATCATATGAGGAACCAGTCCTACCTTGCTAATGGTATAATTCCAATACTCTCACCTTTGTGTGCCTGGAAACAAGGTTTCTCCTACACGATTGGGCATTTACTAGAATCTGAAAATTAGCCAGCTAGGACATACAGCTCAAATTGAAGCTCAAAAATTATGAATAATATGAAATCTAATTCTGGGCAAACAGACCAGGGATCAAGAAAAACAAAATAAATCAAACTAACTTTTCTTATGGGAGAAGGGCATAGGCATCTCCTGCAATAAATTGAGGGTGAAAAGGTGGTGGACCGTCTATTTTAAAATGTACCCACACAGTCTCAGGCTTGTTTGCCACCAGATCATTAGCTTTGAGATTCACATTCGTTCATTGTTGTCTGTTACCTTCCCAGTGTGATATTTGTCATTCTTCAGAACGGATTACCTGTTATTCTGTGTGTGCCCCAGGAGCCTATTTGTTAATTCTGAGTCCTTAATGTGGTATACCTTAAATGGCTCTCTTTTATCTTTTTTCAAAGAGCTTTTAGTCTTTCCGTAGCTCACCTCGTTTATCGTAAACTTGTAGTAAGTTACTAGCCTATACCCATGGGCCATGGCAAATAATTCCCAGTAGAATCTGTTGCCTTTTCACATGATCATGGCAAGTAGTTTGTCGTTCCATGGCCTGGAGATAAATAATTGATCAGTCTAACAAGGTAATATATTATTATATGCACGATGTAGAGTTTGAATTTATGCTCTTGATGTCATATGCAGAATATTGATTAGACAAGTTGAAGACAGGAGGAAACCTAGGAAGCAGTGCAAGCATCATCAAGATGATTTTGTCATTGTCCTGGTTATGAGTTTACAGATAGGGTTCAAAGATAGTTTACAAAATGTTGCATTTAATACTTTGCCATCGGATGTCATAAGAGACTTTTAGGAATTTTATTTCATATGGAGAAATTGAGTGTTGTAGGAAATCGGGGAAATATGAAACTTCATATTTGATACAGCCTTTGCCAATTCTTTGCTCTTTGTATCTAGTCATTTCTGAGATCTTCATCGGTGATTTTCCCCAATCCTCTAGAATGGCTGCAATTTATCTGTAGTGGGTATTGTGGATACTGAATATGTGGAGTCAATCTATTGATACAGATTATAGACAACGTTTTAAATCTTTGTGGACTTCCAGTGGACATGATTATTAGCAAGGGCAAGAAAATTGACAAGTAGTTCTTGTTAGGAGTTGTTTATACTAAGATAATATAATTGAAAGAGTTACTCCGAGTTGCATTTGGCTAAATGCTGAAATTAGGTAGTAATCATCAACTAATCTAAATATTCTTATCCAAATGCTTTTCATGTACAAACTACATATTGTCATATTTAAGTTGCTGTAGAAAGTAATTTTCATATATTTGATAAATATTTCTTTTCATTTTCCACCTATTTGGTTTTTGTATGCTTACGAGCTTAGGATGTTTATAAGATGTGAACAAAACTTGGGTGCATCAGTAAGAGTCCTAAAGATAATATTTAAGTGGGCTCAATCAGAACAAAAACAACATCATTCTAAAACATAGTTCCACGGAGTTTCTTGACGGGGGACGGGGGACGGGGGGTCTAAGTTTGGGGATGGCGGGGCAGCGGTGCAAACACATATAGTACTTGAAAAATTAGTTATAAAAAGATGTATAAGGAATAAGTATATTGCATTGAACATCAACAATTTAACATTTAAGTTTTTAACAATGAAGTTTCAAGTTTGATTGCTTGAACCATTGAACCAATGAACATTGAACATTGAAAATGAAAATGAAAATATCGAATTCAGAATAGAGCAGCAGTCCTAGACCATGCATTTGTCATTGTAAATTATGTAATGCCAATTCACTACTTCAAAACATGCCATGATAACTTAGGGATGAGGTACATATCTTGGTAGTGTAGTTCTTGGGTATCTAAATCTTGTATGTCAAAAAGCAGAGATGCTTGGATGCTTACTTTCATTCCAATTTTAGGTTTCATGCTATATCCATAGGCTAATCACTCATCATCTGCAATGCATGAGAGCTAGTTCAAAAGTATTTACGATAATAAAGCCTTGCACTTGGAAGTAATTTACATTAAAGCCCTGTCACAAACTTGGTTAGTAAATTTTTTATTTAAATATTACTTAGAAATGGTGGCTTTTCTTTTGCAACAATCTATTATAGCTCATGGCAAAGGCAGGCATTAGAAGATTTGGTTTATGAATAAGAGTAGAGTCAGTGCCAAAAACATAGTTGCCAGGAAACTCCATTATGGGAACATAGACAAAGTACCAGTAACCGTACCCAAAAATTTCTGGTGATTCATTTACATATAAAATAGCTGTCTCCTTATTCATTTACTCACGTACCCTAATTTGATTGGCATCCCCGTCCCCGTACTGGTACCAGTACCTTGCGTCTCTTGGTAACTATGGCCAAAACTCATTTGAGAGTGGTGAGAGAATCACTAGTGTTGTAGATGCTGAAGGTTCTCAGATGTACTGCTAGGTGCCCAAATGTTTACAATGGAGATTGGCAAATAGAAAATTGGCGAAGTGTATGCAAACAACTTTCTTTGACCATGCATCCTCTCCTACTGTAAATTTTTATATATTATCAGTTCGAGGACTGCGTGTTTCCTGGGGGGTCAAGGGACATTTGGGCATCCCCTGGACGTCCCAGAGTCCCGGAGACGTCCCCTTTTTCGAGGGACGTCCCGGGGACGTCTCCTCTCAGAGGGAAACGTCCCGGGGACGGCGGTGGTGCGGGGCGACGGTGAAGGTGCGGCTGGGGGACGTCCCCCTGACGTCCCCACGTCTCGGGGGCATCCCCGTCCCGGAAATGTCAAGATTTGGGGGGGATGCATGCACGTGGAACTATGTTCTAAAATAAAGTTTATAGTCAGAGACATGGTTTCATAGACAATTTGATGAATAAAATATTAAAAAACAGTTAAAATGGAACATGATACTCTCTGATTAGGTTGGTTTTTACTGGGTTCTATATACAGTAAGAAAAATTCTAGTTTGAGAGTTTCTAATTCATCAACATCTTATGCTGGTATTCATATTTGTTGTTAAAGATTCATATTGAACTAGTCCATAATTGCAAATAGGAAAGAAAAATATTTTATTTGGAGGTGGTCTAGAGAAGATTATAATGCACAAAAAAGAAATCTAAGTATTAAATAACACAACAATGTCTGGTCAGCGGGATAAATTTAGCAGATAAGCATTGGTGTTTAAATGGGAAGAAATTTCTTGGAGGACCCGAGTTCTTCTCTGAATCAAGTGTGAATCAATGTGGAGTTATTGGTGCCAGTTTTGTAATCTTTGTATATGAAAGTCTCGTGATAAGAATAGGGAAGCTATCTAATGAATATTCGATGTGAGCATGGACAAAACCCAATGAATGTGATATAATCAATTTTATGAAATCTATAGTGAAAAAATATAAACAGCAATAGAAATACTACAAAATTTCTCATAATAATACCATAATAATTGGTTAACTTTTTGTAGGAATGGTTAAGTTTTCAGCCTTGGGCCTCTCTGTAGTGACCATGAAACTCTCCGTTAATTTTAGATGGGATCATGTAAATTTTCTCACGAGCCAAATTATCAAGGATGAGTGAAATCATAGACTGTTCACATAGCAATTTCTGTCATTTTCAGACAGATATTGGAAGACAAGTTGAAAAGAGTGTGCATCCATTCAGCACATAGAATACTTTATTATCATAATCACAGCGTTTTTTGGAAAGCAAACCATCATGTTACATTTATCTCTCTATCTGCTGGTTAAATCACGCTAGTTGCCTTAAAAATGTTTTGCATTTTCAAGGCTCTATGCTCTTGTATTGAAACAGTGAATGAGGTTTCGTATGACTTTCCTGATGAATTATTTATTCATTTACCAATTTCTAAGCTGATATTCTATATCCCATCTATTATGAACACGTTAATGCTCTAAGTTCTCTTTCTATGGAAATTAAAAAGAAAGAAATTATATTAATGTCCACAAATGACCAAGAAAAATATACATCAATTACAATAGCAAAAAACTAGGGCAAAAGGGGCCCTAGACTTGAAGCAAATACAGTAAAGCAAGAAAACAGGAAAAAAAAGAAATAGACAAATGGGGGTTAACCCAAAAAGGGTGACCCACAAACTAGTACAAGAATAAATAGAAGTGCAAGGGGAAGATTCTGCAAAGCAGTGGAAGCAGATGAAGACCACCTAGGCGGGTAACCAAACGCCTTAGGTTCTAGTTATTTGGGACATGGTGGAGGAGCCAACAATGTTGTCATCAACCATTGTAGGAGTACCAGTGTAAAGTTTGAGAATGCTCGTAGGGAAAGTCTAGGGCTAAGTTTGATACCATTTGATGTAGTCAAGGATGGGGGCCCCAACGAAGGGCAGGTGTCTCCTTGCAGCAAGACCACAGAATACCACTCCCAAAAGACTTAAGATGGGTTCTAATACACAAGTGCAAACTGATTTTTAAGACAATTTCAAGAGAGCGACATTGGAAAGAAAGTTCAGAAAAGTAGCTATACAAACTTGACCCAAACAAGCTGAAATTTGAATCTGATTTTTAGGGATATCCATGGATTCTTATTACTGATTTATGGCAGACCCAGTTCTCAGCAAGAGTCTCTAATTTACTGATTTGAAATCAGAAATAAAACCAGGAAACTATTTCTTTTCTCTTGCTGATTTTTAGACCACAACAACAACACACAGAGGAAAATGCTGTTTTTCTATTGCATAATACTAACAAGATTACATCTGATTCTATGGGAGAATATGGACAGATTCTCCCCTTACAAAATGGACATATATCAGATCCAAGAACACCCAAGGCTGAATTATAGAACATATATAAGATTCCCAAGAAGAATGGAAACCCTAGTCTACAAACTAGCACCCAACATCAACCCAAAACTTCACCCTGCAAAACCACAACAACTCTCAATCTTCAATATGCACCACAATCCCTGCAAAAACTCTTCAAAGATGATTCCTCCTCAGTCTCCTCTCTTCTGGATATTCCCCAGTTCTCTCATTTTATTTCATATGGAGAAAATGAGTGTCGTAGGAAATCAGGAAAATATGGAACTTCATATTTGATACAGCCTTTAGTATTTACCAATTCTTTGCTCCTTGTATCTATTCATTTCTAAGATCTTCATTGCCGATTTTCCTCAATCCTCTAGATTGACGGTGATTCTTTTGTACTGATTATTGTGGAGACTAGAGACTTAAGAGTTGATACAGATTATGGACAACATTTTAAATCTTTGTGGACTTCCAGTGGACATGATTGTTGGCAAGGGCAAGAAAATTGACACGTAGTTCTTGTAAAGAGTTGTTTATACTAAGATGATTTAATTGAAAGAGTTACTCTGAATTGCCTTTGGCTATATGCTGAGACTGGGTAGTATTCATCAACTAATCTAAATATTCTTATCCAAATGCTTTTCATGTACACAAACTACAAATTTTGTCATATTAAGTTGCTCTTGAAAGTAATTTCATATATTTGATAAATATTTCTTTTAATTTTCCACCTCTTTGGTTTTTGTATGCTTATGAGCTTAGGATGTTTATCAGATGTGAACAAACCTTGATGCAACTGCTAACAGATCTGATGGACATCAGTAAAAGTCCTAAAATTAATCTTTAAGTGGGTTCAACCAGAACAAAAACAGCATCATTCTAAAATAAAGTTTATAGTAGAGGCATGATTTTGTAGATACTTCGATGGAAAATTTTAAAATACTAGTTAAAAAGAACATGGCAGTTTCTAATTAGTTTGTTTTTTATCGGGTGCTATATACAGTAAGACAAATTCTAGTTTGAGAGTTTCTAATTCATCAAGATCTTATACTGGTATTCATATTTGTTGTTAAAGATTCATATTAGACTAGTCCATTTTTGCAAATGGGAAAGAAAAATATTGTATTTGGAGGTGGTCTAGAGAAGATTGTAATGCACAGAAAAGAAATCTAAGGATTGAATAACACAACGTCTGGTCAACTGGATAAATTGGGAAGATAAGCATTGGTGTTCAATGGGAAGTAATTTCTTGGAGGAAACCAAGTTCTTCTCCAAACCAAGTGTAAACCAATGTGGAGTTATTGGTGCCAGTTTTGTATAATATTTGTCTATGAAAGTTTCCTGACAAGTGCAGGGAAGCTATCCAACGAATATACAATTTGAGTATGGACAAAACCCAATGAATGTGATAATAGATATAATCAATTTTATGAAATCTACTGTGAAAAAAAGAAACTGCAATAGGAACACTGCAAAATTTCTCATTATATGTTATAATACCATAATTATTGGTTAACATTTTGTAGGAATGATTAAGTTTTCGGTCTTGGGCCTCTCTGTAGTGACCATGAAACTCTCCATTAATTTTAGATGGGATCATTTAAATTTTGTAACGAGCCAAATTATCAAGGATGAGTGAAAGCATGGACTGTTCACCTGGCAATTTCTGTCATTTCAGACAGATATTGGAAGACAAGTTGAAAAGGAGTGTGCATCCATTCAGCACAGAGTGCTTTATTATAATAATCACAGTTTTTTTTTGCAAAAGAAACCATCATGTTACATTTATCTTTCTACTGCTAGTTAAACCACGCTAGTAACCATAATAATGTTTTGCATTTTCAAGGCTCTACCTCTTGTATTGAAACAGCAAATGAGGTTTCGTAAGACATTCCCAATGAATTTTTAATTTATTCATTTACCAATTTCTAAGCTGATAATTTATATCTCACCTATTATGAACATGTTAATTATCTAATCTCTCTTTGTATAGAAATAAAAAGGAAAAAGATTATATTAATGTCCATGAATGACCAAGGAAAGTCAAAGGGATTGGAATGTAAATCAATTACAATAGCAAAGAACTAGGGCATAAGGGGCACTAGACTTGAAGTGAATACAATAAAGCAAGAAAAGCAGGAAAAACAAAGAAATAGACAAGCGGGTGTTAACCCGCAATCTAGTACAAGTATAAATAGAGGTGCGAGGGGAGTACTCCACAAAATAGTGGAAGCAAATGAATGCCACCCAGGCAGTGAACCAAAAACCTCATGTACTGGTATTTTGCGTTGTGTTAGAGGAGCCAATGATATTATCATTGATCACTGTAGGAGTGCCAATGCAAAGTTTGAGAATGCTTGTCGAGGAAAGTCCAGGGCTAAGGGGGTTGGGCTGAACATTCTTAGGAGGTAGTTGATTCTGCATAGAACCTCTCCTAACACTCAAATCTGAAGAAGTATTGGTGGTAGAGAAGAAACTAGTAATGTGAGCTTGCCCTTAAGATTTGTGCCATGAAAGATGGGTGTTAGAGGGTCCTCTACCCCAAGAAGAGATAAAGCCAAAACCATTAGCATGGGAGTTGGTGTGGCGGGGAGTCTTATTCATAGTAGATTGCAAGGATGAGCAATATATCACCAATTTGTCTCCAATTTGAAAGGAAGTAGAGGTGTAGAATACACTTCCTACACTAATTTATTAGAGGACATATGTGCAAAAATTAAATTTATCATATAGTTAAAACTTACAAGGAAATAAACACAAAAGCAAAATACCATAACACAGTGATTTACGTGAGGAAAACCCTTTAGGGAGAAAAACCCACACTCCAAAGCAACTCAATGTATCATTTAGTAATCAACAGTTACAATACACTTGCAAAGTCTAAGCCTTTACATGAGTATCACCAATAAGAGATCTAGAACAATTTTGACAACATAATATTACCTACAAAATTCACTATGAAACATCCATCTCAAGCACCCAATAAACAAGAGAAACAATAGATGAAACCATCAAATCATAATTAGGAAACCATGAGCTAAAACCGCTCAAAATGTGGTGCCCAAATCCCCAGTGAAAATCCAACACCCAAATCCCAAGATGAGTCCACAAGCTAAAAATACCATATTCCTTACACCTATCATAAGCTTGCCATAATCACCAAATTGGGCAATCCATTTTGGCTTCATTATCTCCATTCAAAGATATCTTATGATGGGTCATAACATACATCATAAGTTGGTCAACAAGTGTAACTCGCTCTTACAACTCTCTTATGTGTCATAGATGCGCTTACATTCCTAATGTAGGAGGCCTAATTTCTGGAGGCCATAACTTTTGATCTAGAAAGCCGATTGAGCCCCCTTTTTTAAATCGAAGGTTTTAGAGAGATCCATGTCATAACCAACTTGCTCTAATTAAGGCTTGTTTCAATATTTTTCAAGGCCAAAATTGACCTCTATAGATAGCTTGAAAATTGCATTTTTGTTTCCTTAACATTAGGATGCAAGGTTGAAACACCTTTCCTAACATTCTTCCACTTGTTGAACGCCTTGCAAGAGAAAAGGGAATACCAACACTGTCAACTATTTGCTAGGGCGCGAGAGGCCCATAGACTTATTGCACCACTTGAACTTCTCTACGCTATCTGGCTTCGTCAATGTATGTGCAACATTCTACAAAGTGTCAACTTTCTCAAGCATCACCCTCTCGTCCTCTACCATGTCATGAATAAAATGGTACCAGACATCTATGTGTTTTGTCCTTGCATGAAAGGTCGGGTTCTTTTCCAGAGATATGGCACTTTAACTATCACAAATAACTTTGATAGCTCCTTAACTCAACCTCACATTTGAACACAATTTCTTAAGCCAGATGGCCTCCTTATAGGCATGAGTAGCTTCCATGTACTCTCTTTGTAGTTGAAAAAGCAACCACAACTTGTCGCTTGCTCATTCAACTAATAGCACCACGAAATAAACTAAACACATATCCATTGGTGGATTTTCTGCTATCGACATTTCTTGGCCAATTTAAATTCATGAATCCACGAATATTCACCGAGTGCTAGACCCCTGTAGAATCACCATAATAACAAATAGAGTACTTGGAGGTACCCCACAAATATTTGAAGACCCTCTTAATTGCATGCCAATGATTTTGTCTAGGATTAGCCATAAAGCGGCTCAAGACTTCCACAACTTGGGCAATATCTCGTCTAGTAGAGACCACAACATACATCAAACTCCCAACTACATTGGTATAAGGAACACAAGCCATATTGTCCATCTCCGTGGGTATCGAAGGGCAGTGCTCAATTGAAAGTTTAGTTCCCACAAAAATAGGAACACTCAATGGTTTGCTATTTGCCATGTTGAAACATTGTAATACGGAGTTCAAATACTTACTCTAACCCAACTAAAGCTTTCTATTCACTCTATCCCTCCTAATCTCCACACCCAAGATATACTTAGTAGCCCCCAAGTCCATCTCAAACTGTGTTGAAAGTTGAGACTTCAAATCACAAATCACATCCTTACTATTACCAAAAAGAACATATCATCTACAATGTACATTCAATGTGATAACAAGGAATCGATCAATGTCTAATTTATGGTAAACACAATGATCAAATTTAGATCTTAGAAAACCAAATCCCAACAAAAAGGAATCAAACTCTTGGTACCATGTTTTAGGAGTTTGTTTGAGACCATACAAAGATTTTTCAATTTGCAAACCAAAGACTCCTCACATTTAACAACATAGTGCTCTGGCTATATAATGTAGATATCTTCCTCCAAGTCACCATGCAAGAATGTTGTCTTCACATCCCTCTGTTCTACCTCTAAATCAAAACCTGCTCCTATAGATAATAGGAAGCTAATAGATGTTAGCTTAGCAACTAGGGAAAAAAAACTCACCAAAGTCCATCCCCTCCACTCAAGAATATCCTTTCGCAACCAATCTTGCCTTATACTTTTAACATTACCATTTGAACTGATCTTCTTTTTGAACACCCATTTACAACCAACAAGCTTTTTTCCATCAAGCAATGGTATCAAGTCCCATGTTTCATTCTTTTTCAAGCCATCTTATCATCCATAGCTGCTCTCCAAGACTCAGAATCATTCATATCCTATCACCTCCTTAATAGTTTTAGGCTCATCAATATTAGTAATGAAAGCAAAATGCATCTCCAATTAGGAGGGGCATATCTTTCTAGTTGTTGTCTTTGCCGAGTGGATCTCCTCAAGAGTTGAGGTGGAGGTTCTACCTCCTCTTCAAAACTATTAGAACTATTTGAGTGTAAAATTCCCTACTCGGATTTGACTCAAATTCACCAAATTTCTGATTTTTACTATGCAGGTATTTCGTCAAACACTTTGCATTTTTGCTCTTCCAACAATATTTTCAGTGTGTTTTGTTATAGAACAATTTATCATGAAGTTTGGAATCACAAAACATTCAACATTTCATAACCAAAGTACAAGAATGATAAGAGGCATTTTGTCAAACAGTTTCCTTTCATTCAATCAGTTGGAAAATACATTTAATGTGCCTAGGAAGGTGCTGATACAAAAATAACAGAAGTACAATGCACTAGAAATTTAATGCCTAACCTCAATATGATGCTAAGCTGATTTACCAAAGATGCTGGCTTGATTGGCAGTCCAAATATCTCTCCAAATTTGCAGTTTGAGCCTTCAATATTCCTGTAGCAGCATGCTTACTGTATAGACTTCAACTTAAAGGCAGATTCTCATGCAAAACACTCCAACTATTACTCCTTGCTGGGCGACTAACACATAACAATTAGAAAATGGTAATAAAAGGCCGTGGCTCCTATAAACTCCACGCCAATCTTTATTTCCTCATGCCTCCCTAACATACGGCAGAAATAAGTAGAACTGCTGAGGCCAGGTCTAACACAGCTGCTGCTAAGGAAGATAATCCCTCTTCATGTGGCGCCTTCACTCAAATGGTTCCTTCAACTTACTCGGCGAATGGGAAACAATAGGGTATGAAACCCTCAACAAATCTTCACCATAACTTCAACAAAAATCACCAATATCTTCAATGAAAATAACATAAATTTGTATTTGTTCACAAATCCCACAAATTTATCAATGAAATCCTCCAGGAAGCAAATACACAAAAACTTGTGAAAAGATATATCTTTCAGCACCACTCTACAATCTTGCAACATTATGCATAGTTGTGAACCTCGTATAGATTCACCTCTTGATTGACTAGGGAAGATTTTTCACTTCCGAAATCAATATTCCCAAGGGTTTTCGTCCTAGGGTTTTGCCGAACTAAAAGCTCCAGCTCTCAAAAAAGACTCCAAAATAATAAGATGTCAAGATGAAAGAAAAATGAGTCCAACTTCCTTTTATATTTTCTCTTGGAACTTTCCCAAAGGTATAATTTAAAATTACCCTTTTAATAAACCTTTAGCACAAAATAAAGTGACTTTATAATATTTTGCTTTTTGGCTCCCGCTAAGTCACTTTTAATAGCATTATTACACTGAGCTCTCCTCCTCTTCAGGTCCTTCACGAGCTTCTAATTCAACCTTCTCACTCTTGGGGGGTAGCTGAACCACATCTTCCCATCCTCTTTTGGTTGCAATATTGTGGAAGAAGACTTAATCTCTAAAAATAAAACTTCTATTGTATAGAACTCTCTCAGCCACGGGGTCCCAAAGCTTGTACCCTTTCGCACCAACACAATAGCTGATGAAGATACATTTCACTAACTTGTACTCTCACTTTGACTGCTTCTACCTAGGCACATGCGCATATGCCTTTCAACCAAAAACATGAAGATGCTATAATGAGGGTTTTTTGCTTGTCCATGCCTCCATAGGGGTCTTGTTAACAAGAGTTGATATAGGAGACCTATCAATCAGGTAACAAGCCATAGCAACCACTTTTGCCTAAAACTTTTGCTCTAAGTCAACTCCACTAAGCATACTTCTAGTCCTTTCCATCAACGTCCTATTTATTTTTTCTCAAAAGCTATGGGATGCCCATTCTACATCAAAACTACCCCAATCCTTTCTCCTTAAGCATCACATTCTAATACAAAGGGAAGTGAAAAATCTGGAACAACTAACACAAGACATGAACTCAGTACCTCCTCGAGCTTGTCAAAAACTCATCGTGTTAAATTTGTCCATGATTTGTTAAGTTTGTCAAAGGTATTGCCAGCTGTGAGAAACCCTTAACAAATCTCTTGTAGAAATTGTAGAGGCTAAAGAAACCTCTCAATTGTGTCAAGGTCTTTGGTGGAGGCAAATCTAAGATTGTATGTATGTTTTGCTGATCTACTTGGGCACCTCGGGCACTTATGATATGATCTAACTATAGAATCTCTGTCATCCCAAACTCACACTTGGATGCCTTGGCGAAGAAATACTGTTGTTCCAGAATGCCAAGTACCTCATCTAGATGCCTCAAGTGGTCTTCCCAAGTCTTGCTATAGATAAGAATGTCAACAAAGAATATTGGCACAAATTTCCTCAATTGTTTGATGAGTACCTAGTTCATGCAAGACTGAAAAGTAACAGGTGCATTTGTCAAGCCAAAGGGCATGACCAGAAATTCATAGTGTCCATAATGACACCTAAAGGCTATTTTGTGAACATCATCCTCTCTTACCCTTATTTGATGGTACCCTAATCTAAGATCAATCTTGGAGAAATATACTAGCCCATGACGCTCATCTATCAACTCATCGATCCTAGGAATGGGATACCAATTCTTGATTGTCTTCTTGTTGAGGACCCTGTAATCAATGCATATTCTCATTGTACCATCCTTCTTAACTAGGACCACAGAAGCAAAGGGACTAGAGCTCTGTCTGATGTGACCTGTATCCAAGAGCTCTTTGATTTCTTTCTCTATTTCCTCGTGCTTTTTGGGATGGCGGCAATGAGTGGTAATGACAGGTTTGGACCCTGTCTCAAGTTCCACTATATGTTGAAATCCTCTATCAAGTGGCAATCTTGGAGGTATGTCACTAAACACTATGTTATGCTCATCCAGAATAGATTGAATGTCAACATTACGCCGAAGGTAGATGCCATCGGGCAGAGGTGCGACATCGGCAGAAGAGTTGGAAGCATTCACCGAAGACAAGAGTCTCACCGAATGTATATTGCGAATGTATATCACAAATGCATGTGGGGAATGTACATTGAGAATGTATCTTTCGTCAGATACAAATGTTGACTGGTCGTAACGGTGAATCATAATATAGGAACCGGTAATAGCAAGTCACGCCAAGCATATACTAAGTGTTTGAGGCTCCCCATCATATTGGTATCAGAGCTAGCGAAAGCTCTGGGCGGAGGTGTTGTGTATTTGATTTCTGTCACTGAGAAGGCAGATGAATCCTATTCCTATAGTGTGTGGGCAGACTATGGTGAGGTTTGTCGTGACCATTCACCAATAGAGATTTGGCTGGAAGAGGGTGCAGAGTGAGGCCACTGCGAGAGAGAGTGGTAGTGCATCTCCAGGATTTGCTGTTGGACGAGAGGAATGGGTCTGTGAAGCAGCGTGTGGGATGGACAGCTGATTGAGCATTGTGCTGTAGTCGTTGAGGATTTGCAGAAGTGTTGGCATTGTCTGTGATTGTTTATGTCAAACAGAGAGAGCGAAGGAGAGGCTAGTGATATGCCTCCAAAGGGGATGACCACCGAAGTGGTCAAGAAATTTCAAGAGATGGAAGAGATGATCAAAATTGGAGTCAGGGAAGCACTCCAAGCAGAATTGAAGGCAATGAAGATAGGAAAAAGGACAGAGGAAGATTCAGATGAAGAAGAAGAGAAAGAGGAAGAAGCAGAAGAACAAGAAGAGGCAAAGATACCAGCTGAACAAAAGCAATTCCTGGAAGCCATCAAGGCAATTGGCAAGGACTCTTCAGAGGCTCAGATAGATGTCCCCATGTTCAGTGGGAAGATGAATGCTGATGAAGTCATGGAGTGGATTGAGGCTCTAAACAACTACTTCGAATACAAGGAAGTTCCTGAAAGTAAGAGGGTTAAGTTTGCAAAAACTAAACTCAAAGGTACTGCCCTTACATGGTGGAATTACACCCAAGGAGAAAGGGTAAAGAATGGGAAGAGTATGATATCTTCGTGGAGCAGAATGCTGGAGAACATCAAGTCCCAGTTCCTTCCATCTGACTACGAGGTGTAGATTTACAGGAAAATGCAGAACCTTAAGCAAAAAGATATGGATGTGGCTACTTACACCGAGGAATTTCACAAATACACTATTTGTTGTGGGTATATGGAGGATGAACAAGCCAAAGTAGCAAGGTATTTAAATGGTCTGAGGATCAATATTCAAGATGAGATAAGTTTATTTACACCTGAAACTGTGGAAAAATGCTTTCAAGTAGCATTAAGAGCTGAAGAGAAGCTGAAGAGGAAAGGTGAGCAGCAGAGTAGAGGAAGAGGTGACAGAAATTTTAGAGGTAGTTTTGGAGGCAGAAGTCCTAACCAGAGGCCTAGTGGTGAGTCTAGCCAAGAAGAGCAAGTTGGAGACTCAAGTAGCAGAGGAGGCTACCGAGGCAGAAGGCCAAATGAAAGAAGTGGGACAAATGGATCAGGTAGAGAATCCAAGTTCTCCAATATGAGATGTTATAACTGTAATCAGATAGGACACCCGGCTTATAAGTGTCTAGAGAAGGCCTCAACTTCTCATGGTAATGAGAGAAGAACCACATTGACTCAAGAGGATGCAGGGAGTGTGACATCTCCTGAAGTAAATTTGGCATCAGAAGTGGGAGAAAGTCTGATGATCAAGAGGACGTTGCTCAAAGCACCAGTGAAGACTGAACCATCACAGAGGAGAGCTCTTTTCAGGATCAGTTGCAAAAGCAAAGGTAAAATATGCAAGGTAGTCATAGATTCTGGTTCAACAGATAATATGGTGTCTAGGGAAATGGTGGATAAATTGAACATAGAAAGGATTCCTCATCAAACTCCTTATAGAGCATCTTGGGTAAGTGAAAGTCAATCACTTTTGGTAAGTGAACAAGCATATGTTGATTTTCAGATTGGAGAATATAAGGAGAGAATTTTATGTGACATTTTGCCCATGGAGTGTTGTCACCTACTTTTAGGTAGGCCATGGCAATTTGATAGGCAAGCATTATATGATGGATATGCTAACACATACACCATCAAGAAGGATGGAAAGACTTTTGTGATGACACCATTACAGAAGGATGCTGAAGCAAAGAAGGTAGCCAAGATTATTTTGGTGGGTAAGAAAGAGTTTGTGAAGATCAATGAAGAAGAGACAAGGACAGTTGAGGATACTTCAAGGAGTGGGGTTACCAAAGATCACAGTTTGAAGGTGATTTCAGTTTTGAATGATGGAGATCAGATGGTAATGTCTAAGATGGATCAGTAGAAGGTCAAAGAGCAGGTCTACAGGCAGCCACAAGTTGATTGGAAAGAAAGAGATGCTATCATAGTAGGAACCATTGTTTGTCTTCTAGAGCCAACAAGAGTTGGAAGGCAAACATATTCTACCATAGCAGCAGTACAAGCAGCTTCAAACAAGGTTTTGAATGCAGGTGTTCAGGTAGAGATGACAGTAAGGAAGAATGGCGAACAAAGTCTGGGTTTGGTTGCAAGCACTCACTCATGGCAAGGTGTGAGTAGAGCCTACAATGCTAGGCATGAATTTTTGATTCCATGGCAGCAAGTTGCAGTCCAGAGATCGTGGGAAAGGCATGAGGCAGCAAAGGATATAGATGGAGCACGACAAAGAATCAACTCATGGGACACGAGTTCTTTTCTAGGTGGGGTGTATGGTGCAGGAGCATCTAACACAAGGTGGCCTCCATGAGGCATTTGAATCATGTTTTGTTTAGAAAATCGTGTTTTGCGTTGTAATAAGGTCTATTTGACCAATGCATTTTCATTTCAGTTTGTAGCTAGGTTGATTTTTGTAAGTCCCAAGTGACTTAGGGGACATTTGTCAAATTGTAACCGCATAATGCCAAAAATAGGTAGTTGGGCAGTTGGAGGCTATTTTTAAAACGATTGTCTCCCAGCCGCTTGGAGTCAGTTTGGTACTACTCTGGGCGAGTTTATAAACCCAGGGAATTGAACAAAGTTAGAGAGATGATATTGTAATTGAATGCAATTGTGCAATTGTAATCGAGTATTGTGAAGAAGAAATTGATCTTTTCTGTGTTGTCAATTTGTTTTCCATTCCTGCAATTATAAATCATTTAGCTGTAGATTTCCATTCTTCTGTGTTTTCCCGTTGTTGCAATATGTCGATATGAAGCATTCCACTGATAAGATTTCTGTCGAAATCAGTGGAATGGCTTCATTGTACAGTTATCTGCTTTCGTTTTCTGTTTTGTTTTCCTGTTCGGCGGCGCAGAGGACCAAATTGGGGTGTGCACAGTAGATCGCCTAGCATCTCCATGTGCTAGGGTTTGGATTGGAGGAGTTGGAGTTGTTTCGGTGAGATAGATGCCATCGATGAAACATTCCTCGCTCAGACTGACTAGGATAGTTTGGCCGAAGGGAGGATCGAGCTGCTGAACGGAAGTCGCGGCTTGAGGTTCGGATCTGGGTGATCGGATTAATGGCGGTTCTGGAGAAAGTTCGACCGATAGGGAAGGATACGCCAAAGGTAGATGCCATCGGGCAGAGGTGCGACATCGACAGAAGACTTGGAAGCATTCACTGAAGACAAGAGTCTCACCGAATGTATATTGCGAATGTATATCGCAAATGCATGTGGGGAATGTACATTGAGAATGTATCTTTCGTCAGATACAAATGTTGACCGGTCGTAACGGTGAATTAGAATATAGGAACCAGTAATAGCAAGTCACGCCAAGCATATACTAAGTTAGTGTTTGAGGCTCCCCATCACAATCGATGGTACCACCATTCGTGTGCTACACCTTCTAGATGCAGGGTAGCAAATTTTATAGCTTCTTCATACATAGGGTTTAGTAAAAAATATGTATCTAACTTCGAAACGCAAGCACAAGCTATACATTTATTTGAACCATCAAAAGCAGGAATGGTTAGCTTACCCAATTTGTGCTGTAGATCTTTGTGAGGTTGATTTGCATTTTGCCTTCTCTCATTCTTTTGTCCACTCTTAATTTTCAGATTGTAGTTGGTGAGAGACATTTTTGCATGAAATTCAAGTCCAAGAGCTCTATATTCATCAAAATATGTTGCAAGGTTATATCTATTCTGATTTTGCTCTTCTTCCTCTGGCTGCTCTTCTTCTATTTGTAGAAACTTAGGCTAGAAAGGCCTGGATGTGAAACTAACCACGGTTCTATTATTTTCTAAAAGCACTTCCTTCACCTATAGGGGTTTGAACTAGCCTTGGAATATTTAGATTTTGCATTGTAGTTGTGCCATGAGGTTCATCATTTGCTGCTAGCCTTGGTTCATATCGACGATGGCATTAAATTGGATCTCTGTCTTTTCTTCATCTGTTAGAATCCCTTTTCCTCTTTACCCCCATTTCTTCTATTTCTTCACCCTGATTTTGCAACTTTCTCCATTCTCTTTGATAAAATCTAACTTCTCTATCACTTGGCTGCATTAAAATGTTAGCATTTAACTCTATAGGCTGGCAAGATCAAAGTTCTGATACCATTGTAATATCCCTTTGTAATGTCCCCTTCTCGCAAGCCAAAATTTTTGTGACCTTGTAGACAATTTCAACTTGTAAAAGAGTACATTAGTATTCAATTCCTCTTTTCTATGTCAATAAAACATAAACTATATGCTCTCTTATTATCATAGATCTATTATGTAAGTCTCATGTTACCATGGAAGAGATATACTTGGGCCTATTGTTAATCAAATCCTCCATCTTATGAGAGTGAATCCATTAGGGTGCAATGCCAATGGTATAGGTCGTTCTTCCTTCAAGGGGTGCTCTAGACCCAGGCCACTCTAGGACCTTCCTTTGACTTGGGGTTCTCTAGACCACTCAAGTCAAAAGACTACCTCTTGCTCCCTAAGGTACCATCTTGAGACAAGGGCTCAAAGGGGTGCTCTAGACCAATGAACCCGTACCTATCCTTGGTTGATTGCCCGCCCCTAATCTTCCCTACTCCTCATAGTGGTGAGTTGATTAACATTATTGCCTTCCTCTATTTTAGGAATTCATGCCTTTTATGTACTTATACTCTTTGTATTCTTTCCTTAGTTCATTATAATGAAAATGCACATAAATATTTCATACTCATTACATAATCTAACTAAACTGATTGCAATGTAAACAATTCATAATTTATAATGATTTCATGCTATTACAGTCAGCTATTGTTACTGTTACACAATGCAATTCATATGTTCATTGTTCACCATTTATCATGACATTTCACATGCTATCTTCATGATCTTATCAACATACACTTCTTCTCTATAACTTATATACTATTCCTTAACACCATATGGGGTTGATAGGGTGTAGCATGTTGTTGTTCATCATAGGCTATGTTTGTCTCCCATCCTTATTCAAGAACTACTTGGTGTATTCTTGAGGCTAAGGCATCCGTGAGGATTCTTGGTACTCTAGGTAGCCAAGACCAATACATCGACTATGAATGATAAACTAGACATGTCACCCTTCATTGATCCCATATGTGGTTAATGAATGGGATATAGAATACACAGTTAGTGAATATTACATATGACTGTCCATGAATTATATTGCTCAGAACTGGCTGTAAATAAATGCAGTGTTATACTGAACATTAATACAAGCAAGGGAAACAATGTACTGTCATACCTGTGGTATTATGTCAGTTTGATTACTGGAGCCTGCAAGAATGGCAGTTTGCTGTTGGAAAGTCTTCTTATAATGCTTGCTGTAATATCTTTGATAACAGATCTGAATTATGTAGAGTATCTACTTTATGCCAATTGTTTTGGTTATGGACTTATCTGCTGATTGAAGTTAAGTATTTACACAGAAATATATATCTTGCTTTGCTTCTGTTTGACCTTTGAACTGCAGATGTTTTTCATGTCCTTTGGAGAATATGATTTGATGTTTATATAGCTTTCATTTACTGCCCTTTTGGAGAAGACATGACTCTTCTAAAATGCCTCCTTATGCATCGTATCCTTTAGCAAGTATAATAACTTTCATTTGTTAATTTCTTTGTCTTGATTCTTATTTTGTCTTTTTCTTATTTTGTATTTCTATATTATATTTATTAAATTTAATAATATATTATATTATAATTATGACAATTACAATAATATTTAAATTGATAATATTTATATTATATTCATATTTATTATTTATAAATACAATAAATATATTGTATTTTAATTATATAAAAATATTTATAAAATAATATTATTTAATATTATTATATATTAATTATATTATATATGTTTATTAAATATTATTATATACTTGATGACCATCAAAGGCGACTTCTTCAACTTGATCATGATGCTTAGATTTTTAATTTAAACAATGCCTTAATATTGGGACACGACACCCTTTTTAATATTTTATGAATTTTGTAATTTCTTGTAGTTCTTATCTTATGCAATGGTAGGAAAAATAAAAAAATACTGAACAACAGTATGTAAGTACTGATATTAATTACTAAAACTCCTTTGTACCAATCAATATTTTATTACAAATAAGCTAATAACTTACAAGACTATTGAAACAATAGACTGGAGAATATTAAACAATACCGTAGAAGCCCTCCACATTTGCATTGATCATCATATCATAAAGGAACAAAAAAACCTTATTAATTTCCATACTACAGTGATCAACTTCACACAAAATGTTGTGATTGGAATTGATAAAAGTACGATTGAGTACAAAATGATAGCAGTTGTACGACTGCAATTTTTAACAGTGCTGACGCTATATGACGGTTGAAGATAGTACGATAGGGTGAGTAGAGGTGCAACAACTTGTAGAAATTGGTATGATGCCTGTAGAAGTGGTACAACTATCTGTTGAAGTGTATGATGACAGAAAAGAAACCTAGCAATGACAAACATTGTTGCGCAACAATAGATTTAGGGGAAAATCGCCCACAACAGTGACCCACACTAAAAATCCAGACTTTTACTAACAATCTTCAAATATGCTCCTCTATCAAACTAAAACTAGAATGAACTACAATCTTTCCGCCCAAATGTGATTCCTGGATGAAATCACCACCAAAGAGGGTTTTCGTCCTCTAATCTAGACTGGAAACCAAGAGGGTTTTCATCCTTCGAATCTCCGCACTCCAAGAGTTTTTGTCCTCATGTGAATAGATGAACACAAGTGCTCAAGCTCCGAGGAAAAGGGTTTGATTTCAATAAACAATGGATACCTTTCTTTTGTGCAATTCTCCTTTTATAAACTCCATTTTGGCCCTTTTAATTTGAATTTTCTTTTCACTCTAAAAATTCCTCCACTTAAAACACTTTAATAAAATATTACATAAGTCCTTATTATGTCCCATTTAGATGGCCCACTTAATCAAAATAATAATAATATTTTAGTTGTCCTTTTACAATGTTTTAAAATAAAGTTACTAGGACAAACTTAAAATATTATTATTAAATTATTTCCCTAACTTTATACCCTAGCCTATGGGAAATAAAGGAATAGGCTACGGGTCTCCCAATTATTTTAATTTTGAAAATTGGACATACAGAAGTAGGCAATTATCCTCTGCATGGATATGTTGTCTAATAAAATTCTCAAGCTCATCAATGTAGATACCAAAGAGGGTTTACTGTCGTCAAGGTTGGAGAGTCCAAGTAAGGACTATCTAACCAAGCAACTAAAATAAACACTCAATTAAATACACATAGCAGAACAATAGAAAGTTACTCAAGAGCTCTCAATATCCTTTTGATTACAAAATAGATCTTAGAGATCTCAATATCCTAGTTTGTCTGCTATTCAAATTATCTCTAACCAAGCTATTGCCAGCATTGCGATCAAGTCATATCGAGCTTCTCAATATATAGATGTAGAAATGACGTGTTGGCTGGAAACATAATACACCACCATAGGTGAGTGTGATGAGGATCAATGGCCCCAAAATTAAATGATTTGATTATTAGCTAGCCTTGGGATTGGGCGCATCACCTTTGGTAGCGTGTAGGTTCACTAGTAATGTATAGAGACACCACCTCCGATTTGCCTCGAGCTAGGAGTCCCTAGATTCAATGTAGTTCAATATATGACCCCTCTTAGTACCCATAATGAAGTAGGTAACCTTAGGAATTGGCACAAGTTTCAAATACTTGGTGCATAGTTCAAACAAGGTACCATTATACAATGATAGTCCGATATTGGTCTAGTTAGGTTCCTTGAGATATGAAACATGAATGCGGCAATCAGAATCACATGAAAATTTAATGGAACATGTAAGATGCTCTATTCGAGTTATTTTCCATCTTTAAACTTCATTGCTGCATAGCTAGTTGAATGTTGATTGGGCTTGCGATGACAAATATGAAGCTTTGAACTAATAAACGTAGGTGCAATGAGATGCAGTGTCAAAAACTTGACACACACTACCACAAAACATCTAGAAAACTAGTAAAGTATGTACAAAACAACAAATGTTAAAAGAAAATATTTTTGGTTGATGCAAGATTGCTCCTACACCTTGGATGCTCTTGCATCAAGGTTGATTAATGGGAGCAACCCTCCTTAACTCCAGTGGTACTTTGGACAAGTTAGAAAGGCCATGGGAAGTCTTGAATTGTCCAACAACTATCTCATAGAGTGTCATGATGGCCATAATGAGGGTGTCAAAAATGCCAATGTCTTGCAATTTTTGGAACAATAAATGTGGTGAACTAGAGTCAAAGGCTTTCCCTCCAAAAAAACAACAAAAGAATTTAGAAGATTGATGACTGGCCTCTTCAATGATGGCATAGAGTGTGAAATTGTGGTCAATCGTTTGGAAATCCTGCCTTGAAGCCAGCGCGCTCCTTGGCCATCAAATTTTTATCCTTTTACACCTCAAAAGAAACTTGTCAAGTATTGTGGCATAGAGTTTCACAAAAATATGCCCAATCATGATTGTCTATAATTACTTGGATTGGACTAATCCTTAGATTTGTGAATGGGGTGCATAATATGTTGTGATCCAACTGAGGGGAACCAAGAATCGACAACCTCATTGACTAGTTGAATGGGGTAGGCAAGTAAATCTGCACCATACTTGAGAAGCTTAGCTTGGAGCCCCTCACAATCAATCGCTTTGCTAAAGCAAAGCTTTAGAAAAACTCTTTGGACATGGCTTGTAGAAGACAAGTGACAAGGTGGGTGGGAGAGGGGACTCTAGTGGTAGGCTGATCAGGATATCATAAGGAAAATTGACATAGGAGACACAAGCAAATAGGGTGGTATGAGCATTGGGGGAGTTCCTTGGAAGGAGGGTATGCCGTAAGATCTTAGAGGAGTGATGGAGATTAGGAATGAGCTTGTTTCTTATGCTAGAGGAGACAATGATAATCTCTATGTAATGTCTCCATTTTTCGAGTGATCACCTAATGGAGTTGGCTAGCCTATCCTATTCTTGTAGGCTAAGCTGAAGGGATAAGGAAATGACCTAATTGATTAAATATCATATTTAGTCAATTTTATTAGGGCAAATTGATGACAATAGATGGCTTTGTATATTTTTGTGAGCTAATTGGTGAAGTCAAAATAAATAAAATAATTTGCCCTAGAGATGAGCGACCAAGGAGAGAGGAAAAAAGATGGAAATGCCTTTGGATATCTTGAGGAAAAATAAAATAAATTAAAATAATTTCCCTTTGAGGTGGACGACCTAAGTGAAAGGTCAAGCATGAAATATTGAATGCCTAAGTGGTTCGCTCCTCTTGGAGGAAGGAAAGAAAAATAAGAAAAATAAAATACCTTGTCTAGGTCAGCCAAGATGGAAGAAGGAAAACAAAACAAAATATTTTATTTGTAATTTTGGGTGCCTAGCATGCCTTGCATGAGGTTGGCCCTAAGGAGGAGAGGAAAAAGCAAATAAAATAAATACTATTCCTTGAGGAGGTCAGCTAGACTTGGAGGGAAAAGGTGGCTATAAATATAAGATCATTTGAGGTCATTTCATCATATTTTCTTCTGGAGTATTTACTCTTTGGCTGCAACTTTTGTTGGCCTTCATTCCAAGGATGAAAGCCCTTGTGAATGCGGTGAGTTGGATGACACCCTAGCTCATCTTGTGGAGGACTCATCACAGAGTTCTATTTGCACTTCATTGGAGACATTTGGAGATTTGGAGCATTGAAGAATATTCAGATTTGCAGATCAGATTTAGAGCAGCATTGTGTGGCATTTTGTGTGAATATTGCATTAGAGTTTTGCCCTAATTTGGAGCACCACTTTTGGAGCAGACTTGAGTGCCCATCTTGGAAGGCGATTTGGCATGTTTTGGAGCAGCAAACCCTAAGCACTTGCCAAGGAAGGATTCACCCATCTAGGGTTTGATATTTGACATCTATTTTGCATATTCTTGGTATGTATAAACCTAGTTTTAGGTCTGATTTATAGAGTAGAAATCTGGGCATATGTTTGGTATGTTGAGCCCAAGAATTCATTGTAAAATCAGTCCAGAATATTCAGATTTGTAACAGCAGAAGTTTCCTACAGAAAATCAGATTTGTATGTTGCATTTGGATGCCCTATCTTGTGTTTTTCATTGCAGATTTCATGTTTGATATAAATATCAATTGGTAGCATCATTTGGCATGTTTATTTGACATGTTTGGACACTTGTATGTTTGCTGTGATAATTTGTTTGAAATCAGAAAATAAAAATCAGAAATCAGAATTAGGGTTTGAGCAGAAATAAAAATCAGAATTTTAGGGCAGATCCCATTGGGGATATTACACTCTATGCATGGTAAAAATGGAGGGAGGGTCGTGTACAAGGATAAAATGAAGTCTCCAATGCATGGATTTACACTCGTCATCAAACCAACAATTCAAAGAGAAAAAACCATGAAACAAGGTGAAGTAGAGTGATGAATTATGTGGGGAAAACAATTAAGGGCTACTTCCCAAACAATATTTGTGAGAAACTCATACAAGTTAGTAGCAGTGGAGGGTAGAAGGTAGTAGAATCCGGACCTAAGCTGGGAAAGTCAGGAAGCATAATCAAGGGAGTGCTCATCATCAAAATGGATTGTGTTACAGAAACTACAAGTATTGATGGCTTGAAGGGGGAGGAAGGGGAGGGGGGAAGAGCATAGAGTGCTTCTGGACTCTTTGCAGTTGTTTTTCCAATTTCACAAGAGTCTTAGTATGGCGTAGAGGTGTCACAAATGCTTTTACATGTTCAATGACTCAGTAAATTGCTCCTCTACTATGAACTTTGTTGTACCCATACGAAATTTTTCGTATATGTGCCCAAACACACCTCCCAAGCACCATGTAGCCTTGTCATTACTGCGCTAACCCTGCAGGTACAAGACATATCAAAAGATGGCGATCCAAGGCTCGAATGGAGGGAGATTCTGACAAGCTAATCAGGCACGAAGCATTGAAGGAACGTCAAAAAGAGGAGGTCAAAGTGGTGAATTGGAAGCCAAAATGACATAAAGGAACCAAGGGAAGCAATGCAAATACATCTGGCAAGTCAAAATTCAATTTTGAAAATTTTGAAATTTTGGAAAATTTCGAAAATTTTTCTAAGGCATTTTTGGGCGTTCTTGCCTTGAATGAGCACCATTTTTGAGTATCATCCATGGAGGAAGAGCTTCAATGATAGTTTCAGATCATGTGAGCTTGGTTTCCAAACTTCAAGACATTTCGTCATCAGATGAAGAAGTTACGGCAAAATTAAGCTCCAGAGGCAGAGGCAGAGGCTTGCAACGGCAGTGATCCAGGTAGCCTCCATCAAAATGGTCAAGGCCAACTTCAAAGTTTTTCAAGGTCAAGAATCACAAATTTGAGCCCTGAAATTGGCTAAGTCTGGTATCCTGAAACCTGTTGTTTTGAAATCCTGAAATCTGTCTAAGTCTGAAATCTGACGGATCCTCAAAAATCTAGAATCTGCATGTTAAATCCCATGGATATGGGACCTATCTCAAACATCCTGGAAGAATATTTCAAAATATTTAAAGTATAGGAAATTCAATATCTGAGCATATACTTAAATATATTTTGAAATATACTTCCACCCAGGTCACCTCCAAAAGGCTCTCATTTCAAGAAAATCCCACGCCTTTTGGCCCCTTTCAAATAGGCGCCCATTTCAAGCAAATCTCACGCCTTTTCATGCCCTCCAAAAAGGCGCTCTATTTGGCTAAAACCCACGCCTTTTCCCTCACACCAAAAAGGCACCTAAAAAGCCCAAAACTCACGCCTTTTTCAACACTCCTGAAAAAGCGCTTCATTTGTCCATTTCCCACGCCTTTTTAACACATGCAAAAAGCGCCCCTTTTTGATCATTTGCACTCCTTTTTGCATAACTCCAAAAAGGCGTGCCTTTTTGCCAAAATGCACTCCTTTTCTTATTTCACTTATTCTTTTTTGCATAGAGGAGAATAAAAAAGCACTCTATTTTTAGAGTAAGGCATATTGGAAACCCTAAAAGGTGGCGTCCACTATAAAGGAGGCTCCTATTCACTATTATTGTTATTTTCAAAGGCATAGCAAAGGAGTAAAGGTAGCGTTCAAAGCTAGGCAGCCATTAATGGAGGATTGAAAGCTTGCAAAGGGCAGATTGAAAGGCATTGAGGAGTTGATCTTCACATACAGGGCAAAGGCTACTCATTCTTGCACCATTCTACTTCTTTCTATCACACTCAAAGGAAAATTTGTCCACTGGAAGGCCTCTTTCTTGCACTGGCGGCCATTGTTGAGGGTTTTTCAAGCTTTTTGAAGCTTTTTCAGATCAACAAAATATAAAGAAGGCAATTCGATCACTTCTATTCTTCTTTTTCTTCATTCTCTTCCTTCACAGGGTCCATCTTCATGTTCCTAAGGCAACGTCCAAACCCAGGAGGTCATTTTTGATAAATTTTCAAGGATTTTCATTGCTGGTCATGGTTTTTCAACGGCAAAATCACCACCTACAGCCAAGATAAAATTGATTTTTGAGGCTTATTTGTCCAAAATTTCTCATTTCTGACACATACCCACCTCGGCAAAAGGCAATTTCCATCATCCTGGACCAGTTTGGGCTCAAATCTGTAGAATCTTTGAGGGTGTAGCTTCAAAATTTCATTCTCCAAGGGCAAAATTTTAATTTTTTTTACAAAAATTAAATTTTGGACAGCGAAAAGAAAATTTGTTTTTCTTAGGCAGCAAACACACAGAAGACCAGATTGTCCATTTTCAGTGCATAAAGGTCATCAGAACGAACCTCTTCAAGACATCATGCAATATTCGTCAGTCACCATTGAGGCCAAATCTTTGCTCAAACATGATCTTGTCCAAAACATTCCCTGCAGGTATTTTAGCGATAAAGGCATAAAATGCCTTGTTCATATTTTGCAGGAGGAGTTCATTCAGCTGATCTGTGGAAAGTTTTGTGGAGACCCTCATGTTGAATATGTACCTCCAGGTTGATATTGCATCAAAGTGCGCCAAGGCTGAGAAAGACTTTGAAGTGTTCGAGAAAATCACAGAGGATGCTGCCATAGACCTGCAAATGAGGACGGTCCACCTTGAGTCCATGATCATACCAGATGAAGCCAAAGTTGAGGAATTTGAGAGAAATCTCAATTCTCAGACTCAGCCAATTTTTCACATTTTGCAGGAGGGAATTGGCAACAGGAGAGATTTCCAAAGTAGCTTCTATTTTGAGAACTGTCTTTGTTAACTGAAGTTAAATTTATTTTTGGAATTTGCTTTTGGAAATCATGCAAAATATCTTTGAGTTGGAACTCATTGTGTAATAACATGCAAGTTTAGTTAACTGAAATTTGCATGACAAGATACTTTTAGTTTTAATTGCTAATAAGCTTGCATGCTTCCCATGCAACATTAGATCTAGAGTGAAGAGTGTTAGTTAACTCTTCCTTTCATTTCCTTGCATCTTTGCTTTTTAGGTATAAATAAGTGTATTCTACACACTTAATTTCTCTAATGGTAAATGCTGAGACTAATTTTTGCTCGCATTTTATTGTTCAAGCACTGTTGTTGATTCTTGCTTTTTGATTAATGAGAATACAAATCATGGTTTCAGGATCTATCTTGTTGTCAAGAGTTGTGTAAATTGTTCATGACTTTGTGCATGAGCAATTATTGTTGAGTTGTATTTGTTCTTTTGTTTTAAAAACCTCCAAGTTGTCCTTCTGATTTCTTTATGCTCTGAATTTACTTAAAGAAATCAGAATTGTTTTAAAAGATAAAGTTAGTTATTTTCTTCTGGAAAGCTTTAGAAAATCTTATAGCCTTGCAGAAGAGCTTCATTGCCTTGTGCTCGTGCCTTGAGAAACAAAAAGATAGGTTATTTTGTAAACGTCTTTTTAATTTTCTTGTTGAGGGAGCTTCCCCTCCTAATTCGAAGAACAGTCCTACTGTACACGCTGTCCGTTTTTCTTTCTCACCGAAAGGTGCGAAATTAAACGCCAACAAACTTGCTATTTTTTCCCTTAGAATACCTCTATGTTACCATCCTCAACAAATAGAAGATTAACTGCATATTCCAAATACTGTCAAGGGCAACCTTACAAAAATTAAATAGGAATGCAATACAAGATGTCAATTACACTAACATTTCTAGGACATCGAAAAAATTTCTTTTTGAAATTCAGAATTAAAAAAGGTTTTTCATTTAATGGAAACAAAGGAAAATTTATATGTCAATACTATATTTTTTCCACCCAGCTGTACCTGATGGGTGTATCAGGAGTAAGCCTATTAAAACATTAGCATGCCTTTTATTTATAAATTCTTCATAAATCCATGCTTGGTGTGTTTTCTGCAACATTTTCCTAAAACTTTCCCTTGAAATGGACTGTGACCACCAGTAGGAATATCACCAGCCAGAGCTATCTGGTATGTTAGAAAATCCCTGGTAACTGTTGGAACATATAAAACATTTGGGCATGTTTCAGGGAGCATATATACATTCTTCTGAATAATAGCAACATTGGTTTGACTAGGGAATCACAAAATCTTCAACTTAATTTGCTAGTATAGGAACTTTAGGAGACAATGGTTATGCATGCTAATTGGGTGCCACTTTCAATTTGGAGATTCACTTTCAGTCTGATGGTTGTGTACTCTGGTTAGGTAGAACGTTGCTATTTAAAATAAAATGCTAAATAAGTTTACAACATAGACTTGGGGTTTTATGAAATGAATGCTGATAGTCCTATATTACAGATTGAAGGCATAATATAGTCGGTACATATTATGGAGAGATACTGGTTTTTGTTTATATTAATCAGTTGCATGATCACAATTCAATGCAAAAGAATGCTAAATAACATCATTTTGTTTATATGGGCAGCTCCAGAATTAATTGAAGCACTCCTGAATCAACAGAAGCAAGTTTCTGAAGCACTCCTTGCTCGTGCTAAAGAGATATGCACTCAAAAGAATGTATGCCAAGCTCATCTATATGCAAATGTAGTTGATTTTATTAAGTGAAAACATATGGAGCATGGATAAAACTATGGTGCCTAAATCGTTGAAAAGATGAATTGAACCTTTTGCTTTGGTCTCATATTTTCATTTTAATCATTTTTCAATCTTTTTTGACATTTATAATTTCTTGTCCATGCTTTTCGAAATCTTATAAAAGTTAAATTGAAAGTTGAGGTACATTCTTTCTTTAGTTGTTCTCTGTTTTTTTCTATTGCAATAAAATATACTTATTGGAAATTGACAAACACAAAAGAAGAGAATACAGAATACTTCAAAGAAAGGTGAATGTCAATGGAATTGAAGCATTAAATAATCCTCAAAAGTATATGCTACAATACTTGAGTTCAAGATGGTCACAGCAAGAGTAAGTGCTTTTAGTATACAGAATTGCACATAAGGTATGGACAAGTACAAATTGGCGGATTCAATAAGCATACAAGTTACAAGTGGAAGATTCCACAAAGCATGGACAAGCACAAGTGGAAGCATTTAAAGCTGCTTTTGGAAGAGATCAACATGGGGAAAGGGACAAAATTTCTCCTACACAAAATAAGGTGACATGGTAAGCCATAAGTTGGCTACTTATGCATTACCTAAGTAAATACTATTATCAACATCCTCCATGATATATAATTAAGGGGCAAAAAATCAAAAGACATTGCATGGAGGTGGCATTACAAAATAATTATCCCTAATGACAACTCTTCCGAGTTTGACCATGTTTTGAATATTGATGAATTTGGCTTCTATCAATTGTTTTGTAAAGATGTCAGCAACTTAGTCCTTTGTTTTTATACATTTTGTGTTTTCGTAGTGCATCATTATGCAACATCATTTTTCCAGAATCAGCTGCATGTTAATATTGATTCAATCTTCACAATCCATCTTTCATGAATAGAGCTTCACAAGCCCATTCTCATTAACTTGAATGGTTCACTTTCGACTCATTGCATCTAGGTGATGCTCAGAGGAGTGTAACAGTGGTGGTTAGTCCTTTGTCCTATAATATTCAAGGTGGACATTTTGTCCATGAAAAAATTGGTGAATATGATAATGATGGGGCTCAATATGCTTGGTTCATGTGAAAAATAAGTTTCTTTGGCTATTGGATAGCACTCTACTTGTCACATTTGAGGATTATGGGGGTTGGTTTTCACAACCAATTTTTCATGCATTTGACAAATCCAAACTTCTCCATTTGCAACATTAACAATGCCTCTACATGTAGCTTCAGTAGTAGAGACAACAATAGTTGCTTTGCTTCCTGCTCTGCCCAGCAATCACTCTAGAACCAAGATAATATAAAAATATAAAGTGGACTATCATCCACATCACTTGCCAATGTGGGTAGGTGCACCCAAACAAAACACTATCATGCTTTGTTCTACATTTAGTGCCTAGAGAATGTGTACACTTAATATACCTCTACACTTAGTTGCATTACAATGTGATTTCCTGGGATCTTGGATGATTTCGGAGACTAGACCAACAACAAAAGCAATATTGGGGCAAGTATGAATCGGGTATAGAGTACTTCATACCAATTGTTGATAAAGAGTGCATGAGATTAGAACCCAGCTTTTTTCATGTTGGTCATTTTTTCTTTTTCTAGAATTAGCATAGTTTGAAAGAGTTTTGTTGAATGCTTATTGCTTACTAAAGAGATAGTATTGCAGATGCCAAAGTAACTAGAGACAAGAAGACCATACACAGAAGGTAAAATCTACAAAATGGAATTACTTTTTATCAACCTTTACAATGTATGTACTTTGAATCTCCTTTACCCCAGCCGTAACATTGATTCCTTGAATTTTCCAAGGTAACCTTCAATATGGTCAAGTCAGTAAGCCATATATTTCTCATTGCAAAATTGATTTGGACAATTGGGGTGTCACTGGCTTAAGCAAAGACTGTGTTGATACGTTCCCAAGCTCCTACAATGCTTTCCTAGTTATGAATGTGGTGGAGAAGATCATCTTCAATCGCCATTCATAGAATTCGCCCATCCTCCTTTGCTCTATGCAAGAACTTATTTTTCCCTAATATCAGTAGGCTCTAATTCCAAATTCACAATGTTTAAGAGTCTTTTACAACAAAAGAGATCCTCCATTTTCTACTTATAAAGAGATTAGTTACTAGTTAAGGGCATGCAATTTATAATTGTGCATGAGTAGCAACAATGGGGACATAGGACCTATTAACAAGTAGAGCTAATAGAAAAGAACATTGCACTGTAATGCTCACAAGGAAAAGTCTGGCCAACAAACTTGGAAATGTTGCAAAAATGGTAAGGAATCAGGCATAGTAGCAGAAGAAAAAAGATGTCTTACAAAATCTCATTCTGACTAAAAAAGTTTTTTTTTTCCTGCACAAATTGCTAGTTTGCGCTAAAATACCTTATTTAGCTCAAATCAGAACCTGATGCAGAGGGAGTGTTAGGTCTAGATGCTGAGATCTGAGAACTCGTTCGATTTTCAGGACAAACGAATAAAGCTGATTGTTTGCAGTTTGCACAATCCTTGGGAAGGTCCAAAACTTTTGTACATAAGCTGAATATAAAATTTCTGCATAAGGGAAGAACTATCCACAGTGAAATATTCCTCTTGACAAAGTGCCAAAAGGAGAGAGAATGAAATGTTTACGAAGACCAAGCTTCAGCTTCAAGCATGCACAAAAATCTTGCTAAAAAAGGAAGTTCTCTTCGAACCAGAATTTTACATGCTTGGAAGCCACAAACTCACAACACCTGGAGCAAGCAAGAAAAGTGCAAACTAACCAAAGCAAAGAGTTGGCTTTGATATCATGTTACAATAAAGTACACTTATTGGAAATGGAAAAATATTGTCACTGAATAAAAAAAAGAAAGAAAATAAACTCCAAAAAAAACAAACATAGAGAATAGATCTCTTGTTTGGGAAATGCACTGAGAACTAAAAATAACATTAGTTTAGGGGAAATATAAATAGAATGAGGGATGAAGTAGCATTCCATGCACCTAGTTAGGGGTTGAGTTCACTTTGTTTTGCATGATTTGCATGATAAGTTCATAGTGAGATTGTCCTCTCTAGATATAGAGATAACACATGTTTTAGTGGTGTTTAGGTACATTTCATGCATATTAGTTATCATTCATGTATGCTCTTATCTCATCCAAGTTAAGAGACAAGGATTAGTTTACTTAACGATGTAGAAGAAATAAGTCCTTGCAAAGGCTATAGATAGTTTTAGATTGCACTATAATGAAGTAAAGATAAGTTGAAAAGAAGGCTTCCTTGTCAATAAGCATGTGGAGACATATTGTAATATGGGAATGGAAATCGTATTAACTTTTTTTGGAAAGAATCTCTTGTGCACAGGTTTGACAACTGTGTTTGGCCAACACAATGCCTGTAATGCACTGGATTCAACCTGAGTTGGAATCCACAAACACCTAGAAAACTTCTCTCCGCTTCTATGTATTGCTTGTGTCTGTTTTCTGGTAAATATAAAATTTCTATTTCTTTGTAGTTTTAAAACTCTGAGCATTATCTTGCTTGCTGCCAAATTTATTTTTTCCAAAATTATGGTCATAGAATTGTTACTTATTTTGAGTACTGTCATTGTCATTTTCAAAAGTGATCAGTTTAGGATGATAACATTGGTATCAAAGCCACTTTTCTGGCCTTGTGGTGGGACATTTGCAATAGCTTCATTTTCATCCACTAATGATGGGGAAAATTGGAAATTGGGAATAGCATTATTTGTGGGGGAAGGTATTAAGTCTTCAATGGACTGGTTTAGCGTACCATTACTTGGGATTGGGATTGACTTGGCAAACTAAAAGTATGAATGTATTTCAATTACTCGACATTTAATTAGGAAAAACCCTAGAAACTAAAAAAATGCTAAAATATCATTAAAAAAAGAGAAAAAGTGCAGTTTATTTAATTCATGCCAAATAAAGTGCATAAAGGCAGAAAGTGAAACAAAATAAGAGTCAAAGACATAACATATGGAATTTGTTCATTAATTTTGTCGATTACAATGCATAACTTGTCTCTAAGTTCGAAGTTATCGAACTTAGAAATCAATTACAAATTTGAACTTAGTAACTTACAATTAATGATATAATATTACAAAATACAAAGTAACAAAATAGAGTGTATGAGGCTACGATCCAGTAGGAGGCTACAAAATGTGATGTATCTTCATTTGCCTACACTTGATTGAGGCCCCATTCATCAAATGCCTCCTCCAAGATGGACAAGTCCTCATCATCAAACAATGGCTCCTCGTTATTTGCCATCCATTTTGAGTTTGGATCAATCTCATCAAGGTCAATTGGCTGATCATTCTCAATGAAGCATGATATTATCAAGGCATAAGTTCATGATGTATAAGTATGCACATTATGCAAGAAATTCAAATTCATTTCAAATTTTCTAGTTGCAACAATAATTAGAATGTTATAGTTTAATTTAGTCTTTTCTAACCTTGAATTTTTTTGAACCGTACGTGGAGGTTGTGGTAAATAAAAACCAAATCATTCATTCACTTTCAAGTCAATCAATTATGTTTCTTGGAGTGTATGTGTTCAAACACAAGCCAAGAATGCTCACAAGCAGAAAATGTCTCAAAATATGCATTGTCATCCATTGTAGGGACTTGACTTCCTTGCCAAAAAAACTCACAGTTGCCCTAACCAAAACCAAAAATTGTCAATATTCTGTAATCTATCTATGATGTATTTCACAATTCAAAATTTCAAATAGAGAAAAGGCAAAAGTTGATTGCAAATACTTAGTTTCAAGGTCATCCAAGAGTCTATGACACATATATTTGAAAAGGATCCCTTTGCTTTTTGGTACATGGGCAACTTTGCAATATCTGCCTATTGTTCCTTTGCATCAGGAAAAAATCTTTCAATGCAGTTGAAGAGGCCCTTGATCACCTCCGCATCATGTCTAAAGGATTTGGTATAAAAAAATGTTGGATTTAGATAGTCTCTAGTGGCATGGAGGTAGCAATGCATTTGTTGATCCCATTTGTCATCAATGATCTCTCATATCGGCATGCCACCTCATTGTGTATCTTGGTCCTAATAGCCTCCTTAGCCCTATCAATGGCCTCATTGTAATATCCCAAAATGGGATATTTCGGACAATTTCGGATTTACGGACTTTACAAAATATCTAACTTAATTTTCTCCTCAAAACCTAATTTCTGAAGTAAAAATCAGACTTGAACAAACATCTAGGGCAGCCCATAAAACATCTCAAAACATCATAATTTCACCATAAACATGATCAGCCATAATATACTTGCATTTCACCATCACATGAACAACAAATCCACTTCACTTATCCAACACAAATGACTGAAACTGAAATCAGAAGTTTGTTGCTACAAAATCTGAGTTTTACAAGTCTTCAAATACATCAACAAAATAGGGCAAATATGACAAACATGCCCAGAAATGTTCTGCCCTAACCCTAAGGGTTATACACACCAAAAGAAATAGCAAAATGACCTTCAAAATGATAGGAAAAGGTCTCCTATGTGTGCTGCTCCAATTAGGGCATGAAACCCTAACTCTTCAATCCTCAAACACAATGGAAATATGCTCCAACAAGTGCGCCTAGGTCTGATATGTTTGCTGCTCCAAAGAATGATGCAAATGTCGCCACGGGATGCCAACAAACCTCCTCCAAAGGTGTTTCTCAAAGAGTAGGGTTAAACCCTAGGCAAGATGACACAAATCCACCAATGAATCCTCTCCACCTAGGGCAGATCAGGTCTGCTCCTATGCTGCTCCAAATCAGAAATTAAATCATGCATAAGAACCACCAAAAATACCTTCAAATGCTAGTCGCTCCACCTCCAATGAGTGGCGCTCCAATCTAGGGCAACTCCTCAACAAATGATGATCAAGCCACACCAAAGGAATGCCTCCAATGATGATCTCCAATCTGATTTTCGATTCTGCTCCTCTCCTCCACAAGATAACAATGATGCACAAGTGAATTCCCGTCGCAGAATCCTCCACAAGAAAGAGCTAGGGTTTCGTCCAACTCCTCCTAGGAACTTAAGGTTTTCGTCTCAAGCTCCTACTCCAAGAGATAAACTCCAAGTGATGAATAAATGAATTCTTGATTGATGATTGCAAATGCCAAAATTGACCTTGTATAAATACATGATTTGTCTTCTTTAATTCTGGCCGACCTAGGAAGAGTATTATTATTTTTTCTTTGAATGCACTTTTCCCTCCAAGAGGGCCGACCCAGCTCAAACTCCACTTAGGAGCTCTAATTCAAATTAAAGATTTGAATTAGCTCATCTACCAAGGGCTCCTACCAAGTATATGCAAAGATGTCTGTTTTATTCTTATTTTATTCATCTCCAAAGCAACAAATGATTCGCTCCGTTACTTGGCAAATTATTCAATCATCCTTGACCTCTCCATAATTACCACAAAGATACTCCCGGTCATATCTCATCACCGTTTTGCTAAGCAAAAATAGTTAGATATACAAATCCAACCACTCAGAGTGTTTCCTAACTTCCTTGACCTAGCCTACGAAAATAAGATAGGCTAGCCGACACATGATGGGTGATCACTCGGAAAAAGGGGACATTACACTCAGAGAAATAGCCAGTCTTAAAATTTTGATCAACAAACTCTAAATTTGCACAATATATTGTGCATCTGACCAAAAGCTCTTTGTAACAATTGCCCATTTTGAAACCTCATTTTTTTTTTAAACATTAACCAAAACAAGCAACTCAATGCTAACAAAGAATGTACAAAGATAACTCAAGTTATATTTCACAAAAGTTCCTTCACAAGATATGATACAAACTATATCCAATGATCACTTACAACAATACGACCAAACATAAATACATGATCCAATAGAAAATTGGGTCAAAACTACAATCCATCTAGATAATCCAAGTACATAGGCAACATGCTCAATCCACCAAATAAGCACTAATGGTACGATATCTAAAAATATACAAATACAATAATGTAAACTCGAAGATAAATGCTTGCCAATCACAAACAACTCCCTCCAAGCTCCTACTATGTATGGGGAAGGTAATTGAATCTACACATTGAAGGATTCCCTTTCTTCCCCAAATATCAGCTTGGCTTGAAGCGACAAACCAATAATTTGATAGATAATGAAGTAACAAATACAAGTATAATGGTTATCTTATTAAGTTCTTTCCTTTGTATTACACATAAACATGCATCCATAATCATATACCAAACAAGTAAACCACTGTGTTCCAATTTCACAACACAGGTTCATATCATAAAAGACATCTAAATACACCTTAGTCATAATCCCAAGATGTTACAACACTTCACAACACACATTTTCTATTGGCAACAATTTTTCAGAATGCATAAAAGAACATTCAAGGTACCATTAATCAAACACAACCAACTCTAACCATCCAAGACCATATGCAACACCTCTAAGAGAACAATTAGCCTTGGATGCCATATGTCTTAATTAAATTAAACTAGCTCAAGATAGAATGACATACAACCTATAGTACATGTATTCCTAGACCTTAGCACAATCTCTAACTTTCTCATATAGAGCCAACTTACAATCATCATGAAACATAAGAATACATAACTAATCGAAGAACACAAATTACAAGAAAACACACACCACACAATCAAGACAAACATATTCACAAGACTCACATATACACAATACAAAGTAACAAACATGAAATCAAGAGTACAAGACAATCACAAGACTAGAAGATAGCACAACCAAAGACAAGACTTGGAATACGAAACATGACAATATCACCACAAGAACTCCACCCTGCAGTAAGTTGCCAATTGACACACTTACTAGTAAACAAGACCCAACTAAGTACCTCATAAAATCACAAGGTAGACCTAGCAACTACCTATTACTTAACATTACACACTACATCCTATCTCTTGGAATAGAACCTTTACCCTTTTGAGTAACATCTTAACTTTCTATAACCATTCTATTCTTCCAAATAGAACCCCTACTCTTTCGAGTAGACACACTATTTATAGTAGTCATCCATTCTTCAAGGGAAACAATAAGATCACTATCTTTCGGTAGCCATTCCACTCTTTCAAATAGAGCCCCTACTCTTTTGAGTAGACACGCTATCTTTTCAATGGCCATTCTATTTTTTCAAATAGAATCCCTGCCTTTTAGTAGTCACACTACTTTGTAGTAGCCACTCTATCCTTACGAATAGAACCGAGAAATCCACTACCTTTTGGTAGCCATTCCATTCTTTCAAATGGAACCCCTACTCTTCTGAGTAGACATCCTACCTTTTTTGTAGAGCATAAGATGATCCTCTCATGCACCCGCTAGGTTTCACGTCTCAACAATGATCAAGCAGAGCTCAAGGAGTAAACTCTATACATGCTTACACACTTACAAGTACACAAATCCTCTAACTCACACTCAGGTGTAGTTGTAGCACAAGGATTGAATTCCCAACTAGGCTCACTCACACTCCCATCTAGTGTCCAGAAAACTTAGGTGTTGTAGAAGCATGAGATTGAGTTCCCATCATGCTTAACTCATCAACACCTAACATACCATACCAGACCAACTCACGAGTCACAAACTCACCAAACTAAGTTAGGAGATCACACAGATCAAACAGGACTTCATCCTAGCATATCAGTCAAAGAGTTCATTCTGATTATACAACAAAATACACTACTCTAGGTCACTCCAAACCACCAAAACACAGTGTGGACATTATACTGGACCTGTACATAAACTTTGGGCTCAAGAAACTTAAAGGAGATACCTGCCCCTTGCCTAGTGAGCTGCCTGGTGCTAATGTCCTTCCTTGGCATTGAAGGGGGTGCTAATGACCCTGGGGGTGGGATAGTTCTAGGCAAAACTTCCAGAACCTAACTGCCCAGATCCCTTCTCAGGGTTTGTCTGATACCTCCTATATACTCAAAACTGGAAGACGACAAACACAAAGTCTGTACAAGCAAAATAAAGTTCCCATACACTTGGAAAAAATAAACTCCCAAAACAACACACTTACAGATTTCCACTAGACCTTCTATTTGAGTTCAATTTCATTCTAGTACAATCAATTTGAAAGTTTGAACAAAGTAGAGCCCCCAATCTGAATTTCTGAGTTCATTAGTTCATAGTTTTCTCCAAATTCCCATTTCAATTCAAATAGACACCAATCACATACGTGCTGTCCTAAATCAACAATTAACAATGACAGTTCAGTCATATATTCATCATGATATCATATACAAGACTCCAATATGATCAAACTCTAATCAATTGTCCATAATCCCTTCACTAGATTTTCGTAACAATTTCCCTATGTCTTATGAAACTAGGGTTTCAACTTCCAATTCCAATTTTCAGTCAGAACAATAAAATCAGCAACCATGATGATTCTCAAATTCCTCAAAATCATTATGACACTAATTCAATTTCCTTCAATTTGAATCTACCATATTTTTCCTAGGTTTTCCAACCTTTCTTACTAGACAAGTATTCTCAGTTTTCACCTTTAAATCTCAATTTCAGATTTGAACATTCAATAGGGTTCCAAAATGAAATATCCCCAATGGGATCTGCCCTAAAATTCTGATTTTTATTTCTGCTCAAACCCTAATTCTGATTTCTAATTTCAAACAAATTATCACAGCGAACATACTAGTGCCCAAAGTTCAAACATGACAAATAAACATGCCAAATGATACTACCAATTGATATTCATATCAAACATGAAATCCACCATGAAAAACACAATATAGGGCATCTAAATGCAACATACAAATCTGATTTTCTGTAGGAAACTTCTGCTGTTACAAATCTGAATATCCGGGACTGATTTTACAATGAATTCTTGGGCTCAAACATGACAAACATATGCCCAGATTTCTTCTCTATAAATCAGATCTAAAACTATGATTGTACATACCAAAAATATGCAAATAAGTCTTTAAACATCAAACCCTAGATGGGCGAATTCCTCCTTGGCAAGCGCTTAGGGTTTGCTGCTCCAAAAATGCATAATCGCCCTCCAAATATGGGCACTCAAGTCTGCTCCAAAGTGGCGCTTCAAATTAGGGCAAAACCCTAATGCAATATGCTCACAAAATGCCACAACAATGCTGCTCCAAATCTGATCTGCAAATCTGATTATGCAATGATGCTCCAAACCTCCAAAATGTCTCCAATGAAGCACAAATAGAACTCTGTGATGAGTCCTCCTTAAGATGAGCTAGGGTTTCGTCCAACTCACCACATTTACAAGGGTTTTCGTCCTTGGAATGAAGCCCAACCAGAGTTGCAGCCAAAGAGTAAAAACTCAAGAAGAAAATATGATGAATGGATGATCAAATGACTTGCAATTTACTTTCTTTTGTAGCCCTTCAAAAAAAACCTTATCAAGGCCGACCTCCTTAAGCAATATATTCTTATTTTATTTGCTTTTTCCCTCCTCCTTAGGGCCGAACTCATGCAAGGCATGCTAGGCGCCCTAAAAACACAAATAAAATATTTTATTTTATTTTCATTCCTTTCTCCAAGTGGGGCGAACCACTTGTGGCATTAAATATTTCATTTCTTGACCTTTCACTAGGTCGTCCACCTCAAGGGAATTTTATTTGGGTTTATCTTATTTTTCTCCTTTAATTGGGCCAACGATCCTTGATATTTCTTCCATTTATTTTCCCTTCTTTATTTCCTTTTACGCTCTCCTTGGTTGCTCATCTCTAGGGCAAATTATTTTATTTATTTTGAATTCACCAATAAGCTCTCAAAAATATACAAAGTCATCTCTTATCATCAATTTGCCCTAATATTTAATCAATTAGGTCATTCCCTTAGCCCTCCGGCTTAGCCTACGGAAATAGGATAGGCTAGCCAACTCCATTAGGTGATCACTCGGAAAATGGGGACATTACACAACTATTCTACAACATTCTCCAAGATTTAAGTTTTTCATACATGAATTTACACACAAAACCCTAAAGATCTCATTATTCAAAAGCTAGTTTATTCTCTAACAAGAAATCATAAATTCTTACATTATTTCTATATAAAAATCAGCAATAATTTTACATACAATTCCTAAATTTATTAAATAAATCCAAACTGAAATCTTCCCTAAAGCTTTTCGTGTAAAAGAATCCAACCTCATTCCAATAACAAACTTGAAAATTAAAGAAAAATCCAAACACTTGCTACACCAAAATTCTTGAATCCAAAAACCAATTGAAATCTTGAAAGTTCTCCAAAATCCCTATGAGTGTGTGATTGCCAAACAATAATTGTGTTCTAAAAAAAATTCTATTTTTTTATAAAATATCCCTTTTCAACCCTCAAACTTTAATTAGAAAACCCTAATTCTAGATAATAATATTTTATTCTCTAACTATAGCAATTTAATTAAAATCATCTATTTACCTTCATGCACATCCTTGCACAAAAGCATCTATAATAAAATATTGCTTTTGAATTCTATTTTAATATTAAATTCTTTCCAAAACCAATTTTAGAACAAAGCTTTTATTTATATCAATTAAGGAATTAGATTTCAATAAATATTCTAATTTTCTAAATTCTATAATAATTTGACTTTACTTTTGAAATAATATTAATTACTTTTAGCATGCTAATTAATTCCAAATAAAGACTATTCTACAAATCAATTAATTAAGCAAGCATTATTAATTATCCAATGACAACCTATTCAGTTTAATTTTCTTAATTAATTATTCAAACACATATTTCTTTACACTTTGGGTTATGGGTATATTGGCTTCACGGACCAAACCTAGTTCACCTTCCCTATTACTTGTTCCTGCAAATCAACACATCTCGAAACTATAATATCCCCAAAGGAATCTAATATGCTATTTACTCCAAAATTAAATTTGTTTCAATAATTTTCTAAATTGCTCAAGAATTGATTAAACTGATTATTTTTTAAATGTATTACCGAAACTCACATGCAACAATTATGGACAATAAATCATTTATAAACCAAAAATTTGATTCACAAATATCAACTATATTTTTATTCCATAAGATAACCACTGATAAGATAGAAATGATTCAATAATTTACTAACCCAATACACCAACTGTTGCATAAAAAATCATAGACCTTAGTACAATTGTATGGAGACCGCTTTAATACCATTGCTAAAACTGACATGCAATGGCTGAAACTAACATGCAATTACTGAATACTAACATGCAACCATTAAAACTAACATGGAACAATGAACACCGGCATGCGACTTCTAGAATTGACATGCAAATACTGGATACTGACATGCAAGTGCTGATCACTAACATGCAACTAACATGCAAGTGTTTATCACTAACAGGCAACTTCTGAAATTGCAAAAAAAGCTGTGTAATTCTTGGGTGGAATCACCAACTAGAATCTTGAGGGTTTTCATTTTCAAATCCCAAAGACCTCGAGGGTTTTCATCCCTCGATCCTCTAGAAACCATGAGGGTTTTCATCCTTTGGTAAAAGATGAACATAAATGTCCAAGCTCTGCAAAAAAGGGTTTTTAATAATAAAATAACATGCAAAACTATGAGGAATTTCCTTCCTTTATAGATATTTTTTCTGCTTTTCCTTTTTCCTCCAAAAGTTTCCCACTTACAAGATCTTTTATTATCTCATTAAAGATCTTTTAATATCTCATTAATACGACCTTTTAATTATTTTAATAAAGTAATATTAAGTTGTCATTTTTTAATAAAATAAAAAGTAAATCATTAGAAAACTTAAAAATATTAACTTTGTTATTTCTTTTACTTCAATTGAAAAAAGGAACATGACATAAACATACCTTAGTAGCACTATTACAAAAATAATGACAATCTATTTATTGATACCTCAATAAATCATTGTAAATATATATTGAAAACTTTCTATTCAAAGGGTTGGGAATAAGTGTAATGTCTTGAACTATTTTTTTTTTGGATTTTCACAATTTTAAGATAAAAACGCATAAACCCTTGCACTTTTTGATCACCTAGAGACTGATGTGGGCAAGGTGAGAGCATACGGTGATTGGGGCACTAACTGGCCGCAAACCGCACAATCTAAATGAATGCAATGCTGGAAAAGAAATCAACTAGTGTCTTGGCAGCACAACCATCCAGACTACAATAAGTTTATTCTAAATTGGCAGAGATCCATCTAGTTTTATACAATAAAACAAATGACATAAATACTGAAACTTCACTGTTATTTCTGATTACTGTAGTAACAAACTCCTCTGAAAATCTTCATGCATCAAATGTACCAACTACTGAATACTATATAAGTCCAAACCCAACTGTATGATCAGCTATGGAAGCAATAATGACAAAACTTAATAAGCAAATCTGATATAAAATATAGAACATGCATACCTAGATATGTGCAGCTGATATAGAAGATAGCTCAGCAACAAATGATAATCAACAACCTCCAAAATCTGAAATAGAATATCAGAAATAAATAACAACAAATTTCAACTTGTACGACAGTCTTGTATGAATACCTAACTTCCTCAAAAAGTTGCAAATTTACCCATAAAGCTGATAAAACTGATTTTAATAAAGTTGATTCTATGTGGTACAACAAACCAAATAAAAACTTGTCAGAATTTGTCCCCCTTCAACTTGTACGACAACCCTTGCTAGGATTAATACTTGCTATGACATATTAAAATTAGCACGGAAGCCAAAAGACTCCTAAAAAGCTGATAAAACCACAAAGCTGATAAAAATTCTGAATAAGTCCAAACATTAGATTCTTATGTTAGATTTTGTCCCCTAAAAGATGTATGGTTAGCTCCAAATACTTCCTCAGATCTCTTTTTTTGGACTGCACAGCTGGCAGGTTTCAAGAATACGGCAAGGAATATGCTTAGAATCACATGATATGGCTCCCGTTTTGATTTGTATGGCTGGTTGGAGACAAAAATCAACAACAAACAATAATATAGCCTAGTTTTAATATGATAGTGGAAGCATAAATAGGTGCAACCCTCTCATATAGCAGAACCAACCATAAACCAGTGTTACAAGACCTGGACTCGCCACAAACTCGCCTAGGAGATTTTTGGCGAGAATCCGGACTCGCCACCTAAACTCGCCCCAGACTCGGCAAATTTAAAAAAACATGAAATTTGCATCTATTTGGCTTGATTTGCCGCCAACATTCTTCAGGCTGAAAAACATTTCACATTACATATATTTATTGTTATACAGAGTGGAATTAGTAACTTACTCTATCATCTTAAAAAAAAAAATGAATTTATCTACTAGCAAACACTTAACTGTGACCAATCGATCTATTCCCCTGAGACATATTATATATATTTAGTTGTATATATACAACAGGGCTATTAACCGTAATCTTAATGTTAAATCATGTGTAATTTCTTACCGTTTGTTCTTGCATTGCAGCCCATTGTCATCATTGTTTAGTCTCTTTATTGTATTGTGATTATATTGTGGATCACCTGATTGATTGCTTTCAAAATTCTTAGAGATCTCATATCTAGCAGATTTCTGTGGAACAAATGAGGAGCTCTCAATATAAACTGGAGAAGAAACTGATTGGGAGGGATATGATGTTCCGCAAGGATAGGCAAGTGGTCGTTCATTGAGATCCAAAAGAGATAAATGTCTATTGTTGACCGGGTTTACCTATCGGGACTCGCCAGACTGGGCGAGTCTCCTAGACTTGGCGAGTCAGGCGAGTACCCGACTACTGAGTCTGGGAGACTCGCCCAGGGTCACCCGGCTCGCCACTCGGCAAGTCTAGGCGAGTCCAGAAACTATGCTATAAACTAATTTGTGCGGCTCATCTTTCAAAACCAAAGTGTATATTCAGAACTCTACGGCCACTATCATATTCATTCACTAATATTTCAGTGCCCCATGAAATGAATTGACCCACACATGAACTTGTACGATAGACGTGTTGGGACCTAAAAACCAATTCCCAAAATGCATCTGAATCCCACTTTGTGCCTTTGTTGAAGAGCCCATCTTATACCTAATCAAAGATATTTTCTATGGGTTCCCTTCACAAGGCTTCCATGTGTTTGCCTTTTGAAATGCAAGGAAGAGACCCCAAAAAATGACTAAGTCCCAAAAATTCTAAGTGTTTCCTTGTATTTTTTGCCTTTTTAGGGTTTTGGAGTTTGGGGTTCCCTTCTTCGCTATGCCATTCCTGTCGGCTCCGAATTTCGCCTTGGTTTCTTGCAAGAACGCCTAAGTGTTTCGGGCGTCAGAGGTCGGGCTTGCGGCCTTTCGTCTTCCTCAGAACATGTGTTAACAGGAGGGCCCGATCTCCGAAGTCTGCTTGAGGTTTGAAAAAATTTCTAAGTATGGCGGACTTCGGAGGTCAGAGTGGTGGTTTTCTCTCTTCTTTTGAGTAGGTGGAATGGTGAAGGCCCGAAGGCCGAAGTTCGATAGAGCCAAAATTCTTCTAAGTGTAGCGGGCATCGACGGGCGGAAGTCGTCTCTTCTCTCTCCTTTCTTTTGGAAGGCGGAAGGGAGAAGGTCCGGCGGCCATCCTCGATGGTTTCAAAATTGCGCATGATTGTGGCGTCAGTTAAGTGGGACCCGATGAAGGGTGCGCTGACGCGAATTGTTGACACGTGGCCGAGGTCTGCAGAACTAAAATTTTCCAAGTGATGAGGAAGGCGGAAGGAAGAATGCCCGAGGCCCGACCCCCGTCGGCTCACATTCTTTCTAAGTATTTCGGGTCGGGCGATTCTCTTTTTCTCTTCCAAAGTGCAAGCTATTCAGCGAAGGCCCGACCTTCGAAGTCCAACTTGTCGGAGGCCGATTGACTGGCCTTCCATACTCCTCCCACCACCTGGGAACATGTCAACAACTTCTGGGATCGCCATTAATGCAAAGTGGGTGGATGAAATCAATGTTTTTATTGCAGTTGGTGGGGTTGTTGGGGGTTTTCCCGCCCGTTTCACTCTCAAGTCTGCATTGAGAGGGTTGGTCGTTGAACCAATTTTTTGGTTTAGAAATGCTCAAGGAAGATTTTCGGGCATCAAATCACGCTCTTTGGTCTGCAAATGAAGGGACGTATTCAACAGAGTGTAGGAAGGATGTGTAAAGTAGACTTTCATGTAATGGAATGTCTCCACGGGAGTTTGTAGTGATTTTGGCAAATGTATAATCACAGCTATATGTTTTCCTTTGCCACATTTGTTGGCACAATTGTAACTAGGGTTTGGAGGTGTGTGACAACATCTAAATTAATACAAGGCTTTGTATTTGCCATTCCTTTGTTGCATATGAATCATTGCAGTTCTTTCTTGCATTATTAAGTATGTCCATCACATGAAAATCTATGTGTGCCATATATAGGAATATATGTCTAGTTCCATTGATCCTCTGTTGCTTATTTTCTTCTTTGTTAGGCCTTTGCATGGAAAGGCAAGAGAATGGATCCAAAATTTCCCAGGGCAGTCCTTTGCCTTGTGGAATGAACTTGTGGCAACATTTGAAAATGAATTTGCCAATGGTCTTAACCCTACTGATCTTGTCATACAATTGGAAAAAATTAGAAGACAAGAGGGAGAATCAAGCAGGGATTTTGGTCACAGGTTTTCCGTTGCCCTTTTCAACATTCCAAATAATTTCAGACGTAACATTCCCGCTTGCATTGATATGTTTTTTGAAGCATATGAAATTGGACTGAGTTATGTGTGGGAAGATGTAATATCCCAAATGGGGATATTATGCCCTAATTTGGATTTCCGAGCTTTCCCAACTTATTTTCTGATTTCTGCCCTAGAATTTCTGCACTTTATATTTCTGCCCTAACCCTAATTCTGCTCCAGAAATTAAGACTTGAAATAATTGCATGTATTTATCATAAATCATGATGAACATCAAATATGAACACACCAAATGATTCGCCCAAGCATGTAGATTATATTCACCATGAATCATACATAGAACATATCAAATTACACCAAACATAAGGAACATGAAGTCTGCTGTAATTAACTGCTGTAAATATGAAGTTTGAGCATACAAATGATGATGGCAACCAGCCAAATATCCCAGCCACAAAGTAGACACAATTACCAACAATTACGTACCAAAATTATGCAAGAACAAACTCCAATGAGGGCCAAATGAGAAGGTAAATTCTGCTGTAATAAATCTGCTCAAACCCTAATTTCCAAGCAGCCACAAATCACCACAAATCTGCCCTAAGAGCAGGTCGCTCTTCCTCAAGATGATGCACTCAAGTTCTAGTCTAAACCCTAGACCAAAATTGCCTCCAATGAATGCTCAATATGCCTCAAATGTGGGTTGCTCCTTATATGTAATTCGCTCCATCCCTAGGTGAGTCGCTCTTCATGAATGCTTTCCATAGCTGATATAAAATCTGCTCTTGATGTTAGGATGCTCACTTGAACTCCCGCCTTGGAATCCACAAGTAGAGAAGTTAGATTGTCGCCCAACTCCTCTCAAGTCACTTGAGGCTTTCGTCCCAAGTCACTCTTAGAGATCGCTCTCTGTATATGAATGAATGAATGCTTCAATGATGCCTTTGGAATGCCAATCGATCAAGTATATATACACACTTTATCTCATCTTCTCCTCATGGCCGACCTAGGTAATTAGCTCATGTTCAAATTGCAACTTTCCCTCTCAAGGAGGCCGACCCATGTGTAATGTGTTCTCCTTCCAAGGAAAGCGCCTTATTCAAATTAAAGATATGAATTAGGACTATTAGCAAGGGCGCCACCAAGGATAATAGTTAATTATTTTATTCCACCTCAAATGCTAGTCAAGGAATATAATAATCTATCAATGAGCTCCTAGGAGAGGCATGTGAATAATATTTGTCCTTCGCCCAAGTGAATATCAAATTGCCCAAGGTGAGCAATGATCTCCATGATGATGTCAAGTCGCCCAAGGCAAGGTATCCACAGGAAAGCATCCCAAGATGTGATGATAGAATCCATACAATATATGATGAAGTCCAAACTCCTATCACAAATCTATATGAAAAGTCCTCCAAATAGTCGACTCCGAGGAAGACAAATCTCCATATCCCTAATGAGTGTACCAAAGACAACATACCAATGTGACAAGTCATCTCCACTGCCCATGATATCCTCCAAATGCCCCGGAGCGAGGTGAAAGGCCCAATTCAACTCAAATGGCGACCATTCCAAAAATGGGGACATTACAGAAGATTTGAAAATAATGAGTATGCAACATGCATATTTGTCCCTAGACTCCATGGAGAAAATGAGAGGTGACTACATAAAGGGTTTATTATCCACTAGTGCATGTGTTGTTGGTAATAAACATGCTAATATGAGCAGCAGTCTTGTGGATACAGACAATCAGATGAATGCAGCATCAGAAGATGATGATTGTGTAGTTAGAAGGATAGAAATGGAAGCTGGTGCATCATATGACAGCAATGCAGATGATGAAAGCAGTGTATGCACCTACCTTCGGTTGGATAGCTCATCAATTGAAAGTGAAAATGATGAAACCGATGGTGACTCCAACACGATGTTGAGGTATGTGGCTCAATGAATAATGAGGAGGGCACGTGCATGAGTGAGCAACAAGTTGAATCAGCTTGTAAAGTTGATTATGGAGATTATACATGGGTAAATGAATTAGATTCTGAGCAAGGAATTTTTTTCTTGTTTGATGTATTACCCTCCTTTGTTCCTGTTGTATGTGATGAGGTAGATGTAGAGGTGGTTGCCCTTGATGATAACCGATCAGAGATAGTTATTGGTGCAGCCATGGAGTTTCAGTGTGAAGAGCTTGCCCTAGATTGTGAAGGTGGTGATCATGTGGATGCATATGAGAACCTGTTTCTTTGGTGCAAGGTATGTTGTCTTCCCCATGCAGAATGTGCTTCATATGAGCCACAAGGAAATAAAATGAGAATGAATGTGGAAGAAGAAGTGTGTCAATAGTTTGTTTGTAGCATTGAGTATGACACAACAGATTGCTAGAGTGGACTTGAAACAGAGAGATAATTTGAAGAACATGGTTCTTCACTTAAGGTTTCTCACGATTCTAATTTGTGTGTTGATGGTTTGAATTGCAACCTGAATCATGCTTATAATTCAGATATCGAAAGTTGTAGCAATACATATGAAAGTTTTGTCCAAGAACTTGGTGGGAAAGCAAATCAATATGAGTCTTTCCACTTTGATGTGGAATGTTTATCAATTCTTGAATGTGTTGGTGATGCAATAGAGGGTGAGTCCTTTGTATGGGACATTGATGTGGTTGAGCAGTGAGGCATGTGTATGCCTGAACTTTAACAGATGGCAGCCCAACTTGAAGATATACCCAAGCTAGAGTCTTTCCAGTTTGCTCTGCAAGATGAAGTGTCTTCTCTTGTGGATCAGCAGTGCATTCAGGCACAGTTCTCCTTGCCATGTGAATTGGAGGTGTTTTCCTTTTCCCTCAATTTGCATGAAGAGGTCAGCAAAAGTAATAAGGTTATAGTGGTGATGGAAGTTTGCTTCCATCCATGTCTTTTGTTGTTGACCTGGATTTTAGTTTCTCACCCCTTGTTGCTGGGAACAGACATGATATGGGTTGGAATAGGTCAAGAACCTATTTCTTATGGTTGCCCTACAACAATAATTTCATTGGTAGAGCTGGCCTTGGCTCCACAAGCATATGCTGCAGATTGATACATGCAGCTGGAATTCTTAAGTTGTTCCAGCCGGGTGATGAAAATTGTTTTGGTTTGAGGGAGATCAACTCCTTCATTCAGCTTGTCTTCGATAGAGGCAAGTAGTTTGATCAGTCTTGTGCAGGTTTGACCTGCAAGTGACTGCAAATTTTGATTACAGTCAACTTTCCCTTTGTGCCCTCATGTTTATGACTATATGCCTTGTAAATATGTCTTGTGTTGTTTCCCCTTGCGTGTTTTTTGCCTTTTGGTGTGCCCGAAGATAGCTAGTTTTCATTGTGCCAAATTTACCACACATCCCCAACCAGAGCCACTGTTGGGACCTAAAAACCAGTTCCCAAAATGCATATTTTTGCCCCACAATCCATTTGAATCCCACTTTGTGCCTTTGTTGAAGAGCCCATCTTATACTTGACCAGAGATATTTTCTATGGGTTCCCTTCACAAGGTTTCCATGTGTTTGCCTTTTGAAATGCAAGGAAGAGACCCCAAAAAATGACTAAGTGCCAAAAATTCTAAGTGTTTCCTTGTATTTTCTGTCTTTTCGAGGTTTCGAAGTTCAGGGTTCCCTTCTTCGCTATGCCATTCTTGTCGGCTCCGAATTCCGCCTTGGTTTCTTGCAAGAACGCCTAAGTGTTTCAGGCGTCGGAGGTCGGGCTTGCGGCCTTTCGTCTTCCTCAGAGCATGTGTTAACAGGAGGGCCCGATCGCCGAAGTCCGCTTGAGGTTTTGAAAAATTTTCTAAGTATGGCGGACTTCGGAGGTCGGAGTGGTGGTTTTCTCCCTTCTTCCGAGCAAGTGGAATGGTGAAGGCCCGAAGGCCGAAGTCCGACGGAGCCAAAATTCTTCTAAGTGTAGTAGGCATCAGCGAGCGGAAGTTGTCTCTTCTCTCTCCTTTCTTTTGGAAGGCAGAAGGGAGAAGGTTGGGCGGCCGATCCCCGATGGTATCAAAATTATGCATGATCACGGCATCAGTTAAGTGGGACCCAATGAAGGGCACGCTAAAGCGAACTGTTGACACGTGGCCGAGGTTCGGTGAACTAAAATTCTTCCAAGTGATGAGGAAGGTGGAAGGAAGAAGGCTCGAGGCCCGACCTCGGCGGCTCACATTCTTTCTAAGTATTTTGGGTCGGGCGGTTCTCTTTTTCTCTTCCAAAGTGCAAGCTACTCAGGGAAGGCCCGACCTTCAAAGTTCGATTTGTCGGAGGCCGATTGACTGACCTTCCATACTCCTCCCAACGCCTGATAACGTGTCAACAATCCCCTGAGAACGCGTCAACAACTTATGGGATCGCCATTAATGCAAAGTGGGTGGATGAAATCAATGTTTTTATTACAGTTGGTGGGGTTGTTGGGGGTTTTCCTGCTCGTTTCACTCTCAGGTCCGCATTGAGAGGGATATAAAAGGAAGATTGAAACTCTTTTCAAGGGTTGGTCGCTGAACCAATTGTCTGGTCTGGAAACGCCCAAGGAAGATTTTCGGGCATCAAATCATGCCGGTCTGGTCTGCAAATGAAGGGATGTATTCAATAGAGTGTAGGAAGGAAGTGTAAAGCAGATCTGCATGTAATGGAATGTCTCCACGGGAGTTTGTAGTGATTTTGGCAAATGTATAATTGTAGCTGTATGTTTTCCCTTGCCACAATTGCTGGCACGATTGTAACCAGGGTTTGGAGGTGTGTGACAATATCTAAATTAATGCAAGAAGGAAGTGTAAAGCAGATCTGCATGTAATGGAATGTCTCCACGGGAGTTTGTAGTGATTTTGGCAAATGTATAATTGTAGCTATATGTTTTCCCTTGCCACAATTGCTGGCACGATTGTAACCAGGGTTTGGAGGTGTGTGACAATATCTAAATTAATGCAAGACTTTGTATTTGCCATTCCTTTGTTGCATATGAATCATTGCAGTTCTTTCTTGGCTTATTAAGTATGTCCATCACATGAAAATCTATTTGTGCCATATATATGAATATATGTCTAGTTCCATTGATCCTCTGCTGCGTATTTTCTTCTCTTGTTGCGCTCTATGACTCTGTTGCCCAGTGGAGTAGGCACCGGTCCATATTAGGGATGGATCAATCACCATTTTTAATCAAATCCTCGTCCTGTTAGTTGTAGGAGTAGGAGTAGATTTAGTTTAGGTTCTACATGCTGTGCACGATTCAATGTAATAACCAGGGATAAATCTGAAGCGATGCAAAATGTTTTAATCATTAGTGAATCATGTACATGTATGCCTGCACTATGTATCTTGTGTATGTAAAGTTAAATGGATTCATTTCAAGGAGTATAAGGAATGTGATGTAGCTATATTTGGGTGCAAATGCATAGCACAATAATCAGCTTGATACAAAGGCCTATGCAGCCAGTTTGTCTTGACCTAGTGATAGTTTCAAGGGTCAAGTGTACATTGGGTATGGTTGTGTATGTTTGTTTGTGTTCTATTTCATGCCTCTAAGAATATCCCTCCTAGGTCTAGCTGAGCCTAAAGTGCAGAGGAGTACACCCACTCCTGTTAGTTGGCCAAGATTGCCCTTGACTTGTTGATAAACCTCTTTCAATCACCTTGATGACATCCCTGGCCTTGGTGATGGTGCAATGTTTTAGGGTTTTGGGTTGCAACTATTTTGGGACCCAACAAGATGAATGATCAATATTCTCGCATCTCAATCATGGTACGATAACCCACACATGAACAACTTCTCTTATTACAATGTAGCGACCAGATTTATGTGGTACGTCCAACAAATGGTGATAATAAAAGAATAGCTGGAAACTTCACCAAAAACTGAAACTTAAAACAAAATCTGAAAACTTATCTTGATATCCAGAATCCACAACAAATTTGAAACTCACACTAAATCACCCAAAATTTGGAAACCATAACAAAATCTAAACTTCACACAAACCAACGAACCTCTGAAAACTGTAAACTCTTCTGCAGATTCAGTACATTGGTGACCCATGAATGGAATCACTCTAATGGAGATGAGGGTTTTCGTCCCTAAATCCATTCTTGTAACACATAGGTAATCCCTAGATGGAATTACTTATATGAATAGGAGGGTTTTTGTCCTTAGGCAGAAAGATGAACATACATTCGATCTCAAGAGATTGGGGTTTTGATAATAAATTGGAATATCCTCTTCTGTGCACAAAACCTACTTATATAGGCTCTTTGAGGGAATATAATTTTATTTTCTTTTTTTCCCTTTTCCCTTGAAAACTTATTTCATAAAGTGTCTAGAAAGTCCCATCACTTTTTGGACCTCAGTCCTAGTGACACTTTATAACATAACTTTAGGCCCTATTTTAAAAACACTTTTAATAATAAAACATAAGTTGCCTTTTAAGAATATAACATAAAGTTACATTTTGGACAATTTAAGTTAAATTATTAAATTATTTCCTTAGCTCAAAAAGGAGACATGACAATAAGAGATGTTACACTCTCATAAAAAAAAAAGTGGCAATGGTCCTACCATCCAAATGGCTAGCAAAGTTTGACTCAATCTATTTAGTTGAAATGAATATTTGTTTCAAGTTCATCTTCTATGTGCATAGGTTCTGCAATGCAAGGAAATGGGTAACAAATCTAGCCACTCCTAGGCAAACAAGTTCCTCTAAATGATGGAATGCAAGGAAAGGTTAAAAGGTCTTAAATGATTTTCATGAAATTGGTTTTAATTTTTATGTTATTTCTGTGGTTGGAGCAGATGTAATTGTGGGGTTTAGCGGCTGAAAACAATGGGTGAATTTTGTGTGCATTATGGAGAGATGTACACACAGCTTGTAAAGGACCAGCAATGGGTCATGATAAAGAGTTTTAAACCTAGGGCAAATAAGTGTATTTCAATTCAATAGATAACCATACAAACTGCCAAGGGTGAGTTAAGTTTTGTGTTGGGATGCAATACAATGAAAGAGTTGACTGCTAAAATGGCTGAAAAGCAATCAATAGGACTGTTAGGAATTAGTGCATGACATAGATTAATAAATAATAAATTAACATGTTAATGTTAATTTATTAAATAGGTATTGGCATTTAATAATGTTTGTTAGTTGTTGGGTAGTTGGAAAGCTGAAAGGCTTTATAAAGCCATTGAAATGTAATAATCTTATGTTGAAGATGATTGATTGATTGTTGTGTTTGAGTCTTTGGCTCTTCTTCATGTCTAGTTTCAATACTTATATGGTATCAGAGTGGGTTTTCTATGAGACCTCTCTATTCGTCCTCCATTCAATTGTCCTTCCTTCTCCAAAGCAGTGATCACAATGGTGATGCAATGAAGACCATGTGCAGCAGCCATTGTTTTTCCCGTTCATCATTCTTGCATTTTTTGCCAACAATTTTGCATTGTAGACCACGTACAAACTTGCTGACATTCATCATCCGTCTTCTCCTCTCTCCATCTTGTTCACTCTTTCCATTGTTTCCACTCCATTCTGTTCACACTTTTTCATACCCAAAACTTAAAAAAAAGTACATTTAGATTTGTTTTTTCAGTTGCAGAAATCTTTGATATTGCTTTCAAATTTTGCATTGGGTCCTCCTGTGCACAAGCAGGTTGGGCAGAGTAAAAGTGAGAAGGGTCATATATGAGAGTGGGTTGTGTTTAGCAGTCAATGTAGGGTTTGTAGTGTGTCCACATCAAGCCGCTCAAAACAAAGGGAAGCTATTCCATGTTGGGAGTATAAGCGCTATTTTATTGAGCACTCTTGAAGCATTAGTGAATCCCAAGTGCATTGTGAAGAGATGGAAGAACGTATAAAAGTCTATGATGTAGTTGATGGGTTTTGAACACAGTCCTCTGAATATCGCCATCTCAAATTGGAAACCTGTCCAGGGAGAGACTTTGGCCATCATGGGTTTAGTTCTTTCCGCATTAAATTTTATTGATAGCATGAATTTGCCTTTTAGGGCTAATTTTTGTAAGGATTCACTAGTTGAAGTTACTTGTGAAGAAAGAAAGATTTTTTGCATATCCAACTTGTTAGAACACACACAATCTACTGAGAGGGGGGGGGGGTGAATCAGTAGATCAATAAAACATAAAACATCAACTCTCTAGTATTCAAAACAAATTAACATTCAATGTAGTAAAATCAACACTAATAAAGCATGCACCCATGAACACCAAATATACATGGAAAACCCAGTGTGGGAAAAACCAAGGTGAGAAAATGCTGCTAGGAACTATCGTCCTAATCCAGCCTCACAAATGAAACCATCGATTACAATATTTAAGAGCACCAACTCTAAGGAATCTTCAAATCCCTGATTTAAGAACACTAATTCTAAGGAGACTACAATCCCCTGATCTGAGCACCAACTCAGTCCATCAGAGGCACCAACCTCTGAATCTTTACAAATTCAAATATGCAGACATTTGGTTCTTATTCTAACCTCAGATGCACCTCTTCAAATCATTCATAGACTACTCTTCTTACACAACACCCTCTTCTATAATACACGCTCAAAGCGTTATTACCTCCTCTGTTCTCATTAACAATATCGCATAGCATATGCAATATTCAACCTAATTACAAAGCAGCACAACATGCCCTATATAACATTCGCGTGAGAAGAAACTGCTTAACGGATTCTCAACAAATTCTACATGAGAAGAAACTGCTCAACAAATTCAAAACAATACTTTGCAGACAAGAAACTGCACAACAAATTTTGAACAATACTTTGATGAGAAGAAACTGCTCAACCAACTCATAACAATACGTTGCTGAGAAGAAACTGCATAACGAGTTCATAACAACTCTATGCAGAGAAGAAACTGAATCACCAACTGAATCACCAACAGAAAAACCTCTGAGACATGGCAGTTGCAAATCCTGTAACATGTTGGAAAAACTGGAAGCATCAAAAAACACAACAGAGCTACCCAACGAAAACTTAATTGATCTAGCCGTTTAAACAAATTATTGATTTCCTTTTCTAACGACCCTTTTACCATTTCTCAAACTTTGGCTTTTATTGCTTCTATCGGCAAAAGTTCATTTCTCCGAACTTTTGACACTTAGCCCTTTATCAACGATTTCTCATTTTCCCGAACCATGGTCAATTTCCACCTTATCGGCGAAAGTCTCTTTCTTCAAACCTTGGTGTATATCTGCTTTATCGGCAAACTGTTCTTTCTATGAACTTTCCTTCTTTATCGCTTTTTGCCTTCTATCGGCAAATTCTCTAAACCGCGAACTTTGCCTTGCTCTTGCTTTTTGCCTTCTATCGGCAAATTCTCTAAACCGCGAACTTTGCCTTGCTCTTGCTTTTTGCCTTCTATCGGCAAATTCTCTAAATCGCAAACTTTGCCTTTCTGTTGCTTTTTGCCTTCTATCAGCAAATCCTTTAAACTGTGAACTTTTCCTTTGTCCAATTTAGCCATTCTATCGGAAAAAGTCACAAACCACGAACTTTGCTTCTATGAGCCCTTTATCGCCTAGTCGGCGAATCGGAGAATATCTGAACTCCCGAACTAGTTCAAGAAAAATGAACTTCCCTGGCTAAGTCATTCTCCTGACTAAGTCTTTTTCTTCAACTCTTTCTCTCTATCGGCGAACTGGTCAAACCATGAACCTTTGATTTTGAGAGCTACTTGTCGCCTTGTCGGCGAATCGACGAAATGTCGAACTTCCGACCTAGTTCAAGAAATCAACTTTTTCCCGACAAAGTCGACTAAGTCTTTTTATTCAACACTTTTTTCTAAGTCTTTACCTTTGCCTTCCTATGCCATATCGACTAGTCAGCTTATCAACTAAACGCCGAACTTTCTAATAGTTCAAGAAAGACAAAGTTTCCCGATTGCCTTCTCAACTTAAGCTTTGAGAAGCTTCCTTTTACATTGTTGGTAAATCGGCAAAAAATAGAACTTGAGAACTAGTTCTCAAAATGAGAACTTTACCGATAACATTATTTTGCCAACAAAAGGCAAAATACAAAGAGTTCTGTTCATTGGCCATTTTTGCCAACAAAGGCAAAATACACAGAGTTCAAAATTGGCCATTTTTGCCGACTAAGGGCAAAACACAAAGAGGTTCGGATTTGGCCATTTTTGCCGACTAAAGGCAAAACACAAAAACTTAGTGTTTCGTTCTTTCTCTTCTATGCACTGCTTTGCCATCCAACTTTGACATCAATGACAATTTATCAACACAACTTCCACTTGCCCAAACACATGGAGAACCCTAAATCCATTGAGCCCTACACAATTCGTTAAGGAAGATGTAGTGGTGGCATCCATGAGCCGTCCCCTGCACAATTAGTTATAATTTGCTCCAAAATATGGTAACATTCCTTTATTCATTCCATAATGATTATAGTGATGCACATTAACTTGTATAGCAAATATTTGAGCATCTTTAGGGAATTCTAATCTCATACATGTCAATTTTGAAATGGGCTTTCTTGTAAAATTGTCAATGTATTCATACAATTAATGTGCTAAGGTGTAAAACATTATTGTAAGGATGCATTATCTGTGGAAACCGACATCTAAGGAGATTGGGAGATTTTTCATTGAAGGGGGGCAAATGTGAAACAAATGAACCTCAACACTAGGCAACGACCGACCCAAGCCAACCATCGATGCAACTTCAGAATAAAAGTTCCTATGTCAACACTAAAGGGGGGTGTTAGGAATTAGGGCATGACATATATTAATAAATAATAAATAATAAATTAACATGTTAATAATTTATTAAATAGATATTACTATATTAGCATTTAATAATGTATGTTAGTTGTTGGGTAGTTTAGGTAGTTGGAAAGCTGAAAGGCATTATAAAGTCATTGGAATGTAATAATCTTATGTTGAAGATGATTGACTGATTGTTGTGTTTGAGCCTTTGGCTCTTCTTTATGTCGAGTTTCAATAAAGACCGAAAGAGGTGCAGCAGCTGCTGGATGAATGTGAATACATCTTCAAGAACTTGACTTGTGGACTACCACTAGAGAGAAGATCAAATCACATTATTGAGTTGGAGCCAAGATCTAAACTAGTAACTATTCCCCCTTATCACCATCCTTTTTTTTAACAGATGTAATTGAGAAAGTGGTCAACGAGTTATTGGACTTGGGACATGTTACACCCAGCAAGGGTCCTTTTGCATTGCCAATCATCTCTGTAAGAAATAAGGATGGATTGTACCATATGTGCATGGATTAAATGGAATTGCATAAGTAGACCATCGAGAATCACTATCCTATTCCACACATTGACGAGTAATTGGATGAACTGCATGGTGCAGTCATATTCACAAAGATTGATTTATGATTGGGTTATCGTCAAACCAGGGTAATGGAAAGTGACTTCTACAAGATTTCCTTTAGAACCCATCATGGCCACTCGGAGTTTCGGTTAATGCTGTTTGGGCTCACAAATGTCCCAACCACCTCATAAGCTGCTATAGAGCAAATTTTCAAGCATTATTTAAGAAAGTTTGTGCTTGTACTCTTTGATGATATTTTGATATCAGTAAAAATAAGTATCTTCATAATTTCTGTACTATTTTAGAACTTTTGTGGAAAAATTCATTTTTTCCTGAATAATCAAAATGTGATTTAACAAAAGTAAACCCGTGCACTGGGGGCAAATTATCAGCAAAGAAGGGGTGAAAGTAGGAACTACCAAGATTCAGGCCATTGCCAAAAAAAAGTTAACTTAGTTAAGGGAATTCTTGGGCCCATGGAATTTCTATGGGAACTTTGTGAAAGGGTTTGGAAGACTTGCATCCCCTCTTATTAATCCAACAAAAAGGGATCAGTTCCATTGGACAGATGCAGGAAAAGCTAGATTTCAGCTCTTGAGAAAGGTAACAACATTCAACTTGTCCAACAAAAAGGGATCAGTTCCATTGGACAGATGCAGGAAAAGCTAGATTTCAGCTCTTGAGAAAGGTAACAACATTCAACTTGGTTATAGCACTTCCAGATTTTTTGCTACCTTTCAAGAGGTTCAATGTGATGGTTCAAAAATAGGCACAGGGGCAGTTCTCATGCAGAATGGACAACCTATCTATTGCCTTTCAAGTAGTCAGGTGATAGACAGAGAAATTCTTGAGTCTTTATGATAAAAGGAATTATTGGCTCTTATGCATGAAATATAAAAGTTCAGGCAAATACTCATTGGATCGGCATTTCATTCTAAAGATAGACCACCAAAGCCTTAAGTATTTTTTAGTTTAAAAAACTTTATGGGATTAATAAGCCAAGTGGGTAAGCAAGTTATTAGGTTTTGGTTTGAAATTGGTTTTAAGAAAGGAATTTACTATGTTATTGCAGATTTATATCTGGAGTGGCAGAATTACAGGCTATTTACATTGATGGACCAGGGTGGAAAGAACTTAAAAGAAGTATTGGTAGAATATGCCAAAGGCTTGAAAATGTTTTCCATGTTGCAAGACCCAAGAAGGGACACTTTCTATACCTTCTCAGGTGAACTGATTTTCTATAAAAACTACATATACCTTATACCAATTCTATGTTTAAGAAAAGAGTACTAGAAGAATTTCATTCCTTGCTTGTGGTCATACTGTCTCCTTTAAAACCTACTACAACAGAAGAAGTAGACTGTTTTGGGATGGGCTGAAAGAAGATATGAAAAACTTTGTGGTGTCTTGTGAAATGTATGAAAGGAATTAAAACAAAGAATGCAAGAGGTTTAGGTCTGTTGCAGCCCCTATCCATTCACAACCAAAAATTGGGAATGCATTGGTATGTAATTCATTACTGGCCTACCTCGGGTAGCAGGCAAGAAGTTTGTTTTATGTTATGGTTGATTGGTTGATTAAGTTTGCGAATATGGCTCTGGAATTGATAAAATTTCACAAGTTGCTGACCCATTTATACAACATATTTATAGATTACATGGACTTCCAAAGAACATTGTTAATGATCAAGATCTAGTATTTACAAGTAATTTTTGGAAGTTGTTTCAACATCTGGGAACCACCTTAAAACTCAAGTACTGACAATCATCCTCAATTAGATGGCCAATAAGAAAATTTTAATAATTGTTTGGAAGGGTACTTGAGGAATAATGTTGCAGATTAGCAAACTTCATGGCCAAAATGATTCTATTTGGCAGAACATTGGTACAATACAACATATCATACAACTATTGGCATGCTGCCTTTTAAGGCCTTGCATAGTTATGATCCACCCTTGTTGATTAGTTGGTCCATAGAAGACACTCAAGTACCTGCTATTCATGATTTTCTTGAAGAGAATCAATAGTTCCTAAAGTTATTAAAGGAGAATCTATAAGTTTCCTAGGAGAGGAATCAATCTCAATAGGATGAGCATCAAAGTGAGAGAAGTTGAGCTAAGATGAAATCTAAATAGGAGGAGCAGAGAAACTTTGGCCTCATTACTATGGGCCTTACAAGCTGTTTGCAGGATTAGGAAATGTTGGATATAGGATTGAGTTATTGACATGAACTCTGGTGTGCAATATCAATCATGTCTCAGACTTGAAGAAAGTATTTGGGAAAAATGTCAAAACTCCAGATCTCTTTGCCCCTCTAGAAGAGTAAGACCCTGCTATCATGATTATAGAAAATATTCTAGTCACCTGAGAAAAGAAATGGAGGAACAAAATATTATTCCAACTTCCAAGTACCTGATCCAATGGAAAGATTTGCAGTGGTAGAGCCTAAATGGGAGTTTCCAAATAAATTATAGCATCCAACTCTACAGTTGCTTAAAGCAATTCAAGGAGGGGGCATTGTTGTTTCACTGAATAATAAAAAAAGAAAATAAACTCTAGAAAAATATGAGAATAGAGCATAGATCAGAAATGGATCAAGAATTAATAGTAAAGTTATTTTAAGGAAAATAGAATAGAATAAAGTGATGAGACTTAGTTTTTTTAGGGAATTAGAACAATAAAGCCATGCAAAGGCTATATATAGATTTAAATTGCTTTATGATGAAGCAAAGATAAATTATTTTAAAAAATAACGTTTCCTTTTCTAGAAGTATGTGTAGACTTATTATAGGAATTGCTTTTCATGAATTGAAACCTTGTTATTATGTTCTAGGAAAGAAGCTACCATGGATAGGTTTGATGAGTGTGCATGACTAAAATAGCACCCATACTTCCCTGGATTTGGCCTGTGTTTGAATTGACACCCTCTCAGGAAAGTTCCCTTTTCTTCTACGTACCACTCATATCTATTTTCCAGGAAATATAAAAGTTCTGTTTCTTCACAGTTTTAAAACTCAGAGTATTATTTAACTTTCTACCAAATTTGTTTTTTAGCATCACCAATTTGTTTTCGGCAGTACCATCATTAGTTTCAGCAGTGATTGTTTTAGGATCACAAAAAAAAAACACAAAATAAGAGCATACACAGTGGACACAAGTAGGACACCTGAAGTAAAGTGGATATCAATGGTATCCAAATAATCAAATAATCCTCAAAAGTATAAGATCTAACACAAGAATCAAAGATGGCCACAAAGAGTGCAAGTGCTCTCAATACATACATTCACAAAGAAGTTATGCACAAGTTAGAAGTGGAGGATTCAATAAGCATGCAAGTTACAAGTGGAAGATTCTGCAAAGTATGCACAAGCACCAGTGGAAACATGCATAAGCTTGCATACTTACAACGGTGTAAAGCTACATGTAGAGGATTTCCGACTAGAAAAAGACAAAAAATTCTACTACACAAAATAAGGTGACATGGTAAGCCATAAGTTTGTTAATTGCTATGTATGCACTAAGTAAATATTATCACCAACATTTTTATTTCTGCTTTGAGTTGTAAATTTTGAAATATGATTTCATAATTACTAGATGTAACATATGGAGTTGCTGTCAAGATGTTCTCAAAAGAACATATTAAGAAAAAAGTTACAAAAAATTTAATCTCTATCACAATACTTGTTTCATAGGATGTTTTAGTTTCCCAAGTTTTGAAATGCAACAAGTCTCTTGTTCTATTTGTTTGAAATACAAGCTATGAAAATTTGAACCCCAACACCTTATCTTTCCATGGTCCATTTTTTAAGTTCTTTATGGTCAAAAGCTTTGCAAACTCAGATAGACTTTTTATATTTACACATAATATTTGCTTCATAATAGAAAAGGTACAAGTGGACACATTGCAGACAATAGATATGCTAGTAATGTATGCCTTCTATTTTTCAGGTGATTGTTGAAACTATGGTGGAGATGGGAGATCCAAAAGATGCTATATGTGATGCAGCAGAGAAAATGCAAATTGATCTTCTTGTTTTAGGGAACCATGGCTATGGAATGGTAAAGAGGTAAGTTCAACTTGATGTACTGACCCATCTTGGAATTAAATTAAGAACTTTGAATTGAATAAAACTAAGACAGTAGTCCCATTGATAAAATGAAGATCTAAGTAATTATGTGGACATTTTCTTGATGGCCTCTAAAGGTAATCCATTTGAATAACCATGAAATTTGAGTTCTTATGTTTCGTTCAAATTTTGAAGTGTCTTAGTTTACAAGAGTGCTTTTATAAGGCCACTTAAATAACCTTGCTTTTGATTGACCTGACTTACAGATAGCTTTGATGTCCTTACGTAGGGCTAGCATTACATTGATCAAATTTGGTCCACTTATGAGCACACCCAAACCAATGTATTCAAACTTCTATATTAATTTTACAAGGCAATTGTTTTTCAATTTACTTCTAGTTGGTTTTGTTTTGAAATTCATTGGGTTTGCTCTGCTAGGGTTTTGGCTTGGCTTGCTCTACATGCTCCTACTCATGTCATTTTCTTGTCCTTGTCACCCTTGTTTCATACTGCCTTCTAGTGTAGGAGATCTCTGCATTTATTGCAGTTTTTTTAGTTTCCCTAACCTTTAGGCAGTTTTTTTTGCTATTTAAATGGTTGCCAGCCAAAGAGGCCCAACATTTGATGCTAGGGTTGCTGGATTGGAAGCGTAGGAAAATGGCTCTGAAACATGTTCACAAGTTCATACCGAAAGTGGTTCACAAGGTAACTCTTCTGCTCTTGAGGTCGTTTTGCTTGTTCATGATTTTGAAAATGCATGCAAATGGCTTGAAAACTATACTTTTGTTGAGTATTTTCTTGGTAGAATTCCCTCTAAAAGCATGCTAAGGAGTTGGGTCAACTCCACCTAGGTCCCTCATGGGGTCCGCGTGGAAGCTATCCAAAACCTTACTAAGGGTATTTTTTCTTTTCCATTTTGTTGACGTCAAGTTTGCTAAGGCCATTTTTTAGCATGGCCCCTAGTACATTCGTTCCTCTTTGTTAATATTAACCCTGTGGACTCGAGACTTTGTTGTCTTTGAGGAACATTCTCTCCAAGTCCTAGTTTGGGTCGAATTCCTTGGTCTCCCCTTGCCACTTTGGACCTTCCTAGACTATATCGTGGCCTTTTTGGTGCACGGTGTTCATGTTGAGCAAGAATGCTTCTTCTCAACTTGCCCTCAGAAAAGGGTTTGTGTTGAGGTTGACTTCTCCAAGGACCTTAAGGAATCAATAGAAGTCTAGGAACTCAGAGCCTTACCCAAAGGGTCATGTATCTCAACTTGCCCAACACCTGTTATCGTGTCAATCCTCAGACCACAATAACTGAGATTGTCCTCTGGTTACCCAACACCCTAAGCCTCAACCCAAGCAACATACTTACGATTCTCCGCCTAAAAAAAAAGGGGATGGCTGGACTAAGATGAGCAATAAAAGACATGTTCATAACTCTAGAGCTAAAGGTGTCAGTCCTCAACCACTGGTGGTTGGGCCTCAAGCTTCAAAGCCTAATAAGGCGAAAGATGCGGTTGACTCTCAACCCATAGGGGAGTCGTCACAGGCAGCGAACAAGCCTTGCTTTAATAGAACATCGCTTCTTGATAGCATTCTTTTGTCATAATCGGTTACTTGGCCACCTTCTCGTCTCGCCTCTCGTCGTTCTCGTACTCCAGCTCGTGAGCCAAAGGAAGGTGAGTTTGTGCCAAATAGGAAGGCATTTGTTGGGTCTTGATATCCAAATATGATGATGTAAGATGCCAAACCTGATCTTTCACTACTAAGCCACAGATTTCTGATTTTGTTATACAAGCATTTTTGTCAAACACTTGGTATGCATGCTGTTTGGTTTTTTCCTTAGTTTATTTATTTGGAACAGCAGATAGATATGCATAAAATGGTGCCATAATACGACTTCTAATGGCAAGACATTACATCAAACAGTTGGCATACAATATAATAACTCCAATCTGCCCTTATTTGACCCAATTCAATGAAATACAAACACCCATGTGGCTGTAATTAAACTCAGAATTTGCAACTCAGATTGTAAATAAAAATAGATGTTCAAATTAAAGATTTGAAGAATGATAGTGGCTCTTCATGCTCAGAAAATAACAATATATCAACTCCTATCAATTAGGAATAGTAACATACCCAGAAATCTGATTTCACATAGAAAATTCAGAGGGTTTTGATATTATAACAATCTTCGTTACATACCATTTTAGATGCACAAACAATAAGTTTGAATCGGTTCTTCAATCTGCTGTTACCAGTACCAAAACTGATGTTGGCGCCATTTCTACACACTCTAATATGCATCCAAACTACATACAAAAGGTCTCAACAAGGCTGCGTACTCCTTTCATAAGTGACAGTCCCTTCTAACACTTCCACGCATACTATATCATGATATATATTTTTTTTCAAAACCAACCTCAATAACATGCATGCAGACTTGGGGCCCACCAAAGATTTAAAAATGATTTCAAAGCTCATAAAAACCATACGCACCTCTTGTTGCATCTTGATAAGATTAGTTGTCATTGATGTCAAAAGTATGTGCTCTGGAGATACTTAATATGCAGTATCAGTTGGTGCAAGTCAGTAGTATGAGGAAGAATGGTAATCAGCCTGATGTCTAAGTGTGATGCGGACGTGAGTACACTTGTTCTAATATTTTTCCCATATGTCTACATTGATATCTTATCAGTTTGGCGTACCGCACTTAGAGATAAGTTCTAGAAGTTGTGCTAAGGCATTCACAGTGTATACTCTAAGACAGAGCCATGGTATTTTGGTGTAAAATACCCTACTAGAAATGACTGAAATTTTTGCCTTAATTTGCTTTCAAACAATCAATTCAAATGTAGAACAATATCAATGAACACAAGAACAATTGAAAGCCGAAGCTACAACGATTTATTATTGACTTCAATGATGATGAATGCAAAGTGTTATTAGCTGTTCCATATAATAGTCTGGGACTGATTTATATCAGACTTCAATACACAAAGAAGAAGAGTAGCAAAATGCTTCAAAACCCTAACAAATCAATGCCACTCCTAAGAGGAATGATCAACATGACAATATAGTTCTGCTATGCCACTGTATGAGCTCAATTAAATGTCTGATATCACTGTATATGCCGCTGATATGACTGCTGTAGGTGATTAAAGTGCCCAAAAATGTGAATGAAGTCAAAACTATGCAAAATAACACCTCCAATGGCAAGCGATGGGTTCCCACATGGGAGACGATTTAACCAAGAGACATATCCTTTCACACAGTCGCTGCCCTTTCTAACAGTCGCTGCTTTTTATTAGTTAATTGGCTTGTTTCATAAAGCAGATCGCCATATTACCTTTATTAACTGACTTATTTGTCTCGTATATACGACGCTTCATGTAGGGAGGTCGGCCACACTTAAGACTTCAGCTTATTTAACAATTTATCATTACAGGGAGAGTTGGCTTGTATAGGTCGGCCATCATTTAAATCCACGATTTCATGCTAATTATGATTTCAGTAATTTTAATCTTCGGCGCCAAAGGTAGAGAGTCGGCCCATTGGGGAAGGGGCATGACAGTCCGCCCTGCCCAAGATTGCTTGTCCTCAAGCAATCACAAGCTAAGAAACTTTTGAAATTTTCAAGATTCTAAATCAACCTTGTAGATTTGTATCCTCATGAAGTCATTAGCATTTTTGTGATACTTTGATAGGAATTGGAAATTTTAAACCAAGTGATGATTATTTTGATTATGTTTGACTCTGTCTTTGGAAAGTACTTGTTAGTATACTTGCCTCAACTTGACTACCAATAAGGTCAAAATACCATCCTCTAAAGTATGAGGACTATTCTTCTAGTTCATGTACTTTAATAACTCTTAACAACAAAACTAAGAGTTGGAAATTGGCAAGACTTTGTTACTTAAGACAAATTTTCCCTTGTTTCATTACCGCAAGGATTCTAGGCAATGATACAAATTCTTCATTACCCCTTGTTGAAATCTACAACGATAGAAAAGTGTTACATCTTTCGTCATGAGAGGTTACGGAAGTGTTGTGAATAACAAGATCCTTTACTACGGTTTGTACCCTTTTTTCCTATACCATCAACTGGGAGGAGTATTTTTTATTTCACTTAATCATTCAAAGAGAGTTTGAGACAAGATTGAGGGTGTAATCGAAAATATCCTATAGGTGTTTGTGACCTTTAGTCCAAACATTTTTTCAGCATATATCATCTTGTCATAGACTCCATAGTAAACAGTTATCACTCACAAATACTTCATAGAATTTGAATAGATTGACACCAACATCCAATTTCCACATCAATGAGGTTGTCACTCCTCTTGTAATGATTTGACATATTCTATGTTAATACTAGGATGAATTTCATACCTCATAAAAGTATTGTTTTATCCCATCAACAATCTTAATTTGTTTTTCCCGAAGTTTACGAGGTGAAAATGATCCTGGGATTTGTGGGTTATGGGCCCATAATATAACTCAACATAGGCTTATGTAACAACTCTGTTGTAACTTGATGTGTACAAATTTTTTTCTAAGTTACTCTAATCAAGAAAAAAGAACTTAGACCCTTGGAGGAAATGATCTACTCTAGATATTACATATAGAAGTGAATTTGGTCTACAATACAAAGTTCACTAGATCAATTTTATAGGTTACAAGGTAGATCATATGTGGTATGAACTGGATTGTATTGTCATTGTTTTATTGAGTGTGGGATAGATCACTTGTTCGTACATTGGCTCTTGTTCCAAAAGAGTAGAACAATTTATTTTCAATGATTTTCCTATTCCACGAAGCTCGATAAATTTCTATCATTTCTCCAAATTTGTAAGAATTGAGTTGTCTTCATTACATTCCCTCAAAATTGTTGTTTTGGCTTTTAAGAGATTGACCATCCTCAAAGTTTGAAAGATAACCTTAATCCATCTTTATATCTTTAGTTATGTCTAAGTTTCCGTGACAACTAGATTTTCATTTGAGAATTGGAAGTCAAAATATATCGTTAAATTCAACTATGTTGAGTGATTGTGATTGATTGTTTGGGAAACTTTTGATATTTTGATTGCTTGATATCTTGATGAATAGATGAGTGATGATTTCTTATGTCAATGAATTGATTTTTTCCTTTATATCTATTTCTTGAAGGAGTTGCTACTCTTCTTGGCTGCCTTTTTCAAGAATAATACTTAATCTTTGAGTTGATTGTTAGATTCATTTCCTATTTCACAAGGAAATGATTCCCCTTTTTTATATTTGAAGGGTCACGCTTTTCATATTTGGGGTTTCATCCTTTCTCGTATCATCATCATTCTTGAGAACCTAATTTTAAATGGAATTCTTCAATGATGTTTTGGATGTTTTTCTCAAATGAAATGCTCTCCAATAGTTACAAGTCTTCATTATTGCCCAAGTTAATTGGTTAGTGCTTCTCAACCCAAGAAGTGTTTGACAAATAAAGCTTTGATAGATTTGACATTTTCATAATTTCTAAGCATAAAGTAATCTTAAACACACAGAGTAAAATTTGTTGGAGAAATATTAGACATGAAGCAAACACATAGATGAAGCATACGTGATACACGAAGTATACATGTAAGACGTAATATACGGAGTATGCACCCGTGTGAAGCACAAAGCATACACATAAATACATGTAATACATGAAGTATACATAAGACAATTATACGCATAAATACACGTAACACACAAAGCATGAAGCATAAATACAAGAAGCACACATAATGCATAAATACACGTAACATATGAAGCATGAAGTATACATGAAGTATACGCATGAGTACATGAAACATATAGCATACCCTTGATACACAAAGCATGAAGGATAGCATTTAATGCACAAGCATGAATCATGCACGTAACGCATAAAGCATGAAGTATGCATGTAATTCACAAAGTATAAGCACGTAATACATAAGGCATGAAGCATACATGTAATACACGAATATGAAGTGTGCACTTGAACATACATAAGTCATAGACTATGCATTTGAGCATACATAAGTCATGTAGTATACACTTGAACGTACAAAGTCATGGAGTATACACTCTAATACACAGTCATGAAGTATACACTGGAATACAAAGGCATAGAGTATACAAAGTCATAGAGTATACACTCAAATACACAGTCATGAAGTATACACCTGAATACAAAGTCATAGAGTATGCACTCGAATACATGAAGTCATAAAGTATATAATTGAATACGCAAAGTCATGGAGTATACACCCGAATGAAGTATGCACTTGAATACAAAGTCATAGAGTATACACTCAAATACACAATCATGAAGTATGCACTTGAATACAAAGTCATAGAGTATACACTTGAATACAAAGTCATAAGAGTATACACTCAAATACAAATAGAGTATACACTCGAATACATAGAGCATACACTCAAGTACAAATACACTCGAATACATAGTTATGAAGTATACACTTGAATACACATGATTTGCAAGGTATACACTTGAATGCACGTGAATACACATAAGACACAACGTATACACTTGAATACACATAAGTTACAAGGTATGAATACACGTAAGTCACAAAGTATTCTCTTGAATACAAGTAATACCTGAATCATGTATACACGTAACTCATGAAGCACACTTGTGAATACACGGAGTCACAAAATATGAATACACATAAATTGCACTAATACATGTAAGTATACCATCAGACAACTGGAAAGGGGATTCGGTGCATCCCATACTACACCGCGGGTTCGTCCACCATCCCAAGATCACCAAGTATACACATGAGTACATGTAATACTAAAGTATACACAACAAGCATGAAGTATACACGCGGATACACGTAATACACAAAGTATTCACATGAGTGCATAAGTCACCAAGTATACACATGGAAGGCACACTCCTATAGAAATGCAAGATTGGCCTACTTTGAATAGTTAATTCTAATTGAATGGTGATTATAGTAGGTATGTCCCGCAGGCTGGCAGGAACATGCTCTGATACCACTTGTAATGTCCCCTTCTAGGAACAATACTACTTTTACCCTAAATTATCAATTTTGTAATGTCTCCTTCTAGATTTGCCCTAGATTAAACCCTACAATCACAGTTACAATAAATTAGGGTTAGGGAGATGACTTACAAGTAGTTATTTCTTCGTTATGCTCTTGAATATAAATCCTGCACTCATCATATATAAAACACAAGTGCATATATATATACATATAAACTAATGCCATTGTTAGGGTTAGCTAAGCATATACTAAACTCAGAATACAACTCCAATATTACTATTACTATCAAACACATTTAGAGCATAGGGATATGGACATGATAGGTTTGACCCAGCTACCCATACTAAGCCCAAGAGCGGAACTTTGGCCCTCTTGGCTTTGGTGGCAGGACTTCAACAACCACCAAAATGGCGTACTTAGTAGAGTGTGTTAGCGTTTAATTTCCCACCTTTCGGTGAGAAAGCAAAACGGACAGCGTGTACAGTAGAACTGTTCTTCGAATTAGGAGGGGAAGCTCCCTCAACAAGAAAATTAAAAGATGTTTACAAAATAACCTGTCTTTTTGTTTCTCAGGGCATGAGCACAAGGCAATGAAGCTCTTCTGCAAGGTTATAAGACTTTCTAAAGCTTTCCAGAAGAAAATAACTAACTTTATCTTTAAAACAATTCTGATTTCTTCAAGTAAATTCAGAGCATAAAGAAATCAGAAGGACAACTTGGAGGTTTTCAAAACAAAAGAACAAATACAACCGAACAATAATTGCTCATGCACAAAGTCATGAACAATTTGCATAACTCTTGACAACAAGATAGATCTCTGAAACCATGATGCATATTCTCATTAATCAAAAAGCAAAAATCAACAACAGTGCTTGAACAATAAAATGCGAGCAAAAATTAGTCTCAGCATTTACCATTCGAGAGCTTAAGTGTGTAGAATACACTTATTTATACCTAAAAAGCAAAGATGCAAGGAAATAAAAGGAAGAGTTAACTAACACTCTTCACTCTAGATCTAATTCCTGCATGGGAAGCATGCAAACTTATTAGCAATTAAAACTAAAAGTATCTTGTCATGCAATTCAGTTAACTGAACTTGCATGTTATTACACATTGAGTTCCAACTCAAATATATTTTGCATGATTTCCAAAAGCAAAATCTAAAAATAAATTTAACTTTAGTTAACAAAGAGAGTTCTCAAAATAGAAGCTGCTTCGGAAATCTCTGCTGCTACCAAAAATAATTTCCTCCTGCAAAATGTGAAAAATAAGCTAAGTTTGAGAATTGAGATTTCTCTCAAATTCCTCAACCTTGGATTCATCTGGCATGATCATGGACTCAAGGTGAATTGTCCTCATTTGTAGGTCTATGGCAGCATCCTCTGTGATTTTCTCAAACACTTCAAAGTCTTTCTCAGCCTTGGCGCACTTTGATGCAATATCAACCAGGAGGTACATTTTGTCAACATGAGGGTCTCCACAAAACTTTCCATGGATTAGCTGAATGAACTCCTCATGTAAAACATGAATGAGGCAATTTACGCCTTCCTCACTGAAATACCTGCATGGAATGTTTTGGACAAAATCAATGGCATATCTTTCAATGCCTAGGAGCTTTTCTTTCCATATAGCCAACTCCGAGGCTATATTCTTCGAGGTATAAACCAAGAAGGAATACTGGTGAGTCTAGGAGAAAATTGCAGCCTTCTGATCTGCCGTTATAGGCCTCAAACCAAGTGCACGCAACCTGACCATCAATCTATGATATACTGGCTCCATGTCTTTCATACACTTGATCATATTCTGGATTCCAAGGAGGACATCCTTAGAATTGGACACCACTTCTGATAACTTTGCTAGAAAGTTAATGTTCTTCACTATAAAATGGTCTACCCAATCCCTAGTGTGCTTGCCATACACCACCAGTTGACTCAACTGTTTTTGTTCATCGGTAGACTCCATCACCTGTGGCAAAAAAGAGTGAAGGAGGTGAAGGAGAATGTAGAAGCTGCGAAATGTACTGACATAGCTGCTTGACTTCTGATTTGAGGGCAGCCTTGTCCTCTCCATCCTTCAATACCCTGTTTCTCATAGTATCTCTAGCAGCCTCCAAAATATTCACTGTTGTCTGCGTGTGTTATGACCAAAACAAGTCTTGACAATAAGATAATCCTCAGGTTCAACTTCTTCAATTGCTTTGTCCTGAGGAGGAACAACAGTTTCTAACACTAATTCTCCTTCACTTGTCTTTAGAATCCTTGACTGCTTCTTGGGCTTCTTTATAGATGGCTCCTTGAAAGTCTTGGTCAAGGCATTGAAATCCAGTTGGTAGGATGGCCTTTTCTTTTTCTCACTAACTGCTGTATGAAGCCAAGCTGAAGTAGACTCTTGAAATGTTGGCTTTGGACAACTTTCTTTTTCAGCACCCAGATTTGGCGTGACTTCGGCTTCAGGAGGTGCAAAATGAATATCCATCTCCAGGTCAAAATCCAACTCTATGTTGGGTTCGAACTCTAGGTCCACCTCCATCACGGTGTTCACTTCAACTCCTTGCACGACCTCAGGTTCTCCTGCATCGTTAACTCCAGATGAGTTATGTGGTGTTGAATCAATAGGTATAGGTGATTGGTGAGGCTCAGGTATCTTCTGCGGTGTTGGCAAATTCCCTTCTTCCGAAGAGGAAGAAGAAGAAAAAGAAGTAGAAGTGATAGGCGAACTAGGCTCAGCTGGTGGCAAAGGGGTTGCCTCTGGTTGCTGTTGTGCTAGGGTTTGAGCCTTCCTTTTCGGGGTCACCCTCAAGGGTTCTTCCCTGGTAATGTCAGTTGCTTGGGCCTTCCCACTCACTACCTTGGATTTCAAGCGCGAATTCAAATGAGTAGGAGAAGATGGCGGCTCTGCTGTAGATGCCTTGTCTTTGGGTGTGTTCATCCTCTTGCTCCTTTGACTGTTGATGAACATCCAGCTTCTCTTCACCACTCCTTTGGTTCTTTCTGCAATGGAGGTGATCTCTTGAAGTGACCAATCCATTGGCAGCAATGGTTGTGAATCAATTCCCTCTTTGACAAATTTTGGGGAGAGAATTAAACCATCTTCGTGCAAGTCTTTGCCACTCTCGTCAAGGAAAATTGGAATCTGCTCCAAGGTGAAGCGACTGTAACTCCTTCGCCGAACCTCATACTCATCCTGATAATTAACCCAGAAATCCTCCATAGTAGGTACATGGGCAAATTTGCCGCTAAGTCTGGATTTCATCACTTGATTAGGGTCATATGTGCGTTTCTCCTTGAAGGTCTTTAGGCCGAATTTGGACATTTCTTCACCAATTACTTTTGCATCAACAACACTTTTGCACTTGAAAACACCCATTTGAATAGGAAAGTTCACTGCCATCTTATGTCTACTGTGTAGGAAACTGTGTACTTCTATCTGACGTAGGAACTCCATGAAGACAACTTCATCGGATGGATACCTTGGAAGCATGTATGGACATGATGTAAACCTGTAGGCTCTGATATAGGAGAAGGTAGGGAATTGAATATACCAATCCGCCCATTCCGAGATTACTGCTCTGGCCTCTCCTGATAATATGACATGCATCTGGTTTTCCAAGTCACGTACCGTGAACATCAGGAATGCATCGTTGACTCGCCGGAAGTGTTTCTGAGACTCTGAAAACTCAAGTTGAGGATACAGCCTGACAATCCTGGTGTTTTGCAAAGAGCCCACAAAGTTCAACCCGGCAAAGTGATGCTGCTTGGCCACCATGAATAGCAAATAGGACACCATCCTGAACTCGTGAGTTCGTGTGAAGCCTATGATTTGTTGGTGAATGCAATCACTTATGAGAGTGGCCCACTCATAAGTGGCGCTTCCATTGGCAATGGTACTGATCACATAGAACATCCATGTCCTGAAACTCCTTCCCTTAGCTTGGCATGTAATCCGATTGAGCATTGTGATCATGATAGCATATTCATCTTTGAATTGACTTCGGCCCACGTTCCTTGGAAGCGTGTTCCTCCTTTCTTTTAGCCATTTGCAAGCTAACTTTTGACATTTATCAGTGGCGGTGGTCCAAACTCTATCACTTTCTTCAAGGTCCAGGGTGAGTGATTCTTCAAAAAGAGGAATGCCGAGGGACATCTCTATGTCATCAGACTTCAAACTGGCGATCAATCTTCCGTCCCTTGATCTGACTTCTCTCGATTCAGGATCATAGTGTTGAATGCATGAGAGTACAAATTCAAGACTATGGGCAGCGATAGGAAATGATCCGGCTTGAATAAGCCCAGAGTTCTTCAAATTTCTTGCAGCTGCATTTCCTGAGTTTACTAGTGGTTCTAAGTCAAAACCCTCAGGCGAGACTTGGCACAAGTCTATTTCTTTGACCTTGGAATATTCGTGTTTGAGCAAAGATTTGGCCTCGATGGTGACTGACGAATATTGCATGATGACTTGAAGAGGTTCGCTTTGGTGACCTTTATGCACTAAAAATGGACAATCTGGTCTTCTGTATGTTCGCTGCCCAAGAAAAACAAATTTTCTTTTTGCTGTCCAAAATTTAATTTTTGTGAAAAAATTAAAATTTTGCCCTTGGAAAATGAAATTTTGGAATCACACCCTCAAAGATTCAACAGATCTGAGATCAAACCGGTCTAGGATGATGGAAAATGCCTTTTGCCGAGGTGGGTATGTGTTAGAAATGAGAAATTTTGGACAAATAAGCCTCAAAAATCAATTTTATCTTGGCTGTAGGTGGTGATTTTGCCTTCGAAAAATCATGACCAGCGGTGAAAATCCTTGAAAATTTGCCAAAAATTGCTTCCTGGGTTTGGGTGCTGCCTTGGGAACATGAAAATGGACCTAGTGAAAGAAGAGAATGAAGAAAAAGAAGGATAGAAGTGATCGAATTGCCCTCTTTATGCTTCACCGATCTAGAAAAGCTTCAAAAAGCTCCAAAAAGCTTCAAAAACCCTCAACAATGGCCGCCGGTGCAAGAAAGAGACCCTCTGTTGGACAGATTTTCCTCTTAGAGTGAAAGAAAGATGTAGAATGATGCAAGAGTAGACAATCTTTGCCCTGTGTGTGAAGATCCAATCCTCAAAGCCTTCAAATTCGCCTTATGCAAGCTTTTATCCGTCCATTAATGGCCGCCATGTGAGAAGTGCAGCCCCAATACCATCCTCTTGCCAAAAAAATGATGAAGACTATGCCAAATACTTTACTTATGGTGAACGCCCTCCTCCTAGGGTTTCATTCCTCAACTTGGAACTTGCTCTGCCTCTCCAACTTTGCAAAATCAATGAATGAAATGCGAAGGATGAAGAGGTATATTTATAGGTTTATACTTTCTCTCTCCTAGCGCCAATCCTCTCTCTCTCTTCAACGCCAATTCCATGCAAGCAAGGCACCTCCAAAAAGGCGTGTAAATGAAGCATATTAGGTACCTTTTCCTTGAGATAGATAGGCATGTGTCTTGGTGCATTTGGACGCCATTTGCCAATGATCAAAAGGCGTGAGGAATAGGCATTATGAGCGCCTATTGGAAGTGATGAGAAATGGCGTGGCTTTTAGGCAAAATGCATGCCTTTTGAGGTAGTGGAAATGGTGTGAGTTTTCCTCCTTTTAGGCACCTATTTGAGAGAGTCAAAATAGGCGTGAGTTTCTAGCGTTTTGAGTGCCTTTGGGAATGCTTCAAAAAGGCGTGAGATTCCATGAAAAAGAGTGCCTTTCAAGAGTGCACAAAAAGGCGTTGGATTTAGACAAATTAGGCGCCTATTCCTTGACAGATGAAAGGCGTGCTTTTGGGGCATTTTGAGCGCCTTTCCATGATGACTTTGCCTTGATCAAATACTTCACCATTTGGCCATTGAAAAACTTCGTGATCGCTCCATGGATTTGGTGCGTGAACCTTGCAATTGCTTCATCATTTCCATGCTTATATATCATGAATTTGACCTTGAGAAACCTTGAAGTTGGCCTTGAAAACTCTGACGGAGGTAGCCTGAATCATCATCAATCATCACCGCTTTTGGATCTTATCTTTGCCGTAACTTCTTCGTCAGATGTCGAAATGTCTTGAAGTTTGGAAACCAAGCTCATATGATCTGAAACTATCATCCAAGCTTGTCCTCCATGGATTATACTCACAAATGGAGGTCACTCAAGCCAAGAACGCCCAAAAAAGCCTTAGAAATTTTTTCAAAATTTTCCAAAATTTCGAAATTTTCAAAATCAAAATTTGATTTGCCAAACGTATTTGCATTGCTTCCCTTGGTTACTTTATGTCGTTTTGGCCTCCAATTCAACACTTTGACCTCCTCTTTTTGACGTTCTTTCACTGCTCCGTGCCTGATTAGCTTGTCAGATTCTCCTTCATTCAGGCGCTGGATCACTATCTTTTGATATGTCCTGTACCTACAAGGTTAGTGTAGTAATGACAAGGCAACACGGTGCTTGTGCGGTATGTTTGGGCACATATACAAAAAAATTCGTATGGGTACAACAGAGTGCTTGTCTTGCTTCCCTATCCATGCCTTATCCCTTACAATTATAACTCATTATTGTATGAATGGTATGGAGATCGTAGTGGGGTTCTCAGTTTATCCAATCTAAGCCCAAGAGCAGGATTTTGACCCTCTTGGCCTTGATGGCAGGGGTTTGACATCCATCCAAGGTGGCGTACTTAGATGGAAACCTTATACCCTCTTACCTGCGTCTCCTTCCTTTCCTCCATGATGAGGTTCAATATTATTTACATCTGAAATACATTAAAGATGATTATTCATCGATATATAATAAATACTAACATTATCATCTATGCGGTATCAGCATTTCATATTCTATTGGTTCACATTTATCCATTCTACATAAGTAATGCAACTTGAAAGAGATATCAATTCTTTGCTGCAATTATGTTATCAAATTTCATGATTATTAATATACCTGCTACTTCTTATGATTGTCTTTCTTGTTCGCTCCTCTTTATATCTGTTGTACCCAACCAAAATTTTTTGCTTCATTAAGGCATTTTGAACAAGTCTAGAAAATTTTTTGCCAAAAAGTCAAAAAAGCAAAATTTCTAAAAATAAACGTCAGATTAGGTTTTCTGGGTTTCTTGAGATATGGATGCTGGCAAAACTTTCTAAAAATAGAATCTCCGACTCAGGTGTCGCGCTTGATTCTCATTGGTCGATTTTGCTTCACGATCGGCGCGGTCCAGACGGAATCTTCAAAAGACCAAGTTTTCTCTACTGGGTCATTTCTGCTTTTTTAGAAGGTGAAGCATGAGCTCGGAAGTCATCAACAGAGAAAGTTCATCTGCCAGAGCTCGTCGACGAGTTTTCAACGCTGTTTGAACGACGCAAAACCGACGATGCGTCGTCGACTCGACGACGCACGCAAAACGATGCAAGATGGATCCAAGGTGGAATGAAAGGTTGGAAAATCGGAATTTTGACTAAGTGTTGAGAGTCACTTGGGGCGCCCAACCTTTCATGTGTTAGATTTTTTTCACGTTTTTTGAGAAACATAAAAAATGCTTCCGTCAGCTCTTTCTCGATTGGTCAAACTTGGTCAAATGTCAGTCAAAGCCGGGATTTCATCACAGATATGTTCAGACTGCTAAGATCACCCTCCGTCCTGCCTCGATAGTCGTCAAAACGACTGAAATCGAAGATCGAACAGGTGTTGTGGGCACGGAAAACGAGAAAAGGTACAAAATTTGAGTTTTTCAGAAAATTTTCTAAGGCATGGCAAGATAGGCGCCCTAGGTGACTTGGGGCGCCCAAACTCATCAGAGTTAGTTTATTTTTGAAGTTTTCTTCGAAAAACGTGAATCTCCCTCTGTCAGCCCGGTCCGGTTCAGAGTTGGTCAGTTTGGCGCGTTTCCCGAGGCAGACAGAGAGTACAGTTAGCTCAGTTTTCATCAGGCTTGCCTATCTGCTAGATCGTCAAACTCAGTTTTGTCCTAGTTGACAAAAATATACAGTCGAACAGGGGTCCTTCGCCACCGAAACTCGCATGCAAATCGAAATCGAAGCAAGTTGCAATTTTCAGAAAAATGGCTGTCTGGTGAAACCAGGCGCCCCAGGTGACTTGGGGCGCCCAACTTGCCCAGAGATAGAATTTTTCCTGTGTCTACAGTGTTTTCAGACAGTTTTGTTCCCAATCTTCGCCCGTTGGCAATTTTTAGGAGGTCAAACTTGGTCAAACGATGTCAGATCGTCAGTTGGAGGCCGGAAATGGAATCTCAATTGATAGGTCTCCAAATTGTCAGGATCAGTCAGCTTTTTCAGTCAACGGTGACATTTTGCCACCTTGTTGAAGTCAGAGACAGACCATATTTAAGTCAAAACGAGTGCAGAAGTGTTGAAAACGAAGAAAAATTGGCTAACACTTCTATCAACTCGCGTGTTCGATGACATCATCAAAAGAAGATATTTTTCGTCATCTTACACAAGAAGCCATAGGCAGTTACAAAATAGGGATTCTTCCTATTCGAAGACATCCACTTGGATTTGTGCTTTAAAAGTTGCTTTCTTCATGGATGAGGTCCAAGTTTTATTCTCACACAATTAACGCTGTTTTTTCGCCCTAAAGATCTATAAAGACAAGCATTTGGCTTCTTTATTTCATTATCTTTTGCAGGTTGCATCCAGATGAAAGATTTTTATTTTTCTTCCAACGAAGATTCGAAGACCCAAACGAAGTGCTTTTTCAGCATTCTTCATAGTTTCGGGTTGAGGAAGCAGGGAGGCTCGTTTTTTCAAGGTCCTTGTTTCAAGGGGATCATTTTTCAGAAATTCGACCAAAGCTTTTTCAGTTTTTATCGAGATGGGTCCATCCAAAATATCATCCTCTTGAAGATTGGGAGTTTTGCTTTTTTTGAGAATCTGCTTTTTTCCTGCTTTTTCAGGAAAATCCCCGCTTTTTCAAAATCCGATAATCTGGGTTGCTTCGAAACAGAATTGCCTACAAAACCCATGTGCCATCTTTTTTTTCTCACACTCTGCTTTTTTCTAAAATTAGCAAGTAATTTTCAGCCATTTGTCCAAGATTTTTCTGACATAGCCGTGGTCATAGTCAATTTTCAAATCTTGCAATATGCAGTACTCTCCAACACAAATCAGGCTCAAAACGACGTTGGTTCACGATTACCTGAGAACTTGTGAAATAGACTTGCATAAAGTACTTCTAGTGATCAATTTAAATTCTTTGGAGGATGCAGGAAATAATGCTATCAAGAATCTAGGACACTCCGGTTTGCTTGCAGCGGCATCCTTTCCCATCACAGTGCAAAGTATCCAGTTTGTAATTGCATGCATAACGCATTACAATTCGGTAACAAGAGAAATCCATTCAAGAGATGGACGTGTGCTCTGCAGCCTGAGGCCGAACGACATTGAGAAGTGTTTTACAATACCAATTTGGAGAGAAAACTTAACCATTTCACTTGAAGAATGCAAGAGGGTTTGGAACAATGATAAAGAAAAATACCGGAAAAAGATTGGTCAGAGGAGGTTAAAAGAGAAGCAGAATGTCATGCCAAAGAATGTTGGACGTGGAGAATTCAAGGAGGAACATGCAATAATGATCACTGTGGTAAGTCGAATCACAGGTCAAGCAGATGCTAACAAGTTCCAGCCTTGGATGTTTTATATCATGTCCCAGATTGTTGATGGAATTGAATTCTATGACTGGTCGGCACTCATCAGTGATAGTCTCCACCAACAAATACTTGATTTTCAAAGGGCTCATGAATTCTATATGATGTCATACCTTGTGTCTTTGATGGCTTTTCAGGGTCAATTCAGAGGTTTGAACGTTGTTGGAACTCTGGGTATTCAGCATGTTTATCACCATTTCCCGCAGTTAGAAATCTCTCAAGCTGAACGACATTACAGGCGGGTGAATGATGCATTCCTGATGTATGCAGTGCGAGATATGGATAAGGAGTTGCATATACAGTTTTCAGCAGATGCTAGAATAGCAATGGCAGAATGGGCTAATTGGTTTATCTAGTTTCCCACTTTTTCCTACATCAGAGTATATGGCTTCTTAGGAGAGCCAGCCATGTTACCGAGATATCCTATAGATTAAATAGCATTCATGGAATTCTTGAGGCAAGCCTATGAAGTTCATACATTTTTGCGTAGCAGACGCAAGGCAACTTTCAATTTTCCACTTGGGATGAGTATTTACAGATGCAGATCTGGAGCAGATGCCAAGGCAATCAGTAATGAATCATCCAGATATGGTCTTAAATTTTTCGACAGGAGGTCTTCATATGATCCTGGTGGTGTTTTTGCATCACATCTTGGTCAGAATTGTACACACAAGTATGTAGTTGAAGACTTCTGGGCTAATTGTGCTGATGAGTTTGAAATGCGAGAACGCAGTTACAGCAGGTTTACTCTTCAGCAGATGTCTGATATCCTATTAGAAGATATAGAGGGTTTGACAAAAAGTGGTGAAGTTCTACTTCCCACGTATTTCAGAGACCAAATTGAGCAACAACCATTGCCACCTGTTAATTGGTCAGTAAAAGAGAGCACTTCCATTGAAGAAAGATCGAGTCGAGTTATCAAAAACAGTTTGATATTCTTGAAGAATAAGCGGAAGGATGATACTCCGTTAGCAGAGCTGCCAGTTGTGCAACCATCAAAGCCTTCCATTTCCAAGCCGAAATGAAGGGTTAAAGCCATGAGTGTTCTTCCAGAGGGAACAAAAATGGCTAAGTTAAAGAGGAAAAAAGATGAGTCTCCAACTCATGTCCAGCAGGAACAACCATCACTTGAATTAGAAGTTCCTGTTGAACCAACGCTGCATGTTGAAGCGTTACCTCCAGATCACATCTCTCCTCCTTCACCGAGCACTTCTCCTATCCACATAGATTCAGAGTCAGATTCGCCGGTTCGTAACTCTGATGCACATATTGATTCATCAGGAGCTGATGAGGTTAGAACCGAGTTTCAAAGAGAAGAAGGCTCATCCTGGCTTGAAAACATTCTGGGAAGGAAGAGGAGAAAGCCCTCATATCAGCTGGATTTAACAGAGCTCAAAAGTGTATACCAAGACACACTAGACAAGAAGATGAAGAAACAGGTTCGCATTGAAAAGAATGCGGATGGAGAAATAATCCTTGAAACTGCAACACCTCCCGAGGATAAAAGTGCTGATGATATCGAAGTTGATGACTTCACGGTTGTCAAAGCTAACCTTGGTAGAAGTACTCGCCATACAGATGTCAATCTCTTCGAGGTTGCAGTGGATAATTTGAAGGAAAGGGTGTTGAAAGATGGAGAAGATAAGGCAGCTCTCAAAGCTGAAATCAGACAGCTGTGGCAGTATATTTCCAACCTTTTCCATGGCACATCACAGGCTGATTTATTGCTTCCACCAAATCTGGAATCACCAGCCGATCAACGGCATTTCAGTCAGTTGGTTCTCTATGGGAGGCACATGAATAGTTGGGTGGAAGAATTTGTGACTAAAGGGAGAGTTGTGCTTTCAGAGTTTTATCAATTAAAGTACAACGCTCATGATTTATGCCAAGGCATCTAGGGGTTGCAGCAGACCATGGCAGAAAATAGACCGGTGTTTGAGATCATTATCTCCGACTTTAAGATTGCACATGATTCTGTTGATTCAGCTGAGGATAAGAAGACAGTTTCTACTTGGAAGGTGCAATACCTTTTCACAGCAAAAACTTATGACAATATGATTTCAGAGTTGACAGAATGGAAAGAAAAGGTAGTCAACATCCTCAAGTTCGTCAGATCTTTTGTTTCCCAGATCCCGTGTTCGTATGAAAGAGAAGATGGTACCCTGTATGATCTCAGGGAAGTGCAAGCAGAGTTCCAGACTCTCGTCCGCAGCAATTTTAATGATGATATCAGTGCAGGCAAGATGGGTCGTTTTGCCACAATGACAGTGAAGTTTGACAAGGCTGTGGGCGAAGTTCATGAATTTCTTCAGATGGTTGCAAATGGTGAAGAAATGTTAGAGAATCAAAATATCATTCTAGAGAGTATCAGTGTTCCTGGCAGAGATGCGGTCACTCGCTTTTTAGAAGATATTGTTTCCTAGAATATTAACGGATGACATCACCAAAAAGCAAGAATGTTGACGAGGATGCATTTCAAAATAAAGTAGCTTTAAAACATCTGTTTTAAAGCATTTGCAACAAAAAGCATCTGTTTTCATCCTAAGCTCATCCATTTTATATTTAGAAAGAAATCACTTTGTGTTAGTTGGAGTTTTCTTTGCTTTAATGCAAATCACTTTAAAGCATTTGTTTATTGTATCTTTGTCTTAAAATAGTAATAAAGCTTGCGAGTTGGCAAGTTAGGTTTAATCGAAGAGATTTTAGGGTTCCCTACTCCTTTGATTTTAGTATAATTAAGGGCATCCTTGCCCATTGTATGTAATGGTAATTGTGATAGCAAATTTGCTGTGCCTATTCTAGCCTGCAAGTCTTGTTATTCCAAGTGTTTGTTCACTCTGTGTTCATTGTAGGGAAGCAGTGTTGAAGATAACATATTTTGCTGTGCCTATTATAGCCTGCATAATTGTTATTGAAAGTGCTTCTTCTCTGTGTAATATGTTCTCCGGTGTTTGATCGCTTGCTGTATGCCTGCCTTTTGCTGCAGTATTGTTGTCCTGGAGTTGTGCCAACTTTGTGATATTGAATAGAAGTCTCATGTCTATTTTGCTCTGATATTCTATCTCGATTCATCAAGTTTTCGTCGTCAGATGTGTGGCTTTTGCAGCTTTCATTTGAGCTTTCATCATTAAAGTACTATAAGTCTTGTGGTGTAAATCTGGGAGAAAAATTGCTTAAGTTTTTGTTAAAACAATCATTCCTTGTTCACTTTTAATTTCCTTCGCTCTGAATTTACTTAGGAGATTGAAAGCGTCGTTAGTCTATGCTTAGTTGTAGTAGAAGTTTTAAAAAGGAAAAACCCTCTTCTGCAGCGTTTGGAGTTTTATAACCTTGTGCTCGCAGCTGAGAATCAAAAAGAAGATAGGCGAAATTTGGTTTTATTTATCTTTTCAGCGAACATCAGCAAAAAGGGAACTCCCCCTTCCAATAGGAGAGCAGTTTATCTGTGCATAGCTGTCCGTTTCCAACTCGCATTTCAGAGGTGCGAATTGAAACGCCAACAATATCTATAGATTATATCTTAGATTAATAATGTCTATTCTATCTATGATCTACTGTAATTCCCCCCATTCCTTGATCCCTTAGATTCCTCTAATATATCCTCCATGGGAGAAGATTTAACTAAGAGACATATGCTTTCACACAGTCGCTGCCCTTTCTAATAGTCACTGCTTTTTATTAGTTAATTGGCTTGTTTCATAAAGCAGATCGCTATATTACCTTTATTAACCGACTTATTTGTCTCGTATATACGACGCTTCATGTAGGGAGGTCGGCCACACTTAAGACTTCAGTTTATTTAACAATTTATCATTACAGAGAGAGTCGGCTTGTATAGGTCGGCCATCATTTAAATCCACGATTTCATGCTAATTATGATCTCAGTAATTTTAATCTTTGGCGCCAAAGGTAGAGAGTCAGCCCATTGGGGAAGGGGCATGACATGATATGACTGCTGTAGGTGATCAAAGTGCCCAGAAATGTGAATGAAGTCAAAACTATGCAAAATAACACCTCCAATGGCAAGCGATGGGTTCCCAAGTGCCACAATTTGCTTCAATGATGTTCCAATTGCAATAAGCCTTCAAGATCTTCAATGAAATGATGTCTAAGAATGCTGAAATGAAATGTCCAGCTTGCTGTTATAAAATCAGACCTTCAAATGATAGCAAAATTCACACAAAATAGCTCTCCTAGCCAAATTGACTACCTTGGTAGTCTTCAATGATGAACAAGAGCTTCAAATACAATACAAATATCCTTCCAACTCCTCAATATAGACCTGCAATTCCAAAACATGATGAAATCTCTATGATATCATCTCATAATAAGATATGGGATCATCTCCATATCACAATCAAGGGATCATTTCCTTGACAAAACACTAAAAATACAATTTCCAGCCCAAAACACAAAGCATAAGAGAACTTACCAAGGGGATCAATCGTTGCAAATTGATGGTGAAACTCCTCTATTTATCCTCTCCTTGGCTTAGGTGTCTAATTTGCTCCAATTTGCTAAAATTTGGAGTCCACCAATGAAATGCAATTCTTCCTTGAACAATTTTAAATGCATGAAGTGTAACATTTAAAATCATTCCTCAAATTTATTAAATGATTTCTCCTTTGAGCGGTGATCCATGAGAAAAGTATTTAATAAATAAAAAAACAATATTTAAAATCATTCAAACTCTCTCCTTGAATAGTGAACCATGAAGAAATAATATTTTATTATTTAAAATCCTTCTTGCTTGGACGCAGATCCTCATAGGCAAAATAAATAATATTTTTGTAAGTGTTTTTCCTCCTTAGCATGGTCGATGATCTTCTAGAAGAATAAAACATTAATTAAAATTACCTCTTTGTTGGGCGGTGGTCTTCCTTGGATAAAATAAACAATGTTATTTAAAATAGCACCTCCCTTATTGGCGTCGACCCTCTCCTTGGGCGAATTTCCATAAAACTTAATCAAATTGCTCTCTACCTTGGCGTTGGCTCTTGCAATATTCCATTGTTATTTTAAAACCCCTTCCATAGGCGTTGGCACAAAATCCCACAAAATCTTATTTTATTGTTTTTGCATTCTCCTCCAAAGGTGCGAATTTGCCTTGGGAAAATCAAAATGCAATTTGAAACCAATAGATATTTGAAAATGCAATTAAAGATTGACATTTTCCCATGTATTCATATCAAGATTTTGGCTAAATGAATAATATTGCAAAATAAACTTAGCCAAAAATAAAAATCTTGTCTAGCTCCAAAATGGGGACATTACATTTGGTCCGCATTCCTCCGTAGAGCAAAGTTTAGTCTTGCGGTTCAGAAGATAAGTATGAATGTGTTATATCCAAGAGTTTAAGTCTTTATACCTTCAACAGTGAAAGTTTTAGGTGACAGAGTCCCGGTTAGTGCTCTGACAGAGTAAAGCAATGATGAAGACTTGTTGGAATGTTCCGCATTCCTCCAGAAGTGAATATTTGTTCATGCGGTTTTGAGGACATGCTTAGAGATGTTTAATGCATGATTCTTTGCAGTATCAAGTGATTTAGTGGTCCTCAAGTTCAGTTTTCAAATGACAGAAGTGCTACAGATGACTCCGGATGCCTACTATTCTCAAAATATATGTTTGGATACTTGCGTCAATTGGAGAGTGCACAGATCAACAATATGGGTTTATGTGGAGATTCTACACGTCTCAATACATCTCAAGTTTGAAGCTCATGCAATTCCTTCTTGTTTTTAGTACCGCATAAAGTGTTCAAGTCACTTTGAGTTATATATATGAATGCTGATTACAGTGCAATTGAGTTAAATGTCTGAATTCCTCCGGAAGTGATAGATGTGGTTGTGTGGTTTTGGAGATATGTTCAAAATGATGCATGAGTTCGTCCGCAATGCAATATCCTAAGTTTTGATATGTCACAGTCAGTCCAGGATGCTCTGTTCTCATTAGTTCAAGATGTTTCTCTTCTTGCAGCAGCACATAATGATCAGAGACTTCAGGAGATGAGTGTAAGGATTGTGTTGACAAAGTTCATTGTTCACATCTTGGTCCGCATGATGTTTTTGGTCTCTCCCCAGTGGTGTGAAGATAAACAGTGGGCAGTGTTGATGTTGTTTGGGCCGATAGTCTGGTTCCCTTCATTTGCAGTTGATCCTGATTAACTAATTTTGCTTTGGAGGATATGTTGTGATGTATTTGGCCTTGTTATGCCATGTGTCGTGATCCACAACTCATTTTTTTTTCATAATGCATGTGTTTTGAGCCGACCTATACAGTATCACACGTTTGATCTAAAGGTCATCTTGGTGCTGACCTAATTGAAGTTTTGAGTTGTTGCAGAGGGCATTTATAGAAGAACAAAATCATTTGTGAAGTATAGAGCAGAGATTGAGGAAAGTGTTAAGCATGAAGTGTGTGAAGTCAGAGTGATGGGGTAATTGTGCGAAATAAGGGATTGCTATATCAGCATATGACAAATGCCTTCTTTACAACAGTTCATGTTTATGTTTCTATTGTAATTTTCATGTATCCTGCTACTAGACAGTGAGTCTCTTCAGTAGGTCTTTGTATCTTGCCCTAAGGTTGTAGCCTTAGTTTGCAAGTCCAACATGGAGTAGTAGCTTCCTTGGGTTGTAGCCCTAAAACAAAGTTGTAATCTTTTATAGCAGTGAGCTTATTATATTGTGAGTTAATCCTCACTATGGTTTTTCCCTCTTTGGGTTTCCACGTAAAAATCCTGGTGTCCTTGTGTGGTGCATGTTTTACTTTCTGTTCTTCTTTTGGTTAAAATGATTTGATGGTTAAGCTGTAAATGGAATTGATTTAAAGTTTAAGAATAGACTGATTCACCCCCCTTTAGTCTCCGAGTGTGTTCAACAATTGGTATTAGAGCCAAGTACCTTTGAGAAGCCTAACAGTTGAGGTAGATCCTGCACTAGAACACATGGAATCTGAAGCTATGTCTAATGATGTGTTTTCTCTAGAATTGGATCTAGAATCAATGGAACCTGAAGGTTGGGACCTCAATCTAGATGAGGTAGACCTTGAAGGAGAACTCTGGTTAGCTCTTGAAGATCTGGATGAAGCAAGAGAACTAAATATGAAATATGAGGTCATGTTTGAAAAATCAAAGGAGGCAGTTGTAAAATGGAAGACACAAGCTAGAGAATTAAAAGAAGAAATTGGCAAACTGAAAGCTCAAACAGAAGGAGTTAACGGATGTGATATTAAACTCAAGGAGGCAGAAGATATGATCTCGAGTTTGAAAGTCATGGTTGAAGAAGGCAAGAGGATTGAAGACTGCTTAAATATGAAGCTCAATGAGAAAGTAGCTAAATGTTCAAAACTTGAGGAAGAAGTTGTCACTTTGAGAAAAGAACTGGAAAAAGCAAAAGAACAAATCGACAAGGGGTTAAAACTAAAAGGAGATTTTGAAATTCTTGATGAGTTGATTAACTCTCAAAAGCCATCAAAAGAAAAATTTGGCCTTGGTTTTGAAAAGGGGAAAAGTTCTATCATCAATGCATCTGCAAACTTATATGATAACTTCAAAGCAGAAGGAAAGTCTGAAATAAAGGAGGAAAAAACTTGCATTGAAAATCCTAAGAAGGATGCTTCCGGAGATGCAAAAGAAGATGGATTCATTCCTGTCCAGAGACAGAGAAAGAATAACTTCACACAAGTTCGGAACAAGTAGAAGAACTTCAGAAAGCCTGCTCCTAAACAAACTGCTCCTACCACGTACTGTCAAGATTTCAATGGTAATACCGTAATTGCTATGCTTTTAATAAGATTGGTCACAAGGCTATTGAATGCAGAAGCAAGATGAATCAAAATTCATTTAGGCCTCTAAGGTACAATGTTGTGAACTCTCATTCATTTCATGGTCAGCGTTATGCTTGCAATAAAGTTGGTCATATGGCTAATGAATACAGAAGTAAAGTGATGAGGAATGGTTTCATGAACAAGAATGATGCTATGACTTCTCAATTCTTCTATGGTTACTGCTATACATGCAACAAGTTTGGTCATAAGGCTGCTAATTGTAGATCTAATGTAAGAAGAGGTGATTATGCTCAGCAATCTAGGATCACTTGCTACAATTGCAATAAATCAGGACACATTGCAAGGTTCTGCAAGGGAAAGAATGTAAGACCTGCTCCTCAAAAGAAGATTGACATTGGTCAACAAAAGAAGGAAATGAACAAGATATGGAAGAAGGAAGAAGGAAGAAGGTGAAGTAAAAGGAAGGATCTGTATCTCTGCCTAGTGCAGATGGATCTTCCGATAACTAAAAAGGAAGTATTGGCTTAGGCGGAGTTGCAATTGCAAATCTTTTTCAAACCCCCGAATGCATAAGATGCTGAAATCTTTAGCATAATGGCTAATAATGACACGAATATGTGTGGCTAGTAATTTTATGACATTTGATCAAAAATTTGGAGCAAATACACTCTTTGCGGAAGATAGCTAAATGATCATGGATCCCTGTATAGTAAAAAGCTGATTAGGTCAAGAACAAAGAGATGCATTTAATGCGGAGCCACCAGGGTGGGTATGAAGCATATTTAATCAATACTTGATCAAAATTGATCTCATTTGATCGATATCGAGTGTGTGCAAAAGCTAAGAAGAGAAGAAGGTTTTCAACGGATCTTGTGTGCAAACCCTAATGGTGGCATTCTCAGGTATTTCTCAAATTTGCTAGTAAAACCCTAGTTTTCTAAAAGAGCTATCATGGCAACACATGTGGTTATTGATATTGTGGAGAGGCCAAGGCCAAAATTCAAGAAACATCCGTTCAAATCTACTGAGACTGATAAGGATGGTGCATTTTCTCGCATTCCTATCAATGTACTGCATACAGAGGATGTCCGCATATACATTCACTCACAGTTAAATGAATACAACCATTTGAAGTTGGAAGAATTCAGAAGCAAATATCTTGGGTGATGACTTTCAGCTCAAGCCGGAGTATGCAAATGTAGAGGCAAAATGCTTAGATGCATGGAAGAATTTCCCCTATTTTTGCTATGAGGAAGATTGGGTCAGAATTGTTTGAAGTTGGATTCATGAAGAATTCTTTTGTCTTGATCAACCCTACATGATTACAAAAGAAGCCATCAGAAATGTGACTGGATTGTGCTCCTTTGGACCTGTGCCAGTTCTAAAGGCCGTAAAGAATGAGGTGGTAATGAAGCTTACCGGTGCAAAATTTGACAAAAGAACCCTAACAGTGGATGATATCACTGACCTAGGGGTCCGGTATGCCACAATGGGCATTGCATACAAAGTATATTACACAAACAGAGAAGGATCTGCTATGGCAATTGCCATCTACACTACCCATCAGATGGTAAGGAAGGAAAGGACTATGACCTGTGTGAGCTGTTGCGACAACAATTGTTAGACAATCTGAATAGAACAAAGGAGACACTTTATAACTTCCAGTATGGCTCTTTGATCATTTGTCTCATGTTTTATTTCTTGAGAGAATTGCCTGGTATGAAGAATGTGGTCTGGAGTAGAGATATTCCTGTGGCTAGCAGATCAGGGATCACATGCGGAGTTTTGCAAACACCAAACAATGCAACACTATGTATTGGGGATTCTTTAAAAACTTGCAAGATGAAATGCAAATGAGGGAGAGGATACCATCAAAAATTGTAGAAAAATACAAGAATGATATAACTTTCATGGTAGATAAGGACAATTGTTATATGGAGGCAGTTGAACCAAGGACTGTTTGGATAACCACTTTGCCTTATGAGGTCTTTGGACCTGATTTGATTGGATATGTCGATATCTCGCTTAGCAAGCCTAAGGATCCCATTGCTGAGAGATTTGGGACCTATGATGAAATAACCAATAAGATTGTCAAGAAAAATGTAGAAGAAAAGGCAGAGAAGATGAAATCAAAGTTGGAAGAAATGCTTGATACTTCTGAGGGTTCTACAAAAGAACCTCAAACCACCTCTGCCTCACAAACTCCTAAAAGGACCAGTAGGTCTGCCCCTGCTACTGTTACTTCTTCCAAATCCTTTGGACCTGCTCATACACCACCTAGCATGAGAAGAGCTGCTGCTGATATCCCGGTACAAACCAAGACTACAGAGAAGAAGAAACCAAGACCAAAGCAACAAGCAAAAAGAGAAAAGATTAATTTGGTGAATGTGGATGATGATGAAGAAGAAGAAGAGGAATCTTGTATGTTGAAGAAAAGAGAGAAAAGAACAAGAGAAGGAGAAGGAAAAACTTCCAAAGGAAAAGCAAAGAAAATAAAAAGAGCTCCTCCGGAAGTATTTGAATATAAGCCTCTACAGCTTGAGGCCACTATCAATGCAATAGCACAACATGGTGCTCTAAAAGAAGTTGCAGATCTTCATGATGAAATGCATGCTGATGACAAGGCTACAAGTGAGGAAGCCATAGTCAGGTATGTGATGGCCTTTAATGTTGCCCTAAATGAGATTGTTGATCAACTTCTTACAAGTCTTGCAGACATACTCACCAATAAAAGGAATGAAGCCATGGCAAAAGAGGCTAAGATGAGGCAACAAGCAGTTGAGAAGGCTGGTCCATCTATTTCTGATGAAGAAAAGGTTAAATTATCCCAAAGACAAGCACAAGAATTCAAGACTAAACATAGAATAAATATTCTAATGGGAAAAGATAAAGAAGATATAGAAAGATTGGAAAGGGAGACAAAAGAGAAGACAACTAAGACTCTTCAAGAAATGAAGAATGCTGAAGTAACTATTGAGGAACAAGTTCCTCTGAATATGCTTGATGTGTCCTTTCAAGATAGATTTGTCAGCCTTTGAAGGTAAAGTGACAGGTGATAATGTGACTGAGAAGGATGATAAGTGGAATGAGAAGACTGCTCCTTCGGAGAATACTGAAGCACAAGATGCAAAGGATCAAGGTGAAGTGGGTGTACACCCTCCGGAGAATACTAATTCTGGTGCAGAACATAACAATCCTCCTTTGGAGAATCTAGGGAAAGATGAGCAGAAGAAAAAGGATAATCCTGAGAAAACTAAGGATGCAACAGAGAGGACCGTTGAGAAACAAGATGAGAAAATTCAGAATGAAACAGAGAAGACTGAGGAGAAACAAGATGAGAAAGTTTAGGATGATTCTATAGATGTAGGTCGAGCTCTTCATCATCAGATTCTTTCAAAACCTATTGGGGTTGCATATGCAATTTCAACCAGTGGTGATACCTCAGCTCCTGCAGATTCCTACTCATGAGGGACAAGTTGACTTGTCCACTATCTCTCCTATTCACAAATTACAGCTTGGTGATATTTTGCATGCCTTTGCAAGAAAGGAGTTTCTGCAGGATCACTTGAAGAAAATTGAACTGGTTGATGATGTAGCAAAGACTATTCAGGAGAGTTTACCAAAGGTAAATATTGATCCTTCCTTGCCTCCGGAACAAAAGTTGAAGCTCTTAATGGATTCTTTCAAAGATCATTCATCTTACATTGAGCAAAAGGCAGAGCAAGAGGCATTAAGAAAAATAAATGAAAAGAGAATGACTGATGCATCAGACTGGTGTGCCAATGCACACAACAAATTGTAAGAAAATTTGAAGAAGTTTAAGGAATCTATTGATGAAGCCACCACATTATACTTATTCTGCTTGAAATGGCCAACTTCCACCAAGAACATCAAAACTCAAATTGACTCTATTGAGTCATAGATCACTAAATTGGCCGAAATATATGACTTGTCAAAGGACAAGGATGGATCAACCAGGGCACAAATAGAAAATCTTCATTCACAGATGTCACAGCTTCAGGACCAAAGAGAACACATAAAGAAACAATTTGGTCAGCTGAGGGAAGCAGTCAATTTGAGACTTGCTTCATTATCTGGAGTTTAAGCTGAAGCAGAAATGGTTGATATGAAAATGAAGACTCCAAGTAGTGTGGAGGAGGCTGAGGACCTATGCATACAATTTGAATGTCAAAGTCACATTCTCTCCTCAGCAAAAGCAAATTGGGTATCCACTCTTGCTCAACTCAAGGTAATCTACAAAAGCATTCTACCTTCTAAGTGAGTTGTAAGAGTATTGTAGATAAGACAATTTTGGTTTTGTATAAGACTTGTTGAGGCTAGCAGTGTCTTTCTATGTACATAGCATCAATTTTTGGGCATCTTCATCTCAGGGGGAGTGTTGTTTATAAAAATAATATAGTAAGGGGAGTACATACAATTTTTGAGTTGTCATAAGTAGAAAATATTTTGCCCTTTGTCCTTGATGTCAAAGGGGGAGAGAGAGGAATGTACATCTAAGAGGGAGTGTTTGTGCACATCATTTTGGTTTTGCCATCAATAACAAAGGGGGAGATTGTTGCATCTTGATAAGATTAGTTGTCATTGATGTCAAAAGTATGTGCTTCGGAGATAGTTAATATGCAGTATCACTTGGTGCAAGTCAGTAGTAAGAGGAAGAATGGTAATCAGCCTGATGCCTAAGTGTGATGTGGAGGTGAGTACACTTGTTCTAATATGTTTCCCATATGTCTACATTGATATCTTACCAGTTTGGTGTACCGCACTTAGAGATAAGTTGCAGAAGTTTTGCCAAGGCATTCACAGTGTATACTCTAAGACAGAGCCATGGTATTTTGGTCTGCATTCCTCCGCAGAGCAAAGTTTAGTCTTGCGGTTTAGAAGATAAGTTGATTGGCATATGAATGTGTTATATCCAAGAGCTTAAGTCTTTATACCTTCAACAGTGAAAGTTTTAGGTGATAAGAGTCTCGGTTAGTGCTCTGACAGAGTAAACTTGTAAAGCAATGATGAAGACTTGTTGGAATGTTCCGCATTCCTCCGGAAGTGAATATTTGTTCATGCGGTTTTGAGGACATGCTTAGAGATGTTTAATGCATGCTTCTTTGTAGTATCAAGTGATTTAGTGGTCCACAAGTTCTGTTTTCAAATGACAGAAGTGCTACAAATGACTTCGGATGCCTAACTGTTTTCAGAATATATGTTCGGATACTTGCGTCAGTTGGAGAGTGTACAGATCAGCCAAACCTTAGTTGAGTACAGGAGGACTTGTTTTCACACTCAAGGGGATTTTGGAAGGCAAATTGAGGTTTGAAGGCGCCTTGATGTATTTTTCTAATGATGTTGTGTGACTCTTTCATTTGCTATCATATTCTTGCCATGGGAGCGAACCACTTGGAGAAGTTGCAAGTATGGAGATTTGTCATCTTGAGGGATTGTGAGTGTGGAGACTTGTCATGCTTTTGCCAAGAGATAAAGTTGTAGCAAATTCCATGTTTGATGCCGCCTTGATGATGAAACATTGTTTGGATCTATGCATGTGTGCACCAACCTTGTGAAGATCATTTCCTATATGTTGTTGACTTGGGACGACTTGTGATGGAAGGATGAATAACAAACTAATACCTTTCCTTGGCACGTGGAGGGAGATGGTGTGGAGAAGGATAAAGAAATAATAAATTCATATCTTTAATTTGAATTTACCTTGGCACCCATGAGGATTGAGGCTGGTTGGCCCTCTTAGAGGGATAAATTTATTAAAATAAAAGGATAACTCTACCTAGGTCGGCCATGAGGAAAAGGAGGGAAAATTGTGTATAAATACAAGTTGGTTTTGGCATTTGCAAATCATCAATGAGCATTCATTCATTCATTCATACTTAGAGTTATCTCTTGGAGTAGGAGCTTGAGACGAAACCCTTGAGTTCCTAGGAGTTGGACGTGACGGGAGTTCACTTGTGCTTCATTGGTATTTTGTGAAGAAGAGGAGCAGCATTGCAAATCAGATTGAAGATCATCTTTGGAGGCATTCCTTGGCGTGGATAGGTCATCATTTGTGAGGAGAATTGCCCTAGATTGGAGGGCTACCTCTTGGAGGGAGATTCATTGCATATTTGGGAGTTTTGTTGTTCATTAGGGTTTGAGAAGAGCAGAAATATATCACAGCACCAGAGCAGACCTGATTTGCCCTAGATTGGAGGTGATTCATTGGTGGATTGTGCTAATTGGCCTAGGGTTTGACCCTACTATTTGAGCGCCACCTTTGGAGGATCATTTGTTGATGTTTGTTAGCATCCCGTGGCGTCATTGTTATCATCATTTGGAGCAGCGAACATCTCAAACCTGACATTGCATTGGAGAGTTGAAGACTTAGGGTTTGATGCCCTAATTGGAGCAGCACTCATTGGAGATCATTTCTCATCATGTTGAAGATCATTTTGCCATTATTTTGGTATGTACAACCCTTAGGGTTAGGGCAGAACTTGGCTGGGCATGCTTATCATGTTTGCCCTATGTTTTGGATGTATTTGAAGACTTGTAATATTCAGATTTTGTAGCAGCAGACTTCTGAAATTAATTTTAGTCATTTGTGTTGGATACTTGGATTGGATTTGTGGCTCAGTTGATTGTGCAATGCGAGCATATGCTTGACATTCTTGTTTATGATGAAATTATGGTGATTTGCTATTTTTTATGGGCTGCCCTATGTGTTTGTTGAGGTCTGATTTTAAGTTCAGAAAATTCAGAAATTAGGGTTTGAGCAGAAATTTAGAATTGGATATTTTGGAAAGCCCGTAAATCCAAAATTGTTCAAAATATCCCATTTTGGGATATTACACTGAGAATACTTTGGAAAAAACACGAAATTTGTACTGAAAATGCCCTTTTTTTTTCTCTGTTCTGATTGACTGTTCAAATTATTGAAACATGTGTGGAAGTAGGGATATAGTGTAAGGGTGTAAACTGTCATTATACATGTTTGAAAAGCTGCTGTCATAGGTGACTGAAATCAGTGTTTTTGCTACTTCAAGAGGCTGAAAACCTAGGTGCACTTTCTTGTTACTTCTGCCACCAAAACATTGGCATAAGCGCACTTTTTGGGAGTTGCTGCCACTTAAGTTATCCCTTATCACACTTAAGTGTGCATTCTTACCATGTCTGCCACTTAAAACACTCATTTCTCCTCAAGCATGCCTTTTAACCACATATGTCACTCAATTTCTTGACAGGGATACACCAGGCACACACTTAAGAGATTTATGTCACTTGAATGGTTCTTTTTCCATTGTAGGTGTGCCATCCAGCCACCTTTGCCACTTAAGTATTGCTCAAACCCTCCTAGGTGCTCATTTTGCTCACTCATGACACTTAAACACTGACATGACTTGCTGGTGCACCTTTTTGTCATCTGCCACTTAAAGATTGATTGTATGCACATAGACACGAGTTTTAGTCATCCTTGTCACTTGAAACACCTTTCCTCATGCTCAGGTGCACCATTCACTCTCTCTTGCCACTAAAATGTTGTCATGTCTAGCCTAGGCGCACACCTGCCATGTCTTTGTCACTTAACACCTTATTTTCCTCATGTTTGGTGCACCATTCCTATGATCTTGCCATTAGGACCTTGTCATTGAACAACTATGCACTTATATAGAGAGTTTGTTACTTAAAGATAATTAATGCTGTTAGGTGTTCCCTTTACTTGTGTCTACCACTAAAGTGGTGACAAACCTATCCAAAGTGTGTTCTTTCTTCATCTTTGTCACTTGAAGGATACAAACACCTTGGTATCTCCATGTGTTAGGTGCTTCAACATGATCTTTTTGCTTCCACAAGCACCTAGTTAAGTGTTCCTTTTCTTGGATTGTCCATCGTTTCTTGTTCACACATGACCTCACTGATGGACAAGACAACCTTATGATGACCATACTTTAGGCAAGGGCAAACCGCAAAGAGATGACCATGACACTTAGTTCTAATTTGCAACCATTTTGACAAGCAAAGATGACAAAACACAAGGAAATAGCCTCCAAAAGATGAATTTTGTAGGAGTATAACAATTAGCTCTTTTTGGGGACCATGGGACATACCCAAGTCATAGAAGAACCTCAAAATCTTTGATTTAAAGAGTATCGGTGCCTTATCCATTGGGAGAAATAGTCAAGCCTATTTCTAACACCTAAACATACAACAAACCTAACCTAAACAAAAACTACAATGAAAGCAAATACATAATAGAAAAGGGATATACATCATGACATAATGAGCACATAAATCATCTACTTGCTAAGGGGGGAAAACAGGACCGGCTAGACAAAACCATTTAGTGGTTGGGAAAAGTACTAACCCCTCGTTTTGAGCTGGGAGTGCAACCATGGTAGGACGTATCCAAATATATGTGGTGATCCAAGGTTCAAGATGATATAGAAGATCATGTAGAGAAGACTCAAGCAGAAATTCGTCAATACTCTCTAATTTAGGATAGTCTTCCATCTCATTGCAATTTATCCATATATGTAAGAGATACTCTTTTTACGAAATCTTGTTGTTGTAGCACATCTTCAAGAATGATGACCCCAAACTCTATTCCTTCATTATGCTTTTGATAGCCCTCCTCTTTTGTGGCATTTATTTTTGGCATAAGCTCATTGACAACTGATGTATGCTCATCCCCTAATTCTTCACTAATATACATGGGAGCCATTGAGGATGAGGATGAGTCAAACCGCAAGATAAAATTCACTGTGTCCTCTATGATTTTCCATATCTACCTCAACTCTAATGTGTGAATTTGGAGCTAAATTGTCTTCAAGAAGAAGAAATTGCTCTTCACCTAAATGTGAGCATTTGCTAACATCATGAAGATAAATATCAACCTCTGACAATGAATTTTCATCTCTAGCAAAGATGTCAATTGAGATTGAAGTTCCTCATCATTAATGCACACAGAAACTACTTGACTTGAAGTTGAAACCTCTCCTCAAAGATAAAAATATCTTGGTCTTTCAGCAATGAGATCAGATGTTGAAGAAAGATTTCAACTTCCTGTATGAGACGCTCCATTCCTTCAACAGTCATTGTTTGAACAACTTGAGTGGGATGTCCTCCTTTAGTTTTATCTTGTAAATGTTCTTTGAACAATCCTTCAAATGCAAAAGAAGTCATTTGATGCATTGGACCATCTTCAATGTAGTTTCCTTCTTGCCCAGTTGGAAGAGTTAGAATGCAACCGTGATTTGCAAACATTTGCAAGGTCTCGTCCTCTTCAAAGAACATATGCCATACTTGTGCCATTTCTTTGGTATCCGACATAATAGATGGTTCTTCCTTGATGAACAATCTTTCCTCTTTCTTAAAGAACTTGAGCAAAGCTTGCAAGGTAGATAGAACCTCCAACTCATCTTCATGATTTGCTGACGAAGGGGCAAAGATGTGCTTTTGAGAATAGAACTCTATTGACGATTATATCCATGCTTTCTCCTTGTGTGTTTTCCTCTTTTCTTCTCCATGGTCTTTTCTAGCTTTTTGATTCTACGAACATCCATAGTCATTGAGCACTTGGCTATGTAAATTATTCACTTCATCACAAACGGGTTCATATTGGATATATCCCATCATAAAGTTGCCATCCAACTCACCTTGAAGATGTTGAAAGTTACTTGAAACCCTTTGATGATTTGACCTAGAAAAGGTTATGAGCTGTAACATATGTTTCATCTCCAGACAGTTCTTGGAATCATGCCTCTTTGTTTCATGAAAAGTATAGAAATAATTCATGTTATCATTTAGAGGTGCCTCTAAAGCAAGCCTTATAGGTGAAGGAGGTAGCCCGAGTCTATCATTCCTGTTGGTAGTGTTGGTTGTGAAGTCCAACCATCACTACCTCTTTGTCTTCCCCTTCTCATGACTTCGTTTTCCTTGAAGAGAACATTATATAATCTCATCTCAATCACTTTGATTGATTGATGAAACATTGTATTCTCACTCCTGCTAATAATAAGAGTGTTTGCCCTGCTTTTCCTGTGGACGTAGCCATACTTTGGTGAACTACGTAACTCTTGGTGTTGTTATTTGTTGTCTCTGTTTGTGTCATTTTATTGTTGTTCTGTTTTTGATCTGGTTTTACAATTTGCTCTTTATAGTCAACAAGTGGTATCAGAGCTATGGAGTTTTGAGAAGAGATGGAGGACAAAGATAAGTGGAGAATTGAAAAATTCTCGGGCTAGAACTTGGGGATATAGAAGCTGCAATTAAAAGCTCTCCTAATTCAAAAATATCTCTCAATAGCGCTTGAGGGAAAGTCCAAGAATCCTGCTGCGATGTCCGATGAAGATTGGGATGTATTGGACAACAAGGTTGTGGCGACTATCATCCTCTCTCTTTCCAACAATGTTTTGTTCAATGTTGCAACAGAGAAGACAACGAAAGATTTATGGGACAAATTGTCCGACATGTATGAGAGGGCTTCCGCTTCTAATAAAATCTTCTTGATGAAGAAATTGTTCAATTTGAAGATGAAGGAAGGTAGCAACGTTACCAATCACTTGAATGAATTTAATACTTTAATCCGCCAATTAATTTCTGTTGATATTAATTTTGAAGATGAAATCGAAGCCATCTTGCTTTTGTGTTCACTTCCCGATAGTTGGGAAGGTGTTGTAATGGCGGTTAGTAATTCGGTATCTGGAAATAATAAAGGAAATGTGTTGAAGTTTGATGATGTGGCTACAATTCTTCCTAGTGAAGACATGAGAAGAAAACATCAAGGTACTTCATCCGGTGAGGCTTTGATTTTCGGTAATAGGGGGAGATCCCAAGAACGTGGAATAAATATCAATAGAAGATCTAAATCTAACAAGAGATCTAAATCTAGGGGCAGAAATACAGGTTGCTGGTTTTGTGGCAAGGAAGACCACATTAAAAAGAATTGCTGGTCATTCAAGAAGGCGGAAAGTCAATCAAAAGAACATGAGGTAAATGCAGCATATGAAGATGATGCAGGTACATTAGTTTTAGCTACAAGTGAAACTACATCTTATGTGTGGGTGTTGGATTCCGGTGCTTCTTTTCATGCCACTTCGTGCCGGGAAGTTTTCAAAAACTATCAAGAAGGCAACTTTGGTAAAGTCTATCTTGGTGACGATGAACCTTGTGACATTGTCGCTAAAGAAGATGTGTTATTGAAATTAAAAAATGGAAATAATTGGCTATGGCGTGGTGTGAGACGTTCCTAAACTCCAAAGAAATGTGATTTCTGCCGGATAGCTAGATGCTCAAGGTTGTAGCATCATTTTTGAGTCAAACACTTGGAAGGTGACCAAAGGAGCCTTGGTGATTGCAAGAGGCAGCGAATTAGGCACTTTGTATGTGCTAGAGAGTCACGTTGAAGTGGGAGCTGCAATGGCGGTTGCGGACAACGGTACGGAGCTTTGGCACAAGAGGTTCGGTCATATGAGCAAGAAGGGCCTTGAGATTTTGCACAAACGGGATCAACTTCTAGGTTTGAAATTTGTTGATTTGGAGTTGTGTGAGAATTGTATTTATGGCAAACAAAAGAGGATCAACTTCACCAAGGAACACGACACGAAGACAAGACTGTTGGAGCTAGTGCATTCAGAGGTCTTTGGCCCTATGAGTTAACTTCTATTGGTGGCTCTAATTACTCTGTTACTTTCTTAGATGATTGTACCAGGAAGGTTTGTGTAATATCCCTTGACAATTTACACCTCAACTTGCTGAATTTGAGCTTAAGGAATATCGTCAAACACTTTGCATACAAAGTATGTTCTTGCTGTTTCTGAGTTTCAGTTTGCTTTGCTTGATGAAATTGGAACATAAAATGATGCAAATTCCTTGAAATAAATGCTAAATGACTAAACTACAAGTATAGCATGAAATGCAAGTGTCTTTGTATTTTCCAAATGCAATAGATGACTTATGCAAGTATAAATCAACACCTACAGCCAATTGACATTTTGTCAAACAGTTGGCATGCATACTATAATGCTATCAAAATGATCATTACATTCAATATATGACTCCCAACTTATTACTCCTTATTAAAATGCAATCCTCAGGTACAATGCTAGCATGAATTCGCCAAAGACTCTTGGCTTTGCAACTCCTAAAGTCTGAGTACAAGTGACATTATAAATCTGATATAAAATGTGCATCTACAACTACCTTATGACAGCCACCATTACAATGCCAAATGACCAATTTAAATGATGTAAATTTTAATGTAGAACCTGATATACAAATCGCCCTTGAGTTGAGAAGTCGTGGTAGCCAAAATCCAATGCATATACTCATCAACAAACCTCAAATCGACCCTCCATGTGAGCCGCTCCTGTTCTGGACTAGATTGCAAAATAAAAATAATTGCAGCCTTCTCTAAGCTCCCAGACACACCAAACAGCAGTGCCTTAGCTCCTAGAATGGAGTGCTCCAATTCCCAAGCCCAATCGATGCAATTTGTGACCTCCACAAGTAATTCGAAGTGCTTCAATCTGCAGGTCCTATGAATAATGGCAGCACTAGGGACTGAGCAAAAACACCAAAGCAACTCCAATCGAATTCCACAAATTTGGCCCTTGGCCACTAATTTTGTAACAATGAGAAGACTGAAATATCTCCTCCAACTGATGCAACCCTTCAGTAGATCTCTCACTACCTCAATTATGCAAATCAATGGGATTTTTTGTTCCCAAAGATTGGAAAGCTCTGGAATCCAGAAACCCTAGGTTTCTCTCCTCCAACACCAAGAAAATCACAAAGACAAATATCAAATGCTCATTCAATAATGAGTTTGATTTGATTTTTGAAACCTTTTATATCCTCTCAACTCTTAAGTGCCTTTAATCCCCTTTAGAAATCCACTTTTAGGTTTTTCATAAAACTTTATAATAAGTCTTCAAACTTGGGCTCTCATATTCATGAATAATAAATGCACTTTAATATCATTTAAAATAATATAACTTGTGTGCATATTAGCTTTATGAAATACTTTAATATTTTGGCCTCCAAAATATAATCCATTAATTGCACTTTAAGTCACTTAAATGAAGGGTCATGGCCCCATTGAATATAGAGTGACTTTTTAACTTTATAACATGTGCATTTAAATACATTAATTATTATTAAAGTCAACTTTAATAATAATTAAAAATGCATAACTTCATTATTAATCATCATTTTGCCAATCTGTCTGAACTTGGGAGTTAACCATTATACTCTCTGTGCATCCAACGACCTTACTAAAAATAGCAGGGGTCCCTCTCGACAACCACAGTCTTACTATAAATAGTAAGTGTGTCAAACTGAGTCCAAAAACATCAAATGAAGGCCAACCTGAACCAAACTCTGCTCTGAAGTACAAGGCAACCAGATAACTGCCAAACAGGACCCTCTGAACACCCCCATTAGCCTACGAGGGTCAAATGATAGGCTAATCCTCCAAACTCTGATGCTCGCGAAAATGGGGACATTACATTTTGGGTTTACATGCTAAAGAGGAAATCTGAAGTATTTAGCATGTTTAAAAATTTTAAAGCACTAGTTGAAAATCAAACCGGCCACAAAATTTAATGCCTTAAAACTGATAATAGTGGTGAGTTTTGCTCCTTGAAGTTTGATCAGTTTTGTGCAGATAATGGTGTTAAACAGATCAAAATGCTCCATTCACCCCTCAAGAAAATGGTGCAGTTGAGAGGTTGAATCGAACAATCTTGGAGAGAGCTCACAACATGTAATGAGCTGCCCTGATTTTTTTTTTGAAATAGATAACAACACTGAAAGTTAAGTGCAGCAATGATTCTTCCACACTCTTCTGATCACCAAGTTTTCAAAAGGGCGAGGTGAGAGCATACAAGTGCTTCTGAGTTAGCATTCAAAACCAAACTAGCAAATAAAGAACAACTTCCACTTATTCAGTGGGCATCTGCTTATGCAACAGACATCCACTTATGCAGTGGGCAACCACTTGTTCAGTGGGAGAAACAGGTAGGAAAACTAGGCACGTCCCCTTATTCAGTGGGGAAGATAAACAAGGAAAGAACAAGCACATCCGCTTATTCAGCGAGAAAGCCAAGAAAGAAACAAATCTCCTTAGCCTCATTGGCAGTTAAACCATCCAGGGGTTACAAGTGTTTGCAACATGATAAAAGATTACAATAGAAATGTTTAGGCTGCAAGCTAAAACCAAACCCCTTGTTTTACACAATTAACACTGCTGCAATTAATTAGAACATAGAAAATACCAAGGCAATATCGATGGAGCATGGTAACAAGCCATAGGAATTACCAAGGATGTGCCACACAATGAAATTAATGGAAAGAACTCAGTTTAGAAGTCCTTGTGGGACTGCTGTAGCAAATCATAGGTCTGCAACTCCTTATGATAGCAATGAAAACCATTCATATAATAGCCAAAACCCCATATTCCATTGTCGAACCCATGCATACAACATTCCTTAGCATAGGCCCTTCAAAACCCCAAGAATATATCACTAAAACATAGGCGAACTCCATTGAAGATCCACATGCCTCACTTGCCTAGGTATGGACCTGCCTGATGGTACAGCCTGCAAAAATCAATTTAAATCTGCAGCAAATATTCATAAAATGGTACGGAAATAGGTGCCAAGGAGTCTAGCACAAACTCCCAACAAATCTGAAACAGTTGCATGCAATGAACCTTCAGAAAATATGGATCATCCATGTGCACTGGTACGGCCAAGATGGTACAACCAACAATGAAAGCAACCAACACTTCAGAAGTCTTCACTAGAAACAACTCAAAATCACTCCAAAAGATTTATCATTAGATGGTTTTTTACCAAAATCTCCAACAAACTCAAAGTACATCAAATTCCATGAAGCTCTATGTGATTCTTGGTTGAAATCACCTTGAACCAGCTAAGGTGGATCTTTCACCACCGAAATTGATCTTCTCCAAGTGGGTTTTCGTCCTCAAGAAGGAATGGAAGAACACGTAGGTTCAATCCAGCAGCATAACAATATCAAATCAATAGCATAAAGAGCAAAATGAACTCTCAACTCTCTTATATAGGTACTTTTTGGAGTTACTCATAAAATGAATTATTTCTTGGAAAACTAAACTTTTTCACTCAAGTTCCAATATTTAACTTTTTTCTCAACTTAAGTGCTCACTTTTATGTGCCTATTAAAGAGAATGACTTTTCCCCATTCCAATGAGCTATTACACCAAAGCATTTAATAATTATTTCCAACCTTTAAGAACTAAGTGTGAAATAATTAACTAATAGCTCATTAAATCACCTGCTTTTATGGAAAATCCCAAACTTCATCAAATTGCAAAATAAACTATACCATCATACTCCATAAGGTTTGGGATGAAGAATGACGCGTTTTGGGTGACTTTCTAAAAATAGACAACTTCTTCAAAAAGTTTGGAGCGCAATCCAAGAAGCCGAAAAAACTTCTGAAAGCATCATCGTAACCCTGAACACTATTTGAGCTCAATGCCATAGCAAAACATCACAAATAAATGAACTTGTTCTCTCCAAGAATTAAGGAGCTCCCTAACCATGCTAGATAGCCTACGGAAATTAAGGAAATAGGCTATTGGTCACAAACTTGGCTAAACGCCAATTGGGGATATTACACAACATGCTGTCTAATGCAGGTTTGGGCAAAGAGTTGGGGGCAGAGGCTGTTAATACAACTGTATATTTGATTAACCGAGGTCCATCGTCATGGTTGGATTTTGAGATTCTGAAGGAGAAATGGATGGGTAGGAGAATTTCATACAATCACTTGTGGGTGTTCGGGTGTGAGGCCTTCGTTCACATCCCATAGGAAAACCGAAAGAAGCTAGAAATGAAGTCTAAAAAGTGCATCTTTGTTGGATACAGGGAAGAGAAATATGGCTATAGGTTGTGGGATCCGGTCTCCAAACAGGTAACTCACAACAAAGATGTGATTTTAATGAAAAAGTAATGCCCTGTCTTGCAGAACAGGGGACGCCAGCGAAGGAGTTTGTGCCACTAGATGATATCTCCAATGGAAGTGATGTGTTTAAATCTCTACATACTCAATTGCAGCATACACCAAATATTTGTCTGTATCCTACTTCAAATTCAATGTAGCCTTCATATCAATCGCCCCACATTCAAAACTCTGCACCAAACTCCTTATATCTGCCACAAGGAACATCTACAAACCGGCTGCCCTCCTCACACAGTGTGACGCCTTATCCACAAGGTGGTTCCCATTTGGATGTGCCAAGTTTGGCGCAGGAAAATAACTCATATTTAACGCTCATCCTCTCTAATCCCACGTAGCCAAATTTAGTTTCTACATAGCAGTTAACACCAAGTATGCCACCTATGCCACATTCATATGCGCCGCCTTGCTCATTTCTTCCCTTGCGGCTTGTAGGAACTCAGAACTAGTCGCTCACCTCCCCACATTTGCCACTAAATTCAATTTCACTCCCTAATAATTTAAATCAGCCGCTCCATTTAAATCAAAATAATGAAGAGCAAGGAAATTCACAGGAAAATCATGAGCATAATTTGTAGGGTCACATTACATAGGAATCTTTTCCTCAATTGAGGAGGTCCACCTGGGAGCTCCGACCTCCTTCAAAGTATGATGACTTTGTTCAATGTCTACTAATTTTAGATCAAGCTGAAGTTGCAACATTCAAAGAACCTTGCAATGACAAAGATAGTCATAATTGGATGGATGCCATGAGAGAAGAAATGAGTTCGTTGATGACAAATCAAACATGGGACCTAGTCTCTCTTCCTCCAAACAGTAAAGTTTTGAAAAACAGGTGGGTGTACAAGTTGAAGGAAGAATTAGTGGTCAAAGGATATGACTAGGAGAAGGGTGTTGATTTCAATGAAATTTTTTCACCTATTGTGAAGATGACTACCATCCGGGCAATTTTGGGTTTAGTAGTTGTTTATGACCTTGAATTGGAGCAGCTTGATGTTAAGACTGCATTTCTCCACGGTGGCTTGGAAGAAGAATTGTATATGCGGCAACCGGAAGGTTTTGAAAAAGAAGGGCATGAAAATTTAGTTTGTAGATTGAAGAGAAGTGTGTATGGGTTGAAACAAGCTCCGCGACAATGGTACCTCAAGTTTGATTCCTTAATGGCTAAGCAACATTTCACCAAGTGTGATGCTGATCCGTGTGTGTATTACAAGGTTTTGGAAAATGGCGAGTTTGTGTTATTGTTATTATATGTTGATAACATGTTAGTGACCGGAATTAGTATGAATGTTGTTAGCAAGCTGAAACATCAATTGGCTAACAAGTTTTCGATGAAGGATTTGGGGGCTGTGAAGAAAATCCTTGGCATGACAATAATTAGAGAGAGGCAAAAAAGAGAAATCAAATTGTCACAAGAAAGGTACATTGGTAAGGTCTTGGACATGTTTGACATGAAGGGTGGTAAGGCTGTAAGCACACCTCTCGTTGATCATTCTCGGTTATCGTCCGACATGTGTCCTAAGACACAAGAAGAAAAAGAGTTTATGGTAGGAGTGCCTTATTCCTCTGTTGTTGGGAGCTTCATGTACGCGATGGTATGCACAAGACTTTGCTCATGCAGTGGGAGTAGTCAGCAAGTACATGAGTAATCTTGGTAAGATTCATTGGCAAGCAGTTAAGTGGATTATGAGATACCTCAAGGGCACTTCACATTATGTTTTGAGGTTCAAAGGTAGAGATGCTCAGCTGCAAGGTTTTGTTGACTCCGACATGGTTGATGACTTGGACAAAAGACGCTCTACCACTAGATATGTTTTCACATTTGTAGGGGCAACGATCAGGTGGCTTTCTAGATTGCAACAAGTGGTAGCTCTCTCCACTACCGAAGCGGAATACATTGCAATGATCGAGGGAGCTAAAGAAATGTTGTGGTTGCAGCATTTATTGGGTGAATTGGGTTGTAAACAATAAGTTCTCACTTTGTTTAGTGACAGTAATAGTGCTATTCATTTGGTGAAGAATCCAACATTTCATTCTCTCACTAAGCACACAGAGCTTCAGTTCCATTTCATCCGGAGTGTTCTTGAAGAGGGCAAAGTCAAGTTGGAGAAAATACACACCAATTTCAATCTTGCAGATGCTCTCACAAAACTTGTTTCACAAGAGAAGCTGCAGTTCTATAGAGCTTCTCTTGGTCTAGTTATCAAGTGACTGTGAGCTTGGAAAAGCAGGGGGCAGCTCTGTACATCTTAGCGAGGTTTGGACTTAAAGTGGGAGATTGTTGGTTGTGAAGTCCAACCATCACTGCCTCTTTGTCTTCCCCTTCTCATGACTCTTTGTTTTCCCTAAAGAGAACATTATATAATCTCATCTCAATCACTTTGATTGATTGATGAAACACTGTATTCTCACTACTGCTCATAATAAGAGTGTTTGCCTTGCTTTTCTCGTGGACGTAGCCATACTTTGGTGAACCACGTAACTCTTGGTGTCGCTATTATTTGTTGTCTTTGTTTGTGTCATGTTATTGCTGTTCTATTTTTGATTTGGTTTTACAATATACTCTTTATACTCAACAGGGAGGTCTATAATTTCTATTAGGATGTCCTTGGTAGTGTTGAATTGGACCATTTTTTTGAAGTTGTCTCTACGTGTTTGTACATCACTCACCGCCCTTCACAAGAGGGGATCAATTGAACTTTGAATCATGGGCATGATTATGTCTTTTCTGATTTTCCTAGTAGTAATCATGTCATCTTCTAACTCATTTCTTTACTCCTAAGCTTCTTCAAGTTCATCAATGCGACTCGATTTGATCAAGAAGGCAATTTCTGATGGGAGTGCATTTTTAAAACAAATTAGGAGAATATTTGGAGAAGGCTTCAAAGTAGCACTGGTTTTGTTGACAAGACAGTCGAATCCTGCAACAAACTCTCTTATTGGCTCATTATCCTTCTTTGCATTTGACAATTAGGCAAACAAGATATGACCATCCTCGGTTGTTTGAAAAATGGCAAAACTTTTTGTAGATGAGGGTCCAATAGGTGATCGAACTTGTAGCAAGATGGTGAAACCATTCTGTTGCACCTCCAACCAGTGTCTCAACAAAAATTTGGACTACAACATCATGTGCCACTCCCAAAATATTGCATGCTGTGGTGAAGGCTAATATATGCTCATCTGGATGTGTGTTATCACCATGAAACCTTAGGAAACCTTTCCTCAAAACCATATGGAAAATTATGGCATTCTGCAAAAGCCAAAGGACCAATACTAGTTCCCCATAGCAAAGGGAGTAGAGGTAGACCATTGTTATTGTTGGCTTTGTCACCCATTGTTTGTAGAGGCTCTTTGTCCAGCATAGAGAATATCTTAATGAATTCAGGAACAATTAGAGAAGATGAACCTTCACTTGAAAATGTTTGATTGAGCACTTGAGAGACAAGATTAGAAAGATCCACTTTCCTTCATGATCTATTATAGACCTTATTTGCTAGAATGAAATAGCTTCAATTGGAAGCGATAAGACTAACTTTTTGTTGTGACGTTTTCACACATCGCCCCATTGCAAATGGGACGCCCTTTTTTTTGCTTTCTGTTGTCGTTTTGCTTTAGGATTTTGGTTTTTCTCTAAGTCAGTGGGTTTGGTAGTGTCGATTTGCCCAAATTCTTGCTAAGAAGCCCATCATTCCATGGGAAAATGTCTAAGTACTTCACTCTGAGCATAGGAATTCATGGTGAATGGGCTATCAATCCACAATCTGGGGGTCTTTATCCGCAGTTTCAAGAGTAAATGAAGTCCCCTCCAGAAGTCTACAAGTCTCCGTTCAATCCTAGATCCAATCCAGGGTCCTAAGCCCACCTTAACTTGAGCATTTCCTTGGCCAAACATGTCTTAATGGGACAAGCTTGTTAAGCTCCTCTAGGAGAGAGAATGACCTGCTTTGGTGAGATAAGCACCTCAACGTCCTGCTTAGAGAGACAAGCTCGTCAAGGAGAGACAAAAACATGCTTTCGAAAAATAAGCTCCTCAAGCTCCTCGAAGAGAGAGAGAGTGACATGCTTTGATGAGATAAGCACATCAACGTCCAGCTTAGCGAGATGAGCTCCTCAAGGAGAGAGAATATCCTGTTTTGGTGAAATAAGATCCTCAAGCACCTCAACGTCTTGCTTAGTGAAATAAGCACGTCAAGGAGAGTGAGAAAGTCATAAACTTGTCAACAGGAGAAAAAGTCATATAAGCTCGTCAAGCTCCTCTAGGAGAGAGAATGACCTGCTAAGCACCTCAACGTCCTGCTTAGAGAGACAAGCTCATCAAGGAAAGGCAAAAACATGCTTTCAAAAAATAAGCTCCTCAAGCTCCTCTAGGAGAGAGAATGACCTGCTTTGATGAGATAAGCACCTCAATGCCCTGCTTAGTGAAATAAGAATGTCAAGGAGAGTGAGAAGGTCATAAACTCATCAAGCTCGTCAATAGGAGAGAAAGTTATATAAGCTCATCAATCTCCTCTAGGAAAGAGAATGACCTGCTTTGATGAGATAAGCACCTCAACGTCTAGCTTAATGAGATAAGCACGTCAAGGAGAGAGAGAAACATGTTTTCGAAAAATAGGCTCCTTAAGCACCTCAACGTCCTGCTTAGTGAAATAAGCACCTCAAGGAGGGACAGAAACATGTTTTCAAAAAAAAAAGCTCGTCAAGCTCCACTAGGAGAGAGAATGTCCTGCTTTAGTGAAATAAGCACGTCAAGGAGATAGGAATTCATGTCTTAGCTCGTCAAGCTCGTCAACAAGAGGGGAAGTCATATAAGCTCGTCAAAGGGAGAAATTCATATAAGCACCTCCGAGCTGACAGGAAGGCACCTTAGGAGTGAAATGCACACATTAAGGAATGCAAGTCACGAAATACGATTGCATGAAAAGTGCGCCCAACCCCAGGCAGGCAGACAGGTAGGAGATCAAACCAAATGCATGCATTTAAGAATGCGAGTCACGAAATATGTGACTACATAAGAAGTGCGCCCATCCTCAAAGCTGACTGGCAACCACCTCCGGAACGAAATACGTGCAATTAAGAATGCGAGCCAACAAAATACGTAAGCAGGTAGGCAGGTCAGTGAGTGAAATCCATGAAATAGAGTCTAAAGCAGCTACAAGCAAGGAGAGAGGCATGATAAAAATGAAATACATGAACTCTTGAAATATGCGACCATCACCAAGCAAGGAGAGAGGCATGACTAAAATGAAATACATGGATGCATAAAAAGTGCGACCATCACCAAGTAGAGGAGTAGGCATCTCAGAAACCAAATACATGCATTTGAAAATTCAAGAATCCAAATACATGACCCCATGAAAAGTGCGACCATCACCAAGCAAGGTAGGAAGCATGTCATGAAACCAAATACACGCATTAGAGAATTCAAGAATCCAAATACATGAGCACACCAAATGTGCACCCAAGGAAGAAGACAAAAATCCATTGAAAATATCTAAAAGGTCACCAAATTCCAAGGAAAGCACCCGATGGCCACCAACTCCAAGAAAAGGCATGTGGAGGTCACTTAATCCAAGAATAAATACCTCAAACAATTCCAAATCCAAGACTGCACAAAGAGTACGCCTAGGGTAAGGAGAATTCCAATTCAAGAGCGAATTCATATCAACATGAAATCCACGCCTAGTTGAAGCTGAGCTACCTATGTGCTAGGTCAGCCAGGTGACAAGCAAGATGCTTAGTCAAACAAAATCAAATCTTTTGAGGAGGTTGAGCTGCTTGAATTAAAAAGAAAATCAAATCTTTTTTAGAGAGGAGCTTGAGCAGCTTGGCCTCCAAAAGTCAATCTAACCATATAAATAAACATTTCAAGTCGCTTTTCTTTATTTGCAAGCCAAGCCTTCCCACAATTCATCCCTTTTCTCCACCAAAGAGGAGTTTTCTCCATCATTTTTATGCAGGTTTCTGAAGGAGCAGCTTGCTAAAGCATTGAAGAACAGTTTTTCTCCATTGAAGAACAGGTTTTGTCCATCAAAGGACATGCTTCTCCATCATTTTCAGGCAGATTTCTGAAGGAGCAGCTTGCTAAAGGATCAACGAGCAAGGTTTTCCCCATCAAAGAATCTATTTCTCCATTCAGGGCAGACTTCTACAAAGAGGGCACAGAGATTTCTTCATTATAGACCCTCTCCTTGTCAAAAAATAGAGATTTTCAGGGTTTTCACCATTAAAACCAGAAATAACAGGGATTTTGAGACCTCTTTTTTCACCTCAAAACAGAGTTTTCTTCACTAAAGAGGTGGATTTTCATCAAAGAAGGAAGGAAATTTCATTAAGCAGCTCAGTTTTGACCTGGTTAAGGTCTGATTTTTTGAGTAAGTAGCTCAAATTTGCCCTGAAAAAGTTCTGATTTCTAAAGAAAAGGCCTGATTTTCTGAGTAAGCATCTCATTTTTGACCTAGTAAAAGCTCTGTTTTTCACATAACAGCTCAGTTTTGCCTGAAAAAAGGTCTGATTTCTGGGCAAGCACCTCAGTTTTGACTGAGAAAAGTCTGATTTTCTGAGCAAACAGCTCAAATTGGAAATGGAAAAAGTCTGATTTTTGTGTAAAAGAGCTCATTTTTGACCAAAAACAGGTCTGATTTCTAGGCAAAAGGGGTCTGATTTCTGAGTAAGGAGCTTAATTTTCACCGGATAAGAGTATGATTTCTGAGTGAGCAGCATAGTCTTCACTTGATAAAGGTCTGCTTTCTCGGCAAGCACCTCAATTTTGACTGAGTAAAGCTCTGTTTTGACTGAGAAAAGTCTGATTTTCTGAGTAAACAGCTAAAGTTTGCCTTGGAAAGGGTCTGATTTTCACATAGCAACTCAGTTTTGACCTGGTTAAGGTCTGATTTCTGAGTGACCAGCTTGGTCTTCACCTGATAAAGTCTGATTTTCTGGGCAAACAGATCATTTTGACCAAGAACAACCCTGTTTTATGAGCAAACAGCTCATCTTTGACCAAGCTAAAGTCTGATTTCTGGAGGAGCAGGAATTCAGGAGCCAAAAAGATGTTCATAAAGATGTTCAAGAGAGAGTAAACAACTTCCATTGCCGGAGAAAGAAATTACTTTCACTAACTAAGAAGACTTCTGCATTAGGGATTTCAGTCCAAGACATGAAGTGGTACAAAAGGTGCTAGCATCAAGATCATCCACGGGAGAAGATGCACTTCCAATGCAGCATGGAGGAAACCAACATCGAGAGAGGACCGGTCCTTGGAGATCCAAGAACAAGAGCAATGCACCATTCATCAAGGAGATCAAGTTCAGCATCAGGAATCCAAAGGAAATGCAACGTAAAGATGGAATTCCAAGTCCAAGGTGCACTTGAGACAAAGGGCAGGATGATGTGGCATCTAATCACCATCAGCCAATCAAAGCATGCCAAGTGGCTACGAAAGGACAAAATGAGGTGGCGCCCCAGGACATGTGTTAACTTTTCATTTGCCAGAGTGGTGGCAGCCTTATCTACTTTCTCATTAGAGTTTTTATTTGACCTAATTTTGGGCGTTGATTTCTAGGAAATCAAATCTTGGCCCCTTTTGTAAGCCTATATAAAGGCCCATTAGCCTCATTTGTAAAAGGGATTAGGGAGGAATATAGAAGGACATAGTGGAAAAATATGAGAGGAGTCGTCTAGAACTTTCTTCTCCTTAGTCAGTTCTTCTTCCCTAGAAATAGTTAGTTCTTGATAGAGTAGAAGCTTTTGAACCATTGGAGAGATTATGGCGAAATTGTTGTAAAGACACTACCAGAAATCAATACATGTTCATTGAAGAATGGTGAAATTTGTGTTATTTTGGGATGTTAGCATGGTTTCCTATTTCTCTTGGATGATTCGAAGCATTTTTTTGATAAGTTTAGTAGCAGTTCATTGATATGATGAATCCATGTGAAGATATTTGATGAATTCTCTGGTTCATACTTTTTATGGTTTGCTGATGGTAAGCTGTAGTGTAAAGTTAGCCTGAACCCCATTTTGCAATAGTTCGATTGTGGATGTTCATTCAAGTTGTGCCAACTGTGGGTATTTGAATGTATATTTACAGTATGAAAATCCTTTATTTCTTTTGAAGATTGCACCAGTTTCGTGTAGTTGTTGTTCTCATGGCGAAGCGAAGCTTGGTTTGAAGGAGTTCGTCTATCAAAGCACCATTCATCATCTCATTGTCCTTAGAATAGATTTCTTAACCCTCTTCCCTTCGCATTTTCTTTAGGTAGTTTGAAAGTTCCATTCATTCACACATTCAATAAGGAGTAGATTTCATTCCTAAGAAAGGAGCAATTTCACGTAAGTCCCTTTGTGATTCCTAGCAAATCACATCATTTCACTAAGTTTATCCCATGCCAGTCAAGACTTGACCCAAAAGGAACCTTGGAGCGCTCTTGTGTGATCACATAGTTTAGCACTCGAGAGGCTTTTTCTCAAGAGAGGATAGAATACCCAGTGTTCTATTCTAATGTTGCTGTTGTCGCAAAACCAACATCAATACTTTCCTATTGCAAGATTGGCTTGTTGTATCTCTTGACCCATGGGGCTTGTTGTATCTCTTGACCCATGGTGGGTGCCAAAAAATGTTAGCATTTTATTTTTTCTCCTTCCAAACAACTCAAATCAGAATAGTTTGTGAGGTAAAACCTCACTTCCAATTATATCCCTGAGATCTAAACTAACCCTAGACACTAGGCTATAGACAATGTACAATTATTCACACTCTACAATATTTTCTTCTAGGGGGTTTTGCAATAATGATATAACTATATGCTTGTCTTTTTGCCTTGGATATGAGCACAAGATTGATAATAGCTCTCGTATCACAAGCAATATTTCATAGATTTTGAGAATGAAACATATAACTCTAAATGCATAAACACCACCTTCCTATTGGCTAAAGTAGATACCAACAATTCAATGCATAAAAGATTTGAAAGAATAACAACTTCGACAAATAACAACATATCTAGGAATTGAAAAGCTACGTTACACGTAAAGCTACAACCTAGGTAGATAGATATCATCAATACAAAGTTTGACGCTATAATCTATTGTCAATTCAATTAATGAAATTACAAATACAGTAATGTAGACACAGGGATAACAAATGGAACAATATTTCAATAACATAAGCATAGCGTCAACTATCATTAAGAATTCATGTATTCAAAGCACTTATTTATAGGTTACAAAATACCAAAATTTGGGACTTAAGATAATAATTAATTTATCCCAAAAAATCATTGTTTGAAAGAAAAACACTTCAAGCTCTTAAAAAGAAGGGAACAAGGAACTTTAAAGCAAAAACGAGAACGAGTACAGGAGCAGGGTTTTGGTACGCTGGTACAGTGATTTTTCTTTTGAGTTGGGTACGGTTGGGTATTGCTATACTATATATATTTATATACAAAAAAAATTAAAAAATATACAGAATTGAACATACATTTGATATATCAATGATTTAATTATATTATTATCATATATTAATATAATTGAAAGAGTGTGTGCTCCAATACTTCATCATTGATCAATGATAGTGATAATCATAACAAATAAACTTTGGAAGTTTAAAATTAAAGTCTAAAGATAATCATAATATTGATATATAATTGTCAACTGATAATTTAGATGACCATTGAAAATCATTACAATTACTGTATTACAAAATTTGAAAATACTATAATCAAAAGTCTATATTTCGATCTTCAATCTTCATCGAATGGATCTAGATCTAAGTCATCGATTGGTTCCAAATCATTTGAAGCACAAACATATGGAGTGCCACTCCCACAAGGTACATCATGTATAAAATTCTCCTCATCATCTACACTGATTGTAGCAAGCTCTGCAATAGATGCATCCAAGTTGGCACACTCAGGGGCTATATCCCAATTCTTCGCTGCTTCGTCCTTGTACTTAACTTGCTTATGTGATAGAAGACACAAGTTGGAGTGGACATAGACCAAGTCTTCTGCTTTTTTAGCAGCCAATCGATTATGCTTCACTGAGTGGATAAAGGAGTATGTACTCCAATTCCGTTCAGCCGAAGAACTTGCAACCTATTGAAATTAGAGCTCTAGTCAATACAACTTAAAAATGCAAAAAATGGTAAGTACTAAGAATGTTAAATAATAAAACATGCTTACTTGTGATAGAATTTTGATTGCAAGAGGCTGGAGGAAAATATAATCTTGCCCATGGAGGTACCACCATGTATGAGCATCTTCCTTGTACATGTCTTGAAGAACACACAAACTATGCTCTCGTCCTTGTATAAACCTGCTAAACTCTTTCCTAACACTATCCACCACTTCTGGATCTGAGTAGATTCTTCGGAATGTTGTCCTACAGCCATTAGCAACTTCACTATCTCTATATGGTGAGGTTCTCCGCAGCAAAGAAAGTATCTTAGTGCTATAATATTTGGGGGACAAGGCATATGCAAGGAGGTGCAAGGGTGTGTTCATCTTGTCCCAACGGTCATGAATGATTTTTTTGACACTTAGGAAAAATATTTCATCGGGGTCATTGTCCTTTGTGCTATTATGGTCTTTATTTTTTCTACCATGGAGTCAATGCCATTATAGATTTCCCCCAAACATGGCTGATCTGTATCAGCAAACCTAAGCATACTCATGATAGGCTCGGTGAAACTCAAAACATATTGCACACAATCCCAGAAATCATCATCTGGGATCAATGACTTCACCTTTTGAGCCCTCCCTGAATTAGATGTCTTCCATATACTCCATTGGTGGCTAGTGACCATGGCGCCTAATGCCTCTTTCACCTTCACAAGTCTCAAAACGATTGTGTGTGATGTGAATCGGGTCTTAGCAACCTAATGTTATGTAAAAAACAAGTTAATAACACATTAAAAATTAAAATGTAATTATGTAAGTAAATTAAAATATGGCATAAATTAAATTTACCTTCAACAACTCCAAATGCGAGAAAGCCCTGAAAATGCCTTCTGACATATGATGGTTTGTTACAAACATTTGAATCTCCTCACCCTCATTGTATGTAGTTTTCACCCAATCTATTTGAGTGCCAATTGTTTGCATCACCAAGTTAAGGGAGTGTATGGTACATGGTGTCCAAAATATGTGAGTACCTTCCTCAACCAAAGCACCTGCTGCCCTACAATTTTTTGCATTGTCCGTAATGACTTGGACAACATTATCAACACCCACCATCTCTATGGACTCAATGAGGATTTTGGAAATGAATTCTGCATCCTTGATTTGCCCCTCACAATCAACCGACTTCAAAAACATTTCCCCTTTGGGGGACACTGCAATAACATTTATTAAAGGTCGGTTTTTGCAATCTTTCCATTCATTAGAAACAATGGTCACTCCTGTTTCAATCCATGAATCTCTAATTGGTTTTAATGATTTCTCTACAAATTCTTTTTCTTTTGCCAATAAGGTGGTGCACACCATAGTTGAAAAACTCGGACTCGACAATTACTCGGCAGACCCAAAATTTTTAGAAACTTGGGACTCGGCAAAAACTTGGGGAAAAACTCGGCAATAACTCGACAAATTTATCGAACATTTCAAAATGCATAATATTTTTAAAATATTCTTAAAAAACACACATTTTTGAAATTGTAGAATGCATTACTGATTTCCTTCATATATAAATCAAAATTAAGAGTTTAATACATATTATAGACCAAAAAAAGAGTTCAACTTTCGAATACATATGAAATTCTAGTTTCATTATCACTAGAAAATATAAATCATAAATTTCTTCTACAACTAAAGCTCAAAAGAGTTTTCTTTCTCTGTGTGGGTGGTGTGGAAGTGGATGTGTTGTGATGCTCACAACACGCCCCATTTTACTCCTTAGCAAAATGAGGACCCCTGCTGTGGCTTTGTTTTTGCTTTTGTGTGTGGGTCTGTTTGGTGGTAAAAGGGAAAAGAGAGTGAAAGTTACAAACCTTGTTGAAAACAATGAAAAATTACATTAAGTACCAGAGCAGAATATGGGTGGATTCCTTGTCAAAAATGAGTGAGGGTTGCTTTTTGAACCATTTTAAAATTCCAAATATTTTGCAAGATATGAGTGTTCTGGTAAAATGTATAGTCGGGTTTGTATGTTGCATATACAAAGTCCTTTGTATATCGGGTTGCATATACAAGGTCCTTTGTATACAAGGTCGCTTGCATACAAAGTCCTTTGTATATCGCTTGCATACAAAGTTGTTTGCATATACAAGTCGCATGTAGAGGTCATCGGGTTTTTAAGTCATTTTACTTGTATGCATTTTGTTAAATGTTCTATCTATACATACAAGTCGGGCCCGAAACATTCCAAAGTTTGAATGAATAAACGGTCAAGTCCGTTGAATATATTGTATGTTTGTATGTTTGGCAAAACACGATATACAACGAAATATACAACACTTTATACATGTCACGGAACCAAAATAACTATGAAATAGGGTTTAGTCGTTGTACATTCCGCGCATTGTATGTATGCTATCAGGTTATACATTGCAATATACATACAATGCGGATTTCAGGGGGGATTAAAATCCGATATAATGAATGCATCGGAGCTTAATGTATATCGGAAGATGCATTTCAGTAAATACAATTCGGAACCGAAAGGGGGCTACATACTGTAATTTATAAAAGTTGAAGTCCGAAAGGACATACAAGGGACTTTGTATGTATCTATGCTTGTATATAAGGGTTCGATACAAGTATTGTTGTATCGCAGAGATACAAGTAAAAGGTAAGGTGGACCCCACCCTTTGCATGTCGGGTTTGTATGTATAATTACAATGTATGTCTGCGATATACAAGCCGATATGCAAAGCGAAAGATGCAAGTTAAAGATACAACGCGGATGCGAAAAGAGAATTAAATATAGGAAAATATTTGTATGTATCTTGGGCGTGTATAAGTTTTAATACAAGCCGATATGCAAAGCGAAGGATGCAAGTAAAAGATACAAGCCGAATGTCAAGAGGGAGTTCAATTTAGAAAAGTCTTTGTATGATTAAATGCTTTCGATATACAAAAGAAATAAAGGCATCGGGTAGAAATGAGCGATCGGCGGAAGTTTTTGGGATCGCTCTGATTGAAGTAAGTTACGCCGATGAAGGTATACAAAGCGGCGATATACAAGGATGTACGGAAAAGCGGAAAAGGAAAAGAAATGTAGTTTGATTTCTTGCATAAATTGTTTGTATGTTTAAACATACAGGGAAAACATACAATGAAAAGTATAAAGGAAGAGTCTGTAGGCGGAATTAAACTGGCGGTAAAAGGGAAGTAAAAACACATGAACACTGCAACTGAGGGCCGAATCGATGGCGCATTAATTACTGTAGTTAGTGCCCATCTAACTTTCTAACGTGGTATGAATTGACGACAACAGCATGAATTTTAAATCTATTTTTCTTATGTCTATTTTGCAGGTATACAGGTAGATATAAAGATGGAGCTTTAATGGCGATGACATCACAGGAGGCGGATCGGATTGCAAAAGATCGCAAAAGAAGCGAAAGATTTTAGTGAAAAGAGATATGCAGATGGAGAAACATTATTAAAAGAACAACAAAAGATATTTTGGTGGCTGTTAGGGTTTCCAAAGGGCATCTTTACGCTCAGTATGAGTATGCTGCTCAGAGATATTTTGGCGAGATTTGTTTTCCATCGATTGATGCTGCACTTGAAGGGTGGACCGTTGATTGATTAGGGTTTTTGGAACTGTATTGGGGATAATCAGATCTATATATTGAGCCCCTTTACTCTGTAATAAGTTACACAGGGATTTTACCAGGGATTTTTTGAGGATAGCTAGCAGTTGTAATAGGAGTAGTTTAGAGTAGAAGGAGGTCGCCTATGTCTGCAATAAGGAATGCTTGGAACATCTAGCTTCCTTACTGTATCTGTAAAGCGTTGTAAGTTTTTGTGAAGTTGATTAATGAAGCTAAGAGTCATTCATACATTGTAAATCATATATGATTGTGTGTTTTGAATACAAATGAATCTGGAATTTTGCGTCTATATTCAGAGTGCCTTCTGGGTCTTCTTTGTATTTAAAATAATCTCTTAAAGCTTGCAATCTTTAATGTATGTTCGTGAAAATACTCAGGGCATTCACATTTAAAGGTTTAGTCTGTGGATTTAATCAAGTTTGCTGTACTTCTTACAACGTGCATAACAGAGCATTTAGATCCTGTAGTAGAATGAAGTTTAATTTAGATTTCTCTAACTTTTCCCAAACCATTTGAAATACTTAGCTTAAAAACAGAAATTTAAAGGAGATTGTCTGATATTTGAAGGAAATATGAATAACTGAGTTGATATTCGACAGTTTTTCATAATATTTGAAAGAAAAGCTTGTGTTAGTATAAATCATATAAAGCTTTGTGATACAGTAACAAATTTATGCAAAGGAATGAATAAAATGTTGATATTTGTGATATTTTGCATAATTAGAGTCCAGTAAGTCATAAAACACCTTAAATCAAGTAAGGCCCCTTGCATATTACAGCTTCACATCAACCTACTGAATTGTCCAAAAGGTCAAGACCTGACCATACAGAAACTTGAGATTAAGTAATCTTAATTGATTTCTTCATATCTTTCAAGACAGTTAGGTTCATTTTGTGAATTTTAACTTTTGTTATGAATGTGTAAAAATAGTCATCAACAGGATGGTATAGCTGTGATATCCTCAATAGGAGCCTCATCTATAGGATCTGCGGTACATGTGAGGAACCCGCCCCTGATGGCACATCATCATTTGATTTTGTCTTTGAATTCTCATATGCTGCCACATTCGCTTGCCATTCAGCTGTATCCCTCTCCAAAGCAGCTATATCATCATCAACACACAATGGATCAACATCAACATCCTCAGCAATCCAATCTGAATATGGATCAATGTCGTCAAGGTCCAACGCATGATGTGATTCCTGCCCTTCTACCTTCTTCTCATGTAACCGAAGGTTGTATTGCACATAGACAAGGTCATTCAAGCGCTTTTGAGTCAACCTGTTGCACTTCTTTGTGTGAATGGCCTCAAAAACACTCTAGTTGCGCTCACAACTGGATGCACTACAAGGCTAGGATAAAATTCGGATGACTAGCTTTTGAAGATTAGGCGTTGTGGCACCATAATCTTCCCACCATAAATCTGCAAGGATAACATTTATAACTTTGTAAGGATTTTAGTAAACTTAAAAATTAAAATAAATAGTAAATTAAAAGTAAACATATGTTTTTTACCTGGTTGCAGAGTGGATCTCCTATGAATGCAATGCCTTGAAGAAAATATAGGCCCCTCTGCTGTCTTATAGCTCTGTAACTCATCGAGTACGAGGTCTCGAAGGTTATCATCCAAGGCCAACCTCTCAATACACGTGTTTAGGCCAAGCATAACCTCTGCATCTGCTCTGAATGAAGAGAAGAAAAACTTGGGGTTCAAATAGTAACCAGCAGCATGAATATGTTGGTGGAGTTGTCGGTTCCACCTTCGGTCAATAATGCGCCATATGGGTTCATATTTTGTTTTATTCGACCCATACAAATGTTGAACTGTCTCTTTGGCCTTATCCATGGCCTCATATAGATACCCCATGGGCTTTTGATCCCCATCCACCAATCGTAGAACCCTAACCAATGGTTTTGATGCCTAAATCAATAGTGAATGAAAATAAATTTAGAGAATTATACTAATTGAAATTCAACAAATAAAAATATAAATTTTTTACAAAATCAGCAAATTTTAACATTAGCAAATAAAAAAATAAATAAAAATTAGTGTTTGAAAACTTACCTTGATGATCTCGTCCATGACTTTGGCAATGCCATCATCAAAAACTGTCTTCACGACCCTCTCTGTTTCCAGCGTCCTACGATAAGGACTCTTCAACCACTTTTCACTCACAAACATGCGCCTAAGGTGGGGCAATGCTGCTACTATGCTCTGCAAGGCAAGGAAATTAGTGGCAAAGCGTGTGACTCTTGATCGCACGAGCTCCTTGCCATTAGTGTGTTCTCTCATAAGATTTAGGACCCATGTGTGGTTGTAGGTGTATTTTGTGGTATTTCTTGCCTCTTCAACCAAATTTTTCACCCAACTTAGTTTTCCAATGTCCTCCAAAAGAAGGTCAATACAGTGGGCAGCACAAGGGCTACAAAACAATGTTGGATGCCTCGCCTCTAGAAGTCTACCGACTACCACATATGCAGCTGCATTGTCAGTCACTATTTGGATGACATGTTCCACTCCCACCTCCATCACCACCTCATCCAACATGTTGCACAAGGTTTCTACGTTTTTTATTTCATTGGAGGCATCAACTGACTTTAAAAAGACTAGCTGCCCCACTGAAGCCACTAAAAAATTGATGAGAGTCATGTTCCTGGCATCTGTCCATCCGTTAGATAAAATAGTGCAGCCTTTTCTTTCCCAAATTTTCCTTTGATCCTCTAATAGTAGATGTGTGTGTTTGACCTCCTGCAATAATGGGCCACTCAACTCGTGACGACTTGGGGCCTTGAACCCCTTACTTGCCACATTCAATGCAATGACCAAGTGCTCCCAATAAGGACTTGAAGCGACATTGAAGGGAATATTGTTGTAGTACCAAAATCGTGCACATGCCAACTTCGCCTCATGATGCACCTCTCTATTCCATGCAGTACCTTCCAATGAAGGTTGCTCACCAGAAGTGTTTCAGGGAACAAAAAAGCTAGCAATCCCTTTGCCTGATCCTCATAGCTGTGGCCCAATGGAAGGCGAAGAAGAGGTCCCTATACCTCCACGATCTAACCTTGCAGAACTAATACCTGGGTTTGGGGCTGCCATTGCCTCTGCTATTCTCTTTTTAGCTTCTTTCTTTTGCTCATATGCCATAAGGAGGGCTTTTGCCTCCCTCTCAACCTCCTGAGTAGCTTTTGTGCATCCCGTAACATCTCGGCAAGGGACCCATGCAAGGTGGTATTTAAGTCGATTTATGCCTCCGGTCATAAGTTTAGTGCAATGGTTACAAATAACATCTCGTTTTGGACCTGGTGTCCCATGTTTCCAGCAAGGGTCCTTAGGTTTGCCACCAGTTCTTGTACCTCCAGCTCCACTTGCAGAAGCCATATTCTATTTAGAAAAACGAAGCTGAAACCTGTCAAAAGAGAGATAAAAAAAATTTCGATTAAAAATTTAAAATATAAAATTTTAAATTTTAAATTAAGGAAAGAAATGAAAAATTTATATTTTGTTAACAGGCAGAATTTTTTTTTGTGTCTGATCATGGATAAAACAAGGATATTTAAAATTTTGTGTCTGATAATAAATTTGTGTCTGATATTTAAATCAATTTTTTTTTTGTGTTTGATAATAAAACAAGGATATTTAAAATTTTAAATGTTTTAACTTTTTAAGCGCATAAGCAATTTTTTTAGGGCATAAATTTACTGTTTAAAGAATAAACTTGTGCCCTAAAAAATGGTTTTTTTTTGTGCAAAAAAAATTGCAAAAAATCGCCCCATTTTGGTAAAAAATCGACCAAAAATATGCCTAAAATTCGTAGGGTTTTAAAATGATTTTTTTTTTTTGGTGCAAAAAATATTGCAAAAAATCACCCTATTCTAGTAAAAAATCGACCAAAAAAAAGCCTAAAATTCGCAGGGTTTTTTTAAAATGGGCGTTTTGGTAATATACCACTGTGCAAGTGTGTTTGAATCCAAGAAACCCTTGCGTTTCTCCTGTTTTGCGTCGCGTTTTCCTGTGCATGGCGTCGCTTTTCCTCTCCCTCCCGTGGCTCTGCTTTGTGGCATCTTTGAAAGGCGAAATAAACAAAAAATCCTCACGTTTTGTTTTAATCCATCGCTGGGCGCGTTTTTATGCCTGACTTGTGAGTTTTAGTAATTTTCGATGAGTTTTGCCCCCAAAAATTGCCGCGAGTTACTCACGGCCTGCATTTACCTGCGGCCTGCATTTACCCGCGAGGTATTACATCTATGGTGCGCACCTTTTCATAACCAGGACTTGTGTAACCAAAAGGTGCATTATTAATTGCTACCACCATTCCTGCCAATATGGTGATCTCACCGAGTTGAAAGGAAGACCATTGGCATAAATGCAATGTGCAATTTTTCATCTGCAATATCTCTTGTTTCATTTTGAAATGCCTTAGCCAATGGACCTCTTTTGCAGGAAGGAGAGGGATCTTCATCTTGGATAGACGTTGTCTCCAAGACAGGATGTTGGGGCATGGAGAAAGGAGATTCTGTAGATGGCTTCATTGTTGTTTTCTTTGCTAAAGGATGAGCTCTTAATTTTGCTCTTGTACTATTTTCATCAGCTTCTTTTTGTTCTTTAATGAATGCCATAATTTGTCCTTTTGGCAACCCCTTCTTGTTTGGCCCTTCACATATTTTATTTCCTTTTCCACTTATGGCACATAAGTGAGCTTTCACTCGACTTTATGAGCTCTTAAATGTGACCTTGCACTCATTACAAACCCAAACAAAAGCCCCACCTCTTGGTAGTTGTTCAACCATCTCGACATGTTTCCAAAGAGGAGATGCTTGATCATATTTAAATTGTTTATCCTTCTCAGGACCCACTAAACTTAAACTAGTAGCCATTTCAATTTCAAATAGATTGTTATTGTAAGAAATTACAAAATTTAAATTAAAATATAATTAAAAAAAATGCAACCCTACACAATATATAAACTAATAAACATTCAAGACAAACACTAAAATAGGTTTTAAAAAATGTTAAAACTTGTTTTTTTTTTTTTAAAGTTAATTTTTTTTTAAATAACTTGAAAAAATCCAGAAAAAACTAGAAAGAATTGGTTAAACTACTTACCTTAGATCAATAGATGACCTTTGTGCAAGCTAGAATCCTCCCTTGGCACTTTGCAATCGATTCCCTTAGAAAATATAGCAGGAGCCCTCCAAAATGCAAAAATGAAGAAAAAATGAAGAACTCTTGTGAAATAGAGTTGTTGTCAAATGACAAGTGAAATGGGGGCGGTTTTGGTTTTAGCTGCTTTTTAGGGTTTCATTTTACATTTTTAGTCACTTAAAAATAAATAAAAAACACGTTTTTTTGGTTTTTATATTTAAATTTTTTTTTTTGTCTCGGGAGTACCTGGGAGTGCTGGCAGGGAGCGGCCCTGCCGCCTCGGGTTCCTTGTGGGTTTGCGAACGCTGCTCCCTGCCCGCACCCATCTCCACTCCCGACGCTGCTCTGGGACCCGCGCTCCCGGGCGGTATGGGACCGGCCCCCAAAACAAAAGAATCTGGCTACATAGAGCAAAAACTATTCTAAAGAAAGGATCAACAAAAACTAACTAAAAATGACCTAAAAAATAGGCCCCAGCCCTCTATCTAAAAATAGAACCTTTGAAAAAGCAACTGCTAAAAATAGCAGTTTGATGCATAAAGTCTCTCTGTGATTCTGATGTAGCCCTGCTACGAAACAGTCAGATATTTTGATGAATTCCAAAACCCTAACCACCCATCAACTGATAACATCATCCAGTCTTGGTTTCTTGTATCTGATGCCATCTGTGCAAGCAAGGGAAATTTAGTGCTCTGAACCATAGGTCCTGTTGCTAACAAAATCATTCTAAAATCCTAACTGCTGGTTCCCATCTGCACAACAGAAAACTATTGCCTAGGATTTTGACAAAACTGAAAACTGATGGTTGAAACCCTTGAATAAAGATATGACAAAACCCCACACTCACGATCAATCAAATATGTGGAAGTGAAACATTTGTAATGAAGATGGCTGTAATGCTATTGCTATACTCTCTTTGAGACAGCTGAAAACTGTCACTTGCAAACCATAGAGAAACCCTAGGATTTTTACCTCAAATCAGCAACACAAATCAGGAATCCTAGCTGAATGATCCTTGTTCAAATGGCCGGAATCTGTTCTGAAACCCTTGGTATTGACCGTGAATCTGCAGTACACATAAAACTCTAGGTGACTACATCAATTTTAGAATACAGATTTTTACATCAGCCAAACCCTAGCTGAGAATACTTTGCAAAAATCATGAAATTTTTACTGAAAATGCCTTTTGTTCTTTGCTGTTCTGATTGAGACTGTTCAAACTACTAAGACATGCATGGAAGCAAGGATATAGTGTTAGGGTGTGAACTGTCATCATACATTTTTGAAAAGCTGCTGTCATAGGCGACTGAAATCAGTGTCTGCTACTTCAACAAGCTGAAGACCTAGGCACATTTTTTTGTTACTTCTGCCACCAAAACATTGTCATAAGCGCACTTTTTGGGAGTTGCTGCCACTTAAGTCATCGCTTATCACACTCAGGTGCACATTCTTAGCATGTCTACCACTTAAAATGCTCATTTCTCCTCAAGTGCACCTTTTAACCATGTATATCACTCAACCTCTTGACAGGGATACACCAGGCATGCACTAAAGAACTTTATGTCACTTGAACGGTCCTTTTTCCAAAGTAGGCATTCCATGCAGCCACCTTTGCCACTTAACTGTTGCACAAACTCTCCTAGATGCTTATGTTGCTCACTCATGACACTTAAACACTGACATAACCTGCAGGCACACCTTTTTGTCATCTATGTCACTTAAAGACTGACTGTATGCACATAGGTGCAAGTTTTTTTAGTCATCCTTGTCACTTGAAACACCTTTCCTCATGCTCAGGCATGCCATTCACTCTCTCTTGCCACTAAAAAGTTGTCATGTCTAGGCCAGGCATGTGCCTGCTATGTCTTTGTGAGTTAACACCTTATTTTCCTCATGTTTGGTGCACCATTCCTATGATCTTACCATTGGGATCCTGTCATTGAAAACCTACGTGCTCTCGTATGGAGAGTGTTTGTCACTTAAAAGTTAAAGATGGATGAATCTCCATGTGTTATGCACTCCAACATGATCTCTCCACTACCACAAGCACCTAGTCAAGCTTTTCTTTTATTGGACTGTCCTTAATCATTTCCTGTTCACACATGACCTCACCAATGGACAAGTCACAAGACAAACTTATGACGACCATACTTCAGACAAGGATGAACCTCAAAGAGATAACCATGACATTCAGTTCTAATCTGCAACCATTCTGATAAGCAAAGATGATGAAACACAAGAAAACGGTCTCCCAATGATGAGTTTTGTAGGGGTGTAACACAGACAAGATTGAGGTTGATATTCTTTGATGTCTCTTATTCTCTTATTCTTCCAAGGAAGATGAAGGAGATGCCCTGGAGTTCCACCAAGATGATGACTGATTTTCCAGATTGCCTCCAGTTTTTGGAAAACTGCATATTTCCAGTTATAGTCTCTTCAAGTCTGTCTTTTTATTGCTTTATGAGATTAGTAATTATATTATTTTGTCAATTATTAGATTTTGTGATTGCAAGTATCCATTATATGCTTATATGTTTTTCAGTAACTGTTTGCATCTGTTCGTCACTACCATGCCTATCATGGAGATTTTCTAATTGCCTTCTGGTAAATTTATCCTCCTCAATTGGCCATTTTTTAATGAAATTACAGGGTATGGGTCCTCAATTGAAGCCTCGTTTATGTATCCAAAAAGAGGGAAACAATGCCCTCAAGGTAAAATCCGAGTTATAGAACAGGCCTTTTGACAAAGCAAGGTGCACATGCCATTCAATACAGTCTAGCAGTGTATAATACCATGAAAGTATTATCTTGGCATATAAAAGACATCTAAGCTAAGACAAGAATACTTAATTTAAAAAAATATATACCACATCACATAATAGATATAATTGTGTTCCTTGAAGAGACTAAATCCTGTTCTTTACAGTTCGATTAACAAATTAGGATCCCAATCTTTTAGCATTAGGAAATTAGCTTTAGGAAATTTGTGGGGGCTTGCAATACGATCATAGTATCAAATAATAATAATAATTTTAGTTTGATAATTGAAGACAATCAAGTATGTAATCTGACAGGTCTGTTCGATAGCCATGAAGCACATCAAAAAATATCTAGGGGTTTATTTTCTCTCTTAACTCCCAAGCTAGGATGATCTTTCAGATTGGATGAAACATTCAAAACAATAAGAGACTGTCATTTTTTTTGTTGGGGATTATAAAATAGCCATTTACTATAGTGAGAAAAAAAAGGAAAGTATCAAATAAAAAATTGTCAGCTTGGTCACAGGTGGCACGGCCATGTTGAGTTAGTGATGATGCGCATTAACCAAATTCATTCCCTCTAACAATAAGTGACCTAAGATCAGAATATTCAAACCTCCAAGGTAAACAACATAACTTAAAACATACTTATTATATCTGACAATGCATAAGGGAAACTCAAGGCACTTGTCTTTAGTGGAAGACTGTCAAATGCAAATGACATCGGATTTGGGTCTCAAAAAATATCTTGACTAAAAAAGACAACGAACCCAATTCAATCCTTAAAATGATAATGATAGGGACTGATTTCTCCCAAAACTCAGTCATCCCTTTGTTCAGATGGAACAATAACAAAGGATATGAACTAACACCACTAAACCTCGGGGGTTCAATCTATATTTTGTGGTGGAATTCAAGTCTTCTAGCAGTCTCATTTTTGTATGTTTTCAGCACCTTCTAGTCTATATGAGTTCCTTGGTTTTCTATCAGAAGGAAAACATATAGAAAATAAGTTGCAACCAGGCTTTTTCCTAAAATGGCATAAACTCTTGCATGATTATATATTCCAAATTTGATAAGAGTAATTCATTCTTGTTTTGATTTTGCAGAGCCCTTTTAGGGAGTGTGAGCAGTTATTGTGTTCATCATGCAAGATGTCCCGTTCTTGTTGTTAAGAAGCCTTCTTAATGTAACAAAGTGTATAGATGGATACATGCAGAAGTTGTCTATAAATTGATATTAAAACTTGAAGATTCTTTGTAACTAAGTGTGCATAGAAAAATTTGTCTATTTTGATGAGGAAGAGAAGCATTCTCTCAACCTCTTTAAATAAGTGGAATTAAGTTTATTATTGTCAAGAGATTGCAATCTACCCACTAGTATAAGTGGGAACTTATTTTGAATATGGAAGTGAACATATCCTAGAGTTTTTCCAAATATATTCTGATTTGATTTTATGGCACATAAAATTAAATTTGAAACCTTAATTTCTTGAAAGTGTTAATGTAACAAGTAAGATATTTTAGGATGGTTTAGAATATAATATTATGTGATTATTATAAGAAACATACATTATAGCATTTCATAGGTACACGTACTCATTTCCAACACATTAGGGTTTCTTTCCATCAACTTTATGGAGGCATAACTTCATATTATATTAAAAATTGCCTATAGCACCAACACACGTGTACCTAATGAGTTCTATCGTGACATCCTGTTGGTACAAATGAGTATTAAAAATACAAGAGAATTAAGAGACACGATTGACCAAACTTGCATCGAGAATTCAAATTTGTATGTGTCAAAGGCCTCAGTTGTTTAGAATGTATGCTGTGGACATTTTTGTTTTTGTATATCAAGAGGAATTTTAATGTTCAGTAAAAATGTTACAACCCCTACTATGGTCCCAAGCTCCCAGCCAAATTTTGCGTCATTGAAACAAATAGTTTCATTCAAATGCATAAATTGTTTTTAATCTTTTAGTTTGCATTTTAAATGCGCATCATGACATTGTTGATCACCTTGTCATTTGGTATGTTCATACCCTTGCATTCATGTTATAGTTAAAGTTCAATCTCTTGTTTTTCTTATGATAATTACCTATATAGAGGTTATTAAAGCCTTAAAGGGGATTCTTGATTTGATTGAATATATATACATGGATTTTGCATAAAGATTGATTTTATTTCTACTTTCTTTATTGTTTAAGTTCTACAATCCCCTGTAAAGCTGTAATGTGCTGGACTAATTTTTTTAAATTTTTTTTGCAAGTGTTTAACAAAATGACAATAGAGATAACAATGTACCAATTGATATTGCATTCACAAGTGTGGGGATAAAAATGTCTATTCTGTGAAAAATCAGATATTATATTATTCTGAAATTCTGATACAAATCTACTAATTCAGCAGTCGGAAGTATCACGCACTTATAAAAAAAAAAAAAAAGAAAAAGTTTCTGACCTTTAAATTGAAGCTGATAGTTGGTTGAAACTCATAAAAACTTCCCATACAATATGAAAAATCTGATATAGTTGAGAAATCATATCATAACTGTCTTTTGAAAGCTGTACGACTCACTATATTCCCTCACAAAAAACTGCAACCACTTTTTAATACAATATTCATTTCCTACGAAAGGTGCAGCTGATGTAAAGGCACCAAAAGTCTTCAAAGATTGAATCACTTCCCTTTTTTAATACTCACGCTTCCTCTTCGTAACTTTGTACAAACAGCTATATGGGTATTAATTGGTACGACCAACCTTTGACCTGCCAATAATGCGATAAAATAGTACCACTGGTATTAACAATACAGTCCATAGTAAATCAAAATACAAAATTGTAAATGATATTTCTGATATTCCTTTCAAATCTCCATAAATCGTTTAATTTTTATTTGCTTTTTTGACCTCAAAATAAGTCACTTTATAATTAAGTGTCCAACTTTACTAAAATAATTAATTAAATATAAGTTGCTCGTAAAAAGATATTTTAAGACAACTTAATTTAATTAATTAATTATTCTCTTACCAAAATCTTAATTAGCCTACGGGGGTTAAAATAGGCCAAGGGTCTTCGTTGAATGCTCATGTTTGATAAGGGGACATTATAGTTCTTCCTTCCCAAAATTGCTTGTCTTCAAGCAATTTCAAATTTGGATGTTGAAGTACCTGTTCTCCTTCCCAAGTAGCATCTTCTAGAGGCAAATCCTTCCAATGTATTAAATACTCTTTGATACTTCTACTTCTCAATCTTCTCTCCATGACATCAAGAATAGTCTTAGGTACCAATATCAATTTACCTTCTTTATCCAAAGGTGGAAGCTTAGGAGAAGGTAAAATATGTTGTTCGAGGGCCTTTTTGAGGCACAAAACATGGAATACATTGTAGATCTTGTTGTGCTTTGGAAGATCTTAACTCATAGGCAACCTCTCTTATCCTCCTCACAACCTTGTATGGCCCATAAAACCATGGATTCAGCTTCTTTGCTCCACTCTTCTTCAAAGAAGATTGGCAGTAGGGTTGCAACCGCAAGAAAACCAAGTCACCAACCTCAAAAGATCTCTCCAATATGTGTCTATTTGCATAGATCTTATGTTGGTTTTGAGCATGTTGGAGATTATCCTTAAGTAATTTTAGAATATCCTGACTCTCCTAGACCCAATCCTTGGCCACCGGCACCCTATTATCAGCAATGATTAGATTCACAAAAGATGTGACATCATACCCATATAAAGCTCTGAAAAGAGTCATGCCAATATACATATGATGGGTGGTATTGTAACAGTGCTCACTCAAATATAACCACCTGATCCAAGCCTTTTGTTGCCCTGTTACATAGTTCCTAAGTATCCTTCCACCCACTTGTTAACAATCTTCGTTCGCCCATCTATCTATGGGTGATAGTTGGTGCTCAGAGTTAACTCAATACATGTCAATATGAAAAGCTCATGTCAAAACATACTAAGAAACTAGTTGTCCCGATCATTGACAATATTCTTGGGTCTGGAGTCTGAACACCTCTCTTAAAAACAACTCTGTAATTTGAGGTGCCTTAAACACAAAAGATACGGTGTAGAAGTGAGCATACTTGGTCAACCTGTCCACCACAACAAAGATGCAATCCTTACCCTATAGGCGTGGAAGACTAGTAATTAAAAATCCATAGATATGCTCTCCTGTTTTTGCTCCAGAATAGGTAGGGGCTGCAATAATCCTGCTGAAAAAGTATGTTCTGACTTATTTTGTTGACAAGTCAGACACTCCTTAACATGTCTCAAGACATCATGTTTGAGTCCCTTCCATGTGAACCTCTTTCTGATTTGCTTGTATGTCTTAAAATAACCAGGGTGTCCTGCTAAAGGTGTGTCATGGACAACTCTCAATATCTTCTCCTTCCATCTTCGATTCTAGAATAAGGTAAATTATGTCCTTGTACAAAATAAGATCATTCATTACCCTGCATCTTCCCCTCCTTGACATCGCAAGCAAAAGTATTCTTGGAATATTCCACCAAGAGATGAGCCTTCCAATCTGTTGAAATCTCTAACATTGAGCACAAGGTAGGCTTCCTGGATAGAGCATCAACAACTATATTCCTTTTCCCTTTAACATACTCTATGTCAAAGTCATAGGCCTGCAATTCACTAACCCACTTTTGCTGCCTTTTATTCAAATCCTTTTGGTTAAGGAAGTATTTAAAGTTGTTATGATTTGTCCTTACCACAAATTTACCCCTACCAAGTATTGTCTGAATTTAGCCAATGCATGCACAATGGCTAACATTTCCTTGTCATAAATAGAAAATCTTCTTTCTGTCTCTTTGATCTTCTACTCTCAAATGCAATAGGATGTTTGTTTTACATTAGGACAGTTCCAACGCCCTCACTAGAAGCATCACACTCCAACATAAAGATCTGGAAAAATCTCGCAATGTTAAAACCAGACACGAACTCATTACCTCCATGAGTTTGTCGAAGGTCTGTTATGTTGCATCTGTCCAAGTGAAAGACCCCTTCTTGGTCAAGTCTGTTAAGGGTGTTTCTAGTTGTGAGAAACCCTTAACAAATCTCTTGTAATAGCTATAGAACACAAAGAATCCCCTCAGATGAGATAATGTCTTAGGTGGTGGCCAATTCAAGATGGCCCAAATCTTATCCATGTCTACTTTGATCACATGCCCCAAATATAGAATCTTTGTCATCCTGAATTCACACTTAGATGCTTTGGCATATAGTGATTGTGCCTCAATGATCCTTAAGACCTCATCAATATCTCTGAGATGGTCCTCCCATGTTTTACTATATATCAAAATGTCATCAAAGAAGACAAGTACAAATTTCCACAACTACTTGTTGAATTTTTGATTCATGTATGACTGAAATGTAGCAGGTGTATTGGTCAACCCAAAAGGCATGACTAAGAACCCATAATGACCATAGTGGCATCTGAATGCAATTTTGTGCATGTCCTCTTCTTTGACTCTGATTTTATGATACTCTGATCGAAGATCAATATTTGAAAAGTAGACTTCCTTATGCAACTCATTAATCAACTCGTCAATCCTGGAGATAAGAGTACCTATTTTTAATTGTTTTCTTATTGAGAGCTTTGTAATCAATACACATCCTCATGGTTCCATCCTTTTTAACCAAAACCACTGAAGAAGCGAAAGGACTGGAACTGGGTCTGATATGCCCCATATCAAGTAGCTCTCTAATGGCCTTCTCTATCTCCTTATGACTTTTTGGATGATGATAAGGGGTAGTAATGACAGGCTTGGCCCCCTCCTCCAACTCGATAACATGCTCAAAGCCCCTATCTAGTGGCCTACTAGGGGGAATATTGCCAAGCACTAAACTATGTTTGTCCAATAGTGACTGAATATCAACATGATAATTTCTCTTACCCTCTGTAGAAGTCTTGGTAGACACAAAGCATTGGGTTGCCCATGCAAACTCGCCATGTTTGAAAAGAGCCTCCATTTTCTTCATTGTGACTACTCTCGGTGCTCCATTAGACATATCTCGAAGTACTGTTTTTTTTCCATCTGCTTTGAATTTTAATTCCATAGTCTGAAAATTTTGGGAGTACTTCGCAAGGGAGTGCAACCACTTATCCCCAACACTAGATTTGTCTCTCCAATCCCCACTACATAAAAATCATCTGTCGCTCTATGGTTGCCTAACATAATGCTCAATTGTGGTATTTTCTTTGTGCAAGACATAGTAAACCCATATGCAACCATCACATTAAACCCTTCGAAATCCTCCACCACAAGGCCTCTTTTTGCCACTAAGCCCTCATCAATGAAATTATGGGTTGCCCCACTAGCAATTAGTATTGTCACACGTTGACCTTGCAATACTCCTCTAACTTTGAATGGATTACATTTGGGTGTACCTGATAGAGTCGCAAAGGTCCCTCCTATAACTCCTCTAATCACCTGTTTCTCTGGTTCAACATCTTCCTCTTCATGTTCACTCCCTGAATCAACTTCCTCCTTTTCCTCTTCATTATCAGAAATGACCTCAATGTAGTGAACCTTGCCTCTTCCTAGGCATTCATGACTTGATTCGCATGGTTCCGTTCAAAAACATAACTTTTTTTCTCTGCAACTCATTCTTAGTTTCATCATCCATACTTGCGTTTTTAGGCCACTCCCTCTGGAAAGGTTTCTTGTCTTTCTTTGGTGGGAATGACGTAGGCTGGAATTTATTTTTAGGTGTGGAGAACTCCATATTTCTTGCTCTTTATATGGCACCCTGTAAAGAAGGTGGGTCAAATGCCTTCACCCAACTCCTAAGTGGTTCTATCAAACCCTCAATAAAAAGAACATGCCTCCTCTCTAAAACATCAGGAATCATCAGAGAAAGTCTCTGAAACACATAACTGTCAATTGATCCATACTATTTCAGTTGTGCTAACTCCCTGAAATGCAGTTTCAGATCCCTCTTATCAAAATTGTCAATGAATCTCTGACTAAAATCTGCATAAGTATCAATGAGACTATGCCCCTGTGTCACCATCCCATAGTACCACCACGTATGAGCATCTCCTTCCACGTGTGATGTGGCATATTTTATAGCTTCATTCTCAAACATGGGATTTAATGAAAAGTACGTGTCAAGTTTTTGGATCCATGAATGTGATGTACATTTGTTGGAACCATTAAAGGTAGGTATGGGCAACTTGCCCAACCTTCATTGCAAGTCTTGATTGTGAGTCTCCTTATCTTTCTTGGGTCTATTCCTCAACTGAAGTTGGTAAAAATCAGCCAATGACATAGCAACATGAAATTCATCACTTGATGATTGGTGCTCATGCAAATAGTCCACAAAACTCTCACCATCATTCTGTTGTTCTCCATTACCTTTCAAAATTTTATGTCTGTCTAAAAATGTAGGCATCAAAGGTCTTGCTTTTGATCCAATAATTGTTCTAGTGTTGTTGTTGGTTTGATTGCTTGCAGAGTTACTAGTTTCACCATTATTATCATTGTTACCATTGTTGTTCTTGTTGACCCTGAAAGTGTTCATATTTTGTAACATTTGTGTCAACAATTGGGTCAACTATTGTTGTCCCCTAGCATGATCATTGAGTATTTGCTCTGTGGTATTAACTTCATTTCTTCTTTCTCTATTAGCCACAGTTTCTTCCACCTCTTCAACTTGTAAATCTGAAAACAAAATTCTTCTGGATTTTTTGGAAAATTAAACTAACCTCTTCCCAGATTCCTTTGATAATACCTGTTAGCTCTTTCACTAGGCTGCATATGAATTATTTTTCTGAATCAAACTAATAAATTCCTAATAGGCTAGTAGGAAAACCAACTTTGATACCGCTGTGATGTGTTGGACTATTTTTTTTTAAATTTTGGTAAATGTTTAACGAAATGCCAACACTAGAAAACATTGTAAAATTCCAGCTATTTTGTGTATTTTGTAAGTGTTTAACCAAATAACAATAGAGATAACAATGTACCAATTGATATTGCATTCACAAGATTGTTGTGGGGATAATAATGTTTGTTCTATAGAAAATTCAGATATTATATTATTCTGAAAGTCTAATACAAATTTACTAATTTAGCAACTGGAAGTAATTATTCCATGCACACTTATAACAAAAAATAGATAAAGATTCTAACCTTTAAATTGAAGTTGATAGTTGGTTGAAAATCATAAAAACTTTCCATACAATATTAAAAATTTGATATAGTCCAGAAATCATATTATAAATTGCCTTTTGAAAGTTGTATGGCCCACTATATTCCCTCACAAAGAGCTATGACCACTTTTTAATACAATATTCATTCCCTAAGAAAGATGTGGCTGATGTAAAGGCACCAAAATTCTTCAAAGATTGAATCGCTTCCCTCTTTTAATACTCACGCCTCCCCTTCTTAATATTGTATGATAACTAAATGGGTATTAATTGGTATGGCTAGCCTTTAACCTGCAAATAATGCCATAAAATAGTATGTTTGGTCTTAACAATACATGAGCTCCATTTCATTCATTCAACTTCAAGCCGGGGCTTGATAAATTAATTTGTCATTTATTTCGCACACATTCCCATACCAGAACAAACACAAAATTATCGATTATTATTTTCTATGCAAATCCTTTCGATAAACCTTCAATCTGCATTCCATCGTAAATCAAAATACCAATCTCGAAATGATATTTCTAATATTCATTTCAAATCTCCATAAATTTTTTAACATTCCACACACCTGTGAATCCTTTATGAACTCACCAAGAACTGACTAGGAGGGTTTTCATCCTCAAAACCAATCTACGTTGTAGGGTTTACATCCTAGGGTTGAAAGTTGAACAAAACACTTAATCTCCACAATTGGGGTTTCAGAAAATGAAATGCCAAGAATATGAATTTTTTTTTCACAACCTCCTTTTATACTCTCTTTTAGAAAGTTTGAGAAATTATATTTGATTTTCCCCATAAAATGACTTTTAATATTTATTTGTTTTTTTATAATTAAATGTCTAACATTACTAGAATAATTAATTAAATATAAGTTGTTCGTAAAAGGATAATTTAAGAAAACTTAATTTAATTAATTAATTATTCCTTTACCAGAATCCCAATTAGCCTCGGGTATTTGATTATCTTATTCTTCCTACGAATAGCTCCTCCACATGGAGCTGGAAAGACTTTGATACAATCTTGACGCTTGAAGATCAAAAAATCTTATTGAAGCAAATCCTGGCATCAAGAAACATCTTCATAAACTAGAAAGAGGATTGCATTGTCTGGATGGGGGCGAAGTCAGGCACATATACCGTCAAGTTGGGATACAGAATTTAGAAAGCTATCATTTCCAGGAGTGACTAGTTGTCAAAGCTATGCTGGAGCCAATGGTGTCTTCCCAAGGTGGGGCCTTTGCCTGGACTACCCTGTACAAAAGAATTTTGATAGGGGACTGATTGAAAACTATAGGCATTTTGGGTCCTTCCAGATGTGTACTCTACAAAAAAGAAGAGGAAAGCGTGAATCATTTGTTGTTGAATTGTGAATTTGCTAGTAAATGTCGGGATTGGTTTCTCCATAGTCTCGGTTGATCTGGAGTGTTGGCCAATGACATTCTGGATCTCTTCCGCAGTTGGCCTAAAGTGAGAAACTCTTTCAATGAATCTGGATTTCTAGTCCATCTTTGATAATTCGGCACATATGGAGAGAACGTAACAACATAATTTTTAGAGACACTGAGCTATCGGTTGAGAGTGTCATTAAGAAATTGGAGGAAAGCATTTGTGAAACGGTCATGTTCAAACAAAGATCCTCAAGAGATCGCCCTAGGCCATTCACTAGCTGGGACAAATCCATTATGAGGAAGTGGAAGCTTCCTAAGGCTTCCCCCTCATATGTAGTGGGTAGCCCATACATACCCAAAATAATGAAATATGATTCCGTAAAATGGCACCCACCCGCAAGTGGAAGATTAAAGTTGAATTTTGATGGGGATGCCAAAGAAAACCCCGAGTCTTTTGGCGCGGGGTGCATTCTTAGAGATGAAGAGGGAAAGTTGATTTGGGCTTTGTCGAAGAAGCTGACGCTTGGAACTAACAATGAAGCAAAGTTCCAAGCCCTTCTAGTAGGCCTCAGAATGTGCAAAGTCAAGAACATTTCCAAAATCGGCATAGAGGGCGACTCACAATGCATTAATACAATAGCTAGCCACAATTCTCCGAACTGGAAGCTCAGGGATATTGTATAATCAATTCGGGCCATTTTAGAGGACAGAGGATTTTAGGCTCATGCATTGCTTTTGAGAAGCCACCCAAGCCGTGAACTAGCTTGCCAATTATGTGTGTGATCAAAGTGAACTGGAGATAGTTGACTGTAACCCACATGTGTGCGGTATGTTGACAGAGTGAAAATATAGAGGAAGGTGATGCGGGGGCGGCTATCCTTACACCTGAATAGGGAATATCGCACGGAGGTGTGCAAAGATGATCTGGGAATATCTTATGGCATGCAATGTCATCTGCAACAACACCTCATGAATTAGGCAATCGATCTTGGGGTAGATTGACTGGACGATATGGTAACGATGGAAATGATGTTGCATAGGGACAATGATAGACTCACCTTCAAATACAACCCAATCGTCTTCTTTCGATACAAAAAAATTTACAAAGCAATGGTGTGCGCCAAGGTTGATGGAGTAGTCTGTCCTTGCGATACCAATGACCTCACCATCCAACTTAGGCAGGTTTTTTTGATACAGAATGAGGAGACTGATAGGGCTCTGCGCCAAGTGTTGAATGCGAGGGCCTTCATCGAGCACGTCCATGACCACTTCCTGTTGGGTAAGTTCCTCGCAGACTTCACACTCGTACAGGGGCATAAGGGGCTGACCAAGTTGGCGGCAAAAAGATTATTCGTGCCCCACTTGTAGTAGGTGAAAATCAATGGGATTTCCTCTTTCAACAAGAAGCCCAAGATGGGTAGCTGGGGTGGTGGTTTTGATATTCCAGCTGCTCTCAAGAGTGAGGACACTAAGCAGAAAATATCTATTTTCAGGGATGGAGTTACCAGTGATAACATGGAAGCGTTCTCCTTCTATGTGGGCCACATGGCACCTCCTCTCCCTCCTGAGAAAGTTGAAAGGATCAATGAATTTGCTACTGGGGTGAGGTTTATATTGCATAAACTCCCCAAGTAACTCAATGTAGCCCCCGTGGCCTATGTATTGTCTCCCTTGTGGCCTATGTATTCCTCTTTTTTTATCAATGCTAAAGGGAGCTACCCCTAAGGTATCATTTAAAAAATCCCAATTAGCCTATGGGAATTAAAATAGGCTAAAGGTCTTCATCAAATGCTCACGCCTGAGAAGGGGACATTACAAAAGTGAGTCCCTATTATCCTCAAATTTAGCTACGCTCAATTCGTGGGATAACCCTTACGAAACTTGTTTATTTCGTAGCCCACACACTCTAAGCATGCAAAACGAGGTGAATCACATTTGCCCTCATGCGTGGTCTCCTAGCCTTGGAATGTCATTTCGAGCATTAACCTTTCTCGGTTCATCGAAATTTGCAAAATAAACCAAGTTGTAAAATCTCACTTTCAAAGTTAGGGAATTTTTCGCTTATGTAGGAGCGCTGAATTTCAGCGTCCCTGCATTCCTAATGCAAAAATAAAATTGTGAGGTCGCTAAAATTTAGCGACCTTGCATATCATCGATTGACTTTGCATAGGCCTTAAATTTTACTAACTCGGCAACTCCCAGTTCGCACAAGTTAGTAATAAATGCGATGTTTTAATTAAGATTTGGGAGGACTTTTAATCTTTTGAAGAAAAACGCTGCCCGTTTTGAGAAGCATACTTGAATCTTTGTATTGAATGTGCATATCAAGAATTGATCAATAAAAGAAGTAGATTATTTCCAACCTTTGTTTTGGAGCACGTTTGTTATATGTAAGAGTGTTCTTATGTCTCTCTTGTCATATTATCTTGAAGTTGGTTTATGAGTGACGTATTATTTCATTGTTGAAGGGAAAATCAGATTTGATATTGGTAGACTTTGTGTTATCATATTGCATTTGGAGCTATATTTTTTGTGTATGAATTTGGTTGGGAATTTGTAGTCTTTGTGCTGCAATTGTTAGCTACATTCTCATGGATCTGCGGTGTTGTTAGTTGATAGAATTTGAGTTATAACTTGTTGCACTTGTTACTTTTTTGGAATCATATTTGGGGAATAACTTGGAGTCTTTGAGCTGGAAGTTATTGCCATTGTTCGTGCAATCTTACTGTGATATGCGTTGAGAGACTTTGGGCTACTACACATATCATTTTGTTATCTTTGGAATTATTGTGGAAAGTGACAAAAGACTTTGTGCTTTTGTGGATTTTCTAGTTACTATCATTTGCTAGTATCATTCTTGTTATCCCTATGTCTAACAGAAAATGAGTATCGGCTATTATTGCTCCAAATGATGTTATTTAGTTTCTTACTTGCTGTGATCATCAAGGTCATTATTGTAATCCATTTCCCTTATTCTGAAAAAAGAGAATATGCTAATGGAAACACCCCAATGGATAGTTATAGTGTACATAGGCATAGTTTAATTACTAGTTGTTTTAGTTAGCAATAAGAAGGTAGCCTCCCCTTTCTGAGAGGAGAGATTTAATCTCATTGTATTGTGGTTGATATAGCCATTTTGTTGTCAGTTAGTTGATAACAAAATATTCACCCAACAGTTTTTGGCGACTCTACTGGGGACCGAACACGCAACCAAGAGCCTCTTGCCTTTGGTTGAAGTATACTGGCCTTATTGTTTGTAATAGTTTTGTTATTTATGATTTATTGTTTGTTAAGATTGCACTCTGGCAAAACCAAGATACACACGAAGCATAAGAGCCCAAGGATTTGTAGATCCTATTTTTGAGTTGATGCAATAGCACAACTTCAATCTTTTGTTTGCCCGTACGAGATCTCCTCTTCAGCGTACATAGAGTTTTCCTCCCACCAACGCAAGATCTCCTATACCGAGTGAAGCTTCCAGTGCTCATAGAGTTCTACCTATCACACCAGTTCAGAGGTTTGTTATTCCTCCATTCAATCAAAGAAGAATGGCAGCTCCAGGTCCATGGGGTAATGCCTTTGGGCCACTAAATTTGGCTCAGCCATTACATGAAGTACCTCAGGGTTCACGTAAGAACTTTCCCAAGTTCTACGACGACGATAAGCAACATCCTGATGAACACATTGCAACTTTCTATATTGCATGTGGTGTTCTCGGAGTGGAACATGAAGATGTATCCGTGAGGTTGTTTGTTGAAACACTTCAAGGAGTGGCTACCGATTGGTTCTATCACCTTCCATCAAGAACCATTATTGGTTGGAATGTACTTCGAACCAAATTTGAAGCAAGGTTCAAACCAGTTGAAGATGCACATGCCTTATTGGCTCAGCTTACCTAGATGAAGAAAGAGCCACAGGAACCCATGCGTGAGTTCATAGCTAAGTTCAACAAGCTGACAAATAGAATTCTAGCTATGGCTCAACTGACAGCTGAAAACCAAAAGTGTTTCTTCATTAACACCCAATTGCCAGAGGTAAGCTTTCTTCTACGAAGGGCAAATCCAGCTGACTTGGCAGCTGCCCAAAGTCTAGCTACTGAGATTGAAGATGATCTAATCCTTGCTAGAAAAATAAGGAAAGATTCAAATAGGTCCAAAGGGTAGACTTCTTCAAATGCACCTTCTACAAGTACCGCGGATCTCATGGTACAAAAGCTATCCAACAAGTTGTTGGCTCTCAAAAAGCATATGTCCCAGAGTTTGTCCATTCCCTCCTATAAGAACATTCCAAGGAGAACGTTCCCAAATGCTCCTAATTATCAAGGTAATGCTGCAAGGAATCAAAGTCAAAACAGGCTTCCTCCACCACAAGGAAGGCTTGCTTTGGAAGCACCACCTGTGAATGCTGCAGTTGGTTATTATGAATCAAAGCAAGGCAATCTACTCCAATCAGAACATGATCAGGGAGATGATGCTAACTTCTTCACGGAGGGTGAAGAGGAAGTAGTTGGCGACTCTAACATCGGGTTCCTGAACTTTGAAGATGAAACAGAACAAGAAGAAGATGCCTATGAATTAAAAGCATAAAGCTATGTCACACTTTCAGCCGACTTATCAGCACAAGTGAATTTAAGTATTTCTAACTAAATATCAATTTTGGTCAAACATATGATCTTGTAAGATTTATTCTAGCTAAGTTAGATATGTCCACAACTTTTCCAGCTAAAATTGTTGGCTAAATGCATATGTAGCACCACTATGAGACTAGTTTACCAAAAAATAAAATTATTTGAAAAACTTGATATTTTAACAACTTCTACTCATGTAAATAACATTTTAAAAAAAAATATAAAAATACCCTTTTGTAGATCTATAAGTTTAGTTTTCAAAAATATATATATTTTAATAGTTTAATTATTATTTATATTTTCCTTTCTATTTTTACTAAAAGTAGGTTATCAGCACAAAACATTAGGTCGATTACCATGTCAAGGAAAAATAGTAAAACTTATTAAAAAAGATTGAAAAAAATATGATACACTAGATAAAAGAATCTATATCAAGATGGTATAATTTTTTTTCTATTTTAGATAAATAGTTAATATGAAAGTTGACATTGAATGGAAACAACTACATTTTAATACACGCACATTTTATTATTTATTTAAAAATATATATTTATCAAAATTGGAAAAAAAATATCCATGCACTAAAGTTTCAAGTTATAAATACACACAAAAAAATTGAAGAAAAAAAAGTAAAATTTACTATATAAAGATTGACGTCTCATGTAACTTCATTTTTCAGCATTTTATCAGTAACTAAATTATAGTGTCAATTTATTAAAAACTATATTCAAATAATTTTTAAAATTTTTTCAAAAAATACAAACATAAAATATACTAAAAAATAAATATTTTATTAGTTTACATCATTTCAAAATTTAAAACATATATGTCACTTTTAAGTGATTCAAGTTTAAAAGTTGGATCAACATTGGCCATTTCCTTTATAAAAGTGTGACACAACTTTGTGCTTTTACATGACGAATCATATGCTATTTTTACCCGGTCTCAAAATCAATTTAATCATCAACAAGCGGCTGATAAAGGGAAGTCAAAAGAAGATCCTCGACCTGCAGTTACCATTGCTAAGAGGGGCACTCTACCTTTTCAACTGAAAGATATGATGGGTAATAAGCAAGTAAGTACATCGGATCCTCTTGCTTCATCTTCTGTACCTAGGACCAGTACCTCAAATGCCAAACCCCAAAATGATAATGTTTTGTCTTCTGTAGCTAGCCTGTACAAATCTTTTGATATCATAGACCATGCAAAAAAGACAAAAAATCAAATGTCAGAGGTCGAATACCTACAAGCTAATCCTGATCAATTTGATAGATTAGCTAAATTTGTCAAAAGTAAAGTTGCCCCTAATGGCTAGGATTTTTCCAAAGTTGCCCCTATTGCTCCTAAAGCAAGACCTACCCAGAGCAACCTAGTTTCTTCTCCCTCATCCACTACAGGGAAAATAAAACCATTTTATATCTCCTTGCTTGTTAACGACCATAAACTCAATAATTGCATCATAGATTCAGGTGCTTCTGATAATGTAATGCCTGCCAAAGTAGCCAATGCTTTGGTTTTGACATTAACAAAAACTTTTAGCCGTTGTTTTTCCATGGAGACAAAGCAAGTGCCTCTAATAGGGCAGATCAAGGATGCACAGTTTGCATTCACAACTTTCCTTGAAAAGAGAATCAAAATGATAGTCTTGGTAGCGGATGTCCCAGCCTCATATGGGATATTGATGGGACAAAATTTTTGTAAGGATGTTGGCGGGGAGATATACCTGGACTGGTCAGAAGCTAGAATACCTGTCAAAGGTATTATGCAAAAGCTTCTTCTAGAAAGAGAGTCCAAATACACCATGACAAAATCCGAAGATCCAAAAACTCAGATTTTGTTTGAGTCTTCTAGATTGGGCACATATTTTCTGACAATTGATGAAGTTCCCGAGTCTTTTGGTGAAGATTCAAATGAAGATCTCATGACAGATGATTCTTCTTCTTCAACCAAAGAAAATCCAGATTTTGAAACTGCAAAGACGGAAAGTTTAGAGGAAGTTTGGACTTTAGAATTTGATGGCAGTTGTTCCTCCATTGGATCTGGAATAGGGATAGTCCTTATATCTCCCAAAGGAGAAATTTTCCCATTTTCCTTTAAACTACAGTTTGACAATACCAACAACACCGCTAAGTATGAGGCTTTGTTGTTAGGCATGGATGTTGCAAAAAGCAAGGGAATCAAAAATCTTTGTGCACAAGGTGATGTTGAGTTGATTGTTTGCCAGGTAAGAAATCTTTATCAGTCAAAGAATGAAAGACTAAGGCATTACCGCAATCGAGTCTGGGATTGCATAGAAGATTTCGATGCTTTTAACATTTCTGTCGTTCCAAGGGAATACAATGATAGAGCAGATTCTTTGGTTGTGTCGGCTACTCTTATGGTCCCACATAAGGATTTTAAGGGGATTAAATATACTATTGAGTTGGTCTTTCGACCAAGTGTTCCAGATAATTCTACCAACTGGCAAATATTCAATAGTGATGATCAAATAATCTCATTCTTGGAGAAGACAAAAAATTTCAGCGAGTTGTATTTCGAAGGAAGTGACTTTCCTTCCCAAGAATCTATTTCTGAAGTAGATCCAGAGACTAGCGAAGAAATACTGCAGCTCAAGGGGAATAAGATTCCTAAAGGTTTGGTTTCTCTTGAGAAGCTTTTTGATAAGCACGACCGCTACATCAAACGTCAACAAAAATCCAGTTCAGAGTCATCAATTGAGGTTGAGCAAGTCAATCTGGGCACGAAAAGTGATCCCAAATTAGTCAATATTGGGAAATGTTGCATGGCGGAAGAAAAGAACAAGTTTGTAACACTCTTACGTCAGTACATTGATGTGTTGGCCTACTCATATGATGACTTGAAATCTTTTCATCCAAAAGAAGTCCAACACGAGATCCCCCTCAAGTTGGGATCTCTGCCTCACAAGCAAAAGCAAAGGCAGTATAATCCAAAAATCTCAGGTACCATTCTCACTGAGATTCAGAAGATGCTCAATGCCAGAATAATTTTCCTTATCCATCTTTCTACTTGGATAGCTAATATTGTGCCATTGAGAAAGAAGAATGGGGAAATCTGCATTTGTGTGGATTTCTGAAATCTGAATCAGTCATCTTTAAAAGATAATTACCCACTGCTGGTGATGGATCAAGTCCTTCAAACAGTGATGGGTTCAAAAATGTTGTCTATGTTAGATGACTTCTGAAGATACAATCAAGTGGAGGTTAGTGAAGAAGACCAACATAAGACTGCTTTCAACTCTCCATGGGGTACTTTTGCGTATCGCAGAATGCCTTTTGGACTGATCAATGCTGGTGCTACCTTCCAAATAGCAATGGACCTAGCATTCCGTGATGAAATGGGAAAGTTCATTGTTGTATACCTTGATGATCTAACTATCTTTTCTAAGAATTGTTTAGATCATGCTTATCACTTATGACAAGTTTTGGAAAGATGCCGCTGACATGGTATTTCCCTCAATCCCAAGGAATCCTTTTTTGGGGTAACAGAAGGTAAGCTTCTTGGGCACATTGTGTCCAAAGAAGGTACAAAGATTGATCCCGAGTGTGTCAAATCTGTCTAGGGTCTTACTTTGCCCTCAAGTAAGACAACAATACACTATTTCTTTGGGAAGGTGAATTTTCTACGAAGGTTTGTTCCAGAGTTTGCAGAAAAGACTTGTCATATTGTTGATATGATGAAGGGGAAGTCTACTTTCCGATGGAGTGCAGAAGGTAAAGAAGATTTTAATGATATCAAGAAAGCAATTGCACATGCTTCGATTTTGGTCTGTTCGGATTACACTAAGGATTTCATTATGTATAGCTATGCTTCCGAGCACACTCTGTCAGCCATTCTGGTACAACAAAATGAGGAAGTCATCAAATCTCCAATTGCGTTTATGAGTTGTCCTTTGAAGGCTCATGAACTCAAGTATTCAACAATGGAGAAGCATGCCTATGTTGTGGTCAAGGCGGTCAAACATTTCAAGTATTACATTTTGAACTCTCATACCACTGCATTAGTACCTGATTTAACAATCAAGTCTATCTTAAATCAGCAAGAGTTCGAGAGTAAGAGAGGCAACTGGATTGCTAAGATCCAGGAGTATGATATGGATATCAAGCCTACCAAGTTGGTTCATGGGAAAGGCTTGTGTCAGTTGATTGCTGATAATGTACTAAAAGAAACATGAGATGAGGAAGAAACAAATGATGAGGTATTTCCCACTGTTCTGTTCGTCAGTACAATAGATGAATGGTACTCAAATATTGCTCACTTCCTCACCTATGGAGAATGCCTTGAACACTTGTCCTACAAAGAGAAGAGGACGATCAAACTCAAGGCTGTAAACTTTGTCCTATGGGATAATGGTTTGTATAAAAGGAGTATTGATGGGATTTTTCTACGTTGCGATGATAAGGCGCAACAAGGTAAACTATTGGAGTCTTTTCACAATTTAGCATGTGGTGGACATTTTTCAGCCCCAGTGAAATCTCACAAAATCTTGCGAGCTAGGTATTATTGGCCCACACTTTTCCAAGACAGATGTACAACTAAGTGTGTAAGTGTGAGTTGTGTCAACAGTTTGTGGGGAAACCCAAGTTGGCAGCATTACCCCTCAAGCCAGTATTTATTGAGGAGCTATTTCAACAGTGGGGCATTAAATTCATTGGTGTAATGAATCCACAGCCAAGTGCAGGGCATAGTTATGTTCTCACGGTAACTGATTACTTCACCAAGTGGGTGGAAGCCATGCCAGTGAAGCATGCCACTTCTGAAGTGGTTTGTAGTTTTCTCAAGGAAAATATCATATCAAGGTTTGGAGTGCCAAACAAGATAATGGAGGATAATGCTACTTGTTTTTCTTCCCACGAGATAACTAGTTTATGTTTTGAGTATGGGATCATTCTCTCTCATTCATTAGATTATTACCCCCAAGGGAATGGTCAGGCCGAGTCAAGCAATAAGAATCTGGTTATCATCATTAGAAAACTAGTTGATGAGAATCAAAGGACCTGGCACAAGGCATTGTACGATGCATTGTGGGCAGATCGTATTACACCCAAACAAGCAATTGGCATGTCATCATTTCAGCTTTTGTATGGTCTGAATGCCAAAATACCAATCATATTGGAGTTGTCTGCTTTAAAGTTGGCCAAGGCCATAGAAGATGTAACTTTTGATAGTTCTATTGACAAACACATAATCTTTCTTTCTGAACTTGAGGAACAACGCACAAAGGTGGTGGATCGCATTGCGGAACATCAAAGTCAAGTAAAGAAACTATTTGACAAGAAGGCGAAATCCCAAAGTTTTCAAATTGGTGATCAAGTCCTGTTGTGGGACAAAAGAAGAGAGCCAAAAGGAATGCATGGTAAGTTTGATTATTTGTGGAGAGGCCCTTTTGTTATTCATCAGCTTTGTGGTGAAAATAGCTTTCTATTGGAATATCAAGATGGAACACCTTTCCTTCTGCCTCACAACAGACAACATCTAAAGCTTTTCTTGCGGTGAAGCGATATATAAGTTTGTAAATACTTGTATAGTTTTGTGTCTTTTCCTTTTTAAGTCTTTTTGCATCTTTTTATTGTGTTGCCTGACTCTATAGCCTAATGGTTGGATAAAGGCACTTAGAGTTTTGGGATTCTTCTTCCTTCGATCGTTTCAAAGGATGATTAAAGGAAGCTCCCTAGTTAGAGCTAGCTGTTATCCTCGAATTCAGCTACGCTCAATTCGTGGGATAACCCCTACGAAACTTGTTCGTTTCATAGCCCACACACTCTAAGCACGCCAAACGAGGTGAATCACATTTTCCCTCATGGGTGGTCTCCTAGCCTCAGAACGCCATTCTGAGAATTAACCTTTTTTGGTTCATCAAAATTTGCAAAATAAACCAAGTTGTAAAATCTCACTTTCAAAGTTAGGAATTTTTTTACTTTTGTAGGAGCGCTGAATTTCAGCGTCCCTGCATTCCTAATGCAAAAATAAAATTGCGAGGTTGCTAAAATTCAACGACCTTGCATATCATCTATTGACTTTGCATAGGCGTTAAATTTTACTAACTCGGCAACTCCCAATTCACACGAGTTAGTAATAAATGCAATGTTTTAATTAAGATTTGGGAGGACTTTTAATCTTTTGAAGCAAAATGCTACCCGTTTTGAGAAGCATACTTGAATCTTTGTATTGAATGAGCATATCAAGAATTGATCAATAAAAGAAGCAGATTATTTCCAACCTTTGTTTTGGAGCACGTTTGTTGTATGTAAGAGTGTTCTTATGTCTCTCTTGTCATATTATCTTGAAGTTGGTTTATGAGTGATGTATTATTTCATTATTGAAGGGAAAATCAGATTTGATATTGGTAGACTTTGTGTTATCATATTGCATTTGGAGCTATATTTTTTGTGTATGAATTTGGTTGGGAATTTGAAGTCTTTGTGCTGTAATTGTTAGCTACATTCTTGTGGATCTGTGGTGTTGTTAGTTGATAGACTTTGAGCTATAACTTGTTGCACTTGTTACTTTTTGGAATCATATTTGGGGAATAACTTGGAGTCTTTGAGTTGGAAGTTATTGCCATTATTCGTGCAATCTTACTATGATATGTGTTGAGAGACTTTGGTCTACTACACATATCATTTTGTTATCTTTGGAATTATTGTGGAAAGTGACAAAAGACTGTGCTTTTGTGGATTTTCTACTTACTATCATTTGATGGTATAATTCTTGTTATCCTTACGTCTAACAGAAATTGAGTATCGGCTATTATTGCTCCAACTGGTGTTATTTAGTTTCTTACTTGCTATGATCATCAAGGTCATTATTGTAATTCATTTCCCTTATTCTGAAAAAAGAGAATATGCTAATGAAAACACACCAATGGATAGTTATAGTGTACATAGGCATAATTTAATTACTAGTTGTTTTAGTTAGCAATAAGAAGGGAGCCTCCCCTTTCTGAGAGAAGAGATTTAGTCTCATTGTACTGTGGTTGATATAACCATTTTGTTCTCAGTTAGCTGATAACAAAATATTCACCCAACAGTCCCGAAGTTCATTATTCGGGTTTCTAGTATGATACATAACTAAATAGAGTAGGAGGTCACAAAAAATTAAATGGAGACAAGACAATTTGAGGAATAGGTGTTGAAATCCAAATTAGGATAAGAGACTATTTTAGGAGACAATTTAGTAGACCCAGGGATTGTAAAACCTATTAAATACTACATCCCACCTAAGTGAAGACAATTTTGTGTAATGCTTGAAATTTAGGGTAAAATCCTCATTGATGGGTTCTCCATCATAGACTTTCCCAAGTAAAGGAAGATCTAATGCTTATATAGGAATCAAGACTAGACAGACCACTTGGACATTGTACAATTGCTCCTCAATTGGAAGTGGGTAGTTTTTCTTGTTCTTTGATGTAATCAAGGTGCTTGGGAGAACATTACTCATTGAAATCTTGCCCTACTCAATATCCATGAAGTTACAGGAAGATCAAGCTTGATGGTCAGCATCAACATCTTGCCCAAGTGGAGCAATGCCATCTAACAATAGCCTCTCTACTCCCTTCCCCATCTTTTGCAGCCCACCATTTGTGACATGCCCCCTCCACTCCCTTCTACTCATGGCATCCATGTTCCTCTCATGGTAGTTTCCTAAAACTTCCTTGCCAAACTCCCTATGTGGCGCTTGGTGGACAGTTCCTTGGGGCATGCATATTAACATTGCCTGTTTGTCTCTTGATTTATTGCTTGATTCTCTTTATGGTTTTACTTGTCACTTTTTATATCACTATCTTTGTGTTGGGATTTTCTAATAGCCACACTATTTGCTACTAGCATACTATATCATTAGTTTGTCATGATCATGCTTTGAAGACTGCAACCATTGGTTTGACTAGTTTGTCTTGTGCTTATGTTTTGTTCTATCGTTCAATGTTTTTTATGTTTTTGAAGTATCTTTTCTTATGTACTTAAAATAATAGGTATGGTTTTATGAATTTTATGGTTATATATTTGGTTTTTACAATTACCACTATCTACCCTTAGTTTTTAATCTTTTCTTTGTAAGTTTTGGTAGGACAAAGAGTCCATGTTAATAATATGTAAGCATTGAATGTATTATCTTTGGTTAGAGTGATATGTAAGCATTGAATACATTATCTCTAGTAAAAACAAGTTGGCCAAAGTCACAAATGAACTAAGTGGTTTAATACTCAAAGATGAGAGCTTGGTTGATACCAAGGATGGTTTGGCATGACCATAATACTCTTAATTATCGTTATAATTGTCTCGCCATGGTCTATAATATCAACTGTATCAAAAGATAAAATTTCCCAGATAACCACTTATTTTTGTGAGATGGTTCCAATAGTACTTTATGGACCAAGTTTGAACCTAGATCTTTTGGGAAAGCTTTTCTAATCATGTTTATTAAAATATAATACTATATTTTTTCTTGTGAAAAATGCTCCACATACCTGTTATCTTGCATATAAACATTACAACTATCCATACATCTTATCTTCATTTTAGCTAATGCATTTTATAAAACAATTGTGACTATTAATACTAATCTTCATTTATCATCTTTTTCTTTAGATTATTGAGAGAAAAAGATTTGGGTTGTAATAATTGGAATGCAATTTTAATTTTATTATTACCCTAATTAGTATATTGATTACATTTGTTTATCTAATAATTTCCTTATTAGTGTGTCACATTCTTTAGAATATTTTCACATATTGCATGAATCTTTTCCTTTCCCATTAGTGGGAAAATAATATAGGCTTACTTATTTATGTATGATGTCAAGGTTATGATTTTACATTCTATTTTTTTTAAACGGAAGCAACAAATTAATTTATTTATTTTTAAACAAAAAATAATAATAAATTCAGTGTGTTTCTCTTCTAAACAACTAATAGAATTGTTAAGAACATATTAAAAAGGAGAGTTTGGTACACATGTATTTGATTTTCAGATCAGTTCCCCATAATTGCTTTACAATCTAGTTAAGAGAGTAAAATATATTTAGCATAAGATTTCACAATATAAATATTAAAAAATCCATTTCTGATGAACTTTATGACTACAAAAAATTTATAAACAATCTTTATTACATTTATAGAAGAAAAAATAGTAAATAGAAAAAGCATTAAAAGTATCCTCATCAATGCAACAATAGTACTACGACACCATTATCCATAAGAGATCATAAAGGCACTTGCCATATGCAACATTAGCAACCAAAAGAGATAACTACACATAAAATACAAGGCCATATCTAATCTTGGGTCATGCATATGGTGGAAGTTGCCCTTGGAAAAATGACAACACTATCACATTTATTATTATAAAAGATTATAGGAGCATCTTAGGGGTCAAACAATCTTACATCATTGAAAAAGAGTTTCATTTCAATTTGTTGTGTTTTCATTTGAAGTGTACGTTATAGGTTTTGGTGTGTCATTTTGAAAGTGGGTTTTGGGAGCTTTAGTAATCTACAATGTTACTACAAAGACCATCGGTTGTGACCTTGGTGTTGCATGGGTACATAGCTAAAGCAAACTCCTACCTTTGTAAGAGTATGGTTGCTTGAAGAGAGTGAAATGTACAATTGGTTGGAGAGAGAGTGAAGTGTAAGGTTAGCAGGAAGTTGAAGCATTAGGTTGCTTGAAACTTTGGTTACAAATAGGTAGTGTCACAAGAAACCTTTTAATTCCTACATCTGTTGATTGATTGTTACATCATATTTCTTGAACTTGTAGTTACTCTAGATCAAGAACATTGGGAAGGATTGACTCGACTTTGTCATGCCAAGAAATGGAGTGTGAAAAATACAAACCCAAAAATTATATTAATTTCAAAATGTGTTTGAGTACATATTGAATAACAAAACATTACCATTTAGTTCATCTCTAGGATGAATGTTCATAGTTTACAAATTTATTTACTATACCCTAGGATTATATACATAACATTACATCCCCCCATTAATTTGCAAGGGTTATAGTGAGACCAAGCATGCCTTTGAATTTTTCAAAATTTTCTCTTCCAAGTGCTTTTGTTAAGATATTTAGTATTTGCTTTGTAGTTGGACAATGTATCAATTTGACATTGTCATCTTTCACATAATGTTGAATCAAATGGAATTTGGTGTTGATGTGCTTGGTTTGGTCATAATATATCAAATTTCTTATCATTTTGATTGCATAAATGTTATTGACCATGAGTGGTGTTGAAAAAACCTACTTTTCCTATAAATTCTAAAGAATTCTTCTAAGCCACAATATTTCCCTAGTTGCCTCTGAAATTGCCATATATTCTACTTCTGCTAAATAAAGTGTTGGTACGGATTGCTTCTTTGACTTCCAAGTGATGATTGCTGATCCTAAATTCATTAGGAAACCTTAGCAGATTTCTCATATTCAAAATCACTTGCATAGTCTAATTCTAAATATCCAAGTAGTTTGAAATCTACTACCTTGGAGTATTTGAGCCCAAAATTTTGAGTTCCCTTCAGATATCAAAGAACCATTTTTGCTACTACCCAATGAATTTCTCTTGGTTGTTGCATGAATCTAGAGGGAATGCCAACAACAAAAGAAATGGTTGGTTTAGTTGTGGTTACTAGATAAAAATTCCAATGAGTTATCTATACTTAGTTGTATATTCAGAATCTACAGTATCATTTGATGTCAACTATATATTTTGTTCCATGGGTGTGCTAAGTAGTTTATAGTCTTATCATTTCAAATTTACTTAGAATTTCACCAATATACCATTGTTGTGTGATGAAAATATACTTGTCTTTTTTAATCACTTTAATACCCTAATAGTAATGAAGGTGGCCCAAATCTATCATTTCAAAACCTTTCATCAATTTTGCTTTGACTTATGTAGTACCTTTCATTATTTCATGTTATGGGTAGATCATCCACATATACAACTCTAGGTATACAATTGCTTTTTCAATTGTCTTGACAAAAAGAGTTGCATCTTCAAATTCAAAATGCTTGAAGCTCATGCTCAAGAGGTGCTTGTTGAGTTTTTCGTACCAAGCTTTTGGGACGTGTTTCAAACCATACGACTTTACCAACTTACACATTGTGTTCTTGACCTTCAACTACAAAACCTTTTGGCTAAGTCATGTAAATTGATTCTTTGAGATCATTGTCTAGAAAAATAGTTTTCACATCCATTTGATGAACTTTCCATCCATTTTGTGCTACCAAAGCCAACATAACCTGAATGGTGGTCCATTTTGTTGTTGGTACGAAGGTCTCCTCATAATTGATTCCTTCTTTTTGAGCATATACCTTTGCTACAAGCCTTGCTTTGTGTTTTTCAAATGAGCCATTTTCTCTATATTTGTTTCGAAAGACCCACTTGTAACCAATGGGTTTACAATTGAGTGGAGGATCAACTGACTCCCAAGTGTCATTCTTGACCAAGGCATCATATTCATCTTTTGCTTATTGTTCGGGAAACAAGTTTTCATCTTTTGATGAAGTTTAAATTTCTTCCTTGGGGGGGTTTCATTTTTAATTACTGGAGTTAAAATTGATCCAATAGATTCCAAGCTATATGTCCCCCACTTAATGTTTGGAATCTCCAACTCATTCTCCTTGAAAACATCAATTTTTGCAAATTTTTCAAGTTGACTCTAGTATCAATCAATGTTGGATGTGTCCTTTGTGGTTTCATAGAAGACATTTCTTGCAAAGAGAATTTTTTTTCTCATCAAACAGTATGTAGGCCTTTGAGGATTCTAAATATCCCATAAGGATGATGTTTTTACTCCTATGGTCCAACTTGTTCCTTTTCAATGTGGGAATCAATGCATAGTAGGTGGATTCAAAAACCCAAAGATGTCACACTGACAAAAGATGACCACACCAAATTTTATATGGAGTCTTCATTTGAATACTTGTTGAAGGAGACCTATTGTGGAGATAGGTTGTTGTTTGAGTTGTGGTTCTACCCAAAAAGGCATGTTTACTACTTAGAAATACAACATTGCCGAACCATATTCATCACAATTTTGTTCATCCTCTCATCTACTCCATTTTGTTGACGAGTGTGAGGTATTGCGACATGATGTTTGATCCCATTTTTCTTGAGATAGCCTTCAAACATCTTTGATGTGAATTCACCACCATTATTTGCTGTTAGTGTGTCAATATGAGATTGTGCATCATTTTCCACCACAATGCGAAACTTTTTAAAAGTTTTGAAAGCTTATGATTTTTTCTTTAAAAAATAGATCCAAGTCATTCTATTGTAGTCATCAATGAACAACGTGAAGTACCTATTACCACTAGTGGAAGGAACTGGAAGTGGACGACAAATTAGAATGGTTCAACTACAATTTTCTTTTAGCTCTCCAATTTGATTTTTGAAATGGTTGTCTTTTTTGTTTAACCAAGATGCATGCTTCACATTTTTCAATTGCTTTGGGTGGAGTTGGAAAACCTACATCACCATTCTTTTTCATTCTTTGAATCTTGTCATAGTTGGTATGCCCAAATCTTATATACCATAAAAGACTTGCTAACATTCCTCTTTCAACAAGACGAGCAAATTTTCTTGAAATTGAAGGCCCAACTTTGAATTTCAGCAACTTTCCTTCCTCAAATCTAGTCAAGACAATTGTACTATCACATTTTCTTTTGATTATAACTTCTCATCATCCAACAAAATGGAGTGGCCTTGTTGTTGAATGAAAACTAAGGATAAAATGTTTCATTTTAGTTGAGTGGTGCAGGAGCACCAAGATATCGAGATTTTATCTAATTTTCCCTAAGGTTGTCTTGTTCAAATAAGGTCTTTGAGACCATTTACATGTTATTAGGCTTGAAAGCCATATTTGTAAGGGACCATGTCCATTTTGCTAGGGTCTATTTTGCATGTTTACTATAGTCTTTTATATAAGCCTTTGTAGAGGCATTTAGGACAGTTTTTAATTTTAATATTTGTTTAGGATAGTCATTAAGTGTCTATGGTTATAAGCCTTTTAAAGGCATATCAAAGGGTGTAGATGTGTTAACACCTTGTCAAAGGTTAGGAGAAGGTTAATTTAAAGTTAAAACAAAAATTATTTAGGAAAAACAGTCATTATTGTCTAAAGAAGACAGTTTCTATTTATGACAGTTAAAAATCAAGAAGGAAAATCATGAAAAGCACAATGGGAGTAGTTATCTTGGACTCCCACTCGATGCATGCTATGTAAAGATTTGATTTATCCCTACCAAGGTTCATTGGAAAGGAGACATTCAATAGATTTAGAAGAAAAGAACTATTTTTCTGCCTTTTCCTGTATTTTTCTACATTCTTGTGCATTTGGAGACCGTACTACTGTATTGTACGGAATTGTCATGGGAGATTGAATGTTTGGAAGTGAAGGATGAAGTGTTAGCTTGGTATTGAACAAGGTTGGAGATCTTGATGACAAATTAGGTGAAAGATATCAGTAGTTTTATATAAACTGGTTTTTTTAGAAATTGTTGTCTCCTTTTTAGAATAACTATTTTCTGCAGTTTTCTGTACATGTACGACACTATCATGGCACAAGTTTATGATGGATGGAAAGAGGTCTGAAGCAACTTTGATCTGAGCCTCGTTAGAAGTCTTGACAGTAGATAAGGGTAGAGATATTCAGGTTTTCCCAAGACTGCTTGTGGTGACTATTTTCTGAATTTGCACATTGAAACAGTTTGTACCATTCAATAGTACGGCACTGTTATAAAACCAAGAATGTTTGGAAATAGAGTTTGATGAAGTAACTCCCACTTGGTATCAGTTTGGACTTATGATAGTGAATTAGAAGCAAGTTTTAGTCATTTGATATGGGACTGTTTTCTGAAATTTCTGTTTTTCTTAAAGAAGAGTGCTGTTACAGGCCGTACAACAGCAAGGTACAACATAGTTTTCACTCTTTCATGTTTTGATTAGTTAGAACATTGAATGGTCTACCATTTTAAGAGGATTTGGGATCTTGAAATTAAACTTGGAGGCAGGAGGACAGTTGGTATTGAGGACTCCATGTGAAGGACTCTGCAGAAGTCTTGTGTTAGCAGACTAGAGAAGGACAGCAACAAGAAGGTAATAGTTTTTGTTCATCATTGTTTTTGAGTTGCTAATGAAGGCATTAGATGTGAGTGCCATGTTGTTGGGTTGGCTAGTTGAATGAGTTTGGGTTTGTCCCAAGAAAGATCATCCTAGAAGGATGTTGTGATTATCTCCCTAATGGAGCAGTGAGATTATGAAAGCCTATGAAGAGCATAGTGAAGTTTGCTGTCCTGCAGGTTTGTGAAGAAGAGTTGAAGGATTGTTAGATGGAGTTAGGCATCCTTGAAGGTGTAGATTGAAGTTGTTGGGTCAGAGACCATGTGTTGGTCATGTTGTGATATGCAAAAGGCTAGTATGAAGCTGATTGGTTACTTTGCTCTGCATCATTTTTGGTATCAGAGCTAGCTAGTAGATCCTTGAAGGTGTTGTGGATCTTGTGAAGAAGATAAAGTTTGTGAGAGTTTGTAAAGATGCCTCCAAAGAACCAGATGGCAAGAGAGAATGCTGAGTTGAGAGAAGCCTTAGAGGCAAGAGAGAAAGAGCTGAGGGATAGAAGAGAATAGGATGTTGCCAGAGATAGAGAGCTGAGGCAAGTGAGAAGAGAAAATGCAACAATCTTAGCTAGATTGGAAGCATTAGAGAAGAATCCAAGAAAGGATGAACAAAGTGAGTCAGAAGGAGATGAGGATGCAGATGAGAATCCTCCTGAGGATGAGTTAGATGCTGAAGAAAAGAAGTTTGTAAGATTGCTGAAGGCAGTCCAAGGAAGTGGAACAAAGGCAAACATAGAGCTACCTATCTATCAGGGGAAGATGGATAGTGAAGAAGTGTTAGGGTGGATAGATGCCCTGGAATTTTTTTTTGAATATGAGGAGATGAGTGATGAAAAGAAGATCAAGTTTGCAAAGACAAAACTGAGAGGAACATCACTTACCTGGTGGAGTAGTGTGCAGACAGAGAGAATGGCTAGAGGTGCATCAAAAATCACTTCTTGGAGTAGGATGAAGGACATGATGAAGGATCAGTTTCTTCCATCTGATTACTCCATTCAGACAAAGAGGATGAGGCAGAATTTGAAGCAGAAGGACATGGATGTTATGTCCTATATTGAGCAATTTCATAAGCTTAGTATTAGAGGTGGATTAGAAGATGAAGAAGAGAAAGTGGCAAGATACCTTAATGGGCTTAGGTATAACTTGCAGGATGAGATTGGTTTATCAGTACCAAAGTCACTTGGAGAGTGTTTTCAGTTAGCCATCAGGGCTGAAGAGAGAGTGAAGAGGAAGCAAGAGAGGCAAGGAGGTTATGGAAAAGGAAATAGAGGTAGGGGCAAACCTACTAATGAAGTTCAGAACAACAATGAGAAGGGTAAGGAGATGCCTATAGAACAGAGAGGTGGATATAGAGGTGGAGGTAGATTTGGATCAGGAAGAGGAGTGTTCATAGGTAGATGTTACCACTGCAATGAGGTGGGACACACATCTTTCAACTATCCTAAGAAGGATGGTGTTGATAAGCGAAAGGATACAAGAGTTCACTTGGCACAAGAGGAGGAGAAGCCAGAAGAACCAGAAATGTCGTCAGCCTCTCCAATGATGGATGGAGAGATGCTCATGGTGGAAAGAGGTAAGATGCAGCAACCACCACAGGTATCTATTTTCAGAACTAATTGTTTGAGCCATGGCAAGATATGCAAGTTGATTGTAGATTCAGGTTCTCATGATAACTTAGTTTCCTGGGGGATGGTGAATAAGTTGGGGTTGAAGACTTTTGATCATCCCAGTCCTTACCATGTCACTTGGGTGAGTCAAGAACATAAGGTAATGGTCACTAAGAATGCTTATGTTGATTTCACAATTGGTCCATATCAAGACTCTATTTTATGTGATGTTATTCCTATGACATGTGGGCATGTAATCTCTGGCAGACCATGGCAGTATTTGAGAAGGACTATTCATGATGGTATACTAATACCTATGTAGTGCACAAAGATGGTAAGAAGTTCAAATTGATTCCTTTGCCTTGTGAGGAGAAGAAGGAACAGGTTACTATTTGTTTTGGGGAGAAATTGAAGCTGAATGTCCAGGTTCAAGGTGATTGCATACAACAACAATAATTGCAACAGAAGAAGGTGGATGACAGTCCTAGAGAGCAGCAGACTTGGGACTTGAGTTATGTTAAGGTAGGGGACATTGAGTGTCCTATAAGGAGCCAGAAGAAGGAAGACAAACAACAGATAGTCCAGGGAGAAATGAATCACAACCTTCAGTTGAAAAGAGCTAAAGCAGTGCAGCAACAAGGTCCTAGGCAAGGACATCACAACAAGTTTTCTATTTCTAACACTGTTTACAGGAGCCATGCAGGTTGGAGACGGAGAAAGATAACTCTGGGTGAGTTCATGTTTCCTAGTTTGAGGAACATTCCATCGAGATGGAAGATTGGTTGGAGTAGATCCCCTAACTCTTGGGACAAGAGTTTTCATCATGCCGGGGAGTATGGTGCAGGAGCACCAAGATATCGAGATTTTATCTGATTTTCCCTAAGGTTGTCTTGTTCAAATAAGGTCTTTGAGACCATTTACATGTTAGTAGGTTTGAAAGCCATATTTGTAAGGGACCATGTCCATTTTGCTAGGGTCTATTTTGCATGTTTACTATAGTCTTTTATATAAGCCTTTGTAGAGGCATTTAGGACAGTTTTTAATTTTAATATTTGTTTAGGATAGTCATTAAGTGTCTATGGTTATAAGCCTTTTAAAGGCATGTCAAAGGGTGTAGATGTGTTAACACCTTGTCAAAGGTTAGGAGAAGGTTAATCTAAAGTTAAAACAAAACATTATTTAGAAAAAAATAGTCATTATTGTCTAAAGAAGACAGTTTCTATTTATGACAGTTAAAAATCAAGAAGGAAAATCATGAAAAGCACGATGGGAGAAGTTATCTTCGACTCCCACTCAATGCATGCTATGTAAAGATTTGATTTATCCCTGCCAAGGTTCATTGGAAAGGAGACATTCAATAGATTTAGAAAAGAATTGTTTTTCTGCCTTTTCCTATATTTTTCTACATTCTTGTGCATTTGGAGACTGTACTACTGTATTGTACGACATTGTCATGGGAGATTGAATGTTTGGAAGTGAAGGATGAAGTGTTAGCTTGGTATTGAACAAGGTTGGAGATCTTGATGACAAATTAGGTGAAAGATATCAGTAGTTTTATATAAACTGGTTTTTTTAGAAATTGTTGTCTCCTTTTTAGAATCACTATTTTCTGCAGTTTTCCGTACATGTACGACACTGTCATGGCACAAGTTTATGATGGATGGAAAGAGGTCTGAAGCAACTTTGATCTGAGCCTAGTTAGAAGTCTTGACAGTAGATAAGGGTAGAGATATTCAGGTTTTCCCAAAACTGCTTGTGGTGACTATTTTCTGAATTTGCACATTGAAATAGTCCGTACCATTCAATAGTACGACACTGTCATAAAACCAAGAATGTTTGGAAATAGAGTTTGATGAAGTAAATCCCACTTGGTATCAGTTTGGACTTATGATAGTGAATTAGAAGCAAGTTTTAGTCATTTGATATGGGACTATTTTCTGAAATTTCTATTTTTCTTAAAGAAGAGTATTGCTACAGGCCGTACAACAGCAAGGTACAACATAGTTTTCACTCTTTCATGTTTTGATTAGTTAGAACATTGAATGGTCTACCATTTTAAGAGGATTTGGGATCTTTATATTAAACTTGGAGGCAGGAGGACAGTTGGTATTGAGGACTCCATGTGAAGGACTCTGCAGAAGTCTTGTGTTAGCAGACTAGAGAAGGACAACAACAAGAAGGTAATAGTTTTTGTTCATCATGTTTTTTGAGTTGCCAATGAAGGCATTAGATGTGAGTGCCATGTTGTTGGGTTGGCTGGTTGAATGAGTTTGGGTTTGTCCCAAGAAAGATCATCCTAGAAGGATGTTGTGATTATCTCCCTAATGGAGCAGTGAGATTATGAAAGCCTATGAAGAGCATAGTGAAGTTTGTTGTCCTGTAGGTCTGTGAAGAAGAGTTGAAGGATTGTTAGATGGAGTTAGGCATCCTTGAAGGTGTAGATTGAAGTTGTTGGGTTAGAGACCATGTGTTGGTCATGTTGTGATATGCAAAAGGCTAGTATGAAGCTGATTGGTTACTTTGCTCTGCATCATTGAGGAAGGTATAGGACATTGTGGGGAATGAAATCTAGAAGTCTTGGTGACTTGAGATGAATTTTCCCTTTTCCTTTAGGTTGCAAACTTGTTATGTCTACCAAATATATAGGACTACATCTTTCTTCAAGAAACTCCTCAAAGAAGTCCCTTTGAAAAGTTGTGTTTTGTTGCACTAGTATCTAGGAACCAAGCATCATACCAGGTTGAATTCAATGAGACATAGTTGACATCATCTAATATGGAAAGCACTCATTCACTTGCAAATTGAGTTGAATCTATTTTTTTTTGAATTGAATATATATTACCAAAAAAAGATGCAGGTTACACTTTACGTTCCAATCCCAACATGGCACCAAAAGTAACTATGACAAAGTGTCAAGCAAGCAACAACCAAGTCTACCATCAAACTATAACATATTACAATACCACTTAGTTACAACATATACAATATCGGTACAAAAGAAGATTGTATCAAAAAGACTGATCTATATAATCAAGACAACGTCAAATTGCTCAAAAAAATAGGACTACATCATCATAAATTCACACTTTCATTGTGTTTATCCAGTTATTCGATTGCACCAATAGGAGGGGAGATGTCAGAGATGACCTCATTATCCCTTACAACCTCTAAAGCAGTAGCTTCATGGAGTTTTTCCTCTTCTTTTCTTTGTTCTTCAGTCATCTGCTGAAATGTCATCTTGTTGTATTTTTCCTAAAACTTCATATAGTTCTTGAAGAATAAAGTGCTAGTTTTTCTTGCATCATGTGGCCAAAAGATGGCAGTGATAATCTCAGATCTCTTTAGTACAGTTTGTCCATCATCCACAAGTTTAAGGAACTTCTCTTTTGAGAGCTCAAGGGTCATCTTAACTTGCATAGCAACCAAATGGAGGGTGAGTCTTCTCGAAGACCCCGTAAGGTGCCTCCTTTTGCCTTGAAAGATGTCCTCATTCCTAAACTTCCAAATAATCCATAAAATTTTAGTGGTCAAAATTAACCAAAAATGATTAAAACAAGCATTCAAACCATCAACATATCCAAATAAGATTTTTTGCCAAGAAATAACACTTCTTCTATCCCAACCCTTAAGACCAGAAAAAAAGAGAAACCACACATCTTTAGCAAAATTAAATTCAAAAAATAAGTGTTCAACAGTCTTAGGCTCTTTACAAAAACTACAAAGTTTTTTTGTCAGGGTCATCAAAGAAACATTTAGAGCCAACATCAACCTTTTTCAACCAAATCAACCATCTAAAGTAGGCCTTTTTAGGATCTAAAATACTAGACCAACAGATAGTAAAAATCTTTGACCATTATTTATTATCCAAGTTAAGGTTCCATCTCTTATTAACATGGTTGGTAATATCTCGAGAGCAGGACAAGAGATTGTAGATCTTCTTGGAGGTAATATTGAACATGACAGTACCATCCATCTATGAAAGGCTATTAAACAAATCAAATTCATGTCTAATCTCAACAGGAAATGACAACTTGGTGCATGCCTTTTCAATCATAGTAAAAGATCTACTCTATGACTAAGGTAGATCAAGGGATCTGCTAGGGTCTACCAGTCTAATAACCCTTCCTCATTCATTACATCTTTAAATCTTTTTAGCCCTTTGTGATACCAACTTTTAGTAGATAAACATTGGATAAGAGCAAGGGGTTTACCATTCCAAATCAGGTTCGACCAAATAGACCTGTGTTCCCAAACCTTCTTACCAGAATGGTCCCAAGCAGGACACTCCTTCAAGAAAACTCTTGTGACCTCCCAAGCCTTCCAAAGACTATAGAAGACATTAGACCCACCAGGGGAGGCCGAGAATTTGGTAAAAAGAATATCATGTAAGTGGAGACCAGTCTAATGTTTATCTTTTTTAGGGACAACTTGAATGTTATTATTTCTGATTCGAACCTTCCGTGGTTCTTCACCTTCCAATGACTTGACAATCCACTCGATAGAAAGTTCTATCCCTTGGATTCTTAAGTCCTTCATGCCCATCCCACCTACATCTTTACTCAAGAAACACCAGTCCCATTTCGCAACAACCCTCTTCTTGTTTCCTTTCCCATCATACCATAGTAATCTTCTTATACTCTTTTGGATTTCATTAAAGTGGGTGTTATTAAAGAGCCAAACTAAGGAATAATATATAGAATAAGTGGATAGGATCTTTTGATAAACCTACAATCTTCCAGCAAGGGATAGATATTGAATGTTCCACTTCATCAATTTCCTTTCAATCTTACCATAAACCCAATCCCACATTTCCTTTAGGGAGGGGTTAACTGAGAAGGGTATACCCAGATACCTGATCTGTTTGTGAGGACCACCCCATTGATTATCATACTTTCTGAACCAAGGAGGAGCAGTATCATGCCAACTTAAAAAGTGAGACTTAAATATATAAATTTTTGCACATGAGGCCTTACAAAATAAATCAAGTTTGCCCATCAAACTAATAAATTTATTTTCATCAATGTCCACAAAGATTGTTGTATCATTAGAAAACTATATATTAATCAATTCTTCCTTATTTGGAAGTACTAAACCTCTAACTTTGTCTCCATTGATGGAAGACCTAAGAAGGTAGTACATGGCGTCAGATGCAATTACAAAAAGGGCAGGGACCAAAGGGCACCCCTGCCTAATAGACCTCTATAGAATGAAAGGCTCAAAGAGGGATCCATTCACATCAATTTGGGTGATTGCGTCCTTGAAGAGTACCTTGATCATATCACACCAATTCCAAGGAAAAACAGAAACTTCTAGTGTCATTAAGACAAATGACCATTCCACCCTATCATATGCCTTTTCAAAGTCCAGGAGGAGCATCCCTGCATTTTTCTTAGTTACATTAGCCCAACTTAAATCTTCCCAACTTGTAATTAGATTTTCTAGGATATACCTCCCTTTGATGAAATTGGTCTATGTCTTATTAACAAATTTGGGAAGAATGTGATTTAACCTCAATGCCAAGACCTTTGCTAAAATTTTATATGAGACATTGAGGAGAGAAATGGGTCTCCAGTTCTTAATTAAGCCTCTATTACCATCTTTTGGAAGCAACTTAATAATTCCCCTATTAATGTTACTTCCCAAAGATCCATCTTTAATTGCTTCCTTATACACTGACAACAAATCTTCAACAATCCATTCAATGTTTGCTTTGTAGAACTCAACTAGTAATCCATCATGACTAGGGGATTTGTCATTGTTAAAAGAGGATATTGCTTTTTTGATCTCTTCTAGGCTAATGTCCTTAATCAAAATAGAGGCATCCTTCTCGAAGATTTTTTTAGGTATTAAATTCCTGCAACTCTCTTGGGCTTCTTTACAGATCTTGTTGTTATCCTCTGCAGTAAACAACTTCATGTAGAAAATTTTGAATTCTTCTTTGATTTTCTTCACATTAGTGACAAGATCATTATCTATCTAGATGGGTCCAATTTCCTCTCTTTTGTTTTTGGTCTTTAGGAAGTTGAAGAAATGTTCAATCTAATTTTGAAATCTTCCTTTTGTTTATATAGGTTTCAATCTTACCACATGATTTTTTGAATTCATGAGCCTTGTGACTCCCTTTTCTACCACATCATTCACAAAACAAGTTTTGTCTATGATTTTGTTCTCATGGTGTTGACTATTGTTTCTACTAGTTATGCCTCCTCGTTCTCTATTTCTTCCTTTACCTCTATCATTCCTTTATTCTTGGAAGATGAAACTTTATTAGAAAATTTGTTTTTTTGATGAGCATAGCAAATATTCTCTCCCATGGTTTTAATCTTTCTTCCAAAGGCCTTTTTTTGTTTCAGCTATCTTTTCAACCAAATGATTAGAAGTGAGTGACAACCAAATACACACACACACATAAATTTTAGCACCAACTTCAACATTATCCTTGATTTCTTGGATTTCTGAAGCCAGACTTATTACATCACAATTCTTCAACTCAAGTTTGAACAACTCCAGCTATAGTTGTATGAATTCTAATTCTAAATGGGAATCATACAAATCCTTCAACTTGTTTAGTGCTTCCCATGGTATGTTGCACCCTTGAATTTGATGGAAGACTTCTCCATCAACTGAGGCTCTTATCAAGGCCAATGCTTTATAATTTTTATCTCTAGATTTTTTTTGTATTTGCTATTGGCTTAATTAGTTGTGTGTTTCCATCAGAAATGATAAACAACAAATTGTTGAAGATGAGAGTATTCTCAACTTGCCTTTCCCATTCTAACTAGGTGGGTGATCCCACAATAGTGTGTCCCACTTTTTGTCCAAAGTGGGACATTGAAATCAACATTTTTAACCAAATTTTCACTTTCTGACACCTATAGCAACTAAACTGTTAAGAATTTGAAGATGATGTGAACTAGTGATTTTTAAAATTTCGTATGTAGATTCTAAATATATATATTTTTAAAATTTTAAAAAATAATTTGTGAAATTTTTTATGTAACTTTTAATACCATTTTTTTATAGTTAAATTTCGTATGTAGATTCTAAATATATATATTTTTAAAATTTTAAAAAATAATTTGTGAAATTTTTTATGTAACTTTTAATACCATTTTTTTTATAGTTAACATTATTTATAAAAGTGATGTTTATACCATATAGCATTACTTTTTATACAGAAAGGATAAAATTATAAATTTTTAAACATAGATTTGTAACACCAATATCTAGTGCGTAGATATTTTTTCATAATTTTTTTGTTGAATATTTTCTTTTTTATTAATTTTTGAAGTGAGATTAATTATAATTTAGATATAGGTTTATACCATATAGCATGACTTTTTGTGTATTTATCCAAATTAACTTTTTTATTTGTTGAAACAAGGACATCAATACCTAGTACATAGATGTTTTTTGGAATTTTTTTTTCTCTATTTTACTATTTTTCCACATGTCTCGAATAGAGACCTTCATGTTCGATGAAAACCTACGTTCACTAGAAAATAGAAATTAAATATAATAATCAAATTAAACATATTCAAAATTATACTTGTTGGAAAGCTCATTTAAGGGCTATGATCTTGCAAATTATCTTGTCATGCTGATTCCATTTGCTAGTCCAACCCAAGGTTCAAAATAGATAATTTTGAGGGAAATTTGAAGAGCAAAGGAGAAAGGGCCATCCAAGGGCCTTCGTTCAAAGATCTCTTCGTTTGAAGGTCCTTTTTGGCTCACAACAATAGATTAAAAAATTCTTAACAAATGACCTTCAAATGAAGGTGCTCAGTTATAAAAAATTCATGGTAAAAGTCATTTGAACAAAGGTTCCTAAGTTGACATTTCCAAAAAATTGCAAAATTTGCAAATTATATATAAATATTAAACATAATGAGTTTATTTTAATGTAAACAAAGGAAATATTCACATTTTTGGGATTATTTGTAGAAGAATATTAGGTAAAAAATTGTAGAAATTTTGTTTGCAAATTTGGGATTTTTTGCAGGGCAGAATATTTGGTAGAGGAATTTTGGGCACATATTTTGAGAAGGAGGATGGGAAATAAAAGAACAAGGCAAAATAAGGCTATGCATACATATTCAGTAGAAAAGGAACATAAATGAAGTGAGGAAAGGGCTCAAAGATATTTCAGAAAGAAAAAAAGATATGCATATTTTTAAATTTGTATAAAAATAATTCAAAAATATTAGATTTGTATTTATCCGTACTTCCTCAACTCTATGGTTTTTTTATTTATTAAAGGGGTAAAAACTTTATTGAAATTCAGAAAAGAGCATTACAAAACATCAAAGGGTCAAGGCCCCGGGAATCCATAAGAAACAACCATACAAAGCATGAAACAACATCATCCTTCACCAATACCATTCCCATCCTCAGCAAGAATCCTCTCCAAGTCATGTCGGAGCTCATGAGGAACCTGCTCCCACTCATCAATCTTCCAGCCATCTAAATGCTCAGAAGCCCACTTAGCCAAACAATCTGCTGCCCTATTCCACTCCCTTGGAATATGGATGAAAGACACCATCTCCATCAAAGAACTTATCTGCAGAATCTGTTGCACCATCATAGCCAACTGCCAACTAACATCAGAAACCTTCTGTTTATTTAGCAAATTAATCAAAACTTGTGAATCAGACTCATAGATAACCTTGTGCCATCCCAAAGCATAAGCCCTCTCCAAACCATAGAGGATCACCAAACCTTCCATAAGGTTGATAGTTTGCAATCCTTCATGAACAGAAAAGAAAAAAACCACCGATCCCAAAAAATCCCTGCTAGCCCCACCAATCCCAGCAGGCCCAGGATTGCCCCTTGAAGAACCATTAGTATTGAGCTTTAGCATGCCAACTGGAGGGGGTAGCCAACTCCCCACCCTTTGAACTTTCTTTTTCATCCTCCTTCCTCTCCTGACACAAGTAGAAGCTGGAGACAGCCCCTGAATACACAATCTATCCACTAGCTCAGCATCCCCTTTCTCCAAAGGGAACACCACATCACACTTAGCTTCCACTGTCTCCCGAATCATACCCATAATTTTGTGCCAAACTCGTTGAATCAATAACTTCTCACCCTGAAATATTCTTCGATTCTGTTCCAACCAAATCTGCCATAGTATGAAGGAAGGCCTAACATACCACACATCTTGCAAGAAAGAGGCCATAGAAGGAGGTCTACCTAGACTAATCCAAAAATCCACCAGGGAGAAAGCATGAACACAAGGACTTTTCCAAACTTCCCACCAAAAATGCGAAAGCTGCAAAGTCAAGGGACAACGAAAAAACAAGTGAGAGGAGTCCTCCTCTCCACATCCACACAAAACACACATAGAAGGGCCCTGAAAAGCTTGCTTCCGAATATGATCCCATGTCAAGCACCTATTCCAAGCCAAAGTCCAAATAAAGCAGTTACACTTCGGCCAAGAAGGCTTATTCCACACTTTCTTCCACCAGTGAACCTCCACCCCATCCAGCCAGTGAGATAACAACACCTGATATCCAGAAGCAATAGTATAGACACCCTTAGGATTAGGAGACCAAGAAAGAACATCCCCTTCTTGGAGGGAGCTACAACGTGTACGAGAAAGGATACTATGAAGCTCAACACACTCCTCCTCCATACCAACAACATGCCACTCATCAGGATTCTTCCATCTTGCCACCACCAACTACCCATGAGAAGATAAGGACTTGAAGTCACTCACCCTTGACCATCCTGCCTCACAGAACCTCTGGCACAGAGTCACCAAATTAGGAAACTGAGAAACAATGGGAGGAAAACCATCCCAAGAATCAGACAAAAAATGAGCTTTCGTCCCTCTTTTACAAATCCAAAATAAGCCATCCTTGACCAGAGCAGCCCCTTTCTTGAGCGTTCTCCAAATCATCGAGCCTTTTCCCACCAGGGGATAATGAGGAATATCAATCTGAGGGATCCATGGGAAGTATTTCTGTGTTAATATCCTGGCCCAGATCCCATCCTGCTCCACACACCACCGCTAATACAATTTAGTAGCCAACGCCATCTCTGACAACAACGACTGCCTTAACCCAAGGCCACCAAACTGCTTTGGGCTACAAGCAATGTCCCATCTGACAAGGCTCCATTTAGAGGACAATAAGCTACCAGCCCATAAAAAATGCCTTGCTAAGGAATCTAATTCCCTAACAAAACCCAAAGGGGCCACCTGAATCATACATCTATAAATGGGGAGGGCCTGCACCACAGACTTGAGCAACTGAACACGACCCGTAAAGGACAACCATCGATGGGTCCAATGATTAACTTTCACATGAAATTTATCCAGAATATTCTACCAAGAATCCCTGGGTAGTCTTCCAACAGAGATGGGAATACCAAGATAGGTCAAAGGGAGAACCTTAGTCTGAAATCTCAAGATATGAGCAATTCACGTCTGAATGGAACCTGAAGTATTGAAGAAAAAGATGGAAGACTTATCTTCATTAATCAATTGGCCCAAAGCTACAAGATAAACATCCAACACCTTGTGCAAATTTGAAGATTCCCTAATTGTAGCCATACCCATCAAAGCAGTGTCATCAACAAATTGTAAGTGAGACTGTGGAGGTAAACCACCTCCCCACCCCCACCCCTGAATGAAACCTAACTCCACATTCCTTCTTATCAAACATCCCAGACCTTCAACAAGAAGAAGAAACAAGTAAGGAGAGAGGGGGTCACCCTACCGCAAACCCTGAGAGGCACCAAAAAGCTCAGAGTGCTCGCCATTTATTAACACAGAGAAGGAGACTGAAGTAACACAACTCATAATCCAATAAATCCACTCATCCCCAAAACAAAAAGTGCCAAGAACCTTTCGAAGGAAGGACCATCGAACTTTGTCATAAGCCTTAGCCATATCAAGCTTGATGAACATCACCCTATCTTTGGAACTGGCCATAGAGTGAATGGGTTCAATTACGATAACAACCCCATCCAGAATCTGCCATCCCACCACAAAACCACTTTGTTCCTTAGAGATCAGCACTTTAAGCCACTTTTTCAACCTATCAGCAATCAATTTAGAGATAATTTTATAAATCACATTGCAAAGAGAGATAGGATGAAATTGATTTAACCTATCTTCCCCATCACACTTTGGGATGAGAGCAAGGAAGGTAGAATTCAAAGCCCGTAACATCTGTTTATTCTTTCGAGACTCCTGAACAACCGCCAACAAGTCCAACTTGATAATCTCCCAGAATTCTTGAAATAACTCAATCAGGAAACCATCAGGGCCAGGAGCTTTCCCCCTCTTCATTTGAAACACAATCCCCTCTAGCTCCTCGATCGAGATATCACTCATAAGATGCTCATTCATCTCTCTAGATACCAAAGAAGGGATACAAGAAAGGACTTGAGCTTCCTCATCAGAACCCCCCTGCGAGTCCTCCCTGAATAAAGAAGCAAAATATTGCATAGCTTCACATGTGACTTCATGAAAAGAAGAAAGAGTTTCACCCCTGTCATTCACCAGAGCAGAAATAGAATTGCCATGTCTCTTGGCTTTCACCGAGTTGAAGAAAAAAGTAGTATTTTTATCCCCTTCTTGAAGCCACTCAATCCGAGCCTTTTGTTTCCAAAAAACTTCCTCTCGTAGCTCACACTCTTCTAGTGTTTTCAAAGCCCTAGTCTCTTCCCACAGAAGGTCCTCAGTCACTCCATCCTCCCTGATCAACCTCATAATACCATCCAACTCAGCCTGGGCAACAGTCTTAGCATGGAAAATGTTTCCAAAGCATTACCAATTCCAACGTTTAAGCTGATACTTGACAAATTGAAGTAACTTAGCAAAAGTATACATTGATGTACCATAAGCAGGTCTACCATACCTCCACCACTCAACAACATAGTCATGGAGAGAGGAGTCATACAACCACATAAGCTAGAACTTGAAAGAAGGAGACTGAGGCACACGAGCTAAAGAAATAGCTAGCTTGATAGGCCAATGATTTGAGCCCCTCCAATCCAAAATTTCAGAGCTAGAAGACCACAATCCACCAACCCAGTAGAAAGAAACCAAAAAGTGGTCAAGTCATTCCACAATGCAATTATTCCCGATAAGTAAATTGGCCATTAATGGGCTTGATATCAACAAGATTTAAAGCTAAGATGTTATCTTGAAGTAGCAACGCAGAAGGTTCAAGCTTCGCAATACCACCCCACGTCTTAGCCAACTCAGAAATAGCATTGAATTCTCCAGCCATAATCCATGGATGGAAAGGAACCATGCTTCGGACAAACTGGATATGGGACCACAAAAGTTGCTTACCCTGAAGTTCAGTAGGCACATAGATATTAGAGAAGAGAACAGACTCCCCCGTCTCAAAACAAGACGCAATCATAGAGATAGAAGACTGAAAGGACAACCACCAAAGAGGGCAGATCTTCTGAGGATTCCATAAACAAGCCACTCCCCCAGCAGACCCTTGATCACCAATACATTGGCACTCTCCACTCCCCCACAACTTAGGCACTAAACCAAACATACACTCCACTGATAACTTAGTCTCTTGCAAGAAAAGAACATCAGGATATTGACTTCTAACCAAATCACGAACAACTTTTTGTCTAGGGCCACTGTTCAAGCCCCTTACATTCCAGGATAGAACAATCATTTCAAGGGGCTCGAAAAATGAGAATCTAGAGTCTTAACAGACCCTGACTCTACCAAAGTTTCCCCTATTAATTTAATCTTTTCCAAATCATTTTTTCTACCAAGCTTGGAAGACTTCTCCCTAGCCCCTTTTTTTGGATCTTTTTGATGAAGACCCAAATGAGAAGAAGAAGACTTATTATTCTTCACCCCCTCAGTACCTACAATTGAAACAAGAGGAGATCCATCCTCACCACCCTTCTTCCCTACTATAATAGGAACCGATTCCACCTGGACTTGCATTTGAACATCTGTGTCCATTTGCAAAGCCCTATTATCCTACAAAACCTGAGTAGCTTCAGAAAGAAGGCCCTCCTATCCTGTACCTAAAGCACCCTGATCCAGATTCACCAAGCCTCGGATTCACTTCCTGCTAGCTGAGATCATCTAAAACTTCAAATCTGTTGAAAGAATCTTCATCCTGCCTTTCCTTCAAAGTCCTCTTTTGACCTCGATTCCTGTTTCAAGCCTTGACAGGAATGAAACCATCAGCCCCATCTACATCACCAGGAATGGGTTCCTTCCCCTTTTCAACCCTAGGGGGATTGCGGGGAGGTTGAGAAGGTTGGGAATCCACAGGCCTAGCCTTTGGGCATCTCCTCTGCAAATGGCCATATTCATGACAGAGACGACACCAAAAAGGAAGAGTCTCATAGTCCAACTGCTGCACCCAAGAGTAAGGACCCGCACACATATCCACCGAATCTAGAAAAGGTTTACTTAAATCAATCTCAACACAGATACGAGCAAAAGTCATCACCTTTTTAACTTGAGTTTGCTATGAAGGACCAACTAGTTTTCCTAGCATCGAAACCAGCAAGTGCAAAACATCATCCCACCAACATTCCACAGGAAACCTCGGAAGCTGAACCCACACCGAAACCCGGTCTGGAAGCTCTTCAGCAGGATTGAAGCCCGCATGCCAAGGTTTAATAAATAACCCAATATGATTATGAAAATAGGGGCCTCCTTCAAAGGCCTTGTTGCGATCCACCAGGTAATTGAATGAAACCATGAAATAGTTATTTGCTAAAAGCATAACCTCCATTTCTCCCTCTGGCATCCAAGTCCGTTGGGCCCATGATTCAAGAAATTGTAATGAAACCTGCATCCCCATAAATTTGCACAACAATGCATGCTTCAAATAATAGTCAATATCTTCTGCAATCATCTCCAGCGGGATAACCAATTTTGGCCTCTCCTCACAATGTTCAAGACATCCATTGATTTTTGTAATCTATGTACCACCAGACAAACCTGAACCAACCAACCATGAATTTGGTGAGACCAAGTTATTATTAAAAACCTTCAAAGCATGTGAAGGAGAATTCGCACCAACCGCTGCTGAGCGAAAATCCATCTTGGGACTAGCCCCTGAAGACTCCCCGATCGGCATTGAAACTAAACAAGACGCAAGGCGGGCATGCAGGCCCCCGAGAAAAAAAAACCACCACTAGGGTTTAATGCACCCACCACCCAACACTACCTTCAAACTGCAGACCCAAACCAACCAGGCACAAAAACCCCACTCGCGGCTTCCAACCAGGTACAAAACCCCCGCACGCTTAGGGAGAAAGAGACACCGATGCAGATGAAAAAAAAACTTTGAATTGATAAAAATCACAACCCCAGACCTCCCCAAAACGCATGCACTCCCCACACTTTGCACGATCAAGAAAAAACCAGAGGATCGGGCTAGGGCACGAACGCCCTAGCTTGACATGCAAAGCAAAAAATCGACATCCTCCTTCCTACATTATATAAAATTTACTATACAATCCCTCAACTCTATGGTTTGAATATAGTTTCTAATTTTAGAGTTAATTTTAATACAAATTAGAAACCTACATGTTCTACATTCATCTAAATTTCAAATTCTACATAGATTCCAAATAAATTCTCTAGGTTAAATTCACTAGATTAACTAGTTTCTCTCTAGGGTTTGTATCTATTTCCCCTACTTCCTCAACTCTAGAGTTTGAGTGTAGTTTCTAATTTTAGATTTTATTTTAATAAAAATTAGATCTATTTTAAATTCACTAGTTTCTCTCTTTAGAATAGATACCGATTGTCTATTTTCAATTAATACAATTCTAATACAAATCTAAACTCATATACTTTAAGTCTAACTGAAAACGTGTTTAGATATAAGAATTTCATGGACAAGATCCAACTTTCAATTAGATGACAAGAACAAAATGGTTGTGGTAACTTAAGAAAGCCTCCAAAAGACAAATACACAAAACAAATAGTTTTGGTTAATAAAAGATTGCTATTACACTTGGGATGCTCTTGCATCACATACATATAACCAAACCTTGATACCCACCTTAAAGTTGTCCTTGGTGTGATGTTGATCATGCTTCTACTTGTATCTCGCTTGACTTGATTTCAACTTATATTGCACTTGAAGATGTGTTTGTTAGATAGTCTTTATGAATTTCTTGTCCTCAACCTCCAAGTCATTGTTTTTTCCTTTTCTTATGACCATCACACAACATCAAGTAAACTTGGTTTAATAACATGCCACCTCTTACAATGTCAAAAAAAATTAGCATCACTTTGCATAAATGGCTAATTAATGTTGTACTACAAATTAGATATAGTTTAGTGGTCCCAAAGTTCCCATCCACCTTAGAGGTGTGCACCTCAATAAGACTAATCTCTTCTCTTCTATAACGCACAACAAAGCCAACTTGAAGAGAAAACCATTCTTCACATGAAAATTAGCTCTTAGGAACAAATTCATCTTTCTTACCTTATTTAATATATTGATATGGCTCTCCAAAATCCTTTTTATAGACATAATCCTCCACATATACTTAACTTTCAAAGGGTTCCAAAAGAGAAAAAGTACTAGTTCTACCAACAACAATGGTGTTCTTGAGGAAAAAACAACAAGCTTATTATTTACACCTCTTTTATATTTTACACATGACTAAGTGGAATTGTTCAAGAAACAATGTCCCCTTGTAGTGGTGTGCTTCCTCAAGCTTCTATTGATCTTGTAAATAAATTGTAATGGTTGATGGTCCATTCAAACAATTGTCTCTTTAACCTTGACAAATAGTGCTTCCAAATTTTAACCACTTGCACCAAGCAAAAATCTCTTTGTTGTAGGTGAAATACCCAAGGACAAAAAGATGAAACATTTATAAATAGTTTAATACACAAGCTTATCTCCATGCATTAAAATAACTCCCACAACATAGTGTTTAACATCTATCTCCACCTCAAATTGTGTTTTAAATTTTAAAGAGCCAACATGAGTGTATTTCTTACTTTATTGTTTAAATCCTTAAACAATTTTTGTTTCATATTACCTAGCTTGATTCTCTTTGCATGATTTTTTATTGCACGTGTAAAGGTGTAGCTATAAAAGAGAATACTTAACAATTTTCCTTAACTATTAAGCTATATGTACAACACTCCTCATTTTGATGATGCTTGTAGGATTAGGCCAATTCATTTGGCCTCTAGTTTTGATGGTTGTATATATGAACCAATCCATTCCAAATAACATTAACAAGACTAACCAAACTTTTCTTAGAGAAATCACATCTTTAACCATTCAAATGAAGTTTGTTCTCCTTTGAAATCAATAAAACCTTGTCTAGGTGTGCATCAAGTTCCTCATATTTTTAGCTAAAAATAATAATTTCATCCCAAGTATCCTATCACATACTCTTAAAAATGCTAGGGTGTAGCACTTAATTCATAATCCCCATTAAGGTTGTCAAAACTAAATTGAATTCTTGGTTGAATTTGATGATAAACCTTTGTTCTCTAGATCTCTAGAAAAGTTAGAATTTTGCAACAAAAGTGGACTTCAAATATCCTCAAAGCTTAATTGTTTAAAAATTGTGTGTGATGATTTCTAAGGTTAGATCTAGATGTTTACTTAGTTCTATAATTTAATCATAGCTCGATCATGTACACTTTTTTAGATTCACTAAAAATACTCTAATTTTATAGAAATTATCTATTTGCTTTTATTCTATCATGTTGTAACACCATTGTCTTCTTTCATACATGCATGGACTTAATATTTCTTTCCCACATCATGCCACATTTTGGATTCAATCTTGTATTTTATCTAAATAATTTAAAATCTTAAATTCAAGTCACCTCAAACTGTCTTTGTGCATCTAAATGCTACCATTATGCAAGTATATATTGACGTGAGGAAAATGAAGTTAGAAATACATCTTTAATTTTATAGTGATTTGAGAGTAAATGGAAAGGCAATGCTATACATTTAAGAGCTTATATTCAATATTATTGTGCCTTGCACACACGCCCCATTTTTCCAAATGGAGACCCCCTCTTTTTCTTTTTGGCTTGGTCTCATTTTGATGATTCTTGCTTGTGGGAGAATGAAGTTCAGATGATTTGAAGGTTTTCTTGCATTTTCACGCTTGGGTTTGATTGACTATCTTTCAGTTTTCATAATTTGGATAATTAAAGTGATTTGGTGTCATTTCGGCCTAAGAATTAGCCTCCTTGTGGAAAAAGTGCTAAAAACTGCTTCTAGTGTAGTTAGCACTAATATCTAGTGCTACCAGATATCAGTGCTGAGTCCAATTATTCACTTCTGTGCTAAAAAACCCTCCTACCAGACTTAGTGCTAAAACTAAGGGCTACCGGACTTGTCTAGCACCCCTTAAAACCTCTGCTAAGTCTATTGGGAGTTATTTTGGCTTCTTGTGAGGTTTTACACCATTAGTGCTAAATCAACCCTTTGCCGGATATGTCTGATGAGGTTGCAAAAACTCGCTATCCAGTAGCCATCACAAGTACTGCTAAGAGGGCCATTTTGCATTAGCGCTAAATTCACAGTCTATCACACATATCCTGTAAGCTCCCAAAACCTGTTATCCGGTACTCAATGAATTCCCCGCTGACTTCCATAAAGCTCGAGCCTTTGACCTTAACGCTAAAGTGATACTTCACTGCACATGTCCAGTAAGTGCCATTTTCCCCGCTATCCTACAGGAGTTAAAATCCACACAAATCTAGTAACCCTCTAAAAGCCCGCAAATCCAATAGAGGTATGAAATCCCGCTTTTTATATAAATGGACTCCAAAGCTTGTTTCAAAGGGTAAAATTGGTTTAAATGATGTGTTTAAGATAGATTTCATTTATTGCATTTAATTGTTTACTCATTATGGATGAAATGCTTATAATTTTAATGTAGACATCTATTATTACATTTTTAAGAATTTCTTGCAGTAGGGCAAAAGCCCGCTGACTCTTAAAGTAACTTTAATTCACGAATTTAGATCAAAATAACTAAGGAGTGTGCATAAAATGAGTCTCTTATAGGTCCTTAAGTACAATTAATTGGTCATAAATGATAAATCATGAATTTTGGTTAAGAAAATTCAATGCTGCAGTAGTATATCCTGCAAGGAGCTAAAACCCCGCTTTTTGGTCTAGATTCTGCACTTAGGAAAATTATGAAGGAGAAAAGTTAGCATGCACCCTTGGATATCTTATAGGCCGTTTTGACACCTTTAAACTTAAGCCTAGATATTCAATTAGACAGCGTTTCGGAAAAGCTATTCATTAGAGTTCTGGCCTGCAGGATAAATGTCTATCAGGCCAACAAGATGACTCGTACAAGTTCAAGGGGATCCCACCTATCAGTAAGATTACCTCAGCCTGGAATAACATTGGGGACATCGACCTAGGTCAAATAGACCTAGATGACTTTAGACTCAGGGTCTTTGGACCCAATCCAACACAATGGGCTGGAATGATTAGAGACAATTGAATTGGTCAAGCTGTTGCCTTTCCCACTATAGTGTAATGTCCAGAACTCATCATAACTTGTGGAGAAAGGTACCACCCTCAAACAAGAACAGTGGTAGCCCAAGATAGTAGGATAGTGGCAGACTTCACTTCCTTGGCCATTGTTTAAGCATTTGGCATTCTCCCTACCCCAACTCTAACAATGTTGAACAAGGATTATATTAAGAATTTGTATGAGCAAGGTCCAGATGCCTGCAAGAGTATAATCAATGACAAATGGATGAAACAAAGGACAACCCTATCTAATCTTCCCCATGTGCTTTATAGGAGTGACTTCAAAGAGGAGATAGGGGATATGGTTACCTTGTTGAGTAGGATTATGGGATTGCCCTCTACCTCAACTTTTGAGGGTTGGATGTTTGCATATATTGAGGAGATTTTGAAAGGAGAGATGAAGATCCACTGGGCCCAGATCTTAAGAAATAATATTCTTGAGGCCTTCATAGCCCTAAATCAAGATATAGTTTTCAGATGGACTTCTTATGTAGTGTATATGCTGGCTAGAAACTTTGTTTATCTTGGTTTGTCTAAATTGGGAGAAGTAGGCAATGGAGAAGGGCAAGTTAAGGTACATGAGTGTTATACTCAATTGGAGGTCTCTCAATCCCTTATACACTATAAAAGAGTTAATGATGCATTTACGATGAATATCACAAGAATGTTACAAGGGGACATGTCTAGGAGGTTGTCTCTAGAAGCCTCCAATGTAGTGCAGGCCTATGGTAGGTGGTATATCCAATTTCCTAGGTTCACATATCTTAGGATCTAAGGCTTCACTGGCTCTCCTTATAAACTGCCCAAGTATCCTATTGATAAGGTGGTGCTCTTGGAACTAACAAGGCAACTATGCACTTGTGCTGAACAGTTGAAACACCTTCAAAGAGCCTCCATCAATTTCCCTATAATTCTAGGAAGAGGTCTCTTCTCATGTGTCACTATAGGGTCAGCAAAATATTCAAATACTAAGCTTTAGATGATAAACTTATAGTTATACAAACCTAGAACATATTTTGATCCTTTTGGTGTAATGGAAAGGCATGTTAGCAAGAAGTTGTTTCATAAGGAACATCTGGAAGACTTCTGGGCTAACTGTTTAGATGAACATGAAGTGATTAGGAAGAGATGTTCAAGGTTATCCTTGGACTATATAAAGATGTTCAGTGGTATAGAAGTCCTTAATTAGCTAGCAAATGATGATAATGTGGTTTAACAGGATGCATGGACGATAATTTTTTCTCAACCCATTCCACCTTCTAATGAGGTAGAAGCAGAGGAAACTTCTTTGGATGAGGTAATGAGGCAGCCTCTTCGGTATACTAGGAATTGGGTCAGGAACCAAATTACAAGGCTAACTAGAGCAGGGATAGTTCTGACCTACACACAGCAGCCTCAAGAAAGACTAAGTGATGATGAGTAAGATGAACCACTGGAGGTTGAAGAAGAGCCAACACAAGGGGTTACTGAGGGAGAGGCTAAAGAAGTAGACAGTGAGGCTACAGAGGATGACCTCCCCATACAAAGAAAAGTAAAACCCGAGATAGATAGAGAGCCTCCTAAGCAACAGAAGAAGGATGCAAAGTCCTCCATCAAAACTAGGAGCTCTAAGAGGAAAGACATGGCTAGTGGGCTAGGGGAATCCTCCAAGCCAAAGAGGATGAAAGGGCAATTGCCCAAGCTTCTTTCCACAGATGTAACACCTCCTGCCACCTCCACTCCCGTTGCCCAAATTGACAATGTGCCTTCAATCTCTTCCCATTTAATAATTGTTGTCCCTCCTGTTTCTTCTACTGCTCCAACTATGTCCTTGCCTCCAACACCACCAACAAATGTATCTTCCTCTTTTTATCCATCCACTTCTTCCATGCATTCTACCATCCTTTCCATCTCATCCTCACCTTCTGTATCCTCCATCTCCATCTCATTTATTTCCTCTACCTCATCATCTTCCCCCTCCATTTCATCTATCAGTCTCCCCCTTTTCTCCTCATCCTCACTTTCCATCTCACCCTCTCCTTCACTTACCTTCCCACCTCTCATCACCTCTTGCCTCCCATTTCCACTATTCTTTCACCACCTTCCTTTTCCTTGCCATTTCCTCCATGCTTTCATCTCCTTCCGTCCCTCCTTAGGTTTTGCAGCATTTGCAAACCTATCATAGAACATCTTCCTGCATTTGCCACCAATTCTTTTGCCTCCATCAATAATTCATTGGCCAGTCCCTTCAATGATTCAAAAGAAGTGCCCATGCCAGCCTCTCTCCAAGTTCCTTTGCTACCAGGGATCGAGAACGTATGTGCTGAATTAGACATTGAATCTGAAAAGGAGGTAGAAATTGAGGATATAACCAACAATCCTCTTATTGAATCCAACACAATTGAACTTGTAAGCTTGGAGGACAGCCCATCCATGAAGGTGGCAGATGACTCGGTGTTAGATATTGCTCAACAGGTATTGGCAAAGAATTTACAACAGATAAACCAACCAGAGTCTCCCCCAAGATAGATGCAGTGAATGATGAGGATAATGAGAAGGGTACATATCAGAGTATAGATACAAAGGGGCCTACTCATTCATATTCTTTAAATAAGGAGGATAGCCACATTGGCTCTCCAATACATTGTTTGGTTGCACCAGATTGGCTTAAACAAAGGTTCAATAATCAGTCCTCTATAGTTGAAGTAGTGGAGTTGGACTTGGATAGTTTTTTGGCCAGGATTGAGAAGCTGAAGAAGCAAAAGAAGGCTAAAATACAATCCAGAATATACAAAGATGCTTCCAGTTCTCGTATTACAGAGGTTGTTGTTCCTCCTATGCAAGCTAATAAAGAAGATGTAAGACCAGGGGATTATATTCTCACAACTCTCAACTTGGGGCCTGCCTCTAAAGCCCAAGTTGTAGAAGAATTCAAAGATTCTGTGTCTAGCATCCTTGATAGAATAAATAAAGATGAGTTGACAGAATAAAATCTTAGCCAGCAGAATGAGGAGCTATGAGCATGTATCAAATATCTAATAAAGCCCACTCATTATGAGGATGGAACTGCATTAACACCCTCTCTCCTCTCTAAGGAAGAGTTAGAAAATTTTGATAATATTAAGATCACTACTGCAGCTATAGAGAAATGGTACCATAAAGTATATGATGAGGGATGCGAGATCATTGATGAAGCTACTGAATTGCATAAAGATTTCTACACTTTGAAGGCAGAATGGGATGAGATTGTTGATGATTGCACAAATTATGATGAATATTACTCCAACATACATCCCCGAGTATTTGCCATGAGTAAACTCTTTGATGAAGTCTTGATTGAGGAGAATATTTTAACCAAGTACAAATTGCAAATGCTAAAGCACTGGTTATAGATGATAAGATTAAGGAGAGAAATTTTTGATAAAGCCAGAAATATGTTTGAGCCAGCTAAGGTACAACTTTTGGAAGTCATTTACAGTTTGAATGATGTACTCAGGGCTTCAACGAAGATGTACTTGGATGATACCACTCCAGTGGATACTCAAGAATGCAAAGAGAAGATAAATTTTCTCATGCAAGGAGACTTGCCACCCTGTAAAGTAGATGATCTAGAGAGAATCAGTGACCTAAGAATACAGTTCAAAGAGTTCAAGAGGAACAAAAGGTCTAGGTCTATTGTGTATAACAAATTTTCTTAGGAAATAGATAAAATAAAACTTAGAATTGATTTTGTAAAGGATCCTCAGCCCTCTGATGTTAATCCAACATTAGAAGCTTTTACAGCATACAGGAACAAGGAGGTAGAGAAAAACAAGATTGATTTGGATGGAGATAACCAACAACAACAAGATTCAGCAGTCGTGTGACTTCCTGTGCAACCACATCACTTCCTTAGCATCCTAGAAGTCGGTGTTGGATCTTCCTTTGACTTCTGATCTTGGAATTATTGGTCATCACTATCAATGTTCCAATTGGAATCCATTTTGTTTCATTCAATTCATTGTAAAGTTGGATTTTGTCTTTTTCTTGTAAGACAAAATTGTGCCCGTGAATGTAACAAACTGTTGCTCTATATTAAATGCAATGTAATCTGGACCCTTGGTGTTGAGTAAATCTCCACCATTAATTGAAAAACTTGATATGGTGGCTTGTCTATAAAAGGGCTATCATTTTCTCTCCTTGCAAGTAAGATTTGATGATGAATTGTTGAGACTCTGCCAAAAGTTTGATCAATACAAGACATGTTTTACAAGTTACTGAAAATTTTGTTTATGTGTTGTCTCATTTTGGAATTCATGGTTCATTTCAATCTGAAATTAGATGAAGTGTTATTGCAATGATGGATAAAATTCTTTGATATGTGATAAATGCCCTAGTTCATACCATTTGTGCCTGCTGACTGTAATTTACTTTGCATGGTTAGTCTGAACCTCCATTAATGAATTTAGTTTGATTGCATTTCAATAGTTAAACTGCACCATCAATTGGGTGTTTAATAGATTAATGTGATTTGAAAATTATAAGATTCCTTTCAAGATTGTATCATTTCCTGCAATATTGTGGTTGCCTAACTTGGTTAAACAGGAAGTGGTTTATTAAGGATATTTTTTCTATCTGTAGCATACTATCCACTTGTCATTTATCACATAGGTTTTAATATCTCTATCTCTACCCTTAATATTTTGCATTTTCTTTATAAACATCCATTAGAACTAGGTTTCAAGCAGCATTCACACTGTTAATTTGCTAGTAATTTCAGACTTAGTTATCTCTATTATTGAAGGGTAGTTGCACACTTTGTTGTCATAGTTTCATAAACCGTATCATTGTATGTAATTCCCTTTGGTTGGAACAACCAAACACATATCCACTGAGTTACCCTATGAGCTAAGGCCTAGTTGTATAAACCTTGGGGCAGTCCTATTCTAAAGTTTTGGGATAAGATTCCTTTCAAGAGAGGTGAGATATCCTATATCTTACCTGCATTGTTGCGTGCTAAAAACACCATCAACAGAATTGGCACTAGAAGGAGGGCTTTTAACATTGTATAAACCCTTCTTATCTAGACAAGTAAGGCTGGGGACTAGGCAGAGGCATACTAGATGCAGTTCAGCTAGAGAAGATCTGCTATCCTTAACCTAGTTTAGAAGAATGAGGAGAGACCAAGGAATACCTAGAACCCTAAGAGCACAGTCTATTCATAGAAATCTAGCCACAGTCTAGGTTAACTTCCTTAACATGGATTTCTTTGCTGCAAATCCTTCCCCCATCTAGTTCAACAACTATCATGACAAGCCTTAAAATCCTGATAAATACTACTCAAAGTTTCATCCTAATGATCCCGAAAGGACTACCGATGAACATGTAAAGATTTTTTAGGGCAATATGTATATGTTGTGGGTTGAACATGAGGATGTGGTCTGCAGATTTTTTCCCTACTCATTGCAAGATGAAGCATACTATTGGTTTGCCAACCTCCCTTTAGCTTCAATCAATTCATGGCAGACCCTGAAAGATGCCTTCGTGAATAGATTTTGGATGCCCACAACTCCTGCTGATCTTTATAGGTCCTTTGTGGAAATTTGTAGGGTTGAAGGAGAACTGATAAGTTCATTTAACAATAGATTTTATAAGGCTTATTTCCGTCTTCAGGCTCCCTTTGACCTAGCTCAAGCAGCTACTTTGCCTATCTATTATGCAACATTAGATAAGTTGACATCCATGTTTGTTAGGAGGGCCAATCCAGTTCCAATGACTTTGGCACATACATATGCTGAGGCTGTCAAGGTGAACTCAAAGTTAAGATAGGCTGTAATAGGTCCACTAAACCATATCGGTCCTACAACCATGCATAATCAGGTGCCCTTAGTCAATCAAGGTTTAGCTAACCATACTCTAGTACTGAACCCCATCCCAACACCTATTGCAACATAGGCTTTGGTTATTCATCCTGAGGCACCCATTGCAGAGCTACCTCCTGCACAATTACCTTTCCTCTAGTTAGTTGAAACTATGAAAGATAAGGATGATATCAGAGAATTAGCAAAATCGATGAAAAACTCATAGCTGAGGTGACACACTTGAGAAATTAGAATGCTTACTTACAACAGAGAAGTCAGGGTCAAAACCAGTACCAGAATTAGAATTACCAAAGGCTGGATAGAACATGGAATACCAGGCCAAACAATGAAGGAGTTCCCTCACTAGTGGAGTGCCAAAATGTAGAAAATCATCTCCCAGAGTGAGTAATGTTGGCTGAAGCGGCATTGTCTTCTTGGTGTAGGATTCACAACACAAATGCTCATTCAGAATTGGACTGTCATGAGTTTTAAATTACATCCAGTATCTTTCAGAGAGAAGTCTAGAATGATGAAGCATAAGAGACTCCACCTCCCATGGGACACAAAATGGTGCCTACTCAAAGGTATGATGCTGCATTAGTCTTATCGAGCTATGTTTTTCCTTTTCAAGATGATAACCAGCCTGAAGAGGAGGAAGCCGATGAGGTACATGCTTATCAGCAATACAATAGGACTTCGTATAATCTCAAAAGTAACAAGCCTAAGGGGCCTTTACGATATCCATTCCTCCAAAAACCTATCAAGTTCCCCCTGATCATAAGGCTTCCAATAATCCTGAGCCTCCTAAGGTTGTACCTCAAACTATAAGTCAAAACCAACTAGCTGAATCATCCAGGAAATCAGAGGTAGCTAAGTTGGGCCAGTATGTAGTGGATGAACTCAAAAAGATGAGGGTTAACCTGTCAATGTTTGAGATGATGAAAGTCCCAGAAGTTAGGATAACCTTCCTTCAGGACATTGGGGTACAAGCCAAGACTGATCCTTCCCCAAAAGAAGTTCCACAAAAGGATAGTCTGGATAAAGGTAAGGACAGAGTTCACTTCACAGATGCAGACCAACAGGTAGCATTGTACAAAGAAAAGAGAGAGTCACCTCCCTTCTTGTTGACCATTAGGATATTTGGAAAAAACCTTCACAACTGCTTGGTAGACTCAGGGGCTTCCACTAATGTCATGCCTCTTTCCGTTTGCAAGGCACTGGGTCTAACTCCTACCAAGTCTTCTAGGAAGGTTACTCAATTGGATAAGACAAAAGTCAATCTCATAAGGGAGCTAAACTAGATTCATATGCAATTGGCATCAAACCCACGAGTATAGTAGTATATAGACATACAAGTGGTGGACATCCCTGACGCCTATGGTATGTTTCTTAGTAGGGACTGGTCTAAAGCATTAAATGGCTACATGGCTACTAACTTCTCTCATATGTGGTTACCATGGAGATGACTTTGATGCAGAAGCATCAATCTAGTTGATGTTTTTAAGGCTCATCTTGATGTTAAGATTCCTAGTTGAGTATTTGGAGGTTAATTAGGGTCTATTGGGATCATTTCCAATGGTTTAGGTTGTGTAAATAGGCCTAGAAATTCAAATTTTGGATTTTCCCACTAAAACCAAATTTGAATTTTCTAGAGGTTTTTGGCTTGTTGGAGAGCTGGGGGTTGGTCCTCAACCATAGAATTAGATTTGTTTATGCAAATAAGGTCTTAGAAGACCATGTAAGACCATGTAAGGTCTCTTTTCAATACTAGGTTGTGAAATAGGGCAGAAATTTCAAAGTTTTAAGACAATATCATTAGGTTTTGAAGAGAAATACATTTATATTTGGTTTTGTAACTGATTTGGATAGTTGTTCACATTGAAAGAAGGAAGAAGAATGCTCCAAGAAGTGAATGAAACAATTTTCCCTTTCCAAATCCTTGTTTTCTTTACATTTTTTACTATTTTTCTGATTACATGTCGAAATCAGTCTTGTAAGGACATGTACAGAACTGTACTAGTCTGGAGAGTGCATGAAAAGTGAGAGTATTGTCTTTAAGGTTTAATTCATTGATTTTGTTGTGGTTTCAAGTTGTTTTGTGTAGGAAAACAAGCTCAAATCCTTCACTGCCCTGTCACAGAGCTAGGGTTTTCAGTGGCATTAAAAAGTTCATAACTTTTGTTTCCACCGTTGAAAAACCATGAAACTAGGTGAGAAACTTCTTTAGGTTGTTTATTAGGTGTCCACCAAGGGAGATCTCCCTAATCACTCACACGTGTGAGATATGAAGGTCTGACTTTGTTCACTGTCAAAAGGGGACTGTTTAAACCCTAGAGGCATTGAGGGTTTGATGAAAGGTAGTCTTCTTGAGTTTAGCATATCAAAATAGGAGTTTGGTGAGACCCTATAGGGTTTGTAGAAGGGAAGATGAGTTTAAGGAAGCACAAGGAGTGCCATTTGTCATGCTACGTAATCCAATAGGTCTTTTGAGGGTTTAGGCCTAGAGAGAAAGGCTTGTAGGAAAGAACTTGCAGGGTATAGTTTGAGGCACCCTAGAAGGGTTTGTAGAGTATATAAAACATTGTTCTTGTTCTTTTTTATCCTCTACATCATTATTGGTATCAAGGCCAATAAAACCAAGAAAGCTAATAAAAGAGTTAACAATCAAAAAGGAGAAAGATGCCTCCAAGAATCAATACTTTTGAAAGGGTGGCAGATAGAACAACAACATAGTTGGGAGAAGCCCTTGCTTGAGAAATGAGGGAAATGAGAGTCAGTTTGGATGCAAGACTCACTGCAGTGGAAGTTAACCAAAGAAGCGGAATGGTTACAAGGGATATGAGTGACCAAGATGAAGTAGTGGATGAAGCACCTCAAGAAGCATAGCAAGAAGAAAGGGATGCCGATGAAGAGAGGATGAAAATATTACTGAGGCTGGTCAAAGGTGAAGGGACCAAGGTGAAGATGGAACTTCCAGTATATGCAGGTAGTTTGAATGGTGAAGAACTCCTTGATTGGATAGGGGAGTTGGACAAATATTTTGAGTTTAAGGAGGTACCTGAAGAGCAGCAAGTAAAGTTGGCCAGGACCAAGTTGAAAGGTCATGCATCCCTACGGTGGGATTATGTACAAGAAGAAAGGAGAAAGAAAGGCAAGTCCAAGATTACTTCCTAGGATAGGATGATTGCCAAGTTGAAGGGAAACTTCATACCTAGTGAGTACATGACTCAGTTGTATAGGAAGTTGCAGAACTAGAAACAAAAGGATATGGGAGTGAAAGAGTACACAGAAGAGTTCTAGAAGTTGAGTATCAGATCAAGACACATGGAGGATGACACTAACAAGGTTGCAAGATACCTTAATGGATTGAAGTATAGCTTGCAACATGAGTTGAGCCTTACAAGCCCCAGGACACTTGAAGAGTGCTATCAACTAGCCTTAAAGGTTGAGGAGAAGCTAAATAGGAAGCAAGAAAAGTAGAATGGAGGTAGAGGAAGGAATTTCAGAGGTAGAGGTCCATATGCAGGTAGAGGACAGTCACAAAAGGAGTCAAGGTGAGTCAAGCACCTCCCAAGAACAAGAATCAAGTTCAAGAGGAGGTTTTAGAGGAAGAAGGCCTAATTTCAAGGGAATATTTGGACAAAGAGGAGGATCAAGTGGTTTCATAGGTAAATGCTACAAGTGCAAGAAATTTTTAGGTCATCAACCTTGGGAGTGTCTAGAAGAATAGTCAACTACCACCTTTAGAAGTGAAAGAATAACTCAAGTTGCTCAAGGAGGAGATGAAGAAAGTGTCAACTCCTCACCACAACCAGAAGAACCAGAGAAAGGAGAATCGTTGCTGATGAGGACATTGATCAAGGTTCCAATGGAGAAGGAGCCACCGCAAAGGAAGTCATTATTTAGGACTGTTTGCAAATGCCAAGGTAAGTGTTGTGAAGTTTTTATAGATTCAGGTAGTACTGATAATCTAGTTGTTGTTGAGATGGTAGAGAAAGTAAAATTGAAGAGATTACATCATCCTAATTCATACAAAGTCTCATGGTTGAATAAGGGACAACAAGTACTAGTCAATGAATAGTGTTAGGTAGAGTTTCAAATAGGAAGGTACAAAGAAAAGGTGTTATGTGATATCATCAACATGGATGTGTGTGATGTACTATTTGGGAGACCTTGGCAAAATGATAGGAAAATAACACATGATGGTAGAAAGAATGTCTATGTTTTGGAGAAAGATGGAGTTACCTATACCTTAGCACCTTTGAAGGAGGAAGATAAAGACCAAAAGGTTGGCTAAAGTGTGATGTTAGTGGATGGAAAAGAGTTTCTAAAGACAATGGAAGAGGAAGAGATAGGTTTTGTAGTGATGGTCAAACCAAGGACTGTCATAACAACAACAAGAATTGATGAGTTGCCAAGGGAGATCCAAGACATTTTGAAGGGTTATACAGACATAGTTGTGGATGAACTTCCAAAATCCTTGCCTCCAATAAGAGATATAGTCATCATATAGACTTTATATCAGGGGCTAGTCTACCAACAAGGTAGCCTGCAAGATGACACCCCAAAAAAATGAAGAAATCAAAAAGTAGGTACAAGAGTTCCTTGACAAAGGGTTAATCAGGAAGAGCCTTAGTCCTTGTGTAGTTCCAACTATTTTGGCACCTAAGAAAGGAGGTGAATGGAGGATGTGCACCGATTCTAGGGCAATAAACAAGATAACAATCAGATATAGGTTTCCACTTCCAAGAATAGAGGACTTGATGGATTATCTAAGTGGAGCAAGCTACTTCTCGAAGATAGACCTCAAAAGTGGATACCATCAAATAAGTATCAAACAAGGAGATGAATGGAAAATAACGTTCAAAATAAATGAGGGCCTATATGAGCATCTTGTAATGCCATTTGGTCTTTTTAATGCACCTAGTACATTCATGAGGCTCATGAATGAGGTCCTCAAGCCATACATTGGTAAGTTTGTTGTTGTTTACCTTGATGATATATTGGTTTTTAGTTCTAACAAAGAAGAACACTTGTATCACTTGAATTTGGTGTTGAGAAAACTACAAGAGGAGAAATTGCTAATCAACCTTAAAAAGTGTGAATTCATGAAGATAGATCTATTGTACCTTGGGTTTGTGTTCTCAAAGGGGATGTTGAAGATGGATCTAGGCAAAGCGAAGGCAATATTGGAGTGGCCTACACTAGAATAGTCATAGAGGTAAGAATCTTCCATGGTCTTGCAAGTTTTTATAGGAAATTTATTAAAAGTTTCAGTCATATATGTGCACCTATCATAGACACTATTAAAGGGGATAAGAAAAACAAGTTTGTGTGGACTAAACAAGATGATAAGAGTTTCCAATAACTGAAAAAGAGAGTGACTGAGTAGCCTATCTTGGCCTTACTTGACTTCAATAAGGTCTTCCAAATAGAATTCTAGTAGATATGCAATAGGGGTAGTCTTAAGCCAAGACAAATAACCAATAGCAGACTTTAGTGAAAAATTAAGTGATGCCAAGAAGTACTCTTCATATGATTTGGAAATGTATGCAATGGTTCAATCCCTAAAGAAGTGGAAACACTACCTTCTACCTAAGGAGTTTGTGGTCTATACAGATAATCATGCACTTCAATTCATAAAAAACCAAGAAAAACTCAGTCAAAGGCACATTAAGTGGGTTGAATACCTACAAAACTTCACTTTCACAATCAAACATAAGAAGGGACAGAGTAACAAAGTGGTTGATGCTTTGACAAGAAGAGCATTAATGGTGCAATAAATTCAGTTAGAGAGTGTTGGGATTGAAGAACTCAAGGAGATGTATGAGGGTGATGAAGATTTCAAAGAAGTCTATGAGGTTTGCAAGTAGCCTACTAGCACTAACAGAGAGAAGTGGTTGGATTATCTTATAAAAGATGGTTTGTTGTTTATGGGAGCACAACTTTGTGTTCCAAAATGTTCCATGAGGGAAAACCTCATCAATGAGAAGCACTGTGGGAGTATGGCAGGTCATTTTGGGCTTGACAAGACACTAGAGCAGCTAAGAAGGAACTACTTAATTTGGCCTAGGATGTAAATAGATTTATGAAAATTTGTGGAGAAGTGTACTATATGTCAAACAACAAAAGGGAATAGCACTAATGCAGGACTGTACTAGCATTTACCCATTCCCCATAGGCCTTGGGAATCCATTAGTATGGACTTTACGATGGATTTGCCAAATACTCAAAGGAGTTTTGATTTAGTTTATGTAGTTGGTGATAGGTTTTCCAAGATGGTTCACTTCATTCCTTGTAAAAGTACAAGTGATGCTTCATATTTTGCAGGTTTGTTCTTCAAAGAGGTTGTTAGACTTCATGGATTGCCTTTGAGCATACTTTCTAATAGTGATACCAAATTTCTAGGACACTTTTAGAGGACATTCTGGAAAAAGCATGGTATAAATCCCAGTTTTAATTCAACTTACCACCCTCAGACAGATGGCCAAACTAAGGTGGTCAACAGGAGATTAGGTAACCTGCTAAGATGCCTTTCAAAGGATCATCCTAAATAATGGGATCTTGCGTTACCCCAAGCAGAGTTTGCCTGCAATGACTCAGTAAATAGGAGCATTGGGAAGAGTCCATTTCAAGTGGTCTGTTGGTTTTTGCTTCTGAATCAGCATTAGGGTTTGCCAGTTCTAATGCACAGGCAGATTCAGCCAACTGAATACAGGAGGTTGCGTGAGCTCCTCCCCTTCACTTCTGGTTCTGCCGCACCAAGGGGGGTGTCCCTATTTGATAAAAGTATAACCTTGACTAGCTCAATGACAGAAGGATTTAACTTGACGGCAACAGGCAGAATACTCTCATGTATGGACCAAGATTTGTGTAACAAATCACAAGGTTGGCAACATTCTTGGACATAATGTCTGGTTAGGTATGAGAGCATGCAGAGGTTCCTAATCCTAATCCTACAACTAACAGGTGGAAGTGATGAGATGGGTTGAAATGGTGTTTGGAGTGATGGGCCTTTCCTAGACCCATTGAACAAACAAATTCCCAAACCAGTGCCTTATCTAGGCAGCAGAGTCATATCTAAGACTATAAATGTCTCCCCATGACAACATAAATTCATATCCAGAGGACCTGAGAATAATGCTACTGCCTGACAGCAACATGTCCAAGAAAGAGTATCATTAATGATCATGCTTAACAGATCCTATGATGCAATCTATTTCCCTTTGTATTTGATCAAAAGCCTATTTAACCACTCCTTGAGCAGACGCAATAAATCAGACACACAATATGCATACACTGAAAAACTTGGAAGTCCTTGACAACCTTGTTTGAAAGGAAAACAAATGACATACAGGAGACAATCAGAAACAATACACACACAAGTGTTTTTCATTTAAAATCAATCTGCATAGAAGGTCATCACAGAGAAAATCATCATTTACAATCCAAGATAGATTAGTACACCAGACTAAGGACCAAGTCTGTAGCAAAAAATGCCTTTCAAAATGTGAACACCTTATGTTCAGAGTCAGAGCCGAAAGCCCAAAAAACCTCCAACCTCTCAAAAGTAACACAGCCAAAACCATTTATACAGAACCGTGTACATTCAACAATTAATTACATGGCCAGAAGTCAAAAATCCACCAGATACATCCATAAGAGGAAATGGCGCTCAGAAGCCATCAATGCAGCAGATAAGGGAGGCCTCGAGCCTTGCGCCGCCATCTGGGAGTCTTCATTCACAATCGGGTAGTTTAATCGCTTGTACCATCGCCCATACTCCTGCTACAGTCACCATTGATGGCTCAACAACCTGCAACCATCGAGAAAACTATCGCTGCGTTCAAATGGAAGTTTCCTACCAAAACGCGCTTTTTGCAGGCTCAAACTACACAGGGGAATAATCCCACATGCACGGTGCCGAGACCACACTAGCACTTTATAAACATAGCTGCATGCATAATAGGTGTCAAGCATTTTGCCACGCTCGACACACGACCCTTCGCCAAAAGCCCATCGGCCAAATCTACACCATCAGCTTGCCCCAAAAACCTCTCGCTGATCTCAATCGTCTCACCGACGACACCTCCGCAAGCCTCTGTCGGCCAGACATAGTCTATCGGCCAGCCCAAAAGCTTCCTTGGCCGATAGACCAACTCTCCCCGATGGCCACCAAAACACCCTCATCGGCGAAACCTCCACTGTCGGCCCAACATCTGCCCGTTCACCCGACAGTCTATGTCATGCCGATGACCATTCCAAATCCCTTGTCGCCAAGACATAGACCATCGGCACACCAATGAAAGCTCCCACTGACCTCAAAAGTCCTACCGATGCCTACCTTCGCATTCCCCATCGGCTAGAGAAACGCCATCGGGCCAACACATTCCATCCCTGCCGACACAGTCAGTCACACCGACCACCAACGAGCCACACTCTGCTCCACTATCGGCCAAACACTCATCATCGGAGCAACTGAAAAAATACTAGCCGACACCCTTAGTCACATCGACAAACACCTCCCTAAAGCCTCCAACTTCCACATCGGCCAGAGAAGACCCATCGACGGACCCTCCAACTGCTAGCCCGATATGCAATCTTACTCCGATGGCATTCCCCATCGGGCAAACTCCTTACATTGACGGCCCAAAAATTTGCTTCGCTGATAGCCAAACACACACCGATGGACATCCATCGGCCAGACCAAAACAATCAGAGCACTCAAGAAATCTTTCACCGATGAAGCCAATCACTCCGATAAGACCAAAAACATAAAGCCTTGAACCGTTGAACCCCGAACCAAAAGGGTTCAACATGAGGGTTCAACGCGATGGTTCAAACATCAAAAATAATACTCCATAGGCAACAAAGCTTCGAACCATTGAACCTTGAACCAAAACAAAAAGGTTCAAGCGGGAGGTTCAACGATGCAATATTTGCGCAAGGCAAATGCATAATGCGACCCGTTAGAAGAAAATTGAACCCTGAACCGCTGAACCACTGAACTTAGAGAAAAAAGGGTTCAAGTTCAAACTGAAATGTCGAAGACACAAAAACGAACCCATGCCGATGGAGAAAAGACGAAGACCCCTCAAGAAATGAGATGCAGATGCTGAAAAGTACTGAAGGGGTGCCAAAACTTAGAACCTTTTGGATATTTTGGGATGGTGCCTACATGAAAATTGCTAAATTAACTGACAGTGAATTCAGGCACCAACAATGGCTCTGATTGGGGACGTGCAGGTGCAAGACTATAGCGAGAACCCCAGATCTCTAGGATGTAGACCAGTGCCTTATCCATTGGGCATAGAGTCATGAAGTTACCATGATCTGCATCACCAATCAAACTTGATGGCCTAAGGCCACCAAGAAAAGGAAAACCAATATTTCCCCTTGTCAAACACCTTGTTCTCATCTGCATACACTGGGTCAAGCCTGAGAGTACTGCCATGATCTGACCATAAGCTACCTTGGTCATTTGCATGTTCAACCTTCTGATTCAGTTTGTCACTGTCACCCTTATGCAAACAACCCTCAGCATCAGGCAACAAATGGATGCATAATGTATCAAGCAATGCATACTCAAATGGCATAGAACACAGGTTATCATCACTATGCATTGCAAAATGATTTCCTAGCTTGACTGAAAATTGAAAGCACTCGAAGTCCACCACACAACTAGGAAAAACAGAGCTCTCTTTATACGCTGGCCTCTCAAAAGAAAAGCTTTCAAATTCACAATTGTGCACATCATGCACACAACCAATAGCAGCACCAAACTGGAAAAGATCAGGCTCTGGCATCTCTTTCAAATCAGGCACATTTTTACAGTCACTTACCTGATGTATGTTGTTTCCTCTTTCATCAGGATGAGAAATAGAATCCAAGTCAAAAACAATGTCTAGATCCTCACCATACTCAGACAGATCCTCATCATCACATGTGTCATAAATGGGTGACCCAGGTGCATCAGTTTCATCGTAGTATGCCATTGGTTCATGGGCAGCAGAGCACGCATTTTCATCACCAATGGATTCACTCTGTGGAGGAGTATCAGCCTGTGTGTCATAAGCAAAACAACCATCGAATGAAAAACAATCATGCTCTGCACTAGCACTTATTTCAATTTCTGACTGCTCTTCATGATCTCCATGTGTTTGAAAGGTAGGCAATGGGTCACACATGGGACTATTTTTCTATTTGCTTATACCTTCTTTGTCTTGAGTACAATACTCACAATTGTCTCCACATGTCCATTCCAAAAGTTGCTCATTACTGTCCACAACCTTGTTGTTGTTTTCATGGCCAGCTGCCTCATCATTGCAATGGGAGTCTTCATTAGTTCCTTCATTGTAATCCTCAATTGGTGAACAATCCAGTTGAGCTGTATTGTTAGCATTATGTTTAAATACAACAGTCCCAACCTCTATGCTTTCATTTTCATTTTTATCTACACATGATCCTTTAATTATTTGGTCATTTGCAGCTTCACAACTATTTTTCACACCAAAGCCTGTGGACAGGGGTTTCAACAAGTGCTCATTTTTGATTTTTTCTATATTTTCTATGAACTTGTATGCCATCTACATACTTGTCACCTTGAAATCCCTCAGTAATGCCCTAGAGCCCTCCTCAAAAGCCTCAAAGAATATGCCTACACAGGCTGAAATATCAGGTCTGAAGACTTCTAGGATCTGTGAAAAGGCTACTGCAAACCTATGACTGAAAACAACACATGGCTCTTCATCTTGTTTTCTGATTCTCATCAATTCTGCAACAAGATCAGCTAGTTCTTTTGTAAATTCTTCCTTGAAACAGTCAGCAAGCTCATCGCAACAGGCAAAGGATCTTTTTGAAAAGCTCAAATACCAGTCTTTTGCTTTTGCATCAAAGGACCTAACAAAAAACCTCATCCACATATCCTCATCTCTGAATGAATGCTTTCCCATGAACTCATGAAAATTTTGGATATGTGCATTCCCATCACATACACTGTGACCACTAAATTTGGGCATTTGACAGTATATCCTAGCAGGCATAGTTTCTACTTTATAGTCAACCCATGACAAATCTAATTGGTCATACAAAGGATCAAAAGGGGTGGCTGGAGGTTTAGCTTTCTGACTGGCAGACACAACAGGGTTATTGTTTTTTAACTGGGCCTGCTCAGCCTCTAAGAATATCAACCTATTTCTTATCTCTTCTATTCTTTTATCCAACATTTCACCGCTGAGTATGGGATAATTCATACTTGGATTCATAAAAATTTTACTCTTAGACATCCTTTGTTTGCCTAAGACCTAAGGCTTCCCCTGGCATCTAACTTATGCAGTAAAACAACAAATATAAAGGGGAAGGAACAAGGTACCTTTTCTCATACAGATGCTGAAGTCTGAACAGCACATTTTTGTCACAACACACATCAACTTTTCATGTGCATTTAGATCTTTTGCAGAGTCGCCACCTCTCCAGAGAGGACAAAATTTACAGCAGCTGAAAGCTCAACACATATTTTTCTGAGTTCATACCACCAGCAGAGCATCATTATTCACATGAAAGACTCCCCAGTAGAGTCACCATTTTTGTTGGTGACTCAAATGGGCACACAGATATTTCACCAGGGAGGACAAAAATAACAATTTTCAAATCACCATCCCCAGCAGAGTCGCCATTTTGTTGGTTTTTGCTTCTGAATCAGCATTAGGGTTTGCCAGTTCTAATGCACAGGTAGATTCAGCCAACTGAATACAGGAGGTTGCGTGAGCTCCTCCCCTTCACTTCTGGTTCTGCCGCACCAAGGGGGGTGTCCCTATTTGATAAAAGTATAACCTTGACTAGCTCAATGACAGAAGGATTTAACTTGACGGCAACAGGCAGAATACTCTCATGTATGGACCAAGATTTGTGTAACAAATCACAAGGTTGGCAACATTCTTGGACATAATGTCTGGTTAGGTATGAGAGCATGCAGAGGTTCCTAATCCTAATCCTACAACTAACAGGTGGAAGTGATGAGATGGGTTGAAATGGTGTTTGGAGTGATGGGACTTTCCTAGACCCATTGAACAGACAAATTCCCAAACCAGTGCTTTATCTGGGCAGCAGAGTCATATCTAAGACTGTAAATGTCTCCCCATGACAACATAAATTCATATCCAGAGGACCTGAGAATAATGCTACTGCCTGACAGCAACATGTCCAAGAAAGAGTATCATTAATGATCATGCTTAACAGATCCTATGATGCAATCTATTTCCCTTTGTATCTGATCAAAAGCCTATTTAACCACTCCTTGAGCAGACACAATAAATCAGACACACAGTATGCATACACTGAAAAACTTGGAAGTCCTTAACAACCTTGTTTGAAAGGAAAACAAATGACATACAGGAGACAATCAGAAACAATACACACACAGGTGTTTTTCATTTAAAATCAATTTGCATAGAAGGTCATCACAGAGAAAATCATCATTTACAATCCAAGATAGATTAGTACACCAAACTAAGGACCGAGTCTGTAGCAAAAAATGCCTTTCAAAATGTGAACACCTTATGTTCAGAGTTAGAGCCGAAAGCCCAAAAAACCTCCAACCTCTCAAAAGTAACACAGCCAAAACCATTTATACAGAACCGTGTACATTCAACAATTAATTACATGGCCAGAAGTCAAAAATCTGCCAGATACATCCATCAGAGGGAATGGCACTCAGAAGCCATCAATGCAGCAGACAAGGGAGGCCTCGAGCCTTGCGCCGCCATCTGGGAGTCTTCATTCACAATCGGGTAGTTTAATTGCTTGTACCATCGCCTATACTCCTGCTACAGTCGCCATTGATGGCCCAACAACCCGCAACCATCGAGAAAACTATCGCTGCGTTCAAATGGAAGTTTCCCGCCAAAACACCCTCTTCGCAGGCTCAAACTACACAGGGGAATAATCCCACATGCACGGTGCCGAGACCACACTAGCACTTTATAAACATAGCTGCATGCATAATAGGTGTCGAGCGTTTTGCCGCGCTCGACACACGACCCTTCGCCAAAAGCCCATCGGCCAAATCTACACCATCGGCTTGCCCCAAGAACCTCTCGCCAATCTCAATCGTCTCACCGACGACACCTCCGCAAGCCTCTGTCGGCCAGACATAGTCTATCGGCCAGCCCAAAAGCTTCCTTGGCCGATAGACCAACTCTCCCCGATGGCCACCAAAACACCCTCGTCGGCGAAACCTCCACTGTCAGCCCAACATCTGCTCGTTCACCTGACAGTCTATGTCATGCCGATGACCGTTCCAAATCCCTTGTTGCCAAGACATAGACCATCGGCACACCAATGAAAGCTCCCACCGACCTCAAAAGTCCTGCCGATGCCTACCTTCGCATTCCCCATCGGCTAGAGAAACGCCATCGGGCCAACACATTCCATCCTTGCCGACACAGCCAGTCACACCGACCACCAACGAGCCACACTCTGCTCCACTATCGGCCAAACACTCATCATCGGAGCAACTGAAAAAACACTAGCCGACACCCTTAGTCACACCGACGAACACCTCCCTAAAGCCTCCAACTTCCACATCGGCCAGAGAAGACCCATCTGTGGACCCTTCAACTGCTAGCCCGATATGCAATCTTACTCCGATGGCATTCCCCATCGGGCAAACTCCTTACATCGGCGGCCCAAAAATTTGCTTCGCCGATAGCCAAACACATGCCGATGGACATCCATCGGCTAGACCAAAACAATCGGAGCACTCAAGAAATCTTTCGCCGATGAAGCCAATCACTCTGATATGACCAAAAACATAAAGCCTTGAACTGTTGAAGCCCGAACCAAAAGGGTTCAACACGAGGGTTCAACACGATGGTTCAAACATCAAAAATAATACTCCATAGGCAACAAAGCTTCGAACCATTGAACCTTGAACCAAAACAAAAAGGTTCAAGCGGGAGGTTCAACGATGCAATATTTGTGCAAGGCAAATGCATAATGCGACCCGTTAGAAGAAAATTGAACCCTGAACCGCTGAACCACTGAACTTAGAGAAAAAAGGGTTCAAGTTCAAACTGAAATGTCGAAGACACAAAAACGAACCCATGCCGATGGAGAAAAGATGAAGACCCCTCCTCAAGAAATGAGATGTAGATGCTGAAAAGTACTAAAGGGGTGCCAAAACTTAGAACCTTTTGGATATTTTGGGATGGTGCCTACATGACAATTGCTAAATTAACTGACAGTGAATTCAGGCACCAACATGGTCTATGGAATGCAGCCAAGAGGAGTGTTTCAACTAAGAGACATCAGTGGTATGGAGATGCAAGGTGCAGAGGGTGAACAATTTGCAGTTACCATGCAAGAGATACATCAACAAGTAAAACAACAACTACAAGCTAGTGTGGAAAAGTACAAACAAAAGGCAGATTTGAAGAGAAGAGAGGTTAGTTTTAAGGTTGGTGATCTTGTTTTAGCACATCTTAGGAAGAAAAGGTTTCCAAAAGGTGAATATACCAAGTTGAAGATGAAGAAAATAGGTCCTTGTAAGGTTGTTAAGAAGTATGCCAACAATGCCTATGAAATCGAATATCCTAGTGGAGTAGGCATATCACTAGTTTTCAATGTTTCTAACTTATACCCTTAAAAAGGAGATGCAAATGTACTTGAAGGAGCAGGTATACAAAACATATCAGATGCTAATTGGGCAAAGGAGTTGCCACACACCAAACCAACAGAGTTAGAATGTATTCTAGACACTAAAGAGTGCAAAAAGACTAGAGGCAAGCAATATTACCAGTATTTGGTCAAATGGAAGCAGCTAGCATATGAGGATGACACATGGATGACTGAAGCAGACATCATCAAGCATGGAAAAACTATTGTAGACCTCCTCTCAGGTGAGTTTCATTCTTTTTCCCTTGGAAGTATGATGCAAGAGCATCACTCTAGTTGATGTTTTTAAGGCTCATTTTGATGTTAAGAGTCCTAGTTGAGTGTTTGGAGGTCAATTAGGGTCCATTGGGATCATTTCCAACGGTTTACGTTGTGTAAATAGGCCTAGAAATTCAAATTTTAGATTTTTCCACCAAAACCAAATTTGAATTTTGTAGAGGTTTTTGGCTTGTTGGAGAGTTGGGGGTTGGTCCTCAACCATAGAATTAGGTTTGTTTATGCAAATAAGGTCTTAGAAGACCATGTAAAACCATGTAAGTTCTCTTTTCAATACTAGGTTGTGAAATAGGGCAGAAATTTCAAGGTTTTAAGACAATATCATTAGGTTTTGAATAGAAACACGTATATATTTGGTTTTGTAACTGATTTGGATGGTTGTTCATGTCAAAAGAAGGAAGAAGAACGCTCCAAGAAGTGAATGAAATAATTTTCCCTTTCAAAAACCCTGTTTTCTTTGCATTTTTGACTATTTTTTTGATTTACAGGCATAAATTAGTCCTGTACGAACATGTACAAAACTGTACCAGTCTGGAGAGTGCATGAAAAGTGAGAGTATTGTATTACAAGTTCAATTCATTGATTTTGTTGTGGTTTCAGGTCGTTTTGTGTAGGAAAACAAGCTCAAGTCCTTCATTGCCCTGTCACAGAGCTAGGGTTTTCAGTGGCATTAAAAAATTCATAACTTTTGTTTCCACCATTGAAAAAACATGAAACTGGGTGAGAACCTTCCTTAGGTTATTTATCTAGTGTCCACCAAGGGAGAGCTCGCTAATCACTCACACGTGTGAGATATGAAGGTTTGAGTTTGTTCACTGTCAAAAGGGGACTATTTAAACCCTAGAGGCATTGAGGGTTTGATGAAAGGTAGTCTTCTTGAGTTCACCATATCAAAATAGGAGTTTGTTGAGACCCTACAGAGTTTGTAGAAGGGAAGAGGAGTTTGAGGAAGCACAAGGAGTTCCATTTGTCATGCTAAGTAATCCAATAGGTCTTTTGAGGGTTTAGGCCTGGAGAGAAAGGCTTGTAGGAAAAAACATGCAGGGTATAGTTTGAGGCACCATAGAAGGGTTTGTAGAGTATGTAGAACATTGTTTTTATTCTTGTTTATCATCTACATCAGACTTACTAATCAAATTTGTATTGAAAGAGAGCTGGAGATGAAACATAAAGAGAGCTGGAGATGAAACATATGATAACGAAGTATAACCAGACTAACGAGATCCTATACTTAGAGGTGGATTTGGGAGTCTACCTTCCTTAGATAAATTAGGTAGAGGAAGTACTAATGCTGAGTTGCAATAGATACCTTGAGACACCACTTACCAAACATCAAGAAAGTATAGAAGCTTATGTTCAATCAGACTATGGTTCTTCTTCTGATGATTAGCCTAGAATTTTTGAGGGATTTAGAAGTTTCATAGCCAAGTTCATTTGTGATCAATTGGCTATGGGAAAGAAGAGTCAAATGGGAGAGTTATTATTGCCCAATTGGTGTCACATTCATAATGCATCCCATTTAGAGTTTACATGTTCCCTATGCTAGGAAGCAGTATATCAAGTCTAGAAGTGTTTGAACCTATTATCCACAAAAAATGAAGAAAAAACTAAGCCTACACTTGCAATTAATCAAGAGACTTCACCATCGGGTAGACAAGATGTCCCCTTTAGAAAGAAGACCGTGGATTCTTAGATTTGGACATTGAGATTTGATGGGTCTAGATCCAAGCAAGGGTTTGGTGTAGGGTTTGAACTGATCAGTCCTACAGAGGAGTCTTATTTAGCTGCATACAGATTACAATTCCCTTGTACTAACAATGTTGTGGAATACGAATCATTGGTGCATGGGCTACTGATTACTTCAGAAGAAAGTTAAGATAATTCAAGTGTTTGGTGATTCAGAGTTGGTGGTTAAGCAAGTGAGAAAACAATATTCTTGTCATGACAAACGACTAAATCGTTATCAGAACCAGGTCTGGGATCTCATTTAATGTTTTAATGGTTTCAATATCGAATTAATTATGAGAAAACAGAACCATGTTGGTGATGCATTGGTGCAAGCTATAAGCTCATTGGAACCACTTGCCATGTCTAATTTGAAGAAGTTTACTATAGAGTTGGTCCCTACTCCTTTGGTGCCAGACAATATTACCCACTTCTAGGTTTTTGAAGATGATAAGCATATCATTGATTTCCTCAGATGCTCAGATGTGTTCGCTGCCCAAATAATTGATGAAGGAGATTCAAAACCAGCAGAGGTGGATTTAGATGGTGTTTTAAATCCCAAAATGAATACTATTCCCCAAGGGATGGTGGAGCTAGAAAGATTGTTTGATCAAGATCAACTGGGCACTCAAAAGAAGCAAGCAAATTCTACTACTGGAAAGTGTGATCCGCGTAACTTGGGAACTAAAGACAATGTCAAAAATGTTTTTATTGGTAAGGTCTACACCCCTATAGAAAAGGCTAGAATTACTCGCACATTGATAGACTATCATGATGTCATTGCATAGAGTTATGAAGACCTTAAGACTTATGACACTTCCATCATAACTCACACAATACCTCTGAAGCCTGGAGTTAAGCCATTTCGGCAGAGATAAAGGCTAGTCAACGCTCTCTTGGAGCCTTTGATTTTTTAGGAAGTCAAGAAGTTACTGTTAGCAAGAATCATATTTTCGGTGAGACACTCTACTTGGGTGGCCAACCTGGTTCCAGTATGAAAAACAAATGGTGAAATTAGAATGTGTTGATTTTAGGAACCTCAATAGAGCATCTGAGAAAGATAATTACCCACTTCCATCCCTTGATGAGGTATTGCAAATAGTTAATGGATCACAGATGATGTCATTTCTTGATGGATATTAAGGATATAATCAGGTAATGGTTGGATATGCTGATAGATTGAAGATCGCTTTCACTTGCAAGTGGGGTATATATGCGTATCGATTAATGCCTTTTGGTCTGATTAACACTGGAGCAACATTTCAATGTGCCATGGATATTGCTTTTAAAGGATTGGTTGGCAAATGCATCATTATTTACATGGATGATTTAACCATATTCTCTAAGAGAAGGGAAGATCATATCTTTGATTTGAGGAAGGTGCTTCAACGTTGTAGAGATTATGGTATTTCACTAAATCCCAAGAAGTGCATTTTTGGTGTAACTGAAGGGAAGTTGTTAGAACATGTGATCTCAAAACAATGTATATCTATAGACCCTGACAGAGTCCAAGCCATTCTCAAGATCCAGCCCCTGACGAGTAAGAAGGAATTGAAGTCTTACTGCAAGAAGATCAACTTTGTTTGAAATTTTATCACTGGGTTTGCTAAGATTGTCCAGCCACTGAATGCAATGTTGAAACAAGACGCTGAGATTGAATGGACACCGGAAGCCAAGGCATCCTTCGTAGAAATTAAACAAGTAATAGCTAATGATCTAGTCCTAGTAAGTCCAAATTACACTCTTCCATTCAACATATACTCCTTTGCTTCCAAACATACATGTGCAGCCATGCTGACCTAGAAAAAGGGATTTGATGATGAACGTCCTATTGCTTTCATGAGTACACCATTAAAAGATGCAGAACTCAGATATCCAAATGTGGAGAAGCAAGCTTACACATTAGTCAAGGTAGTCAAGAAATTTCATCATTGCATTCTGAGAAGTAGAATGACTACTATAGTCCCAGATGCTGCATTTAAGGCATTGTTAATACAGAATGAGCTGAGTAAAAGAAGAGAAAAATGGGTCACAATATTGCAAGAATTTGATTTAGAGATATAGCCTATGAAGTTGGTAAGATGACAAGCACTTACAAGAACCATGGAAGAAACTAATCTAGGACTAGTTTCTCAATAGTATGTGTTGGAAGATATTTCACAAGATGACTGGTATGGGAATATTTTGTTCTATCTCCTTAATCAATGATGTCCACCTCATTTGAATTTAGTTCAGAGAAGAGCATTAAGGTTGAAAAGTAGTAGTTTCATGGTCAAAGGGTCAATTCTATATAAGAAGAATCATGAAGGGATTTATCTAAGATGTCTAGACAAGACAGAAGTAGCTCAAGTCTTGGTTGGTTTTCATGAGAAGTTCAGGACAGGCCATGGTTCTAGGCATTCTACTACGAATTTGATTCTTCGGGGCTGGATATTATTGGCCTACTTTGTTTAAGGATGCTCATGTGCATGTTCGAACCTACCATATCTGCCAGATTGCTACCTCAAGAGAGAGAAATACTGCTATGCATTTGCAACCAGTGGTGGAGGTACGCCCATTTGCACAGTGAGGACTCAATTTCATTGGTATGATCAACCCACCTTCCTCTGCAGGCCACATGTATATTCTAACTGGTACTGATTATTACACTAGATGGTCTGAAGCTCAGGCTTGTAAGCAATGCACAACTGAGGTAGTAATAAAATTCATCGAGGAACATATCATCACCAGGTTTGGTTGTCCCTTTTTAGTTGTCTGTGATAATGGTCTAACATTGGTATCCTTAAGTTTTTCAAATTGGGCATTTGATTATGGTATTGTACTAAAGTTTTTATCCAATTATTACCCTCAAGGCAATGGAGTTGCTGAGTCGACCAATAAAAACTTGTTTGAGATCATCAAAAGACTGCTTGACAAAAACCATAGAGAATGGCATACCCAACTTAGGTTGGCTTTGTGGGCAGACATGATTAGACATAAGGCTGCCTTAGGAACCTCACCTTACCATTTGGTTTATGGGTTGGAACCTGTGTTCCCTATCCTCTTGATTATCCTTGTACTGCAGTTCATGCAGGACTATCTAGAGCCTGATGATAAAACCTCAGCCCGCCTAAACCAATTGCTGCATTTGGAAGAAAAACACGATGCTGCAATTGAAAACTTTGCTAAACACCAAGGTATAGGGAAATGATGGTTTGATAAGAGGGCCAAAGTCAAGGCCTTCCACATCTCAGATTGGGAACTATATTGGGATAAGTCTCATGAGAAGAAAGGTGAACATGGAAAGTTTGACAAACTCTGGTTAGGTCCCTACCAAATAGCTAAAATTTTAGGGGACAACACGTATAGATTGAAGACTCTTACCGGTGAGGAACTCCCACTGCGTACTAATGGGTAGTTCCTAAAGCACTATTTTCAAGCCTAGAGGGCATCTCTGCCTTCTTTTGTCTTTTATGTTCTTGCTGGTTTTGTTTGTGGTTTTGTTAGATTAGTTTTCTTTGTTTAGGTTAGTTGCTTTTTCTTGCTTTGCTTTTGCTTTTTGCTCTTGTTTTGCTGGGGTCCTCCATTTCTTGAATAAGGTGGAAATTGTGTAGTCCTCCAAAAGGTCCTCTTTGGGTTAAATAATCTAGGGATTCCCTTGAGAAACTTTAGTTTTGCTCTTGAGATCTTATCGTGGTTTCTATTTTTATTACTTGGTGCTATGATGCTTGTTCGTAGGAAAGGAGTCATTGGTTTGGTTCAATTGAAGTATTTTCTAGTCCAATATCTTTCACATTTTTAATAATCCTGTAGCTTCTTAAGGAATCTTGGTGATCTTGGGTTAAGTGAAAAGTCTATAGGCTCACCTTTTCCGCCACTATGATTCCTAGGCCAACAAAGTTGAATGAATTCGTAGCCCATGTGATATTTATCATGTGCTGCAAGGGTATGCGGTACTTTCTAGTACTCATATCATAAGTCAAGTTAAGTGAATAATCTAACAAGCAATTTAGTCAAAGCAGTACTTTATAGTACTCTCATAACTTTTTCAATTAGCTGGAGGATTCAAGCAACTCTATCAGGGGCTATGGACACCTAACGGGTAGTAGAGCAATGTTTGAGCAGAATCATAAAGACAACCTCGTCGAGGTTATAGATGCTTGACTAGTAGCGAGGCAATGCCCAAGGTAGTTCAAAAGGTGAGTATCCTTATGTAGCTTAATGTAAGTAAGCCTTGATGATCTTAGTTATAGAAGGATGGGAATGAATGCAAACTGCACACACTTAGAATTTCAAGATATGGATGGTTGTGCTGAGTTGGTGATCTCCGCTCCTTTGATCATATATCATGTTGTCTAGTTTAATAAGTGGGAAACACAGGGATTATGGGTTCAAAACTATCGTTTGTCTTAGAAATGCTCTGGAGCATTTTCCCAGTAGAGTCACCATTTGTTGTGCCTCGCACACATGCCCCATTTTGCCAAATGGAGACCCCCCTCTTTTTCTTTTTGGATTGGTATCATTTTGGTGATTCTTGCTTGTGGAATAATGAATTTCAAATGATTTGAAGGTTTTCTTGCATTTTCGCGCTTTGGTTTGATTGACTATCTTTCAATTTTCATAATCGGGATAATTGAAGTGAGTTGGTGTCATTTCAACCTAAGAATTAGCCTCCTTGTGGAAAAAGTGCTAAAAACTACTTCTACTGCAGTTAGCACTAATATCTAGTGCTGTCGGATATTACTGTTGAGTCCAATTACTCACTTCTGCGCTAAAAGGCCCTCCTGCCAGACTTAGCGCTAAAACTACCCCAAAACCTCCACTAAGTTTGTTGGGAGTTGTTTTGGTTGGTTGTGAGGTTTTACACTGTTAGCGTTAAGTTGACCCTCTACTGGATATGTTCGGCGAGGTCGCAAAAACCTGCTATCTGGTAGCCATCCAAAGTACCACTAAGAGGGCCATTTTGCATTAGCGCTAAATTCACAGTCTACTGCACATATCTCGTAAGCTCCCAAAACTCTGCTATCCGATACCTGACAAATTCCCCGCTAACTTCCATAAAGCTCAAGCCTTTGACCTTAGTGCTAAAGTCATACTTCACCGCACATGTCTAGTAAGCACCATTTTCCCCTCTATCCTGCAGAAGTTAAAATCCACACAAATCCAGTAACCCTCTAAAAGCCCGCAAATCTAGTAGAGGTATGAAATCCTGCTTTTTATATAAATGGACTCTAAAGATTGTTTCAAAGGGTAAAATTGGTTTAAATGATGTGTTTAAGATAGATTTCATTTATTGTATTTAATTGTTTACTCATTATGGATGAAGTGCTTGGGATTTTAATGTAGACATTTATTATTGTATTTTCAAGAATGTCCTGCAGTAGGGCAAAAGCCTGCTGACTCTTAAAGTTACTTTAATTCATGAATTTATATCAAAATAACTAAGGCTTGTGTGCATAAAATGAGTCTCTTATAGGTCCTTAGGTACAATTAATTGGTCATAAATGATAAATCATGAATTTTGGTTAAGAAAATTCAATGTTGTAGTAGTCTATCCTGCAAGGGGCTAAAACCCTGCTTTTTGGTCTAGACTCTGCACCTAGGAAAATTATGAAGGAGAACAATTAGCATGCACCTTTGGATATCTTATAGGTCATTTTGACACCTTCAAACTTAAGTCTAGATCAATTAGCCAGTGTTTTGGAAAAGCTATTCATTAGAGTTCTGTCCTGCAAGATAAATGTCTATTAGGGCCAACAACATGAAGTACTAGTTCAAGGGGATCCCACTTGTCAGTAAGATTACCTCAGCCTGGAATAACTTTGGGGATGCTGACCTAGGTCATATAGACCTAGATGACTTCAGACTCAAGGTCTTTGGACCCAATCCAACAAAATGGGCTAGGATGATTAGAGACAATGAAATTGGCCAAGCTATTACCTTCCCCACTACAGTGCAATGTCCATAACTCATCATAGCATGTGGAGAAAGGTACCACCCTCAAAAAAGAATAGTGGTGGCCCAAGATGGCACAATAGTGGTAGACTTCACTGCCTTGGCCATTGTTGAAGCATTTGACATTCCCCCTGCCCCGACTCTAACACTGTTGAACAAGGATTATACTAAGAATTTGTATGAGCAAGGTCCAGATGCCTGCAGAAGCATAATCAATGACAAATGGATGAAACAAAGAAGGAAAACCCTATCTAAGCTTCCCCATGTGCTTCATAGGAGTCACTTCAAAGAGGAGATAGGGGATATGGTCACCCTGTTGAGTAGGATTATGGGATTGCCCTCTGCCTCAACTTTTGAGGGTTGGATGCTTGCATATATTGAGGATATTTTGAAAGGAGAGATGAAGATACACTGGGCCCAGATCTTAAGCAATAATATTCATGAGGCCTTCATAGCCTTGAGTCAAGATGCAGTTTTTAGATGGACTTCTTATGTAGTGTATATGCTGGTCAGAAACTTTGTTTATTTTGGTTTGTCTAAATTGGGAGAAGTAGGTAATGGAGAAGGGCAAGTTAAGGTATATGAGTGTTATACTCAATTGGAAGTCTCTCAATCCCTTGTACACTATAAAAGAGTTAATGATGCATATCGCATGAATGTTACAAGGGGACATGTCTAGGAGGTTGTCTCTAGAAGCCACCAATGTAGTGCAGGCCTATCGGAGGTGGTATATCCAATTTCCCAAGTTCACATATCTCAAGATCCAAGGCTTCACTGGTTCTCCTTATAAACTGCCCAAGTATCCTACTAATAAGGTGGTGCTCTTGGAACTAACGAGGCAACTATGCACTTGTGTTGAATAGTTAAAATGCCTTTGAAGAGCCTCCATCAAGTTCCCTATATTTCTAGGAAGAGGTCTCTTCTCATGTGTCAATATAGGGTTAGTAGAATATTCAAATACTAAGCTTCAAATGATAAACTTATATTTATACAAACCTAGACCATATTTTGATCCTTTTGGGTGTAATGGAAAGGCATGTTAGTAAGAAGTTGTTTCATAAGGAACATCTGGAAGACTTCTGGGCTAACTGTTTAGATGAACATGAAGTGATTAGGAAGAGATGTTCAATGTTATCCTTGGACTATATAAAGATGTTCAAAATTATAGAATTCCCTGATCAGCTAGCAGATGATGATAATGTGGTTCAACAGGATGCATGGAGGGCAATTTTTAATCAACCCATTCCACCTCCTAACTGGGTAGAAGCAGAGGAAACTTCTTTGGATGAGGTAATGAGGCAACCTCTTCGGTATACTAGGAATTGGGTTAGGGACCAAATTACAAGGTTGACCAGAGCAGGGGTAGTTTTGACCTATACACAACAGCCCTAGGAAAGACTAAGTGATGATGAGAAAGATGAACAACTGGACGCTGAAGAAGATCCAACACAAGGAGTTACTGAGGGAGAGGCTAAAGAAGTAGATAGTGAGGCTATAGAGGATGAACTCCCCATACAAAGAAAAGTAAAACCCAAGATAGATAGAGAGCCTCCTAAGTAAAAGAAGAATGATGCAAAGTCTTCCATCAGAACCAGGAGCTCTAAGAGGAAAGACATTCCTAGTGGGCCAGGGGAATCCTCCAAGCCAAAGAGGATGAAAGGGCAATTGCCCAAGCCTCCTTCCACAAATGTAACACCTCTTTCTACCTCCACTACTACTACCCAAATTGACAATGTGCGTTCAATCTCTTCCCCTACAATAAGTGTTGTCCCTCCTATTTCTTCTACTGCTCCAACTGTCCTTGCCTTGAACACCACCAACAAATGTATCTTCCTCTTTTTATCCATTCACTTCTTCAATGTCTTCTACCATCCCTTCCATCTCATCCTCACCTTTTGTATCCTCCATCTCCATCTCATTTATTTACTCTACCTCATCATCTTCCCCCTCCATTTCATCACCAGTCTCCTCCTTTTCTACTCACTCTCACTTTCTATCTCACCCTCTCTTTCACTTACCTTCCCACCTCTCGTCACCTCTTCTTTGCCTCCAATTTCCACTATTCTTTCACCACCTTCCTTTTCCTTGCCATCTCTTAGTCTAACCACCCCTCTTTCCATTTACTCCATGCTCTCATCTCCTTCCATCCATCCTTCCTTAGGTTTTGCAGCATTTGCAAACCTATCACAGATACATCTTCTTGCATTTGCCACCAATTATTTTTCCTCCATCAATAATTCATTGGCCTGTCCCTTCAATGATTCAAAAGAAGTGCCCATGCCAGTCTCTCTCCAAGTGCCTTTTCTATTAGGGATCGAGAAAGATGTGCTGAATTAGACATTGAATCTGAAAAGGGGGTAGAAATTTAGGATATAACCAATGACCCTCCTACTGACTCCAGTACAATTGAAGTTGTAAACTTGGAGGATAGCCCATCCAAGAAGGTGGCAGATGAATTGATGTTGGATATTACTCAATCGGTATTGGCAGAGAATTTACAATAGATAAACCAACTAGAGTCTCCCCCCAAGATAGATGCAGTGAATGATGAGGATAAATAGAAGAGTACAAATCAGGGTATAGATACAAAGGGGTCTACTCATTTAGATTCTTTATATAAGGAGGACATGCACATTGTCTCTCCAATAAATTCTTTGGCTGCACCAGATTGGCTTAAACAAAGGTTCAATAATCAGTCCTCTCAGTTGAAGTAGTGGAGTTGGACTTGGATAGTTTTTGGCCAGGATTGAAAATCTGAAGAATCAAAAGAAGGCTAAGATACAATCCAAAATATACAAAGATGCTTCTAGTTCTCATTTTGCAGAGGTTGTTGTTCCCCCTATGTAGGCTAATAAAGAAGATTTAAGACCAGGGGATTATATTCTCACAACTCTCAACTTGGGGCCTGCGTATAAAGCCCAAGTTGTAAAAGAATTCAAAGATTCGGTGTCTCGCATCCTTGACAGAATAAATAAAGATGAGTTGACAAAACAACTGCTTAGACATCAGAATGAGGAGCTACGAGCATGTATCAAATATCTAATAAATCCCACTCATTTTGAGGATGGAACTGCATTAACACCGTCTCTCCTCTCTAAAGAAGAGTTAGAAAATTTTGATAATATTAAGATCACTGCTGCAACTACGTAGAAATGGTACCATAAAGTATATGATGAGGGATGCAAGATCATTGATGAAGCTGACCAGAATTAGAATTACCAACAGGATGAATAGAACTAGACATGATCAAAGATAAGAAATAAACTTGACAAGAATTTGGAAAATTGCTTTAGAATGTATACAACTAGACATGATATCTAAAGTTTTCCTTTTGATAGGGCACTCGTAATCTGGAGGTCCTTATGTGAAAGAAGAGGATTTTGCAATAATTTAAACAATAATTGCACACATGACAATGACACAATGAATACCAAAACCACATGTAGTGGTAGTGGTGTTGATGAGACGCTCTTAAGTGGAGATATGGAGATAGAAGAAAATGAAGAACATGATCAGGATGACACTGGATATCATGGTCAGAGGGAGGAGAATCAGGATGATGAGATGATTTGGCAATTTGAAGGGATTTAGCAGTTACTAGGTATTTATACTGTATTTCATGTTCCAAACTCCAAAATGTTGTTGATGACATTTTATTTGTCTATCAGTGATGTACATTCTTCATTTTGGATAGAAAAATTAATATTTTCATATTATTATTGTGTGATACTGATAAGCTTTACAAGCATTCAACTAAATTCAAAGTAATTTTTCTTCTCTATAACCATAGTAGTGTTTCATTTGTTTTCCTTTATTGCATTGCATAGTAATCAACAATAGTAGCATATTAATATACAACATTAGCAAATTTTTAATGTGTATGTAGAAACCAATTTTCCTGAAGTAGGTAATTAAATAATACAGATAATTTGAACAATGAACACATAAATAGATTTCAGTGTTATATTATTTTTCAAATGAAGGTCTGAAGGAATACATTGAAGTATTACATTTACAATGTACAATAACTTGCTCAAAACCAACTCTGCATAATGCTTTGTTGGAAACACATATTACTAAATCATTTTATCAACTTTTGTAGAGTGCTCCACTCTTCATCTGATGGAAGTGTAATTTTTCTTAACCCAATGTGAGCGAGTTGTAAGTGTGTTATCATTTTATAATTCATATATTTACTTAACTTGAATGTTTCACTAAAAGTTCCATTCAAGGTTATCAGTGGTGTGATAGAATCCAAAAAGTTTGCCTCTTCAATATTTTGAGCAAATTGGTCCTTATCCAACTTCATTTTATCCTCCATATCATTTTTGAAAGCAACCTTTCCAATGTATCAGCATGATGGGTCAAAAGCCACTGGCAAACCAAGCTTTCTAAAGTATTCTTCCTTTGTTTGCACCCTCTTTGTCAATATTGCAGCTTGTTCCAAAAGATCATGTGCTTCTTCCAGCTTCACACATTTTTAAATTATAGATGAGGCCTTTATTGTGGCATCAATATGGTTCTGAATTCCTTTCTATTCCAATTCTTTTCCACTAGCTTTGTAGATTGATTCCAAAATGTTGTTTGCATATGACTGTTTTGAAGTTGCCATGTATCCATTTTTAGCAATGTATTGTTTGGGTCTATTACTACATAATAGTAGATCATCAATGAATTCAAACATTTTAGACAAATCATCAATCCTCTTCATAATTTTCTCCCACATGTTATGTTTTATATAAATCATTGTGTTTCTATAAAATTCAGATACTTTCTTTTGGGAGGATTTTATTTCATTTTCTACATTCTTCAGTTTTATCTACAAATTTTTAGAGTTTTTTCTCTTTCTCCACGTTTTCTTCCCACAGATGTCATGCTTTTTCTGCTACCTACACTTTGTCATTGGCTTCATTCAAGGATTGTACTAATTTTTCTGAATTAACTTTTTCAATATCATTATTTTTTTTACTTTCACTTAACATTTTCTTCAGTTTATTCACTTCCACCTCTGTCTGTTTATTCACTTCACTTGTAGATGTAGAGTCAGAGTTTTTTATCCTTTTCTCCAATTCTTTGGTCTTGATCTCTGTTGCTTTCCTCTTGGCTTTTTCTATTTGAGTCTGCAACTTATTACGTAAATCACAAAGTCAAATGAAAATGAGCAATTTGAATGGAATTAACGTCACTGAATATATTTTTCTTTTGTTGTAACTCAATTACTAGAACCTGTGAACTGTCTATATTAAAACTCTGATTTTTAGACAATATATTCAACAAGGTTACTAGGAAATTAAAAAACAACCATACCTTTTTTTTCTCTCTTGCTTTAGCAATGATGTGTACACTACTTCGTTGTTCCTTTTTGATACATTAATTTTGTCAGAATTTTTCATTCCAAAAAAATCCACTCAGCTGGTGCTCATCTCATAGTCAAAGCGTTGCATCTGGTCCTCTGCTTTAGTTTGAACTTTGGGCACAATAATCATGTAATCCATTTTTTAATTTTTGGGTCAAATGTAGTCAATACCCTAGTTGTTGCAGGCTCTGAAGTTGCAGTAGTCTGTATCTCTAGCACTTGGTTCTTGTGTGTTTTAGATATGTTAGGGTCAAAACCAGTACCAGAATTAGAATTACCAAAGGCTGAATAGAACATGGAATACCAGGCCAAACAACATAGGAGTTCCTTCACCATTAGAGTGCTAGAATGTAGAAAATCATCCCCCAGGGTGAGTAATATTGGCTGAAGCAGCATTATCTTCTTGGTGCATGATTCACAACACAAATGCTCATTCGGAATTGGACTATCATGAGTTTTAAATTGCGTCCAGTATCTTTTAGAGAGAAGTCTAGAATGTTGAAGCATAAGAGACTCCACTTCCCACAGGATTCAAACTGGTGCCTACTCAAAGGTATGATACTGCATTAGTCTTAAAGAGCTATGTTTTTTCCTTTTCAAGATGATAACCAACCTAATGAGGAGGAAGCCGATGAGGTGCATGTTTATCAGCAATACAATAGGACTCCGTATAATCTCAAAAGTAACAAACCTAAGGGGCCAATTACCACTTCCATTCCTCCAAAAAACTATCAAGTTCCCCCTGATCCTAAGGCTTCCAATAATCTTGAGCCTCCTAAGGTTGTACCTCAAACTATAAGTCAAAACCAACCAGCTGAATCATCCAGGAAATCAGAGGTAGCTAAGTTGGGCCAGTATGTAGTGGATGAACTCAAAAAGATGAAGGTTAGCCTATCAATATTTGAATTGATGAAAGTCCTAGAAGTTAGGACAACCTTCCTTCAGGACATTGGGTTACAAGCCAAGACGGATCCTTCCCCAAAAGAAGCTCCACAAAAGGATAGTCTGGATAAAGGTAAGGACAAAGTTCACGTCACAGATGCAGACTGGAAGGTAGCATTGTACAAAGAAAAGAGAGTCACCTCCCTTCTTGCTGACCATTAGGATATTTGGAAAAAACTTCACAACTACTTGGTAGACTCAGGGGCTTCCATTAATGTCATGCCTCTTTCCGTTTGCAAGGCACTGGGTCTAACTCCTACCAAGTCTTCTAGGAAGGTTACTCAATTGGATAAGATAGAAGTCAATGTCGTAAGGGAGCTAAATTGGATTCATATGTAGTTGGCATCAGACCCATGGGTATAGCAGTATATAGACATACAAGTGGTGGACATCCCTGATGCCTATGGTATGTTTCTTAGTAGGGACTGGTCTAAAACATTAAACGGCTACATGGCTACTGACTTCTCTCATATGTGGTTACCATGGAGAGGACTTTGATGCCAGAGCATCACTCTAGTTGATGTTTTTAAGGCTCATCTTGATGTTAAGAGTCCTATTTGAGTGTTTGGAGGTCAATTAGGGTCCATTGGGATCATTTCCAATGGTTTAGGTTGTGTAAATAGGCCTAGAAATTCAAATTTTGGATTTCCCTGCCAAAACCAAATTTGAATTTTCTAGAGCTTTTTGGCTTGTTGGAGAGTTGGGGGTTGGTCCTCAACCATAGAATTAGATTTTTTTATGCAAATAAGGTCTTAGAAGACCATGTAAGACCATGTAAGGTCTCTTTTCAATACTAGGTTGTGAACTAGGGCATAAATTTCAAAGTTTTAAGACAATATCATTAGATTTTGAAGAGAATTACATATATATTTGATTTTGTAACTGATTTGGATGGTTGTTCACATTGAAATAAGGAAGAAGAATTCTCCAAGAAGTGAATGAAATAATTTTCCCTTTCAAAAGCCCTATTTTCTTTGCATTTTTAACTATTTTTTCTGATTTATAAGCAAAATCAGTCATGTACAGACATGTACCAATCTGGAGAGTGCATGAAAACTGAGAGTATTGTCTTTCAGGTTTAATTCATTGATTTTGTTGTGGTTTCAAGTTGTTTTATGTAGGAAAACAAGCTCAAATCCTTCACTGTCCTATCACAGAGCTAGGGTTTTTCAATGGCATTAAAAAATTCATAACTTTTGTTTCCACCTTTGAAAAACCATGAAATTGGGTGAGAACCTTCCTTAGGTTGTTTATTAGGTGTCCACCAAGGGTGAGCTCCCTAATCACTCACACGTGTGAGATATGAAGGTCTAAGTTTTTTCACTGTCAAAAGGGGATTGTTTAAACCCTAGAAGCATTGAGGGTTTGATGAAAGGTAGTCTTCTTGAGTTCACCATAGAAAAATAGGAGTTTGGTGAGACCCTACAAGGTTTGTAGGAGGTAAGAGGAGTTCAAGGAAGCACAAGGAGTGCCATTTGTCATGCTAAGTAATCCAATAGGTCTTTTGAGGGTTTAGGCCTAGAGAGAAAGGGTTGTAGGAAAGAACATGCAGGGTATAGTTTGAGGCACCATAGAAAGGTTTGTAGAGTATGTAAAACATTGTTCTTGTTCTTGTTTATCCTCTACATCATTATTGGTATCAAGGTAAATAAAACCAAGAAAGCCAATAAAACCAAGAAAGCCAATAAAAGAGTTAACAATTAAAAAGGAGAAAGATGCCTCCAAGAATCAATGCTTTTGAAAGGGTGTTAGATAGAATAGCAACACAGTTGGGAGAAGCCCTTGCTAGAGAAATGAGGGAAATGAGAGTCAGTTTCGATGCAAGAATCACTATAGTGGAAGTTAACCAAAGAAGAGGAATGGTTACAAGGGATATGAGTGACCAAGATGAAGTAGTGGATGAAGCACCTCAAGAAGCATAGCAAGAAGAAAGGGATGCTGATAAAGAGAGGATGAAAATATTATTGAGGGTGGTCAAAGGTGAAGGGACCAAGGTGAAGATGGAACTTCCAATATATGCTGGTAGTTTGAATGGTGAAGAACTCCTTGATTGGATAGGGGAGTTGGACAAATATTTTGAGTTTGAGGAGGTACCTGAAGAGCAGCAAGTAAAGTTGGCCAGGACCAAGTCGAAAGGTCATGCATCCCTATGGTGGGATTATGTATAGGAAGAAAGGAGTAAGATAGACAAGTCCAAGATTACTTCCTGGGATAGGATGATTTCCAAGTTGAAGGGAAAATTCATGCCCAGTGACTACATGACTCAGTTGTATAGGAAGTTGCAGAACTTGAAACAAAAGGATATGGGAGTGAAAGCGCACACTGAAGAGTTCTACAAGTTGAGTATCAGATCAAGACACATGGAGGATGGCACTGACAAGGTTGCAAGATACCTTAATGGATTGAAGTACAACTTGCAAGATGAGTTGAGCCTTACAAGCCCCAGGACACTTGAAAAGTGCTATCAACTAGCCTTAAAGGTTGAGGAGAAGCTAAATAGGAAGCAAGAAAAGTAGAATAGAGGTAGAGGAAGGACTTTCAGAGGTAGAGGTCCATATGCATGTAGAGGGCAGTCACAAAGGAGTCAAGGTGAGTCAAGCACCTCCGAAGAACAAGAATCAAGTTCAAGAGGAGGTTTTAGAGGAAGAAGGACTAATTTTAGGGGAATATTTGGACAAAGAGGAGGATCAAGTGGTTTCACAGATAAATGCTACAAGTGCAACAAATTTTTAGGTCATAAAGCTTGGGAGTATGCAGAAGAACAGTCAACTACCACCTTTAGAAGTGAAAGAATAACTCAAGTTGCTCAAGGAGGAGATGAAGAAAGTGTCAACTCCTCACCACAACTAGAAGAACTAGAGAAAGGAGAATCCATGCTGATGAGAAGGACATTGATCAAGGTTCCAATGGAGAAGGAGCCACCGCAAAAGAAGTCATTATTTAGGACTGTTTGCAAGTGCCAAGGTAAGTGTTGTCAAGTTTTTATAGATTCAGGTAATACTGATAATCTAGTTTCTATTGAGATGGTAGAGAAACTAAACTTGAAGAGATTACATCATCCTAATCCATACAAGGTCTCATGGTTGAATAAGGGACAACACGTACTAGTCAATGAATAGTGTTGGGTAGAGTTTCAAATAGGAAGGTACAAAGACAAGGTGTTATGTGATATCATCCCTATGGATGTGTGCCATGTACTATTTGGTAGTCCTTGGCAATATGATAGGAAAACAACACATGATGGTAGAAAGAATGTCTATGTTTTGGAGAAAGATGGAGTTACCTATACCTTAGCACCTTTGAAGGAGGAAGATAAAGACCAAAAGGTTGGCTCAAGTGTGATGTTAGTGGATGGAAAAGAGTTTCTAAAGATAATGGAAGAGGAAGAGATAGGTTTTGCAGTGATGGTTAAACCAAGGACTGTCATAACAACAACAAGAATGGATGAGTTGCCATGGGAGATCCAAGACATTTTTAAGGTTTATGCAGACATAGTTGTGGATGAACTTCCAAACTCCTTGCCTCCAATAAGAGATATCATTCATCATATAGTCTTTATACTAGGGGCTAGTCTACCAAACAAACCAGCCTACAAGATGACACCCTCAAAAAATGAAGAAATCAAAAAGTAGGTGCAAGAGTTGCTTGACAAAGGGTTAATAAGGAAGAGCCTTAGTCCTTGCACAGTTCCAACTATTTTGGCACCTAAGAAAGGAGGTGAATGGAGGATGTGCATTGATTCCAAGGAAATAAATAAGATAACAATCAGATATAGGTTTCCACTTCCAAGAATAGAGGACTTGATGGATTGTCTAAGTGGGGCAAGCTACTTCTCATAGATAGACCTCAAAAGTGGATACCATCAAATAAGTATCAGATAAAGAGATGAATGGAAACCAACGTTCAAAACAAATGAGGGCCTATATGAGTGGCTTGTAATGCCATTTGGTCTTTTTAATACACCTAGTGCATTCATGAGGCTCATGAATGAGGTCCTCAAGACATACATTGGTAAGTTTGTTGTTGTTTACCTTGATGATATTTTGGTTTTTAGTTCTAACAAAGAACACTTGTATCACTTGAATTTGGTGCTGAGAAAACTACAAGAGGAGAAATTGTTGATCAACCTTAAAAAGTGTGAATTCATGAAGACAGATCTATTGTGCCTTGGGTTTGTGGTATCAAAGGGGATGTTGAAGATGGATCCAAGCAAAGTGAAGGCAATATTAGAGTGGCCTACACCAGAACGGTCACAGAGGTAAGAAGCTTCCATGGTCTTGCAAGTTTTTATAGGAAATTTATTAAAAGTTTCAGTCATATATGTGCACCTATCATAGACACTATTAAAGGGGATAAGAAAAACAAGTTTGTGTGGACTAAACAAGATGATAAGAGTTTCCAATATCTAAAAAAGAGAGTGACTGAACAACCTATCTTGACCTTACCTGACTTCAATAAGGTCTTCCAAATAGAATGCTAGTGGACATGCAATAGGGGTAGTCTTAAACCAAGACAACAAACCAATAGCAGACTTTAGTGAAAAATTGAGTGATGCCAAGAAGAAGTACTCTTCATATGATTTGGAAATGTATGCAATGGTTCAATCCCTAAAGAAGTGGAGACATTACCTTCTACCTAACGAGTTTGTGGTCTATACAGATAATCATGCACTTCAATTCATAAACAACCAAGAAAAACTCAATCAAATGCACATTAAGTGGGTTGAATACCTACAAAACTTCACTTTCACAATCAAACATAAGAAAGGACAGAGTAACAAGGTGGATGATGCTGTGAGCAGAAGAGCATTAATGGTGCAAAAAATTCAGTTAGAGAGTGTTGGGATTGAAGCACTCAAGGAGATGTATGAGGTGATGAAGATTTCAAAGAAGTCTATGAGGTTTGCAAGTAGCCTACTAGCACTAACAGAGAGAAGTGGTTGGATTATCCTATAAAAGATGGTTTGTTGTTTAAGGGAGCACAACATTGTGTGCCAAAATGTTCCATGAGGGAAAACCTCATCAATGAGAAGCACTGTGGGAGTATGGCAGGTCATTTTGGGCTTGACAAGACACTAGAGCAACTAAGAAGAAACTACTTAATTTGGCCTACGATGCAAATAGATGTAAGAAAATTTGTGGAGAAGTGTACTATATGTCAAACAACAAAAGGGAGCAACACTAATGCAGGACTGTACTAGCCTTTACCCATTCCCCATAGGGCTTGGGAATCCATTAGTATGGACTTTGTTATGGGTTTGCCAAATACTCAAAGGAGTTTTGATTCAGTTTATGTAGTTGTTGATAGGTTTTCCAAGATGGCTCACTTCATTCCTTGCAAAAGTACAATTGATGCTTCATATGTTGCAAGTTTGTTCTTCAAAGAGGTTGTTAGACTTCATGGATTGCCTTTGAGCATAGTTTCTAATAGTGATAGCAAATTTCTAGGACACTTTTGGAGGACATTCTCAAAAAAGCTTGGTACAAATCTTAGTTTTAGCTCAGCTTACCACCCTCAGACAGATGGACAAACTGAGGTGGTCAATAGGAGCTTAGGTAACCTACTAAGATGCCTTTTAAAGGATCATCCTAAATAGTGGGATCTTGTGTTACCCCAAGCAGAGTTTGCCTGCAATGAATCAGTAAGTAGGAGCATTGGCAAGAGTCCATTTCAAGTGGTCTATGGCATGCAGGCAAGAGGAGTGTTTCAACTAAGAGACATCAGTGGTATGGAGAAGCAAAGTGTAGAGGGTGAACAATTTGCAGTTGCCATGCAAGAGATACGTCAACAAGTAAAACACCAACTACAAGCTAGTGTGGAAAAATACAAACAAAAGGTAGATTTGAAGAAAAGAGAGGTCAATTTTAAGGTTGGTGATCTTGTTTTAGCACATCTCAGGTAGAAAAGGTTTCCAAAAGGTGAATATACCAAGTTGAAGATGAAGAAAATAGGTCCTTGTAAGGTTGTTAAGAAGTATGCCAACAATGCCTATGAAATAGAATTGCCTAGTGGAGTAGGGATATCACCAGTTTTCAATGTTTTTGACTTATACCCTTACAAAGGAGATACAAATGCAGTTGAAGGAGTAGGTATACAAAACATATCAGATGCTAATTGGGTAGAGGAGTTGCCACACACCAAACCAACAGAGTTAGAATGCATTCTAGACACTAAAGAGTGCAAAAAGACTAGAGGGAAGCAATATTACCAGTATTTGGTCAAATGGAAGCAGATACCATATGAGGATGCCACATTGATGACTGAAGCAGACATCATCAAGCATGGAAAAACTGTTGCAGATCTCCTCTCAGGTGGAACCTAAGTTTCATTCTTTTTCCCTTGGGAGTATGATGCAGGAGCATCACTCTAGTTGATGTTTTAAGGCTCATTTTGATGTTAAGTGTCCTATTTGAGTGTTTGGAGGTCAATTAGGGTCCATTGGGATCATTTCCAATGGTTTAAGTCATGTGAATAGGCCTAGAAATTCAAATTTTAGATTTTCCTGCCAAAACCAAATTTGAATTTTCTAGAAGTTTTTGGCTTGTTGGAGAGTTGGTTTTGGTCCTCAACCATAGAATTAGGTTTGTTTATGTAAATAAGATCTTAGAAGACCATTTAAGACCACGTAAGGTCTCTTTTCAATACTAGGTTGCGAAATAGGGCAGAAATTTCAAAGTTTTTAGACAATATCATTAGGTTTGGAAGAGAAACACATATATATTTAGTTTTGTAACTGATTTGGATGGTTGTTCACGTTGAAATAAGGAATAAGAATGCTCCAAGAAGTGAATGAAATTATTTTCCCTTTTAAAAACCCTGTTTTCTTTGCATTTTTGACTTTTTTTTATTTACAGGCATAAATCAGTACTGTACGAACATGTATAGAACTGTACTAGTTTGGAGAGTGCATGAAAAGTGAAAGTATTGTCTTGCAAGTTTAATTCATTGATTTTATTGTGGTTTCAAGTTGTTTTGTGTAGGAAAACAAGCTCAAATTCTTCACTACCCTATCATAGAGCTAGGGTTTTCAGTGGCATTAAAAAATTCATCTTTTGTTTCCACCATTAAAAAACCATGAAACTAGGTGAAAACCTTCCTTAGGTTGTTTATCAGGGGTCCACCAAGGGAGAGGTCCCTAATCACTCACATGTGTGAGATATGAAGGTTTGATTTTGTTCTCTGTCAAAAGGGGACTGTTTAAACCCTAGAGGCATTGAGGGTTTGATGAAAGGTAGTCTTCTTGAGTTCACCATATCAAAATAGGAGTTTGGTGAGACTCTATAGGGTTTGTAGGGAAGAGGAGTCTAAGGAAGCACAAGGAGTGCCATTTGTCATGCTAAGTAATCCAATAGGTCTTTTGAGGGTTTAGGCCTAGAGAGAAAGGCTTGTAGGAAAGACTTTGCAGGGTATAGTTTGAGGCACCATAGAAGGGTTTGTAGAGTATGTAGAACATTCTTCTTATTCTTGTTTATCGTCTACATCAGACTTTCTAATCAAATTTATATTGAAAGAGAGATGAAGATGAAATATATGATAACGAAGTATAACCAGACTAACGAGATCCTGTACTTAGAGGTGGATTTGGGAGTCTAGCTTCCTCAAATAAATTAGGTAGAGGAACTACTAATGCTGAGTTGCAATAGATACCTTGAGCCACCACTTACCAAACATCATCAAAGTACAAAAGCTTATTTTCAATTAGACTATGGTTCTTCTTCTGATGATGAGCCTAGAATTTTTGAGGGATTTAGAAGTTTCATAGCGAAGTTCATGTGTGATCAATTGGATGTGGGAAAGAAGATTCAAATGGGAGAGTTGTTATTGCCCAATTGGTGTTGCATTCATAATGTGTCCCATTCAAATTTTACATGTTCCCTATGCTAGGAAGTAGTATATCAAGTCCAGAAGTGTTTGAACCTGTTATCCACCAAAAATGAAGGAAAAAATAAGCCTACACTTGCAATTAATCAAGAGACTGCACCACTAGGTAGACACGATGTTCCCTTTAGAAAGAAGCTTGTGGATTCTTAGATTTGGACATTGAGATTTGATGGGTCTAGATCCAAGCAAGGGTGTGGTGTACGGTTTGAACTGATCAGTCCTATAGGGGAGTCTTATCTCGCTGCATAGAAATTACAATTCCCTTGTACTAACAATGTTACAGAATATGAATCACTGGTGCATGGGCTACTGATTGCTATTCAGAAGAAAATTAAGATAATTCAAGTGTTTCGTGATTCAGAGTTGGTGGTTAAGCAAGTGAGAAAACATTATTCTTGTCATGACAAATGACTGAATCGTTATCAGAACCGGGTCTGGGATCTCATTGAATGTTTTGATGGTTTCAATATCCAATTAATTCTGAGAAAATAGAACCATGTTGCTGATGCGTTGGTGCAAGATGCAAGCTCATTGGAACCACTTGCCATCTTTGATTTGAAGAAGTTTACTGTAGAGTTGGTCCCTACTCCTTCAGTGCCAAACAATATTACCCACTTCTAGGTTTTGAAGATGATAAGCATATCATTGATTTCCTCAGATGCTCAGATGTGTTCGCTATCCAAATAATTGACGAAGAAGATTCAAAACTAGCAGAGGTGGATTTAGATGGTGTTTTAAATCTCAAAATGAATACTATTCCCCAAGGGATGGTAGAGCTAGAAAGATTGTTTGATCGAGATCAACTGGGCACTTAAAAGAAGCAAGCAAATTCTACTAGTGGAAAGTGTGATCCACATAACTTGGGAACTGAAGACAATTTCAAAAATGTTTTTATTGGTAAGGTCTGCACCCCTATAGAAAAGGCTAGAATTATTCGCGCATTGATAGACTCTCATGATGTCATTGCATGGAGTTATGAAGACCTTAAGACTTATGACACTTCCATCATAACTCACACAATACCTTTGAAGCCTAGAGTTAAGCCATTTCGGTAGAGATAAAGGTTAGTCAACGCTCTCTTGGAGCCTCTAATTTTTTAGGAAGTCAAGAAGTTACTGTCAGCAAGAATCATATTTCTAGTGAGACACTCTACTTGGGTGGCCAACATGGTTCCAGTATGAAAAAATAATGGTGAAATTAGACTATGTTGATTTTAGGAACCTTAATAGAGCATCCAAGAAAGATAATTACCCACTTCCATCCTTTGATGAGGTATTGCAAATAGTTAATGGATTGCAGATGATGTCATTTCTAGATGGATATTCAGGATACAATCAGGTAATGGTTGAATATGCTGATAGATTGAAGATCGCTTTCACTTGCAAGTGGGGTATATATGCGTATCGACGGATGCCTTTTGGTCTAATTAACACTGGAGCAACGTTTCAGTGTGCCATGGACATTGCTTTTAAAGGATTAGGAAAATGCATCATTATTTACATGGATGATTTAATGATATTCTCCAAAAGAAGGGAAGATCATATCTCTAATTTGAGGAAGGTGCTTCAACGTTGTAGAGATTATGGTATTTCATTGAATCCCAAGAAGAGCATTTTTGGTGTAACTGAAGGGAAGTTGTTAGAACATGTGATCTCAAAACAAGGTATATCTATAGACCCTGATAGAGTCCAAGCCATTCTTAAGATCTAGCCCCTGACGAGTAAGAAGGAATTGAAGTCTTACTGCAAGAAGATCAACTTTGTTCAAAATTTTATCACTAGCTTTGCTGAGATTGTCTGGCCACTGAATGCAATGTTGAAACAAGATTCTAAGATTGAATGGACACTGGAAGCTAAGGCATCCTTCATAGAAATTAAGCAAGCAATAGATAATGCTTCAGTCCTAAAAAGTCCAAATTACACTCTTCCATTCAATATATACTCCTTTGCTTCTAAACATACATGTGCGGCTATGCTAACCCAGAAAAAGGGAGTTGATGATGAACGTCCTATTGCTTTCATGAGTACACCATTAAAAGATACAGAACTTAGATATACAAATGTGGAGAAGCAAGCTTATGTATGAGTCAAGGTAGTCAAGAAATTTCATCATTACATTCTGAGAAGCAAAGTGACTACTATAGTCCTAGATGCTACAGTTAAGGCATTGTTAATGCAGAATGAGCTGAGTGAAAGAAGAGGAAAATGCGTCACAATAAATTGCAAGAATTTGATTTAGAGATATAGCCTATGAAGTTGGTAAGACGACAAGCACTTACAAGAACCATGGTAGAAACTGATCCAGGACTAGTTTCTCAATAGTATGTGTTGGAAGATATTTCACAGGATGACTGGTATGGGGATATTTTGTTCTATCTCCTTAATCAATGATGTCCACCTCATTTGAATTTAGTTCAGAGAAGAGCATTAAGGTTGAAAAGTAGTAGTTTCATGGTCAAAGGATCAATTCTATATAAGAAGAATCATGAAGGGATTTATCTGAGATGTCTAGACAAGACAGAAGTAGCTCAAGTCTTGGTTGGTTTTCACAAGAAGTTAAGGACATTCCATGGTTCTAGGCATTCTACTACGAATCTGATTCTTCAAGCTGGATATTATTGGCCTACTTTGTTTAAGGATGCTCATGTGCATGTTCAAACCTACCATATCTGCTAGACTGCTACCTCAAGAGAGAGAAATGTTGCTATGACTTTGCAACCAGTGGTGGAGGTACGCTCATTTGCATAGTGAGGACTCAATTTCATTGGTATGATCAACCCACCTTCCTCTATAGACCACAGGTATATTCTACCTGCTATTGATTATTACACTAGATGGTCTGAAGCTTAGACTTGTAAGCAATGCACAACTGAGGTAGTAATCAAATTCATTGAAGAACATATCATCACCAGGTTTGGTTGTCCCTTTTCTCTTGTCTGTGATAATGGTCCAACATTTGCATCTTTACGTTTTTCAAATTGGGAATTTGATTATGGCATTGTACTAAAGTTTTCATCCAATTATTACCCTCAAGGAAAGGGAGTTGCTGAGTCTACCAATAAAAATTTGCTTGAGGTCATCAAAAGATTGCTTGACAAAACCCCTAGAGAATGGCATACCCAACTTAGGTTGGCTTTGTGGGTAGACAGGATCAAACATAAGGCTGCCTTAGGAACCTCACCTTACCATTTGGTTTATGGGTTGGAACCTATGTTCCCTATCCACTTGATTATCCCTATACTACAGTTCATGCAAGACTATCTAGAGCCTGATGATAAAACATCAGCCCGCCTAACCTAGCTGCTGCATTTGAAAGAAAAATGCGATGTTGCAATTGAAAACTTTGCTAAACATAAAGGTATAGTGAAATGATGGTTTGACAAGAGGGCCAAAGTCAAGGCCTTCCACATCTCAGATCTAGTGCTATATTGGGATAAGGCTTATGAGAAGAAAGGTGAACATGGAAAGTTTGACAAACTCTGGTTAGGTCCCTACCAAATAGATGAAATTTTAAGGGACAACACGTATAGATTGAAGACTCTTACCAGTGAGGAACTCCCACTGCCTACTAATGGGTAGTTCCTAAAGCACTATTTTCAAGCCTAGAGGGCATCTCTACCTTCTTTTGTGTACATAGTTTGTCTTTTTAGTTCTTTCTGGTTTTGTTTGTGGTTTTGTTAGATTAGTTTGCTTTGTTTAGGTTAGTTGCTTTTGCTTGCTTTGATTTTTCTTTTTGCTCCTATTTTGCTGGGGTCCTCCATTTCTCCAATAAGGTGGCAGTTGTGTAGTCCTCCAAAAGGTCCTCTTTGGGTTAAATAATCTAGGGATTCCCTTGAGAAATTTTAGTTTTGCGCTTGAGATCTTATCATGGGTTCTATTTTTATTACTAGGTGGTATGATGCTTGTTCGTAGGAAAGGAGTCATTGGTTTGGTTCACTTGAAGTATTTTCTAGTCTAATATCTTTCACATTTTTAATAATCCTAGAGCTTCTGAAGGAATCTTGGTGATCTTGGGTTAAGTGAAAAATCTATAGGCTCACCTTTGCCGCCACTATGATTCCTAGCCTAGCGAAGTTGAACCAATTCGTAGCCCATGTGATATTTATCGTGTGCTGCAAGGGTATGCGGTACTTTCTAGTACTCATATCATAAGTCAAGTTAACTGAATAATATATCAAGCAATTTACTCAAAGAGGTACTTTATAGTACTCTCATAACTTTTTTAATTAGTTGGAGGATTCAAGCAACTCTATCAGGGGCTATGGACACGTAACGGGCAGTAGAGCAATGTTTGAACATGTTTACAGGTGAAAAAGTGGGATGATGGTTTGTTTTTTTGGTTTGAATCCTCCTTTCCACATATACATTCCAAGGGCTTTTCAACCGAGTGCTTCTCCTATCAAGAGGAGAATCAACGATCAAATTTGAGTTGCCACTTGGTTTTCTGCTGGGAAATTCAGATATGATTACACAAGATTGCTAATTAATGATTTTATGTTCTTGAAACCCTAATTTAAGAAAAATAGTAATCAAATATGTGAATTATGACAAATGCTACAGGAAATAGGTAGAGGGCAGAGAACCTTAACTCACTATTTTTTGCAATTCAGGAAATGAAAAAGTCAGGGACAATGGTGATGGCGCCCTAGTCCAGTGTACTTTTTTCACAAAGTCCTGATCTCCTTCCAGCACTGATCTCTGTTGTGTCTTTTATTTTTCATGATCTGAAAATAGAGGACAAGGTTGATGGTACCCTTGTCCTGAAATGTCGCATAGTGTTCGCTTCTTTTTAGATCCGAAATCTTCAATGCCTGCCTACCTTCCCTGCAACTCCACTTTCTCTAGATCGGATACCTGTAACTTGCAATCACAAGGAGTGTGGGAGAGGGTTGTGGTGTTTAGAGGCTTGCCTTGTTCAAGCCCCGGAGAGACATTCAAGTCTTTCGAACACCGTTGTCAGAGAGAGAGTGCATATCCTTGAGGGACATAGGCAAAAACAAAATGATAATGATTGAAAACACAATAAATGTTACCTTGATTATAAATCTCTCATGGAAGAAATAATCCCTTCAATGCCATGAGGAGAAGATGTAATCCAACTTGCAAAAACACACAATAACAATGCTATGCTCTGCAACACAATGAAGATCACAAGTATACCAATAGCTCATGAAACAAAATTGCCATCTAGTTTGCAAATGAAACCTAAACATGCTTATATATGCAACTATTAAGATTCCCACCAAGAATTTTGTATTTAAAACTTATGATGCTATCCTGGAGACCAAATAACAGTCACAAACCTGACATTTAAAATTAGGGCAAACCCAAAATAGGGCTGGACTAGGGTGCTAGTGCCCTTGTCCACCCCTTGTCTTTGCTCAATATTTAATAAAGTGTAGCCCCCTAGGTCCTATTTTCCACAAGACCCATGGGTTTTCTCATCGAGAGTCTAATTTAACATGCAAAATGCTCTAAATGCAAATCTAAAGACTCGGGAGCTAAACCTTTAGGAAAAAGCCCCCAAGGGTGCATTTTTCTGACATAACATTTAGCCCCCACTTTAATGTATGTATTAAATGCAAGGCCAATACATGCATTAAAGTAAGGTCGACAAACACAACAAACACGCCAAGCACAGAGAAGACATACCAAACACATTGAAAACAATGACAGGCACACAAAACATGGAGAAGACAATTACAGTCATGCAAAACATGGAGAATACAACATTGAAGACACACAGAGCACAGAGAATACAATGAATGCAGTGATTATTTTCTTTTTTATTTTTCCATATGAAATGCAAGATGCAAGTACAAGGAAAGTAAACAAACAAATCTCAAAAAGTGTAGAGCTGTTCACCACCGGTCTTGTACTTTTTGAGAACAGACACGCCAAAAAAAACCCAAGGTGTAGAGGAGTTGTTCACCACTGGTCTTGTACCTTGAGAACAAACACACCAAACAAATCCCAAAGTGTAGAGGATCTCATCGCCACCGGTCTTGCACTTTGAGAACAAGCACACCATACAAACACACACTGAAGACACGGAGAAAACACGACAGACAAGCAATGGAGTGAAACTATTGCTAAGTTCAACACCATCTCAGGCACATTACAGGCACACACCGACGATTGGGCTTCACTACAACTGCCGAAAACACGTTTAAGGGTTGAGTTAGTCACAGAACTGCTCCTTGCCTCGTGATGAGGACTTTTGAAAATGACTGGATAATGCAATCTACTCCAAGAAATACACCATCCCCGCCTCGCGATGAGGGCTTAAGATAAAAGGATATGCTTGATATCCCACCTCCGCAGAGGGCTTAAATGATTGTGATTGATTTTTAGGTTATTCAAACACAATTTACTATCATCTAAAGCAGACAACTTACCTTATATATGCCCCCACCTTAAGGTGGTTGATATTGCGTACTGATATCAAGCACGTTAAGGTAGGAAGAAAACACACAAGGGAACACAAGCTCTCGCAAGACCCATACCCCCAGAGGTGACATGTACTTTATGATCGCCAAATGTTCCCACAAACAAATCCCTACAAGAAAAGTGTTAGTGTCTAAATAATCATGATAAACAACAATGCATATGATCAACTACATGAAAGAGCCAAGCAAGGCGATCTATTCATGATAAACAAAGTGTGCGGAGCAGCAGTATTGTTAAAGTGTTGTTAGCAAGATAAGATAACATTGACATCAACATCAAGATAGAGAAATCACAGAGTGATTCCACTAGCCAAGCGTCAGATAATTTGTTACAACCCCATTGTCATATATGGACTATGTTCATTTTTTTTTTATTGCTCTCGAAAGGGACACTAGGTTCACATTAGTATAATTTTTTTTGTCATCCGCCCGCTAGATGGAAACACTAGAGGAAGGTAAACAGTAAATTAGAGAGGAGAACAAGTGTCTTAGGGGCAGTCACGTAGGAGGGTGCCCCTAATTCACCAACCGCAATGCTATGTCCATAAGACAGAACACACAACAATGAAATCAAAGGAGAGGAGATATATAAGAATGATGATACAAATAGAAGGTCACAACAATGGTAGTCTCCCAGTATCCTTGACCTTACAAGAGAATCAAGGGTCATCCCAGGAGGCCTAAACAACACATAACACATCACGGGGGAAGCACATCATGAGAGATAAAGGGTTAGAGATACTTACTTGTCAGTGAAGTCTTGCTAAATTTTGGAACTTGCAAACCTCTTGGAGAGGTATTCGATCAAGTTGTGTGAGAAGATTGAGTGGTTCTTATTAGGCTGTTGCTTGTTATCAAAAAGTCCATGCTTTACGTTCTCAACACTTCCTTGTTTATGTGAAAAAATCTTTTGTTGCTTGTGAGGAGGAGAATCACTGTTATTTCCAACTGATGATAATCGTCTTGCTTGTTTCTGATTTTTATTTCTCTTGTTCTGTTGGTTCTTTCTATCGTAATAACAAAGACTAACTTGTGTTGTTTCAACCTTTTCTATTGTCATAATCTCTTGCTTTAGTTTTTCCATTTGTATTTTTGGTATATGTTGATTCTCTCTTGATCCATGAAGGGATAATGGAGGAGGAACTTTAGAGTAGATACCTCTTCTTTGTGGACGAGGTGATACTTGAGTATTTTCCTTATCCACTTTGATTGTAGCAATTATCTCATCATAATCTAAATAATCCTCTTCTACCTGTAGTGTATTTTGTTCTATCAAATTGTTATCCATATGCTTAGGGAAAGGATTAGTGATGATCTATAAATTTTGATTCGGCGGAGCAACTGACTTATTCCCATTATCATTCACACCAGATACCTGTATAACATTCGAGTTAATAAGGTCTTGTATTTCATGTTTAAGACACATACATCATTCAGTATCATGTCCTTGTGTCCAATGATAGTGACAAAAGGCATTAGCATCAAAATAAGGTCCTTGTATTTTGTTAGGATCCAGTGGTTTAATTGGGGGAAGCTTCAAGAGATTATTACTCAAAACTTGATTCATGATATAATGATAGGACTCAGATATCAGAGTGAACTTTCTTTGTTGGTACAGTGCCTTCTTCGGATTAGTGATAGAAGACACTTGAGAAAAGTTATTGGGTCCATTAACCTTGATAAAACTCTTGTTATTGTTCCTCTTAAAGTTGTTTTGTGATGACCCACCCTCGGATTGGCCAACTTGAGCTGATGAGTTTTGATTTTCATACTGGCTAAACAAAAGTTGGTAGTCATGAAGGGCAGTGAATAGGTGTTGAAAAGAGTTATACTTTATCAAGAGGATCTTATCATGAATGTTAGGCTATAAATTTGTTATGAATATCTTCTGAACATCATTGTCTTTCATCTGATATTGAATTTGTACATAAAGTCCTTGATATCGGCTAATAAACTTAGTCAATTTATCTTTCGGACCTTGCTTGCAATGAACCAAATCAATCAGAGAGGCTTGGGGTTTGATGTTTGCTTGAAAATGTTGTAGAAATTGATCAATTAATTGTGAAAAGGAATGTATTGAATTTAGAGGCAAAGAGCAAAACCATTCCAAAGTAGTATCTTTGAGAGATCGCGGGAAAAGCTTTGCTAACAAATCCTCTTTAAAGTAAAAATCACTACACATAGCTGTGAATACTACCACACGAGTATTAGGATCACCTTTTCCACCATATTTTTCAAAGCGTGGAGTTTAAAACTTATCAGGCATAGGAGTTCTCAATATTGCATAGGTTAAGGGATTACGATCATGATAAGTCGGTATATTAGGTTGTGAAGCATTTGAAAAGCTTGTCACTTTTTGTTGTAAAGAGGTCATGCCTTGCAAAAGTTTGTTTAGGATGGCATCATTAGGAGATGTGGGTTGCTATGAGGAATTGGAACCAAAGTGTGGAGGAGATTGAGCATGGGTAGTGACAAGTGGAGGTTGCAAATAGTTGGGTGGTTGAACATAGCGATAGGTAGAAAATGGTTGAGAGTAAGTAGATTGAATGGGTGGTTGAAAGTGATATGAAGACACTCTAGGGGCAAGGTTTTGATAGTTGAATCTGACAACTATGTAATTTTGTGAATTAGTGCCATTAGATACTCCAATACTAGTGGTGACGTTACTACAAGCATTTGCATTAGTTGTCAAAATATTCGATGTAAATGTAGATATTCCCGTGGTCGGTATAGGTACAGATACTTGTGTATGAGATGGTGACAAAGTGTTATTTATCACTTTTGCACATTTAGTGACTAGCATAATATTGGTTTGTACAATATGTGCTAAACCACAGATCACATTAACACCATCTTGTCCTTCTTTTATCAATTCTCTTATGTTATGAATTGTAGGAATAGCTTCTTCAGCTATCCTCTCATTTTCCATAAATGTTTAGAATTCAGCTAACTCTTTATCAATCTTATCTATTTGTTCATTCGATACGTGTCCTGTCACCTCAATAGTATCATCAACATCATGAAAATTTTGCTCTTCCATTGTACTTGTGATTGGTATAGTACCTTGTAACATTTGTGTCTCTCCTTTTGTAAAGAAAGTGTTTAGTGTACCAACTTCTTCAAGAGCACTAAATCCCATGTGTCTTATGCTTCTTATTAAAGGAATATTTCTATTACAGCAGAGAGTTATAATACTCATGCAACAATATGCACAAACTAATAGAATAAACCCTAAGAGCAGGATATGTTGAAAGGTGAAAATGCTTGATTTTTCAACTTTTCACAGTGCAAACAAGTGAAAGAAGAGGTGTTGTGAAGATTTTCAAGAGGGATAGAAAATGATATGCCTAATAACATTCCACTAATGCAATAATACCTTTCAGAACACGCTTTTGAAGCAACTCTAGAGAGTTGATAAGCCAAAACCTAGTGAAAATAGGTCAAAATATGTAGTTTTTCACCAAATCTCACTGCAAAAGAGTGGGGCAGCGGGTGTTGTAAGGAAAATGATGATGGAAATAAACTTCTAACAGTAATAAAATCCACCTAATGTCAAAAAATCTGTTACAACATGCCTATAGTGCCATTCTAGCTCAAACCCTAGTGCAAAAATAACGAAAATATGCAATTTTTTCACCAAATTTCAATGCAAAGGCCCAAAAGAAAAGGTGTTGCAAGGAGATTGAGAAGGGGAAGTAGATGATAAAGCTAATAATAGTAAATTAGTGCAATAAAATCCCTTACAACATGCTTGGGGTGCAAGTCTAGCAAGAAGATAAGGCCAAATCTAGTGAAAAAATTAAATTTTCAAACCCTGGACATGAAATTTCACAAGGAGGCCACTATGAAGCAACACTACATTTAGGAATCAAGCCAAATGAGTGTTTTGAGAAGGTAGTAAAATCTGAGACAAGATTTTGACTACAACCCTAGCTCATGCAAAACTAGGTTTTCATGAAAAATGCCAAATTTCAAGCAATTTCTAACAAATCAAGCATGAAAATGCAATGCAAATAAATTTTAAATGATGAATTTCTGTATTTTTGGATCATATTTTATGTAAATAACAGAAATTAATTTAAATTTGATGCCAATTACTTCAAATTTTACAAAAATGCAAGCTTAATATGCCAATTTTTGCAAATTTTCTAATTTTTTTGTGATTTTTCAAATGCAATATTTAAAATAATGAATTGAATGATAATGAATTTCAAATCTGATGTAAAAATTAGAGAATTAATAAAATACAATTGAATGAATGCAAACTATGTCAAAAATCAAACACTAGAATGTAATTTTTAAAATTTTTCCAAATATATCAATTTTTTTGTAAATTTTTGAATGTAATAGAATGAATGAATGCAAATTTGTCAAACAACACTAAGAAAGGTGCCAAAAAGTTTAAAAACATGGGTTCACCAAAATGTTTAGGTGTGAAAAAGGGGGATGATGTTTTGTTGTTTTGATTTGAATCCTCCTTTCCACATAAACATTCCAAGGGCTTTTCAATCGAGTGCTTCTCCTATCAAGAGGAGAATCAACTATCAGATTTGAGTTATCACTTGGTTTTCTGCTAGGAAATTTAGATATGATTACACAAGATTGCTAATTAATGATTTTATGTTCTTGAAACCCTAATTTAAGAAAAATAGTAATCAAATCTGTGAATTACGACAAATGCTACATGAAATAGGTAGAGGGCAGAGAACCTTAACTCATTATTTTTCACAGTCCAAGAAATAGAAAAGTTGGGGACAATGGTGTTGGTTCCCTAGTGCAGTGTGTTGATTTTTTCGCAAAGTCCCGATCTCCTTCCGGCACTGATCTTTGCTGTGTCTTCTATTTTTCGTGATTCAAAAATGGAGGACAAGGTTGATGGTACCCTTATCCCAAAATGTCACATAGTGTCCGCTTCTTTTTAGATCCAAAATCTTCAATGTTTGCCTACCTTCCCTGCAACTCCACTTTCTCTAGATCAGATACCTGTAACCTGCAATCACAAGGAGTTTGGGAGGGGGTTGTGGTGTTTAGAGGCTTGCCTCAGTCAAGCCCCAGAGAGATATTCAAGTCTTCCAAACACCGTTGTCAGAGAGAGAGTGCATATCCTTGAGGGACAGAGGCAAAAACCAAATGATAATGATTGAAAACATAATAAATGTCACCTTGATGATGAAGCTCTCATGGAAGGAAGAAGCCCTTCAATGCAATGAGGAGAAGATGTAATCCAACTTGCAAAAATACACAATAACAATGCTATGCTCTGCAACACAATGAAGATCACAAGTATGCCAATAGCTCATGAAACAAAATTGCCATCTAGTTTGCAAATGAAACCCTAAACATGCTTATATATGCAACTATTAAGATTCCCACTAAGAATTTCGTATTTGAAACTTATGATGTCAGCCTAGAGACCAAATAACAGTCACATTCCTGACATTTAAAATTAGGTAGACCCAAAATAGGGCTGGACTAGGGCGCTAGCGCCCTTGTCCACCCCCTATCTTTGCTCACAATTCAATAAAGTGCAGCCCACTAGGTCCTATTTGCCACAAGACCCATGGGGTTTCTCATCAGGAGTCTGATTTAACATGCAAAATGCTCTAAATGCAAATCTAAAGACCCAGGAGCTAAACCTTTAGGAAAAAGCCCCCAAGGGTGCATTTTTCTGACATAATAGAGCATAATCATAAAGATAACCTCATCGAGGTTATAGATGCTTGAATGGCAGTGAGGCAATGTCCAAGGTAGTTCAAAAGGTTAGTATCCTTATGTAGCTTAATGTAAGTAAGCCTTGATGATCTTAGTTACAGAAGGATGGGAATGAATGCAACTGCACACACTTAGAATTTCAAGATATGGATGTTTGTGCTGAGTTGGTGATCTCTGCTTCTTTGATCATCTATCATTTTGTCTAGTTTAATAAGTGGGAAACACAGGGATTCTGGGTTCAAAACTATCGTTTGTCTTAGAAATGCTCTGGAGTATTTTCCCAGTAGAGTCACCATTTGTTGTGCCTTGCACACATGCCCCATTTTGCCAAATGGAGACCCCCCTCTTTTACTTTTTGGCTTGGTATCATTTTGGTGATTCTTGCTTGTGGGAGAATGAAGTTCATATGACTTGAAGGTTTTATTGCATTTTCGCACTTCGGTTTGATTGACTATCTTTTAGTTTTCATAATTGGGATAATTGAAGTAAGTTGGTGTCATTTCAACCTAAGAATTAGCCTCCTTGTGGAAAAAGTGCTAAAAACTACTTCTACTGCAGTTAGCACTAATATCCAGTGCTATCACATATCAAGGTTGAGTCCAATTACTCGCTTCTACGCTAAAAGGCCCTCCTGCCAGACTTAGTGCTAAAACTAATGGCTACCAGACATGTCTGGCAGCCCTCAAAACCTCTACTAAGTCTGTCAGGAGTTGTTTTGGTTGCTTGTGAGGCTTTACACCGTTAGCACTAAATCAACCCTCTACTGGATATGTCTAGCGAGGTTGCAAAAACCCGCTATCTGGTAGCCATCCAAAGTACCACTAAGAGGGCCATTTTGTATTAGTGTTAAATTCACAGTCTATTACACATATCTCGTAAGCTCCCAAAACTCCACTATCTGATACCTGACGAATTCCCCGCTGACTTCCATAAAGCTCAAGCCTTTGACCTTAGTGCTAAAGTCATACTTCACTACACATGTCCAGTAAGCACCATTTTCCCCGCTATCCTACAGAAGTTAAAATCCACACAAATCCAGTAACCATCTAAAAGCCCGCAAATCCGGTAGAGGTATGAAATCCTCTTTTTATATAAATGGACTACAAAGCTTGTTTCAAAGGGTAAAATTAGTTTAAATGATGTGTTTAAGATAGATTTCATTTATTGTATTTAATTGTTTACTCATTATGGATGAAATACTTGGGATTTTAATGTAGACATTTATTATTGCATTTTCAAGAATGTCCTGCAGTAGGGCAAAAGCCCACCGACTCTTAAAGTTACTTTAATTCATAAATTTATATCAAAATAACTAAGGAGTGTGCATAAAATAAGTCTCTTATAGGTCCTTAGGTACAATTAATGGGTCATAAATGATAAATCATGAATTTTAGTTAAGAAAATTCAATGTTGCAGTAGTATATCCCGCAAGGGGCTAAAACCTCGCTTTTTGGTCTAGATTTTGCACTTAGGAAAATTATGAAGGAAAATAGTTAGCATGCACCTTTGGATATCTTATAGGTCGTTTTGACACCTTCAAACTTAAGTCTAGATCAATTAGCCAGTGTTTTGGAAAAGCTATTCATTAGAGTTCTGTCCTACAAGATAAATGTCTATTAAGACCAACAACATGAAGTAGGAGTTCAAGGGAATCCCACTTATCAGTAAGATTACCTCATCCTGGAATAACATTGGGGATGTTGACCTAGGTCATATAGACCTAGATGACTTCAAACTCAAGGTCTTTGGACCCAATCCAACAAAATGGGCTAGGATGATTAGAGACAATGGAATTGGCCAAGCTGTTGCCTTCCCCACTATAGTGCAATGTCCATAACTCATCATAGCTTGTGGAGAAAGGTACCACCCTCAAACAAGAATAGTGGTAGCCTAGGATGGCATGATAGTGGCATACTTCACTACCTTAGCCATTGTTGAAGTATTTGACATTCCCCCTGCCCCAAATCTAACCATGTTGAACAAGGATTATACTAAGAATTTGTATGAGCAAGGTCCAGATGCCTGCAGGAGGATAATCAATGACAAATGGATGAAACAAAGAAGGACAACCCTATCTAAGCTTACCCATGTGCTTCATAGGAGTCACTTCAAAGAGGAGATAGGGGATATGGTCACCCTGCTGAGTAGGATTATGGGATTGCCCTCTGCCTCAACTTTTGAGGGATGGATGTTTGCATATATTGAGGATATTTTGAAAGGAGAGATGAAGATATAATGGGCCCAGATCTCAAGCAATAATATTCATGACGCCTTCATAGCCTTGAATCAAGATACAATTTTTAGATGGACTTCTTATGTAGTGTATATGCTGGTCAGAAACTTTGTTTATCCTGGTTTGTCTAAATTGAGAGTAGGCAATGGAGAAGAGTAAATTAAGGTATATGAGTGTTATACTCAATTGCAAGTCTCTCAATCCCTTTTACACTATAAAAGAGTTAATGATGCATTTACGATGCATATCACAAGAATGTTACAAGGGGACATGTCTAGGAGGTTGTCTCTAGAAGACACCAATGTAGTGCAGGCCTATGGGAGGTGGTGTATCCAATTTCCCAAGTTCACATATCTCAGGATCCAAGGCTTCACTGGCTCTCCTTATAAATTGCCCAATTATCCTACTTATAAGGTGATGCTCTTGGAACTAACAAGGCAACTATGCACTTGTGTTGAATAGTTGAAACACCTTCAAAGATCCTCCATAAATTTCCCTATAATTCTAGGAAGAGGTTTCTTCTCATGTGTCAATATAGGGTCAATAGAATATTCTAATACTGAGCTTTAGATGATAAACTTGTAGTTATACAAACCTAGAACATATTTTGATCCTTTTGGGTGTAATGGAAAGGCAAGTTAGCAAGAAATTGTTTCATAAGGAACATCTGGAAGACTTCTGGGCTAAATTTTTAAATGAACATGAAGTGATTAGGAAGAGATGTTCAAGGTTATCATTGGACTATATAAAGATGTTCAACATTATAGAAGTCCCTGATTAGCTAGCAGATGATGATAATGTGGTTCAACAGGATGCATGGATGGCAATTTTTTATTAACCCATTCCACCTCCTAATTGGGCAGAAGCAAAGGAAACTTCTTTGGATGAGGTAATGAGGCAACCTCTTCGGTATACTAGGATTTGGGTCAGGGACCAAATTACAAGGCTGACCAGAGCAGGGGTAGTTCTGGCCTACACACAAAAGCCCCAGGAAAGAGTAAGTGATGATGAGAAAGATGAACAACTAGAGGCTGAAGAAGAGCCAACACAAGCGGTTACTAAGGGAGAGGCTAAAGAAGTAGATAGTGAGGCTATAGAGGATGACCTCCCCATACAAAGAAAAGTAAAACCCAAGATAGATAGAGAGCCTCCTAAGTAACAAAAGAAGGATGCAAAGTCTTCCATCAAAACCAGGAGCTCTAAGAGGAAAGACATGCCTAGTGGGCCATGGGAATCCTCCAAGCCAAAAATGATGAAAGGGAAATTTCCCAAGCCTCCTTCCGCAGATGTAACACCTCTTTCTACCTCCACTCCTGCTACCCAAATTGACAATGTACATTCAATCTCTTCCCCTACAATAAGTGTTGTCCCTCCTATTTCTTCTGCTGCTCCAACTGTGTCCTTGTCTCTAACATCACCAACAAATGTATCTTCCTCTTTTTATCCATTCACTTCTTCCATGTCTTCTACCATCCCTTCCATCTCATCCTCACCTTCTGTATCCTCCATCTCCATCTCATTTATTTCCTCTACCGCATCATCTTCCCCCTCCATTTAATCCATCAGTCTCCCCCTTTTCTCCTCATCCTCACTTTCCATCTCACCCTCTCCTTCACTTACCTTCCCACCTCTCATCACCTCTTCTTTGCCTCCCATTTCCACTATTCTTTCACCACCTTCCTTTTCCTTGCCATCTCTTAGTCTAACCACCCCTCTTTCCATTTCCTCCATGCTCTCATCTTCTTCCATCCCTCCTTCCTTAGGTTTTGCAACATTTTCAAACCTATCACCAATATATCTTCTTGCATTTGCCACCAATTATTTTTCCTCCATCAATAATTCATTGGCTTGTCCCTTCAATGATTCAAAAGAAGTGCCCATGCTAGTCTCTCTCCAAGTTCCTTTTCTACCAGGGATCGAGAAAGTATGTGCTGAATTAGACATTGAATCTGAAAAGGGGGTAGAAATTAAGGATATAACCAATAACCCTCCTACTAACTCCAGTACAATTGAAGTTGTAAACTTGGAGGATAACCCATCCAAGAAGGTGGCAGATAAATTGGTGTTGGATATTGTTCAATAGGTATTGGCAGAGAACTTACAACAGATAAACCAACCAAAGTCTCCCCCCAAGATAGATGCAGTGAATGATGAGGATAAATAGAAGAGTACAGATGAGGGTATAGATACAGAGGGGCCTACTCATTCAGATTCTTTAAATAAGGAGGATAGGCACATTGGCTCTCCAATACATTCTTTGGTTGCACTAGATTGGCTTAAACAAAGGTTCAATAATCAGTCCTCTCAGTTGAAGTAGTGGTGTTGGACTTGGATAGTTTTTGGCCATGATCAAAAATCTGAAGAAGCAAAAGAAGGCTAAGATACAATCCAGAATATACAAAGATGCTTCTGGTTCTCATATTGTAGAGGTTGTTTTTCCTCCTATGTAGGCTAATAAAGAAGATTTAAGACCAGGGGATTATATTCTTACAACTCTCAACTTGGGGCCTGCCTCTAAAGCCCAAGTTGTAGAAGAATTCAAAGATTGAGTGTCTAGCATCCTTGACAAAATAAATAAAGACGATTTGACAAAACAACAGCTTAGACAATAGAATGAGGAGCTACGAGCATGTATCAAATATCTAATAAAGCCCACTCATTCTGAGGATGGAATTGCATTAATAGCCTCTCTCCTCTCTAAAGAAGAGTTAGAAAATTTTGATAATATTAAGATCACTGCTACAGCTATAGAGAAATGGTACCATAAAGTATACGATGAGGGATGCAAGATCATTGATGAAGCTGCTAAATTGCATAAAGATTTGTGTACTTTGAAGGTAAAATGGGATGAGATTGTTGATGATTGCATAAATTATGATGAATATTGCTCCAACATACATCCCCGAGTACTTGCCATGAGTAAACTCTTTGATGAAGTCTTAATTGAGGAGAATATTTTGACCAAGGATAAATTGCATATGCCAGAGCACTAGTTAGAGATTCTAAGATTAAGGAGAGAAATTTTTGATAAAGCCATAAATATGTCTAAGGTAGCTAAGGTACAACTTTTGGAAGTCATTTACAGTTTGAATGATGTACTCAGGGCTTTGACCAGGATGTACTTGGATGATACCACTCTAGTAGATACTCAGGAATGCAAAGAGAAGCTAAATTTTCTCATGCAAGGAGACTCACCACCCTGTAAAGTAGAGGATCTAGAGAGAATCAATGACCTAAGAATACAATTCAAAGAGTTCAGAAGGAACAAAAGGTCCAAGTTTGTTGTGTATAATATATTTTCTCAAGAAATAAACACAATAAAATTTAGAATTGATTTTGTAAAGGATCCTTAGCCCTCTGATGTTAATCTAGCATTAGAAGCTTATATAGCATACAGGAACAAGGAGATAGAGAAAAATAAGATTGATTTGGATGGAGACAACCAACAACAGCAAGATTTAGCAGTTGTGTGACTTCCTGTGCAGCCACGTAACTTCCTCAGCATCCCAGAAGTTGGTGTTGGATCTTCCTTTGACTTTTGATCTTGCAATTTGTGGTCATCACTATCAATGTTCCAATTGGAATCCATTTTGTTTCATTCTATGCATTGTAAAGTTGGATTTTTGTCTTTTTCTTATAAGACAAAATTGTGCCCGTGAATGTAACAAATTACTGCTCTTTATTAAATGCAATATAATCTAGACCCTTGGTGTTGAGTAACTCTCCACCGTTAATTGAAAAATTAGTATGGTGGCTTGTCTATAAAAGGGCTATCATTTTCTCTCCTTGCAAGTAAGATTTGATGATGAATTGTTGAGACAGCCAAAATTTTGATCAATACAAGATAGGTTTTATAGGTTGCTAAAAATTATGTTTATGTGTTGTCTCATTTTGGAATTCATGTTCATTTCAATATGAAATTAGATGAAGTGCTATTGCAATGATCGATAAAATGATTTGATATGTGATGAATGCCCTGATTCATACCATTTGTGCTTGCTGATTGTAAGTTACTTTGCATGGTTAGTCTGAACCTCCATTAATGAATTTAGTTCAATTGCATTTCAATAGTTAAGTTGTGACATCAACTGGGTGTTTAATGGATGAATGTGATTTGAAAATTATAAGATTCATTTGAAGATTGCATCATTTCCTGCAATAATGTGGTTGCGTAACCTAGTTAAATAGGAGGTTGTTTATTAAGGGTATTTTGTCTATCTGCAGCATACTATCCACTTGTGATTTGTCACATAGGTTTTAATATCTCTCTCAACCTTAATCTTTTGTATTTTCTTTATAAACATCCGTTAGAACTAGGTTTCAAGCAGAATTCACATTGTTAATCTACTGGTAATTTTAGACTTAGTCATCTGTATCATTGAAGGGTAGCTACACACTTTGTTGTCATAGTTTCATAAACCCTATCATTGTATGTATGTCCCCTCGATTGGAACAACCAAACACATATCCACTGAGTTATCCTATGAGCTAAGGCCTAGCTATATAAACCTTGGGGCAATCCTATTCTAAAGTTTTGGGATAGGATTCCTTTCAAGATAGGTGAGATATCCTATATCTTACATGCATTATTGCATGCTAAAAACACCATCAACAAATATATAATAGAGATTGAAAAATATTAAAATGTTAAAACTTACATGTAGTTTTTTGAAAATGAGTTTATTTTTAAAAAGTACTTTTTGGTTTAAATATATCCATCCCTTAAATATATTCTAACTTGTCTTATTTATATGATATGTGTAGGCACTCAACATACATAAATTAGAGTGGAAGTCGAGCTTGATTTAGATACTGGAGTAGAGGAAGCCCAACCACACATAGTTGATGTCATGGAAGAGGCCCAACCAAGATTTGATGTTGAAGAGGGGTCAGTATCGCTTCCTTCTATAGATATGTATATGAATCTAATTGAAGAAGTTAAGGGAAAAATTTCTAAGAGAAATATAAATCATTTGGTTGGAATTGATATAGAGAAAATGAAATTTTATACCGAACAACCTAATCAATTTACTAAGAGGTCATTGAACAGAACAAAAAAGGAAATACTTAATAAGAATTTTAAACATCGTGATACAATTGGTCAAGCACAACTATTATCGACTATACTTACTTGTGATGAACTGAAAGAGCCATTAGAATTGTTGGTTGTAGATTTCACAAAAAAGAGGAAAAGACGTCTAGAAAAAGATGTTCAAAATGTTGCAAAGGGTTTGAGTTCCATTGGCAAAAAATCTTGATCAACTGATAAAGGTATTTCAAGAAGAGTGATGGTGACCTCTATTGTAAGTCCACATTTGTCAAGAAAGAGTCAAATTTCTTCACTTCCAAGTGAAAATGGCTTAATTAGAAAGACACTAACAAGATATGTGAAAAGAAGAAAGGTTTTGGATGATAGTACTGCAAAAGGAAATTGGACATTGATGTGTAGGGCTCCTTGTTCTGACAAGATTGAAGATGGTGTTAGGAATTTGATCTCAAATTTTTGGCACGATCATACTCGTCCTTCATCAAATAGTAGAGATGTTCTCAAACACAAGATTGGGCCCAAATGATTGTGAACTGCATACAAAACATTGGTTAGACATAACACAACATGAGATGTATGTTACATTTTGTGATGCAAATCCTCATATAAAGATTGAGAAAACAATGTTTGAAATGTTAAGGCTATGGTATGTGAACCCAAGAAAAGTTTTTGAAACTTGTTGTTGTTGTCACCATATTGAATTTGATCTTTACTATCAGGTGTTTCAAAAGATCAAAGAAGAAAGTGATGATTTTCAAAATGCATCTCCTAAATGAGTAAGTGAGTTCATAGCATCCATATTATGTGATAATCTAATGATGATGCAGATGGTCCAATGAAATGCATAAAAGGACTTTGTGAAACATGTGGAAATTTAGTGAAATAACCTTTGAAAAATGAAGATATTGACATGATGAAGATGACAAATTACAAGAGTTACAAGTACACAAAGTATCAAACAAAATTTGGGAAAGAAGCCACAAGGTTAGATTACGTAGAAGAGGAAGTACTTGTTGGAACATTTATGGAGAATCTTCGTAAATTGATACAACCATACATACAACATGCATTTTTTACAAAATGGAAAGAAAAAGAGTTTTTGTTGTTGAGTGATACTTTCCCACCTAGAATAGGCTTATCAGTAGTCGACTTTATAAAAAAATACTCTTTTACCCATCAAAAAGAGTTTCAAACATAGTAGTATTATTCATAGAAGGTCACTATTATGGTGTATGTGTGTTATTGACATGCACAATTGAATTTGGATGGTGTTGAGAGTACATATTTACAATGAGTCATTGAAAAAGAATATCACTTTTATATTAGTGATGATAAAGAGCACGACACACATCTTGTACAACATTGCTTTAAGAAGTTTTTTGAAGATTTAGCAAGAAGGGGTGTGAAATTTGAGAAACATTGTGTATGATCAGATGGGTGTACATCACAATTTAAATCATCAAGATCATTTTATGCATTGTGTATATATCATTGACATGACAATATACCTCACATTTGGAGTTTCTTTGAGAGTGGGCATGGAAAGGGCCAATGTGTTCTAAAAAAATATCGAATGAATAATGATGAAGACCATAATAAATGATGCACATTATTTTGTTGAATGGTGTAAGAAACACTTCACATGTGAGGTTAGCACATCTTTAGGGAGGAACCTAGACCCAAATAGAGTGTTCTGGGAGATATCATGTATGTATTGTTTGAAAAAGTTCAATGTTTGTTTAATATTTATTTTATTTGATTGTCATTACAATTTTGCAATTTTGATAGAATTATAAAATTGTAATTCGAAGGTGTGGAATGAAGAACAATGCATGGATGTAAGAGGGTAGAGAAAACATGGTCATTGCATTGTATCATGAGTAAAAATAACCACACATGGACATTCTGTACTAGGGATTACCCTTGCTTTTGTTATGAATGCATGATGGGAGATTATGAGAATTGCAAGATTCAACAATGTGGATATGTTAGTGAATGGAATTTTGTGCCACTAGTTGTTACTGACACATACGATGAAGATGAAGATGAAGATGAAGATGAAATTTTAGATAAGTCAGTGAATGGAATTTTGTGCCACTAGTTGTTACTGACACATACGATGAAGATGAAGATGAAGATGAAATTTTAGATAAGTCAGTGAATGGAATTTTGTGCCACTAGTTGTTATTGACACATTCCTTTGATTTCAAGTGATTATGACCACATTTTAAGATTGATTAAAAAATGTATATATATCACAACTTGTAAAAAAAATTAATATGTTGATAGAATTTAAATTTAATTTGATTCTTAAATTTTAGAATTCATGACATGTTCTAATTTTTATATATTTCATTGTGGCATAGGAGATGTTTTTGTAGTCATAGAAGAGCCTAGAAACATAGAAGGTGTAAGTCTTCGATGGTGCTGCTAAAGGAAGCCCAGGCCTGGCTAGTGGTGGTGGGGTCCTGAGGTCAATGAGAAGGGAGCTTGTGGATGCTTATGCGGGGGGATTGGGAGAAAATTCAAATAATGTGGTGTAGGCTATGGCTCTCTTATGGGGAATTAAGGTGGCCCTAGCTATTGGAGTTAAAAAACTTATGATTGAAGGTGACTCAAAACTTATCATTGATGCAGTCCAGGAGAAGGCTAGAGCTGGTTGGCATATAGTGGATATCATACAAGAAATCAAGCAAGTCCTTCTTGGCTTTGATGATATTGATGTCAAACATACCTACAGAGAAGGTAACCAGTTGGTGGATGCCATGGCTAACATGGGAATTAATTTATTCCCTAAGAGGTGTTGGAGAAACCCTAATAATATTCCTAGAAGTGTTAGAGAATGCCTTCGGTTAGAGGTTCAAGATTAACTTCATTATGGTGTCTAGAAGCTATTTTTATTTAGAATATATTTTATTATATATTCTAATGTCCTACATTATGATGGAAAGTGACCATCGAAGGATGCAGAAGGAGGTTGTCACCATGAGTAGCTAGATGATGTGTGTTTACTTTTTGATGGATGGGGAATGCCACATCATTAGGGGCTAGGTCAGCAAGTTCATGTGGCTGATGCCAAGCTAGTCCACGGGGCCAATTCAAAATTTGGCAGCACACATCCTTATTGACAGCCTGCACATTTCTCATTACTGTAGCAATTATGATTTGAAAAGAGGAGACGTTTGGAAGGACATGTCGAGCATTTCGAGCGGCCATAGGAGCTAGATTAATTATTATTTTCATGCCTGCGATCATAGGAATTTTTCTAATAGCTTCCAAGACTTCTGGTTGTGGGGGATTCTTTAGGGTGACTATTTCTAGAGGGCTTCGAAGATATTTTCGATGGGTGGCGACAAAGTTAGAACATAACCCTCGTCCTGTGTAGAATTCAAAGATGTTATGCTTTGGAGCATCTACTATGAGGGTGGCCTCACTCCATTTTTGGAGAGCCTCAACGATTACAATGAGAACCTTTTGGTTCAGTTTGCAATGTCGTGGGATGAGGTGAGGATGGTCCTTGTGGGTGGTGTTTAATTTAAAGGTAGTGAAGATAGATTACCAAAGCCACTGGCCTAAGATGCGAAGGAAAAGGTTGAAAAATAGACTAAAGTCCAAGACCCCATGAGTATGAGGAGGTTTTTTAAAGATGGAGAAATGTATGTTTGTTTGCAAGGAGGTTTCAAGAGGGAAAGCCTAATGTACCCCTAGGATAAGGTATGCTTCATTACCATGAAATACATAACTTTGGAAGGTCGGTTTAGGTGTTTTTATCATTGCCACTTTGCCTTGCTAAACCACTTTTGCCATAAATTGCTTGTTAATTTCCCTTTCTACTTATTAACATCCTTGGAGTCCTCTGTGAAAGTGGCCAAAACTGCTCATGACAATAACCCTAGCCTTGTGGCTATTCCACTTCACCAAGGTTTGATCCTCCGTTTGTTTCACTTTCATCTTGCCTTGTGCCCTTCAAAGCCCATTAGAGCTTGCCTTGTTGAGGAAGTCAATGACGATGAGTCTAATGATAATGTCCCTTTGAGTGTTAAGTACGGTAGTATGGCTAAAGGCAAGGCCTTATATCCCCCTGTTAAGGAGTCCTCGTGCCCTTCTGGGTCCCCCCCGAACCCTAACGTCCCTTCTGCAGATAGTCCAGCTCCTTGATCCCTATTGGGTGAATATTTTATCGTCAACTAACTAAAGACAAAATGGTTATATCAACCACAATTTGATGAGATTTAATCTCTCCTCTTAGAAAGGGGAGGCTCCCTTCTTATTGTTTGCTACAATCAACAAGTACTTAACTAGATTTATGTACACTATAAACTAATCTGTGGATGGTGCCATATCATCTATTTCTCTTTTTTTAGAAATGATGTTTCCTCTTAATCCTTACAATGCATAATAAACTTAAAAACCACTTACTGGAACAATAATAACCAATATCAAGATTGAATGAACATATGAATACTCAAAATGATACCAGCTTGAAATAACCAAGAAACTAACAAAAGCACAAAGTCTTTTGTTATTTCTTTTACTAACTTGAAGTTGGAAATGTATAGAATATAGTGCAGCCCAAAGTCTCCACTGTATGTTATCAAGAGATTAATGAACATAGAAAATAACTGGCAACTCAAAGTCTTCTAATATCTTCAACTCATGAACATAGAACATAAACTCCAAAGATAATGTTGTAGCGCAAAGACTCCAAAATCAACTTTAGACCACCTCCCAAATTATATAAACTCACACTACTTATTTGATCAATTGCATAAGAAAGTACAAGAGAAAAGACATAAGAACATCTCCCATGCACCACAAGTTTATTCCAAAACAAAGTTTGAATGCTCACTTACTTTTCTTATTATTGATAAAATTATGATTTACAGTGTGAACACAAAGTCTCAAGAATGCTCTTCAATTCAGTAGCACTTTGCTTCAATATCTAAAAGATCATATTTACATAAGAGGCCCTCTTTATTTATAAGGAGAGGCCGAGAGCAAAAATAGGAAATCTACAACTACTTTGACTTATTAAAAAACTGAGTCCTAATTGTCTTATGACTCTGTCACACAAGTCCATGTAATCTAATTTTTCAAAATGACATGGCTTTTGTCAATCAAAATTTACAAGGCTTAAAAACTAAAACATGGAAAAATATCTAAGTGTCCTTGGACACTTCTTCATCAACTTCATCCTACTCCAAGAATTCTTCATATCTTCTCACAATGAATTGTACTTCATTATTGTCTGGCCTTGGTGTATGCTTGGAGATAATAAGCACCTGAGTGATAAAATCGGTGAGAGTATCAGGTACATATTTGTGCTTATTTAGTAGCTTCTGCAGTTTATTCAGAATGATCTAGATCTCCATCAACCTATCAAAAGAAGCCAATGAGAAGGATTCAGTTTCAACTTCTGTCTGAACCAAGTTGGCGAATTCCTGAATGACTATATCTTTAGGCAGTGTCTGCTGATTGTCACCAAGCATGTGACATGGTAGATCTTCCAACTCATCAGAAATATCTTGAGCCTTGTTTTCTCCCCTTTCATGGTCCTTCTTCAAATCAAGTATCAAGTCTTCAATTATATTCTTCTTGTGTATCATAACTTCTCGATACTCTACATATCTTCTCCTATCGAGGATGACCCCATGTTCAATCAATAACTCAATTTTGAAATATCTCAATTTATTCCAAGATTCCAGATCTTTCTCAATCAACTGCATGTCTTGTGAAAGAAGTTCCAATGTGTTATGAATTTGCTTTCCAACCTCGTCCAAGTTATTATAAAGCTCAATAGATGACTTTATAAGTAGTGAACCCTGGGAAAGTACTCCGTTTATCATGGAATCCACTACTTGGCCTTTTGCACCAGTTCTTTTTGCTTTCAAGAAGGCTTCATTACTTTTACTGGTGCCAATAGGTTCAACATGTTCAGATGACTGAGTGATCTTGAGAAGCACTGATTTCAACTAGTCAACCTGTATTTTGAGTTGGTCCTTTATAGCTTTATCCTTGTCATATCTATCTAGCAGAGCATTCAATTGTGCCGTAAGGTCTTCCTTTGCACTTTCATGAGTTTTCTTACCTAGATCAACCCTAGTGATAACATAACCAGGATCTTCAAAATCAATATTGTCAGCTGTGGGAATAGCAATCTCTGCAAACTTGTGTTTTGTTTCATCAACAAATACTCTTGACAAAGTTTTATCCTTTTTGGTTGTTTTTGACTTGGTGGGAACCAATTGACCAAAACCAAAGCCATCAGGTGAAACTGGTTGCTTCTTTCTTTTGGGTTGATGTGGCACAAGCCACGGTGGAAGGACAAATTTGTCACTTTTGACTTTTGAAGTGGTGGTTTGGGTGGAAACGGGTGGAACTACAGAATCTTGTGATTTTGGTGGAACGGGTGGATCTTGTATGGACACTAAAACAAGTGGTGTATGAGTAACTAGTGGAGATGTCTAGGTTTGAACATCAGGAGGATTTATACCAACATTCACTTGAGCAGAAAAGGGACCCAAAAACTTATCAAAATCTAAATGAGATATGGAATCAATCATGGACATAGGAACATCTAAGAGACTGGCATAGAAGACAGAGGAACAAAAACATTGTTAACATTATCCAATGGTGTGTCAAAAATTGACTGGTTATCAAGAGATGTAGAAGAAGAATGAACATAATGGATAAACACATTAGATGGAGGGGATTTAGGATTATCTAGAATACCTGGTGTCTATAATGTACTTGACATTTCATGAACTGTAGGAGTTTGCACCTTTGAAGTCATAGGAGGGGAAGGAGGAGTAACCTGAGCAGACTCAGTTTGTGGATCATCAATTGGTTCTTCCGACTCCTTTCCTGCCACCTCCTCTTGCTCAACACCTTGCTGTGTAGAAGTCCCTTCCTTTTCCTTTCTTTTCCACTTGCTTCCTATCTTAAAGACAAACTTGAGTTTTTCCTTACTAGGAGTGGCATCCTCCTTTTTTTTGTCCTCAATTCACTTTTCTTTCCTGGAGGTATTTCTGTTTGTTCCTCCTCTGAACCTGTTAAGAAGGGTTTCAATCTGATACCTTTCTTTATAAGCCACACATTGGTATTTGCAAGAGTCTTTTGAAATCTGTCTCAGAGAAGTCATCTCTTTTTGAGACCATTTAATATCACGTAAAGAAGTGTCAACAATCTTGTTAGCCACGTACACAACCTCTACTATGTCTCCTTCATCTTGCATATCTTCTGGCACATCAGTCAATTGGAAATTTCTCACTTAGTCAAGAGAGAGCCTATTGTAATCCATCCTTCTTATGTCCTCATCAGTTCTGCAATCTTCCCAAATGTCTTCAACCATGTGCACATGAGTATAGTTACCCTTAAGTTTATTCTTCATACCTCGGCAGTCAAAATCTTTTCTTCTCTTGTACCTCTTCAATGTTATCCACTGTAATTCAATCTCCATAGCCTTAGCTTTCAGATTTGTAGAGATACCATACCTCCCAATCTGGGACTGGAATTTGAAACCCCCTCGATGTGCACCAACTTGCTTAACATGAACATCCACCATTGGTCTGCACAACTCCATCAAGATCATTTTCTCCTCGGGATACCTAGGTAACATGTATGGCTGTCCACTAAAGCAGCCTGCCCTTAGGTATGTGAAAGTAGGAAATTGGAGGAAGATGCACCCAAACTTCTTTACCTGCTCCCAAGCTTGATCAGACACTCTTTTTCTCCAACTCCCTATCCAACAGGAAAATCTAATGATAGAAGAAAGCATCATTCACCCTTCAGAAATGCTTTATGCTTTCAGTCAAGGTAAGCTGTGGGTAGTACTCATACACAGGGATTAACCTTCTGTCACCTTCACAAGTTAACCCTGGAAAATGCTTCATAGAAGCAACATCATATACTAGATAGGAAGTCATGTAAAATTTCAATGTTGTTGACACGAAAGCTAGATGCTCACATATGGAATCATTGATTTGTTGACCCCACCATATCTTTTGTTCACCTTTCTTGATGACACAAATGTATTGAAACATCCAATCTTGGAAAACATTTGATGTCAAGAGCCCCTTTACCCTACTGAGAAGAGTAATGAGGTCACTAACCTCCTCAATGAACTCACTCCTGAAGATATTCTTGGGCCATCTTGATATGGAGGGATGAGGATTCTTAAGCCATTTGATATTGATAACCCTCTTGCATTTCTCAGTGTGATCATCATAATACTTATGCCCTTCTCTAACAGAAAGATTAGAATAATTTTCAATATCAGGACATTTAAACACAGAATCAAAGAGATTTGCATGAAGTTGAATTATTACATTCCCATTAGCATCTGATATACTTTTAGTATCCTTATCAAACCTTCCGTCCATAGCCAAAATAAAATCTAGATTCTAAGCTAACACCGAGAAGGTGGAAACCAAATGTATGTCACTATTGAGAACACAATACATATTTTGAGGCAATGGTTGTTGGTTAAATCTTCCCAAGAACTCTGACATATCAACATGTCTGATCTCCGTATCCTTGATTTCATCTACATTGGACTCCACTTGAGTAGTCGGGACCACTCCTTGAAATTTATACTTCATCTTCTTCTTTGGAGGGGATTTTGACATTGACAAATGAACTGCAAAAATATGATTGTTGAAGAAACTCCAGAGTCAGAAAAATCTCACTCAAACCACCTTTTGTACAATCTCAGGAAAATATATCATCTTCATGATCAAATATATTCATTTGTTGAATAAAAAAAAATCTTTCTTTCAAGTACCATTTTGCATTTTTCAGTGTTAGAAAAATTCTAAATCTTCATATGCAGGTCAGAGTTTAAACTCTGACTTGCATTTTTACAATGCAAACAAAAAGTGGCAATTGAGGTTTAAAACTTGATTGACATAAGGAGGAACTTTTAAAAATCATAACATACATATCAGAGTTTAAACTTCGATATGCACGATGCCTTGGTTTTAAGTGGGTAAAACGAATATGCACATCGGGTTTTAAACTTTGATGTACATATCTCAAGAGATAAAACAAAGTGCACATCGGAGTTTAAAACCCGATGTGCATATTTGTTTTAGGCATTGTGTAAAGTTTGAAGATTGGTCGACATATTCAAAATGTGTCATGTGGGTTTTAAATTCCGCATGACACTTTTGACTTGTGTCATGCATAATTTGAAACCCGCATGACACATTTTGAGTGTTATGTTTCGATGGTTTTTTGGGTTTGTTTTAGGGATGGTGTGTGGGGTTTATTTCTTGCACAACATCCCAAACTATGGATGTTGTGTGGAAAATAAACCCTGCATGCCATCTACAATTTGGAAGGTCTTAAAACTCAAAGGAATGATATCATGCTTCGTTCGAGGTTTGACCTCCGAACAGTGCATGTTGTTTGGAGATCAAACTCCAAACAAAGCAATTTACACAAAATAAAAATGATAGTTTAAGAATGATAAAAACCCAAAACTATAGAAAATACAGAAAACCCTAGCCTTTACAAGAAAGACACACAGATGAAACAAATGAAATGAAAATAAAAACCCACAATTGAAATGTAGGAAAACAAAAAATAAACCCTAGCTTTTACAGACACCCGATATGAAATACAAAAGTTAAGATTTAAAGACACATATCAAAACAAAGCTTCTCGTAAAAGGAATTAATGAAAAGGAAAGAAAGGTGTGAAAAATGGTTCACATACCTGAAATAGCAGTCTGCACCAGATACGAGATCCAACACTCAACACAATTTCAGGAACTAGGGTTCAAAGAGGGAGGTAGTAACAGACGTTTACAAACCAGAAGTAAGAAAAAGGAAGAAGGAAACAACTTATAAACCTCAAAAAGATTTTGCAAATCCTTAAACTCAGGGTGCCATTAATGCTTAAACGTGCAAACATAGGAGTGTAGTTGTGGAAATTTTTTCCGTAATTACACTTCATGTGTAAATGTAAATTTTATTTTGACATTGACAACATAGAGAGCAAAAATGACTAACACTGAGAAAAACTAAAAATGACAAAATACTCAAAATGGACCTCAATAAAAAATTGAAGGGATTCTTCGAGTGACCGAGTCACGCTAGAGATGACCTAAAAATGTCTCATTTCACGTGCTTAGAGGATGTGGGCTACAAAACAGACAAGTTTCATAGGGGTTATCCCACGAATTGAGCAAACTGAATTTGAGGATAACAATCCCATAAGAAGAAAGGTGGCAAAGCCCTTCATGGTACCTAGAAGAAAACCCCTTCCCTATCAAGCCCATCTAATTTGGCAACCCCTGCTAGTGGTGTGTCTCGGTCCCCCGACCAATCTCAAAAGGTGGCGGTTGAGGGTTTGTGTGATCTTAAAAACAAACCTACTCACTCTGGTGAAAAGAAGAGTAAAGAAACTTAAGTGAACATAATGAGCCTGGGAAATCTACTAAAAAGAAGGAAAAAATGTTTGTTTGTGGTGAAGAACCTACTGATGTTGGGATACGTGTTGTATACCTTGCATAGTTGTTATCACTCAGTTTTGCACCCTTGCATACAGCTGTGAAACCTCTGCAAACTGGAGTAACATGGGACTGATCTCTAAGTGTGGGACTTTGCTAAATGAGATCAGACCTCCGGAGAAGGCCGGCTTCCTCTCTCAAAGCCTAATGCTCAGAGAAATTCATCTAAACCTAGTGCTAATGCTTGCTGGGAAAAGGGTTAGAAGGAATGCTCAAACGAAATGCTGAAATAAACTAAGTGATACACCAGATTTAAATGTGTTTGGCTGCAACTGAATAGACACAGTAATAATCTCATAGCTGGAAAGACATTACACAGACCCATATTGATTTTAGAGAGGTCCAGAAGAGCAAACACAGGCCAAAAAATAATAAGAGAGAGGCAAAAATACCAGTTTATATTGATCATAGAGGCCAAATAGCCATTACAAAGAATAGTCCAGAAGAACAACCAACCCCTATATATCTAGTTTTACATGTATATATATCATTTCATTTTGGCCTCAGCCCCTTCCCATCAATTTCACCAATGGGCTGTATATTAGAAAATATCTCTGCCTGAAGGGACGTCCACCTGCAAGAAGTTATGGCACAAAAAGATCTGAAACTGGGCAGATAGAAGATATTTTCCAGGTCTTTAATGCAAGTTGTATAGTCATCGATTTGTAGCAATTAATGCAACAAATATCTACGTTTGAATATCAAATGTCGCTGTTGAAACGTCGCGCTGGCCAAAACATGCAAAGCCAGATCTAAAAAATGAAAACTGGAAAATCCCCCCAAAAACCTACTCAAATGAAAGAGGAGGCAAAAATATGTACTTTTGCCTCCTACAACATGTCAAAATTCACTGAAATGGGGAAGATACAGGCAGTCAAAGATCTAGTCAACTGCCTGTATATATCACTTCTACATCTGCATGTATATCAGCTTCTGAAGATAGCTCTAAATTTGACTTTACATGTACAAACCCCTTTGTATGTATTTCTGCTCTTTGGCACCAAAAGGCCTCTGCAATCACTCCAGAAAGATGCATTTGAAATTGCTTTGTATATGCAAGAGCCTTTGTATATGCATTCGCCACTACCACGTGGCACCTCCTGATTTGCCATTGTACCAAAGCCGGGACCCATCGCTGAAGAACTGCACCCTCCATCGGCCTTCGGAAAGACCCAAAAATAAGCTGTCGATGCATCATGTCTGGCCGAAAACTCCCTTGCATATCGGCTTGTATATGCAAAGATACAAGAAAATATACAAACAACTAGCACATGCAAACGTGCATTTTGCCCTTTGTAATCGCGACTCGCATATGCATACAATCGCCCTTGTATAGACAAGTCACAAACTTCAAACTCTTAAAAAGCAGATGGGAAACATTTTGAAATCCGGGTTGTATCTAACCTCCTTTGTATCTGCAAACATACAAGCCGCGGACTCCAGACTGACCATTAACTGTATTTTACTGCTCTGTCGGGTCCGGCCTGTATCTCCAATCTTTGTATATCACTAACTTGTATATAGCAATATACAATCGCCCATATACAAGGCAGACCCAAAAATTTTAATAAAACAAGTTAAAAATGCAATCAGGTCCGGCTTGTATATAAACGTTTGTATATCGGCTTTGTATGTGAAAACATACAAAGCAAAATATACAAGCCACTATAGCAAATGTATCTCTGGCGAAGGTCCCTTGTATCTCTGATATATAATCGCCCTTGCATGCATGCGGGCCCCACCTCTTGCACATTCGGCCTTTGTATGTTTCTCTGTATGTTTCACATGTATATTCAAAACATACAAGCGAAATATACAAAGAAACATACAAGGCCGAATGTGCATTCCATTGTAGCGGATGCACCTACATGATTGAAAACCTTGTACCCTTTTGTTGCATGTGCAAATATACAACACAAAATGCACTTGAAACCCGATATACAAGAGGGAATATTCCTGCAATGCATCCCTTGCAATGCATCTCCTGCTTTGTATATTTCTGTCCTTGTATATCTCCATTGTATGAGCCAAATATACATGTAGACCCAATATACATTCAGTGAATATTCTGGGGATCTGCGATGTATATTCCATCCTTGTATCTGCCCTTGCATCCTTCCAGTGAATGTATATTTGCTTGTATGTTGAAATTACAAAGGCAAACATACAAACCTTCCAAACATACAAAAGGGGAAACTTGAAGAAAAATGCAATAGATGCACAATATACCTTGTATGTCTCACTTGCATATCGTCAATATACAAACTGGGAATATTCCCAAGGACCTGCGGGAGATTCCCAAAATGTATATGTCTCTCCTTGGCCCGATATACATTCAGAAAATGCATAAAACCTAATTTTTTCAACATCTTCTAAGGCCGATGGAGATCTGCAAGCCTGCCAAATGAACATTTGAATTGTATGTTGACCCAAACTTTTGACCATGAATAACTTCTTTGTTTGGCCGAATTTCAGGGTGCTGTAAAAAGAAAACCTGCCTATTTTTTCAAGCTCTTTCCAATGGTAAGGTTCTTTAGGCAAGGCTTCTTAAGAAATTTGGCACTTTTGCTTTATAGGGACTTTAAAGAGGAATTTTCAAGGAAAATACCAGGTGGACTATTTGGCTGTGAACAGAGGAAAAAATAGGATAACATTCTTGGTGACCTCTATGGGATGTTTGCTTGCTAAACATAAGATCAGTGGCCTTATTGCATCCATTGGGCATGGAGTCACACCTAAAACATGCTAGAAAACTGGAACCTGCCTCCAAAACACAAAAAGGGGAAGGGTCCTACATTCTCCTAATGACAATGCAGCCTGTGCAGAAGCACTTATGGAAAGGGAAAACTACAACAGAAATGAAACCTACTTCTAACTCTAAACTAACCAGTCAGACATGACCTTAAACAAAGCCATTAACTGGTTCTTGAAAATAACTGCCCCTCCTTAACAATTTACAATGTTTCCCATTCTTGTGGGTAGTTAAAAAGAGATAAGGGGAAAATGTACATATGACAAATTGACAAAACACCCCCCACAAAATGGAGATAAACTCACCTATCCACCTAGACTGATTGTTGATGTTGCTAACTTGTGTTGAATAAATGGGTTGATCCCACCCATTTCGATGCTCAACTTCATGCTTAGAGGTAAGGATGACAAGTGGTGACTCCTCTTAATATGTCTCCAGCTGGCCTAGATGCCTGATTGGGCATCCCCTTGAATGCTCTAATTTTTTTCTCTTCTTACTCTTCATTTGGTATGCTAGTGACCTCCACCCTTCTATCATATTGCTCTTGTGTGTGAAACAGCTGACCTGAGACCTCATGGTTTTTTCCCTCATCCCTCAAAGAATCCAAGAAAGCTGGTATAATGTCATCATGGCTACAATCTTCCTCTTCTTGTTGGTCTAAAAACTCTAACTCCTGTGATTCCATTATAAATATGCCTGCCTGTACCTTATGAACAAGATGTTCATGATTTTCTGATTTAGGCTCAAAAAATGAGCCTTGTACATGTTCAAAAGGGAAAACTTCCTCACCAAGAAGTTTATATCCCTATTGGATAACAAAGAACAGATCTTCAATTTGCTCTTGTCCATGTTTAGTCCCTTCATTATTTTCAATAAAGCATGAGAGATCCTCAAGCACATCAGCATAATTAGCCTCTGTACCATCTATCATAGGGCAGCAAGTTTGGCATTCTTTATGGTTTGGAACCTCACTGTCATGCTCAGCCCCAAACTGCAGCAATTTGTTATGATTTTCTGCATTCTCTTGTTGCTGCCTGTTCACAACCAGCTGCACATATTCTTCATCTTCAACGTAGTCGGGTAGCTCATGAAGTAGGACAGCATCATCCATTTCTAATGTGACATTAACAATACTCATAGGTGCAATCGGTTCAAACAATTCCATCCTTGTGAGTACAGGAACAAACTGCTCCTCATTAGTTTTATCTTCTTCCACCTCCTCTTTTGGCTCATCTTTCCAAAAATCCTGGTAGACAACTTGCCCACCCTTTTTGATTGAAATAGCATTAGGGAAAGAGGCCTGAATATCTTCTTGAATTTCTAGGAAGGGAGAGGGTTATATAGAAATTTGCTCTTGGGGAGTGATAGCTTGAAGGGATATAGGCGTTGAAGCCTGGAAACTTATGGAGTCTAGGGTGCTCTTGTTTAAGTATAGGTTCCTTCAGTGGATGAGACCCTCTGGAGCTTGGACTATTCAATTCAGGAGACTCATCATGCTTGAAGCTTGGTATTCTGAAGTTAGGAACCTGCTCCTCAAAGAATGGATTTGGAAGAGTGAGGGTTGGCTGAGTTTCCAACCTTTGACATGGAGCCAACAAAACCCTATTTTGCTCTTCTTTTGCTGGCTGAATGCCAAAGCATTTTTTCCATTTGTATGTTTGGTGAAGGGTTTTCGCAGGGTGGAAGAGATGGCCCTTTCCAACTTGGAACCTTCAAGGCAGAGGGATGTCTGAAACTTGGGATTATGACAGGCCTAGATTCTACAACCCTTTCCTCCTCTTGATTTTGAACTGGCATGAGAGGATTGGCCTTCACAAGATTCAGCATTTTATAACTAGGATGATTGGCCCAAGAAGGCTGCCATAACATAGAAGCCTAAGCCACATTCATAGATTCACCTTGGTTTGGGGATGGACCTTCTTGAAGCTGGGAATAGGAGATATACTTTTTATTTGCATGTTCAAGCATTCCTCTTCATGCACTCTTCTATTTTTTGCCTCCTGCTGGTACAAAAAAACCTGGTAGGCGAGCTCCTCCTGTTGCTCGTTATACTATGCTTCTCTATCTATTTCTAACATTTGCCTTTTGAAATCTAATAACCAACCTTTAATGCTACCCAAATTAGCATTTTGAGATTGACTAGGGAGATTGCAGGCTTGATTTTGAGCATAAAGGGTTTCACAAGGCTGACTATAAGAATGGACAGGCTGCAAACAAGGATGGACTAGAGTGGTTTGAAAATGCTCTTGCTAGTACTGCTGACTACAATCAGGAGAGGGGTTGTTTGGAGCAAATTCAAAGGCATTGGGGGCTTGGTATTGCTGATATGGGGGCCAATAGCTGGAATTTGGATTAGGGGTAGGGGAATAGCCATGACTCCCATAGAATTGTGACATTCTATGGCCTCTAAATGCTGGATATTCATAAACATGTCAGAATTAGAGCAAAATAGGTCTGCAACCTAGAAAAGACTAGATACAAACTAGAGAGGGAGTCGCCAGGTGATTACAATGCTTCTTGAAGCTGAATAGGCCAGGAAAACCACCAAAATCCTGATCTTTAAAAATTGTTTAGGTACTTGGGCTGCTGAATCCAGCTGATTCGTTTAGTAGAGTCGCCATAGTGTTGTTTGTATCGCCTCTAAAGGCTAGTAATACTAGGAGAAACACCAAAAATCTCTTAGTATCTTGATGAGAAGTTCATCGAACTGGTCCCACCGGGCGTGCCAAAGTTGTTATCACTCAGTTTTGCACCTTTGCATATAGTTGTGAAACCTCTACAAACTGGAGTAACATGGGACTGATCTCTAAGTGTGGGACTTTGCTAAATGAGATCAAACCTTCGGAGAAGGCCGGCTTCCTCTCTCTAAGCCTAATGCTCAAAGAAATTTATCTAAACCTAGTGCTAATGCTTGCTGGGAAAAGGGTTAGAAGGAATGCTCAAAAGAAATGATGAAATAAACTAAGTGATACACCAGATTTAAATGTGTTTGGCTACAACTGAATAGACATAGTAATAATCTCATAGCTGGAAAGACATTACACAGACCCATATTAATTTTAGAGAGGTCCAGAAGAGCAGACACAGGCCAAAAAATAATAAGAGAGGCAAAAATACCAGTTTATATTGATCATAGAGGCCAAATAGCCATTACAAAGAATAGTCCAGAAGAACAACCAACCCCTATACATCTAGTTTTACATGTATATATATCATTTCATTTTGGCCTCAGCCCCTTCCCATCAATTTTGCCGATGGGCTGTGTATTAGAAAATATCTCTGCCTGAAGGGATGTCCACCTGCAAGAAGTTATGGCACAAAAAGATCTAAAACTGGGCAGATAGAAGATATTTTCCAGGTCTTCAATGCAAGCTGCATAGTCATCGATTTGTAGCAATAAATGCAACAAATATCTGCATTTGAATATCAAATGTCACTGCTAAAATGTCGCGTTGGCCAAAACATGCAAAGCTAGATCTAAAAAATGAAAACTGGAAAATTCCCCCAAAAACCTACTCAAATGAAAGAGGAGGCAAAAATATGTACTTTTGCCTCCTACAACATGTCGAAATTCGCTGAAATGGGGAAGATACAGATGGTCAAAGATTTGGTCAACTGCCTGTATATATCACTTCTGCATCTGCATGTATATTGGCTTCTAAAGATAGCTCTGAATCTGACTTTACATGTACAAACCCCTTTGTATGTATCTCTGCTCTTTGGTGCCAAAAGGCCTTTGCAATCACTCTAGAAAGATGCATTTGAAATTGCTTTGTATATGCAAGAGCCTTTGTATATGCATTCGCCGCTACCACGTGGCACCTCCTGATTTGCCGCTATACCAAAGCTAGGACCCATCGCTAAAGAATTGCACCCTCCATCGGCCTTCGGAAAGACCCAAAAATAAGCTACCGATGCATCATGTCTGGCCGAAAACTCCCTTGCATATCGGCTTTTATATGCAAAGATACAAGCAAATATACAAACAACTAGCACATGCAAACGTGTATTTTGCCCTTCGTAATTGCGACTCGCATATGCATACAATCGCCCTTGTATATACAAGTCACGGACTTCAAACTCTTAAAAAGCAGATGGGAAACATTTTGAAATCTGGGTTGTATCTAACCTCCTTTGTATCTGCAAACATACAAGCCGCGGACCCCAAACTGACCATTAACTATATTTGACTGCTCTGATGGGTCTGGCCTGTATCTTCGATCTTTGTATATCACTAACTTGTATATCACAATATACAATCACCCATATACAAGGCGGACCCAAAAATTTTAATAAAACAAGTTAAAAATGCAATCGGGTCCGGCTTATATCGGCTTTGTATGTGAAAACATACAAAGCAAAATATACAAGCCACTGTAGCAAATGTAACTCTGGCGAAGGTCCCTTGTATCTCTGATATACAATCGGCCTTGCATGCGCACGGGCCCCACCTCTTGCACATTCAGCCTTTGTATGTTTCTCTATATGTTTCACATGTATATTCAAAACATACAAGTGAAATATACAAAGAAACATACAAGGCCGAATGTGCATTCCACTATAGCGGATGCACCTGCATGTTTGAAAACATTGTACCCTTTCATTGCATGTGCAAACATACAACACAAAATGCACTTGAAATCCAATATACAAGAGGGAATATTCCTGCAATGCATCCCCTGGAATGCATCTTTTGCTTTGTATATTTCTTTCCTTGTATATCTCCATTGTATGAGCCAAATATACATGCAGACCCAATATACATTCAGCGAATATTCTGGGGATCTGCGATCTATATTCCATCCTTGTGTCTACCCTTGCATCCTTCTAGCGAATGTATATTTGCTTGTATGTTGAAATTACAAAGGCAAACATACAAACCTTCCAAACATACAAAAGGGGAAACTTGAAGAAAAATGTGATAGATGCACAATATACCTTGTATGTCTCACTTGCATATCGCCGATATACAAACTGGGAATATTCCCAGGGACCTACGGGAGATTCCCAAAATGTATATGTCTCTCCTTGGCCTGATATACATTCAGAAAATGCATAAAACCTAATTTTTTCAACATCTTCTAAGGCTGATGGAGATCTGCAAGCCCGCCAAATGAACATTTGAACTGTATGTTGACCCAAACTTTTGACCATGAATAACTTCTTTGTTTGGCCGAATTTCAGGGTGCTGTAAAAAGCAAACCTGCCTATTTTTTCAAGCTCTTTCCAATGGTAAGGTTCTTTAGGCAAGGCTTCTTAGGAAATTTGGCACTTTTGCTTTATAGGGACCTTAAAGAGGGATTTTCAAGGAAAATACCAGGTGGACTATTTAGCTCTGAACAGAGGAAAAAATAGGATAACAATAATATTGTACTATTTTATTCGGTTACCACTTGTATAATTTGTACTGTAACATTGGGTTAGTTATTTTATGTGTGTGGGACACATAGAGTAATTAACTATTATTTGTATTATTTGATTAATTGGGAAAAGTTAGTACCAATAGTCAAATGTGGGGTCAAGTGGTTTTGTGTAACCCATGGTTTTGGGGCACATGGTTTTCTCAATGTAATGTGTGAGCTTATATTATAAAAGCAAGCACAATGTTATTATTTGGAGGTTGGCTGGATATTTCATTGTAGGTGAATAGGAGGTTTTGTGAGAGGTTGTCATTGTATTGAGCTCTCTCATGTAAGTGCAGATTGTGAAGCATGGCAGGTGATGTATGGATTCATGATTGTACACATGGAGGCTGCATTGGAGGTGCTTGATGGTTTAGGGTTATTCATGGAGGCTCAAATATTGTATTGTAATACTCTTATTGCTGAATAATACATGTGAGCATGGATGCTTTTAGAGGCTAGGTTTTTCTTGAAAAGGGTTTTCCCAGGGTATATCTTTTGTTCCCTTGTTGCTTGTTCATTGATCTTTTGCATTATAGTTGCTTTTGCATCTTGTTTCTCCTATTGGGTTATGTGGAATTGGTTTAATTAGACCTACAAATTCCTAACGGTTAGTATTAGAGCCATGTTTATGGTTAAGGGAGGTGTGAGCTCCCTGGATGTGTATAACCCTTGTGTGTATAGATTAGGTGCAAAATGGAAGCCATGGCAATGCATGGAAGGATTGAAGGCATTACAAGGTTTTGTGCAGGTTGTATTGTAAATTGGGGGTTCTGGGTATTGGAGATTTGTTGTGCATGTTGCAGATCGGATGATTGAAAAATCATGGCTAAAGATGGTTTTTCAGGTTTTGATTTCATGAGGGTTTTTTAGGAGGAAATTTTACAGATGACCTCCTGGGACAAAATGGACTTCGCCATTGAGTCCAGGAGGCCTGAGAAATGAAGATTCATATAAAATTTGCCCATGTTTGGTTATAGGGGCAAAAGGCAAATTTTTTTAGCCCCCACAGGTACAACGGTACGACCGTACGGCTGTAGAGGTACACAGAGATTAAATTTTTTTTTACCTGCACAATGTTGGATTTTTTCTATAGTTGAAGCAAAAAAATTTTGATTAAAAAAACAAACAAACTATAGAATAATTTTTTTTTTAAAAGATTGAAAAAAAAATAACAAAAAAAATTGGGAGGGGGCAAGCGGTACCCTGACCACCGTACCCCCTGTCCCTTGCTGTAGATGGTACCAGTGGGTAACACTGGCGCAGAGCCGGTTGGCCCCGCTAGTCCCATTCCCCACACCCTCCCGTCGGCAAAGGCTGGTCACCGCCGACCTTCAAGGTACAGCCCGTATGGATTTAAACAAAAATTTATTTTTGTTTATTAAACTTTGTTTAAAAGTTTGGTGGTGTGCAATGCCCCTTCGTGCACTTCAAACAATTTTTTTTTTAATTATTAAAACCTTTTTTTAAATGGTTGGCAGTGGGAAATGTTTTAATGGCAGTGAATTAAAACTTTATTAAAATGGACCTTATTAAAATTTAAAACCTCCTTTATGTATTTTTGGGTCCATGGTGAAACAAATTAAACCTCCGTGAAGTATGAAGACAAATTGAAAAACTTTTTCACCTATGGTTGTCAAAGATAATGATGCCAACCCAGTCAAATGCCACATCAGCACTTCTGCCCAGTCAGCATTTTCCTAGTCAGCGATGACGTCAGCAGTACTAGGGTCCACCAGGGGTCCACTTTTAGCCATAGGAGTGCCTTTTCTTCCAGGGGGCATAACTTTCACATACAGTATCAGTTTTTTGACTTCTTATAGGCATCGGAAAGCTCTCTCCAAGAACTACATAGTGGTATAGGTTTGGTCATCACATTTTTTGTTTATGTTTGAATTTGGTGCCTAAAGCCCGCATTGCTCTGGTACAATTTTATGCTCATAACTTTTGCATACGGAGTTAGATTTTTGATTTCAAATAAGCGTTGGAGAGATCTTGCAGTGTACTGTAATTTGGATTGTGTAGATCTTCAGTTTGGTGTGTAGAGAGAGTGTTGTACTTGTTTGATCACTTGTGGGAGCCTGAGGTTCAGAGTGCATTTACGAGTGCATTCGGATAGATTTTTTGGCACAGACTTGTGGGAGTACTTGTTGCTATGAGACCATCAGCATGGTATAGCAAGTTTTCAGATTTGGTGCTTCCTGATACACGTTTATAGGTATTTTTTAGAGTTTGTACTTTGATGGAGATAGGTACATGTTGTCTTTTGGTTTGAGGACATGGTTGATACTCGTGTGAGACTTGGAGTCTCGTTTCAGTGGGAGTTGAGTACAGATGTAGCGACGACGATGATTATGGTGTCATGGATATGCATGTATACTTTTGCATTGGCACGACATGATCATGTATGCGATTTATAGGTATGGGCTATGATGTTCGATTCATGATTGTAGGTGGTGTTGTTTTAGGGGAGTGTTCTTATCTCCTGGATGCTTGATTAGTTCCTTGACTATGGTTACTCATTTGTGGACTTGTTGGCAAATCGAATCTAGAGTTGATTTGGTGTTTGAGTCTTGGAGTCTACAGGTTATGTGCTTTGATATCTCAGTTTGCAGTTTACTAGTGTGATGATGAGTTTGCATATGACATTTGTTTGGATCTACAAGTTATGTAGTTTTGTAGGTCGATCACCTATTTGGCTACAGTGGGATAACTCAGATGTGGACTATCTATATCCACCAGATTGATTCAGTGTTTATGCAGATTTTGTTATTTGGCCTTGTCTGTGGTCATTTGTGCATTGGTATGATTGCTTTGGGATAAGAGGATGGATGATTAGAATGCTTGAATAGTCAGTTGTTGGGACTTGCATCATGTTTATCAGGATGTCATGGAGAGCTTGGATACATGGTTCTATGTCATCTTTTGACAGTGATGGTTTTATCTTCTTGTTTGGAGATTTTGGTTCACTAGACCTTTTGGGAGCTGTTGATGTTACAGTGGGATTCTTTGATTGGTTTGGAGCCATGGATATTCTTCATTTAGGAGATGGTTACTTTGTTGTCATGGATAGCTCAATATCATGGTTTAGTGGGAGCTTTGGCAGCATGTTGGATTCATCATACGCGATGGATGGTCTTCTGCAGTGGATACTGGTGGCATGGAGGAGCTCTTAGTCATGAGAGTTCTTTGACATTTTCAGTTCAGTTGTCAGGAGATGATTATCTTCATATGATTGGAGATGTTGACATCTTGGTTTACCATGGAGGACTTATTTGAGTCTTTGGTTGAGGTGTCGGTTTATGATTTTTCAGTATGACATGTCTATCCTTCATTTAGAGATGTTGATATTGTGTCTTGATTCTTGATACCAGTTTAGAGTTTTGGCATGATATAGATTCTCTTGAGATAGGATGTATGCATCATTGTACGCTTTTTTGCATGTGATCTTCTTACAAGGAGATGGTTAGATTATGATGTCATGATGGGCTTCTTGATTATGCAAATGTGCAGTAGGAGCATTGACAGTGATCTTGTTGGTTCTCTTGGTATTGAGTACTTTGGTCATTTGCTTTACAGCTTCATGACAGTGTAGTGTTGCATTTGGAGTTTCAGCATGGATTGATCATGGAGGTACTTTTGGATACTTGGAGACATAGGTGAGGCTAGAGTTCTCTTGTGATTAGAGACACTTGTTGAGACAATTACTCTTTGGAGGTTTCAGCAGATAGACCGAGGAGCCTTGCACTTGGATATAGATGTGAGTTCATTATGGACCTAGAGGATATTGTTCTTGGAGAGAGTCATTGTGGCTTGGTGTATCCTGGAGGAGCATTCTCATTCCCTACTCTTGGTCTACTCAACAGTTTATCATCTATGAGGTATTTCCCATCCTTTTAGATGCATTTTGCTTTATGTTTCATCTTCTCATAGATATAGATCTTGAGCTACAGTTATTGGTTCTGGAGGGTTCATTTGAGGGATGTTAGCATGGTTATCTCCTTGTTCATATGTTTTGACTTATGATGTTCGTTATGAGGAGTTTAGGAGATGTGATTGGGCTTATTCCTGGTTATGGAATGTTTATGAGTTTGGTCTACCTTGACTTGAGAGGCTTACATCCATGTTGGTTACATGTGACATATGTTCATTTGATCTTATGAGATTGAGTGGTTGGGTGTTGTTGAGGCTTTTCATTTGGGGTTGTAGAGGAGATCATACTTGACATAGCTTAGCACTTTGAGGTGTTTGTAGAAGGACAGTATGATTTATAGGTTTTCTCTCTTTGTCTTATGGCTATTTCCTAGAGGATCATGTTGATATGGTTGGACTTGGGAGAGTTATGGTGACATGTTGTGAGAGAGTATGCAGCAATTTATCATGCATGTGTGGATCATTGTGATTGTTCTTGGTACTACATTGGCTTGCTGATTAGCCACATCTTGGTTTGAGTGTTCATTGATAGACTTGGTATGCTTTGGATCTATTTTCAGATTTGACATTACCAATGCAGTGGGAGTTACTGGAGGTATGTGTTCTTCATTGACAGGTTTTATACATGTATCTTGTTATTGCGGTATATGGGTTGGATATGTTGTTTGCATGAGTTTATTGATGTTGTTGATACCTATGAGGTATGGATGGTTGGATGTATTAGCATATGTTGTGGGTGTTATTTCCAGTCATGTGGGTTTTTTACCTTTGACAACATCTTGGAGCCTTATGTTATCACTTGGATTTGATGCTTGTGTTCTTTGGATTGGTGCATCTTCACCTTGGTATGTTCCTTTTCTTCCATAGGTGGCATGTTAGAGGATGACAGGAGTTCTTTCTTGAGATGGTGGTCACTTTGATTTTATTGCAAGTATCTTGATGGAGCACAAGAGCATTCTAGAGATTCATGTGATATCATGTTTGCCTATGATGATGTAATTCATGTATTGACCCTTATGCAATGTATACAACAAGTGGGAGAATGTTGGGATAAGTGTTGTACACCTTGCATAATATTGAACTATTTTATTCGGTTACCACTTGTATAAGTTGTATTGTAACATTGGGTTAGTTATTTTATGTGGGTGGGACACATAGAGTAATTAACTATTATTTGTATTATTTGATTAATTGGGAAAAGTTAGTACCAATAGTCAAATGTGGGGTCAAGTGGTTTTTTGTAACCCATGGTTTTGGGGCACATGGTTTTCTTAATGTAATGTGTGAGCTTATATTATAAAAGCAAGCACAATGCTATTATTTTGAGGTTGGCTGGATATTTCATTGTAGGTGAATAGGAGGTTTTGTGAGAGGCTATCATTGTATTGAGCTCTCTCCTGTAAGTGTAGATTGTGAAGCATGGAAGGTGATGTGTGGATTCATGCTTGTACACATGGAGGCTGCATTGGAGGTGCTTGATGGTTCAGGGTTACTCATGGAGGCTCAGAGATTGTATTGTAATACTCTTATTGCTGAATAATACATGTGAGCATGGATGCTTTTGGAGGTTGGGTTTTTCCTGAAAAGGGTATTCCTAGGGTATTCTTGTGCTCCTTTGTTTCTTGTTCACTGATCTTTTGCATTATGGTTGTTTTTGCATCTTGTTTCTCCTATTGGGTTATGTGGAATTGGTTTAATTAGACCTGTAAATTCCTAACAACTGAGCCCTCCCCCAAAAGGGGTCACACTGATACTCAGGATAAGGGGGAAGAGGAAGTTGTGAAGGGTAGGGAGAAAGAAGTTAAGGGCAAGTCTACATGAAGGTTGAGCATCCGTCGATCTAGTAGACTTGTGGGAGTTAAAACCCCTATGCCAAAAATTGTAGACTACTCCTCAGCTTTAGACCTTGAGGAGGAAGTGGAGATAAAGGAAGTCCAGTCTACCCTAGAGCAGCTAGTGGTTCAAGAGGGAGCTAGTTTGTTTGAAGAGTTAAATAATTCTTTCTATGGCACTGAGGAAGATGAGATTGACTTTATGGAGTCTCCGAATAAGGAGGTGGCCAGTGTGGAGAAGTGTGGTAATTACAACTTGCTTAAGAAATATATGGATGATCTGAAGGTCGGGATGACTTCCCTTGAAGATAATATGAGGGTGATGGCAACCCTATGCTCCAAAGTGACCCATTAGGTAGCTACCTCTTTGGCTGTTCTATAGGATATTCAAGATGACAAGCAGGGCAAGGAAAAGAACTCTGCTAGTAAGGACGAACTGCTTGGATTCCTCATGGAGGAATGGAACATGCTACTTAAGTAGTTTCTAGTCTTGCTTTTATTTTTGGTATTGGTTCTTTACTTTCTCTAATATGCTTAGTAGCTATTAGTCAGTTGTTGTTCTACTATTCGTGGCTAGTTTGCCTATTTTGATGCCTTCGTGGCCTTTTATAATAGGGATCTGCACCCTGGTTTGCAGCTTACTAATATCAAAAACATAGAAGGTGTAAGTTATTACTTATTATGTTGCACAGAAGAGAGGATGAAGTTAATAAAACCATAAACAAGTGATGGAACATTGTTTCCCACACATTCTATTGTAGTGCAAGGAACATATTTGAAACAAGTCAAAATTATTCAAAGTGGGATTCATTTTATTGATTACCAACCTCACAACATGGTGTATTAGTATAGCCACCTAGTAATTGCTACTAGTGTGTCTCTTTGTCATGTTCAACATGCACGTGGGAATCGTAAGTGGAGACTAGATAGAGATGACCATGAGAAAATATTACATGTTATTGAAGAGCGAGTTGAACCTATTGATGTGGTATGAAAAATGTGGACAACTTACATTTCATTTTAGGTATGATCTCTAGACTTCCTATGGTAAAATTTTTCCTTAGGTCTACTAGGTGTCTTAGGTCTACTAGAAGTTCAGGTGTCAAGTGTAGAACTTTAAAATTTTAATATATATGCTTCAATAGTTCATTTAATTTTAATAAATGGTTCTTAATTTATTTAGAATTCATAATGTCTAGGTTCTAATTTTTTTACATTTCATTATGGTAGGAGATGTTTTTGCAATCATAGTAGAGGTTGGAAACATAGAAGGCATAAGTATGTTGTATAGAAGAGACTTGATTAAGTTATTAGTTTAAGTTATGATCTCTATACTACATGACAAAATATTTCCTTACTTTAGATACTAGGTGTCTTAGGTCTACTCGAAGTTTAGGTGTCTTGTAGAACTTTTAAATTTTTTAATATATGCTTCAATAGTTCATTTAATTTTAATAAATGGTTCTTAAAATTTAGAATTTATGATGTCTAGGTTCTATTTTTTTACATTTTATTGTGGCAGGAGATGTTTTTGCAATCATAGTAGAGAATTTTAGGTTATTATTTCATTATAGGTATGATCTCTACACTATGACATAATATTATCTCAGGTCTAAGTTAGGTGTCTTAGGGACCTGCTAGAAGTTAAGGGTTATAATAGGTGTCTTAGGTGTCTTAGACCTCTACTAGATCTAAGATATAGAATAGGTGTCTTAGGTCTACTTAGAGAAGAAGGTATATAATAGGTGTCTTAGACCTATCTTAGGCCTAGACTAGATTAAGGTATAAAATCTAGGTGTCTTAGGTCTAGTAGAATAGGTATTTTATGCATGTCTTAGGTCTCTTAGGTCTTAGGGGAGGCCACATGAGCTTCCACCTTCATGTGGTTGGCCTTGTTAGTATAGAATGAATATTCTTGAAGCTAAGGGACGCTCTTTTTTTGTAGAGATAAGTTATGAAACCCTAGTAAAGTTCCTAGTGCTCATGAGTTTGGTATTATTAGATTTATAGTCAATTGTAGTTGTATTTATGTATTGAGTTTTTCTTTTAATAGTGTTATTACAAATGGTTTGAGTATTATTGTTTAATTATCATTCACCTTAGACAAGTAGTGTATTCTTCTATCTAGTTCATTTATATTCAAATAGGATGTTTGTATATCATCTATGGTATAATATGTTTAATTAGTTGTCTTGGTATTCAAGTTATCACATATTTTCATGGTTGACTGATTTAAATCCATGTCATATACATTAATTGTATTATTTTTCGTATGTACACCTAATAAGTTTGAAGGGTTTTGGGAAGTCCAAGGAGTCAATGCATTGGTTTAGAGCGCACTCCACAACTCTATGCCATGTGGAAAGCAACCCATGTAGGTTCAAATGCATTTGTATTTCCACATATTGAGATATATACATGTGTATGTAAATATTTGACTGGATGATCTTCAATATATGTTACAATATTTTGTTTATGGATGATCTTTAATTATAGTGGTATGAAAATGTTTAATGTTACAATTTGTTGAATGTTTAACTTGGTCTTTTTGTGTTAGATATGGTGTTTAAACTTCTTGATTAAAATAGGAATGAATTCTTAAGTATTTTTTATTCATTTGAAAATAATTATGGATGTATTTGTAGATTGTATGCATGAGAAGGAAGTTGTGTTATGATGTTATTCTCGTGTGAGAAATTTAAATGAGAGGAGCTTGAACTCATAGATTACATCAAACTCAACTTGAGTAATGAGAGGAACTTGTTATTAATTTATAACTTTATAATGAAGGATTTATTTGATTTTATTATTGAAACTTGTAATACATGTCTTAATACATGTAAATATCAAATATCCATTGTAAATATTTGTTGGCAAGAGACACTGCTATGATGAATGACTGAATGTTGTCATTGATGGCAACAAGACAAAGGGATTCCACCAACAAGGCAAAGGGACTTTACTCTGGTAAATCATTTTGGCCTGACAAAGGATTTTGGTTTGAAAGAATAAATGACTAAGTATGGGCAGTATGCAAAGTAAGTGTCAGAGGTTGGGTCAGTATGCATCCGCAATTGAAGATCATTACTTGCAGTTCAGGTATGTTGTTCATAACTACCTAATGATCACATGTTCTAGTGTTCAAGTCCTGACTTCCTCCAGAAGTCATATGATGAAATAGCTAAGTCTAGGTGAACAAAGTTAAGTTAGGAACAATGTACAATACCAGAGTAAAAGGGTCCACATTCCTCTGCTGTAGAACATTTTGGTTTGCGGTTCTAAAAGTATGCTAAGAGGTCAATGATGAATGTTGGGTATGTTTTTTAGAGTCTAATATAGTCCGCAGTAGAAGTTATGATGTGACAATTGAATTGATCAAGTGTGTTCTTAAGGAGCAAGCCGATAGGCGTGCTAGTTCTATTTGCGGAGAAGATATATTGTTTGAACAATCAATCTAAGTGGTTGAATGTTTGGTGCCGACCTATATGAAGACTATTGTATGTTTTTTTGGATCCGCATTCCTGTTTGAGCACAAGATCAAGCCAACAAGGTACAACACTTGTATACATGTTTCATGTCTGTGTTGCCGACTTGATTGTGAGATGAATCTTATTGTGGATATATATATTTGATGGATTTTGGTGTTAGATGTATGGAGGTATGCGGAAAGTGTACGAATTTGATATATGTATAATCTAAGGTAGTTTGCAAAGTAGAAAAGGATAATAAGTTTAGAAAATAGGAGTAGATGTAAAGCAGAGTAGTAAAGCAGGGCAGACAGAATGAAGTCCTTTGAATCGGTATACTGAGCATATTAGTATTGCATTTCAGCATTTTGTAGATGCTCCTGTAGCAATCTTCTTTTGGCAGTGAGCCAATCCTTCTTCTATCTTTCTGGTAGTGAGCCCTTTTGCAGTGTGCATTTCTTTGGACAGTGAGTCCTTGGGCAGTGAGTCCTTGGGCAGTGAGCCTTCATGTAATTCGGTATTGCTATCATAATATATTGTGAGCTAAAACTCACCGTGGTTTTTCCCTTTTTGGGTTTTCCACGTAAAATCCTGGTGTCTATGTGTTATGAATTTGTGGCTGCTCCTCTCATGTTTACTTTGCTTTCATGTTATTGAATTTGGTAAGTGGATTAATGAATGTGTGATTGAAAAGGTTTTAAGAATACTGATTCACCCCCCCCCCTCTCAGTATTCTTTGCATTCAACAATATCATCAATCATTTATATCAAAACTTTATTAAGTCATGTTAAGTCAAATATTGAAACAGTCAAATATAGAAACATTCATGTCAAATTTATAAACATCATTACAATATAAATAGACCAAATATATAAATATCGATCTATCAAATATCTTAAACATAAACATGTCCATACGTAGACATACATAAATATGGATACATGTCAAATATAAATAGAAATGTCCATCTCAAACATAAACATGTCCATACATAGGTGTATAAATGTCCATAAATTTCAAATATAAACATAAATGTCCATCTCTCAAACAAGTAAACTAGTTGGTTTGATCCTCAACTCGGCTTCTAGTCGAGCAACCCTCAAAGTGAGAATCTTGCTCTAATAGATGCATAGAGCCCTACAAAATGTAATTAAATTAGAATATATATATGTATACATATATATGTATATGTATGTATGTATGTTTCATGTACATACATACAGACACATGAGATACTTATATATGAACTTCAATTTGATAATTAACTCACTTGTCCATTGTCATCGAGTGAAGCACGTGTGTGTACATGCTCTGCCCTTGAACTAAGAGTATCACCTACTACCTTGAGCTACACGTGCATGTAAAAAATAAAAAAATATTTTTTGAATATAATTTAATTGTGCTTCAAGCATATGATTTAAATTTTATAGTATAAATTTAACTTAAAAACTTAAAAATTATATCCTTATGCCATTGTACTAAGAGCCCAAATATCACCATCTCCAACAATGATGGAATCTACTAACTCTTCTGAAGATCTCTCATCCAATAGTTGAAGCAATGATGTGTAATGGATTGTGAAGGTGAGATGGCATCGATCTTGAAGAAAGCATCTCTATAAAACCCATACCCCTTACAAGCTACTTGAATGAATTAGGTGCCATAGACTGAGCTTGTAGAGTGGTAGAATGATTAGTAGATGGTACATATACTCCAATATGTGACTCTTGTGGCCCACTAGAGGATCTGACTCTGGGATCTACATCAGAATGATGCAAGTCAACTGTTGGACTCTCAGTGTGTATAGGAAAAATTGAGAAGTTGAATGATAAGATCAAAAAGTAATGATAATAACAACTCAATTACCCATAACATCAAAAGATCTATCTAAGCAATAACCAAATAAATGAATAAATCAAATTATGAATAAAAAAGCTATCACCTAGATAGTTTGGATCTTTTGGTCGAATGTGGATTGCTCTTCAAATTGTGAAACCATGTTTGCAACAAGCGGATGTAGATTGTGTTTGTGCTCAAGGATCGATGTACTCAACGATGCAATGAATGCTCAATGCGCTATAAGAATGCCTGAGAATAAATGATCGAAGAGGATTTGTTATGGAGATGAGGGGGTTTATATAGATTTCAGACATGATCGATAAATGGATGAAATAAATCCATAAAATGGATGGTTGAGATAAATCAAATAACTCATGATGAATGTGCACATGACATGTGTCACTCCAAAAAGGTATTTTTATTAAGATAATTGCTTTTTGATAATAGACATGGAACATACATGATAAAGATAGATTTGATTTCATAAATTAGAATGTTTTTTTCTAATTTATGAGTTGATAAAAATAAGATAAATTAAAGCCAATTAACTTAACTTTAGATTTGCTTTTTAAAGTTCTAAAAATAAGACTGATTGTGCACATGAGTTAACATGATATTTTTAGAGGAATTGGAAGATAATTGATATTAAATAAATAAATTTATTTAATTGATTGTGCATGATTGAAGAATAGATAAGATTTGAAGATTTAAGATTTTAAATAAATTAAACAAATAAATTCATTTAATTTATTTTGCATGATATACGAATATAAATAAAATATTAATTTTATTTACTTTTAGGGATTGAGTCAACTTAAATAAATTTGGATAATTTATTTAAATTTAGAGGAATAATTTGATTTAATTAAATAATTAAAATTATTTAATTACAGATAAGCGGATTTAAAGAGTGGAAAAGACAAGGATGGAGTGTGTGCGCAGGAGCTCTATGCAGTCCTGTGACCTGTAGCAGGTCGCGGTCTACATGTGTTTGTTCTCTAATGCATGCATTTTTTCTTTGCAGATCAGGCTCTGTGGGGTTGTTTTCAGCAAGGGGTGGGGTTTTTTAGCTTTCGGGGGGGGGGGGGGGGGTGTTTCTTGAGTGTGTGCATTGTTCGGTGCAGGTGTGAGATGCAAGAGCTTGAGGGGATTTTCTAATGGCAGGGTTTGTGCCTTTGGGTGAGATGTCAGGGAATGCTGTTATGATAGGGCTTGGTGACGGGTTTCCTCATCCATCCCCGCTAGATGTTGGGGTTTTTAGCACTGGTGCTTTGAAATTGCACAAGATAAATAGATGATTGGAAAGAGCTCAAGTTCGTCTGAAGCTGGTGATTTAAACAGAGGCAGTAGCCAATGACCTGGAGTATTATAGCAAACATGTTTTAATCTGTAAATTTATGGGATTGAGGGTTTCAATGCCTTTTCTGGAACCCTAGATTTGAAAGTCATGGAATCCAGAAGGTGATTTTCAAATCTTGCCAACTGTGAATAACTTCTTTCTGGTGGTCTTTTCATGTATCTCTGATCGTAACAAGGTTTTTGAGGGAGGGCCCTACTTTTATAATCAAGTTGGCCTTTTCATGAAGCCTTGGCATGTAGGCTTTAATTTGGCGGAGGAGCTGCCCTCGAAGGTGCCAGTGTGAGTTCATTTTCCTTGGTTGTCATTGGAATGTTGGAGATAGGATATTCTACAATCAATTGTGTTCTTGCTGGGGAAACCTATTGGCCCTTCTCAGCAAACTCTAGAGAAATGAATTTTTTCCTATGCTCGGGTCTATGTGGAGATTGATCTGAGCCAGCCTCTGCTAGATTCTATTGATCTGATTGTTGGGTCTAGCTCCTAGACTCAACAATTAGACTATGAGACTTTACCTTTTAGGTGCCGACTGTGCCATGAGTATGGCCATCTTCAAAGGAGGTGCCCTCATGCCTCGGGTGCTGGTGGTTCAGATAATGTGAAGGCTCTGTCTAATCCAAGGGCACAAAAGGGTAAAGCACCCATGCAGGGGGTGGTACTGGATAAAGATGGCTTTGTGCCAGTTAAGGCACAAAACAAGAATCAGGGTCAGAAGAGGACTCTTCAGGATCATCAAGAGGAGACTTTTAACAAGTTTGAGGCTTTGGATGAATTAGTCCATGAGGAGGGGGTTTCTTCTGACATGGATGTTGAATCTTCTCCTTTAGTTGATCATAATTCAGAGTCTTTGCCTATCACTACCTCGGTCCTAGTTCCTATGGTGGCTTCTGGGGTGGTGATGGATTCAGTTGCTTCTCCCCTCGATGATGTGTGGGGACTCTTGTGGTTTGGTGGAAACCCCCATGGCCTCTTCAGATGAAAGGGTGAGTTCAGCCTATGGACCAGGTTTGGAAGACTCTGGTAAGAAAAAATCCCTCTCTTCTTCTCCTATTCTGGGTCTATAGCAAAAATCCCTGAAAAAGTGTGCTCCTAATAAGCCCTAGAAGGTGGGGAGGAAGAAGGATTAGGAGAAAGTTAAGATGGCTGGAGAGACATTGGTGGAATTTGGGTTGGTGAAGACATTGGATACTCACTTCTCTGACCCTTCGCGATGATTGTGTTATCATGGAATGTAAGGGGTATGAATAGCATCCCTAGACAAAAGGCTATTCGGGACTTGGTTAGTGCTCATTCTCTAGATGTGGTTTTCCTCCAGGAGACGAAGTTATCTGTAGATGGTATGATGTAGTGTGTTTCTAAGATTTAGAATAGAGGGTTTTACCAGTGTGTGGGTGCACAAGGCAACTCAGGGGGTCTTGGTTGCCTCTAGGATCCTCGGCAAATTTCTCATGTTTGGTGGATCTCTAGTAGATTTTCCATTTCTCTGGTTGCAATTAGTTTGGAGACGGGGGAAATAATTCTTCTTTCTAACATTTATGCTTCGATGAATGTCCCTGGTAAGACTCTCCTGTGGTCTCATATCAATCTTATGAGATCATTGGATCCTTTCCTCCGCTAGATTATGGCAGATGACTTCAATGCAATTGCCTCCCTCGAGGAGAAAAGGGGGGGTGTGCCTCGTTTGGACCCCTCTTCTGATCTTCTAAGGGATAATTTGGCTTGGCTCTGGCTTGTGGATATCAAACCTTTGAATGGCATGTTTACTTGGAATAATAGGAGGCTTGGGGATGATGCCATTTCTGAACGGTTAGACAGGTTTCTTGTTTCCTATTTTTGGGTGGGTGACATGTGGCTGTCAAGTTCTAAAATTTTAGATTGGCAAGGATCAAACCATTGGCCGATCAAATTCTCTACCCGTTTGGCTGGTGGTCCTAAGAAACAAACTTTTAGATTTCAGCTTATGTGGCTTAGGGAGGAGAGTCTTCTTGACTTGGTTTCTAGATGGTGGACTGAAGGACAACCTACTTTTGGTACAACTATGTACTCATTTGTGAAGAGGCTTCAATATGTGAAGTATAAATTGAAACATTGGAATAAGTATCAGTTTGGCAACGTGTTTCAGCGGAAAAGGGTTGCCCAGGAGCGCTTGGATTCTATTACCAGGTAGATTCGAGACCAGGGTCTTGATGCGAATTTAAGCAGGCTTGAGGTTAGTGTGGTTAAAGACCTCGAGGAATGGGAGCTTTGTGAGGAAATTTTTTGGAAACAGAAGGCCCGTGTTGATTGGCTTCAAGAAGGGGACATGAATACTTCCTTCTTTCATAAATTGGTGAAGGCTCGAAGATAAGGTAACTTTATCTCTTCTCTCCTCTCTCCTGAGGGTTCTGTTCTTTCTTCCTCTTCTAGGATCTCTAGTGAGGCAGTTCATTTTTTCTCTGGTCTCTTTTATGAAGATACCCCGCCTACTAGCGAGGAGGAAGCTTCTATCCTGGCTTGTATTCCCTCTCTGGTGACTACGGATATGAATGCTTCTCTTTTTAAACCTATTTATTTGAAGGAGTTGGAGGATGTGGTGTTTCAGTTGAAAAAAGGGAAGGCTCCTGGTTCTGATGGGTTCCCAACTGAGTTCTTTCAGGATTTTTGGGAAGTCATCAACCTTGATCTATTGGAGGTGGTGCAGGAGTCTTTTAGGAATAAGAAAATGTTGTGAGTCATGAATGCCACATTTCTTGCTCTTATCCCAAAATGCGAGGGTGCTGATTCTCTGGATCTTTTTTGACCAATTGCTTTGTGCAATGTGGTGTATAAAATCATTACAAAGCTAATTGCTGAATGTTTGAAGCCATGTCTAGATAAGTTGATCTCGGAGGAATAAGGGGGCTTTGTTGCGGGTAGACAGATTTTGGATGGAGTAGTTATTACAGCTGAGACTATTCACTCTATGGCCTCTTCTAAGGAAAAGGCTATGTTTATAAAGCTGGACATGGCTAAAGCTTATGACAGAGTTAAATGGGGCTTTTTGATCAAAATTCTCACGGCCTTCGAGTTCAGTTGTGAGTGGATTGATTGGGTCATGAGCTGTGTGAGGACTTCCTCATTTTCTGTTCTCATAAATGGGGAGTCTTCAGATTTGTTTGGTGCTTCTAGAGATCTTCGACAGGGGGACCCCTTATCCCCATATTTGTTAATCTTGATGGCTGAAGGCTTGGGGAGATTCATTAAGTCCCGTGTTATGGATGGGCTCTTTCAGAGATGGAAATGGAGCAATTCTCTTTCTCCTCAAACTCATCTTCAGTTTGTGGATGATACGGCTTTGATGGGTGTTGCTAAGGTGGCTAAAGCGGTTGCTTTGCATCAAATTTTGGATTGTTACCTGGCTACCTCAAGTCAAAGCATTAATGAAAGTAAGTCTTACATTTATTTCTTTAATACCCCCAGGCTTATTCAACAGCGTATTACCAGGATCTTAAGGTTTCAGGTGGGGAAACTCCCTTTATATACCTTGGCATCCCTCTGGGTGTGTGCCCACTTCCCAGGTTCTTTTTGGCAGGATGTGATGGATAAATTTCATGGGTTGGTTTGTCACTGGACCTATAGATGGTTATCTACGGCTAGAAGAGTTACTCTATTAATGTCCGTGGTACAAGCCCTTCCTATATACAGGTGCTTTGTGTTGACGGATCCCTCAAGTTTCATCAAGATTTTGAGGGCCTCTGTCGGTAGTTTCTTTGGTCAGGTAATCTCCTTTCGAAGAAGTGGAGCTTAATTAAGTGGGAAGTTGTTTGTCAGCCAAAGCAGGATGGTGGTCTAGGTTTGCATAGGATAGATTGGAATGGATAGGCTTTGGCTACTAAGCTATACTGGAGATGGTGTTCATATCAACATCAGTATTGGGCTAGGATCCTTACCTTCAAGTACCTTGGGGAGGCGGAGGGTGCTGAGGTGCCTCGTTTTAGTCTTTTGGGGAGAGGTTCTATGATCTGGGATACTCTCAAGAGGGGGGCTGTGCTGGTTAAACAAGGCCTGTTTTGGATCTGCAATAGAGGCTCTGATGCTCTTTTTTGGCATGACTCCTGGGATGGCTTCCTGTCTATCCTCTCCTCACACCCTCACTTGGGGGACTTATGTAGGATTTTTGTTCAGGTTGGTTGGAGTAGAGTGATGGATTTCAAAGCTCCTCATGATTTGGGGCAGACTATTGTTTACCAATGGAAGGATATACAGGAATGGCCCATGGGTGGATCTTTGGAGGATAGGAGGGAGTTGTCCTCCATTTTGGCTGATAGAGTCTGTTGTTCTCTCCCAGAGCAGGATGTGCTGGCTTGGGATCTGGATCCAAAAGGGAAGTTCATTGTTGCTTCAAGGTATCATGTTTTGGACAGACAGGCCTGGGATAGTGTTGAGGTTCCTCGGTGGAAAAATATTTGGAATAAATTCTCTTGGCCAAAATGCAATTTCTTTTCTTGGCTGGTAGTTTATGGCAGGTGTTTGACTTGGGATAACCTCTGTAAGCATGGCTTCCAAGGTCCTTCCTTATGCTTCTTATGTCTAAAAGATGTTGAGACTGTTTCACATCTTTTCTTCCAGTGCCCTTTTGCTAGGACTATTTGGCATTTTTGGTGGGGGCCCTGGAGTTTGCAGTGCAGGTACCCTTCTTCTCTGGAGGAGTTTTGGTGCGACTTTGGGCCCATTCTAGTGAGGACTTCATTTTTGCACATAGCATGGCCAATTGGTCCTAGTCTGATTATATGGCACATTTGGTTGGAGCGCAACCGCATGATCTTTCTGGATAAGAAGTTGCTAGTGGGTCAAGTTTGGTCTCGCATTCTTGGGGCTTTGTAGGAGACCTTGTATGCTAAATGTGATCTATCAGACCCGTTGGATCTTGGTGATACTAGAGTAATTCGTAATCTGAGGATTCTTGTTAGGGGTCCCGGAAGGCCCAAGATTGGGCGGAGCAGGTGTTCTAGAAGGAAGGTTTCTAGGGAAGGGCATTGGTTTCCCCTCCCACTGGAGTCTTGAAAATCAATATTGATGGGTCTGTAAGGGGTAACCCTGGGCACGCTGGCATTGGTGGGGTGGGCAGAGACAGTTCTGGGGTGGTTGTATTTTTCTTCTCGGAATAAAGGGGTTTGCACTCTAATAATCTTATGGAGGCCTTGGTTATTCTTTTGGCTTTGAAGAAGGCATATGCCCTTGGCTAGAATAAGATTATCTGTGAGTCAAATTCTCAAGTGGTGATAGACTTGATAAATAGAAGGCAGATTGATGATGTTAGTTGGTAGCTTGTGGTGGTGGCTAAACAAATCACCAGTCTTGGAGATTTATTTAATTCTATCACCTTCTCTCATATCCCTTGGGAATGGAATAAGGTGGCTGATGGGTTGGCCAAATGGGCTTCTGAGAAGAATGGGACCTGGCTGGTGGATGATTGGGATAGTTTACCTGGGGATCTTGCTCAGGATTTGGTGGATTTGGTCACGGAGGATGTGAGATGTTGCATGACCACTTCTTGATTTCTTGTTTGTTGTCTCTGGGCTCGTTTGGGCCTCTTGCTACTTTTATGCTTTGTATTGCTCTCTTTGATTAATAAAGTTTTTACCCTCTTTATTAAAAAAAAAGAGGATTTAAATGATAAATTAATTATATAATTAATTTATTCAATTTAATGTGAATTTGAAAACTGGAAGATGGTAATGATTTAATTAAATAATTAAAATTATTTAATTTGGATGGACAAATAGGAAATTGATGATTTATTTAATTAATGTCAAATTTAGGAGATTTAGGAGAATTTGATGATTTTGATGAAATTAATTAAATAATTAGATTATTTAATTAACATTGAAATGCAGGTGGTTTGACAAATTTGATGAAATGCAAGTGATTCGAAGACAAGGTTATTTTTAGGTGTCCACTTAGAATCTACAAGGATGTGATCCACATATGAACTAACACCTAACAAAGGGATCCCCATATATGATGATATCTATAGATATGCCCTCTTCAGGTACTCAGACAAAAAAATGTTGACCTCTAAATCTGATCATATCAGTTGTAATGTAGACACGATCCTCTAGAGATGAAATGCTTGCAACATGATAGGGATTTGAGTGAGTAGATGACTTGTGTGGATGCCTCATCAAGTACTATCCCACATGATTTAAAGATATCATCTAAGTCTGCACAACAATCTCAACAATACTATCAACTGCTTCCCTTTGGGAAGTAATGACCACACGATCACCAATATCACTGAGGGATGGAGAGATCTTAGGCATCCACTCACCAACCAAGCTTCTATAAGTAGGAGGCTATCAATCTACATGATGATATGCATCCTTGTCGCATACCCTGCCACACCCCCACCCCAAATGTGGAGGTAGATCTAAATAGATGCCATTAAGGTTTAAATGAACCTTAGCATACAACTATTGTGCAAAATATAATGGAATTTAGTCATTATTAGGATAACAACCATGGGAAGCAAGAAATCTAGGGTAAATCAATGGTGCCATATGAGGGCACACACACCTAGTCTGAAAGGAAGCTAATTGTGCAGAAATCTCTTCCTACACTAATCTAATGAGGAGAGGGCTATGCAAATTCAAATTAATCCTTACAACTATAGCAACATAGAACATTTAAACGAGATATTGCAGCAATACACATGAACCAAAAAGAAGATAGAAGAAGAGAGACAAAGATTTACGATGGGGAAAACCCTTATCAGGTGAAAAACCCCCACACTCAGAAACCTACATAATGTAATAACAAATCTGAAAGTTTTTTATGATACACTTGCAATGCAAGCTTCAATGGTCTTCAACACTTGTGTTTGGAGTCAATCCGGTAGCATAACAGTACCTGTAAAACCTGTGATACAACTCCTCCTCCAAGCACCTGTTTATATAGCATATACAAGGCAATATTGGTCTAAACTTGGAATGGGCGTCCAACATGGCCTCATGGCCCAAAACCCACATCTAAGGACACTTGGTCAACATTGTAGAATGTGCCTGACACTTGTCCACAACTCCCATCCCAAAGAGGTCGTCTATTTCCAAAATGGGCTATGACAGATGCCTTTACGACACTTACGACCGTCATAGAATCTATCATAGCAGTTACAACTTACAGCTATAAGAGAATCTGTCATACATGGGCTATAAATAGCATATTCTCTTACAACATGTCATAGTCCACCTTGGGGCACCCAAATATGCCTTTTTCAAAGATGCTTCATGACACATGTCTTCACCTATCTTAAAAGCTTCTATTTCTGACTCTTACATGTCATAGATTCTGTCATAGGAATCCTTCATAACCGTTTCGGTCAATATTCCCTTACACAACATGAAAGATGCCAACACATGGCAAAATGCTCCTACCACAAAGTGGGATGCCTATCTCCTCATGTGAGGACAAAATTACAAGTTGTCATCTTCCATGTAGGATGACACATCACCGTGCCACATCCCACAACATGACATAATGGAATTTACAATTTATTTACAACATAGGCATTTAATTAATAAATACAAACATAAATAATGCAAGGATTTACCAAGGTTGAGACACTTTAATTCCCAACATTCTCCCACTTGTCAAACACCTTGTAAGAGCCAATAGAATAACAGGATTTAACTGCTATAAGCCGAGAGGCCCATAGACTCTGAACACATCTAAACTTCTCTGTGCCCACTAGTTTCGTCAATGCATTTGCAACATTCTTCAAAGTATCTACCTTCTCCAAATTTACCTTTCCATCCTCAACCATGTCTCACATGAAGTGAAACTGAACATCAATGTGCTTTGTTCTGGCATGGAAATTTGGATTCTTTGCAAGTCAAATTGCACTCTGACTGTCACAATTGATCGTGATCTGACCTGCATCAACACCAATATCTGAACATAATCTCTTAAGCCAAATGGCTTCCTTACGAGCATGAGTTTCTTCCATATACTCAGCTTCTATCGTGGTCGCTTACTCATCCAACTAATAGCACCACCAAATAGTGTAAACACATAAGCACTGCTGGATCTCCTGCTGTCAATGTCACCTGCCCAATCTGAATCCACAAATCTATGAATGTCAACGGAATGTGGAGGTCCTATAGTATTACCATGATAGCATATGGAATACTTAGAAGTACCCCTCAAATATTTGAACACTCGCTTAACTGCATCCCAATGAACCCATCCAGGATTAGCCATAAATCAACTAAGGACTCCCACTACTTGGGCAATGTCTGGTCTTGTGCAGACCATAGCATACATCAAACTACCAACAACACTAGCATAAGGTACTCTACTCATGTCCTCCACCTCACTAGGAGATTTTGGACAATCCTCAACAGACAACTTTGTCCCCAAAGAAATAGGAATACACAATGGTCTACAATCTACCATGCTGAACCTATCCAACACAGTCTTCACATACTTAATCTGGCTTAACCAAAGTTTTCTATTGGTTCTGTCTCTTCTAATTTCCATTCCTAGAATGTACCTGGCTGCCCCTAAATCTTTCATTTCAAACTATGCTGACAATTGAGATTTGAGATTAGAAATCATATTCTTACCCTTCCCAATGAGCAACATATCATCAACATACAGTGCAACAATGAGAATACAATCACCATCAAACTTATAATACACACAGTGATCCAATTTTGATCTCACAAATCTAATAGACAACACAAAGGCATCAAACTTCAAATACCATCTCCTAGGGGACTGCTTCAAACCATACAAAGACTTCTTAAGTTTGCAAACCAAATTTTCTTTACCTTTCACCATGTAATGCTCTAGCTGTGACATGTAGATTTCTTCCTCCAAATCACCATGAAGGAAAGTTGTCTTCACATCCATCTGTTTTACCTCTAAGTCATAAGCTGCTGCGAGAGACAACAGGAATCGAATGGATGTTAGCTTTGCAATGGGAGAGAAGATCTCACCATAATCTATACCCTCCACTTGTGAATACCCCTTTGCAACCAATCTGGCCTTATACTTCTCAACACTACCATTTGCACCAAATTTCGTCTTGAACACCCATTTGCATTCAACGGGTTTCCATCCAGGAGGCAAAGGCACCAAGTCCCAAGTTTGATTCTTTTCCAAAGAAGCCATTTCATCCTCCATGGCCTCCTTCCAGGAACCTGCATCTTTCTTGTCCATAGTCTCTGATACGGTTCTAGGTTCATCACTGTTAGTAAGCACAGTAAAAGCACAACTAGAATCAAGAAATGTAAAACCAAACCTTTCAGGTTGCTTTCTTATCCGTGTAGACCTCCTCAAGAGTTAAGGTTGAGGTTTAGCTTCTTCATCTGAGATTTCAGAGTCGTAAGAGCTCTCCTCATCATTAGGTCCAACATTGTCTTTCTGTTCAGTCTTCTCAGGGGTAGCAAGAAACTAAACAACATCCTCTTTCTTTTCTTTTTCTTCTAGCTGTAACATAGTGGAAGAAGGTGTAAGCTCTCTAAAGATGACACTTCTGCTATACAACACTTTTTCAGCCACAAGGTCCCAAAGCTTATATCCTTTCACACCAACACCATAGCCAATGAAGATACACTTAACAGCCTTGTTCTCCAATTTTGACCGCTTCTCCTTAGCCACATGTGCATATGACTCACAACCAAACACATGAAGATGCCTTATTGAAGGATTTCTACCAGACCACACCTCCATGGGTGTCTTTCCAACAAGAGCTGATATAGGAGATCTATTAACAAGATAGCAAGCAGTGGTAACAGCTTCAGCGCAAAACTTTTGTTCTAGGCCAGCTCCACTAAGCATACTCCTAGCCTTCTCCATCAGTGTCCTGTTCATCCTTTCTGCAACTCCATTTTGTTGTGGGGTGTATGGAGTTGTCTTATGTCTTTCAATCCCAAGTTCCTTGCAATATTTATCAAATTTTGTAGAACAGAACTCACCACCGTTGTCGGTTCTCAAACACTTAATCTTTTTACCAGTCTGATTTTCAGCAAAGGCCTTAAACTCCTTAAACTTACTATAGACTTTAGATTTGCTTCTGAGAAAATAAATCCAATGTCCTTCTACTGTAGTCATCTATGAAAGATACAAAATATACAGATTTTGATAATGAAGGAACATTAATAGGAACAAATACATCAGAATGAACAAGGTCCAACACACCAGAAGACTTATGAGAACTCGAATAAAACTGAACATGGTTTTGCTTTCCATAAATGCAATGTTCACAAAAGTCAAACTCAAGATTACAATCATCTAACCCCTCAATGAGGTTTTTATTTTTTAGGGTATGCAAACCCTTCGCACCAATGTGGCCAAATCTCTTATGCCATAACATTGTCTTTTCAATAGGAAGTTTAACCTCCAAGGCATGATTACAAACATCAGAACTAGAAACAACAGATCTCTTAACTGCTCATTTAGATGGTGGGGATGAAGTGATTGCTACCCTCTTCCTTGAATCAGAAGAACTATTGCATTGTGAAATGCATGCCTCTAGCTGAAGTAGAGTACCTCTCCTAGTACCCTTAAAAAGCACCATAGCTCCTCTAGTCATCTTGCATCCTTCTTTCGAAAAGATAAGCTGCACACCTGCATCATTCAAACTACTTACAGAAAGTAGGTTCCGTGCTAAGCCTGGGATATGCATAACCCTAGAGATCTCCTTCACTCTACCATCAGGGAATCAGATAGAGACCCTTCCACGACCAACAATCTTCAAATGAGAGTCATCACCCAAGTACACCTTTCCACCATTGAACTCCTCATACTTAGTGAACCAGTCTCGATGTGAGGTCATGTGGAATGATGCACTAGAGTCAATCAGACACACATCATTAGATGCATGGGTTGCTGGGGCTACGATGAAAGCATCACCATCATCTTGTGATTTGTCAGAATCTGAATCTGGGGTCTTCTTTTTCTTTTTCTTTTCTTCTTTGCATTCCTTTCAGAAATGCCTAGATTTACAATAGTTCCAATAGATAGCCTTGGACTTCCCAGGAGATTTGGATCTCCCACAGGATTTGGATCTACCCTTCTCAACTTTCTTGTCCTTCTTTTTCCCTTTCTCCTTGGGTCTTCCATGAACTACAAGAGCCTCTTTGGATGCCTCAGAAGACTTTCTCTGCATCTCTTTGAATAATAATGAAGAAACCACTTCAACCATTTTGAATGTGGATGTGGTGCTTCTAATAGCCATGACAAGGTGATCCCACGAGTCTGGCAAAGAATAAAGAAAGGTCATACATCGATCCTCCTCCTCCATCTTTACACCAATAGATGTCAATTGTGCAACCAACATGTTAAAAGCATTCATATGTTCAGCAACAGATCCTTCATCCTCCATTTGAAGGGAATACAACTTCTTTCTTAGAAAAAGTTTATTAACTAGGGATTTGGCTTGATACACATCTCCCAACTTCTTCCAAAGCAAGTTTGCAATTTTATCCTCATGGACATTTAACAAGACAGAATCAACAAGACTAAGTCTTATGAGACCCTTAGCCTTCTGATCCTTGAGATCCCAATCATCTTGTGACATTGCAGCTGGTTTAGTTCCATTAACACTTTCCCAAAGGTCTCGGTCTACAAGCATGTCTTCCATCTTGAGCTTCTACAGCTTGAAATTAGTGCCATTGAATTTCTCCACTTCAATTCTTCTAGATGTGCTTGCCATCTCCTTGTTGTAATAGAATTTAAAATACTCTACACAAACTCCCACTCAACTTAAGATCAGCTCAAAAAACCCCTACCCAACAACTAGGACCAAAGGTGATCAAGCTCTGATACCAACTGAAAGGAAGCTAGGTGTGCAGAAATTGCTTCCTACACTAATCTAATGAGGAGAGGGCTATGCAAATTCAAATTAATCCTTACAACTACAGCAACATAGAATGTCTAAACGAGATATTGCATCAATACACATTTACCAGAAAGAAGACAGAAGAAGAGAGACAGATTTACGGTGGGCAAAATCCTTATTAGGTGAAAAACCCCACACTTAGAAACCTACACAATGTATTAACAAATCTAGAAGTTGTTTACAATACACTTGCAATGCAAGCTTCAATGGTCTTCGATACTCATGTCTGGAGTCAATCCGGCAGCATAACAGTACCTGTAAAACATGTGATACAACTCCTCCTCCAAGCACCTATTTATATAGCATATACATGGCAATATTGGTCCAAACTTGGAATGGGCATCCAACATGGCCTCATGGCCCAAAACCCATACCTAAGGACACTTGGTCAACATTGTAGAATGTGCCTGACACTTGTCCATGACTCCCATCCCAAAGAGGTGGCCTATTTCTAAAATGGGCTATGACAGATGCTCTTACAACACTTACGACCGTCATAGAGTCTGTCATAGCGGTTACAACTTATAGCTGTAAGAGAATCTATCATACACAGGCTATAAATAGCATATTCTCTTACAACATGTCATAGTCCACCTTGGGGTGCCCAAATATGCCTTTTTCAAAGATGCTTCATGACACATGTCTTCACCTGTCTTACAAGCTTCTATTTCTGACTCTTACATGTCATAGATTCTGTCAGAGGAATCCGTCATAATTGTTTCGGTCAATATTCCCTTACACAACATGAAAGATGTTGACACATGGCAAAATGCTCCTACCACAAAGTGGGACTCCTATCTCCTCATGTGAGGACAAAATTACAAGTTGTCATCTTCCATGTAGGATGATACATCACCGTGCCACATCCCACAACATGACAATATGGAATTTACAATTTATTTACAACATAGGCATTTAATTAATAAATACAAACATAAATAATGCAAGGAATTACCAAGGTTGAGACACCTTAATTCCCAACATAGTAATCCGATATGCCCTAACACTATTTTTGGGGGCATACTGAGGAAAATAATCTCTTTTAATAATTTCTTTTGGCACATTTAGTTGGACTATACTTAATGAAACATCACTAGAAACCTTTTCCCACATTTGGGCAAGAATAGCTGCTAAAGTCTCACCAGAAAAAAACTAACACCTCTTAATGAATTTCTAATGTGAACCAAACTTTCCAATATCCTCTCACAGTTTGATCTATAAACCCCCATGGTTTGTGGGTCCTCTAAAATTAACCTTTTATTAATTTCTTTTGGCACATTTACTTGGACTGTACTTAATGAAACATCACCAGAAACCTTTTCCCACATTTGGGCAAGAATAGTTGCTAAAGTCTCACCAGAAAAAATACACTAACACCTCTTGATGAATTTATAATGTGAACCAAACTTTCCAATATCCTCTCACAATTTGATCTGTAAACCCCTGTGGTTTGTGGGTCCTCTAAAATTAACCATAATATAGTAATCTCCCTATCTATATTGTCCAAAAACATCATCCATATTCGTGTTGCACAAAAATAAATTATTTAAAATTTACATTTGCACATGTACATATATACTTGTGTTCAATTTTAATTTTGTTATCTAATAATTTGTTTAGAGATGCATATGATACATATGTGTTGAACAATGTCCATTCTATCAACAATTAATTTGGGAAGTCCAAATCTCATCATAAAATCTCTCAATATCATAATGATTGACACTTCATTTTGGTTTAATCTAAAAATAACACTAACATTTTTTTCACATTAAAACAATTGCAACAACTATGATCCAATATGCACTAAAACCCTAGTGTTGTCATCATGCTAACAAGACTACACTCAAATTTACTCTACACATGGGAAAGATATGTGTAGACATATAGAAGTAGAGAGGTGTCATCACCTTTATCTATGAAAGTTGGTGTGCATTACAATGTGGTCAACACACTTATACAAACACAAGTGGAAGACTTATAAAGTGGAGAAGTCAAAAAAGGAGTATGCATAAGGATAGTGATGCAAGTCATGCTAAACTCTAAGCTAATAAGATAGGGGAGATATGATCTCACCCTAAGCTTAACCCATAAACAATCATGCTTACCACCAAGTAAAATAATAAATAGATGTAACCAAAAGAAATGATGTAATAACCTTAATTAATGTCTCTACTAATTTAATATAAGAATGTAATAAGAAATTAACATGGCTTATCTATTTTATAAATTAAAATAAAATACATGAAATTAACATAATCACTTAATAGGCTAAATGATTACTACACAAGCAAATTTCAACTGACAAGTTCTAAAGTAGAAGGCAATATCATAATGAAAAATGAAGTCTATTTCATTATCAGATACTTACCTATGAAGTTGAGCCTAATCAACTAGAATAAATTTAATCTTTTTAAACATATAATTGAAAACATAATTAACTTTACATTAAAAACATCCCAAAACCCAACTAAACTCTTAGGTCAAACATAGGAATAAGTTTCACTTTCAATTTATTTGGGGAGTCAACTTCATCAACACTCTAGATCCATGCTTGAGAAAAGATCATAACTATATAAATAGTGCAAAGTAGTATCTCATGAAATATCTATTTCAAGTTTATTCAAGTCAAAATAGATAAAGTCTAAAGTTATATGATATTGTAAACTTCCCTTGAATGTTGTCAGTGATAATGCTACACACTTTTCCACATTTAAAGAATTGTTGGAGTATTATTTTGAATATGGTATTACATTGGTTGAGATTTAGAAAAATCTATGGAAGATCACAAAAGTAGATAAATCTTCTACAAAAGAGAAGACCTATAGAGATAACCTGGAACCATCATCATCTCTTTGCTACAATATGACCTTGTCATTAAAAAATCTCTATTCACTTAGTTGATGTTAAGGCGTTTACCTCCATGGTTGCAATAGTAGTTGTTTTTACTAGATTAATAATAAAATATTTAAATTACCAACATAAATTATAAACATAATAGATATCTAATTTATGAAAATTCAAGGAATATAAAGCACTTGCAAGAGTGTACATGAACTATATTGTTCCTACTCTTTCCATTCCTATGCAAGAGTGCTCATTTAAGGGTACATATTGATTAACATTTGGTCATTTTTTGATTTATATGTCGAATAATTATTGACAATATAGTATAAATATGTTGCAAGACTAAATCCTATAACCACGAGTACTATATCAACAATTTAGGATGGGCCACTCAACTACTGGCTCCTATTTTTGATATAGTACTCATGGTTATTGTTGATATAAAGGTTAGATCTATAACAAGATTCATGGATACCCATCATGAGGTTGCTTCTATGATTATTGCACAAGATACGTATGGTTAAGACTAGTGATACTATTCCTTCTATATATGTCATGATGTTCTTGTTCATATAGTCTATACATCACAATGTCCTACTTTTCATGCATTTACTAGATCACATACTCAAAATGCACCTAAGGGGTATGATGTAATTGATCAACCTACAAATACTTGCTAAGAGATCTAGATTTGGGACCTAGTGTTTTCATCTAAAATATATAGAGATGTATTGAAACAAGCTCTCAAACTCAGATAATAGTACGATTTGATGTAATTACTTATGAGGTTAGCATTATCTTTAAACTAATTCACCAAGAAAGATTTAAAATTTCTTTTACAAATTTCTTGAGTTACCTCCTCCCCAATTTGTTCAAGAGCATGGATGATTCTAAATGTCATAGCTAAATATGGTGACATTCAAATTAAAAGAGAGCTCTAGTTGACAACAAATTTGGATTAAATATTTGTAACAAACTAAATTTGGATATCCAAGTATGGTTGATTTTAGTAGCTTGCCAAAATCCAAGGCCGTGATAAAGGATTTGATAGTATGGTCTAAGTTTCTCTAGATGTTATATCACTCTACCCATCACTTTAGCCCTCATCACACTTGAACTACAATGTTCCATGTGATGCCTTACACTTTGCTATAAGGTTTACTTAATGAAAGTACACTTCATGTTTTCACAAACAATTCTATCAATTAGGAGAAAGATATGGATATTACCATGTACATTTGGAATTGATCTCTTTTCATTTCAACAATAAAAAATAATAGGAGGAGAATAATATTGCTATCATGCACACATGAGTAATTCCATTCTCTTTTCCTAAGTAAGATAGCATTAGAGAGATGTCAATTACAATAATTCTCCTTATTTAATCACATAAACATGTACAAATGATTTACTTTATATTTAAATGGTTTAATATCAAGAGAGATAGATGAATTATGATACACACATTTATGGATCTTTAATCTACATAAGCAACTATTCAATTATAAGGAGGTAGGAAGAGAGCAATTTTCACTAACATAGTGATAAGACATTTCCTTTCTCAAGTCCATTGTTAATCATAAACACACACACACACATGATTACTATGCAAACATAAGAAACTTAATGCTTGACTCATAAACAAGATACCATATTGTAAAAATGAACACTAGTCAATGTTTCATCTTCTATTTCTAAACATGCAAAAGTATATAACATCCTCTTAAGTCATCCATGGATACATGATATCATGGGTGTTGTACTCTCAACACTCCATCAATATTTAAAGTTCATTAGCAATAATAAGTGATATGACATGTCATGAAATTTGATGGTATCTTAGGTATCAATTTTTCCATGTCATAGAAAAATCTTAGATATATTGTAGTATCCCCTAATTAATTGACCAAACCTTCATTCAAAGAAGACACTCCTAGCTCTCATTCACACCTCATGATAATCTTGAAGATGATTAGGGATCCTTAGATTTCTTGATACCATGTAAGGAATAATATGACAAAGTTGATAAACATTCTATTATTGCTCCTTTACACATGGTTCACTTGTTACACATGAACACCCACCTTTGGATTTATCAAGATACATCGCACAATGAAGGTGTCTCTACTCATGGTTCCCAAACTACTGTTGATTTGATTCCTAATTTATCATCTTCTACACTAACTAACTTAAATACACTAAAGCATTTGCTATCTTATAGAAATAGGGATATAACGAGGCATTGATTGATTATTTAGAGTATTTTGTGTTCAACTATTTAGTCATTTGTGTTAGATAAAAATGTTAGAGATAACAAGATTCATGGTTACCAAAATGTATTGAGATTGTTAAGGTTGCATATAAGTTAAATATTTTAAATAAGAATATGATTTTGCTCCAACAAGTGATTTTTTTTGTTTAACTACTAGGGATTTTGTGATAAAGTCTTGGTCAAACCTTTAAAAATTCATTTTAAGGACACTTCTCACTTATGCTGATGTGGTGAGTTGTGTGATAAGTCACACCTTCAAACCTTATTTGTAGATAGATAAGAGTCCATACTACATTTCTAAAAAAAATGGAGGCCCTATGATATTTCATGTAACCTCTACATGGTTGCAAAGTTAGCTACTATAGACATTTCTAATTTAGAATTAGGGTTTCAAATATATATTTTATGGTTTAAAATTTACAACTTAGGGTTTCAAATAGATATTTTAGGGTTTAAAATTTAGAACTTAGGGTTTCAAATAGACATTTTAGGGTTTAAAATTTAGAACTTAGGGTTTCACATCCACATTTTAGGGTTTCTAAATAGATGTTTAGGGTTTCAAATTAGATATTCTAGGGTTTCAAAATTGACATTCTAGGGTTTTAAATTAACATTCTAGGGTTTCAAAATAGACATTTAGGGTTTCAAATTAGATATTCCAAGGTTTCAAATTCACATTCTAGGGTTTCAAATTAACATTCTAGGTTTCAAAATTGACATTTTATGGTTTAAGTTTTAGAAATTTTATTGTTTAAACATTCCATGTATCTAGAAAATTTTACCATATTATAATTTTTCAATTAAATTACTATAAATGAAGCCACTTGCTTTTTAGAAATACTTGGTAAAAAATGGTAAATTGATTATTTATTCTCAGCCTGGTTGTTGTTCACATCACCAACAAGCCTCTAGAGACCTCTGTTGGAATCCACATGGCACAATCTAGGAGAAGAAGGGTTGGTTTTAGTGATAAATCATCCTCCGTGTCGTGCAGGTTGAAAAGGAACTTGTCTCTATTTATTTGTTGTTGGTGGAAAGAAAAATGATAGTGAAAATGTCATTTTACTTCGATATAAATAAATAAAAAATAATACCTTCATTCGAAGGTCACCTTCCAATGAAGATGGCCTTCTTTCGAAGGCTATTTTTTCTTGAATTTGAATGAAGGTATTATTTTATTGTTTCAAAATCAATATAATAATACCTTCATTCAAAGGTCACCTTCCAACAAAAATGGCCTTTGTTCAACGACTATTTTTTCTTGACCTTCAAATGAAGGCATTTGCCAATGTTCTTGCCCATTCCACATGAAAAATCTAATGTCCCAAGTTCGGGACTCACTATTATGTGTTCACCCAAGTGTTCTTCCTGGTTAGTGTTGTACCAACAATTGATGTGATTGAATGCATTTTTCTATTAGTGGGAGATGTAATGCCCCAAGATTTCACACAGGACATTAGCCGAACAAACACTGAACCAACAAATTTTTGCATTTGCAAGTGCAACATTTACATGTCGCATTGCACTCACGCACACACAAGGTGTTGCAACATGTACAACAACACCTAAAAAGACATCACCATTGTACAATGCAAGGTGGCACAAGCGGAAGACTTCACCCATCATGTGACAACTCACCACGATGACCAAGAGAGAGGTGGAGCTCACTCCATGATGAGGATCAGATACATGTCCATGACCGCGCTCCCTCACGAACACATGGAGTAGGATGAGGGTGATATCCACCTCAGTCTATTCCATGATGACACAAGACATCCCAAACACAAGGGTAACGCTCACCCACGGGATAGTCCAACTAGGAGGTAAGATTCCTCAACCAACTAGAATGGTCACTAGTCAAACTCATGTAAAGGCATGCATCCCAATGCAAAGGAGGGAATAATCCAAGAGTGCATATCACATCATGGAAATGACACCAAAACATCTATGAGGCTAAAAACAATAATCAATGCCAAAGATAATTCATTTTAAACAAAAATATTAAGTTGTTGAACCAATTATGTCCACATGTCAAAAAGGACAAAAGCTATACAAAAGGCTATGCATGTTCGACACCAACGTCGACACATGCCAAAAGAAAAGATAGGACCCTCACCACCTATGTGGAATGAATACAATCCAACACAAACATATCCATAAACATCAAATAACTGAGTCTAAACATGCTAACATAGCTAGGTTCTAACATGTAAAATCTATCCAAACATGCTAACGTCCTCACAAACCGAGGTGTGAAAAAATACAAGACGATATCTAATAATTACAATATTCGAAGGGCTTCATCCTAAACATAGATGAATCATATCCAACATCATAAGTCAACTCAAAGCATTAATTACATCTTATTACAAGGGTCACAAAAGACCTACATTACAAAGGTTACAATAATCAATAATGATAAAATACAAGTGCATAAACCACCCAAAACCAACATGCTCTCCAAGATGCAACAAGGCACAAAGCACAAGGTAAACCACCTGCAAAAAGATCAAGGAATCCATCCAACACCTGAAGATCATCATGAAGGACCAATGGGGAAATGTTGCTCACCTGCCAACCATATTGCCATCGTCGAGTGCAATAGATGTCTACACAACTCTAGGCAACCCCCGAGCTACAGAGAAGGTGATCATGGCAAACCCGCTAAGAGCATCTCACACATCCAGGGTATACATAGAAACATATGACATACATGCCAATCAATGCACACAACACACATGGCACAACTACCAATACAATGCATATAAACAACACATGGTAAACATCACCAATACAATGCGTATAAACAACACATGGTACAACTACCATCCAATTGCATTCAAGTTACATATGACACACTTGCCAAAGCATAATCAAATGACATAACAAGATTCAAGACATGTTAAACGAGGTATAAATCGTAGTCCATCATAGACACATACAAGCATGAATCAGGCATCACAATGCACATGCAATCACATGGTAAACATCACACGTTGAGTCAAACTCTGGCAGTGGAAGAAGGAAGAGAGACCTAGGTAGTTAGGACAAGGATTGTCAAACGAGGGAAATACTCACCTCGTAGTAGAACATGAGGGCATAACCTCCTCATAGCAACCGGACACTACACCAAAGATTGCTCTTTACACCCAAACCCAAGCAAGGCAGACACTTCACCAGCACATGCAATTGGTGTAGATGATCTTATTATTAAATTTTATTACCCAATGTGTTTAAATCTTATTCTTGATTAAAACTTCCATTCAATAAATTCCAACGACCTCTTTGGGCCGTGGCGCACGATGGAAGCCACTCCTTTCCTACCCCTAGACCTCTTCCTAAACACCCATAGCACCAATTTGACTAATTGGGCATGACATGGATTTTGAGGTGACAAAATCACAATTTTGACAAAAACACAACATATTCTCAAAAGATATAAAATACCATTCTAATTGGGAGACAACTCATCCCACAAACTAAAACATCAAGGAAATGCATATAAAGCAATTTTTATGTTTTCAAAAATAGAGAAATAAGTGGCACAGATTTCAATGCACCAAAATGTCTCAAAAATAACATAGTCTCACAAGATGTAGAATCACATAATATGAAGGAGTCAACTCATCCCTCAAAGCAAATCATAAAGGAAATGCATAGAATTTAGTTTTCATGTTTTCTAAACATGCAAAATAACCATAAGGCCCTAAAAACTCCATCGGAGCTCTCTTTGGCACCTTGACCAAAGTTTAATTTTTTAATTTTTGTTTTTCAATAGCTATGGATGATCTGACAACTACCCATCATAGATAACATGCCCAACAACCAATATATGCAATAAAAATGAGTTGGGGATTTCCACAAAAAATTTGCCAGGGTTTTGTCTGTATTTTCATGTTTCCAAAAATGAAAATACATAAAAATAAAAGCATACATAGATGAAATAAATTTTCTAAGCTTCCTACAACTAAGCAAAGCCATCTTCAACCATTCTAGATGGTGTGGCATGAAGGAAACAAAATAAAACAATTTAAATGAGAAGATTGGAGAAACTTACCTTCCAATGCAAGAAAAATCCAAGGAAAAGAATGAGGTTGAATGTTAGATTCAATCCACACACAACAAGCAAACACCAAGCTCTTGAATCCAATCCAAACTCCAATCAATTCTAAGAAAAACTCCTTTCCAAGCAATCAGATATCCATTTTTTAAGCAAGAGGGTTTCAAACAAAGGAGAGCAAATTTTGGAGAGAAAAAGAATAATGAAAAATACATGTCTTTTTCCTTTTATTCCTCCAAAGACACAATTCCTTTTTTTTCATAATAAAATAATCCTTTTAGTGATTTAATAAATCAAATCAAAATTATAGAATTTGCACATTAAACTATTTAATTCAACAATTAAATAATTGAATGTCTCTTTAGCAAATCAAATAGGCATATAAAATAACACATTAATAATTCCATTTCACTAAAAATGTCCAATTAATTCATTCAAAGCAATAGGGAAATAGTTAGTCAAACAAACTCAACTATTCTAAATAGGTTATTGCCATATAACTCAGTCTCATTCTGAAAAGTACAAACACGCCATACTAGGCATTTAGTTTTCACATTTAATGCAATTTCTACCTTTTTACGAAAAAATATCAAATTTCAGAATTAAACCGAAATCACTCAAATTTGTTCCACAGGCATATAATGATGCAACAAACATTTTAACTAAAGCAGAAATAGCAATTTCCAAATTAAAATCTTGAATTTAATCCAAAAACATGAAAAACACATTTTTTCAAACCATTTTAAAATAAAGTGCAAAAATGCTAAGGAAACATATGTAAATGATTCCAAACACACATCACGGGTTTCCACAACACAAGGATAAGGGTGAGATGGCTTAGCATCCCATCTCAACCTTCTCCACATTTCCCACATTAGTTAACACCTGTAATTACCTGCACACTCAAGTAAACCATCAGGCATACCTGTTCCATACATAAAATAGCTAAAGCACATCATAATACCCAACGTGGCATAATATTGCATAAGCATCATAAACATGGGTCGATAATCAATCGACATCATAAAATCATATATGCATAAACCAACTAACACAATCATACTCAAGACATCACATCCATCCAACATATTACACAATTGAAAATAATGAAGCTGAAGCACTACAATAATCTAACACACATGAACACAACGTATGCAATTCATAATGCATAGTTGGAAAGCCAAATAATAAAGTAAAATGCCATTGGAAACACCTCAATGGTCATGTAGAATACACCCTCATAACCCCTTGATGGCACCATAGACCTTATCGACAAGTTCAGTGCAATGCATCAAAGCATAATAATCACATAATACAATGATAAACACTCAGAACAACATATAACACATGAATCAAAAGCACACTAGGGTGGGCATTACATCCTCCTCCACTAGCATTAGGCTTACTCCTGGAAGCCTACAAAAAGACAAGGATGAAGTACCCTCAGTACACAATCCTTTACAACACAACAGATCTTAAAAGATAAGTCCTCCTAACCAAAACTAGGTTGAGTTCTCAAAATAATAAAACAAATCTCCAAAGGTGCACCAACTAGGTCAAAACCAACCATCATGCATACAACTCCTCTGAGACTGCATCACTCCATTCTCCAACTACCATTGCAATGAGAAGAGGCTCAAGCCAAAAGGCGTAACAGACCACAAGAAAGTCAAGTCCATAAAACTTAGGACCACAACTATGCTGGGATAACCTCTCACGCTCTCAACTAAATCTATGGAAACTCACAAGGCTACCATATCCACTCTCAAGGAGAATCACAAACAAAATATTTATCTCAATAATCCTTCCTTAGGAACTACCCACAACAAAAGAACTCAAGGATCAGGGAAAGCTAACTCAAAAAGGTTATAGGCACCACTACCACACCTTCGTCCTAAGCAAAAACATGCCTCATCTCCAGAAATGGTTCTACTACATGAGGTACTTCCTCACATTTCACTCCTAAGAGAGAGGGTTTCTCTAACACTCTAGCTCTACACCACCAAAACTAAGATCAACCAAATAAGTTCTCAAAGAGAAGAATCTAAACCACATCCTCTAACAACATTAGTACTTCCATCAAGCAAGGCTTAGTAACCTGTTACTCACTAGGAGCACATCTAAAGCAGCCACAACACACCAACAAGGTGCAAGACTACTCACAACACCACTTCAACTCTTAACTCATCTAGACCAAAAAGGTCAAGAAACACAACACGATCACGAATTCATGATCGACTAGGCAACACAAGGCTTCCTCGTGGCCTAAACACCAAGTATCCATAAAATGGAATACATAGGATAGAAACCTCTTCATACAAGAGTTGCATCCCTTCCAGCATTACGCTAGGAAACCTCCAAAAAAACTAAGGAGAAACTCTTGAAGCAACCAAATTCCCATGGTTGGCAACTCAACAAGAGCAAGAATCCAACTATAATAACATAAATATATAAATAATACATGCTCATGCACTAACTAAGGTTCCATCATACCCTACACTATGTCTAAACATAAGTGTAGTTATGGAACTCACATCAAAAGAACACAACATCATACACTCCACTAATGATGAAACAGTAGGAGCATGGCATCATGTCCAAGACTAACAGGAATGAGACAAACAAGAACAACCATAGTTGGTGGACTAAGTCAACACCCAACCAAAAGCAATCTACTAAAAGAAAGATTCAGTCCAAATCAAGTTCTCTACATATCTCATTCACATAGACACAGTCAAGAATCAACATTTAAGCACATACAAGGATACAATTTCACATCAAGATCCATAGAAGCACAAAACCATTTCAAAACTTTCTCAACATTTCACACAATATTCACTTGTATCTAACAAAAACTAAGGAATTCAATCTACCATAGTTCTAGTAACATGCACACCAAGAACTAGTATATTCTCTGCATTCTACTCCCTTATGTAATCCATTAGAGTCTCATCATGGACAAGATAGAGAACATAACATGATACATGACTAGCAATTAAAACATTCAAGCATAGCCACCAATAATAAATAAATAAAATACCAAAGTGGAAGAAAAGTCAATTCTGACAATAAGGCATAAAATGAGCTCAATTTCAACAGTAAATCAAGTATGACCATAAAGATCACAAGATAAATAAATTTCAAAATTCGATGGCTATATACTCATTCATAAACGAGAATAAAATTCAATGTTAGCCCTTACAACATCTAGTGAATTCACCAAAGTCAAATAAATAAAGTATCAAACTTCAAAAGTTCCACATTACATGAACTACATGACTAATTCTAGCCACTAGAGAGGGAGTACAATGCTACACTACACCTCAATTCCAAAATCTGAGGCAAGTAAGAGAACACAGTCAATCACACCAAACAAGTCTTCTAAGACTGTAATCACGTCAAAACATGAGATCATTTCTACTTAACCACACAAACATCACTCAAGATGCCAAGCAACAAAGAGTTGCATCCCATCCAAGGGAATCACAAACACCATGCAATGACACACAAAGTCACACACTAGCAACATCTAGTAACCAAGATTAAGCTAGGACAAAATGAGGTTCACAAACCAAGATATCTAAACACATCACTCTCACAACAAGAGCGGTTAACATTTCTCACCAAACAAGAATTCACCAAGCATATGGATAATGCATTAATGCAACTTTCACATACAACACAAATCAAAAGACGAAGGAGAATTAGGTTGGGGGTCAAGCACTTACCCAACGTTCCATTCACATGATGCTAAATTTCTCCACAACATGATGACAAGCATACTAAATGCACACATTACAATAGGGGAAACACAACTCAGAAACACAAGATGCAAGGTTTGCTACTTCACTCATGATTCTACACCTCAAACATCACAAGGACTATGCAAATAACCCTTTTCACAACCCATTTTCTCTTTAACTCTTCAAATAATGCAATGCAATAATTACACCCAGGTTCCCACATGAATCCTAGGGAAGAATGCAATTTGGGGACCTAATTCATTACCCAAATGATCTATTTTAGCAATGCAATGCAACACTATCTTTCTTACAACTGCATAATTAATCCACACACAAGGGCATGCTCTCAAGAAGACAATGCAATATGCATTTCAGGCAAGCATTTCCAATCACCATAAAGAGGCAATTAATAAACAAATATGACAAGCATTACGAGGGTATGCTACTCTTGCAACAAACATACACACAACAAGGTATACAATTTAAGGTTCATTTAAACTAGCATTTCCACAACAATATTTTTCACATATCATGCATATGATCAAAACATCATCTCTTTCACATACAAATGCATAGCTCTTAAAAGAGTAAACTAGGTTCAATCACACTCAAGAAAAAGGTATTTCCTTTCACACAAAGGTTCCCATAACTCCACTATCAAAAATGGTCACAGAAGCACGAACATGACCCTACAAAGGTCACTCAAACACACTCATACAAGGAAGACATATTGAAAGAAAGCACATGCTACTCACCGCACGTAAACACACAAGGACCCCACACATGCTCGAACGAGTCGAGAAGAACACACCCCAGAGCTCCTGATGCTGCAACATGGGCTCTGATACCAAGTGTAATGTCCCAAGCTTTCACATAGGATATTAGCCGAACAAACATCGAACCAACAAATTTTTGCGTTTGCAAGTGCAACATTTACATGTCGCATTGCACTCATGCACACACAAGGTGTTGCAACATGTACAACAACACCTAAAAAGACATCACCATTGTACAATGTAAGGTGGCACAAGCGGAAGACTTCATTCATCATGTGACAACTCACCACGATGACCAAGAGAGAGGTGGAGCTCACTCCATGACGAGGATCAGATACATGTCCATGACCTAGCTCCCTCGTGAACACATGGAGTAGGATGAGGGTGACATCTACCTCAGTCTATTCCATGATGACACAAGATATCCCAAACACAAGGGTAATGCTCACCCACGGGATAGTCCAACTAGGAGGTACGATTCCTCAACCAACTAGAATGGTCACTAGTCAAACTCATGTAAAGGCATGCATCCCAATGCAAAGGAGGGAATAATCCAAGAGTGCATATCACATCATGGAAATGACACCAAAACACCTATGAGGCTAAAAACAATAATCAATGCCAAAGATAATTCATTTTAACTAAAAACATTAAGCTGTCAAACTAATTATGTCCACATGTCAAAAAGGACAAAAGCGATACAAAAGGCTATGCATGTTCAACACCAATGTTGACACATGCCAAAAGAAAAGATAGGATCCTCACCACCTATGTGGGATGAATACAATCCAACACAAACATATCCATAAACATCAAATACAACATCAAATAACTGAGTCTAAACATGCTAACATAGCTAGATTCTAACATGTAAAATCTATCAAAACATGCCAACGTCCTCACAAACCGAGGTGTGGAAAAATACAAGACGATATCCAATAATTACAATATTTGAAGGGCTTCATCCTAAACATAGATGAATCATAGCCAACATCATAAATCAACTCAAAGCTTTAATTACATCTTACTACAAGGGTCTCAAAAGACCTACATTACAAAGGTTACAATAATCAATAATGATAAAATACAAGTGCATAAACCACCCAAAACCAACATGCTCTCCAAGGTGCAACAAGGCACAAAGCACAAGGTAAACCACGTACAAAAAGATCAAGGAATCCATCCAGCACCTAAAGATCATCATGAAGGACCAATGGGGAAATGTTACTCACCTCCCAACCATATTGCCATCGTCGAGTGCAATAGATGTCTACGCAACTCTAGGCAACCCCCGAGCTACGGAGAAGGTGATCATGGCAAACCTGCTAAGAGCATCTCACACATCTAGGGTATACATAGCAACATATGACATACACGCCAATCAATGCACACAACACACATGGCACAACTACCAATACAATGCATATAAACAACACATGGTACAACTACCATCCAATTGCATTCAAGTTACATATGACACACTTGCCAAAGCATAATCAAATGACATAACAAGATTCAATACATGTCAAACAAGGCATAAATCGTAGTCCATCATAGACACATACAAGCATGAATCAGGCATCACAATGCACATGCAATCACATGGTAAACATCACACGTCGAGTCAAACTTTGGCGGTGGAAGAAGGAAGAGAGACCTAGGTAGTTAGGACAATGAGTGTCAAACGAGGGCAATACTCACCTTGCGGTAGAACATGAGGGCATAACCTCCTCATAGTAACCGGACACTACACCAAAGATTGCTCTTTACACCCAAACCCAAGCAAGGCGGACACTTCACTAGCACATGCAGTTCGGTGTAGATGATCTTATTATTAAATTTTATTACCCAATGTGTTTAAATGTTATTCTTGATTAAAACTTCCATTCGATAAATTCCAACAACCTCTTTGGGTCATGGCGCACGATGGAAGCCACTCCTTTCCTACCCCTAGACCTCTTTCTAAACACCCATAGGACCAATTTGACTAATTGGGCATGGCACGGATTTTGAGGTGACAAAATCACCATTTTGACAAAAACACAACATATTCTCAAAAGATGTAAAATACCATTCTAATTGGGAGACAACTCATCCCACAAACTAAAACATCAAGGAAATGCATATAAAGCAATTTTTAGGTTTTCAAAAATAGAGAAATAAGTGGCACAGATTTCAATGCACCAATATGTCTCAAAAATAACATAGTCTCACAAGATGTAGAATCACATAATATGAAGGAGACAACTCATCCCTCAAAGCAAATCATAAAGGAAATGCATAGAATTTAGTTTTCATGTTTTCTAAACGTGCAAAATAACCTTAAGGCCCTAAAAACTCCATTGGAGCTCTCTTTGGCACCTTGACCAAAGTTTAATTTTCTAACTTTTGTTTTTCAATAGCTATGGATGATCTGACAACTACCCATCATAGATAACATGCCCAACAACCAATATATGCAATAAAAATGAGTTGGGGATTTCCACAGAAAATTTGCCAGGGTTTTGTCTATATTTTCATGTTTCCAAAAATGAAAATACATAAAAATAAAAGCATACATAGCTGAAATAAATTTTCTAAGCTTCCTACAACTAAGAAAAGCTATCTTTAACCATTCTAGATGGTGTGGCATGAAGGAAACAAAATAAAACAATTTAAATGAGAAGATTGGAGAAACTTACCTTCCAATACAAGCAAAATCCAAGGAAAAGAATGAGGTTGAATGTCAGATTCAATCCACACACAACAAGCAAACACCAAGCTCTTGAATCCAATCCAAACTCCAAGCAATTCCAAGCAAAACTCCCTTCCAAGCAATCAGATATCCATTTTTCAAGCAAGAGGGTTTCAAACAAAGGAGAGCAAATTTTGGAGAGAAAAAGAATAATGAAAAATACATGTCTTTTTCCTTTTATTCCTCCAAAGACACTATTCCTTTTTTTTCATAATAAAATAATCCTTTAAGTGATTTAATAAATCAAATCAAAATTATAGAATTTGCACATTAAACTATTTAATTCAACAATTAAATAATTGAATGTCTCTTTAGCAAATCAAATAGGCATATAAAATAACACATTAATAATTCCATTTCACTAAAAACGTCTAATTAATTCATTCAAAGCAACAGGGAAATAGTTAGTCAAACAAACTCAACTATTCCAAATAGGTTATTGCCATATAACTCAGTCTCATTCTGAAAAGTACAAACACGCCATACTAGGCATTTAGTTTTCACATTTAATGCAATTTCTACCTTTTTACGGAAACATATCAAATTTCAGAATTAAACTGAAATCACTCAAATTTGTTCCACAAGCATATAATGATGCAACAAACATTTTAACTAAAGCAGAAATAGCAATTTCCAAATTAAAATCATGAATTTAATCCAAAAACACAGAAAACACATTTTTTCAAACCATTTTAAAATAAAGTGCAAAAATGCTAAGGAAACATATGCAAATGATTCCAAACACACATCACAGGTTTCCACAACACAAGGATAAGGGTGAGATGGCTTAGCGTCCCATGTCAACCTTCTCCACATTTCCCACATTAGTTAACACCTGTAGTTACCTGCACACTCAAGTAAACCATCAGGCATACCTGCTCCATACATAAAATAGCCAAAGCACATCATAATAATATTGCATAAGCATCATAAACATGGGTCAACAATCAATCGACATCATAAAATCATATATGCATAAACCAACTAACACAATCATACTGAAGACATCACATCCATCCAACATATTACACAATTGAAAACAATGAAGCTGAAACACTACAATAATCTAACACACATGAACACAACGTATGCAATTCATAATGCATAGTTGGAAAGCCAAATAATAAAGTAAAACACCATTGGAAACACCTCAATGGTCATGTAGAATACACCATCAGAACCCCTCGATGGCACCATAGACCTCATCGACAAGTTCGGTGCAATGCATCAAAGCATAATAATCACATAATACAATGATAAACACTCAGAACAACATATAACACATGAATTAAAAGCACACAAGCCACACACTAGGGTGGGCATTACAGGAGATGGATTGGTTTCTTATCACTCCAAAAAGTTTCATTTTCTACATATTGCTAGATTGATAAACCAAACCTTTGAATATTCTTTCCTTTTTGATATACTCATTAGTACATGAAAGGGGCGTTAAAGCATGTGAGGGTAGAGTGGTATGTGGCACTTAGGTAGCACATGAAAAGGATTCATCATATCAATGACACTTGCTTAGAAAAATCATACTTGGAATTTCTTACTATTAGGATTTATGTCTAATGATAGTGAAGAATGGGTAATAGAGGGAAATGGAAAATGAAAACTGTGTGCCGTTATTTCTCCTTGATGATTTATAGGGTCTAAGGCACAAACGTTGTTGCAACCATGTTAGGTGTCAATGATGCAGACTAGGATCAAGGCCTCACTGAAGGGTTGTTGATCCAAGTAGCTCACATGAATATAAAAGAGATTTTGAAAATAAAATGGAGATGTTCAGAATAAATAACAACTATTCATTATTATAATAATAGTTAGACTTCAATTACATTTAGAAACATAACATCTGCAATACCCAGTGTTCACATGAACCACAATTAATCAAAAACTACAACAAATATTAACCAAAACTCACCTACAGACTTACAAATGACCATTCTAAAACATGATTTAATGATAGATATTTATAGTGGATTGATCTAAATTGAAATAAGCATGACCTGATATACAAAATCCTTGACTGGAATCAAACACAGCTAACCATAGAACTAGAAAACCTGAAAATGAGCCTTCAATACTCTATATTAACTCTCTCCTACTTAGAAATTTCAACATCTTCTCTCATACAACTGTTTCCACACTAAATCCTAGATTGACACGATAATAGCACCCAACAAATCACCACAATTATTTTTATTCCACTTGACTTTGATTTTCCTCCAAATTCAATTGTCATAAGTCTACAACTTCTTTTTTTTTCCATGATACTCCCCATCGTGGAGTATCACTCCTCTATATGGTCAAATAGATCCAAAATTAATTTTGCCTCCACTATCAATTGCCATGACAGGTCCAAAATAAGTGTAATCCTTTACTTACCAAGACGTGGTCCTCTGTCTTGTAACTACCACATTAAATAGGCCACTACCACTCAAAGAATATGTTAGAGAAATTTTAAATGGTCGGCTACCTACAATCCAAAAGGACTGCTCAAATTAGATGAAAATTAATCACTTAGTTTGCCTCGTGGGTCCCAGTTACGAAGGGTGGAGGATGCTTTTGCATCAGACCATGGGGTAAGAAGAATGTTGCATAAGTTGAAACTTTAAACATTTGGAGAATCTTGGGATCGAAATGCCATCTTAGCCTTTAATTCAAAGAATCTCTTCATCTTTCTAACTTTTGTTCATCACTCCACAACACGCCTCTACTTTCATTTTTGTCTTCTTCTTAGGCAACAATTGCATTTTCTTATCCATTTTTACATTTGAACGTTTATTTACTTCTGCACTTGTTTGTCCTTCATAATGGGGATACAAATCCTTCATTTTAAAAATTGGTGAAATATTTATTCCTTCTGAAAGCTCTATCTCATAAACACTAGTTGCAAATTCCTTCAAGATTTAATAGGGTCATAGTACCTTCCATTTTAACCCATCATGAATCCCTTCTATAAAGCTCTCCTTCTATACATGAGCAAATATGAAATATCCAACTTGAAATTTCTGCATTTTACTCTTTAAATTGACATATTTAGTGTCCTCTCTTGGGCATTCTTTCACCTCTTTGGAAAATTTTTGCTTACCTTCAGTACCACTTCTCTTCTTTCTATTCTTAAACATACTATAGGGCTGCTATCTATTTTAACTTTTTCCTTCAATGGGCTTAAAGTAAATTTATTTCCATCCTTCACAATAGTGTACGTATTTTTTCTTCCATTATACATAGCCTCTCTATCAAACTACCAAGGTCTACCCAAAAGAATGTGACCAACATCCATGGGCATTACATCACACATAATTTCATCTATATAGTTACCAATATTAAAATTAACTAAGCACTGCTCACTTACCACTAATTGATGTCCTCTCTACAGCCATGAGACCTTGTATGGGTTGGGGTGCTTAAGCTTCTTTGAATTGAGTTTCTACACCATTTCTTGAGAGACTAGATTATTTTTACTTCTTCTATCTACAATCACCTTGCAACACTTTCAACCTGATTTGCACACAGTCCTAAATAAATTTATTCTTTGTTCAGGGTCTTATTTCTCCTTCTCCAATTTTAGTAACACTCTCTTGAACATCAATGATTCTCCTTGTTCTAGTTCTTTTGTATGTTGAGGTGATGCAACACTTTCTACATCTGCTTGTGCAACATGACTTCTATCCATACCCTTTCTACCATTGTCCTATTGTATTTTAGGACATTCAAGTGCCCTGTGCCTAACTTCTCCACATTAGTAGCATGAGTCTATAAAGCCTCTACCTCTTCTATAATAACCTCTTCCTCTTGAGAAATATCCGCTCCCTCTTGTACCTTGATTTAAATTATTATTTTGTGAAGTATCAATTTCTTCTTCACATGTTTGTGTTCCTCTACTACTATTTGCTTGTTCTTTTCCAATAGTGGACCTTCCTCTTCCTCTTGAATCATTTTGTTGCCTTCTGGATAACTTCTCTTCTACTTGTAAGGCACATTAATAGGCTTTCTCTATGCTTCTTAATTTTAGAAAACCAATTTCATTTGAATATTTAAATGCAATCCATTCACATAACTTGCTGTCGTTTCTAGGTCATCTTCTACATGTCCATCCCTTATAGTGATTTTGTAGAACTATTTAGTGTAATCCTTCACATTTGCTTTCTTTTGTCTTAAGTTTTGTAATTTTTTTGAATAAAATCAACTGATAATCTGAAGGTAAGAATTTAGCCTTTAGTTTTGACACCATTTTATCCCAATTTTTAATTTTCTCTTTCCCTTTTCTTTGTTTTTTAGTTTGTACATAGTCCCACCATAAAGATGCATGGCCTTTTAACCTTGTGCAGACAAATTTTAACTTCTTGGACTCTTCTATAGATTCATAGTCAAATTATCTTTCCATCTCTGCAATTTAGTCTATGAGTTCTTCACCATTCATGCTTCCATTATAATAAGGTGCATCCAATCTGGGTGTACCTCCAATCTTTTCCATGGTCTAATAAATTTGGTCTTGACAACATCCATCACTTCTTCTTCTTGTCCTTGAGATTCTAAAGTTACTTCTTCTTCATCATCACTCACATCTTCAAGGTGAACTCCCCTTCATTGGGTTGTCTCTATTGTAGTGAATCTTGCTAGGATCTCTCTCATTCCTTGAGCTAAATTTACAGTTATGGGTGCTATAGCTCTCCCACACTGTCTACCAATGCCCCACCTGAAGTTCATTTGTATCCAATGTCTTCCTCAACACTAGCAGAGTGTTTCTCACACACTCAACCCAAGGATGAACCTCACTCTGATACCAATTGATGCAAACTAGGATGAAGACCCCACTGAAGGGTTGATGATCCAGGAAGTTCACATGAATATAAAAGAGATTTTGAAAAGAAAATGGAGATGTTCAAAATAAACAATTGTTCAATATTATAATAACTATCAAACTTCAATTACATTCAAAAGCATAACATCTGCAATACCCAGTGTTCATATGTACCATAATTAACTAAAAAATACAACAAAGCTTAACCAAAACTCACCTACAAATTTAGAAATGACCATTTTGAAACATGATTTAATGACATATATTTATGGTGGACTGATCTAAACTAAAATAAGCATGACTTGATATACAAATCCTTGACTGGAATCAGACATAGTTGGCCATAGAACTAGAAAACTTGAAAATGAGCCTTCCATGCTCTATATTAACTCTCTCCTACTTAGAAATTTCAACATCTACTCTCATACAACTATTTCCACATTAAATCCTGGATTGATAGGACAATACCACCCAAAAAATCATCACACAATTATTTTTATTCCACTTGACTCTAATTTTCCTTCATATTCGACTGCCATAAGTCTACAACTTCTTTCCTTACCATGATACTCCCTAGCATGGAGTATTACTCTATATGGTTGAATAACTCCAAAATTAGTTTTGCCTCCACTATTATTCACCATGACAAGTACAAAATAAGTGTAAGTCTTTACTTACCAAGACGTGGTCTTCTATCTTGTAACTACCACATTAAATAGGCCACTACCACTCAGAGAATATGTTAGAGAAATTTTAAACGGTTAGTCACCTACAATTCAAAAGGACCACTCAAATTAGATGGAAATGAATCACTTAGTTTGCCTCATGAGTCCTAGCTAGGAGGGGTGGAGGATGCTCCTGCATTGGCCAAGCATGAACCTAAGGCATTGTGTGAATCAAACATTATAATTTGTTTTAGATTTAAAAAATTTGTTTCAATTTTTGGATTTTAATTGCACAAAATGACTTATTTTTAATATTTAAATAAGTCATAAAATAAACTTTCAAAAGGTTCTTATCACTCCAAAAGGTTTTCTTTTCTATATTCTGCTAGACTAATATACCAAACCTCTTGATATGCTTGCCTTTTTGATATACCCATTGATATGTGAAAGGGATGTTAAAGCATGTGAGAATAGAGTAGTCTATGGAACTTAGGTAGCACATGAAAATGATTCACCCTATTAATGACACTTGCTTAGAAAGAAATCATACTTGGAATCTATTTTACTATAAATATTATTTTACATGGATGAGAAACCTTGATAATTGATTGAAGGTTGATTCAAAGGCATTAGGAGTCATGACGTCAAAAGTCATGAGGATTTTAGTGGGGATCTGATCTTCCTTACAATAATGCACTAGAAAGGAAAGAAGATGGCTAGAAGCAGGGTAGATTGGGGATTCCATTTGATTAGGGTTGCATAGAAGTAAGATGAGGAGATCTAGTACGGAATGGAGATTCGATAGATCTTTGTCGAGAAATGTTAGAAAAGAACTTTAGAAGAATTCTTTGGGTCGATTTGGTAAGGATTTTTGGAGGAAGAATCAGTCTTTTAAGAATGGTGGATCACGGGGTTCTCCTAGGAGAAGACATTACAGAGATGGAATAGGTTGGAAAGAGGAATGATCTATCACGAACATAATGGTGGATCTAGAACAATCAAATCTAGATTGGGAAATAAATGCAACGACAGGAAATTCAACTATAACAGCATATAATCTGAGGGGAACAAACTAGCATTTTGAATGATGGAATTTGATTACTTTAACTCTGTTCAACAAGAATCTTTTATTCTACCAAATTGACTATGAGTGCAAAGATAATTCTAAGACTGAATAGTCCTTACAAATGTGATCTTGATGAGCTTTTAAACCCACAACTCAAAATCACCTAGTCTGAGTCACTTCACACAAATCGGCCCTTGGTTTACATCTACCACAACATGGACATTCTTTGTTCCCATGATCTTCCCTTCTTATTCTTCTGATGGTGACTATTCCTCCTCCAATCCACACGATCCATGCTACTAATCCTCTTTCTCTTTATTATTCTGGTCGTCCCTCCTTCCACGTTTTGGTAGTTCCTCACTTCTTTCTCTCCTCATGGCCGGTTTTGGCAGTTTTTCCAGCTTCCTTCTATGGTGATAGGAACTCCCCCAACTAATTAACTTCCTCTATTCTCCAAAAACTATTTCCATGGGTCTATAAGAGGTTGATACAGGTCATGAGAGGAACTAGAACACCAACCAAACAACTAAACAAACCAAAAACTAAAACTAATCAAAACCAAAATGGGACAATGATGCCCCTGCATCGGGATCCCCCATAGAGTAAACAGATTCATGAGCTCTTGCTCATGAGATCCTCAATAGAATAACCCAAGTTGGTGATTTCAGGTGCAGTGAGCCATGAAGCATCCTCCAAAGGATGGTTTTTTCCATTTCACCAGATACCTAAAATAATCCTTGCCTCGAGTCTTCCACAACAGGTGCTCATCAAGAATGCATTCAATTTCTAGTGAAGCTGATGTGCTGCCTTGTTGATCTACAGCAGTTGGTAGTTCCAACTCTACTGAGTTTTCCTCTAGATCCCATATTAAAAATAGGTGAAATACCCACTCCTAAAGGAAGACTAATCTCGTAAGCATTCACGGAAAAATTGTGAAGGATCTTACAAGGGCCAACCTTTTTCATTTTCAATTTATTATATGTTTCTATAGGAAATCTTTCTTTCCTAAGATGGACCATCACCAAATCACCCTCTTGAAAATGCACTTCTCTTCGTTTTTGATCAATGTACTATTTGTATTGTTGATTGCTTCTGTCAATGTTCTTCTTAACCTCCTCATATAAATGATCTTTGTAAAGTCTTCTCCATATGCACTTCTTTTCTCCATGTCACCAAGATTTCTGAGTTCAAATACACCCCCAAGATGCATACCATACACAATATAAAATGGGTTGAACACTATACTTTGATTTGGAGAATCATTATAAGCAAACTTTGCTTGTGCCAATGCCATATCCCAATTTCTAGGTGTGTTTCCAACAAGGCATCTCAACATATCACCCAGGCTTCTATTGACCACCTCAGTTTGGCCATCCGTTTGGGGGTGATAGGCTGAACTGAAACTAATATGTGTACCCAACTTTTTCCATAGAGTTCTCCAAAAATTCCCTACAAACTTGGTGTCTCTATCGGATATGATACTTCTTGGAATGCCATGTAACCATACCACTTCCTTGAAAAACAAATTAGTAGTATTAGTAGCATCACTAGTTCTCTTACATGGAATAAAATGAACCATTTTATAGAACCTATCCACAACTACAAATATCAAAGAATTGCCCCTTTGAGTGCGAGGCAAACCCATAACAAATTCCATACTCACTGAATCCCATGGTCTAGATGGGATTGGTAATGGCTAATACAAACTAGCATTTTGAATTCTTCCCTTTGCCATTTGACAAACTCTACATCTTTCCACATTCTTCTTGACATCGGTCCTCATCTTTGGCCAATAGTAATGTGTGCCCAACTATAAATAAGTTTTATCTTGACAAAAATGTCCCGCTAGGCTGCCACGATGCTTCTCCTTCAATAGATTATCTCTCATTGATCCTCTAGGTATGCACAATTTGGTTCCTTTGAACAGTGTTGGGTGAATATTTTGTCATCAACTAACTGATGATAAAATGGTTATATCAACCACAGTGTGATGAGATTTAATCTCTCCTCTCAGAAAGGGGAGGCTCCCTTCTTATTGCTAACTAATAACAACTAGTAACTAACTAGACTTATGTACACTAAAAACTATCCTTGGGGTGGTTCCATATCATCCTATTCTCTTTTTTTAGAATAGATGTTTACAATTCAAGATAACAATCCCACAAAGCTTATAATATGTAAAGAACTACAAATTACTAACTTTGAGCAATAATAACCAATATCCACTTAAGTTACACAAAAGAATAACTAAATGATACCAGCGTGTGTTAATCACCAAGAAACCCATGAAAACACAAAGTTTACCATTGCTTCTTATGCCAATTGAAAATGAAAGATTTCAGAATAGAGTGCAGCCCAAAGTCTTCACTATATGCCGGGATAAGATAACACGATCACGAACAATAACTTGCAGCCCAAAGTCTTCAAGTTACTTCTCATTCACCAACACAAACACAAATCTCAAGATGATATCGTAGCACAAAGTCTACAAAATCAGATTTGAATCACCTTCTAAACACTTGATTTCGACGCTCACAATTCAATCATACATACAAGATAATGCCATAGAAAGGACATAAGAACAATTCTATAACATTGTAAATTTTATCCAAGATAAAGATTGGATGCGAACTTGCTTTCTTTATATTGATTGAAAACTAATTTACAAAATAAGCTCAAAATCTTAAATTGCCTTTCAAATTGGCAGCGCTTCGCTTCAATAGACAAAAGATAAAATTTACAAAAGAGGCCCTCTTTATTTATAGGGAGAGGCTGAGAGCAAAAATAGGAAAACTATAACTATTTTGACTTATTTAAAAATTGAGTCCAAAATGATTTAGGACTTCTCTATTTTTACATGTAATTACATATTTAAAAATAACATGTAAATATGTCCAGAACAAAAAACATAAAGCATGAAAATATTTAAAAAATAAACTAAGGCACGATCAACTTTCTCCATCGTCTTTCTCCATGAAATCTTCATACTTCTTCATGACTGATTTCACTTCCTCAGTATCTGGTCCTGAAGTATGTTTTGAGATAGCAAGGGCCCTTGTTATGGAATCCTTAACAATGTTGCAAGCTTTCTCCTGTCTGCCCAAGAACACTTTGAGGTTGTCCAAAGTCAACTAAAAAAACTCCCTGATATTTATACTTCATTGTTTTTGCTTTGCTCGAAGAAGGATCTGACATCTGAAGAACAACTTACAAGTGATTGCAACCTTGTTGGAATGCAAATGTGAAAATCTTGAAATGCACGCACAAGGAACTACAATGCAAAATTCAGGGTTTTGCAGTGTTACGAAAACTTGCATGATTAGAAAATGCAATAGCGGGGAAATTCTAAGCAATTGGATGAGCTTGGCGGGCTTAAGCGCGATGAAGGCAAAAAATGGAGTGAAAGCGAGCAATTGGTTGAAATTAGAAAATTTCCTAGTGTTAGAGAATTTTTTGCAAAAATGATGTAATGGCATTAAAAATCAGCGCCTCTGCATGTGGAAAGGTATATGCAAGTTTTGTGCAAAGTCAACAATTTTTTCCGACCTTGCAAATTAGTGGAATTTGCATGTTGTAGGTTCAACAACAATTACCAATTTTGCAAGGGGTAAAACTTTTGAAGTGTTGGGAGGATTGGCAAAATTCACCGACCATACAAGTTGGTAATGCATACAGAATAATGCACGGTCGGTGAATTTTGCCGACCCTGCATAGGAGATAAAATGACTAACGGGAAAAACTTTGAAAAAGTTTTACTAAGATAGAGTGTAAGGTCGGTAAAATTTACCGACCCTACATGGGGGTAATGCTATACAAGGTATGGCATGGTTGGCAAATTTTTCTGACCATGCACTTTATAAAACCTCATACAAGTGCGTGTTTGGCAAAATTCGCCGACCATGCTTGGAGGGGAAAAACTATGGTTTAACTGAAATGAAAAACAAAAATGACAGTTTTTTTGGATTGAATATCTTTCACTATATATATTAATCAAAGCATAAGTACATCAAGAGGTGATCAAGATAACCACCAACTACAGTCCATATAGAAATTACAATCCAAAAGGGAACTTATTATAAGACAAAGCTTTAATAATAGGTTCAAAGAAAATACATCTCTAGAAGTACTGACGATAAAAAAGAGGTACTGTAAAGATCAGATCCGAAGACAGTTTATATTTGAACTATCAAAAGTGATCATAATTTAACAACTATTACTTCTCCATGGCTATAAGATAAGCTTCAAAATGATGTTAATCCCTGTCTTGCATAGCATCCTGATGAAACCATTCTTCCTCAACCTCTCTAAAGCTCCCTGAGTACTTTGTCTCTGTGCCCTACTGAGGAGAAGAATTTAGCCAGCTATCATCATCAATTGTTTCATCCAAATTAGTGCCATCATATTTCAGATTTGTTTTGAAGAACTTTTTCTTGACTTGGACCTGTTTAGAATGCTCCAAATTATCCATGCTTCTCATATATTCCTTGTTGTAGCTTCCTTTAGAAGAATTTATACTTTTAGTTGACTCTGTGGGGTAGTGGTGATCAAGAGCTCTGCTGATCCCAATAAATTTTTGAGTTGTAATGTCCTTTAGCCTCTGATCCTAATTTTCAATCCACTCTAATTGGTGTAACTTGCAGTATTTAGATTGAAAGGTTGTGAACTCTCTCATAAAGCTATCATGCACCCTGTTCCAACCGTGACTTCCAAACTTAGCATTCTATATGTCTTCTTTGTACAACATAGCACCTTCATCCAATATCTCTTTATATTTGTCCTCAGGAATCTCAATTGTCATCATTACCTGTTCAATCAGTTTCAAATTTGTGAGTTTAAAAGACAACTTAGTGAATGACCTCTCCTTACCTTGAAACCTCTCATCATTCTTTATCTTCCACAAAAACCATAGAATCTTTGTAGATAAAGCTAGCCAGAAACAATTAAGCTTTTTATTTAACCCTTTGACAAAACTACACAATATTTCTTTCCAACTAATCACATCCCCAGGGTCCCTGTTTACCACATTTCCCACAAAGATAGTCCATGTGGATTTTGCATAAACACAATCAAAGAAAACATGTTGACAGTTATCCAAAACATTACACAAAGAACAGACATTGTTATCATTTCCTACAACCAATTTTTTAAGGAAGAGTAACCATCTAAAGCTACCCTTTTTAGGCTCTATACATCTGGACCAAAAACATTCAAAGGCTTTGGCTAAGGTCTTATGGTCTAGTTTGTGATCCCAGACTAGGTTAATATGCTCATGCACGGCCAGAGGATTAATCAACATTTTATAGATTTTCTTTGCATTAACTTCTTGAAGTATGGTTCCATCAATCCACTTGATCTTCCTTATGCAATCCACCCCAAGAAAGGAAACATCCTGGGGGAGCCTACCCAAGAAAGAGCAAGAGATAACAGAAAATGTTCTTTTTTTCATTCTAGATAGTCTATAATCTTGTTCAATGTGTTCCTAGATTTTAGCTTTGTTCCCATCAACTAGGTCACTAAGAGTCCTCAATCCTTTACCATGCCAACTCTTAGTTGAGCACCCTTGCAAACGTGCAAGAGGCTTATTCTTATGAAATATATTCCACCAAATGGACCCATGATCTATAATTATGCCCTTTTCAAAGTCATATGCCTTATCATTGTCAATAACAATTTTAGCCTGTTCCAAAGCTTCCTAGATGCTATTAAAGACAGTAGATCCCATAGGTTTAACTTTGAAAGACCCAAACAACAAGTCATGTAGATGGAGACATTTCTAGGATTTAGCCTTGAGAGGAACAAAATTACAAATATTATTTCTAAACAAGATTTTCTAGGGCTCCTCACCCTCTAAGGACCTGACTATCCATTTTGTAGCCAAGGCTACACCCTGTATTTTCAAGTCTTTCAATCCCAAACCACCTTGTTCTTTCCCTAGACAACACCACTACTATTTAACATGTTTTTTCCTTGCTCCTTTACCATCAGACCAAAGGAATTATCTGATAGTCTTTTTAATGACATTAGATTGGTAATTCTGAAACATCCACATAGATGAGTAGTAAACAAAGTAGGCAGAAAGGACTTTTTGGCAAACCTATACCCTCCCAGCCAAGGAAAGGTAATGTCTGTTCCAATTATTTAGTTTCTTTTCAATTTTAGAGTAGAGCCAATCCCACATACATTTTAAAGAAGGAAGAACTGCAAAAGGAATTCCCAAATACCTCACTTTCTTAGAAGGACCCCCCCAACTCCATTTGTTTTTGTCCCACCAGGCTAGAGCCTCATCATTCCAACTTAGCATGATAGATTTAAAAGAAGAAATTTTATCTCCAGAATCTAAACAAAAGACCTCCAACCTTTTCTCCAAGTTCTCTACTTGAATCTTTGGAAATAGGGCAATATCATCTGCAAATTGCACATTTAAAAGCATATCATCATTGGGAAGGGCAATACCTTTCACTTGGCTTGACAGGCTATTAGTTCTCAACAGATAATATAAGGCTTCAGAAGCAATTACAAATAAGGCAGGGGCAAGGGGGAAGCCTTGCCTAATGGATCTCCCCATATTGAATGGCAGAGAAAGTGACCCATTGACTTCTACCTGAGTAGAGGCATCATTGAAAAGCATCTTAACAATATTGCAAAAGTATTTGGGAAAGTCAATTGTATCTAAAATCATAGTGATGAAAGACCATTCTATTCTATCATAGGCCTTTTCAAAGACCAAAAGAAGAATACCAATTTCTTGCCTAGATTCTCTAGCCCAATGCAAGGCTTCCCAACTTGTGATGATATTCTCAAGAATAAATCTGCCCTTTATGAAACCTGTCTGAGTATTATTGATAATTTTGGGTAGAATATCTCTTAGCCTTAAGGTAAGGACTTTGGCCAAGAATTTGTAGGACACATTCAATAAGGTAATTGGTCTCCAGTTTCTCAGATTTGTTCTATCTCCATCCTTAGGCAATAGCCTTATGATTCCTCGATTGATCTCTTGGCCTAGAGACCCTTTGTATATAGCTTCTTGATATACCTCAAGTAGATCATCTACTACCCAAGATATGTTTGCCTTGTAGAACTCCATAGGTAGCCCATCAGCTCCAAGGGACCTGCCATTCCCCATAGAACTTATGGCAGCCAGAATTTCTACTTTGGTTATCTTAGCCTCTAGTTTTTTCTACATTTCATCATCTAACTTCTTTTTACAAACGCTTTTGCATAGCTCCTAAGCCTCTCTACACCTATCATTATTGTCTTATGCTTTAAACAGGTTCTCATAGAAACTTCTAAACATTTCTTGCATATCTCTATCATTTTGCTAGAGATTATCACCTTCTTGAATTGGACCAATATTTTCTTTCATATTTTTATATTTAAGTAAGTCAAAGAAGTAATTAGTGCCCCTGTCCCCACCTTCTAGCCAGTTCATTTTGGCCCTTACCTTGGCCCCTTGGGCTTTCTTGACTTGGAACTGCCTTAATTTATGTTTGACAATTCCCAATTTATCAGCCAGTTCTGGCCAGTTAGGTTCCCTCTGAATCTCATCCTCAATTCTAAGAAAATCTTCCTGGAGCCTGAGCTCCAGCTTTCTCCTGTCTAGTGCATACTTTTTACCAACTATTTGAAACAAGGTTTTGCAAGAAGTAATCATGTTATTCCAATAAGTAATTGCACTTACATTCCTGTCAAGGGATTTACAGATCTCCCTCAGAGACTGGATACCATCCATACAATCCTTGTTGTGCAAAAGCTCACAGTTTAACTTGAAGTTAGAATCCCTTTTAAATTTCACTAAAAAGCATTGGTTTTTCAAGGAGATAGTTGCTTTGATTGGGTAATGGTCTAAAAGGGCATTAGGAATGACTTGCACAGAATTGTTATGGTCAGAATGTGAAAATTGGAAGTAATCTTTATTTGCATTAAATCTATCTAGTCTACAATATATTCTTATTTTGTCTTTCTAGCTATTACACCATGAAAACCATATGCCAGAACTCTACTCCTTTTGACCAACCAGTGGATCAAAAATGTTTAACAAATTCTTCATTCTGTCCCAAAAGTATTTTTCATTTCCTTTCCATTCATGTTTGATCCCTCCTGATTTATCCTCTTTGTGTTCATTCATGTTAAAGTCATCCCCCAAGAGCCAAGGGATTTTTGGAAGCTCATCAGCCATCCACTACCAGATTTCTCCCTAATGCCATATTCATTTGGTGCATAAACTGAGCAGAGCCCAATTTTAACATTATCAATGTTAAGATGACCCACAAACATCTATTACAAGGGGAATAACCCTGCAAAGAGATGCATTTTTCCCATTTCCTATTTAATAACATAGTAATGTCCCCCTTGCCTTTGTCATGTTTAGAGGTAAGGGAAATTGAGTCTTTCCAAATAAACCTCAGGTTATTTTCTAGTTGGAAACCCACTGCTTTAACTTCTTGCAGCATTAAAACATCCAACTTTTTATTCATATTGCAAAAATCTCTAACAACATATTTCCTATCTCAGGATTCAAGTCCTCTCACATTCCAACTATAGTAGGAAAATTCTAACATATCAATCCTATTTATTCAAAGTTAGGTTTATTCCCTTTGTATAGTTTATCAAAACATTTGGATAAGAGCTCCTCTTTTCCCTTTTTACTAGGTTTTACAGAGCTATTAGTTTTGCTATATTGTTTTCTCTTTTTACCTTCCTCATCTTTCTTGGGGAGAGGCTCATTGATTTGGAAGCTACAAACAGCCCCAGGTTCAATGTCTAATTTGGATTCACAACCTTCACCAAGGAGGAGACTACCATCATTTGGGCCATTCACAGATAACCCCAAAGGATATACTGTCTTAATAGCACTGAATTTATCTTTTAACAAATTAGGCTTTCTCAATTGTTCTTGCGCCATATTGTCTCTAATTTTTCAAGTGCCAATTCTTGAGCATTCTTTTTATAGTTCACTTTGCTATTGTTCAAAAGACCTTTGTCCCTGGACTTATCTAAGTCTATTTTTCTCTCATTTATGATATTGGTCCCACCTTTAATGCTGGGAAGAGTAGAAAGCTTGTTCTCTTCAACTTTATCAAAACTAGGGTTTTCATATATAGTAACACCATTTCCCAATAGGGAGCTCTTTTTAGGGATAGAAGCATCTACAAACTCAGCCCTAAGGCTAGTAAGATTGTCATTATTAGCTTCCATAGAGGCTTCAAAATCTTCAATTACATATTCTTTAGGGGGGTTTAGGGTAGCCTCAATAACAAGAGGAGGAACATTTACCACCTCTGAGACACTGTCTTTGTTAATTTTATTGGCATCATTATGCAGAGACACATCCATATCCTTGGGAAGTTCAGCCAACACCGGAGGGTGTGCATCATGTAAAGCATCATCTTTATTCAAAGTCGAGGGGAGATTATCTTCCTTGATTTCAGGGAAACCCATAGAATCCCCAAAACCCTTTTTTTCCATTTTATTATCAAACATGTTAGCATCAAACTGACCTCCTTCCTTGGAAGTTCTTTTAAATAAGATTGGACAATCTTTTTTTTGGTGGTCTTCCATTTTACATAGGAAACATGAATTCAAACCACCTAATCCAACAAGTTCACATTGAAACCTTTTCTCATTCCAGCAAATTTCAATAATTTCAGGAATAGAAGCACCAGTTTTCAAAGCTACAAATACCCTTGCATTCATATGTGGTAGAGAGACCCTAGTTTCATCAACCTTGAGAACTTTCCCGATGGGTTCCAACATCTGTGGCAAAAAACACATCTGTTCAGGGACATTTTTAATCAAAAACCATTTTGGTACAGTGCAAAAAAAATTCATTGTGGGTTACATTTGGAGACCATGGAAATGCATTAAATAAAGTTTGACAAATATTCCAGTAACTTCTTTCCAACACTCTCTTCTGCATATTATGGGATCTCAAGAAAATGACAAATAGACCAGTTTTAACCATTCTGCAAAACAAAATCTGTATCCCCAGTTTTCTCCCCCAAACTGAGTCCAACCAATAGTCAAAAAACCTTCATGACAGAAGTTTATCAACATTCAAGCATCTAAAAAATATTACAACATTTTTCAACCTTACCTCTTCTACAGAAATAGCTTTTATCATATCATTATTAGGATTGAGGGAGAGGATCCTAGGTAATGAGATATCCTGACCTTCCTTTCCACTGACCCCTTCATCACCTCTCTCCTGACCTTCGGGGACTCCACAGTCTCCTCTGAATGATTTCTCAACCTCAAAACATGCATTTTGCAACGGTGTTTCGGCATCTTCAGAGCATAAAACATCACAATAGGATTTGGGGGCATCCTCAGACCCATTAAGCATGCTGGAGTTAAGAGCCTCTGGATCCTCCATTAATCCACTTTACACCTGCAATAACTCCAACTACAAGTGAAATGTCCTCCCTCTGGCAGCCCGAGAGCATTGGGAAATGTGGGTACAGAATGATGACACAGAACAGGTGGGAAGACTGGATGAAAAGCATTCAAACATTTAAAATTTATAAAACCATTGAAACTTAGACTTATGCAAGAACACACCCAAGCAAATAACAATTAAAACAAAGGGGACCGAGACCATTCAAAATAACCTAATTAGTTTGGCTAGATTTTACAGACAAAACTATGATAAAAATGTAGCAGATTAGACAAATGATAGAGGGCAAGGTATAGAGAAGCACTACTAGTAAATCATGGAGAGTCAAGAAACCTTCAAGATACCAGTAGAGCTCCTCAAACCTTTATAATTCTCAGTTACTTAGATTTCAAAATGGTAGTTTTTGTCGCTATCAAATGGGGATAAAAACTAGATGAGGAAACTATCAATTAAGGGAGATAAATCAACAAAAACTTTGATTGATCCATGGAATGAAATGAAAAGGACTTTCAAAAATTAAAAAACCCTACAGTCCAAAATAGGATAAATAACAAACAATAGAGTAGGGGTTCAAGAAGCGCCTTAGACTAGGGTTCAGTTTGAACCAGATGAAGGAAAAAATGATGATAAAACAAACATGAATCCTAGTCTAAATAGATCAGTCTAAGAACTAAAAGGAAAAAATGAAAACCAATTAACACTCATGAGACAAGTATAATGTGAAAACAAAGAAAGAAAGAAAGGAGGAAGACATACCTAGAAAAGACTATGAAAACTCTAGCTGAACACTGTGCCAAATTGACTCACTAGATCACGTACACAACAAGCACAGAAGCTAATCGACGACACTGAAGACTTATGAGGGTAAGAAGACAAAAGAAATAACATAAATAAAACAATAAAAACACTTATAAAAACCTTCAGACGCCATTATCAAAGTGCATTAATGACACTTCAAGTGAACTAAAAGTTGCTAGGTTGACAAATTTTGCTGCCTGTGCAACTAATAAAAAGACATGCAGGGTCGGCAAAAAACATCGACCTTGAATTAACATAAAATCTTCTAACTCCCAAAAAGGTGAAATTTGCAATTTAACCTACTTCACAAATCTCGAGAAACTGACATAAGTTGACTCTCAAAAGGATGTTCTGAGACTAGGATATCACGCACAAGGGCAAATGTGATTACCTCATTCTGTGTGCTTAGAGTTGCAGGCTACTAAATAGACAAGTTTCATAGGGGTCATCCTACAAATTGAGCGTAGCTGAATTTGAGGATAACAGCTAGGTCTAACTAGGGAGCTTCCTTCGATCATCCTTTGAAATGATTGAAGGAAGAAGAATCCCAGAACTCTAAGTTTCTTTATCCAACCATTGGGTTATAGAGTCAGGCAATAAAACAAAAATACACAAAAAGACTTAAAAAGAAAAAGATGCAAAACTATACAAGTATTCACAAACTTATCTGTTGCTTCACTTTGAGAAAAGCTTCATATGTTGTCTGTTGTGAGGCAGTAGAAAAGGTGTTCCTTTTTTCTTGGATGAGCAACATTTCCTAATATCATTCTGGGATCTTCTTCTATGCCCAGATTGCATTGCTCAACTTCCATTGATGAGTTCGGTCCCAACTGTCGTTGTTGTTTGATAAAGCAATCATGCTTATCAAAAAGTTTCTTCAGAGAAACCAATCCTTTGGAAATCTTATTTCCTTTCTACTCCAAAATCTCTTCGCTTGAAGAGGATGATTCATCTATTTCTAGACCTTCATTTGAAGCATTATCCAATGACTCAGGATCTTCATTAGTGGTCAAGAAATAAATACCCATACTAGAAAACTCAAAAAGAATCTGAGCTTTTGGATCCTCAGATTTTGTCACTGTGTACTTGGATTCTCTTTCTAGAAGAAGCTTTTGCATAATACCTTTGACAAGTATTCTAGCTTCAGACCAATCCATATTGATCTCACCACCAACATCCTTACAGAAATTTTGCCACAGCAATATCCCATATGAAGTTGGGACATCAGCTACCAAGATAGTCATTTTGATCCTCTTTTCAGGGAAAGCTGCGAATGTAAACTATGCATCCTTGATCTGCCCTATTAGAGGCACTTGCTTTGTCTCCATGGAAAAACAATGGCCAAAAGTTTTAGTTAATGTGAAGCCTAAATCATTGGCTACTTTGGCGGGCATGAAATTATCAGAAGCACCTGAGTCTATGATGCAATTGCTGAGTTTATGGCCATTAATAAGCAAGGAGATATAAAATAGTTCTATTTTTCCTGTAACAGAGGAAGGAGTGGAAACTAGGTTGCTTTGGGCAGATCTTGCTTTAGGAGCAACAGGGAAATGTTTGGAAGAGTCTTGGCCATCAAGGGTAGCTTTATTTTTGACAAATTTAGCTAATCTATCAAACTGGTCAGGATTAGCTTGAAGATATTCAACCTCAAACATTTGAATTTTAGTCTTCTTGGCATGGTCTATAATGTCAAAAGGTTGGTAGATGCTGGCTACAGAAGACAAAAAATTCTCATGTTGAGGTTTGGCATTTGAGGTACTGGTCCTAGGTATAGAAGATGAAGTAAGAGGATCTGATGTACTTACTTTCTTGTTACCTCTCACATCCTTCCATTGTAAAGGTAAAGGGGTGCCCCTCTTAGCAATGGTGACTACAGGTTGAGGATCTTCCTTTGACTTCCCTTTATCAGCCACTTTTTGATGATTGAATTAATTTTGAGACTGGGTAAAAAGAACATAAGATTCACCATAGGCGTCTTCTTCTTGTTCTATTTCATCTTCAAAGTTTGAGAACCTGATGTTAGAGTCGGCTACTTCCTCATCACCCTCCATGAAGAAGTTAGCGTTATCTTCCTGATCATGCTCTGATTGGGGTAGATTGTCTTGCTCCGATTCATAATAACCAACTGTTGCATTCACAGGTGGTGCTTCCAAAGCAAGTCTTCCTTGTGGTGGAGGAAGCATGTTTTGATTCTGATTCCTTGAAGCATTACCTTGGTAATTAGGAGCATTAGGGAACATTCTACATGGAATGTCTTTATAGGAGGGAAGAGACAAACTCTGAGACATTTGTTTTTTGAGAACCAACAACTCATTGGCTAACTTTTGTACCATGGGATCCATGGTACTAGTAGAAGGTAAATACAAAGGGGGCTGCCCACTAGGCCTAATAGAATCCTTCTTCAACTTTCCTACCAAAATCAAATTGTCCTCCACTTTAGTTGCCAAACTTTGAGCAATTGCAAGATCAGCCAGTGCTGCTCTTCGTAAAAGAAAACTTACTTTCAGCAATTGTGAATTGATGAAGAAGCATTTTAGGTTCTCAGCTATGGGTTGAGCAATAGTTGGGATCCTATTCTTTAGCTTATTGAACTTTGCCATGAACTCACGCATAGGCTCATGTGGTTCCTTTTTCATTTGAGTAAGTTGGGCCAACAAGGCATAAGCATGAAGATGCTAGCTTGAATCTAGCTTCAAACTGGGTTTGAAGTGTTGCCCAACTAGTGATAGTTCCTGGTGCAAGGTGATAAAATCAATCAGCTACAACACCTTGGAGTGTTTCTACAACAATCTCACAGAAACATCTTCATATTCCACCCCAAGAACTTCGTATGCAATGTACAATGCGGCAATATGCTCATCTGGATGTTGCTTGCCATCATCATAAAACTTAGGAAAATTCTTTCTTGAACTAAGAGGTAATTCATGTGCTAGAGGTGTCAGATTCAAAGGACCAAAAGAATTTCCCCAAGGACCTGGAGCAGCCATTCTTCCTTGGTGCAATCGTAACAAACAATAGATTAGAAATAACAAACTATTACAAATAATAAGGCCGGTATACTTCAACCAAAGGCAAGAGGCTCTTGGTTGCGTGTTCAGTCCCCAACGGAGTCACCAAAAACTGTTGGGTGAATATTTTGTCGTCAACTAACTGATGACAAAATGGTTATATCAACCACAGTGTGATGAGATTTAATCTCTCCTCTCAAAAAGGGGAGGCTCACTTCTTATTACTAACTAATAACAACCAGTAACTAACTAGACTTATGTGCACTAAAAACTATCCTTGTGGTGGTTCCATATCATCCTATTCTCTTTTTTCAGAATAGATGTTTACAATTCAAGATAACAATTCCACAAAGCTTATAATATTTAAAGAACTACAAATTACTAACTTGGAGAAATAATAACCAATATCCACTTAAGTTACACAAAAGAATAACTAAATGATACTAGCATGTGTTAATCACCAAGAAATCCACGAAAACACAAAGTTTCCAATTCCTTCTTATGCCAATTGAAAATGAAAGATTTCATAATAGAGTGCAGCCCAAAGTCTTCACTATATGCCGGGATAAGATAAGATGATCACGAACAATAACTTGCAGCCCAAAGTCTTCAAGTTACTTCTTATTCACCAACATAAACACAAATCTCAAAGATGATATCGAAGCACAAAGTCTACAAAATCAGATTTGAATCACCTTCTAAACACTTGATTTCCACACTCACAAATCAACCATACATACAAGATAATGCGATAGAAAGGACATAAGAACAATTCTATAACATTACAAATTTGATCCAAGATAAAGATTGGATACAAACTTGCTTTCTTTATATTGATTGAAAACTAATTTACCAAATAAGCTCAAAGTCTCAAATTTCTTTTCAAATTGGCAGCGCTTTGCTTCAATAGACAAAAGATAAAATTTACAAAAGAGACCCTCTTTATTTATAGGGAGAGGCTGAGAGCAAAAATAGGAAAACTATAACTATTTTGACTTATTCAAAAACTGAGTCCAAAATGATTTAGGACTTCTCTATTTTTACATGTAATGACATATTTGAAAATAACATGAAAATATGTCTGGAACAAAAAAAATAAAGCATGAAAATATTTGAAAAATAAACTAAGGCATGATCAACTTTCTCCATCGTCTTTCTCCATAAAATCTTCATACTTCTTCATGACTGATTACACTTCCTCAGTATCTGGTCCTGAAGTATGTTTTGAGATAGCAAGGGACCTTGTTATGGAATCCTTAATGATGTTGCAAGCTTTCTCATGCCTGCCCAAGAACACTTTGAGGTTGTCCAAAGTCAACTAAAAAAACTTCCTAATATTTGTACTTCATTGATTTTGCCTTGCTCAAAGAAGGATCTGACATCTGAAGAACAACTTACAAGTGATTGCAACCTTGTTGGAATGTAGATGTGCAAATCTTGAAATGCATGCACAAGGAACTACAAAGCAAAATTCAAGGTTTTGTAGTGTTAGGAAAACTTGCATGGTTGGAAAATGCAATAGTGGGAAAATTCTGAGCAATTACATGAGCTTGGAGGGCTTAAGTACGATGAAGGCAAAAAATGGTGCAAAAGCAGGCAATTGGTTGAAATGAGAAAATTTCCTAGTGTTAGAGAATTTTTTGCAAAAATGATGTAATGGCATTAAAAATTAGTGCCTCTGCATGTGGAAAGGTATATGCAAGTTTTGTGCAAAGTCGGCTAATTTTGACGACCTTGCAAGTTAGTGGAATTTGTATGTTGTAGGTTTGGCAAAAATTACAAATTTTGCAAGGGGTAAAACTTTTGAATTGTTGGCAAGGTCAGTGAAATTCGCCGACCATGCAAGTTGGTAATGCATATAGAATAATGCATGGCCGGTGAATTTTTCTGACCCTGCATAGGAGATAAAACAACTAACAGGAAAAACTTTGAAATTTTTTTACTAAGACAGAGTGTAAGGTTGGTAAAATTTACCAACCCTGCATGGGGGTAATGCTCTACAAGGTATGACATGGTCAGCGAATTTTGCCGACCATGCACTTTAGAAAACCTCATACAAGTGTGTGCTCAGCAAAATTCACCGACCATGCTTGGAGGAGAAAAAGTGTGGTTTAACTAAAATGAAAAACAAAAATGGTGGTTTTTTCCACTATCATATGGGGATAAAAACTAGACGGGGAAACTATCAATTAAGGGAGGTGAATCGACAAAAGCTCTAATTGATCCATGTAATGAAATGAAAAGGACTTTCAAGAACTTGAAAACCCTACAGTGCAAAATAGGATAAATGAGAAACAACAGAGCAGTGGTTCAAGAAGCGCCTTAGACTAGGGTTTAGTTTGAACTAGACGAAAGAAAAAATGATGATAAAACAAACACAAATCCTAGTCTAACAGATCAGTCTAAGAACTAAAAGGAAAAAATGAAAATCAATAAACACTCATGAGACAAGTATATTGTGAAAACAAAGAAAGAAAGAAAGGAGGAAGACATACTTGGAAAAGACTACGAAAACTCTAGCTGAAAGTTGTGTCAAATCGACTCACTAGATCACGCACACAACAAGCACGGAAGCTAATCGACGACAATAAAGACTTATGAGGGCAAGAAGACAAAAGAAACAAGAGAAATAAAATAATAAAAACACTTATAAAAACCCTCAAATGCCATTATCTAAGTGCATTAATGACACTTCAAGTGAACTAAAAGTTGCTAGGTCGGCAAATTTTGCCACTTGTGTAACTGATAAAAAGACATGCAAGGTCAGAAAAAAATACCATCCTTGCATTAACATAAAATCTTCTAACTCCCAAAAAGGTGAAATTTGCAATTTGACCTACTTCACAAATCTTGAGAAACCAACATAAGTTGATGCTTGAAAGGATGTTCCGAGACTAGGATACCACGCACAAGGGAAAATGTGATTGCCTTGTTCTGCGTGATTAGAGTTGTAGGATACGAAATGGACAAGTTTCGTAGGGGTCATCCTACAAATTTAGCATAGCTGAATTTGAGGATAACAAATAGAAAACCCTCTTATAGCATAAAATCCAACCATGGTCCTCTATCCCTGCTGATAGGACTGTTGCAAGCTTCAAATGCTTCTATGAAATTTGTATCATTAGCATATAATCCTTTCAAACTATCAAAACCCTAATTGTTAGCCTGAATTTCATGAAACAATAGGCTTCTTCTACTTAAAGCATCATCAACTTTGTTTATTTGCCCACTCTTATGTTTCAACACAAAATTAAAACTTTGAAGATATTCTACCCATTTGGCATGTCTTTGATTTAGGTTATGTTGTCTATTTATAAATTGTAAAGCATGGTTATTTGTATAGACAATAAACTCCTTAGGAAGTAAGTAATACCTCCACTTTTCAATTATTGGACTAATGCATAAAACTCAAGATCATAGGCAAAATATTTCCTCTTAGCATCATTCAATTTCTCACTAAAGTAGGCCACTGGTTTTCCTTCTTGACTAAGAACAGTTCCTATTGCCAACCCACTAGCATCACATTCAACTTGAAATACCTTATTAAAATCAAGTAATGTAAGGATAGGATACTCACTCACCTTTTGTTTGAGAAATCTGAAACTTCTTTCAACCTCTTGTGTCCATTCAAATTGTTTTCTATTCCCTTTAATTGTTTCAAGTATAAGAGCAACTACATGACTGAAATTTTTGATAAACTTCCTATAAAAACTAGTAAGTCCATGAAAACTTCTTACCTCCACTACACTCTTAGGTTTTGGCCAATCAATAATGGCTTGAACCTTTTCCTTGTCCATTTTCAATCCATCTTTGGACACCACAAAGCCCAAATAGATTAGTTTAGTCTGCAAAAAGACACACTTCTTAAGGTTAATCTGTAATTTCTCTTCATGCAACCTTGTCATAACCATTCTCAAATGCTTTATGTGTTCCTCCTTTGACCTGCTAAACACCAAGATGTCATCAAGATACACAATAACAAACTTTCCAACAAATGGTTTTAAGACCTCATTCATAAGTCTCATGAAAGTACTAAGTGCATTAGAAAGCGCAAAAGGCATAACCAACCATTCATAAAGTCCATCATTAGTTTTAAATGATGTTTTCCACTCATCCCCAGGTTTGATCCTAATATGATGATAACCACTTTTCAAATCTATCTTTGAAAAATACATTGAACCACTTAAACAATTCATTAAATCTTCAATCCTTGGAATTGGAAATCTATATCTAATAGTTATCTTGTTTATGGCTCTATAATCTATACACATTATCCATTCACCTCCTTTCTTAGGTACTAGGACCATAGGGACAGCACAAGGGCTAAGTCTCTCTCTTATTAAACCCTTCTTGAGTAACTCTTCTACTTGTTTTCTAATCTCCTCATTCTCTTTAGGAGTCAATCTATAGGCAACCTTGTTTGGAAGGCTAGCCCTGGGTCTTAAATCCATATGATGATTAATACTCCTCATGGGAGGCAACTCATCAGGAAAATCAACTACTACAATGTCCATATGTTCTTTCAAAATATCCTATACTTCATCAAGAAAATCATCTAGTTTTGTAGAGGTAAACACAGTTGTGGGTTTAAGTACCAAAGCAAATCCTACTTCATTTTTCATCTCATGTAAAAACTCTTTTCCACTTACCAACATTACCATATTTCTACTGCTACTACCATTATCCTCTTCTTGATCTTGCATAAGCAACAATGTGTGCTTGATTCCATCCTTCTCAAAGGTGTAAGTATTCTCTCTTCCATTATGCATAGCTTTTCTGTCAAATTACCAAGGTCTACCAAGCAACACATGACACATCCATGGGCATGATATCACATACAACACTATCCTTATAACTACCAATTTGAAATTCAACCAAAGCCTATTCATTAACCAACAACTGATGCCCTTTCTATAGCCAAGAAACTTTATAAGGTGTGGGATGTTTAATTCTCTTAAGACCCAATTTATCTAGCATTTCAATAGCCACTAAATTATTCGTACTCCCACTATCTATAATCAATTTGCAGCTCTTACCATTAGCCTTACATTTTGTCTTGAACAAAGATCTCCTTTTGATGCAGAGGGATATGAGAAACTTTGTGTAGATGTAGGAGAAGGATTAAACTACCTTCAATGGATGGATGGATTCATATGAGGGAGTATGAAACTACAACCAAAGTACAAAATGATCTATATGTTGATCATGCATGGCAGGGCAGCTTGCTCATCACTCAATGCTTCAATGCTTGGTTTGAGATCTTCCACTTGGTTCGGGTGCATGAACCCATTTCCAAACCTCCAAGACACCATGGAGAGTAGTTTAAATACACTTGGGATGAGGCTTGAACCTACTTAAGTTGATTGACCCAACATGATAGTTGGTCTCATCAAATGACATGACTCCCAAAGGTTGAGAAATACACAAATGAGGGTAAATGAACCAACTCACCTTCTCCACTCCTATCACACCTAGAACCATCTTGTCTTAGTAGACTAAGATCCCTACATATATCCAATGACTCTAACACAATATTCTTTTAAACATCCCTTTATAAAAATAGTCCTCTTGGCTTGCAAACTAGGCCAAAACCATCATTTCAAGGTTGGGATAATAGAGCAGGTTATCTAACCCCCAAACCACCTTGGATATCACTAATACAACTAGTGTATACTCACCAAACCAACAAACAAACTCAAGCACCTAACTACTCAATAATTCCTTCACAAGCAAGCCTATTTCCTTGTAGCCTTGTCAGCGAGGTTTTTGAAGGATAACTTTCAAAAGACATGGCAAACCCACAAACCATTTAGTTTTTTAGACACCCATTTTGATGATACATAACATATCTAACATTAAATAGGGAATGCTTTGTAACATATGCCTTAAAATAAGATTGTTCTAGCTGAAACTAGGCCAAATTAGGCCTCTTCCACACACCAAACTGATTCCCAACTTGCTCTCAGACTCTGCACCCTGATCCAAAGCATGAATCATGCTAGAAATGGTTTGTCTTCATAGGTTTTAGGATTCTTGGGTCAACCCAAACCAACTACTCTTCAAATCACAAGTCCACCAATGCTTAAATTGCCTAATACATGATGATATTAGGCCTTAACTGCTGCAACAGACCTCCTGTACTAGTTCCCTATTCCTGCAACACCATAATCAAGTAAGTCTAACCTAATTAAGTCCATTCCACTTATCTTATGCCTATGACCTAGGAGGAATGGAGTGAAAACACATCGTTTTCCCAAAAAACCCTTAAAACTAGGGTATGGCAGTAGATACAACAAAGAACATTTATAAAATGATTCAAGATGAATGTAAAGGCTCCAAACAAGACTCAAAAGAAAGGTTAATCAATATACTCCCAAATTCTATGCATTAGAACCCATGACTGTACCGTATGGTCCAGTACCAAGCACAAAAAATAGTGAAAAAAATAGTCAAAATGCAGAAAATAGCAAATTTCACTATTATTTCTCCTTCAATCTTCCACAACACCTCCTACTTGACATGTCTGAGATAAAAAAATATCTGTCTACAAAGAAATATCCATGATTTCATACCTTACCCCTCATGGAAAATCCCAAAAAAAGAAGGTAATAAAGCCTTCCATAATGAAAACAAAAAGACTGTCCTAAAATCTAGGAAAAACTGCAGGCCTATTAAAGGAAATTTGCCTTTTCGAAGACCACCACTACATGGTCATGCCCTTAGTGGGCTTTATTACAATATTTTAAAACTAAAATTGCCTCTAGGCTCCATGATGACCTCTCAAAAATCAAAATTTTACCTATTGACTTAACCATGATTCTCCTAATGACTTAGGTGCTCCTGCACCACCTTTACACTAGTTCTTGGTTCTCCTTAGGTGGCTTTAACAACACTCTTTTGAACAGCAAGGACTCTTTGGGTTTAGGTTCTTCTTGGTGATGAGCAAGTGACCCAACACTCTCTTGATCCACTTGCACAATATGATTGCTTCTCTTAGTCCTTGTATGGCCTCCCTATGAGAACTTGAGACACTCCCAACTCTTATGACCAACATACTGGTTACATTTGAAACAGTTACTGACAAAGCCTCTTCCTCTTCCTTGAAAACCTCCTCTTCCATATGATCTACCTCCTTTATTTTGAAATCCTCCTCTTTCTTGATTGGTTGTCCCACTTGAACTACTAGCCACTTCTTCCTGGTGTTGTTATTGTCCTCTTCCATCCTGCTGTCCTCTTCCTCTATAACCTCATCCTCTATTCCTTCCTTGTTGATTTTGACTTCTTAAAAGCTTCTCTTCTACCTTTATGGCAAGCTGATATGCCTCCTCAAGAGTTCTAGGGGATACTAAACTCAAATCATCTTGCAAACTATATTTCAAACCATTCAAATATCTTGCTACCTTCTCCAAATCTTCTTCACGATGGCCTAACCGAATCACCAACTTGTAAAACTCTTCTATATATTCCTTCACTAACATGTCTTTTTGCTTAAGATTTGACAATATTTTGAAAATATTAGTTTGGTAATCTCCTGGAAGGAACTTGGCCTTTAACTTAGTAACCAATATATCCCAAGAGGCAATCTTCTCTTTATTCTTCTTTCGTCTCTTCAATTGGACATAGTCCCACCACATAGCAACATGGCCTTTGAGCCTTGTACATGCAAATTTAAGCTTCCTTTCCTCTGCAACTTCTTCATACTCAAATTATTTGTCCAAATCATTGATCCAGTCAATGAGTTCTTCCCCATTTAAACTTCCAGATTACTTAGGAACCTCTATTTTAAGTTTGGCTCCCACACTCATAATTGTCCTCAACAATTTCTCTTTGAATCCTTCAAGTTCTTCCTGAACTTCTTCATCATCTCATAAATGCTCTTCCTTAGAAACTTCACTAATATCATCTACTATTGCTCCTCTCCATTATGCCCTTTCTATGGCTTCCATTCTCACTACCAAGTTCTGCAACATGTCAAAAATTCCTTCATCATGGCCTCTTCAGCCTCTACCTTGAGCACCTCTTCCTCTCATCATTCTTGATGGAATTATGCCCAGTCCACAAAAGCCCACTCTTTAGGATCTGATACCAATCTGATGGCATCCTTGATAGGGAAATAAAATGAAAAATGCAATGATAGGAAATTTAACTATAATAGCATATAATCTGAGGGGAACAAACTAGTATTTTGAATGATGGAATTCGATTACTTTAACTCTGTTCAACAAGAATCTTTTATTCTACCAAATTGACTATGAGTGCAAAGATAATTCTAAGACTAAATAGTCCTTACAAATGTGATCTTCACGGGCTTTCAAACCCACAACCCAAAATCACCCAATTTGAGTCACTTCACACAGAACTGGTCCTTGGTTTACATCTGCCACAGCATGGACATTCTATGTTCCCACTATCTTCCCTTCTTATTCTTCTGATGGCGACTATTCCTCCTCCAATCCACATGATCCCTACTGCTAATCTCCTTTCTCTTTATTATTCAGGTCATCCCCTTCCATGTTTTGGCAATTCCTCACTTCTTTCTCTCCTCATGGCCAGTTTTGGCAGTTTTTCCAACTTCCTGCTATGGCGACAAGAACTCCCCCAACTAATTAACTTTCTTTGCTCTCCAAAAATTGTTTCCACCGGTCCATAAGAGGTCGATACATGTCATGAGAGGAATCAAAACACCAACCAAACAACTAAACAAACCAAAAACTAAAACATTAACTAATCAAAAACCAAAACTAATCAAAACCAAAATGGGACAACGATGCCCCTGCATCAGAAATGAAGCATTGGCAACTAAGACAGTTATTGGGAAATTTTGGAGATTGTGGTATGCGAGAAATCTTCTTATAAGTTGGATGAAAATTAATTTGAGTGAGGATGCAAAGATTTTCTTCCATCCTCAAGGCTTTTTTATGGTGACCTTTCAAAATGAGGCTATGAGGGATTCCATTTTAAAGAATGATTCATGGATTCTTAATGAAGCCAGTCTTTGTTTACAAACTTGGAAACTAAATTTTGATCCTTATTTTGAGGAGATAACTCAAGTTATAGTGTGGTTTGTTACAAGTATGAGCAGTAAGTGTTGTCATTGATGTCAACACCTAAGGTCGGCATCTAAGGAAGTTATTTGGATGAGTTTTAGAAAGTGTTTGAGAAGTTAGTGCAATTGCATAATTGTTCTATCTCTTAGAATAGTATTCTTTTAAGTATTCAATGGTGAAAAGGAGAATGTATTATACTTTGCATCTCTTCACATTTAAGTTTTATAGTTTGTAGTTCTAGAATTAAGTTTGGGGATGATGTTATGTGTCTTCAGTTGAAGTGGTTCATGATTTGGTGCTTCGCAAGTGATCTTTTCTTTATAACAGTAGTTGACAGTAATGTTTAAGTAGTTTGGTTTGAAGAATCTTCTGGATAGAGTGTTTGGAGGTTGTGCAGAAGTTCTTAGTGATTGTAATGTGCTTGTGGATGTTTCTAGATCATGTTCCTGCTTTTTGATTGGTTTGCAAAGTGTAATTCAGATCGTGGTTGAAGCGTGTTCCTAAAGGTCTTAGTGTTAACACCAGTTTTGGCTAACCTAGTTGTTTTCACTACTTGCAGTTATGCTTTGGATTTGTGAAAGTGTGTTGTTGCATGGAAGATTGCATTTGAGTCCTTGCTAAGGTGTGGTGTGGTCTGCATTCATTCCTTTCCACCGTGGGCATGTTTAGGTCCAGACCTAATTTGAATATTGGTTAAGTTTGTTGTTTGTACCGACCTTAAAGATTGTTTCCAAGGTTACGGATGTATAAAAATGAGTTAGATGATCGGGAAATTTAGTGAAGTTATTCAGATAGATGAAATGGATGCATGAGAAACATCATTTGTTGCAGGTGTGATCTGAATGGTATGATAGTGAGCAATAAAGAATATATTTTTGATACAGAGAGGGTGCGAAAGATTCAGTTGAGTTTGTGGTGGATCCCTGGTTATTGTGAGATTTGTTCTCATTGTAACTATCTTATTCTACTTCAAGCAATGAGCCTCTTTGGCAGTAAGACTCTTCCTTTGACAGTGAGCCCCTTCCTTTTGCAGTGAGCATTTTGGGTAGTGAGCCTTGTTGTAATTTTGATATATCATTAATATTGTGAGTTAATCCTCACCATGGTTTTTCACTCATTGGGTTTTCCACGTAAAACATCTGGTGTCTCATGTGTCTCATGTGTGGATATGTTTAAGTTTCTAATTTCATGCTTTCATGGTTAAATCATAATAACAGAGATTAAGTGATTAATGTGTTGATGCTTAGAAAGAAGTTAAGTTTTGGTTACAACTGATTCACCCCCCCTCTTAGTTGTCTTGTGCTTTCAACAATTGGTATTAGAGTGAGGGTTCCTTGGAAGAAAGCCTAATAGCTTGAGGTAGATTCAGGATGGTGCACAAGAAAGATACTCCGTAGTTTGATGGAATAGAGTATGCTCTCTGGAAGGTATGGATGAAAAGTCATCTCATTTCTCTTGGTTATAGTGTTTGGAAGATGGCAGAAACAAAGTATACTATTCCTCCAAATGGTCCATCATCTGAAGATGAAGTCAAATAGTATGAGTTAAATGGAAAAGCTAGAGATGCTCTGTTAAATGTTTTATCTAACATTGAGTTAGTGAAAGTTTTGGATCTAGAAACTGCTCATGAGATCTGGGACAAGATGAAAAATTTATATGAAGGAGATGAATCTGTAAAGAATGCCAAATTGCAGAACCTGAAGGTGAGATATGAAGCTCTAAAGATGAGTGATGATAAGAACATAACAATCTACATGCAAAAAGTTTCAAAGGTCTTGGAGGAACTATTGATGAGAATGAGGTTGTGCTAAAGATTCTTAGGTCACTGCCTAAATCCTATAGTCACAAGGTGTCGGCAATTGAAGAACTTATGAGTGTGAAGAAGATTACAAAGGATCACTTCCTTGGAAAGTTTGTTGCCTTTGAGATGAGAGAGTTTGGAGATGCTCTTCTGAATACTAAGACTGCTTTCAAAGCCAACACTTTTGAGAAGACTTCAAGATCTGAGAAGTATGTTGTGGAACCAGATGATGACTTTGATGGGATTGAAGCCAACTTTGTGGATAGAATGCAAAGAGGTACCAATAAGTTCAAAGGTAAATTACCATTCAAATGCTTTACTTGTGGTAATATTGGTCACTATGCCTCCAGGTGTCCGGAGAGAATTGAGAAAGTCAAAAAGAAATTTGAAAGTAGACCTAAGATCATAAAGAAATAATATTATGTTAGAGAGGATGATGATGATGGTGTAATAGATGATGAGTTTGATGATACTAGTGCAAATGAATGCTTGTTTATTGCTATCAAGGAAGAACCTGTGTCTATTAATCCTGCTAGCTGTGTGAAGGAAGAAAAACCAATGGAAGAAAGTGCTTTGTCTGTCTGCCAGGTTGAGAAATATAAGGATGAATAGATTATTGACAGTGGATGTTCACATCACATGACCGGTGATAAAAGTAAGTTTCTAAGTTTGGAAAAGTATGATGGAGGACTGGTTAGGTTTGGAGATGATGCAACTCGTAAGATTTGTGGAAGAGGATCTATTTCTTTTGATGGAAAGCACAATACAAATGATGTTCTATATGTGAAGGGTTTGAAACATAATCTGCTAAGTGTTGGTCAGATGTGTGACAAAGGATATGATCTAAGATTCAAGGATAATGGATGCAAGATCATGGAAAGCTCTGGAATAGTGATTACAACTAGTAAGAAGACTAAAGGTAATGTTTATCACGTGAGAGGAACTAATGATTATTGTTTGTTGGCTCAGATAGATGAGAGTTGGTTATGACATAGAAGGATGTGTCATATCAATTTTGACAACTCGGTGAAGATACATTTAGTACACTGTGAGAGATTTGCCTAAGCTTGTGAAGCCTACTAATACTATTTGCAAGGAATGTCAATTGGGGAAACAAATAAGGACAAGTTTCAAGAGTAAAGAACAATTTTCTGCTAGATTCCTTGAGCTGGTGCATATAGATTTGTGTGGTCCTACCATAACAAGAAGTTTGCAAGGAGACAGGTACTTTATGTTACTTATTGATGATTATTCTAGAATGACTTGGGTCACTTTTTTAAAAGATAAATTAGAAGCCCTAGACAAGTTCAAATCTTTCAAGGTGATGGTTGAGAATGAGTTAGAATTGAGGATCAAATGCTTAAGGTCTAATAGAGGAGGTGAGTTTACATCAAATGAATTCAATATTTTTTGTGAAGAACATGGGATAAAGAGACAGTTGTCTGCTCCTAGGACTCCTCAGCAAAATGGAGTTGTTGAAAGGAAAAATAGGACAGTTCAAGAGGCTACTAGGTCAATGATGAAGGAGGCAAACCTACCAGAAGTGTATTGGAGAAAAGCTATACATACTGCTATCTACATTCAAAATAGAGTTCAAGTCAAAGGTAAATGGTATTAAAACTCCTTATGAATTGTGGTATGGAAGAGTTCCTACAGTGAAATATTTCAAATTTTTTGGAAGCAAATGTTATATCAGAAGAGAAGAAGAATTAGGCAAGTTTGATGCTAGGTGTGATGAAGGAATTTTCCTTGGATACTCTACTAAGAGTAAGGCCTACCGGTGCTACAATAAGAGATTGAGAAATATCATTAAGAGTGCTAATGTGAAGGATGATGAAGACAGGGAAAGAATATCAGATCTAAGTAGCTATGAATCAGATGAACCTGATATTACAGTAAATGAAGAGAAAGTTGAAAACAAGACAGTCAAGTTAAAGAAGAAAAGGCTCTGAAAAGTGTTGTTAAGACTCCCAGGTATGTAAAGATTAATCATTCTGAAGATCAGATTATTGGTGACAAAAGCAAAGGGGTATTGACAAGGAAAAGAGCAGTAGAAGAACAAGTGAACTACTGTTTACTTTCAAAGATTGAACCTAAAACTATAAGTTAATCCTACAAAGATGAGAATTGGGTAAAAGATATCGAAGAAGAGTTGATGCAGATAGAGAGGAATCAAACTTGGGAATTGGTTCCTAGACATGCTGATAAGAATGTGATTCAAACTAAATAGGTTTTCAGAAACAAGATGAATGAAAGTGGAGAAGTGGTAAGAAATAAAGCAAGACTGGTATGCAAAGGATATTCTCAGGTTGAAGGTATAGATTTTGAGGAGACTTATGCTCTTGTGGCAAGGATTGAAGCAATAAGAATGTTTTTGGCATTTGCAATACACAAAGATTTCAATGTGTACCAGATGGATGTGAAGTTTGCATTCTTGAATGGAGAGTTGGAAGAAGAGGTTTACATTGAACAACTAGAAGAATTTCAGTTATCAGACCAAGGTGACATGGTGTACAGATTGAACAAAGTCTTGTATGGAATAAAGCAAGCTCCTAGAGCCTGGTATGCAAGGTTGGATAAGTATTTGTTGCAATTAGGGTTCAGTAAAGGTACTGTAGATAGTAATCTCTATTTCAAAATTAATGACGATCAAATTCAGATTTTTGTAGTCTTTGTTGATGATATTATCTTTGGGGGCAATGAAGGTATGTGTAAAAACTTTACAGAGGAAATGCAAAAGGAGTTTGAGATGTCTATGTTTGGTGAAATGAATTTCTTTCTAGGACTACAAATTACTCAATCAGAAAAGGAATTTTCATTTCTCAGTCCAAGTATGTGAAAGAGTTGTTGAAGAAGTTTAGAATGGAGGAGTCTAAGCCAATATGTACCCCTATGGTAACTGGTTTCAAGCTGAGTAAGAATGATGAATCACCTAAGACTGACCAAAAAAAGTATAGGTCTATGATTGGAGGAAGTTACTTGTCTAACCTATACCAGACCAGATATAATACATGCAGTTTGTCTTGTGGCAAGATTTCAAGAAGATCCTATAGAGTCACATGTGTTGGAAGTTAAGAGGATCATGAAATATTTAAAAGGCACTTTAGACTATGGATTGTGGTATCCTAAAGATACTAACTTCAATCTTAGTGCTTATACAGATGCAGATTGGGCTGGAGATGTTGATGACAAAAAAGTACAAGTGGAGGCACTTTCTTCTTGGGTAACAGATTAGTTTCATGATTAACCAAGAAGCAAGATTCAATTTCTTTGTCTCCTACAAAAGCAGAATATATTGCTGCAGCATGTTGTTGTACTCAAGTGCTATGGATGAATCAAACATTAAAGGATATAAGAGTTGTGTATGGAGAACCAATTTCAATCTTTTGTGACAATACAAGTGTTATAAACATTTCAAAGAATCCATTGATGCACTCAAGAAAAAAACATATATCAATAAGGTATCACTCTTTGAGATAAAAGGTAATAGAGAATGAAGTAAAGATGGAATATGTGTCTACCAAGGATCAAATTGTAGATATTTTCACAAAGCCTCTTCCAAAGGATACTTTTAAGTATCTCAGGGAGAAGTTAGGGGTTATTACCCCTCCTTCTCTAAACTAAGATGCATAGGAAGTGCATCAGTCTAGTCGTGTCCAAAGTCTCATTTTTTATCTGGATTGATGTTTTGAAGGCTACCTCTCAGGGGGAGTAGGTAGATGTTGCTGATATGAGTTCCTAATAAAGAGCAGTAAGTGTTACAGTGTTGCTGACAGGGGAGTAGTGCAGTGGTAGTAAGATTTGAATTGAGCTTTGATAACTAAATAGGGAGAGAAGTTTCAACACCCTTTACCATTGATGTCAAAGGGGGAGAGAAGTGCATGTGAAAAACTTAAGGAGAGAGATTCTGATTGATGTCAAAAGAGAGAGAAAGTTATATCCAGAGAAAGCATAAAGTAAGGGGGGGCAAAGAAGCAAAACAAGTTTGTTTGTCTTGATGGTTTTTCACATCATGTGTTGCCATCAATGACAAAGGGAGAGATTATTGCAAGTATGAGCAGAAAGTGTTTTCATTGATGTCAACACCTAAGGTTAGTATCTAAGGAAGTTATTTGGATGAGTTTGAGCAAGTGTTTGAGAAGTTAGTGAAATTGCAGAACTACTCTATTGCCTAGAACAGTGCAGTGTTTTGCTCCGCATATCCTGTAGATTGAATATCTTTGTCTGTGGTTTGAAAGTTATGCTAAGGGATGTTTTTAGTTTCTATGTCTCAAGGTTGAGCCTCTAGTGTGAAGATTTGAGTGAGTTCTATTCACCAGAGTAAAAACTATTCTTTTGATTATTCAATGGTGACAAGGAGAATGTATTCTGCTTTGCATCTCTCTACATTTAAGTTTTATAGTTTGTGGTTCTAGAATTAAGTTTGGGGATGATGTTATGTGTCTTCAGTTGAAGTGGTTCATGATTTGGTACTCTGCAAGTGATCTTTTCTTGGTAATAGTAGTTGACAGTAATGTTTAACTAGTTCGGTTTGAATAATCTTCTGGATAGCGTGTTTAGAGGTTGTGTGGAAGTTCTTGATGATTGTAACGTGCTTGTGGATGTTTCTAGATCATGTTCCTACTTTTTTATTGGTTCGCAAAGTGTAATTCAGATCATGGTTGAAGCATGTTCCTAAAGGTCTTAGTGTTAACACCATTTTTGGCCAACCTGGTTGTTTTCACTACTTACGGTTATGCTTTGGAGTTTGTGAAAGTGTGTTGTTACTTGGAAGATTACATTTGAGTCCCTACTAAGGTGTGGTGTGGTCCGTATTCATTCCTTTCCACTATGGGAATGTTTAGGTCTAGAACTAATTTGAATATTGGTTAAGTTTTTTGTTTGTGCCGACCTTGAAGATTGTTTCCAAGGTTGCAGATGTATAAATATGAGTTAGATGATTAGGAAATTTAGTGAAGTTATTGAGATAGATGAAATGGCTACATGAGAAGCATCATTTTTTGTAGGTGTGATCCGAATGGTATGAAAGTGAGCAGTAAAGAATATATTTTTGATACAAAGAGGGTGTGAAAGATTCAGTTGAGTTTGTGGTGGATCCCTGGTTGCTGTGAGATCCGTTCTCATTGTAACTATCTTCTTCTATATTCTTCTACTTCAGGTAGTGAGCCCCTTTAGCAGTAAGCCTCTTCCTTTGGAAGTGAGCCCCTTCCTTTTGCAGTGAGCATTTTGGGCAATGAGCCTTGTTGTAATTTTGATATTCATTTATATTGTGAGTTAATCCTCACCATGGTTTTTCCCTCATTGGGTTTTTCACGTAAAAAATATGGTGTCTCATGTGTCTCATGTGTGGATGTGTTTAAGTTTCTTGTTTCATGCTTTCATGGTTAAATCATAATAACAAAGATTAAGTGATTAATGTGTTGATGCTTAGAAAGAAGTTAAGTTTTGGTTACAACTGATTCAACCCCCCCTCTCAGTTGTCTTATGCATTTCAACATGGTTGAGGTTATATAATCTTCCATCTGAATACTGGGAGAGTTTAGTTCTTGAAATGATTGGAAATGCATTGGGATCCTTTATTTTAGTAGATGATAATACTATTTCTGGAATGTTATGGATCTACGCTTAGATTTGCATTTATATCAATATTTCAAAGGAGGTTCTAAAATTCATATTTCTAAATTTAAAAAATGGAATTTGGAAACAGCTGATTGAGGTGGAAGAACCAAATCCCCTTTGTTACCGATGTCATAATTTTAGACATCTTAAAAAATTCTACAAAAGTGTTGGAAATAGTTAAGCCTACAAGAGAGAAAACAAAGAATTTGAACAACCTGAAGATGGAATATTCTCAAATGAAGATTTGATTTTGGATGCCTCTTTTCAAAAAGAGGTGTTGGATATGAATGTTGTTAATGGGGGAAGAAGTAATTTTGAGAGATTGTGATAAGATAAAGTCCTTGGATATAGATAAGGGGTTAAAGGATGTAAAAGCACTTCTTTTTGAACTCTATGGACCATGGAAAACTCATGCCTACTATTATTGCCTTTGACTAGTTCAAAACAAAATTTTGGTCTTGGTTCTTCTCATCCTTTAGTAGAAAAGGTTGTGGACGAATTAGATCTACAATACAAATCTCCAATCTCTATTTCTTCTTTGTGGATAATGTGAATAATGATGATATTCTTATTAATATGGCAAATGATATCTTATGACAAGTTGGGGAAAATTTTATTGAGGAAGCGACTAATGAAGGACCTTGATAGAATATGATGATAATTTATGTATGGAAAATCTTTTTGTTTCTCAATCAGAGGCTTTAGAGAAATTTGAAAAGACTAAATTGTGTGCAAAAAAATAGAGGTCATAAATTGAAGAAGACAAAGACACAAGAGGAGATAGCAGCTGGAATTTAGTATACCCCTGATAGAGTTTTGAGGTCGAGGAAAGGACCTCACTCTCCATAGGAGAAATGAAATTTATTTCATGGAATGTTAGGGTTATAAATACTCCTAACAAATGACACTAATAAAGCATCATCTAGAAATTATTATTGCTAATATCATTTTTCTATAGGAAACTAAAATCAACTCGGATATGGCAGAAGATATTTTGTGTAATACTAGTAAGTGGGAGTGTCTTGTTGTGAATTTTGTTGGCGCTTTGGGAGGATTGGTGATTCTTTGTTCCCATTAAAGATTCAAAGTGGATAATATTGCATCATATCAAAATTGAATTCTTTGCAAAGCAATGAGTTACTATTCAAATTTTTCTTTTTGGATGGATAATGTGTATGGTCTGGTAGGACACAATTTTAAAAAATAGGTTTGGGTCTAATGGATATAATTCTTTGGTGTTTGAAGGAGTTGGTTATTTTAGTGGGGACATTAATGCGACTGTTAGCTCAGAGGAAGAAATAGGAGTTGTTCTGCATGCTAATAAATTGTAGATTGATCTTGTGGATTTTATTCATTCCAACAATCTAATTGATGTTCCTCAATATAATGGATCCTTTACTTGGTCCAATCAAAGATCTAATTTTAGTCATATCACAAAAAAGTTGGATTGTTTCATCTTGTCTTCGACTTGGTTGACATCCAACATTGGTTACAAGAGTAGTATCCTTCCTTTTTATAAATCAGATCATTTTCTAATTTGTATGGTGCTATTTGAGGACAAATCTCTAGATAAATTTCCCTTTAAGTTTGAATCCATGTGTTTTCATGATTTGAAGTTCATGGAACTCCTCAAGTTATGATGGATTTAGGCTCCAAAAGTTAAAGGTTCAAAAATATTTTAGATAATCAACAAACTTGCTCATGTGAAACAAAATATAAAAGGTATGGAATAAGCTACACCTTAAGAATATATTTAAGGAAAAAACCAAAAGAGAAGCTTCTAAATTGAATTAAATGAGAAATTTATCTGTTGGGGTATGAATCAGGATAATTTTCTAAAAGAGGAGGCACTTCTTGAGGTGTTATATGAAATTCAAGTCCGAGAGGAATTTTTTTGGTGTCAAAATTCTTGGGAGAGTTGGTTAAAAGGAGATTGTAATATAAAAAAATTTCATGCCTCAATGAAGGCTAAAAGAATGTTTGATAGAATTTCATAAATTAAGTTTGAGGATGGTCAACTACTAAATGATGATGTAGAGATCCAAGTGGAAGCAGTTAATTATTTTCAAAAACTTCTTCAGGGAAACCAAGTTCATGGGAGTCTAGAGGATGATATGTTACCGGACAACATTTCAAGGATTTTCATGGAAGAGTAGAACAAGATGCTTATGGATCCTTTTATGCTAGAAGAAGTCAAAGCTATGATGTTTCTTTGCAAACTGATAAAGCTCCAAGACCAAATGGTTTTTTGTCATGTTTTTTCAAAAGGTTGGGATTTTCTAGGTAAAGATATATTGCAAGTGATAGAATAGGCCAAGAAGAGTAGATGTATTCTAAAAATATTGAATAGTACTTTTACTGATATCATTTTGAAAGGTAAAACTCCTAAATCTTTTGCTGATTTTTTCCCTATCTCTTTGTGTAATACTTTGTGTAAAATTGTCTCCAAGGCAATAGTTCCCAGGCTAAGCAGAATAATGAATAATCTCATTACTCCTAAGCAAAGTGGATTTGCTAGGTCATGGAATTATGGAAGGTGTCATTGTGGCACATGAAATAGTTCATTCAGTGGAGGTTCTAAAGATCCTTGCAATGGCCATTAAATCCACTTGCAAAAATCCTATGACAATGTTTGATGGAGCTTCTTATTGAAGATTCTAAGGAGGTTTGGGTTCTTTGAATATTGGTGTACATGGATATTCTCTTTTATTTTCTTTGCTAGATTTTCATTTTGTTTAATGGGAGTTTGGTTTGTTTTTTTCAAGCTTCTCAAGGATTATGATAGGCAATCCACTTTCTCCTTTTCTTTTCATCTTGATGATTGAAGTTTTAGGGAGATTCATATTGGTGAGGCTCATAGAAAGGGGGAGTGGAAGTGGTGCAGTCATGGTTAGAGGGTTCACAAAATAAACTGTCCAGGTCATGCAGCAAGAGTAAACACAATGGAAAAAACTCAATTAAAGAATACATTGAATGATCCAAATGCTCAATATATCATATAATTAGAATGCTTATATGTCGGCAACATGCGGGCTTACAAACTAGGGCTCACAGGCCTAAATTCTAGTTACAATAACTATGCAAGATATGGCAATGAAGCACCTTCCAGAACAAAATACTTATTCTAATCTATCATAATCACTAACTGACTTCCTAATAAATCCTAGAGATCTATATATCATCTCCAAGCTCAAGAAATCCTTCGCGTTGGCCAATAAATATTACAAACTCCAATGAAGAGTGTAACGTGTAGAAACAAATAGGTCAGCCTTAAACATTTGGTGTTGCTCTGCAAATGCATGAAACTAGGTGTGGACCCCAAGGAAGGTCTATCTGGTCCATATGTGTTGTATATTATGTTCCATTTAGCTTTGTAAGTCACAGAAGTGCTCTGCAAACCTTCTCCTTCAACTGCTTGTCTGTATGCTCTGCTCTATGAAAACAAGCAATCTTTTGATAGCGATAACTTTTAGAAGACATGTCCAAATGACCTAAATTTTGGATATGATGTAACTGATGATATCTAGATGCTAAGGCTTGCTCCATGAGATCTGAAATGAAAATGCGGTAAAAAATGTTGAAACTGCTACTGACTAAACTGAACTGAACTGGAAAATGAAAGAAAACAAAAAGGATGCAAATGTTTTTTGTTGATGCAAGATTGCTCTACAACATGGGATGCTCCTGCATCAGACACTCGGGGTTGTTGAAAAAGTGAGTCCCTCACTTTGCTAGGGCTAGAGGAAAACCAAGATGGTCCACCTTAGCCTGAGAAATCCAAGATGAATCTTCTTCTGATCTACCTTTCCACTTTACCAAATATTCTGTGTATTGCTTTCCTCTAGTATTGCGTCCAATTTTGTTGTCCAAGATGTCTTCTATTTGCTCTAGTTGTTGTTGTGGTAACTGATTCTTCAAATTATATTCAATGTTGTCACTTGATTCTCCTTCATGATACTGATATAGGTTGGCAATGTTGAATATAGGTGATATACCCAATGTCTCTGGTAGCTCCACTTCATATGCATTTCCTGAATCAAACTTTCTAAGTATCTTACATGGTCCAAACTTCTTCATCTTCAACTTGTTAGATGTTCCCATTGGAAATCTTTCTTTTCTCAGGTATACCATCACTTCATCTCCAATTGAAAATTCTTTGTGTCTCCTCTTCTCATCTACTTTCTCTTTATACTTACTATTCATTTTCTCCAAATGCTTCTTAACCTGCTTATGTACTATCTCCATATGTCCTACAAATTCTTCTACCTCTACACTTTTCTTGTTCTCCATACTAATGTCTCTCAATTCTGCTACTCTTCTAGGGTTAGTTCCTGTCACAATCTAAAAAGGTGTCTTTCCACTACTCTTGTTCACTGAATTATTGTATGAAAACTCTGCTTGTAATAGAATTAGATCCCAACTTCCTATCTTCTCTCCTACCAAACATCTCAACAAGTTTCCCAAACTCCTATTTACAACTTCTATCTGTCCATGTGTCTGTGGATGAAATGTTGAACTGAACTTTAGGTCTATCTTCATCTTCTTCCACAATGTCCTCCAAAAGTATCCAATGAATCTTGTATCCTTGTTTGAAATTATGCTCTTAGGTAATCCATGCATCTCACAATCTTCTTGAAAAATAGGTCAGCAACATGCATTGCATCATTTGTCTTCTTACAAGGTATGAAATGTGTCATCTTTGAAAATCTGTCCACCACTACAAATATAGAATCATGTCCTCTTTGTGTTCTTGGAAATCCTAATATGAAATCCATGCTTGTGTCTTCCCATGGTTTCTTTGATACTGTCAAATATTTGTACAATCCAATATTCTAACTATTCCCTTTTGCAACTTGACATACTCTACAACTCTGCACAAACTTCCTTACATCCTTATATATCTAAGGCCAAAAATAATGTTCACTTACCAAAGCCATTGTCTTGTCAATTCCAAAATGTCTTCCCAATCCACCACTATGTTTCTCCTTTATCAAATTATCTCTCATTGAACTCCTAGGTATACACAACTGATTTCCTTTGAACAACATATCCTCCTGAATGAAATAATCCAACCACTTACTTCTATCTATTAGAACAGGTTCCTTACATGCTTTCAATTGTTTTGCAAAATCAAGATCTTCTTCATACATGTGCTTCAGTTCCTCAAAACCTAATACTTCAACTCTCATCTCTATCAACAAATTCCTTCTTATACTCAATGCATCTAGAACGTTGTTTGACTTTCCACTCCTATGCTTCAGCACAAATGTGTAACTTTGCATGAACTGTACCCATCTCATATGTCTCTAGTTTAACTTTCCTTGACTGTTCATGTATTGTAAAGCTTGATGATATGTATACAACACAAATTCATTAGGCAACAAATAATGTCTCCACTTCTTCAAGTCTTGAATTATGGCATAGAATTCCTGATCATAAATTGAATATATTCTCCTTGCATCATTCAACTTCTCACTGAAATATTTTACTAGTCTACCTTCTTGAATTAACACTACTCCTATTACATTTCCACTTGCATCATAATCCACTTGAAATACCTTGTTGAAATTTGGTAATGCTGACACTGGTTGCTCTGTCACTTTCTGCTTCAACAATTCAAAAATTTTATTTTCTCTTGATGTCCACTTAAAGTCCTTTCTGTCACCTCTCATTGTCTCAGTCATTGGTGTGCATACTGAACTAAAAGTTTTGATGAACTTCTCGTAAAAGATTTCTAATCCATGAAATGATCTAACTTCTCCAATACTCTCAGGTGTTGACCATTCAACAATTACTCTAACTTTCTTAGGGTCCATCTTCAATCCTTCCACAGAAATCACAAATCCCAAATATACCACTTCTTCCTTCATGAAACTACATTTCTTTATGTTTATCAACAATTTCTCTTCTCTCAGTCTCTGCAATACTTGTCTAAGGTGCCACAGATGTTCTTCCTTTGTCTTATTGGAAATCAGAATATCATCTAAGTATACAATAACAAACTCACTCAAGAATTTCTTCAAAACTTCATTCATCAATTTCATGAAAGTACTCAGTGCATTTGTCAATCCAAAAGGCATCACTAACCACTCATACAATCCTTCATTTGTCTTAAAAGTAGTCTTCCATTCATCTCCTCTGATTTTGATCTGATGGTATCCACTCTTCAAATCTATATTTGTGAAATACTTTGCTCCACTCAAACAATCCATAATGTCATCCATCCTAGGCAATGGGAATATATGTTTAACTGTGATCTTATTGATTGATCTAGAGTCTATACACATCCTCCATTCTCCATCCTTCTTTGGTGCTAACGCTGTAGGTACTACACAAGGGCTCAAACTTTCTCTAATCAAACTTGTCCTCAACAACTCTTGTATATGTCTATTCAGCTCTGCATTCTCTATTGGTGTCATTGTTGGAATTGTTTGCCGTTGTGCCAAAAGCTCGAGCTATCAACACTCACTACAAATGCCAAACTTAACATAGATCCATGGGAGGCTCACTGCCATGTCACAAATCCTGAGGTCAGCGTTGAACACATCACTGACAAGGGGTCAACTCACTGCCAACAATCCCCCCCTCAACGCAACCTGAGGGATTCGTACCCGTGACCCATGGCTCTGATACCAATTGTTGGAATCATTTGCCATTGCGCCAAAAGCTCAAGCCATCAACGCTCGCTACAAATGCCAAACTTAACCCAGATCCACGAGAGGCTCACTGCCATGTCACAAATCCTGAGGTCAGCATTGAACACCTCACTGACAAGGGGTCATCTCACTGCCAACAGTCATCTGGTGTGTTGCTTTGTTAGGTAAACTAGCTCCAGGTATAAGATCCATATGATGAATGATACTCCTAATTGGTGGCAATCATTCAAGTATATTATCTGATATGATGTCTTCATACTCTATCAACAATTCAGCTATCTCTTCCAGCTGTGATTCTTCAGTCTCTGTCCTTAAGTTTCCATGTCTCTTCAGAATCAAAGAAAAACACTTATTCTCATGTCTCAAACCAGAAATTTCCTTCCATCTACCAAACAGATTCTAGCATTCCCACATACTTCACTCTTAGGTTCATCTTCCAAAGGTATCAAGGTGATTTTCTTTCCATTAGATACTACAGTGTAGGTATTCTTTCACCTATCATGTATAGCTTTTCTATCATACTATCATGGTCTACCCAACAATATATAACATACATCCATTGGCATAATATCACACAATACTTCATCATGATAAGATCTAATATGAAATTTTACCAAACATTGTTCACTCACCAGTACCTTGTGTTCATCCTGAATCCATGCTATCTGATAGGGCTTAGGGTGTTTCAATCTCTCCAGGTTTAGCTTAGTCACCATCTCTTCTGAAACCAAATTATTAGTACTACCACTATAAATGATTACCTTACAACATTTACCTCCCAATTTGCATCTGGTCTAAAACAAACTTTTCCTCTGTGATGGTTCCTCATTCATCTCTACTTGAAATAGTGCTCTCCTCATAACTAATGATTCTCCTTTCTCTGGTTTTCCAACTGAATTAGGTGATCCAACAAGTTCTTCTACATAAGATGTTCTTGCATTGTTCTCTGTTCTCTTGTTTGTACTTCCCTGATAACATTCAAATGCTCTATGCCCTTCACCTCCACACTTAAAACAAGTTCCTTTGAATGTTCTCTTATCCAATCCTTTATCATCTCTTATGTACTCTTCACTCTGATAAGAATTATGGTGTCCTCTGCAGTAGAAAGTTCTATCATCTCTCTGGTATGAACTGCTATCTCTATCTTCCTTCTTTAATGGGCTATCCTGCTTGTTCTACTCTACATATGATCTGTCTCCTCTAGAATATGTTCTACCTCTTTGAAATTTACCTCCTCTACCTCTCTGTCTTTGCTCCTACTTATTGAAATTGTCTTCAACTTTTAATGCAAACTGATATGCTTCTTCTATTGTTGTTATCCTTACCAGACTCAGTTCTTCTTGAATTTTCAATCTCAATCCATTGATGTATCTTGCCACTTTCTCCTTGCTTTCTTCACTATGTCCAGTCCTTATAATCATCTTATGAAATTCTTTAGTATACTCCTTCACAGATTTCTCCTTTTGTCGTAGGTTCTACAATCTCTTCAACAGTTCCAACTCATAGTCAGCAGGTATGGACTGATTCTTTAACTTTGTCACCATTCTATCCCATTTTGTGATCTTTTCTTTTCCTATCCTATTCCTATCCAATTCTACTTCTTTCCACCAAATAGTAGCATGTCCTTTCAACTTAGTCTTTGCAAATCTCACCTTCTCCAGATCTTCAATTTCTTCATATTCAAAGTATTCCTCCAAATCATTTGTTTAGTCAATCAATTCCTTCATATTCAAATTTCCAGTGTAATTCGGTACTTCAACTCTTAGTCTTTTCCCAATCTTCAAAATAGCTCTCAACATCTTTACTTGATCTAATTCTTCTTCTTCTTCTAGGGTTTCTTCATTTTGATCAACGGATTGAAATTCCTCATCATCACTTTCAACATTAGGTCTAGGGTTTAGTCCCCTTCTTTTGTCTTCTTCAACAACATCCAATCTAAATTTCATTGTTTTCATCATCTCCATCATTTCATCCATTCTTCTAGCCATAGTGCCTACAGTAGGTATTCTCCTCAGCGGCATCTCTTCCTAGGATTTGGTGCAACTGCCTCAAATTTGGTGATTTGACTACAAGGTAGCAACTACCTCACACTCAATGATCTATGGACAAAGACAAGTAGACTGCCTCAGGTCGGCGATTGGTTCACCACAAGATCTTACGGAATGCCTTCAAAACTTCACTCCCAAAAAATTCAAACATTGCTCCCAAAAGATTCTAACTTCGCTCTGATACCATTTGGTGCAATCACGGTCAGAGGATTCACAGAATGAACTATCCAAGCCGTGCAGTAAGAGTAAACACAACAGAAACAACCCAATTAAAGAATACAATGAATGATCCAAATGTTCAATATATCATATAATTAGAATGCTTATATACCGGTGTTACCTCATGTTTGAAATTTTACTAAAGCACCCATGCCTTAGAAAATTTTCTATTCATTATTCACCGCTTTCCCTTCTTTTCCCTGAGTTAGGTTTTACTTAGTCATTTTCTTGCAATGTCAGAGATTCCTTATATTTTTGAACCAATGTCGGTGGGTTCAAGAGTTCAGGAACCGCCTGACTTCTCGACTAGTCTTTGAGTCTAACGTCTTAAGCTCCTTCTTGCATCAGTCTTGGTTGCTTGATTTTGAGTTAAAGTCTTTGTTGTCGGGAGGTCAGAAGTTCCTTGAACTTCTAAACTCTCAAAAGTTGTCGTTCAAAAGTTCCAAAATTTCCTGACTCGCTGACTTCAAAGGCCTTCTATTCTTGTGGCACCTATTTTTTTGAGCTAGCATGCAGTACAATGACAAGACACTTGTCACCTCACATTTAATTTGAAATGCTTGCGAATGAATTGGCACATTTCTTGGGGGGAAAACTAAAGGGGATTTTTATGATTTTTGAAGCTTGATACACCACTAGAATTTAATGATATTTATGTAGGAGTTATGAGAAGTGACATGAAATATGGATGAATTAAACATTTCACTTGAGTTTTCATCATTTCACCAAGGAAATGCATTGCAGAGTGAGGAACAACTAATCCATTATGTGCAAGAAGTTTGCAGAATTCTAAACTTATAGGTTAGCATGATTGGCCCTATTTATCTCATTTTCTTTCCTTCTTCTACTATAAAAACCAAAACACTTCTCTTGGGTGGCAGAAATTTCTATTTTCATGTATCTGTATAGCAATTCCCCTGTGAGTGCCTTGTATTTCTCTGCCTTATCTGTGAATGCTTTAGAGTTTCTGACTGATTGGTTCCTCAAGTTTGTGAAAATGAAATTCAAATTCTAAGGGGCCCCTATGGTCCCTGTTGTAGAAAATGGGTTGCCTGGCATGAGAGATACAGAGCTAGGTCATATTGACCTCGAAGATTTCTAGAAGAGGATGCAACCTGAAGGTTGAACCACCCTGGCTAACAAGATTGTGAGTAGTGGTTTAGATAGAGCTGGGGCCTTTCCACTTGCAGTGTGTTGTCTGAAATTAGTGGTTGCTTGTGCTAACAATTACTTCCTAGAATCTCAAGAGATAAGAGCCTCAAATGGCTATGTTTTTGCCAAAACTGATTTGCAGTCGGTCACCCTTGCCTTGAATTTGGATGAGTATGAGGAGAATGATGATGTCTCTATGTCTTTTGCATGGGGGTACTATCATGAAAGAAGACACTAGTGCCAGAATTGCATTTCTAGGACTTGGCTGGAGGTTGGAAAAAAGGGAAAGTCAAGACTCCCTGCTAATTTGAAGAGGAGTCAATTCAAGGAGGAAATCTCATATATGATTACTCTGTTGAACCATGTAGTTTGGAGCTCTAAGTCTGATACTTTCAATTACTAGGTGTGTAGATTTATCCTACTTATCTACGGAGATCACCATATTGACTGGGCAAGAATAATCAATGAAAGTATGCATGAGCAGCTAATAAATTTCTCATGGAATGTAAGGTTTCACATGTGTTCCTAGTTGGTATATTTGTTAGCTCATAGAAAGGTTTCCTGGCCTAGGTTAAGGACTCAAGGATTTCTTGCCATCGATATGCCTGTGTATTACACTTTTCCACAACTGTAGAGGAATGAGGGTATGGAAGATGTTCGGTGGATTAACGATGCCTTTTCTATGTATCTTGCAAAAAGAATTGAGGGTTTGTTGGAGTGAAGGTTTTCTGTGGAGTCTGTTTCCTTGATTATGAGCTTCGAAAGCTTCTATGTCCAATTTGATCACTTCTCCTAACTGAGAATTGGGGGTTACAAAAATGCCCCATTGAAATTGCCACGGTACTCATCAGATTATCTTGTGTTCTTAGAGGTTTATGGTCAAATGGTGACTGTGAATATAAGGTACCATGCAATGAAAAAGAAAGATTATTAATTTCCTGTGACACTTTCCTTCTATTCTTGCAAAAGTAATAATAGTGCAAGAAGTCTAGATAAATTGCTTTCTGAATTCAATCTTCATAGCTTGTCATCTCGAATAGCCTTTGATAGTAAGAATTCTATAAAAGTAAACATGCATGGAGGAGGTTCTTATCAACACAAGCCCCAGCTTGAAGATTTTTGGGAGGATTGTTTGAATGAAAGAGAAGTCCAAAGGAGGAATTGGATGAGGTTAACCATTGATCAGGTCTATGCTTTTCAACTGCCTTGTGAATTCTTGACATGGTTGATGATAACTCTAATATTTTGGATGAAGGCTATCATGATGTTTCATTGCAACCCTTACCTCCTATGAAGTGGTCAAAGAAGGAGATCAATGATGTCAAATATCTCTCTTTACATTTGATAAGAAAACAAAGAAGTGGGTACGAGGAAAGATTAGAGAGCAGGTTGGTTCAGCTGCACCTAAGGACTCATCTACTCAGGATCAAAATAGAGCTCAAACCACTCACTCTCAGAGGAATTCATCTAGTTTGGACCCAACTCTCCAGAGAGTTGGCTCACAATCAAATGGAGATGGTGAACGGCCCCCTAAGGAGAGTAGCAAGCTGAAAACAACATGTGAGCAAGATGATCAACCACTGAAGAGTAACACCAAATTGGTTGCTTCTCCATTGAAAGTAGACCATGTGCCCCTTATTAATAGTCTCGTAAGTGATAGTGATTCCTTGATTTTCACTCAGTTAGGAGAGGATAATGTGCTGCAATCTTTGTTAAGAACCCCAAATTCACCCAATTTAAGTGAGCCTCCAGTACACAATCCTCAGCCTATGGATATGGATGGGGTAGTGGGTGTAATTGGCACTGCTAATATCCCTTCTTCATCTCCTACATGGTTAAGAAAAGTAGTGGAAAAGAAGAAAAGGTATACACCAACAATGGATACCAGTATAGATACTGTGGCTAAGTTACTAAAGGAGACTCCTAAGCCCAAATGTGCCAGAAGAATGTCAAGGATGGTAACAGACTCTGTCACAGGAAACCAGTTCTTGGAAATTGTGGATCCAATGGGGAATAATAATGAGAATGAAGTGACTGAAGTGGACTTTAAAATGAGTAGAGTAGATATGGGACCCTCAACCATGCAGGGAGATATCTATCATGTCAAATATTCAGTCAACAATTTGTCGAAAAGGGCCAAGAAGGAACAAGAAGAGAATGTTAAGCTACGTGCACAAGTTCGTTCCCTGTCTATGTTCATTTAGTCAATTTCAAAGATAACAACACCTTAAGCTGACACTTTGCCTAATATGAGTGTTAGTACCCCAGACCCCAATCTGTTGCAGCAAATAAAGAGATCACAATCCCTAAGTAGTGTTGTTGAACAATGGATAGAAAAGGTGACCCTAGATGGCTTAATTTTCATTGAAGAAGCTTATAAGTTGTTTAATCTCATTTCTAGTAAAAGAGAAACTTTAATTGTTGATTTCCAAAATGCCAAAAGTGATCGCAATAGCTTATCCTTAGTCTCTAAAGAAATACAAGATATGGCTGAGATGGATGTCAATATTTTGGTAGCTAACGAAGTATTGGGACATCCTAAGGAAATGAATTCTACAACTTGGGTCGATGTAATTGAATGGAAATTATCTATTATGGGGGCACTAGAGGGTGAAATGAGAAGCACTCTTTCTGTTTATTATAGACAATTGAGTGATATTAAGGGTGACTTCACCATCTTAGAGATAGCAGCCATCGGTGATGATGATGATAAGTTGCTCGATGTCAAAGAGATCAAGCAAAATTTCAAGAATATAGTGAGAGAGGAGATGGTGAATTATGATGTGATCATAGACAAATCAATTGGGAAGGTTGCAAGGGCATCTAACTACGTCAAGATGCTTAAAGTTGGATTGAATGACATGCACAAAAAGATGATTCAAGCTGACAAGGCGGTGAGTAAGAAGAAAATCTAGATCAGCATGACTGGAAGCCCTAGTGGTTTGGCATTGTCATCGATCATCAATAAGTACAGGTCTTACAAGGTGAAGCTAAGAGCACAGCCAGCTCAAACGGTGTAAGGTGACACATGCAATGAAGGTGAACAGGTGAAGGAGAAGGAAGTGACACAAGAAGGCGATGTTGAAGAAGAGGACGTGGCAATCATTAATTAGTTCTCTTTTCTTATGATTTAGTTTATTTCATACTTGCTCAAAAACTATTGGCTCTAAAGGGCCCTCTTTTTAAATGATATTTATGTTTAAACTTCTTTAAATCAGTTGTCTTCAAGAAGCCGTTAGGTTTTTCAAAAGACAGTTACTGGGGACGTGGCTATAAATTTAATCATCTAGTCGATGTATGGATCTTTTAGCAAACTTTGTGTTGGTGATAGATCAAGTTTTGGCTTTCCATTCAATTGCTTTATATATATGGAATATAAATCAATGCAGTGGAGTTTTGGATGATCGTAAACGTTGTGTTATGATTGTTTAAACTTTCATTCTTCTTATGTTGGATGTATTTTTGTTGGTGTTGATGATATTTCTATATTGAAGTGGTTGGATATCTTTAATTCTTTGCTCATTACTGAGAGTTATCTATCTTTCGATATATGATTCATGGTGGTGATTGTATGATGTATGGTGAATTTTTGTATTGATTCATTGAAGTAGATGTGGTGGAAGTATTTGAGCTTCTGTTAAGTTGGTTAATGTTTGGATATAATTTGCCTTTATTGCTTTCTGGTTAAAAGCACCACTTTTATTTTTCTTTCTAGTTAAAAGCAATACTAGTTTTTCATTCATTGGATATCGATAGAAGGTAGCTATGCCTTGTAAAAGAAGCAGAGAATATTTGTAAAATATCATTACAATAGGTTCAACTATTGTTTTATTTGTCATCTATTTAGGTGTGAGAATATAGAGTTAGGTGACAAATTTGTTAACCAACAGATTTTTGGTGACTCTATTAGGGAACACTTATGAAAATCATTATACATTTTTTGTGAGTTGCTTTGTTGTTGGATCTTATGGTTCTTCGTGGAACACATGCACCAGTTCTGTAACCTAACGTAGAGTGGCTAATTGGTGATCAAGAAGATATTATTACTGGTCTTTGACTTGTTTCCTGGTAAATTAGGAGAACAAACCAAAAGTATAATCAAGTAGATGATGTGCTTGAAGAAGAAGAAGAACTTGGTGATATTATAAGAGAAAATGCATGTCAGTTTGGTGAAGCTTGGGAGATTGTCTTTATTGAAGGAGTTGTTCCTATGCCTAGAAGAGAAAGACCCCTACGAATTCAAGCAATCCCTGACAATAGGCAAAGAAACCCCGCCATTAGACCAAGGAACCAAGTGCATGCCCAGCCAACTCTCCCTCAAAATAACTAGTAAGTGGTTTGGCGACTCTACATTATTGTTGTTGTTATACATGTTTTTGTGAAATTTAGCTATGAAAAGCTATACTCAGGGTGATAGAAAGAAAGGTATTACTAATATTGACTTTGACTTGCTTCAATATTTGAATTTTGCTCCTTTCCCTCCCACAAGAAAGGTCAAATCTTTAAGTAGGCCATCCTCACCTCTGCCTATAAGAGAGTCTACTAGTTCCTCTTGCCAAGTCTTAACCCTTAACGGTATTGTTTTACCTCTTCAAGCAAATTTTCCTCTTCATGTCCCTTTCAATATGGCTCAACCTCCACCTGTTCCATGGGGAGCTGCTATTGGATCCCTGAGACTTGGAGCAAATTTGCATGACTTATCCAAGGGATCTAGTAAAATTGTACCTAAGTTTAGAGGTGACGGGAAGGTCACTCCAGAGGAACACATAAACACCTTCTTTGCAGCATGTTCCATCTTAGTAGTCCAACATGAGGATGTATCAGTCAGATTGTTTGTGGAATCTCTCACTCATGCTACTGTCAAGTGGTTCTACCACCTACCTAATGCATCTATTAGAGACTGGGCCTCCATGAGACGCCAGTTTGAGGATAGGTTCAAGACTACTAATAATGAACATACACTAGTAGCCCAACTCTCCTCAATGAAAAAGGAAGTCCATGAACAAATGAGAGTTTGTGGCTAAGTTTAACAAGCTCATGAATAGAATCCCTAATGATGTTATGCTTGGTGATGGGTTATTGAAATGTTTCTTTATTAATTCCCTTCCTCCTAATGTCAGTTATTGTATAAAGAGGGAAGGTGCTGCTAACTTAGTTGCAGCTCAAACTCTGGCAATTGCAATAGAAGATGATCTGATAACTATTGGCAAGTGGAAGAAAGAATTACAGATAGGCAAACCCTTAGTAGTCAACTCCACTAATCCTGTCATACAGAGACTGGCTAATGACATAATCACTTTGAAGAGGCAGATGCCTAAAGGTTCTCATCAACCCTCTTACCAAGATGTGACAAGGAGAGATCAAGGTTCTCAAGGGAACTGTAATAGAACATTGCCCTTACATGGTCCAACCTGGAGGCTAGCAATTGAAGCTAGTCCCTCTACCAGCAAGAACAATCACATGATGTGTAATTCTCATCTGACTTCTGATCATGATGGGGCATCCTATCCAGAGATGGTAAGATTCATGCAGATGCTCTCAATGAATGAACATGTAGAAGAGCCCTATGTAGAAGAACCTTTTCCATCTAGCGATGCAAGTGTTAATTTGTTTGAATATGAGTCAGATACTGAATGCGAAGAAGATGTGTATACAGAGATTGAGAGTCCTAATTATGCAGTATTCATTAGAGGACAACAAGCACAGAAAAGACAAAACACTCAAGGTCAGCCTAGTAGTTCCTCTTCTACTCCCAAGTACATTTTGTCAAGACAAAACAATTCTAGTTCCAAGAAGATGGAGAGCACTACACCTAAAGTTGCTTCTGCTGAGGTACCCTCCACTTCTTCTTCTTCTGAAGTTCTTCTTTCTAGTTTATTTGATATCCTTCAGTCATGTAAAAATACAAAGATACTATAAATTTATCAAGAAGAAGACCTTAGGCTCAACCCTTCTGAACTAGATAGACTAGTCAGATACGTCAAACAAGAACCATCCCCCTCTCATTGTAATGCTCATGTGTCAAATGACAATGAAGTCCATGTTGAGAAACAAATTTTCTCAAACTCTCGTTCTCAAGAACCTGGTCCACAAAACCCTTTTGAAAAACCAGAACCTTTCTGTGTCTTTATACATTGTTGGTTATAAGTTGAGCAACTGCGTCATTGACTCTGGAGCATCTGAGAATGTAATGCCATCCCAAGTTGCTAAGCCCTAGGTTTGTCCTATACTTCTTCTCATGGTAGGTGCTTTTCCATGGATGGATCTCCAGTACCTATTCCTAGACAAATTAAAGATGCCCAAGTTGCCCTTGCCACTTATCCCAAGAAGAGATTGAAGTTAATCATTTTAGTGGTAGACATACCTGCAAGCTATGGGATGCTTTTGAGCTATAGTTTCTGTAGAGATTTGGGTGGAGAGATTCAAATGGACTAGTTGCATGCTCTGATACCAGTAGATGGGAAGAAGGTTCACCTGAATCTAGAACTTAAGGCCAAATTTATGGTATTGAAGTCAGGAGACCCTAGAGCAAACATTTTATATGTGGAAACTGGGCCTGGTACTTACATGTGCACATCAATAGTGGGAAGTGATGAAAATCTGATAAGCCCTGATCTAGCCAATGAGGTGTAGATGTTGGAATTTGATGGCAGTTGTTCTACTACCGGTTCAGGTGCTGGAGTGGTTCTGATCTCTCTTGATAATTATAAGTTTCCTTTTTCTTACAAGTTGGAGTTTGACAATAACAATAATACTATAGAGTATGAGACTTTGCTATTGGGACTGGCACTGGATAAGGAAAAGGGTATTAAGCAACTAAGAGCCAGAGGTGATGTTGAACTGATTGTGAAGAAAGTAAGGAAGTTATATACAGTGAAAAATAGAAGGTTGAGGCATTACCGAAATAGAGTATGGGACTGCATAGAAGATTTTGATGTTTTCTCAATAGAAGTTATGCCTAGAGATCAGAACACTCAAGCCAATTCCTTGGCCATGTCTGCATCTCTCTTGCTGCCTCACCCAGATTTCAAAGACAAACCTTATAGGGTTGAGATAGTTTACAGACCCAGCATGCTTGACAATGTTAATCATTAGCAGGTATTCAATAATGACCGGCAAATAATTTATTTTCTTTAAAAGGCTGAGTCTTTTCCCAATGTGTTCTTGAAGGGAGTTGTGAAGAAAGCAATGATGTTCTGGAAGGTGAGGTAAGGTCTCATAATGGCCAAGAGTCAAAGGTTATACAATTGAAAGGAAATAAAATCCCCAAGGTTTGGTCTCACTGGAATACCTTTTTAATCGACATGATCAGTACCTGAAGCAGAAAAGTAAAGTCTCAATCAGATCATTAGCTGATTATGATCAAGTGAATATTGGCATAGAGGAAAACCTAAAAGTGGTCTGTATTGGAAAGTGTTGCTCTCCGAAAGAGAGAGCGTTTAATTTCTTTTCTTATTTGATATCGAGATGTTTTCGCTTGGTGCTATGCAGACTTGAAGAAATTCAAAGATGGCAGAATGTAGCACCACATTCCACTAAAGCCTGGTATTTTGCCCTTCAGGTAGAAACAAAGAACTTACAACCCTAAGGTATCTGAGGCTATTTTTAGTGAGATAGACAAAATGATGAAGGCAAAAATTATTTACCCCATTCATCACTCTACATGGGTGGTGAACATTATTCCTATGAGAAAGAAGAATGGGGAAATAAGGATTTGTGTTGATTTCTGAAATCTGAACCAAGCCTCCTTGAAAGATAACTATCCTTTACCTGTTATGGATCACACATTGCAAATAGTATCTGGTTCATAGATGATGTCAATGCTTGATGGATTTTTAGGATATAATCATATTGAAGTAGCTCCGAAGGATCAACACAAAAAAACATTCAGTACCCGTATCGATGTTTTTTCTTACAATAGGATGTCATTTGGCCTTATCAATGCAGGGGCTACTTTCCAAAGGGAAATGGATTTAACATTTGGTGATTTGAAAAATAAAATCATTGTCATTTACCTAGATGATCTCATAGTTTTCTCTAAGAAAAGAGTTGATCATTTACATGATCTGGATGTAGTGTTACAGCATTATAGAGAAGATGGTATTTCTTTAAATCCTAAGAAGTTAATTTTTGTTGTGACTGAAGGGAAGTTGTTGGGTCATATTGTCTCCAAGGATGGAATAAAGATTGATCCTAAAAGGGTCAGAGTAATTCAACAGTTGAGTTTGCCCGTGACCAAGAGCAATACAAGATCTTTCTTCGGTCAGGTAAATTTTCTGAGAAGGTTTGTTCCTAATTTTATTGAGTTGACTAGGCATATTGTTGAGATGATGAAAAACCATCCTACTTTCAAAATGGAGTGATGAAGGTAAACAAGCGTTTGGGGAGATTAAGATAGCCATTGCCAATGCACCTACATTCGTGCATCCTAATTTTGAAAAGGATTTTATTATCTATTGCTATGCATCAGAGCACACCCTGTCTGCTATTTTGCTACAAAAGAATGAACAGGGGATTGAGGCTCCAATTGCCTTCATGAGTGTGCCACTGAAGAAACATGAATTGAAGTACTCTGCACTAGAGAAACATGCATACGCAGTAGTGAAAGATTTAAAAATCTTCAAATTTTACATTTTGCATTCACATGCAGTTGTCTATGTTCTAGAGTCTATTGTAAAAAGTATCCTTACACAACAATAAGTCGGATGTAATAATAGGGGGTCCTAGATAGCTAAAGTTTAGAAATATGATGTTGAAATCAAACCTACCAATTTTGTCAGAGGCAAAGGATTGTGTAAGATGATTGTTGAGAATAAGGTTGATGAAAATGAGGAATTGCCTTTAGTTCTTTTTACAAGCACTATTGATGACTAGTTTTTTGATGTTTCTTATTTTCTAACAAATGGCAATTATCCACCCCACCTCTCTGCTAAGGAGAAAACAAGTTTGAAGCTTAAAGTGAGCAAGTATGTTCTCTAAGAGGGGAACTTATATAAAAGGGGATTAGATGGAACATTTCTGAGATGTGTGGACAAAGAGCAACAAAAGAGATGGTTGGAGACTTTTCATAGTGAAGCTTGTGGGGGGTACTTTTCAGAATCAGTGACAGCCTTTAAGATATTGAGGCAATGTTTTTACTAGCTAGGCATGTTCAAAGATGCATATAATTGGGTGTCTAAGTGTGAGAAATGCTTGAAATTTACCAGCAGGCCTCAATTAGCATTCCTCCTTCTGAAGCCAATGGTGATAGATGAACCATTTTAGCAATGGGCAATAGACTTCATTGGACCTATTAACCCTAATTAGAGTGTTGGACATACCCATATCTTGACAGCTACAGATTACTTTACTAAATGGGTGGAAGCAATCCCTATGAAACATATCACCTCTGTGGTAGTCTATAACTTCCTCAAAGAGAACATATTGGTTAGGTTCGGTGTACCTAAGAAGATTATAGCTGATAATGCCTCTAGTTTATCCTCTTCTAAATTTACTCTTTTCTATTATTATTATGGTATTAGCCTTGCCCATTCATCTAATTATTACCCACAAGGCAATGGGCAAGCTGAATCAAGCAATAAAAACCTCATCTCACTTGTCAAGAAGCTTATAGATGAAAATCAAAGAGGATGGCATAAAGTCTGTATGATGCTCTTTGGGCTGATAGGATAACTTACAAGAGAGCCATTGGTATGTCTCCTTTTCAGCTGGTCTATGGAATTAACATTGCAATTTCCATTCCTTTGGAGTTGTCTGCACTAAATCTATAGAAGACAATTGAAAATGAGTAGTTTCAATCAACTTTGGAGAAGAGGATATTGTATTTGAACCATTTGGAGGAGCAAAGAGAACTTGTTGTGGATAGAATTACTAGACACCAGCAGGTTGTTAACAAGATCTTTGATAAGAAGGATAAGCAAAGAGATTTTGTTGTGGGAGACTCTGTACTTTTGTGGGACAAGAGAAGAGAGCCAAAGGGGGCTCCTAAGAAATTTGACTTTTTATGGAGAGGACCTTTCGAGATCATAAAAGTTATTGGAGAGAAGGTGTTCCTATTAGCATATCCAGATGGGACACCATTGCCTCTTGCCTACAATGGGCAAGATTTGAAGTTGTATAACTGGTAATACTCCTGAGTTCTGCCTTGTACTATAGTTTCTTTCCTTGTTTTTCCTGTTGTTGTCGTTGTGTTTTTGGTGTGACTCTATCGCCCTTCTAGAATAAGGCTTTGTTGCCAAAGTTTGTCTGGATTCTCTGCATCCTCCTTAGTCCTTGTCCCCAATTAGAGCCTGTTGTTACCTCATGTTTTAAATTTTACTAAAGCACCCATGTCTTATAAAATTTTCTATTCTTTATTTGTTGCTTTCCCTTCTTTTCCCCGAGTCAGGTTTTACTTAGTCATTTTCTTGCATTGTCAGAGATTCCTTATGTTTTTGAACCAATGTTGGTGGGTTCAAGAGTTCAGGGACCGCCTGACTTCCTAACTAGTCTTTGAGTCTAACATCTAAAGCTCCTTCTTGTGTAGGTCTTGGTCACTTGATTTTGAGTTAAAATCTTTGTTGTTGGGAGGTCGGAAGTTCCTTGAACTTCTAAACTCTCAAAAGTTGTGGTTCAAAAGTTTCAAAAGTTCTCGACTTGCCAACTTCAAAGGCTTTCTATTCTTGTGGCACCTTTTTTCTAAACTGGCATGTAGTACAATAACAAGACACTTGTCAGCTCACATTTAATTTGAAATGCATGCAAATGAATTGGCACATTTCTCAAGGGGAAAACTAAAGGGGATTTTTACAATTTTTGAAGATTGATACACCACCAGAATTTAATGATATTTATGGAGGAGTTATGAGAAGTGACGTGTGTTGGAATTAGAGGTGACAACTGAGAGGGGGTGAATCAGTTGTCTTAAAACTTTAAAACTTGCAGCAGTTAATTCCTCTTTATTACTTCATTAATGTTATCATGTAAAGTAAGAATCAACAACACATGAGCAGAAATAGAAATAACACATTTGACACCAAGATTTTTGACGTGGAAACCTGGTTAAGGGAAAAACCACTGTGGGGGTTAACCCACAAAGATTATACTCTATTAAAAGTATTACAATGGAGAATGCACATGCATTCAGGCTCACTACCCAGAGCTCACTTCTCAAAAGAAGGCTCACTACCTATAGAAGGCTCACTGCCTATAGAAAGAAGTTTACAATGAGATTGAACTGATATTTAGTATCTACCAATGCAAGGATTCAGTTCCGATTAAGCACAAAATATTGACTTGATGTACTTCATCCTCACTCTGCCCTATTTACTGTTCTACTAACATCTAAACCTTAGATCTCTACCCTTTTTGTACTTATTCCATAGTCGCATCACTCACACACCGAAAACATTCAAATCCATAAGCTATATATATCCGTATCTTAATCTTCAACCACTTTTTAGTTGGCTTTAAGAACACTTAGAACTTTATTGAAGATTATGCTATGTCGGTTGAATTCATGTATAACTTGTAACACGGACCAAAACTTGTACTGACAAATCATCAATCAAGTCAGCTACTATCACTAATCATCACAACTTGTCCAACCAACAACTTCCATACATCTGGAACCAAGATCAATTACAAGGTTAACATGTTCTTCTTCTGTTTGTTCTGTCAAACTGTTAACCCGATATTCAGATGCTAATAACTTTTGAATCCTTCTCCACCAGAGGCCAAAACTTTGGATTTAGATTATCCTGACAAAGCTTAAGACTCCCTCAGATCCACAGCAAACTTTGATCTACCACCAGAGAGATCCGGACCAAGATACCGGACCCTGTCACCTGCTCTATTTCTAACTTCCCAGACTTAGATAAATTCTAATTCTACCTTCCGGTATGAACAAATTGTGTTATGCGGATGGGTGGAATAGTCTTAGTTGCCACCAATGACAACACTTGTCATGCGAAGCAGTGTCTCTTGCCAACAATCTCCCCCTTTGGCATTGATGGCAACACTTAGTGAAAAATGACTAAGTGTTACTCATTTACTCCCCCTTTACTCAATACTCTTATGCTTCTCCACTGATTTCAAAGCTCCCCATTTGCTGGATTCCTCATTTTCCACTTCTTTTCACTCCCCCTTTGACATCAATGGCAAAGGATGGGATCCACAAATCAAAATTCACCCAAAAATTTTGTATACAATGCCGCATATGTACAACCAATCCTTAAGTTATATTTACATGAACTTGAGAATATCTACAAAACTAATTTTCAATTGCTCAATTTCAGAGGCCCAACTTCTTTTCATGCCATCCAAAATTGAGATGTGTCCACTTAGTAGAAATGCATATGCATCTGCCTTTGTCAAATCTGAAGGATCGGTTGTCTGAACTATAGTTTGAGGTTCTGATAATGCATTAAACACTACTTCTAACTTGGGGGTAATCAATCAACGGAGCTCACACATTCTCTTCATAATATTGCTTTTTTCTTTAACAAGCTTCTTTATTTCATCAAATTTCTTATCCAAGAATTCATTTCTGGCTTTAGTCTCTACAGACTTCTCAAAAGACTCAAAATGTGTACTTACAGAACTTACAAGATTCTTTAGATTTTTGGAAGGAGGTTCAAAAGGATCCTTCTGGAAGGTTGGCATTAACTTCTCCAATACTCCAGTTGCAAGGCCTAGCAGTTCACTATCCTCAATGTGAGATTTCAACAACTTTTCTCTTGCCTTGGCTTGTGTGAAAGATGTTATATTCATTACTTGAACCGGAGAGAGAGCATCTAGATTGAACGGTACTTGAAATAGCTCTAGTTCATCAAACTCAAGCATTTCTTTACTCAGGAAACCTTTTACTATATCTGCAATGTCTCTTGTTACAATTCCTGAACCACCTTCCTTCTCTTGAGATTTCTCAGCATCAAAATTTATTTGTGTGGGTGTATTAACATTTACACCATCTTCTTATGTCTTGTCTTCTTTGCCTTCTTTTGTATCATCTGTAGGGGGAATCTTTTCTTTGTCTTCACCACTTGCTACCTGTTCCAGACGAATTTGAGTAGTAACAATATTATCTTCTTTTCTGGATTGACCAGGTGGAGTTAGAGTATCTCTTGCATCATCAGTTATGTTCACCATCTCTATGTCTTCTTTGTTTATTTGCTCCTCTTCTAGAATAGAGGAGTCATCAACTCTAGTTTGTTGCTCACTGATATTTACTTTTTCAATATACAAAATCGATGAATCAATCCCATCATCTTTCTCCTCATAGGTTTTCTCTGGAGGATCTAGAGTATCACCTTGGTCATCATTTCCTTTTTCAATATCTTCTTCTAGAGCTTCTTGTTCCTGAACTGAAAGATAGTCTTCCTCAACTTGTTCTTCTGAAACAATATAGTATTTATCTTTATCTAGGGCCTTCCTCAAAATTTCCTCTATTTCCTTTGCAACTTCCTCAGTTTCACCAAGCATTAGCTTGTTCATCTGGATCTTGCTTCTAAATTTCTCCTTAACTCCCTTGAGGATTTTATCTGCTACCCTTCTAGTCATTACTAGGCACGGGGTGGAAAGGACATATTCTCTGAGTTCTAGGTCTTTAGCCTTGGCTTCTTCCTTCCTCATTTCTAGTATTTTCTTTAAACTTTTAGGAAGTTCTTGCAAAATTTCCAGTAGAGCTCTATTGAATTTATTCAAGTACATGATGGTGGCATCTTCCAAGATTTTCTTATTTGCTTATCATAATAAACTTTGATAGGCCTTATATTTCCATGAACAATAATTGTTTTTACAATTTCATCAACAATCATAGCAACCTTACTAGTTTCTTGCTTTTTACTTGCCTTTTTGCTTCCAGAAGGTTGGTCCTCAGAAGCCTTTAAAGTCTTGGCTTTCTTGAATCTGATCTCTTTAACTTCTTCATATGTCTTTGTCTCTTCATCATCTTTTGTGCCCACATACATTCTTGTGGCCTTTGTTTTCTTTCTCTTACTTCCTTCACTAGATGGTCTGTCTTCTGGTTTTACAAGTTTAGGGGGAACAGAAGCAACATCAGAGCTTCTAGTAGTCCTTGAAGTGGAGGATGGTTCCACTGGAGCATCTTCTTGTTTCTTGTCATGTTTTCCTTTTTCAGCCTTTTCAATTCTTTCTCTATTTTGCTTCACTGCCTCCTTGGTTAGGCTAATGCTCTCATCATACCTTTCAACTTGCCTCTACACTTTCCTTTTGGTCTCTGTCCGTCTGAGCTCCACATGTAATTTTAGACTTAGCTCCTTGTATGTTCCAAATCTTTCCACAGATGTGTCTTTTGATTTGCTCAGAAGATGTTGAGCATACATTTCCAAAACTTTCTCATCAACCTCATAGCCCATTGGCATAATCCATATGGTTCTAGGTTCCACAACCTCCATCAGTCACTGATCAGTGTCAACCATAAAGCATATTTCATTCTCATATTTCTCCACAACTGACTTAGGGATTCTCTCTCTTGAATGCATCATACTTTGAAAGTTTTTGAAGTACGCCCAAATGATTATCTTTTGAGTTTGGGAATCACCAATGCTAAGTAGATGATCTCTTATTTGCCATGCAACTGGCATGTCATTTGTCCAATGCACACCTTGAACTCCAGGCACTTCATTCATAAAATAGAAGAATAAACATATAATCAAGGAACCATACTTGAAGGTATTTTTCTTATCTTTCTTTATTTTGTTCAGATTCTCAATCAACTAATTTTGTAGTAGTTCACAAAGGTCATAATCAGCATTCTCCTTTAACATTTGATAGGCTGCATATTAGTTCTGGAGACAGAATTTTCCCTACTGGAGTGGTAAATCTTGTACCCAATCACAATGGAGGCAAATTTAACATTTGGTTCTATAATATCATTGATGGTCATTGCCTTTTTGTCAAACTTAGCACCAGTAGCATCAGTCACTGTCTATTTTTTCACGTCTTTCAGCATGGATAATCCACCAGTTGAATTTAACCCAGTTACAATCTTGATAACATGCTTTGTAATCTTAAATGGTTTCAATAGCCATATGAACTCATCATGTATTTGGCTCAAGATATATCGAACCCATTCATTCTCATCAAATATCAAAAACCTAATGACTTGCAAAAAATGTTTGCTTTCTAGGGCTTTGTATTCTGGTTTCAATTTATAGCTATCATCCCTTAAGTAGTTGTTAAGCAAATCCAAGAGTTTTAGGTTTCCAAATTCATCAATGCTATAGTGGATGTATGCCCTAATATCCTCAACATGCAGTATGCCATATGGAACTCCAGAAAATGCACCTAATGGTTCAACTTCAACTGATTTGTATGGATGCTTCTTAAATATTGGTCAGGGCCTTTCAGTTACATCAACAACTAGAGGTGTAGCCATCTCAACAAATTTCAGATTCAAGATTTTATAGAGAAGTACCTTTTTCTTCTGCGGGGTTAGGGTTGATCAATTACTAGTTGAATTCACTCTTCATGCTTCAGTTTCTAGATTTGTAGCTCAGATGCACTTCTTCTTGTTTCCTTTGAATGCAAAGCGATTCAAATGCATGACCAAGTGACCTTTTATCCTCTGCAAAACCTAATTTGTCATTGTAATAAATGTGTTGCCCTAACTTCATCTGGTTACTCTATTTTTGAATAGTTCTTCATGAATCACTCTGCAAATTTCCATGTCAACATCTTTTCTTCTAGAAATCCTTCCAAAGTTTCTGAAATAATTTAAAATATCTTCTCTCATTGTGCCATATCAAGGCACCCACTTATTGGCTGGGGGAATTTGATTTTCAATGCATCTCCCCCTGAGCTAGAGCTCCTAATTCAATTCCCAGAGGAATCATCAGCACCGGATTCCGGTGTGGACCCATTACTATGGTTCACAATTGTTTTCTTGACCCATGTCTTGCTCATTTCATTCTAGATCTCATTCTCATCAATTTTTCCTTTGCCTTTGTCTTATCTCTACTCATTTGGTTTTCTATTTACTGGACCCCTTCTTTCATTAATCCTACTTCTGTAGAATCTTGCAAAATGACTGGATCGGTTACAATTGAAGCATACAACATTTCTTTGCCCATTTGATTGATTTCCTCTTGATCTGCACTAATTGGCCATATGTCCAAATCTATTACATGTAAAGCATTTTCCATTGAAAGAATTCCCATTTCCTCTATTTGATGAGTTATTCATTATCATACTTCTGCATTCATTGGATTTATGACCATACCTCTTGCAATTGAAGCACTGTCTGGAGAAGGATGGATTATTTTGATTTACTCTACTTCTACATTGAGTGGCTCTATGAACAAATTTATTGCACTTGAAACAATTTCCATTGAAAGATGGATACCTTTGAGCGTTAGGCTATCTTACCAGAGGTCTTCTAGATTTGTTTCTCCCATTCCTTGGTTGAGAATTTCTTTGTCCAGATCCGGAGCTTTCACCTTTCTCATATCCAAGACCATGCATGTCATCAGCCTTTTCTTGACCCTCAAGTATTCCTTCAAGTTTAGCTGAACTTATCTTGAAGTTCTCCTTGTATCCATTTGCAACTTCTAGGTCATGTCTGAGAATAACAATTTGTCTTTCAAGATCTCTTTCATTATCTTTGCTTTCTTGTAGATCAGACTTTAGATGGCCAGCTATACTGTCCAATCTATAGCATTCATCATTTCTTTCTTTTAGAGTTTGATTCAAGTCTTCTTCAGTCTTCTTCCTTTGCTCAATTTCTTTGGTTAGCCTCATTGCCCCAGATTCCATCTCAACTTTCAGAACAGCAACTTCTTTTGATAGCTTCTCACACTCCTTTGTCTTTTCTTCCAAGGCTTCATTCATGCCATTTTCTTCAGTTAAACTAGATAACTGCAGAAGTAGCTCCTTTCTCTTTTCCATAGATTTCTTTAATTTATCTTTTAACATTTCAATGGTATCATCAACATCTTTAAGCTCATCTTTCAGATTAGTTTTTTCTGCTTTGGACTGATCAAGATCTTCAAGGGCCAACCGAAGTTGATCTTTGAGTGATCCCATTGACAACTCCTTCAAGATCTTTCCTCAATCTATTAGGCTTCTTTTAAGGAACTTAGCTCTGATACCAATTGTTGGAATTAGAGGTGACAACTAAGAGGGGGGGTGAATCAGTTGTCTTAAAACTTTAAAACTTGCAGTAGTTAATTCCTCTTTATTACTTCATTAATGTTATAATGTAAAGCAAGAATCAAAAACACATGAGAAGAAATAGAAATAACACATTTGACACCAAGATTTTTGACATGCAAACCTGGTTAAGGGAAAAGCCACGATGGGGGTTAACCCACAAAGATTATACTCTATTAAAAGTATTACAATGGAGAATGCACATGCATTTGGGCTCACTGCCCAGAGCTCAATGCTCAAAAGAAGGCTCACTACCTACAGAAGGCTCATTGCCTATAGAAAGAAGATTACAATGAGATTGAACTAATAATTAGCATCTACCAATGCAAGGATTTAGTTCTGATTAAACACAGAATACTGACTTGATGCACTTCATCCTCACTCTGCCCTGTTTACTATTCTGCTAACATCTGAACCTTAGATCTCTAACTTTTTCACACTTATTCCATAGTCACATCACTCACACACTGAAAACATTCAAATCCATCAGCTTTATATATCTGCATCTTAATCTTCAACCACTTTTCAATCAGCTTTAAGAACACTTAGAACTTTATTGAAGATTCTGCTCTGTCGACTGAATTCATGTACAACTTGTAACATGGACCAAAACTTGTACTCACAAATCATCAATCAGGTCAGCTACTATCACTAATCATCACAACTTGTCCAACCAATGACTTCCATACATATGCAACCAAAATCAATTACAAGGTCGGCATGTTCTTCTTCTATCTATTCTGTCAAACTATTAACCCGATATTCAGATGCTAATAACTTTTGAATCCTTCTCCACCAAAGGCCAAAACTTTGGATTTAGATTATCCTGACAAAGCTTAAGACTCCCTTAGATCTGTAGCAAACTCTGATCTACAAGCAGAGAGATCTAGACCAAGATACTAGACCCCATCACCTGCTCTATTTCTAACTTCTCAGACTTAGATAAATTCTGATTCTACCTTCCGGTATGAACAAATTGTGTTATGCGAATGGGTGGAATAGTCTTAGTTGCAATCAATGACAACATCTGTCATGAGAAGCAGTGTCTCTTGCCGACAATGTGAAATATGGATGAATTAAACATTTCACTTGAAGTTTTCATCATTTCACCAAGGAAATGTGTTGCAAAGTGAGGAACAACTAATCCATTACGTATGAGAAGTCCGTAGAATTCTAAAACTTACAGGTTAGCATGATTAGCCCTATTTATCTCATTTTCTTTCCTTCTCCTACTATAAAAACTAGAACACTTCTCTTGGGTGGCAGAAATTTCTATTTTCATGTATCTGTATAGTGATTCCCTTGTGAGTGCCTTGTATTTCTCTACCTTATCTGTGAATGCTTCAGAGTTTCTGACTAATTAGTTCCTCAAGTTTGTGAAAATGAAATTCAAATTCCAAGGGGCCCCTATGGTCCCTGTTGTAGAAAATGGGTTGTCTAGCATGAGAGATATAGAGCTAGGTCATATTGACCTTGAAGATTTCTGGAAGAGGATACAACCTAAAGGTCAAACCACCCTGGCTAACAAGATTGTGAGCAGTGGTTTAGATAGAGCTGGGGGCTTTCCACTTGCAATGCACTATCCAGAATTAGTGGTTGCTTGTGCTAACAATTACTTCCTAGAATCTCAAGAGATAAGAGCCTCAGATGCCTCTATGGTTGCCAAAATTGATGCACAGTCGATTGCCCTTGCCTTGAATTTGGATGAGTATGAGGAGAATGCTGATGTCTCTTTGTATTTTGCTTGGGGGTACTATAATGAAAGAAGAGACTGGTGTTAGAATTGCATTGCTAGGACCTAGCTGGAGGTTGGGAAAAAAGGAAAGTCAAGACTCCCTGCTAATTTGAAGTGGAATCATTTCAAGGAGGAAATCTTGAATATGATTACTCTATTGAACCATGTAGTTGGGAGCTCTCAATCTGATACTTGAGATTACTGGATGTGTAGATTTATCTTTCTTATCTACAAAGATCACCATATTGATTAGGCAAGGATAATCAGTGAAAGTATGCATGAGTAACTAATAAACTTCCTATGGAATGTAAAGTTTCACATGTGTTCCCAGCTGGTATATTTGTTAGCTCATAGAGAGGGTGTCTGGCCTAGGTTAAGGACTCAAGGAGTTCCCACCATCAATATGCCTATGTATTACACTTTTCCACAACTATAGAGGAATGAGGGTATGAAAGATTTTTGGTGGATTAATGACACCTTTTCTATGTATCTTGCAAAAAGAATTGAGGGTTCGTTGGAGTGAAGGTTTTCTGCGGAGGCTGCTGCCTTGATTATGAGCTTCAAAAGCTTCTATGTCCAATTTGATCACTTCTCCTACCTGAGAATTGGGGGTTACAAAAATGCCCCATTGAAATTGCCACGGTACCCGTTGGATTATCTCATGTTCTTGGAGGTTTGTCGTCAAATGGTGACTGTGAATATAAGGTACAATGCAATGAAAAAGAAAGGTTATTCTTTTCTTGTGACACTTTCCTTCTATTCTTGCAAAAGTAATGATAGTGCAAGAAGTGTAGATATATTGCTTTCTGAATTCAATCTCCATAGCTTGTCAGCTCGAATAGCCTTTGATAGTAAGAGTTTTGTAAAAGTAAACATGCATGGAGGAGGTTCTTATCAACACAAGCCCCAGCTTGAAGATTTCTGGGAGGATTGTTTGAATGAAAGGGAAGTCCAGAGGAGGAATTGGATGAAGTTAACCAATGATCAGGTCTGTGCTTTTGAACTGCCTATGTGAGTTCCTGACATGGTTGATGATAACTCTAATATTCTAGACGAAGGCTATCACGATGTTTCATTGCAACCCTTACCTCCTGTAAAGTGGTCAAAGAAGGAGATCATTAATGTCAAATTTCTCTCTTTACATGTGATAAGAAGAATAGAAAAGTGGTTAAGAGAGAAGATTAGAGAGAAGGCTAGTTGGGCTGCACCTAAGGACTCATCTGCTCAAGGTCAAAATAGAGTTCAAACCACTCACTCTCAGAGTAAGTCATCTAGTTTAGACCCAACTCTTCAGAGAGTTGGCTCACAATCGAATGGAGACGATGAACGCCTCCCTAAGAAGAGCAGCAAGATGAAAACAACATGTGAGCAAGATGATCAACCACTAAAGAGTAACACCAGATTGGTTGCTTCTCCATTGAAAGTAGACCATGTGCCCCTTATTAATAATCTCATAAATGATAGTTATTCCTTGATTTTCACTCATCTAGAAGAGGATAATGTGCTGCAATCTTTGTTAAGCACCCCAAATTCACCCAATTTAAGTGAGCCTCTAGTACACAATCCTGAGTCTGTGTAGTGAGTGTAATTGGAACTGCTAACATCCCTTCTTTATCTCCTACATGGTTAAGAAAAGTAGTGGAAAAGAAGAAAAGGTATACACCAATGGTGGATACTAGTATAGATACTGTGGCTAAATTACTACAGGAGACTCCTAACCCCAAACGTGCCAGAAGAATGTCAAGGATGGTAATAGACTCTGTCACAGGAAACCAGTTCTTGGAAATTGTGGATCCAATGGGGAATAAGAATGAAAATGAAGTGACTGAAGAGGACTTCAAAATGAGTAGAGTAGATATGGTACCCTCAACCATGGAGGGAGATATCTATCATGTCAAATATTTAGTCAGTAATTTGTTGAAAAGGGCCAAGAAGGAACAAGAAGAGAACATTAAGCTGTGTGTACAAGTAAGTTCCCTATCTATGTTCATTCAATCAATTTTAAAGATAATAGCACCTTTAGCCAACACTTTGCTTGATATGAGTGTTAGTACCCCAGACCCCAATCTGTTGCAACAAATAAAGAAGTCACAAGCCCTAAGTAGTGTTGTCAAACAATGGATAGAAAAGGTGACCCTAGATGGCTTAATTTTCATTGAAGAAGCTTATAAGTTATTTAATCTCATTTCCAGTAAAATAGAAACTTTAATTGTTGATTTCCAAAATGTCAAAAGTGATCACAATAGCTTATGCTTAGTCTCTAAAGAAATACAAGATATGGTTGAGATGGATGTCAATATTTTGGTAGCTGAAGAAGTATTGGGAGATCCTAAGGAAATGAATTATGCAACTTGGGCCGATGTAATTGAATGGAAATTATCTATTGTGGGGGCACTAGAGGATGAAATTAGAAGCACTCTTTCTATTTATTATAGACAATTGAGTCATATTAAGGGTGACTTCGCCATCTTAGAGATAATGTCATCGGTGATGATGATGATAAGTTGCTCGATGTCAAAGAGATCAAGCAAAATTTCAAGAATATGGTGAGAGAGGAGATGGTGAGTTATGATGTGATCATAGCCGAATTAGTTGGGAAGGTTGCAAGGGTGTCTAACTACATCAAGATGTTTAAATTTGGATTGGATGACATGCACAAAAAGATGATTCAGGCCGACAAGGCGGTGAGTAAGAAGAAAATTTGAATCAGCATTACTAGAAGCCCCAGTGATTTGGCATTGTCATCGATCATCAATAAGTACAGGTCCTACAAGGCAAAGCTAAGAGCACATGTAATTCAAACAACGCAAGGTGACACATGCAATGAAGGTGAACAGGTGAAGGAGAAGGAGGCGACACAGGAAGGTGATGTTGAAGAGGAGGACATGGCAATCATTAATTAGTTCTCTTTTCTTATGCTTTAGTTTATTTCATACTTGCTCAAAAACTATTGGCTTTGGAGTGCCCTCTTTTTAAATGATATTTATGTTTAAACTTCTTTAAATCAGCTGTCTTCAAGAATCCGATAGGTTTTTAAAAAGACAGTTATTGGGGACTTGTCTATAAATGTAATCAGCTAGTCGATGTATGGATCTTTAGCAAACTTTGTGTTGGTGATAGATCAAGTTTTGGCTTTCTATTCAATTGCTTTATATATATGGAATATAAATCAATGCAGTGGAGTTTTGGATGATCGTAAACTTTATGTTATTGTTGGTTAAACTTTCATTCTTCTTATGTTGGATGTATTGCTGCTGGTGTTGATGGTATTTCTATATTGAAGTGGTTGGATATCTTTAATTCTTTGCTCATTACTGTTATTTATCTTTCGATATATGATTCATGGTGGTGATTGTATGATGTATGGATCTTTTAGCAAACTTTGTGTTGGTGATAGATCAAGTTTTGGCTTTCTGTTCAATTGCTTTATATATATGGAATATAAATCAATGCAGTGGAGTTTTGGATGATCGTAAACTTTATGTTATTGTTGTTTAAACTTTCATTCTTCTTATGTTGGATGTATTGCTGCTGGTGTTGATGGTATTTCTATATTGAAGTGGTTGGATATCTTTAATTCTTTGCTCATTACTGTTATTTATCTTTTGATATATGATTCATGGTGGTGATTGTATGATGTATGGATCTTTTAGCAAACTTTGTGTTGGTGATAGATCAATTTTTAGCTTTCTGTTCAATTGCTTTATATATATGGAATATAAATCAATGCAGTGGAGTTTTGGATGATCATAAACTTTATGTTATTATTGTTTAAACTTTCATTCTTCTTATGTTGGATGTATTGCTGTTGGTGTTGATGGTATTTCTATATTGAAGTGGTTGGATATCTTTAATTCTTTGCTCATTACCGTTATTTATCTTTCAATATATGATTCAAGGTGGTGATTGTATGACGTATGGTGTATTTCTGTATTGATTCAATTAAGTAGATGTGGTGGAAGTCTTTGAGCTTCTGTTAAGTTGGTTAATGTTTGGATATAATTTTCCTTTATTGCTTTCTGGTTAAAAGCAATACTGGTTTTTCATTCATTGAATATCAATTGAAGGTAGTTGTGCCTTGTAAAAGAAGCAGAGAATCTTTCTAAAATACCATTACAATAGGTTCAACTATTGTTACATTTGTCATATGTTTGGGTGTTAGAATATAGAGTTAGGTGACAAATCTGTTAACCAACAGCTGACAACATGCGGGCTTACAAATTAGGGCTCACAAGCCTAAATTCTAGTTACAATAGACATGCAAGATATGGCAATGAAGCACTTTCTGGAACAAAATACCTATTCTAATCTATCATAATCACTAACTGACTTCCTAATACATCCTAGAGATCTATATATATCATCTCCAAGCTCAAGGAATTCTCTGCATTAGCCAATAAAGAGTACAAATTCCAATGAAGAGTGTAATGTGTAGAAACAAATAGGTCAGCCTTAAACATCTTGTGTTGCTCTACAAATACATGAAACTAGGTGCGGACCCCAAGGAAGGTCTATCTAGGCCATATGTACCATGTATGATGTTCCATTTAGCTTTGCAAGTCATGAAAGTGCTCCGCAAACCTTCTCCTTCAACTGGTTGTCTATATGCTCTGCTCTGTGAAAATAGGTGATCTTATGATAGCGATAACTTTTAGCAGAGAGTCCAAATGACCTAAATTTTGGATATGATGTATTTGATGATGTCTAGATGTTAAGTCCTACTCTACGAGCTCTAAAATGAAAATTCAACAAAATGTGGTACAAAATGCTGAAGCTGCTACTGACTGAACTGAACTGAACTAGAAAATGAAAGAAAATAAAAAGAATGCAAATGTTTTTGGTTGATGCAAGATTGCTTTGCAACCCGGGATGTTCTTGCATCAGGAAGGGTATAAATGTAGCAAAAATATGGAATATGTGACTCATTCCCAGTTTGTGGATGACACTTTGCTTCTTGGTTCCTCGCACATCTGAGAAGCTAAGTGTATAAAGAGAATTTTAGACTTATATTGTTTAACCTCAGGTCAAGTGATTTAATAAGGACAAGTCTAAATTATTTTTCTTTAATACTTCCTCTCTTATACAAGGTCATATCTTGAGATTATTGGGATTCAAAATTGGGTCCATGCCAAGTAAATATCTAGGAATTCCTTTATTTTTGGTGTTGGTAAGGCAGATTTTTGGAGAAAGGTTGTCTTATCTATTCAATTGAGATTAATGTCTTGGAAAGGGAAGTGGCTTACTTTTGTTGGGGGGATTTTATTAATAAAATTAATGTTGGGTGCTATTCCTATCTATATGATGTTAGTTTAGTTTTGAAACTCTTGATAACGATCATCCAGGCATTGGAAAGATTGGTGAGATCATTCTTATGGAGAAGTATAGGGGATAAAAAGTCGTTTGCTCTCATAGCTTGGAAATGGATTTGCAAACTTAAAAAGGATGGTGGCACATGCTTGAGAAATTTGTTTGACCATAATTTATCTCTTAGGGCTAAGCTAGCCTAGAGAATCTTTTCTTGTCCTGATAGTAAGTGATGTTAGATCATGCAAAGTAAATACAATATTAGGTAATAAATAAATATACAATTAAATAAATAATGCTAGGAATTTGCAAAGGTTGAGACACCTTCAAGTATCTAGATTCGGAGGATTCCAACAGGATTTTCACTATTGCTAACCCTTTGGAAGGATCTTATATTTGGAACTTCATTGTTCATTGTTGTAAAGTGATAACCAATTGTCTTACATGGAAAATCTAAAATGGGGAAAATGCACTATTTTGGTTAAACTCATGTAATGGGAAGAAGGCCTTATTCTTAAGAATAAATCTAAATGCATAGGCCAAATGGTTCTCATGATGGAGATCCAAGTTCAAATCCCCCAAGTAACATGTGGTTTCTATGTGGCCTCTATGTTGATTAAGTTGAATAAGTGGATGTGTTGATGGGGAGGAGGTCCCCCTTGTGACCTCCAATGCTTACGAAAAAAAAAAGAACAAATCTAAAGGAGGCTAAGGATTTCCTTTCGGCAACTTGGGGTGTTTAGGTTAAAGTTTGTTTGGAGATTAGAGAAGATTGGGGTATTATAAAAGCAGACTGGGGGGTTTTTTCTGATTGTCCATTTTCCCTAACTATAAAAAAGTGTCAGTTAAAAAGAATTAGAATCTAGAAATGGATAAGTGTGATTTCTTACAATGGGTTGGATCAATAAAAGGGAATTATGAAGTGAAAGAGGGATACTAACATTGGTTCCAACCTTTACATGTAAGTACTGGCCTTTAGAATTATATTGGAACACAACTTGCCTTCCAAAATTGGGTGCTTTTCTCTGGGTGGCTATTCATAATAAAATATTAATCAGGGATTGGCTTATCAAATTTGGATTGTTAGGTTCTTTTAGGTGCATTTTTTTGTGTTGAAGAGATTGAAAGTGTAGATCATCTCCTTTTGTTTTGTTCCTTTGCAAGAAGTTGCTAGAGTGGTTATGTGAGAAAATGAATTAGTTCTCAACTTTTTTGCATTCCCTTCTCATGCTTTTTCAAAGTTGGTCGATCTTATATATGAATGCAACTTTTAGTTGTATTTGGGTGATTGCCCCCTCTTTAGTAATTTGGCATATATGGTGTGATAGAAATTTTAGAATATTTTGTAAAAATCTTTCCTCTATAGGGCAGGGTTTAACCAAATTGGAAGTGGCTATTTCTGAAACCGTCATGGCAATGGTGTGGCAATTCTCTAATAAAAATAAATCTTTTACTAGTTGGGATAATGATATTCTAACCCCATGTCCCCATGCGGCTACTTAAATGGATTTACTGCTTAGATTTGAGTAGCACAAGTGGCCCCATGCAAATTTTATATTATGCATAAAGGATAATTAGAAGGGGGTCCCATGGAGCTATTAGAGGATCTATTTTTCTGGAGCAAGGGGTCCCATGAAACCTCAAAAAAATTGCTACGACATAAATTAGAATCTTTTCCTCCAAAATAGGAGTAGCTATTTTTTATGTGGTTGATTTTGAGCGGGTGCATTTTAGGTGGGGCGGAAACTTTCCTACACCAGCTTAGAGATTTTTCTACCAGCTTTTAGATTCCATTTTGGAGGGAATTTTTTTATTTGATGATTTTTAATATTTTTATTTGTAGGTCCTAAAAATCTCAGCTAAATCAATTAGCATTAAACTAAAAACTTCCTGAGACCACAAGCTTCCATAAATTTCAGAGGTTAAGTTTTAAGCCTACCTGCAACTACAAAATTCATGGGACCGCTTGTTTTAGAATGCACCTAAAAACTTTTAGCAACACTTCTGAGATAATTTAGGAAGCCCCCCTCCATGGGATTTATTCCTTAGAATCTTTCCCTATTATAGTGGAGCGGCTACTTTTTAGGGATTGGAAATAAGCTTTGAAAAAAAGGGGGGTTGAAATTATGCAGCCACTGCATAATGAAAAATATGCCATGTGGCTGCATATATTTCTTTCCCTCTTTTTTTTCATTTTCTTCTAAATCTTATCCCCTAAATTTTATATATTAATAAATAAATTTTTATTGATAATTTTTTTTCTTAATATAGTAAAAAACTACAATTTAAAATAATTGCTTAAAATAAGTAAAAAAAAAAAATATTCATGGGGTCACTAGCCCCACAAATATCTCCTAAAAAATTGAGCAGTGGTTGCTAGCCAAAATAAGCTAAGCAACCGCATGGGGACATGCCCTAAGAAGATGGAGTATGTTGAAGCCTCCCCTCGTTCATGGGGTGTTGAAGGATAATTGTAATACGATTGATATGAAACACATCAAATGGGTCTCTCCAATTATGGATTACTTTAAGTTAAATTTTGATGGTGCTTCGCGTGGGAATCCAAGTTTATTGTCACATCCCTAATTTTGATTATGTTTTACTCTTTTACTTGTATGTAATTAGTATATAATTTTGCATGATTTAATGATTTGATGTTATTTGAAAATGTCAAGATAAATCAAATGATCTCGTGAGTTTGAATTTATATGTTTAGAATTAGACATGTGATTATATGATGTCATGATTATCGATTCATAAGATATATGAGGTAACTAATGATGCACTAATCCCAGTTTGGTTGATTGTAAGTGTAATCAGGAAAATAGGTTTTCCACCCTCCAAGAAAGAGAGGGAGAGCATCATTAGAGAGAAGTGAATAGATGTATGGAAAGAATAGGTCGTTGCCACCTAAGTCTTGTGTTTTTTCAGTTTTTTGAATCCCGATGAGTCTGGTAAGTTGAGTTCGACTTTATTGGTCTAAGTTGGTTTTTGACTCGACAATAGTCGATTTGACGTCAAAATCCTTAGCATAGGTTTTGTCAAGAAATCAAGAGGGAATGGTTCGACCATCGACAAGATGTAGTCAATAGTCGTTATTTTTGTTTATATGATGTGAATATAGTTTATATTTAGGAGAATATATATATATGGTAGTGGTTAACTATCTCATTTTTTGGTATTTTCTGATTGAAATTCCTTTATGGTATCCTATCAGGTTGCTTATGTTTGACTGTTTTGCTATATACACGAGACAGAGATGGGGAGAATACCTCAACCCCATTCTCATAATCTTGTCAAGCGTTTAATCAAACAATGTAAGTATATGTTGAGTATGCTTTCTTTACGATGATATATATATATATTAAGTGTGATATTTAAGTCAGACCTTTTGTGTTAAGGTTGATAACTTCTTTATGAGAGAGGTTAAAATTTTATGTTTTACAAGTTGCTTTGTATTACATGGTTCTTCGATCTTTTTTACTCTCAACTATTTTAGAGAGTAGAGTATATTTTTGACTGGGTTTTGAGTGGTCTTTAATGACCATCATCTCCATTATTTGCATGTCGTCATGGAGAATCATGATTGGCATTATTATTAGAATGTTGGAATGCGGTTAGAGAGCAATGCTCTATTTATCACCGTGGAGGACCTCTCTATGGAGACACTCACATATACACATGGAGAGGGACACAAAAAGGGAGAACTACGTTTGAAACTGACTATGGAAGAACGACGTCAAAGAAAGATCAAGGAGAGCCTTGTTTGCATGTCGATCTCATAGGTTCTTCTCTTTTTATGTAAATGTTATTTTGAGTTGAGCATTCTTTGTTTGTTATCATCCCTGAAGATATGTTTATTTGGGTTTTGAGCTGTAGATAGCATATTATATTTAACTATGTTTTGAGTAGTTGATAGAATATATCTATTGTCATGTTTAGTGAAGCCAATAGCTATATATGACTGTGTATAGTGAAGTAGACTGCATGTATATATATGATTGTGTATAGTGAAGTCAACTGCATGTATTTATATGACTATGTATAGTGAAGTCGACTGTATGTATATATATGATTGTGTATAGTGAAGATGTTTATATAAGACTGTGTATAGTGAAGTCAACTGCATGAATATTGTATACACCTAAAAATGACATGACTCTACTTAAATAAATATTTTAAATATTTATTTCATCTTCACATTCCTCTATCAATAAATAAATAAATATATTTATTTATTTGATTCATCTCCTCTCATTTAATTAAATAAATTACATTTATTTAATTAGTTAAATTCACCTACACCAACTTCATTCTTCTAAATAATTAAATAATTTTAATTATTTAATTAAAATCTTTTATTCTTCCAAATTTAAATAAAATGTAATTTTATTTAAATTAAAATCTTAAATCTCCACAAAAAAATAAAATATATTTAAATATTTTATTTTATTCCTCCAAATTATCTACAAATAATTAAATAAATCTATTTATTTAATTATGCTTTCTTATCTTCAAAAATCCTTCTTATCTTCTAAAAATAAACTCTTCTTGTCACACAAAAGCAAAAGCTGAGTTAACTGATTTAAAGCAAATTTGTTTTATCGACAAAGCTCTTAAATTAGAAAAATCTATTCTAATTTAAGAAAACAAAAACTCATCCTCATTAACAAAGTAGTTAACTCAACATAGCTTCTTTTTGAATGACACATGTCCTTCTTCTATTGGTTGCACGTTCCTCAACCATCCTCCTCCATTGATCTTCTCATCTCTTCTCAACCATTGATCTTCTCCCACACAACTCTATAAATACAACCCTCTTCTTCTTCATTTCATAATCCATCGCTTGAGAAAACTTATGCTGCAGAAACACTAGTGCACCTTTGGCACCCCTATCTCCATAGCACTTCATATCATCCATATTCATTAGTGTTGTTGACGCTCATCTTCAATCACACAAAGTATCCTAGCCATTTTATTCTTGTCATCTTCAACAAGAAAGGGAGCATATGCTTCTGAGGGCTTCATCATTATCAAGATCAAGAATGGATAGGCGAGCAATGGAAGATGAAGAGTAAAAGGTTGTAAGTATTATCTTGTTCTTATTTTAACATCTTTTATCTTCATATTTCATTGATGTATTGGGTTTGTTTTCATTTTTTATTAATCCACATTTCACCCTTCACATTTTGGCGCCCACCGTGGGGCCCTTGCCCCTTTATCTAATCAAAATCTGAGTTTTCTTGTAGGCAGGTTCCATACAGGTGTCACACAGGCTTCTGACAAGTCAATCTGGCACATCTGAGTAATCCCGCGGTGCTTCTACTCTCTGTTTCGATGCATATAGAATTACAGCGCATTCAACCTCTAAATTGGCGCTTTTACCCTCTACTTTAGCACCTACACAGATACTGCACATATATCCCATGTAGTGGCGTATCCATATCCATTTTCAGCGCCTGCACCATCCTGACGCATTTACCTCCTGTCGTGGCACTTTTAATCTGTTTCACGGTGCATACATTTAATTAATGCATTTGTATCATATTATGGAACTTTTGACACCTGTCTTAGTGCATATGTAAAATGCCACATGCAATCTCTATTTCTACGCATTCAGACTGCATAGCAGTTCTTCTGTTCTGCACTGTTGTTTTAGGGTTTCATCTAATTTTTGTGTTTGAGCTAACATTTGTTTTGCAGGATTAGAGGTTGGATTAGATCATTTTAGCTGCATTGATTAGTTCATTTAGACTAATTAAGGGGAAAAAGTAACAAAAAATGTATGCATGCAAATTCCACATAGTCTCTAACTAGGATGGAAAGTAATTGAACCACTGCTATCGTTGCATTGTTGATTTCTTTCCTGGATTATATCATTGCTATCTCAACAAATGGGAATGAACATTGCTATGTCTTAAACACTTCAAGGTTAACAACCGCGTGAGTGCACAAGTAGAATAGCGCATTTAGTTTTTCTACTTTTAACTAGGTTTGGATTAATCAGTGTATTCTGTGACTGTGAATGACAATAGGCTTATGTTCTCCCCTTAACTGGGTGACCAGAATGCCAAACTTGTCATTCCATTTGTTTAACCTTTAGAAGGGCCTGCCCTTGGATGTATGCCTATCCAAGTGGGAACGACCTTGAGTGGTAACAGGCTAAAGCCAAGCCCTACCAATCCACTTAAAATAAATTGTGTTTAAGGTGAAAACCTCCTACAACGAGTGCTACTGTGTTACACTGATGGCCAACCTCCCCCAAAACCCTCTAAGGAGTAACCCTTAGAGGCTGGGAGACTCCATAATGGAGAGTAGTGTCGCCGCACGTGTAACCACTCGAACAGTTGCCCTGACTACGAACCAATTGTTTAGTAAGCCAAAAACCCCTATTTGTTGATGCAAAGGGCAGAGCTCTTGAAGCGGCCTCGATTCATGTGACTCTTAGTAGAGGTAGCAGGGACAATCCTAAGGTTTGGTGGGGGTACGAGCCTAAGGAAACCTGGATCTGGTATGCATGAGAAGTGAGTGCCATGGAGGGGAGCCGGTGCTACCAGATCCTGGAGCTACACGCTTTGAGTATGCACAGCTAGAGGATTCAACGAATATTGTCCTATCCAGCCTAGGGTGTACTTTTTTTCGAGTCAAAATAGTCCAAAAATACAAAAAAAAATAACAAAAGATAAAAATCATGAAAACTTGTGTGTGTTTGCTGTGTCTGTGCCATAATTGAAAATAAATTTCTCAAAGCACCAAGTTTTCAAACCAAAAATAGAAAAATCTTGAAAAATGTTCCAAAATTTCTGCAAAGTTGAACTGGAAAACCAGAATTGCGCATTTGCCCCGACTAGCGGCGCATTTGCTGAGACTTTTAGCGCATTTGATATCTATCACGGTACATTTGAACAACAACCAAAGTGGTGCATTTGATACAACTCGTAGCGCTTCTACACTTTGTTCTGGCGCATTTAAACTGCTACGAATTTAAAACCAGAAAGCAAATTTAGTACCTTCCAAGAGCAAAACTGTCAAAAACTTTTCAAAAATCATTTTCAAACCAGTCTTAGTTTTTCAAAATCTAACTAAGATCATGCAAATCAACCATTTTCTCTTCTTCCACGACATAACTGCTTTTCATCCAAAATCTCACCAAAATTCTTCCAAAATCCAACAAAGGTTAGAACCAAGCTCTTCAAGGATCACATCACATCTCAAACAAAACCTAGTGAGTCTCCTCTATTAAGGATCACTTATCCTTCTCTATCGGAACTCCACTAGTGGATTGTGCTAGACTAGTCAACATCAAGTAAATGGATTCTTATCATCCTTACTTCGACTATCATTTTGCACACCCAACTTTGTTTGACACCACCTAGATCTAAGAAGAACCTTGCTAAAATCTTGTCACCTTCTAGTGCCTTGCTCAAAATCTCACTTCATCCCATCTCTAGTCGCCTCTTGCATGGTCTTAATAAGATTACAAAAATAAAAGCAGATTGAAATGGCTGAGAAAAGTATTCCAAATGCTCACGAAAGTGATGAAGAAATTTCTATGGAAGAGATCCTTCAAACACAACATGACCCAAAATTTCAATGCCTATTGGAAAAGGTACTTGCTCAAGACCCTACCAAATTATTTTTACATCTAGCACATCTAGGAGTCAAGCTCCCTAAAGATTTTGATGTAGAGGCTCTCAAAGAAACTGAGGATGAAAGAAACCCTAAAGGAAGTAGACATGAGGAAGGAACACCATCAGACAAAAGCAAGATAACTAGTGATCCTACGGATGCCCTAAGTCTAGTGAACCAACAAATCCAAGCATTACAACAACAATTCATGGACATGAAAACAGGGGCATCGACTAAACATTACACCCTAGAGTATATTTCACCATATCCTTTTGATAGGACCTTGATCATGATTCCTTTCCCCTCAAAATTTGAGGTACCAAAATTTGATAAATATTGAGGAAAGGGTGATCCAAGAGACCATATTAGGGAATTCAACGTTGCTTGCCTTGAGGTTGCACACAACAACACTTACCTTATGCAACTATTTCCACGAAGCTTGGGAGGACAAGCCATGGAGTGGTTTTCTAGACTACCACCTGGCATTAAAACATTCAACGAACTTGTAGACAAATTTGTCACCCACTTCTCTTACAATATTGAGCACGACATCTCAATATTGGATCTTTATAACACCAAGCAAAAAGGTGGGGGATCTTTCACCGCCTTCTTACAAAGATGGAGACAGCTAGCAAGCAAGTGTCTACACCAAATGCCCGAAAAACAAATGCTAGAAATGTTCGTGCACAACTTACAAACTGACATGAGCTATCAGATACAAATCCAATGTCCTACTTCCTTTAGCAAGGTCATTGAGATGGGTCTCATCATTGAAAAAGCTCTAATTGCCAAGGGTCAAATAAAACTCTATAAGGACACTCCTAGTACCAACACCAACACAGACAAACCAAGATTCTGGATGAAAAATAAAAATGTTGTGAATGACGGGGTGGTAGATGCTAAGAATGCGGTACCCAAGCAACCAATTTTCAATTTGTCAACTCCTCAAAACAACCCCCCACAAAACAAACCAAGAAACACTGAATCTTGGTTTACCAACTTTCAACCTAGGAGAAAATTCACCCCTTTGGGAGAATCCTTGGAAACTTCCCTACGGAAGTTAATCACAAACAAGATCATAACACCTCCCTCGGCATGAGAGTATGAACCCAAAGTTAAACCCCAGTGGTGGAATGACAATGATTTCTGTGAATACCACCGAAATAGGGGGCACAAGACCAACGATTGTATTGCGCTCAAGCACACCATCTAGGATTTGATTAAGCAAAACAAAATATCAATTGATGGGCATACCTCTAACAATGATCACCAGGCATTCAAGGATCCTCTTCCAAACTACGAACAGGGAGGGTCCTCCAACTGAAACAATAGTGGATCTAACAACGCGAACTACACAAACGTCGGCTTTGACTATGTTGTTAACCATATCTCGGAAATTCATTCACACATCAATGTGATCACTATAAACAAAGATCTGGATTGTAATGTTACCACCTGCAGCAATAGAGTCACTCTTAGAGGAACCTCTGCCCCTCCGGCTAATCAATATAGTATCGTGGATCAGCTACATAAGACACCTGGGCATATCTCCATGCTGGAACTTCTACGTCTATCCCCGTCTCATAGGGCCATTCTTGACAAAGCCTTAGTAGAAGCTTCTGTCCCAACAAACCTCGCTAAAGAATAGTTCCAAACCATGGTAGGGCACATCACCTCACCTCATTCCCTATCATTCACTGAAAAGGATGATATGTCAATCACCCAACCCCATAATGCCTCTCTTCATATTGAAGCCTTCATTCACAAGCATAAGATAAAGAGTGTCCTAATAGATGGAGGAGCTGGTTTGAATATTTGCACCTTGAAGCTAATCCTTACATTGGGGTTTTTATAGAAAGCTATAGATCTGAAAATAAAAATCACCATAAAATCCTATGATGAGGAGGAAAGAACTTCCAAGGGAATTGTTACTTTACCAATCAAAGTGGGTCCTGTAGTAAAAGATGTGGCTTGCCAAGTCCTTGATATGGAGCTAGCATACAACATTCTTCTTGGGAGACCATGGATACATGCTCTAAAAGTAGTACCTTCATGTTACCATCAGTGTATCAAGTTTCCTTACGAAGGTCAAGAGATCACCATCCAAGGTGACCCCAACCCATTTTAGTATTGTAACTCTATCCATCCTAAACCTGAAGTGGTGATTCCCAACAACCGCGCTTCTACTTCATCCTCATCTCTTGTTGACCCAACTACACTTGCTTCCTCTTCAAAGACGTCCCAACCTGACCTCAAACTCAAGAATAAAGGCTTGGGCGAGTACACAATCTTGCAATCCCTCTGCTTGGCACAGCTCCCCCTATCTCCAAGATCATGTGGGAGACCTACTCTGAACAAACCAAAAGCAGAAAAAGATACCAAAGGACCGTTTGTCAAATGGGGCAGCCTTGAAGATGAGAGTGATGAGAAAGATATCCTGCAGTGGTTATACAAGGATGAAGACAGTTCATCAACACAACAAGACCATCGCACTATACCAACTGAACAATATGGTCAAGGTTTTCAAATGCTACAAAGAATGGGGTATGAAGGACATGGTCCACTTGGTTCACAAAAGGATGGTATCACTAAACCCGTCTAACCTCATAATTTGATAGTCTGAGACACTACAGGGCTAGGATACACTAGAACGCAAAGAAACAATAGAGCAAAGAAGAATAAAGGCAAACAACCAGAAACATCCACTAGTAATCCGGTTGATCAAAATCAGCAATTGCAACTGGGTATTGAGACTGATTCCAACGAATATGAACGGGAGAACCTCGCTGAGCTATCTTGTGATGACAAAAGAATCGATGTTGTCCATGAGTATGACCCAACCCATGCTAATGAGAGACAATGTCCAAGGGCTAGACCGCTAGAGTCCAACCCGCGTAATAACGATAGTGAAAATCGTGAGGAAAGAATGATACCACCCTTGACGGATCCGCTAACAGAGAGTACCATCGCAAACTTCATCCGTGCTTTTAAAAACTCTATCCTAACTATCAACACCATTGAACCCGACCAACTCAATGATCCCTTACCTTTGGTCTACCCTGAACTCATAGACTGGGACCTACAAGGCACTACCCCTGAGCTTGATACCTTTGAGAACGATGAAGCCATCATAGACTATCTTGAGCTTAGAGACCATATACCTGCAGGGGACCATAGAGTTGACTATGCTATAGAACTCAACGAGAAGGCCTATTTTGGAGAGAGTGCCAATCCTTTCAGTCTCAAAAATATCAAAATGAAAGAAAGATCTAATGGTGAAAACCATTCCGCGACAGTGTTAGATCATGAAAATAGTAAAAATAAAGATGTATCAAACAGTGAAAACCTCTCTGAGGCACCGAAAGATGAAAGGCTTGACCCTCTACCCAATCTTACACATCAGGAGAGATCTTCAATCTTGATAGAACCAGCAGAACCGATCAATGTTAGTACAGGTGATGATCCCAGAATGATCCACATGGCAAAGGCTTTAACAGAACAAGAAAAACTAGCATTTACCGACTTCTTCAAAAGAAAACAAATCAACTTTGCTTGGACATATGTAGACATGCCATGGTTAGATCCGAATCTTATAATGCATCATCTATCTTTAGCACCAGGAGATAAATTAGTAAAGCAAAAACTCAGAAAGATGCACCCACATGTGGCCCTCATGGTAAAAGAGGAACTAAAGAAAATATTGGATGTCAAATTCATCAAACCAATAGAGTATCTTGATTGGGTCTTGAACATAGTACCAGTGGCCAAACCAGATGGCAGAGTCTGAATATGTAATGACTTCAGGGACCTGAACAAAGCTTGTCTAAAAGATGACTTTCCCCTGCCAAACATTGACATGATTGTAGATCTTACGGTAGGACACACCATGTTGTCCCTAATGGATGGTTTTTCTAGATATAACCAGATAAAAATTACACCTGAAGACCAACACAAGACTGCATTCACATGTCCTTGGGGCACCTATTATTGGTGTGTCATGCCATTCGGTTTGAAAAATGTCGGTACAACATATCAGAGAGCTATGACCACAATCTTCCAAGACATGATGCACACTATAATGGAAGACTATGTTGATGACATTCTAGCTAAATCGCTCACAAGAGGACACCTAGCAGTATTGGACAAAATCTTCAATAGATTGGAAAATTTTAATGTACGCCTCAATGCAAAGAAATGCGTGTTTGGTGTTACCTCGAGAAAGCTACTTGGATACATAGTGTCTGCTAATGGAATAGAAGTCAATCTAGCTAAAGTGAAGGCCATCATGGAAATGCCACCACCTAAGAATCTCACTCAACTAAGGTCTCTACAAGGAAAACTACAATCTATTAGAAGGTTCATTTCTCAATTGGCAGACAAGTGCCACCCATTTTCTCACCTTCTACACAAGAATGTCCCTTTCAAATGGAATGAGTCATGTGAGCAAGCATTTCAGAAGTTAAAAGAATATCTCATGAAACCACTGATTCAGGGTAAACTGCTGCTACTATATATCATGGCCACACCAACAGCTCTGGGATCTCTCCTTGCACAACAAAATTATGACAGAAAAGAACAAGCAATCTACTATATCAGTCGAACACTTGTTGGATATGAACTGCAATACACACCAATCGAAAGGGCATGTCTCGCTGTCATCTTCGCCTCACAAAAGTGGAGACATTACATGTTGTCACATTCTATCAAATTGGTAGCAAAGATCGATCCACTCAAGTACCTACTCAACAAGGCAGCCTTAACAAGTAGATTGTCCAAATGGGTCATGCTTCTCAATGAGTTTGATATCGAATATGTAGACAAAAAAGCAATAAAAGGCCAAGTACTTGCAGATCAACTGGCAGATGCACCCCTAATCAATGATAGCCCTTTGAGCTTTAAATTTCCAGATGAATCTATCTTCCACATATCCACAACAACCTGGAAAATGTACTTCGATGGATCATACACTCGGCATGGATCAGGAACAGGTATCTTGTTGATCACACCAAGTGGCGACACCATTCCTAAATCATACAGACTACTCTTTCCCTGCACTAACAACGTGGTAGAGTATGAAGCCCTTGTCATTGGTATCAAGCTAGCAGTTGAATGGAATATCCAAGAACTTCAAGTATATGGTGACTCACAGCTGGTCATAAATCAAGTAAATGACGACTACCAGACAAAAGATGAAAAACTAATCCCTTACAAGAGAATGGTAGATGACTTCAAAGAATACTTCATCAAGATCTCTTTTGAACAAATACCAGGGATCGAGAACAAAGCTGCAGACACCATGGCCATGATTGCATCTCTCCTCGATATTCTGGATAATCAATCATGTTATGAGTTCTTGGTAGAGCCAGTATCCTGCCCTGCATATGACACCCCTGAATCCCATATCATTTGCCACATTGTTGGAGCTGATTCCCCCCTCTATGGAAAAATATTTGCCTATCTTAAAGAGAATACCCTCCCACCTGATCTCTCCAGTAATCAAAAATGAACCTTTATTCGTCAGACATCCCAGTATGCCATTGTCACCAATACCCTATATCGTAGAGGTCTCGATGGTACTCTCCTTAGATGTCTCGATAGTGAGGAAGATCAAAGTGCCCTGAATGAAGTACATGACGATATATGCGGGACCCAATCTAGTGGCCCTACCCTAGCCAAGAAACTCATATGCATGGGATACTACTGGCCAACTATGGAACAAGATTCCTATCATTTTGTAAAGAAGTGCAAAAAGTGCCAAATCCATGGGAACCTGATACATGCACCAGCACAGGAGCTACAGTCGTTAACGACTCCTTGGCCTTTCTGTCAATGGGGACTCGACTTAGTGGGCAAGATTCACCCCTCTTCCTCCAGCGGCCATAAATTCATAATCACTGCCACTAAGTACTTCCCGAAGTGGATTGAATTCGTGCCTCTAGCCAATATCACAGGCAAGCAAATTGCCTCATTTATCTTGAACTATATCATTTGTCACTATGGTATTCCTTCGTCTATTATCACGGATAATGGATGACCCTTCAAAAATCAAGATGTTAGGGAACTATGTGACAAATTCCATATCCAGCACCACTTTTCAACCCCCTATTACCCCCAAGGCAACGGCCAGGCAAAGGCATCAAATAAAACTATCTTGAAAATCCTAAAGAAGACTGTCAATGATGCCGGTCGAGATTAGCATGTCCAACTGAACCCCACACTGTGGACCTACTGCACAAGCATCCGCACACCCACAGGTGCAACACCATACTCCCTAGTCTATGGATCTGAAGTTATCTTGCCCATTGAAGTCAAGATCCCATCCTTGCGGGTTTCGTTAAAAGGCCTCATATCAGACAAAGAGTACAGAGTGTCTAGACTTCAAGAATTAGAGCTGCTCGAAGAGAGAAGGCAACAGGCCTTTAACCACCTGAAAGCATATCAGTAATGAATGTCTAGAAGCTACAACCACAGACTAAAACCCTGAGTGTTCCAAGTTGGTGACCTAGTCCTCAGAGAAAATCCTAGAAATCAGCGAGATAGAGAAAAGAAAGGCAAATTCGAACCTAACTGGCTGGGTCCCTATGTCATCATTGCAGCTTATGGATCAGGGGCATATCAATTGGCTACATCTGAAGGTGAACTGTTTGATGATCCTATCAATAGCATGCATCTTCACAAGTTCTATACCTGAAAACCCCACTGTAAGGGAGTCCTGAAAAAATCAAAAAAAAAAAAATCCAAAAAGTGGTAAAAAAAACAAAATAAAAAAATAAAAAAATAGAAAAATAACAAAAAAAATCGTCCTCTAGTGAAAACCTGGCAAACAGGCGCCTTGGATAGGTACCATGATGAAAACCTGGCAAATAGGCATCATGTATACTTTTATCTTTCATACAAATAAAAGCAAGTGGTGAAAACCTGGTAAACATGCGCTATCTGCGACAAACCACTTCCTCCATCTGTTGTAACCTCATATCTCTTGTGTCCACCATATCCCTCATCTTGAATCAATCCTATGAACTGTTGTCAAACTACGTCGCCTCTGAGTTATCACGTAGGCAAGGCCATTCTTAATGTGCCCCCGAGGCTCCCCTTCACTCCATTCCACTGTCTCGTCCATCCCATATCTAGTCCTCCTATCTATCTGAGTCCACACCCTTTCTATCGCCTAGATCTTAGGTCCATCCAGTTCACCCCGAACTACGTTGCCTCTGCGTCATCACGTAGGCAAGGCCATTTAGCAATGAGCCCCCAAGGCACTAGGTCAGTCCCTTAGGGTCCGTCTCTCCATATCTGTTGTCATCTCACCCATAATAAGTCGATCCTTGTCTAAATTGGGGGCAACTCCTCGACCTAGTTACAGATTTGGATTCTTGAATGCCACATTTTCTTAGAGGATACCAATAAAGGATGGTGATACCTTTCACTAGACAAGCGAGCGCAGTAACAACAAGCTCCCAAAACAAAAATCTTGACGCAGAACATCAACCTGTCCAAGGCAAAATAACAATGTATACCAAAACACTCAAACTAATCCTATATCAATTATGGCAAAAAGACACATCTAATGCAAGAGAGTTTTGTGAACAGGTTAACTTACAAAGTCTTGGATTTTTGTCATTATGTCTTCCTATGCTACTCAAGGATGCCAAAAGCTAGAGATGCGATGATGGGGGCATAATCTTTTTTCTTTGTCTGCTACTTGTGGATCAAACTTTAGTAATGCGATGACTTGGTCTAACGACATGATCAGAAAAAGATCATTGAGGACTTCCAAGGTCTGAACATGAAAAAGGGATGATCCTTGTCTGTTGAAATGCAAGAAGTACTCAAGTCATCTAGATTCAAGTTTGACTAGATGCTTGTATCCACTTTCTATATCAAAATCTATGTAAGGAATACTCAGGTCATCTCGGTCTAATTATACCTAGATGCTTGTATTTTCTTACAACATTTCAAAAAGTGAAAAATACCAAAAAAAATGCCCAATGATGAAAGCAAAGTACTTGCAATATCAAGATGACACGTATCCATATCCATGTCCCATGCAATAAAATTCTATGCAGAGAATCAAGGTTTACAAATAAAAGCTTGTGATTTCTTCTATCGAGTCATTTCTTCTATCGATCAAATTTCTATCTGTCTTCATATCTCTTGTCAATAGTTCTAGCTATCAATCCTGAGCAGCGATCCACATGCAAGTCTATCCTTAATCCATACCAATTGAGTCAAGTCAATCTTGTCAAATTATCCAATCACAATTAGTGGTCTTGATCCTAATCTTGTTGTAAACCATATCGATCAATCATAACTATCAGTGGGATATATCTTTCCCACGCCTATTGTGTTGCTCTAGGGATATATCATTCCCCGCCATGACAACACTGTCGTATATTGTTATCATATCCAATGTCTTAGACAGAATGTTGCATTGTCGAAATCAGACCTGGAGTCTTATACGACATGTTTCATTCCTGACGCCAGACATCTTCGATCTATATCGTTGGTTTACCACTTGACCGGGGCAATATCTTGCCTGTTTTTTTATCATTTGTGCATACTTTCTTGCTTGCTTGTGTGTGTCATCATTTTATCTTGCATCACATATCATTCACCAGCTTTCTTCTGCATCCAATCATTTCTTCTCCTATTTCTCCTCTTCTTCATCGTGAGATTGTCTATCTCACGCCTTTCTACCGTCTCCCCGTCCAATCTCTCGAGGGGGCATCATGTCGTTAAACTTGTACCAGGGGCAAACTGGGGCATGTATCATTGTCAAAAATTCTTATTCTTTGAAACAACGTGATAAAACACATTGCATCAAAGAGGGGCAAAATGTATACACCTAAAAATGACATGACTCTACTTAAATAAATATTTTAAATATTTATTTCATCTTCACATTCCTCTATCAATAAATAAATAAATTTATTTATTTATTTGATTCATCTCCTCTCATTTAATTAAATAAATTACATTTATTTAACTAATTAAATTCACCTACACCAACTTCATTATTTTAAATAATTAAATAATTTTAATTATTTAATTAAAATCTTTTATTCTTCCAAAGTTAAATAAAATGCAATTTTATTTAAATTAAAATCTTAAATCTCCACAAAAAAATAAAATATATTTAAATATTTTATTTTATTCCTCCAAATTATCTACAAATAATTAAATAAATCTATTTATTTAATTATGCTTTCTTATCTTCAAAAATCCTTCTTATCTTCTAAAAATAAACTCTTCTTGTCACACAAAAGCAAAAGCTGAGTTAACTGATTTAAAGCAAATCTGTTTTATCGACAAAGCTCTTAAATTAGAAAAATCTATTCTAATTTAAGAAAACAAAAACTCATCCTCATTAACAAAGTAGTTAACTCAACATAGCTTCTTTTTGAATGACACATGTCCTTCTATTGGTTGCACGTTCCTCAACCATCCTCCTCCATTGATCTTCTCATCTCTTCTCAACCATTGATCTTCTCCCACACAATTCTATAAATACAACCCTCTTCTTCTTCATTTCATAATCCATCGCTTGAGAAAACTTATGCTGCAGAAGCACTAGCGTGCCTTTGGCACCCCTATCTCCATAGCACTTCATATCATCCATATTCATTAGTGTTGTTGAAGCTCATCTTCAATCACACAAAGTATCCTAGCCATTTTATTCTTGTCATCTTCAACAAGCAAGGGAGCATATGCTTCTGAGGGCTTCATCATTATCAAGATCAAGAACGGATAGGCGAGCAATGGAAGACGAAGGGTAAAAGGTTGTAAGTATCATCTTGTTCTTATTTTAACATCTTTTATCTTCATATTTCATTGATGTATTGGGTTTGTTTTCATTTTTGATTAATCCACATTTCACCCTTCACATTTTGGCGCCCACTGTGGGGCCCTTGCCCCTTTATCTAATCAAAATCTGAGTTTTCTTGTAGACAAGTTCCGTACAGGTGTCACACAGGCTTCTGACAAGTTAATCTGGCGCATTTGAGTAATCTCGCGGCGCGTCTACTCTCTGTTTCGACGCATACAGAATTACGGCGCATTCAACCTCTAAATCAGCGCTTTTACCCTCTACTTCAGCACCTACATAGATATTGTGCATATATCCCTTGTAGTGGCGCATCCATATCTATTTCGGTGCCTTCACCATCCCGGCGCATTTACCTCCTGTCATGGCACTTTTACTCTATTTCATGGCACATACATTTAATTAATGCATTTGCATCATATTATGGCACTTTTGACACCTGTCTTAGCATATATGTAAAATGCCACATGCAATCTCTATTTCTGCGCATTCAGACTACATAGTGGTGCTTCTATTCTGCACTGTTGTTTTAGGGTTTCATCTAATTTTTGTGTTTGAGCTAATATTTGTTTTGCAAGATTAGATGCTGGATTAGATCATTTTAGCTGCATTGATTAGTTCATTTAGACTAATTAAGGGGAAAAAGTAACAAAAAATGTATGGATGCAAATTCCACATAGTCTCTAACTAGGATGGAAAGTAATTGAACCACTGCTATCGTTGCATTGTTGATTTCTTTCCTAGATTAGATCATTGATATCTCAACAAATGGGAATGAACATTGCTATGTCTTAAACACTTCAAAGTTAACAACCACGTGAGTGCAGAAGTAGAATAGCCCATTTAAAACACAGGAAAAAATTAAGGCTAGGTTGCAGGCTACCCTTGAAACCTGTTTGAGATCGAGGAGAGTGAGAAACTCTCCCCGGGAACAATGAAGATCCTATCTTAGAATGTTAGGGGCATTAATGCCCCTAACAAAAGATGCTTGGTCAAGCGTCAGATTGATTCAGCAGATATGGATATTGTTTTACTTCAGGAAACTAAATTGTCTCAAATTCAAGCTGAGAATATTTTTTCAAAATGGTTTAAATGGAAGTTTCTTCATACTTCAGCTCAGGGGGCATCAGGGGGTTTGGCTATTCTTTGGGATAATAAAACTTGTGATATAGATTTGATTTGCTCAACCCCAAATTTTGTATTAGTTAAAATTACTTCCCCAATTTTTTCTTTCTGGTTATTTAATGTTTATGGTCCAACCTCGACTATTGATAAAAAGAGGTGTTGGGATATTCTATCTGCACTTTTGGAAAATTTATTTGGAGAAAAAGTTATTTTAGGAGGTGACTTTAACGCTCTTACGTGCTTGACAGAAAAATCGGGAGGTATCTATCTTCCCCAGAGGGTAATTAAGGATTTTAATGACTTTATTTCAGAAAATGTTTTACTGGATAGTCCTTTATTAAATGGAAAGTTCACTTGGTCAAATCGGAGAAAGGATTTTTTAAATATAGCAGAAAGATTGGATAGATTTTTGTTCTCTTCTGCCTGGTGTCTGGATTCTAAAATTTCTGGTACCTCTGTTCTTCCTTTTACTGCTTCAGATCATTTTCCTATTTCTACTCTTTTAGACTTAAACAAGCCTAAAAAGAAATTTAGATCTTCCTTCAAGTTTCAAGCTATGTGGTTTAGAGATTGTAATTTTTTACCTCTTTTGGAGTCTTGGTGGAAGAATGCCCCTTTTGTGAAAGGTTCCCGTATGTTTTGGCTTAACGAGAAGTTGAAGTTTATCTAAAATAAAATCAAGGAGTGGAATAAATTTTCTTTTGGAAATATCTTTTCTCATAAAGTTGTTTTGCAATCCCAATTAGATCAGATAAATGAAGTCATTATTAAAAATGGTATGGACTCTGCTTCTTTTGAATGTGTAAAATCTCTCCAATATCAATTGGAGGAAGTTCTAGCTCGAGAAGAGATTTTTTGGAGACAGAAATCGAGGGAGATTTGGCTTAGAGAAGGAGACCGAAATACAAAAAAATTTCATGTTTCGGCTTTGGTTAGAAGACATAAAAACTCTATTCATACAATAAAAGATTCTTCGGGGAATCTTTTACAAGATGATATCCTTATTCAAAATGAAGGAATTAATTTTTTTCAAAAGCTTCTGTCAAAAGACAATAGTAATGTATCTCAATCGACTGTGCTTGAAATTATTGATCATATTCCTTCACTGATTTCACAAGAAGACAATTTAGAATTGATGAAGCAGTTTACAATAGAAGAAGTTAAGGCAATAGTTTTTTCACTAGATCCAGATAAATCTCCTGGCCAGGATGGTTTTACTCCACTTTTTTTCCAAAAATGCTGAGATTTCTTAGGTAAAGATGTTTGGTTGGCAGTAGAAGAGGCTCGTAGAAACCATACTATTTTGAAGGAAATTAATTCTACCTACATTGCTTTGATTCCCAAAATAACGACTCCTTCTTTTGCTGATTTTAGACCTATTTCCCTTTGTAATACTCTCTATAAAATCATCCCAAAAGCTATTACTTTAAGACTTACTAGTCTTATTCCAAAAATTGTGTCAGAGGAACAAGGTGGTTTTATTCCAGGTAAGGAAATAGCCGAAGGTGCATTGGTGGCCCATGAGGTTCTACCTTCAATCTATGAACATAAACTTTCTGCTATGTTGATTAAACTTTCTGCTATGTTGATTAAACTGGATATGTTAAAAGCTTATGATAGAGTGTCTTGGGAGTTTTTGTTTCAAGTTCTTATTAAATTTGGTTTCTCCTCGAAATGGTGTAAGTGGATTTCTTCTTGTATATCTGGTTCAAGTTTTTCAGTTTTAATTAATGGTTCCCAATCAAAAAAATTCAAATCCTCACAAGGGATAAGACAAGGTGACCCCTTGTCCCCTTTTATTTTTATTATTATGGCTGAAGGTTTGAGTAGATTGATTTTGCGGCAAAATTCTTTGGAGAATTGGAAGGGGATTAAAATCCCTTGAGTTCCTTTTACCATCACCCATGCCTTATTTGCCGATGATACTCTGTTGTTTGGTCAACCTGTGTTATTAGAAGCTAAATGTATTAAGGGAGTAATTTCAAAGTATTGTTCAGTTTTAGGCCAGAAAGTTAATCAGGAGAAATCCAAAAAAAAAATCTTTTTTACTTCCTCTTTTATCCAAAAAAGAATTGCTAATTATTTGGGTTTTAAAGTTGATATCCTTCCCTCAAGGTATTTGGGGATTCCTCTCTTTTCAGACTAGTTAAGAACATGTTTTGGGAAAAACTTATCCAAAGTATTAAGTCTAAAATTTCTTCTTGGAAAGGTAAATGGTTAACCATGGCAGGTAAAATCCTAATGATAAAATCAGTTTTGTCGGCAATACCTGTGTATATGTCTTCAGTGCTTATGATGCCTAAGACTATACTTTCTTCTCTTATTAATATCTTGAGGAAATTTTTGTGGAATGGATCTAACTTAAATGGAAAAAAGATTCCTTTAATTTCTTGGGATAAAATTTATTCACCAAAGCATCAAGGAGGTACTGGAGTTCATAATATCGAAGAACATAGTAAGGCTCTTGGTGCTAAGTTGGTTTGGAATTTATACGAAAAACTTGATTCTAAATGGGGGAAAATAATGCAAGCTAAATATCTAGATTTATCTTCACCTAAAAGAAATTTTACTATTTTAAATCCAAACTCGGGCTCTCAGATTTGGAATTTTCTTATAAAATGTAGAGAGGTGATCTCCCCTTTTCTTTCTTGGGTTATTCAGGATGGAAACTCAGCTTTTTTTTGGGATGACTCTTGGAACAGCTATCAGCCGCTGAAAAATGTAGAAGGTCTTCAAGAAATTAAGGAGTTTTTATGTCAAATTTGGGGAACTAAAGTTAAAGATTATATTGAAGTAGATTCTGATTTGGTATTTAAACAAGTTAAGTGGAAAAACTTTGATGATTTCCCATTGCCTTTAGAACAGAAGGTTTTGCTTAGGAACATCTTGAAGGGGAGAAGAATTTTCTTATCAGGAGGCAAAGATAAGCTCATTTGGGCACCATCGAAATCGGGTTGATATACAGTCAAACTAGGCTATCTAAGTATCAATAGCAAGGATTCTAATTCTCCAACTGATTGGCCCTATAAACTATGTTGGAGTGGTTCCTGTCTGCCTAAAGCAGGTGCTTTTGCTTGGTTAGCCCTGAATTATAGAATCCTTACTAGTGATAGGTTAGTTAGACTTGGGATTGCTAATTCTTTTTTATGTCCTTTTTGCTCTGAAGTGGAAGAATCTGTGGATCATTTATTGTTAAATTGCCATTTGTCTTCAAAAGTTTGGTATTGGTTATTCTCAAAGTTGTGTTGGTAGGGCCCCCTCCCTTCCTCTCTCCTTCAAGTGTTTCAAAGTTGGCCTATCTTGTTGTCAAATTCCACCTTTTATGATTTGTGGGTGGTCTCTCCGAGCATTGTTATTTGGATTTTGTGGCTTGAAAGAAATAGTAGAATTTTTCAGAAACATTCATAATCCTTTTGATGTTATTATTGTTAAACTTGAGAAGTTGATCTCGGAACTAGTCTTAGCTTCTCTTCGCCTTAGAAAGTCTAGTTCCCTAGTTTTTACCTCTTGGGATGATCTTATGTTAAAGAATTGGAAATTTTTATCTTTGCCTAATTCAAATTGTTTCATTTTAGAAAATAAATTGGACAGATCTATCATTAAGTGGATCCCTCTGCCTGATTCTTTTGTTAACTTAAATTTCAATGGTGCTAGTAAGGGAAACCCTGGTGAATCTAGTGTTGGTTGTGTTTTGAGAGATCACATTGGTTTAGTCCTGAGAGTTATTTCAGCTAAACTTGGTGTGTGCTCAAATAATGAGGCAGAGGCATTAGCTTTATTAGCAAGCCTTAATCTTGCAATTAAGTGTGAGATTCCTAATTTAATAGTAGAAGGGGATTCTTTGAATATTGTTAGGGCATTTTCCTCGAAGTCTACGATAAATTGGAAAATTGATTATATTTTACAATCTAGAAGAAACTTGCTTGAACTCTTTCAATCTTTTAATATAGTCCATACTTATAGAGAAAGTAACTCTCTAGCGGATTTTTTTGTGAATCATGTTTTTTGTTTAATTGACTCTTACTATGAATGGGATACTACCTCCATTTCATTGATCCCGAGGATCACTCACATTTTAAATAAGGAAAATATTACTTATCATGGAGGCTAATTATGATGATTTTAGCATAAGGTACTTTAAAAAAGGTCAAGTTTTTAGCTTCTTAGTTGCTAATTTGAGAACCCTCTAGATGTGGCGGCTCCTTTCGGACAGCTGATGTTGTTCTTAAGTCCTGTGGGCAGTTTGTGTAAGGTGAGTAGTCCTTCTGCCTTACTATTGCACGTATGGTGGCAGATCTTGCATAACGGTATATCTTTTTAGTATTGATTTCATTCATTGTATCTTAAGGCATTTCGTCTTTATATTCCTGTGCATCTTGTCTTTTGTCATCCCCTTCTTTTGTTCGAGTTTGCTTTATTTCCGTCTACTAAGTTGATTTCTATTGGAGAGAAGTTTTTTTTTTATGGCCTCTGCACAAAGAAATAGAAGAATTTATCTGCCTATCAAAAATTGGGAATGGCCTTTCTTAGGCCTTCTCAATCCAAATTCAATGCATGAAGTCTTTAAGATTTATGAGGAAGGAGTAGAGCAAGCTATCATACAGGTTTATAGTCGGGATGTTTTGCATTTCCCTAGTTCTCTATATCCTTCTCAGGCTGCTTCACATTTTCTTTCTAATGCTATGGACTTATTGTAAAATCCTAACCTGGTAAGGAATTTGGGATCTATGTTTATCCATGAAGATTATTTTCCTGTGGATGTTTTTAACACAAGTTTAGCAGATTACAATTTGTATGAGGGTACTGCTCTTGTTGGTGGCTTGTTTGTTCGCAAGGATTTATTCCATCGACCTGCACTTCATTGTCTCTATAATGCTTTACTGCATGGACTTCAAAATAATTGTGCATTATCCTTTCATAATTCTGTTCATTGTCATAGAAATGAGTTGTGCAAGCAAGTGAAAGCTGATGCTACAAGGGTTTTCAATGATTTAACATTCCTTCTGCATTATAACCCTCCTCCTCCTCCGCCGCCCCCTTTGCCGGCTAAAGAAGAGGATTGTGGACAGCAGGGTTTAATTGCTGATGGCTGGCAAGAAGTACTCTGATGGTTTTGTGGTTTTTTGTGGCTTCCTATAAATTTTGTATTGTATCAAATGAAAATTTTTGTAATAGTTCCCTTGGGACAAAGAAATTTATTTTTTGTAGTGGAATCTTTGATTTTGACGTGGTTGACTCATCTTTTTGAGTCCTTTTGTAATTAGAGAAGTTAGAAGGCTACAATCGAAGGTTTTCTTTGTCAATTCTTTCCTACCGATATGCCTCTTTGAATCTAGCATTTTGTATTTCCTTATAAGTTAATATAATTTTAGTGGCTATGCCACTTTTTTAAAAATAAAAAAAAGCTCTTAAATTAGAAAAATCTATTCTAATTTAAGAAAACAAAAACTCATCCTCATCAACAAAGCAGTTAACTCAACATAGCTTCTTTTTGAATGACACATGTCCTTCTTCTATTGGTTGCACATTCCTCAACCATCCTCCTCCATTGATCTTCTCATCTCTTCTCGACCATTGATATTCTCCCACAGAACTCTATAAATACAACTCTCTTCTTCTTCATTTCATAATCCATCGCTTGAGCAAACTTATGTTGCAGAAACACTAGCGCACCTTTGGCACCCCTATCTCCATAGCACTTCATATCATCCATATTCATTAGTGTTGTTGAAGCTCATCTTCAATCACACAAAGTATCCTAGCCATTTTATTCTTGTCATCTTCAACAAGCAAAGGAGAATATGCTTCTGAGGGCTTCATCATTATCAAGATCAAGAACGGATAGGCAAGCAATGGAAAATGAAGGGTAAAAGGTTGTAAGTATCATCTTGTTCTTATTTTAACATCTTTTATCTTCATATTTCATTGATGTATTGGGTTTGTTTTCATTTTTGATTAATCCACATTTCACCCTTCACAAATATATATGACTGTGTTTAGTGAAGTCAATTGCATATATTTATATCACTGTGTTTTAGAAATCAAATAGCTTGGTGTAGCTCTATGTATGGTAGACCGAGAGCTTAATAGATTTTTGTAATCTGTGAATATGATAGTTTATATATCTTTGTGTTCTAAGTAGTTAAGAGCTTAATTACCTCCACTTTAGGAGAAATTGATAGCTTGATATATATATTTTCCTTGAGAAATGAGAAGTTGATGGCTTAGTTACTGTGATCTATGGAAATCAAAATGAAAGTGAAAACATGAAACAAATGCATAAAACAAGTGTTATACCTCCAAAATTACCCACAAATCCAAGATAAGGTGGAAAGTGTTGCACCCAAACACTCTAGCTTTACCCAAGATGATCAAATGCAATGTGATGTACTCTCAATCTATGCAAATCACTAAGTATAGCTAGCTCAAGAGGAGAAATTTTGGCATGATAGCTTTTCTCAATTGGTGGATGATAAAATGGCTTGAGGGATGGTGTATTTATAGGCTTTTTAGGAGAGGATTTGATCAAAGGGTGGAGATTAATTGGAGAGATCAATGGTTGTGGATGCATGTGATGTGGAGGGCCTATATTTAATCTCCAAAAATGGAGGGTTGTCAATAAAGATGAATTTTAAATTCATCTTGGGAAAGGGGTGAATTAAATGAGGTTGGGTGAGATGGATTATATTAAAAATTCACATGGAGAAGAGAAAATGAATTAAAAATTCATTTGGGGAAGAGTGGAAATAAATGAGTTATGACATGTGTAAGGGGTGTAAGAGGTATTTAATGAGGATTATGACATGTGTATATAAAAAATTGATTTATGTGGCATATTTGTCAATTTTTTATTTGGAGGATGTGGGGAAGGGTGTTAAGCTAGGTTTGACCATTTTAATTAGGGTAATTAGCCTAATTAATATAGCTGAAAAAAATTAGGGAATGGGTTAATGAGGTGTTAAGATTAATTAAATAATACTTTATTTAATTAACCCTAGGTCTAGGGTCACGTAGGTTAGGCTAGGTAATTAAATAATTGATATTTAATTAACTATGGTAGGAATAGGGTAATTAGTAGGTTAAATTAATTAAATAAACATGATTTATTTAATTAATTGGGTTTAGGGAAAAGGGAAATTAATCAAATAAATATTTGCATATTTATTTAATTAATTGGTAATGTTAAACTATTGAATTAATCAAATTAATTCAATTTTAAAGGATGAAATGATGGGAAACTAGGTGTTGGAAAGGATAATTAATTAAATAAAAATTTAATTAATTGTTTGGAAGGGGAATTGATGTGTTTAGTGATGTCGGGGGTCGATTAGATGGTGAAGATATTTTTAGGTGTCTACATTTGTCCCTCTTTGACGTGGCGTCATGACCTAGCAGGGAAGTGGCATCAAGTCAAAGAAAATATGCCCCAGATGCTGGGAAGGAATGAAATGGGTGAGGGATGCCCCCTCGAGAGGTCAGGTGAAAAAATAAAAAAAAATTCAGGTGAGAAAGGAGGAAATGGAGGTGAAAAATGGATAAAGGACAGAAAAATAGGTTGATTGAAAGAAAAAGGGTGAAAAAGGTTACAATATGCATCCTAGGGAAGAAAAAGTGTGTTGTAGGATGACATGGCCACCTATAAATAGAAGAATTGGGCCCTAAAGTGCCACATTTGCACTCATTGAGCCACCTAAACGAAGGAGAAGGAGAGAATGGCAAACCCTAACCCACTCTACCCGCGGTTTGAGCACCTAGCAGAGCGAGTCCGAGCCTATGGGAGATCTCCAGAGGCTGGTGCCCAAGTAGGCCGTCAATCCTATCTTTGTACCTTTTTATATTTTTATAATTTTGTTGGGAAAATTAGGGTTTTTAGGGTCTGGCACCATCCGAGGATAGTTTGGCACGTTTTTAGGCTGGAATGGCGCCATCTGGATTGGTGCCATCCATTGAACTAGAAAAGTTGGGGAAGCGGTGCCAAAACCTAGTGTTTTGGCACCTTGTTCTAGATTGGCATGATTTTGCGTAGGTAGAGAATTTGCTGGATCAGCACCAAACTAGGGCTTGGTGGCACCATCCTGCAGATGGGCACCATTTGGAATCATGGCGCCATCCTGCGGATAGGCGCCATTTGGTAATGTGGCACCATCCTGCAGATGGATGCCTTTGGGTGATATGGTGCCATCCTGTGGATGGGTGCCTTTTGGCGAAGTGATGCCATCCCCTTGGTTGGCATAAAAAGGAACTGGGAGTGGTGCCAATTTCTGAAGTGGCACGAAATGAGGGGTTGGTGGTGCCATGTTCTATCATGGTGCCATATGTGGTGAGGGTGGCGCCATTTTACGAAGTGGTGCCAAAGGGATAATTAGTGGCACTAAAACTTATTTGGGCCAAAAATGAAGAAAAATAAGTGGGAAATATTGACTTAGGTAAAATGTAAGTTTTTTGACAAACATTGATGGTTGCAGGTGACCGAGTCCTTCATTGTGGGTTCCCAGGAGCGATGCGTTCCTTCTATGATGGATTTGTTAGCAGGATTCAATGGAGCTGCGAAGACACTACTATCGAGGTTGGGGTTAGCGACCATTACACATATGTCAGTCTTGCGAGCACATAGGGCATTGATGACAATGATGTGGAGTGGTGGCGGTCGGAGACATGTTTGTTTCATCTACCGATAGAAGAGATCATGATTACATTTGAGGATGTCCATCGCATCCTCAAGCTACCGATTGATGGTGAGCCAGTGGTCTATCATGTGAGGAGAGGACGAGTGGATTTACGCAGAGCATTTGCCCTAGGTGAGCCTGTGTTATCAGGAGATGAGCAAGAGATGAGCTATGATGAGACGTTAGCAGCAGGTGCAGATCAGTTTACCCTTTTTCTTTGTGCCCTGATTGGAGGTGTGGTGATGTCAGACCGGTGAGCGTGAGGTTTTTCATTCAAGTGGGGAGAGATGATAGAGGGGATCGTGCGAGATGAGACTGTCTATGTCTGGGGGTCGTGCATGTTAGCCCAGCTATACCATGAGATGCATACCATAGTTTATCTTTATGATTCAGCATTATCAACAGGGGTTACACTTTTGCATGTGTGGGCATTTGAGCACATTGCTATCACAAGGCCGCGGAGAGGATACTATCGACGGCCCTTCGAGGCTTATGTGTTTCTATATTGGCAGCCTATGGAGTATTCTCACTCTGGATAGCTATGGTATTGGTGGCGAGTACTTGATGACCTAATTTGTATTACCTGGAGGCCATTTATTGGATGTAAGTCGTGGCTAGACGACGATGTCCATATGCCTTATACATTTCAACCACGGTATCTGATGGGTCAAGGTGTCCACACCATTGACATGTATTTGTCATCTCGAGTTATACGTTAGTTCAAGATGTGACAGGATATCCCCCAGCAGATGGCACTGTTTACCTGGACAAAATGGGATGTTAGATGGTCGTCAGCCATAGACCCACAGGTTGCGAGAGTGGATCTTACGGCATTACAGCCAGTGTAGTGGGATTGGATGACCGAGACAGTGGATGCAGGGACCACACCCACATACGACCAGTGGTGGCTAACATGGTGACCGACTTGGATGACAGATCCGACCGAGGAGCCAGATATGATAGTGGAACCAGGGGAGGAGGGGAACATAGTGGAGGAGGAGATCGTGATGGAGGAGGTTGAGGTGAATGATGATGATCCGATTGGGGTATTGCTTGCAGAAACATCTGAGTAGGTGGAGGCTGGGAGGGGGCAAGGTAGGAGGAGAGGCAGACGCGGGTGAGTGGTGATCCTTGAAAGGAAGCTAGGTGTGCAGAAATCGCTTCCTACACTAATCTAATGAGAGGAGAGTACAAATTCAAATTTATCCTAACTATTATAGCAACATTAAACCATTAACATGAGATATTGAAGCAAACACATAAGGAAGAAAGAATGACAGAAGAAGAGAGACACAAGATATACGTGGGGAAAACCCTTACGGGTGAAAAACCCCACACTCCAAAACACTGCTCAACTGTATTACGTAAACATAGAGATTACAATACAAATCAGAGCTAATGCTCTTGCAAGAGTCTTTGACACTCGTATCTAGAGATGATCTGGCAGCATAACAGTACCTATAAAACTTGTAGTACATCACCTCCTCAAAGCACCTATTTATATAGAGTTTACAAGGTAGTTTTGGCTCTATCTTGGAATGGGCGTCCAACATGGCCTCATGGCCCAAAACCCATGCCTATGGAGACTTGTCCAACCCTGTAGAATGTTCCTGACACTTGTTAGGTCATCCCATCCCAAAGAGGTCTCCTATTCCCAAAATGGGTAATTACAGATGCTTCTACAACTCTTACGACCGTCATAGAATCTGTCATAGCATAATGACTTACAGCTGTAAGAGAATCTATCATATACAAGCTATAAATAGCATATTCTCTTACAACATGTCATAACCCACCTTGGGGCACCCAAAGATGCCTTCCCCAAACATGCTCTTCGACACTTGTTTGTACCTGTCATAAAATCTCCTATTTTTTACTCTTACATGTCATAAAACTGTCATAGGAATCTGTCATGACTGTTTTGGTCAATATTCCCTTACACAACATCCAAGATGTCAACACATGGTAAAATATTCCTACCACTAAGTGGGACACCTATCTCCTCATGTGAGGACAAAATTACAAGTTGTCATCTTCCATGTAGGATGGCACATCACCGTGCCACATCCCACAAGATGACAATATAAAATTTACAATTAATTTACATCATAGGCAATGAATAAATAAATACAATGAAAATAATACAAGGAATTACCAAGGTTGAGACACCTTAATTCCCAACAATCTTACCATTAGAGGTGTCACTGTAGGCCGAGCAGTAGGGCGAGCAGTAGGGAGATCAAGAGGCAGAGGGGCCTGCTTAGGAGCAAGGGCAGCAGCAGCAGTAGGTTTAGCTAGGGGAGGTGCTGAGACTGAGGGTACCTCGTTAGAGGGCACCAGGGTGGTAGAGACATAGGGCAGATAGGGAGCTTATGCCCCCTCCACAGGTAGTTCTAGGGCAATAGAGAGCCAGGGATGCCTCAGCTCAGGAGGTAGAGGGGATCCCTAGGTGCATACATCACATCGATGCGCCCGTGTGGATTTGGAGGAGACAGAGACTCTGTGAGGCCAGGTTTCCAATTATAGGAGACTATAGGGAGGCAACAGCGGGAGGTGAGTGTGCTATAGGTGTAGCTGGCTTAGGTTCAGGCTCAAGTGGTCACATTGACAGGAGAGCAGGATGTTGCAGTGGCTCGGGCTCAGTAGGCGGAGGGGCAGGTGGCTGGATTATAGGGGATGGTGGCAGGCACAGGGATGGGCCCAATACTTTTGCAGATGCAGAGTCAGATTACTCAGCTGCAGGGACAGCTTGCATAGGCATAGGGTCAGCTCCTAGATCAGAGCAGGCGGGCTAAGTATTATCAAGCGGCCTATTGTTCAATCATGCCTGAGGGTCAGCGGATGCCCAGCTATAGCTAGCAGAGCGGATCATGGATGTCTAGGTCTCACAAATCTAGATCGATTTAGTCAGTGTAGCAGCCTACCATACCCCCACCAAAGGTTTCCTAGTAGCCACTATAGCCACCATCACAGCAGAAGCAGCGGTACCCTAGGTCACCTATTGATTTGGCCAGGGGATCATCAGCCCAAGGCTGACAAATCTGATATATGTATTTTTGGCCCTTAGAGGCATTTTGTATCATGACTTGTATTATTTTGAGTGATGTACATTATTTTGCAGTGATATACGATGACACTTGATGATATATGATGATGGTATATATATATATATGGATGGTTGTGCATGTTATGGTGTTATGGATTTTATTGTGTGATGTGATGCATTATGGATCATGTTGATGTTTATATGATTGTTCATGTTATTGATGCATTGATGAGTTATATGATGATTTATGACATGTGAGGGATCTACTGATGATGCAGATGCTAATATGATGTTATGTCTTATGTATGATGATGATGTTATGGATGTTTTTGTTTATGTTGCATTATGTGATGCTATGAGCAATGATTACACTGATGGTACTAAGCGGGCTTGTTGGCAAGCCCTTATTAATGGTAATTTAATTCAGATATTAATTGTTGTAAGGATTTTCTTATGTTGTTAATATCTATTGTGATATTGTTGGCTTATGGATGGATGTTTAATTATGATATCATGATTTGTGTAGGTGGTACTTGGCGGGTTGTTTCCCTCATGTCTTCATTATCATGCTATGAGTTGATTTTATTTCATGGATGAATGATGTTGTGAATGTGATGCTTATGATGATGATGGATTATGTATGTTATATGATGATCTTATGTTTTGCCTATATTATGTATGCATGTTTTGATTATGGATTATGACGTGGATGTGGATTGCAAATAAATGTTCAGATTAATAAACATTTATTTTGGGTGCAACATGTAATGAAATGGGAATATATGCTCAACTGAATAAACATATATTGTGTATGAAAATGGAATGAAATGAAAATGCAATGGTTTAGGTGATTATGATAATGCAACTAATAACCTAATGCAATGATTTATGAAGTGATCAAGTCATGACACATGTGATGTTCTCTTAAAACCTGGGTGTTGGGGCTTGGTTGTAGGGGGATAGGTAGGGAGGGGGAAACAGTTTATGGGTTGGGGGAAAATGAAGATTGTACAGATAGTTTTAGGGAATGCTAGATCATGATATACCACGTCATTGAGGGGAGGGAATTTTTTTGGTTTAGATGTGTTAGGTTGGTTGAATGGGTTGAGGGGTAGTTAAGAATGGGGGGGTTAGTTAGAAGGTTGGGAGGGGGGGCTAAAGTCGGTGGTTGGGGGGATTAAAATTCTAGGCCCAGATAACATGGTTAGATGGATGGTGAAAGATGATTTGAGCTAGCTATAGTATTTGCATTGGACTATTGAGAGCATTTCTAGATTTATTATAGCAATGTAGGATAAATTTCACAAAGGTATGAGATGACCTAGGTGATGATATTTATCCCACAATTGCATGGACTAGACCCACAAACAATAGGTTGATTTCATGCATGCCCAAGGTAGTATAACCTTGCCTAGCTGAGGGAAGGGGACTCATAACATGAGTTCTCATAGTACATATAAGGTATGGATGCCTGTATATGCAAAAGAGACACACCATGCTAAAACCGAGCCAAGCTTCAAGATATGAATACTATTCTTGGAGCAATGAAATCCACCCACAAGTATAGGATTTAGAAACAATCAAGAGAGAGAAATGATTGACGGTACTTAGTAATTATTTCGCCCATACAAACAAAAGTGAATTGCATGTTATTTGATAATCACTTATGATGATGGTGCAACCTATCTAGTCAATGTGTGTATCATCATACTAGTTGAAAGAAAGTTACTTTCCTATATTCAGAAGATAAAAATCAATAATCAAAAGACCAACAAAAAGAAACAAATAACCATTGTGTTCTCTTGCCAAGATAAGTGTTGATAGGATGATGGATTCTATCCATTGTAGGAATGATATATCCTAGGATGCGAATCGGTTGGATTTTGTTGGATAATTTTTGAAAGGTGGGTAAAAGGACAGTCGGGCCATGTGTGAGGATTATAGTCAGAATGTTGATTGATGATTTTTTTGCGTGAGGTGTGATGTTTCGGGTGTATGCTTAGCGTGTGTATCATTCATTGAATCTAGCAAGCTCAATAAATAGGGACCATCCAAACGGGTTGGATGGGTGCATCTTATGTACCTGAGTACTGGATACTTCCTTTGTATTCCAAACTTCCTACATACCCTATGTCCATGGGATCAAGGTACTTTCAAGATGCGAGTGAGATGAATATGTAGTTCTAGCAAGACTTGATGTGGTAATGGTTTTGGATGGATGTGTTGATGATGGTTCAGATGATTTGGGTAATCGTGATGATGTTATGGGATTGCTTTTGGGATTTTTGTAATTTTTTTATTTTTTTGGTGTTTTTGGATTTTGTATTGTTTTTGAGATTTTTTTATTTTCTAATGTTTTAGGATTTTCTGATTTTAGCTGTACAAAAGAAGCTTATAAGGATCCTTGTTCCACGGACTAGCCTTGGGTGGGATGATTTGGGGTGGGCAATTGATGTTTCATAATTCCAAGCCATGGGAAGTGTTTGGTGTGGGGTGTCATGATGGAGAGAGAACTTATCAGATGGTGGAACAGGCCACTACACATGGCGCCTGCGATAGGTTTTCACCATGGTACTTATCCAAGGTGTCACCGAAGTAATTTCCACCATTGGACGGCTTTATTGCACTCAAGTTTTTTCTTGATTTTTCTGATTTTTTTATTTTTTCTATTTTTTTTATTTTTTTGTATTTTTACTTGGGATACTTGATGATTTATGCATAGAACCTCTTCAAATGCAAAATATGCATGGGCTCATCCAGAGGCTGCCCCTCAGGTGTTGCAAGATGATATGCCCCTAATCCAAAGATGGTGCCTGCAATAGGTTTTCACCATGGTACTTATCCAAGGTGTCACCGAAGTGATTTTCACCATTGGACGGCTTTATTGCACATGAGTTTTTTCTTGATTTTTTTGATTTTTTGATTTTTTTGATTTTTTTTATTTTTTTATATTTTTGCTTGGAATACTTGATGATTTATGCGTAGAACCTCTTCAAATGTGAAATATTCATGGGCTCATCCAAAGGCTGCCCCTCAGGTGTTGCAAGCTGATATGCCCCTGATCCATAGATGGTTGTGATAACATAAGGTCCCAACCAATTGGGCTCAAATTTTCCTTTCTTAGTGCGTTCTTACAGATTCTTTTGGTTTTCCATGAGGACAAGGTCACCTACTTCAAATTTGCGATGCTTGATTTTCTTGTTGTAGCTTCTTCGTAGACAATTTTGGTAGGCCTGTAGGTGGTTAAGTGCATCCAGGTGTTTCTCATCCAATAGTTCTAGCTCGTGCAGCCTTGCAACTTGATATTCTTCATCAGTGATTATGTTCTGTAGGGATACTTTGAGTGATGGGAGCTCAACCTCAATAGGTAAGATGGCTTCAGATCCGAATACTAGGGAGTATGGGGTGGCTCCTGTAAGTGTATGGATACTCGTGTGGTAGGCCCATAGGGCGGGATTGAGTTGGAGGTGCCAATCACGACTAGCTTCAATAACTATTTTCTTCAAAATGTGTAGGATGGTTTTGTTTGAAGCTTCATCCTGACCATTGAAAGGAAGCTAGATGTGCGGAAATCACTTCCTACACTAATCTAATGAGAAGAGATATATGCAAATTCAACTTTAATCCTTACAACTATAGCAACATAGAACATCTAACAAAGATATTACAACAATACACATACACACAGAAAGTAGACATAAGAGAGAGAGAGAGACAAGATATACATGGGGAAAACCCTTACGGGTGAAAAACCCCACACTCCAAAACACAGCTCAAATGTATTACAGTAAACAATAATAGATTACAATACAGTTTAAGAGCCAATGCTCTTTCAGGAGTCTTCGAATGTCGAATCTGGAGATATTCTGGCAGCATAACAATACTCGTACCAAAGTTATATATCTCCCATCCAAGCACTTGTTTATATAGAGTTTACAAGAAAAATATGGAACCTTCTAGAGATGGGCGTCCATCTTGGACTCATGCCCCAAAACCCATGCCTAAGGACACTTGTCCAACATCCCATCCCAAAGTGGGCGTCTGGTCCCAAGATAGGTTACGACAGATGCTCTTACGCACCTTACAGCTGTCATAGAATCTGTCATAACTGACAGCACTTACAGCTGTAAGAGAATCTGTCATACACTGACTAAAAATATCATATTCCTCTTACAACATGTCATAACCTCCCTTGACCACCTAAAGATGCCTTTCTCTCGTGCAAAGATACTCACTGATACTTGTCATTAATTAAAAGTCGTTTGAGGTCTCAGGGGCGTTGCCCCCGAGCCCCCACGAGGGTGTTGCCCCTCGACCACACCCTATACCGCAATAGGGAGCGTGCCAGGGGCACTGCCCCTAGACCTCGTAAGGGGCTACGCCCCTTGACCCTATCTTGAGGGTGCTACCCCCAAACCCCCATCAATTATTCAAGGGGGAAATTGCAGCTGCCAAAGTCACCAAAATTTATCTTGCTGCATATACACAAGGTGTTGACTATGCCAACTCAACATGGGATAAATAAATACAACATTAGGAATTTACAAAGGTTAAGACACCTTAATTCCAAACATTCTCCCACTTGTCAAACACCTTGCAAGGGCCAAAAGGAATGACAAGATTTAACTACTAGGGGCCAAGAGGCCCATAGACTCCGAACACCATCTGAACTTCTCTGTACCCACTAGTTTCGTCAATGCATCTGCAACATTCTTCAAAGTATCTACCTTCTCTAAATTTACCTTTCCATCCTCAACCATGTCTCACACGAAGTGAAACTGACCATCAATGTGCTTTGTTCTAGCATGGAAAGTTGGATTCTTCGCAAGGCAAATTGCACTCTGACTATCACAACTGATCTGATCTGACCTGCATCAACACCAATATTTGAATACAATCTTTTAAGCCAAATGGCTTCCTTACAAGCATGAGTTGCTTCCATATACTTAGCTTTTGTCGTGGACAAAGAAACAACAAGTTGTCGCTTACTCATCCAACTAATAGCACCACCAAACAGTGTAAACACATAAGCACTGGTGGATCTCCTACTGTCAATGTCACCTGCCCAATCTAAATACACAAATCCACGAATGTCAATGGAATGCGGAGGTCCTGTAACATTACCATGATAGCAAATGGAATACTCAAAAGTACCCCTCAAATATCTGAACACTCGCTTAACTGCATCCCAATGAACCCGTCTAGGATTAGCCATAAATCGACTAAGGACTCCCACTACTTGGGCAATGTATGGTCTTGTGTAGACCATAGCATACATCAAACTACCAATAGCACTAGCATAAGGTACTCTGCTCATGTCCTCCACCTCACTAGGAGATTTTGGACAATCCTCAACAGACAACTTTGTCCCCAAAGAAATGGGAACACACAATGGTCTACAATCTGCCATGCTAAACCTGTCTAACACGGTCTTCACATACTTACTCTAGCTTAACCAAAGTTTTTTGTTGGTTCTGTCTCTTTTGATTTCCATTCCTAGAATGTACCTGGCTGCCCCTAAATCTTTCATTTCAAATTGTGCTGACAACTAAGATTTAAAATCAAAAATCATATTCTTACCCTTCCCAATGAGCAGCATATCATCAACATACAGTGCAACAAAGAGGATATGATCACCATCAAATTTATAATACACACAGTGATCTGATTTCGATCTCACAAATCCAATTGACAACACAAAGGCATCAAACTTCAAGTACCATCTCCTAGGGGATTGCTTCAAACCATACAAAGACTTTTTAAGTTTGCAAACCAAATTTTCTTTACCTTTCACCATGTAATGCTCTGGCTGTGACATGTATATTTCTTCCTCCAAGTCACCATCAAGGAAAGTTGTCTTCACATCCATCTGTTCTACCTCCAAGTCATAAGCTACTGCGAGAGACAATAGGAATCGAATGGATGTCAGCTTTGCAACAGGAGAGAAGATCTCACCATAATCTATACCCTCCACTTGTGAATACCCCTTCGCAACGAATCTGGCCTTATACTTCTCAACACTGCCATCTGTACCAAATTTCTTCTTGAACACCCATTTGCATCCAACGGGTTTCCGTCCAGGAGGCAAAGGCACCAAGTCCCAAGTTTGATTCTTTTCCAAAGAAGCCATTTCATCCTCCATGGCCTCCTTCCAGGAACCTACATCTTTCATGTCCATAGCCTCTGATATAGTTCTAGCTTCATCACTATCAGTAACCAAAGCATAAGCACAGCTAGAATCAAGCAATGTAAAACCACACCTTTCAGGTTGCTTTCTTATCCTTGTAGACCTCCTCAAGGGCTGAGGTTGAGGTTCAACTTCTTCATCTAAGCTTTCAGAGCTGCTAGAGCTCTCCTCATCATCAGGTCCAACATTGTCTTTATGTTCAGTCTTCTCAGGGGTAGCAAGAAACTGAACAACATCCTCTTTCTTTACTATTTCTTCTGGCTGCAAAATAGTGGAAGAAGGTGTAAGCTCTCTAAAGATGACACTTCTGCTATAGAACACTTTTTCAGCCACAGGGTCCTAAATCTTGTATCATTTCACACCGACACCATAGCCAATGAAGATACACTTAACAGCCTTATTCTCCAATTTTGACTGCTTCTCCCTAGGCACATGTGCATATGCCTCACAACCAAAAACACAAAGGTGCCTTATTGAAGGCTTTCTTGTTGGCATGAGACACTATATGGATTCATGAATGTTGTCATTGATGGCAACAAAGTTCATCCCACACATCCGTAGGACATGGTGTATCTCTACCGGAAGTCAGAATGAAGAATGTGGTGGTCCTGTAAACAAGAACAGAGCATGTGGCAAGGTCCGACAGATAGGTCTGGATCTCTCAAAGGAAGTATCTTGGTGAAGTGTGGATTTGGGGAAGTAAAGAGTACTACCTTGAGTGATAGATTCCAAGGTTTTAGCCTCTGGTGATAGATGAGGTAAAAGATATGAATACTTGAGTACCTGGTTCCTGAGTGACAGTGTGAACATAGGAAGAATTGACTGACAAAACATCAGACTATTTTCCAGATGTGTTTCTGATGGTGGTAAAGGTTATGAAGACATGAATTATGTTTGGCCAACATAATTAATGATTTCTACAAGTATATGCTTGATCCGCATTACTTGATGTGCAAGGATTCAGCCGACAAAATAGAGTTTGTGAAAAGATTGATTGTTCCGGGTGCCGACTAGAAAGATAATGAAATCTCTTGTGCGGATATATATATAGGATGGATTTAGTTGTGATATGTGTGGTGGTGATATGTGATGTGCGAATAAAAGTAGAGTAGAGCAGAAATAGTAAGGAAGGTCTGGTATGTGAAAGGAAAGCAGCATAAGAGAAGAGGAAAGATGAAGTGCAGCAAATCAGTGTACTGAGCCTAACCAGAACTGAACTCCAACATATGTGGATGCTACCAATCATTTCAAGTATTGTATAACACTCTTTTGTAGACAGTGTGTCTCTTGTAGGTAGTGTGCCTCCTTGTGAGCAGTGTGCTCGGGCAGTGAGCCCTAATTGGCGAGTGCCATTTTGTATTTCCTTATTCTTCTAACAGAGAATAATCTTTGGGTTAATCACCCCATGGTTTTCTCCCTTAATAGGGTTTCCATGTCAAAAATATTGTGTCATGTGTATCTCCATTTCATGGTTATGTTTGCTTGTTTGAATTAATGTTGCATTGATTAATAAGAAAGTTTAGAAAAAGAAATAATTAGGATAACTGATTCACCCCCCCTCTCAGTTATCAACAATTGGTATCAGAGCTAAGTTCCTCCTAACAGAGCCTAATAGCTTGAGGAAGATCTGGGAGTTCAAATGGATGCATATGGTTTAAGGGAGCAACTCAAGACTACCCTTGATGATCTTGAATAGTCAAACTCTGAAGTCAATGAATTAAAGGAAAAACTCAAACAGGCTGATGATTTCATGAGAGAACTAAAAAACAAATTAAGTCTCTCTATGAAAAAGAGAAAGGAGCTGCTTCAACAATTGGCAAGACAAGGTGAAGCAAATAATGCAAATGAAGAGTTGAAGGAAAAAATTGAGTTGTGTGAAAAGTTATCAAAAGAAATCATTATGGTAAGACATGAAATGGAATCAGGAGTCATGAAGTTTACCCAAGAAGTTGAAGAGAAAAGAAAAACTGAAGATAATCTAAGACAATCTCTCAAGGAGAAATTAGAAGATTGCCACCAGATGGATAGAATTATCAGACATCTTGAATCTGATCTTGAAGATGCTAAAGATAATGAAGAAAAACTTGAGGATCAAATTGTCTCTCTAAAAAGGGATCTTCAAACAGCAAATGAGTATTGTAGTTAGGGTAAAATTGCAAATAGGATAAATGAAGAATCAACAATGATAAAACCCTAGCAATGTACAATGAAGCACAAGACAACATGAAAATCAAAATAACAAATGTAAATGCAAACCGATCTCCACGCTATGCTTGATTTATCTCCATTGCTCTTCTCCACCTCGCATGAGCATGCAAGATTTTGAAGGATTATTGTTGGAGGAATGTTGGGTGCTCACTTCTGCAGCATAACATTAAGATGAAGATGATAGAATGAATGATAGATGAAGGATGCAAAGGCTCTAATGATATTTCGACAACATGTAGATATTTGAGGATCAATGCATGCTAGAAAATTTGACAGAATAATGGTACTTGAAGCTCAATGCATGCTAATGGCTTGTGATGGGTTTGATTTATAGGAAAGGCTTGGTTCAAATAGATGGTTGAGATTAAAAAGCTAATTGATTGATGTGGACGGCTAGGATTGATTCAGTTATCCCACTCTTCAAGGGAGTTGTAGTCATTTGACAAGTGGAGGGAGGATAGGGCTCATGTGTGCTTGTGTACATAAAAGTACTACATATGAAAGATATTAAATAAAAGGTTGTAGTACCACTTATCTTTTTACATGAAAGAGGCACACATGTCGGCTAAATGATAAGATAAATTAATTAAATAAATAAAATTTATTTAATTAATTGGAAAGTCGGCTTATAATGAAATGTGAGAACTTAATTCAAATAAAATATTTGAATTAGTTGGGATATGAGTTGGATATTAATTAAATAAATAAAATTTATTTAATTAATTAGATAGTGGGATTAGGATATGATTGGGATAGGAGGTGGAAATTAATTAAATAAATAAAATTTATTTAATTAATTAGCTAAGTAGGATGAGGATGGGATTGAATGGGATTTTAATTAAATAAATAAAATTTATTTAATTAATTGGCTAATGGAATAAGTGGGGTTAAGAGTGGGATTTAGGACAAAATGCTACATGATGTCTAGGATAATGTTTTTAGCTTGGTGTTGTAGGACATGGACAAAGTTGGGACAAATTTGGGTGTCTACAAGTATAAAGAGAAATTCAAGATAAGTTCTGCTCAACTTGAAGTTCTTCTTGGAAGTCAAAAGAAGGTAGATGACAAGTGTGGTTTGGGATATGAGAAAGGAGAAAGCTCCAGAACCGGTCAGAAGAATTTTGGATTAGAAAATACAAGGATCAGGCCTAGAAGACCTCCGGTAAGATAGCCTAATGCTCAAAGATATCCATCCTTCAATGGATACTACCACAACTGCAATCACTTTGGTCACAAAGCTAATCAGTGCAGAAAGAGAATGAATTAGACTAATTCATCTTTCTCCAGACAGTGTTTTAACTACAAAAGGTATGGTCACAAATCTCATGAATGTAGAATTATGCAAATGAACAAATCATTCAATGGTAGATGCTTTGCATGCAATAGAATAGGTCATATGGCTAATCAATGCAGATCAAGAGGATATCAATCCAATATGCAAAGAAATGTTGTTTGTCAAATTTGCAATAGATCCGGTCATATTGCAAAATTCTGTAGAAGCAAGAATCAGGACAAAAGAGGTCCGGTATATCATAGACAGAATCAAGATAAGGGGAAACAAAAGGTGAATGCGGATGAAGTTAAAAGTGAGATGAACAAGATTTGGGTAAAGAAGAGTATAGAGAATGTAGAGGATGGATCTGCACCAGACTCTGGTGCTGATATTCCTTCTGGAAATTAAGAGATGAGCTCTGGCTCAGGGGGAGACAAAGAAAAACTTGTTCCCCCAGCCAGTCAATTGGTGCCTGAAATTGGCACATGTGAAGCTGCGGATCAAATGGTTTCTAGAGAAACATGTTAAGAAGGTCAAGTAAAGATCTAAGAGATCCGCAAGAAAATTTAAAAAGTTTAATTCCTTCAGAATTGGTCCAGTTAAACAAGTCTTCTAAGAAAACAAGTTTCTCACAAGGTTGGCCCGGTATGGATCCAAATTGAAATAGCCTGATCTGTAGATATATGAGATGATCAGGAGAAGTGGACATTGTGATTCATCACTAACATCGATCACAAAGGCATCATAATGATCTAGATGAGTTTCTTCCTCCTTGAACAAGGAAAACCAGGCAAACCAGAATGAATTAGGTTGCGCATTTATTGCAGGGTGAAAATTAGGGCTTCTTGGAATAAAAGAGTTCATTTGTCTGTCATTTACACATTTGTACACTCACATGCGAAGAAGAAAGAAAAGGAGCTCTGCAAACAACTTCTCCCAAAAGATCAAGGCAACTCTTCATACAGCTCTATTTGGATTTCTTCATGTACCCTAACCTGCGTAAAAGGTATTTATCTTTCTTGATATCCTTCAGTAAGATTGTTTGATGATGGCTACTCTGAATATAGTTAAGATCTCTAATAGACCTCAGCCTACATTTAAGAAACATCCATATAAATCCTTGGAGGTAGATCCCCTAGGAGCATTTTCCAGTGTTTCGCATGGCGTTTTGCATACAGAAGACATTAGGGTTTACATACACGCAAATTTTGAAGAGTTTGGGGAATTCAAACTAAGAGATATCTATCACAAACAACTATTAGATGATTCATTTGAGCTCAAACCCCAATACAAGGGCCTCCGGATTAAGCACTTTGCACAATTCATACATTTCCCCTGTTTTACTGAGGATGAATGGGGCAGGTACGTTTTGAGCAGAATACATGACAACTTCATGTGGTTAAATGGACCATTCAAAATCACAAAAGATGCCATTAGGGCATTTACTAGATTACACTCATCCGATGGGATTCCTGTTCTTAAATCTGTGAAGAATCAAACTGTGAGTGAGGCTACCGAATCCAAGTTTGACAAAAGAGCAATGACAGTAGATGACATCTCTAATCCGGATATCAAGTTTGCCTCCATGATCATTGGGTATAAAATATATCATTCTAGCAGGGAAAATTCTGTACCTGGAACTGCCATCTACACTGCATATGAAATGCTAAGAAAGGATGCAGACTATAATCTTTGCCAGCTTCTCTTGAACCAACTCATGGAGAATCTGCAGAAAATAAAGAAAGATAAAAAGAATTCATTCAAGTATGGTGGATTGATACTGTGCTTATTCTTCTACTTTATGAATGAGCTTCTCGGATCTAGTGGCTAGGTATGGGAGAATGATAGACCAGTAGCTATCCAAATTAGAGATTATTTACATGGACTTGGTGACAACAAAGCACAAAATACAGCTCTGTGGGGATATTTCAAGAACTTTCAGAACATGATGCAAGCAAGAGAAAGGATTCCCCAGTCTCTTGTTGAGAAATACAAAGACACAATTTACTTTATGGTAGAGACTGATCAGTGCCTAATGGAGGCAGTAGAACCAAGAACTGTATGGATCATGCCCATGGGGTATGAGGTTGATGAACAAATTGTGGAGCTGCATGTTCAACACATGCTAAGTTAACCAAAGGATCCAAAGGCAAAAAGGTTTGGAACCTTTAAGGAGCTAAGTGTAAAGATTCATGTGGAGCTCAGAGAACCAGAGATCAAGAGGAAGGTGAGAAAAGAAGTAGAAAGTATTGCCCAAGGCCTTGGCATTTCAAAGGAGGCACTTGATACCAACAGGGAAAAGAGGCAAAAAGCTGAGGAAGAGAAGAAAGAGGTAGAAAAGGGAAGCAAGGAAGTGCTCCGGTAGAAACCTCAACCTGGACCAGATCATCAAAGAGATCTATACCTGTCACAGCCAAAAGCTCAAGAACATGAAAACTAGAAGTCCAGGCATCCGACAAAAGAGAGAAAAGATCAAAGACAAAAGCCACAAGGGCTTATGCAAGTCAAAGAGATGAAGAGGAAACCAAATCAGATGAGGGGGTAAAGGAAATAAAGAAGCAGAAGAAGAAAGGATTTGGTAAACCCTCCACAAGCCAAGACAAGGAAGAAATGGCAGAGGAATTTGTTGAAAAGCCCACCCTATCTCTAGAAAGTGTAATCAAATCAGTCACTGTGGATGGAAACCTTCAACCAATGGCCGAATTCTATGATGATTATAATGAGACTGACCAAAAGATCCTATAGGAAGCTACAATCAGGTATCTGAACATATACAATAAGGCTTTCATTGAATTTATATCTCTAATTCCTAAGAGCCTAGAAAATGAGTTAGAAATAAGAAAGAACAATGCCATGGCAAAAGACATTGAGATCCGGGAACAGATAGCTATTCAGCTATATCCTGCAATCGATCCCAAAATAATGAATATGATATTCAAAGATTGCAAGGATGAATTCAGGAGCAAAGCAAGGATGAATCAGCTCATGCTTGGTGAAACCGACAAGGTGGCAAAAGAGACTGAAGAGATTCTCCGGAATACTCTTAAAAAGTTCAACATTCCCATCACAGAGGACTTTGGTAAAGACAAGAGCTCAGAATCCCCTATTTCAGAAGAGGTGGCTCATGGACAAACAAATATCTCTCCTCTGGTTTCCCCTACAGCTTTAGGATCTAAAGGAGAAGACACAATACAGGAGAAAGAAGCAGAAGTGAAGGAAAAAGAAGCTGACAGTACCAAGGTTGCAGAGGGAGAGAAGACCCCAATAGAGAAAACCACAACTGATAGTGGTAAGAATGTAGAAGGAGAGAAAGCTCCAAGGGACAGCCTTAAGACTACAGAAGAAAAGAAAAATCTGTCTCTGGCATGAGACACTGTAGAATCAGTTAAGGACTTCTTGATAAAAGCAGCTATGGAGATTGATGAACCAGACCTATTAAAAGGGCCTCTGGACTTTGATTCTCTATCTCTGGTGCAAACAATGAAGATAGCTTCATTTGCCAATGCGAAGGCCAAAGAGAAACTACTGAAATCTCACATGGAAGATTGTGAGCTTATAGAGGTAGCATCCGGAGTTTTGGAAAAGATCATGCCAACTTTTCAAAAGGATCCCACAGCATCCTCTTCCGGTAATCTCAAAACTCTAGTCAGCAGTGTTAGTACACATTTTGATTCTCTAGAGAAGTCAGCTGAAGAAAAGGTCCGGAAGGAGTTTTTGAATAAGAGATTCTCATAGGTACAAGGATTGATCATTAATGATAGGAGGAATATGAATATTGGAATAAAGAGCTTAGAAAATACTCTTAAAGATGGCAGAGAAGTATACAAATTTTGTATTTCATGGTCCAAAGCAACAGTAGAGATTGAGAAGAAAATAAAAGAGCAAGAGAATAAACTACTAAGTTTGTCTCAAAGTTTTGATCCTATATCTTCCTCCATAGTCAGTCAAGAGTGTCAAACTATTGCAATCACAAATGCAATAAAGAATTTTGAGAAGGAAAGGAAGAACATGATCAGCCAGATGGGTGAACTTAGGAGGATCATTGTCCCTAAGTTAGAGGCCATGCATGAGGCCATAAGTGAAGCTCAAATCACAGCCCAGACAAATGATCCAACAGATCTAAAAAGGGCAGATGCATTTGCATTCCTGTTGAGTAGTCATATCTCAATTTTGGACAGAATGAAGCAAAGTTGGGCTACAGAATTTATTCAATTGAAGAAAACTTTTGCAGACATACTTAAGTATATGTAAGTATGCCATATGTATATACTTATGCGGCTAAGTATAGTTGAATTTTTGAATGTTTTAATATACAGACCCTACCCTTTGCCATTGATGTCAAAGGGGGAGCAAAGAGCAGTGAAAAATGAGGAATCCAACTAAGGGGGAGCTCCAGAAAATGTATATAAAAACAGAGCATCAGCTAAGGGGGAGCATAGTGTAAACACTTAGTCATTTTTCACTAAGTGTTGCCATCAATGCCAAAGGGGGAGATTGTTGGCATGAGACACTATATGAATTCATGAATGTTGTCATTCATGGCAACAAAGTTCATCCCACACATCCGCAGGACATGGTGTGTCTCTACCGGAAGTCAAAATGAAGAATGCGGTGGTCTGGTAAACAAGAACAGAGCATGTGGCAAGGTCTGAAAGACAGGTCTGGATCTCTCAAAAGAAGTATCTTGGTGAAGTGCAGATTTGGGGAAGTAAAGAGTACTACCTTGAGTGATAGATTCCAAGGTTTTAGCCTCCGGTGATAGATGAGGTAAAAGATATGAATACTTGAGTACCGGGTTCCTGAGTGACAGTGTGAATAGAGGAAGAACTGACTGACAGAACATCAGACTATTTTTCGGATGTGTTTCTGATGGTGGTAAAGGTTATGAAGACATGAATTATGTTTGGCTGACATGATTAATGATTTCTACAAGTATATGATTGATCCGCATTACTTGATGTGCAAGGATTCAGCCGACAGAACAGAGTTTGTGAAAAGATTGACTGTTCCGAGTGCCGACTAGAAAGATAATGAAATCTCTTGTGCGGATATATATATAGGATGGATTTAATTGTGATATGTGTGGTGGTGATATGTGATGTGCGAATAAAAGCAGAGCAGAGCAGAAACAGTAAGGAAGGTTCGGTATGTGAAAGGAAAGCAGCATAAGAGAAGAGGAAAGATGAAGTGCAGTAGATCAGTGTACTGAGCCTAACCGGAACTAAACTCCAGCATATGTGGATGCTACCAATCAGTTCAAGTATTGTATAACACTCTTTTGTAGACAGTGTGTCTCTTGTAGGTAGTGTGCCTCCTTGTGAGTAGTGTGCTCGGGCAGTGAGCCCTAATTGACAAGTGTCATTTTGTATTTCCTTATTCTTCTAACAGAGAATAATCTTTGGGTTAATCACCCCATGGATTTCTCCCTTAACAGGGTTTCCACGTCAAAAATATTGTGTCATGTGTATCTCCATTTCATGGTTATGTTTGCTTGTTTGAATTAATGTTGCATTGATTAATAAGAAAGTTCAGAAAAAGAAATAATTAGGATAACTGATTCACCCCCCCTCTCAGTTATCAACATTTCTACTAGACCACACCTCCATGGGTGTCTTACCAACAAGAGCTGATGTAGGAGATCTATTTACCAGATAGCAGGTAGTGGCAACAGCTTCAGCCCAAAACTTTTGTTCTAGGCCAGCTCCACTAAGCATACTCCTAGCCTTTTCCATCAGTGTCCTATTCATCCTCTTTGTAACTCCATTTTGCTACGGGGTGTATGGAGTTGTCTTATGTCTTTCAATCCCAAGTTCCTTGCAATACTTATCGAATTCTGTAGAACAGAACTCACCACCGTTGTCAGTTCTCAAACATTTAATCTTTTTACCAGTCTAATTTTCAGCAAAGGCCTTAAACTCCTTAAACTTGCTATAGACTTCAGATTTGCTTCTGAGAAAATAAATCCATGTCCTTCTACTATAATCATCTATAAAAGATACAAAATATATAGACTTTGATAACGAATAAACATTAACAGGGCCAAACACATCAGAATGAATAAGGTCCAACACACCAGAAGACTTATGAGAACACGAGTAAAACTAAACACAGTTTTGTTTTCCATAAATGTAATGTTCGCAAAAGTTGAACTCAAGATTACAATCATCTAACCCCTCGATGAGGTTCTTATTTTTCAGGGTGCACAGACCCTTCTCACCAATGTGGCCAAATCTCTTATGCCATAACATTGTCTTTTCAGCAGGAAGTTTAACTTCCAAAGCATGATTACAACCATCAAGACTAGAAACAACAGATTTCTTAACTGCTCATTCAGATGGTGGGGATGAAGTGACTGCTGCCCTCTTCCTTGAGTTAGAATAACTATTGCATTGTGAAATGCATGCTTCCAGCTGAAACAGAGTACCTCTTCGAGTACCCTTAGCAAGCACCATAGCTCCTCTAGTCATCTTGTATCTTTCTTTCAAAAAGACAACCTGCACACCTGCATCATTCAAACTACTTACAGAAAGCAGGTTCCGTGCTAAGCCTGGGATGTGCATAACCCCAGAGATCCCCTTCACTCAATCATCAAGAAATCAGATAGAGACTCTTCCACGACCAACAATCTTTAGATGAGAGTCATCACCTAGATACACCTTTCCACCATCGAACTCCTCATACTTAGTGAACCAGTCTCGATGCGAGGTCATGTGGAATGATGCACCAGATTTGATCAGCCACACATCATCACATGCATGGGTTACTAGGGCTGCAATGAAAGCATCACCGTCATCTTGTGACTTATCAAAATCTAAATCAGGAGCTTTCTTTTTCTTCTTCTTCTCCTCTTTTCATTCCTTTCAGAAATACCTAGTTTTGCCACAGAAACAAAGAGCCTTGGACTTTCTAGGAGATTTGGATCTCCCACGGGATTTGGATCTACCCTTCTCAGCTTTCTTGTTCTTCTTCTTCCCTTTCTCCTTGGGTCTTCCACGAACTGCAAGGGCCTCTTTGGCTACCTTAGAAGACTTTCTCCGCATCTCTTCAGACAACAGCGAAGAAACCACTTCTTCCATTTTGAATGTGGATGTGGTGCTTCCAATTGCCATGACAAGATGATCCCATGAGTCCGGCAGAGAACAAAGCAGGGTCATAACCGATCCTCCTCCTCCATCTTTACACTAATAGATGTCAATTGTGTAACCAGCATGTTGAAAGCATTCATATGTTCAGCAATGGATCCTCCATCCTCCATTCGAAGAGAATACAACTTCTTTCTCAGAAAAAGTTTATTAACCAGGAATTTTACTTGATACACATCTCCCAACTTCTTCCAAAGTAGTTTTGCAGTAGTCTCCTCATGGACATTTAACAACACAGAATCAGCAAGACTAAGTCTTATGAGACCCTTAGCCTTTCGATCCTTGAGGTCCCACTCATCTTGTGACATTGCAGCTAGTTTAGTTCCATTAACACTTTCCCAAAGTTCTCGATCAACAAGTCTTCCATCTTGAGCTTCCACAGCTTGAAATTACTCCCATTGAACTTCTCCACTTCAAACCTTCCTGATGTGCTTGCCATCTCCTTGCTGCAATAGAAATCAGAATACTCTGCACAAACTCCCACTCAATCTAAGATTAGCTCAAAAAACCCTTACCCAACAACTAGGACCAAATTTGATCAAGCTCTGATACCAACTGAAAGGAAGCTAGGTGTACAGAAATCACTTCCTACACTAATCTAATGAGAAGAGATATATGCAAATTCAACTTTAATTCTTACAACTACAGCAACATAGAACATCTAACAGAGATATTGCAGCAATACACATACACACATAAAGTAGACAAAACAGAGAGAGAGACAAGATATGCGTGGGGAAAACCCTTACGGGTGAACAACCCCACACTCCAAAACACAGCTCAAATTTATTACAGTAAACAATAACAGACTACAATATAGTTTCAGAGCCAATGCTCTTTCAGGAGTCTTTGAATGTCAAATCTGGAGATATTCTGGCAGCATAACAATACTCGTACCAAAGTTATCTATCTCCCATCCAAGCACCCGTTTATATAGAGTTTACAAGGCAAATATGGAACCTTCTTGAGATGGGTGTCCATCTTGGACTCATGCCCCAAAACCCACACCTAAGGACACTTGTCCAACATCCCATCCCAAAGTGGGTGCCTCGTCCCAAGATAGGTTACGACAGATGCTCTTATGCACCTTACAGCTGTCATAGAATCCGTCATAACTGACAGCACTTACAGTTGTAAGAGAATCTATCATACACTGACTAAAAATATCATATTCCTCTTACAACATGTCATAACCTCCCTTGACCGCCTGAAGATGCCTTTCTCTCGTGCAAAGATACTCACTGACACTTGTCATCAATTAAAAGTCGTTTGACATTTCGGGGGCATTGCCCCCGAGCCCCCACGAGGGTGTTGCCCCTCGACACCACCCTGTACCATGACAGGGAGCACGCCAGGGGCACTGCCCCTGGACCCCGCAACGGGCTACGTTCCTTGACCTTGTCTTGGGGGCGCTACCCCCAAACCCCCATTAATTATTCAAGGGGGAAACCGCGGCTACCAAAGTCACCAAAATTTATCTTGCTGCATATACACAAGGTGCTGACTATGCCAACTCAACATGGGATAAATAAATACAACATTAGGAATTTGCAAAGGTTGAGATACCTTAATTCCCAACAACCATTACCTTGGGGGTAGTATGGAGTGGAGAAATGGTGTTGGATTTGAATTTTTTCACACAAGGTGTAGACTTCCTAGTTTTTGAATGGTTTCCCATTATCTATGATGATGGAATGAGGGATGCCATAATGGCATATTATGTAGTGAAGAATGAACTTGACTATTTGGATTCCGGTGGTGAAATTGAGTGGAATTGCTTCAACCCACTTGGTGAAGTATTCAGTGGCAGTGATGATGAACTTATGACTATTAGATGATGGTGGGTGAATCTTTCCTACGAGGTCGAGTCCCCATTGTGAAAAGGGCCATGGAGTTCTTATCGATTGCAGTTCTTGTGATGGTGCATGGATGAGGTTCCCATGTTGTTGACACACTAGGCACTTTTTCACGAACTAGTAGGCATCTCGCTCCATGGTCGGCCAGTAGTATCTTGTCCTCAATATCTTTTTTGCTAGAGTAGGTCCACTAGAGTGTGCCCCGCAAATGCCTTCATGTACCTCTTGTAAGGCCAATTCATCTTCCCTAGAGTCTAAACATCTTAAAAGGGTACCATCAAGACTCCTTTTGTAAAGGGTATCTCCTACAAGAGTGAAGTGGGAGGCTCGGCGGATGAAGCTTTTTCATTCTGAGGATGAAAGGTTGGGGGGTATGATGTTGTCATGGAGGTACATTATGTCTCTTAATACCAGGGGGATAGGGGGAAAACAATTTCATAGACCAGTTTTGATTGGGGGACATCATAGGCCAATAAAGGGAGCTCTTCAATCAGGAACTCACACTTCTTGTTGTCTTTCTTCATGTCCACCAGGGATCCTATTGTGGCCATGGCATTTGTTGCTTTATTATTTAACCATGGAATCTATTCAAAATGGATGTCATCAAAATAATCTTTAAAATCATCTACCATCCTCTTGTAGGGCAAGAGCTTATCATCCTTAGTCTTATATTCATTGTTCACCTATCGAATGACCAGTTGGGAATCTCTGTAGACCATGAGTTCTCAATCCTCCATTGGATCGCCATGTGAAGTCTTGTGATAAGAGCCTCATACTCTGCTACGTTGTTCGTGCATGGAAATGTAATCTTGTATGATTTGGGGATGGTATCTCCTTGAGGGGTAACAAACAAAATGCCTGCCCCCAAGCCTCAATGCGTATAAGATCCATCAAAATACATCTTCCATGCTTCTTCTTTTGGTGCTACAGTTAATATAGACTCATCAAGAAACTCTGCAAGTGTGCGTTGCTCTGTTGGGATGGGTGCCTTAGCTAATTGATCAGCGATGACTTGTCCTTTAATGGCTTTTCTTTCTATGTACTCAATATCAAACTCGCTTAAGATAATTACCCACTTAGCCATTCGTCCTGTAAGGGAGGCCCTATTTAGCAAATACTTTAGTGGATCAATCTTGGAAATGAGCTTAGTTTTATGATTAAGCATGTAGTGTCGCAACTTCTATGAGGTGAAGACAACAGTTAAACATGCTCACTCAATGGGAGTATAGTTCATCTCATAGGTCACCAAGGTGCAACTGATATAGTATATTGCTCTTTCTTTCCCTTGTTCATCATGTTGTGCCAACAAGGCCCCTATAGTTGTTTCAATTGTTGAAATATATAAGAGGAGGGGTTCCCCTTGTTTTGGTGGCACAAGGACAGGTGGGTTAGTGAGGTACTTCTTCAACTATTCAAAAGCTCCCTGACATTGATTGTCCCATACAAAGGCCGTGTTCTTGTGGAGGAGATGTTGGAAAGGCTGGCACTTATCTGCAAGTTATGTTATGAACCATTAGATAGATTGGAGCTTCCCCTGTAAACTTCACAACTACTGCAATGTCTTTGGAGGGGGCATCTCTGTGATATCTTTGACTTTGGTAGGATCCACTTCTATTCCTCTCCTCGACACTATGTATCCTAGGAGTTTCAAAGAAGTGACCCCAAAGACACTTCTTCGGATTCAGTCGCACATTGTATTGTTCCAATCTGTCAAAGATCTTAGCTAACACATCTAGGTGTTCCTCTCTAGTCTTGGATTTTCCCAGCAAGTCATCCACATAGTCTTCCATGATGTGGTGGAAGAGGTCATGGAAGATGACTGTCATTGCCTATTGGTAAGTTGCTCCTACATTCTTCAGACCAAAAGGCATTACAACCCAGCAGTATATCCCCCACGGGCATATGAAGGATGTTTTTTGTTGATCCTCTTCTGCAATCCTGATCTGGTTATATCCTAAGAAACAATCCATTAGAGATAACATCTCATGTCCTGCTGTGACATCCACTATGATGTCAATGTTGGGTAGTGGGAAGTCATCTTTCGGGCTGTCTTTGTTAAGGTCCCTCAAGTCTGTATAGTACCAGATGCCCCCAGTGACTTTAGTGACAAGTACAATGTTAGATACTTGATGCATGAGCATCCCTGGTTCAAGAGCAATCTTGCATCAATCAAAAAAAACATTTGCATTTCAGTTTGTTTCTTTTCATTTTCCAGTTCAGTTCAGGTAGTTCATCAGAAGTAGTTCTGTATTTCTGGTCCAGTCACATTTTAGATCTTGTGGAGCTAGACTTAGCATTCATTTACATCATATCTAGAATTCAGAGATCCACATGTCAATACCAGAAAGATATCGCTACCAGAAGTTGATTGTTTCTCAGAGCAGAGCATCTTGATATTCACTAGCAACCAGCTAAAGGAGAAACTTGCGGAAGCATTTCTCAATCTTTGGAGCCTAATGACACATCATTCAATGATCTTTGGTTTGTGGATGACCTTCCCAAGAGATCCGCACTTCATTCCATTCATTTACCAGAAGTGTTCTATGCATTTAGGTCTGACCTATTTGTATACACACGTTACAGCTCTTCTTTAGAATTTGTGATCTTCCTTTGTTGATGCGGAAGAATCTATTGGTCTGGATTTGATATATATTGATGTAATAGATCCTTAGGAAAGTAGTTCATAAGTTATTGATTTCTAGATAGATAGATTATTCATTATTCTGGTGAAGGAGCTTCAAAGCTTTATCTTGCGCATGTATGTAATCAGGCCTATGAGCCCTAATTATAAGCCCGCATGTTACTAGCCAGTCTCTATTTGAATTCTATGATATACTAAATGACTAAATCTACATTTGTTCCATTTCTTTGAGTTGTTTCCGTTGTGTTTACTCTTGCTACCTAGTCCAAACAGTTCATTTTGTGAACCCTCCTACAGTGACTGCACCAAGTGGTATCAGAGCGAAAGTTTGAATCTTTGGGAGTGAATTGAGCAAAATTGGAGAAGGAATTCTGTAAGATCTTATTGTGGATAGATCACCAAATTAAGGCAGGTTACTTGTGTTGCAACCGATCACCAATTAGAGTCATTTGTCACTTTGTAGCCCGATCGCCGAACCTGAGGCAGTTTACACTTGATCCTAGGAAGAATGCCGCCAAAGAGAGTTGTTGTTGGAACAATGGCTAGCAAAATAGATGAGATGATGTAGATAATGAAAATAATGTGAATTCAATTGGATGTTGTTGAAAAAGATAGGCGAATAGGATTGACACCAAGACCTAATGTTGAAAGCGGTGATGAAGAAGAAACTCAATCTATTAAACAAACTAGTGAAACCCTAGGAGGTGATGAAGAAGAAGAATCAGATCAAGTAAAGATGTTGTGAGCTATTTCAAATATTGGAAAGAGACCTAGAGTTGATGTACCGAATTATACTGGTAATTTGAACCCTAAAGAATTGATTGACTAGATAAATGACATGGAAGAATACTTTGAATATGAGGAAGTTGAAGATCTGGAGAAGGTGAAATTTGCAAAGACAAAGTTAAAAGGACATACTGCTATATGGTGGAAAGAAGTTTACTTGGAAAGAAATGGAAGAGGGAAAGAAAAGATTACAAAATGGGATAGGATGGTGATAAAGTCGAAGAATCAGTTTATACCTGCTGACTATGAGTTGGAGCTATTGAAAAGATTTCAAAACCTAAGACAAAAGGAGAAATATGTGGAGTATACTGAAAAATTTCATAAAATGATCATAAGGACAAGACAGTGAAGAAAGCAAGGAGAAAGTGGCTAGATACATCAATGGATTGAGATTGAACATTCAAGAGGAACTAAGTCTGGTAAGGATGACATTTTTGGAGGAAGCATACTAGTTTACCCTGAAAGTTGAAGAGAAGCTAAATAAAAGACATGATCATAGATACAGAGGCAGAGGAGGTAAATTTCAGAGGGGTAGAACATTTTCTAGAGGAGACAGATCATTTCCAGAGTAGAACAAGTTTGACAGCCCATACAAGAAGGATGGAAAAGATACTAATACATACCAGAGAAAAGACAAAAATTTTCATCTCAAAGGCAACTATAATTCATATCGGAATGAAGGATATAGAAGAGAAGGAAGAGGATTGGATAAGAGAACATTTAGATGTACTTGTTTCAAGTGTGGAGGTGAAGGACATAGAGCATTTGAATGTAATCAGGGTAGCACAAGTAAGAGGACAGAGAATAGTGGAAGAGCAGCTTATGTTGAAGAGGAACCTATTGGATAACCTAGTTCTATTGGTAAATCGAAGAAAGGAGAGTCACTTATGATGAGAAGAGCACTATTTCAAGAAGAAGCAAATGAGGAACCACCGTAGAGGAAGAGTTTGTTCAGGACAAGATGCAAATCAGGAGGTAAGTATTGTAAAGTTGTAATTGATAGTGGTAGTTCAGATAACCTAGTTTCAGAAGAGATGGTGACCAAGCTGAAGTTGGAAAGATTGAAACATCCTAAGCCATATCAGATAGCATGGATTCAGGATGATCATAAGGTACTGGTGAGTGAACAATGTTTGGTGAAATTTCATATTGGATCTTATCATGATGAAGTCTTGTGTGATATTATGCCAATGGATGTTTGTCATATATTGTTGGGTAGACCTTGGCAGTATGATAGGAAATCTATACATGATGGGAGAAACAATACATATACTATAAAAGGAAGAACAATTGCTGATAAACATCAAGAAGTGTAGTTTCATGAAGGAAGAACTAGTTTATTTGGGATTTGTGATTTCTACGAAAGGATAGAAGATGGACCCTGAGAAAGTAAGAGCAATTATTGAATGGCCTACACCAAAGAGCATTGGAGAAGTTAGATCATTTCATGGATTGGCTAGTTTCTACCAGAAGTTCATCAGAAATTTCAGTTCAGTTTGTAACCCTATGACAGAGACAATGAGAGGAGACAGAAAGGATTTTAAGTGGACATCTGGAGCAGATAAAAGTTTTGAGTTGTTAAAACAAAAAGTGACAGAGCAACCTATTTTGGCATTGCCGGATTTCAATAAGGTATTTCAAGTTGATTGTGATGCAAGTGGAAATGTAATTGGAGCAGTATTAAGTCAAGAAGGTAGACCTGTAGCTTATTTTAGTGAGAAGTTGAATGATGCAAGGAGAAGATATTTAGTTTATGATCGAGAGTTCTATGCCATAATTCAAGCCTTGAAGAAGTGGAGACATTATTTGTTTCATAAGGAGTTTGTGTTATATACAGATCATCAAGCTTTGCAATATCTGAACAGTCAAGGTAAGTTGAATCAGAGACATATGAGATGGGTAGAATTTATGCAGAGTTATACTTTTGTGTTGAAGCATAGGAGTGGAAAATCAAACAAAGTTGTTGATGCATTAAGTAGGAGAAGAAACTTGTTGACAGAGATGAGAGTTGAAGTGTTGGGTTTTGATGAATTGAAGAACATGTATGAGGGAGACACTGATTTTGCAGAACCTTGGAAAACATGTAAGGAACCTATTGTGACAGATAGGAGTAAGTGATTGAACTATTTCATTCAAGAATCTATGTTGTTCAAAGGAAATCAGCTATGCATACCTAAGAGTTCAATGAGAGATAATCTAATCAAGGAGAAACATAGTGGCGGATTGGCAGGACATTTTGGAATTGATAAGACAGTGGCTTTGGTGAGTGAAAATTACTTTTGGTTTCAGATACATAAGGATGTTCAGAGATTTGTGCAGAGTTGTAGAGTTTGTCAAGTTTCAAAAGGGAGTAGTCACAATACTAGATCGTATAAACCTTTGACAATACCGGAGAGACCTTGGGAAGACATAAGCATGGATTTTGTGATGGGATTTCCTAAGACACAGAGAGGACATGATTCAATATTTGTAGTGGTTGACAAATTTTCAAAGATGGCTCATTTCATACCTTGTAAGAAGACAACTGATGCAGTACATGTAGCTGACCTATTTTTAAGGAGATTATGAGAGTACATGGATTACCTAAGAGTATAGTTTCAGACAGAGATACAAAGTTTGTTGGATACTTTTGGAGGACAATTTGGAAGAAGATGAAGACAGATTTGAAGTTCAGTTCAGATTTTCATCCACAGATAGATGGACAGACAGAGGTAGTGAATAGGAGTTTGGGAAACTTGTTGAGATGTTTGGTTGGAGAGAAAACCGGAAGTTAGGATTTGATTCTTTCACAAACAAAGTTTGCATACAATAATTTAGTAAATAGGAGTACCGAAAGAACACCTTTTGAGATTGTGACCGGAGTAAAACCTAAAGGAGTTGCAGAATTGAGAGATGTCAGTATGGAAGAAAAGAGAAGTGCAAAAGCAGAAGAATTTGTAGAACACATGAAGATAGTGCATAATCAGGTGAAGAAGCATTTGGAGAATATGAACAGTAAGTACAAAGAGAAGGTTAATGAGAAGAGAAGACATAAGGAATTTGAAGTTGGAGAGGAAGTGATGGTGTACTTGAGAAAAGAAAGATTTCCAGTTGGAACATATAACAAGTTGAAGATGAAGAAGTTTGGAGCTTGTAAGATACTCAAAATATTTGATTTAGGGAATGCATATGAAGTGGAATTACCAGAGACATTGGGTATATCACCTATTTTCAACATTGTAGACCTATATCAGTATCATGAAGCAGAGTTCAGTGACAACATGGAAGAAGACTTGAAGAAACAGTTGCCACACAAAGCACCAGAGCAGATTGAAGACATCTTGGATAGCAGAGTTGGACGCAACACTAGAGGAAGATAATACAAAGAATATCTTGTGAAGTGGAAAGGTAGACCGGAAGAAGATTCATCATGGATTTCTCAGGCTGAGGTGGACCGTCTTGGTTCTCCCCTAGCCCCAGAAAAGTGAGGGACTCACTTTTTCAATAACCCTGGATGTCTAATGCAGAAGCATCCCTGGTTCAAGAGCAATCTTGCATCAACCAAAAAAAAACATTTGCATTTCAGTTTATTTGCAGTTCAGTTTGTTTCTTTTCATTTTCCAGTTCAGTTCAAGCAGTTCAGTCAGAAGAAGTTCTGTATTTTTGGTCCAGTTACATTTTAGATCTTATAGAGCTAGACTTAGCATTCATTTACATCATATCCAAAATTTAGAGATCCGCATGTCAATACCGGAAAGATATCGCTACCAGAAGTTGACTGTTTCTTAAAGCAGAGCATCCTGATATTTACTAGAAACCAGCTAAAGGAGAAACTTGCAGAAGCATTTCCCAATCTTTGGAGCCTAATGACACATCATTCAATGATCTTTTGTTCATGGCCAACCTTCCTGGGAGATCTGCACTTCATTCCATTCATTTACCAGAAGTGTTCTATACATTTAGGTCTAACCTATATGTGTACACACGTTACATCTCTTCTTTGGAATTTGTGATCTTCCTTAGCCAACACGGAAGAATCTATTGGTCTGTATTTGATATATATTGATGTAATAGATCCTTAGGAAAGCATTTCACAAGTTATTGAGTTGTAGATAGATAGATTATTCATTATTCTGGCAAAGGAGCTTCAAAGCTTTATCTTGTGCATGTATGTAATCAAGCCTGTGAGCCCTAATTGTAAGCCCACATGTTGTCGGCCGATCTCTATTTGAATTCTATGATATATTGAATGCCCAGTCTGAACAGTACATTTTGTGAACCCTCCTACCATGACTACACCAATACCCATTCAGGATAATCTATTGGACAAATAAACCCCACATCCAAGAGTTTCTTTAGCTCTACTTTAACCAAGAGCGCAACCTGAGGATTCATTTTCCTTAACTTTTGTTTAACCATCTTTGCATCATGACGAATCGCAAGGTGATGAACAACCAATGTGGGATCCAATCCCGGCATGTCAACATAGGTCCATGTGAAGTTGCAGCTTCTTTGCTTGAAGAAAGTTAGGAAGTTTTCCTATTCCACTGTTGTAAGAGATTCTGCTCTAAAGGTTATTTTTGGCACTTCCTTAGTTCCAAGGTTCATCTCTTGTGATGGCTCCTCTAGGATTGGTGATCTATAGGGATATACCTGATCTATCTCGGGAAGGCCCATGCTCTCATCGCCTAGCGCCTCAGGGAGGTTTTCACTATGCGATATGTCCTTTATTTTGAAATTTTCTTCACCCGAAAGTGCCATAGAGTGGTTTTCACTAGGGGGTGCTATTTTTATTCTTATATTTTTGCAACTAAGAACAAGGGTAGTTTCACTGAAATAGGCAAAAGTGTCGAGTTCCATGATATACCTGCCTCTGTCATCTCCAAGGGGGAAGTGATCTCTGGCCCCCATCATTTCTTCTATAGCTTCATCATTTTGTGCCACATCAAGGATGAGAGGTCCTTGTTGGTCCCAATCTATAAGGTCAGGGTATACAAGAGGTAGGTCATTAGAGGCGGAGGCTAGGGTGGTTACGGTATAAATGGTGCATATGGAAGACTCGAAGAAGTCAGCGAAATCACTAAAGGAATCTTGATGGTCCACTTCGTTATTGTTATCAACCACAAGGGAGACCTTAGCAACCTCACCTAAGATCATTCACCACTAGTGAGGATATACTCTTGTTTTCCGTATCCTAACCCTTGAAAATAGGGATTCCTTGTTGCTTGAATTGGCTCTACAATTCCTTGCCCATGGAGGCCAATACCGCCTTGCCCCTAATAGCCCATATATTTGACAATCTCTAGGCCTTTGCCGTAGATTTCAGCTAGGATGGTAGGGGTTTCTTATTCTATTTCTTCATCTTTGTATAGCCATGATGATATGTCCTCAACCACATCTTGATCAAGGAGGTACTTTTTCTCGAAGGTGGGAGACAACTTGCATTTGATAACCACCGTGGAGACTTCTTCTTCCTTCGGAGCACCAAATGTTTTGGGAGTGGGCAATGTCCCTACACAAAAAGTACCATGCAGGTCATATTCACCACACCCCATGTCACTTAACTTGATCTTGACGTCGGGTGGTGGAGATGTTTGTGATGAAGTGGTAGCGATGTTGGAAGGGTCAACATATGAGGTAGATGATGTAGGGTCAGTTTGGGAGGTGGGTTTCTTGATGGCGTTGTTGTAAGGATAGAAAGTACGGTCATGTCCTTCTAAGAAACTGCAGTATTGGAAGGGGCGGGGATCGTCATAGATGGTTACTTTTGTGCCGTTATGAGGGAACTTTAAGCATTGATGAAATGTGGATGCTACGACTTGCATGGCATCAATCCATGGTCAGCCAAGGAGAATGTTATAAGGGAGGTCAAGATCAAGCACCTAACACTTGGTCTCCATGATTTTCTGCCCTACTTGAATAGGGAGTTTGATGGTGCCTTCGGAGAGTCTCTCTGTATCATCATACCATTTAATGGTTATACATTCACTGGTGTCCAAAACCACATCAGAGTATCCCAAATGTTTTAACAATTTAAGAGTGCACAGGTTTAGGCTGGAGCCACCATCTATTAAGACTCTTTTTATGGTAAAATTATGGATGTAGAATTCAATGTGTAGGGCATCATTGTGTAAGTTGTCAGAGGTGAGAAGGTCCTTCTCAAAGAGGATGAGGTGATGAGGTGAAGCAATTTTGCCCACCATGGCTTGGAATTGATCAACATTTAGGTTGGTGGGGACTTGGGTTTCCATTAAAGCCTTGTCGAGGACTTCTTTGTGGAGGGGTGACATTCGGAGCAACTCAAAGATGGAGATTTGAGCAAGGGTTTTACCTAAGTGATCTAGGATGTTATATTTATGAGTGGATGGGGGGTTGGTAGGTGCGGATGTGGATGGTTGATCATTGGTGGGTGCCCCATGGATGGAGACACGGCCACAATGGGTAGTAATAGTACAATCAAGTGTTTGTGCCCAAATGATAATGGTGTTGACATAGTTGGAAGATTCTTCTATTCGACCCACAATGGAGTCAAAAGAAGCGGGAGGTGGAATGATATTGTAAGCTTGGTTGGAAGATAAGGATTTTCCTTTATTGTGGATGGGTAAAGGATCCTTGTAAGCTCCAAGGTTTGCATTTGGTGATTGTTGTGGAGGATCCTCAATGCTGATAAGATGCTTATCTATAAGATCCTGTATGCAATGTTTCAATTTCATACAATCAGATGTTTTATGTCTGATAACACGATGGTATTCACAATAATCATTCTCATTGTACCATGTGGGTTTGAATTGATTCTCATCGTAAGTCTTAATAGGGGGAGAGTTATCAAATTCCCCTTTACAATCTTGTTCAAAACATCTTCTATTGGTTCTCCCAAGGGTGTGAATTTCCTCCTAGGAGCATTATTATGTTTGGGTGCTCCCTTGGGGATATTTACATTGTTGGTAGTGGGTGTGCTTGGTGGCACTTGATTTTGTACATTCTGAATGGCCTTCACATCGGTGATGCTATCATTAAGGGTGTTCTTGTTCTTGCCCCAAAAGTGAGGTTTCTCATTTGATTGTCCATTGTTATTATTTGTGTTTGGGGTGTTGATGTTGACTTTGTTGTTGTTGTTGTAGGTTTTGTTATCATAGAGCTTAATCAAGCCCTTGGAAATAAGGGCTATCTCAATGGTTGTTCCCTTGTCAATGACCTCTTCAAAGGTGGATGCGCATAGGATTTGAAAATGAAAACCCATTTCTTGATTAAGGTTAGCCACAATCATGGTGACTAATTTTTTTTCAGGAATCAGCCAAGGGAGCTTGCTTGCCAAGCCTCTCCATTTTTGCAAGAAGGTAGTGAAGGATTCTCCATTCTTCTATTTGGTATTGCAAAGATCCATCATGGATACTTCATGTTTAAAGTTGTAGGAGAAATGGTTCACAAACTTCTCTGTGAGCTCAGGAAATTTCCTAATGTCGGGAGGAAGGTGTGCAAACCATTCGGTGGCTTGACCACCAAGGCTTCTAGGAAAGAGTCTCATTAGGTATGTGTCGTCATATGAGACTTCAATTCAAGCGATGTAAAACTCCCTAAGGTGTTCCCTAGGGTCTCCTTTCCCTTTGTATTTGTCAAATTTGGGTGTCTCAAAGTTCTTTGGAAAGGGCAGCATATACAATATCCTGTCAAATGGGTATGGGAAAATATCCTTGAAAGAATATTGCTTACATTTGTTTCCATGTTGTATGTCATCCACTTTTTGAATTAGGGTCTGCAAAATGCTTGTTAAGTCTTGTGTTAGCGGTGGTTGTGGGATGTATGTTTATTGATTGGTGAGTTTTTGGAGGTTAGGCAGAATTTGGTATTGAGATGTTTGATTTAGGTTTTGGTGGATGGGGTTTTGGTTTTGGTTTAATTGTGCAAGGTATTGTTGGTAGGTGTGGAGTTGTTGTAGAATGTGAGGTGGTAATTGTGGATTGGGATTGTACTATGCAGATAATACCACGAGAGGTCGTACATATGTGAAATTAGATGGGTTGGTGTTAGATGGATTGGCTGTATTGTGAGGTGGTCATGAGAGAAATTTGTTCACATAGGCTAAGGTGTCGGTGTTATGTGGGGGCACACTTGTGGAAGCACTTGTGTGTGTGGGGTTGTTAGGAATACCTAGGGTGATTTGTGGGACAGATGTGATTACATTTGTGGTGGTGGCGGATGTGACAACGGGGTTGGCGACGGTAGCATTTGTGATGGTTGAGACATTAGGGGTGGTTGATACATTGGTGGGGATGGTGGATGTGGTAACATTAGAGTTTGTGGGAACCGTAGATATGGTGGCATTTGAGGTTTGAGATATGGTAGGTTTGGTGTTAGATATGGATGGTTGGGATGAGGTAGTGTTGTTGGGTATTTGCGCACCATTTTTGAGGAGAAAATCAAGATATCTACTAGGATCCAATTTTAGGACTCTATCAAGTATATCCATGTTATCAGGATCTTGTGTGAAGTTCAAAACGTCTTGATCTACTTGGTTGATTGTGGTGGTTTAGGTAGATGGTGGTGGCAGTTGTGGTTGTAAAAAGGCAAAGGGGTTCAACATTACATTGGTATCATATGTGGGTAGTTGTTGTATCGTGGGTATGTTGGGTACTTGTTGGATTGTAGAGATGTTGTTTTCATCAATTTAAGGCATTCCTATGCCCATGTTGTTCCCAAGGTTGGCCATTTCTTGATTTTTCTTGGATTGGGATCTTGTTATGGGCATACAAGGATCTGGATTTGATTGCGGGGTGGATGAAGGTTGAGACCTTAGAGAATTGGTTTGATTTGTCAGACCCAAAGGGGATATGGTGATGAAATGGAATAAAGATTTAGGTTCAAGAGAGTATACTCCCTACAATCTAAATCTAAGGGTGAAAAGAGGTTACGGTGTGATTTTTGATTTATAGGTTTTAACCTTTGGGAGATAAGTCTCAAAAAGGCATCGACCTAGGGATAGCGAATGTCAATTGATTTTCAAACAATTTTGGACCAAAAGGATGGAGGGTGAAAAGATGATTTGGTGAGAGAGATTTGGGGATGGGTTGGATGATGCCTCAACTAAGGAAAACCTTAGGTTATTTAGATGTTTGATAAGATAGATTTTGATGATGTTTTGAAAAGGATGCTCAAGTCAACAAATGAGTTCAAATAGGTCTAGATTTTGGATGTGATAAAATGGATGTTTTCTTCTTACTCAATGTAGACTTATGACCTTAAGCAAAAAGGGGTGATTATTCTACTTAGAGGTAGACTAATGAACAACAAGCAAAATAGGATGTGAAAAGATAAAATCTAGATTCAAATTTTGCTCAAAGATTGATTTTGGATATGATTTTTGGTATTGGTTGATGTTCTTGATTGATGTTTTGGTTATGAGATTTTTGGATGTATTTGATGTGGAAGAGATGGATGGATTGGGGATGGAGTTTTAGGATGATGTGTTAGGTCCAAAAGTAAGTAAAAATCAAAGGGGATGGAAAGCTATGGAAGTGGATGGATTATGGTTTGGCTCAATAGTATGATGAAGGGTCCAATAGTGGAAATGATTGTTCTCTAAGGTCAAAATGGGAATATGGATGAAAATTTTGGATCAAAATGGTTGTGGTTTTGAGGGATTTTGGCAAGGCAAATATGGATTATGGATATGCAGGCCTCAAAGGTCCCAAAACAATTTTATAAGGCCGTGGGTAAGTTGACCTGCAAATAACACCAAAACTCAGGTATATGACACCAAAACAGACAGAAATGGCGCTAGGGATTTGTGAAATGGCACCAAAACAGGTCAGTGGTTGACAATGCTTTGGCAAAGGTAGGTTTTGATGTCAAATTTGGATTTTGTGGAGGTCAAATGTTTGTTAAATATTGGAATGATGGTTTAATGATGTTGTTTCTTAGCAAGTATTGAAAACTCTTCAAACAAAGAGAACATAATAGCCAAAGGTTTTGTTTTTGAAAGATGTGAAATATTTATCAAGCATGCACAACCTAAGGCAAAGCAAAGACAATACTTGTTGAATTCCCACTTGGATTTCTCTATCTGCACTTACTTAAAGCAGATAACTTAGAAGCTTGGTGACACTGGCTCCCCTTTACATGGCACTCACTTCTCGGGTACACCAAGCTCAAAATCCCAAGAGGCGCGCAGACCTCAAGTGATTTTGTTATCTCTACTTTAAGTTGCAAGTATGTGAGATGGCTTCAGAGGTCTGACCTCCTGTGCCAACAAGTAGAAGGTTTTTGGCCACTAAAACAAAGGTTCGTAGTGGGGGTACATACGAGGGATTGGTACATTACGAGCATCTGGTAAACCACTTAAGGTTTTGACTAGCTCTACTAGGAGTTTCATATACACCAGGTATGACTTCCTTTCGAGCTAGCACCATATGGTAAGCGCTTACACTGATTTGGACTTGGCTTTCGCCTTATCCTATTTTATATAGCGGCCCGGATGAAAGTACCTCTTGGGGTCACAAATGAGTTCTCCTTGCAGATGTGTCTCAAGAGCAAGCCCACTTTCTAAAAAGAAAAAGAGAGTAGAACCATTTATCTTCACCCAAAATCCTTTTGAAGGCAAGAGGAGAGGATACTTTGATTTTATCCCTTGGGTGACTAAGATGTGCAAGTGCACCAAACACGACAAACAATTGCTAAAGTTCTTTTTAATCCCAAATGAAATGTTCCTAATGATTGTTTGCAAACACTTGTTAATTTTAATGCACCAATCTCAAATGTTATCTATGCTAAGAAAACAAAGGTTCTTTTTAAGTGCACCAAAATGAAATGTTTTCTAATGATTGTTTGGCAAGAAAGTGTTAATTTTACTGCACCAATTCCAAATGTTTGAGATAAACAAAAACAAGGGTTCTTTTTAAGTGCTCCAAATGAAGTGTTTTTGCTATACTACTAAAACCCCTGAAAGATTGTTAGTAGTTTTCAGATGTTCATCTTGGACAAATGATTTTGATCTACAGAACACAGTAAGCCACCTACACAAACCCCAAAACCAGTAAAGAAAATAGCACCACAACAGTGACAGAAGGTGCCACAAAACTGCACAATGGCACCACAGGAAATCTAGATCACATTACAAACTACTAGACCAGCTGACTCCTGTCAGTTACAGAAAAAGCACTATAGAACTAAAAGATTGCACTACAATAACCTAGAATGGCATCGAGATTACAAAAGGCACTGCTAAACCTCTAAATGGCACCAAAATGACAAAAAATGACACACATTACCTAAATAGCGCTACAGAAACTAATGAAATTTGATCCTTAGTTTTTTACAAATAGATAGCACTACAATAAGATAGAATAGCACCCAGAAACTGGACACGTATAGCGCCAATACGATGCAGTGTTTCAAAAGACTGCAAGGAAAGATAGTGGCAAAAAATATACTCCAAATACTTTTAAGAAGGTTCTTTACCACCTTTAGACACTCCCAAGTCATATTAAACACCCAAAAATTTTAGCCCAAGTCAAAATGAAAAGAGGACAATACACAAGATTATGCTAGAAAAAATTTGACATTATTTCCCCCTCCTTTATCAACTTTTCTACAAAAACAGAGAGCTAACTATCTTGGAAAACCCTGCAAACGTTAGAAAAAGCCTTTAAAACCTAAGTTAAGAGATAGAAAGTGAGTCCATGATGACATGTAGAAAAGGTGCCAGAATAGCCAAGAATGGAGCCACTGTATGCAGAAATGGCGCTAATTCTAGAGGAAATAGCGCCACTACGCGAAGAAATAGAGCTGGACCTGCAAAAACACTCCTAAAAACACTAAGAACTCACCAAAAACGTTAGTTTGGACCTTGTGGGTCCCACCGAGCGTGCCAATTTGATCTATGGAAATCAAAATGAAAGTGAAAACATGAAACAAATGCATAAAACAAGTGTTATACCTCCAAAATGACCCACAAATCCAAGATAAGGTGGAGAGTGTTGCATCCAAACACTCTAGCTTTACCCAAGATGATCAAATGCAATGTGAATTGCTCTCAATCTATGCAAATCACTAAGTATAGCTAGCTCAAGAAGAAAGATTTTGGCATGATAACTTTGCTCAATTTGTGGATGATAAAATGGCTTGAGGGCTGGTGTATTTATAGGCTTTTTAGGAGAGGATTTGATCCAATGGTGGAGATCAATTGGAGAGATCAATGGTTGTGGATGCATGTGATGTGGAGGGCCTAGATTTAATCTCCAAAAATGGAGGGTTGTGAATAAAGATGAATTTTAAATTCATCTTGGGAAAGGGGTGAATTAAATGAGGTTGGGTGAGATGGATTATATGTGAATTAAAAATTTACATGGGGAAGAGAAAATGAATTAAAAATTTATTTGGGGAAGAGTGGAAATGAATGAGTTATGACATGTGTAAGGGTTGTAAGAGGTATTTAATGAGGATTATGACATATGTATATAAAAAATTGATTTATGTGGCATATTTGTCAATTTTTTATTAGGAAGATGTGGGGAAGGCTGTTAAGCTAGGTTTGACCATTTTAATTAGGGTAATTAGCCTAATTAATATGGCTGGAAAAAATTAGGGAATGGGTTGATGAGGTGTTAAGATTAATTAAATAATGCTTTATTTAATTAACCCTAGGTCTAGGGTCATGTAGGTTAGGCTAGGTAATTAAATAATTGATATTTAATTAACTAGCATAGGAATAGGGTAATTAGGAGGTTAAATTAATTAAATAAACATGATTTATTTAATTAATCGCATTTAGAGAAAAGGGGAAATTAATCAAATAAATATTTGCACATTTATTTAATTAATTGGGAATGTTAGACTATTGAACTAATCAAATTAATTCAATTTTAAAGGATGAAATGATGGGAAACTAGGTGTTGGAAAGGATAATTAATTAAATAAAAATTTAATTAATTGTTTGGAAGGGGAATTGATGTGTTTAGTGATGTCCAAGGTCGATTAGATGGTGAAGGCATTTTTAGGTGTCTACAGTTACCACTGTGTATTTGTGTGAAGCCTTTAAACTTGTGGAACTGTATGTAAACCAGAATGTTTAACTTGAACTATTCGGTGAAATGTTTGAGGCCGAATGGCCATACAATTTACCTATTTTGGATGGAACCAGTATAGTTAAAACTCTTTGTTTAGAGAATGAGAATTCTTTATGTTATATCTTTACTTTATAAGTATAGCATATATGTGTGCAGGTTGTTAGGTTGTTGAAACATTACCTGTGCAGGTTGAAAGGCCAATGATCATAGTAAGTATTTACTAGATGCAGTCAATAAACTTTAGTAGTTGAGAAGATAGTTTGTTATAAGCATTAGCATGTTTTATGCCAAGGTTGAAGAACCCTTGTCATGTTTTACCTTGTAGACAAAATCTGTGTAGTGACTAGACAATGATTATACTCAGAAATACCCAAGTAATCTAGTTGACTTTAGTTATCTTGCACTTAGAATAGTGAAGGATACAAATGTTGTTTTATTTCTTTTAAAACTTGTTGAATCTATCTTTAGATGTCAATCTCAGCCTCTCGAGATCATTATTTTGACTCTTAGAAGTTGTGACTAGAAGTTTTGATAAAGATATTTCTTGTATCTCTTATCTCTTTTTGAGTTTTATTATTTTCAATTCAAGACTTCGAGAAAGGTTTTCTCTTATTCTAAAAGTGTATAGAAATAATTGGAATATCATTAGAAGCACTTGACGCTATGTTATATATTTATATATTAACATATATGTTGATCCAACTAGATTATGTATTTCCATTATGCAAAGATGATGTACTATCATTCTTTATCTTTATATATAACATCAATGAATGAAAGGTGACCTTTAGGTTAAAGACACCATTATTTTATTATCTATCTAGACTTATATCCTTTATCAGATTAAAAGATTGGACTTAGTCAAGAATGATTATGCTTTGGTTAGTACTTATTAAGACTTGACATAGAGGAAGATAAACCTTGTGTATTATACTTTTTGAGAAAAAGTGAATTCGATCAATGACCAAGAAGTCAAGATTTGATGAGTGGTTATCTTATTCACACTAAATTATGGATATAATATATTTGTTTTATAGGTGTATTTTGATATTGCAAAGTATTGGAGTAGGGAATTTAAGAACCATAGATGTTATCCCGAAGAGTTTAGAAAACTTTAACTCTTAAGACAAATATTATATTGATTTAGTTTGTTGTGTACTTTGGTTGATAGATAAAAGGTCAATAAACCATAGATCAAGACAATATTAAGAGACTAAGCAGCACTTTGTTGTTAGAAAGTCAGTACTAGTTATATAAACCAAGTATGGTTATTATTGAGTAGAGAGTAAAATGACAGGAAGTCATAAACCTTGATAAATTGTGGATATGTAATAAGGGACTCTCAAAAAAGATAAAATTATCCAAACTTTCATATTGAAAGTATATCCTAGATAAGGAATGTTTCTAAGTTAGATGGACTAGGTGTTGAGTGTAGTTCAGATAATTATGCCTAGAGATACTATCCAACCAAATCAAACTGTAAGATGAGATAGTCTTCAAGTCAAGTTAGAGATGTGTGAACACACTATTGACACCTAAAAAAACTAGTTCCCAACTTGCATCTTTTTGCCTCAAAATCCATCAAGAAACCCTACTTTATGCCTTCATTGTTGAACCTATAGTTTATAACCGATCAGAGATATCTTCCATAAGGTTTTCATGTATTTGCCTTTTGAAAATACAAGGGAAAAGCCAAAAAAATGACTAAGTCCAAAATATCCTAAGTGTTTCCTTGTGTTTTTTTCCCTTTGTCGGAGGTAGGAGTTTCGGTCTTCCTCCTATCATGATTTCCCTCTCAGCTCCAAAATCCTCCAAGCCTAAAATTGGCTAAGTGTTATTCAATGAAAATTCTTCTAAGTATTTTGTAGGTTGGACTTCGGACCTTCAGTCTTCTTCATGGTAAGTGTCAGGGAGAATCCTCGAACTCTGAAGTCCAACAGGTATGCTTGAGAATTCATCTAAGTGTGAAGTGATTGGTAGAGTTTGAAAGTTGACTCTTCTGACTTCTCCAAGCGGATGTCGAGGCAAAGTCTGCTCAAGGTGATGAAAAATTATTCTAAGTGTGGAGCAGTGTTGTGGAGTGTTAGACTTCGAAGTTTCACAATTTTGCCTTCTTCAATGTTGTGGAGTGGAGGGTCTGAAGGTTGAAGTCTGACGGGGTTGTGTTTTCCTAAGTATATCAGAGGTCAGAGTTTGAACCTCCTTCCTTCTGCCTTCTTCCTAAGAAGAAGACGGAAGGAGGAAGTCCTGATGGCCAACCCCCGGCAAAGTGTTCTTTCTTTAGGGCAAAGGGTAGATGTCAGAGCTTATGTGTTCTCTCCTCTTCTAAGCATAAGGCAAAAGGGTGAAGGACCGAAGCCCAACCCCTGACGCCTTCATAGCTATACATAGGTGGGGTCAGAGCTTCATATGCTTCTTCTTCCAAATAATCTAAATTAAAAGGTGGAAAGCCTGAGCTTCGAAGTCTAATTTGTCAGAGGTTAACTTCTTGGCCTTCCCCGTTCATTAAAACATGCCAACAACCCTTTGAATCACCATAAATGAGAAGTGGGTGGCCGAGAAACAAGTTTTTAATGAAGTTGGTGGAGTTGGTGAGGATTTTCCCTCCCATTTTTCCCTCAGAGTTGACTTACGCATGCTATAAATAATGGATCAAAAATCTTTTTAAATGGTTGGTCACTAAACCAATTGTCTAGTCTGGAAAATGCCTAAGGAAGTTTTTAGGGCATCAAGCAGAGGAAAATGTCTGGGCAGTGAATGAAGAAATGCGTCTGATATAGCATAGGAAGGATTGCAACGTGCATTTTCATATAGTGAGATGTCTCCACTACTATCTGTAATAATTTAGGGGAATGCATTGTCGCAGCTTTATATTTTGTCTTCACCACATTTGTTGGTGCGATTGTAATGGGATTTGATAATGCGTGACAGGATTTAAATCAATACAAGCTTTGTGTTGGGTCATTTCTCTATTGCAAGTGGGTTATTATAGTTTGGCTTTCGATAAATAAGTATGTCTAGTGTATGGAGTGTGATCTGAGAAATGAAAGGAAGCTAGGTGTGTGGAAATCGCTTCCTACACTAATCTAATGAGGGGAGGGCTATGCAAATTCAATTTAATCCTTATCACTACAGCAACATATCACATCTAACAAAGATATTACAGTAATACACAAGAACTAGAAAGAAGACAAAAGAAGAGAGACAAAGATATACGGTGGGGAAAACCCTTATCAGGTGAAAAACCCCACACTCAAAAACTTGCACAATGTATTAACAAATCTGAAAGAATGTTTACAATAAACTTGCAATGCAAGCTTCAATGGTCTTTGACACTCATGTCTAGAGTCAATCCGGCAGCATAACGGTACCTGTAAACCTGTAATACAAACTCCATCTCCAAGCACCTGTTTATATAGAAAATACAAGGCAAAATAGGTCATATCTTGGGATGGGCATCCAACTTGGCTTTATGGACCAAAACCCACGCCTAAGAACACTTGGGCAACATTGTAGAATGTGCCTAACACTTGTCCACAACTCCCATCCCAAAGAGGTCACCTATTTCCAAAATGGGCTATGACAGATGCTCTTACGACACTTACGACCGTCATAGAATCTGTCATAGCAGTTACAACTTACAGATGTAAGAGAATCTATCATATACATGCTATAAATAGCATATTCTCTTACAACATGTCATAGTCCACCTTGGGGTGCCCAAATATGCCTTTTTCAAAGATGCTTCATGACACATGTCCTCACCTATCTTACAAACTTCTATTTCTGACTCTTACATGTCATAGATTCTGTTATAGGAATCTGTCATAACCGTTTCGGTCAATATTCCCTTACACAACATGGAAGATGCTAACACATGGAAAAATACTCCTACCACAAAGTGGGATGCCTATCTCCTCATGTGAGGACAAAATTACAAGTTGTCATATTCCATGTAGGATTGACAAATCACTGTGCCACATCCCACAATATGACAATATGGAATTTACAAATATTTACAACATAGGAAATTAAATAATAAGTACAAACATTAATAATGTAAGGAATTACCAAGGTTGAGACACCTTAATACCCAACATTCTCTCACTTTTCGAACACCTTGTAAGAGCCAATAGAAAAATAGGATTTAACTGCTATAGGCCGAGAGGCCCATAGACTCCAAACACCATCTAAACTTCTCTGTGCCCAATGGTTTCGTCAGTGCATCTGCAACATTCTTCAAAGTATCTACCTTCTCCAAATTTACCTTTCCATGCTCAACCATGTCTCGTACAAAGTGAAACTAAACATCAATGTGCTTTGTTCTAGCATGGAAAGTTGGATTCTTCGCAAGGCAAATTGCACTATGACTGTCACAACTGATCGTGATCTGACCTGCATCAACACCAATATCTAAACACAATCTCTTGAGCCAAATGGATTCCTTACAAGTATGAGTTGCTGTCATATACTCAATTTCTGTCGTGGACAAAGTACCAATAGGTTGTCACTTACTCATCCAACTAATAGCACCACCAAACAGTGTAAACACATAAGCACTGGTGGATCTCCTGCTGTCAATGTCACCTACCCAATCTGAATCCACAAATCCATAAATATCAACAGAATGCGAAGGTCCTGAAACATTACCATCATAGCAAATGGAATACTCAGAAGTACCTCTCAAATATCTGAACACTTGCATAACTGCATCCCAATGAACTCGTCCAGGATTAGCCATAAATCGACTAAGGACTCCCACTGCTTGGGCAATGTCTGGTCTTGTGTAGATCATAGCATACATCAAACTGCCAACAGCACTAGCATAAGGTACTCTGCTCATGTCCTACACCTCGCTAGGAGATTTTGGACAATCCTCAATAGACAACTTTGTCCCCAAAGAAACGGGAACACACAATGGTCTACAATCTGCCATGTTGAACCTGTCCAACACAGTCTTCACATACTTACTCTGGCTTAACCAAAGTTTTTTGTTGGTTCTGTCTCTTCTAATTTCCATTCCTAGAATGTACCTGGCTGCCCCTAAATATTTCATTTCAAACTGTGCTGACAACTGAGATTTAAAATTAGAAATCATATTCTTACCCTTCCCAATGAGCAACATATCATCAACATATAGTGCAACATTGAGAATACGATCACCATCAAACTTATAATACACACAGTGATCTAATTTCAATCTCACAAATCCAATTGACAACACAAAGGTGTCAAACTTCAAGTACCATCTCCTAGGGGATTGCTTTAAACCATACAAAGACTTCTTAAGTTTGCAAACCAAATTTTCTTTACCTTTCACCATGTAATGCTCTGGCTGTGACATGTAGATTTCTTCCTCCAAATCACCATGAAGGAAAGTTGTCTTCACATCCATCTGTTCTACCTCCAAGTCATAAGATGCTATGAGAGACAACAGGAATCGAATGGATGTCAGCTTTGCTACGGGAGAGAAGATCTCACCATAATCTATACCCTCCACTTGTGAATACCCCTTTGCAACCAATCTGGCCTTATACTTATCAACACTGCCATCTGCACCAAATTTCTTCTTGAACACCCATTTGTATCCAACAGGTTTTCATCCAGGAGGCAAAGGCACCAAGACCCAAGTTTGATTCTTTTCCAAAGAAGCCATTTCATCCTCCATGGCCTCCTTCCAGGAACCTGCATCTTTCATGTCCATAGCCTTTGATACAGTTCTAGGTTCATCACTGTTAGTAAGCAAAGCAAAAGCACAACTAGAATCAAGCAATGTAAAACCAAACCTTTCAGGTTGCTTTCTTATCCATGTAGACCTCCTCAAGAGCTGAGGTTGAGGTTCAGCTTCTTCATCTAATCTTTCAGAGCTGCTAGAGCTCTCCTCATCATCAAGTCCAACATTGTCTTTATGTTCAGTCTTCTCAGGGGTGAGAGGAAACTGAACAACATCTTCTTTCTTTTCTTTTTCTTCTAGCTGTAAAACAATGGAAGAAGGTGTAAGCTCTCTGAAGATGACACGTCTGCTATACAACACTTTTTCAGCCACAGGGTCCCAAATCTTGTATCCTTTCACATCGACACCATAGCCAATGAAGATACACTTAATAGCCTTGTTCTCCAATTTTGACCACTTCTCCCCAGGCACATGTGCATATGCCTCACAACCAAAAACACAAAGATGCCTTATTGAAGGCTTTCTACCAGACCACACCTCCATGGGTGTATTTCCAACAAGAGTTGATGTAGGAGATCTATTAATAAGATAGCAAGCAGTGGCAATAGCTTCAGCCCAAAACTTTTGTTCTAGGCCAGCTCCACTAAGCATACTCCTATCCTTCTCCATCAGTATCATGTTCATCCTTTCTACAACTCTATTTTATTGTGGAGTGTATGGAGTTGTCTTATGTCTTTCAATCCCAAGTTCCTTGCAATATTTGTCAAATTCTATAGAATAGAACTCACCACCGTTGTCAGTTCTCAAACACTTAATCTTCTTACCAGTCTGATTTTCAGCAAAGGCCTTAAACTCCTTAAACTTACTATAGACTTTAGATTTGCTTCTAAGAAAATAAATCCATGTCCTTCTACTGTAGTCATCTATGAAAGATACAAAATATACAGATTTTGATAACGAAGGAACATTAACAGGACCAAATGCATCAGAATGAACAAGGTCCAACACACCAGAAGACTTGTGAGAACTTGAGTAAAACTGAACACGGTTTTGTTTTCCATAAATGCAATGTTCACAAAAGTCAAACTCAAGATTACAATCATCTAACCCCTCAACGAGGTTTTTATTTTTAGGGTACGCAAACCCTTCTCACCAATGTGGCCAAATCTCTTATGCCATAACATTGTCTTTTCAGTAAGAAGTTTAACTTCCAAGGCATGATTACAAACATCAGAACTAGAAACAATAGATCTCTTAACTGTTCATTCAAATGGTGGGGATGAAGTGATTGTTGCCCTCTTCTTTGAAACAGAAGAACTCTTGCATTGTGAAATGCATGCCTCCAGCTAAAACAGAGTACCTCTCCTAGTACCCTTAGTAAGCACCATAGCTCCTCTAGTCATCTTGCATCCTTCTTTCGAAAAGACAACTTGCACACCTGTATCATTCAAACTACTTACAGAAAGAAGGTTCCGTGCTAAGCCTAGGATATGCATAACCCCAAAGATCCCCTTCACTTGACCATCATGGAATCAAATAGAGACTCTTCCATGACCAGCAATCTTCAGATGAGAGTTGTCACCCAAGTACACCTTTCCACCATCGAACTCCTCATACTTAGTAAACCAATCCCAATGCGAGGTCATGTGGAATGATGCACCAGAGTTAATCAAAAACACATCATCAGATGCATGGGTTGCCAGGGCTATGATGAAAGCATCACCATCATCTTGTGATTTGTCAGAATCTGAGTCAGGAGCTTTCTTCTTCTTCTTCTTCTCCTCTTTGCATTCCTTTTGGAAATGCCTAGATTTACCACAGTTCCAATAGATAGCCTTGGACTTTCCAAGAGATTTGGATCTCCCATGGGATTTGGATCTCCCACGGGATTTGGATCTACCCTTCTCAACTTTCTTGTCCTTCTTTTTCCCTTTCTCCTTGGGTCTTCCATGAACTGCAAGAGCCTCTTTGGCTACATCAGAAGATTTTCTCCGCATCTCTTCGGATAACAGTGAAGAAACTATTTCATCCATTTTGAATGTGGATGTGGTGCTTCCAATAGCCATGACAAGGTGATCCCATGAGTCGGGCAAAGAACAAAGCAAGGTCATACATCGATTCTCCTCCTCCATCTTTACACCAATAGATGTCAATTGTGCAACCAGCATGTTAAAAGCATTCATATGTTCAGCGACGGATCCCCCATCCTCCATTTGAAGAGAATACAACTTCTTTCACAGAAAAAGTTTATTAACCAGTGATTTGGCTTGATACACATCTCCCAACTTCTTCCAAAGCAAAGTTGCAGTTTTCTCCTCATGGACATTTAACAACACAGAATCAACAAGACTGAGTCTTATATGACCCTTAGCCTTCCAATCCTTGAGATCCCACTCATCTTGTGACATTGCAGCTATTTTAGTTCCATTAACACTTTCCCAAAGGTCTCGGTCTACAAGCATGTCTTCCATCTTGAGCTTCCACAGCTCAAAATTAGTGCCATTGAATTTCTCCACTTCAAATTTTCCAGATGTGCTTGCCATCTCCTTTCTACAATAGAAATCAGAATACTCTACATAGACTCCCACTCAACTTAAGATCATCTCAAAAACCCCTACCCAACAACTAGGACCAAAGGTGATCGATCTCTGATACCAACTGAAAGGAAGCTAGGTGTGCAGAAATCGCTTCCTACACTAATCTAATGAGGGGAGGGCCATGCAAATTTAATTTAATCCTTATCACTACAGCAATATATCACATCTAACAGAGATATTACAGCAATACACAAGAACTAGAAAGAAGACAGAAGAAGAGAGACAGATATACGGTGGGGAAAACCCTTATCTGGTGAAAAACCCCACACTCAGAAACCTGCACAATGTATTAACAAATCTAAAAGAATGTTTACAATACACTTGCAATGCAAGCTTCAATGGTCTTCAACACTTGTGTCTGGAGTCAATCCGAAAGCATAATAGTACCTATAAACCTGTAATACAAACTCCATCTCCAAGCACCTATTTATATAGATAATACAAGGCAAAATAGGTCATTTCTTGGGATGGGCGTCCAACTTGGCTTCATGGACCAAAACCCATGCCTAAGGACACTTGGTCAACATTGTAGAATGTGCCTGACACTTGTCCACAACTCCCATCCCAAAGAGGTAACCTATTTCCAAAATGGGCTATGATAGATGCTCTCACGACACTTACGACCTTCATAGAATCTGTCAGCGGTTACAACTTACAGCTGTAAGAGAATCTGTCATACACATGTTATAAATAGCATATTCTCTTACATGTCATAGTCCACCTTGGGGCACCCAAATATGCCTTTTTCAAAGATGCTTCATGACACATCTCCTCACCTGTCTTACAAACTTCTATTTTTGACTCTTACATGTCATAGATTCTATCATAGGAATCTGTCATAACTATTTCGGTCAATATTCCCTTACACAACATGGAAGATGCTGGCACATGGCAAAATGCTCCTACCACAAAGTAGGATGCCTATCTCCTCATGTGAGGACAAAATTACAAGTTGTCATATTCCATGTAGGATTGACACATCACCGTGCCACATCTCACAATATGACAATATAGAATTTACAAATATTTACAACATAGGCAATTAAATAATAAGTACAAACATTAATAATGTAAGGAATTACCAAGGTTGTGACACCTTAATTCCCAACAAGAAATGTATGCAAATATATTTTAGTTTTCTGTTGATGTTGTTTTAGTCCATTTCCTTCCTCTTTATTGCTTATGACTCAATTGCCCAATGGAATAGGCACCGGTCCATATTAGGGATGGATAAATCATCATTTTAATTAAATCCTCATCATGTTAGTTGTAGGAGTAGAAATAGATTTAGTTTAGGGTTTCTCATGCTATTCATGATTTGTTGCAATAACCAGGGACAAATTTGAAGTGATGCAAAATTGTTTTAATCATTAGTGAATCATGATCATGTATGCCTGCACTATGTATCTTGTGTATTCAAAGTTAAGTGGATCATCTTAAAGAATATAATGAAATTATATTTGGGTGCAAATGCATAGTGCAGTAATTAGCTTAATACAGAGGCCTGTGCAACCAGTTTGTCTTGATGTAGTGATAGCTTTGGGGGTCAAGAGTACATTGGGTATGGTTGTATATGTTTGTTTGTGTTTTATTTCATGCCTCTAGGAATATCCCTCCTAGGTCTAGTTGAGCCTAAAGAGTAGAGGAGTCTACCCACTCCTGTAGGTTGTTCAGAATCCCCCTTAACCTATTGATTAACCTCTTTCAGTCACCTTGATGACACCCCTGGCCTAGGTGATTTCTGAAATGTTTTAGGGTTTTGGGTTGTAGTGATTTTGTGATTCAACATTTTTGGCGTTGTTGTCTAGGATAAAGCTACTTTATCCATTGCTAGATTTTAGGCAGTTGGAGCATTTTTCAACCCTCTATAACAGTAAGTTTACAGTTTGCATTTCAGTGTGTTTGGATAAGTAGGCATCCCGTCAACTTACGCCAACATTTTTGGCGCCGCTGCCGGGGACAATTTAAGGGTTCAAAGAAATTGAAGACTCTGCTGGTGAGCTGAACCTAGAATTAGTTTGTTGCCTTGAAGATCAGTCACACTTCAAGGAATTCCTCTGTGGAAGAGGTGGTGACTCTATTGTTAGAACAGAAGTTTGTTGCTGCTGTCCCTTGGTTGTTGTTGATGATTTGAATGCTCCATCTCAGTGTGCAATAGCTGGTGAAAGAAAGGTACACACAGTTTCTTCTTTTCCTACTTTTGGAGTTTGTTGTTCCTATCATGTTGAAGGAACAAAATTTCTATGCCTTAGTTTTTTCCTTTTTTTCCCTAGCATTATAGGATGTTTTAGTTATGGCCAACTGGTATGAACATGGATACCCTAGGGATATTCCTTCACAGACATCTTCATATATATCAGACCCTAGAAACTATATTGGTGTGGATTCCCATGACCATCCTAGAAATGCATATTCTAGTCATGGCTCTACATGTTATACAAACCCAAAACTATATGCACCCATGCAAAATTAAAATGACTTAGCAATGCAGCAATATGAAATTGATAAAACCAGACAACTATTGGAGTCATTGTTGCAGCAAGAAGTAGAAACAGAAAATCAGCTTAGGCTGCTAAAGTCTAGGATGCAGTCCAATGCATTCCTTGCTGCCCCTAAAAATCAGTTTGATCAATCCCCTGCTCTTCCCTTAGATCCTGTATATGATTAGCTAGACCTCTCATGGGTTGATTACAAAACAATGAGTATGCCAACCAAGGTTTACCCCAAGTTTGATGGGTATGATGTTTGGGAAGGGGACACACATGTTGATGTATTCTCAGAAATTCATGGAAGAACATCAATTTGAGGATGAGGATATGTACATGATATTTTTTGTTAGGTCATTACATGGAAAGGCAAAAGAATGGTTCCAAAGTTTTCCAGGGTAGTCCTTTGCCTCATGGAATGAAATTGTGGTAGCATTTGAAAAAGAATTTTCTAAGGGTCTTGACCCTATTGATCTTGTCATACATCTAGAAAAAATTAAAAGACAAGAGGGAGAGTCAAGAAAGGATTTTGGTCACATGTTTTTTTTGCTCTTTCCCATATTCCTGAAGGTTTCAGACCTAACATTCCTACTTGCACTGATATGTTTTTTGAAGCATATGAAACTAGACTGATTTATGTGTTGGAAGATTTCAAAATAATGAGTATGCAACAGGCATGTTTGTCCCTAGACTCCATGGAGAAAATGAGGGATGACTACATGAAGGGTTTGTTTTCCATGAATGCATGTGATGCTGGTAATAAACATGTTGATCTGAAGAGCATCAATGTGGATACAAGCAATTGGATGAATATAGCATCAGGTAATGATGATTGTGTAGTCAGAAGGGTAGAAGTGGAAGATGGTGCATCATATGACAGTAATGCAGACGATGAACGCAGTGTATGCACCTGTCTTTGGCTGGATAGCTCATCAAGTGAAAGTGAAAATGATGAGACCAATGGTGACTTCCAATCCAATGTTGAGGTATGTGGTTCAATGAAAAATGAGGATGTTGTGTACAGGGATGAACAATCAGATGGATCAGCTTATGTGGCTAAGTATGAAATATGTGCACAAGTAAATGAAACATGGGATGACCAAGAAACTTGTTTCTTGTTTGATTTGATGCCCTCCTTTGTTCTTGTTTGTGATGAGGTGGTTGGTTCTTGTTTGCATGAGGTAGATGTAGAGGTGGTTGCACATGAGGATAATTGATTAGAGACAGTTATTGGTGTAGTCATGGAGTTTCAGTGCGAAGAGCTTGCCCTGGATTTTGAAGATGGTAATCATGTGGATGCATATGAGAACCTGTTTCTTTGGTGCAAGGTATGTTCTCTTCCTCATGCAGAGTGTGCTTCATCTCAGCCATAAGGAAATGATATAGAAATGAATGTAGAAGAAGTGTGTCATCAATCTGTTTGCAACAATGAATATGACACAACAAATTGCCAAGATGGAATTGAAACAAAGAGACAATTTGAAGAACATGGTTCTCCACTTGAGATCTCTCATGGTATTGGTGTGTGTGTTGATGGTTGAATTGTAGCCTGAGTCATGTTTATTATTCAAAATTTGAAAGTTGTAGCACATATGAAAGTTTTGTTCAATAGTTTAGTGAGGAGACAAATAAATATGAATGTTTCCACTTTGATGTAAGATGTCCACCAACTCTTGGATGTGTTGGTGTTGCAGTAAAGGTTGATTCCTTTATATGGGATATTGATGTAAATGAGCAACAGGATGTGTTCATGCCTAAATTTCAAAAGACGATAGCCCAACTCGAAGGTATATCTAAGTTGGAGTCTTTCCAGTTTATTCTACAAGATAAAATGTCTTCTCTTGTGGATCAATAGTGCATTCAGGCACAATTTTCTTTGCCATGTGAATTGGAGGTGTTTTTTTTCCCTCAATTTGCATGAAGAGGTCAGCAAAAGTAGTAAGGTTACAATTGGTGATGAAGATTCACTTCCATCCATGTCTTTATTTGCTAACCTGAACTCTAATTTCTCACCCCTTGTTGTTGAGAACAAACATGATGTAATATGGAATAGGTAAAGCACCTATTTCTTATCGTTGCCAAGCAACAATAATTTCATTGGTAAGGCTAGCCTTGGCTTCATAAATATTTGTTACAGATTGGTGCATGTTGAAGGTCAGTTTCAGTTATTGTAGCTAGGTGAGAAGTACAAATTTGGTTTAAGGGAGATCAGCTCCTTCATTCAGCTTGTCTTTGATAGAGGCAAGTGGTTTTAGTAACTTGGTACAGGTTTGACCTACAACATGTTTAAATTTTCAATACAATCAACTTTCCATTTGTGTCCCCATGCTTATGACTATATGTCATGTAAATGTTAGACTTAGGGCACACAACTAAGAGGGGGGGTGAATCAGTTGTATGAAACTTTCTCAATTTAAACACTTGAATCTTCTTTAGTGATTAGTAGAATATTAATCATGAACCATAATGCATTCAAATCAAAAGCAGAAACATATCAACACATAAGAAACCAAGATTTTGACGTGGAAAACCTGGTTAAGGGAAAAACCACCGGGTGATTAACCCAAGAATGTATTCTCTGTTAGAAGAATAGAAAGAACAAATGTCACATGCCAATTAGGGCTTACTGCCTGAGCACACTGCTCACAAGAGGCTCACTACCTACAAGAGACACACTATTTACAAAGAAATAAGTATCACCTTTATGAACTGGAAAATAGCATCTTCACCATGCTTGAATCAGTTCCATTTAAGCCCAATACTTCTGCTCTACCTTTCACACTTCTCCTCGCTACCACACACTCATCACCACACAACACACTTCAAAATGACTTCACAATCCCTTATTTATACAAGGCATCGACTTAGGAACAATCATCTAAGTCAGCAAACACCTACAAGAACATCCGCAAGACGTGTAATACATCTGGTCGGCCAGTCTCAAGAAGAACACCAATATCTGGTGGTAGTTCTTCAAATGCAAACTCTAACTTCAATGCGGACCACCAACATGAACTAGACATGATCCAATGATCATCATAACCTTCCCTGAATCACCAAGAACATCCGCACTTCATCATCCTACTAGAATTCTTCTCTCCTTCATCCAGAGCTTCAAGAACACAGTCTATCATCACTATCACAAATGAATAGGCTCTTTCAGACCTTCAAACCACAAACCAATCTAGTTGATACTTCACAGGGATGTCCTCAACACTCCCTCAAATCTGCAGAATGGGATAATGAAATTTCAAATCTCACCGGACCTATCTGTGGCACTCTATCACCTCTGAACACCTGTCGGAACCGGTTCTACTTGAGCGACCATAACTTCTTTAGATCTTCATACGGACCTCTAAAAACTTGACTAGAGCATCTCAAGACTTATATCTACAAACCCTTTAAACTGTATCTGCTGATCCTCAACCTATTGAAGACTTTTACCTTCTTGTCATCACTGGTCTTCACTGTTCCTGATTGAGACTAATTTTCTCAATATCCTCAGCACACAGCTCATCTAATCCTTCTCATTAATGCAACATGAGTATGTTGACATCAATGACAACATCAGTTAGGCCCATACTTGCAACAGTAAATACATCTTTTGTTGTTTCCCTATTCATTTTTTGCCTTTTGGTCTGCCCGACGATCTGGATTCTCATTGTGACATTGCTTGTCACATGTCCCCAACTAGAGCCAGTGTTGACACCTGAAAAAATCAGTTCCCAACTTGCATCTTTTTGCCCCAAAATCCATCAAGAAATCCCATTTTATGCCTTCATTGTTAAACCTATAGTTTATAACCGATCAGAGATATTTTCCATAAGATTTTCATGTATTTTCCTTTTGAAAATACAAGGGAAAAGCCCAAAAAATGACGAAGTCCAAAATATCCTAAGTGTTTCCTTGTGTTTTTTCCCTTTGTTGGAGGTTAGAGTTTCGGTCTTCCTCCTTCTATCGTGCTTTCCCTCTTGGCTTTGAAATCCTCCAAGGATAAAATTGTCTAAGTGTTATTCATTGCAAATTCTTTTAAGTATTTTAGAGGTCAAACTTTGGGCCTTTGGCCTTTGGTCTTCTTCATGGAAAGTGTCAGGGAGAAGCCTCAAAGTCTGAAGTCTAGTAGGTATGCTTGAGAATTCGTCTAAGTGTGAAGGTGATCGATGAAGTTTGGAGGTTGACTCTTTTGTCTTCTTCAAGCGGATGTCAGGGTGAAGTCTGCTCAAGGTGACGAAAAATTATTCTAAGTGTGGAGTAGTGTTGTGGAGCATCAAACTTTGGAGTTTCGTAATTCCACCTTCTTCAGTGTTGCGGAGTGGAGGGCCCGAAGGCTGAAGTCCGATGGGCTTGTGTTTTCCTAAGTATATCAAAGGTCAGAGTTCAGACCTCCTTAAGGCTTGACGGCCGACCCCTGAAAAAGTGTTCTTTCTTCAAGGCAGAGGGCGGGCATCGGAGCTTCTATGTTCTCTCCTCTTATAAGCACAAGGAAAAAGGGTGAGGGCCCGAAGCCCAACCCCCGATGTCTTCATAGCTATACATAGGTAGGTTCGGGGCTTCATATCCTTCTTCTTCTAGATAATATAAATTGCAAGGCGGAAGGCTCAAGCTTCAAAGTCTGATTTGTCAGAGCTCAACTTCCTAGCCTTCCCCATTCATTCAAGTGTGCCGACAACTCTTCGGATTGCAATAAATACGAAGCGGGTGGCTGAGAAATAGGTTTTTAATGCAGTTGGTGGAGTTGATGAGGACTTTTCCTCCCATTTCACCCTCAGAGTCGACTTACTCCTGCTATAAATAATGGATCGAAGCTCTTTTCAAATGGTTGGTCGCTAAACCAATTGTCTGGTTTGGAAAATGCCTAAGGAAGATTTTAGGGCATCAAGCAGAGGAAAATGTCTGGGTGGTGGATGAAGGAATGCATCTGATATAGCGTAGGAAGGATTACAATGCGCATTTTCATGCAGTGAGATGTCTCCATAGTTGTTTGTAATAATTCAGGAGAATGCATTATCGCAGCTTTGTATTTTGCCTTCACCATACTTGTTGGTGCAATTATAACGAGATTTGATAATGTATGACAGCATTTAAATCAATACAAGCTTTGTGTTGGGTCATTTCTCTATTGCAAGTGGGTTATTATAGTTTGTCTTTGGATAAATAAGTATGTCTGGTGTATGGAGTGTGATCTGAGAAATGTATGCAAATATATTTTAGTTTTTTGTTGATGTTGTTTTAGTCCATTTCATTCCTCTTTATTTCTTATGACTCAGTTGCCCAATGGAATAGGCACCGGTCCATATTGGGGATGGATCAATCATCATTTTAATTAAATCCTCATCTTGTTAGTTGTAGTAGGAGTAGATTTAGTTTAGGGTTTCTCATGTTATTCATGATTCGTTGCAATAACCAGGGATAAACCTGAAGCGATGCAAAACTATTTTAATCATTAGTGAATCATGAACATGTATGCCTGCACTATGTATGTTGTGTATTTGAAGTTAAGTGGAGTCATCTTAAAGAATGTAATGAAATTATATTTGGGTACAAATGCATAGTGAAGTAATCAGCTTAATACAGAGGCCTGCACAACCAGTTTGTCTTGACCTAGTGATAGCTTTGGGGGTCAAGTGTACGTTGGGTATGGCTATATATGTTTGTTTGTGTTTTATTTCATGCCTCTAAGAATATCCCTCCTAGGTCTAGTTGAGCTTGAAGAGAAAAGGAGTCTACCCACTCCTGTAGGTTGTCCAGAATCCCCCTTAACCTATTGATAAACCTCTTTCGGTCACCTTGACGACACCCCTGGCCTAGGTGATTTCTGAAATGTTTTAGGGTTTTGGGTTGCAGTTATTTTGGGAGTCAACACACACGACGACGTTTATTGCAAATGACTATTTATATTGAAACTTTGGAAAAAGTAATGCATTTGTCTCTGCATGCATTAGTCAGTTCATGGTGTCTAGATGGCGTAACTAGTCAGTATGATCATACTTAGCTAGAAGATTGTCTAGAGTTGTTTGGTTGATTGAGTTGCGTAGGACACAACACTAGGACTCATATGGAAACTTGTTATACTCTTAGTGAAGGGCAGGGACACTTCTAGGAAGGAACGTGTGTTGGGGACCATCGGTCTATGGTTGGAGATAAAGCACTCGAATGATGCTCTCCCTCTATAGTAGAAGACTCACCAAGATTTGAACAACAAATATAAAGATTTCAGAGATTGTACTCTTTATGTATAATTTCATGTAATGACTATGATGTAAAACTATTCTTTTGCAAAGAGAAATATATTTGTAAATGTAAAAGTGAAGTGTTTTCACTATAAGTTATCTTTGAATATAATGAATTTTAGATTGAAAAATATTCAGAAAACATATACTTTTATTTCTTGAAATTTAACAAATGTTTTAAAAAAAATATCACTCTTGTATATCATGTTCTTTTACTTTCCTAGTAAATCATGTGTAATTTTGAGTAATATGGGAAGGCATGTTACATATGGTATCAGAGCCAACTAGGTTCAACACATGGACCTAAGATCTCACTACGAGAAAACTTGTTAAGCAGATAGCTAATGTTTGAAATTGGTTTTATGCCAGAATGGCATGGAGAAGAACCAAGAAAACTACCAGAAAGTTTGTTCCCCAATGTTTGCCTAAGTTAGTAGTTAAGAAAGAACTTACTGAGGAGGTTGAACTCAAGAAGCATATTAATTATACTGAGGGTGCATGGCTGGAGGATTCAAAGACTTTGGCTGATACTCTAAAGTGTATACGTCTAGAGAGGAAACAACGTATTAAACTGGCCAAGAATCTTGTTGTTCCTACTTGCATAGTTAAACCAAGTAAACCTTCTACTAAATGCGACATGTCATTTGGATGTGGTCGTGATGCTCCTATTATAGTAAAAGAGGTGATGGAGGAGTACATGCGTGTACATCCACCCTCTAAGTTTGTTTTATTGGATTCCGATGGAGAAGAGGAACCTAAGGAATATCCTTTAACCGATAGTGACATGTAGTCTTGTCATGTTAAATATCTAAATAAGGATGTAATTATAACTAGAATAAATTATGATAAAGATGAGATTGTTTTCTCAAATCTAAGTTTTTTGTAATGGATTTTATTGATGAATTTTGAATTAATGAGATGCATTAATCTGAATTCTAATTTATAATTTGATACAAATATCAGGTGTGGTATAGAGTATCATCATGATTCAAACTTGAACAACTCTTGAAGATAGTCAAGGAGAGTCAAACCCTTCTAAAAACCCTATGGCTAAGCTGGATCAGATATTGACCATGTTGAATGAAACCAAGGAAAGGCCTGGAAACTTGGAATAGGAGGTTAGGGGTCAAGGTAAATCTAAATCAGGACATGAGGATTCACATCTAGGTGATGACGAGTATGTCCATGAATCCAATATTCATAGTGAGCCAAGGGAGAATGTTGATAAGACTAAGTCTCAAGAAGAGAAGAGAAGTAGACTTGCCTCTGAACTATCTAGAAATATGAAGAAAGTCACGTCACCCAAGTTTGATGGAATAGAAAGTGGTGATGTTGTTGAAGCTTGGTTGACAGAGATGGAAAAATATTTTGAGATCCGAAATTACTCTAAGATAACCAAGGCATTATGGGGTGCCTTTCAACTGACAGGAGAAGCATCCATGTGGTAGATGAACAAGATGGAATTGGGGTTAATTTCTTTAAGCATAACCTGGGATCAATTTGTGATCTTATTTCGCCAGAGGTGGTTACCATAGCTTTTCTTTGACCAAAAACTAACAGATTTTTAGAATCTAAGACAAGGGGATATGTCAGGAGTCAAATATTGGGAACAGTTCACCCATCTCTTGAAATATGTGCCTTAATATCAAAAAGATGAAAGGTTCAGGATTAGGAAATTTGTCATGGGTTTGAATGCCCAGATAGGGGGTGAAGTAGATGTGCATGGCTCTTCTACTATAGACCAACTTTTGGAGAAGGCAATCAAGCAAGAGCAAAAATTGAAGTCAATTTATGCATATAGCGAGAAGAATCGCAAGAGGTTTAATAAGACACCAACTTCATAGTCTTTCAAAAAAAGGAATGGCAAGCAAGATGTGGCTAAGAAAAGTGACAAGGGTACTAGAAATAATAGGAGTGGACCCAGGAATGAGAAGAACAATGGCAATGTTCAAAGGAATGATAACAATTCAGGTAAACTTACTGAGAAGCGAGGACCTCCTGGAGGATGTTCACTTGTGGTGGAGATCACTATGCAAATTAATACCCAACTAAGAACCAAGGAGTTCAACAGCATGCTAATGCTTTACCACTCAGCAAGCAGCTTTTCAACAGAGCATCCATGCAGCTTTGGACAATCACCAAGTAGAGTACCATATAACTTCCACTGAGACAACAAGTACTTTGTTTGGAGTTCCTATTTCTATTTTGATTGATACTGGAGCAACTGAAAGTTTTATTTCTCCATGAGTATTAAGTAGATTTTCTAGAAGAGTTGGATATATGGCTAAACCCTAGTCAATAGAATATGCTAACCAGACTATAGCTTAGGTAGAGCAATGCCTGCTTGAAACTAAGATTGATCTTCTTAGTTTTTTGACTAAGGTGAATTTGTTTGTAGCCCCCCTAGGTTCCTATGATGTTATCTTAGGAATAAATTGCCTATGGAGGCATAGAGCCAATGTTGACTATTTTGAAAAAATAGTAGAGTGTCTAGACGATGTAGGAAACAAAGTCTTTTTGCAAGGCACTCAGAGAGAAGTTAAGATCAGACCAATCTCTGCTATGCAACTGAAGAGAGCTAGATGAAAAGGTTGTAAGCTTTTTATAGTCAAAATGGAGCTAGTAGAAGAAGATCCTAGTAGACAAAGTGTATATTTTCCCAAAAGAACTTCCAGGATTACCTTCGAAGAGAGATTTCAATTTCTTAATTGATATTATCCCTAGATCTGAGCCAATTTCAAGGGTGCCATATCATATGACTACTACGGAGTTGATGGAATTAAAAGCCTAGATTTAAGAGCTGTTGGCTAAAGGATTTATTAGACTCAGTGTTTCTCCTTGGGGAGCCCCAGTGATCTTTGTCAAAAAGAAGGATGGAACCTTGCATCTGTGTATAGACTATCATATTCTTAACAAAGTAATGATAAAGAATAACTATCCTTTACCGTGTATTGATGATCTTTTTTATCAGATGCATGGCACATCAATGTTTTATAAGATCAATTTGTGATCTAGATACCATCAACTGAGAATAAAAGATGAGGACATTCATAAGACAGCTTTCAAAACCAGATATGGGAATTATGAGTTCATAGTTTTACCTTTTGGACTTACGAATGCCCCTATTGCATTCATGAATTTGATGAAAAATATTTTCCAAGATTGCTTGGATAAATTTATTCTAGTGTTTCTAGATGACATTCTTATTTACTCTAATAATGAGGAAGATCATTTACAACATCTGTGGATAGTTTTGCAGCGGCTGAGAGAACATAAATTGTTTGGGAAGCTTTCTAAGTGTACTTTCTTTTAGAAAGAGATATAGTACTTAGGGCATATTATTTCAGTTGAAGGAATATTTGTAGACCCTACAAAGATAAAAGTTATACTTGAGTGGCATGTGCTAAAGAATGTGCATGAAGTGCACAGTTTCATGGGGTTAGCAAGATATTATAGGAAGTTCATTTTGAACTTTTCTAAGATTACAAGCCCAATCAATTTGCTTCAGAGAAAAGGAAAGAGTTCCGACTGGACAATAGGATGTCAGGAGGCATTTGACCAGTTGAAAGAAAGGTTGGCAACTGCACCAATATTGAAAGTTCCTGACCCAGAAAGTCAATTTGTTGTCATTAATGATGCCTTCGAAGAAGGTTTGAGAGGAGTGCTTATGCAGAATGGGCAAGTGGTAGCCTATGAATCTGGGAAGCCAAGAGCATATGAGTAGAAATATGCTCCTCATGATTTGGAGTTAGCAGTAGTTGTGCATACTTTGTAAGTGTGGCAACACTACTTGCTAGGAACGCCTTTTGAGTTAAAGTCAAATCATCAAGGTCTTAAGTACATATTTTCCCAACCCCATCTGAATGCTCAACAAAGAATATGGTTGGAATTAATATTTGTCTATGATTTTGAGATAAATTATATCAAGGGAAAAGAGAATCGAGTAGCGGATGCTCTGAGTTGATGGAAACATATCTCATCGATTGTCTCTATCCACTCTAACTTCAAGGATTTGGTATTGCAAAATTCTGCAGGTGATGACTTTTATGAGAAATTTAAACAGGCTCTCACTAGAAATCCTCAAGATTCGAGGTATGATGGGTTCTATTTTGAACCAGATGGGGTTATAAGGTATAGAGTAAAAATGTATGTTCTAGATTCGATAGAATTAAGAAATCTTGTGTGGAAAAAAGTTCATTCTGCACCATATTCAGGCCATCTAGGAGTAACTAAACTCCTAGCCGATGTGAAACCTCTTTATTTCTAGAAAGGAATGAAGAATGACGCTGCAATATTTGTAGTCAATTGCCTAGAGTTCTAGAGATTCAAGGTTGAGCATCAACATCTAGTAGGACTTTTGTATCCACACAATATTCCAGAGTGGAAGTGGCAGGTTATTAGTATGGATTTTGTTCAACATCTTCCAATGTCTCGAAATAGACATGATGCTATTTTAGTAGTGGTAGACAAACTCACCTTGAGGTAGGTCACTTTATAACTAGAAATTTAATAGATGGAGCACCAGTCATTGCTCGCAAGTTTGTGCAGGAAGTGTTCAAATTGTATGGAGTTCCTAAGAAGATGATCTCAGATAGAGATGCACGCATGACTTCAAGATTTTGGCAAACTTTGTTTTCAGTGCTAGGAACTCAACTCAATATAAGCTCGGCTTATCATCCTGAGACAGATGGTCAGATAGAAAGGGTAAACTAGGTTCTTGAAGATTTGTTGTGAATGTATTGTATGGATCAACAATACAAGTGGGAAGAGTATCTACCATTTGTGGAGCTTTCTTATAACAACTGCTACAATTCTTCTATTAAGGTGTCTACATTTGAAGCATTGTATGGAAGAAGGTGTCAAACTCCTATAAGTTGGGATAAGATAGAAGATAGGATTAACATTGGTCGAGAAATGTTGGTAGAAATGGAAGAACAGGTTAAGATGATCAGCAAAAGATTAGCAGAAGCAAATGATAGACAGAAAAGCTATGTTGATGCCAAACGTACACCAAGGCAATTCTCAGTTGGAGAAAAAGTTCTTTTGAGGAGCAAGCCTCAGAAAAGTTCCATAAAGTTTGGGTAGTCATCCAAATTAGCTCCTAGATATGTAGGACCCTTCAAATTTCTTGAAGTGATCAATCTGGTTGCCTACATAATCACTTTACCACTAGCTCTTTCTAGGATGCATAATATTTTTCATGTTTCATATTTTAAAAAGTATATAACATGTGATAATCATATTTTTGATTGGAATGCTTTATAGGTACAAGACCTAGGAGTGGTCATGATCGAGCCTCTCAAAGTGCTCAAAGTTTGCAAGCTCCGCTTGCATAACAGAGAGGTTACCCAATGCAAGGTCCAATGGGACCAGTATGCAAAGGATAGTGCTACATGGGAGGATTATCATGAATTTCATAAGAGATTTCCTCATTTATTTTATGCTTTTCAAAGATGAACAAAAACTTTATATTATTATTTTTGGATACATTAGATCATCGAGGACGATGAATCTTATGGGGGCAGATATGTCACATCCCTTATTTTGACTATGTTTTACTTTTTTACTTGTATGTAATTAGTATATAATTTAGCATGATTTAATGATTTGACGTTAGGTGAAAATGTCAGGATAAATCAAATAATCTCGTGAGTTTGAATTTATATGTTTAGAATTAGACATGTGATTATATGATGTCATGATTATTGATCCATAAGGTATATGAGGTAACTAATGATGCACTAATCCTAGTTTGGTTGATTGTAAGTGTAATCAGGAAAACAAGTTTTCCACCCTCCAAGAAAGAGAGGTAGAGCATCATCGGAGAGAAGTGAATAGACGTATGGAAATAATAGGTTGTTGCCATCTAAGTCTCATGTTTGTTCAGTTTTGTGAATCCTGATGAGTCTGGTTGTTATGGACTTTTTCCCCAAAATGAAAAAGAAGGTTATTTTATGAATAAGACTTTGAAATTATAAGAGGTTAAAGTTTATTTACCCTTTATAATTAAAAAGGAGATGGAAAATAAAGGATATTATGATCCTTTGGTTAAAATAGAGATAAATAAAGAATAATTATGAAAATCCCTTTTAAAAGGGAGGAATTATTAAGTTTATTAACTAATTGTTAATGACAACCTTTGTGAAATGGTGTGATGGTTGAGAAACCACCCCTTAAAAGGCTATATAAGGCATTTGTGTGAGACTTTGAATGGGCATAAAAGCATCCCTCAAAGGAAGAAGAAGATAGAGAACACTCAAGAAAGATGAGTTGGAAACTTGGCAAACATCATTAAGAAAGAGACACTATTGGTATAATGATGAATGATTGTGGATGATGTTTGAAGATGTTGTCATTGATGGAAAGAAGAAAAGGAACAAGGTTAGAATAGAAGTTTTGGTCCAATGAAGAAGACTTAGTCATTTTAGCTAAGTGTTGGCAGTACATAGAGATAGTGACAGAGAGACAGTGTTTGGATTAGCATTGGTCTGCAATTGCAAACCTAGTCCTGTGGTTCTGGTATGATGATCCCAACTCTTATATGATCTTATATCCAGAGTTTTAGACTTTGATCAGTTCCAGAAGTACATCTTCAAAGAGCTTAAGTCTGGCAGAGCAGAATATAGTGCTAACCAAAGCAGAGCACTCACTTGTTTTGGTCCACATTCCTCCAGTGTTAGATAATTTGTAATGTGGTTTTGAGGTGGTGTAAACATGTGTATTAAGTGTCTAAATCTAGAGTTGCAAGTTCTAAAGTCCACCAGAAAGAAAGTTATAAGCCGCTAAGTATCGCTACATGGCTTGACAGAGTTTGACTATGATAGGGTCCAAATTTTGATGGTCCGCATTTTGCCGCAAGATGATATCATGCTTTGTAGTTCTAAAGGTATGATCTGTGATGTTTGAAGATTCTTTGATATGTTTTTGAGAAAGTCTTGTGGTCCATGGTGAAAGTTGTAATCTGACAGATGAAGTGAACCAGTGGCAATCTGTGTTGGAGGCCGACATGATAAGTTTAAGTGTATGCGGTAAGTTCTAAAGTTTAGAACTTAATCCTAAGTGGTGGTACAATTGAAGCCAACATGTGAGAAGGTAATTCAAGTGTTTTTAGGTCCACTATAAATTTTGGTGAATGAATTTGGCTGACAGAGTACATAAGGCATGACTACATGCTACACCTTATTAGGCTGACCTAATATGAAGTTTTCAAGTGTTGTGGATATATTGTTGCAAGTATGAGGTGAACCAGTGTTGTCATTGATGTCAACATACTCATATTACATTGGTAAGAAGGTTTGGATGAGTTGAGTGCTGTTGTTATTAAGGAAATCAGTCCTCATCCGGAACAATGAAGAACAGTGATGAGAAGAAGGCAAATGTACTGTATAGGTTAAGAACCAGAGGATGCAGATTAAAGGGTTTGTAGATATGAATCTTGAGATGCTTCAGATAAGATTTCAAAGGTCCGCATGAAGATCTGAAGAAATTATGGCTGTCTATGTGGAACCGGTTCCGGCAAGTGTTCAGAGGTGATAGAGGATCACAGAAAGGTCCGGTGAGGTCCGAAATTGTATTATCCTAGTCTGCAGATTGGAAGGAGTGTTTGGGATGTCCTTGTGATGTGTCATCTTGAGTTGTGTATGATTTTGAGGTCTGGAAGTACCTTTTACATTGTGACAGTGGCGACAGACTGTGTTCTTGAAGTACCGGATGATGAAGAGAAGAATTCCGGTAAGCTGATGAAGTGCGGATGTTTTTGATGATTCAGGGAAGGTTATGATGATCATTGGATCATATCTAGTTCGTGTTGGTGGTCCGCATTGAAGTTAGAGTTGGATTTGATGTTATGGCTACCAGTTGTTGGTGTTCTTTTTGATGTTATTGTGATATTTGCCGACTTAGATGATTGTTCCTAAGTTGAAGTCTTATATAAATAAGTGTTTGAGAATTCATTTTGATGTGTGGATGGTGTGGATGAGTGTGGCATAGTGAAGAGAAGTGCGAAAGGCAGAGCAAGGATTTTTGGGCTTAAATGGAACTGATCCAGACATGGTAGAGATGTCATTCTCCAGTTCAAGATTGTGATTCTTATCACTTTGTAGACAGTGTGTCTCCTTGTAGGCAGTGTGCCTCTTTGTGAGCAATGTGCTCGTGTAGTGAGCCCTAATTGGCATGTGCCATTCATTTTTCTTATTCTTCTAACAGAGAATAATCCTTGGGTTAATCACCCTGTGGTTTTTCCCTTAACCGAGTTTTCCACGTCAAAATCTTGGTGTTCAATGTGTTGATGTTTATCTGCTCTTGTGTTTATGCATTTTACTTTCATGGATGGTTAATTGATATACTGTTAACTAACTAAGAAGAATCAAGTGTTTGAAGTAAGAGCAAGTTTTCATACAACTGATTCACCCCCCCTCTCAGTTGTATGCCCTAGATCCAACAATTGGTATCAGAGCCAGGTTCCTTTGAAAGGAGCTTAACCGCTTGAGGAGATCCAGGATGTCATCATATAAGAAGGATAGTCTGAAGTTCGATGGAACCAACTTCACTCTCTAGAAAGGTCACATGAAATGTCACTTGGAGTGTATGGGAAAAGCATACTTGGCCATGGTCTCAAAACCATATGTACCTCCACATGGTGGTCTGACAACTCTGAATGAAATCACAGATGCTGAAAACAATCTGCAGACCAAGGAAGCTCTTCTAAGCGCATTGAATGACTCAGATCTCTCAAATGTTATCGACCTACCAACTGCATATGAGATCTTGACTAAACTAGAACTTCTGTATGAAGGAGATGAGTTTGTCAAAAGTGCAAGGTTGCAAAGTCTGAAAGGGAAATTTGAAAGATTGAAGATGAGAGAAGATGAAAACATCACTACCTTTATGCCAAGAGTGAATGAGCTGGTATGTGGAATTAGAAATGTTGGTGGAACTCTGGATGAAAATGAGATTGTTTGCAAAATTCTCAGATCCCTTCCTGCTGCCTACAAAATCAAGGTTGCTTCCATTGATGAATTTAGACCCCACACAACTGTCACAAGAGAACAATTGGCTGGCAAACTAGTTGCATTTGAAATGACCGAGTTTGGAGTGATCCACCCAAGACTGAATATGCTTTCAAAGCCAGTGCCTATGTGAAAGGCAAACAAAGATTTGATCTGGGAGAAAACTCTTCAAGGAAGATGTCATGGTATGATCAAGCAAGAAGAGACATGGAAGAAGAGGAAGCAGAAACAGCTCAACTTGAAGCCCTCATTGCAAAGAGACTGCCAAGAGGATCCGGTAAGTATGAAGGAAAACTACCCTTTAAGTGTTTCAACTACAATAAGATTGGTCATTTTGCTTCAAGATGTCCGGAAAGATCTGCAAGGTCTAATACTAACAGACAAAGGTTTCAAAAGAACTGCTATTATGTTCATGAAGAAGATGACAATGAAGGAATAACAGATGATGAATCAGAACTAGGAAGCAAATCTGAAAATGAATGGGTGTTTATTGCCATCAAGGAAGAAGATTCAATATCCTCTAAATCTGTCAATCACAAGGTTGTGGAAAGAGATTTGGCTGCTCAAGTGGAAGAAAAGGATGATTGGGTTATTGACAGTGGATGCTCTCACCATATGACTGGTGACAAGAATAAGTTCTTAGATTTGGAAAGGTATGAAGGAGGAATGGTAAAGTTTGGTGACAATTCTACTGGCAGAATCAGAGGTAGGGGAACTATTTCCTTTGATGGAAAGAGCAAAACAGGTAATGTACTATATGTTGAAGGATTGAAGCACAATCTTCTCAGTGTTGGTCAGTTAGTGGACAAAGGCTATGATCTCTAGTTCAAGAATGGAAAATGTAGAATCTTTACAAGCTCCGGAACTGAAATTGCATCTGGTACTCAAATAAAAGGTAATATCTTTCATTTGGTTGGTTCAAATAAAAGTTGTCTGTTTGTTCAAGTTGATCAGAGTTGGTTATGGCATAGAAGAATGTGTCATGTAAATTTTGATAACATCATCAAGATAAGCAATATTCAGGCTGTAAGAGACCTTCCAAAATTTGTGAAACCTACAAATAGTTTGTGCAAAGAATGTCAGCTAGGTAAACAGAGCAGAGTCTCTTTCAAAAGCAAAGATTAGTCCTCTACTGAATTGTTGGAATTAGTACATACTGATCTCTGTGGTCCGACAAGAATCAAGAGTCTGCAAGGTGATAGATATTTCATGTTGCTAATTGATGACCATTCCCAGATGATGTGGGTTACCTTCCTAAAAGAGAAATCAGAAGCCCTTGAGAAGTTCAAAATCTTCAAAGCTATGGTAGAGAATCAAACCGGATTAAAACTGAAGTGTCTAAGGTCTGATAGAGGTGGTGAATTTACATCTGGTGAGTTCATTGACTTTTGTGAGAAACAGGGTATAAGGAGACAGTTGTCTGCTCCTAGGACTCCACAGTAGAATGGAGTAGTTGAGAGAAAGAACCAGACCATCCAGGAAGCTGCCAGGATAATGATGTTGGAAGCAAATGTTCCTCAGATGTTTTGGAAAGAAGCTATCAGCACTGTAGTCTACACTCTCAATCGAGTTCAAATCAGAAACAATACTGGTAAGACCCCCTATAAACTTTGGTTTGGCATCACTCCTACTGTGAGATATTTTAGAGTATTTGGCAGCAAGTGTTATATTAAAAGAGATGAATATCTAGGAAAGTTTGATGCTAGAAGTGATGAAGGAATTTTCTTGGGTTACTCCACTCAAAGCAAAGCATACCGGTGTTACAATAAGAGACTGAGGAAGATGATAGAAAGTACTAATGTAAAGGTTGATGAAGGAATTGAGAAGCCCTCAAGGTTCTATGAATGTGATGAAGATGATCAGAATGATCCTCTGGTACAAGGAGCTCCTTCCTCCTCTGAAATTCAGATCCAGACTGATCCAGTAAATCAGGAAGAAGAAGTTTGTCTGAATGAGCCTGATCAAGAATTAGTAGTGCAAGAAACTCCCAAAGTTCCAAGGTATGTAACTCTAAATCACTCTGAAGATCAGATCATAGGTGACAAAAGTAAAGGGGAACAAACAAGAAGAAGAATTGCTCAAGATTCAAATGAATACTATCTGATTTCAAAGATTGAACCTAAGACAGTAAATGAAGCTTGCAATGATGAAAACTGGACCAAAGCAATGGAGGAAGAATTGATGCAAATTGAGAAAAATCATACTTGGGATCTTGTTCCCAGACCTAGAGATAGGAATGTGATTGGAACCAAATGGGTCTTTCGGAACAAACTGAAAGAAGCTGGTGAAGTAATCAGAAACAAAGCTAGATTGGTTTGCAAAGGCTACTCTCAAATAGAAGGAATTGATTTTGAAGAGACCTTTGCTCCTGTGGCAAGAATTGAAGCAGTCAGATTATTTCTTGCATTTGCTGCCTTCAAAGACTTCAAGGTATATCAGATGGATGTCAAGTCTGCCTTCCTAAATGGTGATTTGGAAGAAGAAGTTTACATTGAACAACCGGATGGATTTCAATTGTTTGATAATGATGATATGGTCTACAAGTTGAAGAAAGCATTGTATGAATTGAAGCAAGCCCCAAGAGCATGGTATGAAAGGTTGGATAAGCATCTTGTGCAGATTGGATTCAACAAAGGTACTGCTGACAGTAACTTATATTTCAAAATTGATCATGAAAACATTTTGATTGTTGAAGTGTTTGTGGATGATATCATTTTTGGAGGAAGAGATAGTATGTGCAAAACTTTTGCAAATCAGATGAAAAGTGAGTTTGAAATGTCTATGCTTGGTGAAATGAATTTCTTCTTGGGTCTGCAAATTACTCAAACAAAGAAAGGGATCTTCATTTCTTAGACCAAATATGTGAAAGAATTGTTGAGGAAATTCGGTATGGAAGATTCAAAGCCAATGAACACTCCTATGGCAACCAGATGTAAGTTGAGCAAAGATGATGACTCTCCAAAGGCAGATCAGACAAAGTATAGATCAATGATTGGTGGATTGTTGTATCTCACTTAGACTAGACCAGATATAATGCAGGCTGTTGGTCTTGTGGCAAGATTCCAGGCTGATCCTAGAGAATATCATATTATGGCAATCAAAAGAATTTTTAGGTACTTGAAAGGAATAGTTGAGTATGGTCTATGGTACCCTAGAGATTCAGATTTCTCTCTTCATGCTTACACAGATGTAGATTGGGCAGGAGATGTGGATGACTAGAAGAGCACCAGTGGTGGAGTATTCTTTTTGGGGAAGAGGTTGGTTTCTTGGCTAAGCAAGAAACAAGATGCAATATCTCTGTCTACAATTGAAGTAGAATACGTTGCAACAGCAGGTAGTTGCACTCAAATCTTATGGATGAAGCAGATGCTAAGAGATATTAAAATTGAATATGAGGAGCCTATCACAATTTTCTGTGATAATTCAAGTGCAATTAATATTTCTAAGAATTCGGTATTGCATTCTAAGACTAAGCACATATCTATCAAGTTTCACTTTTTGAGAGAACAAGTGAACAAGGAAGAAGTTAGATTGGAGTATGTACCCTCCAAGGATCAGATTGCAGATATCTTTACTAAACCTCTTCCCAAGGACTCTTTTGAGTTTCTCAGGAAAAAGTTAGGGGTCATGGCCCCTCCGGTGATGCATTAAGATGCACTGTTGTGCATCAGTCCGGTGGATATCACAGACATATCTTGTGATCCGGATTGATGTAGTGGAGCTATTTCAAAGGGGGAGCAGCTGGTATGATTCTGATGTGTTAGAATTACAAGTATGAGCCCTTTGCCATTGATGTCAAAGGGGGAGAGAAGACATGTGAAAAACAAGTAGCTGATGATCAAAGGGGGAGCAGTAAAGGAGGAGAAGACATGTTGCTGATAGGGGGAGCTGTGACAAAAAGGAGAAGTTCTTGTCTTAATGGTTTTTCACATCATATGTTGCCATCAATGACAAAGGGGGAGATTGTTGCAAGTATGAGGTGAACCAGTGTTGTCATTGATGTCAACATACTCATATTGCATTGGTAAGAAGGTTTGGATGAGTTGAGTGCTGTTGTTATTAAGGAAATCAGTCCTCATCCGGAACAGTGAAGAACAGTGATGAGAAGAAGGCAAATGTACTGTATAGGTTAAGAACTAGAGGATGTGGATTAAAGGGTTTGTAGATATGAGTCTTGAGATGCTTCAAATAAGATTTTAGAGGTCCGCATGAAGATCTAAAGAAATGGTGGCTGTCTGTGTGGAATCGGTTCCGGCAAGTGTTCAGAGGTGACAGAGGATCACAGAAAGGTCCGGTGAGGTCCACAATTGTATTATCCTATCTGCGGATTGGAAGGAGTGTTTGGGATGTCCTTGTGATGTGTCATCTTGAGTTGTGTATGATTTTGAGATCTGGAAGTACCTTTTGCATTGTGATAGTGGCGACAGACTATGTTCTTGAAGTATCGGATGATGAAGAGAAGAATTCCGGTAAGCTAATGAAGTGCAGATGTTTTTGATGATTCAAGGAAGGTTATGATGATCATTGTATCATATCTAGTTTGTGTTGGCAGTCCGCATTGAAGTTAGAGTTGGATTTGATGTTATGGCTACCAGTTGTTGGTGTTCCTCCTGTAACAGGCCGACCGGATGTTCTACACGCCTTGCGAATGTTATTGTGATGTTTGCCGACTTAGATGATTGTTCCTAAGTCGATGTCTTGTATAAATAAGTGTTTGAGAATTCATTTTGATGTGTGGATGGTGTGGATGAGTGTGGCATAGCGAAGAGAAGTGCGAAAGGCAGAGCAAGGATTTTTGGGCTTAAATGGAACTGATCCAGACATGGTAGAGATGTCATTCTCCAGTTCAAGATTGTGATTCTTATCACTTTGTAGACAGTGTGTCTCCTTGTAGGTAGTGTGCCTCTTTGTGAGCAATGTGCTCGGGCAGTGAGCCCTAATTGGCATGTGCCATTCATTTTTCTTATTCTTCTAACAGAGAATAATCCTTGGGTTAATCACCCCGTGGTTTTTCCCTTAACCGGGTTTTCCATGTCAAAATCTTGGTGTTCAATGTGTTGATGTTTATCTGCTCTTGTGTTTATGCATTTTGCTTTCATGGATGGTTAATTGATATACTGTTAACTAACTAAGAAGAATCAAGTGTTTGAAGTAAGAGCAAGTTTTCATACAACTGATTCACCCCCCCCTCTCAGTTGTATGCCCTAGATCCAACATATATATGTAGAATTGAATTTGATGTTTGAGTGATGTGATCCAAATGTGGATATATGTGAGTGTGACATGTGAAGTAAGTTGAAAAAGAGTAGAAGAAGAGAGATCTTGTTTCCATGTAAAAGTAGGCCAATGAAACAGAACAGTCAAACATGAAGAGTTTTGAGACAGTACATATGTACTTCATTGGATCTGTAACCATGCATGTGTAGATGCAATCTAAGAAGTTCAACCTGGTAGTGAGCCATTCTTCTTCCTTCTCTTTTTCTCTAGGTAGTGAGCCTTTTTGTAGTGAGCATTTCTTTGGGCAGTGAGCCTTGGGTAGTGAACCCTAAGGCAATGAGCCTTCTTGTAATCCAGTATTGTTATTAGATAATTATTGTGAGCTAACACTCACCATGGTTTTTCCATGTTTAGGGTTTTCCATGTAAAAATCTTGGTGTTTATGTGTGATGCTTTATGGTTACTTCTTATGTGCTTAATTTGCTTTGTTGTTATCAAATGTGGCTAATAGATTAATGATTTAATAAGTAAAAGGTTTAATAGAATACTGATTCACCCCCTCCTCTCAGTATTCTGGGTGTTCAACAATTGGTATCAAAGCCTGGCTCCTTGGAAGAAGTCTAACAACTTGAGGAAGATCTTGGAGATTGAACACATGGTAGGTAAAAAGCGTCCTACTCCTGAAGAAATTGATCCAACTGAAACTGGAGAAGAAGAATGCATGCTTGTTAATGAAGAAGAACTCAAAATTGCCCTTGAAGATCTTGAAAAGGTTGAAATAAAAAATAGGTCCATCTGAAAGATAATGTCAAGGAAGCATATGAGTGCATTAAAAAATTGAGGGAGCAAGTCAAGAAGTTTAAAGAAAAATATAAGGAGGTTAGTGAATAATTGATAACTGCAAATGAAACCTTAAATGATCTAAAAGTGGAAGTTGTAAAAAGAGCAAAAGCAGAAGAACTAAATCAGTTGGTGAAAACCAAATTTAAAGATTGCACAAAGCTTGAACAAGAAGCTGTGGATCTGAAAGATGATTTAAAATAGGCATGGATTCAGGAAGATAAATTCAGAGTGAGTACTGCCCAAATTGATAGAATACTTGCAAGTCAGAAGAGTCCTAATGATAAAGAAGGCTTGGGATTTGAGAAAGGTGAAAGCTCTAAAGCTGGTCAAGAAAAAAATGTTGAAAGAAAGAAGGACAAAGGCAAACAAATCCAGAATCAAATGAATAGACCTAGAAGACCACCGGTCAGACAACCAAATGCTCAAAGGTACCCTTCTTTAAATGGTTATTGTAATACATGCAATAAGTTTGGTCATAAGGCTACTCAATTTAGGAGCAGAATGAATCAAAATGTTCCATCATTCTCTGGTCAGTGTTTCACTTGCAATTAATTAGGTCATAAAGATAATGAATGTAGAAGTCAAACAAGGAATGGTTACAACAATAGAAGGAATGTTCAAACTTTCAAAGGTAACTGCTTTATATGCAAAAGGTTTGGTCATATAGCTAGTGAATGCAGAAGTCAGACAAGGAACACCTATAATAATAATGGAAGGAATGTTCAATCTTTCAATGGGAATTATTTTGCATGCAATAGATTTGGACACAAGGCTAACCAATGCAGATCAAGGATGAATGAAATGAACAATGGACAGAGAAATGTTGTATGTTTCAATTGCAACAGGCCTGGAGATATTGCAAGGTTCTGCAGAAGCAAGAATATGAAGAAGGATAATCAGGAAGAGATGAAGAAACCGACACAAAAGGTAGATCTAACAGAGATCAAGAAGGAAATGAACAAGATTTGGGTTAAGAAGGAAGCACATGAAATCAAGGATGAGTCTACATCAGACTCTAGTGCAGGTACTTCCTCTAGGAAGTAAATTGGGAGCTCTGTCTCAGGGGCAGCTTAAATACAAAATCCTATTCCCCTAGCCAAAAGTGTGGTGTTGATATCCAGCATGAAGATATGAGATGTAAGATGGAATGACAAATCTTTTGGAGAAGATTTTGGCAAAAAAGAATCTAATGTGGTGGATTGTGGAGCAATTTAGATCGACTGTGGGTAGCAAAGTAAGGATTTGACAACTTTTTGAGATAATCATTTATGACAATTGAATCTTGATGAAAAGAGGATATAAAGAATTCATTTAAAAGAAAAATCACTTTACATTCAAACTCTCGAGCAACTAAAGAGATCTAAGAAGCGAGCTAAGGCGAACCCAAGTGTTCAGTGATTGGTGCAAAGAAACCCTAACCAGAAACAAAAGGTATTTACAGCTATCTCTCTCTCTTGAAAAATTTATGTGTTGAGATGTCTACCCCTCAAGTAGTTGAGATAACAGAGAGGCCCTACCCTAAGTTCAAAAAACATCCCTTTAAATCATTGGAGACTGATCCGGATGGCACATTTTCTAAAATTTTGCATGGTGTTATGCATATGAAAGATGTTAAGGAATATATACATGCAAACCTAGATGAATATGATCATGGAAAATTAGGGGATATCTATCTGAAGGAACTAACTAATGACAAATTTGAGTTAAAATAAAAATATAGTGCCCTAGTTGAGAAGAAATTGGATACCTGGTTGGATTTTCTTGTGGTCCCGGATGATGCCTGGGTTAGGTATGTCTTGAGTAGGATTCATGATGAGTTCTTTTGGCTTGATGTGCCCTATATGATAACAAAGGATGCCATCAAAGTAGTTACTGGCATGTATTCCACCGGAAAAGTTCCAACATTGAAGTCTACGAAGAACAATACAGTAATGCAGTTGACAAGGGCAAAATTTGATAAAAGAGCATTAAATGTAAATGGTATTGTGGATCCAGCGGTGAGATTTGCATCAATGGTTATTGGTTACAAGGTCTATTTCTCCAACAGGGAAAATTCAGTCTCTGCAACAGCCATATATACAGCATATGATATAGTTAAGAACAACACAGACTATGACCTATGTGATTGCTCTGGCAATAACTTATAGAGAATCTGAAAAAGTCCAGACTCAAAATTCCCCTTCAAGTATGGAACCCTAATCATCTGTCTATTCTTCTATTTTCTAAAGGAGTTACCCTGAATGGATAATATTGGTTGGCTTGGTCATTCACCGGTAGCAACACAAATTAGAAATCACTTGCAGAGTTTGGGAAATGCTGACAAACAAAATGCAGCCCTATGGGGATATTTTAAGAATTTCCAAAAGAAAATGCAGGCTAGGACCAGGATCCCTGAGAAGATAGTGAAGAAATATGAAAAAGACATTGTATTCATGGTGGACAAGGATAAATTCTTTATGGAGGCTATAGAACCAAGAACTGTATGGGTCCCAACCATGGGATATGAAGTCATAGAGGAAGTTTTCATTGGATTGGTTGATTTGATGTTAAGTAAACCCAAAGACCCTAAGGAGGGAAGATTAGGAACATTTGAAGAATTGTCTCTCAAAGTGTTTATGGAACAAAAACAACTAGAAATCAAAAAAGAATGCAAGAAAAATGGCAGATGTATTTGTTAAAAGCCAAAGATTTACAGATGAACAAATAAGTGGAGTAAGAGACAAGGTAGAGGCATCAAAGGCTGCAAGTGCTCCAGTAGAACAGACATCTGGTGCTCTAGAGGGGAGACCTTCAAAGACTCTAGAGAAGAAAGAGGAGAAATCTGAGAAAGAGAAGCCTACATCTAGCTCTAGGAGAAGAACAAGAGCCTCCACCTCTGGAGAAACTACCTCCAAGAGCTTCAGACTTGAGATAGATAAGACAGAGCTTGTAGATATTGAAGAGCAAGTGCCAAAGAAGAAGTCAGAATAGAAGAAGAAAAGAAAGAAAGCAAAGGCTACAAAGAGAGTATATGTAAGCCTTGGAGGATAAGAGGAAGAAGAGGAAATAGAAATAGATGAGGAAGTTAAAGAAAAAAGGGCAAAAACTAATGAAGCCACTACTGAGAAGCCCTTCGGAAAGGCCAAAGATAAGAAGAAGAAGAAAGAAGAAAAGACTGAGAACAGAGAAGAAGAAGCAACTATATCCTTGGAAGCCATAGTCAATGCATTTGCTCAACATGGAACCCTGAAACCCATTGTTGATATGTATGATGAAAGATCCGATGCTGATAAGGTAATCATTAAAATAGCAGTTGTAAGATATCTGGATATGTTTTGCAAAACATTTATTGAAGTTATAGATGAGTTACCAAATAGTTTAGCCATCATAATGACAGCAAGCAAAGAAGGGGCCATGGCCAAAGATGCTGAAATAAAGGAATATGTCTTACTTAAATTGTGCCCAAACATCACTAGAGAAGAAAAGATCAAAGTCACTAACAAGCTCAGTGATGAATTTAGAACCATGAAGAGAGTCAATGCTCTGATGTCTGGTGACACTGAGAAACTGGTGAAGGAGACTGAAAAGATAACACTAAAGGTGTTACATGAGCTACAAATTTCAACTATTGTTGACACTGATGAAGAGGAACAAAATATTGGTGCAGATAATGCAATTCTAGAGAAAAATGTGGAACAGAACATGGAACAAAGCATAGTTACTCCTCTGGTGGACACAAGAAATGAAGAAGAAATGAATATAGAACAGAGTTAGAATCAAGGTGAAACACCTCCTCTGATAAACTCTGAGCAAGTTGAAGAAATGAAAGAGACTGAGGGAGAAAACAAGTCTAAGGAAGAAAAGGCAGCACCTGAAGAAAAAGCCTCTGAGGGACAAGGTGAGTAGAAGGAAGAAGCCATTGAACAAATGAATGACAATCCTACTCCGACTATAGAGGAAAATGAACAAGAAATTACTCAACAAAATCCTCTGAAGAGACAAGATGTTGAGGCATCTCGAGTTGAAGAGAACAGAGACACTACTGACTCTTTAAGAACATTTTTGGAAAAGTAGAAGGAAGCTAAGATTTTGACTATGCCTGAGCTACTGCAAGGACCTATTAACCTTGCTACAATGTCCCTGTTGCAGAAACTAAGACTTGGAATGACTTTCAAGCTACAGCAAAAGAAGAAATGTTGAAATCCCATTCGGAGGATAATGAGCTAATAGAAGATGCATCAGCAATTTTTGAAAAAATAATGCCTAGAATAAGGAGAGATACATCATTGGCCCCTGTTGCACAAATGAAAAAGTTAATGGAATCAATCAATTCTCATTTTAAGTCACTGGAACAAGCTACAAAAAAGAAAGTAAGGGCAAAGATTGATGACAAAAGGTTAGTTGAGCTTACTAACAAATTTTGTTAGATAAAAGTGTAGAGTATGCACAGTTGGCCCTTAAAGAAGCTAGTGAACTATATCAATTTTGTCTTACATGGCCGGATAAGACTAAGGACATAAAAGATAAAATAGATAGATGGGAAGCTCAAATAATGAAGATATCTAGAACTTATGACCCGACAAAAGATGTTATTGGCAATCAGAGGGTACAAGTTGAGACTATGCATTCTAATATACATAAGTTACAGACCTAGAGGGAGGTCATAAAGCATAGAATGAGCCAGCTCTGGGAGGTAGCAAGCTTCAAGATTGCATCCTTAACCAAGCTAGTAGCAACAGCAAATAAGACTAGGCAAATCACTGAGGCCCCTGCTACCGTGAAGAAAGCAGAAGAGTTGGTGTCCCAGATTAATGGGCACATACTAGTTTTGAGTGATGCTAAGACTAGTTGGGATGAAGAAGTGGTGCAACTAAAAAGGATCTATAAAGATGTTCTCTCAGAACAATAGTAAGCATTTTGATTTCACTTGTATATATGCAGAAAGTAGAAAAATAGTTTTGAAATTTTGGCAACTTGTACATATCTTTGTATCATACAACTTTGCCATTGATGTCAAAGGGGGAGAAGAAATGAAGCATGTGAAAAACATTTGAAAAGTAAGAAGAAAATCATGAAGCTAGGGGGAGCAGTGTGAGGGGGAGTTGTAACAGTTTTTCACATCAAGTGTTGTCATCAATGCCAAAGGGGGAGATTGTTGGCAACTTGGCAAACATCATTAAGAAAGAGACACTGTTGATTTAATGATGAATGATTGTGCATGATGTTTTAAGATGTTGTCATTGATGGCAACAAGAAAAGGAACAAGGTTAGAACAAAATTTTTGGTCTAGTGAAGAAGACTGTCATTTTGGTTAAGTGTTGGCAGTACACAGAGACAGTGATAGAGAGACAATGTTTGGATTAGCATTGGTCCGCAATTATAAACCTGATCCTACAGTTTTGGTATGATGATCCCAACTCTCAGATGATATTATATCCATAGTTTTAGACTTTTCTCAGTTTCAGAAGTACATCTTCAAAGAGCTTAAGTCCGGTAGAGCAGAATATAGTGCTAACCAAAGCAGAGGACTCACTTGTTTTAGTATGCATTCCTCCGGTGTTAGATATTTTGTAATGCAGTTTTGAGGTGTTGTAAACACACGTATGAAGTGTCTAAATCCAGAGTTGCATGTTCTGAAGTCCACCGGAAAGAAAGTTATAAGTCGCTAAATATCGCTACATGGCTTGACAGAGTTTGACTGTGATAGGGTTTGAGTTCTGATGGTCTGCATTTTTCCACAAGATGATATCATGCTTTGTGGTTCTAAAGGTATGATCTATGATGTCTAAAGAGTCTTTGATATGTTTTTGAGCAAGCCTTGTGGTTCGCAGTGAAAGTTGCAGTCTGACGGATGAACTGAACTAGTTGCAGCCTATGTTGGAGGCCGAGATGATAAGTTTAAGTGTATGCGGTAAGTTCTAATGTTTAGAACTTAATCCTAAGTGGTGGTATAGTTGAAGTTGACATGTGAGAAGGTAATTCAAGTGTTGTTTAGGTCCTCTATGAATTTTAGTGAATGAATTTGGCCGATAGAGTACATAAGGCATGACTACATGCTACACCTTATTAGGCCGACCTAATATGAAGTTTTCAAGTGTTGCGGATATATGTAGGATTGAATTAGGTGTTTGAGTGATGTGATGCAAATGTGGATATATGTGAGTGTGACATGTGAAGTAAGTTGAAAAAGAGCAGAAGAAGAGAGATCTTTTTTCCATGTAAAAGCAGAGCAGTGAAACAGAACAGTCAGACATGAAGAGTTTTGAGACAGTACATCTATGCTTCATTGGAACTGTAACCATGCATGTGTAGATGCAATCTAAGAGTTCAACCTGGCAGTGAGCCATTCTTCTTCCTTCTCTTTTTTCTCTAGGCAGTGAGCCTTTTTGTAGTGAGCATTTCTTTGGGCAGTGAGCCCTAGGCAATGATCCCTAAGGCAGTGAGCCTTCTTGTAATCCAGTATTGTTATTAGATAATTATTGTGAGCTAACACTCACCGTGGTTTTTCCCTATTTAGGGTTTTCCACGTAAAAATCTCAGTGTTTATGTGCGATGCTTTATGGATGCTTCTTTTGTGCTTAATTTTCTTTTTTGTTATCAAATGTGGCAAATGGATTAATGATTTAATAAGTAAAAGGTTTAATAGAATACGGATTCACCCCCTCTCTCTCAGTATTCTAGGTGTTCAACAAGATGGAAGTGGTTTGGAAGGCTATGGGAATTAGGATAATGGGGCATATAGAGTGTGTCCTAACCTAGGGTACAACGTACAACCCGGGATGGTCTTGGCCAGGGCTTGGTTTGCACTTGTGTTGAGCATTGTTCTTTTAAGAACCAGCACTTGTGTAAGAGTATTTGTGTTGAGAATTGTTCTTTTAGAACTAGCACTGTGTTGAACATTGTTCTTCTAGAACCAACACTTGTATGAGAGCATAATAGCACGCTATGTTCTGAAAGGAATTGTTTCCTCCTAGAGTATGCCATAGCCAGGGCCAAGACCACTGAAATCTTCCTAGGTTGAGAGTGGTTGATCCAAGTGCTCAATGATTTAGATAAGTATTGAACTTATTGTTAATAAAGATATTGGAAATATTATATATGTGATTATGTTATCCAATTTGTCTTGTTAATGATTTACATTAGAGATTGTAAGAGTGATCAACTCCTTCCCAAGATCCTCAGCCTGCAAAACAACACCCTCATAGATGCACAAGAGAAGCAAAAAGCTCTTCCACCAAATATCAATGATTTGATATTGAGAAAATGAGATGAGTTAATTACATAGTGTACAAGCGCCTATTTAAAGGCATAGTAAATGCATAACGGGTGAAACTACTAATGGGTGAAACTACCCGATATGGGAAACCAATATTAAATATTGGCAACCACCTATTAATGTTAAACCTAAGTTAAACTTAAGAAATGTGTAAGGGTAAAAACCCATTCACACTAACAGAGATCTTATTAAATACTCAATGTTGTAATTTACTTTTGTTGTTTACACATTATTTAATATTCTATATTATCCTAACTCTAAATATTAACCATAATAAATCCTATGCAAATAATTAAATAACTCAGGGAAAAGTAGTGTTACATTTGGTATCAGAGCCAAAATTTAGGCTTCTGAGTTGAGGATTGTTAAATCTATTCATGTTTCTCTATGTTCTAATAAATAGAAATAAGACCATAAGGATAAACACCCAATATCACTTTTGATTTAAGTCAAGCCCTAAAGGCTGATCGCACTACATTTCTTCTTGTTAGATCTTGTGATATAGAGTGTCACGTCTCATTTTTGAACTTTATTTAATTGGACATTTTTACTTTGATTGATTACTATGTGTGATTCCACGTGTGTGAAAGTAACTGTCGTAAATGTTATAAATGCATAATTTTGAATTTTGATTTAATAAATGCATATTATTGGTACGATTATGGATGTACATTTTCTTTTGCTTTGGCTATGATTTTTGGGGAACTAACCTATTAATGAAAATCTAAGTGCAACTGAGTGCAGGAGAAAATGTTGAAGACGAGAACATGGTTGAGGTAGAGATGTTCTAGCCACTCGGCAAGAACTATTGGGATGGACAGATCTGATGCATGCACACACTCACATAGTTTTATATCATACTGCATCATTGAATGGTTTTATTGTGCATCATCGTGTGGTTATTAGTCTTGTTTGTGCATTATATACGGTAAATGGACATGATTGATGCTAAAATAATTAATGTGTTTTTCGTTCCTATGATATGTTTATTTGGAATACATAGTTAACCATGTTTGTATTATGATTATTCGACTTAGATATATCATAATTGCATAAGTTATTTTCATTAAATTATTAAATAATAATTTAATTACTTTTCTATATATAAAAAAATATAATATTATTATTTGAAAACAATAAAAACGAAGTGCTTTTATATATAAAGTATATTATTGGAGTGTATTCTTTATTTCAATAAATTGATTAATTAATATATTATTATTCTTGTTAGACTTAAATAAAATATGCTTTATTAATTATAAAAGATAAAAACATTATATTAATCTATATTATAAATAGAGGGCTAAAAATATAATAATTAAATAAGTTCTTGCCATGCAAAAGGGAGGAGAGACAATAAGAAATAATTTAATAGTTTATTTTAAGCAAAATCCTTTCTTGAAGGCAACTCAATATTAAGAGGAAATCTGAGATATTTTCAACGGGGATGTTGCATGCAAACTGTAAGTTCACCAGAAATAAAAGAAAAGCGAGATCTAATTGTTGAGGATGCTAAGACATAGAGCAGAACAAAAACTTCATACATAGGGAAGGAAAGGGGGTTTGAGAGGAAAAAGAGGAGAGCATTCATCAGTTTCAAGGAGTACAAATATCTCTAATTTCTTATGTCAAAAGTTTAAGTGTTTGTAATTTTGTATATTGATGTATCTAACTTCTATCAGTTACTAGTTGTTATTGATTGACTTTCTACTATTTGAATCTGTAAGGGTAAAATGGTGATCAATCAAATGAATTAAACAAGACCCGAACATCAACAGAATAGTGAAACAAGAAGGATTCAATAAACGAAGCAATGAACAAACACAGTGCAAACTTCTCCCGTTTCGAAACTTCTGTTGTTCGCCTATCACAAATCGTCCTTTTGCAGATGAGATGAGCCCTCAGAGAGTGCAATCTTTTAGCTGTTTGTAGGAAGTCGACGGTGAATGGCTGTGGTGATATGCAATGAAGATGAGCTCCAAGGCAAGTATGTGATCTCAAGCTTGTAGATGGTAAAAGGGTGCCAAAGGCGCGTCGGTGATATTTCTGCAGAGTAACGATGTCAAAAGCCTGGATGATTAGAATGGAGGGATGAAGCTTCATTTATAGACTTGGAAGAATGGGAATCAACGGTTGAGAGGAGATATGAAGATCAACGGCTGAGGATGGTTGAGGAATGTGCAACCAGTGGAAATGTGACAAGTGTCCCAGCTCCATCATGAAAGGGGGGATTTGACAAAATTGATTAGAGAGTTAACTCCATTGACTGGTCTGTTAACAGACTTGATTGATCAGTTAGAAGAATAAATCGTGGAACTGACTGAATTGATTGAGGATTTGACTCAATTGACAGGTTAGTTAACATTTTTGATTGATTAGTTAACTAACCTCTGATTTGAGAAGAAATAGGCCATGTGGGTGAGGGAAAATAAGGTAATTAAATATTAAATATATTTAATTACATGTGCAACCCGATGAGGTGGACAAGGTGAGGTGGAAAAGGTGAGGTGTAAAGGTGATGTGGATTTTTGAATTTAGAACTTAGGATAGAGGAATTTGGATTAATTAAATAATTTATGATTATTTAATTGTGTAGGGCATTTAGAAGAATTTTAATTAAATAAATAAATTTTATTTAATTATGGAATAGTGAATCGATTAAATAAATTTAGAATATTTATTTAATTGATAGAAGAATGGAATAAATATTTAGAATATTTATTTAGGATGAATTGTGTCATTTTTAGGCGTATACAGAATCAGTCTTTTTTGGTCATTCTATGTTATGGAAAACCTGTCGTAACCATTCATTAAACTTGTTTAATCTTTGAAGTCAGCTTGTTCTTCACTAAATTGGCCTCTTTCTTTTGTCGGTCTATTAGATAGTAGCAACCTCATGACATTATTGTTAGAATTTTCCTTTGACCTGCATTGCAATGTAATGTAAGCCTTTGTTTTCATTTCCTTCTTATCTGCCAGTAGTATTTATGTTTTTATATATCTGTTAAGAGATGGCTTTGAAAAAGTCTCTATTCTCTCTCATTTTTGTTACATCTTATCCAAACGAATGTCTTCATGGTTATGAAATGCTTAAAGACCACCCTCGTCCTTCCTCACTTCTCTATAAACGATTATGATGGCATTGAAATTCCTTGCAACCAGCAAATTCTGGATCTGCATTACCTCAAATCTAATGTAGTTCGGCGGCCTGGGGGTGTTTTGCTACGGTCTCTTAATGGTTGGACTGTTTAGCTAGGCATCAAACCCCCCCTCTACTACAAATTAATTTCTTTTCTAGTTTTAACGACCTTTTTTTATATAGATTGGCCTAGTCTTCCTATCTCATAGAAGTTGCATCGGCCTTTTTGTAAGCTTACTTGACCTTAGATATTTGATCAATAGTATACCTTTATCCTGTCGCGGCAAACTGAATTGTGTCTCTGTCACAACAGTTATCTATTTCTATAGTTGTTGTTTAATCTATTTTTGTCATTGTTGGGTTATTTTTTCTTGTCGGCCTGAGTTAATCTTTACATCATCACCTAAAATTTCTGCTAAGTTTTTCCTATGTTCATCTTCCAATTTTGTTAGAAGTTCCTGGCATAGCAAGCTAAAACCATCCTGTCTCAGACTTATAAGTTCCTGTTGTAGCTGTTATTTTATGTCTATTTCATTGCTATAACAGATCTATAAGTTCCTATCGTGTAAATTAATTTAGCTTATCAAACTACACCTGCCACAGATGCTTTGTTTTGGATATGCATATTTTTACTACTATTGGGTGATGATTTAGATAACTAAACACACTTATCTGGTTTATGTCACTATAATTAATCATGTTCTTCCTGTCACATTCAGTTTATATTCTGTCACAGATTATGGTGTTCATGTCGAAACCATACTAAATCACTGTCACAGCATCTTAAGTTCATATAGCTGCTTTTTACTTTATTTCTGTCACTACTTATTTGTGTTCCTGTCACAAACCTATATAGTTTATGTCACAGACCTATACATTTCCTGTCACAGACCTATATAGTTCCTATCACAGTTGTTTACTGTCTATCTTCTTACTGTAGCAGATCTATAAACTTCTTGTCATAGCAATTATTTTACTGTATTTCCTTTCATGGTTAGTTAGTTAGGTCACCACTCGTGGTGTACCTGTCAGAGATTGTTAAACTTCTATAGCAGACTTCTAGGAATTTTGTTGCTTTTATTTATTTTAAAGCTTCCTATCACACTTCCTGTCATAGTTGTTACTATTAAACTTCCTGTCACAATTAGTTATTTCTTCCTGTAGCAGACAACAAGGTCTTGGAATGAATTAGATTATGGGTTAAATTAACTTTTCTTATTATGTTGTTGTGAATGGAGCAAATCTGATGTGGATTTACAAACTTCCTTGAAGTGAAATGATATACTTGGGTGGAAATAGAAAACTTGTCACATTATGAATATTTGAATGAAATATTGATTAGGAAATAAAATCAATTTAATAGCCCTATAGATGCAATGTGTATGATTAAATGATGTCTCTTTGAGGAATTGCTTGCTTGAAATATATGTCAGATGATTGTTCAAAGAAGGGATTAGGAATGGTTTATAGGTGAATATGGGTTAAGTTACCTTCAATTTATGTCTTAATTATGTATCTTGAGTAAACATATGCTTAAGCTTTTCATTAGAATTATTTGATTAGAAGTGAATTCATGTGATTGTGCAAAAGAAAAGAATTAGTTTGAAAGAAAGTAGTTTTTGTGTGTGTGGGGTTACTTCCTGGGCTAGGATGCCAAATGTGGAACAACAAAGATGGCTTTTCCTCTTTTCAGGATTTATCTGATACTATTTAAATGCTTGGGCCAAGCTGGGGGTTCATTGAAATAGATGAATATTTGTCTAGCAAAATTTTATTTATATATATCTCTGCCACATCCTGTTGTGAGACAAAATTTGAATATCATTATTTAGATTTGCACATTAGACTTCAGGTTGTATCAGGTGTTCCCTCCTGCCAGTTGTTTTCAGGTAGCTAGATGTTTCGTACAGGGCTGGGTTTCCTTCGTGTCATGAAGGAATCTGGGGAAGTGTAATTGCTTCATGGTTGGGCAGAAAAGCACTTGGGCCATGTTCCTGTCTCTCAGCTTGCGGAAGACCATGTAGGTTTGTGGCGGCTGGAGAGTTTGATTTGATTATTATTCTTATATTATACTTGATTATTGTACCTTGTAATTATCGTTGGATGATTTATGGCAAGAAAGCCAAATAGACATTGTATATTCTTTATAGTGCTAACACCTGGATTAAGTACGTGATTTGTAAGATTTAATGATATTATTGATAAATGTTTATGAGAGCTATCTTTTTACTTGAGATGATGCAAATAAGTGGATTAATTACTTCAGTAACTTTTGTTATGGAATGTTTTCTTTACATAGAGGGAAGATTAATTGTGCTAGGAGGAAGGTTAGTGTTAGGAAAATCAATTTTTTCCTCTTGTTAAACTTTGGTGTGTATGCCTTAAAAAACTAAGAGTTATGTTCAGTTGTATTTATAATTTTTTTATAGTCCATCAACATGATTTATTTTCGCTTATGAGTGTCATCCATTTATATTCCATATTAATGCAATAGTGAACTAGTGTGAGTAATAATCCATCAATTGGTATGCCGAATTGACATATGTTTTCAATCATTAAATTCAAAATCCTAACTCTAAGCTTAGGCATACCAACATATTTTTAAGAACAAACTATTGATGTGAAAAAATAATAGTGTTAAAAGTTTTGGTAGGAAATTCAATTAGTTGCTATTTAGGGACTTCATCAAAAATAACATATACATAAAAGAAAAAGCATAATGCTCTTAAAATAAGTTTGTAGTATCTTAAAAATCACAACATAATTGACTCATACAAAATATATTTACATACCTCATATAAATGATAGAAGGAATTTATTAGTAGTGCGCACATTTCAAAACAAAATAATTAAGGGCTAAAATTTATACTCGCTGTTCATTTACAGAGGATACCACATATTACATTCTATAATAACGGATCCATTACCTTATTAATTCATAGGAGTCAATTGATCCAATCTATTAAAATTGATAATCAACTAGGCCTTTTTGCCATGGTCACTCCAATCAATTCTAATATTCAATAGATGGGCGATGAGATATAAGCATGTGTCAACAAATTTGGGAAGAGGTACGACAATGTTTTGAGTGCAAGCACATCTTTTCATATGATAGTTATTGAACCTCTTTGGAGGCTTTCTTCTAGAAGCATCTTTGTATTCCCTTAAAAGACATATTGTGAATATGTTTTGGATTACCTTTGTTGAGACAATATCTCTTGTGAGTTTTGTTCATGTGTGCTCACATCAATTGGTATCAAAGTCAACGGATCATAGCCTTGGCTCTAGTCTTCTTGAAGGTTATGATCAACCTTTACCAACTCCTTCCCTTTTTGGTTGCCATAGATTTAGACTCCTTGAGAGTTTCATTTAGTGTTCCCTTCTATATCTTCATTTTCATCCCAAGATCTAACCTCCTTGAGGGATTCTATCTTTAACCCTTATTAGATCTATATTCTCTTTTTCTTAGGTGTTGACTTGCAAAGCTTTCCAACTCATTTTGAAGGCCTTCTGAGTAGTTTTTAAGGATTTTAAAATTTTCCAAATTGATCTTGGATCAATATAAATCATCCATCTCATTGAGATCTTTGATTTAAAAAAAAACAAAATTAGAGTTGTGGATCAAAAGTTACACCCTCTAGAAGGTACTATATTGAAACACCCTTCATAAAGAAAAATAATTATGTTCACCATCTTGTAATGGAACCTAAGCAAGATACCCAAAAAGAAGAGACTTCTGAAGAGTTAGTGAACATTTATACTCTAACAAATTTTGCAAAATCAAACAGAGAGCCAAAATCGTGCCATGCAATATATGGTTATAGCTTTTCAAATAACACTCACATGCCCTCTAGCCAATATGCATGCCACTCAAACCCCTGGCTTCCAACTTGAAATGAAGGTTTCTATTCCCAAATTTGATGGAAGCTTTGATGGTGAAAAGATAGATTCTTCACTTCGCAGTCTTGAGGCATATTTCAAAACAGGGCCTAATCTGACTAACACCCAAAAGGTGCAAATAGTTGAGGCTCATCTATTAAATTTAACCTTGGATTGGTGGCAAAATCCTTGTATAATTGTTGTGACAAGAGGAGAGGAGATCATTGAATGCTCAGATCTACAAGTAGCTCTTAAGGAAAGATTATATCCCCTGGTTGGCAAGCTTGGGGTCAACCAGTGCAACAATATATTAATACCTTTAGCAAGCTTCAAGTCAAGCTCAATATTTCAGATACAAAAGAGGTACTTGTTAAATTTATTTATGGTCTGTCTCCTTTCCTTCATAAAGATTTGGCTATGTTTAAAGCTAAATCCTTAGACAGGGATTTAAGCTTGCAATGGTTGTAGAAATTAAGTTAGGGCTTAAAAAGGGAATGCAACAGGGTAACTCTAGAAATTCCAATAACCCTCATGGCTAATCAAAATTTCCAAATAAGTCATCCTCCCCTACCACTAGTAGCAAGAAACAATTTTATAGCTATCACAACTGTTGGGGTCACTCCACTGAGGAGTACATAATACTCCAAAGTAAGAGAGAATGAAAAACACTCCTTGTAGAAGAGAAACAAAGGAATGTGGAAGAGGTGGGGGATTCACTCATAATGGAGGTTGATAATCCTACAAACCTTGAACATGCCCTTGTTCTCATGACTAAGAACTACTCTAAGGCCTCTTGCAAATCTATTTTCACACAAAACTATTAAATCAAGAATACTACGGCTCTTTTGATCTTTGATAATGGAAATGAAAAGAACCTAGTTAGTGAAAGGTTGGTCACCACTCTTCAACTCCCCACATATGATCATCCTCAACCATACCATCTAGGTTGGGTATAGGAACATGGGCCTCACAAGTTAATTGACAAAGTTTGTGCAATGATCTTTACTATTGGGTCTTTCTAGGATAGAGTTGAATGTGATGTGACGCCACTGGATTGCTCAAATCTCCTTCTTGGATGACCATTCAAATATGATCATAGTACAATTTATAATGGATGACTAAACACTTACCAGATTAAAAAGATGGTAAGATGTATAATTTTACTTCTACTTCTAGTGCTAAATCACATTTCATTTCAAGTAAGCCTGCTATTAAATAGGTAAACTTATCAAAATACTTAAACACTATGTATCATTCACCAAGATAAGAAGGATAATCAAGATAAGTTTCCACCCCCAGCTATGAAAAGTTTAGTGGAGAGCTACTCTAATGTTTTAAAGAGTGAAAGGTTTACCACCTTTTAGAACTGCTAATCATTCTATAGATTTGGTTCTAGGGTCTTCCTTGCCAAATTTTCTAGCATAGTGCCTCTCACAAATTGAAAGTGCAAAAATAGAGAAATAGATCAAAAAACTTATGGAAGAAGGGAAGATATAACCTAGCATCTCTCCTTGTGGATCTCCATCCTTTATTGTTCCCAAAAAGGAGAAGAATGAATGGAGAATGGTCACCGACTATAGAGCTTTAAAAAAATCATTATAAATAATAGATATGATTTTCCCAAGATTGATGACCTTCTAGATCATCTAATGGAGCTTGGTATTTTACAAAGATGGATCTCACTTTAGGCTATCATTAGGTATGAATGGATCCTATTGATTGCTAGAAAATTGCTTTCAAAACTAAATTTGAGCTTTATGAATGGTTAGTTGTTGGGAATTAAGGTGTCTCAACCTTGGTAATTCCTTGTATTAATTCATTTATTGCCTATTGTATAATTTGGATGCAAATCCTATGTTGTCATATTGTGGGAGTTGGCACGATGATGTGTCATCCTACATGGCATATGACCACATGTAATTTTGTCCTCACATGAGAAGATAGGCATCCCACTTAGTGGTAGGAATATTTTGCCATGTGTCGGCACTTTGGAATGTGTGTAAGGGAATATTGACCGAAACGGTCATGACAGATTCCTATGACAAAGTTATGACATGTAAGAGTCAGAAATAGAAGATCATATGATAGGTATGGACATGTGTCGAGAAGTATCTTTGAAAAAGGCATCTTTGGGCGCCCCGAGGTGGACTATGACATGTTGTAAGAGAATATGCTATTTATAGCCTATGTATGATAGATTCTCTTACAGCTGTAAGTTATGACAGCTATGACAGATTCTATGACGGTTGTAAGAGTCGTAAGAGCATCTGTCATAGCCCATTTTAGAAATACGTGACCTCCTTGGGATGGGGTGACTTGACAAGTGTCAAGAACATCCTACAATGTTGGACAAGTGCCCATAGGTGTGGGTTTTGGGCCATGAGGCCATGTTGGACGCTCATCCCTATGTGGAGCCATTTTTGCCTTATATATTCTATATAAACAAGTGCTTTGGAGAGGAGATGTATTACAAGTTTGACAGGTATTGTTATGATGTCAGTTTGTCTCTAAATATGAGTGTCGAAGACTCCTACAAGAGTATTGGCTCTGTGTTGTATTGTAACCTTCATTGTTTACGGAATACATTTGAGTTGTGTTTTGGAGTGTGGGGTTTTCCACTCGTAAGGGTTTTCCCCACATATATCTTGTGTCTCTCTTCTTCTGTCTCACTTTCTTGTGTATGTGTTTGTTGTAATATCTCTGTTAGTGGGTTAACATAATCTACAATTGTAAAGATAAAATTGAATTTACACTCTCCTCCCCTCATTAGATTAGTGTAGGAAGCATTTTCTACACACCTAGCTTCCTTTCAATTGGTATCAGAGCCTGGCCAGTTTTGGTTCTAACTACTGGGTAGGGTTTTTTTGAGGTAATCTTCAGTTGAGTGGGAGTGTTGTGCAGAGCATTTTGTATCTTGTTACAGGAAGGAGATGGCAACTGCTTTCGGAAGAGTAGAGGTGGAGAAGTTCAATGGCACAAATTTTGAGTTGTGGAAACTCAAGATGGAGGACCTACTTGTTGATCGTGACCTATGGGAAACCATTGATGGCACTAAACATGCGGCAATGTCACAAGCTGATTGGGACCTCAAAGATCGAAAGGCTAAAGGTCTCATAAGACTCTGTCTAGTTGACTCTATCCTATTGAATATCCATGAGGAGAAGACTGCGAAAACTCTTTGGAAGAAGCTGGGAGATGTTTATCAAGCCAAGTCCTTGGTGAACAAGCTCTTTTTGAATAAGAAGTTGTTTACTCTGAAGATGGAAGACAGAGGATCTGTTGCGAACCATATGAATGCTTTCAACATGATCATTTCATAGTTGACATTCGTGGGTGTGAAGATGGAGGAGGAGGATCGATGTATGACCCTACTTTGTTCTTTGCCAAATTCATGGGATCATCTTGTTATGGCTATTGGAAGCACCACATCCACATTCACAATGGATGAAGTGGTATCTTCGCTGTTATCTGAAGAGATGTAGAGAAAGTCTTCTGAGGTAGCCAAAGAGGCTCTTGCGGTTCGTGGAAGACCCAAAGAGAAAGGGAAGAAGGATAAGAAAGGTGAAAAGGGTAGATCCAAATCTCTTGGAAAGTCCAAGGCTCTTTGTTGGAACTGTGGTAAAACTGGGCATTTCTGAAAGGAATGCAAAGAGGAGAAAAAAAAGAAGAAGAAAGCTCCTGATTTAGATTTTGACAAGTCACAAGATGATGGTGATGCCTTCATCGCAGCCCTAGCCACCCATGCATCTGATGATGTGTGGTTGATTGATTCTGGTGCATCATTCCACATGACCTCACATCGAGGCTGGTTCACGAAGTATGAAGAGTTCGATGGTGGAAGAGTGTACCTGAGTGACGATACTCATCTAAAGATTGTTGGTCGTGGAAGAGTCTCAATTAGATTCCCTAATGAACAAGTGAAGGGGACACTGGGGTTATGCACATCCCAAGCCTAGCACGGAACCTGCTTTCTGTAAGTATGTTGAATGATGCAAATGTGCAGGTTGTCTTTTTGAAAGATGGATGCAAGATGACTATAGGATCTATGGTGCTTGCGAAGGGTACTCAGAGAGGTACTCTGTTTCAGCAAGAGGCATGCACTTCACAGTGCAAAAGTTCTTCTGACTCGAAGAAAAGAGCTGCAGTCACTTCATCCCCACCATCTGAATGAGCAGTGAAGAAATCTGTTGTAACTAGTTCTGATGGTAGTGCACATGCTTTGGAAGCTAAGCTTCCTGTTGAAAACACTATGTTATGGCATTTGAAATATGGCCACATTGGTGAGAAGGGTCTTAGAACCCTGAAAAATAAAAACCTCGTTGAGGGGTTAAATAATTGTAATCTCGAGTTTGACTTTTGCGAACATTGTGTATATGGAAAGCAAAACCATGTTCAGTTTTACTCTAGTTCTCACAAGTCTTCTAGTGTATTGGATCTTATTCATTCTAATGTGTTTGGTCATGTTAATGTTCCTTTGATTTCTAAATCTGTATATTTTGTATCTTTCATAGATGATTACAGTAGAAGGACATGGGTTTATTTTATCAGAATCAAGACTGAAGTCTTTAGTCAGTTTAAGGAGTTTAAAGTCTTTGCTGAAAATCAGACTAGTAAAAAGATTAAGTGTTTGAGAACTGACAACGGTGGTGAGTTTTGTTCGACAAAGTTTGATAAGTTCTATAAAGAGCAAGGGATTGAAAGACATAAGACAACTCCATACACCCCACAGCAAAATGGAGTTGCAGAGAGGATGAACAGGACACTGATGGAGAAGGCTAGGAGTATGCTTAGTGGAGCAAGCCTCGAACAAAAGTTTTGGGATGAAGTTGTTGCCACTATTGCTATCTGGTAAACAGATCTCTTACATCAGCGCTTGTTGGTAAGACACCTATGAAGGTGTGGTCTGGTAAGAAGCCTTCAGTTAGACATCTTCGTGTTTTTGGTTGTGAGGCATATGCACATGTGCATAGGGAGAAACAATCTAAATTGGAGAACAAGGTTGTTAAATGTATTTTCATTGGCTATGGTGTCGATGTGAAAGGATACAAGTTTTGGGATCATGTGGCTGAAAAAGTGTTGTATAGCAGAAGTGTTATCTTCAGAGAGCTAACACCTTCTTCTGTTGTTCTACAGCCAAAATAGACAGAAAAGAAAGAGGGTGCAATTCAATTTCCTTCTACCCCTGAGAAGAATGAATAGACAGATCCTGTGAGACCTGATGATGAGGAGAGCTCTAACAGCTCTAAAAGCTCAAAAGAAGAAGCAACACTTCAACCTCAGCCATTGAGGAGGTCTACACAAACAAGAAAGCAACCTGATAGGTTTGGTTGTTCATTACTTGATTCTAGTTGTGCTTTTTTTTTACTTACTAACACTGATGAGCCTAGAACCATGAAAGAGGCTATGGGCATGAAAGATGCAGGTTCATGGAAGGAGGCTATAGAAGATGAGATGGCTTCTTTGGAAAAGAATAAAACATGGGACTTGGTGCCTTTGCCTGATGGACGAAAACCCATTGGATGCAAATGGGTGTTCAAAAAGAAATTCGGTGCAGATGGCAGTCTTGAAAAGTACAAGGCTAGATTGGTTGAGAAGGGATACTCACAAGTGGAGGGAATTGATTATGGTGAAATTTTCTCTCCCGTTGCAAAGCTAGCATCCATTAGATTTATGTTATCTCTTGCAGCTGCTTATGACTTAGAGGTAGAACAGATGGATGTGAAGATAGCTTTCCTTCATGGTGATTTGGAGGAAGAGATTTACATGTCACAGCCAGAGCATCACATAGAGAAAGGTAAAGAAAATTTGGTTTGCAAGTTAAAGAAGTCTTTGTATGGTTTGAAGTAGTCTCCTAGGATGTGGTATATGAAATTTGATACCTTTGTGTTGTCTGTTGGATTTATGAGATCAAAATCTAATCATTGTGTGTATTACAAATTTGACAATGATCGCATTCTCATTATTGCATTGTATGTTGACGATATGTTGTTGATTGGGAATGGTAAGAATATGATTTTTGATTTGAAGTCTTAGTTGTCAGCACAGTTTGAGATTAAAAATCCTGGGCGCAGCCAAGTACATTCTGGGGATGAAAATTAAAAGAGATAGAGCTAACAGAAAACTTTGGTTAAACCAGAGTAAGTATGTGAAGACCGTGTTGGATAGGTTTAGCATGGCAGATTATATACCATTGTGTATTCCTGTTTCATTGGGAACAAAGTTGTCTGTTAGTGATTGTCCAAAATCTCCTAGTAAGGTGGAGGACATGAGCAGAGTACCTTATACTAGTGTTGTTGGCAGTTTGATGTATGCCATGGTCTGCACAAGACCAAACATTGCCAAAGCAGTGGGAGTCCTTAGTCGATGTATGGCTAATCCTGGAAGGGTACATTGGGATGCAGTTAAACGAGTGTTCATATATTTGAGGGGTACTTCTGAGTATTCCATATGCTATCACGGTAATGCTATAAGACCTCTATATTCAGTTTGTATTCGTGTATTTATGGATTCTGATTGGGCAGGTGACATTGACAGCAAGAGATCCACCAGTGCCTATGTGTTCACTATGTTTGGTGGTGCAATTAGTTGGATGAGTAAGTGACAACCTGTGGTTGCTTTGTCCGCAACAGAAGCTGAGTATATGGCAGCAACTCATGCTTACAAGGAAGCCATTTGGCTTAAGAGATTGTGTTTAAATATTGGCGTTGATGCAGGACAAATTACGATTTGTTGTGACAATCAGAGTGCAATTTGCCTTGCGAAGAATCTAACTTTCCATGCCAGAACAAAGCATATTAATGTATAGTTTCACTTCGTACGAGACATGGTAGAGGATGGGAAGGTAAATTTGGAGAAGGTAGATACTTTGAAGAATGTTGCAGATGCATTGACGAAACCAGTGGTCACAGAGAAGTTCAGATGGTGTTCGAAATCTATGGGCCTCTCGGCCTATAGCAGTTAGATCATGTTAATTCTATTGGCTCTTACAAGGTGTTTGACAAGTGGGAGAATGTTGGGAATTAAGGTGTCTCAACCTTGGTAATTTCTTGTATTAATTCATTGTATTTATTCATTTATTGCCTATTGTATAATATGGATGCAAATCCTGTGTTATCATATTGTGGGAGCTGGCACGGTGATGTGTCATCCTTCATGGCATATGACCACATGTAATTTTGTCCTCACATGAGGAGATAGGCGTCCCACTTAGTGGTAGGAATATTTCGCCATGTGTCAGCACTTTGGAATGTGTATAAGGGAATATTGACCGAAACGGTCATGACAGATTCCTATATGACAAAGTTATGACATGTAAGAGTCAAAAATAGAAGATCTTATGACAGGTATGGACATGTGTCGAGAAGCATCTTTGATAAAGGCATCTTTAGGCACCCCAAGGTGGACTATGTTATTTATAGCTGTGTATGACAGATTCTCTTATAGTTGTAAGTTATGACAGTTATGACAGATTCTATGACGGTTGTTAAGGGTCGTAAGAGCATCTGTCATAGCCCATTTTGGAAATAGGCGACCTCCTTGGGATGGGGTGATTTGACAAGTGTCAGAAACATCCTACAGTGTTGGACAAGTGTCCATAGGCGTGGGTTTTGGGCCATGAGGCCATGTTGGACGCCCATCCCTATGTGGAGCTATTTTTGCCTTGTACATTCTATATAAACAGGTGCTTTGGAGAGATGTATTACAAGTTTGATAGGGACTTTTATGCTATCAATTTGTCTCCAGATATGAGTGTCGAAGACTCCTGCAAGAGCATGGCTCTGTGTTGTATTGTAACCTTCATTGTTTACAGAATACATTTGAGCTGTGTTTTGGAGTGTGGGGTTTTTCACCCGTAAGGGTTTTCCCCACGTATATCTTGTCTCTCTTCTTCTGTCTCACTTTCTTGTGTATGTGTTTACTACAACATCTCTATTAGTGGGTTAACATAATCTGCAATTGTAAAGATAAAATTGAATTTGCACTCTCCTCCCCTCATTAGATTAGTGTGGGAAGCGTTTTCCGCACACCTAGCTTCCTTTCATTAGTGATGTCCTTTGGACTGGGTAATGTTCATGTCACAATTATGTGGCTCATTAATGATTTTCGAAACTCACCTAGGAAAGTTATGTTATGGAGTAAAAAGTGGACACATGCCTTTTAACCTCCTAGTTTAGCTCCTAGGTCCCCATTATGACATTATGCATTATAATTGATCATCCCGAAGCAATTGCCTGGAACCAATGCAAATTTGGGACCTTGGGCCCTTTCTAAATCTCACCCCAAACTAAAAAGGGGGTCCTAGACTTGGGTGGCAACTGTCCATGTCTCCCCTGATTGGTCGGGGCCAATTAATTGCATGTTAGTATAGGACCTTTAAAAATTTTCCACTTTGTTGGATTTTGTGATTTAATTTTGCGAATGTTAGGGGGAAAGCATATATAAGTGAGTTTTTTATTTCATTTTGAACCTAGATGGATATTGTGAACTTGTGATATTGGAGCTAAGAGCATTCAAGGTATTCATTGTGTTATTGTTGCATATTTGTGTTTATATTTGTGTGTTTGTTGTAGATTTGGAATCATCATCCATCTCCTTATGAGTTGAAGAATCTTCATCCTCCTAAGGGCTTCACGTTTGAGGTGACATCATTGCTATTTAAATCATTTCATCATTTGGATTATATTTAGCCTTTGCACTGTAAGGGCACGCTTTCTCTAACAACGGTGTTGGAAAAGCTTGAATGCTAACCTGAGATTTGACTGAGGCAAATCCCTAAACACCACAACCCCCAAACCTCTCTCTTGTCGTCTTGTGTGCAGGTTACAGGTACAATTTTCAGAGAAAGTGAAGTTGGAGGAAGGCAGTGCAGGAATCAAGGTTTCAGGATCCGAAAATCATTCCAGAATATTCCTTCGACAAGACTTGGGCAGTTGGCACCCTAGTTTTCTGGGCTTTCAGGCTCTAGATCTAGGTTCTGAGTATCAGTTACAGCATATTCTTAATTCAAACCTCTGGTAGATTCATTTCTAGACTTGGGCGGTTATCGAATTTGTCCTCCAACACCTCTGCTTCCAAGAGACAGGTTCTGATATCTTTTTGATCATCTTTGCACTTTCAAATTCAAGATTTCTGTTGTTGTTTATCTGTTACAAGTTGATTATCTTATAACTAGGGTTTTACTCATACTTAACCTAGGGTTTGGTAAAAAGCTTGGTTAAATCAAATTCTCTAGAACTATATTGTCTTCCATTATTTGACTGTAATACTTTTATTCTCCTATTCATATGATTTTAGCAAGAATTTTGAAATTCCTAAACTCGCTAAAAACTTTAGATTTATGTCTCAAAAAATAAATCCAAGTGTAACATGAGCAATCATCAATAAAGGAAACATAATAATGAGATTGTACAATAGTTTAATATCCACATGACCAAATACATCACTGTGAATTGCTTCCATCAAGTTATGTTATTCTAGTGCTACCAAAATTAAACTTTACTCCACTTTCTTTCTCGAACATGGTGCTCACAAAAATTAAAATTTGTCGAATAACCAGACAAAGCATCCACTATATTTTCATTCACTAGGGTCTTGATCTCTTTTTCACCAATGTGGCCCAACATGTGATGCCACGACATACATGAATTTGAGTTTTCAGTTACATAGTCAAAGTTTTAATAAGTATATGCACCAAGTTTGATCAAAGTCCCACATTGGGATTCCTTAGCTAGCACTAGACTCTCTCTAGCCAACCTACAACCACTCCTATCAAATGTGGCATGCACTAACATCATTCATTTTAGAAAATGAAAGCAAATTACATGCCAATTCTGGAATGTCCAACACATCTATGAGAAATTTTAATCCCCATTACTAAACACATGTTTTACCTTCCCTTCGCAACAATCTGATGCAAATTGTTGTCACCAAGGAGCACCTCACCACCATCATATGCTCTATATAAAGAAAACCACTTTGTAAGGAGTCTTGATGTAAGGCACTTGAATCAATCAATCATGTGTTGTCACTAGCAATGTTAGTTGAAATGAACAAAATATTATTTTCATCATCAAAAGATTTATTATTAGATTAATCTTTAGAAAAGGATTTATCATTAGATTAATCTTTAGAAAATTTCTTGTTTCTACATTCCTTCTTTACATGACCTCATTTTTTATAATTCCAACATTTACTCTACTCTTACTAGGGGCTTTAGACTATCTTTTTGAATTAGATTTTCTATATCCCCCTTTTCTTAACCATATTTTTCCTTAGGTCTACCTCTACATGTAGTGCATCCTTGGAACCCCTCATCCATAAATTTTTGCCTCATTTCTTCATTGAGCAACAAGAAGACTCCATATTAGGCTCTATAGTACCACCATTGATTGTAACTATTAGATTCTCCCAAGGTTTACATAAAGAGCATAATAGTAAAATACATGTATTCTGCTCATTTAGTGTAAAATTAATACTTCTTAGCTGACTCAAAAAAAGATTAAATGCATTTAAATGCTTAGCTACACAGTCTCCTTCCATCATTTTTAAGAAATACAATTTTCTTTTTAAATAAACTTGTTTATCAGACTCTTCATTTGATAGATCTTACCAATCCTTCTCCACAGATTGAATGTCATAGGCTCCTTAGAGACATTTAAAAGGACGTAATCAGAAATACCTAGCCATATTATTCCTTAAACCTTCTTGTCTACTTTTGTCCAATCTACATTACGCATTACCACATGCTTTTCCTTCTCTATTATAGCTTTTCATTGATCTCTTTCTTTCATTTTTAGTTTCCACGACTCATACCCACACTCAGATCTTCCTTCTCTATTATAACTTTTCATTGATATCTCTCTTCTAAGAGACCCTCCATTTTTAGTTTCCACAACTCATACCCACACTCAGATCTGCAACACCATGCCACTGAAACAATATTCCCAGTGTAACCACAAAAAACTTAAACATTGCAAGAAAGATATCCCCTTTTACAATCAAGTTGTGGCTGTAACACCAAATATTGAAAATAGCAAGGTAAATGACAATAGAAATATTAACAATATAGTGATGTAATCTAATTATGATGGTGATTAAACCAATTAACTTATATCAATAAAAATAAAAATAGTGGAGAAGCAATTTAACAAATCAACGAACCATAGAGACAACAAATATACTTAGAGAAACCCTTAACAAGAAAAAATTCCCACCCCAAAGAGACCTAAGCTTATAATATTCCTTTCAATAGCCCTTCTTTGGATTGATTTCTCAATCGTGACCTTGGATTGAAAGATTATAATTATTAATATCTAATCATATGTTGTCAGTCTAAAAAGTCTGGAGGGCACAACTGCTCCATGATCATCAACCAACGTTTCAAAAAGTTATTTTAATTATATTCTTTTGCGCTGGCCAACAATATGACATTACTTCATTTGTGTTTCTAGATACACGAGGCACAAAACAACAAAACCAACTACACTAATGTTATTTAGCCAGAGTTCTTTACCTAAATTACAAAACATTTCACGTGATGGCCTCGGACAACTCAAGGAGTTTGTCATTTTCCCATGTAATGTCTTGTACAGGACCTTAGAAGCCCCTTCAACATTCAACATGAACATTCAATTTATCCTGAGTTGTAAACATATCTTGACATATAACTGTCACCTGTAGCATTCTCATATCAAATTGTTAGCCAGATCAAGCGTTGCATAACAAATAAGCATTGATCTAAAAAGCTACACACAGTCTCTTCCAGAAGCTCTATACTATACTTAAAAAGATCTGTTAAGCACCGACTAGTAAGAAGGCATGTTTTAAAATTGTGAGAGAAATTTCTAAAATATACAACATAAAAAATACGATGTGGCATAAATCTCAAGGGACCTGTTTTAAAACTGTGGGAAAGGAAAAAAAAATCTTGATCCGACTCTTCAATGCAATGATTTACCGACCTTCCCACTCCTTTCGCTTCCCATTAAGAGAGTTTACTGTGATATCACCAATCACAATCATATAACACCTCTCAAGCGTGTAATTAAATCCATACTTTCTATTGCTTGTAGGAACCGTTAGTTGACCATGCCATTTATACCAATCATCTAACCACATAAGAAGCACGTGGTAAATATAAAAGCTAGCGAGAATAATTAGGAGAATATATCACGCACACCAATCATTAAAAGGCATGTCATTTATATTACGTGGTATCGATGTACTGAAGTACCGTATAGTTAAATAAATGGAAACTCTAACCAGGCCACTCACTGGTGAAAAAGGCTATAATAACTTAAAAAGAACAATACCGGGGAATAATATAGCTCAAGAAAACAAATGCCATTCACAACCCTTGCAAGAGACTGTCAAGTTTTCCTTCTATCCATAGTTGAGACTTATGGGCTTTGATTAATTTCTAAGAGATTTACAGCCTCATATCTATTCTAATGCTGCTTTACTCTAGCTTTCTAGAAAAAGAAAAAATAATGGGGAACATTATAGCTCACTCGCAGACTTTTCCTTCTATCCACAATCAACCTCTTATTTTGAAACTTTATATGCTTTCGCTTAATTTCCAAGAGACTTACAGCCTCATACCTATTCTAATGCTGCTTTACCTAGCTTTCTAGAAAAAATCTGAAAAAGCACTAGGGAAATGAGAGATACCAATAACAGTCACACCACACCAGAAAACAATGCTTTCATTATTACTAGATATCATATGATCGAAACAAATGGCTTTCACGGCAAGGCACAAGAGCATCTTAACATAACCACCCGCATCAAACATTAAATTACAAAACTAGAAACAATCCGTGTATGAAAATATGTTTATATATTTCGTTTGTGGAATTTAATTCCTTAACAACATCTATATTTGTTAAGCACCATTCGCATCTATGGAAAGGGTATCATCTGAAGCATTGTTTTTATCAAAGCTGGCAACTAATGCAATAAGCAGGTACCAAAGAGAAGCCACAGAGAGAGTCGGCAGTAATGGTAGACATGAGAAACAGATCAAATAGACTTGCACAGTAAAAAATTCCAGCATCTAATTTTTATATCACTAAACATGATTCAAAGAGATGGACAAAAGCAAGACTATTTTAGATGCCACATACATGTTTCAAAATGAAGCACATAACCAAACACATTAGCCCTCGGGCCAAAAAAATACTCAGAAATTCAGATATAACACAATGGTACTTAATTCGATTAATATAAACATGACAGGCTTTGTTATCTACCCCTTCACTGAAGAATGGTAGAGGCAGTGGACTTCTTGGCTATAGGCAAACACTACCAAAAAAACAATCCAAGTAATCCCCATCTAGAAAGTCATTGTAAGGGGATAAATGAAATTACAAATAGTCACATATATATATTGTCGTTGTCCAACCAGCAACCTGCTGTCACTGTGTAAGATAAATGCTGTCCAAATCAAACAAGAAATAAAACATCACATTACAACATCAAGAATCAATCCGATCCCCAGGTAGTAAATTATAAACTTCAGATACGCACTCTGCCTAAATTGCATACAATTCAACCCTAATTAGCTTAGCGTGCTTTGTCCCCTAATGTTCTCAATCCCTATCTCAGAGGCATCTGTTGCTTGAACTTCACATTGGACCCCATCAAGTTCCCTCCTGAACCTATCCTTGGAGCTTGCATAAAGCATCTTGTTACGGACCTTGGAAGTATCAGGAGACCTGCCACAAACAAAGGCAAGCAAAGTTAAGCAGACAAACACAACAGTCAAAACTGTCACCTGCACCATATAATTTAGCTAAGTATGTACATTAAGTAAAAAACAGCTGCTTACCATGCAATAAAAAATATTTTGCTCTTCTGGCAATTTTCCTCAGTTACAAAGTCAAAATCATAGACTGCATATCTGCATTCTTTCTCAGGAAGAGCTGCAGTAAAATCGTCATAAGTTTTGACCAGGGTTACCAAGTTTGTCCACTGTGATCATGTTTAGTTTGTCATCGATCTTGAATGTAATAAAACGATGAGTTCTCTTGCTCTTCAGCTCCAGGAACTTGAGCTTGCACTCGTTATCCACAGCAATTCCAGATGATGCATTGGCCTGTGATCATCAACAAGTATGCCATCAACAGCTTCTACCAAAACAAGATCCAGTTGAAAAGGACACTTATCAAAAAAAAAATTCACAACAAAGCATTCTTCTACTTGGTATATTGATTGTGGTAACCAGCAAAAACTCCAACTTGGCATAAACTCAGCGGAACCAAAAAATTTCAAAAACTCAAACTCAGAAAATTTATAGATCATTTATAGATGAAAAAATCAGTCAATTCACATCACAGTGTCGTTCAATTATAAATTACATATGCATTAATATTTTACAAATTTCATCTGTGGAAAACATGGCCCCAGGGCCCAAAACATTTTTTCTGAGTTATTGGCAATTTTTTTAACCTATACTGGTATCTTTATAAACCAGGCAGAGTAATGAATCCGCATAATTGATTCCACCATATTAATGCTAAATCAATCAGTTAACTTTACACCATTTACTGAAAATCAAGATTCCCAAAATACAAACACACTGGCAGATTTAGGAAAGGCATCTAAAACATCTTTGTTCCCTATTAAAGATAGAATCAGGAATTAAATATTTCTGGCTTATTTTTGTTCACACTCAACTGTATCATCATGAGACAGAATAATTCAAAATCAGGAATATCATCACAACGCAATGTACAATTTGGTTAATCTTGTTTTCTGGATTTTGCCTTAGCTTCTAATACATAAAGTGAAAAACAGCAATCCTAGAAGATACAGTGAAATATCAGAGTCCTACATATGAAACTAAGTATATATGTAATGACATCAAAAAATGTAAAATTGCAGCAGCAAACTTTTCAAAAATCAAAGATATTCAATTTAAAAGACAAATCAAATAGAAAAAGATGGCTCAATAAATCAATAAAGATACTGACTTTGAAAACAGCAGATGGATCAATGAATATCAAATCCTTAACAATCCCAGATGATAAAACTATCTACTTTCTTCTAAACAGTGGTTACCAAATTAAGAAGCACGATTAAAAATTTCTCAATAAACTCCAACAAAATAAATACTAAAATGAAGAGTAAAGCCTATAATATCCTTAAACCCCAATTGATTACATCATCAAACAAGAAAAAACTGAAGT